>OY728161.1:33050000-38050000 GCA_963277665.1 Viscum album
GAATTTGCAAAGGAATTTGTAGTTGACATACCTAGGTTGTCGAGGGGTAGTGATGGTAGATGGGTAGTCATTGACCGATTATCCAAATCACCCAACTTAATTCCTTTTAATGATACATTCTCTATTGATAATTGAGGATGATTCCTTGTTTGTGAGATCATATTACTGCATATGGTTCAATATACAATCATATTAGATAGGTATTCTCATTTCACATCATGATGATGGTTGGAATTGTTTAATGAAAAGGTATCACAAGTGCTTTGAAGCACAGATTTTCAACCACTAGCCGATGGACAATTAGAACAGAAAATATAGTTTATAGGGGATATTTTTTGAGCTTGTGCACAATATTTTTGAAGTTCATGGGAGAAACATTCCCCCCACTGATTTCTACTATAATAACTTCTATTAGGTGAAAATTTAAATGGATAATTTTGGGGCCTTATATGATAGTCCATGTCGTTGACCCCTATGAAAGATAAAGGTAGGGTAGATGACTATAATATATCATTATCTTTTTGGGAGTCTTTTTAGTAGGTTTAGCTACCCAAGTAGCATATTTCTACTACTCAAACTAGATATAAATCTTATGATGATACACATTAACGACCTCTAGTGTTCGAGGTTGCAGATCATGTTTTCCTTCAGGTATCTCCATGTCTAGGGAATATATGGTTATGAATGTAGGGAAAGAAATCACCTCATTATCTAAGGAAATTATTAATTCTATACAGAGTTAGGCTTGTTGTCTATCAGTTTCTACTACCTTAGAGTTACCATTACTTGTAATATATCTTCCATGTTTCACAGTTTTTGAAGAATAATGCTGATGAATATCATACTTTTGATCTTGATGGAATTCGAGTTAGATGTTGATGCTAACATTTTTGATTATCTAGTGCACATCGTTAATTAGAGAATGATTGTTCACTATCAAGTTTGTCCATCTTGTATGGGTGATACAGAAGCACAACTGAGTATAAGACAAGATGTGGGAGAGGAAAAATGACTAATGTTCCTAGTTTATATAGTTGTTAATAGACAATGTATCCTAGTACTTGGAATTTGAGCTTAGGGATGAGTTGTTTTATAGGGGGAAGATTTTAGGAACTCAGTTTCTCACTAAGGTATAGATCCTTTAAATTTCTATCAAAATATCTACTCCGGATAAAATATAGATTCTTAATGGGATAATAAAGGTCTCAGGGGGTGTGTAATGAATGTTCAAATTCCAACATCTATATTTTTAGGGAAACTAGCAATGTCACATGGATGGCACAGGGTTGGCACATGGTTTACCTAACCGTGAAGATTATGTTTTTCCGAACAGATCCACATTTCATAGTTTTCGCATGGTCATGAAGGATAACCATGTAATGTGAACCTATACATAGAAAACCTCTCATATATTGCACACAGTTTTTCAAACCATGTGAACAATCAATGCCCATGTCCTTTTTCTCATTATTTTTACTAAATTGCCCTTTAATTTATAATGTAAATCACTCCTTCCTCCATATTCCAGGAACCATTGGGATTAACCTATTTTCTTCTAAATATGGACCCCTTTTAAGATATAGGTTGGGAATCTTGATATCAACTTCATATGAGATCCGGTCGAGCATCTGTTCACCATGTTTGATGTGAAACAGTAGGTACGCTAGTCCACTAGAGACTTTCACCTTCTTTTTTTCTCTTGATTGAGTTATCAGGGTATGATAAATTTTCCCCTTTTGATAGAACTTTTCCAATCCGAGCCAAATGAATATCCAATATCTAAGGAGAATAATCATACAACTCTAAGGTGGATGGCCTATAACTCATCCCTAATGTTCGTCGATTTTAGAATAGTATTGTGGGGCCCACTGATTATATTGAGTGTCGTTTTTTGAATTTATATTACATTATTAAAACCATTATAAGCATTTGGATATATTATTTCCATATATATTATTAATGTTTGGTGGAAATGGACACAACTCCACCCTTTCCATATAAAATGTTATGCCAAAATTGTTTTTTTTATGTTTTGACACTATTGTGCCACAGTTCGGTTGTGCATTCGATTAACCTTCATAACTGTGAGTGTTTCTATATTAAATGGATTTTTTTTGTGAATTTCATAATGGAAATTACCATGAATTCATACCACCTAACCCACATATTTTATGTGATTCAATGGATTATTAAATGTGAAATGGAAATTGGATTGTATATTGTGCAAATGACATCAACAGATTAAATGTGAATGATTGATAGGTTTCATATCTACAACACCCATTTTCCATGTTAATGGAAATTAGAAAAATGAACTTTCCTGTTGAATATACCATATATTAATTAAATTAATGTTTTCATGATAATTTGCCTTGTCACACAAATGAAAGGCAAGGTTTGAACCAAATGACATGATTAAATGTTTTCATGCCGGTAGACCTTATCACACTAATGAAAGTCAATGTTTGAAAAAATTATATATTACATGAATTCATATTCAAATAGAAACTTTCAGACTCTCAAATTCATTGGATTATGATCGGAGAATTCCAAGGGAACTTGAGAACCCCATTATGATTCTATGACAGGACATTCTTAGCGTGAGACCAACCTATATCCTGATCATTGTCTGTTATAGGATGACATGTATGTTATCATAGCATCCCTAATGTAGTATTATAGGATGACTTTTATATAATAATTTGGTTCCAACAATATCATTAAAATATCTCATGGATACACACAGTGGTTCAAGCAATGACAAGTAGGTTCCATGGTTAAATCGTATAGGGCCCTATCATTCCAGAGCCTAGTTTTACTTGGGATGAACTCCTTGGACTTGGTAGGTGCCTCATTGACGAATTCCATAGACTATTTTCCTTTGATTACATACTTACCCCATATAAGGCTACAATTATTAATGATTTGGTAACCATTTGCGTCTATGTCTCCATGGATATTACCTTTGGAAATCACTACTAAATATCATTATATATTTCCATTTTACAACATGGATCCGTTGAAACTTCTAAAATTTCAATTATTTATTACTTTTTAATAACTAAATAATAAACTATTGATGCGTTCAAACAATTGTCGAGGGATAAAGAAGGTACTTGGGTATTTAGTAACATTGTACTGCTTTACATTATACAAGCTTGCTTTCACACTATTACATTTCCATTACAGGATCCTGATGTTATAGACACCATTTGTGGCGGACCACTGTGATTTATATCAGAGCCACATTGGGTACTATTTGGTACCCAGATTAAATTATATTTTTGTAGGTGTAGACAAAAGGAAGAACATGGCTTTAAACACATGATATCGTGCAATATAGGATGAATCATGAAAGCTGATGACCGAGTCAGAGCTAGAGATTCATGGGATATTATTGTATTTCAATTATGATTTTGTGGAACATGGTATAAATGTGGTCTTGTATCCAAGATTTCTAGTTTTCTAATGGAATGAAATATTATTAGTAGTTGAATTTTATTTTAGTTGTTTATTTTATTGTTACTACTGTCTCTATTTTTGGTTGTTCGTTCAGTTCAATTATTTTTATTTCTAAATTTTCCATATGTTTACATCCATCCATCACGCTAAACATTGGTAATGGAGGATTGCAATTCCCATGGACACACCCTAGGATCTCAAAACTAGTCGGAATCCTTTAGTGTTCGAGGAGATGTTTTGGAGGTCTTTTGGCCCGCCATGATTGGGGAACATGTTGAAAGGAATTCAGGTATGATAAGTCGCATATATATCTATACAAACATTGCTAAATGTTATGATAAATGAAAAACATATCCTAAACTATATCAATTGAGTTCCAGGAAAGGTTGGTGAACCATAATGTAATTTCAACAACTATTGTGTTGACAAACTAGAGCTACAGAATCTCTTGGATGCATAAATACCTTAGTGTATATAGAGAGAACACCTTTCTAAAATGGTGTTCAGAAAATGATAATGCTAGAGTCGTTTCATCATAATCATGTGTCACCTACGCAAACCATCACCCTACTAATCCTTGATTTCATCACCACTAGGACCAAAATATCATATTATGGATTACATACTTGATAAAAATATCACATCACTACCTCCAGCCAGTACACATATAGTTATGGTCGGGCTCACTTTGGATACGGAGAGGTCACTTCAACTAAAACTCGATATGAGAGCTCCACATGCACACATATCTATCTATTATTTTAGTTACCATCTGTTTATCTATAGATGGTGGAATATCTGGATCACCAACTGGAGGTAAAACCACTAAAACAGGTCCCTATATCAATTCCACATCCTAGAGGGGAATGCCCTCATTATAAAAATTCAAGATCATTTCTCACATATGTCTCAGTAGCATCTTGAAAAAGATAATATCTACCGCATTCATTAAGTTTATATAGAGATATGAATCAGGAAGGACATGGAAATGAAGACCCAATCATATAATATTCATTTAAAATAGTTTTTCATGAAACATGCTTATTAATGTACCGACACAAAATGATGTTGATCAAAGTCCTATAATATTGATATGACGACCGTTGCACCAACATTAGAGTCACTAACATGAAATTTGAAACGAAATCCCTTACCCAAGTTTCACAAAAACAATCCCACGGACTCCCCTCATAATGTAGAACACACTATTCTGACAAAAATCTTTCACAACCCTTCCAAATGTGTCATATTCTGAGTCTCCCAAATCTCACCTCCAAATGGCATGGGGATGTTGACTAGCACCGCCTTTGTATATCAATAACATGGGAGACCTTTGCCTCAAATACCAGGACACATGCACACATATAATATGGGGCTTGATGTCATCAATTTCCTGGCCAACTGAATAATAAAATTATTCAATATATTGTAATGATTATAGTTCGTGCTGAGAATAATCATAAACAAAATTGGCTTGAAGTTTTATTATGATTTTTTGTGTTAATTTGGTCAGCTGAAGTATTTTTCTGGCATGTTATGGTGTATTTTATGTGGGATGGATGGTTGATTTTTGTATCGGAATATGGTATTCCAATAATTGGAAAAAAATAAATATATAATCCATCCATCTATACATAAAATCCCACAACACGAGTACAAAAAATGTAACATAAATTAAACCATGACAAATAAAAACCCTCCACATAGAGTATGAAAAACATGTCCAACCTCAAATTAATATGAGGAAAAATTGCATGATTTCAAAATATCACACCTCAGTATGTCCAGTCTCATTACCCACCTCCCGATCCAAGTCCCTATAGGACTCTATCAAAAGGTCAATCATCTACACAGAACAAGACATGTGTTGAAAATGTCCATGGAGGGGTGAGTCTAAATATATCTAGTAAAACAGCATGCAACCAAAAAATATATCTCAAAAGGATAATTGTATTATCTACATTGGAATATGTATAAAAAATATATAATAATAATATATAGATTTATTCAACATAGACACACAATCTCATGGTAAGTCACAACTATAATTCAACTAATGGATTCTTGCTCAAAAGTTTGCAATTTGAAATTGTCGGGGAGAACACATTTCGCAAGTTTGATAAAAACATGTGATGTATATCATAGAAGTTGTTCTCTTTAGGTCACAACATAAGAAATATATGACTAATGTTTTAGGAGATACAATACCATATTCTGATTACTCACATGGGAATGATGTAAAACAACAACTCAATCTTTATTAACCTTCTAATTATAATATTGATGCTTCCATAGTGTTTTTCAAGATGATACCGAGAACTACATCTTGGGAATGATGATTTTTGAGGATATTACTCCGAGCCTCATATAGGAATTCTAAAAAACCTTTCAATGTTTTCATATTAGTGGGATCAACATCATGCCTATAGAACCCAATTCCATTCTTACTCTCACAGAATTGTTATGGGAAATAGCATCTAATAAATCGTTCTAATGAATCTAAGGCCAGGTTCCTCAAGAAATGTCCGTAAGATAACATGATGTGTAATAGAATAACATTCCTTGTCCCGTCTAGATCATGTCCTACCATTGTAAAGGTAACATATCTATGTTAGTGTAAAATTATAGTGTGTGATGATGCCTTTTTTACTTCTTCCTGTGTACAATTACACAACATAGAATGTATAAATTTTTTCCTAGTCATTCCCATCTAGGATTACACACAATTACCTTGGCTATGTACTCCTATCTATTCCATTTTACCCTCTATGGTACTCTCCAAGACATAGAGGAAGGAATTACAAATAGCGTGGAAGGGACCACACACCATATGATCCATATCATCACACAAAAATAGCTTCGGACACATTGGGTACCCACACCCCATATAATCCAATATTAAATCATTTATATATTAGGATATCAAAATTCCCATTTTTGTTCACTTATTTAGTTTCCATCTCCTCTAGCACTAAATTTGACAGTGATTCACACCAAGAACAGAGGATTATGCCCAACTGAACCTATTTTTCACCATTCACTATATTCCGGAAATTTGATTCATACGAGAATAAGTTCATCTTCGTTATGTACATACCTAAATAACCACATGGACATGGGGAATACAATTTGGTCATATCCGTTTTCTACCACCACCATCATAAGATCCTAACATGATATCGTGTCCAGATCTATGAATGAAAATCAATGTGAAAATAAATGGGTGTGGAATGATTTTTTCCTTGGTATAAGGGTTGAACCACTGGAAAAACGAAACCCAGATGAAGAATGAAGAAAAATATGTGAAAAATTCACATTCAAAACCATGATGCAGATACCTTATCCAATTGTCGTGTCAGAATCAACACATTTCCCATAGTATGATGATAGAAGATGTAAACAATCAAACAAAAAGAAATACCCACAAAATGTCTCCAAAGATAACCCATCTCGCAAAAAAAAAGATCAATGAATCGATCTATTGGTTGATAAATTAAAATTTTTCATTGAAATAGAAAATGTTGAAAGAAACCAAATAACAAATAACATTCCTTGTTTTTGATCTATCAATGATGATGAACTTAGTTTGTTCATTTTCATTCATGAGATCCTCTAATTCAGTTGTCCGCTGATTGTGGATCATAAATACAGGTGTGGTTTGCCTAAGATATATCCTCTAGAACTCTATCTAAAGGATGAATAGTTAATCATGTAAACAGAAAAATATCTCATAATCATATTCATATAGAATAATTTAGCTCTCATGTGAAACTATTAAATAAAAAAAATTATTTTTTTACCATTGCGATAAATGATTTAAAAAAACCCCAAGCCGCTAATGGGAATGGCACACCAAAGGTAAAAACCATATTCTGAAGTCAATGGTGCCTTCTAATTTTTTATTAAGGCTCTATTATGTTGTTATTTAGATTTTTCAGAAAACATCTCATGCATGCTCTTAAATATAACTAATATATTCTGAAAAAAATTCTTGGTACATGTTGCCACATAATCTGAAATCATCTCAGAATGTGGTCATGAAAATATTCCAATAAATATCCAAAAATAATACATGGAAAATATGATTCATTATAATACCCAAGTCTCCTAACATGAGTCAATAAACCAATAAGGGTGTTTGGTATTGTTTTGGTTGCTTATCCTAGAGGATCCTCACCATACCCATTGTTTTACTATAAATAGTCCTAACACCATGTATTTCAATAAGAGGAATACCAAGAAGAACTAGAATCAAAATTATAAAAGGAAAAAAAATTTCTAGCTTTCACAGTCCCCCCAAAAATATTAAACATTGCTGAAAAATTCAAAACATAAAAAAAATAATGTGAAATCACGGTAATTTCATAATATAGTGGTATTGACACTAATCCATAATGGAAGAAAAATTACCATGTGATGTAAGTCGAAATTCCATACAGTGGAACATTCTTACTAGGGATACAATTCTAAGGCCTCCTAATATTATTTCTACATGGGATCCACATCACCCAAACCACCCATATCATTGAACTACTTCACCTAGGCCACCCATAATAGAGTGAAAATTCAATCATACCTCTTATGGTATTGAACCAAAATTATAATTCCACCTTTACTAGGGTGCCACATTGAGTAGGCCTACCTTTACAGGTCACCATTCATCCCATCCATATAATAGGATATTATTTTCCTTGTTCAAAATCTTAAAAATAATAATATCGGAAAGGAGCCTCCTGATATTTGGTATTTAATTAGGAAAATAATTTTCCCAAAGGACATGTTGGCACTCTATATCGTGAATCATGTTTCTATATAGATTTATAAACAAATACCCGTTCACATCATATTAAATATTTTATACGCATGTACATGATAAAATTCTCCACATAGTTAATGTATTCCATTGATAATGTGAATCGGGTGACTTATAAATGAAATTCAACTGGTTTTTATTCACAATATATAAGAACATATTATTTTTTAAAATCATATATTCCCTCTATAGTGATGGTCTATTTCATTAAATGGAAACTAAAATCACCCTAACCAAGGATTCTCATCCTTTCTACCAAAATTATCTCCATAATTTTCAAGAATATAAACAACTTCCTTTCTTCTAAAAAATTATATATAGATATATATTATCTATAAATATAGTGTATGCAAAAACACATCCTTTTTGGGTCATATTATAACGACCCATACTTTACATAAATTTTTATTACTTTAGAATTGAAGTAAACTTATTACAACATATAACAAAAACAGGAAAGGACCGTATAGGTATCGAGTCTTTAGAAACTGAGAAACATAAACAACTAGTCATAAAGCCTCTACTTTGCCTCCCATTTATTTTATCATATCTAGAGTCCCTTTTTGGTATATCCTACTTAATAACCTTCTTCCTGACCTAGGGAAATAAAACATATGAAAGGGTGAGCTCAAATGCTCAGTAAGGGTAAACAAAAGAAATATCAATCACATCATATACATAAGAACATAACTTTTGGAAATATTAACCTACAAAAAAATCATAATTTCATATCATGGGATAAATCATAGTAGTTAAATTTAATCCGAATAATCATAACATAAAACCGGAAACTTTGTGGGATACACACATAATCATAGAGAATCATTTCTTTTTATTCAAGACTCATTGTCATGACAATCTTAGTGGACAAAGTCCATTTCTGAACCGAGTTCACTCCTCGTTTCAGTCATGTTTCACTGAACTGGTTTAACCTGACGTTCCAGCCATGTCTATATCATGAGATATAAAATCATTAGCCAATGCATTTGAGGTAGATATAGGTCCCACCCATCTCATAATGATACCATTCTTATTTGTGCCACAAAATCATAAACCATACATCATAGCATAACCCATGTAATAAAAATGGGATTATTAAACATCATGACATCATAAAACAATTCATATAAGATAAAGTAATTCATAAAAATAATTCCATCACCACATAATCAAATCAATGTAATAATAGGGATAGAAATAGAACCATATATTATCTTATATGGAAAATAATTTTCATAAAACACTTGAACTCCATTCTTGAGGAAAATATCCTTTCTACTTCAAAAACACTTTTCCTTTCATAACATGTCATACAATTCTAAAATAAAAGAAATTGATTAAAAATAAACATGAAAAATTGTAAAGGAAGCTTCTTGGAAATAATGTTTTAAAAATCGATTCATGTCGTACATGTTAAAAAAACATTCTTCTCGTACTTTTCTCAGAAAAGTCAAAAGTACCTCGTACGAAAAATGACAAAAGATGCATTTCATATATTTTACTAAAAACTCACTGAAGGGTAAAGTTGGATATAAACTGATGTAGAAGGATATAAATATTACATATTTAGGAAACATGGATGTGGATGATAAAATACACCCTAGAAAATACCAAAGTATAAACAATCTCGGATAAAAAATTGAGATTGTGATATTTCCCTTACCTTAGGTCCGATTTGCTTCGTAAGTGTCCGAACCTCTTGTATAATGATTTAAATAATGTTATTGACTTATTCCAGAATCATAATTATTTTTATGATATTATATATGGTCATATTATTATCTTTTTATTAGTAATATTTCATTACTACTTGTTTATTCGGGTGTTTATTACTTTTTGTTCTTATGCGTGTTTTGTCGAATAAATTCTTATCCTTATTTTTAGGTTATAGATACATCATTTCCAGAATTTTATTAGTGTAATATATATCATATTTATTCACTCAATTAATTTATATAATCATTATTAAATGAAGATCATGTAGAACGAGTCGCATCCCATCGTGGAGACGTTATTCCGTACGTACGCACGAGCGATGATATCGTTCCCATGATGGTGGAATTGTATTGGATTGTATGTATACTATTTTGGAATCAATATCACTTATCAATAGTCATATATAGTCAATATTTACACCATTATACGCATCCAAGTAAGGTGGTGGTGGAAAATAGATTACACCACGGCATGGAGACGGTATTTCGTACGTACGCACGCGCGGTGATTTCATTTTCCGTAGGATGGATAGATGGTGAAATAGGGTTGTTTAATACTTATAATAACATATAAGTATATTATTGATACTGATGTTATTACTTCATAATTAAACAACTAAATAAGAATATGTGGAAGAAGAAATAGAGTTGAAAGAATTGGTAACGGACATTACCTCTTCTTTGAAGCGCCTCTTTGAGATATCCTTTTAGGGCACTGAAATTGGTCTTTGAAGAAGACCAACACCTCTAGGATGTTTCTAGGGAAGTGGAGAGGATAAAATGGAAGGGGTTTCCCGATTTTGAAGTCTCAAAGTGGTGTGAGGAAGAGAGGGAGGAGGTTCCCTTTTATAAGGGAGGAGAGGGGCTCCTTTGGAAAAACTAAAAATATTACTTTATTATAAAGCCATATTCGGTTTTAAATAGCTCTAAATTGATTTATTTAGAATATAAGGTAGATATGGGTCAAAATCCTATCATAAAATAGAATTTAGACAATTTTAGGTTCCTATTTAAACCTTATAATTTATATTTAACATTAAGTTAAATAATTTTACTTTTACAGTGTCTTCTTGTGTTCTTATACTATAAGGTTAATAAACATACTATAAGAAGACAAACGAACCCCAAGATGTTTATTATATATATATATATATATCCTTATCTAAGTCATGTGGCCGAACCATAGATTTTTAGGAATAAAATAACAATTAATAATATAATATTTTTTTAAATACTATTTTATGTCAATTTTGACACTATTTAGTAATTGATTTTTGTGAAAATCCTAATAGAATGTTTAGTTCGAAAAAAGTTAATTGAATCAATAATAACATGTAATATTAACCATTAAACTTAGTGTAATTCATAAAAAGTCTCAAATTACATTTATTTGGGTATTTATAACATCAATTATGTCAATATTTCTTTAATAAGATAATTACTGCATCATCTTTGTGTAATAAATAAATTAAATTATTTAATGTCTAACAATTAAAAATAAAAAACTATTTTATAGGAAATCTCTTTCTCTTTATAATGAATATTTATAGTCTAATTTATCTTATTTATAACCCTATATTAAAAATGAATTACTTATTAATCATTGATTTTAACTATTTTAACCCTTCTATAAATAAATAAATAATAAATGTCATAATCTAATCCAAGTGGGCCTAAATGGTCATATTTTATTCCTAAGGTTGTTTTTGGTGTACCTAAACTTATCCAATAGAATTAGGACATGTGTTAGTGTAATAATAATATCATTTTTACCCTTAATTACCCTATTTACTTTTAACTGTGGTAAATAAAAGTAAAAAGTTACTATTCACCAAAAATTATTTTCATCTCATTGAACCACATTTACTTACTAACATCAACCGTGTCTCTCGCATTTTTGAAATTCCACTCCCAGAAGCAGTAAAATTCAGTTTTTTAACTACCACTTAGTGGTTTCACTATTCATCAAAAATTGAATGTTTTCAGAAAAATACCAAAATTTCACCCTAGGCTAATTTTGATATTCCGAATCCAAAAATGAAGTCAATTTTGAAAAAAAAATCAAAAAGTGCTTATTACTATTCATAATGGCTAGTTTTAATAATATTTTAATAGCATATCGTTGTTTAGTGAAACTTGGTATTACGTACGACACAAGCTATCGAAGAAGGTCGTGATTGCATGTAAAGCAAGTCGAGCAAGTGTTGTGTGTAGTAAAAGATTCCTTTGATGATTTATATAACATAAAAGTCTCGGGTGTTACATTCTACCGCCCTTAAAATGAATTTCTCCCTCGAAATTCGTCACTTTGTAACAAGAAGATGAGGATACCTCTCCCTCATCATATCCTCACGCTCCCATGTAGATTCTTCGAATTAGAGGTTCTTCCTTAAACCATTCACCAATCGAGTGGTCTTGTTTCGTAGGACTTTTTCTCTATGATCCAGAATCTCTATTGGCTGTTCTTCATAAGAAAGATCTTGCTCCAGCGGTACAACTTATGAGCTGAGTACATGTGAAGGATCAGGTATGTACTTTCTCAAGAGAGATACATGGAACACATCATGAACTTGAGAGATATTCGGTGGAAGCGCCAATCGATAAGCTACCTTCCCAACACGATCCAATATTTCAAAAGGACCGATATATCTAGGGATGAACTTCCCCTTCTTTCCAAATCTCATGACCCGCTTCCAGGGAGATTTTCGTAAGAACACTTTATCACCCACTTCAAACCCTTTGTCTTTTCTTCGGTTTTCAGCATAACTTTTCTTTCGACTCTGAGCTGCTCTTATGTGTTGTTGAATAGATCTGACCTTTTCTGCCATTTCATCAACGAGATCAGGTCCTAATATCTTTCTTTCCCCAACTTCATCCCACCAAGTTGGAGTCCTGCATTTCTTTCTGTAGATATCTTCATAAGGAGCCATCTGAATACTAGAGTGAAATATATTATTATAAGAAAATTCTACCAAAGGTAGGTGTTAATCCCAACCACCTTTGAATTTCATAGCGCAAGCTCTCAACGTATCTTCTAGAGTTTGAATTGATCTCTCAGAATGACCGTCTTTCTGAGGATGGTAAGTAGTGCTGAAACTCAACTCTGTATCCATAGTATGCTGAAGACTTCGGCAGAACATTGAGACAAACCTAGGATCCCGATCAGATATAATATAATGTGGTACTCCATGCAATCTTACCACTTCCTTCACATATATCCTGGCAAGCTGATCCAAAGAGAAATCCTCTCTAATAGCGATGAAGTGTGAAGACTTTGTAAGACGATCAACTATGACCCAGATAGCATTATTGCCTTTGGATGTTTTAGGAAGTCCGATGACAAAGTCCATAGTAATGTTTTCCCATTTCCATTCGGGTATGGGTAATGGTTGTAACATCCCCTTAGACTCATGTCTCTCAACTTTAACTTTCTGACAAACCAAGGATCGAGAGACATATTCAGCAACATCTCTTTTCATGCCATCCCACTAGAAGTAGTCTTTCAGGTCACTATACATCTTTGTGATTCTATGATGAATAGAGAATGAATAACTATGAGCCTCATCCAGCAGCTCCTTCTTTAATTTGGGGATGGGAGGAACACAAACCCGATTGCTGAACTTTATTATCCCATCACAATCAAGGTTGAATTCAAGAACATTTCTCACCTTCTTTTGTAACTCGACATATTCTTTATGTGCCTCTTTAATCTTCACATGTATAGATGGTTGAACATTCATTTTAGAAAGATACTATTTTCCACTTTCATTATAATTACAAGATCCATCCTTTGTAAATCCATAAATATTGGATCTTTTTTGATCCTCATCATGGATAAAGTGGCATGGTCTTATCGACTTAATGCATCTGCCACCTTGTTTGCATTCCCAGGGTGGTAATGGATTGAGCATTCGTAATCCTTAATCAGCTCCAACCATCTTCTTTGGCGCATATTAAGCTCATTTTGTGTGAAAATATACTTTAAACATTTATGATCAGTATAAATATCACACCTTTCACCATAAAGATAATGCCTCCAAATGTTTAATGCAAATATTACCACAGCTAACTCCAAATCACGAGTTGGGTAATTTTTCTCATGTATTTTCAATTGTCATGAGGCATAAGCTATCACTATATCATTTTGCATAATAACACACCCTAATCCCATCTTAGATGCATCACTGTAGATCACAAACCTTTCTCCACTACAAGGCACTGTGAGCACAGGTGCACTGGATAACCTTCTTTTCGACTCCTTGAAATTCTCTTCACATTCCTCCGTCCAAACAAACTTAACTCCTTTCTGAGTCAACTTGGTGAGTGGATTAGATAATCGTGAAAAATCTTTCACAAAACATCGATAATATCCAGCCAAACCAAGAAAACTTTGGATCTCAGTTATTGTTGTTGGTCTCGACCATCTTTCGATAACCTCTGTTTTTGCTGGATCCACAGATATCCCCTCTTTTGAGATTATGTGACCCAAAAATGATTCTTTTTGAAGCCAAAATTCACAGTTGGTAAATTTTCCATAAAGCTTCTCCTTTCTCAGGATCTTCAATATAATTCTCAAGTGATCTTCATGTTCTTCCTTGCTCTTTGAATATACCAGAATATCGTCTATAAAGACTACCACAAACTGATCAAGATAGTCTCTAAAGACTCTATTAATCAGATGCATGAAGATAGAAGGGGCATTAGTAAGACCAAATGGGATCACTATAAATTCATAGTTTCCATACCTTGTATGGAAAGCCATATTTGGTAAATCCTCCATTTTGAACCTTAATTAGTGATACCCCTGAACGAAGATCAATCTTGGAAAAGTATCGAGCTCCGCGTAGTTGTTCAAATAAGTCATCAATGCGTGGGAGAGGATATTTGTTCTTGATAGTGATCTTGTTAAGTTCTCGATAATCAATGCAGAGTCTCATTGATCCATATTTCTTCTTAACAAATAGAACAGGTGCTCCCCAAGGTGATTCACTAGGGCTTATGAATCCCTTATCAAGATTCTCTTGGAGTTGCTTCTTCAATTCCTGCAACTCAATTGGGGCCATTCTATAAGGTGTCTTTGAAATAGGCAATTCACCCGGTACGAGTTCTATAGAAAACTAAACTTCACGATTTGGTGGAAGACCTGGAAATTCCTCCGCAAAGACATCATCAAACTCCTGTACAATGGGAATATTATTAATCGTGAGTTTCTCACCAACCATTTGAGATAAATAACTTTCATTTAGTGGAATCGAGACCCATAAAATGGAAGAAATTTCCACTGGAAGGTTATGTTCATCCTTGCATCGATAGACGATCATAGATTGATCTGGAATATGAAATAAGACTTCCCTTCTTTGGCAATTTATATGAGCTCCATATAAAGAAAGCCAATCCATGCCAAGAATCACATCAAATTCCACTATAGGAAGGATCACAAGATTTGCAGGAAGCACTTTCCGACAAACTTCAATCGAAGACGAATTATAAACTTTTGATGCGATTGTTGTGCCATTATGGGTTTTCACAGCTTACTCAACATCTAATTGTTGAGGTAATACGGTGATATCCTTAGAAAAATATTCAGAAATAAAGGAGTGTGTGGATCCATAAACAAATAAAGCATTTGATACTTTAGAGTGGATGGTAAGTGTAAAATTCACCACATCGTTATCGTACTCCACATCGCTGATAGAAATTGCATGTGACATTCCTTTGCCTTTAACCTTTAAAGTATGTTGGCATCGACCATCATCATCAACCCTTGGATTTGGGCATTGATTGGCATAATGCCCCATCTCCTTGCACTTGAAACATTGAATTGTAGTAGGTTCATTCTGTGTATCCCTTCCTTTGTTTGCATCATTAGACATCTTCTTCCCATCATTGCGGCACTCAAATGCCCTATGACCTTCCTTTCCACATTTGAAACATTTACTTGTCCCTTTAAGACAACTCCCTCCATGTTTCTTTCCACACTTTGAGCATAAGGGAAAGCTCATATTTTTTTCAGTGTGCTCTTTAGATTTTCCTTTGAATTCCATTTTCCTCTTATTATCAAACCCATATGACTGATGGGTTACTCCAGTCTCCATATCGACTTTGAGAGCACATTGAAAGATTTCCTCGTAATTATTGAAGTCCCTTATGGCTAACGCACTTCGAAGACTTGGTTTTAATCCACTAAAGAATTGATTGATTGTACTCTCAGGTTGGATAATAATACCAGAAGCGTACCTTGAAAGTCTTGTAAAATTTTCTTCATAGGTACCAACAGATTCATCATCCTTTTGCTTCAGTTCCAGAAACTCTTTCTCCATCATTGTTCGGAGAATACGAGGGCAGTACTTATTGAAAAATAATTTTTTGAACTCGTCCCATTCCATGGACTCAATTTCATCTATTTGCCTCGTATTTTTGATAAGATTCCACCATAAATCAGCATCACCTTCCAAACGATACACTGCTAAGATGACTTTATCATGTTCAGAACATTGAAGAATTGAAAATATCATTTCAGTAGTACTAATCCATTTTTCAGAAACTAGTGGATCAGTAGACCCGCTAAATGAAGGTGGAAGTTCTCTCATGAAGGATTCAACAGAATGTTGCTCCTTCCTTTGCTCGTTTGGAATTACTGCATGATTCATAGCTTGAGAAAGTTGTGTGATCATGGCTACAAGATTTTTCATTCTAGCTCCCATAACGTTTGGTTGCTCAGGGTTACAATCATTGCATTTCCCGTCGCATTCCGCATTAACACGGTTCTTTTGGGTTCCGGCCATTGACTAAAACCAAGAAGAATAGTGTGAGAAACACTAATTATAATAGGAAAACCACATAATCAAGAATCAAATTTCACACTTAAGGTCTTATCCTAGGTTATTCATGGACATTTCTAAAACACTAAGATTGTGTTCTATTCTTAGACTTACCCTTAGGGTTCTTACTAAGGCTTTCACATCCTAGTTTCCAAAGGTTGACTATACCTTTCCTCTGATACCAACTATAATGACCCATACATTACATACATTGTTATTAATTTAGAATTGAACCACACTTATTACAACATATAACAAAACTAGGAAAGGACCATATATATATAGATTCTTTAGAAACTGGGAAACCTAAACAACTAGTTCATAACGCATCTACTTTTCCTCTCATTTATTTCATCATATCCAGAGTCCCTTTTTGGAATATCCTACTTAATAACCATCTTCCTGACCTGGGGAAATAAAACATATAAAAGGGTGAGCTCAAATGCTCAGTAAGGGTAAACAAAAGAAATATCAATCAAATCATATACATAAGAACATAAATTTTGGAAATATTAACCTGCAAAAGAAATCATAATTTCATAACATGGGATAAATCCTAATTTCTTATTAGTCAAGACTCATTTCCAAGACTATCTTAGTGGACAAAGTCCATTTCTGAACTGACTTCACTCCTCGTTTCAGTCCTGTTTCACTGAACCGGTTTAACCTTCCGTTCCAGCCATGTCTATCTCATGAGATATAAAATCTTTACCCAATGTATTGGAGGGAGATATTGGTCCCACCCATCTCATTATGATACCATTCTTATGTGTGCCACAAAATTGTAAACCATACATCATAGCATAACCCATGTAATAAAAATGGGATTCTTAAGCATCGTGACATCATAAAACAATTCATATAAGATAAAGGAATTCATAAAAATAATTCAATCACAACATAATCAAATCAATGTAATAATAGGGATAGAAATATAACCATATATTATATTCTATGGAAATAATTTTGATAAAACACTTGAACTCCATTCTTGAGGAAAATATCCTTTCTACTTCAAAAACACTTTTCCTTTCCTAACATGTCATACAATTCTAAACTAAAAGAAGTTGATTAAAAATAAACTTGACAACTTGTAAAGGAAGCATCTTGGAAGTAATGTTTTAAAAATCCATTCATGCCGTATATGTTAGAAAAATATTCTTCTTGTACTTTTGTCGGAAAAGTAAAAAAGTACCTCGTACGAAAAACGACAAAAGATTCCTTTCTTATCTTTTACTAAAAACTAACCGAAGGGTAAAATTGGATATAAACTATTTTATAAGGATATAAATATTACATGTTGAGGAAACATGGATTTGGATGATAAAATAAACCCCAGTAAATACCAAAGTATATACAATCTCGGATAAAAAAATGAGATTGTGATATTTCCCTTACCTTTGGTCCAATTTGCTTCGTAAGTGTCTGAAGCTCCTGTATAAAGATTTAAATAATGTTATTGACTTATTCCAGAATCATAATTATTTTTATGATATCATATATGTTCATATTCTTAGCTTCTTATTAGTAATATTTCATTACTACTTGTTTATTCGGGTGTTTATTACTTTTTGTTCTTATGCGTGTTTTGTCAAATAAATTCTTATCCTTATTTTTAGGTTATAGATAACTCATTTCCAGAATGGTATTAGAGTAATATATATCATATTTATTCGCTCAATTCATTTATATAATCATTATGCAATGATGATCATGTAGAACGAGTCACATCACATCGTGGAGACGGTATTCCGTACATACGCATGAGCGATGATATCATTCCCATGATCGTCTAATTGTATTGGAGTGTATATATACTATTTTAGAATCAATATCATTTTACAATGGTCATATATAGTCATTATTTACACCATTATACCCACCCATGTAAGGTGGTGGTGGAAAATAGATTACACCACGGCGTGGAGACGGTATTCCGTACGTACGCACGCGCGGTGATTTCGTTTTCCGTAGGATGGATAGACGGTAAAATAGGGTTGTTTAATACTTATAATAAAATATAATTATATGAGTGATACTGATTTTACTACTTCATAATGAAACAACTAATTAAGAAGAAGTGGAAGAAGAAATAAAGTTGAAAGAATTGGTAACGGACATTACCTCTTCTTTGAAGCGCCTCTTTGAGATCTCCTTTTAGGGCACTAAAATTGGTCTTTGAAGAATACCAGGACCTCTAGGATGTTTCTAGGGAAGTGGAGAGGATAAATTGTCAGGGTTTGACCGAGCTTGAAGGCTCAAAGTGTTGTGAGGAAGAGGGGAGGAGGTGCCCTTTTATAAGGGAGGAGAGGGGCTCCTTTGGAAAAACTAAAAATATTATTTTATTATAATGCCAAATTCGGTTTTAAATAGCTCAAAATTCATTTATTTTGAAGCTAAGGTAGGGATGGGTCGAAATACTATCATCCAATAGAATTTAGACAAGTTTAGGTTCCTATTTTAACCTTATAATATAGATTTAACATTAAGTTAAATAATTTTTCTTTTATCGTGTCTTCTTGGGTTCTTATACTATAAGGTTAATAAACATACTATAAGCATCCAAAAGAACCCCACGTTGTTTATTATTAATATATATAACCTTATCAAAGTCATCTGGCCGAACATTATATTTTTAGGAATAAAATAACAATTAATAATATAATATTTTTTAAAACTATTTTATGTCAATTTTGACACTATTTAGTAATTGATTTTTGTGAAAATTATAACAGAATGATTAGTTCGAAAAAAGTTAATTAAATCAATATTAACATGTAATATTAACCATTAAAATTAGTGTAATTTATAAAAAGTCTCAAATTACATTTATTTGGGTATTTATAACATCAATTATGTCAATATTTCATTAATAAGATAATTACTGCATCATCTTTGTGTCATAAATAAATTAAATTATTTAATGTATAAAAATTACAAATAAAATATCATTATGTAGGAAATATTTTTATCTTTATAATTAATATTTATAGTCGAATTTATCTTATGTATAACCCTATATTAAAAATGATTTACTTATTAAACATTGATTCTAACTATTTTAACCCTTCTTTAAATAAATAAATAATAAATGTCCTAATCTAATCCAAGTGGGACTAAATGGTCATATTTTATTACTAAGGTTGTTTTTTGGTCGAATTACACTTATCCAATAGAATTAGTACATGTGTTAGGGTAATAATAATATCATGTTTACCCTTAATTACACTATTTACTTTTAACCGTTGTAAATAAAAGTAAAAAGTTACTATTCACCAAAAATTATTTTCATCTCTTTGAACCACATTTTACTTACTGACATCAACCGTGTCTCTCGGATTTTTGAAATTCCTCTCACAGAAGTGGTAAAATTAAGTTTTATGAAAAATTCATTTTTTTTAACTACCACTTAGTGGTTTGACTATTCATCAATAATTGAATGTTTTCAGAAAAATACCAAAATTTCACCCTAGGCTAATTTTGAAATTCCGAATCAAAAAATGAAGTCAATTTTGAAAAAAAATATTCAAAAGTGGTTATTACTATTCATAACGGCTAGTTTTAATAATATTCTAATAACATATCGTTGTTTAGTGAAACTTGGTAGTGCGTACGGCGCAAGCTATTGAGGAAGGTCGTGATTGCGTGTAAAGAAAGCCGAGCAAGTGTTGTGTGTAGTAAGAGATTCCTTTGATGATTTATATAACATAAAAGTCTCGGGTGTTACACATATCACCAATGATTCATTAAATACATCCCTTACAGTATATCAATAATATAGAGGTGTAAATGAATACCACCGTCCTCAAATTAGTTTTAATTCAAATCCATGTCCTCATTTATGGCCTCATCTGCACCCCCATCAATGATCTACAAATACCATGAGTCTTCTAAAAGCTATAATCAATATCTATGTCTACACTGATAATATCCTCCATGTGACCCACCTATGAGCTATACATATCATGGTCCTCTGACTAAATGTAATTCCCCGACAATCCTCTGCCTATGTCATCTACCAGATTTAATCATAAAAGGATACTCATGTTTAATTCCCAGATTAACCATTGTTTGGATCAATTCATATTGTAGTCCAAGTATCATGAATTTAAACTATTTAGCATGTAGTCCATTCTGTGTGATTTCAAACTATATGAAATTCTTCCAAGCCATATTTCATTAGGTGACTATTCATCATTTTCTCTAGTTACATTCCCATAAAAATAACTTCATTTGTTCATGGATGTATGTCCTTAAAATGCCCCATAATGGCCCAGATATTATGACTATAAATTGTAAAATATTTCTCTCTAAGGGGAAATACAATGATATTTTTGAATCCCAATATATATATATATATGAATCCCCTCTCATCAGCCAAATACCAACTCCAAAACACTAAATGCATGCCTAGAAATTGATAAATTCTACAGTTTATTGAAACGATTCATTATGTGATATTATAATCAACCACTAACTAGAAGTTGGAGAACCTATGATAAATATAAATGTTCAAAGAGATGTGTGGAGATGATTGATCACTCTCATAATGAAGTAAAACAACAAAATTAATGATAATAATTTTACAATTTTTTTTAATTCTATTATAGATCATGGAACTATGAAATCAAGACCTTTATATTGGATATGCATTTGAATGAGTTGTATTTTAAATGAAGATTCACTATGATTATAGGGTATTATACTGATGAGGTTGATATCATAGGAAACTAAAAAAACTCATTGGGTCTATAAAAACATTGATGTCAGGTTTTACCAATTTCAATTTTCTCTTTTATATTTTAACACCCCTTCATAATTGAATATCAAACAAATATTAGTATTAAAAGTGATGTTTTTTTCTCTACCAAATCACATACACGGCATTCATCTTAAGAAATATTATAAAGAGAACCCATCATATTTTTTCTTGGTTCATCCCCACCTAGAAAAACTACTCCTTAATATGATCTAATTAAACTATGTCAGATTGTTTTTTAAAATGATCTTTGAAAAATTTTCAAAATTTATGGGTTGTTACAATCCTCATCCATTCTCACCATAAAAAAAATGTGATTATATAAAATAATACATAAGTAAAAATTGTATATATCATCTAGTTTATTTATTCAACAATGTAACTTGTATTCTATAACATCCAGCCTACTAAATTTAATCATTACTATTCATATAAATTTCACTCCATCCAATAATCTAATCTATTTATAATAATAAGAGATCCTTCAAATACTATTTTATTTTAAATAACACGAACATGTAATTATTTATTTGTAAGCTACACAAATTAAATATCCTGGTTCGAATTTATTCAAAGGCATTACTCACTCAATGTTCCATCTATTCAAAAACAATAAAAACATAACAATGATTTCGGTAAATTTTTCCATTATATAAAAAATATTCCATTTATTTAACCAACTCATTTAAAATTTTCATCATGAGAAAATGTTTGTGAAAAAATTTTGTTATCTTTTATCATATCCTTTTTCAATTCCCAGATGGTACTTTCTTTAGTATGAGATTATTTTAATCAAGAGAGAGACACAATTTTCTCTCTCAACTCACTACTCTACAATGTGTTTCCCTATGTTGTTATCCCACTATATTTTTTCTCACCAGTTTTCCAGAGAGTATTACTCATATTTTCTATAATGGCTAGAAATATTTTGTTGGAGAAACACCATTTTAATTTCTAAATCATTTTTATTTTTAAAAAATTTAAATATTTTAGGTGTCATATGAAATAGATAAATTAATATTTATTAAAACTTTTTCATACGTTCCTTATAAATTATCCATTAAAAATATATTAATATATATATTAAAAATGTAATTTTAATTTTTTGGTACTCTATACATATATCAAAAAATAAGTCATTCTTAACATTAGTGGGATGGAGATCATATGATATTTCCCCAACAATCAAAAATAACACAATCTAAATAACAATATTAAAATATAGAAAAATCATATTTTCCACATGGAAAATTTTGTTGTAAAATGAATGTCTCAATAAAAAACAATAAATAATTCATTATTAATTTTGAAAAAAATAAACAGTTTCTCATCATTTTCTACTTCATTCCCATCATTAATCGCACCTAAATTTATTATAATTTATCTCTCAAGAACAGTGCATGTATATTTTAATATAGATATAAAAAATCTGTTTCAGTGGCTTACTAGTATTTATTTCCTAATATTATATCCCAAAAATAACCCAATAGATATATCAATAAAATTTCAGTATATTATTATTTCATATTCTTTAATTCATTCCATAATTCATGACAATTCATACCATATTGATGTTTTGATTATTTATTTAGAGACTATAAATCATCCCGTTTTATTTACTCCTCATAATTTAATTCTGGAACTCAATTTTTATATATATAATATATCATAATGTCTATTATATTTTAGAAATAGTTGATAAAAAAGAACATAATACATTCTTATAAGGTTTAATCAGTTCTAGAAGAAGTATTACGTGGATTCTATGAAATCATATGTCGGCCATTCACTGTCTTATGATTTGAATGAAATTATTTTGTGGGAAACTAATTATCCTACATAAAGTCTAACAATTCTGACATGGTATCTATAATTATTAATCATATATAAAATTATCATAATAACATTAAATTTTACCAAAAAATAATGTTATACACACCAAATAAAAGATTTATTCACATCATATAGTCTTATTCTCAAACTATTTTAGACTTATATTGATCTATCATAAGTCTTACAATTTTATATAATGTCTTACATGGGGAAATATAAAGTCATAAGATCATATTATAAATAAACAATTTCTCCATAATTTTTTATTTTTAATCACTAGCATCAATGTATTAAAAACTACATTAAATTTTATGAAATTCCATTGAAATCCTTTAAAAACACTCATTTTTTCTCAAAGACTCTAATAAATTCAAAATTACTTTAATGATTGTAGGATTTATAAAAATAAATGTAGGGGTAGTAAAACACATTATATAACATATTAAAAATATCAATTAAATGTTGGAATTAGTAATTTAATTTCATACTCTTCCATCTATTTTCCAACATAGATTTCAGTATCTAAAAAATCAGGTTACCATATTTCATGTAGTTTACAACAATGAAAATTAAACTCTATATCCAACAATTATAAGATAAAATAAATGTGATTCTTCTTCACTTATTTAATCATTCATTAATCAAGGTAATAAGTGTATCATTTGTTCAATACATTATCATGTTTTACCTTTAAATGATAGTAACCAAAATCTCTGTATACTGTCATCCTATCAATAATAATAAAACTATTCTTGATAGTACTTAGAAAAAATTTATTACATGTCCATCAATTCAAGAACATCTCAACCATTATATGATTCCTAGAAATAATTGAAATGTACCAAAATATAAAAAAATCCATAATTTACAACCAAACCGTCATAACCCCACAAAATTTTAAAATAAAAAATTAACAAAAAAACAACAAAACATTATCCTCCAAGATAGTTGTTACCCTAGTATATGAACAAATAACACTTCCATACATGATATCAATTTGGAAGATAGTATCCATAGTGTGGTATTGTTGGATGCTATAAACCTTACCTAAATGATCACCTGATCCAATAAATATCATCATGCAAAATTAATAAAGTGTGGGAAGCATCCTAAAAATCACCCTATTTACTCAATCACTTTCACCATCATGTATTACTGGCTCATAGTCATCTTCAGTTTCTCCCCACATGACACCTGATGAATAGTTCTAATCATGTACTAATCAACTATTTCTAAATCATTTTCAAACAAACGTCAGTTTCATATTTTTTATTGTTCCATGGAAAAATAATTATGATGTTGTGGGTTTTTACTCTACATCCAAAGATACAAAACCTAAAGATTGTCTTGATTCATCGAAAAAAATATTATAAAAAAGTATTTGGAATTTTAATCTCACCATGTGTTTTTTAATACAAGGGACTCTCTAAAAAATTATTTTCAGGTCAATATTTATTTTAAAAATATTTTTTATCAACAATATGGACAAGAAAAAATATTTGAAAAATGTATTCATCTATTTCCTGATATTTTTAGTTTAAGGTAAGGTCTTATAATTTAATTAAGCTTCATATATTATATAAAAACAAAATCTCTTCGACTCTTTATTATTTATCCATGTTCTACCCCATTCATAAGAGATTTACAAAACATCCATGAGAGAAGGGGGGCTCATTTCATCATAGGAATTTTACCCCAACCTAATAACACAATGTATTCTTATGTTAAACTAATGAAGAAAATTAGGATTATTAATATTCAATATAAAATTATAAAATAACTAACCCCAAGTTGATTACAAATTATCCATTCACATTATAGAGGCTCTGCAAATTTTTTCTCATTAAATTTGGTAATTATGTTCTCAAATTGAACAACCATATAAAATAATTTCATTTTAATGTATGTTTCCATATTATATTACATAAAAACACCCCCTTGATAAACATATTAAAAATAATATATAAATATAACAGTAAATTGAAAATAAATATTTATCGTTCAATAATAATTAGTGTAGTGAATAAAAAAACATTATACATGATGGAATATATCCCCAATAGATTTACTTTTTTAAATCTCAACATCAATTGATTCAACTATAAATGACCAATGATCCTTTTATTTGTATATAAACAAGATTTTAGTTAATATTCCTTGAAAAATTTAATTATCAGTATATAAATTAAATTTTTTCTCATTTACAACACATTATCATCATTCCCCACATGAAAAATCCATAATCAATATGTTTTTAGAATATGATGGATCATCATAAAATCTTTAACATGAAAACATGTGATGAGATATTTTTCTATTCCTAGATTATCAATTCCTAGGATATTTAGAATTTCATGTGATCTTATTATATCTTTATTTTTAGTCGTATGGGTTTTACCATTTTTGAAGAATGAATTCTTTATTATTTTAAATTTTCCTTTATTATGGAATGAATTTTCTTTTCCTGTCAAATTAAAAATCATCCATTTATTATATATTATTGTATCATCTAATAATATTATAGTTTTTTGGAAATTTTATCAATCCATTATTTTTAATATTCTCATAATTATTATTTTTTGTACTCTTATTCTACATTGTATGACATTTAGCATTAGGAGTCCTTTGTAATTTCCCTTTCACTTTTAATGACGTCTCATGTTGAAGAATCCATAACATTAATTTTCTATCTATGAGTGTAGACTTCATAAAACTTAAATAAAAACCTTTATAAGTCCAGTGGTCACCTTCCACTAGAAAACTCGCATGATATTCTTTTTCATCTCTATGAATGTAATTCAATAATCAAATCATGATATTTCTTTCTTTAATTGATTATTTCTAGTTAGGTTTTAGAATGATCTTTTTGACCATTATATTCTTGTATTGTTTTCAATAATCCATGATATAACCATTTTTTCACAAAAATGTCATAAATTTTATTTAGTTGAATAATTCATTGTTTTCGTAAATCACATATTGATTATGATTAATTCTTCATTATTTTAATGAGATATATTCATGTTATACTTCCCATATTTTGTTCTGTATTCCTATTTTTTCTATTTAAATAATTTCAATTCAATATATGAGTTGTAAATTGATGAAACACCACATTACTCTTCCTATATATGAAACCTTATATTAATGTAAAGAAGAAATTATCAAAAATTATATATATATTTAAAATTGACTAATTTTTCATCCTCTACGAGTTTGACTTTTATATAACTGGATTCTACATTCCATAAGCTCGTAACCCCCTAACATAAAGCAGTTTATAACACAAATTTAAAGAACATTTTTTTATAGAAATAAATATCCTTTAACTTAAACCTACATCATCACCAATAGTGGTAATAAAATTCTACTTTCTATTTAACGACAATCATGCCACAGTATAGTGTGGACTAGTTTTGGGTTTTTTCATCACAATTCTGGGATCCATTTTGTGAGATAATGTTATTCAAAATGAAAAAATAAACCATTAATAATATTTTGGATTTATTATCATTTATATACATACATATTTATTGATATTTTTACTATTATCATCATTATCTATTAATGGGATAGTTTTGGTTAATTCAAGTGGTGATTCCAATATCTTCATTCGACTAGTAAGGGTTTTATTATAACCAGGAATATTTATTAAATTAATCTTGGATGGACTTATAATTTTATCATTAGAAATCAATGTTCTATGTTATATATATTATATATTACTGTATTTAAATTCATGCTCAAGAAAAATTATGGTGAGGAGGTTCTTATCATCATCATATATTCTAATCATACCATCATAATCACTAAGAATATTATTTATTTTATCCTACCATAGTGTGGAAAATTTTATATGAAAATTCACAATGCCATTGATTATCTAAAATATAAATTCAAATTGATCTTCCCTGATTCCAAGATTGGTGTTATGTTATTACTACAAAGAATCAATTTTCTCTTTACTAATCAAAACTACAATTTATTTCCCATCAATGTTACATTGAATGTTTTTTATTAATTTTATATATTGCCCTTATCTTTATGATCAATGATAAGTGAGTTGAATTTTTTGAATATTGTTGAATTTATTTATTGAATTTCATTGATATTATATACTAGAGGTTATTTTCAATTAGATACCACCATGATGAACATAAATGTTTATGAAAAAAATTCCTCATAGATTTCATTTTTTAAATTATTCAACCAATAATAAATTTCTTCAATGGATTCTTTATGGCCATTTTATATATAGCATGAACTTTAATTATATGATGAATCATCTTTAATGGATTTAGTTAAACACTCTCCACTCAGAATATACTTTTATAGTATAGTTTACTTAGGGATATTGGAATTATACCCTATATTATTGACCTCTTTCATTTCAAACATCCCCACTGTCTTGGTCGAAAACTATAATTCTACACTAAAAGGAATAAAAAAATTCATACATCTAATTCCGTTAAGAAAAAATTGTGAATATATAATTATTATATTTCCAAAAAAATAACTAGGAATGAAATTAAATTTAGATCCAAATATATAGAACCATGTGTCATGATACCAGTTGAAAAGTTCCAATAGTTATATATAGACACAATATATAGGGACTGAATTAGGTGATTCTAATAATTTTTTTCAAATTATAGTTTTTGTTTTCTCTTTTACATAATTTTTATGATTAACAATTATAACCAATTCAGATTTCAATGTACCAATTTTAATTTACCCAATCATATACACTAAAATAATTATAAAAAATAATGGAAATTGTATCAAAGTGTGTTTTTACATGGTAAGGGCCCTCTGAGGAAACATACACTTTTCTATGATTACTTTTCACAGATTCATATATTTTTCAATAATAATTATTTAGTAAATTCTATTATTTCATGATAGTTATCACCACTACCCATTCTCACCCTATTACATTGGGGGGTGTTAAATATATTATAGAATTCAACATGCATTACACATGATAAATGATTTATATTTTCACACCACATGTATTGTGTAAATTAAAACATTTTGATGTATATCAATAATTTTCTATTTATTTAACTTAATCCTACAGTATAATCTTCTTATTCTAAAAAAATCATACAAATGAATATTAATTTTGAAGAAAAATTGTATGAATCCTAGTATCTATATATTTTATTTAACATATATCTTATTCATAGTCTATTTACATGATTAAATCACTCAAAATCAAAATTCATTAACAATAATATAATTTTCAATAAGATTCATTGAACATAAACTTTACTTTCAAACCCATTTTTCGTTCAATCTCACTACTTATATGACACTAAATATCATAAGAACTATAATTTAAAAATGATTCTTCTTCTTCTTATCTCATGATATTATTTGATTCATATTTTTTATTTACATTATCATTGGATAATATTCCTCTAGTTCTTATTTATGAAATCTTCTACTGTCTCGACTCACTCCTATACACTGTGTTTCCCACTCATGCACTCACATAATATTTTCTCTCTCTTGTTTCTATGGCTGGCTCACTCATATTTCTTCTTGGATACAAATTGTATCCATAATTTCCATTTAAATTTTCCTTTCCCATTTAATATATATATATATATATTTATATTAGGTGGGGAATATAATAAAACAAATCACATGAAACCTACATTTTACGCATGATCTCAATATCTTTTACTTTCTAAAATCCATCCTCCATTTCAAAAATTAAACTTTTCTATTTTCATTTTTACTTTGAGTCGAATAAAACATTATTTATAATTTCTATAGGATTTCTATCTCATGATATTTCCATATAAAAAATATTAATACATTTTTAATATATTTATAAAAATATAAAATCTAATTTTCAGTGTGGATTATTTCATTGCTACATGGGAGCTTCCAAAAAAATTTATAACCTTCATTATTATGTCTATAATATTTAAAAAAAATATTATTTTATTCTAATAAATTTTTATATTAAATGAAATTTATTTTCTGATATATAATATATAAAATATGTTGAAACCTTCATCTAAGTATCGTTTAATGTTGTCAATCATTTTTTATCATGAATATTTATTTTGAAATATTCTCATTGGAAAACAGTAGAGTAGAATGAATTTATATATCATATATCCTTCTCAATTTGACTCCTTAATGTAAGATATGGAATCATGAAGAATAATGGAATCATGATGTTTTTATTCTAGAATATTTTCTTATTAAAAAACCTGTTTGATTTCCTATTCTATATTTTATTCTCGATTCTGTCCTTTTTAATTTGGAAAAATTTCACTATGTCCAAAATCATATGTAGTTGGTGGATACTCATTTTAATAATTCTTTTTGGTAATTCATATAATTATCCATTAAAAACATATATGTATTTAGAAAAATAATAAAAATATTACTCTATTTTTATACCCATCATGAATTTCATAGGAGGCCCACTCGATGTATTATTCACAGAATGAAAATTATAAAGTGGTATTTGGGTGTCTTAGCATTCAAAATGTCTAATGAACACATTTTTTTGGAAAACATTGATCACTATAGAGCTAAAAAGATTTCTTACACATTTTATATAATCTGATATATAGACTATTAATGTAATACTATGATCATAAAAGTTATTATGTTAGCATACAATGTCAAACCCTAATACATAAATAGTCTTATGTATGCACTATGATATTCAAAAAAATATAGAGGATCACATTTTTTATATCGAGAAAAAAAATTCATAATAATTGTCTGATGTCTTTTAAAATTTCATAGAATTTCATGAAAAGTAATAAATTTTCATTTTTCAACATGAAATCCAAAAATCCCAGACTTCATCAAATATATCGAGGATTGTTTCATTTCAATAGAGGGATTGTAAAATACCTCAAAATCCCACAATAAAATTTCAATTAATTGTGGGAATTATCAATATAACACAATATAATTATAAAATATTTTAATTTTATTTGATATCATATAAAAACATACCGCCATGCTTTATAAACACATGAATTAAATTTCCTCAAATTTACCCTTTTTGATAGCATGAAGAACACACATCCCTGAGGCTAAATTCACTGTAATATAGTGTACCATTATAACCTATTCATTAAATTGGTTGGAATGAATTGAAAATATATAATTAAAATTATACATATTAAAAATATTTCTTTATTTTATATTTACTAAAAACATAAATAAAAATAATTTGAAATAAAAATAAATTATTTATGAAAACCTACATTTTCTATAAAGTGGGTTAAGGCACACCATCCACAAAAAATTTAAAAATAATTTGTATATATTTTTTTTGAAAAATATGAATATATTTTATAATGGAGGAATAAAAAAAATATTTGTTTAATTTCATATTTATTTCTGAAAGTGTTCCTTTTTAGAAGAATACTGAAAAAACATATTTTTATTCAAATCATATTTATCTTTTAAATATATTACAATGTAATATGATATTTTGAAATTATATATAGAAAAACTATTACAATTATTTTATAATATAACAAATTTAGGTAATTTTAATCAATTTCATAATTGTTTTTATATTTATTAATTTAATTTTTATTTGAAAATTTTCAATGGAAACCTGATTTTTTAGATTGTCTATAGGTATAATTTTAAATTGGATTCATCAATATATAATAATTTAATTTGAAAAAATTTATTATATATTTTGTATCCTAATAATTTATATTATCTAATTAGTTTATCTTATTTTTATATCACATCGAATAGTGAAAAAAATTAAAAAATAATTATCATGGGTAAGGCAATTATTGATTTATCCACTGTTAAATATAGAACATAAGGGTTTAAAATGACATAAAACACATCAAAATGTTATTTTATGGACATGTATAGAAAATATAACCTAAAATGATTTAAATATATCCATTTTTAACTAATTTGGAATTTTAAAATTTGTTTGTAAATGATTCTTTTCGAAAATTCCATGTATTTCATCTCACATAGTTATAAACGGCCAACAAATCTCCTCCCCACTTAAAAACTCAAAATAAAATTGGTTCAGTTAATACCTAAAAAATTACCTTCCTTTCACATATCCCTGCATCTTAGAAGAAATTTTAATCATATATCCAATCTTGAATATTTTTTTGAAAACCGAACGATGTTATCCGATGATATGGTAACATTATCAAATGAGTGTTTATATTTTTATTATTATCACACCATAACATTTTCTTAGTAAATTTATATATAAAAACATTAGAATATTCCAAGTAATTATATTTAATTATGAATTATTAAAAACTTATATAAATCTCATCTTCAATCATATAGAAGAAAACTCAAAATTATGTGCCTCGCAGACTATCACTCCATGAACTGATGTTATTTTTTTACATGAATACATTACAAGGATATATATAATGAGCAATTTTACATATTTATATGATATTTATGATGTTATAAAACAACTATAATTATATTATAACAGATAAATTTAAAATTTGATGTTTTTTAAGAAATGATAATTTTTCTCATGGGTACAATGAATTATCCCCTCACTAACAGATATGGTTTTTTTCACTTATGCATTATATGGAATGTAATAATGATAAATTTAATTAATATATGTGTTAATTTATTAATGATATAGAATATATAAATATTATATATCACTATAAAAGAACATTAAATTTCTGTTATGATGTTTCGATCTTCTATTTTGGGATACCCTTACTCATTGGGACATTATTTTTGGCCCCCAAACTAGGAGGGCACTAGTAAAGGGGACCACAAATATTTTTTTATTCCTTTATTTTACATAAATGTTTATCTATTATTTGGATAGTCAGATGATTTATAATGTGATTACATAATGTTTAACGGCTACTGGATAGGTTTTATGAACCAAATTTCATAGTGTGAAAACGTTACATGTCGTGAAATGGTTATACATCATGTAATGTGAATATTTGGGTCTTTAATATTAGATATTTACATTGGATGTAATTTTTATTAAAAGTGTTTCTATAATGGACTTATAATTTTACATATTATTACATTATATTAGGAATAACTAGACCTGAAATACAACATATGAATCCTAGTGTCTAGTGTCATTGGATAAATAGGTACAAAATTAAACGAAATGAAATAAAAAACATCATTTATTTAATCTATATAAATAGATCCTTACTTCCATTTTTCTATTACATATTGATTGGATAACCTATATAATAACATAAATATGTATGAGATAAAAATCCATGTAAGTGCATAAGAATATGGATAAAGCATTTCCCATGGGTTATAATGAAAAACATGATGACATAAAAAGACATGGAACATGAATTATCCTTGGAAATATATCATCCCGAACATGGAATCATGTAATCATGGAATAATAAAAATATGGAAAAAACATTAAACATTTAAGAAGGAGGATTCTTATTACGATCCAACCTGTGTCATCCCCGAACTGGTCACCCATGTCGGTCCACGGCATGGACTGAAGGGCGTTCCTGATCCCCAAAGGATGGAAACTAGTGGAGAAAAAGAAAACATACACTTGAGAATGATTTAATCTAAAAAAAACCAACCAGGACCAATGTAATAAAAATAATCGAACTTCCCATGAGAACCAACAACTCAATATAGACAAATAAAAAGTTGGTCCAAATACATGATACAACTGAAGAAATGGAAACAAAGAGGAACAAAATTAAAATAAATCCATACTACTGTGATATCCATGTTACCTCCTGGTAACCTCTGAACTCTAAACCAAACATGCTCTATAATGAGTACCTACCAAGAATCCAGAAAAAAAAACCAGGACCTCTAATAGAAAATATAGGATATGCATGAGCTCCAAAATGCTAACCAGGGTTTCCCAAGATAACAACTGAATCCAAGAGATTCCATTCACCAAATGAACCACTAACAATATTAGGATATATAATTACAAATGTAGGGATTTCACATTTTAAATAAAACAACATAATATTCCCATTTCAATATAAAACACACAATAACAATCATTTCCAAAACCATATGCCATTTTAAAACCATAAACCCAAACCAATTGATACTAGTAACAATTTAAATGGAAAACATAAAATGGAAAACAGTTTCAAATAATACCACATTTAAAAAACAAATACTTTTAATTTAACCATCTGAACCTACCGTATGCTGATGAGATATGGAATATAGTCATTGATCATTAGTCATGGGAACACCCCAAGGCACTAGCTAGATGTGGGCCCCAGGTACCTCGTCTCTCAATGTAAGAGTCACTAAAACAATATCTATTATCATTCATGAGCCAATATTAAAAAAGATACCCATTACCTATTAGTCCCAAAAATCATTATCATAGTTAAATTAGTGTCGTCATCGGCCAACATTATATGTGAAACAGGGGATAAACCACACTGGATCACCAGCATACTAGTACATGTCCACCCACCTAGATATCTGAGCCTCCCATAATGTGATCAATCAAATTTCAAACATCATATATTACTATACACACCATTTATCAACCTAACCAGGCATCTTCTTTCATAATACACCACTTTCACATCAAAAACCCTTTCTGGGGATCTTATAAAGACCAAAACATTTAAATTTTTTTAAACCATGAGGAACAACACATTCTTGAGAATTTTCTAAACAATACTTTTCATATTTTAGAAAAAAACATCTATAAAAACATTCCAAATGTGCCATTATGTTTAAACACACAAATTCATTTACCAAAACATTTCCAAATCAAATCCCATTCCATGTTCAATACAAAAATAACCTTTGATTTAGATGTTCTAAACAAGCCTTTAGATCGATGTAACCAAACAACATTTCCCAAAAAACCTACCTACACATGTTCTACATATGAAAATCCAAATGTGGCCTTATGTTCCAAACATTTACCCCAACTCTCCACAATTGAAAAACAGGCCTTTACAATTCCAAACTCACACAAATCATGTTCCATGGTCAAATGGACCAAAATGTGTTTTACACATTTAAATATAAGATTTTCCAAAACACATTCAGCATCCCTTTATAAATAAATCATTTAATACATTCTTTAGTAGTATCCCAAGGGAATCAAAACTATTTAAAAACAAAGAGTCAATTGAGAAATTAGGATTTTGTGTGAATTCAATTTTTCAAGTGTCATCTTCATTTGAGGGAACACACATGTGTGCTCATAGTGCACCCATAAATGTTCTAACATCTAATGGAACCCCTTTAATACAAGAAACCATTTTAAAACCAAATCCAACCATTCATTTTTTAAAAGAACACAAACATCCCGTTTTCTCTAGAAACCCATTTCATAGACCTTTAAACCCACCGATAAAGCAACACCATTTCAAAATATCACACAAAAAACCATGTTCACAACCAAATACGGTCCATCAGAAAACAGAAGATCTATATATTTTATAAAAGGAATAATTCCACTTGATGAGAACAAGGAATTTGAAATCAAACACCATATGTTCATTAAACCTAATCGTTTCATAGAATTTTCAATAGAAAACTATTTTAAATCAAATCAATCAACAAAAAATCATAATTAATATCTATACATTTGTATAATAGAGGTGTGAATAATATAATATAAGAAATGAAAACATGCATGGGACAAATGATTATTCGGTGAATGAAGAGATGAATTCACCTACCTTAGCCTTGTACGAATAGAATATAACTTCAAGGAGAAGGAGATCTATGCCCCAAGAAAAATATGCATACCCTATCCATAAGAAAAATGAACCACTTGAGACAAAAGTAACCCTAGGGTTCCTCCAAGGGAGTAAACCCAAAAAAGAACACCAAAAACATGGTCGGAAAGGGATAGAGAGGAGATTTAATATAGGGAACATGAAAAATAACCATCCTTGATAAATCTCAATAATAATGCCCAATAAATATTGAAGATGAAGGGGAGGAACCTCTAGTCATTAAAGAATAGGTATGGATTCATTTTGAAGCGGGAATCACCCTATAAGGGCTTCCACGTAAAATGTTATTAAGCCCGCAATGGGAGGTACACTTTGGGAAATTGTGTACAAACCATGAGAGAGATACAATAATGATTCTGGAAACATATAGGGTTATGTTACATGATTTGGGAAAACCATTCTAAAACAATGTGACACAAAAACATGGCCAAAATCCACCAAACTACACCCCAAACACAAGGGAAGTACACCCAATGATACTTGAATGTTATAAACAAAATATATAGACACCGATGAAATCATAAACTCTCAAAAATGATGCATTCTTCGCACAATATTCAAAATAACCATAAATAGGTATAGATAATAAAAAATACAACAAAAACAAAATTAAATTCATTGGACAACAAACCAAAGCCTCAATAGAATGATCCAAGATTGATAAATACATAAAATGAAGGAGTATCCAAGGTCAGGGAGTGGCAATTCTCCCCACCAAAGTCAAATTATTCCCCAAAAGGTCACCAAGGCAAAATCCGATCAAGAATCGAGTATATTCCAACAAAAAACCAATGAAAACATATAATATCAGGATAAAATAATTCCCTACAGGTCACACCCAACCAAAACCACAAGAAACCGAAGCACAAGACTAAGGGAGTAATTGAGGGGGTTCTCCAGACCACCAAAATCAACTAGTTTGATAACCTAAAAAACCTAACAAACCATTTGGGGGGCACCACAGGAACATTGAAATAGTGCTGTCGTGGGCGCCCTCAAATGATTAGTGTGATTTTGGGGTACTTAGGTGGGGCAGAATGGCTGACCAAGGTCGTCTCTCAAAGGAGGAAGTGAATTTAACAACTTATTAAACGTATTCTTAAAATAAAATAAAATAGATTTAAAAAAACTACTTTAAAGGATGGGGGTTATTTCTGGTTTATAAGTCTAAAATATGTTTGCTGGAAAAAGATTTTATTTTATTTTTGTTTTTAGTTTTAAAATGCAGTGCGATTAAAAAGACACACCAAGAAGATGTTTTTTTAGAAAATATTTTAAAAGGCATAAACGATCTAACTCTACCTCTTCATTCAATTATAAATAATTATCATTTAAATCAATATACACTTAATTATGATCCCTTAATTTTTTATCCCATGAACCCTACGATAGTTAACTTAACCAAAAAGATGAAATTACTTAAACCCTAGGCTAGCTTCGGAACACGCAATCACAACACCCTGCTTTGATTATTGTTCTAAAGATAAAGTATGGTCAATGATTAATTAGAGCACATATCCATTCAGGAAATGTGGATAATTTTTTTTAGGGATTATATTTGAACTCTAGAAATTTATCCTGTATGGTCTTTTATTACCGATTAAGATCGAGCTCTCACAATTTACACAAAGTCCCGACCTCACGTGTTTTTCTGTAAATTATTCAATTGCTTGCTTAGTTTCATAAAATTTAAAAACACAATTCATGGATCATTTTAAGTAAATTATAGTAGCTCAATTATTAAAAATAAATGAATGAAGAAGGATAGAGGTCGATCGATTACTAAAAAGAACTACTCTTTCATGGGTGGCGTGATCATCGTAGAAGCGAATTACATTTGCAAAGGTTTATAATGGGTATAACCCAATAACCCTTCTACTCAAGAATTAAATCCCAAAGAGGAAGATTAAGAGAAAAATAAATTTAAACAAAACAGAAGAAAATATAAGAAATAAAATAAGATCAAAGAAGTTTATTACACAAATGAAAACATTGAAAAATGAAGAAGAGAAGGAGGCTTCGATGAGGGGATCCTTGCTTCAACAGCTACCCCTCTTACAATGGTTGGATAATTTGGGTGAAACAAACTCTCCTCTACCTAAAATCTCCTAATTCACGTCACCAACCCAAAAAATGATAAAAACACCCATTTATAATGTGGTGGGGAGGCTAGGTTCAAAGTGGTTTCAAGTGTAAATGGTGAATCTCAGCCAATTATTTTATGCCAACTTGAACCGCCAATTTTACCACCAAAACGAGTGAATTGTCCGTCCGTATACAAGGATAATATGTGCGCATATGGACCCTAAATCCCCTCTCAAAGTTTTGGCTTAATCCAAGCCAATATGAAGGATTTATGGCCGAAATACAGAAGCTTCTCCATTTTGGTGTGTCCAGCCCACCTTTTACTTTATAGCCTAATTACTCCATCCAAACACATTTTTTTATCTAGTGTTCTTGATAAAAGTTGTAGACAACCAAGTTAGGAACACTTTTACAATGTTTCAAATTCAAATAAAAAATATAAAAAAATTTATCTTCGAAATACTACAGTGCACTATAAAGAGTAAAATTGGAACTTTCACCAAATTTTCAAATGACTGATCAAATCCCAAATATTTTATAAATAAACATATTTAACACAATGTGAGGAAATTATGTCATTTATTATCAATAAAATATTCAAAAAAATAGTGTTTTATCAATTCCCCAACACTTACCCTTTTTCACTCCTTGGAAAAACCTCATGTCAAGTAAACATCAATATTAAATCAAAACTAATTTTAAAACACATATCCTTGAGATCAAACAATTACACACCAAGAAACAAAAGATATCATGCCTCATAAAATACCATTATTTAAAGTTTTTCATTTATATCATTTAATATATTTCCACTTTATTTATCCTCCCATGCACAAAACACTTACCTCACTTGAATTTTCTCTTATCACACAAATGTCATTTTTTTTAATGTCATTCTCATCCAAACTCATACAAGGGACACCATAGGCTTGATAAATTCCTATATCGCTACCCAATTTGAGTCAAGGACGTATGTTTATCATGAGGACTTTTAAGTGTTATTCTATGTCTTTCATTTGGTAGGATTAAGATGTGAAAAACTCTGAGGCTGAATGAGGAGGGCTTGACTCTTTTTTTGAAAAAAAATTAATTAATCTAATTTTCACATAAATATGGTCTTCTCCTCAATAACCATAGTATCAATTCACCTAAATCATCATGAAAAGACATGAAAAATTTACACCATTCATCATTTCAGCATCAAAATGTCAAACTTCTCAGACATGATTTTCTTGAAAGCTCCGAATAGGCACAACTTTCCACCTCAACTAGAAGCTCCAGAAAAGGAACAACTTCACTTATCATGAAAACTCTAGAAAAGGCACATATTTCAATATAATGATTTTCATCATCCACAAAAACATCTCTTCAGAATTTAATTTTTCACCCAAAGTATCACAGAATGTGGTATCACAACACAAGCTAGATTCCCCCACACTTAAGGTCAACTAGATTATGAAATTTCACATCAATAGTTGGTTGGATAGGGAAAATTGGCATATAATGTGGCTAGCCTAATAGTTTGTGCATGGATTCTAAGGGATAAAAGGATTAAATGTTCATGGTAGGCTATTATAAAAAATGATTCTTTGAAATAGGGGCTTTAATTCCAAACAAATTCCTCAATCATTTAAACATAAGTACCTCAAACCCTCAAGTTTGGATAGGAATAAATCAAATTCTGGTTAAATAAATCATGGTTTGGTTCTCTCAAGATGTGAGGTGAATGTAGAGAATATTAAAATAATGGTTCAGAAGCCTCACAAGAAAGTGATTTCAAATATAAAGACAGTGAGATGTGGCATGGGATTCAAAATTCAATGTAATTTTCATGAAATTACTAAATATTTGAACATGAAACAAAGTCATTTCAGCATTCATTTAAGCTTAGTTTCAAGTGATAAATTGTTTCACTCATTGTTATGCATTTAAAAATTGTGATGATAATCATTTCTGCTCAAAAATTTCAAAAACACAAAGAAAATTGAAAAATAAACACACAAAATTTGAAAAACAATTTTTTTTGTTTTTAAATAGAAAAACATTTGAAATTACTAAACTAAAATGTTCCCTCCCCCACACATAAAATATTTCATTGTACTCAATGTTAACCCATGAGTTAATATATGCACATGAAAGGTATAATTTTAAATGGGACAAATAATAACAATGTTAAAGGGTTCGGAATAGCCTAATGTGCTCAAGTGATGATCGGGTCATGCAGTGAGATAAAATCCACTTCATTAGTTGGAAGTCCCTCAATGTATCTATTCAAACGTTTCTCATTGACTATAAAGATCCTTCTTGTGTCCTCTTGTGTGATCTCCACTAAACCATAAGAAAAAAAATTAGATACAATATAAGGACCTAACCATATGGAATGCAACTTACCAAGCATCAGCTTCCGTCGTGAACTGTAGAGAAGGACTTTCTCTCCAACATGAAACTCCTTTTGTTGGATCATTCTATCATGATCTTATTTTAATCTTTCATTGTAGAGTCATGAGTTATCATACGAAGACAATCAAATCTCCTCATGCTCTTGAATTTGCAGCTTCCTTTGGATTCCAGCTTGGGCCAAATCCATGTTGCATTTCTTTATAGCCCAATAACCCCGATACTCAACTTCCACAGGGAGATGACACACTTTTCCAAAAACAATATGAAATGGGGATATTCCAATGGGTGTCTTGTATTCTATCATATAATCCCACAATGCATCATCCAACCACTTTCTCCAATCCTTCTTATTTGGATGCACATTTTTCTCCAAAATTTGTTTCAACTCACGATTTCAAACCTCAGCTTGGCCATTTGTTTGGGAGTGGTATGGTGTTGATGGTTTGTGTGTTACCCCATTATTCTGAAGGAGGGAAGCCAAATTTTGATTGCAGAAGTGTGTCCCTTGGTCACTGATGATGGCCTTTGGTACTCTAAACCTGTAGAAAATTTGATCCTCGAAATAATCAACTACAACATGAGAATCATCAGTCCTGGTGGCCTTGGACTCCACCCATTTACTCACATAATCAACAACAACCAAAATATTTAAAAATACAAATGTAATAGGAAAAGGATCCATAAAATCAATTCCCCATACATAAAAAATCTCACAGAATAATATGGGTTGTTGGGGCATCTCATGCCTCTTAGAAATGTTACCAGGGTCTTGGCAACGGGAGCCTGACTTACAAAACGCATGGGCATCATGGAATAAGCTAGGCCAATATAATCCAGAGTCCAAAACTTTCCTAGCTGTCCGTTGGGGTCCAAAGTGTCCACCACAAGCAAGTGTATGACAGAATTGAAAAACAGACTCAAACTGAGGATCAGGAACACACCTCCTAATAACATGGTCACTACACATGCACCATAGGTATGGATCATCCCAAAAATAAAATTTTGACTCACTATTTAATTTTTGGACTTTATGTTTCTTTAAATTTTCCGGGAATTCCGAGGCAAAAAGGTATTTAACTAAATATGCATACCAAGGATGTGTACCTGATTTGGAATAAAGATGCTAATTGGGGAAAGTATCCCGAAGTTATACATGGTCCAAGGTGTCATCTTTTAGTGTGTGAGTAAGCCTACTCATGTGGTCCACCACCATGTTTTCTGACCCCTTTTTGTCCATTATCTCAATATGAAATTTTTGAAGAATGAGCATCCATCAAATCAGCCTGGTCTTTCCATCTGGCTTCATCAAGAGGTACCTTAGAGCTGCATGGTCAGAAACAACAACTACTTTAGAGCTCAATAAATATGAACATAATTTATCTAAAGCAAATATGACATCATGAAAATCCTTTTCTGTGGTTGTGTAGTTTGATTGGGCTGAATCCAGTGTCCTCGATGCATTGGTGATCACATGTGAACGTCCCTCCACCCTCTGAGATAAGACAGCTCCAACAGTGAAGTTGGAGGCGTCACACATAAGCTCAAAAGAAATCTCCCACCATAGAGGCTTTATGATCGGTGGAGTGGTCAGAAACTTCAAAAGCTCATCAAAGGAAGTCCTACAAGAATCGTCAAACACAAAATCAGAATCTTTTTGAAGTAATCGTGACATAGGAAAAGCAATCTTACTAAAATATTTGATGAAGCACCGATAAAATCCAGTATGACCTATGAAAGATCTAACATCACACACACATTAAGGATAGGGTAATGATGAAATAATGTCTACCTTAGATCTATCAACCTCTATCCCATGTTTTGAAACTACATGTCCTAAGACAATTCCATGCTCTACCATGAAATGACAATTTTCAAAGTTCAAGACCAGATTCTTCTCAATACAATGATTCAATACGTTTCCCAAACTATTTATACATTCATCAAATGAATACCCATACACCATAAAATCATCCATAAATACCTCCGTGCAGGTCTCAAAAAAATCAGAAAAAATAATCACCATGCATCTATAGAAGGTATCTGGGGTGTTGAAAAGTCCAAATGGCATCGTATGATAGGTAAATGTGCCAATGGGATAGGTTAAGGTATTCTTCTCATGATCCTCTGGAGCTCTAGGAACCTAAAAATATCCAAAAAATACATCCAAGAAACAATAGTGTGTCTTCCCGTCTAGTCTCTCAAGCATATGATCTATAAATGGGAGGGGGGAAAAGTGTTTGTGAGTGGAATGAATTAGGTTCCTATAATCAATAAAAACACGCCAACTGTTTTGTACCCTCATTGGAACTAACTCCACTTTATCATTTTTTACAACTGTAACACCACTTTTCATAGGCACAACATGAATAGGACTCACCCATTGAGAATCTGAAATGGGATAGATTATACCTACCTCGAGCAATTTTTCAACCTCTTTTTTAACAACCTCCATAAGGGTTGGATTGAGTCTCATTTTTGGTTGCCTCACCAGTTTATCCCCATCCTCCCAAAGAATCCTATGCATGCAAATGGAGGGGCTAATACCTGATATGTCAGCCATGGTCAACCCAATATCCCTAATGTTCTCCCTCAAAAGATTAAAAAAAAAATCATGTTCAAAAGGGAGATTGTTAGCAACAATAATAGGTAATTTCTCACCACTCAACACGTATGAGTTTTTGAGATTTGGTGGCAATGTCTTGAGTTCTAGTGTAGGGGGGTGGTGCATGGATGGAGACATAGAAGGAACATGAATATGTGCACAAAGAGCATCAGTATCAGAATAGAAATCATCACAATCAGTGATTAAAGCATCAAATCCATCAGCATACTCAACAGTCAGGTCATAATTAGAGTTCATATGATCAAAATCCGAATATGATTCTATTTCAAAATCAAATCTTAAAGAGTCTTCTTCCTTAGAAATAGGTGTAGAAGTATTCTTAGACATCAAACTAGAACCAATACTCATAATATCCCTAAGCATAGGAAAATCCAATTCCATGGTGTTTTTACTTGGTGGTTCAAAATGGGAGATAACAAATGCAGAATGACCCTATGAGGGGTACTTAATGGAATCCATAACATTAAATATCACAACTTCATCCCCAAATTCCATGGAAAGTGTACCCTCATTGACATTTATTATAGTTTTTTCAGTTTTTAGGAATGGCCTACCTAAGATAATGGGGGAATGAGAACATACCTAATCATCCTCCATTTTGAGCACATAGAAGTCTACTGGAAAGATCATGTCTCTTACCCGAACAAGTACATCCTCAAGAACTCCCACTGGATTTGTCATAGCTCTATTTTCCAATTTCACCACTAATCTAGTCGGCTTCAACTCACCAACCTGTAAAGAATATAATACAGAGTGAGGCATCACATTTATTGAAGCTCCTAAATCAAAAAGAGCATCAGAGAAGTGAAACTCCCCTATAGTACATGGGATGGTGAATGTCCCTGGATCTTTGCACTTTGTCAGCATTGCTAGAGTTGGTCTAATGAGTGTTGACACTTTCCTTCCAATATTGATCCTCTCATTTCCCTTGAGCCCTCTTCGATTGGTGTAGAGTTATTTTAAGAATTTGGCATACCTTGGGATTTGTTTGATGTTTTCAAGCAGAGGAATATTGATCTCCACATGCTTGAATGTGTCCAAAACCTCCTTTTGCATTGCTTCTTCAGCCATCTTCTTGGTTTGAACAACCCTGTTTGGAAAAGTGACGGATTTAGGAGGAACATCCTTAATATTTTTCATACCTTTATCTTTCTCCTTGGTCTTCTCATCAGTTGATGTGGAATTGGGATTTTTTGGGTTTGAGGTGAATCCCGGTGGAATCGTAGGTGGATATGCATCAGATATTTGCTTCCCACTTCTCAATCTGATGGCACTGACATTACCCTTGGGATTTGGAGTGGGTTGGGAAGGTAGATTTCCAGAATTCTTACTTACGAGTTCATAGAGGGTGGTGGAAATCTGGCTCATTTGAGTCTTCAACTCCCTCAACTCAGAACCTTGACTCTTCAGCTCATTCTGTTGATTAAGAACAATTTGTTTCAAAAGATCATCAGTGTTAAAGTCTACCTTGTGTTGGAGATTCCCATTTTGCTGACTTGTTGATGTTTGATCTTCGAATATCTGTTGGGGTTGTTGGAAACCCTATTGGTAAGGTGGAGGCTGCTGGATGTTTTGTTGAAAGAGTGCCTTTGATTATGTCCAGAGCCAGAACTCATGTCTGATTGATCCTTCCACCCTTGGTTGTATGTTGGTGCAAAGTAATCACGCTTTTGTTGGGGATATGGTTGTTGCCGCTGATAAGGTATCCCTGGGAATACTGCTGTGTAATCCTCTATCTCTTGTAGTTGTGGGCAAAAATAATTTGGGTGGCTTGTCTTAGTGAAAATGCCACAAGGCCTTGAAGGAGTGGGTTGGTATGTCTTTTGAGCCAAAGCAATCTGCCTCACCATAGTGGTCAATTCTTCCAACATGGTATCAATCAAATGACTTTCAAGAGAAGAAGGACTTACCTGATGTACTCCCCGAATATGTGGTGTACCTCTATCGCAAAATTGTTTGGAGTTTTGGGCCATCTTGTTGATCAATGCACGTGTGGCTGTTGGTGTCTTGTCTCCCAATTCTCCTCCTGTTACAACATCCACCATGCTTCTCTCCATAGGTGTGAGTCCTTCATAGAAGTACCGAATGAGAAATTGCTCACTGATTTGGTGATGTGGGCAGCTTGCACACTACTTCTTGAATCGCTCCCAACACTCATACATTGACTCCCCTTGTTCTTGCTTGATCCCTATGATCTCCTTACGAATGGAAGTGGTCATCGATGCTAGAAAAAATCTCTGTAAGAAAAGAGGTTTTAAATCGTTCCAACAAGTTACATCCTCTGGATGTAAATAATCCATCCAATCTTTCGTAGCTCCATCAAGAGAGAATGAGAATTATCTTAATTTGATTTGATATTCAGAAACATTTATTGGTTTAAGGGTTTAGAAAACCACATTAAATTCTTTAAGGTGTTTGTTTGGATCCTCACTAGATAAGCCAATATATTTTGGAAGAAGGTGAATTAACCCATATTTTATCTCAAAGTCTGATTCGAGATTTAGGTATGCAATAAAATTTGGTTGATAGTTAATATCAGGTGCAGCCAACTCTCGAATGGTTCTATATATTTAATTTACATTATTTCCAGCCATTGTTTCCTCTTTTATATTTAAATTTGAATTGATTCCAATTTCAATGTTTCTAGAAGAGATGAATTCACCAACCGGTTGAATATTGAAACTTCCCGTAGACTAAGAATGTCTAATTCGAGCCCTAAGGCTACGTTCAATCTCAGGGTCAGTATCTAAGAGATCTTCGTGATAATTTCATTTCATAAAACAAATAAAAATGAAATAAAAGAAAGTGGACCATAGTAAAATAAAAATGAGAAGTTTTAGTTGATGGTCCAAAAAGAAAAGAAGACGATGAAAAAAATGAAAACTTGAGAAAAGGTAAAGATGAAAAAGAGAGGTAAAGAAAATAATAAAATGAAAAATAAAATAAATACCTCTAAATGGTTGAATAAATTACATGCCTACATTGGAAACTGCACCAATTTGAAAGAGAACTTTAGTGGGCACCCTCAAATAATTAGTGTGATTTTGGGGTACTTAGGTGCAGTAGAGTGGTTGACCAAGGACCTCTCTCAAAGGAGGAAGTGAATTTAACAACTTATCAAAGTTATTATAAAAATAAAATAGAATAGAATTAAAACAAAAGTTGAAAGGATGAGGGTTTTTTATAGTTTATATGTCTAGAAGAAGTTTTCTGGAAGAAGATTGTATTTTGTGTGTGTTTAGATTTAAAATTAAGTTCGATTAAAAAGACACAACAAGAGGATGTTTTTTTTAGAAAATATTTTAAAAGGCGTAATCGATCTTACTATACCTATTAATTCAATTATTAATCATTATCATTTAAATCAATATCTAATTAATTATGATCCTCTAATTATTTTCCCTCGAACCCTATGAGAGTTAACTTAACCACAAAGATGAAATTACTTAAACCCTAGGCTAGCTTCGGAACACGCAATCGCAGCACCCTGCTTTGATTGTTGTTCTAAGGATAGCTTATGGTTAGTGGATAATTGGAGCACATGTCCATTTTGGAAATGAGGATGAATTGTTTTTAGGTATTATATTTTAACTCTACAAATTTATCCCATATGGTCTTGTATTACCGATTATGATCGCGCTCTCACAATTTACACAAAATCTCGACCTCGTGTGTTTTTGTGTTAATTGTTCAATTGCTTGCATAGTTTATTAAAATTTAAAAACACCTTTCATAGATCATATTAATTGAATTATAGTAGATCAATTATTAAAAATAAATTAATGACGAAGAATAGAGGTTGATCGATTACAAAAAAGAACTACTCTTCCATTGGTGGCGTAATCATCGTAGAAGAGAATTGCATTTGCAACGGTTTATAATGGTATAACCCAATAACGCTTCTACTCAAGAATTAAATCTCAATGAGAAATATTAATAGAATAATAAATTTAAACAAAACATAAGAAAAGATAAGAAATTAAAGAATATCAAAGAAGTTTATTACACAAATGAAAACATTACAAAATGAAGAAGAGAAGGAGGCTTCGATGAAGGGATCCATGTTTCAAGAGCTACCCCTCTTACAATGGTTGGAGAATTTGAGTGAAACAAATTCTTCTCTTCCTCAAATCTCGTAATGCACTTCCCAACTCCACCAAATGAGAAAAAAACCAATTTATAGAGTGGTGGGGAGGCTAGGTTCAAAGTTGATTCAAATGTGAATGGGGAATCTCGGCCAAATATTTTATTCCACATTACTCCTCCCATTTGACCACCAAAACGCGTGAATTTTCCGGCCTTCCAGAGGGATAATATGTGAGGATATGGGTTCTAAATCTCCTCTCAAAATATGGGCTTAATCCAAGCATATATGAAGGATTTATGACCGAAATACAGAAGCTTCTCCATTCTGGCGTGTCCAGCCCACCTTTGCATTTATGGACCAATTACTCCATACAAATGAATTCTTTTTATCTAGTGTACTGAATAAACGTTGTATAAAATAACGTTAGTAACACTTTTACAAACTTTAAAATTCAAATAATAAATATAAAAATATTTATCTTCGAAATACTATAGTGCACTATAAAGGGTAAAACTGGGATTTTCACCAAATTTTCAAATGAATAATCAAATCCAAAATATTTTATAAATAAACATATTTACCACAGTGTGAGAAAATTTTGTCATTTCAAAGAGTTCTATCGTGGGTGCCCTCAAATTATTAGTGTGATTTTGGGGTACTTAGGTGCAGCAGAGTGGCTGACCAAGGTCGTCTCTCAAAGGAGGAAGTGAATTTAACAACTTATTAAACGTATTATTAAAATAAAATAAAATAGATTTAAAAAAACTAGTTTAAAGGATGGGGGTTGTTTCTAGTTTATAAGTCTAGAAGAAGCCTTTTGGAAGAAGATTGTATTTTTTTCAGTTTTAAAATGAAGTTCGATTAAAAATACACAACAAGAAGATGTTTTTTTTAAAATATTTTAAAAGGATTAATCGATCTAACTCTACCTCTTCATTAACTTATTAATCATTATCATTTAAATAAATATCCACGTAATTATTATCCCCTAATTTTATATCCCTCAAACCCTACAAGATTTAACTTAACCACCAATTCGAAATTACTTATACCCTAGGCTAGCTTCAGAACACGCAATCGCAACACCCTGCTTTGATAATTGTTCTATGGATAGCTTATGGTCAGTGGTTAATTAGACCACATATAAATTCTGGAAATGAGGATGAATTTTATTTAGAGATTATTTTTGAACTCTAAAAATTTATCATGTATGGTCTTGTATTACCGATTAAGATTGCGTTCTCACAATTTACACAAAATCCCGACCTCGCGTGTTTTTGGGTTAATTGTTCAGTTCAATTGCTTGCTTAGTTTCTCACAATTTAAAAAAACAATTCATGGATCATATTAAGTGAATTACATTATCTCAATGATTCCAAATAAATGAATATAGAAGGATAGAGGTCGATCTAATACTAAAAAAACTACTCTTCCATGCGTGGCGTAATCATTGTAGAAGCGAATTGCATTGGAAAAGATTTATAATGGGTATAACCCAATAAAGCATCAAATCAAGAATTAAATACCAAAGAGGATGATTAAGAGAAGAATAAATTTAAACAAAACAGAAGAAAGTAGAATAAATAAAAGAATATCAAATAAGTTTATTACACAAATGAAAACATTACAAAATTAAGAAGAGAAGGAGGCTTTGATGAGGGGATCCTTGCTTCAAGAGCTACCCCTCTTACAATGGTTTGATAATTTGGGTGAAACAAATTATCCTCTTCCTTAAATCTCCTAATTCACTTCTCCACCACACCAACTAAGAAAAACACTGATTTATAGAGTGTTAGGGAGGCTAGGTTCAAAGTGGTTTCAAGTTTGAATGGGGAATCTCAGGAAAATATTTTATGCCAACTTTCACCACCAATTTGACCACCAAAACGTGTGAATTGGCCGGCCTACCATAAGGACAATATGTGAAGCTATGGGTCCTCAATCTCCTCTAAATATTTGGGCTTAATACAATCCAATATGAAGGATTTATGGCCAAAATACAGAAACGTTTCCATTCTGGCGTGTCCAGCCCACCTTTGACTTTATGGCCCAATTACTCCATCCAAATGAATTCTTTATATCTATTGTCCTGCGTAAAATTTGTATAAAATTAAGTTTGGAACACTTTTACAATATTTCAAATTCAAATAATAATTATAAAAATATTTATCTTCGAAATACTTCACTGCACTATAAAGGGTCAAACTGGAATTTTCACCAACTTTTCAATTGAATGATCAAATCTCAAATATTTTATAAATAAACATATTTAACACAATGTGAGGAAATTATTTAATTTATTATCAATAAAATATTCAGCAAAAGAGTGCATTATCAACTCTCCCACACTTACCCTTTGCACGAATGGGAAAAACCTCATGCCAGGTAAACATTAATATCAAATCAAAACCAATTTTAAAACACATATCCTTGAGATCAAACAATTACACACCAAAAACAAAAGATATCATGCCTCATAAAAACACATTATTTAAATTTCTTCATTTATATCATTCAATATATTTCCACTTTATTTATCCTCCCATGCACAAAACACTTACCTCACTTGAATTTTCTCTTATCACAAAAATGTCATTTTTTTGCAATGTCTCTCTCATCCAAACTCATACAAGGGTCACCATAGGTTTGATAAATTCATATATCGCTACCCGATGTGAGTCAAGGACGTATGTTTATCATGAGGACTTTTCAGGTTTGTTCTGTTGCTTTCCGTTGGTACGATTAAGATGTGAAAAACTCTGAGGCTGAATGAGGAGGGCTTGACTCTTTTTTTTAAGAAAAATTGCATTAATCTAATTTTCACTTAAATATGGTCTTCTCTGCAATACCCATAGTATCAATTCAGCTCCATCATCATGAAAAGTCATGAAAAGTTTACACCAATCAACATTTCATCATAAAAAATGTCAATCTTCTCAAACATGATTTTTAAAATCTCCAGATAGGCACAACATTCCACCTGAACTAGAAGCTCCAGAAAAGGCACAGCTTCACCTGTCGTGAAAACACCAGAAAAGGAACAGATTTCAATATAATGATTTTCCTCATCCAGAAACACATCTCTTTAGAATTTAATTTTCCACCCAACGTATCAAAGAATGTGGTATCACAACACAAGATAGATTCCCCCACACTTAAGCTCAACTGGATTATGCAATTTCACTTCAAGAGTTGGTTAGATATGGAAAATTGGCTTATAATGTGGCTAACCTAACTGGATGTGCATGGATTCTAAGGGATAAAAGGTTTAAATGTTCATGGTAGGCTATTATAAAAAAGTATTCTTCTAAATAGGGGCTTTAATACCAAACAAATTCCTCAATCATTTAAACATAAGTACCTCAAACCCTCAACTTTTGACAAGAATAAATCAATTTCTGGTTAAATCAAGCATGGTTTGGTTCTCTCAAGAAGTTACTTGAATGTAATGAATATGAAAATAATGGTTCAGAAGCCTCACAGGAAATCCATTTCAAATATAAATACGGTGAGATGTGGCATGGGATTCAAAATTCACTGTAATTTTCAAGAAATTACTAAATATTTGAACATGAAACAAATTCATTTCAGTATTCATTTAAGCTTAGTTTAAAGGGATATATTTTTTCACTCATTTATATGAATTTAAAAATTGTGATGATAATCATTTCAGCTCAAAAATTTCAAAAACACAAATAAAATTTAAAAATAAACTCACAAAATTTGAAAAACAAAATATATATATTTTTTTTAAAAAGTAAAACAATAGAAATTACTAAACTAAAATGTTCCCTCCCCCACACGTAAAATATTTCATTTTCCCCAATGTGAACCCAAGAGTTGATATATGCATATGAAAGGTATAATTTTAAATAGGACAAAGAATAACAAAGTTAAAGGGTTAGGAATAGCCTGATGTGCTCAAGTGATAATGGGGTTATGCATTGTGATAAAATCCACTGCATTAGTTGGAAGTCCCTCAGTGTATCTCTTCAAACGTTTCCCATTGACTGTAAAGCTCCTTCTTGTGACCTCTTGTGTGATCTCCACTTCACCATAAGGAAAAACATTATATACAATATAAGGACCTAACTATCTAGAACGCAACTTACCAGGAATCAGCTTCAGTCGTGAACTATAGAGATGGAAATTCTCTCCAACATGAAACTCCCTTTGATGGATCATTATATCATGAGATGTTATTGATCTTTCCTTGTAGAGCCTTGAGTTCTTATACGAAGGCAATCAAATCTCCTCAAGCTCTTGAATTTTCAGCTTCCTTTGTATTCCAGCTTGGCCCAAATCCATGTTGCATTTCTTTATAGCCAAATAAGCCTGATGCTCAACTTCCACATGGAGATGACATGCTTCCCCAAAAACAATCCAAAATGGGTAAATAACAATGGGTGTCTTGTATGTTGTACTATAATCCCACAATGAATCATCCAAGTGCTTTCTCCAATCCTTCCTATTTGGCTGCACAGTTTTCTACAAAATTAGTTTCAAATCACGATTTGAAACCTCATCTTGGCCATTTGTTTGGGGGTGGTATGGTGTTGATGATTTGTGTGTTACCCTATACTTCCGAAGGAGGGAAGAAAAATTTTTATTTCAGAAGTGTGTCCATTGGTCACTGATGATGGCCTTTGGTACTCCAAACCTGCAGAAAATTTGATCCTTGACAAAATCCACTACAACATGAGAATCGTTAGTCCCAGTGGCCTTGGCCTCTAACCATTTACTCACATAATCAACAACAACCAAAATATACTAAAATCCAAATGAACTAGTAAATGGACACATAAAATCAATGCCCCATACATCAAAAATCTCACAGAATAAAATGTGTTTTTGGGGAATCTCATGTCTCTTATAAATGTTCCCAGTGTGTTGGAAACGAGAGCATGACTTACAAAACACATGGGCATCATGGAATAAGCTAGGCCAATATAATCCAGAGTCCAAAACATTCTTAGATGTCCGTTGGGGTCCAAAGTGTCCACCACTAGCAAGTGTATGATAGAATTAAAAAATAGACTGAAACTCATGATCAGGAACACACCTCCTAATAACTTGGACACTACACATGCTCCATATGTATGGATCATCCCAAACATAAAATCTTGACTCACTCATTAATTTTTGGACTTGATGTTTCTTTAAATTTGTAGGGATTTCAGAGTAAATAAGGTAGTTAACTAAATCTGCATATAAAGGATGCATACCTGATAAGGAATAAAGATTCTCATCATGGAAAGTGTCCCGAAGTTGTATCTAGTCCAAGGTGCCATCCTCTAGTGTGTGAGTAAGCGTACTCATGTGGTCTGCCACCATGTTTTCTGACCCCTTTTTGTCCTTTATCTCAATATAAAATTCTTGAAGAAGGAGCATCCATCGGTTCAGCCTGGGCTTTGCATCTGGCTTCTTCAAGATGTTCCTCAGAGCTGCATGGTCATAAAAAACAACTACTTTATAGCCCAATAAATATGAACGGAATTTATCTAAAGAAAATATGACAGCAAGAAACCCATTTTCCGTGGTTGTGTCATTTGATTGGGCTGAATCCAGTGTCCTCTATGCATAGGTGATCACATGTGAACGTCCCTCCACCCTCTGAGATAAGACAGCTCCAACAGCAAAGTTGGAGGTGTCACACATAAGCTCAAAATCAATCTCCCATCATGGAGGATGTATGATCGGTGGAGTGTTCAGACAATTCTTTAGCTCATCAAAGGAAGTCCTAAAAAAATCGTCAAACACAAAATCAGAATCTTTTTTAAATAATCGTTACCTAGGAAGAGCAATCTTACTAAAATCTTTGATGAAGCACCGAAAAAATCCTGCATTCCCTAGGAAAGATATAACATCACACACACATGAAGGAGATGGAAGGGATGAAATAATGTCTATCTTAGATCTATCAACCTCTATCCCATGGTTTGACACTACATTCCTTAAGAAAATGTCATGATATACCATGAAATGACACATTTCAAAGTTCAGGACCAGATTCTTCTCAATACAACGATTCAATACCTTTCCCAAACTATTTAGACATTCGTCAAATGAAGACCCATACACTATAAAATCATCCATAAATACCTCCTTGAAGGTCTCAATAAAATCAGAAAAAATAATCACCATGCATCTCTGGAAGGTACATGGGGCGTTGAAAAGTCCAAATGGCATCCTCCGATAGGAAAATGTTCCAAAGGGACAGGTGAATGTAGTCTTCTCCTGATCCTCCACAGCTATAGGAACCTGAAAATATCCATAAAATCCATCCAAGAAACAACAGTGTGTCTTCCCAGCTAGTCTCTCAAGAATCTGATCAATAAATGGGAGGGGAAATGGTCTTTGCGAGTGGAATGATTTAGTTTCCTATAATCAATAGACACACGACAAATGTTTTTTACCCTCGTTGTAACTAACTCCTCTTTATCAGATTTTACAACTGTAACACCACATTTCTTAGGCACAACCTGAATAGGACTCAACCATTAGGAATCTGAAATGGGATAGATTATACCTTCCTCGATCAATTTTTTAACCTCTTTTTTAACAACCTCCAGAAGGGTTGGATTGAGTCTCCTTTGAGGTTGCCTCACCGGTTTAGCCCCATCCTCCAAAAGAATCATATGCATGAAAATGGAGGGTCTAATACCTGACATGTCAGCCAAGTTCCACCCCATTTCCCTAATTTTCTCCCTCAGAATATTAAATTTTTTTTCTTTATGTTCAAAAGGGAGATTGTTAGCAATGATAACAGGTAATTTCTCACCACTCAACAAGTATGAATATTTGAGATATGGTGGCAATGGCTTGAGTTCCAGTGTAGTGGGGTGGTGTATGAATGGAGACATGGAAGGAACTGAAATATGTTCACAAAGAGCATCAGTATCAGAATATAAATAATCATTATTAAAGAATAAAGCATCAAATCCATCAGCATACTCAACAGCCATGTCATAATTAGAGTTCATATGATCAAAATCGGAATATGATTCCATTTCAAAATCAAATCTTAAAGAGTCCTGTTCCATAGAAATAGGTGTGGAAGTATTCTTAGAAATCAAACTTGAACCAATACTCATAATCTCCCTAAGCATAGGACAAACCAATTCCATGGTGTTTTTACTTGGTGGTTCAAAATGGGAGATAACAAATGCAGAATGATCCTCTGATGGGTACTAATGGAATCCATAACATTAAATATCACAACTTCATCCCCAAATTCCATGGAATGTGTACCCTCATTGTCATTTCTGATAGTTTTTCAGTTTTGAGGAAGGGCCTACATAAAATAATGGTGGCATGAGAACTTACCTGATCATCCTCCATTTTGAGCACATAAAAGTCTTCTTGAAAGATCATGACTCTTACCCGAACAATTAAATCCTCAAGAACTCCCTCTAGATATGCCGTAGCTCTATTCACCAATTGTAGCACTACTCTCATTGGCTTCAACTCACCAACCTGTAAAGAAGATAATATAGAGTGAGGCATCACATTTATTTAAGCTCCTAAATCACAAAGAGCATCATAGATGGGAAACTCCCCTATGGTACATGGGATGGTGAATGTACCTGGATCCTTGCACTTTGTTGGCATTGCAAGAGTTAGTGTAATGAGTGAGGACACATTTCTTTCGAGATTGATCCTCTAATTTCCCTTGATCCCTATTCGATTGGTGCAGAGTTCTTTTAAGAATTTGGCATACCTTGGGATTTGTTTGATGGCTTCAAGTAGAGGAATATTGAACTCCACACGCATGAATGTGTCCAAAACCTCCTTTTTCATTGCTTCTTCAGCCATCTTCTTGGTTTGAACAACCATGTTTGGAAACAGAAGGTGTTTAGGAGGAACATCATTAATATTTTTCTTACCTTTATCTTTCTCCTTAGGTTTCTCATCAGTTGATGTGGAATTGGGATTTTTTGGATTTGAGGTGAATCCTGGTGGACTCATAGGTTGAGAAGCATCAGTTGTTTGCTTCCAAATTCTCAATGTGATGGCACTGACATTCCCCTTTGTATTTGGGGTGGGTTGGGAAGGTAGATTTCTGGAATTCTTACATACGAGTTCATGGAGGGCGGTATCAATCTGGCTCATTTGAGTCTTCAAATATCTCAACACCGAACCATGACTCATCATATCATTCTATTGATTATTAAAAATTTGTTTTAGAAGATCATCAGTGTTAGAGTCTACCTTGTGTTGGATATTCCCTTGTTGCTGACTTGTTGATGTTTGAGCTTCGAGTCTCTTTTGGGGTTGTTGGAAACCTTGTTGGTAAGGTGGAGGCTGCTGGAAGTTTTATTAAAAGAGTGGCCGTTGTTGTTGTCCAGAGCCATACCTCATGTCTGATTGATCCTTCCACCTTTGGTTGTATGTTAGTGAAAAGGAATCAAGCTTCTTTTGGGGATATGGTTATTGCAGCAGATAAGGTCTCCATGGGAATACTACTGCGCAATCCTATGTCTCTTGTAGTTGTGGGCAACAGTCAGTTGGGTGTCTTGTCTCAGTGAAAATTCCACAAGGCCTTGAAGGAGTGGGTTAGGATTTCTTTTGATCCAAATCAATCTGCCTCACCATAGTGTACAATTCAATCAAATGACTTTCAAGAGAAGAAGGACTTACCTGATGCACTCCCCTGATATGTGGTGTACCTCTATCGCCAAATTTTTGGGAGTTTTGGGACATCTTGTCGATCAATGCACGTACGGCTGCTGGTGTCTTTTCCACCAATGCTCCTCCAGCTGTAGCATCCACCATGATTCTCTCAATAGGTGTGAGTCCTTCATATAAGTATTGATTGAGTAAATGCTCACTGATTTGGTGACGTGGGAAGCTTGCACAAAACTTCTTGAATCGCTCCCAATACTCATACATTGACTCCCCATGTGCTAGCTTGATCCCCGAGATCTCCTTACGGATGGATGTGTTCCTTGATGCTGGAAAAAATATATGCATGAAAATACATTTTAAATTGTTCCAACATGTTACATCCTCAGGTTGTAAATAATACATCCAATCTTTCGCAACTCCATCCAGTGAGAATGAGAATGCTCTTAATTTGATTTGATCTTCATAAACATTTCCTGGTTTAAGGGTTGAGAAAACCACATTAAATTATTTATTTTTTTTGTTTGGATCCTCACCAAATAATCCATGAAGTTTTGGATGAAGGTGAATTACCCCAGATATTAACTCAATGTATGATTTGAGATTCAGGTATGCAATAAAATTTGGTTTATAGTTAATATCAGGTGCTGAAAATTCTCGAATGGTTCTATTAAGTTCATTACCATTATTTCCAGCCATTGGTACCTCTTTTATGTTTGAATTTGAATTTCATCCAATTTCAATCTTTCCAGAAGAGAGGAATTCACCAACTGGTTGAATATTGAAACTTCCCTTACACTGAGAATGTTGGATTCGAGCCTTAAGTCTACGTTCAATCTCATGGTCAGGATCTAAGAGATCTCCGAAATTAGTTCATGTCATAAATCAAATAAAAATTAAAATAAATAAAGTGTAACATAGTAAAAAAAAGAGAAGTTTGAGTTGATGGTCCAAAAAGAAAAGAAGAGGATGAAAAAAATGAAAACATGAGAAAGGGGAATGATGAAAGAGAGATGTGAAGAAAATAATAAAATGAAAAATAAAATAAATACCTCTAAATGGTTGAATAAATTACATGCCTTCCCCATCAATGGTGCCAATTTTAATGAGCACTGTCAGGGGCGCCCTCAAATCATTAGTGTGATTTTGGGGTACATTGGTGAATCAGAGTGGCCGACCAAGGTCGTCTCTCAAAGAAGGAAGGGAATTTAACAACATATTAAAGGTATTATAAAAATAAAATAGAATAGAATTAAAACACTAGTTTAAAGGATGTGGGTTTTTTATAGTTTATAAGTCTAGAAGACGTTTTCTGGAAGAAGATTGTATTTTTTTAGTTTTTTGTTTTAAAATGATGTTCGATTAAAATGACAAAACAAGAAGATGTTTTTTTAGAAAATATTATATAAGGTGTAGTCGATCTAACTATACCTCTTCATTAACTTATTAATCATTATCATTTAAATAAATATCCACTTAATTATGATCCCCTAATTTTTATCCCTCTTACCCTACGAGAGTTAACTTAACCACAATGATGATATTGCTTATACCCTAGGCTAGCTTCGGAACACGCAATCGCAGCACCCTGCATTGATTGTTGTTCTAAGGATAGATTATGATCAGTGGTTAATTAGAGCACATACCCATTCTGTAAATTAGGATCAATTGTGTTTAGGGATTATATTTTAACTCTACAAATTTATCTCGTATGGTCTTGTATTACCGATTAAGATCACGCTCTCACAATTTACAAAAAATCCCAACCTCGCATGTTTTTGTGTTAATTGTTCAATTTCTTACTTAGTTTCATAAAATTTAAAAACACAATTCTTTATTAATATTATGTTAATTACAGTATCTCAATGATTCAAAATAAATTAATGAATAAGGATATAGGTCGATTTATTACTAAAATGAACTACTCTTCCATGGGTGGAATAATCATCGTAGAAGATAATTGCATTTGCAATGGTTTATAATGTGTATAACCCATTAATGCTTCTACTCAAGAATTACATCCCAAAGAGGAAGATTAATAGAAGAAAAATTTAAACAAAACAGTAGAAAATAGAAGAAATAAAAGAAGATCAAAGAAAATATTACACAAATGAATACATTACAAAATGAAGAAGAGAAGGAGGTTTTGATGAGGGAATTATTTCTTAATGAGCTACCCCTCTTACAAAGGTTGTAGAATTTGGGTGAAAAAAATTATCCTCTTCCTCCAATATCTTAATTCACGTCCCCACCCCAACCAAATGAGAAAAACACCACTTTATAGAGTGGTGGGGAGCCAATATTCAAAGTGGTTTCAAGTGTGAATGGGGAATCTCGGACAAATATTTTATGCCAACTTTCCCCGCTCATTTGACAACAAAACGCATTAATTGGCCAGCCTTCCAGAAGGGTAATATGTGCAGATATGGGTCCTAAATCTCCTCTCAAAATGTGTGCTTAATCCAAGCCCATATGAAGGGTTTATGGCCGAAATATAGAAGCTCCTCCATTCGGGCGTGTCCAGCCCACCTTTGACTTTATGACCCAATTACTCCATCCAAATTCATTCTTTTTATCTAGTTTCCTGAATAAAAGATGTATACAATTAAGATAGTAACACTTATAAAAAATTTCAAATTCAAATAATAATTATAAAAATATTTATCTTTGAAATACTACAGTGCACTATAAAGGGTAAAACTGGAATTTTCAACAGATTTTCAAATGAATGATCAAATCCCAAATATTTTATAAATAAAAATATTTAACACAATGTGAGGAAATTATGTCATTTATTATCAATAAAATATTTAACAAAATATTGTTTTAATTCTATGAAGGACTCACACCTAGTTTTGGTCCATCTTGTCGATCAATGCACGTACGGCTGCTGGTGTCTTGTCCAGCAATTCTTCTCCAGGTGCAGCATCCACCATGCTTCTCTCCATACATGTGAGTCCTTCATAGAAGTACTGAATGAGAAATTTCTTACTAATTTGGTGATGTGGGAAGCTTGCACACAACTTCATGAATCACTCCCAAAACTCATACATTGACTCCCCTTCTGGTTTCTTCATCCTTGAGACGTCCATACCAATGGAAGTGTTCCTCGATGCTGGAAAAAATCTCTGCAGGAAAAGACATTTTAAATCATTCCAATAAGATACATCATCGGGTTGTAAATAATATATCCAATCTTTCGAGCTCCATCAAGTGGGAATGAGAATGCTCTTAATTTGATTTTATCTTGAGAAACATTTCTTGGTTTAATGATTGAGAAAACCACATTAAATACTTTAAGGTGTTTTTTTGGATCCTCACCAGATAAGCCATGAAATTTTTGAAGAAGGTGAAATAACACTGATTTTAACTTAAAGTCTGATTCGTGATTCAGGTATACAATACAATTTGGTTGATAGTTAATATCAGGTGAAGCCAACTCTCGAATGGTTCTATTAAGTTCATTTCCATTATTTCCGGCCATTGGTTCCTTTTTTATGTCTGAATTTTAATTGCTTCCAATTTCAATGTTTCTAGAATAGAGGAATTCACCAACTGGTTGAATATTGAAACTTCCCATAGACTGAGAATTTCTGATTCGAGCCCTAAGGCTATGTTCAATCTCAGGTTCAAGATATAAGAGATCCTCAGGATTAGTTCGTGTCATAAATCAAATAAAAATGAAAAGAATGAAAGTGGACCATAGTAAAATAAAAATGAGAATTTTGATTTGATGGTCCAAAAGGAAAAGAAGAGGATGAAAAAAAAGAAAACATGAGAAAGGGGGAATGTTGAAAGAGAGAGGTTAAGAAAATAATAAAATGATGTTCCTCCTAAACCCCTTCATTTTCCAAACAGGGTTGTTCAAACAAAGATGATGGCTGAAGAAGCATTGCAAAAGGAGGTTTTGGACACATTCAAGTGTGTGTAGATCAATATTCTTCTACTTAAAGCCATAAAACAAATCCCATGGTATGCCAAATTCTTAAAAGAACTCTACACCAATCGAAGATGGCTCAAGGGAAATGAGAGGATCAATCTTGGAAGAAATGTGTCAGAACTCATTACAACAACTCTAGCAAAGCCGAAAAAGTGAAAAGATATAGGGACATTCACCATCCCATGTACCATAGTGGAGTTTCACTTCTATGATGCTCTTTGTGATTTAGGAGCTTCAATAAATGTGATCCCTCACTCTGTATTTTCATCTATACTAGTTGGTGAGTTGAAGCTGATGAGATTAGTGGTGAAATTTGCGAATATAGCTACGTCATATCTAGCGGGAGTTCTTGAGGATGTACTTGTTCGGGTAAGAGACATGATCTTTCCAGCAGACATTTTTTGTGCTCAAAATGGATGATGATCAGCTAAGTTCTCATGCCCCCATTATCGTAGGCAGGCCCTTCCTCAAAACTCCTAAAACTATCATAAATTTCAATGAGGGTACACTTTCCATGGAATTTGGGGATGATGTTGTGATATTTAATGTTATAGATTCCATGAATTACCCCTCAGAGGATCATTCTGCATTTGCTATTTCCCATTTTGAACCACCAAGTAAAAACACCATGGAATTGGATTGTCCTAAACTTAGGGAGATTGTGATTATTGGTTCTACTTTGATGTTTAAGAATACTTCCACAACTATTTCTATAGAACAAGACTCTTTAAGATTTGATTTTGAAATGGAATCATATTCTTATTTTGATCATATGAACTATAATTATGAAATGGCTTTTGAGTATGCTGATGGATTGGATGCTTTATTCTCTGATTGTGATGATTTCTAATCCGATATTGATGCTCTTTGTGCACATATTTCAGTTCCTTATATGTCTCTATCCATACACCACACCCTACACTGGAACTCAATCCATTGACAACAAATCTCAAATGCTCATACTTGTTGAGTGGTGAAAAATTACCTGTTATCATTGCTAGCAGTATCCCTTTTGAACATGAAGAAAAACATTTGAATATTTTGAGGGATAACAAATTACGGGATCATAATTAAGTGGATATTGATTTAAATATAATGATTAATAAGTGAATGAAGAGGTAGAGTTATATAGATTAGTCCTTTTAAAATATTTTCCAAAAAAACATCTTTATGTTGTGTCTTTTTAATCGAACATCATTTTAAAACTAAAAAAATACAATATTATTCTAGTAAACTTATTATAGACTTATAAACTATAAAAAAACCCATACTTTAATCTAGTGTTTTAATTCTATTCGTTTTTATTTTTATAATACATTTTATAAGTTGTTAAATTCATTTCCTCCTTTGAGAGATGACCTTGGTCAGCCACTCTGCTGCACCTAAGTTCCCCAAAATCACACTAATCATTCATGCCCTAGGAAATATCTAACATCACGCACACATGAACGATAGGTTAAGGATGACATAATGTCTAACATAGATCTATCAACCTCTATCCCATGTTTTGACACTACATTCCCTAAGACAATTCCATGATCTACCATGAAATGACACTTTTCAAAGTTCATGACCAGATTCGTTTCAATACAACTATTCAATACCTTTCCCAAACTATTTATACATTCATCAAATGAATACCCATACACTGTAAAATCATCCATAAATACCTCCATGCATGTCTCAATAAAATCAGAAAAAATACTGACCATGCATCTCAGGAAGATACCTGGGGTGTTGAAAATTCCAAATGACATCCTCTGATAGGGAGATGTGCCAAAGGGACAGGTGAATGTAGTCTTCTCATGATCCTACGGAGCTATAAGAACTAGAAAATATCTAGAAAATCCATCCAAGAAACAATATTGTGTCTTCCCAGCTAGTCTCTCAAGCATGTGATCAATAAATGGGAGGGGGAAATGGTCTTTGCGAGTGGAATGATTTTGTTTCCTATAATAAATACACACATTCCAACAGTTCTGTACCCCCATTATAAATAACTCCTCTTTATCATTTTTACAACTGTAACAATACTTTTCTTAGGCTCAACCTGAATAGGACTCTCCCATTGAGAATCTGAAATGGGATAGATTGTACCTACCTTGAGCAATTTTTCAGACTCTTTTTTAACAACCTCCAGAATGGTTGGATTGGGTCTCCTTTGTGGATTCCTCACTAGTTTAGCCCCATCCTCCAAAATAATCCTATGTATTCAAATGGAGGGGTTAATACCTGATATGTTAGCCATGGTCCCCCCAATTGCCCTAATGTTCTCCCTCAAAAGATTCAAAAGTTTTTCTTCGTGTTCAAAAGGTAGATTGTTAGAAATGATAACAGGTAATTTCTCACCACTCAACAAGTATGAGTATTTGAGATTTTGTGGAAATGGAATGAGTTCTAGTGTAGGGGGGTGGTGTATGGTTGGAGACATAGAAGAAACTAAAATATGTGCAGCCAAATATGAAGGATTAGAGAAAGCGCTTGGATGATGGATTGTGGGCTTATAGGACAACATACAAGACACCCATTGGTATGTCCCAATTTTAGATTGTTTTTGTGAAATCGTGTCATCTCCTTGAGGAAGTTGAGAATCGAGCTTATTGGGCTATAAAGAAATGAAACATGGATTTGGACCAAACTGGAATCCAAAGGAAGCTGCAAATTCAAGAGATTGAGGAGATTCAATTGTCTTCATTTGAGAAATCAAGGCTCTACAAGGAAAGATCAAAAGCAGATCATGATAGAATGATCCAACAAAGGGAGTTTCATGTTGGAGAGAATGTCATTCTCTACAGTTCATGACTGAAACTGATGCCTGGTAAGTTGAGTTCTAAATGGTTAGGTCCTTATATTGTATCTAATGTTTTTCCTTATGGTGCAGTGGAGATCACACAAGAGGACATAAGAATGAGATTTACAGTCAATGGGAAACGTTTGAAGAGATACATTGAGGGACATCCAACTAATGTAGTGGATTTTATCACACTGAATGACCCCATCATCACTTGATCACATCAAGCTGTTCCTATCCCTTTAACTTTTTTATTCTTTGTACTATTTAAAATTATACCATTCATGTGCATATATCAACTCATGGGTTCACATTGAGGACAATGAAATATTTTAAGTGTGGGGGAGGGAACATTTTAGTTTAGTAATTTCAATTGTTTTCCTGTTTAAAAACTAAAAAAACAAAAAAAATTGGTTGTTTTTCAAAATTTGTGGGTTTATTTTTCAATTTTCTTTGTGTTTTTGAAATTTTTGAGCTGAAATTATTATCATCAAAAATTTGAAATGCATATCAATCAGTGAAACAATTTATCCCTTGAAACTAATCTTAAATGAATGCTGAAATGACTTTGTTTCATGTTCAAAGATTTAGTAATTTCATGGAAATTACATTGAATTTTGAATCCCATGCCACATCTCACTGTCGTTATATTTGAAATCACATTATTCTGAGGCTTTTGAACCATTATTTTCATGTTATTTAAATTCACCTCACTTCTTGAGAGAACCAAACCATGCTTGATTTAACCAGAATTTTTTTTATTACTTACAAAACATGAGGGTTTGAGGTACTTATGTTTAAATGATTGAGGAATTTGTTTGGTATTAAAGACCCTATTTTAAATAATCATTTTTTATAATATCCTACCATGAATATTTAATCCTTCTTTCCCTGAGAATAAATGCACAGCCTATTAGGTTAGCCACATTATAAGCCAATTTTCCCTATCCAACCAACTATTGAAGTGAAATTTCATAATCTAGTTGAGATTAAGTGTGGGGGAATCTGTCCTGTGTTGTGCTACCACATTCTGTGATAATTTTGGTGGAAAATTAAATTCTGAAGAGATGTGTTTGTGGATGATGAAAATCATTATATTGAAAGTTGTGCTTTTTCTGGATTTTTCATGACAAGTGAAGTTGTGCCTTATCTGGAGCTTCTAGTTGAGGTGGAAATTTGTGTCTATCTAGAGCATTCAAGAAAATCATGTTTGAGAAGATTGACATTTTTTATGCCGAAATGATGAATGATGTAAAATTTTCATGACTTTTCATGATGATGGATCTGAATTGATACTATGGGTATTGAGGAGAAGACCATATTTAAGTGAAAATTAGATTAATGCAATTTTTATTTAAAAAAAGAATCAAGCCCTCCTCATTCGGCCTCAGAGCTTTTCACATATTAATCCTACCAACCAAAAGCCACAGAACAACCCTGAAAAGTCCTCATGATAAACATACGTCCTTGACTCACATCGGGTAGCGATATAGGAAATTATCAATCCTATGGTGACCCTTGTATGAGTTTGGATGAGAAAGACATTTCAAAAAAAGGACATTTGTGTGATAAGAGAAAATTCAAGCGAGGTAAGTGTTTTGTGCATGGAAGGATAAACAAAGTGGAAATATATTGAATGATATAAATGAGGAATTTTAAATAATGGGGTTTTATGAGGAATGATATCTTTTGTTTCTTGGTGTGTAATTGTTTGATCTCATGGATATGTGTTTTAAAATTGGTTTTTATTTGATATTGATGTTTACTTGACATGAGGTTTTTCCCAGGAGTGCAAATGGGTAAGTGTGGGAGAGTTGATAAAAAACTATTTTCATGAATATTTTATTGATATTAAATGACAAAATTTCCTCACATTGAGATAAATATGTTTATTTATAAAATATTTGGGATATGATCATTCATTTGAAAATTTGGTAAAAAAATTCCAGTTTTACCCTTTATAGTGCACTGTCGTATTTCAATGATAAATATTTTTATATTTATTAATTGAATTTATTATTTATTAAAAGCTTTCAAAACTTAATTTTCTACAACTTCTATTCATGACACTAGATAAAAATAATTCATTTGGATAGAGTAATTGGGCCATAATTTCAAAGGTGGGCTGGACACGCCAAAATGGAGAAGCTTCTGTATTTCGGCCATATATCCTTCATATGGGCTTGGATTAAGCCCAAATTTTGAATGGAAATTTAGGACCCATATACACACATATTATCCTACCGGAAATCTGGCCAATTAACGCGTTTATGTGGTCAAATGGGCAGTTCAAGTTTGAATAAAATATTTGTCCGAGATTCCCCATTCACACTTGAAACCACTTAGAACCTAACCTCCCCACCACTCTATAAATTTGTGTTTTTCTCATTTGGTGGGGTTGGGACGTGAATTAGGAGATTGGAGGCAGAGTATAATTTATTTAACCCAAATTCTCCAACAATTTTAATAGGGGTATCTCTTGAAACAAGGATCCCCTCATCGAAACCTCCTTCTCTTCTTCATTTTGTAATGTTTTCATTTGTGTAATAAACTTCATTGATCTTACTTTATTTCTTTTCTTTTATTCTGTTTGGTTAAAATTTATTCTTCTCTTAATCTTCCTATTTCGTCTAGAATTCTTGAGTAAAAGTGTTATTGGGTTATACCCATTATAAACCTTTGCAAATGCAATTCACTTCTACGATGATTACTCCACCCAGGGAAGAGTAGTTCTTTTTAGTAATCGATCGACCTCTATCATTATTCCTTAATTTATTTTGAATCATTGAGCTACTGTAATTAACATAATATTATCCATGAATTGTGTTTTTAAATTTTATGAAACTAAGCAAGAAATTGAACAATTAACCCAAAAACATGCGAGATCGACATTTTGAGTAAATTGTGAGAGCGTGATCTTAATCGGTAATACAAGACCATACAGGATAAATTTGTAGAGTTCAAATATAATCCCTAAAAAAATTCACCCTCATTTCCATAATGGATATGTGCTTTAATTAACCACTGACCATAAGCTATCCTTAGAACAACAATCAAAGCAGGGTGCTGCGATTACGTGTTCCGAAGCTAGCCTAAGGTTTAAGTAATTTCATCATTCTGGTTAAGTAAACTCTCTTAGGGTTTGAGGGATAACAAATTAGGGGATCATAATTAAGTGGATATTTATTTAAATGATAATGATTAATAATTTAATTAATAGGTAGAGTTACATCGATTACACCTTTTAAAATATTTTCTATAAAAACAGCTTCTTGTTGTGTCTTATTAATCAAACATCATTTTAAAACTAAAAACAACAAAAAATTTATATCTTCATCCAAAAAAATTATTCTAGACATATAAACTTTAAACAACCCCCATACTTTATACTAGTGTTTTAATTATATGATATTTTATTTTTATAATACCTTTAATAAGTAGTTAAATTCACTTCCTCATTTAAAAGACGACCTTGGGCAACCACTCTACTGCACCTAAGTACCCCAAAATCACACTAATCATGTGGTGGCGGACCACATGAGTAGTCTTACTCACACACTAGAGGATGACACCTTGGAATAGGTACCACTTCGGGACACTTTCCCCGTTGAGCATCTTTATTCCTTCTCAGGTACGCATCCTTTCTATGCAGATTTAGTTAACTACCTTGTTGCCTCTGAAATCCCTGCAGATTTAGTGTCAATATTTTAAGTTAATTTCCATTATTTCTAGCCATTGGTTCCTATTTTTTGTTTGAATTTGAATTTCTTCCAATTTTAATGTTTCTAGAAGAGAGGAATTCACCAACTGGTTGAATATTGAAACTTTCCGTAGACTGAGAATATCTGATTCGAGCCCTAAGGCTACGTTCAATCTCAGGGTCAGGATCTAAGAGATCTTCAGGATTAGTTCATGTCATAAATAAAATAAAAATGAAAAGACAAAAAGTGGACCATTGTAATATAAAAATTAGTAGTTTGAGTTGATGATCCAAAAAGAAAAGAAGAGGATGAAAAAAATGTAAACTTGAGAAAGGGGAAAGATGAAAGAGAGAGGTGAAGATAATAATAAAATGAAAAATAAAAGAAATACCTCTAAATGGTTGAATAAATCACATGAATTCCTCTTCAATGGTTCCAATTTGAATGACCGCTGTCGTGGGTGCCCTCAAATGATTAGTGTGATTTTGGGGTGCTTAGGTGCAGCAGAGTGGCTGACCAATGTCGTATTTCAAAGGAGGAAGTGAATTTAACAAATTATTAAAGGTATTAGAAAATTAAAATAGAATAGAATTAAAACACTAGTTTAAAGTATTGGGGTTGTTTATAGTTTATATGTATAGAAGAAGTTTGCTGGAAGAATATTATATTTTTTTTGTTTTTAGTTTTAAAATGAAGTTCGATTAAAAAGACACAACAAGGAGATGTTTTTTTAGAAAATATTTTAGAAGGAATAATCGATATAAATCTACCTATTCATTAACTTATTAATCATTATAATTTAAAAAAATATCCACTTAATTATGATCTCCTAATTTTTTATCCCTCAAACCCTACGAAAGTTATCTTAACCACAAAGATGAAATTACTTAAACCCTAGGCTAGCTTCGGAACACGCAATCGCAACACCCTTGTTTGATTGTTGTTCTAAGGATAGGTTATGGTTAGTGGTTAATTAGAGTACATATCCATTCTGTAAATGAGGATTAATTGTGTTTAGGGATTATATTTGAACTCTAAAAATTTATCCCATATGGTCTTGTATTACTGATTAAGATCGCGCTCTCACAATTTAGACAAAATCCCGTCCTCGTGTGTTTTTGTGTTAATTGTTCAATTTCATGCTTAGTTTCATACAATTTAAAAAACACAATTCATGGATCATATTATGTTAATTACAGTAGCTCAATGATGCAAAATAAATGAATGAAGAAGAATAGAGGTCGATCGATTACTAAAATAACTACTCTTCTATGAGTGGCGTAGTCACCGTAGAAGCGAATTGCATTTGCAAAGGTTTATAATGGGTATAACCCAATAACGATTCTACTAAAGAATTCAACCCCAAATGGGAAGATTTAGATAATAATAAATTTAAAAAAATAGAAGAAAAGATAAGAAATAAAAGAAGATCAAATAAATTTATTACACAAATGAAAACATTACAAAATGAAGAAGAGAAGGACGCTTCGATGAGGGGGTCCTTGCTTCAAGAGAAAACAATCTTACAATGGTTGGAGAATTTGGGTGAACCAAATTCTCCTCTGCCTCCGATCTCTTAATTCATGTCCCCAACCTCACCAAATGAGAAAAACACCAATTTATAGAGTGGTGGAGAGGCTAGGTTCAAAGTGGATTCAAGTGTGAATGGGGAATCTCGGCCAAATATTTTATGCCAAGTTGCACCGCCAATTTGACAACAAAAACTCGTGAATGGGACGGCCTTCCAGAAGGATAATATGTGGAGATATGGGTCCTAAATATCCTTTCAAAATTTTGACTTAATCTAAGCCTATATGAAGGATTTATGGACCAATAACAGAAGATTCTCCATTCTTTCGTGTCCATCCCACCTTTGATTTTATGGCCCAATTACTCCATCCAAATGCATTCTTTTTATCTAGTGTCCGGAATAAACGTTGAATACAATTATGTTAGGAACACTATTACAAAATTTCAAATTATAATAATAAATATAAAAATATTTATCTTCAAAATACTATAGTGAACGATAAATGGTAAAACTGGAATTTTCACCAAATTTTCAAATGAATGCTGAAATCCCAAATATTTTATAAATAAACATATTTAACACAATTTGAGGAAATTATGTCATTTATTATCATTACAATATTCAACAAAATAGTGTTTTATCAAACATATAACTAAAATTTACATAATTTCTAGAACAAAAAAAACAATACTACCCCAAGTACCCAAACATAGAACCTGTTATAGAGCAGTTTGGCATACTAGGCGCCTGAATGGGAAAACCCCAACATGATCTCCCGCCTTTCATTCAATGGTGTTCAACAACACCAATGATATTAAAGACCTACTTGTCGGCTGGGACTCATATCAATAGGGGAATCCTCCATATGTAATCATCCCCAAACCTCCACCAACCGCAAGAACTCTTATCACCAAAAAAGAACCTCCATAGCTAAAACCCATCCCAGAACAAAAAAAACACACACTTAAAAAGACGAGAAATTATAGAATCCATGGTAACTGAAATGAACTATTCAAAATAACATAACAAGTCCATCACACAATCACACTATAATATTGAATACACACCCACTGAGAATCAAATGTAAGTTAACGTCATATTTTAAAATTATGAATAAACATGGACCGTGTTGTTATCCATTACACCCTCGGCAACCCCTAATAGTGAACAAGATTCAATATGAGACATTAGGTCGGGGATCTGATGTATAGAGAAATTTATGCCTCAATGTTAGGCACTAGAATCCCATAACCAACTCCTTCCACGAATGAAAGTAATTTCAGAACTTTCCTCGACAACCCGAATAGTCCCCATGGTAACAAGACCTGAGAGGGATGCAGATAGACGACATATAATGCCTAAACCAGCACATTGGTGGCATTAAAAAGAATAGTCTAGTGTTATAAAATCCATCACTAATAAAAATGATTCATAAAAAAATGGTACCTTTGGAACACCCCTCTCACCAGATAGGGAACCATCAATAAATATTGCCACCACTAAATACACCTCAAACTTCAGCAACAAATAAACACTCCACCTCTACTAGTATATAACCAATCCCTCAGAAAAACCATATTCTGCATGAACATTAACTAACTCAAGAGTTACCATTCAACTAAAAACTCACTCTACCACTTTAAAACACATTTATGCCTCTAACAGACCTTTTCCACCCCAAAAGTAAAACAAAATCCAAGACGAACTAAGAATTGGGCATGAATCACTTAAAACATTGGCGACCATTCTATAATGCGTACTCTGAACTATATGAATCAAACATTAGAAACTATAATCAATCACAAATTAATCAAAAACAACTTCATAAACCAAGGGCAAGAGGCTTAAAATCCAAACGTATACAATACAAAAGAAAAACACGGATTTCCCCAAAACATCCATTTATTTAAATTTACATAGCTTCCTTCCACATGTACATTTTACAAATACCCAAAACCGACATTCCAAATTATACCATGTATTGAAATAATTTTTTCATTCATGCCCATTTTGGAAAAATAAATCAAATCCTTAAATTCTAAAACCACACAAATGGAAAAATATGAACCATCACATGTAGGTCCACCCAATTACTCTCATTTCATCCCTGAACAGGTTACCACATGAACGTTCTATATACAACCCACACATGTGACCCTTTATAAGGAACACCAAGTGCTGAAAATTTATTTTCCTTCTCAAGACCAAATATAAATATATTCATTCTTTCCAAAACAAAATACAGCCTTATTTAAAATCCATTTCCACAAATTTAAAAACTATTTGAGTGAAAACCCTATCCATTTCCAAACAATATTATCTTTAAAAACATTTCCATTTCAAAAATCCATTTTCATTTTCAACACACCCTCAAAAAAAACTAAGGCTAAAACAAAGCACAACCAGCAATGGTCTATTGGAATAACAAACAAGTGTTAATGCCCAACCCCAGGACACGGTGGTGACCATGCCCCTTGTAAAGAATTAAATTAAGAGGAACATAATCTAGGAAATTAGACTCTACATGGTCCACCACTCCATGTGTCATCACAAAATCACATCATCCTTCCTCTGTTTTCATTCATTATCCCAAACCAACTGATGATAAGGACTCACTCCCGGACTACCCCCGGTAATTCATGACTCACCACGAGTGGTGTTTATCAGGAACCACTCCGGGACCTACCTCATTATCCTTGAAAACCCTAGTCTCCATCTACAAAACATCCAAAATAACAATAACCTACTTTTTTAACATTTTTTCATGACCCAACCTTGGTCGACCCAAAACCAGTCACTTGAGCCAGTATGTGGCAAAGTCTGACAGGCATTCTCGATCTCCATTGGCTGGAAACTAGTGTTAGGAATCAAAAAATACACTTGGGAATGATTTAGTCCTAACAGAATCTGACTAGGACCAAAGTAATAAAAATTATCTTACAATACATGAGAACCTAGAAAATAACATAGAAAAATAAACAATTGGTCAAAAAACATGATACAACTATATAATCAAAAAAAAAGGAACAAAATGAAAATTAAGACACCCTACTATGAAAACCATGTGACATCCTGTTAACCTCCAAACTCTATACCAAACATGCTCCATAATGAAAACCTTCCATGAAGTTTGAAAAAAAAATTGGTCATACAATAAAAAAGATTGGATAGATGTGAGTACCGAAATGCTCAGTATGGATCCCAAAGATAATCACTAAATCCAAGAGTATACATTCCCATAACATTCCATTAACAAAATATGGAAATATTGTTTCAAAATTATGGTTTTCACATATTATATAAAAAAAATTATTTTCCAGTTTCAAAATCTAATACACAATTCCAATAATTTCCCATACCAGATGCCATTTGATAACAAAAACCTAAAAACAAATTATACTAGTAAAAATTTTCATTGGAACAACATTAAATGGAAAATAGGCTCAATTAATTCCACATTTGAAAAAAAAAACAAATTTAAAATTTCCATCCCAACCTACCATATGCCAATGGGAGGTGAAATATAGTCATTGAGCACTAGTCACGAGAACACCCCAAGGAACTAGCTTTCTATAGACCTCATGTATCATGTATATCGTTGTAAGAGTAGGCATAAAAATATATGTTCTTATGTAGGATCCACAAGTTTGTAACATACCCAAAACAAAGTGGTCCCCAACATCATTAACATAGTTTATATAGTGTTTTCATCGTCAAACATGCCACATGAAACTAAGACCAAACTCCACAGAATCACTAACAAACTAGTACATGTCCGGCCACCTAGATATTCGAGCTCCCATTCTTGTACTCAATCGAATTTCACACATCACATGTTCACACAAAAATTTTTTATCAACCAAAACAATAATCTTAGTTCTTAGGACAACACTTTCACATCACAGAACCATTCATGATAACTTATATGAAGTGAAACATTTAAAAATTTATTCTAAACCATGAGATTCACCACTTCCCTAATAATTTTCTAATAAACCCTTTACAAATTTTTAGAAAAAAAATGAATCTCTTAAAAAATTCCAAACATGCCTATTTGTTTACACACCCAAATGCATTTATTGAAAACTTTCCATATTACAACCCATTCCATGTTCTATAAAAGATCATCTTTTATATAGAAGTACTAAATGGGGCTTTAAATCAACATAACATAACACGATTTCCCAAACAACTCACCAACACCACTTATACATATGAATAGCCAAATGGTCACTTATGTTCCAGACACGTAACCCAGTTCTTGACAATTGCCAACCATACCTTTACCATTCCAATCATACGCAAAGCATGTTCTAAGGCCAAATGAACCAAAAAAAGAGTAACACATTTAAATAAATGTTTTCCCAAAAAACATTAAGCAATCATATACCATTAACCCATTTAAATCAATTTTTAGAAGTATCCTAGGGCACCCCACACTGTTTGAAAACTTAGTGTCATTTAAGAAATCTGGATTTTGTAAGATTACAATTTTTTAGTGTTATCATAGTTTGAGGGAACATCCATGTGTTCTCATATTGTACCCATAGATATTTGAACATCCAATTTCACCCCTTATATCCATGAATAGATTTGAAAACCAAATCTAACCATTAATAATTTAAAATAACCCCACTATCCATTTTTCCCACAAAACCCCTTAGAAGACCTTTATACCACCTATCAAGACTCACCATTACCTAAGTAAACAAAAAAAAACAATGTTAATGACCAAATAAGGTCCATGACCTAACATAAGAGGTATGTATTTAATAATAAACATAATTCCATTTGAAAAGAACAAGAAATTTCATAACAAGCACTATATGTGCTGTAATCGTAAAGAATTAAAAAAAGTGTATTTAATAAACTATTTTTAACAAAATCAATCAACACAAAATAATCATTTATATCTATCCATGGGTATAATAATGGTTTGAGTAAAATTAAATAAGGGAATAAAAACAATCATGTGCCCAATGATTATTCTATAAAGGGAAAAGGCGAATTCACATACCATAACCTTGTGCAAATGGAATATAACATCAAAGAGAGGGAGATCTATGCCCCAAGAATACTCATCATACCCTAGCCACAAGATTAAGGAACCACATGATCAAAACCTAACCCTAGGGTTCAGCCATTGGTGGAAACCCCAAATAAAACAACAAAAACAAGGAGGTAAATAAAAAGAGAGAAGATTTAATAAATGGAACATGAAGATTCACCAATATTCCATGATAAATCACACCAAAAGTGAAATCTAAATGAAGGAGGATAAAGGGAGAGTCTCCTATGGTCGATAGCCAACTAGGATGGCATAATTTTGATGTTGGAATCTCCCGAAATGGGTTTCTGCACAAATATTTATAATCCCTATAAGGGGATTCATGGTTTTGTTGCACAGTTTGGAAAAACATGAATTACCCATGCGAGAGAAACTAGACAGATTCTGGAAATTTTCAGGGTTAGGTTACATGGATTGGGAAAACTGTTCTCAAACCATGAGACCCTCAAAATTGGCTAAACCAGAAAACTACACCCAAAAAACTATGTAAGTACATTGAATGATCATGGAATGTTTTAAACACAATATAGAGACACTGACAACACCACAAACTGTCCAACATGAAACATTATTCCCAGAAAATTCTCGATAACTCTAAATATTTCTTTAAATAATAATTCAAAAAACCCCTTGTACTTTTTTGGTCAACAAACCCAAACCTCAACAAAAATATCCAACTTTTAGAAATACATAAAATGAATGAGTATCAGAGGTTGGTGTGTGACTATTCTCCCCACCACAGACACTTTCTGCCCCCTTAAAGTCATGCAACCAATAGCTGGTAAAGATTATATTCCATGAAAAAACAAAACCAATGAAAACTGAGAACCTCAGGATGACCTCACTCTCTACAAGCCACACCTGATCTATTTCAGATTAATCTTAAAGACACTATTAAGGGATAACACAAGATTGTTATCCCCACCACAAAATTTCAACTATCTTGAAAACCTCAATATCCCAACAAACCACCCCAGGGGTGGGGGAACCATAGGAATATCCCACTATAATATACACAAATTCTAGCATGAACAATACCACCCTATCCAAAAGAACCAGACAGAGAACCTGTTACGGAGAAACTAGGCATACCGGCACCTGAATAAGAAAACCAAAACAAGATCTAACACATTCCATAAATGGGTGATCAAAAGCACCACTGAATTTAAAATCCTCTATGTCTACTGGGAAACATATCTTTAGTAGAAACATTGAGAATAAATCTACCTAAAACCTCCACCATGTCCACAAACTATTATCACCAAACAATCACCTCTGTAGCTAGAACCCATCTCAGAATAAACCGAACTCACACTTATCTAGATAAGCAATTAAAAAATTAATGATAAATGAAATGAACTATTAACAATAATAGAACACTTCCATTACACCCTAATCAAAGAATAGTGAACCCACTCACTCTATGAAACAAAAGAACAGAAACATCAAATTTATCCAATATGGAAAAAAGGATTGTGTTGTGACCCCTCACACCCTCAGAAACATTATACTTTGAGTGAGATTCTTTCCAAGACCCGAGGATAGGGATCTGATGGATAAAGAATCTTATGCCTCACATTCATACACTGGCATCCCCTGACCAACAACTTCTTTAAAGGGAAGTACTTTCAGTACATTCCTCGGTGTTCCAAAGAGTCATCATGCCTCAAGTTCTCAGAGTGATGATGAAATGGATTAGAATGTATGAACCAGCCACATTGGTGGAACAAAGAAGAACAATCTGATGATATAAAATCCAACATGTAAAAAAAAGATTCATAAAAAAATTGGTTCATCTGGGACACACCTATAACCTGATGGGGAACCCTCATGAAATATTTACACCACCAATTACTCCTCAAACATCAATGAAAAAGAAACACTCTACCTACACTTTCCTATAACCAGACCCTTAGAAAAACCCAAGACAACATGGAAATTAACAAACACTGGAGATCCCAACAAACTATGAACACATTGTACCTCTCTAAACTGCATTTCAACCTCTAACAGACCTCTGCTCCCCCAAATGATAAACAACATTACAGAAGAACTGGGAACCAAGCATGTCTCACTAGATACATTGGAAACATTTACTGGAAGAATACTCTAAACAATATGAAACAGACATTCAAAACTAGCATCAATCCAAACATAATGAAAAATAACATCCCAAACCAAGGGCAAAGAGTATACAAGCCAATATAAAAAACACAATAGAAAACCACATTTCCAAAAAACTTCATTTCATTAAAATTCCATTCCTTCTTTCTCCAGGTCCATTTTCCAAATACCAAAAACCCATATTCCAAGAAAAACCATCTCAAAAAATTAATTTTCAATTTTAACCCATTTTTGAAAAATCAATCCAAGCCATAAATTCCAAAACCACACCCATGGAATCCAATGAACCATCACATGTGTGTCCACCCAATTCCTCTCACATCATCCTTGAATAGGTTCCCACAAGCACTTTCCATATACACACAACACATGTAACCCTTCATAAAGAACACCAAGGGTTGAAAATTTGTTTTTCTTGTCATGTCTAAACATACATAAATTATTTTTTTCAAACCAAAATACTCACATATTTAAAACCCATTTCACCAATTTCTAAAACAATTTTACAGAATAAATTTTCCATTTCAAAATTACATTCACTTTTAAAACTTTTACTTTTCCAAAATACATTTTCATTTTCAACACACGCTCAATACAACCAAGGGAAAACCAAAACACAACCCACAAGAGACTACTGCTATGAGGAACTAGTGATTATACCCATCTCGATGACATGGTGTTGGCAACTACCCAACAAAGGCCTAAAACTAAGAGGTTCTTGAACAGGGAACATGGAATCCACATGGTCCACCACTCCATGTGAGGACACAACATGACATCTTTATACCTCCATTTTCATATCGCATTCCAAATAAACCTAATACATGTACTATCTCTCAGAATACCAATGGTAACGCATATCTCATCTTGGGTGGTGATAATCAATCACCAACCTATGACCTACCTCCTAACCCTAACAACCCTACTCTACATCAACTAGAAAACCAAAATAACAAGAACCTCCTTTGATACCATTTTTTCATGAACCAACCCAGGTCGACCCCCAAACGATCATCCGAGTCAGTCTGCGGCATGGCCCAAAACACATTCCTAATCCCTAAGAGTTGGAATCTTGTTCTAGGGATCAAAAAATACACATGAAAAACATTTATGGCCAAATGAAACCTACTATGACCAATGTAATAAAAATAATCGGACAAGCCATGATAACCAACACCTTATCATAGACAGATTAATAGTTGCTACCAATACATGATACAACTAAAGAAAATGAAATAAAGAGTAACAAAATGAAAACGAAGCCACACTAATTGATATCCATGTGACCACCTAGTCACCTCCAACCTGTGAACCGAACATGCTCCACAATGAGTACCTACCATGATGCCTGAAAAAAATGTTGGACCCACAATAGAAATAGATTGGACAGGTGTGAGCACCAAAATGCTCAGTAGGGATTCCAAAAAATAACCACTATATCCAAGAGTTTCTTTTCCCAGAACAAACCATTAACATAAGTTTGAAATATAGTTACATATTTTTGTTTTTCCTTTGTTAAATAAAACACCTTTATTTTCCCATTTCAAAATCCAACACAAAATACTAATCATTTTCAAAACCAGATGCCATTTTATAACAAAAAACACAAAACAAATGACACTAGTATCAATTTTCAGTGGGAAAAAATTAAATAGAGAACAGTTTCAATGAATTCCACATTAAAAACAAAATACAAAATTTTATTATTACCATCCCAACATACCATATACCTATGGGAGGTGCAATATAGTCCCTGAGCACTATTCACAGGAACACCACTAGGAACTACACAACTATTAGCCCCAGGTACCTCGTATCTTAGTGTAATAGTAACCATAACAAAATATGTTCTCCTACATGATCCACTAGTAGGGAGGATACCGATAAATAGTGGTTCCCTACATCATCATCATAGTTTATTTAGTGTTTTTATCGTCAATATTTTCTCGTGAAATAGGGGACAACCCCCCCCCCCCCATTATCATTTTCATACTTGTACATGTCATCCCACCTAAATAAATGGGATGCACTTCTTGTGGTCAATCAAATTTCACACATCATAGATTACCACATAAACCAATTATCATCCAAAACAAGAATCTCATTTAATAAGCCACCACTTACACATCACAAACCAATTATTGAATAGTTATCCACAACGAAACATTTAAAAATTTCTTCCAAACCATTTGAACCACCACATACTGAGAATTTTATAAAAAATACTTTTCATATTTTAGGAACAACAGGAATATATATAAACATTTTTAATGGGCCTTTATTTTTACACTCCCAATGGAATTTACCAAAAAAAATTCATATCACAACCCATTCCATGTTTAATCTAATAACTCACCTGTGATTTGGAAGATCCAAATGGGCCTTTAGATCAACGTAACCAAACAACATTTCCAAAAAAACAATGCATCAACACGTATACATTAGAATACCCAAATGAGTCATTATGTTCCAAACTCATACACCAACTCTTCCCAATTTCCAAATAGGCCTTTACTATTCTAAAATCACGCAAAGCATGTCCCAAGGTCAAACAAACCAAAACACGAGGGAAACATTTTCAAAAATAGATTTCCCAAAACACTTTAGTAACCCCTTTATCAAAAACCCATTTAAAACCTTCTTTAGAAGTATCCCATGTGAACCAACAATGTTTTAAAACCTATGGTAATTTGCGAAATCCGGATTTTGTATGAATACTATTTTCAGGTTTCATTTTCATTTGAGGCAACATCTATGTGTTCTCATGTTGCACCCATAGATGTTCCAACATCCAATGGAACCCCTTTAGTCCATGAAGCCATTTGAAATCCAAATCCAACCATTGACTATTTTTAAGAACACAACCATCCCATTTTTTCCAGAAAACCACTTCCAAAGACCTTTAGACCCACCTATAAAGAAAAACCTTTACCAAATTACACAAAAAAATTCTAGTTCACAACAATATAAGGTCCATCACACAATATAAGAACAATGTATTTAATAAAAAAAATAATTCTACTTGAAAAGAACAAGGCATTTCAAAACAAGCACCATTTATTCCTTAACCCTAATCTTTTCACACAAATCTCTTTTGTAAACAATTTTAACAAAATCAATCACGACCAAATCATAATTTATATCTATCCATGTGTATAATAGAGGTGAAAATAAATTTTATGAAGTAAATGAAAACCTGAATGTGATAATGGATTATTCCCGAAAAGAAAAGATGAATTCACCAACCTTAGCTTTGTGTGTATTGAATATAACATCAAGGAGAGGGATATCTAATCTCTATGAACAATCCACATACCCTAGACATAAGAAAAACGAACCACATGAGACAACCATAACCCTAGTGTTCCACTGAGGGTGGAAACCCCCATAAAACACCAAAAACAAAGAGGGAAAGAGAATGAGATGATATTTAATTAAGGTAACATAAAGAATCACAAACCTTCCATGATAAATCACAACAAATTTTCCCCAATTCGATATAGGATGAATGGGGGAGGCTCCTCTAGTTGACATCCAACAAGTATGGATTCATTTTGAAGGTGGAATCATCCAAAACGTTTTTCAACGTAAAATTTTATTAAGCGCATACTGGGATTCACGGTTTTGCAGTACGGTTTGTAAAAACCATGTGCAAACCATGTGAGAGATACTAGAAAGGTTATGGAAACAATCAGTGTAATGTGGCACAGTTGGGGGAAACCATGTTCTAACCATGTGACCATAGGAATTGAAAAACCCCCCCGCCAAATTGCACCCCAAACAGGAGGGAAGTACAACCAATGATCCATGAATATTTTAAACACATTATTGAGACACTTATGTCATCACAAGCACTCAAACATGACAAAATATTCCCAAAATAATCACAATAACCATATATTGGTATATATTCAAAATGATGAACCATAAACACAAGTACTTTTATTGTGCAGTATACCCCAACATCAAACAAAATATCCAACATTGGAAATACATAAAATGAAGGAGTATCTAAGGATAAGGTGTGGAAATTATCCCCACCACATACAATTTCTGCCCCCAAAATGTCACCAAGCCAAAATATGGTCATTATTCGAGTCCATTCCCAAACATAACCAATGAAAACTGAGAATTTTGTGGCGACCTCACTTTCTATGGGTCACACCCAACCGATTCCAGATGAATATGAATCCCATTACTAAGGGAGAACATGAGTGGGTTCTTCACACCACAATACACAACTAGAATGAAATATTCAAAATCCAAACACACCACCCAGTGGGGGGTGTCACCCTAGGAACATTAAAATAAAATTTAAATAACTTTTAGCATAAAAAACCACTATAAACCAAGGACCCAGACAGAGAACCTATTACGGTGTTACCCGGAATACCGAGTGCCTGAACAGAAAACCCCCAATGAGATCCGACCCGTTCTGTAAAAAGGTGATCCATAACACCACTAATGTTAATATACTCTATGTCAGGTGGGACTCATATAACTGGTGTGAATCCTCGAGAATAAATCAACCCAAAACCTCCACCATACCCAAGAACTCTTATCCCCACACCAGCACCTCCATAGCTAAAACCCTATCCCATAAGGAACAAAACATGCCTTAGAATAGATGAGAAATTATAAAATCACTAATCAATGAACTGAACTTTTCTCAATAACAAAACAAGTACATCACACCCTCACAAAATAACAATGAACACACCCCTAGTGAGAAACAAATTAAAGGCAACTTCTGATGATTCCAATATAAAAAAACATGGACCATGTCACGATCCCTCACACCATGGACAACCCTTGAATGTGCCCCGGCATCAACTCGATTTTTGAGGTTGTGGATTTAATGGATAAATCATCCTATGCATCACAGTCAGGCACTAGAATCTCCTTACCAACACCTTCCTCAAATGGAACTACATTCAGAATGTTCCTTGGTGACCCGAACAGTCACCATGTTAACAAGACCTCAAAGGGATGCTGAAAAATGGATTATAATGCATGAACCCGCCACATTGGTGGAATGAAAAAGAATACTCTGAAGATATAAATTCCTGCACTAACAGACATGATTTATCAATAATAGGTTCTTCTGGCACAACCCTATCACTAAAAATGGAACCCCCAAGAAAGATTAACACCACCAACTACACCTCAGACATCATCGACAAAGAAACACGCTAATTACATTATTCATTAATCGAAATCACATAAAAACCAAATAATTAATGGAATTAAACAATCTCAGGAGTTCACAAAAAACTGAAAACACACTCTATCTTTTTATACCACATGCCTACCTCTAATGTTCCTCTTCCACCCCAAAAGAAAAAATAATCCCTGGAAGAACCAGGAACTAGGAATGACTCATTGGAAACATTGGCGACCATTCTGGGAAGAATACACGTAACAATATGAAACACACATTTGAAACTTGCAACAATCCAAAAATAATAAAAAATAACAACATCCCAACCCAATGGAAACGTGATTACCATCCAAATGTATAAAAACACAATAACAAACGACATTTAAAAAACATCAATTTCATTATAATTCTAAAGCATCCTTCTCTAAGGCCATTTTCCAAATACCAGAAACCCACATTCCAAGATAAACCTTGTACCGAAATAAATTTCCATTCAAAACCATTTTAGAAAAATCATGTCAACCCATAAATTCCAAAACCACACCCATGGAATCCTAAGAACCATCACATATGTGTCCACCCAATTCCTCTCACATCATCCATGAACAAGATCCCACATAAATATTTTATATACACCTAAAAAATGAAACACAGCATAAGGAACATCAAGGGTCAAAAATTTCATTCCCTTATCAGGTCTAAATATATATAAATTCTTTTTTCCCAAACAAATATAATCTTATATTTAAAACCAATTTCACCGATTTCGAAAAAAAGTTGAGAGAAAACCTTGTCCATTTCAAAACGACATTCAAATTAAAACCATTTATATATCCAACATCAATTTTCATTTTCAAGACACAGTCATAACAACCATGTTTGAAACAAAGAAAAACCAGAAAGGGACTATTGGATTGAGGAACTAGTGTTTATTCCCAATGCGAGGACATCGTGGTGGCCATGCCACATGTAAGTCATAAAACTAAGAGTAAATTTAACCGGGAACATGGATTCCACATGACCCACCACTCCATGTGAGGACACAACATGACATTTTTCTACCTCCATTTTCATTCCACATCCCAAAAAACATAAGATAAGGTCTTTTTCCCAAACAACGCCTGGTAAATATGGTCTCATCACGAGTCTCGGTGATCAAGAAACAACATATGACTTACCTCCTGAGCCCGGAAAACCCTATTCTCCATCTACCAGATAACCAAAATTTCCTGAACCTCCATTGATAACATTTTTTCATGAACCAACCTAGGTCAATTTCTAACATGTATTCCCTTCCGGTCTGCGGCATGTCCCGATGGATGTCTCCGATCACCACGGGTGGGAAACTAGTGTTAGGCATCAAAAAATACACTTGGAAATGATTTAATCCAAAAAGAAACCAACTGGGGCCAAAGTAAAAAACATAATTGAAAAATCCATGAGAAACAATAACATAACATTGAAAAATATATAATAGGTCCAAATACATGACACAACTAAACTAATGGAATCAAAGGGGATCAAAATGAAAATGAAGACACACTACTATGATATCCATATGACCCCCTGGTCACCTACAACCTCTAGATCAAAAATTATCCATAATTATAACATACTAGGAAGCCTAAAAAATAAGGACCTACAACAAAAAAGTTTGCATTGGCATGACCACCTAAATGCACAGTAGAGATTCCAAAGAAAAGCATTGAATTCAAGAAATTCCATTCCTAGAACAAACCATTAACAAAAGTTTAAAATAAAGGAACAAAAGTACGTTTTTCACATTTTAATAAAAATCATTATTTTCCAAATTCAAAATCAAACAAGTAATATCGATAGTTTCCAAAACCATATGCCATTTTATATTCAAAAACCCAAACCAAATGATACTAGTAACAATTTTTAAAGGAAAAACATTAAATTGAAATTAGTTTCAAATAATTTCAAATTAAAAAAAAAATTATTACATTTAAAATTACCATCACATCCTACCATATGCTGACAGGTGTTGAAATATAGTCATTAAACACTAGTCATGGGAAAACCTCTAGGAACTGGCTTATTGTGGGACCAGGTACCTTTTATCTCCATGTAAGAGTAACCATACAATATCTATTCCAGTGAAAGAGCGACTAGTGGGGAACATACCCATAACCTAGTGGTCCCCAACATCATCATCAATGTTTAGATAGTGTTTTCATCGACAAACATACTATGTGAAACAGGGGCCAAACCCCACCAAATCATTGGAATTATAGTACATATCCCCCCACTGAGATACATGGGCTACCCATCATGTTATCTATCAAATTTCACACAACACATGTCACTACATACACTATTTCTCAATAAAACCATGAATCTAATTTCAAATTCCACCACATCCATATCACATACTCATTATTGAGAAGTTATCCACACTATAACATTTAAAAAAAATTCAAAACACTGAGGAACAACGCATCCCCAAGATTTTTAAAAAGAATACTTTTAATATTTTATAAAAAACACGCATATCTAAAAACATCCCAACCAGGAAATTATTCTTACACACCCAAATTCATTTACCAAAACATTTCTATATCATAACACATTCCATGTTTAATAAAAAATTCACCTTTGATTGACAAGTTCCAAATGGACCATCAGATCGATGTAACAGAACTCCATTTCAAAAAAAACACACCAACAACACTTCTACATTCGATAATCCAAATGGGAACATATGTTCCAAACACATAACCCAACTCATAACAATTTCTAAAAATTCCTTAACCATTCCAAACTCATGAAAAGCATGGTCCAAGGACAAACATAATAAAAAATGGGGAACCAATTTAAAAACAAGTTTTCCCAATACACTTTTTTGCAATCCATTATCAAAAACCCAATCAAAACCTTCTATAGAAGTCTCCTAAGGGAAAAAAACTATTTCAAAATGAAGTGTCATTTGAGAAATTGGGAATTTGTAAGAATTCCATTTTTCATGTGTCATATTAATTTAAGGTATCATCCATGTGTTCTCATAGATATCCCGTAGATTTACCATCATCTAATGGAACCCCTTTCATCTAAGAAACATTTGAAAACCAAATCCAACCATTCATTATTTAAAAGAACACAACCACCCCATTTCTACCCTAAAATAGATTTCAATTTCCATTAAACCCACCTATCAAGTCACACCATTTCAAAATTACCAACAAAAATCCAATTTTTCAAACAAATAAGGTCCATTAAACAAAATAAAAGTTATTTATTTCATAAAAAATATAATTCCACATGAAAAGAACATTTCATTTCAAAACGACCACCATATGTTTCATAAACCTAATAATTTCACACAATAATCTTTATGTAACTATTTTTTAACAAAATCAATCAACACCAAATCATAATTTATATCTATCCACTAGTAAAATAGTGGTTCAATTAACATTTAAAAAGTAAATGAAAATGTGCATGTGCTAATGGATTATTCCAGAAAGGGAAAACATAATTCAACTTCCTTATCTTTGTGAGAATGGAATATAACTTCCAGGAGAGGGAGATCTAATCCACATGTACAATCCACATACCCAAGTCAACAAAATAACTAACCACATTAGCCAAACCTGAAATTAGGGTTTATCAAAGGTCATAAACCCCATTGAAAACACCAAAAACATTGAGGGAAAGTGAATGGGAGGATATTTATTGAAGGTAACATGATAAATCACCAATATTCCATGATAAATCACACCAAAAGATTCCCAAATCGATGGAGGATGAAGGGGTAGGATCATATAGTCTACACCAAATAGGTAAGGCTTCATTTTGAAGGTGGAATCACCCAAAACGTGTTTCCATTTAAAATGCTATTAAACTCGTAATGGGATACATGGTTTTGGTACATGGTCTGGAAAACCGTGCAAAAACCATGTGAGTGCTAATAGAGAGGTTCTTGATACTAGCAGGGTTACATTGCACAGTTTGGGGAAATAGTGTTCCAACTGTGCGACCCAATAAATTGGCCAAAACCCCCCTAAATTACGACCCAAGAGCTAGGTATGTCCACTAAATGATCTTAGAATTGATTAATCACAATATAGAGACACTGGTGACATCACAAACTCTACAAAATGAAAAATTCATCCCATAAATTTCACAATAACCATAAATTGGTTAAGAATAAATGAATACATCAAAAAGACATGTAATATTATTTGAAACCAAACCCAAACCTCATCCTAAAAAATCACCATTGAGAAATACAAAAAATGAATGAGTATTCGATGTCGGGGTGTGACAATTCAAGGGTAATTTCAAAGGCCACAACACATTTAGGATCATGAGTCCTGGAAAACCCCCATGATCAGTTCACTTTTAAGAGAATGAATCAAGCATATGGGTTACTCATGGAATTAATTGTGTATAATAATTAGTTTATAATGAGAAAAAAATTAATATCATAGTGGTTTCCATGAATGAATGCATTTAAATGATTAATGGACATTAATATAGTAATATTTGAAAATATCTTGATATTTTATGTCAAACAGAAGTGAAAACACATTAAAATAGTGCTTAAGAGACATTAGAAAATAAATGTTTCAATGATATTTAAAGAAAATATTAATGAGAATTTTAATAATAATATTAATATTTGTTTATCTAAAAATAAAAAATGAACCAAGATGTTTTTCATGATAAATTTTTTGGTTTTATAAAAGTAATGCTAGCTTAAAACATGTTATAGAGTAAACATAAAAATGGGTGAGAAGTTGGATGTTCACAATAATTGATCTTATTTAGTTGGAATATTTGATAGGGGAACATTCTTAAGACATGTATTTCTTCTTTGGTGAAGTATGAAATGAAATAGATACATGTTAATAGAAGATATGTATAGAATTTCGAATATGATTATAAAAATATTGAATAATTAAATTAGGGTGAAGAGAAAGAAAGTGTAACCTGATGGAAAATTGAGGTTCATAAAGAATAATGTAACTTATGATTGAACATGTTTTTCACTAGTACTTAATAACCCTCGTAATAAAATTAGATTAACTAATAATTTAATTCATAACCTATTTAACTAGTACTTTTATTATTATAATTTTATTATTTTCTTTTATATACTTTTTGATATGATATAATTTAAAATTTCATCATTTTGAGAGAGTTCAATTCCTTGGTAATCATAATCAGTTAACATGTATACATGTATGTAATATCATAGGAAGATAAAAAAGTCTTCCATAATGAAATTATATATTATTAATGTGATTTAATTATATTACTTGGTCATATATATCATTTTTAGCAGATGTGTTGATTATTCATTAGATTAAATGATAATGATAAATGTTTATATTATTTATTATATTTTTTCGATCATCGAAAACTAGTTTTATGTTATTAAATAAGATTATGTACATTAACTAGTTCTATAACATTAAATAATATGTAATATATTTATTCTAATATTTTCTATTTAGGAAATTTGTTTTACAACCTCCCTTGATGGTGGTAACGGAAATTGAAAACTTGTCTTCCTTGAATGCGATTTATGAACAAGTTATAGACAATGCATTAAATATTAGAACTAAAGGGGAGGGGAAGAGAAATTATGATTGGTTGATAAATTTACAAAACAACATTACAGTTTATAAATGAGACTTTTGTTATTAATCCACTTAAAAAATGGGGTTTATGAGAGAAAAATAAAAAAAATGATAGAAAATTAAAAGAAAATGATACATGTCTTTACCTATTGAATTATTCTCCTTGATAACCCCTTTAAAGGAAATTGGTTTTGGGATTTTATAGACAAAAAAGGACCCTACAAGTCGGTGATAGAGTTAAGATGATTATTGGGAAAAAAATTTACAATCTTCAAGGCTTTTGAGGTGTGAGGAGAAGAGGTGGTTAGGGTTTTATTTATAAATGACAAGAGGGGTATTTTTTGATTAATTTTTTCAACATATTATTATTATTTCTCATGATATGAATAGATTTAAAATTATAACTAAAAATATTAATATAATGAAGTATTGTTCGATATTATGGGATTACTTCATCCAATCACCATCTATGACTCAATAAATCATGTATTTCATAAATACCTAAAATCACTTTGTTTCACTGTTCGCCAAATAATCGTCTACATTAGAAAAATACAAAAAATTAATCATAACCATATTTCAACATGTAGATATTTAAAATTAAATCCATTTTTGGAAATTAGTTATCTAAAAATAGAGAAATAAATTTTTAATGAAAAACATCCCTCCCTCGAAAAATACCAATTTTAACATTATAAATGATTTAAAAAAAACAATGAAAAATAAGCTAGTATATCCAAAAATTATATTATAGTAATATCAAAAAAATATTAATTTATGACATTAATTTATGAAAATAAATATTAATTTAACAATTTTATTAATTATTATTTTATAAATAACATTAATGTTTTATAAAAAAATCAATAAATAATTTATCATTTTTTTAAAAAAAGTAATCACTTATACTATGATATAATTAAATCATAATTTTATTTACAATATTGCTCAATTTAATTTATACATTCAATGGTGAGGATACAATAAATGCTGCTAGTTTACTATCAAAGTGGTCATATTTGAATTCTAAATGTCTTGTTACTATTCCATTGGTTTAGGATTCTTAATTTCTATAAATACCCCTTATATAATTATTTATTAATCTATAATGTTTTCATTGTGTTCTATAATTTATTTCATATGAATTATAATATATTACATAATTATAAGAATGTAAATTTTCAATGATTGAATTTTGGGATGTTACATTCTTCCCCCAAATGAAATTTCACCCTTGAAATAACATTTTACAAACTAACGGGAAAATATGTGATGGTATATCTCTAACATTTATTCTTCTTGTCACCAAGTTACCTCTTTGTACGTATGGTTCCTCCATACTACATTTACTATGTTGATGTTCTTATAACATAGAATATTATCTATATGATCCAACATCTTCACTAGTTTTTTATAATAAGAGAGATCATTCTCCAACGGTACCATCTCTTAATTATGTAATTGTGAGTGATCATTATGCAATTAATCAAGCGGGATACCTGTAATACATCATGTACATGAGTAATGTTTGGTGGAAGTCTTAGTCAATATACCACAACTCTAACAAATCATGAATTTTAAAGGGGATCATGTTCCTATACACAACATTCATTTCACCCCAAATATTTTTATCATCTTCCACCGAGAAATGCAATGGAATATCATTTATCCAACCATACACTCATGGTCTCATTATCAATTATCTGAGTAGGAATTATATCCAATTTGGGGTTGTTTTATGTTATGTTGAATGGTTTACACCATTTCCACAATTCCTTTGACTATTTCAGGTTTGATTATATTATGTTCCCTGACCTCATCACATCATGTCAGTGTTCTACAACGTTCACAATAAATAACTTCATAAGGAGTCATTTAGATGGACGAGTGGAAATTATTCTTCAAAGATAACTCAAACAGATGTTGATTTTGGTTTTATACTCCTTTTAAATATATATAATATTCTCTCAACATGTATTCCAGTGTTTGAATAGTCCTCTTAGACTGGTAATTTATTTTAATATGATAGTCCATAATAAACATCAAATTAGTGTTTATAGCATGTTGGGGTCTTTTCTAGAACATGGATATATATCTAAGATCTCAGTCAGATAAAATTGATAATGGTATTTAATTTATCCATAAAACTTCTCTTATATATATTCAAGCAAGTCTATCTAGTGATACGTCCTCTTTAATTCCAATAAATTCAGATTTCATTACAAGATGATCCATAACAACCCATATATAATTGTTTCCTCTTGATATCATTGGACTTATATTAAAAAATTATATGGTGTTGTTATCACATTTCTATATTGGTATGTGTAATAATAGAATCATACCCTTTTATACTTTAGGTCTTCACTTTTGGACATACTAAGAACATTAATGAATATTCATCTATCACCTTCTTCATATTGTCCCAACAATAATTCCCTTAAATATCATGATACATACTTATTCTCTATGGGTTAAAAATGAAGGTTGACCTATATTCATCATTCAATAGAAAATTCATTATATAAATATTTGATTGTATAGAGAGTTATTACACAAATATCATGAGTCCATCCTCATTATTTTTGAACACTGATTATTCCCAATTTTTGATATCTTCTACCATTTTCTTAATATCCACATCATTTCTCTGATCAACCATTTTTATCTATGTGAATGTTGGTTGAGAAGTCATTTGAGAATTTATTAAATATGTTCCTAAATTAATGATTCCCATGGTCATCCATTGTTGGTCTAAGAACATTAAATCCTTCTTAATTCCCATCATTGATAATGCTAAAAGATCCTTTTGGCATACAAAATCTAAAAAATTATTTTCTTTCCCATGATGGTTGAGGGATGAGAATTCATTATCCTTGATGGGTTATAACCATCATAAGTGGTGACTATTAATCTCCTTAATTGTGAATATATATTTTAGGCTCTTATAATCAGTTTATATCTCACTAATCTCTCTATGGAGAAACAATTTACAGATTTTAAATGAAAATGTCATAGACACCAACTCCAAATCATGTGTGGGAATGTTTTTCACATTAAATTTCATTTGAAAATATTTTTTAGGCTATTAATATATCATTTATCTTCTATAAACATCCTAATCCATTATCCGATGCAAAGTTGTATAATACAATGGGTTCCCCATTAGTATGTACTGTGAGAACTAGTGCGGTGTTAAGACTCTTTTTAAACTCCTTGAAGCATCCTTCACATTCAGAAGTCTATAAAACTATCACTCCCTTATAAATCATCGTGGTTATTGGATGATAAATTTTTTATGTTTTCTTTATAGATCATCATTAGTAAATAGACAAACCCTGTAAACAACAGATCTCCATTACATATGTTATCATGGGAAACTCCTAAGTTTCCCTTGTCTTTGAAGGGTGGATAGATTTTCAATTATTGTTGATAAAAATCACCAATAATGAAACTACATCCATCCATAACATGATTTTATTGTAAATTTCATATAGTTTATTCCTTCATAAAGCCTTCAACATAGAATTCATGTTCTCTTTGGGTTCCTCCTTTATCTTCTATTATATCAAAATATTGTCAATAATGATTACCACAATTTTCTCAATGTAATTAATAATGAATCTATTCATTAAGCCCATTAATATTCCGGGATCATTGGTGAGTCCCAAGAGAATAACTATGAACTCATAGTGTCCATACCTCATTATAAATGTATTCATGGGAATATCTACCTTCCTTTCACTTAACGGTGATATCCTAACCGAAGTTTAATGTTAGAAAAATATTTGGCCCCACCAACTTGATCGAAAAAGTCCTCTAACAATGGATGGTGATACATGTTTTTTATAATTATTTTCATGATATCATGATAATAAATACTGATTTTCATTGATCCATCCTTCTTTATGATGAAGGGGATTGACACACCCAATGGTGAAGCACTTAGGATTAAAAAAACCTTGTCTATATTCTCTCATAACTTCTTCATAATTTACTAAAACTCATTGGTGTCCAATATGTAATGTGCCGTTGATATAGGTAGAGATCTAAAAATATGTTCTTTTGAGATATCGACCTATCATTCCGTAGGAAGACCATGAAATTCGTTATGGAACACATCCCTATAGTCCCTATAAGCGGCTTGTCTGTGAGCATGACAATTTCAATTTTCTCAATCAATTGTGATAGATAATATTTATAATAAGTAAATAACAACCAAAATTGATTGAACGATTCTGATGGAGATTTATCCTCCTACAAATAATGATTAAAAATGGAGGATACCATGGGATGTGAATATTGATCTCCCTTTCTCAACTATCGACAGGGGATTTGTAAAACGATAGCCAATTGAAGCCCAATATTGAATCAAAAGCCACAAAATTATGTAAAACATTATGTTTCTAGGTGGTTCAGTCTAAAAATATTAAATTTGGAGGAGTTATATACATTGGATTCAATTATTTCTCTATATTCATTTCTCATTGATTACTCAACCTATATATTTTTTGGTGGTGTTTTAATAGTTCTAGTAATCATTCATGATATATAAAAATTTTAAAACTGTAATCAAATTGTATGTTATCTCTTTATTAAGGAATAATAGTGTACCTATCACTATAAAAATTTTAGGATCCACCTCATCATTAGTGATAGAATATTCCATCTCGTGTATCGATAGATCTTTTTGTTGATTATATTCCAAAATAACCCTTATCATAGGGAAACTGATAGCATACATACTGTGTACCTTATTGTTCATAAACTATAAATTATGAAAACTGTTGATTTGAATATGATATTACTCATCCAAATTAGTGGAATTCATTATATCCCTTTAGTAGTTATTTTCTAGATACCATATTCATCCACATTTTATGCATATCATAGGTGACATTAGATAGTTCCAAAGATACATCTTTTATCATTTTTGACACAAGGGATGTTGGTATTTTATTCCATAATGGGATTTTTCTATTGATCCTCTCATTTTTAATTACGATTTCCTATTATTATCTTCAGTCCCATGAGACTTTTTAGATTCTACGATCTCAATTGTAACCCTAAAGGAACAAATAACTATATCCTCATATATATCAATTTCTCTAATTTCCAACAGATTTCATAAACTCGTATTTAATATTATAAATAATTGTTTCACATTTCAATTAGTGTTAATGGAAAATTCAAAAGAATATCAAACATTTACTGTGATTTTTTCTTCATACTCCCTGATAGAATCAACTTCCTTATTCTAAATTCCAAGTAACTCTTTTTCTATATTGATATAGAGGGTTCAGGGAAAGGATTTATGAAAAAAATATATTTAATTCCTCTAAAACCTTTTAAACTATTTAATCCATGGGAATTGTGTTTCTTATTTGTATAAATCGCATATTATCATTCTCATCAAAATGATAGACAACCAACATAACAATCTCATTTACGGATCACTAGAGGAAATAACATATCTACTAAATGTAGTTGATCAATATTTATTCATACAGGGGATTGGAATATCCAATAAAAATGGAGTCCTCGTCCACATAAATAGTTCAAATGAAATATTATAATTAATATGAGAATGATTGTGTCTCATGAAACTCATGTAATTATTCATAACATGATCCAATTATGCAAGTATTATCCTATGGTTTTGAACTCCATTTCCCATCAGATTTGGATCTACATTAGGGAAATCATCACAATACCAATAAAAATTCTTTTTATCAAAAGTTCTCCATTTTAAATCAATAATCTTATTATATGACTTTAGAAATAAGGGAGATTTAATACTTAGTTAATTACATGTAAAAAACATTGAACATAAAATGGTAAACATGTAAATATAAATTATATCCTACATTTTGATTGCCTTTTTTCAATCTAGATTATCCATGGATATAGAAATATCCCCAGCAATGGAATACACATATGAATAAAATATAGCATAATGTTTAGAAGGAGAAAATGATAACTCAAAAAGGAATAGAACAAGATTTTACAAATGGAAGAATAACATAAAGAACATTTGATCAGGTAAAAATGGAATCATCAAAAAAGATCATCATCCTAAAACCTAACAAATTCCCGAGACATTGAAAATGTCAGAGACTGTAATACTTGTACAAGCATGAGTCATGGAAGAACACCAAGACCATTTCACATGAAGGAGAATGAGTTAAGGATAACTACTAAAACCCCTATAAATAATTTCAAATGTGGATATAAATTATTCAATATATTATAGTACTATCATGGGGAACCAATAATAAGAAGTGTATTCATATCTGTTCCACATTATGAATCAATCATAAGGGTTACCCATGGAATGAATTCGGTTTCAAATCCTGTAATATGGCATAAAAAAGGGAATGTCATAATGGTGTCCAAGAAATAATGGATTTAAATCATATATGGACATTTAAAAAAGAAAAAAATCATATATAATGACAATTGATGATAAAATAATGTGAAAAAATGTTATAAATGTGTTCATGTTTCATTTGAAATAGAACATATTAGTGTAGTGTATGAAAACATTAATGAGTCTTTAAAGAAGGAAATGAATATTTTATTTCATAAAACACACAATTAATAATGATATATATTAATGATAAAATGAATAATTTATGAATAATAATGGTGGATTATTTAATATTATGGAGTGAACATTTAATGGATGATAAATTTGGATGTCCCCTTTTATCAAGCATTCTTTTTTGGGGTGATTTGAGATTGGAACTTTTTTAAAACATGCATTTACCTATAAAATAATGTTTAAATGATATATATAAATGATTTTGGAACATATTAAAATTATTTAGAAGATTAATATTAATATAATTATCAATTAAATTCGAAAAAAGATAGAAAAGAGTAATTTAAATGAAAAATAGTGGTTCATAAAGCATCCCTTTCCTTATTCTTGTAGGTGTTCTTCAGTTGTATTAATGCCCTGGATATTGAAATTAGTTTCATAAATAATTTAATTCAGAAAATTATTATCCTTTATTTTATTTAGTATACTTTAATTATGATCATTACTGACTTTTTTGATATGTTGTAATATAAAATTTCATCACTCTAGGTGTGACTGTTTCTTTGGTCCTCATGATTGGATTACATCTCTACAAGTATAGAATATTATGATAAAGGAAAATAGTTTTTGTTAATTCAAATTATATGTTTTCAATGAAAATAGATAATATTAAATGTTTATTTAAATAATTTTTTATATATTTGGAATATTCATTGGTTAAAACATTAATGTCAACCATTTATATTATATTTGAAGGTTTTCTATCATCATGAACTTGTTTTGTTTTAATATTTAATTTTATGTATATATATTGGTTCCCAAAAATTAAATAAGCTATAATAAATATATTAGAATCTATTTTAACAATTAAAATAGTTCTATGACCATCCAAGAAAGTGTTAATATAAATTGAAAACATTATGTTCTTGATTTTGACAAATCAGCACATCATGGAAAATGTTTTCATTATTAGACAAAAAATTGTGGGGAATGGGAATAATGATGATTTTTTTTCATTAACACAATAAAGTTATACAATATATATTATAATTTAGTAATAATTCCACATTTACATTGTATTGGTAGTATTTTGAAAGAAAATAAATTAAAATAAAAACAAAATAAATGATAAATAAAGAATTTTTTACCTATTGACTACTTTATATTGATAACCACGTTATGGGAATTGATTTTGGTATTATATTGAGTAAAATGGATCATGGATGTTTGGGAGATGGATTTAATGATTAATAGAGTAAAATGGATCATGGATGTTTGAGGAGTGACGATAAGAGGTGGTGATGGGTGTTATTTGTAGTGGACGAGCAGGGTGTTCTTTGATTATTTTATTCACTCGTTAATTATTATGTCTCATGACTATAGATAGTTCAAACCATATCACTAAATATAATAAATAATGCTGTATATCTCTAGATTATTGGGTTAAATCATCAATACATCAATTATGCCTTTAAAAATCATGTATTTGTTAAATACCATTAATTATAGTGTTTGACTAATGACAAAAAATTCTTCTATTTTAGATAACTCTCAAATAAATCACCCAATTTTTTTATTTGTATAATTCAAAAAATGACTCCATTTTAGGAAAATAATTTTCTAAAAATTAGTAATGTAATTATTAATAAAAATCATCATTTACTTGGAAATATTGATTTTAAAATTATAACATATTTTATAACACTGTGAAAAAAGCAATTAAGTTGTCATGAAATTATATAATAATAATAAAAAATGGAATATTAATTTATTAATATATTTTATGAAAATAAATTTTCATATGAATCATTATATTAATTATAATATTGTAATTAAATATTTTTGTTTTATTGAAATTCCAACACATAATTTATCATTTTTTAAAACATTTTATTAATTTTACTATTGATTAATTATATCATATTTTAATTTATAATAAAGATAAATTTTATTTATAAATTCATGGTTTTGATTTTCTATTCAATTTCCTTGTTTACTATTTGTAAGTACCGTATTACTATTTCAATGGTCAATATACTGTTGCATTATTTTAGGATACTTATTTAGAATTAATAAAACGTATTTTATTCATCATTATTTTAAAAAGTTTTTATTTTGTTATCTAAGTGATTTTATGTGTTCTATAATGTATGAAATAGCTATAAAATAAATATTTCATTGATACAATTATGGGTCATTATAGTTTCATGACATGTAATGGTATTACATGTTGTGTAATACCATGATTTTGCGTTTTTAGTGTTCCATATAAGTTTTTGGTGCCTTTTTTTTTCTGGTGTCCTTCTCCCCCAGACCAGTGCTCAAACCATAGTAGACTTTCAGGATTCTTCCATCCGTCCATATCGATATGCTCATCATTTGATCGGCATGATTAGGTGCTTCGTCTCTCTATGTAATATTTCCTCTCTCTTTCTCTATCATTTGTGGATGAGACACCTTTCATTAGAGGTATTTATAATTGTATTGTTTTTTATATCATTCTCTTAAAGTCTTTTCTTTTCACTTTTTTTTCTTAAAGGGGTATCTTTTTAGTTCCAATCCCCAAGGTCAAAGGTATTCAGGTTTTATAAGCTCATGATGTAGGTGGATCAGTAATATTATTAAAATTCCTTCATTTTATTGTTTCTCTTATCAATTATATGAGGAAAAAAATTATAATTTCATGTGTTGAAATTGAATATAGAGTGGGTTTGTGTTTAAAAGTGGGGTTTTCATAAATGAAAAAACTGAATAGATATGAAATGGAAAATATAGTTTTAAACCCTAAAGTAGATTGGGAAGGATTGGAAAATGTTTTATAAATATGTGACCATTCTTTTTAAAGTAGAAATTAACAAACATTTCACAATAGGTACCTTAGGTATGTCATGATATATACATAGGTGGACATAGAATTGGTATCACTACTTAGAGGGAACATCATTTATGTGGATGTTATATGCTTGGCCTTGATGTTAGTTCAAATCCATCATTATTACTTTTTAGATTTTGATTGTTTAGTACATATTTTCCCATAGGATTGAGAAAAAGTGGTAGGTGAATTGTTATTTTTGGTTGTTTATTACATGATTGTTTATTTCATGAATCTTGTATCCCACGTATATTGACATTTTGGTATCTTTACCAACTTGTTTTGGATTTGGAATGTAATTTGTGAAAATTGAAAGAATTTTTGAAAAATGGATCAGAAATGGATTCATATATTAAGATACTTTTAAAACTATTTTTCAAAATTTCACATGTGAAATGTTATTATTTGAACCTGTATAAATATTTCATGCCGTACCAAACATGGATTTTTTAACCACAAACTACATCCACCTATGGGAAGATATAAACCTTTTTTTCATGATTCACGTAAACGGTATATATTTTTATATAAAACATGGTCCAATTTTAATTTATGTTTCGTTTTTAGATTGTATGAACTGAAATCATTGTCATAATGAGAATTTTTATCTATACTTGTGGTATTTTTATATTTTAGCCAAATTTACACAGTTATATCCTTTATCAATTTCTGAACAGTGCGTTGGTTTTTTGTATTGTATTGATAATATTCAAGACTAAGTTCACATTCTCTATTTTACCCCACCCTGTATTGGGCTTATTCTATTGAGAAATATAATTAACTTGAGTTAGTCTATAACAATTTTTTATCATATGATGTCACTCTACCCGATGTGTCTCTACACTACTAGATTAGTTTTATATTCTTAGGTTGAAAGTAGTATTATCAAATAAATCTGAATAGTTGGGGTGTAAAATGGGAATGTAATGTAAACTCTCATTACCAAACCAAATATTCATTGGGTTGTCTTAAAATATTTAATGAATCAAAGGTCGGGTTATTAGGTTTGTTTGAATAAATTCTATTTTATTTTTATTTTTCTTATCCTATCAACAACATCAGAGGACTTGGTGTGTGTACGGAAAATAGGATAAACTAAGTGAAGAGATTATTTATATGGGTATCTTCCTTTATATAGGACTTTTTATTTCATTATAGGATTCAAAAATACATTAAATTTATTGTTTTATGTAATTTTTGAAAAAATTGTTTTTGGTTTGATAGTTTTTTATTTTCTCATGGATTATTGGTTATTATATTAATTAGTGGATAATAATTCATATAAGATCTCTTCCAAACATAATAGGTAAATATACGATGTGTATTCTATAATTGGATCCTCCAGTGGACCCATCTAGGTTGATGTAGTGATTCATGCCATTTAGGCTATGGGGTTAGTGGGAACAGTGAAACCAAGATAGATAATCGATTATGGGATGGAAATTACCTAGAAACATCAACATGTAGTCTGTGGTGAGAAAGGAACACAAAAGTTAGAATAGTTTCTTAAATGGATTGAGAGAATCTATAAATTTTTAAAGACTCCTAATGATTCTCATGTCGGTTTTCCACATATATGATGAGTGAAGGAATTAGATGAAGATGGTGGCAATCATTATTGCTTGATAAGATAAAAGATGCTTATAAATGGTTTTATTTCTAGAATATTTTTGACCAATAGTTTTATCATGAGATATTAGATGAAAAAAACATTGGTGTTCCTAATGTCGTAGCATGAAGATCATACAGTTTTGGAGTACTCCTCTCGCTTTGTTGAGTTGTTGCATCTGGAAAAGGATCTTCTCACTAATGATTACATGATGTCTAGTATGTTCTATATGGGGTTGATAGATGATTTTTGGTTAATTAATTCTATATATTTTTTACCTTTATAGAGGTCTTGGATAATGTATATTTGTCAGAGTCAGGAACAGCTGGAGTTATATACATGGACATAGAATCTTTTTGTGTGGTAGTTATCCAGGGATATTCTTCTGTTCAGAAATGGAAGCGCAATAGTGGTTGGATTTATACAGGACGAATTTTAGGGGCCTTTATAGATATAAAAATTTTCATTTGATACCATTGTGAGAGGAGTGGTCATACCATTCTACAAGTTACTGAGGCTCCTAGAACATGTTATCTTTATATACGATCTATCCATCTGAAGTGCTTCTTTGATAATATGTCCCAAGAATGTAATGAGGTAACCACTTCCAACAATGGGATACAGTTTCATGTTGATACTTACAAGGGTGGTGGGTCTCATTTTTATTTCAAGGAGGATCCAAGTATCTATGTCCAAAAGAAGCTATGCATCAGAGTTCTTGTGAAAAAAAAACGAGACATCTTCATCTACTTCAAGAGGTACTATTCTTATTTAATCTTCTATGGTTCTATATTTTTTCATTGAAGTGCTAATTAGTCATTTATTTCATCAATATTGGTTCACATGATGGTTTTTTTGTTTGGAGTATATATATTTATTTTTGGATTCTTCCACACCATTGCTAAATTGGTCCGAACATAGTTTCGTGTATCCAATGTGTTCAGTGGGGATCAGTGTATTTGATGTTGTTTGAAATTCTTAGTGCTTAATATTGAAATATGTGACTTGATTATAGACATATGTTAGATAATTATCATTGAGGCCCATATAGATTGTTGTCATCATTATTTAGTGTTCTTGTCTACCAATGGGGTCACTCATGTTTTCCATGGTGAGTGGTTTTATAGACCAGAAAGTGTCCGAACAACAATTCCTTGTGTCTATTTAATATAATTCCACCTATAAAAGATGAATAAATATTTATTTGACCCCTAGTTTTGTATTAAACTAACTTTTATTGTGTGTTCATACCCTAAGACTAGTCTTCATTTTTTTTTCTTTTTTTCACATAGATAGTTTGGGTTTAATATTTTCTTATTACCTTCAATGATACCATTTTTATGTAATCCTATCTAATGGAACCTAAAGAGTTAGTGTAATATATTGTCTAGCTTTAGAACCTATAGGTGAAAGGATTTATTCATTATAGAATGCTACAAATTTATTTTCATGTACAATTTTCTTAGATGTTAGAAAATATCCTTCGACGTTGTATTGACTATTTGTAGTTGAATCAAGTCACTGTTTAGAATAAGTATCATTTACCCATAATTGATGATCTATTTGATCTATTATGGGGGATCCTTAGTTTTGTAGGACTGGTTTTGGGTCGCGTAACCACAAAATTAGATTTCTAAAAGAGGATATACCAAATATAGTGTTTTGGAGTCCACATGTGAATTTCATGTTTCTACTTATGAAATTCAGTCTCACTAACACTCCGAATGTATTAATGGCCTTGATGAATACCATATTCCATCAGATTCTAGACACATTGGTTGCTGTGATCATAGATGATATTTTTGTGTATTCCAAGACCGAGGAGGTTCATAGAGACCATTTTTATATCATTGTCTTAACATTGAGATAACATCTTCTCGATGGTATTCTTTCCATGTGTGAGTTTTTTACCCCAAAGTGAGGATTCTAGCTCATGTGATATCTAATGGGGGTGTCTAAGTTGATCGTAAAAAGTTATAGGTACTTTTGTAATGGGAAGATCCTATAAATGTTTTTGATATATAATTCTTCTTAGGTTGGACATGTAACTATAGGTGGTTTCTTTGAGGATAATCCATTCATAAATAATCCTTTATCGCCTTAAAACATTACAGTTTAAAATTTGAATGGATAGATATGTATCCGAGATATTTTGAGGAGTTGGAGATGATTCTTGTTTTAAGGGGAATAGGTTGTGGCTTATTGCTGATGCATGTTACCCACTCATGAGAAAAACTACCCTACCCATGACCTTGAGTTGGATGTTTTTATGTATTATCTCAAAATGTATCATCACTATCTCCTTAGATATATGATTATTTTATATTCTGACCCCAAAAACCTAATGTATGTATTTAATTAGGGTGTTCAAAACTTAATACAAAAACAATTGGTCGAGTTCCTTAAAACCATTGACTGTGATATTTTATTTACACCTGAGATATGAAATTTTAAATCCGACACTTCGAGCTGAAAATTAATGAAACTACAATTTAAGGAATCATTTGAGTTGTTATCACTGATGTGTTTATTTTTTGAGATTTTATTGGGATTAGGCGAGCTTGGTGGACATGTGTTCTTGGATTTGATGAAGGATTACTCATCTTTTTTTGAGGAAGTTCAACCTGAGTAGACAAAAATCCCAGAGAGATGATGATTATGATAAATCCAAAAGGGTGTTGAGACCCTATAAGTGTTTTCATAGTGTCCCAGGGGAGCATTATTATTATGAAACATGTTGATTGTTCTATTTTCCTCGGTATTATAGTTTCAAGAAATTGGACACTAGTATTTCAAGTGTACGCACAATGGGTATTCAATGCTGAACCCAGATGTGAGACAATGTTCTTGGTAACTGAGGATGATTCGGTCAGTAGTAGATTTCTTATTGTCTTGTCTCACTAGTCCAAGAGATAAGGTGTAAATCTGGATACATTTAAATATATTGAATCCTTTACCCATTTCGGTTTGGATTTGGGATGATATTTACCTAGATTTCATCATTGGATTGAAAATAAATCCTAGAGGGAAGGTTTCAATTTGGGTGATTTTGTGAATGAATCAGTAAATAAGCTCATTTCAATCCAATTATGTATGTAACTTATGCGGAAGAGTTTGGGTACTTGTATGGCATTGAAATTTTGAAGATTCATGGTTTTCCATATAAAATTGTTTCTGAATGGGACATGAGGATGGAATCAAATTTCAAGAATTCATTTATTTATGGAATGGGTTCCCAATAGAAATAGATAAATGATTACCATCAACATGTATATGTACATATAGGTTGGGTTATCAAGGTTCCTATGGATATTCTCCAAAATTGTGTTCTTGAGTTATATGGATCATGGTATAGACATTTTTCATTGGTGGAGTCTTATTATAACTAATGTAACCAAGATTTGGCCAACATAACACCAGTTAAGGCCTTTATGGGGGGAAATGTCGACATCCCTAATACTGTGTAGAGTTTCGAGTGTGGTCCTTGGTTGGCCATATGTTGTGTGCCATACAAAAGAAGTATTTTAGTTTTTCCAAGAAACATTTGATCATGACATTGAGTAATCAATAATATTATTCAAACTATATTCATTGGATGTCTAAGTTAGATGTTGGTGATTTGTCCTTCAATAGAGTGACTTATCACCTTGTACATCATCAGTTCGGTAGTTAGGGTAAGTGGGATGGTGGTTTCTATGCAACATTGAGATCACTGAGTGACTAGGGAGAGTGGATTATCAGTTTCTATAACACACATGATTTAATTCTATACATGACGTTTTTTTTTCAAATGAGGATGTATATACCAGATCCTTCACCTTTGTTTATATGGGAGGATATTATTATTGATCCAAATACCACATTGGATGAGAATCCAGTTCAGATTATGGATTTTCAGGATAAGGTACTATGTGAAAAAATGATTCTCTTTGTCCATATAGTATGTTAGTGTAGAAAGGATCACCGTGATACATGGGGGTTTGAGTTTTTGATAGGACAGTGGTGGACTAAACTTTTTGAAAGTCCAATATCTTGAGTTATTTTTGGGGATATAATGTTTTTATAGTGGGGATATTATAAAAACTTGTTATCATTTTATCAGTTATTTTCTAGTATTTTATTTTGGGGTTCCCTATGTAATCTTGTATGTACTTCAATATCTAAATTGAAGGGATACAAGTAAGGTTGAATTATGTGATTTGGTGAAATTTTTTTCCCTAGGATTTTCCATAGTTCTCAGAGAAATTACACGACTTCTAATGGGTCTAAATGACATATAATGACTGCTAGAATGATTTTGTGAATTTTATTATACATTGTGACAACAATAAAAATTGTTAAATGGTTAAACTTAATGTAATATGTAAAATAATTTTTAATTATTAGGAGACATGTTATTCAACATATAATGAATTAAAAACTTATTCATGATGTGTAAATTTCTTACATGTCATGTAGTACCCTGAGATATGTTGTGTAGAGTGAAATATAGGATTTTTTGGGCTTCATTCAATCTTGTACCCATCTCCCCTTAGATAGATATCATAACCTATCTGATTTTGGGACCCTTTCTTCTATCCAGATCAATCTCTTCAGTAGTTTATCAGTTGGTTTGGGAACTTCATATCTCCATGTAACATTTCTGCATAGTTTATATCAAATCGGTGGTTAGGAATCATTCCAAATGTGTAAAGGTAATTAATTGTGTTTTTTATCATTAAATTGTTAGTCTTTTGTTGTACCATGTATTATGATGGAATACCAGGTATATTATAACCCCCAATGTTAAAGGTGGTTAGGTTTTCTATGCTCTTGAGGTAGGTGGATCTATGAAATTTTTATAATTCCAGGAAATTCCTAATCATATAATTAATTCCTATCGATTTAAAAATGTAATTTCATGTGTTGAAGATGAAAAGCTCATGGGATCATTTTTAAAATGAGATTTTTTTTAAATCTGGTTTTCCATTATTTTAAATGGAATATGGATTTTCATAACATGAAGTAGATTTTGATTTCTTTATAATTTTTAGATAAAAATTATTACATTGTATTTAAAAAATAAATTTTAAAACATTGCAAAATGGAAACCTTGGGTATATTGAAATAGAGGGAAATTGAGCCTTAATGTATGTGACAGATCTATTGGGAAACCTCAATTATGTCGATGATCTATTAATTGAGTTAATGTTAGTTTAGTTCCAAAATTATCCTTTTTTGAATTGTGAGTGTCTTGTACATATTTACCACTGGTCAGTGTCACAAACTATCCCCCAGGGCCCATTTTCTGACTACCCCAATACCACCTCCTATAGGCCAAGATATGTTGACTAGTGTCGAGTAGGAATATCCCAAAAATTGAAGTCATTTTCCGAAGAACAAATACAAACACACACAAAATAACAGGACAATAAATCTAGAAATTAAAAATGTAATGAAAATAAATGAATACCACTACAAATGAACTACATAATACTATATAATGAAATGTAGTAATTTATAACTAATCTAGAATACAATTCCATAAAAATGAAAGTGTCTATAAAAAAAATTACTGAAACTCGTCAGAAGAAAACCCCACCTGATTCAACTATAAGGAATGACCTTGTATTACTGTCTGTAATCCACTGAAACACACCTCATTCTATCTAAACACAATTTCCCCCTCATAGTCCTGGCCTTCCTAGAAATCATCAAGAGTTGACTATCTTCATAACACAAGATACATGTGGGAAAAGACCATGTAGGGATGAGTAAAACAATACATTTTTGGGCACCCTGAAACACAAATATGAAACAACAGATGGGACACCACTAGGTATAAATTGTAATCTCAACACGTGTATATATGAAAATCACATATAACAAGAAGACACATGTATACTCATAAAGGATTTCAAGACTGAAGGTATCATCCATTTCCAATGCTAGGGTTCCTCTCATAGTATTTTTTACTCAAGGAGATCACACTCCTCAAGCAATCAGATTGTAAGAAAATAGAAAAAACAAACCAAAATAATCTAAGACAATATCTGGCCTTGATATATAATGAAGTTCCTTGTGACATCTGGTCTTGATAAGATACGGAGTCTTGATATCACATCCAATCCTTGTTCAAAATATTCCGCTCGAGGCCTGCTAATTCTAGGAGAAATCACTCTTTGAGCTATGAAGAAATCAATGACTCTTATAAGTGGTCCTTATAATTTGGGCCCTGTCCAAAGAGAAAACTCTAGTAAAATATCAATATATATAGATAGTTAAACCCCCTCATGGAATACTATAAAAAATATCTTTATTAACCCTCATCATAGGGGGTTCTTCTCTGAGAATACCACAAACCCGACCAATACAGCTCCTAACATATGATATTGTCCTCATAGAATACAATGAAACCTCTCTTCTAGCCCATAATATAGATAATTAATTCCCTTCACTCGTAGGTCATGTCAAAACCCAATAAACATTATCATGGGAGATAAAGTATCACTATAGTCCTAAGAAGGATGCTATAACTCTATATGAGACTCTATTCTATCAATGGGATTTGTTGCCCAGTGATGTGGACACAATTTCATTCAGACCACTTTAGTAATAAAATAAGTAGAATCTTTTCATTAACTCTGATCATCTATAAAAACCTGTAAATCTATCTCATAATGACTCCCCATCGTGACAGTCCTATCTCTACCAACCACGGGTCAAACAAATTTACAGTTTGAATGTTAGGGGTTGTTTAGTAAAAAGGGGCATGTTTCATCCACGTATGGTTTGACCGGGTCAGACCTACCAGAGAAGACCTTAAGGCCACTGACCCGACCTCAAAATTCTGATTCGACCTTTTTGATCTGAACCGACCCTCCGGGTCGACCCGACCCACTAGGCCCAGCCATCCCCGACTGGACCCAACACACCATATGCGGGCAGGTTCACCAGCATAAGACGCATCCCCTACACTTGCCCTGGGTCAATGTTTTTGTTCCGTGTTCTATAAGACTGGTCCACATGACAATATCCCACCTGTGGATTAGTCGTGTGTCCTCCATCCAACAAAGTTTGGGTGCCACACTCGTCCACTGTCACGACCTCCAGTCATGGTTTGTCACTACATCCCACGAACAATGCTTCCACGAGCTCCCTCGTCAGATGAAGCTTTGGTGATCTGATTCCCTCTTCCTCTGCCTCCAACTGTGGTTGTCCGCAACCGTCGTGACTTTCCTGGAAGCGACCCACACATGCCGACAATGTCTACTACTATCGTGGGATCCCACCACTAGGAATAAATCTGGAAGCCTCTTCTCCCCATGGTCCTATAGGAAAGGCCAGAGCTACCATCTCTGACATCAACCACTTGCTACCACTACCACACACCAATGCGGTCTCGAATCCCACATCAGATAATTGCTCCCATGATGAAAAATTTGGTTTATAGGGGGTGTCACAGAAGAATGCACAAATGTGGAAGGATTTATTCCCTGTTCGGGTCATCCAAGACCCATACACATTAGAATTGAAAATGGGTAAAAGATAAAAACAACTTTACATGGATCAATTATAATCATGTTTATAAGCTAATTTAATCCTCAAAACATATATCCCAACCCTGCACTATCCATGATCTATGTATCAATACATTCATCGAATGATTTAATATTATTGTACGGAAAATATTGAATAAAAGGGAACGAATGAAAATAAAATCATACACCCTACCTGGATTTTTTTATCATTGATGACGAGCGATTTCATGATTCCAATCCATTTATCCTTTATTAGTTGTCCCATTTTCATCTGCCATTCACCATAGAGCGGATACTGCCACTACACTTATCCAGTGATCATAGAGAAATTTTCTTGGATCATTCACACAATCATGTGTCCCCACAATCCAATAGGGATGAAAAATGTGTTTCAGCATTAAATGCATTTCAGAGTTAAATGAGTTTCCGTGTTAAACATGTTTCATCATTAAACATGTTTCAACATTAAATGTGTTTTACTATTACCGTTGTTCTGTTGCTCCATTTCCACACTATCTCATTCATGGAAGAGAATGGGGTTCCCCATTATAGTGTCAAAACATTACCACACATCAGAAAATGATAAACAAATAAAATAATATTATTTATGTTGTTTTATTCTTCGTTAAAACATCCAAAAATTATCTTTCACAATTGACCCACACTTGTCGATTTTAGGACACACCTAAGTTGAACACCACATTATGATCTCAAATGTGGTCTTAGATTTCAAATCTGAGTCACCATTCATGAGTTATAAAGTTTTTATAATAAATTTTTTTATTAAATTTTTTTATTAAAAATTACATTCTATTCAGGTTTTCTCACTGGAGACTCGTGCTGAATAATGTTATGTCAGGCCTTGGGTAAACCATCCATCCTACACGCAATGGTGCCCTCAAATTTTTGATCTTGCAAAACCTTTTAATAGTTATTATAATTTTATAGGAAAACCAATCAAACATAATAAAAAAAATATTATTCATCAAATCATCCTTAGAAAACCATTTCTCGGAATAAAATTTCATCTCAGTGCCTAGTATCGTAATTTTCCAAATTAATTTCATAAAAGGAAACTAGGAAAATCTATGTCATTACATTATCCCCAACTGATGGATTTACATCTTAGAATTCCAAACAAAGAGATACATAAATACATGAGGGTACAAGAACGATCCTGAGACCCCCACTCCGATGTTCTCTTCTAGAGATTTTCATGATGCCACCGATCACACACTAATGAAAACGACTACAAACATAGGGTCCTCTCCTACTGATCCTTGATCTCCATGAACAAGATGTAATGAAATAATCACATTAATAAACTATCATCAATGGGATCCAACAGAATTAAATTATATATGGCATGTTGATGCATCCCATTCTCTCTACTAAAATCTACTCTTTAAAAGCTAATAACTATCTAAATTGTGGAGTCATTCAATGATCACTAAGATGGTATCGTGTCCCCTATACAAATGTGATTAACCCATTATTAATTCCATTGATATCCTCTATCACTCCCATCCTTGAAAAGCATGGAAGAAAAGAAGAACACATTCCATGCATAGGGTATCAAAACAGTTAGTTTATTAACCATGAATCTAATTTGAATAAGTGTTTGTAGATTTTATATCAACATGTAAGACATGTATTAACATGTTATTTCATCCCCAAAGTTCACCATAACACCTATATGCATAACGTGATGTATCATTACACTATTGTAACCCATTTCTACATATGTTCATCCTTTGAAAAGATATGTGATCCCCACATTTCATGTATACATCTTGGTTATTCCCTATGGAAAACTGAGAACATAATGACTCATAGTAGTTATAATCTATTTATGCCTCTATGATTCAATTTAATAGTTGATGGGTAAAAACCACTAATTATAGGTAAACTGCAACATCTTTATCGATGAAGAATGACTGTAATGAGTCCAACTCCTCCATTTCCTCATTCAACCACTACAAAATGGAGCTCCTGTTGAGAGTATCTAGTACCATGTTTCCCTTACCATGAGAATAAAATATCCCTATGTAATATTCCATGAGGAAAATTATCCAATGCATCTATATCAATTTTATATCTTTTGATAGAATATATAATTGAGACTCTTGTGGTATTCATAGATAATAAACTTCCCTTACATCATGTAGTGTCTCCACATCTTCAATATGAAGACTAATATTTCCAAATCCAGACTGTGGGTCATGTAGTTAATCTCATGTGGTCTCAACTGATTCAAAAAATAGTTAATCACTACTTTCCTCTATATCCGGACAAAAAACCAATTCCAGAACCTAATGCCTTGCATAACACTACAGACTCGAATCCCTCATCTAGAAAACTCAACATCGTGGAGCACATAAAATTCTATATTAACTACTAATAATACTATAGAAGAATTTATATCCATGAAAAATGATTTGTATTTCAGATAATATAAGTGATCGTCTTCCAGTTGGAATTGGATACTCATTCACTAAAGTCACATGGTTAATGTGCCAGAAACCCACACATAACTTCAAAAATTGGGTCTTACTATGGCCTTCTCTTGCAAATCCACAACCTTTACCCTATTTTTGTGATGCTCTATGAAAGACATTTGATATAAATATGATTATATTGGTTCCATATCAGGTATTAGAATATTGAATAAGCCTATATCCCTATGGGATAGTAATCCTTAAAAAACCCATGTGTAGTTATCCTCATACTCTTCCACTACTATAGGGAACTAAAAAATCAAAAAAATCCACTTCATCCACAATAATTATAGCCAACTAAATATTTACCGAAAGCACCATCGTATGCATGAGTCTATCACATTCTCCCAGGGATTTAGTTTTCTCCATCCAATGGAAACCCCATTCCATCACCACAGAAAAACCGAACCCTTTTCCCTAAAACAGTCAATCAAAGAATGGACCGGTAACAAACAATCCATATCAAGAGTTACATTGTATGTCCTCTATGCTACCATAAAGTTATTACAACCAAAAATATATCATCATTTGTCATTTCACACCATCGGTAGTAGTGTTATTATAGAATCTTCTTCCGTAGTTATATCCTTACGCAGGGGTCAGGTAAACAGTTTAACATGACACTCCAGGTCTCCAATATGATTAGAAAAATTAATGAATTACAAGCACATGATTCTATTAATAAATCAAATAAGAGTATACATAGACCATACCTCAAATCATTCATGGAGCCCTTGGGTCATAAGCATTGATCAGATGCAGCTGTCCTTCCACATGACATCCAGCTCCCTAGTCCTCGAAATACTATTTGGGGGGTGGTTGAAAAATGATTAAATGAATACCTCATCATGTTTCTCTCCCTTATCTTTTACCACATCTTCCAACCTATGAATACAATTTTCTTGTCACTATCTATAACTCAGTGGACCATCCACTATGTCCCTATCCGCAGAAGGATGGGATGGGAAATCACTAGTCAGATTCCCCCTGCCATCAAATGAAAATAATTTCACCTCTTTCTATGGTCTAAGCCCACTCTCTGAGGACGGAGATGTTGATACCCTAACCTAGGACCTCTTCTTAGAATGTCTCACACATCCATGTCTCTGAGACTCACATCCACTTCATGCTCCTGATGTGTCTGTGATGGCTTTCCCATTCCTGACATCTAAAGGTTGTATCCACTTAGAAAAAGGACATTCACCCAAAATGTTTATCTCTAGAACCCTAGAAAAAGTAGTAACACATGGTAGAATAAATATATCCTAGATTTCCCTTTGTACAAATAGGGAAATGTTCTATGACCTGAATCACTTTTCAGGTATTATATCCATGGTGTACCTAGAATGGTTGGTATGCTTCAATGTATACTCAAACACTGATATGTCTTCCTATTGGGGATGTAAAAGCTCTTGAAAAATAGAATATATATTCCATGTTGAAAACTACTTCTATAAAAAGGCTCTCAAACTCTATCCATGAAAGAGTCACCTCTTTGTATGATCAGGTAATCTAAACCCCACAATGTCCCAATAGAGCCACATTGATGTATCACTTCAAGGAACATCATTTTATCTATTGGTGTCCCTTCTAGATGTAAAACATTTTCACCACCTCAATCCAGTCATTAACTCCCTATGATTTGGGATCACCATGAAACATGAGGGGTCTCTATCACTAAAACTCATGAAATTTGGTCTGCCGAGCATCTCATCCTCTTTTACTATGAGTACCATGTGCTAGAATACATGTGATAGTATAGCTGATACACCACAAGGAGTTGATCTCTCTAGTACAAATCCCTCTACACATATCTCATCACCCTATAGATCATCGTCGTCATCATGTGGTGGAATACTAACTGACCATCTACGTGGAATCATCTAGAAGAAAATATGACGTTTGAAAATCAATAGAGTATACCTAGTGAGATGAATTTAGAAGGATATAGAAAACAAAAACTATTACTATATGATGCATTTAACATCATTATTTTACCTCATACATCTATTTTCATGTTATTTGTCGAATAATAGAATTCAGGGTTCTGGATTATTGATACATTGTCTCTCTCACTAACAATGGATTCCCTAGCCAGAAATGTACACTCAAAACACTCAACACCATTTCCCCCAACCCAACTCATTAACTTTAGGTTCATAAGGTTGAACCGACCTCCCCTAATACCACTCTATCATGAACAATACCCTGAAGCCCATTCCATGAATACCCCAAGCCTTCCTATGATAGGCCATGGGTAGGAGTGTAGATCCATATAGGTATATCCCAAAATTGGGGGGAAATTTATCAGTAACTTGTACAGACACCCAAAAAACCATTCCAAACATACCGGAATGTTAAAACACTATGAAAGATAATGAATTAATACCACTACATCCCAAAAAGATATGATAGAAGGAAAATAATTAATTTACAACTGGACCCATATACAAGACCACTAAATGAATGAGTTTGTAAAAATGTACTAATGAAAATCCTCAAAAAACCCCACCAGAGTCAAATTCATGGTATGACACAACAGTACTGCTGGAAAGACATAGAAAAACACCTCGGTATGTTTGATAACACTAGGACACACCTGATCTTGTTCTTCCTAGAACATCGTCAAGAGTTGACCATCTATATAAGACATGACACATGAAATAAAGTCTTCTGTAGGGGTGAGTAAAAAAATACTCAGTCGGGTACCCCAAAAGAAAAAGAAAAATACTCAAAAGAAAACACTACAAAGAAGAAACTGTCAAATAAACTCAGGTATATGTCAAAAAAACATATAATAAGAACATCATGGTATACTCGTAAATGATTTCACTATTCATAAACTCATCCACTACCAGTCCTACTGTTATTCTCATAGCATGCATGATTTAGAGAGATGACAATCCTCAAGGTATCTAATAGTAACCACACAGAAAAATTCTACCAAAAGCATCTGAGATAAAATCTGGTCTTGATACATCATGAAGTTCTCTAAGACATGTGGTGTCACTATGATAAAGAGTCTCGATATCACATCAAATCCATTTTAACAGGATTCCCCATGAGGCATGCTCATTCATGGATAACAAGAATCCTAAATCAATGAAGTCATCATAGACTCTTACAAGAGGTCCCACTAATTTGGCCCCCACTAAAAGTGAAAATGCTTACAAAATATAGTGACATACTAATAGAGGATTCTCCTCAATGAATATCACAAACCCAATCTATATTAACAAACATCATAAGGAATTTTTCATATGGAATAAAATAATCCCAAATGATGAATCTCGTAATATAATGGATTCTCCTCATAGAATACAACAAACCCTATAGATATAGCCCACCAGAAAGAGGATTAATGCCTTGTGCTTTTAGGTAACATTAATAACCAAGAAAATCAACTATATGTGATAGAGTGTCTCTCCATTCCAAACAAGGTTTCCACTACTCTATACTGGACTATATCATCTCGATGGGATTATATCCCAGTTATTTGGACATAAAAAAATTTCGAACCATTGATGAAGGTTCCAAGGAGAAGCTTTAAACGTATTCATTTTATCACTAAAACCACAAAAATATATATCAAATGGACATATTGGTTACAAGGGTCCCAACTCTAGAAATGGATCGTCCAAAGTACTTACAATTTGAATGTTATGGGTGTTTTAGTAAAAATGTGTCAGTTGCGTATGGGGCTGGTCTAAACCAGTTGGACTAAATTGACACACTGAATATAATCCGACCTACTAGGTCTGAACCTATTCGTGGGGCCTGGCCCTGTATTCCATCTCTAGCCTGGCCCATAGCATGCTTTCCGATTCATTAGCAGAAAACGCGACGGGGCTAGACTCACCTCGGGTCAACAGTGTGAGTCATTATCACTAGCTCGCAATTGTAGTTTAGATGTGGGTCCTCCATTTGAAGTGGCTTGGGGAGCCACATCCCTCTTCCACTACAGCCTCTAACAAAATATTTTCACCACCACACACATGAGATTTTACTGTGGGATCCCCCATTTTACGTAGGTCCCAAATCCCAATCCCTCCATCACAACCTCCTGTCGTGGTCATCTGCCACCATTTTAGGATCCCACCACATGCTATAGAGCTGATGGCCTCCTCTCTCCTTTCTCCTTCAATAACAGCCTAATCCACCACCTTCGACCAGTGCCTCTTGCTGCTTCCACTTCATGAAATCACAGTCCCATATGTTTCCTTGCATTATTACACCCTCGACAAATAAGAAAGGTATTTTAGGAAAGATGGCGTAAAACACAAGGCCACACAATTTTGGAATGGTTTTCTTCTATTCATTTCAACATTGATTCTGCCACATTAGAATTGAAAATGGGGAAAATTTAAAAAATTACAAATGTGGATCAATTATAATCTTAGATAAACCCCAATTCAATTCCTGCAACATACAACCCATCTCCACACTATACATGATCCGTGAATCAACCAATTCGTCGGTTGATTCATGTAGGTCATAGGTAAAATTGTAATGAATGTGGAATGAAACTAAATAAAATAACATGAAATACATGGATTCAGTTAAATAATTGACCAATATTAATTATCTCATCATCTTGTATCTATCCTTGATCCTCGATCGGTTGTCTCATCATCATTATTTGTTCACCAATGAGGGGATTTCAATAAATCTCTTCTCCAATACTCTGTGGGAAATTCTCAGTGATCATTAATCCAATCCTATATACCCACCAACCATTAGATAACGAATACAAATTTCATCATTTAATTGTGTTTCATTGTTAAATTCATTTTAGCAATTTCAGTGTAGCGTTGTTGCGTCACCATGATTTTTCATTCATGAAAGAAAGTGGGAAGCCTCATCATTGTGTAATAGATTCACCATGATATGAAGCGTAAAAATTAAATAAAATAATCTTCATTAGGTATATTTTACTCTTCTACAAATCTTTTAATAATTAATATTCACAATCGACCTGTGTCAATCTATGATAGGACTATTCTAACTAAAACACCACATTTCGAACTCAAAAAATGGTCTCAAATTTACATTAAGAGTCACATTCATGATTTATTATTATTTTAAAATAAAATAAATTTATTCAATAATTATATGTACAGTTATGTTCTTTTTTAGGTTTTATCTCAAGAGACTCGTGCCAACTAATGATAAGTCTCACCTAAGGTGATCCCATCATCCAGAATGAAATAGTGACCCCATATTTCTGATCTAGGCTCCCATTTAAGTGTTTCTACACATTTTCAATATATACACTCACACGGTATATTACAACAATATATTTTTCATCAAACTGTTATAGGCACACTTTACCTCAGGATCTATGCCATCTCAGTGCATGGTCTCAAAATTTTCTCAATTAATTTCTAAAAATAAAATCAGTTAAATCCAAGACATTATTCTTAGATCCTTTATGGTAGTTTAAAAATTGTTTTTGGTAGTTTTGTTACAAGATATATTATTTCAAGAATGTTGGATTCAATGTATATTTACTATTTAGTATATCTACCTTCTTATTTCTATATTTGGTATTCAATTTTTTAAAATTAGTAGAATGTTTGAAATTGGGATTTCAAATGGCATTATTTATGAAATTAATTATAATTTTTTTTATATAATGGACATGTATTGAATTATAATTTTATATTGTATAAAATTTTATGATTGGTATTCTATTAGTCTCTATTACTCAAACACTAAATATACTTGTTGGCTAATGTATACCATTTTTTGGATTTAGTTAATAGAAAGAACATTATATATCATGGATGACTCATTTTACATTTATATTTCATTTTGGGATATTTTTAATGTGATTCTTAGTAACATGGAAACACTTCATCTTTAATTGTATTCTTTTTCTGGTTTAATAAATTTTATACAATTTTATCTTTGTTTTTTGATAATCATATTACTCTAGCGGTATGTCCTATTTCTTTTTATTCACGATTTTTTCCTTTTTTAGCCCCACCTATAATGGGATGTCTCATGTGACTGGTTTTTTTGAAGTCAGTAGGTTTATTAAAATCACCTAATTCATTACCCTTTGACCAATGAAGGAAATGATAACTTTACTCATCCATACGTGTCACCCACCATCATAAAAACGCGATGTGATCTATATTACTTATTAAATTTCAATAATAGTTTTATAGATGAATCAAATGAAAAAATATATGTTTTTAATAATTATATCATTATAAATATGATGTAACTATATAATGTACCCAATAACATGAAATTTCATGATAAAACATGATTGATTAAAAAATTAATTTTACAAAAAATATAATAAAAAATTGAAATATTGTAAACAATATTTTGGTAATATGTTATTGGAGTTTCATATTTTATTTTATGAATGCAAATATTTGGTATTTTATAAATTTAAAAAATCCATAAAACCATTATACACTATTTTAAATAATATTCAACTAAAATGAAACAGGAGGTAAGGGAATTCATCTCAATATCCCTTCAATGTGACATGTTGTACTGTTATACACAAAATTTTATTTATACAGTTTCACTACATCCCATTTTACATGTAAAATAAATAATAATATATATTTCATGGTATTTAATGATTTTATTTTAATTATTTCATCCAATTCAATTTGAAATAAATTTTAATAAGTGGTAATGAATTTCATAACTCAATATATTTTCGTTGGGTTATATTTCATCTTCATTAATATTTATATTCAATGATTCTGTGTATAAATATTTTTTACTATCTTACTCTATATTTAAAATTTATTTTTGAGGATTTAGAGTTGATATCCATAGTCGATTCATTGATTTATTGTCACATCATCATTATAATAATTGTGACTGTTTATTTCAAAATCTAAATTTTATTAGGGTAATTTATATGTTATTTTATATTGAAGGAAATAATTTTATTATTTAATAATAAAAAATTATAATAAATTTTACTTTGATTGTCCCTAAAATATTAATGTGATATTCCCATAATCTACTATTCGGTACCTAAAACGATTCAAAAAATATTTTCTTCAGAAAATCCAACACATTTCTATCTTTGGATATGATTATTTTTTCATCCAAAATATTAATTTTTACAAATTAAAAGAAATACCTTCCAATAACCAAATCATTTTTCAAAGTAATTTTTACCTAATTTGGATCTTTATTAAAACATTGTAAAAGAATGTTCACGATGTTTTTTATAAAAGGACCATTAGGATTTTATTTATAATGTTATATGAATCTTTTTTTAAAGTGTTTAGTAATAAAATAATTTCTAGAAATCAAGACATGTCATTTTTTAGATTTACATAATATTTGTAAACTATAAATATCATGGAATAAAAATTAGATATTTTTTTGGAACATTAGATTAAAATATATTTTCAATGAGAAATGGGTATTTTACCGATGATTTATTTTAATGACATTTTAATGGCATTTTTATTCATCAATGATAGAAATGATTTCTTTTAATTAAAATCCATTAGTTTGATGTTTAAGGGATAATTTCCTTATTTTTCGTCTAGTTGTTATATGATCTATTTGACCAAGGAAGGTGTTAAAATTTTCTTTCATGATTAGTTTTTGTAATCCCTAACATTCCTGTGAAATAATTACTTTTTTGATATGAATAAAAATTACATTTGAAAAAAATATCTATATCACTTTTCATTTATATACTTATTAAATAATGTGTGTGTCAAATATACATAAGGTATTTTACTTTTACATATATAAGATTTATGGGGGATACTATTTCTAATACATATTCCTTAATTGACAAGAAAAATTATTGATAAGGATTTTTTTTAATAAATTAACTAAATCATGTGATGAATGTTGAAAATGATATAAATATAGATATGGGTGGTACCAGTTAGAGTTTACTTTTTGATGAATCTATAGTGACATGTGATGAATCATTTGGAGAACATTAGATAAATGGGTTTCTATTGTATTCCTTCTAATCAATATTTCCTTTTCATAAGAAGTATGCTCATATTAGAGTAATCATGATGCCCGGGAACATGAAATACAATAATTAATAATTTCATTCATTAAGAATGATGTTATTATAATCCATGATATTTTTTTAGGATATTATATTTGAATTCATTTTCATTACCAATTAATCAATTAAACATCATGGGTTTCAAGTTATTTACATTTCCTCAATGATTATGCATTATCTAATCATAATATTAAATTTATTGATTAAATGGAATGTTTGTAATTATATTTATCTTTATATGTTGATAATTATTTATTTATTTTTATTTATTTACTCGTGATAGAATATGTTATATGTATCTCGAAAATGTATTTTGAGTTCACCCTTATTTCATTCCATTTATTAGGAATCAAGGAATTGTTCTATAAATGGTATGAAATTATATGTTGGGGGAATAATGATATTATTTAAAAATTGTATGGTGCATTTTTTTAATTAAAATTAAATATTAAAATCATATATATATGTAATTTACAAAATGAAATAAATTATTCATTATTTCATGAAGTTATTCATTATATATTATTAAAATATAAAAATGTAAACAACAAATAATGATTACTTTTTTAGGGTTATTATATTTAGGATTAATGTTTTCTTAGTAAAAAACAAGGTAATTATATTTAGGGAAAGAAATTTAGGTATTACATCCCTATAATAGACACTAATGATTAGTAAAATAAATATTCTAGTTTTTTCATACATTAATGTTTGTGTGGTTTTTTTGAAGAAAATCCTAGTATAGATTTGATAATTGTACATGGTTCTGGAATATTTGAACATATGGTTAGAATATCTGAAAAAGGTTTATCAAGATTAGCCTGAGAATTTCTTGGAACATATCAATGAGACTCGCTACACATCTAGCATAACACTCCTTTGGGATATGATTTCTGTAATTAAAATTTTAATCATAAACCCATATGAAGTAATTGAATAAGTTATAAAAAATAATATGAATGATTAAATATATTTTTCTTATAATTAAATAACTGTGTTAATATTTAGGCAGAATATATATGATTATATGGATTTATAACTACAATTATTGTTTCTCACCATATGCATCAATGGTATAAACCAAAAGGAATTCTATTATCAATTAAAAAGAAGAAAAATTTGGTGACCATAAGAAACCAAATGTGTCCATTATATTTTTTTGAAGATATCATTATTATACCTAAATATTTATACTGAAATAAGATTAGAGACTTATATCATAACCAAAAATAAGACTTACTGAATAAGGGAATGCTCTATTTTTCTAAGATCTCAAGTGTTGGAGATCAGTTAGAAAAGAATGATTTATTTATTTCATGTATGTAATTTTGAAAGTGTAAATTGTGAAATCACCCCTAATGGAATAGTAGAATTCTTTATGTTTAAAAAATAATGACATTAATAATGAATTTTTGATGGAATATAATGAGTGTGATGGAAATAAATAAATATAATCTAGTAATACTTTTGAAAATGATTTTCTTGTGTCTATCTAACCATAGAATTAATTGAGTCCATTACATGTAATATATGTTAACCCATATGAATTTTATTAACCTATGTTAATATTAATTTATTGACATTTTTTTTTGGGATTTTATAATTATTTTTTAGAATTATTTTGACTAATTGTATTTTGTAATAAATAATTACCGAACATCTAATGACTGTGTTAAATATAGAATCTTATATTTCTTCCATAACAAATAGTTATGGGTACCATCATGCATTTATGTGTTTATGATTGATCATAATTCGGTAGTCTTAAACATCCATTTTTGTGATTAATGTAATGGGATTCTACCATGATCGTGTTTATTTTTAGAAACATATAATTTTATATAACTAATTAGATAACTAGATGTTTTAATGAAAAGGATTTTTATAGAAGAATTCCCAAGAATTTTGATTGAATAAGATTATAGGTATTGGTGACCTTTAGGGTTTACCATATATTTATGTCAATGTAATTAAGGGTTTTTAAACATTAATAACCTTATAATATTTACAATAATTTGGTATTAGAAAAAGGAAAACCTATATATTTGATGATAACTTGTCACATGTGGTTTGGATGTAGAGCATGTATACAAAACAAAAGGGATAAAAGTCTACTACAGTTACTATCAACCTACATGATGTTCAGTTTAATATGTCATTTTTAACAAAAAAATTATTGATTGAAAAATAATAATTTTTACTTTTTATTATTTTTTTTGATGTTTTGAAATTAATGGGTTATATTGGATAACATGTACGAACCATGTTGGTTCTAGAAAACATTTAGAGATAGACATAATGACATGGAACTATATTATGCATATTATAATCCTTTAAAAATGTATTTTAGTTCATTATGAATACATATTTATTTTTTGGTATTAATTTCATGGATTAGCTGATAAATTTTAAATTGAATTATGAAAACCCAAATGAAGAAAAGTTTCTTTTGAAATAAGATGTTTTCGAGGATGCATATTTCATTTTATTTGTAGACAGTAAAAGATTTCCACCAATTTTGTAAAATGACTTTGAAAAAAACATTTATCTTATTACCCACATATCCAATGATTTAATTTTCTTTTTAAATAATAACAGATCAATTATTTTTATGTACTTATCATTGCATTGATAATTTACATTTTTGTGATTAATTATTTCTATCACCAATTAAATTTTTTCAGTTATATTACATGTCCATATATTCAAATTCCACCAATTGTATCATACATAGAAACATGGTTATGTAATTTTCTATATGAACATTCATATTTTTATTTTCCTCTTTTAAAAGCATGTTTTATTTTCCATTTTAATGATTTTTTTCAACAATGTAATTTTCAAATATCAGTCCCTTGATTTTTTATCACAATATTGAATTGTGAGGAAATATTTTATTTATTGTGGGGGTAATGATACATCATAAAACTATAAAATAAAACTATAATATTTTATATAATATGATGCATTAAAAAACTGATCATAAAAACCCTTGAAATATATTTATTTATATTGATTCTATTATATAGCATACATAACACCCAACCCTGAGTCTTAATTACCTGTATTAATGTATATAGTTATAACATATACATTAAATTTTTTTTATGAATAATACAAAATAAATTATAAAAATTATATGGTTTACAATTAAAAGTGACTATCTATTGATTATAAATAAAAAAATTGATATAAAAAAGAAAATTTTCTGTAAAAATATATTTTTTCAAAATGTGGTTTAGTCACACCCTACACCCGTAACATAAAATTAATATTTACGAATTTTAGAAAATTTATAATAAAAATTGAATTTAAAATTTAAAATATATATATATATGTTATTTAGGGTGAATATTTATTATTGTTTTTAATAATTTCATTTTTAGATGAATAGTTTAAAATTATGATTTTTATTTAAAAACTACCATTTCATTTAAAACATTAACAATGTAAAATTATATTAGTTTGTTTGTTTTGAAGTAAAATTAATTCAACTATTTTACTATTTGTATCATTATTTTCATTGGAATAAATTTCATATTTAATTTTAATATATAATACTTCTTAACATATAGATGTTTCATCTTTAGAGACACTCAATTTTGTGGCATCTAGAAAGATAATATAAAATTTTATTTTACAATATATGTGAATTGACATAAATAAATATATTCATTAAATGGAACAAATATAATTTATATTATCAAATATTTTCAAATTTAGTTTTGACCATAATGAATACTGAAAATAATAAATATTAATTACTGTGGGTTAAGTGAAAAATGGTTTACCAGGGGTAAAACTAAGAATATATGGGTTAAAATGTCCTAATACTTGTCTGAATACATGTTTTTGGAAGTATTTTTAAATTAAATCTTTTAATTTTTAATAATGAGCCATGTGGGAGGATTGTGTCATTATAAAAATAATTTTTAAGTGATTCATTTCAATAACATCATTTTATGGCCTCTCTCCATCTTATAAAGGCCACCCACTATCCTCCCCTAATCATAGTTAAGAATATATTTCATTTAGACAATACATAATGAAATTAATTAATTAATCCACCAGATACATCATAGAGTCCATGGTTTGATCATAATTTTGTAATATGGATGAAATTTCTGCAAATGTAAGGATGTTTCTTAATGAAGAGGCATCGTACTTGCACACAAATTTTTATTATTCTTCTATTTTCCCACTTATTAAAATTTTATTATAACATGTTTACATAATTACCTAAATATATTACATATTATAATATGTAATTTTTATATAGGAATAAATTATATCCCTCTCATATTCAATAAAATGGGAATCAAAATCATTGACCATGTGTACGATGTACAACAACCTTGAGAACCGATATAATTCATCTGTCATTACGAATATTCAAGATTAGATACAAATATGGAACTGAAATGTGTATATTATATTAAGGATATTATTATAATTATGAAAATATGATATCAATTTAATTTATTTACTTTCAACACCATTTAAAATCTGATAACATCATTCCTATGTACGGTGGACTACCGCCACATGATGTGATGTGACTAATTTTTCAATTAAAAACTAAAGTATAATTAATATGGATAAATTTAATTAATATATGTGATATATATATAATTATATTTATTATTTAAAACTAATATATCACCCACTTCTTCAACCTTTCACCCGTTATAGAAATGATAATGTTGTTTAACCGTACATACGACCAATTATCTCAATGAAGTTATGTCATCCATTATTCATGGTCATTTTTAATAAAGATTATAAATATGTATGTAATGAAATAGAGTGATATTTATAAAATTAATATTATTTATAATATGATGGGACAACAAAATATTCTTAAAAACTAGAACAATAACGAATAATGTGCATGAAAAACTTTTCTAATAAACACCTAAAAAAGAAAAAATATAAAATATTTTTACATGTAGGGTGTTAAAATGTTATTATAGGAACACATATTCCATTATAAATAATATTTTTGTTTTTTTATAAATTTATAAAAATCATTCAAACATTTTTGGTGATTTTTATACATTTATGACCAAATCTATAAATTAGGTAAATGACCTTATATAAATTTCCCTTCATTGAGAAATACTATAATGTTGTGAATTTAATTACATTTATATAGTTCATATATTGGTCATTTTACATATAATATCATGGAAAAATCATATTTAATTCTTTTTCTATTTCAATTTTATTTATTTCATCCATCATAATTTTACATGAAAGTTACCAATTGGTAATGAAATTTATATCTCAATTTTATTTCAATATGTTATATTACTTCTTCATTGTATTTGATATTGTTAAATTATAATGTAAATATGTTTTAATATATGATTCTATATTTCAACTTTTTTATATCACTTTCAATTTAACACATGAATCATATTAATTAAATAATTCTCACATCAACGTTATGACCATTGTATGGTGTTTATTTCACAATCTCATTTTAATCAGGATTGTTATGAATAAATTCATTATTGAAGGTAATTATTAAATTATTTCCTATTAATACCATTTAATTTTAATATTCTTCATTTATTCATTAAAATTTAAAGATATATTACCATTTTCCTCACAATGGTAATTAAAATTATTTAGAAACAATTTTAATGAAAATATAACATTATTTCTCACTTCGATAGAAAATCAATTTTAATAAAAAAAATATTAATCGAAATGTTTTAAAAAATGTTTTTATTATCATTATAAACAAAATAATTTAATATATTTTTAGTTATGTTTTAATTTTTACAAAATACATGGAATTTTATTTATATTTATTTTTTTAAATAATGCATGTTTCAATTATTTATAATAAGTGAATATAGCATAAGTTTTAAGGATTATTTTATTAATAGTGTCTCTAGTCCTCATGAATAGTAAATGATTTAAATAATAAATAATATGTTTCAACTTTAATCTTCATATAAATTTACTTTCAATATAATTTTAGAACACCTTTTTTTTAAATTATTTTAATTGATAAAAATTAATTTTTCAAAAAATAATTTTAGGGGAATTTTTATGGTATTTATATTCATCAATGAAATCAACACATTTTTTAAACTTATTAGCCACTGGTAATAAGTTTTATTAATACCATTCTTTTAATTTCCTTACATGGTTAATCGTGAGTTTGATCTTGGAAATTATTGACGTTCGATTTCTTGAATACTTTTTATAATCATTACCATTTCCTTTAAAAATAAACATTCATTTTATCACTAGAAATTATATTTCCAAAAAATTACATTATTTTTATCATGGATATACTTATTTCATAAACTATATATCATCTCAACATGTTTTTTTTGCATTGAATGTTATATTATAGAATATTGAAATTATTACTAATTTCTATTCCTTAATTTATCTGGAGATTTATTTATAATGTATATTGTTATAGAATTAAATAAATTATTAAATATACGACGAATCAGTTTTGAATTCATATATGGACGGGGACCAATAATAGATAGTCCAAAAATGAATTGGCAGTCTATTGAGAATAATCAGTTCTTTGTCCTCAGATAAATGGGTTTCTAGTGTATACCTACCATGCAGTTGTTAGCTATCTTACGAAGGGATTTTAAAATTCATTTATCATGATTTATAAGATTATAATGATTAATAACTAAGATTTTCTTCCATAATTAAATCATATTTTATTATCCCTTATATTTTCACCATGATATTCTCTCTTGATGAATTTGTATTCTCATCTATCGATTAATTCTCAGGTGTTTTAATTCATTTACCTTTATATATTGATTATATCTAATCTAATCATTATATCCACATTATTGATTGAATTGAATTTTTTTAGATAATTAAATTTTTATATTTACTATTTCTTATTTTTTATTCTTTATTTACTCATGGTAGCTTATGTTGTAAAAACCAATTACTAAGAACTTGATGTCACCATTATATTGTATCCTTTCTTAGAAAACCATAAATTGTATTATAAAGGATATGAAAGAAAATTTTATAGGGAATACTTATTTTCACATAAAATAATATGTTGTAATTTATGTATTCATATGTAATATGTGAATCATGTATGTATCTAGTTTACCAAAATTACCAAATTATTATGTTCTTCCGGATTAAAATCCTTATCACTTTTTCTTATGTAATAATGAAGAAACTAACATAGTATTACTAGGGATGGAATTATTACAGATAAAACCATTATACAAACCTTTTTAGTGTTTTCACGGTACATTGATTCTTCAATGTAATTATATTTTTATTAAATGTTTTATATTTTTTATACACTATAAAATCATCTTTATCAATTGAAATATTTCATCAATGTGATATTGTTTCACTAATTTCGACTACCATCATTCTAATTGAAAAATGGATAGATTCTCTAAAACAACACCATTATTTTCCATACATTTCTAGTTAGATAAATACCCACATTAATCTCATTTATTTTTAAAAAATAAATTATAAAGATATGTAATACAACTTTCTACAATTATGTATTAGGTGATGATCGAGTTAAAAATAATTGGGTGTTATGGGATAATCATGTATCAAAAATATCATCCATAATTATTTTATAAAAATAAGTAATTTTCTTCATTTTTATATTTATTGGTATATACTTTTTTATTATGATAATTAATACTCCATAACCCACAATACAGAACACATGTATTTAATTCCATTATTTAAGAAAAAAAATACATTTTCAATCAAATGATAACATCATATAAAATATATTTTAATCATAAATAGTCATGTAAAGCTTCTGCTACCCATATTGTATGGTAATATATCCACAATGATTTAGATTTATGGAATTCCCTGTTCATGAGATCCATCTCGTATGTATTTTCATTTTCTACAGACCATTGAAATATACCAAAATAGTTATATCCTTTGAAAGAGTTCAATGGATCTACTTGTGAGAAGTAATGAAACTGATGAGTTACATAATGCAACAAATTTCTCGATTTATGGAGGAGTCTTTAAGAGTTTTTTATAAGCATCGTTGACACTCATATTTTGTTATTGGTTAATTAGTCCCATGCAATGAATTTTATAATATCCATTCCTTTTTAAGTAATTATATGAGTCATTGTGAATGTGTGGGCATCATTTTAGTGTTTGAGAAAAATCATGATGTGTTCATTGATCCACTACTCTATGTAATACAGTAAAAGTAAAAATATTTTTTATTCATCTATAAGAATAAAAAATGAACTACACATCAAAAATTCAGGATTAATTCTAATAATATTGCACTTAATGTGTGATTTTATTCATTAATTTCATGAATGTTAATTATTAAATTCTATCCAATGGGGTGTTAGCCGAGTGGTACCTACTCGTTGTACCCCATGCACTCCGTGGGAACTGGCACAGGCTTGAGTCACGCTAAACTCAGACACTGTGTGTATTATGCATAGGTTAATTCAAAGCAATCTACCTAGTTGAGGAACATGTGGTGCACTTTGGTCCCTAGCGAGGACCCCTCACTTAGAGTCGAGAATTAACCAAACACATGTTTTTCACATGAGTCTCAGCCCGGATGGTGAGAACTCCATAAGTGCATCCAAGCTACGCGGGATCAAATCCATGTGGAGACATAATTTTGGGTAATGTAGTAGTACTCGACCATAATTGTAGAAGTACTGTAGCAGTACTATAGTATGTACAATAGCGGGAACTATAGAAGGTATGGTTTGGAATAGTAGTAGATAGGACTATTCACCCATTTGGGCCTTCAGGCCACCCATTTTTTCATGAGTTATTTAAGTCCATTGGGACACCAAGGCATTTAGGTCAGTAAGGAATTCGGGCCACCTTCAGCCCTTCCGGCCACATTAAGTGCAGATGGAAACTAGACAACCTACAAGGAACACTCTTTAAAAGTAGGATGATCAAGCACTTTTCACCATAACAGAAGATAATCAGATTGCAAGAATGAGAGGGTATTCCACCTTCCCTCAGAACAAGCATGTGCTTGCACGAGAAAGTCTATCCAAACATCCATGTGATGGTGGAGAGATAATTTCACGATGAAGATGCTGGGGAGGGGTATTTCCAAGTAGTTAGTATGGGTTGTAAGTAATGTTTGAAGCATACTAGATATTAATTCCCCAATGGCCCATGGGCTATGTAATACTTAAGCTTATATGCCTTTTAAGGGTTCTACCTCAACCCTTGAAAGGTTGATTATCAAAAAAAATTAAAAATGAATCCCTTCAGGGAAAAGGAGGCGTTAATTCTTAAATTATTGATCATGTTTTATATGTGGTTTATCATCTACATAAGATCATATGATAATCCCATAAAATCCATGAATGGTATCAGATACATTTTCTTCATAGATTACATGTGATATATTCACTAGTTTTTTCTAGAAATTTGTATCCCAAATCATTTTATATTCTATCATATAATATTATACACTCATATCTACTATTTTAGTCAGACATATAGTTTACTTAAAAGATATTTTAATGCATGATATACAGTTAATTCATGGATTTTAACAATTTCATATCATACAAAATATAATATCACAAAATATTACTCATTCATGGGTTTTAATTAAAGCATGGTATAATGAAATATTAATGGTGTTATTTATATCATTCAACGGGGTTGGTAATATAAAATATCAACTAATATAAGAAATGATATGCATACAATTTTACAATTGAAATTATTTTAAAATTTTATATTGATGATGGTCTACATCACTTCTCATTCAATAATATTAACTACATAAAAATACTATTATATATCATAAAATAAAAAATAGAAAAACTTAATTTATATTTAAATATAATGGTTATAATTTTTATATTGTTTATAAATAATTTTTTTAGGAAATATAAAATGATGTTTTTCTTTATAAAAATAAATATCAAATGTTCATACTATTTTATCATGTAGTGGGTCATAAATAAAATATTTATTTATATTTCAAATTCATTAATTACTCAAGATTAGAAAAAAAAATTAAACCAAAATAATTTATTCATGATTAAATTTATTAGATAAATTTAATCTAAGGTATTGAGCCTTGTATATAATACTGGGTGAGACTCTATATGATATACTTTTTATCTACATTTCCATCGTTTTTATTGTATTTGTGACTTGAGAATTATTATTAAATATATTTAGTGTAATTTATGTTTGAAATACATCTATAACATCAATATATCTTTAATAATGTATCAATGGGGAGTGGGATTTTTTGACTAAACACTTACGTGGAGGCTTATTCTATATTCTATAAATGTGATTGGTTCTCTTTAATATTACAATTGTTGATTTTTTTAGTCTCATAGAAATATAAAATATTATATGAAGTGTTCATGTACCATAAACATGTGTTTAATTTATATATGTATAGATATGTCTGAAATCTATTTAGGGTATGTAAAAGAAACATGGGGGCTCTATAATAAGTTACTGATTAACACTACAATAGAACAATAATTTTAACGATGTGATGTTTATTACAGATATAAATAATTCGAGGAATGAATACATAAATGAGTAATAAAACTAAGAAAATAAAACGAAGTGAGATCGAATAGAATTGATATGTAGGAGATATAAATTGAAATACTTACTCTTTTAAAAGTAATCCCCTATGAATACATAGGGTGAAATTTGATCTTATGCGGCACTTGTAAATACAACAATCATTCAACAAGCTAAATTTTTTGAAATAAGGGTTCCCAAAATTTATAGTCTCAAAATCAATAATGAAGTGAGTAAAACTAGAAATTTTTTTGGTTGGTTCATCAAAAGAACACATCCCCTATGTTTTCATATGTTATCCTATAATTGGAATTTTTGTTCGATGAAACACTACTGATAATCCATTTGAGTGGGGATACTATCAAAATAGAGTTGAGTTGGACCATTGGTTTGATCTAGGAAAATTGTTTCTGAATAATTTATATAATAATAAAAATTATAATGAATTGGACGATTACCTATATAATTTACTATGTTTATTAAGGATTGAAAAGGAATATTAATTACTTATGGATAATTCCTCACAAAATGTTTATTTTTTAATGGGTTATCATTTTAGTGACAGGCTGTTAAAAAAAATCCATTGAAGAAAATAAATAATACACTATACACAAATATATATATATATATATATTATATGTTATAAATAAATTCTTATAATTCATATTGGGATACCGTAAATAAATGGCCTATTGAACTCTAAAATATTCTATGTGGTTTTTGAATTGTATTCAATGTGAAAATTCTATATAATCATGATGATAATGTTTTAGAGAATAATTAAACTCATTCAAACTTAGGGATATTATTTATAGGGGCACAATTAATAATATAAAATTTATTAAAAGATATAAGAGTTTAATAGGGTTAAACAAGATCTTCAGGTTTGTAATGGTGTAAGAGATGTTGTATTAATGGTTTGTAATTATAATTTGACTCATCCAAATAGTTTTGTTTTAGTATTGGAAATGTTTTTTATTCTTCCCCCATAAATATAAATTTATTTGTGGTATCCAATTTGGACAATAAGGGATTATTAGTATATATTAAAAAAGATTTATTCTACACATCTGGATGAGATATTATTTTTTATTTTGAATGTGATAATTTGTTTATATATTTTTTATATAAATAATCAACTATATAATATTCTAAATTTGATGTCTAGAGGTGATTATAATTCCACCTGATATTTTTTGATTACTTGGATCTTTAAATTGGAATTTTGTTGAATGAAATAATATATATGGATTGTGGTACACATTTTATTATGAAAAATTTGGGGATTATTAATATTTTTAATTATATAAAATGAAAAAAGTAACTTGTAGTAGAAATTGTTAAAGGGAAACTGGAATGTTGATTTCATACATAGGGATTTATTTGGAACAATTATTTCATAAAAAAATGGTTATTTAGCAAAATGTTTTGACCTTTAATTAATAGTTTAGTTACTAAGGATTTGTGTTTCTAATGAGGCCACATTATCAATATTTTGCAAATTTTAAGGAGTTTTGGAATTTAGTATTGAATCAAATGAGCAAGAATATGAATATCCTTTCATTAGATCAAGGTAATAAATAGATCTTCCATGAATTAATTGATTATATAAGAGTTTGTGAAATTTATTCACTACTCGCTCCTCCTAAAATACATAATGTAATAATGATTCTGATAGGAGGAATCAAACCTTGTAATACAAGATTCCATTCAAGATGAGTTATTGTTAACTTCATATTTCATTCTGTTGTTTTTATCTTTAGGAAATTGAATTCTAACTAAACTGTATTCAACCAATGAAATCATAAACATATCTTCCAAAATATGCATTGTTAAACACTCCATTTTTTATTATATATATATTTCAGGTGGTATGAATACATATTAAATTTTAATTCAGATAATATTAATCATATTATTGGAAAAATATTATTTTCTTATTAACTGAAAGAAGAAAAGTGATATTATTTTTAAAACCCAATTGATCGAAATATATTATTATCCCAATATTAAATATTCAGTGGGAATAAATTTAATTATTCTGTAGTTATTTGGAGTAATGTTGTAAAAATATATTTTCAAAACTAGAATATCGGTAACATTACTAGGATAGAAATTATGAATGTTCCATTGAGAATTTTTGAAGAATAATCAACTCATTATACAAAAGAACCATGATTGATTTGATGGATTCATCATAAGAGTGTTATATATAAAGATTTCATATCCAGTAATGATTAATTTTTTATAAATTATGTTCGTATATCTTATTAAGAGTCAAAATAGAATATAGATACTACGTAATAGTTAAAATCTATGGAATCTAAAATTGACCCCATGTACGCAATCTATTTTTTGTATAAGGACCCGACCTTAAACATTACACAATCTTGAATTAAATGAATAATTCATATTGAAAATATTTTTAGGTTCAGATTTTTAGAGAATAAGGCTAATACTATTACATTACATCTTAAAAATTACAAGGTAGACATTTCTTCTCAATTTCCATTGTTTTAATAAAATAAATACTCTTGAAAAAAAGAGTCATGTCTAGTCCCATGTTTTAGACAGCATTAGTTTTCGTTGATCCCATCCATGACATAATCTCTTTAATATAACTCATGAAATCATAATATTTTTTATGAATAACACATAGAAAACATATATCATAAAGGTAACTTGTGGCATCCATATCATACTTTGATTGTAGTTATCATAGCTATGCAAAGAGTTACATTTTGAGTACCAATCATAGTGTATTACCTAAATATATTAGGATAAACATTCATGGTTACCTCCATCACATTACCCAATTCATTATATTTCTATCTCAGGATCACCCGCCCTAGGTTTATCATGGAACCACTCATATGAATTACAATTCCCAATAACCATAACATATTCATAATATAAAAAGCAAATATAAAGGAAAGATAACATTTTCACATTTGAATAAAAATATATCATTTAAATATATAAAAATAATAAATCAATTATCAAAACCATTTTCAATACAAATATACCTAAAAAAGAGTAAATTTTGTTTACTTTCTTTTTAAAAACATTATGGCTTGTTAAGGAAGACCAAGATCAAATAATACTCACGATGGTGGAATGGTCGTTTTCATAGCATATGTTGAAAAGAAACATTATTTTTTGTCATTTAGTAAAATGATTCATAGAAAAATTTTCCCTTTAAATGAAATGAAACATCAATGGTGTTTATAAATTGTATAAAAGAAATTCGTGTATTAAAACATAATATGCCTTGATGAAAGGAGATTGAGACGAAGTCCCCTACCTCGTGTCCGACTTAACCTGTTCGTTATTTAATCTCTTGAATAATAAACTAAAGCTAATTTTTACTTTCTTAATATACTTTTTCAGAATTATTATTCCTTTTATGTCACTTATTACCATGTTATAATAATTATGTAATCATTTAAGTTAATAACGGCTTTTTGTCGATATTTTGTACTTGAGTCTGAAATGGACTTCTTATAATTACAAATTTTTCACTTGGTAATAAGTTCATTATATCCAGAATGATAATCATGATTTATATATAATAAATATCATATATATCCAATATATATGTGTATTTATAATATTACATAACATTTGGAGGTAAGAAATGAAATTCCTCATTCATGGACACGGTAAGCCTTACTTACGTAGGAACGCTACTTTCATTTATATTTCTTATTTTTAATGGTATTAAAACATAATGATATATAGGTATAATATAATTCCATTATAATATAATATATAATATCATTAACTTCATCCTTTATATATCCAACATATGGCATTAACAAGTCATATCACTTTGAGGGGGCGGTAGTCCGTAATACCTCAAATGAAATTATCTTGTTTACCCATAATTGAAACAATAAAGGTAAAATATAAATGAAAAATACAGAATAATGAATAAAAAAATATAATATATATCATATATATATACAGTGCCTTCTTAATGGCCCCCATGAGAGGCGGTAGGAGTTAATTGAACAATCATCATTTCTTGAAGCGTAAGTTTTCCATCCACAGAAACAGTTTGTTATTTACACATTAGATGAAGGTGTTTGAAAGTGTATTTCGAATACATCTCATAAAAACATCATATTATATTAGGGATACTATTTTTTATAAAATAAAAGAATAAATATATTTTAGGGGTTAGAGAAGGATGATAATAAAAGACAATAATTACGAGAAACTGTTACCTTTAATTCAATTAACTCACTTTGGATTGAATCAAAAGGACTTCTTGTAGTTCATTCAACCTATGTTATGGATTTTTGGTTGACTAGAGGGATCTTGAGATGTTATTTGGGAAAGGGTTGGATGAGCCAAGGGTCTTGAGATGTGTGAGGAATTGGTTAGAGGTGGGGGATTTTTATAAGGGGGAGGAGGGGCTCTTTAGTTAAGTGTGACAATATTATTTTATTATATAATTATTTTTGGTTTCTAAAGGTCAAAAACTAATTAAATTAAACTTTAATATGACTCATGGTTGAAATAAAATCATCCAATAAAAATTGGATAGTATTTGGATATTATTTTAATATATTTAATATTATGTATTTAAATTATTTATTAATTTGGTAAACACTGCATCATTATTGTCTCATAAATAATTTTATTTATTTGATGTATAAAAATGATAAAAAATTACCATGATTTAGTAAATCCTGTTATATTTCCAAGGAATACTTATAGTCTAATAGATAATTTATATAACCCATTCAAAGAATTGATTTACAAAAATATACTAGTTTAGGTCATATTTTTCATTACTTTAAATTAATTAATATAAAGCGTCATTATCACTCTTATGTGGCTCCATGGGTTCCAAATTCAACCCAAGGATTACCGTGGTCGTATATGTATAAACCAATAGGATTAGGACACAGGTTATGGTAAATTTATGTTATTATAATAATATGTGTTTACCCTAATTTACCATATTTACCATTTAACCATTGTATGTAAAATTTTACTATTGTAATTATAAAATATGACTAAAAATAAAAGTCACATATTTACACAATTTGGACCTAATAATTAGAAATATGGAATAAATTTTTCTAAATTAAATAAAAAAGTGGCAGATATTAATTTAAAATTAATTCCCTCTGTCAAAACAAAAAGCGTGTTTTCTATGAAATAATAACTATCAAAAGATCCACATTTTTTATGTCCAATTTCAATGTGAAATTACATCCAATGACCAATATTAGATTAAATGAAAAAAATATAATCTAATTTAACATTAAAACCAATAAATAAGTTAATCTAACCATGTAAATAAATTATATTAAAAGGTAGTTTTGAATTAAAATACAATATTTTCCACTATTCATCAAAAAATGAATTTTATCAGAAAAATACCAAAATTTTACGCAAAGTCATTTTTTATGACCCGATTCTGAAGAAGATTTTTTTTTCAAAAAAAACATATAAAAGTGACCAAATATAAATTTATATAGGTTTCTTTATCAAAAGGCCGAAAATCATCCTTTTAATGTAAATTGTGATTAAAATTAGATTCATTCATATTTTATGCATATTACTTTTATTAGATAAATGAAAAATCATTTACCAAACATGTATAATCATATTTTAGTTATTCTATTCATTCCCACCAATAAAATGTCTTAGAATTAACAACGATTTAGAATAATAATATTATATTATTATTGTGCAACGTAGGATTTCAAAGAAACCCGTTACTACGTATCGGGTACGCCATCGAACATAGAAACCCATTTACTATAAAATTAATATTTCATTCATATTATAATAATTAAAATGAAAATTTATTATTTTATTATATACCTAAGATATTATATCCTTCCCCACTTTTGGAAATTGTGTCCTCACAATTTTATTCACCTATAAATTAAATGGGGGTATTTAAACCTCATAGCATTGTCAAATTCCTACGTTTCCTCATCAACCATATTGGTTTTCCAAAAAACCATTAACTTCTGATTTATATTATTCCACAACACTTTCTCTCTTCAGTCAAGAATATGTATAGTTTGTTCCTCATAAGAGATATTCTCTAACAACTGAACTACCTCTAGAAATAAAACATGAGATGGATATGACATATGCTTTCTCATCATTGAAACATGAAACACATTATGTACATGGGACAAACATGGAGTAAATTTACTATGTACTCGAATGATCCAACATTATCTAGGATTTCATAGGGTTCAATGAAACATAGACTGAACTTTCCCTTATTACCAAAATGAATCTCAATTTTCCATAGAGAAACATTGAGAAAGACATGATCACCGATTCCAAAAGAAAGATCATTCTTCTTGTTTTATGTATAAATTTTCTTCATACTCTAACCTGTTCTGATATGCTTCAGAATCAACTGAAGTTTTTCTGACATCTCTTCTTCCTATTGAGGGCCTATTAACTTCATTTCACCTACTTCATCCCAAAATTCTATAGTTTGACACTGAATCCCATATAATGTCTCCAATTGAGGCATCTTTATACTTGAATGAGAACTGTTATTATAAGAAAATTCAACAACTGAAAGATTTTGGTCTCAAATTCCCTGGTAATCCATTGAGCAAGCACATAACATATCCTCCCCGGTCTAAATTGTTTATTTTGACTACCCATATGATTGCGTATGAAAAGCTATACTAAAATTTAATTCAGTACCCGATGACTTCTAAAGGCCATTAAAAATGATATAAGTAAACCCAAGATCATGATCAGATAAAATAGATAGGGTAAAACCATGAAACCTGACTATATCTTTAACATATAACCGAGAAAGTTGATCTAGAGAAAAATTATCATGAATAGGGAGGAATTGAAAAGATTTAGTCAATTGATCAATAATAAACCAGATTGCATTATTACATTAAGATATCTTCAGTAATCCCATAAAAAATTCCATGGATATATATTTCACATTTCCACTCTGGCTCTGGTAAAGACTGAAGCATCACTTTTGGTAATTTCCACTCAACATTATACTACTGACAAGTCAAACATTTCACAGTAGAATCATCACTATCTCATTTCATTCCATCCCACCAGTTATACTCTCTAAGATCTCTGTACATCTAAGTACTGCCATGATGAACTAAAAATAGGGAACTTTGAGCTTCACATAACAACTCATTCTTCAACTGTCAATCACAAGGCTCACATAATCTCTACCCAAACCTAAAAACACAATCATTATCAATGTTAAATTCAAGAAACATACTATTATGGACCAACTCTACCTTTTTCATCAACTCATTGTCTTCCTTATGTGCATAATATATTCTCTCGGACAAAGTTGATTTCATTGACATCTGAAAAAAAAATGATGAATTTCATGCACCAAAAACATCTACCCCAAGTTCATCAAATAAAAATACTAAAGATATTGTTCCAAACATAGCATAGTCAATGAAGCATTAATTTTTAGACTCAAAGCATCAACCACATTATTTTCCTTTCATGGGTGATAATGAATCGGGAAATCACAATAATTGATTAATTCCATCCATCTCCTTTGTCTCGTGTTCAACTCTTTCTGAGTGATTATATACTTTAAACATTAGTGGTCAGTATATGATTCAAATTTTACTCAATTCAAATGATTCCTTCAAATTTTTAACGGAAAAAAACAACAGCTTATTCCAAATCTTTTGAAGTGTAATTTAACTCATGACGTTTCAACTGACCTGAAGCATAAGTAATTACCTGGAATTCCGCATAAGGACACAACAGTGTCCATTCAATGAAGCATCATTATAGATGACAAACTCCAAATTTCGTGAAGGTAGTTCCAAAACTGGAGCATACACCAATCTTCTTTTCAATCCCTAAAAACAATCATCACATTATTTTAACCAAATGAACTTGACATATTATCGAGTTAACATAGTCATTGGAATAGGTAATAGTGAAAATTTTATAACAAACCATTGGTAATAACCTGAAAAACCATGAAAACTAAGAATCTCGGTTATTTTTGTGGGTCTTGTCAATTCTCTAAAAACCTTTGTTTTAGTAGGATCAATAGTTATGCCATTTTTTTGAAATAATGTGACCAAAGAATGAAATTTGCTTTAACCAAAGCTCACACTTGATAAATTTCCTACATTGATTCTTTTATTTTATGATTTTCAAGACAACCCTTAAATGACATTCATGCTCTTATTTAATTTTTGAATAAACCAAAATATCATTAATAAACACAACCAAAAACTAATCCATGAAATCACGGAAAATTTTACTCATAATATCCATGAATAAAGTAAGTGCATTGCTTAATCCAAAAGGCAGAAATACAAATTCATACTGACTGTATCTAATATGAAATGCAGTCTTCAGAATTTCTGCTTCTTTTTCTTTTAACTGATGGTACCCCGACCTCAAATAAATTTTTGAAAAATACTGAGCTCAGGGTAGGTGATCAAAAAAACCATAGATGTGAGGAAAAGGATAATTGTTCTTAAAAATTATTTTATTCAATGATCTATAATAAATGAAATGTCTCACTGAACCATATTTATTTTTTTAAACAAGATAGATGCAACCCATGAGGATGTGCTAGGTTGAATGAAACATTTATCTAATAAATCCTACAATTGCTACATTAACTATAAATGTTCAATTTGAACCATTCGATAAGGGGGTTTTGAAATTGACAATGCATTAGGATCTATGTCTATAGTAAATTCAACTTCACAATCCGGTATAATACCAGGGAAAATCATCAGGAAAAGCATCAAGGTACTCATTTAACACTGGCACATCATTAATCTGAATAGTTCCTTTGTTTTCTATAATATGATAAGGGTAATATTTATTTCTAATTTTACTAGTTTATCAGATTCCTTATATGTTATCAACAATAAGGGTTTATTCCTGCAAAAAAACTGAAAATGTTCTTGAAAAGACACATCTTTAGCTCTGTAGTCAATCTTAGCATGATAAACATAAATCCATTCCATACCCAAAATAACATTAAACTCTTCAAGAGTCAAAACATAAAGGTTTGTAGGTAGATTCTTTCCACACACAAGAACGTGAAGGTTCTTATAATATCTATTTGTTTCAACATTTCTTCACTGTGTTTTTACCATAAGTTCATGATTCATATCTTGATATAGAATTTACAATTTTCTTGAAAACATATAAGAAATTAATGAATATGTAGACCCTAAATCGATCAACATTTTGGAATAATATTAACAAATTAACAATGTACCTGATACTACATCATTTAATGGCCCAACATCTTCTGAAGTAGTTGAAATGAACATCGCCACCCATTTCGGAATGTGGTCTAGTTTCTTTCCCTTATTTGATTTCTTCATTGGAAACTCATTTGTATAATGACCCATTTCATGGAACTTAAAACATCTTACTGATTGAAAATCATATTTTTTCTTATCATGACCCTGATTTTTTTATGGAATTTATGAGCCTTATGTCCAATTTTACCACATCAGTATCACTAACCATATTTCAAAAGACATTCCCCAACACGCTTTTTACCAAAATTTTCACAAACTATAATCTTTAGTTTCTTATATTCTGAATTTTTTGAAGAGTTATTCCCTTTCATCTATCACCTTGACCTATTATTATGTTGTTAGACAAAGAATACCTGATCATCAGAAAACTCAATTTCTTCCTTCTCCTCACATTGAAAATGTTTTTTATAAATCTTTATCTCAAGAGAAGCTAAATCTATTCAATACTTTGGCATTAATCCTGAGAAAAAATAGTTAACATTACTATCAAGTTCTCGTATGAAAATTGTACTATACATTACTAGTTGAGTGAATTTTGATTCATAAATAGCCACTGAGTCATCCTCCTGCATCAATTCAAGGAATTTTTTTTCATCCTACGAAGAAATACCATAAGAGAATATTTATAAAGAAAGATACCTTTGAATTCACCCCAATCATGATCATAAATCTCCTCATTATCCCTAATATTTTTCACCATCGACCACCACTGATCAAATTTACCTTCAAAAAAGTAAACCGAGAGACTAACCTTTTGATGTTCTGAAAACCCAGGACATCGAAAATTTTCTCCAGTGCTTTAATCAATTGTTTATATAGAACAGGGTCAGATGATCCTCTAAATGTTGGGGGATGTGGCATCATGAAACTCTTCACTACTAACAAGTTCTTATATGGTTGATCTGGACGATCTTGTGGATGGATACCACCACCATTTATAGCATGAGTCAATTGTTCCATCACTACAATGAAATATTATGTTTTAAATCTGACCATATCAGGTTGATGATTTGGATGGTTGTTATACTCATTATGTCATCCAAACATACCTACCATGATTCCTCTATGGAAAACCATTATGAACACATAAATATCTTAGGCGAAGTAACATGGTAATATGTAAATTCTATATCACTTCCATATTACCATAAATTAATTTATGGACATTAAACTAACAATTTCCTAAATTCTAAATTTATCTAAACCAAACTCTAATAACAACTATAAGGAATTGAACATAAACATTACATAATCATGAATTAAATGTGTAATTCACATTGAGGATTTTTTCATGATTAATGTTTTTGAGAATTATCCCATAACATTACATTACATCTCAAATATTACAAGGCACACACTTCTACTCAGTTTAAATTTTCCTTAAAATAAAAACTCAAAAAAAGGAGTCATGTCCAGTCCCCTATTTTAGACAGCATGAAATTTCATTGATCCCATTCTTAACCCAATTCGTCTTTAGGTCCAGTGAAAAACATTTCAAAACATGGGATGAGCATAAAAAGCATAGTAAGGGTTGTAAAACAAAGAATGAAAATATTAGTTCATAATTTCATACATAATAAATGATCTTTAACATACATCACAAAATCATAAGATTTATGAATTAAACATAGAGAAACATAAATCATAAAGGAAACTTGTGGCATCCATATCATACTTACATTAAAGGTATCAAAAATAAGTAGGGTGTTACATTAAGAATACCCATAACAGTATATTCCCTAAATATATTATCAGAAACATTCATGTTTAACTCCATCACGTTACCCAATACATTGTAGATCTATCTCAGTCTCACCAGCACTAGGTTTATCATGGAACCACCCATATGTATAATAATTCCCAAGAACCATAACATAATCATTACACATAAAACAAACATAAAGGAAAGATAACATTTCCACATTTCAATCACAATATATCATTTAAATATATTGGAATAATCAATCAATTATCAATAAAAATTTCAATACCAATATACAAAAAAAAGTATAATGTTATTTACTATCCTTTTAATAACATTACAGTTTGTTAAGAAAGTCATAGATCAAATAATACTCATGATAGAGAAAAGGTCATTGTCACTGCTTACTTTAAAAAAGAAACATTCTTTTTTGTCATTTAGTAAAATGCTTTGTAGAAAAATATTCCATTTGAATGAAATGAAAAGTCAAAGGTTTTTCTACATCATTTAAAATAAATTAAATGCATTAAAATGAAATATTCAGCAATGAATGGATATTGAGATGAAGTCCCTGAACTCGTGTTCGACATGACCCGTTCGTTCTTTAATATCCTCAATAATAAACTAATGTTAATTTATACTTTATTAAGATCATTTTTCAGGTTTATTATACCTTTTATATCTCTTATTACCATGTTATAAACATTATGTAATCATTTAATTAAATAACGATCGTTTTGTCGATATTTTGTATTTGAGTCAAACATGGACCTCTTATACAAGTTGTTCACGTGGTCAAAATTAATTATATTTAGAATTATATTCTTTATTTAGATATAATTTATATCATATATATTCATATATACCTGTATTTATAATTGTACATAACATTTGAATGCGAGAAATGAAATTCTCCATTCTTGGAGACGGTAAGCTACACGTACGCATGAACGCTACTTTCATTTCTATTTCTTATTTTAATGGATTTAAAAAATAATGATAAAAAGGTATATTTTAATTCCATAAATATATCATATATAATATAATTTACTTCATCCTTTATACGTCCCACATATGGAATTAACAAGTCATACCACTTTGAGGGGGTGGTAGTCCGTACATACTCAAATGAAATTTTGGCGTTTACCCAAAATGGAAACCATAAAAGTATGAAATAAATTAAGAATATAGAATAATACAGAAATCATAATCCTAATATATATTATATATAAATAATGTTCAATCTTAATGGACACCATGAGATTATGTAGGAGGTAATTAAACACTCATCTTTTCATGAGGAGTTATCTTTCCATCCACACAAACAGTATGTTTTTACCCATTAGATGGAGGTGTGTGAATGTGAAGTTCCAATAATTCTCATAAAAACATCCTAGTAAATCGAGGATTTTGTTTTTGTTATAATAGAAATTATGAAAATGAGTTTAGGGGGTTGTATAATGAAAATAAAATAAAATAAATGAGAGAAATGGTTACCATTAATTCGGGTAACTCCCTTTGGATTGAATCAAAAGGACCTAATGAAGTTCCTTATTCTTATGGTGATGATTCTAGAATGGATAAAGGGATCTTGATAGATTTGTTTTTGGGGTTGGATGAGCTAATGGGCTTGAGAGGAGTTATAATGGGTTAGAGGTGAGGGCTTTTTATATGGGGGAGGAGGTTCTCTTTAGTAAAGTGTGAAAATATTATTTTATTATATAATGATATTCGGTTTATAAAGGTCCAAAACATATTAAAGTCTATGATAATATGAATTATGGTATAAATAATATCATCCAATAATAAATTTTTAGGTTTAGGATAATATTTTTATGCTTTATAATATTATTTATTTAAATCATTTATTAATTTGGAAAACACTGCACCATTATTGTGTCCTAAATAATTTTATTTATATAATGTCTACGAATTATAAAAAATACCATGATGTAAGAAATATTTTTGGCTTTCCAATGTATATTTATTGTCTATTATATATATTATATAACACCTTTAAATAATTCATTTACTAAAAGTTATTTGTTTATGTCCTATATGTCATTACATTAAATTAATTAATATAAAGTGTCATTATCACTGTTAAGTGGCTCCATGGGGACCCAAATTCAACAAAAGTATGACCATTGTTGGATATATATCAACCAATAGGATTATAACGTATTTTAGGGTAATTATATATTATTATATTAATATTTGATTACCCTTATTTACCAGATTTACCCTTTAACAATGGTAAATAATATTTTTCTGTAGTAAATATATAAAATGTCTTAAAATAATAGTTACCTATTTAAAAAATTTAGACATACTAATTAAAAATATGGAATCCATTTTTCTAAATTCAAAACACAACAGTCAAATAATTTTATTTTAAAATAATTCCCGCTATCAAAAACAAAAGTTTATTTTTTAATAAATAATAACTATAAAAAGATCAACACTTGTTTATGACCAATTTCAAAGTGAAATTACATCCAATTACTATCACTGGATTAAATGGTAACAATATAATTTAACTACACTTGAAAAACAATTAAACAGATAATCTAACCATATAAAAAATTATATTAAAAGGCATTTTGGAATTAAAATACAATATTTTCTATTATTCATCAAAAATTGAATTTTATCAGAAAAATACCAAAATCTTACCCAAAGTGAATTTTTATGTCCTGATTCTGAATAAGAATTTTATTTTATCAAAATAATAGATCAATGTATCCAAAAATATATTTAATGAAGGTCCTCCATCAAAAGGTGGGAAATCAATCTTTTTAAGTAAAATATGCATAAAATTAGATTCATTCTCATTTTAAGCCTCTAACATTTATTGGATAAATGTAGAATAATTTAACGAAAATGTATAATAATAATGTATTTAGTTTTATTCATTCCTACCAATACAAAGGTGAGGCATTAACATCAATTTAAAATAATAATATTATATTATTATTGTGCGACGTAAGATTTCAAGGAAACTCGTTGTTTTGTATCGGGTACACCATCGAACAAGGAAACTGCTTTAATGTAAAATTAATATTTAATTCAAAAAATATTTATTAAAAAATGTAGTATTTCTTCATTTTCCTGGGATGTTACATATGTAAAATGGTGGATGAACATAAAGTGGTGAGACCCTTTTTATGGAAGTGGGTTTTCTATAATATAACTGAGATTGATGGTAGAGTGTCAACATATAAATTATATATTGTATAAAAAATATTATGAACAAATACATTGTATTTAATATTAATAAACCATTTAAACTTGAAAAATGATAATGTCCATTTTGATTATTTCAACCATTGAACAATATTTTGATTATGTTATAAATCATATGGATGACAAAAATGATTTCCTTATTAATTTTTTTATAGGTCATGTATATGATGTATTTCAAATGATTTTATTTACCAAATGAGATGGGTATGATATGCATGTTATAAGAGTTGATTTGTGGACTAAATTAATCATGTTTTAGTAGGGACTTCCATCAACGAGATTAGTTTCATTAAATATTCAAATTATTCTTATATATAAAAGTTGATTAGTGATTTATTATTTTGTTACCAAATGTTAGGATGATCAATTGTCTATATGGGGTGAATAAGGTTATTTATAAAATATTATTGAATTATTAATGTTCAAATAATTATGATACGTAAAATAAAAAAAAATGAATACCATTATTTTTACACTGGTTCAATTAAAATATATCATATGTCTTCATTTCACAAACAAATATACCCAATAAAAATGGAACCATACATTACTAAAATTTTATAGGTAGACTCAACCAAGTTACAACTTAAATCACTAGTTGATGCATATGAAAAAAAAACATTAATTGGACTAAAAACCCGTAAACAATTATAATTTTTTTGACTAGATACATAACCTTAAAACCATAAATTTTCAATGTGTAAGGACAATCCAAAGAACCATTTTATCTATTAGAATAAAAAAATACTATTATTTTTTCCTAATAATTAATTAACAGTTAGATAATTAATATCTTATAATCAATGTAGATAAATCAGTATAGAAACAAGATTAAGCCATAAATTTATTAATTTCAAAAAATATATAGATTTGATCTCTTTAGAAGAGTGGTTTTTAACAATTTATGCCTACCAAAATAATTGAATAGTATCATCAATAAGATAATGTGTATAGGAATCTATGTTCATTGATGTTAATTTTTATAGGTCCTATCAAAATATAATTACATATTCACATCATGCACAGTAGGTTCCAATATTTTATCCATTGTAGTTCTTCTATTCTATTGTAGTGTCACACATGTTGAATATGTAAACTACATTACATTTTACTAAAGATTCATGTTGATTCACTGTATTGTTGTTTATGTGGATTTATTTTTGATTAATACACAATAAAATTTTATATAGTCTCCATAATTTTTTATTATTGTATAAATGTAATCCAAATCAAAAATCAAAACATATGGAATATATATATATATATAACAAATTAAAAATATTAAAATGTACAATTTATTTATAAATAATCGTATAAATTCAGTACTTTTTTAAATTATAAGATCACTAGATCATAGATTATATTAAATATATTAAGAACAATGATTTTTTAAGATAGAAATAATTTCATATGATATCATGATATTTTTTAGAAAGATTTATTTTTTATGATATGACGAACTCATTAGATATAAGATAATGAAAAGGATCATAATTATCATACTATTTAAGGATTATCAATATCATTATTCTTTTATAAGAATGATATCAACATGCATAAGCATAATTTAAGATTTTTTATAAGGTTCATTTCTATGATTCGTGTAAATATCATTTTCTTTAATGAGCATCCAACGTAATAATTAATTATTTTGTTGATAAGAATCATATTAATATTTATGTGATACTTTTATATAGATGGATTCTGAATGAATATTATTTTATTTACATTGTTTATCCATCCAAAAATATCCCCACACATTATTTTGATAAATTTAAATCATAATCCTTCAAAATAAGTTTTGGATTTGAAAACATTTTTCATATCTGCATTCTTTCACGATAGTGACTCTTTTGACGTGCGATATTTTCTCTCTATATATCATCTAAATATTTAAATTTCTGATCAATTATATTTCAATAATTTTTTGAATATAATTGTTTAGTACCAATTAGAATCAAATAGAACGAATTCATGATTAAAAATAATGCATCTATCATTTTAAATTTTATAGAAACCCCCATAATAAAAAAAAATTAAATAATATTTAATTGTTTTGACATTAAACATTTAAAACATTATATATAATTATATATTTTTAAATTCCATCATCTATAATGTAACACAACATGGTTTCATAGTACAATATCTCTTTAAAGTAACTTAGTATCTTGCACCTCACACAACATTGAGGTCAAGCGAATGACGACTTAATAAACTAGCCATTAAAAAGTAGTTATGATTAGTATTAACTAAATTTTGAATTATATATATTCCATATAATTTTAAAATCCATATTATGTGTTTCTTAGACATATTATAAGAACAAATTCATTTTTTTCAAATAAAGGAAGTAATTTTCAAAAAATGCAATTTTATCACCTTTTAATGGAGAACCCTTTTCAAATCCAATATTTGACACTTTTATATATTCAATTTGACAACATAAACTTTTTATTTATAATTGGGAAATAATCATTTAGTTTTGATAAATTTTTGTGAATTTCTGATCACATTCATATATGGATGAATGGTGAAAAATAGTAAATTTTAATTGAAAATATATTTTTTAATCAAAATAATTTATAGTGGTAAATTATACATTTGAATGGTTTTGAAGTATAAATAGATTATATTTTTACCATTTAATCCAATTTTGGTCATTGGAATTAATTTCATTATGAAATTATACATAAACAAGTGACGATCTATTGATAGTTATTGTTTCTTAAAAACACGCTATTTGGATTGACAATACAAATAAATTTAAATTAATTAATGAAACTTATATGTTTTAAATTTGGTAATGTAGACATCATTTTTTAATTCTTATTATCAAATATATCTTAGGATGAATTTTAGGTATTTTTCTAAAAAAAATCAGTTTTTTATGAATAGTAAAACCACTTAGTAGTAGTTAAAAAACATAATTTTTCATTTAAATGAAATTTTACCGCTTCTGTGAATTGAATTTGAGAAATATGACATACATTGTTGTTATTAATAAGTAAAATTTGGTTCAATAAGATGAATATATTTTTTGGTGAGTATTAATATTTGACTTTAATTTACCGTAGTTAAAGGTAAATAGGGAAATTTAATGTAAAAAGAAAATTATAATAATATAAAATTACCATAACACATGTCCTAATCATATTGGATGAGTCATGGACGACCATAGTCATCTTTAGGTCGATTTTGGGACCCCATGGAGCCACTTAAGAGTGATAATGACACATTATTTAAATTAACTTAATGTAAAGGAAAAAATGACATTAACAAATATATTTTAGTATATCAATTTTTACATGGGGTTAAATAAGTCATATATTCTCCTATAAATATTAATTGAAAATACAAACAGATTTCCAACATTATGGTATTTTTTTATAATTTTTAGACATCAAATAAATTAAATTATTTATGACACAATAATGATGTAGTATTTACCCCATTAATAAATGATTTAAATAAATAATTTTATTATTATAAAAACAATATCCAAAACCATTCCAATTATTATTGGATGATTTTATTTATACAATGAGTCATCTTATCTTCTACTTTAATTAGTTTCAGACCTTTAGAAACCGAATATAGCTATAAAATAAAAGAATATTTCCTCATATTCCTAAAGAGCCCCTCCTTCCATTTATAAAAGGAAACCACTTCTAACCCATTCCACACACCTCTCAAGCCCCTTGGTTCGCCCAAACCATGCCCAAATAATCTTGAAATACCCCTATCATAGTCATTGAATCCTTACCTTATTCATAAGTCACATTAAAAAGTCCTTTTGGATCAAACCCAACAAAGGTACCCCAATTAAATGTAACAGTTTCTCTTAGATTATTTTGTTTTATTTTGTTTTATTTTAATATATTTTACTTCCCCAACCCCCCTAAACTATTTTTATTATATTATTTTATAACAACACAAGTATCCTCACTATTCTAGTATATTGTTATGAGAATTATTCTTACTACACTTACACACACCTCCATATAATGAGTAAAGAATGTAATGTTTCTATGGATGGAAAACTAACACCTCAAGAAACGATGATTGATCGATTATCTTCTACTACCTCTCATGGTGGCTATTAAGATGGAATGGTATTTACATATGATTTATATTATGTTTATGTTTTCTTTTTTCTTCTATATTTTCCATTTATATCATACGTTTATGGTTTCCTTTATGGGTAAAACCCGAAAATTTCATTTGAAGAAGTGCGTACTACAGCCCCCTCAGAGTGATATGAATCGTTAATGATTTTTTTGTGAAATATAAATTATAGAGTTAATGATATCATATATTGTATAATACTGTATTTATAATATAACAATGTATAATTATGTTTTACTTCCATTAAAATACAAAAAAGAAATGAAAGTAGCATTCATGCGTACGTACAGCTTACCATCTCCATGAACAGTGCATTTTATTTATTATATCCAAATGTTTTATACTGTTATAAATACCTATGTATACTATATATATAATATATATATGATATCTAAAACATTTATTTCATTCTGGAGATAATGGACTTTTGACCACATGGAAAATTGTAATTATAACAAGTTCGTTTTTGACTCGAGTTCCGATCATCGATAAAATATCCAATATGAACTCAAATAATTAACTAATTTTTATAGAAAGTTAAAAAGTGATAAAAAATGAATGATAAATTTTTTTTTTTTTTAATTTTGTAGAAATTAACTTATGTTTATTATTCATAATGAATAAGAAATATACAAGGCAAGTTGGACTTGAGGTAAGAGGTTTCTTATCTCACTTTTAATTCTATGAGATTTCCACTGTTCACCGAACATTTATTACATGTGGTATATTGTGTACTACCATTTGATATAAATATTATAATTATTCTCTTTATATTCATGGTATTATGTGATTCACTTGGTTTTTATTAACTTTAGGTCATACGACTCGATTCATTACAATAATGTGAGGGTTTGTTCATCTCACTTTTTATTCCTGTGAGACTCAGGATATATTGTCCACTATTTTACTTTTGTGTGGTTCATGTACTGCACATGATTTTATTCTTGATGTAATATAAATTAATTTATGGGTATTTACATATTAATTTCATTATACTTCTTTCATGGGGTGTATGTTTTATAAGTTACCAAATCGGTAAGTGAATTTCAAATTTCAATTTCCACTCATTGGGCTTTACACATACATCATTGATCATTTTACTCCAATGTTATTTGGGTAATAACTATTATTTATATATTAAGTTATTTACACTCCCCTTTGTGTGGATATAATTTTGATACACCTAATCACTCCATTGATAATTTCTCAAGTCATTGACATGAACTTGATAAGATTAATCTTAACTCAATTTTCATTCATTGAGTTAAACATCCAAGTCATTGGTGTTGTTTTTACAAGAATATGTCTGATTTTAATATGATTTATTTACACTAAATATCCAATAATATTGAGTGGATTTATATTTTCACACATAATTATGTCATTTATCTATTCTTTACATAAGGATACAGACTTTATAATGGACATTATCTAAATTTAAATTCCATTGAGACTTCTTTGTTGTTTTGCACCAATTCATTTTTATATGGTGTATATATTGTCCATTGACATAGTATATCATGAAATCCTTTATTCTCATGATATTTTAATGTTTTTATTATCTCAATTTTTTGTATTCAAGCATCTCTCAATTGGATAGGCACTCTATCTAAAATATCATTTTAAATATTTTAATGATTTATTCATCTAAAGTATTCTAATTAATGTCCATGTTTTAAAAATGGTTGTAAGGATTTATTTATATGGACATTAAGGTTTTCAAATTAAAATTCCTTTTAAAAGTTTCAGAGTGGTATGGGACACTTTGAATCAAAAATCAATTTTAAATGGATTCATAATAAATAGTGAGACTGTTAAATGTTTTCATGAAAAAGGGGGATATTTCTGTTATATTTTTTTGATGATTATTTACATTATGTTAATATAAATAATTACTATTGATTTAAGTTTTCTATTATAATACAATATTCCATATTGTATTGAATGAGTTCTGTTTTACTGTGGATGTGCAGGTTTTATGCCATTTATGGTTTGATGTTAAAGTATTGACATTTCATATGCTAGTTTTAATATGAATATTTTGATTATGTTTCACCCATTTCATATGTGGAATGCATTGGAGTTAGTATGTGATGGGTGGGGGCCGATATATCTCTATGAGGCATTGATAGGTCCCATGAAATAATTAGATGTGGAATTGGCATAGGCCTTTCCCAATTTTTGATATATGGTTTTGGCCAATGCCTTAATCATTTTTAGATGTCTTGGAAAAGGCCTTGACAAAATGCTTCAGAATGTACGACATTATGCATTACATCATTATGAGATTATCTATTGATATTTCATGTATTTATTCGAGAAGTAGAATACCCATGACTATGTTTTAGTATGGCATTATTTACTCATCTCATATTTCTTTGATAATGTGTTCATGTTAATTATTTGTAAAGGCACGTGTTTTCAGTTATTAATTATGCCTAATATTTATGTTATCTTCCACTGTATTTCTTACTCTTGCTGAGCATTTTAGCTCAACCCTTTCTTAGGATTCATTTTTCTATGAAATGAAGGAGTTAGTAATGAGTGACATTTATGCATAATCTAGGAAGATTGGATGTTCATAATAGAATTATTAAGTGTTGTTTTTTTCAAGTTATACTGTTGAACTTATGTATGTATCTTGTTTCCATGAATACTAAACTGATTAGTCCTTTGGAACATGAATCATTGTGATCATGCCAATTCCATGTAATAGTGCACTGACTCTGGGTAACTGGGGTCGGGGCGTTACAGTTGGTATCAGTGGTAGATTACTACAATCCATGGAAACTAGATTTAGATAAAGTCTGATTAGAGCACAATACCCTAAGATAGAATTTGAGGATTAGTATAGAATAACTTCCTAGAATTTTGGTAATGTACAGATTTTATGTATTTTACAGGAAATACATCCTTTTCTGGATACGATCAAGTAAAGGCAGCGCTGGCACAGATATACCTTGGAGTGGAAACAATGACAAGGAGTTTTGGGCTTGACTCGGGGTATCCTGTTACATGACAATGGGACTTGTTGCACTCTTTGTTATTACAATCCCAAGGGATATGATTTGGATAATATACATTTTCCAAAAAAAATCTATTTGAAGTATTTTAATATAAGATGAGAATAAATGACTTTGGTCAATACTATAGTGTTTTGAAATTGAAAATATGGTGTCGCGTTATTCTCTAAATGATTTTATGACAATTGTTACTCACACAATGCTTTATGGTTTTAGTCAATTCATGGATTATAAGGAATTCATTGTAACATTGATAATGATGTACAAGATTGGAATGGTACATGAAATGAGAAAAAAATGGAATGTTGATAGGCATAAAAGATATCGTGTTCATTAAAATTAGTTTTCAAAAAATATGATAAAAAAAATATATATTAACCAACTCCTAGACTCAACAAAGATGATAATGGTGGTGAATGAGAGGATCTCCAATAGTGGAGACCATGGAGTAAAAAATATCATTGTCAATCATGCTAGAAATGTAGAAAGAGACACCCCATAAAGTGTCTCAATTGAGAAATGAAATTCTTTATGTATAGGAAAAAAGGGCATAATGTAATGAATTGTCGAGGAAAAATGAAGAGTACTATGGATAAAAATAAAAATTATCCTAAGAATCCAGCTATGTCCATTTCATTTAAATTTAAGGGACCATGAAATCACCCAAGTCAATACCCTATTCAATAGGACAACCTCTTGGTCATGGAAGAACCTATGTGGAAATAAATGGATGTTAAAATGTTTAATGCTAATAGTGCTCTTTGTTGATGAGATTACACTGCATGAATATTCTCTTGTATGTGTAACCCTGCAATTTATCATCTAAAAATTATATTTGAGGGATAATTATCTTTTATCTTGTAGATATAGTTATTAATAACCATTTGGTTTTATATGATCCATGAATTTGAGGAAATTACATGTTATTAAATTTTGGGATGCAAACGCAAGGTACGAGATAATTTTTTTTTGATAAATAATGGTATGGTTATTTTGAGGAATTTATCCCCTTTTGGTAATTTATAAAATGTATTTTTTGAAAAAGGAAAACATGCAGACCGTGTGACAACCTATCGGGTCAGTCAAAGCTATGGGAATCAAACCCACAACCAGAGTGCGATTGGGATTTATTGCCTACCACTAGACTGCGTGAAGTCCCTAGTTAGTGCTATTGATTCAATTTTGTTAAATGATTTTTTTAATTTGATTTGGGACATTATTTATTATAAAATTAATATCCTTATTTTCGGATAATGATTTTGTGATTAAGTGATAAATGGTATTTTGGTAGATGTTTTCTCTCTTGAGAACACTATATGTCTAAGGAAAATAGAATACTATGGGATTTAATTTGAGGAGTAATAGTGGATGTTTTTCAATGTTTTAATTGTGGATTTATAGAGATTTGGGATATTTATGGAAATGAATAACTTATCAAAGAGAATATGTGATTAGTTTAATTACTTTTAAGTATGTGACTTTAAGAGTAGTCAATGTTATTTGGAGATACAATTTAATGTGGAAGAATACATAATTATATTCTTCAATGTTTTGGGTTTCAATCTTAGTTAGGACTATATTGAAGGATTTTAAAGACAATTTTTAATTGAAGGGTATTTTTGAATCTTTGGGTATTGTTTGTTTAAATTTTGGATATTAATAGTAGAGTTGTTTTTATAAAGGATTGTCCTCTTTGGGGATCATATGATCATGTAAAAACCATTTTGGTATTGGATAATGTTTAATGATAACAGAAATATATAGTTTATCCTTTTTGGATTATGTGATTCTTTTTAAGTTGATTGTAGCACTACTGGTGTAACCAAGTCATCTTGAATACTTCTCCTTTGGATAAAAGATTAGTTTGTGGTAGAAATTTTTTAATAGATGAAACACTACTTGTAATGTAAGTATATCACTTTATACTCTTAGTCAATCTCATAAATGAACTCATCAGTATTTTTAAAAAGAACTTAAAAAAAATTCATTTACTTTTCCTACTACGTAATCAAAGGCCTTTCATCCCATCACAAGTATATGGCTTTCAAATCGTTAACTTTATCCTAATAATATTCTCGATCACTCTCCATCAGAACAGGATGATTAGTTTTCTCTTCTATATCCATGTTTTCTTACATGGAACCCTAGTATGTGTTATGTTCGGTAACATTTATTCTTACCTTAATTTATTTTAAAATAGATGCCTCATTAATCCATTTTCTATGTGGGATTTGAACAAAGATATTTTGAAATGACAAAACCGATGTTTTCTATCCTGAGATTAAATAGTGAGGACACAATTTATTGAAGTAGGGGAGAATGTGACACCCCATGTATTCATAGTACAATATCTCTTTAATGTAATTCAATAGCTTTCACCTCAAACAACATCGAGTTCAAGTGCAAGATGACATACCAAACTAGTCATTCAAAAGCAGTTATGAATAGTATTAACTGAATTTTAAATTTTATATATTCTATATAATTATAACATCCATATTATCTGTTTCTTAGAAATAAAATAAAAAAAAATTCAATTTTTTCAGAGTAAGGATGTACTATTAAAAAAATTAAATTTTACCACCTTTTAATGGGGATCCCTTTTTAAATCAAATATTTGGCACTATTATATATTAAATTTGTCAATATAAACTTCTTATTTTGAATTGAGGCATAAAAATTTAGTTTTTATATATTTTTTTGTGTATTTCTGATAACTTTAATATTTGGGTGAATAGTGCAAAATACTAAATTTTGATGGAAGACAACTTTTTTAATCAAAATAATTTGTAGTGATAAATTATTCATTTTAATGGTTTTTAAGTATAAATAGATTATATTTTTACCATTTAATCAAATTTAGGTCATTGGAATTAATTTCACTTTGAAATTATACATAAACAAGTGTCAATATTCTGATAGTTATTGCTTCTTAAAAACACGCTATTTGTTTTGACAATGAGAATTAATTTTAAAATAATTAAGGCAACTAATTTGTTTTGAATATAGTAAAATGGAAATAATTATTGAATTTGGAAAATCAAATATAGCTTAGGTTGAATTTGTTGTATTTTTCAGAAAAACATCAATTTTTGATAAATAGTAAAACCACATAGTAGTACATAAAAATATGACTTTATTCCTTTAAATGAAATTTTAATACTTCTATGAATTGATTTTTAAAAATTAGACATACATGGTTGTTATTATTAAGTAAAATGTGGTTCAATAAGATGAAACTATTTTTTGAATAGTAACTTTTGACTTCTATTTATCTCGGTTAAAGGTAAATAGGGTAAATCAATGTAAAAAGTAAATTATAATAAAAAAAATTATCTTCACACTTGTCCTAAATTTATTGGATGAGTCATGGCCAACCATGGGCATCGTTGAGTATTTTTTGGGATCATATAGAGCCACTTATGATTGATAATGACACTTTATTTTAATTAACGAAAAGTAAAATAAAAAATGACATTAACAAATATGTTTTGGTATATCAATTTTTACATTTGGCTTTATAAGACATATTTTAAACTATAAATATTCATTATAATGTTAAAAATATTTCCTACATTATGGTATTTTGTTTATATTTTTTAGACATCAAATAAATTAAATTATTTATGACACATTAATGATGGATTATTTTCCTCATTAATAAGTGATTTAAATAAATAAGATTATTAATATTAAAAAAATTCCAAAACCTCTCCAATTCGTATTGGATGATTTTTTTTCGACCATGAGTAATCTTATATTCTAATTTAATTAGTTTTGGACCTTTATAAACCAAATATCTCTATAAAATAAAATAATAATTTCACATTTTCATAAAGAGCCCCTCCTCCCCCTTATAAAAGGGAACCAGTTCTAACCCATTCCACACTCCTCTCAAGACACTTGGATAATCCAAACCCAACTCAGATAATCACTCAATATCTCTCTATTGCACCTAGAAGCATTATATTTGTCATAATTCACATGAAGAAGATTCTTTAGTTCAAACCAAAGGAAGTTACCCAAATTAAAGGAAACAGTTTCTCTTAATTTCTTTTGTTTTAATTTGTTTTATTTTACTTCTCCAACCCCCTAAATAGTTTTTATTCATATATTTTATAACAAAATAAGTATCCTCAATATAATAGGATGTTTATATGTTATTTATTCAAACAAAACTTACACACACCTCTATCTATGGGGTGAAGAACATTCTGTTTATGTGGTTGGCTAACTAACACCTCACAAAACGATGATTGTTCGATTATCTTCTACTGACTCTCATGGTGGCCATTAAGATGTCACTATATTTATATATGTCTTATATTTTGTTTATTTTTTCTTTATTCTTCAGTATTTTCCATTTATATCATACCTTTATGGTTTCCATTATCGGTAAAACGTGAGAATTTCATTTGAGAAATTGCAGACTACTTCCCCTGAAAGTGATATGACTCATTAAAGACTTATGTGGGACCTATAATGTATGGTGTTAAAAATATATTTTATGATATTATACTGGAATTATAATAAAACTATGTATCATTATGTTTAAATTCCATTATAATAAAAAATAGAATGGACAGTAGCGTTCATGTGAACGTATGACTTACCATCTCCATTAATTGTGTATTTCATTTCATATATCCAAATTTTATGTACTGTTATAAATATATATATATACTGGATATATAATATGTATATGATATATATATCATTTATAAAATTTTGGAGATAATTGACTTTGGACCACATGGAAAAATTGTAACTATAACAAGTTCATTTTTGGTAAATGTTCCAAACATCGATAAAATATCTAATATGAACTCAAATAATTAGCTAATTTTTATTGCAAGGTAATAAGTTATATAATAGGAATAATAAAATTTAAAAATTCTCTTAATAAAGTAAATATTAACTTATGTTAAATAATTAGTATGAACAATGATCATACAAGACAAGTCGAACATGTGGTAAGGTGTTTCTTATCTCACTTTTAATTCTGTGACATTTCCATTGTCGGCCACTTATTTATTCCATTTGGTGTATAGTTTACTACTATTTGATATATATTAAAATTATTCTCTATATATTCATGGTATTATTTTATTCATTTTGTGGTTATTAAATTTTGGTCATATGACTCGATTGATTACAACTAAGTAAGAGTTTTTTCATCTCACTTTTTATTCCTGTGATATTCATGATATATTGGACAATATATCCTTTTTTGTGGTGCATGTACGGGCCATGATTTTATTATTGGTGTAATATAAATTAATTTATGTGTCTTTACATCTTCATTGTATTATCCTTTTTTTTGGTGTGTATGTTTCATAAGTTACCAAATCGGTAATGGAATTTCAAATTTTAGTTTCCACGCATTAGGATTTACACACACTTCATTGATGATTTTACTCCAAAATTATGTAGGGAACCACTAATTTTTAAGTATGTATTAATTTCCACTACCATTTTTCTGGATATAAATTTGATACACATAATCACTTCATTGATAATTTCTCGAGTCATTGAAATGAACTAGATAAGAGTAGTCTTAACTCAATTTCCATTCATTGTGTTAAACATGCCTGTCCTTGGGGTTGTTTTTTTAAGAATATGTGTGAATGTCATATGATTTATTTACACTGAATATCCAATAATATTGAGTGTATTTATATTTTTACCACATATTTATGACATTTATTATCTTTAACCTAAGGATACAGTCTTTATAAAGGACTTTTACATAATTTAAATTCAATTGAGAATTCTTTGTTGTTATGCACCAATTCACTATTATATTGTCTATATAATGTCCTTTGACATAATATATCATGAAATACATTATTCTCATGATATTATAAAGTTTTTATCATCTCAATTATTTTTATTCAAGCATCTCTCATTTGGGTAGGAACTCTCACTAAAAGACCATTTTAAATGGTTTAATGATATATTCTTCTAAATCTTTCTAATTAATGTACATGTTTTTAAAATTTTTTTAATGATTTATTCAAATGGAAATTATTGTATTAAATTTAAAATTCCTTTATAATATTCATAGTTGTATGGGACACATTTATTCAAAAATCTATTTTAATCGGCTTCTTAATAAATAGTCAAAGTTTTAAATGTTTTCAAAAAAATGGGGATATTTCTCTCATATAGTTTTGATGATTATTTTCATATATGTTAATATAATTCATTACTCCGGATTGAGGTTAATATATTATAATAAAATATTCCATATTGTATTTAAATAGTTATGTTTGACTGTGGGTGTGTTATTTTTATGCTATTCCTGGTTTGAGGTTAAAGTATTGACATTTCATATGCTAGTTTTAATATGAATGATTAGATTATGTTTCACCCATTTCAGATTAGGAATGAATTAGACTTATTAAGTGATGGGTGGAGCCTGCTATAGCGTTACTATGCATCGATAGGTATCATGAGACAATTAAACATGGAATTGGTCATGGTCTTTACCAATTTTTTATATATGGTTTTCACCAAGGCCTTAATCATTTTTAGATGTCCTGGTTAAGGCCTTGATAAAATGTTTCAAAATGTATGGCATTATGTGTTTCATCATTATGTGATTAGATATTAATATTTAATGTGGATATTCGACTAGAAGAATACCCATTACTATGTTTTTTATGGAAATTTTAACTCAACTCATATTCTTTCTATATTTTGTTCATGTTAATTATTTGTAAAGGAATGTGTTTTCAGTTACTCACCATGCCTAATGTTTATGTTATCTCCTTCGGTATTTCTTACTCTTGGTGAGCATTTGAGCTCACCCCTTCCTTATGATTCATTTTACTAGGATATGAATATGTTAGTTATGAGTGACATGCATGCGTAATCTATGTATCTTGGAAGTTTCAAATAGAATAGTGTAGTTTAGTTTTTCATTTCATGTTGTAATGTTGAACTTATGTATGTATCTAGATTCCAAGACAACTAAATTGATCAGTCCTTTTGGACTTGATTCTTTGTGATCATGCCAATGTTATGTAACAATGCAACAACTCTGGGTAACTGGTGTCATGGAATTACATCTAAATACATTTATATTACATTTTGAGTTTCAATAGATTTTAAAATATACTCTTTCTCATTTTTTGAATGAGATAAATTATGAATTATCACCTATCATATTTATGGATTATCCAATGTCCCTATACGAATTATAACTATTGATATTTATAATAATTATTTCCATCAATGTATGTTTCAAGATATCTCTGTTACCCGGGAAATCATGGGTCTAATATGATTATTAAAATAATCATCAGGCACCTAAATACATTAGAAACATGTTTTTAGGAGAAATATTAATGGTGAGGAGTTAAAAATTAATTTTCTAGTTTTTATAATAGACGGTGTAAATCTAATTGATAAATCACATTCATAATTACATTTAATATTAAATCTTATAAATGTAAAAATGAATACAACCCCTCTAAAATTATTATGAATGATTGTTTTGGGAAATATTTTTATTTTATAATCATATCATAGTAAAATATTAGTTTATTCACTATTCAATAATCAATATCTTATAATATATTTCTCCAACATTTAGAAAATAGTACATATCATGCATTAAACATTCAATTTAAAATTTATGTTTTTCATTTTATCCAAAAAACATTGAATTTTCATTATTCCTCCTCATTATTCATAGGAAAATAATTATATTAATTTTCATTTCCATTTTTTTATTTTCTGTATTTTATTTATAAAGAGTCTTATATTCATAAACATTATTTTTATTAATTCCATTTTGTTCCTTGTGTATTTTTGAAATTTTATGAATTTCATTTTCATAAATTTCAATTTCATTATATTAATTACCAAAAATATTTTATTTAGAATAAAATACATTTGAATCATAATGAAATACAATTAATTTATATGATAAATCAACTATACAAAAATTTTCTGATTCCTTTTTCAAATCTAGATTCATCTTATGGATCTGAAGCTAATGTACTACTCAATCTATCTACTTATACTATATTTTATTTTTTTCAACTTATTATTATTTGTCTATTTTTTCCACCTCATAAACTCTAGTATTATGCGACCTCTAATTGTAACTTTATAATAGATTACATCTTGAGTGTCATTGGAAATAGAATTTATTTTATTTCTTCATTTTTATGGCCCTTCTAATAATCCATCATTTTTTTCATGAATATCCTTTAATTATTTTGAATTTTTTTTTTCAACAATATAAGAATTATCAATTTCAATTTTGTATAACTCCAAATAATAGGAGTAAGTATAAATATTAAGTTCTATTTATCATAAAAAAGTTATCATCTGTATGATTATTCATCATCAATGATTGGAAAATATAATTTAAATTAATATAATGAACTGATTTGTTAATCATGTGTATAGTCTTTGAATTTATTACTTTTATAAATTTAATCACTTCTAGAATAAAATTTATTTGGTAAATGTATAAAAAGATATTCAATAATAAAAGTATTATCTAAATATAATTCAAAGTCAATTAATCCATTTCCAACACTAATAAATCCTTAATAATTTGGTACCCTTTTTCATTCTCATTAATTGTAAATTATTTCTATTCCACCATTAATATAGAACATTTAGTTTTAATACATTTATAAAAAATTTCATGTTTTCTAATTCTATTTATAACATGGATTGTTTTAAAAGCTAAAATATGAGTGCACCGATTTTAGTTTATATCAATATAAATTATAGTCATTATTTTTTAGTCAAAAAAAAAGATTTTATAACTTCTAAAGTATATTCCTCATGACGTTTAGTGGGTTCTTCAATTTTGGATCAATTTTAAATGAATTTTGTACAAGACAAACTTCCATATATTCTTTATATCATCCATAATCATTATCATCAAATAATAGTGATCTATGTGAAACCCATAAACCATTTTAACTTAATTATTTCATAGAAATTATTTTGTTTTTTATATACATAAATCAAGGAAGTGGATTGAAAAATATATATATTTATAACAGTTCTAATAAACTTTATATATAACTAAAGTAATACATTATCATTCATATAAGGTGAGATGGATAGATGGTCAAGAGGGTTCTGAATTATCTCTATTGAAAAATGTAAATGTAACATCCTAGAACTGGATTCCACTAAAATGATCCCCTGTGCCGGGTTTCCCTATGACCTTAAGATCAACTCACTGTATTCATGTGGTTTTTGGCGAGTATCGGGGGTCTAATAGGTCACGTTGGGAGACTATACCATCATTATGAGAGTAATCCACAATATAACACAATATAAATAGCTAAAAAAATTACAGGAAAAAACTAAAAACAAGAATAAATAACAAACACTCAATCTAGGTACAACTATATAAAATTGTAAATATGTCATGCCATGAAATAGTTTATGTGAAAAATCCCCATAAGAAATACTAACAGAAGAATACCCAAAATGGCCTGGACTCCAAGTTTGGAACCTCACCCATACATGTCCCATGTCCAACTCAAATCCCATGAATATATCCCATTACCTTATCCTGGACTACCAAAAAAAATATACTTTCATACCCAATGTTTTCTTGAGTTGTGATTGAGTATAACTCAGTAATCCACCACCAATGATAAATAAAAAATATCATGTAAATGTAGATGGTTCATGAAAGTGATAAATAATGGCATGTAAAGGTATACATTTCAATAGGCTATTCTAGATTAAGTTCCTTTAAAATATGCTACCATTGAATTAAGGTTAAATACTTATAAATCCCATAATATAATATACCATTTTCATGTGTTTAGTTGATTAATAATGATCAATATTCTCAAGCATATGCGAATAAAAATCTAGTCCTATCTCAATAGGAATCACATTTTAATAACCTCATAATCCTCAGCTCGGAACCTTAGTCTGGGTGGAATTAAACCATTAGGGGAACAAACTATGTCCCCTTCCCTAAGCCATTCATTTGTTGGTGGAGCTAGTACCTTGGTGCAGCTCAACCCAAGGGCATAAAAACTCATGTCTATACCCTAATCTACCAAGCTATGCGTGCATGCTTATGAAATGTAATCATGTTACCTCATTATATTAACATTAACCACATGTACATTCCCCCTAACCAATCCATTATCTGTTAACCATACCATAAATAAATATCCAAAATTACCTTCTAGATCAATACCTAATGAATTAACACATTCTCTAGGGCTATACCTCATTGTGGGTCAATTTCACTCCTTACAATATTGTGAGCCCAATCAGGAGGTCCACCTCACCCCATGGGTGGCACTATTTTGGTTAAATAATACTTCTTTCATCCCACTTAGATCTTGAGGCATTCAATTGGAATATTCGACACCCAATATGTTATTCCATTGAGAGGAAACGAAGAACACAACAATTGTAAATCAATAACATAACCATATATACCCATGTCTACAATAAAAACCAAGGGATATTACTTGTAGAATACCAACATTGAATCCATTATAGAACATATTTCTAATTGAGGAAATAGATCTGGATTCAACCACCCTTTTATTACTCAACCTTAATCTCACCGAAATAGAATGGTTTTAGAGCATCGAGTGGAGAGAAGAAAGAGACACAACCCATAACCCATGAAAAAAAGAAAACATGGGATTAACCTAACTCAAGTCATCCATAGGCAACGAATGACACTCCAAATAGCCCAAATATGATGTAGATTATTCCAGGGAAGCTAATGATGCTTTTAGGGCATAACTAAGGTTTATGGGAGGTGAATGGTGGATAATACCAAGACGAACATAAAATCCTAAAATATAATAATTGTAATTTTCATATATTTTTTGGGACACATAGTTTACCCGTATAGATTTCCAAACTATGCGCAAACTGTGAAAATGATTCTATATGAAAACATTTCCCCTGTCATGGTTACCTTTGATTTTTTAACAATTACCACTCACCATGTTCTAACCGTGCATCATATCTAGAAACACCATTTTCATCCCTTTCATGTACTGAACCCCCAAAACACCCCTGGTCATCATAAGAACTAGGGAAAACACTTATTTCTGAAAAATAAGGATATTATAATTAAACAAAAAAAATACATTAATGGTGATTTTGAATCTTAAAACCTCCCCATATTATGAAATATCATCCTCCTGACTCTCTTCCCAGCCATCAATGAGTTCCCAATGAAAAGAGATAGGGCCACTGGGTACACATATCTGATTCCCCCTCCCACATTTCCTTCAGAATTTTTATCTAATTCCATAGAACATGAACCAAACGCACAACCATTCCGCAGAAGACCATCTCACTATAGTCCACTATACCTGCTAGATGCTCCTCAATGGATGTTTCAACCTCATGATCAACATCGTCAGTGCATAGCACTTTAGTTGGATTAGGGTGATAATGTCAAAGTTGTAAAACAAGGAAAAAATAATGCATCCCACTATTCTGTTGTGGGCGATCTATTGAGTATTCCATAGGTTCGATCATCTCCACAATCTCAAATGGCCCCACAATAATATGTTCCAACATTCCCTATTTCCAGATACAATGGTTACCCCACCACAGAGACACCCGAAGAAACAGACTATAACCCACCATAATGTCAAGAGGTCTACAACACCTATAAGAATATGAATTCTTCCTACTCAATGGAATTTTCATAATCTTTGGAATCATTCAATCATTATTTGATGTCTCCTACAAAAGTCTAAATCCTAATAGTTTAGACTCCATAGCCTCTAATTGACATATTAGAGAACTACATAGTCTCTCCTAGAGTACCCTAAATGGATCCATTTAAATCGTAGCCTAAAAATGGAAGTTATATGAAAAATCAAAAAGTAACAATTTCCTTTCACACAATAATCTAAATTCTAGATTACATTATATCAACATCACTTCTAAAAAAATTTATAGTATGCTTTGACATCCCATCTGCCTGCTGGTGGAAAGGCAAACACAAAAACACCCGACTACCAAGCACCTTCTGTAGTCCCATTCAAAATCATGAGGTGAAGCGGGGATCATGATCCAAAACTACAATTATTAGCACAACATGAAATTTTTATATTTATCATACATACAATACTCCCAACTCTTCGACTATATAATTCTTCTGGATTGGAAAAAAAATGTGATACATTGTTTTCCCAATCTACCACCACCAAAATTCTATCATTCTTCCAAGGAATCCATGGAAGACCCACTATGAATTTCATCGTTACATCATTACACTTACAACATGGAATAGTAAATGACTGCAGAAACCCATGTGGATGTTGATGTTCAACCTTCACCTGTTGATATGTAAGGAATCATGCCGGAAAACTCACAATTTTTATCTTAATTATAGACCACCAAAAAAGACTACGAATATGATGATATATCATAGTCAACCTGGATCAAAAACCACTTTTATGCAAGAAAATCTTGAAGAAACACCTCTCGTACATCTAATAGTAGCACAAAAATTCCATGAAAATAAGTAACTACATCTGTACTTAATACCCAACTATATGGCGACTCACCACCTTTAAGGATTTCCATCATGTCCAAATACTATGGATCCACAAACTGAATCTCATTAATAAATATCATAAGTGTGGATTCAGCTGCAATAGATTCATGGGACATCTGGCTATGCACATCATGTACCCCCAAATGCTTCCCAGCAAACAAGTCTATCATCTACTACTCATAACTAGATTCTATAACAACCATATTATGAGTCATTAGGCTTAGAGAATCACCCACACTATTCCCCATCCCTTGTGCATAGAAAAACAAAAAATATAAATATTGTTGGTAATAAACCCACTGTAAGAACGTTAGATTTTAGAATGGATCAAAATCCAGAACATGTTTGAAAATTTTGACTTGTTTCTGGGGTAAAACTTTTAAATGTTGGGAAGATCGTGCAGGTGCACATGGTTGGCATAGTGTCTGAACAAACCATGCGGGCAAGCTGTGGGAAGACCCAAGGTGAGACAGTAGCAACAACACGTTTGGAACATGGTGTGACCAATCTATGTGGACAAGCCGTGTGACGTCTCTAGGTGAGGTAGTTGCAACCACATAGTTGGCGTATGGTTTGCCAAACGGTGCGGGCTAACCATGAGGCCACATAATGTTAGGGTTTTTATGTTCCAAGACACTCAGGATTTCCCATTCATCGATCTTTTCTTCCTCCCTCCCGTGGCTCGCGTGGGGAGAGTAGGCCGGACCATCAAATCCTTCCCGTATATTCATCCGAATCCTGTTTCAAACATCATTTGATGCTTTAGAACCCCCTCGGTAAGGCCTTGATTCCCCTTGAGCTGTTCTTCTGGATTTCTATTCTAGAACGAGTTTTTGGTGTTCGTGCGGTTTTGATTATTTTGATGATCTACTACTTTTTAGACCTAATTGGATGCTTTCATCATAGGAGTAACATATTAATAGTATGATTTAGGTGGTGCATACATATTTTTGTGTCTCCGTGGTAATTTGGGTAGCGCGGACTTCGGCACATTTTTGGGTATTTTGAGAAAGACACTAATTTATTAGCTACTGCTAATTTAAATTTCTTAATATACCTATGGGATACCTTTGAGTAGGCCCTTTGTCCTATCGTGATTGAGAAGGGTTGGGCAAGAGGTCATTGATCACATGGGGCATTTTAGTCGGGGTTGACACAATGAATATACTTGAATTGTTTTGGTTTAAACTATTGGCTTTTGTTATTTAAACCTTCATATGAATTTTTGGCGACCATAGAAACTTCAGTCATGGTATGGGACATCACATGAATAGTGTAATTCATCTATTTAGATGGTTTTTCCTATTATGTGTTCTGTTTAAATGTGTTTTATATGTATATTTTGAATTTCATATGTTGGAACAATCAGGTGGTGTTTGGGAGGGCCCAAATATTCTTGAGTGATGCTGAACATAGGTTGGTCTTGGACTCAGATACATTGGGTGGTTTTGACCATGGGATTGGGCGTCATGGATGTCGGCTTGAGGCAGTAAAACTGTCAAGTTGGGCATGGACCAAGTTACTTGGATGGCGAGGACTTCAGACTTGAGTGTCACGGTCACAAGGACATGGGTTGACAAATGTGTGGTGGCTTATGTACTATTTTTGTGATTACCGCACACCCGGATCATTGAGTAGTGTGCACACATTGATACTTCGTGATGTGGTGGTTTTTCCCACTCATGTGGGTAGAGGCCCCCTTAGATGTGGTTTAGGTACTTTGGTTGGGGTGATTACCGTAGAAAGCCACATGGGAGGTGAGTAGTCTTTAGAGGATTTCATTGAGGCTATCAGGTTGGGTATTCAGGCTCACCGTTATTTGATGGCAGATATCGTTGTCCCTCCAGATATGTTGTTCGAGGGAAGACATAGATGTTCCTTCGGGTTAAATCTTGGGTGTGCCTTCGGGACATCGGTACATGAGGCACGAGGTGTCCGGAGGCACAAGGTGTCAGGTTACTATTCTTGGGTGTGCCTTCGGTACGTCAGTACTTGAGAAACACGGCTTCATGGGGAACTTGGTGCTGGGTGACATGATAGAGATTCCATCATTGGTCAAATTATGTGACACTCTATGGTGGACGCTAAGCACCAGTGGATTTTGTGTTTATCTTTTCATCTTATTGTTTATTATTTTCATTATAAATATATATTGTCAAAAATAATTATATTAAGAACTCACTATCAGGTGGTATCCTACTTGGATTTTTCTCACACCCTGTACAGACCCTTTGGGACACGTGCAGAATTTATGGATTTATGTTCATGAATGAGGCCCGCTTCAAGAGCTAGGCTATATTAGTTGTTTCATGGAGATGGTATGGACCTTGAGGTATTTCCTAGATGGTGTTTATCGTGTTTTGTTTCTTTTCATGTATTAGCATTCATATATGTTATGTAGCTATAGATGGTTAGCCATTGGAACCTTTATATATACAAATACATGGATGACATATTTTGGATGCATGTTTGTTGTTCAATTCTATTTACAAGTGGTGTTCAGCATGTTGTTGTGTTTACTTTCTACTACGGTTGTTATATTTATTGCTTCCACTGTTTCACGGTATTGAATGTGTTTCTGCTCTGTGGGTCTGGTTCGAGTCTACTGAGTCATTTGATCCACTACATCATTATTATTATACTCAGAACAGTACCATTATTATATTCCTAGAGGGTATAGCCTCCCAACTATACCTATAAGACCCTCTCCCTAGTCTGAATCCTTTGGTGTTCAGGTAGATGCACCTAAGGATGTAACACTAGACCAGTTTAGCACTGTTCGAGTGGCAGCTCGAGTCCTGGTCGTTAAAATGTGGTATCAGAAGAGTTCATGACAAGGACTTAGTAGCAGCCTTTTAGTATCTACTAATGGGATTGAGACTTCTCTTTTATTTTCTGTTGGATTTACTATTTGGTAAATGGTAGACTGGAGATAGGTTATTACTGGTACTGGGTTTCTAGCTTCTACTTGGGTGCCTGCAGACCCAAGTATGAGGGATGGACCAAGTTTCCCGGGTTGGGAATTTTTGTTTTCTTTTTTTTTCATATTACAATTTATATTATTTCCACTTCGGTGGCTCACATGGTGTGTGATGTTATTTATTGTGATATGTAACTGTTGACCGGTGCGGTAAGGGAGAATTGGACCTTGGCCTGGTATGGAAAGGCTTGGTTGCTTGGCATTGATTGCCACATTTTTAGGGTATTTCAATTTCATAATTGCACATATGCTTTTTGTATTGATAATACCATGTGAATAAAAATCAATTTACATGCTTTATATGCTTTTAAATGTGAATATGTGAAATTCCTTATAAAATTTCTTGTTGTTGAAATGTGTATTCCATGATTTATAACTGTATAATTGCATGTGGAAATATATTTGGGTCTGAATCCTGTACGAGACGGTAGGAAATATAGTTTAGGTGATTTTGATCACCAGGAGTGGGCGACTCTGTCATCATTTTGAGGCAACATTAGTTGTCAGGAAGAGCATGGCCCGAGGTACTTTTGATATGTGGCCCTGATAGGGGCGGGTAAGGAGGCCATGAGGCTGGGATGCTGTGGGTCATGGTTGCAGTGGGGAAGAGTAAGTGTGGTAGTTTTGTGTGGATTTTTTCAACTTTCATAACTGCATTGAATATATATATATTGATATATATATATATATAGGTTGTCTGACCATTTATGGTATTTATCAGGTTCCTTTTTGGGTGACACAGATGGATCATCAGACGGGAGATGGTAAAATTCTGCAAGTGAAGAATATGGCTCAGGATCCGATGCAGGCATACCAAGAGCCGCACATACAGGCTCCGAGACTGGATCGGGTTCAGGATCCAGTGCAGGCACAACAGCAGTCGGGTTTGGCATCATTCGGGCCATGGCATGATGAGAAGCTCTGATATAGCATAGTTTGTGTCTTGCAAGGGATCGACTGAGGCATGTAGGGTACAGATCCATCTATGGAATATTTGACGTGGGAGTTCCAGATGAAGCACCCACAACATTTTCAGTGTTTCGGTTGTCCACAGGTGGCTGAGAATTGGATCGAGATCATGGAGATGATCTTCGAGCCACTCGAGATGCCTCTATGGTGGAGGGTCAATCTGGAGTCGTACATGTTGAGAGGACCAGCAAAGCACTAGTGGGATGTGCATGTTCAGGCTCATAGGAATGAGGGACTAGCATGGAAGTACTTCGAGAACAGTTTTTTGAGCACTTATACCAAGAGACACTGAAATAAGAGAGAGCACGATAGTTCTTGAGTCTTCAGCAGGGAGACATGTCTATCATGGACCATGCAACTTCTTTCACATAGTTTTCATCTTTTCAACTGGTATGGTAAGAGATGATGTGACTAGGGTGAGTTGCTTCAATGATGGATTACGACATTCCATTCGGTTCCATGTGAATATCTTCAAGATTGGTTCTTTCTCAGAGGCAGTGAGCTTAGTTCTCATAGTGGAGGGCAACAAAAGGGATATGCCCAAGGTTGGTCGAGCGATAGCTTCAGCTGATGATTCATAGAGCAGGAAGCGAGGATGAGATGAGTTCTAGCATGGCAGTCAGGACAAGGAATCATCTAGACCACCTCATAGCAATTTTTCAGTGGTTTTCTTTTAGTGTGGACATCCAGGGCATGTTCAGACTCAGTGCGTTAGGCCTCCAAAGGAGTGTCGGGCATGTGGATAGGTCGGGCATCTGAAGAGGTTTTGCAGGAAGCCTTTCCTGACAGCCGTCAAGTAGGGACCAGAAGAGATGGTGGAATCTAATGTTGGTTCAGTTTTGGTACCAGGAGAGGGTATCTGAGGTACATCTGCACATGGAGGATGTGACAGAGACATCGGGATCCAGTTGAGGGGTCAGTGGCCGGTGACTGGAGAAGCACCACAAGGAGGTCAAGCTTCAGGCAGCCATGTTTCATGCTAGGTGCACGCCATGGATCTGCCAGAGGATGAGTAGTGTGATGATATGACGATGGTTAGAGGTACACCATGGGTGTCGCCGTGATTTCCTTGTTCTCTTCTGTCATGACCTGTAGAGGCATTTCCATTTTGAGTGAACTTGGTGCACATGATTTATGTGGACTGACTAGATGCAGGTCATTCGGATTGGCGCCATCTCAGGTGCATGATATATATATATATATATATATATATATATATATGAATGAGGTGTCATGGGCATCGGGGCATCAAGGATGTGGGTTACATGAGGTTCCATGGGCATTGGGGCATCGCAGATGCTGGATACTTGAGGTTCCATTGGTATCATGGCATCAGGGATGCAGGTTACTTGAGATTCTGGGCACCAAGTTCGTTTTGAGAATCCATGTGATGCAGGACCTCGTGGAGGTGGACACTGATGTGTTGCAGGATGTGTCTGAACGTCAGAAGTGGAATATGGCGCCAAGGAGGCACAGGGGTGACGATGCGTTATGAGAGGATATTGAGTCCGGAAAAAGGTTAGTGAACCTTTTCTTGTTCTGAGATTTGTCAGGTTGAGACCAAGTTAGGTGATTCCTAAGGTGGGGAGTCCCTTGAAAAATTTTGCAAGGACCATTGAGACTGGGGAATTCTGGGTTACTCTGATTGGGGTGGTATGATTGGTGCCATCTCTAGGTTTTTTTGATAGCTCAGGGAAGAGATATGTTATGGTGGGGAGTTTTTAAGAACAGTAGTTTCTAGAACGGGTCAAAATCCAGAACCACTTTGAAAATTTTTACTTGTTTCTGGGGAAAAACATTTAATAGTTAGGGAGGTTGTGCTGGTGTGCATGGTTGGCGCATGGTCTAAACTGACCAAGCGGGCATGCTAGGCGAAGTCCCTGGGTGAGACATTAGTAACATCATTGTTGGCACACGGTCTGAACAAACCATGCAGACAAGCCATGCAAAGTCTTTGGGTGAGGCAGTGACAACCGCATGGTTGGTGCACTATTTTCCAAACCTTGCGGGGTAACCATATGACCACTTAATGTTAGGTTTTTTATGTTCCGGGCCACTTGGGATTTCCCATTCTTCTCACCCTTCCTCCACCCTCTTATGGCTCATGTGGGGAGAGCCAGACATACCTTTAAATACTTCCCAGATAATTATTAGAACCCCATTTCAAACATTGTTTAGTGCATTAAAACCCTCTCGGTAAGGCCTTGATTCCCCTTGAGCGATGTTTCTTGACTTCTTTTCTAGAAAGTATTTTTGGGGTTTTAGCAGTTTTGACTCTTTTGTAGATCTACCGCATTTTAGACATAATTGGAGGTTGTAATTAGATGAGTAACATCGTACTAGTTTGAGGTAGGTGGTGAATACCTCTTTCTGTGTTTTTGTGGTCATTTGGGTAGCGCGGCCTTTGGCACGTTTTTGAGTATTTTGAGAGAGACCCTAATTTATCTACTACTACTTATTTAAATTTCTTATTAGACCTATGGGATACCTTTGTGTATTCCCTTTGTCCTATCTTGATTGATCAGGGCCGAGCAAGAGGTCATTTCTCACATGGGGAATTTGGGCTGGGGTTTCCAAAATTATAATACTTGAATTGTTTTGGTTTAAACTGTAAGGTTTAGTTATTTAATCCATGATATGAGTTTTTGGAGACCATAGAAACATCAGTGTTGGTATGGGATAACACTTTATTAGTTAAATTCATATGTTTAGATGGTTTTTCCTATTATGTGTTCTGTTTAAATGTGTTTTATATGTACATGTTGAATTGCATATGCAGGAACCATTGGGTGGTGTTGGGATTGAACCAGATATCTTGAGTGATTCTAATCACAGGTTGGGCTTGGCCCGGGTTACTTTGGGTGGTTTTCACCATGGTATTGGGCCTCATGGATGTTGGCCTGAGGTAATCTGACTATCAGGTTGGGCATGGCCCGAGTTATTTGGATGGTGAGGCCATCATACTTGAGTGTCCTGGTCGTAGGGACACGAGGTGTCAGATCTGTGGTGTCTTAGGTACTATATTGGTGATTACAGCTCACCTAGAACTTTGATTTGTGTGCACACATAGATACTCTATAATGAGGTGTTTTTGACCAATTGTGTGCGTAGAGGCCCCTATATATGCGGTTTAGGTACTTTAATTGGGGGTTCTTATCGAAGAAAGTCACATGGGAGTAGAGGAGCCTTCATAGGTTATCATTGAGGCTATCATGTTGGAGGATGAGAATATTCATTATTTGAGGGTAGATATTGTTGTACCACCAGATACGTTGGTTGAGGTTAGACATCGTTGATCCTCCGGGATACTTCTTGGGCGTACCGTCAGGACGTCGGTACATGAGGCACAAGGTGTCAGGAGGCACAAGATGACGGGTTACTATTCTTGGTCGTGCCTTCTGGACGTCGGTACATGAGACACGCAGTTTGAGGGGGCACATGGTGCCGGGTTACATGACATAGATTTTGGAATTGCCCGAAGCAGGTGACACTCTATGGTGGTCGCTGAGCACCAATGGAGTTTCTGTTTATTTGTTCATCGTACTATTTAATGGTTTCCATATAAATACATGTCTTCTTAAACACATATATTAGGTATGCACCGTTGGGTGGTATCCTACATAGATTTTTCTCACACCCTGCACGGGCCCTTCAGGACGCATGCAGACTTTATTGTTTTATGTGTAGGAAAGAGGCGAACATCATGAGCTGGGCTGCATTAGCAGTTTCATGGAAATGGTTAGGACTTTGAGGTCTTTCCTAGCTGGAGTTTATCTTGTTTTTTCCTTTTCCTGTATTAGCATGATTATTATTTTGTAGCTACATTTGGTTAGGCATTGGAACCTTTTTATATATAAATACATGGATGACCTGTTTTGGAAGAATGTGTGTTGTTCAGTGCTAGTTACACGTGGTGTTCAGGATGCTGTTGTGTTTACTTTCTGTTATCGTTGTTATATTTATTGCTTCTTCTATTTATCGATATTGAATGTGTTTCCGCTCTGCGGGTCTAGTTCGAGTCTACTGAGTCATTTGTTCTACTTCATCGTTATTATTATACCTGGACATGTACCATTTTGATCCTCTGAGAGGATATATCCTCCCCACTATACCTATAAGATCGTCACTGCTAGTCGGTAGCCTTTGGAGTTCGGGGAGGGGCGCCTAAGGAAGTAACACCTGACCCATTTAGCACAGTTTGGGTGGCTACTTGGGTCCGGGTCGTTACACCCATCATCATTAAAAATAAAAAAAATCCCATTACGATAATATGTACTTGAGACTTTTATGGTCGGTAATCATTGTGAAGGGTTCTCTCAACAAAAAATCACTCCAACACTTCTAGGCATGAAACACAACTGATAGCTAAAGGTCACGAGTAAGGTAATTCTTTTAATGGGGCCTCAATTGTCTCTAACATTATGTTACAACCTAGTCATCCTTCATCAACACTACCCAATTTCCAATAAAGGACTCATCACATAACATGGTTTAATACAACTCTGGTTTGAGTAATATCATAATCGGTGTAGTGTTCAAATTCTCCATTAACTCTAGAAAATAATTCTCACAAGACTATAACTGTTATAACATAACTCCATTCTGGTTTAGGTTTATGAATGGAATTTCCATCAAAGGAAAATCCCTAATAAACCTTCTGTAATAATCTATCAAATATAGAAAATTCATAACATCGAAGTCATTCTTGGTTTTCTCATAAGACACCACATCCATTAACTTTTTGTGATCCACCAACACACTTAACAAAAAAATGATGTGTCCTAGAATGTTATCCTCATTAATCGAAAAATGACATTTTGATGGGTTTTCATAAATTATATGCTATCCTAGTGTACTCAATATGATGTTCATATGTTTTTCATGATCTTCATGACTTCTATAATATACCAAGTGGTCATCAATGATTAAAATAATTTACTTATCAATGTACTGATGGAATATTCGATTAATCAAGGCCATGGAAACAACCAGTTCATTGGTCAATCCAAACAGAATCACCAAAAATTCATACAACACTTACCTTATTCGTAAAGCATTTTTGTGAATGAAAGAAGGTCTCACCATCAACTAATGGTATCCCAATCTCTAATTATACATAGAGAACAAAGAGGCACCTCAAATATGTTCAAAATGTCATCAAATCTTGGATGTGTGTATCATTTATTAATAAGCATATATTTCATATTCCTATAATCAATACATATTCTTAGTTATCCATCAACCTTCATAGAAAACAAAAAAATAGATCCCTGATGGGATGCAATATTATTAATAGACCCTTTATTCTCTAACACCTCGAGATAAAACCTCATTTCATGGAGCTTTTCTGGCACTGTTAGATACGGTGGATTGGGATCTGGCCCTCCCATTGGCAATGATTCGATTGTGAACTCAATATCTCTCTCTGGTGGTAACCCTAATAAGTCCCCAGGAAATACATTCTTAAAAGTTTCTACAACAAGAGGGAAAATAGGTTGCTAATTATCTGCATCATACTACATAATACATGATACATGGGCTATAATATCTCTCAACTAATGGCCTAGCAGCCTTGCATGGCCCGCTCGAGTTTCCCACACACCACGAATGAAATATATGCTTCAATAAAGATATTTGAACATTAACTAACATTGGTGGTAATATATAAGTGATTGGTAAAACCCATGCCATTCCTTCCAATGTATTAGGTAAAACCATAACATCTCTAGGGAAATCAGATCATATATAAAATTATATCCACTAAAAACAGAGTGAATCCCTTATATTTCCTGAACTCCACAACTCATTCCCCAAGTTTAGTATCAAGTGACATTACCCAACAAGAATTCACTATGGTAAAGACCAACACAACAAAGAAATAATTAGATATAAAATAATGTGTTGTACCTGTATAGAATAAAGAACTAGTGTGTGTAGAAGCTACAAGAATCCTACAATGAAATATAGACATTCATGCCTTTACCCTGTCATGTGTAGTCTGAACTGCATGCAGAAGACCTAAACTATTACCCAAGGCTCCAAGCTACGTACCCTACATTTTACATCCTTGTTGATAAGGTTGATCTCACCACTGAGCTCCATGTACACCGCCTCTACCTGTACGACTTGAGGATCTCAAATAGCCTACATGATATGGGGTAAACTAACAGCTACATATTGTTGACACCTTCATATGACCTCCATCATTTTTTTGACTTTTTCAGGTTTCTATAGAAATGTTGTACATGGACTAGCCTATAGTACATTAAAATTGTCTAGTGGGAGGGTAAATTGGTCATGAATGTACCCCATTATACCACAAAAATAGAATAATTCATGGTCACTACCTTTAGATGCATACGACCACTTATAACATATCTATGTCCTTCAACCCTACTGAAATATTCCAAAATGGAAATTCCTACACTTATAATCTGAACCACTTTTCCACCCAACTAGCACTACAACATCACAACCCAAATCTCCCTCTAGGTTTCCCTTTTAGGCTAGTGATTTTTACACTACATTTTCAACCCTTTTCAGAATTATAATATTCACATGGGGCCAAATATCATGTCTCATTCTGTCCTGGATGTGCTTCTCCATGGCTTCCTCATCTCTTTTGAACGTCGAAATGAAAAATCTAACATTATTGAAACAACTAGAATAGTACACTACCATCATTACTTACATGGTATACCTTATAAAATTTGATGCCTTCTCCAAACCCTAGTTTTTCATCTAAAATTGTTCATGAAAATTCTCTTAATATCATTCCACACCATTCTTTTGGCATGATTCATATGAACCATTATGTCCCACCAACTCTTTGTTGGACCTATCGACATATAGGCTTATAACATGACTCGCTTCTCAAGAGGTGCCTATAGATGGTCACAAATTGTTAGTATGGAATCTATATAGAACTCCACTACCAATGTCCCCCTTCTCTAGTAATGGTCAAATTATTTTGTAACTAAAACTTCATTTTCCGCTCAATCATACATGGTGTATCCCACCCTGGGTATAGTTCCATTATCTGAATAAAATGTGACAATTTCCCATTGAATTTCTCTTCTCTATCCTCTTGGATTCCCACATTCTCTTTCTACACTAATGGAGGAGTTTTACTGAAAATGTCCTCATGTCACCCAACCGAAACACGTCTTCAAGATGGAATTTCCCTACAATTCCAAACATGATCATTAGAATGAATACTTAATGCTTTTATTAGAAGGAAAAAGATGTAGGTAGGCTCATCACATTCCATAAAAAATCATTTTCATATACTACCCAAATGATCCAAGTCCCAACCAGATCACTACCCTTTCCAGCCCCCCTCTGAACCTGGTTATCACAAATATCTATTTCAAATAGTTTCAAGACCTCTCTTTTACCCAATTAAAAAAAATTATACATCCCAATTTACTCTTACAACACATTAATCCCATTTTACTTTAATATTAATCACTATTTTCTAATTACATATTTCCATTTTCACTTCCATTTTTTCCTATTCAATCCATCCCATTAGGCATAATTTCACTACATTTAAGAAAAAATAACAAATGCATCCTATCTTTTATATCCCACACACACTTCATGTGTGTGTGCCTTCCATGATTCATGTCACTTATCTATATAGGTTCCTAGAATGATGCATGAATACAAAACATCATACCATTCTTCCCATGAGAGAAATAGCACAAAATTCTCCAATCACACAATAAGTTCATCACTTGACGGTGAAATATCATCAAATACAACAACAGACAATAAGAACAATAATTCCCTCCCTGAGTGACATGGGATATCCCTCATACTGGGTATTCTAATTCCATGAAAAATATTATTACCCAGGCCTATCACTTTTATAACCACATTTTAACCATCCCCAAATATTAATAAAGAGAAAATAATTCCTCTGATTAAACTTTGTAATGTTCTCGACTAAGAAGCCAATAAATCGGTACCCCGAGCTAGTTTGCAACTTGAGCTGATGAGTTTCACCCCCCACACCAAAGGCTTTAGCCTAGGAGAAACGATCTAATAGGTCATGATAGGATATTATACCCTCTATAATAATGTCTTCTATACAAGAACATAATTTAATTTGTGTAAACTATAAGAAACAATTAATAACAGGAATAAATAACCAACTCCCAAACTGGGTACAACCATATACAACCTTAAATATATCATGATAGTATATAGTTCCAAGTGAACGAAAATCAAAAAGATATACAAATAAAAGATTCCACAAAATTGACCAGAATCTATGTTTGGACACTCACACATTCATAACCCATGTCCAACATAACTCCCAAGCATATTACCCTTACAATTGTCCTTATCTACAAGCATAAAATCTTCATAGATACCCTACAGTGGCTCATGTTGGGTGTGAGTATAAATTATTAATCCACCTCCAACAATGTCTAAAAATTATCATGTATGAGTAGATAGTGAATGGAATTGATTAATAATCGAATTTAATGGTGAATAGTTCAATAGGCCATTCTAGACTATGTTACTTTAAATTATTCAACTATTGAATCCAGGTTCACTGTATAGGTATCCCATGGTTCAATCAACATTTTTCATGTGTTCAATGGATTCGGAATGTTAAATATTCTCATGGAAATTTAAATTAAAATAGATTCATATCTCACTAGGTATCACATTATAATAAAATCATAATCCTCACCAAAAATCATCAGTCTGAGTGAAATATAAATATTAGGGGAATAAAACAATTTTCCGTTCCCTAAGCCTTGAAATTATAGGCATAGCTTGGTCCTCAATCCATCTCGACCCAGGGATGTAAAACCTCAAGTCTATACCACATCAACCAAGCCATGTGCACATGCTTATTTATCATTCACCACAACTATCCGCAAATCATAACCAATACCATTAACCAAATTCAATGAATAAATTCATGGGAATTATTATCATGCCACAATACTTTAACTCATTTAAAAATAATATTTCATTCAATTTAATCAAATTCAAATTTCCCCATACATATGACACTAATTATTATCAAATGTAAACATTTCACCATATCATATTCACATTAACCCTTTTCTACGTAACTACCAATAAATATTTTATCCCAAAAACCATATTAGAAATAACTACCCACAAATATATTCTATCTTATTATATAAGAAATTAACACATTTTCTAGGGCTCTTTCTTATTATTGGTCAATTTTACACAATACAATACCGTTAGCTCAACTATGAGGGCCGATGCACCCCACGGGTGCCCCTAATTTGGTCTTTTCATTATACTTGTATCACACGAGGATAATTATGTGTTAAATTGGTTTATTTGACAACCAATATGTTAATCCTTTAAATTGAAACCAATAACAAAATATGGGAATATCAATAATATAACCCTATATGAACAAATCTACAATACAAAACAAGGGATTTAATTTATAGTCCACCAACCTTGAATCCATTGGCTAAAAACTCATATTTTAGGACTTAGATCCTGATTAAACTACCATGTGATGCCTCAAACTAAATATCATAGGAAAAGAAGGGTTATAGAGAATTAGTTGGAGAAAAGGAAGAGAAGAAAACAATAAAACCAAAAAGAGAATCTACAGTTGGATTATCCTTACTTGGATATTCAATCTGTAACCAACGACACTCCAAATTTCCTAAATATAATTTATATCGATCCATGGAAGCTATTTAAGGATTTGGGTGTCACTAGGGATCAAGAAAAAATAATGAAGAAAAATACTACGTTAAACATAAAACCCCGTAATGTAAATTTTCAAATTTTATCAAGTTTACTAGGCCACATGGTTTGCCTGCACATTTTTCCAAACCATGAGATGAACATGTCGATGATACTATCTGAAAAAATATACCCTTCCATAGTTACCTGGGATTTCAACATGGTATTCACTAACTGTGTGAATACTATGTAATATGCCCCAAAACCCCCCTTTTCCCCTCTTTTTTATCTCGAACCCTCAGAACACCCTCATGTCTTCACATGAACATGGGAAAACAAATATTTAACAAAAATAAGGATCATTATCTAAACATGAAAAATACCTTAATTGAGATCTGGGATCTTAAGTAATGATTTGTCACATTTATAATAATTAAACAACACAAAACAAGAAATATGAACAAAATAATATTTATATTAGATAGAAAAATCACATTGTATGGTCAGAATGTAAACATGTAAAACTATTAACATTAATTTAAGATATGTTGACTGGTTATGTTCAATGTTTACATAAATATATACTCCATTCATTTAATCTTCAAATATTTTATTAATATTGGTTCCACTTTAAAATATCTGAAAACACACATGTGGAGTCATAAAGAAAATTTAGATTTTTTAGATTCTTTAGGTTTATATCAAATATAGTGGTTAATATTGTTTTATATTCAATTAATATGACATTTAAAAAGAATAAATTGTTTCATAAGATATATAAAATCCTAAGATAAATTTTTTTCAAAGAATCGGGATTTGTGTATCATTCTACGATACGGTTTAATGATTTTGGAAATCATAATTATATTTTTATGTATGATATAAATTTTTTATACTTATAATTTTATAATTTGAATAAATATCATTTCATATGATCCATGTAGTCATTATTTTACCACAAATATTAATAATTGAAAGCATTAATAGTTTAGATACACATCAAATGTCTCTACAGATGAGTAATTTCTATAGGATTTAATCTAATTGTTATTCATTTCTAATAATTCAAAAGATCCATAAAAATAAATATATTAATCATTTATCACATAAAATGAATTTTGGATAATACACTTCATACGGTTAATTTATAATCTATATACAAGTACTTGTAAACTACCATACAATTCATTCCTCAACATATACTAATGTTCAATGTTCTTTGAAATCAGTTTATATGACACATACCAAACACAAACTCTTAATGATTATAATTAAATTAACATTAATCAAATAATAACCAATAAACTAAATAAACATCATTTCTTTATTCTTCAAGTTGTGTGAGCATCAACCATTTTTATAAACTCATCTTAGAGGGAATAAAAATATTTTGGTAATTTTCAAATTGAAACAATATACATCAAAGATACACTATAACAAATCCAAAGTATAATATTGATTCATATATATTATTTGGACTATATAATACAAAATATAGATTTTAACCCAATAAATCACTCGCTAAATAGGTTTTAGTGAATATTCTTATTAATGAATGACTTGGTTCAATAAATTATATATTGGGAATGAAGATCAATAGGTATGAATTGATAGGTTTTTTAAACTGATTATGAACTCATATACTCAAAAAGTGCTAATGTGGTTTAGCATAAAGGACTAAAAAAGTGGTTATTTCTTAATGATTCATGGAATAAATAATAATAATATTCAAGAACATTCACTAGGGTTATAATTAATTGATAGGATTATTTTTATATCAATCAAAGGATATATATTATATGAAATGTGGTGTACTAGACTTTATTCCTATTATATATGGAGGATAAATAGTAAATACCTATCCAATATTGTATAGAGTCAATATATAATAGTGAAAATCATTATTATTAATTCAAGAAGGACAAAGTATATGTTATTAATTTTTGGAGGATTGTGTGAGCTCAGAGTAATGGTTTTAATGGAAGCTAGATCCGATATAATATAGATGATATAAAATCACAATATTGTTTTTTTAATGTTGTAATTATCTATTAGGAGAGTTCTATATAATCCACTAACGTGGACTCTAAAATTAGATGAAGAGTACACCTCAACATTAGATTCTATAAAGGTTGTTTTTCTAGTATTATGATTTTCATTTTTAAATTAATGATGGTCCCTAACATTAAGGTTGTGATTGAGTTCTACTATTAAAACAATGATGAAATTTTCCAATATTAAGACCATGATATCAGAAAATATTGAACAATTTATTCAATAATACTATCTCATACATGGTATCGATGATAGGAGTGATTTAATTAATTGTTAGACAGCCACACATGATAATGTAGTATACCTGTTGATTATACCATCACTACACTAACAATGTATTGGTCAAATAGTTTACCATTGTTTAAAAAAATGATATATTATAACAAATGGTTTTTAGTGAATCGTGTTTTTATAATAATGGAAATATCTATTTATCATTCGTTAAAGTGTTTTATACTTTAGGTAACATGAATGGTGTAATGATAATATCCAAATAAGGTAAGACATTTAGTTACCCTAAATTTATGGTCGTCATTAATTATTAGGTATTGTGATGATATGTTACTGTTAGCATAAGTAGAATATTCTACTAAATAGATATGGTATTATATGAGATAGAAAGTATATATTCTTATAGTATTATGTATAAACATAATACTAAGAGATCCCCAAGAAACTAAATTTCATGGATTGTCATATATCAATTGATATATATTATATTTTCAGTTTACTATGAACACACCCTTAAGGTTTTTGAGAAATCTGGCATGATAATCATTTTTAATTGTTACCTTTCATACACATGTAATTATGAGATAATTAATCAGTGGGAATCTTGGTTATGTATTTGATCATGTTTTTTGTTCATTCACACCCAAGATTAAGTTTTCCCATTCATTTATTATGAGTTTTCACATCTTTCCTAAGAGTTAATTATATATAGGAACTTTATTTCCTTAATTATAAGGGTTGCATAAGAAATGTAAAGACCATCTTATGTGGTGCATGTGATGTACTCTTCTCTAATATGAATAGAATTTAATTTATTTATTGGCCAATTCATTCATTTTCCAAGAGTTAATAAATAATGGGATGAAATATACCAGATTTATACTGTATAATTTATTTTGATAAATTATTCTATGTGAAATTGGATTAAATATTTATAAATATGATGTATATGATACATCATATGTTAGAAATTTTCATATAGTGATATAAATTATTTTTACGGGAATCAAACTATACACCTTAATAGCATTAATAGCATTAAATATTTAATAAAGGTTTCCCTTTGTGTAAAAATATGAATTTTGGATTTGAAAAATATTAAACACTAATAATTTAAACATGTTTACAAAGTCAGAAATTTTTAAAACTATTTTTTCTTGTAGAATGTTTTATTTTTAAAATAATATGTTTATGTATAAATAGTATCCAAAATTATTTTTGGATGTTTTTTACAAATTGATTTATCTTTCTAAATATATTCCTTATGATAATTAAGTGTATGTGGAATATTTTTGCACATAGGTATAAGAGTGGTATTTAATATATTATGTTATAATTGGATCATAGGCTATAAAACATATGAGTTGGATATAATATCACGTTATGTATATGAATCGTAAGGATGCATGAGATTTTCATACAACGTAATATACTATTTGGTTATACTAAATGGGATGTTTAGGGTATGAAACCCGTGTTCCAAATAGTGTGTAAAGTTATAATCCATTATAAATAGGCTAAAACACATCATAAATATCTTTTAAATCTTTTCGATGGATCCAAAATATGGAATTAAAACATGAAATTCATTACATATGGTAAATAAAATCATTGTTTAATTAATGAGATCATTGATTGTTATAAAAGGGTAGTGATACTTCCTCTTAGGTTACTGGATAATTTGGTTCAAATATTGAAATCTATAATATATCTTCTTAATTGGGATGGTGTTTTTCACTCATTGATGGTTCTTAAACAACATCAAGGTTTGAGAATCCACCTGACATGATCAGGGATGAAAAGGAATATGTAATACCCTTGGAGGTTGTATTTATTTTTTTTCTTAGGTAATAATTATAAAGAATGTTCTGTAAAAGATTGATGATTGATGATATTTCTACTATATTTTAGGAAAATTGTTATTCATTAAATCTAGGAAAAATGGTTAGAAATTCTAAGGATTTGTTTGAGTTTCCTATGTCCATAGATGATACCATAAATCTCATCACCTTAATGGATGGTCCAACCTCCCATCCCCTCATCCCACACATTATTGAGAGTTATTAGCATGTTCCAATGACTACCATTGTAGAGACCCAAATCTTGACATACATGGACATTACATTACTTTTGTGGAATATATAATACATTACAAAAACAGCCACTAAAGGGCTGTAATAGTTTACTGTCTTTGGAAACATGGATCATAATCTTCTAATCACTGTGAAAGATCTTCAAAATCTCCCATAAAGATCTTCCCCTTTTTTTTCTTACCTAAAACCTTCCATTATATCCTTGGGAAAAGAAAAAATAAAATTTTTGAGCTCAAATTATTTGTAAGGGTAAACATAGAGAACATAAAACACTGCATAAATATTTGAATGCGAAAACTTGAACATAAAATCTAAATATCAAAATCATGACCAAAGACATAAATCTTGGAAGTACGTATGGAATATATCATAAAGTAACATCAATCATGATAAAATAGTATGGGAATAAAAAATGTAATTTTGGAAAACCATTAATCACATGATAGGATTTCTATAGTAGCCAAGGCATTGATGCCAAGACCATCTTAGTGGACAATATCCCTTTCTGAATCGAGTTCACTCCTCATTCCAGTCTTGTATCACTGAACCAGATTAACTTACCGTTCCAGCCATGTCTATATCATGATATATAAATCATTACCCAATGCATTTTATGGATATATTGGTCCCACGTATCTCATAATTAAATCATTCTTACATGTTCTAAAATATAAACATAAATCATTCATCATAACCTAATGAATAAAATGGGTTTCATAAACATCATCCCATCATAAAATAATCCATATAAAACAAATTGATATCATTTAATCATAAGAAAATTGAAACCATGTAAATCATAGAGACATTATACATGAAACATACATATATGAAATAATATCATCTTAGATGGAAAATGGTTTTGATAAAACACTTGAAATGAATTCTTGAGGAAAATATCCTATCTCCTTCAATATCATCTTCTTTTCAGAAAATTCCATTAAATTTTAAAAGAAAATGATTTTTTAAAAAATAGTCATGAAATATTGTAGAGTGAGCTTCATGAAAATAAGGCGTTATAAAATTGTAAAAATCAGTTCAGGCTGTATAAGTTAAAAATAACATTCTTCTTGTACTTTTAACGGAAAAGTCAAAAAGTACCAAATATGGTAAACAAAACCATGATTTATTCCATAACACAAAGTAAAATTCAAGAGGGGTAAACAGACATTAAACATACATGGAAGAATCATAAACACTTTATGAAAACATTTTTATGGACATGGATGAAATATATAACCACATTAAATACTTACGAATAAACAATATCAGATAAGAACGAGATTGGAATAATTATTCCTTACCTTAGGCATGATATGTTTCATACATATCCGAACCTCCTTCATAACGATTTAAATAATGTCATCTACTTATTAGAGAATAATATTCTTTGTTATGATGTCATATAAGGTTCACTTATGACTTTATATTACTCGTTATTTTGTAAATTCCATGGTAAAGCAGCGTTTTGGATAAAATCGTTTTAATTATCATACGTGTATATAATCGTTGTTCATGATATTATTATTACTTATATCATGATTTACTTACTTCCAAAATGTAAAACATGAGTTATATATCATATATATTCAGTATATATATATAATAGATATATGAATGAAATGAAATACACCGTTCATGGAGACGGTAGGCCGTACCTACGCATGAACGCTGTTCTCGTTTCCTTATGGACTTGAATGGAAGTAAGAAGATGACATATATAGATATATATACATAAATCCAGTAGCTTCTTTATGTCATATATTTAATTATTATTCATTATATATACTTTATAGTCATTCGTGATTGGTTAATATGGAGAATAAATCTCATCGCGTCAAGGCAACGGTAATCTGTACGTACGCATGTGTGATGATATAGTTCACATAATTATTTAATAATATTCAGTATGATGTTATACTAACCATATATAGTTATTCTTTAGACCATTATACCCATCCAAGTAAGGTGGTGGTGGAAAAACAGATTACATCACGACGTGGAGATGGTATTCCGTACGTACGCACACGCAGTGATTTCGTTTTCTGTAGGATGGATAGAAGGTGAAATGGGGTTGTTTCATATTTAAAATAACATATCAGTATATTAGTGATACTGATGTTATTACTTTTTAATAAAACAACAAAAGAAGAAGATGTTGAAGAAGAATGAAACGTGAAAGAATCGGTAGAAGAGATTACATCTTCTTCGACGCACCTCTTTTAAGATTCCTTTTTTAGGCACTAGAGTTGGTCTTTTTAGGAGACCAGAACCTCTATAATGTTTCTAGGGAAGTTGATAAGGGAAATGGTCAGGGGTTATCTGAGCTTGAAGGCTCAAAAATGTGCAATGAGAAGAGGGATGAGGTTCCCTTTTATAAGGGAGGAGAGGGGCACTTTAAGAAAAACTTAAAATATTATTTTATAATAAAGTCATATTCTTTTTATAATGGCTCCAAATTGATTTATTTCGAGAATAAAGTGGGTATGGGTTAAAATCATCTCAACCAATAGGTTTTAGACAAGTTTAGGTTACTATTTTAACCTTATCATTTAGATTTATCTCAAAGTTAAATAATTTAACCTTTACCGGGTCTTCTTGTTTTCTTACACTATATGGTTAATAAACATTCTATAAAAAGACAAAAAAACCCAACTGGTTCATTATTAATATATATATTCTTATCTATGTCATTTGGCTAAACTTTAGATTTTTAGGAATATAATAACAATTATTAATATAATATTTGTTTTAAAAACTATTTTATGTCATTTTTGAAACTATTTGGTAATTGATTTTTGTGAAAATAAAAACAACATGATTAGTTCGAACAAATTTAATTTAATCAATACTAACATTTAATAATTCATAAAAAGTCTCAAATTAAATTTATTTGGGTATTTATAATATCAATTATGTTAATATTTCATTAATAATTTAATTACTGCATCATCATTGTGTCATAAATAAATTAAATTATTTAATGTTAAAAAATTATAAATAAAATACCATTATGTAGGAAATATTTTTATCATTCTAATGAATATTTATAGTCGAATTTATCTTATGTATATCCCTATATTAATTTTTTTTTGTTATTAAATTTTTATTTTAACTCTTTTAACTCTTCTTTAAATAAAATAAAAATAAGTGTCCTAATCTAATCCAAGTGGACGTAAAGGGTCATATTTTATTACTAAGGTTGTTTTTGGTCGAATTACACTTATCCAATAAAATTAGTACATCTGTTAGGGTAATAATAATATCATTTTTACCCTTAATTACCATACTTAATTTTAACCGTGGTAAATAAAAGTAAAATGTTACAATTCACCAAAAATTATTTTTATCTTATTAAGCCAAATTTTACTCCTTGTTATTAACTGTGTCTCTTAGATTTTAAAAATTCAACTCACAGAAAGGGTAAAATTTTTTTTTATGTGAATTTTCCAATTCTCCTAAGAGGAGGGTAAAAGATGGTGAAAAGTTCAAAAAAACTTATATATATATAAAATTATTATAAAATGACTCCAATGAAAAAAATTGAACTTATATAGGTATTATGTATCTAATTTGACCTAAAATAAATTTAAATAAAATAAATAAATATTTAAATAAAAATTCGGTTTTAAACTATAACTTAGTGTTTTTCACTATTCGTCAAAAATTGAATGTTTTCAGAAAAATACCAAAAAATCACCCTAGGATAATTTCGATATTCCGAATCAAAAAATGAATTCCATTTTGACAGATAAAAATTATAAAATTTAAAAAATTGGTTATTACTATTCATAATGGCTAGTTTATATAATATTTTAATAAAATATTGTTGTTTAGTGAAACTCGGTATTGCATACAACGCAAGTTATCGAGGAAGGTTGCTCTTGTGTGTAACGCAATCCAAGAATAGTGTTGCGTATAATACAAGCTAATATGGTGTTGCGTATAGTGCAAGATAATATTGGTGTAGCATACAACTAAATACATCAAAGAAATTTAAAAACAATAATTCTCATAAAATCTCGTTGTCTTACATTCTAACCCCCTTAAAATGTATTTCGACATCAAAATTCGTCGGGGTTATAAATGGTCTTATACTTGAAATTGTCTTTCATAGAATCCCATATCATAAAAAGGAATACTAAAACATAATTCTAAAAACTAATGTATGAAAAGTAATGGTTTCCCAAATTAACTCATCACTAGGATTCCACATAGGCGAATATAGGTGAAAATATCGATATAAAAGAGAAATCTAACCGTAAAGTTATAATAGATAGTGGTAGAGAACATGGATATGAAAAATATAACAATCACAAAGCCATAAATTTGTGATGATCTATGGTACCATCTGATTTTTTAGATATGAGGGTTCTATGTAACATCCCAGGTAATTAAAGAATAAATAATTTTCATATTTATTAATATTAGAGAATTAAATATGAATTTTAATTAAAAGGGGTTTCTATGTTCGATAGCGTACCCGATACGCAACGATGAGTTTATTTGAAACTTACGTAGCACACTAGTAATATAATAATATTATGTTAGTTAACAAGTAGCCGTTGTACTGGCGGGAATGAATAGAAATAACTAAAATATGAATAGATATGTTTTTATATGTTTTTACATTTACCCAATAAAAGATAAAGGCTTAAAATACGGAAAGAATTCAATTTTAGGAATTTATACCCTAATTTTCATTAAGGGTTCACTTATCACCTTTTGACGGCGAACCGTCATTAAATATAGTTTTGATCACTCTTATACATTCTTTTGGACCAAATAAAACTTTTATTAAGAATCGGGACATCAAATTTTACTTTGTGTAATTTTTGGTACCTTTCTGATAAAGTTCATTTTTTTATGAATAGTGTAAAATGTTGCATTTTAATTCAAAACCTCTTTTTGATCTAATTTATTTATATGATTAGATTATCTTTTTAATTGGTTTTAAAGTGAAATTAGAATATATTTTTACCATTTTATCCAATGGTGGTCATTGGAATCATTTTCGATTTGAAATTAGACTTAAACTGGTGTCAATCTTTTGATACTTATTGTTTTGTAAAAACACGCTATTTGCTCTGGCAGTGGGAATTAATTATTAAATTAATTAATGTGACTTATATGATTTGAATTTTGTAAAATGGACTTCATTTTTGAATTCGGAATATCAAATATAGCTTAGGGTGAATTTTTGGTAATTTTCTGAAAAACTTCAATTTTTGATGAATAGTGAAACCACTAAGTGGTAATCAAGAAAACTGATTTTTCAGTTAAATGAAAGTTTACCACTAATGTGTATTGAATTATGAAAATCCGACATACATGGTTGTCATTAAGAAGTAAAATGTGGTTCAATGAGATTAAAATAATTTTTTGGTGAATAGTAACTTATTAAGTTTTTAATCGCGATTATTGGTAATTAGTTTAGTTTAAGGAATAAATAATGCATTAATAATATAAAATGACCTAGACACATGTCCCAACATTATTGGTTGTTTCATGGCCGACCAAGACAAGCCATGGGTCAACTTGGGGACCCCATGGATCCACTTTTTTTGGGAAATGACATAAATTACTTTTTATTTAATGTTATAGTGAAAATGACACAAACATAATATGTTTTACGAAAACAATTTTTAAGTGGGTTTATACAAGTCCAAATTTTGATTATAAATATTCCATGGAAAGCTAAAAAGATTTCCTACATCATAGTAATTTTTTTATAATTTTTATACATTAAATAAATTTAATTATTTATGACATAATAATGATGCAGCGATGACATCATTATTTGACGATTTAAATAAAATGGAAAGATAATATAAAATCTATGAACTACACATGTCCAAAACCAATTGGATGAATGGATTTAGATGCCTTATCACCTTATCCACGAATTCTATCAATGTGGGACCTTTTAAAACCGAAACACATTTTCAAATAAATTAATGTTTCTTTACTTTCCAAAAGTGCCCCTCCTCTCCTCTTATAAAAGGCCCCACCTCTACCTCATTTCACACACTCTTCAAGCCATTGGCTCGGCCAACCCCTGCCCATTTGCTCTCTCCACATCCCTATCCTCATCCTAGAGGATTCCCTTTGGGCATAATCCTTTCAAAGGAAGCCTTTAGGCTCAACTCAAAAGGAGTTACACTTTTTAAGGTAATTCATTCTCTCATGTTCATTTGTTTTATTTTGCTTCTCCAACCCCCTAAAATCTTTTTATTTACTTCTTTTGTAACAACAACAGTATCTTCAATATACTAGGATGTTGTTATAAGATTTATTTGAGCTACACTTCCACACAACTACATCAAATGGTTAAAGAACATAAGGTTTCCGTGGATGGCGAAATTCTGCCTCCCGAAACGATGATTGTTCAATACTCATTTAACACCTTCAAAGGTGGCCATTATGATGTCACTATTTTTATATATGATATGTTATATGTTTATGTTTTACTTATGCTTCTGTATTTTTCTTTTGTGTCTTACCTTTATGGCTTCCATTATGGGTATACGCGATATCTTCATTTAAGGAAGTGCGGACTACCACCCCCTCAAAGTGATGTGATTCGTTAATGCCATATGTGGGACGTGTAAAGGATGGATTTAAAGTTATTATATATGATGTTATACTGGAATTATAATATACATATATATATCATTATCATTTATTTCCATTAAAGTATGAGATAGAAATGAAAGTAGCGTTCATGCGTACGTACGGACTACCGTCTCCATGAACGGTGCATTTCATTTCTTATCCCCAAATGTAATGTACTATTAAAAGTACATGTATATAATGGATATATATAATTAATGATATATCTAAATGATGAATATAATTCTGGAATTAAAATATACATAAGTCTCATTTAGTTTTAATTCCATTAATATGACAAAGAAATGAAAGTAGCGTTCATGCGTACGTACGGCTTACCGTCTCCATGAACGGTGCATTTCATTTCTTACCTCTAAATGATTATGTAATATTTTAAATACATGTATGTACTGGATATATATGACATATATGATATCTACATCATGAATACCATTCTGGATATAATGAAACATTGACCAAATTAACAACATGTAAGTGTAAGAAGTCTATTTTTGACTTAAGAACCAAATACCGACAAAATGAACATTATTAACTTAAATGATTACATGATGTTCATAACATGGTATAAAAGGAATAATGAACTTGGAAAAGATTCATAATCAAGTAGATATTAACTAAAGTTTATTATTCAGGAGTTTAAAGAACGGTCGGGTCAAGTCAGATACGAGGTATGGGAACTTCTTAACCCAATTTCCATTCTTTGGGTTAATCTCCTACTTTCAAATTATGTCATTATATTATTATGTCGTATATTGTATTTGTACTTTATTTATGTGTACTTATAGTGAATACACATAATGTATCTATTTTATTTTAAAAATTATCTTTGTATGGGACTTCGTCTCAATCTCCTTTCGTTGAGGCATATTTTATTTTATACACAACTTTCTTTTATACGGTGTATAAACCCCTTTGACTTTTACATTTATTCAAAAGGAATCTTTTTTATACGAAGCGTTTACTAAATGACAAAAGGGAATGTTTTTTCGTACGTATGCGGCGACAACGACTTCTCCGCCGTCGTAACCGTTATTTGAGTTTCAGCTTCCTCTACAAGCCATACCTTCTTTTTTAAAAGAAAAATAAATACCATGTTTTACTTTGGTATTGAAAATGGTTTTCATAATGTTTTTATTATATCAATGTGTTGTATTGATATCTCGTGATTGAAATGTGGAAATTTTATGTTTCCTTTATGCATGTTTTATGTGATATGATTATGTTATGGTTCTTGGGCATTATTATGAAGACGGGTGGTTCCGTGATAAACTAAGGGCGGGTGAGCCCGTTATAGCTCTCCAATGCATTGGGTAACGCGAAGGAGTGAAATGTTAAGGTTTCTCCGAAGAGATTTTAGGGAATATACTGTGATGGGATTTCCAAACGTAACCAAGAGGGTTACTCCCTACGTAAGAATGTTATGAATGCCTCAAGTTACCTTTATGTCTTATGATTTCTATGATTTATTCATGATTTTATGAGGTATGTTAAAGTGCCTATGTTTTATGGGTAAAGTATGATTTCATTCTTATTTATATATGAACTCATGTTTCCTTTCCAAGTTTTTTTTATTATAACCCATACTGAGTTTTTATGCTCATCCCATGTTTTTGAAATGTTTTTCACAGGTCAAGGGAAAGGTACATGATAAGATGATAGAGTCAAGGATGTGTCAAGAATTAATCCATGTTTTTTTTAAATGTGTGTTCCATTGATGGGAATGAAGAATACTATCTTTATGTAACCACTTTGTTTATATGTGGAATGTAATGCAAGTTTTATGATCTAATTCTCTAAAACTCTAAACCCGAAAAGATCCTCAATGTGTAATCTTGTAATAACTCAAGATTAAGTAAGGTTTAAGGGTGGGGCCTTATAGTTGGTATCATAGGTCGGTTTAGACAACTTTAGGAGTTAGAAAAGTGTTAAATTATAATATGATTTAAATGATATAGCATTTACAGATTACCATGTTGCTTCATCTAAGACATGTTTGTTCAGAATGGTTTTCCGCAGAGGAAACAGGGAAGCTGTGCTAGGAAGGCATACAGAAGGAACTAACCTTCCGAATCAGCATCCAGAAATGGTCGGAATTGGAACTGAACAGTTTGTTGCAGTAATGGCGCAGTTGACTCAGGCGATAAATGGCGGTGGTATCCATGCACGAGATCAGCCAGATCAACCGCAGAGGAACATGTCAGTGGTGGAACATTTCATGAGGCAACATCCACCATCATTCAGAGGATCATATGACCCTGTGCAAGCTAAAGGGTGGATTAAATCACTGGAGAAGATTTTTGATGTCATGGGATGTTCAGACAATCAAAAGGTTAGTCTTGCTATTTACCGTTTGGAGGGTGAAGCAGATCAGTGGTGGTCTATGGTTAAAAATATCAGGGATGCCGATGAGATTGATGCTCTTGACTGGGATGAATTCAAAGGTATGTTTCTTGAGTAGTATTTTCCTAAGGATGTTCAACTTAGGATGGAAAAGCAATTCTTGGAATTGAGGCAAGAGGAAGACTCAGTGGCTGCCTATGAAGAAAAGTTCACTCGATTGGCAAGGTATGCTCCAAATTTTATCCGGGACCTTGATAGTAAAATCAATCGTTTTTACTCAGGATTAAAGCCAAAGTATCGAAGGGCATTAGCTTCTCGTGAGTTTAAAAGTTATGAAAATCTTGTTCGATGTGCTGAGAAGGTGTAAATGGAGTTTGCTGATGACCAAGTTTTCTATAACAACCAGCAGAAGAAGAGACCGAGGTGGTAGGAGAAAGGTAAGAATTCTTCAAAAAAGTCTGATGGTAAGAAAACTAAGTTTCCAGTTTGTGATAAATGTGGAAAAAGGCATGCTGGGGAATGTCTTCTGAATTCTGGAAAGTGCTACCGATGTGGTAAGATGGGACATAAGGCTCGTGATTGCACTGAAAAGGATCAAGGTGAAGGTAAGAACAAATTTGATTTTACAGTTAGTGAAATGTTATAAGTGCAATGAGATGGGTCACTATGCAAACGAGTGTCCGACAAGGAGCTTGAGTGATGGGAAGCAGTTAGACTACAAGCAGAAAGGGGTGGTGAAATCCTTTGCAACAACTTCAGCAGATGTTGGGCCATCGAATGAAGTGGTGTCAGCTCCAGGGAGCTCAGTATTTTTCGAAGATTGACTTGAGGTCGGGGTACCATCAGTTGAAAGTAAAAGAAGAAGATGTTCCGAAGATTGTGTTCCGTACTAGATATGTCCATTATGAATTTGTAGTTATGCCTTTGGGGTTAACCAATGCACCTGTTGTATTCATGGACCTTATGAAAAAAAATTCCATGAGTTCTTGGATAAGTTTGTGTTTGTGTTTTGAGGTTTGTGAAGAGGTTATGTGTGCCCTGTGATTCACAATTGAAGAATGAGTTGTTTTTTCATCCTGGCAGTACTAAGATGTATGGAGATCTGCGGGAGTATTACTGGTGGGATGGAATGGAAAGAGATATTGCTGATTTTACTGTGAAGTGTTTGACTTGTCAGCAGGTTAAAGCAGAGCGGCAGTTACCGAAAGGGATGCTTCAGCCTTTACCAGTGCCAGAGTGGAAATGGGAGAATATATCCATGGACTTTGTTGTTGGATTACCAAAGACATCTCGAGGTAATAATGCAATCTGGGTTATTGTTGATCACTTGACCAAATCTGCTCATTTCCTTGCTATACGAGATACTTTCTCTCTTGATCAACTTTTCCGTTTGTATCTTAAAGAGATAGTCTGGTTACATGGAGTTCCTCTCTCCATTGTATCGGATCGTGATCCCAGGTTTACTTCTAACTTTTGGAAAGGCCTTCAGAAGTCGTTGGGTACTGAATTAAATTTTAGTACAGCTTTTCATCCTCAATCAGATGGACAGTCAGAACGAACAATTCAGACATTGGAGGATATGCTACGAGCTTGTTCTATGGATTATCAGGGAAGTTGGGACCAACATCTTTCTTTGGTTGAGTTTTCATATAATAACAGTTTTCATTCCAGTATACAGATGGCACCATTTCAGGCATTATATGGGAAGCGGTGTCGAACTCCAGCTTTCTGGGATGAAGTGGGTGAAAGGAAGTTGATGGGACCAGAATTGGTAGAAGAGATGGCAGAAAAAGTTCAGTTGATTCAGAAACACATGAGAACAGCTCAGAGCAGGCAGAAGAGTTATGCGGATAACCGGAGGAAGGATCTATCTTTCGAGGTAGGTGATCATGTTTTTCTCAAGGTTTCTCCTTGGAAAAGTGTGATGAGATTTGGTAAGAAAGGAAAGTTGAGTCCAAGGTTCATTGGACCATACGAAATTCTGGAGAGAGTTGGATCAGTTGCATACTGAGTGGCTTTACCTCCGAGTTTATCTCAGGTACACAATGTTTTTTACGTTTCTATGTTGAGAAAGTATATGCCAGATCCATCTCATGTTTTGAGTCCAGAGGTAGTTCAGCTGGAAGAGAACCTATCTTATGAGGAACAACCGGTCCAGATTCTTGACCATAAGGAGCAAGTGTTACGGAATAAGGTGATTCATCAGGTAAAGGTTTTTTGGAAAAACCATGTGATTGAAGAGGCATCGTGGGAATCTGAAAATGCTATGAGGGATAAATACCCCCACTTATTTTGATAAGTGAATAAAATTGCGAGGACGCAATTCCCAAAAGGGGGGAAGGATGTAACATCCCAGGTAATTAAAGAATAAATAATTTTCATATTTATTAATATTAGAGAATTAAATATGAATTTTAATTAAAAGGGGTTGCTATGTTCGATAGCGTACCCGATACGCAACGATGAGTTTCTTTGAAACTTACGTAGCACACTAGTAATATAATAATATTATGTTAGTTAACAAGTAGTCGTTGTACTGGCGGGAATGAATAGAAATAACTAAAATATGAATAGATATGTTTTTAGATGTTTTTACATTTACCCAATAAAAGATAAAGGCTTAAAATACGGAAAGAATTCAATTTTAGGAATTTATACCCTAATTTTCATTAAGGGTTCACTTATCACCTTTTGACGGCAAATCGTCATTAAATATAGTTTTGATCACTCTTATACATTCTTTTGGACCAAATAAAACTTTTATTAAGAATCGGGACATCAAATTTTACTTTGTGTAATTTTTGGTACCTTTCTGATAAAGTTCATTTTTTTTATGAATAGTGTAAAATGTTGCATTTTAATTCAAAACCTCTTTTTGATCTAATTTATTTATATGATTAGATTATCTTTTGAATTGGTTTTAAAGTGAAATTAGAATATATTTTTACCATTTTATCCAATGGTGGCCATTGGAATCAATTTCGATTTGAAATTAGACTTAAACTGGTGTCAATCTTTTGATACTTATTGTTTTGTAAAAACACGCTATTTGCTCTGGCAGCGGGAATTAATTATTAAATTAATTAATGTGACTTATATGATTTGAATTTTGTAAAATGGACTTCATTTTTGAATTCGGAATATCAAATATAGCTTAGGGTGAATTTTTGGTAATTTTCTGAAAAACTTCAATTTTTGATGAATAGTGAAACCACTAAGTGGTAATCAAGCAAACTGATTTTTCAGTTAAATGAAAGTTTACCACTAATGTGTATTGAATTTTGAAAATCCGACATACATGGTTGTCATTAAGAAGTAAAATGTGGTTCAATGAGATTAAAATAATTTTTTGGTGAATAGTAACTTATTAAGTTTTTAATCGCGATTAGTGGTAATTAGTGTAGTTTAAGGAATAAATAATGCTTTAATAATATAAAATGACCTAGACACATGTCCCAACCTTATTGGTTGTGTCATGGCCGACCAAGACAAGCCATGGGTCAACTTGGGGACCCCATGGATCCACTTTTGTTGGGAAATGACATAAATTACTTTTTATTTAATGTTATAGTGAAAATGACACAAACATAATATGTTTTACGCAAACAATTTTTAAGTGGGGTTATACAAGTCCAAATTTTGATTATAAATATTAAATGGAAAGCTAAAAAGGTTTCCTACATCATAGTAATTTTTTTTATAATTTTTAGACATTAAATAAATTTAATTATGTATGACATAATAATGATGCAGCGATGACATCATTATTTGACGATTTAAATAAAATGGAAAGATAATATAAAATCTATGAACTACACATGTCCAAAACCAATTGGATGAATTTATTTCGATGCCTTATCACCTTATCCACGAATTCTATCAATGTGGGACCTTTTAAAACCGAAACACATTTTCAAATAAAGTAATGTTTCTTTACTTTCCAAAAGTGCCCCTCCTCTCCTCTTATAAAAGGCCCCACCTCTACCTCATTTCACACACTCTTCAAGCCATTGGCTCGGCCAACCCCTGCCCATTTGCTCTCTACACATCCCTCTCCTCATCCTAGAGGATTCCCTTTGGGCAGAATCCTTTCAAAGGAAGCCTTTAGGCTCAACTCAAAAGGAGTTACACTTTTTAAGGTAATTCATTCTCTCATGTTCATTTGTTTTATTTTGCTTCTCCAACCCCCTAAAATCTTTTTATTTACTTCTTTTGTAACAACAACAGTATCTTCAATATACTAGGATGTTGTTATAAGATTTATTTGAGCTACAATGCCACACAACTACATCAAATGGTTAAAGAACATAAGGTTTCCGTGGATGGCAAAATTCTGCCTCCTGAAACGATGATTGTTCAATACTCATTTAACACCTTCAAAGGTGGCCATTATGATGTCACTATTTTTATATATGATATGTAATATGTTTATGTTTTACTTATGCTTCTGTATTTTTCATTTGTGTCTTACCTTTATGGCTTCCATTATGGGTATACGCGATATCTTCATTTAAGGAAGTGCGGACTACCGCCCCCTCAAAGTGATGTGATTCGTTAATGCCATATGTGGGACGTGTAAAGGATGGATTTAAAGTTATTATATATGATGTTATACTGGAATTATAATATACCTATATATATCATTATCATTTATTTCCATTAAAGTATGAGATAGAAATGAAAGTAGCGTTCATGCGTACGTACGGACTACCGTCTCCATGAACGGTGCATTTCATTTCTTATCCCCAAATGTAATGTACTATTAAAAGTACATGTATATAATGGATATATATAATTAATGATATATCTAAATGATGAATATAATTCTGGAATTAAAATATACATAAGTCTCATTTAGTTTTAATTCCATTAATATGACAAAGAAATGAAAGTAGCGTTCATGCGTACGTACGGCTTACCGTCTCCATGAACGGTGCATTTCATTTCTTACCTCTAAATGATTATGTAATATTTTAAATACATGTATGTACTGGATATATATGACATATATGATATCTACATCATTAATACCATTCTGGATATAATGAAACATTGACCAAATTAACAACATGTAAGTGTAAGAAGTCTATTTTTGACTTAAGAACCAAATATCGACAAAATGAACATTATTAACTTAAATGATTACATGATGTTCATAACATGGTATAAAAGGAATAATGAACTTGGAAAAGATTCATAATCAAGTAGAGATTAACTAAATTTTATTATTCAGGAGTTTAAAGAACGGTCGGGTCAAGTCAGATACGAGGTATGGGAACTTCTTAACCCAATTTCCATTCTTTGGGTTAATCTCCTACTTTCAAATTATGTCATTATATTATTATGTCGTATCTTGTATTTGTACTTTATTTATGTGTACTTATAGTGAATACACATAATGTATCTATTTTATTTTAAAAATTATCTTTGTATGGGACTTCGTCTCAATCTCCTTTCGTTGAGGCATATTTTATTTTATACACAACTTTCTTTTATACGGTGTATAAACCCCTTTGACTTTTACATTTATTCAAAAGGAATCTTTTTTATACGAAGCGTTTACTAAACGACAAAAGGGAATGTTTTTTCGTACGTATGCGGCGACAACGACTTCTCCGCCGTCGTAACCGTTATTTGAGTTTCAGCTTCCTCTACAAGCCATACCTTCTTTTTTAAAAGAAAAATAAATACCATGTTTTACTTTGGTATTGAAAATGGTTTTCATAATGTTTTTATTATATCAATGTGTTGTATTGATATCTCGTGATTGAAATGTAGAAATTTTATGTTTCCTTTATGCATGTTTTATGTGATATGATTATGTTATGGTTCTTGGGCATTATTATGAAGACGGGTGGTTCCGTGATAAACTAAGGGCGGGTGAGCCCGTTATAGCTCTCCAATGCATTGGGTAACGCGAAGGAGTTAAACGTTATGGTTTCTCCGAAGAGATTTTAGGGAATATACTGTGATGGGTATTCCAAACGTAACCAAGAGGGTTACTCCCTACGTAAGAATGTTATGAATGCCTCAAGTTACCTTTATGTCTTATGATTTCTATGATTTATTCATGATTTTATGAGGTATGTTAAAGTGCCTATGTTTTATGGGTAAAGTATGATTTCATTCTTATTTATATATGAACTCATGTTTCCTTTCCATGTTTTTTTTATTATAACCCATACTGAGTTTTTATGCTCATCCCATGTTTTTGAAATGTTTTTCACAGGTCAAGGGAAAGGTACATGATAAGATGATAGAGTCAAGGATGTGTCAAGAATTAATCCATGTTTTTTTTAAATGTGTGTTCCATTGATGGGAATGAAGAATACTATCTTTATGTAACCACTTTGTTTATATGTGGAATGTAATGCAAGTTTTATGATCTAATTCTCTAAAACTCTAAACCCGAAAAGATCCTCAATGTGTAATCTTGTAATAACTCAAGATTAAGTAAGGTTTAAGGCTGGGGCCTTATATTCTAGGGCAACATTTTTGGTTTTCAACATCATTTCCCTAATGTTGAATAATTTTTCACATGGAGAAATACTTACTTGATTTCAGTTAAATATCATTGTTGGCCATTCCATGAAAAATTTCTACATCATATATTATTTAAAGAAAATTTGATGAATTTTTCCTTCTTGAAATGTTAGCAGATCATGCAATAGAATGATAGGTCATTCCATCTGTCTCAAACAAAACTTTAGAAAGAGTTATTAAATATACCTAAGTCTATCTATGGTGAGATTAACCATATATGATTCCAACAATTGACTTATAATTAAAATATCACACCGTTGAATAAAATAAATCTAATTTCTACTAACCAGGGACTTCCTATAGGTCAGAGGTAGGGAATAAAGGAATGCATCACTTCGGTTGTGGGTTCGATTCTCGTAACCTTGTCTGACGCGATGGGTAGTTGCCCGTCCTGTAGGTTGTCCCTTTTTTTAAAACTACATTATTATAACATTCATTCAATAATATCAAAAAAAATTCTATCATTAAACAATTATATCTTATGTCTAACATAATTTATTCCAATATTTATTCGTATCTAAAATACTTCGGTCCATGATCATAGTATAAAGAAAACTACTACTTGTAAGGTCCCATAACAAGCATGTGAATACCATCATTTATCCCCCATATATCATAAGATATATCTTGTATGACACATTCCAAACATATAAATACCTTAATCATGTATTCTTTTGAAACATAAATTACAATATAATCTTAGAGAAATCATGAATGTTATCAAATGTTAACTCTTTCCACATACCAAAATATCAAAATTTCTATATACTCAAACCCTGATATTACTTTGTCCTTATATCAGTCGTGAGCCCATGAATACTGTCAAACATATTATTTTCTCCTTATCCCTTCATTATGCTCGTATCATCTTCTTTATAAAAATATTTCAATCACTTTTCATGGTTACTGGTACCATTGAATTTTTGAAAACCACAATAAACTAATACATAGATATTTTAAAATTCCATGATACTAAAATTACATTCCACACTACTATTTTTGAATCCTGTTACGTAAACACATAATCATTCCACCACATCATTGTCATACTCAACCTCACAAATAGTGATCGCATGTGACTTCCCTTTTTAAATTTTCCTTAAGAGGTTGCTCACATTGATCATCAATTACCCTTGGATTAGGGCATAGATTAGCATAATGCCCCAATTCATTTCACTTGAAGCATTGATGTGTTGGTGGAGCGTTCTCGGTAGTCTTTTCTATATTCACGTCATTTGAAACCTTTTTCCATTACTTCGGCACATAGCTACTTTATGACCTTCTTTTCCACACTTGAAACATTTTATAGTACCTTTTAGACAATCTCCACCATGCTTCTTTCCACACATTGAGCATAATGAAAAATTCACCTTCTATTCAACATTGTTCTGAGGTTTTTCCTTCAACACCATCTTTCGTTTCTTGTCAAAACCATGAGATGGATATGTTACACCAAAATCCAGTTCTACCTTGATAGCACAACCCACAATTTCTTCATAGCAACTGTAGTCTCTTATCGATAATTCCCTTCTAATACCTAGTTTTAAGCCACTAAAGAATCGTTAATTTTACTTTTAGGTTTGATGATAAAGCTAGATACATACCTTGAAATCCTTGTGAAATTCACGTCGTATATACCAACTGATTCATCATCCTTCTGCTTATGGTCCAGTAACTCCTTTTCTATCTTTGTTCGAAGAATATGAGTGAAGTACTTATTGAAAAACAAGTTCTTGAACTCATACCATTCCATGGATTGAATTTCATCTTGGGGCCTTGTATTCTTAATTAGAGTCCACCACCGTTCTGATTCCCCTTCTAAATAGTAAACAACTAAAATGAATTTTTCATGTTCTGAACAACCAAGTATGGAAAATATCTTTTCAATGGTACTGATCCATTTTTTAGAAATAAGTGGATCAGAAGACCCATTGAAATAAGGCGGGTGTTTCATCATGAAGGAATCAATAGAATATTGTTCCCTTCTCTGATCATTTGGAAATTCAGAATAATTGATAGCTTCTGTAAGTATCGCCATAAGATTTTTCACTCCATCTCTCAGAACGTTTGTTTGTTCAGGAGTAAAATCATTGCATCATCCATTACATTGAACAATATGTTCCTTCGGGTTCCAGCCATCATCTGAAACCCAAAAATAATTGTGTGAGAGGAAAATTCATGCTAGGAAAACAACATAATAAAGGGGGAGTACCTTCAATATCTAACATCTTAGGTTTAATTCTAATATCATTACCATAATTATAGGACTATAACCTATACTTATACTTAACCTTAGGGACATCCATAGACATACCTTAGAAATATCTCTAGGAATCTCAATAATGTTTTTGCATCCTAGTTTACAAAGGATAACTAAACCTTTCCTCTAATACCAACTATAGAGACCCAAAGCTTGACATACATGGACATTACATTACTTTCGCAGAATACATAATTCATCACAAAAAAAGACACCAAAGGACCATAATAGTTTAGTGTCTTTGGAAAAGTGGAACATAATCTTCTAATCACTGTGAAAGATCTTCAACATCTCCCATAAAGATCTTCCCCTTTTGTTTTCATACCTAAAACCTTTCATTATATCTTGTGGAAAAGAAAACATAAAAAGGGTGAGCTCAAATGCTCAGTAAGGGTAAACATAGAGAACATAAAACAGCCCATAAACATTTGAATGAAAAAACATGAACAGAAAATCTAAACATCAAATTTTTGAGCAAGGACATAAATCTTGGAAGTACATAAGGAATATATCACAAAGGAACATAAATCATGATAAAATAGAATGGGAATAAAACATTTAATTATGGAAAACCATTAAGCACATGATATGATTTCCATAGAAGCCATGACATTGCTTCCAAGACCATCTTAGTGGACAAAGTCCCTTTCTGAATAGAGTTCACTACTCGTTCAAGTCATGTATCACTTAATAGGATTAAATTACCATTCCAGCCATGTCTATATCATGAGATATAAATCAGTACCCAATGCATTGAAGGGAGATATTTTTCCCACCCATCTCATAATGAAATCATTCTTAGGTTTTCTGTAACATAAACATAAATCATTCATCATAACCCATAGAATAAAATGGGTTTCATAAACATCATCCCATTATAAAATAATCAAGATAAAACAAATGGATATCATTTCATCATAAGAAAAGTGAAAAAATTTAAATCCTTGAGACATTATACATGAAACATACACATATAAAATAATGTCATCATAGATTGAAAATGGTTTTGATAAAACACTTGAAATGAATTCTTGAGGATAATATCCTTTCATCTTCAAAATCATTTTATTTTCGCAAAATGACATGAAATTTTAAAAGAAAAGGATTTTTTAGAAAATAGTCATGACATCTTGTAAAGTAAGATTCATGAATATACGGTGTTATAAAACCGTAAAAATTCATTCATGCCGTCTAAGTTAAAAAAACATTCTCCTCGTACTTTTAATGGTAAAGTCAGAAAGAACCACATATGGTAAACAATAGAAGGATTCCTTACATAACAAAAAGAAAAAGTCAATAGGGGTAAACATGACATTAAACATACATGGAAGAATATTAAAAACTTTATGAAAACATTTTTATGGACATGGATTTAAAATATAACCCCAGTAAATACTTTCGAATAAACAATCTCAGATAAGAACGAGACTGGAATAATTATCCCTTACCTTAGGTCCGATATGCTTCGTGCATATCTGAACCTCCTGTATAATGATTTATATAATGTCATTTACTTATTGCAGAATCATATTCATTGTTATGATATCATATATGGTTCACTTATGACTTTATATTCCCCGTTCTTTTGTAAATTCCATGTTAAAGAAGCGTTTTGGGTAAATCATTTTATTTATCGTATGTGTTTTGACTTGTTGTTATTGATATTATTATTACTTATATCATTATTTACTTACATCCAGAATTCAAACCATGATTTATGTATCATATATATTTATTATATATATATATATAAATAATATATAGATGAATGAAATGAAATACACTTTTCATGTAGACGATAGGTCGTACGTACGCATGAACACTGTTTTCCTTTCCTTATGGACTTGAATATAATTAAATAGATGACATATATATATACATAAATCCAGTAGCTTCATTATGTCATATATTTCATTATTATTTATTATATATACTTTATAATCATTCTTGATTGGTTAACATGGAGAATTAATCTCATTGCGTCGTGGAGACAGTAATCCGTATGTACGCATGAGTGATGATATAGTTACCATAATTAATGAATCAGAATCAGTATGATGTTATAATAACCATATATATTTATTCTTTAAACCATTATACCCATCCATGTAAGGTGGTGGTAGAAAAATATATTACACCACAGTGTGGAGACGGTATTCCATACATACACACGCGCGGTGATTTTTTTTCCATAGGATGGATAGAAGGTGAAATGGGTTTGACTCATATTTATAATAACACATAGGAATATTAGTGATACTGATGTTCTTAATTTATAATGAAACAACTAAAGAAGAAGAAGTTGAAGAAGAAAGAAACTTGAATGAATCGGAAGAGGAGATTACCTCTTCTTCGACGCCCCTCTTTTAGGCTTCCACTTAAGGCACTAGAGATTGTATTTTGAGGAAACCAGAACAACTATAATGTTTCTAGGGATGTGTATAAGGACATTGTAAGGGTTTGGCCGAGCTTGAAGGCTCAAAATTGTGTACAGTGAAGAGGGAGGAGGTTCCCTTTTATAAGGGAGGAGAGGGGCACTTTTGAGAAAAACATAAAATATTATTTTATAATAAAGTCATACTCAGTTTATAATAGCTAAAAATTGATTTATTTCGAGACTAAAGTGGGTATGGGTATAAATAATCTCAACCAATAGGTTTTAGACAAGTTTAGATTACTATTTTTACCTTATCATTTAGATTTAAATCTAAGTTAAATAATTTATCTTTTACCGTGTCTTCTTGTATTCTTACACTATATGGTTAATTATCTTACTATAACCACCCAAACGAACCTCGAATGCTTCATTATTAATATATAAAACCTTTTCTATGTCATTTTTACAAAAAATAGATTTTTATTAATAGAATAACAATTAATAATATAATATTTGTTTTAAAAACTATTTTATGCCAATTTTGACACTATTTGGTGATTGATTTTTCTGAAACCCATAACAGCATGATTAGTTAAAAAAAATTAATTGAAGATATACTAACATGTCATATTAACCTAAAAAATAGTGTAATTCATAAAAAGTCTAAAATAAAATTTATTTTGGTATTTATATTATCAATTATGTTAATATTTCATTAATAAGTTAATTACTGTATCATCTTTGTGTCATAAATAATGAAAATTATTTAATGTCTAAAAATTATGAATAAAATACCATTATGTAGGAAATAGTTTTAGATTTCTAATGAATATTTATAGTTGAATTTATCATATGTATAAACCTATAATAAAAAAAATTAGTTATTAACCATTGATTTTAACTCTTTTTACTCTTTCTTAAATAAAATAATAATAAGTGTCCAAATCTAATCCATGTGGACCTAAATGGTCATATTTTATTCCTAAGGTTATTTTTCGTAGAATTAAACTAATCCAATAGAATTAGGACATGTTTTAGGAAAATAATAATATCATTTTTACTCTTAATTACCCTATTTACTTTTAACCGTGGTAAATAAAAGTAAAAAGTTACTATTCACCAAAAATTATTTTTATCTTATTGAACCACATTGTACTCCTTGATATTAATTGTGTCTCTCTTATTTTCGAAATTAAACTCACAGAAGTGGTAAAATTAAGTTTTATGTGAATTTGCAAATTCTCCTAGGAGGTGGGTAAAAGATGGTGAAAAGTTCAATAAAATTTATATATATATATATAATTATATTAAAATGACTCCAATGAAATACATAGAAATTATATAAGTATTATGTATATATTTTGACCTAAAATAAATTTAAATAAAATAAATAATTATTTAAATAAAAATTCGGTTTTAAATTATAACTCAGTGTTTTTCACTATTCAAAAAAAATTTAATGTTTTTAGAAAAATACCAAAACTTTACCCTAGGATAATTTAGATATTATGAATCCAAAAATGAAGTCCATTTTGAAAGATAAAATTTATAAAATTTAAAAAAATGGGTATTAATCTTAATAGCATCTAGTTTATATAATATTTTAATAACATATTGTTGTTTAGTGAAACTCGGTATTGCGTACAACGCAAGCTATCGAGAAAGGTTGATCTCGCGTTCAACGCAAGCGAAGAATAGTGTTGTGTATACTACAAGATTATACAGTGTTGTGTATAGTGCATGATAATATTGTCGTAGCGTACAACTAAAGACATCAACGAAATTAAAAAAGTATAATTCTCAAAAAATATCGGGGTGTTACGACCATCAATTTGAAAGCGTATATGCAAATAACACAGAATCTTGTGGCTAAAATGAATTGGGGAACAAAATATGATTTTTAAATAATAATAATGATAATAATAATTATTTTATTTTATTTATACTAATAATTTTTTACATATATAAAAAATGATATATATATATATATACAAAAAAAGTTAGAGAAATGAATATAAAATGTAAATATAGAATTAAAATATTTATAATTATATGTAAAAATATATAAAAATAAGAATAAAAAAATTAATATATATACCACAAAACTCAGAAAAAATAATAGTTGTGGGAGTAGTAATAGTAATAGAACATTATATACAATAATTTCTATTTCTATTTATACTTACTATATATATAGTGACATATAAGAGAGAAATATATTTAAATGATGATTCTAAAAAACAAAATGTGTGTGTGTGTATTATAAATAATCACAATATTAAATATAAATACTACATTTATAATTGAGAATTTTCTCGAACACTTCCTCATACACTTATTATAATAAATTTATTAGGTAATTAAATACTTTTCATAATGATAAAAAATGTAGTTATTTATGAAATTAAATATCAAATTATCTGAATATAAAAAAAATTAAATTTAAATAATTTATATTAAATTTAAATGAAACATATATACAGAATAGAATATTCATCATAGAAAGAAAATTATAACATAAAAAATTATTTATTCACCTTACATAGTATATAGATATATACACTATAAAATATATAATTACTTAATAAATTGAATTGTAATTATGTAAATAAAAATTGAAAATGGACACCTAGTAAAATTATTATGTTGAAATACTAACTAAATTTTATTACTCAAAAATATTAATTGAAATATAAATATATTTATAATTAAAATGTAAATTGTCATTAAATATTTTAAATATAAAAAATAATGTTATTATCAATGATTTTTTTTTGAAAATTCACACGATAAATTTACTGTGTTGTCTACATGGGAATAAGTAATAGAACATATAATTAATACAAAATGGTAATATAGAAAAAATACTACTGAATATATGATATTTCCTGACCCTTCAGGACCAAACACATTCTATGATTAGGTCAATGGTGTTATCCCATTTCTTCTTCTAATATACATGACCTAAACCACTACTGACCAACACCGAGTTGGAATATAACTGATGAAGAGAGGCCATAGCCTAATGAAAATATAAAAAATAGAATTCTATAAATAGGTCATAATAAAATATTTGAGAAAAGTAAAAGAAGTTATTTTATATATAATGGTTGAAAAAATGCTCTGTTCCAGAATTGAAGAACCTGTATAAAAACCATAACTAAATGTGAATAAATTAACTCCCAAAAAACCCTATGTAAAACCAAGATAATGTAACTATGGTTATACATCTTCATAATGAACTATCTCCAATCACTAATTTTGTCTAACAATATCACCTCTGGGTACCATTATGCTCCAAACATGAAAAACCATGATCATCCATTAATTAATCACAATAGTTTTTTTCCACCAATGAGGTTTGTCATAACCTGATCAGTGAACCACCATGAATTTAATAACATCCTAGCTATTCAATTATGTGTCCATAATAATTTTTATTTTTCTCACAAATTTGGAATTGGGAAATATTAACAATCATTATTCACTCATCTCCCAAGGATGTATCTTTTTTAATATCATTTTATTATTCACAAATAATGACTAATGTTCTTGGATTTTATTATACCTTTCATATTATATTAGAATACAAATAATAAAATATATCAATACATATTTTTATGTGGGTTTCTATGGATTATTGTATTGTAAGAGACTGTATAAAAAATTGAAATGTAGGGTAAAACATCAACTTGTAAAAAAACCATTCATGTCTAATGAAAGGTGAAATAATGAAATTAAAAAAAATTTGTAAGTAAAAAAACACATGATAATATAAAAATTTGGGAATTAATTGAGAGATAAATAACAAAATCTATCATATTAACAAAGATGATGGTACAAATGGATGTTCCCCTCTTGTTTATTTATTTCAATATTTTTTTCATTTTTCCTTTTCTTTTTTTGGAATTAATTATTTTTTCCATTCTTTAAACTATATAAATTATTTGATATAAAACTATTTGTACAAAATTAGAATAAAAATTTTTATGTCTTTTTCACAAAACAACCTCTTCCATAGATTTAAGATGAATCTTATCCCCAAAAAAAGATGACTACAAAAAAAATCTATGAAATGAATTAATGAAAAACATTACCCACCCCCTAAAACACATAGTTATATTTGAAAAAAAATCATCTTGTAATATTCATAATATATTTGGGTGGTAATAGTTCTTGGTATTGAAATTTGGATATCCAAACTAGGGTCATAGTTTTCTAAATGTGACTTGAAAAGAAGGGTAATTATATGTTTAATGGATTCTATTTGGATTAAATGATTCTCATAAGGAAAATAAATTTCCATCATTATTTTCTTGAATGAAAATGTTTTAGAGGTTAGATCTAATGTTAATAAAATTATAAATCATACATGGTGGTGAGAAAAACATAAATAATGTGTTTTCATAAATAAACAATGCATTAATACTCTATTATTACCACTTTGGTATAGTAAAATATCATTTTCCAATCCAAATTTGGTATCTCAATATATAGTGTTTTTGAAACTTATTTATTAAATATGTTTGGGGATAAAAATGAATAATATTTGAGAAGAAGATAATGCATTTGAGTCATGAAAAAATGTTTATTTTTTTTGAAAATGATGCGTAACCATTATGGTTTTATGATTTTTCCACTTTTTATTTTTTAAATAAAATTTCCAAATTATAAAATGAAAAAAAACGTTTTATTAGGGTGAACATTGATAGTGATTAAGAGCAAAAATTCGAGATAAAGATTGTGAGACAGAATGATTTTGGGACAAATGGTTGATACAAGGTATGTATTAAGACCTCTTCCATTAAAAAATATATTTATTTCCAGAGAATAATGCTTGGAAGAATTTCATATGTTTAATTTTGTTGGTTTATTCATAGGTAAGATCATAAATATATGCTTATTTTACACATGAAAATAAAAAATGTACATTAATTATTTATAGATAAACAATAATAAAATGAATAAAATAAAAAATTAGTTTTTCTTATTTATAATAACTATATTATCTCTAACATATCCTGATAATTGGAGTGGACTACCCATATTTCCAGGTTATGTGCGGTTTCCACAGTTTAGAAGATCATATTTTATTATACTTTTGGTTATTATGGAAAAAATTCATTGTGATATACTTTTTTTCAATGAAAATAAATGATTCAATATTTATAGGTGTACTTTTTATTTTAGTGGACTAGGAAAAGAGTTTACATATCTGACCATTATTCTTATATATGGGAGGATTTTCACTCTAATGAGTATATGATTACAATGAGAGGAATTATATTTCCATATAGTTCATATTGATTAATGAATTCTCATAAATATTAATCATTATACCAATATCCACATGAACATTAATGGGATAGAAAATTGGATCCTAAATTATCTCCAAAAAATGCACGACATAGTGTGTGTTATCATCATTATCCTCATCACCCATATAATAAAAAATTTAAGTTAATCCCTTTAAGGATCAATCTGTTTGTAAGGTTCCTCATAGAGAAACCATAATAATAAAAATAAATGATTTATTAATGTATTATATATTTTATCTTCTACATCACTAACTAGAAAAAAAATCATAAAATATATAGAATTTATGTGGTTTAGATTATTCTTTTACCAAATTTTCATGAATCATATTAAAAAATTAATATCACTCACTAACATCCTTGACGATGACCATATCAAAATCATGTTACAAATCCGTTTTCTGGTCCATAATTTTTTCCCATTACACATTATCCCCATGATTGGAGGTATACATTACTAAAAAAATTTAGTGAAACTAATTGATCTTATTATAAAATCAATAATTATAGGAAAAATAGAATCTTTTTATATTAATTTATTTTATTCATTTGATTAAATTTTTATGGGATGAAAATAAATTGACTGATTTTTTTTAAAATCTCATGAAATCATGATAATTTTATCTGGGAAAAAATAACACATACCAAGAATCAAACATCATATACTTTATAATAAATTCTATATTGTAACATGGATAAAATCTTAGGTTGTTTTACTGTTATTTTTATTACAGATAATTTTTTTTATCCATGAGATGGAGGGATATGGTTTCATTAAACGATCATTATGAACAATTGTTCAATTTACCTGTAATCTAAGGCTTGGCTAGAGATTCAAACCACGAATAGAGGAGAATATGTTTATTTTGTTAAAAAATATATATAAAAGATAACAATTACCTTTATATAGTAAGGTTTATTACTTATAGATATCTATTACTTTTAAAATTATTACCCCATGAATTTAAGTACATGCACCGATTTATAAGCGATTAGGTGTCTAGTTTTTCTTTCAAATATGTTATTTAAATGAAAACACTTATTTAACCAATTATTATAACAGTACACTAATATTGATCATTTATGAAATTCTTCGTATAAATATTAAATGTTTTACAAAATGTTTAAATACAACTGGACGTTTTTAAGAAATATTGGGGGAAAAACTAGTGTCAAATTTTTCTGCATTGTAGACTATTCACATTTCAATATGCTAACATATCATGAATTTATGATAATGAAAATGATGGAATATAGGTGGATGTCAAAAATTAATTAATTAAAATTTCACTTCTATATATCGATTTATATTATATCATTTGGACCGGTATTTTATGAGATATTGACCATTCATTAATAGGGGTCAAAAATATTAATAGATTTCAGGGTCTTCATTTTTTTCTTGGTAAGGGAAATTTTTGGGGGGGTGAAGCATTATTTCATAAAAATTCATTCTCAATTACTTTATTACTATATATTTATTTTCATTTAATTTAGTATCATTTATTATTTACAGTATTATAAAACCTAACGATTCATGGATTACTAACAATAGTGTTGTTTCTTCATTCATTTTCACAATGGGCCTCCAAATGAAAAATTTATATATCCCTCTAGGTTAATGATATGTTGTAAAATATTCTATAAATATTAAAATTATGAATCGCATGACTTTTATTCAATGATAAAATTTCATTATCAAAATATGATTTCTTTTACAAAATTGATGAATTCAAATAGTGATACCACTTTGTATTAAATAACAAAATAATAACATTGTTTGAATAATTATGATATTTTTTGACTAAAATATTTTGAAAGATATTAAAAAATTTAGAATAAAATTTAATTTTCTATATTGATTATACTGAGGGAATAGACCATGTGATACACAAATAACCTAAAACACTATAAACATCTACTTGATTGATACAGGTCAGGTTAGTAATATGTACATATCCTATGATTGTATCTTCATCCTACAATAATTCAATTTTCCAATAATTGTGTCTCACTTTTCTATTTCACCTTATTTATTCCCATATCATCTAATTTAAAATTAGATGACTATATCTCCCCTACGATGCCATTTTTGGGAATTACATTCATGAAAATTTATTATAAATATATTCACATAATCCATGGTAACCTCCTCAAACCACTAACCTTAATGATATTATGTCACTTATCATCCCAAATATCCTCCATCACCAATAAATGATTCATAATTCCTCAACCACCACAAAAAATTCAAAATATATTGATAATAAACTAAAATTTTGATCATCAACTAATTTGAGACAAGACCAACTTAATGAAATTCAGGCATTAAAAAAAATTAGATTATCAGAATATTGTCTAAAACAATTGGTATAGGAAATATCTAAAAAATATCAAACCATTGTTATGAGGCCAAGAGTTATTGAGTTAAACCAATGTATTTATGGGAATTTGGTGTATATTTCTATACCAATGATAGTAACCGATTATGTAGACCTCCGATTCCTATGGTTTTGTAAACCATTTTTATAGGTGTGATAAAAGTTCCAACAAACATACACCACATTATCTCATCTATGTTTAATTATAATTAAAATATTCAGAACATATGGTAATCTATACATATGTATCAATAAAAAATTCTAAACCTAAAAAATATTATATATAATTAATTTAAACAATTAATGACAATAATTTATTGCCTGCATATATATTGAGTTTTAATGACATGTTGAACTATGAAATAATAAATATTCAAAAAAATAATATCATAATTAAAAAATATCAATATAAAACTCTACACCATTTTCCTGGAAACCAATAATTTCATGTTATTCACTGAAATTACCTTCTTATTAATATCATCTCTAGAGTCTCTATCTTCAACAACATCATCAACATCACCCCCAAGAAGTTTATCATATGAACCACCACTAGGATCGTCATCATTATCATATGAAAAATCAAATAATCCATTTATAATTGAAAAATATATATTACTAAAAACATCATTATCTAGTGTAAGTTATGTTAATAAATGATTCATTTAATTCATGAATTTCTCCATGACGTTTTTACTTTTTTTACACCTGTGCATGGTTAATTTTTTTAAAAATAATTTCTCTTCATGAACCTCATACAAGTTAGTTCTAGAATATGTTTTCAAATTTACCTAACATAGGCCAATACATAGTTGTAATAATGTTGTTACCAAGTCATCATTGAACTTCCACAAAGTGATCTTTAACTAATACCTATTACAGATGACCAACTAGCCCAATGTTTTCATCATATTTCTCATCAAGGGTCAATTAATAACACTGTTTTCAATATTAATTATATATTTAAATATCAAAACACATTAAAATTTTTAATGCATTATATTAATACATATAATCATTTAATTTGTTGAATAATTAATTAAACTCATATCATTCTTTATTCTAATAGAGAGTGAATGTTTTAATTGGGATACATCCATTATGATGTTCAACATCATCCAGGGGAAGTAACAATGGATCTCTCAAAATAATATCAACTATATAATAATTATAAATTTAAATTAAAAAAATTATATGAAACCTAGAACATAAAATTATTTTTTATCCAAATTCTTAAAAAACCTAATTAAACATAATTATTTTTAAATATTACATAGCTTCTTTCATAACCCCACATATTAATTCTTCTTGAAGGGATCCCATACTTCATGGAATCATTGTTTTTTATTTCTTATAAGATTATATTGAATAATAAAAATAATTTTTTAAATAAAATTATTAATAATAATAATACTAATATTAAATCATAAATAATTATATATAGTTAATAACTATGACCCATCACTCTTCTAATAGGATATAATCTCATGGTACTACATTACAAGGAAATCATTCATGGTTGGTATACCATTTAACAATGCATAGTAAAATAATCAGAGTAATATATAATTAATTTGGGAATAGTGTTCGCAATTCAACTAATTAAATCAATCATGATGTCATTATACATTTTCATATTAGGATAGTTATGAGAAATTTATAAGCCTAATATTAATTTGATTTAAATAAATAATAATGTTTATTTTATATTTATCATATTTTATTACCAATATCATTATTAATTAAATGAACATTATTTCTCTATTTCAGGTATCCATGTGATTTATTTAATGTGAATAATATAATTATATTTTTCTGAGGTAACCATAAAAATTATACACTCTTTACCAACTCTATGAATCAATTTTTTGTATTTATTTTAATATAATATTATTTCTGTATGGATGACCCATACTTCATGAATACTAGCACACCTAATCTTTAAATTATAAAACCTATGTAATGAATAAAAAAATTATATTTAATACACATTTCAACAAAAAAAAATCATAATGTTGTCTGTCAATACCATGTGAAAGATGAGTAGGCTCTGATACAAGATAAAGATGCTTAGAAATTTATGAAGAATATATTATAGAGAAATGAGAATAAAACTCTAATGTTATAAGAAATGTTGGAAATTGTGGTGGAATAGAAGTGTAATGAAATTTAATGAACAAGATAATTTATGAAAATATATAGAAATGATCAGTAGAAGCATCTCTAATAAATCAAGTAAAATAGTAGTATGTGAATGAGTAGTAAATGAGAGATGGGGTGGTGGTTTTATATGTAATTTGGTTAGTTGGTTACTCCATGTACCTCTAATACCTCACCTAGTTGACCAATCATTATACTCACAAGTAACCATATTATAACATACAAACAAATTTCTCATAGATGATTACTCTCAATGAAAACATAAGAATAAATAATAAAAATATATTTAATTTTTCCTAATAAGAGGTGGAAATAAAAAAACCTAGTAATACTATTTTATAATTCAAAAAATGAAAAATGGTGACAAAACATTACCAAGGAATACTAATTAGAAAAAAAACAGGGAATAAAATATGGTATAACATAATCAAAGCATAAAAAGTACAAATTTAATATTTTTAAAATGGTTTTTATAACCATATAAGGATAGAAATTTTTTTATTTTGTATATAACTAATTTTTATATCTTCTTGAATATCGTGTTATTATTAATAAATTTATCAATACATGAATAAATATTATTTGTATAAATAAATGTTTAATTATACTTTATTTGATTTTTTTCCAATAATAAATACTGAAATTTTAGTATTAGGTTCAATATAAATTTTTATAACATGATGACAATTTAAATTCCAGATATATTGTGTTCTATCATTATTTTATGTGAAAGAAAAATATTTATTAAATTGTATTTACTTCTATAGATTTGATATTTTTTATTGATTTTCATTAATGATTTATATACATATAGCTTCAATAATGGAGTGATTATTATAAATTTATAATGATAATAAATATATCTAAAAATATTTCAACTACACCTCAAACTATTTTATCCATTTACATATACAATTTCTCAATAGAACTCTATAAAACATGTGGTGTCAAATCTACAGTTTTCCATTTTTTTTAATCGTGTTGGGATTGATAGCTATAGTTATAGTTTTTCAAATTGGGTTATTAATTCATTTTGAAATAAAAAAAATATATAATAAAACATCTTCTACCACACCAATTTTAATTATTTACATATAAAAATTAACTAATAATCACTACAAATGATTGGTCAAAATTATTATCATAAAATTTTAATTCAAAAAGTTTTGTAATAATATATGTTTGTACAGATTATAGAGTTGTTTGATTCATATTTAGTTGGAAATTTAGAAAAAAAAATTCAACAAAATTCAATGATATTGTATAAATTTTCATATTAAAAATGGACCCGAATCCACTAAATAAAATGATTTGAATGAAAATGTGTTGTTGAGAAAAAATAGCATCACTTCTAAAAATAACCCACCACTACATTAGGATACAATTAGACTACGAAAATTTAAGTATTTGGTTTATTATATGAAATATTTGGTCAATACCAATGGGTTTAATATTGGTTTTAATTTCATTATAACTATTATCAAAAATACATCTTTGGGAAATTTCCATAATGAAAAAATTTTATTTTATATGACCTTTCACATAAAAAACTTTTCCCATTTAATGAAATATATATGGATCATAATAGTTTTATGGTTGTCTCATTCCAATAACTCGAAATTCATTTGGATTAATATATTTTATATTATATATAACGGAATCAAACCACTTGTATTATATAATTAGCACCAAACCAGGGGATGAGTGATAAAATATTAGTGTTTTCATATCAATTACATAATAAGATATGATTTCATATCACTAATAGATATCTGATTTTTTTACATAATGTTATTTCAATATAGTTCAAATAAATTATTACAATATTTCTATTTATTACACATTAATTCATATTTTATTACATAAATGTATTCTTATTACATCCTAAATGATCAAGATGTACAATGTCTATAGGAATTAGGGACATTACATAACTACATAAATCAGGGGATACATAACATTACTGAACTCTTATTTGACATGATCATTAAATTCCAACAAACATAAAACTACATTGGATAACCTGGGAACAAACATATGAAATTATTGACTTATAAATCCATGTGATGGAATAAAAAAAAGAATAACATGGAAAATATATTAGATGGTACACAATAAGAATATATATGGATCATAACAGGAACATGGATAATATAAAACGATATAATATTATAATCACAATGTAGGAAATATGGAAACATCATACAACATGACATAAGTATGAGTATGGAACATTACACAAGGAGGAGAAAAAGTCAAGGTTAACTAGCTAGACAGCTACATATAGAGAATCATGGGTCAAGGGTAACCACCAATACAATTTCAAATGATTTCTCATTAGACTAAACATTACCCAAAGCATTTAAGTTCTATCATGGCGCACTCATCATAATCATTTCATTCTCATTTCTATGTGTGCCACATATATATTATAACATGGATTCATTTAACAACATAATTTATTCAATGAGGAAGGAATTTGGAATATATAAATGAAACATCATGGTAATTTTGAATATTTTCATAATGGGGAGTACCATTGATAGAAAAATAGGTTTTTCATTAAATACATAATTAATTTATCATTGATAATTGTGGTGAAATTTTTCTAGAATAATGATGTTTCAAAAAAATTCATAAAAATGGTTGATGATAGTAAAATGGGGTTCTCTTCATTCGTACATAAAATCAGTATTAAGGTAGAAATGGACATACATTCCCCAACATTATTAAATGGGAATAGAATTTATCAAATCACAATGAGTAAGATAATAAATATGTGGTTAGGAAACCATACAGAATTTTGACATATTAATGGGTGTAAATAGTGGATCAAAGGATGTCTAAATTAGTGTGAAAGGAAGATATAATAATTTATTAATGAAATATTATGTAATAGAAATATGTAATATCATATACCATCATAAGCAACTGAAAAATATAAGACATACAATAAAAAGGATTTCTTGATAATAGATGGGAGTTGAAGATCCCTTGCAGAATTTCGGCATAGTAATGTCTTAGGAATTTTTTGAAATGAGAGAGGATAAATAATATATTATTAAAATTAAAACCTATAAAAAGTAATGGAACATTAATAATTGAATGTAAATATAATCAACTGAAATAAAAAGAACTAATTCAATGGATTTTCATGAATTGAATGATAATAGACAAGTCCTATACTTGAGTGTATTTAACCAAATGCTTTAGAGGGGACTCATTGAAGCTTGAGGAGCCTTGGTATAACAATAGGGAGTATATGGAAGTGTGTTTTCCTACTTCATGGAGTTTTAGTGAAGATAAATGGGAGCTTCAGTTTTTTATATAGTAATGGTGGGGAATTAATTTATTATATTGGTTTTGAAGTCAATATAATAAAATATCCAAAACCACAAACCATCACATGGGTTTTCCCATGGTTTCAACAAAAAGGCGTGTTTAGATTATTTTGTAATTAGAAAGGCCCAACATATTGAAATATCATCATTTTTATGTGTTAGTGAGTCACACTCTTAATAAAATGATTTTATAATCATAAAATATATTATAAGACTAGGATTATTTATATTTAAATTTCAAAATAAATAAAATAAACATAAAATAAATTATTCTAAAGAAAAAAATATTTTTTTTATGGATACATTCTCTAATATTTATTTTGTAACTATTTGTCCATTATGATGTCACGGAGTACAAAATATATTTATACAATATTTAAATTTTTACCTGAAAAAAGATTAACTTACAAAATTATAAAAAATTTACCGTTAGAAAAATTCAATTTCTTAATACATAAAATTGTATAAATTTTATCCAAATAATTTTTTAGAATATGAATTTTCCCTTTTAAAATAAATACTTAGATATATTGAAAATGACATTTTCATGAAAATAACAACTTTTTGAACCCTAATAAAAATTACAATGTTAATTTTCATACTAATATGATTATTTATATTAAATAAATTTAATTTAATAAGAATATTTTACTAAAATGTTATTTTTATAAAAAATACATCAATTCATCAAAATATTTTTTGTAATTAAATTTGAATATTAACCAAACATACTATTTGTTATTCAAATTTTATTTACAAATTAAAATTAATAGGATGATAATATATTCATTTCTGAATAAAACAATAATGTACATATTCATATTTCTAGGATATTGATATATATCTACTTAATAAACAACCATACGCCCTATGAGTAAGGTAAACGATAGTATAACATTCATGGGGTTGTTTAGTTAACATGGTGTGGGTCCTGATCTCGATGAGCATGATCTTCTCTCATAAACAGTTTTGAAAATGCTTAAGTTGTTGCATCTCATCTTGGGATTGGTCTATGGAAAATAATAAAAATTATATCTCCCTAAAACTCAAAAATAATTGGGGTTCATAGGGTACTATCCTTTTTCTTGAGGCCATCACTTCCTTTGACTGTGTAAAATTGATTTGTGAAACCCCAATAATTATACTAGTGATGTGATCAATGTTCAATGAGTATATTATTGACGATAAAGTCACTAAATAGTTATTAAAATCAAATTGGGTTTTATAAATCAAAATAGGGTATTGTGTTTTCAATATTCATATTACATAATAATACATTCAATTGATTCCAAATGTGATATTAATTTATATGATTTTGGGTCGTTACAATATTCCCCACAATAGAAATTTCTCCCTTGAAATTTTATTTTTCCTACAATAATATAGATGACGGTAACTCTGATTCATCAAATCCTTTAGTTCCCATTTTTCTATTTCAAACATGTTGTTTCTTCGTAACCCTTTTATGAGGGTGAATTTTCATATTATATATAACTATTTCTAGATTATTTAAGATCTTCACAAGGTACACCAAAGAGGAAAGCTCATTATCCTATGGTACCACCTCTGGATTGAGTACATGGGGGGGGGGGGGGGTTCTGGTACGTACTTTATCTAGTGGGATACATGTAATACATCATGTACTTCAGATAGATTTTGGGAGAGTTCTAGTTTATTTTCCATCCCACTGTTGTGATCAAGGATCTCAAAAGGGTAGATGTAATTTGGACTTGTTTTACCTTCTTCCCAAATGTCATAACTTTATTCCATCCAAAAATACATAGGAAAAACATGTCTCCAACATTAAATACTAGGTCTTGTCGATGATTATCATCATAGATCATCCATAGACTCTGAAAAGCCTTGATGTGTTTCTTTAATGATCTTAAAAATCTACATAATTTCAACATCCATTTGAGGACATTGAAGGTTTTGTTCCATAACATCTTCTCAAATTCAATTGTTCTACACCTCAACCCATAGCTATATTCATTGGGTTCTATATGGATGCTAGTGTCAAAAGAATTATTTTAAGTGAACTCTACCAAAGAACGATGTTGGTCCTATCTACCTTTAAATTCCATAGAACATCCTTAAAACATTTCTTCTGGAGTCTAAATAGTCCTCTTAGATTTTCCCTCAACATAAAGATGTTAAAATGTAATGATATTTAGTTATGTGATTAGAACATGTGTGAGACTTTTTGAAAATGTGGAGAATGATCTTGGATCTTGGTTAGACACAATCGAAAGTGGCTGTGTTGTCAAACCACTTATCTGATATATATTTGTGCAAATTGATCAAGTGATAAATCATCTTGAATCACAATTTAGTGTGAAGTATTTTTAAAATAATCCTAAAAAACCTTGATCGTGTCGTTTCATTTATATTTATATTTATGTTCAGTGACAAATTAAACTGGGATGGTTTCCCATTTTAATGTTGGTATGGGTAATGGTTTTATAATCCTCATAGACTTCATCCTTTTTTCCTTCACTTTATGTCATACCAGAAACATTGGTGTTCATTTAGTGATCTCTTTATTCATATTTTAATATCTACAGTTCTCCCGAAGATCTCATTACATATGTGGGTTTCATGGGTGAATGATAAAGTAAAACTATGTGTGTTATCAAATATTTCATTTTTTGTCATATGATTTGATTGAATGCATAGTATTTTTACAAAAAATCACAATTCATTCTTTAATAATAATAATATCTGGGGATTTTAATTTTCCAATACTTTCCATTTTCTTATGAATTCCAACAACAACTTTATGAGAATACATTATTCTTTTAATTAGATATGGTTGACAAATCATTTGTGAAATGATTAATGAAGTTCGTTACCTTATGATTCCACTATCCATATTCTTATGTTCTATAAAGATCGAATCCTTTTCAATTCTAATCAATTATATAATTGTTTGGTTCTTTCTTCTTGGAGCATCTTCCACCTTATTATCATTACCATTATGGTAGTGGATTGAGAATTTTTAATCCTTAATGATCTCAAACCATCTTCTGTAGTGCATACAAATCACTTCCTATATGTACATATATTTCAGAATATTTTGATCAGTATATATCTAAATCATCTCCCATAGAGATAATTATACTATATTATCAATGAAAAGATCATAGCTTCCATCTCCGGATCATCTATGATGTTCCATAGGATATGAATTTTTCATTATCCATTATCAAAAAGCTAAATCCCATATACAACGGATCGCTAAAAATTACAAAAATTTCCCCAATTGTGGGTAGTGTGAGCATAGTGGCAGTGATAATCCTCATTTTCAACTCCATGAATATTTCTTCAATAACATCATTCCATAAAAACAGTTTTCCCTTCTATGTTATCTTAGTAAGAGGTTTTGATAATCGTGAGAAATATCTCACAAATCAATGAAAATATTCAGTTAACCTAGTAAAGCTACCAATATTTGTCATGGATGTCAGCCTCATCAATCCTTAAAATTATTTTATCATTGATAGATCCATATACATTCCATTTATTTCAATGATATTCAACATGAATGATACTTCCCTCAACATGAACACACCCTTGTTCTACATTTAATAGTGCTTCTCCTTTCTCTTGGTCTTTAGAACAATGATCATATGCTCCCTATGATCATATTTGGTTTTAGAATATATTATAATATCATCTATAATAATACCATAAATTTTTTTAGGTAATGTATAATTACTCTATTCATCATGTCCAAGAAGATTTATGGAGCATTTTTTATTGTTAATGGAATTACTATGAACTAATAGTTCCCATAAATTGTAAAAAAAGAAGTATTGGGTATATTATCCTTCTCCACACTATCATGGTAATATCCTGAAAATAGATACACCTTATTGATGAATTTTTCCCCATTTTGATTATTAAATAAGTCATTACTTTTTGGAAAATGGTGTTTTTTCTTTATCATGATCATGTTGAGCTCACAATAATCAATGCAAAGGTGCCTTAGCTGATCCTTCTTCGTAACAAAGAAGAATGGTTCACCCCATGGTGAATAACATGGGTGTATAAACCCTCTATCCACATTCTCATGAAGTTGTTTCCTTAGATCCTCATGTTACACAACAATCATCCTACACAAAGGCATGTTTATTGGAAATTCCACAACATTATGCTCGATTAAAAATTAGACCTCTCAGCTATGAAGAAGGTCATACAATTGCTCAAGAAGCACATCATCATATTCCCGCAAAATAATAATGTATTCGAGTATAGAAATTCACTATTACTAGATCATTTTAGAATGATACGCTTTCTCATAGGGTAATAATATAAATTTTTTAGATTATGTTGCAAACGAAGATTAATTTTCTTCTTTTAACATGTATAGAAACAGGGGTCGATTCTCCATATGTAGAGTGAACTCTTTGGAATGAAATTTATGTAGGCTCTATATAGTAAAAGCCAATCCATTCATATATTTGTATCAAATTACACCAAATGTAGTATGAAATGGTTTTCCAGGAAATTCAAACCAAAAATTGGAACCAGGGTGGAGTTATATTCTATAGAAAAAATAATTTACCCTTTTTTCATTTTTCAATAACATTTCTACATAAATTTATTGTGGGAGTGATTGGATAGTTAAAAAAGCATTTTTTATAAAAGAATGTTTATAAATATTTATGATAACTCTAAATTCATTTTCTAATTCTGGTTCTAATTTATCAAATAAATATTTAGGTATGAGAGTTTTTAATATATTAAAAAAACAATAATCCATTGAGATTGTAGGGATAAGATATAAATTACATGTTTTCCATAACATACAATTTTATAGTCTTGAATATGTGTTATTCATGATGTATTTCCTAACAAATATTCATATTGACATTTTTCCCATAATAATGTTTCATAATGATCTTATTAATTTACCACAGAATATCCCCCATGAGTATCAAACCTGGTGAAAAAAATGGCTTGTTTTTATCTATAATAATACCCAAATTCGGGCCCATACCATCTTGTCAGAGTTGTTGAACCTAGATACATCTGTGCAAGGTCAAATTCTCCATACAGTATCCAAAAGGGATATATTTTTATGATAAACCAATTAATCAATACTAACTGTAACTTAGGGATGTTTTATTATGCATAGTATTTTTCTTATTTCTTTCTCTATAGTTTTCTCATGATACTCTAAAAAATAACTAAAACCTTTCGCTGATACCAACTATGAAAACCCTACACTTTATTTCATATTGTTTCATGTTTTATTAAAAAAAATTACTCTTAATAGATCCATAATGATAAAAAATTATAGTTACTTTTGGAATTATGTACATTAAAAATAGCTAATAAAATTTTATACATGAAATTATTGAAAACATATTTAAAATGATAATAAAATTCCAACAAACTTATAATTGAATGGGATTTCCTGCGGACAAATATAAGAAAGGGGTGAGGTATAAAGCCACGTATGTGAATACACATGGAATATAATTAAGAAGATATTATATAATGGAAGATATGTATATCAATGGATCATAAAAGGAACATGAATTATAAGTCATGATATATTATTATAATCAAAACATGGGAAATTTGGATACACCATTCATGAAGAGAAAAGTATCAGTCAAGGCTCTTTGTACATGGAGGAGGAAAATTCAAGGATAACAAGAAAATCATATTGTAAAGAGGGTATTGAGTCAAGGAAAACCCCCAAATCCATGGCACATGAAATTTAATGATATTAATAATTACATAATATATTTGGGAGCAACCTAGGAACATCCATCATAATCATTTCATTCGCATTCGTTAATGTACCACATTGACCATTTATCATGGATTCAATCAATATAATAATTTATTATGTGATAATTTAATTTTAAATACATTCATTCACATTAAAAATAAATAATTATATCTTTATAATGTGTAATACCATTTTTATATAAATATGTAATGTATTCCTAATACAATTATTTTGGCATGGAAAATTGTACTGAAATTTCGACGGCAAACTGAAATTACATAAAAATTCGTAAAATTAGCTTATGAGAGTTAAAGGGGTAAATAATCATTTTTAAATCAAATGTTAAGTATGAGGGACATTTAAATAAATGTCTCAACATTTGGAAATGTAAATTGATTATATATGATCATATTAAATCTTAAATAAATAATAGAATTCAAGGATCCTTATGGAATTTTGGCATAGTAACGAGTGTCAAAAATTGTTAATATGATGGTTAAATGAGAGTGAAATGAGGATCTCATAACTTATGAATCAAATGTATAGTAAGATAAATATGTAACATCATATCCCATCATAGGAAAAAAATACATAACATTAATATGGTGCCTGATAAAATAAGAGAGTAGACAATCTTTTTCGAAATTTATGCATAGTAATTTATTATGAAATGATAAAAATGATAGATGATAAATGATTATTATTTAAATTAAATCCCATTGATAGTAAGGTAATATTAGTAAATTAATACATGTATAATAATTTTAAATTAAAAGGACAAATTTTAATGGATGTGCTTGAGTTGAATAGATATGAGAGGAATCTGTTAGTAGAGTGTGTGAATCCATAGTATCGGTAGGGGCATAATGAAATATTTGTTGGTTACAAGGGAGGAATATAGGGAGTTGGGGGATTTTGTAGGAGATATCAATGTTGTTTTTTTAGTTAAATGGGTGATTGGGTGTGTTTATATCAGAAATGAGGGGAATATAAATATTATATAGGTATTGGAATATAAAAAATAAAGTAAAAAAACCACACCAAATAACATATTTTTTACATTGATTTTGTCAAAATAATGTTTTTTACATAATTTTATATTTCCAGGGGATGAAATTATAAAAAAAATTTCATTGTTGTTGCGAAGGTGAGACACACTCTTAACGAAATGATTTTAAAATTATTAAATTTAATATACGCCTTGGTGGATTTATAATGGCTTTATAAAATAAATAAAATTAACATAATATTACATTAATTTAAGGGGAAAACATATATTTGGGAGAGGATAAATTTTATATTATTTATTACATCTCTATTACCATTTTAAGATATTTTAATAAAAACCATATATTTATACAGTATTAAAATGTTTACATAAAAAATTTACTATCTGTGAAAATTATGAAAAAATAACCATATGATAATTTTGACATCCTAAATGAAAATATAATATTCCTTTAATTTAAATAAAGATATAAATAAACTAATTTTCACTTTTAAAATAAAAATGGACATTTATTGAATATGATGGATTCTTGATAATAATAGTTTTCAAAACGTAATAAAAGTTACATTTGACTTCATAAAAAGTACATGACAATTTATATTTAATAAAAGTTATTTAATGTTAATATTTTATTATAATTTTATTCATTTTATAAGTATATTAATTCATGTAAATATAATTTATTATTTAATTTCAATATTTCCCAAAAATACTACACATGATTCATAATAAATTTTAAAAAGTAAATATAATTAGAAAATAATATTTTAATTATTGTATTGAAAATTATTTACATTTTCTTATTACAACGGTCAAGCAACATACACCTTTAATACAACATTTTATTCACTAGGAGTAATGAGCATGATGGTGGGACTTTCACAGGGTCATTGGTTGAACAATGTTTGTGTCAGGATGTTGATGAGCTTGATCTTCTCTAGTACGTAGTTTTTCTCATTATTATGTTGATTGATATAGGCATGGTCTTAGTCTAAGGAATATCCTTGAAATTCTATATCACTCAGTGGATCTGATAAACGGGCTCCATATGGTAAAATCCTATATGTTGATTTCATCAAATCCTTTTTCTATACCAAATGGATTTGTTAAACCCCTATATTTATACTAGTTATCAGTATTCAATGACTTTATTATTAACGGAAAATATACTTTGCATTAATTAAAATAAAGTCTTATATCATAAAAAATCAGTTATTTTCTATAAATATATTATATAAAAATACATTTAATTAAATCATTAAGGGAATTTTATTTATCATATCATGGGTCATTGGAATTTTTTTACACTATATAACTATTTATAAAAAATTTATTGTCCCCAAAATAATAAATTATATGTCATGAAAAAGCATTGTTGGGATAAAACTCCAATGGAATTATTTTTTACAGACATAATAACATGTAAAATAAATAATTAAAATATATTAATATATAAAATTTTTGAATAAATATTTATTATTTATTTTAGAGAATCAAATTGTGATTCAATGGATATTGAACAATCTAGAAAATAATGGCTATAAAAATCCACTAGACTTTTTAAGGTAAAAATGAATTCTAATAATAAGTTATTATATTCTATTTTTAATTAGAGTGTAAATGTTTATGATATATGTATAATTTAATTTTTGAGATAACATGTTAATTTTTAAAATATATAAATATATGGTATATTTGTCAAATTAATATTAGGTAAACATGATTGTGTGATAGTCCAAATCCCACTATATAATGTTAAATATACCAAACATGTGTGATACATGATTTTTTTATACTTGATTAAATGATTGAAATATAGTATGAATTTTTTTATACTACTTATCTTCACTTATCATATATATTATATAATATAATCACATTATCCAAATACATTGAAAATATTTCTCCAACTTATTAATCTAAATAATTGTTCAGAATGGTATAATTAGGGCGAATCATATTCCAGGCATAAAAATATATTTTGAACATATTAAATTTATTTAAATACATGTAATGAAGGGATATAGTCAAAAATGTTGTGTTATAGTTGGATGTTTCATAGTTAAATTCACCATGTTTCTGAAAAATGATGATAGAAAATTTATTCTAATATATAATTATTAATAGTTCCAATTTGTGATTTTCATTCATGAAAATAATGGAAAACAATTTATAAAAAGGTATTTTTTTAATATGGAACAATATGATCACCATAAACAATTCATCATTTTGTAGTAAATGGTATATTGTTACAGATTAAATTCATACATAAGGATGTGAAATTCCTATGTCTTCAAGGATTTTCATATTTCCTTCTGTAACAAATTTAAAAAAATATCATGAATTTCCTTCATAAACTATAATATTCTGTATTACTTATACAATTTATTTATATAATGTTCTCATCTTAGGTGAAGAATATGGGACATTATAGTTGTTTTATTTAATACACATGAGATGCATATTTGTTAAGATACTCAAACCAAAAAAGAAATTAAATGATCATAAATCATCATTGGTATTATTATTGACTTTTATAAGGAGTGAAATAAGTTTTTAACATATAATTTTCTCAATTGTATTTATTTCAAAACAATGATGTAAAAAATAGATTGGCTAATATGTAAAATCAAATAAGATACTTTTCTACCTCTAATTGTAATTTTATTTAGTTGAAACATTTTTAATCATTGTATATTTAATTTTACAATTACCAAATTAAAATCTAACATCCTTAAATAAATTATGATAATAATTTGCCAAAATAATATAATATGGATTCACACTATCGATATTATTTCGAAACCATGTAGTATTTTTCTTCTATAGATGAATAATTTAGGAGAATCAACAATATCCCATTAAAATGAAACTATGACGATATTTATGAATTCTAGATAATATACTATTCATAATCATTGGATTGGATACATTCTTATTCATGAAATATCTATACATCATTCAATATATAGGAATGCAATTTCTCATCCAAATATGTGAGATCTATATCAAAAAGGTGTCAATTAATATTTCATTGTTTGTACATGCACCCACATGAAAATTTTAATCATGTTTATTATTAAAAATTAAAAGTGCATGTATTTTTAATTTATTGGAAAAAAGGTCATGATATTATAATTATTAATACTATAATTTGGGTTTCATTGACATAAAAGTAGAATGGTTATAAATGTTCATTGAATTAGGCTACATGTTGTGTGATTTAGCTAACCAAATTCATTATAGCTATCACTGGATTGAATCATCCTAACAGAACATAACTCATCTATAAAAATATGATTTCGAAAACAATATCTCTTCCATGATATTACATACAAAGGACTAACCAACACATTATTATCCTTAATTATCGAATCAATAACTAATAACATATTTTTAACCATTTATCCAAAACACAATATCATTTTATAGCCTAGGAATCAATTTAATGTTTCACAATAATTTCTATATCACATGAACTGGTTTTCCATCTGTATTTAGATTCCATAGTGATTTAACACATTATATAGATCCATTTTGGAATATCCCTTACTCCTAAAATAGTCTATAATATTTTAGTCATGATTTAATTCTATTAGCCAAAAAAATAAAATTTTTAATAAAAAAATAATTCTGTGTAATGATTTATTAAATATTTTTATCATTAAAAAGTACATCCTTATAAAACGTAAGTATATAAATTATTATACTATTATAAATATATATATATAATCAATCATAAAATTAAAATAATATTAATAATATTTTCATTTACCAAATTCATGATATACAAGATTCCACAAATATCTGACAATTTTTCACTCTATAATAAACAAAATTACCATTTATTTCATCATGTGTAATCATATAAGTTCTTTATTAAATTCTCATAACATCAATAAAATGATGATGAAAAATCATAAAACAATGAAATATTAAATTCTATATTCTACTCCTTTGGTTTAGACTATGAATGGGTTAGGTTTACATTTTCTCAATATTATGGTACTAGACATAATAGTTAGTTTGATAAAAAAATTATACGATAAATTAATTAATTCTATATAAATCATTGTATTACTACAGAATTACAAAATTTTATTCATATATCTTCTCTAACTGAATAATTATTCAATAAAAAATAATAAATATATAACTTATTTTGAAACTTGTTTGAGATAAAATCTAAATGTCTCGGGCCGAGAGGATGTTGAACAGGTTGGACACCTAGAAATAATTTTTCCCTAACATTAATTTATCATCCATTTGATAATGATGCCTAATAATTATTTATTATTAATATGACATTGTAAAATATAATAGTTGAATCTTTTAACATAAACAATATATTTTTCATGTGAAATTTATAAAAACAATTTACAAAAAATACCCCAATCAAGATATTCTTCAATTAATGAATATGATAATTTTATAATCTAAATTTGGGTTAGAGAATATTTTTATTGAGTGTATCCAATATATAATAACTTTATTACTTTTCAACATGAATTCCTTCATCTTTGAACAATTTTGATGGACCCTATGGTTTTATTGAGTATGATTTTTTCATATTACATTGTTTATCTTAATCATAGCTTATTCATTATAGATTTGGGTGATTTTATCCTTCATCCTATCATTCATGAGATTTAATAATGAGGTGGTTTTATTATCCTAGTCATCATAAAAACCCTGGATATATTTTCTATTTAGGAAATTCTCTAGTGGGAGGACGTTTTCTGAGCTACTAATGTTTTACACCAAAAATATTAACCCTAGAAAATGATATTTTTATGACAATATATAACATCATTTTAAATATTGATTATTTCACTTAAAAAATATTATCAAATACCAAAATCTATACAACCCCATTTTTAATAATATTATTATTTTATTTAAATGGTATGTGACAACCTGAAAATAACTAATTTCTATTTGAATTAAATAAATTAATTTTTTTTATTTAATGAAATTTATAACTGATATAATTATCATCATTGATCACTTATCTCCTCCTTTAAAACTTATTCATTATTTACCAAAACTATAAAAATAAAAATTCCTCAATTTATAATTAAATGAATTTTATATTCATAATGTTATGAAAAAATATTAAATTTACAAGTCAAGTAATTAAATATATATTTCTCATTACCTTGTAAATATACCAATTGATAAATTAATATGTTATACATCAATTCAATAAATAAATATTTATTTAATGTACATATCAAATATATATATAAATATATTAAAAATAAAATATATCTATTAACTAAATATTTTCCATCAATATAAACTAAATTAATATTCATTCTTAGTATTGAGAATAACATGTATTTGAAACGTTAAATTTTAATACAACATTACTAATATCAAAGGATACCCTAATTTTTAACCTTCTAGGCATCTTTTAAAGTGGCATTAGGTAGGATTGATATAATTTGAAACTCCAGATCTAAAAACATGTTTTTCACCCATAAAGAAATAATATAATTTAAAAGTTATAATCACTAGATATTAATTATCACGGTTTTACATAATATTTTTTCTCAACAACTCATTAATATGGTCTGACACTCATTTAATCAAAGAATAAGTTTGATATATCATTTTATGAGATCATAAAATGCTCTTATCAATCACCATGGAAATGGATTTAACTTTACTGTTTCAGTTTCAATCAAATAGTTCAGATATCATCTTTTTTTTCTTATAAGGGATATGTTTTTTTGAATATTCATTAATTTCATTTCACCCATAGATCACCCACTATACCTCACTTCCTCATGAATATATTGTTTCATGATTTTCATCAATTCATTAATTCGTCAATAGACGTAACTTCAAATATATATTAGAAATAATATCTTATCTAATATCAGTACATATATTTTCATATAATAACATCGAATGATATTTAATAATATTAAATTCAAAAAAAAATTGTCTATCATCATTATCTACCCATATAATGATTTAAAATTGATAACATTATGAGATTATTTTTTAGTCTCTTATTAGTACTATTCACATCACAATCAATATATTATGTGTCCCTATATATAATGTGATTTCATATGTGTAAAACTCAAGAGGGTGTTGAAATTAATTTCAAATTAAAATTGTTGTTAAATATTATTTATAACAAAAACTAAAAATATTTCTAATATATCATAGTTATCAAAATTTATAGATGTGTATAATTTTATTTTTAAAATATCATCAAAAATATTGATAATAAATCATTTTAAACCAATTTAAAAATATTTTACCTTTAAAAATACTTTTACAAAAAAATAACATGGTATATAAAAGACAAATTAAAAGTATATATTAACATAATATTTCGAAACATAGTATTATAAATTGATACAAATTTTTTTGAAAATAATATTAATGAAACCAAAAATTTAATATATAAAAAATAAAATTAGTTTTTATTTCCATGTACGGATCTAGTCCACTCGACATAAAAATCAACCATTTACCAAAAGTATATTAAATATAAACTGATCTATAACCTAGATTGGTTTATAGAAATAATTGTACATAAACAGTCTATTCTACTCAAAATCACAACAATAGTTATATGTTAGAAAAATAATTATATAAAAACTCCATCCATGTAGTCCAGAAAACACATCCTTCTACAAAATTAGTTTTGGGATTATATATAACAATAAATGAGTGATATATTATGTCTAGAAATATCATGTTATGTGAAGGATATTTTTCATGAAAATAATACTAAAGAAATATAAAATAGAGTTCAAATGGTTGAAAATAGTTTAAGAATTATTTTTTGAATTTTTTTCAGTAGATTTCGTAGTTGTGTTGTTCATTATGATATTTTTATCTTCTCATTATTATATTTTTATGTAGAATTGATTCTGAAATGTTTATGATGTTATAAGAAATTTAATTAAAAATTAATAATGAATATATAATAGGTGTATTGATTTTTTCATGAATAAATATGATATCTCTATCATGCAAGTCTTGCATGTATTTTTATCTATCCTCTAAAATATATCTATCACCATTATACTATTAAAATAAATATTCTACCTGAAATACCAATTTAAATATTATCATTGAAGGTTCAAATATTTTAGCTGGAAATCAAGACTCCAGAATATATTTTAACTAGTATATAATTTTACATATAAATTTAGATGGGTTCATGTTTTTAGTAATTTAATAATATTATACATACCTATAGATAAGTCACTTTACTATTTTTCACATCATCATTCATAATGGTTTCTCTATTTTTTTTTGAATCTAGTATGATGTATGGACGATTACATATAATTTTGGCCAATCATTTTATCTTATGAATGATCCCATTTTACATTAAACTGATCAACTAATACTAATGTTTTATCACCTACCAACTATGGTCTATCATATCTTATTTCTAATCGATTCTATTGATCACAGTTGCACTATTTGGTCATTGCTAAACTATGTATGATTTTTAAATTCAATTCTACAATTTTTTTTCCTAACATTCCCAAAAAAAATTATTTTATCTCATGTAATTGATCCAACCAGCCATGTGATCATACCCCTAGTTTTTATGTGATATTTATGTTCTATTGGTATGAATTTTGGTTGATATTTCTATTTATTTCATTGATCATTTCATTTTAAAAAAATCAAGATTGCAGAAGTAACCTTAGATAAAATATATTGTAATTTGTAATTTTTTTAGTCACTTGAATTCATTTCCATATAATCCACATTGTCAATAAATTTGATATGTATTTGATTGAAGGATGATTGTGGTTGATACCAAACAATTCAAATATTCTATTACTTCCCATAAAATGATTTTATATACCCAACACATAAAATTCATATGAAATAACATCAGAATGAAATTTAATTTATAAAATAAGTAATTGGATGAAATTGAAAATAACATCCAACTTTGATGATAACAAATCATGGGATAAATTAATATTCAATGAATTAAATATCATAGAATTTTTTAAATAGGAAACTAGAAATAATTAATTGTATATGTCAATTTTTTTCATATTTAACTATTATTAAATTATAATATTCCTATTCTAATTGAATATATATTTCTCCCCCATTTGGATTATCAAAAAAAATTAATAAATGGTATAATATTGAGGAAGGAATAAATAAAATAGAATGAACAGAATATAAAAAAACAATGACATTGAAATAGTAATAAAATGATATTTAGTTAAGTGTTTAGAATGATTATAATGACTCTATAAGAGTCTAACTAGTATCTGGATCCACAATAAGATAGGTATTTTCCATTTAATAATAATAAGATAAGGAGGAGTCATTTTATCAATTACAGGAGGCCCTTAAATTGAAATTTATTTATATATTGGTATGATCAGACTATGTGGGTAGGAAATAGTGAGAGAAAATTGTCTTCTGTGAGGTATAAGTGAGGTATGGGTAGGTATAGATGATGTGGTGGATGGTTCTTGGGTAACAGTGGTAGATATGTGAGTAATAGGGTGATCTAGATGCACTATCATATGAGTTTTATAAACATAAAAATAAGGCTCTAAAAAAGCGGTGATATTAGCCACAAATCTTGTTTAATATTCTGTAGCATGATGGAAATCATCATTACATAACATGAACTTTTTGTAAATTGAGCCATCACTAATGAATTATTAATAATTTATTTAAAGATAGCTATTACAGTAGGATTTCTAGACTCTCAAGATAATGAATGAAACTGATTCATGAAATATTATGTGATGTAAAATCTTCTAAGGTAGTACTTTATTAAACCCTTGACTACACATTTATATTTTTTATATTTGTTAGTATATTTTTAATAAAATCAAAATTATCATATTTATGAAAATAAATTCCCATTTTTACATGATATCATATAAACTTCATATAGTCTGGGATATTTTGAATTTCCTCTTGATTCAACCATTGAATCACGTTCTCATCAAATGATATTGATGTTGGAGGAGGTTCTGATGTAGTGGTTTATGTTCTAGACTGACTGGTCTTCATAAAAATATTCCTTGTATCTATAGAATCCATCATATATATCGTATCATTTTGCAAGGATTTTTTTCCATAAAAACATTCAATTTTCCATCATAGTGAGAAAATATTAGGGTAAATTTGATCAAATTTTAAGAACAAATTAATCTAGATGTTTGGAAAAAAATAAACTGTGAATTCAACTTCTACTTATATTTCATGATTATTATCTCAACTAATACATAATAATACTAATTTTAAAATGTCATAAATAATATTTGAAGTGCACTGTGTTGCATTTGTTGTCAATGAGGCATGAAGTTGTCTTGGAATGAATGGAAGTCAAGGAATGTCAAGAGGTGAATGACAATGGTTGTGATGGTGTTGGTGGTGAAGGAGAATGGCCATGGTACTAAGATGCATGTCACTTAGGAGATTCACTAAGTGGTATTGGAAATTGTGGTTGAAACATTCTCCATGAAAATCTGACGATTGTTGAGCTGTTCATTAAGTTCCAAGAACTTGTATCAACTGGATACAAAGTCACAACAATGATAGAAGACCATTCATTGTTAAGACAATGCATGAGGAGATGAAGATGATCCATCCACACCTCCTAAGTGGATGAAGTGAGCTGAAGAAGTCCATGCACTATCACTTAGTGCATGAGAATTAGAAGAAGATCCAATTGATCTCTGATTAGATCAATGAAGCACATTGAAGAAGTTTATGTGATTCAAGAGCTCGGTTGATGAAGAACCTTCGGGAATTCCCTCCTAAGTGAAGATTATTTGTTTAAGAAGAATGGAGGAATTCTAATGAAGAAGAAGAATAGAAATGTGGGAGAAGAGAAGAAATGGAGAAGAAGAGTTGTGGCACATGGCATTTTACACTTAGTCCTTATACAAAGTACTTAGTGTTTAAGTAGGCAAAAAATATGCCACCAAGGGCCAGCCTTAAGGGTTCAACCCCCAAGGCACATGTTGGCCTAAGGCACCACGCCCAAGGGGGGATCCCATGTGGCCAGCCCAAGAGGCAGGGGGGCCGTGTGTAAGCCCCGGGCCACGCAGGGGATCAGTTCCTGCGTAGCATGGGCGCCTGAGCGCGCGCCCGAGGTGCATAGTGGGCGCTAGAGCACGCCCGCGGAGGCAAGAGTGGGCGCAGAGCGCGCCCGCAGGTAGAACACGGTGCGGGGCGGCACCATGGGGGGAGAGGATTCAACTGAGCCGGTTGGAGGAGCGCTTAGTTGATAAGGCGCGACAATTCCTCTCGCCGATTCGATGTGGGACGCGGAAATTCCCCCGGGAGCAAATCTCGGCCGTCCGAGCCATCGCGCGCTTTATCCACACCGCACGATTCATCTCCGCGGCGATGATCTAATCCTGGCCGTCGCGCATCACGATCCGACGGCCGTGGCTCGTCTTCCACCTCGAGCTCGAGCCGAAGCCACCCGCGTTCCGCCGCCTGAACCAGAGCCCTCCGAGCATTGGATTTCGAGTTCCCGGCTGTCTCTTTCAAAGACGAAGGCACCCTCATGCTCGTATGATCCTACTGAACATCTCCATGCATAAAAAAGGAGAATGCACACGATGTATGGGAAATTGGAGTTCGGCTGAGGCATGCGAAGCTGCCGAAGGCCATGAGGATTATAGCTGTGCATGGATCGACTTAAGAGAGCCATGCACACGTTCGGCCGAGCATGAACGAGGAGGAGGAGAAAATAGAAAGTACCCGCTTGAAATAAAAAGAAAAACAAGATTCACAGAATCTTGAAAACCCGAAAAACTCGGGGATTTGAGTTGTATCTCTACGTGGATGAACCGCCTCTGCCTCGCCTATAAAAGAAGAGCCCAAGGCTCCAAAGAAGTTGCTGATCCTTTGTTGAATATCCGAAGTCCCGTGAGTGCTTCAAGCCTCACGAAGAACACTCTGCGCACCCCTGCGCGGCAGTGAAGCCCGGAGCCATCAGAGGCTCCGTGAGATCCTTTTGCGCACTTCTTGTGCAAAAGAAGAAGGAGGAAGGGCAACGCGACCTTGCGCGCCCCCCTCTGTGCACCGCGCCCCCTTGCGCGGTTTGCACTTGCGTGCCCGCGGTGCCTTGCACCCGTGGATTGCGCGGCCCTTGTGGCTTGAGCCTTGCGCGGCAGTAGGACCTGCGCGCCCGCGGCCATTGCACTCTGTGCGGCTGTGAAGAGAGGAAGGCCGCACCTCTTGCGCGCCTGTTTTGAAGGTGGAGTTCGGGTAGTGTTTGCACAAGAAGTGGAAGGCCGAGGCAGTGCCTCGTGTGTGAACTTTGAGAAGGCCGAACCTTTGTGATTGGTTGCCAAGAAGACAAGAACACCTACGGGCAGTGGCTTGTTCAAAGAGGGAGAACCCGAGGCCTTTAGTTCCTTGTGTGTGCACCAAGTGAAGACAAACACCTAAGCCTACATGTGTGCAAAAAGAAAACAAAGAGGCCGTAGCCCTTGTGTGTACAAAATGGAGAACCAAGTGTGTGCATAAGTGGAGTGCACACTTTGAAGAAGATTAAAAGAACAAGGAAGTGTGTGTGCTTAGTAAGTGAAGTAGGCCAAGCCTTGTGTTTGCTAATTGATCAAAGGAAGTGTGTGTGAGCAAACAACAACAAGAAGGCCGGACCTAGGTGTGTGCACTAAGAAGTGTGTATACACTTAGAAGAAGAAAAGGGAGGACATCCACACCAAGAAGAACACACATTTATGTGTGTAGACAAATTGCATAAAGTGTGTGAAGTCTGAGAAGAAGGTGTGTGCTTAAAGTGACTACACCCTTTGTGGGTCTACTGCACCAAGAAGAGGAAAGGAGGAGTGCATGCATGCATGCATGCACGTGCACACGTGAACAGTGCTAAATCAGTATTGTGCATTTGAGTTGTCCAAGACATGAAGATCTTGAAGAAAATTTGAGAAGGCCATGCTATCAATGAATGAGGATGAAGAGCTGCCATGCACTCAGTGCATGAAGTTGTTTTGAACTGAGACTGAGCCAGACTGAAAAGAGAGATATCAGTTGTCTGAGTATTCAGTAATTGAGAAGAGCCTGATCAAGTGAAGTGATCAGAAGTTGCTGAGCAAGACCAACAGACCTTTTAGAGGCTGTTGAAGATTCATGAAGAGAGAATCCAGGTCATCCTGAAGAAGGAGAGAAATCCTGAGCAAGACGAGAAGACCTGATCATCACAAGTGATCAGAGGTACAGAGCAAGGCCAGCAGTCTTTATCCCAGACTGCTGAGGATACTTGAAGAGCATAAGAGAAGAAGAGCTACTCGTGTGACTCGAGGAGCCAGGAGAAGACCATGTGGGACTCAGGGAGAAGAAGTCTTCAGTGGGATTCTGGAGCAGGCCAGTGGGACTCTGGTAACACTGTGTGAAGTAGTATAAAGACCCTCCTGTGGGACTCAGGAGAGATACAGTGGGACTCTGTATCGACCATTGTAATTCTAACAAGTTATAATGGGAGAATCCATGCTGGGAGAGCATGGCAAGGATGTAGGCCTTTGGTGCCGAACCATGTAAATCCTTGTGTCCAGTGCCTTTACATTTACTGCATCATTCGTGGAAAGGTGAGAGATACAAGAAGAGTGGATCGAGGCTTTAACCAGCCATAGAGGTTTAATTGATAAAGAATCAATTAGTAAAAAGTTTTAAGGGATCACTGATTCACCCCCTCCCCCTCTCAGTGATTCACACTAATCTGGGCACTTCAATTGGTATCAGAGCGAGGTTACCTCTAAAAGATCCAAGGGAGTCTTTATGAAGTGCAGATTTAAGGAAACGAGCGACCAGCCTCAAATGGAGATATCTGCCAAGACTCAGAAAAATAGAAAGAAGAAACAGGCCAAGAAGATGAAGAAAGCCTGTCCTAGCTGTGATGAAGTTGAAACAATGAATGATCTTCAGAGTGCACTCAAATATCTTCAGAAGACAGTTCCCATGGAAGTGGCAAAGTGTATAGCTACAGGCATCCATTATCTTCATGAAGAAAAATCACAGTTAGAAGAAGAAGCCAATGCAATAGAAGATCAATTGGCTAAAAGGGTTGGCATAACCAACACTCTCAGAAAGCTGGTGAAGGCTAAAGATGAAACTGTTTCTCTTTGAAATGAAAGATATGAAGACACTACTGAAGAATTGCAAAGAAGCCTTTCTGAGAAAGAATTCTTTAAGACTGTAATCAAAGATGTTTTCCATGCACTGGAAAAGAGGCACAGAGTTTCAATGAATGTCAGAGATGCTCAACTCGAAGAAAAAGTCAAATTGGTGAAGGAGCTGGACAATTCATTGCAAGAATTAAAGAAGGTGCATGAAGACTAGATGAAACAACTGGTGGAGAATTGGGAAGGAAAGCTAAGAACTGTTGAGGATGAGAAGAACTCCCTCAACATGAAATACTTAGAACTAGAGGTGATATTGAAAAATCTGCAATCACCCAAAGCTGAATCCTCCCAGTCAGCTGGAAGAAGACATGTTGCTACTCAAGGATGCTTTGAGCAGGATGATTCTAGGAGAAAGACATCCCCTAATAAAAGTGCAACATCTTCTAGAAAGAAGGTACCATCCATACCATCTTGTACTGATGCTTCTAATTGTGTTTCCACAAAAAGTGCAGGATGGAAGAATAATTCCAAACAAATATGGATGAAGACAACAAAGAAGCAGAGCTCTCCTGAAACAGCACAACAAGTCAAGAAAAGTACCCTACAATCAGAAGGACTGAAGAGGTCAAGATTCATGGGACAATGCTGGTGTTGTAACAAGTATGGGCATTGTGCAAAGGATTGTTGGTACAATCCACTGAATTCCAAAGCACTAAGGAAGCCCATGCCAAGGGGGAGCAAGCCAGAAGGAAGGAAGCAACATCCACAGGTCCAGAGACATCTGTTTACTGCAAATATATTTTAATTACTTGACAACATCTGGGATGATTGCAAAAGTGGTCAAAAAGATACATGTCAATCTCCAACTGTATCCAGAGCTCAAAAGAAGAAAATATCACAAGACCTGGCTAAGAGAGATTCCTTGGGAAGCAAGAAGAAAGTAGAAAATGCTCCCAAGAAGTGTTTTAGAAATGAAGAGAAGTCCTTGGAGTCTGAGTCCAAGAAGGGTGATGCATCCAGAAGGACCACCATGAAATGCTTCTACTGTGGGAAGAAAGGACATACCATGGATCTTTGCAAACAAGCCATGGAAATTAATAGAAGCCAACTGAACTCAAACAGACAATCAATCCAGAAGAAGCAGAAGGGATTGGTTGAAAATAAGTTTCCTAAGAAAGGTGGCTTAACAGTATCAAAAGAACCATGTGGAATTTCCAAAACTGATGCCTCACTTCCAAAGGACTTATTAGTCATATGGCCTAATCAGTTGCAACTTTCCAAAGATCTGCAGAGAGTTGAAGATGAAGTTCTGGAAATTGCTAAGGCAAAAGGGAAGAAGAAGATTTCACATGAAGATGTGTTAAGATCCACACCAGCACAAACATCAAAGAAGATCAGATGTGCAAGTGTGAAGAATGGTGAAAATGGGACATCTCGGTTGAGAGAATCTTCTCAACCTTGTTGTTCACATTGATGAACCAAGGAGGTTCCATCTTATTCCCTTATATTCTTGGTATATACATGTGATAACATTGCAGGGAATTGAAGATGATGATCATTCTCAGCTGGAGGATGGTTTAGAAAGAATGGAGTGCACCCCTTGAGGGGGGGCCAATCAGAAGAAGATGGTATTCTAAGAATTAATACCATCTTGAAGAAAAGTGAAGGTATTCCAATCATACTTTCATCCCTTGTTTCTTAATTGAGTTTATCTTGTCAATTAAGGGGGAGTATGGATTGAAGACAGATGGATGAAAGGGGGAGCTTTATCTTTGCACTTGAACTTTCTAATGAGTTTTGTGAAGTTGTGTAGGATTTAGCAAATTCATTGTTACATCTGGAAAATTTCAAACCCCCAAGCATGATCTCACATGTATAGTGAAATGTGGACAGCATTGAAAAATCTTGGTTATATCACTCTTGTTTTCTACACCGGGTTAGCCCAAGTAGACTTAGAGTTGATTTACTAAAGGTTCTTTGCTAAAGAGAACATGTGACATCATCCCTCTCTCAGTGTTTTTCAAGAAAATACTTTTCAAAGGGAGGAAGAGATTTTTGAAAGAGAACCACACCACACCTTTGCATTTGATTGCCAATAAGGGGGAGAAATATTGGCACACATATTTACCCATTCATATGTGCTGAAGGAGTGTATTGACAACAAATACAAAGGGGGAGATTGAAGTGCACTGTGTTGCATTTGTTGTCAATGAGGCATGAAGTTGTCTTGGAATGAATGGAAGTCAAGGAATGTCAAGTGGTGAATGACAAAGGTTGTGATGGTGTTGGTGGTGAAGGAGAATGGCCATGGTACTAAGATGCATGTCACTTAGGAGATTCACTAAGTGGTATTGGAAATTGTGGTTGAAACCTTCTCCATGAAAATCTGACGATTGTTGAGCTGTTTATTAAGTTCCAAGAACTTGTATCAACTGGATACAAAGTCACAACAATGATAGAAGACCATGCATTGTTAAGACAATGCATGAGGAGATGAAGATGATCCATCCACACCTCCTAAGTGGATGAAGTGAGCTGAAGAAGTCCATGCACTATCACTTAGTGCATGAGAATTAGAAGAAGATCCAATTGATCTCTGATTAGATCAATGAAGCACATTGAAGAAGTTTATGTGATTCAAGAGCTCAGTTGATGAAGAACCTTCGGGAATTCCCTCCTAAGTGAAGATTATTTGTTTAAGAAAAATGGAGGAATTCTAATGAAGAAGAAGAATAGAAATGTGGGAGAAGAGAAGAAATGGAGAAGAAGAGTTGTGGCACATGGAATTTTACACTTAGTCCTTATACAAAGTAATTAGTGTTTAAGTAGGCAAAAAATATGCCACCAAGGGCCAGCCTTAAGGGTTCAACCCCCAAGGCACATGTGGGCCTATGGCACCATGCCCAAGGGGGGATCCCATGTGGCCAGCCCGAGAGGCAGGGGGGCCGTGTGTAAGCCCCGGGCCACGCAGGGGATCAGTTCCTGCGCAGCATGGGCGCCTGAGCGCGCGCCCGAGGTGCATAGTGGGCGCTAGAGCGTGCCCGCGGAGGCAAGAGTGGGCGCAGAGCGCGCCCGCAGGGAGAACACGGTGCGGGGCGGCACCTTGGGGGGAGAGGATTCAACTGAGCCGGTTGGGGGAGCGCTTAGTTGATAAGGCGCGGAAATTCCTCTCGCCGATTCGATGTGGGACGCGGAAATTTCCCCGGGAGGAAATCTCGGCCGTCCGAGCCATCGCGCGCTTTATCCACGCCGCACGATTCATCTCCGCGGCGATGATCTAATCCTGGCCGTCGCGCATCACGATCCGACGGCCGTGGCTCGTCTTCCACCTCGAGCTCGAGCCGAAGCCACCCGCGTGCCGCCGCCTGAACCAGAGCCCTCCGAGCATCGGATTTCGAGTTCCCGGCTGTCTCTTTCAAATCTGAAGGCACCCTCATGCTCGTATGATCCTACTGAACATCTCCATGCATAAAAAAGGAGAATGCACACGATGTATGGGAAATTGGAGTTCGGCCGAGGCATGCGAAGCTGCCGAAGGCCATGAGGATTATAGCTGTGCATGGATCGACTTAAGAGAGCCATGCACACGTTCGGCCAAGCATGAACGAGGAGGAGGAGAAAATAGAAAGTACCCGCGTGAAATAAAAAGAAAAACAAGTTTCAAAGAATCTTGAAAACCCGAAAAACTCAGGGATTTGAGTTGTATCTCTACGCGGATGAACCGCCTCTGCCTCGCCTATAAAAGAAGAGCCCAAGGCTCCAAAGAAGTTGCTGATCCTTTGTTGAATATCCGAAGTCCCGTGAGTGCTTCAAGCCTCACGAAGAACACTCTGCGCACCCCTGCGCGGCAGTGAAGCCCGGAGCCATCAGAGGCTCCGTGAGATCCTTTTGCGCACTTCTTGTGCAAAAGAAGAAGGAGGAAGGGCAACGCGACCTTGCGCGCCCCCCTCTGTGCACCGCGCCCCCTTGCGCGGTTTGCACTTGCGTGCCCGCGGTGCCTTGCACCCGTGGATTGCGCGGCCCTTGTGGCTTGAGCCTTGCGCGGCAGTAGGACCTGCGCGCCCGCGGCCAGTGCACTTTGTGCGGCTTTGAAGAGAGGAAGGCCGCACCTCTTGCGCGCCTTTTTTGAAGGTGGAGTTCGGGTAGTGTGTGCACAAGAAGTGGAAGGCCGAGGCAGTGCCTCGTGTGTGAACTTTGAGAAGGCCGAACCTTTGTGCTTGGTTGCCAAGAAGGCAAGAACACCTACGGGCAGTGGCTTGTGCAAAGAGGGAGAACCCGAGGCCATTAGTGCCTTGTGTGTGCACCAAGTGAAGACAAACACCTAAGCCTACATGTGTGAAAAAAGAAAACAAAGAGGCCGTAGCCCTTGTGTGTACAAAATGGAGAACCAAGTGTGTGCATAAGTGAAGTGGAAACTTTGAAGAAGATTAAAAGAACAAGGAAGTGTGTGTGCTTAGTAAGTGAAGTAGGACAAGCCTTGTGTTTGCTAATTGATCAAAGGAAGTGTGTGTGAGCAAACAAGAACAAGAAGGCCGAACGTAGGTGTGTGCACTAAGAAGTGTGTATACACTTAGAAGAAGAAAAGGGAGGACATCCACACCAAGAAGAACACACATTTATGTGTGTAGACAAATTGCATAAAGTGTGTGAAGTCTGAGAAGAAGGTGTGTGCTTAAAGTGACTACACCCTTTGTGGGTCTACTGCACCCAGAAGAGGAAAGGAGGAGTGCATGCATGCATGCATGCACGTGCACACGTGAACAATGCTAAATCAGTAGTGTGCATTTGAGTTGTCCAAGACTTGAAGATCTTGAAGAAAATTTGAGAAGGCCATGCTATCAATGCATGAGGATGAAGAGCTTCCATGCACTCAGTGCATGAAGTTGTTTTGAACTGAGACTGAGCCAGACTGAAAGGAGAGATATCAGTTGTCTGAGTATTCAGTAATTGATAAGAGCCTGATCAAGTGAAGTGATCAGAAGTTACTGAGCAAGACCAACAGACCTTTTAGAGGCTGTTGAAGATTCTTGAAGAGAGAAGCCAGGTCATCCTGAAGAAGGAGATAAATCCTGAGCAAGACGAGAAGACCTGATCATCACAAGAGATCAGAGGTACAGAGCAAGGCCAGCAGTCTTTATCCCAGACTGCTGAGGATACTTGAAGAGCTAAAGAGAAGAAGAGCTACTCGTGTGACTCGAGGAGCCAGGAGAAGACCCTGTGGGACTCAGGGAGAATAAGTCTTCAGTGGGATTCTGGAGCAGGCCAGTGGGACTCTGGTAACACTGAGTGAAGCAGTATAAAGACCCTCCTGTGGGACTCAGGAGAGATACAGTGGGACTCTGTATCGACCATTGTAATTCTAACAAGTTATAATGGGAGAATCCATGCTGGGAGAGCATGGCAAGGATGTAGGCCTTTGGTGCCGAACCTTGTAAATCCTTGTGTCCAGTGCCTTTACATTTACTGCATCATTCGTGGAAAGGTGAGAGATAAAAGAAGAGTGGATCGAGGCTTTAACCAGCCATAGAGGTTTAATTGATAAAGAATCAATTAGTAAAAAGTTTTAAGGGATCACTGATTCACCCCCTCCCCCTCTCAGTGATTCACACTGATCTGGGCACTTCAATATTCAAGAAATTTAAGATATTTCCAGATGTTATAAATAAAAATTAACAAATGATGGTACAAATTATTCAGAGGCTGTAGACTGATATTGAAAAATAGTAGATTTAGTATTTCATAAAATAAATCATCATTAGGATAATAAGAATTATCATTGAAAATAGTAATATTTTCTTAAAATCTTATTTATGATAATGGATTCAATCAGGATTCCCAATTTCTATTAGAGAGCCCTCTAATTATACCTATCAAAACATTCGTGGCCAATACATAGTTTCTTTTAGAATATTCATAAACAGGATCATCATGATATGGCTTTCTAAGTACATATGTATGAGATGATGTAGTATCCAAATTCATTAGGACAACCAAAAAAGAATAAATTCCTTCTAGTGTTTCAAAAATATGTGTATAAGGTTTTTTTCATGAAACAGATTCTTCTTCCCATGAAACAAAACAGGATAAGCCCATTTCTTTTTATTGGATTATTCTCACTGTAATCTATTCCATTCAGTTTAACATAATTTCCTTTTTAGTTATTTTAAAAATTCCTTGACCACACACATTAACATTGATATCAATAAATTATATGCAAGAATATAGATATTTATCAATTATTGGATTATCTAGAAGTTCTTCATAATTATACGTTAAAGAATCAATAATGGGAGATCACCATATCTCAAACATTAGTGGATGATCAACTATAGGATCCATATCATTAAAATATATGAATAAGTAATAGATGTTCCAAGAAACATTTATCCAAGATCACCCTCCCCCTTATGTGTTACATCCCCTTATATTATTGATTCAACTAGTAAAAGAATTTCAAGTTCTTTTATTTCATCAACAATAGTTGAATAAGACTATGTATCATCACGAATATGAGATATCTATTCTCTTATAGTTTCTTCCTTATGTATAAACTAATAAATATGATACCACCAAATCTCTTATCAATAAATATTCTAGCCACCTCAATAATATACATTCCAACTTGATATTAATATTTTGTATAGGAGTAATAATAATTATCAATCTCATCTTGTTCCAAACCACGATCAGTGATATATATTTCCTTTTAAGGAACAGATATTGGATTTAATCGCTTATAATTTCTATCCTCAACTGTGAAAAACATTCTTTTCCCATGATTCAATCTAATATTTATCCTTTTCCATTACAGTTTAACTCATACATAAATTATTGGGAAAAAATTTCATTCAAATCCTCTTGGGATGAACCTTTTGTATTCAAGAAACAAATTAACAATGAAGTTTTGGTAAACTATCCCATATTCCAAATATCAAAAAGGATTGATTATATAAATACAACGAACCATTAGGTATTGAAAAAAATATCATTCCACCTTATAGGGATAAAACCTCCCATCCATGGGATAGTAGTGGCTGGATTGAATTTCAACAACAAAATATATTCTATAATTAGATCATTTAACATTGGTATTTTACAGGTCATATCATCTATGATTTAATCTACTGCATTCCCAGTATTTTAATTGGGATGGTTCATATTGTATGAGTTTTACATTCATTAAACTAAACTAAAAGTTTGACTCTTATAAAATCATCCTAAAAGGTTGTACTGAACTAACACTCTTGACTCTCAATAACAGTATTATTCACATACTCATGATATATTGATTCAAAAATACTATTCATTTTTAAACCTTTTACAATCGATAGATAAAAGGGGGAATTATCATCAAATAATGAACATGTAAAACTTTTGTGAAGAATGTCTCTCCATACCGAGGAACAACTAGTTCTGAAACACATAACAAAAATTTCCAACTTAGACAATACTTCTTGAGAATGAATGCGCAACATTGAAATATTATTCTTTATTATATAACTTTTATATTAACTATTTTATGATTATGAATCTTTATCTTCATAATATCTCACTATTTATCCAAAATAGACTTAGATTCATTATCTGAGAAACTGTGGATTGGAATAATATTTGATTTGAAAAATAGGGTTCAAAATAGTGATTGGTTTGGGTTAGTAAAAAGTGTGATTACATCGTTCCAAATTAAAAATATCAATCAATTTGGTATTTTCTTCAACAGTAATGATCCGAAAATAATAATAAATATTTAATGTATTTTTAATCTCATTTGATATATTTTAAATAGATATAACTTAAGAAAAAACTCAATAAATATGAAATTTTTTATATATAAAAAAATTTGAAAACAATATCAATATGAATATTAACTTAACTAGAAAATCATTTTAAACAAAATTAAAGAAACTTAATTTTAATTTTATGTACTAAATTCCCACAAATTCAATGGCATGGATTATATTTCAGCAATATGGTGTTTGGTACCAGTGATTTCAAGAGTTAGTTCACCTTTTTTTGAATGACCTCAAAATATGTGATCTCTTATATAAATATATTTTGTACTTGAATGGTATATTTTATTTTAAAAAATTTATTTAACATCGTTGTCACAATTGATAGGGAAATTTCTAAATTGATATCCATTATCCAATAAGGTCTGTTTTATCCAATAAATTTGTGCACAATAACTACCTGCCAAAAGGTACTCAGTTTATGCATTAGATAATGAAACAAAAAATATTTTTCTTACTATACAATGAAACTAATTATTTTTCCAATATATGAAAAATTCTCAATATTATATTCCTATTTAACATTGAACTAAAAAATTATTATATAAATGACGAACTAAATAACATTCATTTCCATTAGGATAAAAAAGTCCAAAAGGGGTTTTATTCTTGATGTATTAAAAATGATCTTAATAAAGTTTAATTGATGTACATTAGGGTTTTCATGAAAATTTTCACACTCGAACAAACTACTCAAAATTGCAGCTCAGCTAGTAGTTACGTATAATATTGTTCCATGCAAGCCTCTATAATATGTTTAGTCTATTGATATTTTTCATTCATCAATATATAGATTACATCTGTTCTTTGTGGAGTATCACAAATGTTGGATCTTTACAAGGAAAATATTTTAATAGATCTATTGTGTATTTTATTTAATTTAAAAGAAATATTTTATTGTTTTAAAATTTATTAAATCTAGTATTTTATTTTAACAAACCCATTAAACCCATTTGAAATTCATGTTGTGTCATTTTTCAAAATCCACACAAAATTAGTTTTTAGATGATCCCAATATGACATAGTGTACTTATATTTAAACTATAAAATCATCATTTGATATTATCCTTATAAATAATTTAGATTCAGAAACATATTTTGTGGAACCATTTTAAATAAGATTTGTTTTTGATATTATCATCATAATATCTTGAATATTCTTCAAAAATTAATAATTTTTAAAATATAAAAAATAATTTTTAAAATGATGGATTTGAAATCTAGGATTTTGTTCAAACATTACAATAGAAATATTGTATCCATTATATTGGTAAGACTAAATACCTAATAGATATATCATAATTTTATGATTTTCAATATAAAGAATATATATTCTTATTATTCTATGTAAAGTATCTTCTGAAATGGTTTCATCATAGTCAATACCATCTTTGTGACAATATCCTTATGTTTCTAATATAGATTTGTTTCTAAGGATTATCCCATATTAATAAACATTGTTTATATACAACTAGATTGTCCCAATAATTAGTTAGTCTTTATAAATATCAACTAATTCCTAGAAATTATACCTTTTAGTGTGATACAATTATTGTTGAATTTTTAATACCAAATTTGCATCCATTATTACCTCAGTTCCCTTTTTATTTTCATGTTGAGGTAAAAAAATCATGTTGTTACACATGGTTTCTTAGTGAGACTCCAGTTTGAGATTCTCTATCAAGGATTCCAACATTAACATCAAAAGGGTGGAATTTAAGGGCTATAATAGATTAATGGATTGAATTACATCATACAAAATTTTCATGTTCCAGTTTATGATCTGATTGATGATCTTTATCTGGTGATTAATTTGTAAAATAAGAAGAAATTTCATAATATTTAAATTTATTATTGATATTGAAATTTGATATATCATATTCGTGATTTTATAAAATAATTATGGGATTATGAGGATCTATATCATCAAATTAACAATAGAGTGTTTCTACAAGAAATTAAATTTTTTAAAGACCCTATATTCTTTACTAGTTGTTATATAACAAAGGAAATTTATTCACAATATTGTAGTGAAAATATTTCATGATTTTATTTTGTGTTAATAATATAAAAATTATTGAAAAAACACAAGTAATAAGTATTTGGTTTTCTAAAATTAAATAATTAATATTAAGTCCTTTTGAATATATATTTTATACGAACTCTTATTAATTGATTTGAAATCTATATAAAAAGCATCATGACATAAATAGATAGGAGTTACATATTAACTGTAAATTCCTCATGGGATTTCATGAAGAATAATATGTCTACATTTCATTACCACATTTTGTTTATTTTTTCATGTTGTAATGAAATTTTGAGTATAGACTTGTTTTGAGTAGGTAGATCCAAATTATCAATTCCCAAAATCTTGGCAATTACAAATTCTCATGGTCTATATTTTTAGTCCACTATGGTATTCTATGGATTTATCAGACGTTGAAAAACAAGAAGGATCTTCACTATTATGATCAAAGAATAAAACCACTCTATAACACGAATAATCACCAAATATAACATTAGATAAATATATTTATACTAAAATAGAAAATCTAGATGGGGTAAATTAATATTTTAAAAAAACATATAGTGGTTAAAAGTTAGAGAAATCGTTATTTTTTGATATAAATTAAATTATTTTTCCCTTTTCATTTTTATTACATACTTTTACTTTGTGAAATTCTATCCTAGATATATCATTGAATAAACCTATGTTTGTAATTGTTCTATGGGAGTATATAAATAAATGGGCTCATATCAAATGGAATACCAATTATTAATTTTGATTATATATAAATAATAATATTTTTTTTAAATTTAATGAATTTATATTAATGGTATAAAGATTATCATTTCCAAAATATGGGAATACAAATGAAATGATAGAATAAAATATATTATGAGAATTGTTTTGAAATTTTTCATGATAAGTTACATCAAGATTTTATTTATATTATAAGAATATTATATTTTAAATTATCCATAAATAAAATGATATATGTAGGGATTGATTAATAGTAACCACTATATCTATATCTTATGATTTTTCCTCTTCTAGTGTCACCAAAAGTGATATACTCCCAATCTACATTATAAGTTTTATAATTATTTTATAGTCTCTAGTAATATTTATTGGATATACACTATATAGAAACAATAGATTTTTATTGAATCTCATTATTAATTTAGAATACAATCAATTAAATAAACATTTATTATAGTCCCCATATATGTTTGGGTTTATATTTTTAGTTAATAAAAACTTTTAGAATCCTATTTTTTTAAAAAAACATATTTGAAATAGACTGATGAAATCAATAATTCAAAGTCTATTATGTCCATAATTATTTGAATGACATTAAATACTTTTATAATTAATATAAATTAAATCTATTTTTAGAATTATGTATAAAATAGTTTTCCAAAACGTTATCTTCTAATATGGGTTGATAACCAAAACCATCACTTGGTTCAAGAATTGAATGACATCCCAGAATATTAATTATGTTTTGTGTTCTTCTTGGACAATGTTAAATGTCATTTTTTAAATATTCATTTAATATTTTCAAATTATCATTCTATATTATAAAAGTGTCATTATTTCCATTTTCAATTCAATGATTTGGGTTTTCTATAGAACATAACACATGTGTAAGGACCCAATTCAAGTAAAATAGACACGACACCCATATTTTCTAGTTAGATAATATATTAAAAATATGATAACACAAACAAATATTGAATATATAAAAATTAGAACATACAACATGATTAAGAATTATAGAAACATGATTTTAAAAAGACACAAAATCAAAGAAAATAATTACAAAACCAGAAATAATATTAATCCCATGTGTAACTAGTCTTCATATCCTGACCATCCCAATCCAGAATGAGCAATGACAATATATGTTAGCATTGTAAAATTTTCTCTTCCAATTACATGAATCCTGTAATAAAACATCAACTACTTCCCAAATTCACAAGAACAGTGTTGGATAATTTTTTGTACGATACCACTATATTTTTTTTATTGAAGTCCAAATACCATGAATAAAAAAATTGAGTAATTTAAAACCAAATACTTTATAATCCATTTTTCTAAAATAAATCCAAAGGTTGTTTTTTCCAATTTTTTTCATAAAATAGTTTCACATTATCAAATTGGTATTCTGAAAAGTATATGTTATAAAACATGAAATAATTTAAACACATAAAGTTGTATATAGGTAAACACATATATATGAGAAAACATGTCAAGTGAAACTATGTGATAAAAACTCATATAAAAACATGAGAGGGAAAATACATTGTAAAAATAATAAGGATATAAATTTGCATAAATATAAATAACATCAAATTTGGCGTCTGGACAATTAGACACAATATATAAGAAAACAAAAAACCAAATTAAGAATAACATTAGATTTAATTATATCGAATCTGGGAAGTTGATATGACAAAATGTTACCTCCTAGTGGTTACATAAACACACTAAGGATCCTTGTGTCTCATTCCAGAAACACCCAAAGCTCCCAATGATAATGTAACAACTCGGGTAATGAAAGAATATAAAATTTTTATAATTATTTAAAATTGTGAATCAAATATTATCTTTATATTAAGAGTAATGCTACATTCGATGTCGTACCCGATATGAAATAAGATTTTTCTTTAAAATCTTATGTTGCACACAATGATATGTAATACTACAAAATATTAATATATTATTGTATTAATGGAAGATATTTCTAAGCCATTTTATTAGAGGTAATGGATAGAAGTAACTAAAATATGAATATACATTTTTGTTAAGTGTTTTTACATTTATCCAATAAGTTTTAGAGGCTTAAAATAAGAAATAATCTGATTTTAATAATAAATTTTCTAATATTCATTAAAAGGTTGATTTAAAACATTTTGATGGATAAACCACATTAAATATAATTTTGATCATATTTATATGTTCTATTTGAAAAAAATATTCTTATTTGGAATAGGTATTTCCACATTTACTTTGGGTAAATTTATGGTATTAATATGATAAAATTCATTTTTTAATTAAAAGTGAAAAATATTGTATTTTAATTAAAAACTGCCTTTTAATCTAATTTATCTATATGGTTACATTGCCTTATTAATCTGTTTTAAAGTGTAATTATTTTAGTTTTTTAAAATTTAATCCTATATTGGTCATTAGATACAATTTCACTTTTAAATTTGACATAAACAAGTGTCAATCTTTTAATTGTTATTATTTCTTAAAAAACACGCTTTTTTTACAATTGGAATTAATTTTAAATTAATTACGGAAAACTATCTATTTTTAATATGATAAAATGGATTCTCAATATGGAATTGGGAGTTCCAAATTGTGTAAATAATTAACTTTTTTTTAGACATAATGAATATTTACTTCAGTATATATTTTATTTACCATGGTTAAAGGGTGAATCTGGTAAATAAGGGTAACACATATTATTATAATAATATAAAATTAAACTAAAATGTGTACTAGTCCTATTGATTGAAACATATCCAAACAAGTGCTTCCTTGGGTTGATTTTGGGACCCCATGAAGCCACATGAGATTGATAATGACACTTTATATTAATTAATTTAAAGTAAAGACTAAAATGAAACAAATGTAATTGTGGGCTTTACACATACTTCATTGATCATTTTACTCCAATGTTATGTGGGTAATAACTATTTTTTATATATTATGTTATTTACACTCCCCTTTGTGTGGATATAATTTTGATATACATAATCACTCCATTGATAATTTCTCAAGTCATTGACTTGAACTTGATAAGAGTAATCTTAACTCAATTTTCATTCATTGAGTTGAACATCCAAGCCATTGGTGATGTTTTTACAAGAATATGTCTGATTTTAATATGATTTATTTACAATAAATATCCAATAATATTGAGTGGATTTATATTTTCACACATAATTATGTCATTTATCTATTCTTTACCTAAGGATACAGACTTTATAATGGACATTATCTCAATTTAAATTCCGTTGAGACTTCTTTGTTGTTTTGCAGCAATTCATTTTTATATGTTGTATATATTGTCCATTGACATAGTATTTCATGAAATCCTTTATTCTCATGATATTTTAATGTTTTTATTCACTCAATTTTTTGTATTCAAGCATCTATCAATTGGATAGGCACGCTATCTAAAATATCATTTTAAATATTTTAATGATTTATTCTTCTAAAGCATTCTAATTAATGTCCATGTTTTAAAAATGGTTGTAAGGATATATTTATATGGACATTAAGGTTTTCAAATTAAAATTCCTTTTAAAAGTTTCAGAGTGGTATGGGAAACTTTGAATCAGAAATCAATTTTAAATGGATTCTTAATAAATAGTGAGACTTTTAAATGTTTTCATGAAAAAGGGGGATATTTCGGTTATATTTTTTTATGATTATTTACATTATGTTAATATACATCATTACTATCGATTGAAGTTTATCTATTATAATACAATATTCCATATTGTATTGAATGAGTTTTGTTTGACTGTGGATGTGAAGGTTTTATGCCATTTATGGTTTGATGTTAAAGTATTGACATTTCGTATGCTAGTTTTAATATGAATATTTTGATTATGTTTCATCCATTTCAAATGTGGAATGCATTGGAGTTATTATGTGATGGGTGGGGCCCGATATATCTCTATGAGGCATCGATAGGTCCCATGAGACAATTAGATGTGGAATTGGCATAGGCCTTTCCCAATTTTTGATATATGGTTTTGGCCAATGCCTTAATCATTTTTAGATGTCTTGGACAAGGCCTTGACAAAATTCTTCAGAATGTACGACATTCTGCATTACATCATTATGAGATTATCTATTGATATTTCATGTAGTTATTCGACAAGTAGAATACCCATGACTATGTTTTTGTATGGAATTATTTACTCATCTCATATTTCTTCGATAATGTGTTCATGTTAATTATTTGTAAAGGCATGTGTTTTCAATTATTAATTATGACTAATGTTTATGTTATCTTCCACTGTATTTCTTACTCTTGCTGAGCATATTAGCTCAAACCTTTCTTAGGATTCATTTTTCTATGAAATGAAGGAGTTTGTAATGAGTGACATGTATGCATAATCTAGGAAGATTGGATGTTTATAATGGAATTATTAAGTGTTGTTTTTTTTTTCAAGTTGTACTGTTGAACTTATGTATGTATCTTGTTTCCATGAATACTAAACTGATTAGTCCTTCAGAACATGAATCATTGTGATCATGCCAATTCCATGTAATAGTGCACTGAATCTGGGTAACTTGGGTCGGGGCGTTACAGTTGGTATCAGAGGTAGATTACTACAATCCATGGAAACTAGATTTAGATAAACTCTGATTAGAGCACAATACCCTAAGATAGAATTTGAGGATTAGTATAGAATAACTTCCTAGAATTTTGGTAATGTATATATTTTATGTATTTTACAAGAAATACATCCTTGTCTGGATACGATCAGGTAAAGGCAGCGCTGGAACAGATGTACCTTGGAGTGGAAACACTGACAAGGAGTTTTGGGCTTGACTCGGGGTATCCTGGTACATGACAATAGGACTTGTTGCACTCTTTGTTATGACAATCCCAAGGTATATGATTTGGATAATATACATTTTCCAAAAAAAATCTATTTGAAGTATTTTAATATAATATGAGAATAAATTACTTTGGTTAATACTGTAGTGTTTCAAATTGAAACATGGTGTCGCGTTATTCTCTAAATGATTTTATGACAATTGTTACTCACACAATGCATTATGGTTTTAGTCAATTCATGGATTCTAAGGAATTCATTGTAACTTTGATAATGATGTACAAGATTGGAATGGTACTGGAAATGAGAAAAAAAATGGAATGTTGATAGGAATAAAAGATATCGTGTTCATTAAAATCAGTTTTCAAAAAATATGATCAAAAAAATATATATTAACCAACTCCCAGACTCAACAAAGATGATAATGGTGGTGAATGAGAGGATCTACAATAGTGGAGACCATGGAGTTAAAAATATCATTTTCAAACATGCTATAAATCCAGAAGGAGACACCCCATAAAGTGTCTCAATTGATAAAAGAAATTCTTTATGTATGGGAAAAAGGGGCATAATGTAATGAATTGTCGAGGAAAAATGAAGAGTACTATGGATAAAAATAAAAATGATCCTAATAATCTAGTTATGTCCATTTCATTTAAATTTAAGGGACCATGGAATCACCCATGTAAATAACCTATTCAATAGGATAACCTCTTGGTCATAGAAGAACCTATGTGGAAATAAATGGTTGTCAAAATGATTAATGCTAATAGTGCTCTTTGTTGATGAGATTACACTGCATGAATTTTCTCTTGTATGTGTAACCCTGCAATTTATCATCTGAAAATTATATTTGAGTGAGAATTATCTTTTATCTTTTAGATATAGTTATTAATAACCATTTGGTTTTATATGATCCATGAATTTGAGGAAATTACATGTTACTAAATTTTGGGATGCAAACCCAAGGTATGAGATAAATTTTTTTGTTAAATTATGGTATGGTTATTTTGAGGAATTTATCTCCTTTTGGTAATTTATAAAATATAGTTTTTGAAAAAGGAAAACATGCAGACTGTGTGACAACCTATCGGGTCAGTCAAAGCTATTGGAATCAAACCCACAACCAGAGTGCGATTCGGATTTATTTCCTACCACTAGACTGTGTGAAGTCCCTAGTTAGTGCGATTGATTCAATTTTGTTAAATGATTTTTTAATTTGATTTGGGACATTATTTATTATAAAATGCATATCCTTAGTTTCAGATAATGATTTTGTGATTAAGTGATAAATGGTATTTTGGTAGATGTTTTCTCTCTTGAGAACACTATATGTCTAAGGAAAATAGAATACTACGGGATTTCATTTAAGGAGTAATAGTGGATGTTTTTAAATTTTTTAATTATGGATTTATAGAGATTTGGGCTATTTATGGAAATGAATAACTTATCATAGAGAATATGTGATTTGTTTAATTACTTTTAAGTATGTGACTTTAAGAGTAGTCGATGTTATTTGGAGATACAATTTAACGTAGAAGAATACGTAATTATATTATTCAATGTTTTGGGTTTCAATCTTAGTTAGGAATATATTAAATGATTTTAACGGCCGTTTTTAATTGAAGGGTATTTGTGAATCTTTGGGTATTGTTTGTTTAAATTTTGGATATTAAGAGTAGAATTTGTTTTATAAAGGATTGTCCTCTTTGGGGATCATATGATCATGTAAAAACCATTTTGGTATTGGATAATGTTTAATGATAATGGAAATATATAGTTTATCCTTTTTGGATTATGTGATTCTTTATAAGTTGATTGTAGAACTTCTGGTGTAACCAAGTCATCTTGGATACTCCTCCTTTGGAGAAAAGATTAGTTTGTGGTAGAAATTTATTAATAGATGTAACAATACTTGTAATGTATGTATATCTCTTTATACTCTTAGTCAATCTCATAAATAAACTCATCAGTATTTTTAAAAGGAACTTTAATTTTTTTTTGTTAATTTACTTTTCCTACTGTGTAATCAAAGGCCTTTCACCCTATCACAAGTATATGGCTTTCAAATCCTTAACTTTATCCTAATAATATTCTCAATCACTCTCTATCAGAACATGATGATTATTTTTCTCTTCTATATCCATGTTTTCCTACATGGAACCGTAGTATGTGTTATGTTCGGTAACCTTTATTCTTACCTTAATTTATTTTAAAATAGAGGCCTCATTAATCCATTTTCGATGTGGGTTTTGAACAAAGATATTTTGAAATGTCAAAACTGATGTTTTCTATCCTGAGTTTAAATAGTGAGGACACAATTTATTGAAGTAGGGGAGAATGTAACACCCCAAGGATTCATAATACAATATCTCTTTAATGCAATTCAATTGCTTTCACCTCAAACAACATCGAGTTCAAGCGCAAGATGACATACCAAACTAGTCGTTCAAAAGAAGTTATGAATAGTATTAACTAAATTTTCAATTTTATATATTCTATATAATTGTAACATCCATATTATCTGTTTCTTAGAAATAAAATAAAAACAAATTCAATTTTTTCAGAGTAAGGATGTATTATTAAAAAAATAAATTTTACCACCTTTTAATGGGGATCCCTTTTTAAATCCAATATTTGGCACTTTTATATATTAAATTTGTCAATATAAACTTCTTATTTTGAATCAAGGCATAAAAATTTATTTTTTATATATTTTTTGTGTATTTCTGATAACTTTAATATTTGAGTGAATAGTGCAAAATACTAAATTTTGATGGAAGACAACTTTTTTAATCAAAATAATTAGTAGTGATAAATTATACATTTTAATGGTTTTGAAGTATAAATATATTATATTTTTACCATTTAATTAAATTTAGGTCATTGAAATTAATTTCACTTTGAAATTATACATAAACAAGTGTCAATATTTTGATATTTATTGCTTCTTAAAAACACGCTATTTGTTTTCACAACGAGACTTATTTTTAAAATAATTAATACAACTTATTTGTTGTGAATATAGTAAAATGGAAATAATTATTGAATTCAGAAAATCAAATATTGCATAGGTTGAATTTGTTGTATTTTTCTGAAAAACATCAATTTTTGATAAATAGTAAAACCACTTAGTAGTACTTAAAAATATGACTTTTTCCTTTAAATGAAATTTTAATACTTCTATGAATTGATTTTTAAAAATTAGACATACATGGTTGTAATTAGTAAGTAAAATGTGGTTCAATTAGATGAAACTATTTTTTTGAATAGTAACTTTTGACTTTTATTTATCTCGGTTAAAGGTAAATAGGGTAAATCAATGTAAAATGTACATTATAATAAAAAAAATTATCTTCACACTTGTCCTAAATTTATTGGAAGTGTCATGGCCAACCAGGTGAATCGTTGAGTAAATTTTGGGATCATATGGAGCCACTTATGATTGATAATGACACTTTATTTTAATTAACGGAAAGTAAAATAAAAAATGACATTAACAAATATGTTTTGGTTTATCAATTTTTACATTTGGCTTTATAAGACATATTTTAGACTATAAATATTCATTAGAATGCTAAAAATATTTCCTACATTATGGTATTTTGTTTATATTTTTTAGACATCAAATAAATTAAATTATTTATGACACATTAATGATGGAGTATTTTCCTCATTAATATGTGATTTAAATAAATATGATTATTAATATTAAAAAAATTCCAAAACCTCTCCAATTCTTATTTGATGATTTTATTTCGACCATGAGTAATCTTATCTTCTAATTTAATTTGTTTTGGACCATTATAAACCAAATATCACTATAAAATAAAATAATAATTTCACATTTTCATAAAGAGCCCCTCCTCCCCCTTATAAAAGGGAACCACTTCAAACCCATTCCACACTCCTCTCAAGCCACATGGATAATCCAAACCCAACTCAAATAAGCAATCAAGATCTCTCTATTACACCTAGAAGCATTATCTTTGTCATAATTCACATGAAGAAGAATCTTTAGTTCAAACCAAAGGAAGTTACCCAAATTAAAGGAAACCGTTTCTCTTAATTTCTTTTGTTTTAATTTGTTTTATTTTACTTATCCAACCCCCTAAATAGTTTTTATTCATATATTTTATAACAAAATAAGTATACTCAATATAATAGGATTTTTATATGTGATTTATTCAAACAAAACTTACACACACCTCTATCTATGGGGTGAAGAACATTCTGTTTATGTGGTTGGCTAACTAACACCTCAAGAAATGATGATTATTCGATTATCTTCTACTGACTCTCATGGTGACCATTAAGATGTCACTGTATTTATATATTTTTTATATTTTGTTTTCGTTTTCTTTCTTATTCATTATTTTCCATTTATATCATACCTTTATGGTTTCCATTATGGGTAAAATGTGAGAATTTCATTTGAGGAATTGCAGACTACTTCCCCTGAAAGTGATATGACTCATTAAAGACTTGTGTGGTACCTATAATGTATGGTGTTAATAATATATTTTATGATATTATACTGGAATTATAATAAACCTATGTATCATTATGTTTTAATTCCATTATAATAAAAAATATAAATGACAGTAGCATTCATGTGAACGTATGACTTACCATCTCCATTAATTGTGTATTTCATTTCATATATCCAAATTTTATGTACTTTTATAAATACATATATATACTGGATATATAATATGTATATGATATATAAATCATGTATATAATTCTGGAGATAATTGACTTTGGACCACATGTAAAAATTGTAACTATAACAAGTTCATTTTTGGAAAATGTTCCAAACATCGATAAAATATCTAATATGAACTCAAATAATTAACTAATTTTTATTGCAAGGTAATAAGTGATATAATAGGAATAATAAAATTTAAAAATTCTCTTAATAAACTAGATATTAACTTATGTTAAATAATTAGTATGAACAATGATCATACAAGACAAGTCGAACATGTGGTAAGGTGTTTCTTATCTCACTTTTAATTCTGTGACATTTCCATTGTCCGCCACTTATTTATTGAATGTGGTGTATAGTTTAAAACTATTTGATATATATTAAAATTATTCTCTATATATTCATGGTATTATTTGATTCATTTTGTGGTTATTAAATTTTGGTCATAAGACTCTATTGATTACAACTAAGTAAGAGTTTTTTCATCTCACTTTTTATTCCTATGATATTCATGATATATTGGACAATATATCCTTTTTTGTGGTGCATGTACGGACCATAATTTTATTATTGGTGTAATATAAATTAATTTATGTGTCTTTAAATCTTCATTATATTATCCTTCTTTTTTGGTGTGTATTTTTCATAAGTTACGAAATCGGTAATGGACTTTCAAATTTCAATTTCCACTCATTAGGATTTACACATACTTCATTGACGATTTTACTCCAAAATTATGTGGGGAATCACTATTTTTTAAGTATGTATTAATTTCCTCTACCATTTTTCTGGATATAAATTTTATACACATAATCACTACATTGATAATTTCTCAAGTCATTGAAATGAACTAGATAAAAGTAGTCTTAACTCATTTTCCATTCATTGTGTTAAACATCCCTGTCCTTGGTGTTGTTTTTTTAAGAATATGTGTGAATGTCATATGATTTATTTACACTGAATATCCAATAATATTGAGTGTATTTATATTTTTACCACATATTTATGACATTTATTTATCTTTAACTTAAGGATATAGTATTTATAAAGACTTTTACATAATTTAAATTCAATTGATAATTCTTAATTGTTATGCACCAATTCACTATTATATTGTCTATATAATGTCCTTTGACATAATATATCATGAAATACATTATTCTCATGATATTATAAAGTTTTTATCAACTCAATTATTTTTATTCAAGCATCTCTCATTTGGGTAGGAACTCTCACTAAAAGACCATTTTAAATGGTTTAATGATATATTCTTCTAAATCATTATAATTAATGTACATGTTTTAAAAATTGTTTTAATGACTTATTCAAATGGAAATTATTGTATTCAATTTAAAATTCCTTTAAAAGATTCATAGTTGTATGGGACACATTGATTCAAAAATCTATTTTAATCGGATTCTTAATAAATAGTCAGAGTTTTAAATGTTTTCAAAAAAAGGGGGATATTTCTCTCATATAGTTTTGATGATTATTTTCATATATGTTAATATAATTCATTAATCCTGATTGAGGTAAATATTTTATAATAAAAACTTCCACATTGTATTTAATTAGTTATGTTTGACTGTGGGTGTGTTATTTTTATCCTATTCCTGGTTTGAGGTTAAAGTACTGACATTTAATATGCTAGTTTTAATATGAATGATTAGATTATGTTTCACCCATTTCAGATGAGGAATGAATTAGACTTAGTAAGTGATGGGTGGAGCCTGCTATAGAGTTACTATGCATTGATAGGTATCCTGAGACAATTATACATGGAATTGGTCAAGGCCTTTCCCAATTTTTTATATATGGTTTTGGCCAAGGCCTTAATCATTTTTAGATGTCCTGGTTAAGGCCTTGATAAAATGTTTCAAAATGTCTGGCATTATGAATATCATCATTATGTGATTAGATATTAATATTTATTGTGGATATTCGACTAGAAGAATACCCATTACTATGTTTTTTATGGAAATGTTAACTCGGCTCATATTCTTTCAATATTATGTTCATGTTATTTATTTGTAAAGGAATGTGTTTTCAGTTACTCACCATGCCTAATTTTTATGTTATCTCCTTCTGTATTTCTTACTCTTGGTGAGCATTTGAGATCCCCCCTTCCTTATGATTCATTTTAATAGGATATGAAGATGATAGTTATGAGTGACATGCATGCATAATCTATGAATCTTGGATGTTTCAAATGGAATAGTGTAGTTTAGTTTTTCATTTCAAGTTGTAATGTTGAACTTATGTATGTATCTAGATTCCAAGACTACTAAATTGATCAGTCCTTTTGGACTTGATTCTTTGTGATCATGCCAATGTTATGTAATAATGCAACAACTCTGGGTAACTGGTGTCAGGGCATTACATCTAAATCCATTTATATTACATTTTGAGTTTCAATAGATTTTAAAATTTACTCTTTCTCATTTTTTGAATGAGATAAATTATGAATTATCACCTATAATATTTATGTATTATCCAATGTCCCTATACGAATTATAATTGTTGATATTTATAATCATTTTTTCCATCAATTTATGTTTTAAGATATCTCTGTTACCCGGGAAATCATGGGTCTGATATGATTATTAAAATAATCATCAGGCACCTAAATACATTTGAAACATGTTTTTAGGAGAAATATTAATGGTGAAGAGTTAAAAATGAAATTTCTAGTTTTTATAATAGACGTTGTAAATCTAATTGATAAATCACATTCATAATTACATTTAATATTACATATTATAAATGTAAAAATGAATACAATCCCTCTAAAATTATTATGAATGATTGTTTTGGGAAATATTTTTATTTTATAATCATATCATAGTAAAATATTGGTTTATTCACTATTCAATAATCAATATCTTATAATATATTTCTCCACCATTTTCAAAATAGTACATATCATGCATTAAACATTCAATTTAAAATTTATGTTTTTCATTTTATCCAAAAAACATTGAATTTTAATTATTCCTCCTCATTATTCATAGGAAAATAATTATATTAATTTTCATTTCCATTTTTTTATTTTCTATATTTTATTTATAAAGAGTCTTGTATTCATAAAAATTATTTTTATTAATTCCATTTTGTTCCTTGTGTATTTTAGAAATTTTATGAATTTCATTTTCATACAATTAAATTTCATTATATTATTTACCAAAAATATTTTATTTAGAATAAAATACATTTGAATCATAATGAAATACAATTAATTTATATGATAAATCAACTAGACAAAAAAATTTTGATTCCTTTTCCAAATCTAGATTCATCTTATGGATCTGAAGCTAATGTACTACTCAATCTATCTACTTATACTATATTTTATTTTTTTCAACTTATTATTATTTGTCTATTTTTTCCACCTCATAAACTTTAGTATTATGTGACCTCTAATTGTAACTTTATAATATATTACATCTTGAGTGTCATTGGAAATAGCATTTATTTTATTTCTTCATTTTTATGGCCCTTCTAATAATCCCTCATTTTTTTTCATGAATATCCATTAATTATTTTGAAAATTCTTTTTTCAACATTATAAGAATTATCAATTTCAATTTTGTATAACTCCAAATAATAGGAGTAAGTATAAATATTAATTTTTATTTATCATAAAAAAGTTATCATTTGTAATATTATTCATCATCAATGATTGCAAAATATTATTGATATTAATATAATGAACTGATGTGTTAATCATGTGTATAGTCTTTGAATTTATTAATTTTATAAATTTAATCACTTCTAGAATAAAATTTATTTGGTAAATGTATAAAAATATATTCAATAATAAATGTATTATCTAAATATAATTCAAAGTCAATTAATTCATTTCCAACACTAATAAATCCTTGATAATTTGGTACCCTTTTTCATTCTCATTAATTGTAAATTATTTCTATCCACCATTAATATAGCACATTTAGTTTTAATCCATTTATAAAAATTTTCATGTTTTCTAATTCTATTTATAACATGGATAGTTTTAAAAGATAAAATATGAGTGCACCGATTTTAGTTTATATCAATATAAATTATAGTCATTATTTTATAGTAAAAAAAGATTTTATAACTTCTAAAATAGTAATTCAATAAGTATATTCCTCATGACGTTTAGTGGGTTCTTCCATTTTGGATCAATTTTAAATGAATTTTGTACAAGACAAATGTCCATATATTCTTTATATCATCCATAATCATTATCATCAAATAATAGTGATCTATGTGAAACCCATACACCATTTTAACATAATTATTTCATAGAAATTATTTTGTTTTTTTATATACATAAATCATGGAAGTGGATTGAAAAATATATATATTTATAACAGATCTAATAAACTTTATATATAACTAATGTAATACATTTTCATTCATATAAGGTGAGATGGACAGATGGTCAAGAGGGTTCTGAATTGTCTACATTGAAAAATGTAAATGTAACATCCTAGAACATGATTCCACTAAAATGATCCCCTGTGCCGGGTTTCCCTATGACCTTAAGATCAACTCTCTATATTCATGTGGTTTCTGGCGAGTATCGGGGGTCTAATAGGTCACATTGGGAGAATATACCATCTTTACGAGAGTAATCCACAATAGAACACAATATAACTAGCTAAAACATTACGGGAATTAACTAAAAACCAGAATAAATAACAAACACTCAATCTAGGTACAAACATATACAATTGTAAATATGTCATGCCATGAAATAGTTTATGTGAAAATCCCCATAAGAAATACTAACAGAAGAATACCCAAAATGGCCTGGACTCCAAGTTTGGAACCTCACCCATACATGTCCCATGTCCAACTCAAATCCCTTGAATATATCCCATTACCTTATCCTGAACTACCAAAAAAATATACTTTCATACCCAATGATTTCCTGAGTTGGGATTGAGTATAACTCAGTATTCCACCACCAATGATAAATAAAAAATATCATGTAAATGTAGATAGTTCATGAAAGTGATAAATAATGGCATGTAAAGGTATACATTTAAGTAGGCTATTCTAGATTAAGTTCCTTTAAAATATGCTACCATTGAATTATGGTTAAATACTTATGAATCCCATAATATAATCTACCAATTTCATGTGTTTAGATGATTAATCATGATCAATATTCTCAAGCATATGCGAATAAAAATCTAGTCCTATCTCAATAGGAATCACATTTTAATAACCTCATAATCCTCAGCTCGGAGCCTTAGTCTGGGTGGAATTAAATCATTAGGGGAATAGAACTCTGTCCCCTTCCCTAAGCCATTCATTTGTGGGTGGAGATAGTACCTTGGTGCAGCTCAACCCAAGGGCATAAAAACTCATGTATATACCCTACTCTACCAAGCTATGCGTGCATGCTTATATATCTTTCACCAAAACTGACCACAAAAAATAACCACTACCATAAACAATATTCAAACAGTAACATCAATAGAATTAATACCATTCCACACTCCATTAACAAATTTAACATTCATATTAGATACCATTTATCCCAATTCAATTTTACCCATACCTATGAAACTATGTATGATAAAATGTAATCATGTTACCTCATTATATTAACATTAACCCCATGTACATTCCCCCTAACCAATCCATTATCTTTTAACCATACCATACATAACTATCCAAAATTACCTTCTAGATCAATACCTAATGAATTAACACATTCTCTAGGGATATACCTCATTGTGGGTCAATTTCACACCTTACAATACTGTGATCCCAATCAGGAGGTCCACCTCACCCCATGGGTGGCACTATTTTGGTTAAATAATCCTTCATTCATCCCACATAGATCTTGAGGCATTCAATTGGTATATTTGACACCCAATATGTTATGCCATTCAGAGGAAACGAAGAACACAACAATTGTAAATCAATAACATAACCATATATACACATGTCTACAATAAAAACCAAGGGATATTACTTGTAGAATACCAACATTGAATCCATTATAGAACATATTTATAATTGAGGAAATAGATCTGGATTCAACCACCCTTTTATTACTCAACCTTAATCTCACCGAAATAGAATTGTTTTAGAGCATCGAGTGGAGAGAAGAAAGAGACACAACCCATAACCCATGAAAACAAGAAAACATGGGATTAACCTAACTCAAGTCATCCATAGGCAACAAATGACACTCCAAATAGCCCAAATATGATGTAGATTATTCCAGGGAAGCTAATGATGCTTTTAGGGCATAACTAAGGTTTATGGGAGGTGAATGGTGGATAATACCAAGAGGAACATAAAATTCTTAAATATAATAATTGTACTTTTCTTATATTTTTTGGGACGCATAGTTTACCCGTATAGATTTCCAAACTATGTGCAAACTGTGAAAATGATTCTATCTGAAAACATTTCCCCTGTCATGGTTACCTTTGATTTTTGAACAATTACTACTCACCATGTTCTAACCGTGCATCATATCTAGAAACACCATTTTCATCCTCTTTCATGTCCTGAACCCCCAGAACACCCCTGGTCATCACAAGAACTAGGGAAAACACTTATTTATGAAAAATAAGGATATTATAATTAAACAAAAAAAATTACATTAATGGTGATTTGGAATCTTAAAACCTCCCCATATTATGACATCTCATCCTCATGACTCTCTTCCCAGCCATCAATGAATTCCCAATGAAAAGTGATAGGCCACTGGGTACACATATCTGATTCCCGCTCCCACATTCCCTTCAGAATTTTTATCTAATTCCATAGAACACAAACCAAACGCACAACCTTTCCCTAGAATACCTTTTCACTATAGTCCACTATACCTGCTAGATTCTCCTTAAGGGATGTTTCAACCTCAAGATCAACATCTTCAGTGCATAGAACTTTAGATGGATTAGGGTGATAATGTCAGAGTTGTAAAACAAGGAAAAAATAATGCATCCCACTATTCTGTTGTGGGCGATCTATTGAGTATTCCATAGGTTCGATCATCTCAACAATCTCAAATGTCCCCACAATAATATGTTCCAACTTTCCCTATTTCCAGATACAATGGTTATCCCACCATGGAGACACCCGAAGAAACAGACTATAACCCACCATAATCTCAAGAGGTCTACAACACCAATAAGAATATGAATTCTTCCTGCTCAATGGAATTTTTATATTCTTTGGAATCATTTAATCATTATTTGATGTCTCCTACAAAAGACTCAATCCTAATTGTTAAGACTCCCTAGCCTCTAATTGAAATATTAGAGAACTACATAGTCTCTCCTAGAGTTCCCTAAAGGGATCCATTTAAATCGTGCCTAAAATTGGCAGTTGTATGAAAAATCAAAAAGTAACAATTTCCTTTCAAAAAAACCTCTAAATTCTAGATTACATTATATCAACATCTCTTCTAAAAAATTAATAGTATGCATTGACTTCCCATCTGTCTGTTGGTGGAAAGGAATACACAAAAACACCCGAGTACCAAGCACCTTCTGTAGTCCCGTTCAAAATCATGAGGTGAAGCAGGGATCATGATCCAAAACTGCAGTTCTCAGCACAACATGAAATTTTTATATTTCACATACATACAATACTCCCAACTCTTTGACTATATAATTCTTCTGGATTGGAAAAAATGTGATACATTGTTTTCCAAATCTACCACCACCAAAATTCCATTATTATTCCAAGGAATCCATGGAAGACCCATAATGAATTTCATCATTACTTCATTACCCTTACAGCAAGGAATAGTAAATGACTGCAGAAACTCATATGGATGTTGATGTTCAACCTTCACCTGTTGATATGTAAGGAATCATTCCAGAAAACTCGCAATTTTTTTCTTAATTATCCACCACCAAAAAAGACTATGAATATGATGATATATCATAGTCAACCTGGATCAAAAACCACTTTTATGTAAGAAAATCATGAAGAAACACCTCTCTTACATCTAATAGTACCACAAAAATGCCATGAAAATAAGTAACTACATCTGTACTTAATACCCTACTATAAGGCGACTCACCACCTTTAAGGATTTCCATCATGTCCAAATACTATGGATCCACAAACTGAAACTCATTAACTAATATCATAAGTGTGGATTCAGCTGCAATAGATTCATGGGATATCTTTCTATGCACATCATGTACCCCCAAATGCTTCCCAGCAAACAATACTATCATCTTCTACTCAGAACTAGATTCTAGAACAACCAGATTATGAGTCATTAGGCTTATAAAATCACCCACACTATTCCCCATCCGTTGTGCATAGAAGGACAAAAAACATCAATATTGTTGGTAATAAACCCACTATAAGAACATTAGTTTTTAGAATGGATCAAAATCCAGAACTTGTTTGAAAATTTTGACGTGTTTCTGGGGTAAAACTTTTAAATGTTGGGGAGATCATGCAGGTGCACATGGTTGGCACAGTGTCTGAACAAACCATGCGGGAAAGCTGTGGGAATTCCCAGGGTAAGATAGTAGCAACAACACGTTTGGAACATGGTATGACCAATCTATGTGGACAAGTCGTGCGACGTCTCTGGGTGAGGTAGTTGCAACCACATAGTTGGCGTATGGTTTTCCAAACCGTGCGGGATAACCATGATGCCACATAAAGTTAGGGTTTTTATGTTCCAGGACACTCAGGATTTCCCATTCATCGATCTTTTCTTCCTCCCTCCTGTGGCTCGCATGGGGAGAGTAGGCCGGACCATAAAATCCTTCCCGAATATTCATTTGAATCTCGTTTCAAACATCATTTGATGCTTTAGAACCCCCTCGGTAAGGCCTTGATTCCCCTTGAGTTGTTCTTCTGGATTTCTATTCTAGAACGAGTTTTTGGTGTTTGTGCGGTTTTGATTATTTTGATGATCTACAGATTTTTAGACCTAATTGGATGTTTTCATCATAGGAGTAACATATTACTAGTATGATTTAGGTGGTGCATACATCTTTTTGTGTTTCCGTGGTAATTTGGGTAGCGCGGACTTCGGCACATTTTTGGGTATTTTGAGAAAGACACTAATTTATAAGCTACTGCTAATTTGAATTTCTTAATATACCTATGGGATACCTTTGAGTAGGCCCTTTTTCCTATCGTGATTGAGAAGGGTCGGGCGAGAGTTCGTTGCTCACATGGGGCATTTTGGCCGGGGTTGACACAATGATTATACTTGAATTGTTTTGGTTTAAACTATTAGCTTTAGTTATTTAAGCCTTGATATGAATTTTTGGCGACCATAGAAACTTTAGTGATGGTATGGGACATCACATGAATAGTGTAATTCATCTATTTAGATGGTTTTTCCTATTATGTGTTCTGTTTAAATGTGTTTTATATGTATATTTTGAATTGCATATGTTGGAACATTCAGGTGGTGTTTGGCATGGCCCAAATATTCTTGAGTGATGCTGATCATAGGTTGGTCTTGGACCGGGATACATTGGGTGGTTTTGACCATGGGATTGGGTGTCATGGATTTCGTCTTGAGGCAATACAACTGTCAGGTTGAGCATGGACCGAGTTACTTGGATGGCGAGGCCTTCATACTTGAGTGTCACGGTCACAAGGACATGGTTTGACAGATGTGTGGTGGCTTATGTACTATTTTTATGATTACCGCTCACCCGGAACATTGAGTAGTGTGCACACATTGACACTTCGTGATGTGGTGGTTTTTCCCACTCATGTGGGTAGAGGCCCCCTTAGATGTGGTTTAGGTACTTTGGTTGGGGTGATTACCGTAGAAAGCCACATGGGAGGTGAGTAGTCTTTAGGGGATTTCATTGAGTCTATCAGGTTGGGTATTGAGGCTCGCCGTTATTTGATGGCAGATATCGTTGTCCCTCCAGATATGTTGTTTGAGGGAAGACATAGATGTTCCTCCAAGTTACATATTGGGCGTGCCTTCGGGACATCGGTACATGAGGCACGAGGTGTTCGGAGGCACAAGGTGCCGGGTTACTATTCTTGGGTGTGCCTTCGGTACGACAGTACTTGAGAAACACGGCTTCAGGGGGCACTTGGTTCCAGGTTACATGATAGAGATTCCATCATTGGTCAAATTAGGTGACACTCTATGGTGGACGCTGAGCACCAGTGGAGTTTGTGTTTATATTTTCATCTTATTGTTTATTATTTTCATTATAAATACATATTGTCTAAAACAATTATATTAGGAACTCACTATCGGGTGGTATCCTACTGAGATTTTTCTCACACCCTGTACAGACCCTTTGGGACACGTGTAGACTTTATGGATTTATGTTCATGAATGAGGCCCGCTTCAAGAGCTAGGCTATATTAGTTTTTTCATGGAGATGGTATCGACCTTGAGGTATTGCCTAGATGGAGTTTATCGTGTTTTGTTTCTTTTCATGTATTAGCATTCTTATATGTTATGTAGCTATAGATGGTTAGCCATTGGATCCTTTATATATATATAAATACATGGATGAAATATTTTGGATGCATGTTTGTTGTTCAGTTCTAGTTACAAGTGGTGTTCATCATGTTGTTGTGTTTACCTTCTACTACGGTTGTTATATTTATTGCTTCCACTGTTTCTCGATATTGAATGTGTTTCCGCTCTGTGGGTCTGGTTTGAGTCTACTGAGTCATTTGATCCACTGCATCATTATTATTATACTCAGAATAGTACCATTATTATATTCCTAGAGGGTATAGCCTCCCAACTATACCTATAAGACCATCTCCCCTAGTCTGCATCCTTTGGTGTTCAGGTAGATGCACCTAAGGATGTAACACCAGACCCGTTTAGCACTGTTCGGGTGGCAGCTCGAGTCCTGGTCATTAAAAGGTGGTATCAGAAGGGTTCATGACAAGGATTTAGTAGCAGCCTTTTAGTATCTACTAATGGGATTGAGACTTCGCTTTTATTTTCTGTTGGATTTACTATTTGGTAAATGGTAGACTGGAGATAGGTTATTACTGGTACTCGGTTTCTAGCTTCTACTTGGGTGCCTGCAGCCCCAAGTACGAGGGATGGACCAAGTTTCCAGGGTTGGGAATTTTTGTTTACTTTTTTTTTCATATTACAGTTTATATTATTTCCACTTCAGTGGCTCACATAGTGTGTGATGTTATTTATTGTGATATGTAACTGTGGACCGGTGCGGTAAGGGACAATTGGACCTTGCCCTTGTATGGAAAGGCTTGGTTTCTTGGCTTTGATTGTCACATTTTTATGTTATTTCAATTTCATAATTTCACATATGCTTTTTGTATTGATAATACCATGTGAATAAAAATCAATTTACATGCTTTATAAGCTTTGAAATGTGAATATGTGAAATTCCTTATAAAATTTCTTGTTGTTGAAATGTGTATTCCATGATTTATAACTGTATAATTGCATGTGGAAAAATATTTGGGTCTGAATCCTATACGAGAAGGTAGGAACTATAGTTTAGGTGATTTTGATCACCAGGAGTTGGAGACTCTGTCATCATTTTGAGGCAACATTAGTTGTCAGGAAGAGCATGGCCCGAGGTACTTTTGATATATGGCCCTCATAGGGGTGGGTAAGGAGGACATGAGGCTGGGATGTTGTAGGGCATGGTTGCAGTGGGGAAGAGTAAGTGTGGTAGTTTTTTGTGTATTTTTTCTTCTTTCATAATTTAATTAAATATATATATATTGTTATATATATATATAGGTTAACTAACCATTTATGGTATTTATCCAGTTCCTTTTTGGGCGACTCAAATGGATTGTCAGACGGGAGATGGTAAAATTCTTCAAGTAAAGAATATGGCTCAGGATTCGATGCAGGCATACCAAGAGCCGCAAGTACAGGCTCCGAGACTGGTTCAGGTTCAGGATCCAGTGCAGGCACAACAGCAGCCGGGTTTGGCATCATTCGGGCCATGGCATGACGAGCAGCTCTGATATAGCATAGTGCGTGTCTTGCATGGGATCGACTGAGGCGTGTAGGGTACAAATCCATCTATGGAATATTTGACGCGGGAGTTCCAGATGAAGCACCCGCAACATTTTCAGTGTTTGGGTTGTCCACAGGTGCCTGAGAATTGGATCGAGAGCATGCAGATGATCTTCGAGCCACTCGAGATGCCTCTATGGCGGAGGGTCAATCTGGAGTCGTACATGTTGAGAGGACCAGTAAAGCACTGGTGGGATGTGCATGTTCAGGCTCATAGGAATGAGGGACTGGCATGGAAGTACTTCGAGGACATGTTTTTTGAGCACTTCTACCGAGAGACACTGAACGAAGAGAGAGCACGAGAGTTCTTGAGTCTTCAGCAGGGAGACATGTCTGTCATGGACCATGCTGCTTCTTTCACAGAGTTGTCGTCTTTTCACCTGGTATGGTAAGAGATGATGTGACTAGGGTGAGGTGCTTCAATTATGGATTACGACATGCCATTCGGGTCCATGTGAATATCTTCAAGATTGGTTCTTTCTCAGAGGCAGTGAACTTAGTGCTCATAGCGGTGGGAAACAAAAGGGATATGCCCAAGGTTGGTCGAGCGTCAGATTCAGCTGATGGTTCATAGAGCAGGAACCGAGGATGAGATGAGTTCTAGTAGGGCATTCAGGACAAGGAATCATCTAGACCACCTCATAGCAATTATTCAGTGGTTTTCTTTTAGTGTGGACATCCAGGGCATGTTTGGACTCAGTGCGTTAGGCCTCCAAAGGAGTGTCGGGCATGTGGATAGGTCGGGCATCTGGAGAGGTTTTGCAGGAAGCCTTTCCTGACAGTCGTCAAGTAGGGACCAGAAGAGATGGTGGAATATAATGTTGGTTCATTTTTGGTACCAGGAAAGGGTAGCTTAGGTACATCTGCACATGGAGGATGTGACAGAGACATCGAGATCCAGTTGAGGGGTTAGTGGCCAGTGACTGGAGAAGCACCACAAGGAGGTCAGGCTTCAGGCAGCCGTGTTTCATGCTAGGTGAACTCCATGGATCTGCTAGAGGTTGAGTAGGGTGATGATATGACGATGGTTAGAGGTAAAACATGGGTGTCGTCGTGATTTCCTTGTTCTCTTCTGTCATGACCTGTAGAGGCATTTCTATTTTGAGTGAACTTGGTGCACAGGATTTATGTGGACTGACTAGATGCAGGTCAGTGGGATTGGCGCCATCTCAGGTGCATGATATATATATATATATATATATATATATATATGAATGAGGTGTCATGGGCATCGGGGCATAGAGGATGCGGGTTACATGAGGTTCCATGGGCATTGGGGCATCACAGATGCTGGTTACTTGAGGTTCCATTGGCATCGTGGCATCAGGGATGTGGGTTACTTGTGATTCTGGGCACCAAGTTCATTTTGAGAATCCATGAGATGCAGGACCTCGTGGAGGTGGACACCGATGTGTTGCAAGATGTGTCTGAATGTCAGAAGTGGAATATGGCGCCAAGGAGGCACAGGGGTGACGATGCGTTACGAGAGGATCTTGAGTCCGGAAAAAGGTTAGTGAATCTTTTCTTGTTCTGATATTTGTCAGGTTGAGACCGAGTTAGGCGATTCCTAAGGTGGGGAGTCCCTTGAAAAATTTACCAAGGACCATTGAGATTGGGGAATTCCGGGTTACTCTGATTGGGGTGGTATGATTGGTGTCATCTCTAGGTTTTTTTGATAGCTCATGGAAGAGATATGTTAAGGTGGGGAGTTTTTAAGAATCCGGGTTTCTAGAACGGGTCAAATTCCAGAACCTCTTTGAAAATTTTTACTTGTTTCTGGGGAAAAACATTTAATAGTTAGGGAGGTTGTTCTGGTGCGCATGGTTGGCGCATGGTCTAAACAGACCATGCGGGCATGCTGGGAGAAGTCCCTGGGTGAGAAATTAGCAACATCTTGGTTGGCGCACGGTCCGAACAAACCATGAAGACAAGCCGTGCAAAGTCTTTGGGTGAGGCAGTGACAACCGCATGGTTGGTGCACTATTTTCCAAACCTTGCGGGGTAACCATATGACCACTTAATGTTAGGTTTTTTATATTCCGGGCCACTCGGGATTTCCCATTCTTCTCACCCTTCCTCCACCATCTTGTGGGTCATGCGTGGGGAGCCAGAAAAACCTTAAAATACTTCCCAGATCATTATTAGAACTCCATTTCAAACATTTTTTTGTGCGTTAAAACCCTCTTGGTAAGGCATTGATTCCCCGTGAGCCATGTTTCTTGACTTCTATTATAGAAAGTATTTTTGGGGTTTGAGCAGTTTTGACTCTTTCGTAGATCTACCGCATTTTAGACATAATTGGAGGTTGTAAGTAGATGAGTAACATCGTACTAGTTTGAGGTAGGTGGTGCATACCTCTTTCTGTGATTTGTGGTAATTTGGGTAGCGCGGCCTTTGGCGCGTTTTTGAGTATTTTGAGAGAGACCCTAACATCAATGCTTCTACTTATTTAAATTGATTATTAGACCTATGGGATACCTTTTTGTATTCCCTTTGTACTGTCTTGATTGATCAGGGTCGGGCAAGAGGTCGTTTCTCACATGGGGAATTTTGGCTGGGGTTTCCAAAATTATAATACTTGAATTTTTTAGGTTTAAACTGTAAGGTTTAGTTATTTAATCCATGATATGAATTTTTAGAGACCATAGAAACATCAGTGTTGGTATGGGATAACACTTTATTAGTGAAATTCATATGTTTAGATGGTTTTTCCTATTATGTGTTCTGTTTAAATGTGTTTTATATGTACATGTTGAATTTCATATGTAGGAACCATTGTGTGTTGTTGGGATTGAACCAGATATCTTGAGTGATTCTAATCACAGGTTGGGCTTGGCCCGGGTTACTTTGGGTGGTTTTCACCATGGTATTGGGCCTCATGGACGTTGGCTTGAGGTAATCTGACTATCAGGTTGGGCATGGCCCGGGTTATTTGGATGGCGAGGCCATCATACATGAGTGTCATGGTTGTAGGGACACGAGGTGTCAGATGTGTGGTGTCTTAGGTACTATATTGGTGATTATAGCTCACCTAGAACTTTGATTTGTGTGCACACATAGATACTCTATAATGAGGTGTTTTTGACCAATTGTGTGGGTAGAGGCCCCCATAGATGTGGTTTAGGTACTTTGGTTGGGGGTTCTTGTCGAAGAAAGTCACATGGGAGTTGAGAAGCCTTCAGAGGTTATCACTGAGGCTATCATGATGGAGGATGAGAATATTCATTATTTGAGGGTAGATATTGTTGTACCACCAGATATGTTGGTTGTGGTCAGACCTCGTTGATCCTCCGGGATACTTCTTGGTCGTACCATCATGACATCGGTACAAGAGGCACAAGGTGTCAGGAGGCACAAGCTGACGGGTTACTATTCTTGGTTGTGCATTCTGGACGTCGGTACTTGAGACACGCGGTGTGAGGGGGCACATGGTGCCGGATTACATGAAAAAGATTCTGGAATTGCCCGAAGTAGGTGACACTCTATGGTGGTCACTGAGCACCAATGGAGTTTCTGTTTATTTGTGCATCGTACTATTTAATGGTTTCCATATAAATACATGTCTTCTTAAACACTTATATTAGGTATGCACTGTTGGGTGGTATCCTAAATTGATTTTTCTCACACCCTGCATGGGACCTTCAGGACGCGTGCAAACTTTATTGTTTTATGTGTAGGTAAGAGGCGAACTTCATGAGTTGGGCTGCATTAGCTGTTGCATGGAAATGGTTAGGACTATTAGGTCTTTCCTAGCTGGAGTTTATCATTTTTTTTCCTTTTCATGTATTAGCATGCTTATTATTTTGTAGCAACATTTGGTTAGCCATTGGCACCTTTTTATATATAAATACATGGATGACCTGTTTTGGAAGAATGTGTGTTGTTCAGTTCTAGTTACAAGTGATGTTCAACATGTTGTTGTGTTTAGTTTCTGTTATCATTGTTATATTTATTGCTTCCTCTGTTTATCGATATTGAATGTGTTTCCGCTCTGCGGGTCTAGTTCGAGTCAACTGAGTCATTTGTTCTACTACATCATTATTATTATACCTAGACATGTACCATTTTGATCCTCTGAGAGGGTATATCCTCCCCACTATACCTATAAGATCGTCACTACTAGTCGGTAGCCTTTGGAGTTCGGGGAGGTGCGCCTAAGGAAGTAACACCTGACCCGTTTAGCACAGTTTGGGTGGCTGCTTGGGTCCGGGTCGTTACACCCATCGTCATTAAAAAAAATCCCATTAAGATAATATGTACTTGAGACTTTTATGGTCGTTAATCATTGTGAAGGGTTCTCTCAACAAAAAATCACTCCAACACTTCTAGGCATGAAAGACAACTGATAGCTAAAGTTCATGAGTAAGGTAATTCTTTTAATGGGGCCTCAATTGTCTCAAACATTATGTTACAACCTAGTCATCCTTCATCAACACTACCCAATTTCCAATAAAGGACTCATCACAGAACATGTTTTAATTCAAACCTGGTTTGAGTAATATCATAATCGGTGTAGTGTTCAAATTCTCTATTAACTCTAGAAAATAATTCTCACAAGACTATAACTGTTATAACATAACTCCATTCTGGTTTAGGTTTATGAATGGAATTTCAATTAAAGGAAAATCCCTAATAAACCTTCAGTAATAATCTATCAAATATAGAAAATTCATAACATCAAAGTCATTCTTGGTTTTCTCATAAGACACCACATCCATTAACTTTTTCTGATCCACCAACACACTTAGAAAAAAATGATGTGTCCTATAATGTTATCCTCATCAATCGAAAAATGACATTTTGATGGATTTTCTTAAATTATATGCTATCTTAGTGTACTCAATATGATGTTCATATGTTTTTCATGATCTTCATGACTTCTGTAATATACCAATTAGTCATCAATGATGAAAATAATTTACTTATCAATTTATTGATGGAATATTCGATTAATCAAGGCCATGGACACAACCAGTTCATTGGTCAATCCAAACAGAATCACCATAAATTCATACAACACTTAACTTCTTCGTAAAGCATTTTGGTGAATGAAAGAAGGTCTCACCATAAACTAATGGTATCCCAATCTCTAATTATACATAGAGAACAACGAGGCACCTCAAAGATGTCAAAATGTCTACAAATCTAGGATGTGTGTATCATTTATTAATAAGCATCTATTTTATATTCCTATAATCGATACATATTCTTAGTTATCCATAAACCTTCTTAGAAAATAACAAAAGAGATCCCTGATGGGATGTACTATTATTAATAGACACTTTATTCTCTAACACCTGGAGATAAAACCACATTTCATGGTGCTTTTCTGGCACTATTAGATACGGTGGAATGGGATCTGGCCCTCCCATTGGCAATGATTCGATCGCGAACTCAATATATCTCTCTGGTGGTAACCCTAATAAGTCCCCAGGAAATACATTCTTAAAATTTCCTACAACAAGAGGGAAAATAGGATGCTAATTATCCCCATCATAAAACATAATACATGATACATGGGCTACAAGATCTCCCAACTACTGGCCTAGCAGCCCTGCATGGCCCGCTCATGTTTTCCACACACCACGAAGGAAATATATGCTTCAATAAAGACATTTGGACATTAACTAACGTCAGTGGTAATCTATATGTGATTGATAAAACCCAAACCATTCCTTCCAAAGTATTAGGTAAAAACCTAACATCTCTAGGGAAAACAGATCATATATAAAATTATATCCACTAAAAAACAGAGTGAATCCCTTATATTTCCTAATGTCCAGAACTCATTCCCCTAGTTTAGTATCAAGTGACAATACCCAACAAGAATTAACTATGGTCAAGACCAACACAACAAAGAAATAATTAGATATAATAGAATGTGTTGTACCTATATCGAATAAAGAACTAGTGTGTGTAGAAGCTACAAGAATCCTACCATGAAATATAGACTGTCATGCCTTTACCCCGTCATGTGTAGTCTGAACTGCATGAAGATGACCTAAACTATTACCCTAGGCTCCAAGCTATGTACCCTACATTTTACATCCTTGTTGATAAGGTTGATCTCACCACTGAGCTCCATGTCCACCGCCTCTACCTGTATGACCTAAGGATCTTAAACAACCTGCATGATATGGGGTAAACTAACCGCTACATATTGTCGACACCTTCATATGACCTCCATCATTTTTTTACTTTATCAGGTTTCTATAGAAACGTCGTACATGGACTAGCCTATAGTACATTAAAATTGTCTAGTGGGAGGGTAAATTGGTCATGAATGTACCACATTATACAACAAAAATAGAATAATTCATGGTCACTACCTTTAGATGCATACCACCACTTATAACATCTCTATGTCCTTCAACCCTACTGAAATATTCCAAAATGGAAATTCCTACACTTATAATCTGAACCACTTTTCCACCCAACTAGCACTACAACTTCACAACCCAAATCTCCCTCTAGGTTTCCCTTTTAGACTAGTGATTTTTACACTACATTTTCAACAATTTTCAGAATTATAATATTCACATGGGGCCAAATATCATGTCTCATTCTGTCCTGGATGTGCTTCTCCATGGCTTCCTCATCTCTTTTGAACGTCGAAATGAAAAATCTAACTTTATTAAAACAACTAGAATAGTACAGTACCATCATTACATAGTTGGTATACCTTATTAAATTTTAAGCCTTCTCCAAACCCTAGTTTTTCATCTAAAATCGTTCTTGAAAATTCTCTTAATATCATTCCACATCATTCCTTTGGCATGCTTCATATGAACCATTATGTCCCAACAACTCTTTGTTGGACCTATCGACATATAGGCTTCTAACATGACTCGCTTCTCAAGAGGAGCCTATAGATGGTCACAAATTGTTAGTATGGAATATATATAGAACTCCACTACCAATGTCCCCCCTCTCTAGTAATGGTCGAATTATTTTTTAACTAAAACTTTATTGTCCGCTCAATCGTACATGGTGTAGCCCACCCTGGGTACAGTTCCATTTTCTGAATAAAATGTGACCATTTCCCATAGAATTTCTCTTCTCTATCCTCTTGGATTACCACATTCTCTTTCTACACTAATGGAGGAGTTTTACTGAAAATTTCCTCATTTCACCCAACCGAAACACGTCTTCAAGATGGAATTTCCCTACAATTCCAAACATGATCATTAGAATGAATCCTTAACGCTTTTATGAGAAGGAAAAAGATGGAGGTAGGCTCATCACATTCCATAAAAAAATCATTTTCATACACTACCCAAATGATCCAAGTCCCAACCAGATCACTACTCTTGTCCAACCCCCCTTTGAACATGGTTGTCACAAATATCTATTTAAAATAGTTTCAAGACCACTCTTTTACCCAATTAAAAAAATTATACATCCCAATTTACTCTTACAACACGTTAATCCCATTTTACTTTAATATTAATCACTATTTTCTAATTACATATTTCCATTTTCACTTCCATTTTTTTCTATTCAATCCATCCCATTAGGCATAATTTCACTACATTTAAGAAAAAATAATAAATGCATTCTATCTTTTATATCCCACACACACTTCATGTGTGTGTGCCTTCCATGATTATTGTCACTTATCTATATAGGTTCCTAGAATGATACATAAATACACAACCTCATACCTTTCTTCCCATGGGAGAAATAGCACAAAACTATCCAATCACACAATAAGTTCATCACTTGATGGTGAAATATCATCAAATACAACAACAGACAACAAGAACAACAATCCCCTCCCTGAGTGACATGGGATATCCCTCATACTGGGTTTTCTAATTTCCATGAAAAATATTATTACCCAGGCCTATCACTTTTATAACCACATTTTAACCAACCCCAAATATTAATAAAGAGAAAATAATTCCTCTGATAAAACTTTGTAATGTTCTCGACTAAGAAGCCAATAAATCAGTACCCCGAGCTAGTTTGCAACTTGACCTGAAGAGTTTCACCCCCAACACCAAAGGCTTTATCCTAGAAGAAACGGTCTAATAGGTCATGATAAGAGATTATACCCTCTATAATAATGTCTTCTATACAAGAACATAATTTAATTTGTGTAAACTATAAGAAACAATTAATAACAGGAATAAATAACCAACTCCCAAACTAGGTACAACCATATACTACATTAAATATATCATGATAGTATATAGTTCCAAGTGAACAAAAATCCAAAATAAATACAAATAAAAGATTCCCCAAAATTGACCAGAATCCATGTTTGGACACTCACACATTCATAACCCATGTCCAACACAACTCCCTAGCATATTACCCTTACAATTGTCCTTATCTACAAGCATCAAATCTTCATAAATACCCTACAGTGGCTCATGCTGGGTGTGAGTATAAATTATTAATCCACCACCAACAATGTCTAAAAATTATCATGTATGAGTAGATAGTGAATGGAATTGATTAATAATCGAATTTAATGGATAATAGTTGAATAGGCCATTCTAGACTATGTTACTATAAATTATTCAACTATTGAATCCATGTTCACTGTATAGGCATCCCATGGTTCAATCAAAATTTTTCATGTGTTCAATGGATTCAGAATGTTCAATATTCTCATGAAAATTTAAATAAAAATAGATTCATAACTCACTAGGTATCACATTATAATAAAATCATAATCCTCACCAAAAATCATCAGTCTGAGTGGCATATAAATATTAGGGGAATAAAACAATTTTCCATTCCCTAAGCCTTGAAATTATAGGCATAGCTTGGTCCTCAATCCATCTCGACCTAGGGATGTAAAACCTCAAGTCTATACCACATCAACCAAGCCATGTGCACATGCTTATTTATCATTCACCACAACTATCTGCAAATCATAACCAATACCATTAACCAAATTCAATGAATAGAATCATGTGAATTAATATCATGCCACAATAATTTAACACATTTGAAAATCATATTCATTCAATTTAATCAAATTCAATTTTCCCCATACATATGAAACTAATTATTATCAAATGTAAACATTTCACCTTATCATATTCACATTAACCCTTTTCTATGTAACTCCCAATAAATCTTTTATCCCAAAAACATATTAGAAATAACTACCCACAAATATATTCTAGCTTATTATATAAGAAATTGACAAATTTTCTAGGGCTCCTTCTTATTATTGGTCAATTTTACACAATACAATACCGTTAGCTCAACTATGAGGGCCGATGCACCCCATGGGTGCCCCTAATTTGGTATTTTCATTCTACTTGTATCGCACGAGGATAATTATGGGTTAAATTGGTTGATTTGACAACCAATATGTTAATCCTTTAAATTGAAACCAATAACAAAATATGGTAATATCAATAATATAACCCTATATGAACAAATCTACAATACAAAATAAGGGATTTAATTTATAGTCCACCAACCTTGAATCCATTGGCTAAAAACTCATATTTTAGGACATAGATCGCGATTAAACTACCATGTGAAGCATCAAACTAAATATCACAGGAAAAGAAGGGTTATAGAGAATTAGTTGGAGAGAAGGAAGAGAAGAAAACAATAAAACCAAAAAGGGAATCTGCAGTTGGATTATCCTTACTTGGATATTCAATCTGCAACCAACGACACTCCAAATTTCCTAAATATAATGTATATTGAACCATGGGAGAAATTGAAGTCTTTGGGTGTCACTAGGGATCAAGAAAAAATAATGAAGAAAAAAACTACATTAAACATAAAACCCCATAATGAAATTTTTCAAATTTTATCATGTTTACTAGGCCACATGGTTTGCCTGCACATTTTTCCAAACCATGAGATGAACATGTCGATGATACTATCTTAAAAAATATCCCCTTCCATAGTTACCTGGGATTTCAACACGGTATTCACTAACTGTGTGAATACTATGCAATATGCCCCAAAACCCCCCTTTTCCCCTCTTTTTTTTCTCGAACCCTCAGAACACCCTCATGTCTTTACATGAACATGGGAAAACAAATATTTAACAAAAATAAGGATCATTAAATAAACATGAAAAATACATTAATAGAGATCTGGGATCTTAAAGTAATGATTTATCACATTTATAATAATTAAACAACACAAAATAATAAATATGAACAAAATAATATTTATATTAGTGTACATCAATGTGATCCCAGGTTTAGTCTTCACTTCTCTATATTGTTTATATAATATAATCCCATTATTTTACTATGATTATCTGGGGAGTCATAAACCATTATAAATTAATAATTCATCACCTATTTCCACAAACCAAAGTCCTAGTTTCTTGTCCTAGATGTAGAACCCCACATACCATTTTATGGGGTACTATAAGCCAAAAAAATATTTGTTTTGAATAAAAAAATATATATTGAATGAAAACCCACATAAAAAATTAGAAGACATAGAAATATGAAATTATTTTCAAAGATTAAATTTATGAGTGGGGATTAAGAATATTCATTTAAATTCTCTATATTTTGTTATTTCAGGATTTAGTTTAGATAGAAAAATCACACTGTATAGTCAGAATGTAAACATGTAAAACTCTTAAAATTAATTTAAGATATGTTGAATGGTTATGTTCAATGTTTTCATAAATAGATACTCCGTTCATTGAATCTTCAAATATTTTATTAATATTGGTTCCACTTTAAAATATCTGAAAACACACATGTGGAGTCATAATGAAAATTTATATTTTTTAGATTCTTTAGGTTTATATCAAATATAGTGGTTAATATTGTTTTATATTCAATTAATATGAAATTTCAAAAGAATAAATTGTTTCATAAGATATATAAAATCCTAAGATAAATTCTTTTCAAAGAATATGGATTTGTGTATCATTATACAATACAGTTTAATGATTTTGGAAATCATAATTATATTTTTATGTATGATATAAATTTTTTATACTTATAATTTTATAATGTGAATAAATATCATTTCATATGATCCCTGTAGTCATTATTTTACCACAAATATTAATAATTGAAAGCATTAATAGTTTAGATAAACATCAAATGTCTCTACTTATGAGTAATTTATATAGGATTTAATCTAACTTTTATTCATTTATAATAATTCAAAAGAGCCCTAAAAATAAATATATTAATCATTTATCACATATAATGAATTTTGGATAATAGACTTCATACGGTTAATTTATAATCTATATACAAGTACTTGTAAACTACCATACCATTCATTCCTCAACATATACTAATGTTCAATGTTCTCTAAAATCAGTTTATATGACACATACCAAACACAAACTCTTAATTAATATAATTAAATTAACATTAATCAAATAATAACCAATAAACTAAATAAACATCATTTCTTTATTCTTCAAGTCGTGTGTGCATCAACCATTTTTATAAACTCATCTTAGAGGGAATAAAAATATTTTGGTAATTTTCAAATTGAAAAAATATACATCAAAGATACACTATAACAAATCCAATATATAATATTGATTCATATATATTATTTGGACGATATAATACAAAATATAGATTTTAACCCCAAAAATCACTCGCTAAATAGGTTTTAGTGAGTATTCTTATTAATGAATGACTTGGGTCAATAAATTATATATTGGGAATGAAGATCAATAGGTATGAATCAATAGGTTTTTTAAACTGATTATGAACTCATATACTCAAAAAGTGCTAATGTGGTTTAGTATAAAGGACTAAAAAAGTGGTTATTTCTTAATGATTCATGGAATAACTAATAATAATATTCAAGAACATTCTCTAAGGTTATAAATAATTGATAGGATTATTTTTATATCAATCAGAGATATATATTATATGAAATGTGGTGTACTAGACTTTATTCCTATTATATATTGAGGATAAATAGTAAATACCAATCCAATATTGTATAGAGTCAATAGATAATAGTGAAAATCATTATTATTAATTCAAGAAGGACAAAGTATATGTTATTACTTTTTGGAGGATTGTGTGAGCTCAGAGTAATGGTTTTAATGGAAGCTAGATCCGATATAATATAGATGATATAAAATCACAATATTGTTTTTTTAATGTTGGAATTATTTATTAGGAGAGTTCTATATAATCAACTAATGTGGACTCTAAAATTAGATGAAGAGTACACCTCAACATCAGATTCAATAAAGGTTGTTTTTCTAGTATTATGATTTTCATTTCTAAATTAATGATGGTCTCTAACATTAATGTTGTGATTGAGTTGTACCATTAAAACAATGTTGCAATTTTCCAATATTAAGACCATGATATCAGAAAATATTGAACAATTTATTCAATAATACTATCTCATACATGGTATCGATGATAGGAGTGATTTAATTAATTGTTAGACAGCCACGCATGATAATGTAGTATACCTGTTGACTATACCATCACTACACTAATAATGTATGGGTCAAATAGTTTACCATTGTTTTAATAAAATGAGATATTATAACAAATGGTTTTTAGTGAATCGTGTTTTTATAATAATGGAAATATCTATTTATCATTCGTTAAATTGTTTTATACTTTAGGTAACATGAATGGTGTAATGATAATATTCAAATAAGGTAAGACATTTAGTTACCCCAAATTTATTGTCGTCATCAATTATTAGGTATTGTGATGATATGTTACGGTTAGCATAAGTAGAATATTCTACTAAATAGATATGGTATTATATGAGATAGAAAGTATAGATTCTTCTAGTATTATGTAGAAACATAATACTAAGAGATCCCCAAGAAACTAAATTTCATGGATTGTCATATATTAATTGATATATATTATATTTTCTGTTTACTATCAACACACCCTTGAGGTTTTTGAGAAATCTGGCATGATAATCATTTTTAATTGTTACATTTCATACACATGTAATTATGAGATAATTAATCGGCGGGAATCTTGGTTATGTATTTGATCATGTTTTTTGTTCATTCACACCCAAGATTAAGTTTTCCCATCATTTATTATGAGTTTTCACATCTTTCCTTAGAGTTAATTATATATAGGAACTTTATTTCCATAATTATAAGGGTCGCATAAGAAATGTAAAGACCCTCATATGGGGTGCATGTGATGTACTCTTCTCTAATATGAATAGAATTTAATTTATTTATTGGCCAATTCATTCATTTTCCGAGAGTTAATAAATAATGGGATGAAATATACCAGATTTATACTGTATAATTTCTTTTGATAAATTATTCTATGTGAAATTGGATTAAATATTTATAAATATGATGTATATGATACATCATATGTTAGAAATTTTCATATAGTGATATAAATAATTTTTATGGGAATCAAACTATACACCTTAATAGCATTAATAGCATTAAATATTTAATTAAGGTTTCCCTTTGTGTAAAAACATGAATTTTTTATTTAAAAAATATTAAACACAAATAATTAAAAAATGTTTACAAAGTTGGAAATTTATAAAACTATTATTTCTTGTAGAATGTTTTATTTTTAAAATAATATGTTTATGAATAAACAGTATCCAAAATTATTTTTGGATGTTTTTTACAAATTGATTTATCTTTCTGAATATATTCCTTATGATAATTAAGTGTATGTGGAATATTTTTGCATATAGGCATAAGAGTGGTATTTAATATATTATGTTTTAATTGGATCAGAGGCTATGAAACTTATGAGAAGGATATAATATCATGTTATGTATACGAATTGTAGGGATGCATGAGACTTTCATACAACCGATAACGTATTGCGTAATATACTATTTGGTTATACTAAATGGGATGTTTAGGGTGTGAAACTCGCGTTCCAAATACTGTGTAAAGTTATAATCCATTATAAACAGGCTAAAAACATCATAAATATCTATTAAATATTTTCGATGGATCCAAAATATGAAATTAAAACATGAAATTCATTACATATTGTAAATAAAATCATTGTTTAATTAATGAGATCATTGATTGGTATAAAAGGGTAGTGATACTTCCTCTTAGGTTACTGGATAATTTGGTTCAAATATTGAAATCTATAATATATCTATTTAATTGAGTTGGGTTTTTTCACTCATTTATGGTTCTTAAACACCATCAAGGTTTGAGAGTCCACCTGACTTGATCAGGGATGAAAAGGAATATGTAATACCCTTGGAGGTTGTATTTATTTTTTTCTTAGGTAATAATTATAAAGAATGTTCTGTATAAGATTGATGATTGATGATATTTCTACTATATTTTAGGAACATTGATATTCATTAAATCTAGGAAAAATGGTTAGAAATTCTAAGGATTTGTTTGAGTTTCCTATGTCTATAGAATGATACCATAAATCTCATCACCTTAATGGATGGTCCAACCTCCCATCCCCTCATCCCACACAATATTGAGAGTCATTAGCATGTTCCAATGACTACAATTGTAGAGACCCAAAGCTTGAAATACATGGACATTAAATTACTTTTGAGGAATAAATAATACATTACAAAAACAGCCACTGAAGGACTGTAATAGTTTAGTGTCTTTGGAAACATGGATCATAATCTTCTAATCATGGTGAAAGATCTTCAACATCTCCCATAAAGATCTTCCCCTTTTTTTCTTACCTAAAACCTTTCATTATATCCTTGGGAAAAGAAAACATAAAATTTTTTAGCTCAAATTATTAGTAAGGGTAAACATAGAGAACATAAAACACTCCATAAATATTTGAAGGCAAAAACTTGAACATAAAATCTAAATATCAAAATCATGAGCAAAGACATAAATCTTGGAAGTACGTAAGGCATATATCATAAAGTAACCTCAATCATGATAAAATAGTATGGGAATAAAACATGTAATTTTGGAAAACCATTAAGCACATGATATGATTTCTATAGTAGCCAAGGCATTGCTGCCAAGACCATCTTAGTGGACAATATCCCTTTCTGAATCGAGTTCACTCCTCATTCCAGTCTTGTATCACTGAACCAGATTAACTTACCATTCCAGCCATGTCTATATCATGATATATAAATCATTACCCAATTCATTGGATGGAGATATTGGTCCCACGCATCTCATAATTAAATCATTCTTACATGTTCTACAATATAAAAATAAATCATTCATCATAACCTAATGAATAAAATGGTTTTCATAAACATCATCCCATCATAAAAAAATCCATATAAAACAAATTGATATCATTTAATCATTAGAAAATTGAAACCATGTAAATAATAGAGACATTATACATGAAACATACATATATGAAATAATATCATCTTATATGGAAAATGGTTTTGATAAAACACTTGAAATGAATTCTTGAGGAAAATATCCTATCTTCTTCAATATCATCTTATTTTCCGAAAATTCCATGAAATTTTAAAAGAAAATGATTTTTTTTAAAAATAGTCATGAAATATTGTAGAGTGAGATTCTTGAAAATAAGGCGTTATAAAACTGTAAAAATCAGTTCAGGCTGTATAAGTTAAAATTAACATTTTCCTTGTACTTTTAACGGAAAAGTCAAAAAGTACCACATCTGGTAAACAAAAGAATTATTCCTTCCATAACACAAAGTAAAATTCAAGAGGGGTAAATATGACTTTAAACATACATGGAAGAATAATAAACACTTTATGAAAACATTTTTATGGACATGGATGAAATATATAACCACATTAAATACTTACGAATAAACAATATCGGATAAGAACGAGATTGGAATAATTATTCCTTACCTTAGGTATGATATGTTTCATACATATCCGAACCTCCTTCATAATGATTTAAATAATGTCATCTACATATTATATAATAATATTCTTTGTTATGATGTCATATATGGTTCACTTATGACTTTATATTACTAGTTATTTTGTAAATTCCATGGTAATGCAGCGTTTTGGATAAAATAGTTTTATTTATCATACGTGTTTAGAATTGTTGTTCATGATATTATTATTGCTTATATCATGATTTACTTACTTCCAGAATGTAAAACATGATTTATATATCATATATATTCAGTATATATATATAATAGATATATGAATGGAATGAAATACACCGTTCATGGAGACGGTAGGCCGTACCTACGCATGAACGCTGTTCTTGTTTCCTTATGGACATGAATGGAAGTAAGAAGATGACATATATATATATATACATAAATCCAGTAGCTTTTTTATGTGATATATTTAATTATTATTCATTAAATATACTTTATAATCATTCTTGATTGGTTAATATGAAGAATGAATCTCATCGCGTCACGGCGACGGTAATCTGTACATACACATGTGCGATGATATAGTTCCCATAATTATTTAATAATAATCAGTATGATGTTATATTAACCACATATAGTTATTATTTACACCATTATACCCATCCAAGTAATATGGTGGTGGAAAAACAGATTATATCATGACGTGGAAACGGTATTCCGTACGTACGCACACGCAGTGATTTTGTTTTCTGTAGGATGGATAGAAGGTGAAATGGGGTTGTTTCATATTTATAATAACATATCAGTATATTAGTGATACTGATGTTATTAGTTTTTAATAAAAAAACTAAAGAATAAGATGTTGAAGAAGAATTAAACTTGAAAGAGTCGGTAGAAGAGATTACATCTTCTTCGACGCACCTCTTTTAAGATTCCTTTTTAGGCACTAGAGTTGGTCTTTTTAGGAGACCAGAATGTCTATAATGTTTCTAGGGATGTTGATAAGGGAAATGGTCAGGGGTTATCGGAGCTTGAAGGCTCAAAATTGTGCAATGAGAAGAGGGATGAGGTTCCCTTTTATAAGGGAGGAGAGGGGCACTTTAAGAAAAACTTAAAATATTATTGTATAATAAAGTCATATTCGGTTTATAATAGCTCCAAATTAATTTATTTCGAGAATAAAGTGGGTATGGGTCAAAATCATCTCAACCAATAGGTTTTATACAAGTTTAGGTTACTATTTTAACCTTATCATTTAGATTTAACTCAAAGTTAAATAATTTAACCTTTACCGTGTCTTCTTGTTTTCTTACACTATATCGTTAATAAACATTCTATAAAAAGACAAAAAACCCAACTGGTTCATTATTAATATATATATTCTTATCTATGTCATTTAGCCGAATGTTAGATTTTTAGGAATATAATAACAATTATTAATGTAATATTTGTTTTAAAAACTATTTTATGTCAATTTTGAAACTATTTGGTAATTGATTTTTGTGAAAATCAAAACAACATAATTAGTTCGAACAAATTTAATTGAATCAATACTAACATTTAATAATTCATAAAAAGTCTCAAATTAAATTTATTTTGGTATTTATAATATCAATTATGTTAATATTTCATTAATAATTAAATTATTGCATCATCATTGTGTCATAAATAAATTAAATTCTTTAATGTTAAAAAATTATAAATAAAATACCATTATATAGGAAATATTTTTGTCATTATAATGAATATTTATAGTCGAATTTATCTTATGTATGTCCCTATATTTAATTTTTTTTGTTATTAAACTTTTATTTAACTCTTTTAACTCTTCTTTAAATAAAATAATAATAAGTGTCCTAATCTAATCCAAGCGGACCTAAAGGGTCATATTTTATTCCAAAGGTTGTTATTGGTCGACTTACACATATCCAATAAAATTAGTACATCTGTTAGGGTAATAATAATATCATTTTTTACCCTTAATTACCCAATTTACTTTTAACCATGGTAAATAAAAGTAAAATGTTACAATTCACCAAAAATTATTTTTATCTTATTAAGCCAAATTTTACTCCTTGTTATTAATTGTTTCTCTTAGACTTTTGAAATTCAACTCACAGAAGGGGTAAATTTATTTTTTATGTGAATTTGCAAATTCTCTTAGGAGGAGGGTAAAAGATGGTGAAAAGTTCAAAAAAACTTATATATATATATATATAATTATTATAAAATGAATCCAATGAACAAAATTGAACTTATATAGGTATTATGTATCAAATTTTACCTAAAATAAATTTAAATAAAAAAAATAAATATTTAAATAAAAATTCGGTTTTAAACTATAACTTATTGTTTTTCACTATTCATCAAAAATAGAATGTTTTCAGAAAAATACCAAAAAATCACCCTAGGCTAATTTCGATATTCCGAATAAAAAAATGAATTCCATTTTGAAAGATAAATGTTATAAAATTTCAAAAATTTGGTATTACTATTCATAATGGCTTGTTTATATAATATTTTAATAAAATATTGTTGTTTAGTGAGACTCAGTATTGCATACAACGCAAGATATCGAGGAAGCTTGATCTTGTGTGTAACACAATCCAAGAATAGTGTTGTGTATAATACAAGCTAATACGATGTTGCGTATATCACAGGATAATATTGGTGTAGCGTACAACTAAAGACATCAAAGAAATTTAAAAAAAATAATTCTCATAAAATCTCGGGGTGTTACATTCTACCCCCCTTAAAATGAATTTCCACATCAAAATTCGTCGGGGTTATAAATGGTCTTCTACTTGAAATTGTCTTTCATATAATACCATATCATAAAAAGTAATACTAAGACATAATTTTAAAATCTAATGTATGAAAAGTAATGGTTACCCAAATTATCTCATCACTGGGATTCCACATAGGTGAACATAGGGGAAAATATCGATATAAAAGAGAAATCTAACTGTAATGTTATAATAGAGAGTGGTAGAGAACATGGATATGAAAAATCTAACAATCAAAAAGCCATAAATTTGTGATGATCTATGGTACCATATGATTTTTCGGATATGAGGGTGCTAGGACAACATTTTTGGTTTTCAACAACATTTCCCTAATGTTGAAGAATTTTTCACATGGATAAATACTTACTTGATTTCAGTTAAATATCATTGTTGGCCATTCCATGAAAAATTTCCACTTCATATATTATTTAAAGAAAAGTAGTTGAATTTTTCCTTCTTGAAATGTTAGCAGATCATGCAATAGAATGATAGGTCATTCTATCTGTCTCAAACAAAAGGTTAGAAAAAGTTATTAAATATACCTAAGTCCATCTATGGTTAGATTAACCGTATCTGATTCCATCAATGGACTTATACTTAAACTATCACACCGATGAAAAAAATAAATCTAATTTCTACTAACCAGGGACTTCCTATAGGCCAGAGGTATGGAATAAAGGCATGCATCACTTCGGTTGTGGGTTCGATTCTCGTAACCTTGTCTGACGCGATGGGTTGTTTCCCATCCTGTAGGTTGTCCCTTTTTCTAAAACTACATTATTATAACATTCATTCAATAATATAAAAAAAATTCAATCATTAAACAATTCTATCTTATATCTAACATAATTTATTACAATATTTATTATTATCTAAAATACTTCGGTCCATGATCATAGTATAAAGAAAAGTATTACTTGTAAGGTTACATAACAAGCATGTGAATACCATCATTTATCCCCCATATATCATAAGATTTATCTTGTATGTCACATTCCGAACATATAAATACCTTAATCATGTATTATTTTGAAACATGAATTACCATAGAACCTTAGAGAAAACATGAATGTTGTCAAATGTTAACTCTTTCCACATACCAAAATACCAAAATTTCTATATACTCAAACCATGATATTACTTTGTCCTTATATCAGTCATGAGTTCAGGAATACTATCAAACATATTATTATCTCCTTATCCCTTCATTATGATAATATCAACTTCTTTCTAAAAATATTTCAATCACTTTTCATGGTTACTAGTACCATTCAATTTTTGAAAACCAGAATAAACTAATACATAGATATTTCAAAATTCCATGATACTAAAATTACATTCCACACTACTATTTTTGAATCCTGTTACGTAAACACATAATCATTCCACCACATCATTGTCATACTCAACATCACCAATAGTGATCACATGTGACTTCCCTTTTTTAATTTTCCTTAATAGCTTGCCCACATTGATCATCAATTACCCTTGGATTAGGGCATATATTAGCATAATGCACCAATTCCTTTCACTTGAAGAATTGAAGTGTTGGTAGAGCGTTCTCGGTAGTATTTTCTATATTCACGTCATTTGAAACCTTTTTCCCATTACCTCGTCACATAGCTACCTTATGACCTTCTTTTCCACACTTGAAACATTTTCTAGTACCTTTTAGACAATCTACACCATGCTTCTTTCCACACATTGAGCATAATGAAAAATTCACCATCTATTCAACATTGTTCTGAGGTTTTTCCTTGAACTCCATATTATGTTTCTTGTGAAAAACATGAGATGGATATGTTACTCCAAATTCCAGTTCTACCTTGATAGAACAACCCACAATTTCTTTATAGCAACTGTAGTCTCTTATCGATAATGCCCTTCTAATACCTGGTTTTAAGCCACTAAAGAATCGTCAATTTTACTTTCAGGTTTGATGATAAAGCTAGATACATACCTTGAAAGCCTTGTGAAATTCACGTCGTATATACCAACTGATTCATCATCCTTCTGCTTAAGCTCTAGTAACTCCTTTTCCATATTTGTTCGAAGAATATGAGTGAAGTACTTATTAAAAAACAAGTTCTTGAACTCATACCATTCCATGGATTCAATTTCATCTTGGGGCCTTGTATTCTTAATTAGAGTCCACCACTGTTCCGATTCCCCTTCTAAATAGTAAACAACTAAAATGAATTTTTCATGTTCTGAATAACCAAGTATGGAAAATATCTTTTCAATGGTACTGATCCATTTTTTAGCAATAAGTGGACCAGAAGACCCATTGAAAGAAGGTGGGTATTGCCTTATGAAGGAATCAATAGAATGTTGTTCCCTTCTCTGATCATTTGGAAATTCAGAATAATTCTTAGCTTGTGTAAGTATCGCAATAAGATTTTTCACTCCATCTCTAATAACGGTTGTTTGTTCAGGAGTAAAATCATTGCATCGTCCATTACTTTGATCAACATGTTCCTTTGGGTTCCATCCATCGTCTGAAACCCAAAAATAATAGTGTGAGAGGAAAATTCATGCTAGGAAAACAACATAATAAAGGGGGAGTACCTTCAATATCTAACATCTGTGGTTTAATTCTAATATCATTACCATAATTATAGGACTATAACCTATACTTATACTTAACCTTAGGGACATCCATAGACATTCCTTAGAAATATCTCTAGGAATCTCAATAAAGTTTTTTCATCCTAGTATCCAAAGGATAACTAAACCTTTCCTCTAATACCAACTGTAGAGACCCAAAGCTTGACATACATGGACATTACATTACTTTTGCAGAATACTTAATTCGTAAAAAAAAAAGACACCAATGAACCATAATAGTTTAGTGTCTTTGGAAAAGTAGAACATAATCTTATAATCACGGTGAAAGATCTTCAACATCTCCCATAAAGATCTTCCCCTTTTTTTCTTACCTAAAACCATTGTTTATATCCTGTGGAAAAGAAAACATAAAAAGGGCGATCTCAAATGCTCAGTAAGGGTAAACATAGAGAACATAAAACAGTCCATAAACATTTGAATGCAAAAACATGAACAATAAATCTAAACATCAAAATTTTGATCAAAGACATAAATCTTGGAGGTACGTAAGGAATATATCACAAAGGAACATAAATCATGATAAAATAGAATGTGAATAAAACATGTAATTGTGGAAATCCATTAAGCACATGATATGATTTCCATAGTAGCCATGACATTGCTGCCAAGACAATCTTAGTGGACAAAGTCCCTTTCTGAATAGAGTTCACTACTCGTTCAAGTCATGTATCACATAACAGGATTAAATTACAATTCCAGCCATGTCTATATCATGAGATATAAATCAGTACCCAATGCATTGAAGGGAGATATTTGTCCCACCCATCTCATAATGAAATCATTCTTCCGTGTGCCATAACATAAACAGAAATCATTCATCATAACCCATAGAATAAAATGGGTTTCATAAACATCATCCCTTTATAAAATAATCAAGATAAAACAAATGGATATCATTTCATCATAAGAAAAGTGAAACAATTTAAATCATTGAGACATTATACATGAAACATACACATATAAAATAATGTCATCATAGATTGAAAATTGTTTTGATAAAACACTTGAAATGAATTCTTGAGGAAAATATCCTTTCATCTTCAAAATCATTTTATTTTCCCAAAATGCCATGAAATTTTAAAAGAAAATGATTTTTTAGAAAATGGTCATGACATCTTGTAGAGTGAGATTCATGAATATACGGTGTTATAAAACCGTAAAAATCCTTTCATGCCGTCTAAGTTAAAAAACATTATCCTCATACTTTTAATGGAAAAGTCAGAAAGAACCACATATGGTAAACAAAAGAAAGATTCCTTACATAACAAAAAGAAAAAGTAAAGAGGGGTAAACATGACCTTAAACGTACATGGAAGAATATTAAACACATTATGAAAACATTTTTATGGACATGGATGAAAAATATAACCCCAGTAAATACTTATGAATAAAAAATCTCGGATAAGAGGGAGATTGGAATAATTATCCCTTACCTTAGGTCTGATATGCTTCGTGAGTATCTAAACCTCCTGTATAATGATTTATAAAATGTCATTTAATTATTGCATAATCATATTCATTGTTATGATATCATATATGGTTCACTTATGACTTTATATTCCCTGTTCTTTTGTAAATTCTATGTTAAAGTAGCGTTTTGGGTAAATCATTTTATTTATCGTACGTGTTTTGACTTGTTGTTATTGATATTATTATTACTTATATCATGATTTACTTATATCCTGAATTCAAACCATGATTTATGTATCATATATATTTAGTATATATATATATAATATATAGATGAATGAAATGAAATACACCGTTCATGGAGACGATAGGGCGTACGTACGCATGAACACTGTTTTCCATTCCTTATGGACTTGAATATAAGTAAATAGATGACATATATATATACATAAATCCAGTAGCTTCATTATTTCATATATTTCATTATTATTTATTATATATACATTATAATCATTCTTGATTGGTTAACATGGAGAATGAATCTCATTGTGTCGTGGAGACGGTAATCCGTATGTACGCATGAGCGATGATAGAGTTCCCATAATTAATGAATCAGAATCAGTATGATGTTATAATAACCATATATATTTATTCATTACACCATTATACCCATCCATGTATGGTGGTGGAGGAAAAATATTTTACATCACAGTGTGGAGACGGTATTCCATACATACACACACGATGTGATTTTTTTTCCGTAGGATGGATAGAAGGTGAAATGGGTTTCTCTAATATTTATAATAACACATAGGTATATTAGTGATACTGATGTTATTAATTTATAATGAAACAACTAAAGAAGAAGAAGTTGAAGAAGAAATAAACTTGAATGAATTGGAAGAGGATATTACCTCTTCTTCGACGCCCCTCTTTTAGGCTTCCACTTAAGGCACTAGAGATTGTATTTTGAGGAAACCAGAACATCTATAATGTTTCATGGGAAGTTTATAAGGAAATTTTAAGGGTTTGTCCGAGCATGAAGGCTCAAAATTGTGTACAGTGAGGAGGGGGGAGGTTCCCTTTTATAAGGGAGGAGAGGGGCACTTTTGAGAAAAACATAAAATATTATTTTATAATAAAGTCATACTCAGTTTATAATAGCTAAAAATTGATTTATTTAGAGACTAAAGTGGGTATGGGTAGAAATAATCTCAACCAATAGGTTTTAGACAATTTTAGATTACTATTTTTACCTTATCGTTTAGATGTAACTCTAAATTAAATAATTTAACATTTATCTTGTCTTCTTGTATTCTTACACTATATGGTTAATTATCGTACTATAACCCCCTAAACGAACCCCGAAAGCTTCATTATTAATATATAAAACCTTATCTATGTCATTTGTACGAAAACTAGTTTTTTATTAATAGAATAACAATTAATAATATAATTTTTGTTTTAAAAACTATTTTATGCCAATTTTGACACTATTTGGTGATTGATTTTTGTGAAACCCCTAACAGCATTATTAGTTCAAAAAAACTTAATTGAAGATATACTAACATGTCATATTAACCTAAAAAATAGTGTAATTCATAAAAAGTCTAAAATTAAATTTATTTTGGTATTTATATTATCAATTATGTTAATATTTCATTAATAAGTTAATTACTACATCATCGTTGTGTCATAAATAAAGTAAATTATTTAATGTCGAAAAATTATGAATAAAAACCCATTATGTAGGAAATCGTTTTATCTTTCTAATGAATATTTATAGTAGATTTTATCATATGTATAACCCTATAATAAAATTTTTTAGTTATTAACCATTGATTTTAACTCTTTTTACTCTTTCTTAAATAAAATAATAATAAGTGTCCAAATCTAATCCATGTGGACCTAAATGGTCATATTTTATTCCTCAGGTTATTTTTGGTCTAATTACACTTATCCAATAGAATTAGGACTTGTTTTAGGATAATAATAATATCATTTTTCTCTTAATTACCCTATTTAATTTTAACCGTGGTAAATAAAAGTAAAAAGTTACTATTCACCAAAAATTATTTTTATCTTATTGAACCACATTATACTCGTTGATATTAATCGTGTCTCTCTTATTTTAGACATTCAACTCACAGAAGTGGTAAAATTATGTTTTATGTGAATTTGCAAATTCTTCTAGGAGGTGGGTAAAAGATGGTGAAAAGTTCAATAAAATTTATATATATATAAATTTATTTTAAAATGAATCCAACGAACTACATTGAACTTATATAGGTATTATGTATATATTTTGACATAAAATAAATATAAATAAAATAAATAATTATTTAAATAAAAATTCGGTTTTATATTATAACTCAGTGTTTTTCACTATTCATAAAAAATTTAATGTTTTCAAAAAAATACCAAAACTTCACCCTAGGATAATTTCGATATTCCGAATCCAAAAATTAAGTTCATTTTGAAAGATAAAATTTATAAAACTTCAAAAAATGGGTATTAATATTAATAGCATCTAGTTTATATAATATTTTAATAACATATTGTTGTTTAGTGAAACTCGGTATTGCGTACAACGCAAGCTATTGAGAAAGGTTGATCTTGCGTGTAACGCAAGACAAAAATAGTGTTGTGTATACTACAAGATTATATAGTGTTGTGTATAGCGGATGATAATATTAGTGTAGCATACAACTAAAGACATCAACGAAATTAAAAAAGTATAATTCTCAAAAAATCTCAGGGTGTTACGACCATCAATTTGAAAGCGTATATGCAAATAACACATAATATTGTGGCTAAAATGAATTGAGGAACAAAATATTATTTTTAAATAATAATAATGATAATGATAATTATTTTATTTTATTTGTACTAATAATTTTTAAAATATATAAAAATGATATATATATATATTAATAAAAATACAAAAAACATTAGAGAAATGAATATAAAATATAAATATAGAATTAAATTATTTATAATTATATGTAAAAATATATAAAAAAAATTAATATATATACCACAAAACTCATAAAAAATAATAGTTGTGGAAGGAGTAGTAATAGTAATAGAACATTATATACAATAATTTCTATTTATATTTATACTTACTATATATATAGTGACATATACGAGAGAAATATATTTAAACGATGATTCTACAAAAAAGATATGTGTGTGTGTGTATTATAAATAATCACAATATTAAATATAAATACTACATTTATAATTGAGAATTTTCTCCAATACATCCTCATACACTTATTATAATAAATTTATTAGGTAAATAAATACTTTTCATAATGATAAAAAAATTAGTTATTTATGAAATTAAATATCAAAATTTCTGAATATAAAAAAATTAAATTTAAATAAGTTATATTTAATTTAAATAAAACCTACAAACACAATAGAATATTCATCATAGAAAGAAAATTATAACATAAAAAAGTATTTATTCACCTTACATAGTATATAGATATATACACTATAAAATATACAATTACTTAATAAATTGAATTTTAATTATGTAAATAAACATTGAAAATGAAAACCTAGTAAAATTATTATGTTGAAATACTAACTAAATTTTATTACTCAAAAATATTAATTTAAATATAAATATATTTATAATTAAAATTTAAATTGTCATTCAATATATTAAATATACATAATAATGTTATTATTAATGATTTTTTTGGAAATTCACACGATAAATTTACTGTGTTGTCTACATGGGAACAAGGAATAGAACATATAATTAATAAAAAATGGTAATATAGAAAAAATACTACTGAATATATAAAATTTCCTAACCCTTCGGGACCAAACACATTCTATGATTAGGTCAATAGTGTTATCCCATCTCTTCTTCTAATATACATGACCTAAACCACTACTGACCAACACAAAGTTGGAATATAACTGATGAAGAGAGGCCATAGGCTAATGAAAATAAAAAAAATATAATTCTATAAATATTTCATAATAACATATTTGAGAAAATTAAAAGAAATTATTTTATATATAATGGTTGAAAAAATGATTTGTTTCAGAATTGAAGAACTTGTATAAAAACCATAACTAAATGTGAATAAATTAACTCCCAAAAAACCCTATGTAAAACAAAGAAAATGTAACTATGGTTATACATATTCATAATGAACTATCTCCAATCACTAATTTTGTCTAACAATATCAACTCTGGGTACCATTATGCTCCAAACATGAAAAACCATGATCATCCATTAATTAATGACAATAGTTTTTTTCCACCAATGAGGTTGGTCATAACATGATCAGTGAACCACCATGAATTTAATAACATCCTAGCTATTCAATTATGTGTCCATAATAATTTTTATTATTCTCACAAATTTGGAATTGGGAAATATTAACAATCACAATTCACTCGTCTCCCAAGGATGTAACTTTTTTAATATCATTTTATTATTCACAAATAATGACTAATGTTCTTGGATTTTATTATAACTTTCATATTATATTATAATAAAAATTATAAAATATATCAATACATATTTTTATGTGGGTTTCTATGGATTATTGGATTGTAAGAGACTGGATAAAAATTGAAATGTAGGGTAAAACATCAACTTGTAAAAAAACCATCCATGACTAATGAAAGGTGAAATAAATGAAATCAAAAAAAATTCTTAAGTAAAAACACACATGATAATATAAACATTTGGGAATTAATTGAGAGATAAATAACAAAAACTATCATATTAACATAGATGATGGTACAAATGGATGTGTCCCTCTTGTTTATTTATTTCAATATTTTTTTCATTTTTCCTTTTCTTTTTTTGGAATTAATTATTTTTTCCATTTTTTAAACTATATAAATTATTTGATATAAAAATATTTGTACACAATTAGAATAAAATTTTTAATGTCTTTTTCAAAAAACAACCTCTTCCATAGATTTAAGATGATTCTTATCCCCAAAAAATGATGACAACAAAAAAAATCAATGAAATGAATTAATGAAAAACATTACCCACCCCATAATACACATAGTTTTATTTGAACAAATCATCTTGTAATATTCATAATACATTTGGGTGGTAATAGTTCTTGGTATTGAAATTTGGATATCCAAACTGGGTCATCGTTTGCTAAATGTGACTTACAAAGAAGGGTAATTATATGTTTAATGGATTTTATTTGGATTAAATGATTCTCATAAGGAAAATAAATTTCCATCATTATTTTCTTGAATGAAAATGTTTTAGAGGTTAGATCTAATGTTAATAAAATTATAATTCATACATGGTGGTGAAAAAAACATAAAGAATATGTTTTCATAAATAAAAAATGCTTGAATAGTCTATTATTACCACTTTGGTATAGTAAAATATCATTTTCCAATCCAAATTTGGTATCTCAATATACCGTTTTTTTGAAACTTATTTATTAAATATGTTTGGGGATAAAAATTAAATATATTTGAGAAGAAGATAATGCATTTGAGTCAGGAAAAAGGTTTATTTTTTTTGAAAATGATGCGTAACAATTATGGTTTTATGATTTTTCCAATTTTTATTTGTTAAATAAAATTTCCAAATTATAAAATGAAAAAAAATGTTTTATTAGGGTGAACATTGATAGTGATTAAGAGCAAACATTCGAGATAAAGATTGCGAGAGAGAATGATTTTGGGAAAAATGGTTGATACAAGGTATGTATTAAGACCTCTTCCATTAACAAATATATTTATTTCCAGAGAATAATTCTTTTAAGAATTTCATATGTTTCATTTTGTTGGTTTATTCATAGGTAAGATCATCAATATATGCTTATTTTACACATGAAAATAAAAAAAGTACATTAATTATTTATAGATAAACAATAATAAAATGAATAAAATAAAAAATTAGTTTTTCTTATTTATAATAACTATATTATCTCTAACATATCCTTATAATTGGAGTGGAATACCCATATTTCCAGGTTATGTGTGGTTTTCTTCAGTTTAGAAGATCATATTTTATTATACTTTTGGTTATTATGGAAAAAATTCCTTGTGATATACCATTGTTCATTGAAAAAAAATGTTTCAATATTTATAGGTGTAATTTTTATTTTAGTGGAATAGTAAAAGAGTTTACATATCTGACCATTATTCTTATATATGGGAGGATTTTCACTCTGATGAATATATGATAACAATGAGAGGAATTATATTTCCATATAGTTCATATTGATTAATTAATTCTCATAAATATTAATCATTATACCAATATCCACATGAACATTAATAGGATAGAAAATTGGATCCTAAATTATCTCCAAAAAATGCATGACACAGTGTGTGTTATCATCATTATCCTCATCACCCATATAATAAAAAATTTAAGTTAATCCCTTTCAGGATCAATTTGTATGTAAGGTTCCTCATAGAGAAACCATAACAATAAAAATAAATGGTTTATTAATGTATTATATATTTTATGTTCTACATCACTAACTAGAAAAAAATTATAAAATATATAGAATTTATGTGGTTTAGATTATTCTTTTACGAAATTTTCATGAATCATATTAAAAAATTAATATCACTCACTGACATCCTTGACCATGAGCATATCAAAATCATGTTACAAAACCATTTTCTGGTCCATAATTCTTTCCCATTACACATTATCCCCATGATTGGAGGCATACATTAATAAAAAAATTTGTGAAACTAATTGATCTTATTATAAAATCAATAATTATAGGAAAAATAGAATCTTTTTATATTAATTTATTTTATTCATTTCATTAAATTTTTATGGGATGAAAATAAATTGACTGATTTTTTTTAAAATCTCATGAAATCATGATAATTTTATCTGGGAAAAAATAACACATACCAAGAATCAAACATAATATAGTTTATAATAAATTCTATATTGTAACATGGATCAAATCTTAGGTTGTTTTACTATTATTTTTAGTACAGTTAATTTTTTTATCCATGAGGTGGAGGGATCTGGTTTCATTAAATGATCATTATGAATAATGGTTCAATTTACCTGTAATCCAAAACTTGGCTAGAGATTCAAACCACGAATAGAGGAGAATATGTTTATTTTGTTAAAACAATATATATAAGATAACAATTACCTTTATATAGTTAGGTTTATTACTTATAGCCATCTATTACTTTTAAAATTATTACCCCATGAATGTAAGTACATGTACTGATTTATAAGAGATTAAGTGACTAGTTTTTCTTTCAAATATTTTATTTAAATGAAAACACATATTTAACAAATTATTATAACAGTACACTAATATTGATCATTTATGAAATTATTCCTATAAATATTAAATGTTTTACAAAATGTTTAAATACAACTGGACGTTTTTAAGAAATGTTGGGGGAAAAAACTAGTGTCAAATTTATCTGCATTGTAGACTATTCACATTTAAATATGAAAACATATCTTGAATATATGATATTGAAAATGATAAAATATAGGTGGATGTCAAAAATTAATTAATTAAAATTTCACTTCTATATATCTATTTATATTATATAATTTGGACCAGTATTTTATGAGATATTGACCATTCATTATTAGGGGTTAAAAATATTAATAGATTTCTGGGTCTTCATTTTGTTCTTGGTAAGGGAAATTTTTGGGGGGTGAACCATTATTTCATAAAAATTCATTCTCAATTACTTTATTACTATATATTTATTTTCATTTCATTTAGTATCATTTATTATTTACAGTATTATAAAACTTAACGATTCTTGGATTACGAACAATAGTTTTGTTTCCTCATTCATTTTCACAATGGGACTCCAAATAAAAAATTTATATATCCCTCTAGGTTAATGATATGTTGTAAAATATTCTATAAATATTAAAATTACGAATCACATGACTTTTATTCAATGATAAAATTTCACTATCAAAACATGATTTTTTTTACAAAATTGATGAATTCAAATAGTGATCCCACGTTGTATTAAATGACAAAATAATAACATTGTATGAATAATTATGATATTTTTTGACTAAAACATTTTGGAAAGATATTAAAAAATTTAGAATAAAATATAATTTTCTATATTGATTATACGGAGGGAATAGACCATGTGATACATAAATAACCTGAAACACTGTAAACATCTACTTGATTGAAACAGGTCAGGTTAGTAATATATACATATCCTATGATTGTATCTTCATACTACAATAATTCAATTTTCCAATAATTGTGTCTCAGTTTTCTATTTCACCTTATTTATTCCCATACCATCTAATTTAAAATTAGATGACTATATCTCCCCTACGATGCCAGTTTTGGGCATTACTTTCATGAAAATTTATTATAAATATATTCACATAATCCATGGTAACCTCCTCAAACCACTAACCTTAATGATATTGTGTCACTTATCATCCGAAATATCCTCCATCACCAATAAATGATTCATAATTCCTCAACCACCACAAAAAATTAAAAATATATTGATAATAAACTAAAATTTTTATCATCCACTAATTTGAGACAAGGCCAACATAATGAAATTTGGGCTTTACAAGAAAAAATTAAAATTATCAGAATAATGTCTAAAACTATTGGTATAGGAAATATCTAAAAAATTTCAAACCATTGGTATGAGGCCAATAGGTATTGAGTTAAACCAATGTATTTATGGGAATTTGGTGTATATTTCTATACCAATGATTGTAACCGATTATGTAGACCTCCTATGCCTATGGTTTTGTAAACCATTTTTATAGGTGTGATAAAAGTACCAACAAACATACACAACATTATCTCATCCATGTTTAAATATAATTAAAATATTCAGAACATATGGTAATCTAGACATATGTATGAATAAATAATTCTAAACCTAAATAATATTATATATAATTAATTTAAACAATTAATGACAACAATTTATTGCCTGCATATATATTGTGTTTTAATAACATGTTGAACTATGAAATAATAACTATTCATAAAAATAATATCATAATTAAAAAAGATCAATATGAAACTCTACACCACTTTCCTGGAAACCAATAATTTCATGTTATTCACTGAATTACATTCTTATTAATATCATCTCTAGAGTCTCTATCTTCAACAACATCATCAACATCACCCCTAAGAAGTTTATCATATGAACCACCACTAGGATCATCGTCATTATCATATGAATAATCAAATAATCCATTTATAATTGAAAAATATATATTACTAAAAACATCATTATCTAGTGGAAGTTATGTTCATAAATGATTCATTTAATTCATGAATTTCTCCATGACGTTTTTACTTTTTTTACACCTGTGCATGGTTAATTTTTTTAAATATTCTTTCTCTTCATGAACCTCATACAAGTTAGTTCTATAATATGATTTCAAATTTACCTAACATAGGCCAATACATAGTTGTAATAATGTTGTTACCAAGTCATCATTGAACTTCCACAAAGTGATATTTAACTAATACCTATTATAGATGACCAACTGGCCTAATGTTTTCATCATATTTCTCATAAAGGGTCAATAAATAACACTTTTTTCAATATTAATTATATATTTAAATATCAAAACACATTAAAAATTTTAATGCATTATATTAATACATATAATCATTTAATGTGTAGAATAATTAATTAAACTCATATCATTCTTTATTCTAATAGAGAGTGAATGTTTTAATTGGGATACATCCATGATGATGTTCGACATCATCCAGGGGAAGTAACAATGGATGTCTGAAAATAATATCAACTATATAATATTTATAAATTTAAATTAAACAAATTATATGAAACCTAGAACATAATGTTATTTTTTACCCAAATTATTAATAAACCTAATTAAAAATATTTATTTTTAAATATTACATAGCTTCTTTCATAACCCCACATATTAATTCTTCTTGAAGGGATCCCATACTTCATGGAATCATTGTTTTTTTATTTCTTATAAGATTATATTGAATAATAAAATTAATTTTTTTAAAAAAAATTATTCATAATAATAATACTAATATTAAATCATAAATAATTATATATAGTTAATAACTATGACCCATCACTCTTCTAATAGGATATAATCTCATGGTACTGCATTACAAGGAAATCATTCATGGTTGGTATACCATTTAACAATGCATAGTAAAATAATCAGAGTAATATATAATTAATTTGGGAATAGTGTTTGCAATTCAACTAATTAAATCAATCATGATGTCATTATACATTTTCATATTAGGATAGTTATGAGAAATTTATAAGCCTACTATTAATTTAATTTAAATAAATAATAATATTTATTTTATATTTATCATATTTTATTACCAATGTCATTATTAAATAAATGAACATTATTTCTCTATTTCAGGTATCCATGTGATTTATTTAATCTGAATAATATAATTATATTTTTCCTGAGGTAACCATAAAAATTATACACACTTTACCATCTCTATGAATCATTTTTTTGTATATATTTTAATATAATATTATTTCTGTATGGATGACCCATACTTCATGAATATTAGCACACCTAATCATCAAATTATAAAACCTATGTAATGAATAAAAAAATTATATTTAATACACATTTCAACAAAAAATATCATAATGTTGTCTATCAATTCCATGTGAAATATGAGTAGGCTCTGATACAAGATAAAGATGCATAGAAATTTATGAAGAATATATTGTAGTGAAATGAGAATAAAACTCTAATGTTATAAGAAATGTTGGAAATTTTGGTGGAATACAAGTGTAATGAAATTTAATGAACAAGAGAATTTATGAAAATATATAAAAATGATCAGTAGAAGCATCTCTAATAAATCAAGTAAAATAGTAGTATGCAAATGAGTAGTAAATGAGAGATTGGGTGGTGGGTTTATATGTAATTGGGTTAGTTGGATACTCCAAGTACCTCTAGTACCACACCTAGTTGACCAATCATTATACTCACAAGTAACCATATTATAACATACAAACAAATTTCTCATAGATGATTACTCTCATTGAAAACATAAGAATAAATAATAAAAAGATATTTAATTTTTCCTAATAAGAGGTGGAAATAAAAAACCTAGGAATACTATTTTATAATTACAAAAATGAAAAATGGTGACATAGCATAACCAAGGAATACTAATTAGAAAAAAAACAGGGAATAAAATACGGTATAACATAATCAAATCATAAAAAGTATAAATTTAAAATTTTTAAAATGGTTTTTATAACCATATAAGGATAGAAATTTTTTTATTTTTTATATAACTAATTTATATATCTTCTTGAATACCTTATTCTTATTAATAAATTTATCAATACATGAATAAATATTATTTGTTTAAATAAATGTTTAATTATACTTTATTTTATTTTTTTCCAATAATAAATACTGAAATTTTAGTATTAGGTTCAATATAAATTTTTATAACACGATGACAATTTAAATTCCATAGATATTTTGTTCTATCATTATTTTATGTGAAAGAAAAATATTTATTAAATTGTATTGACTTCTATAGATTTGATATTTTTTTATTGATTTTCATTAATGATTTATATACATATAGCTTCAATAATGGAGTAATTATTATAAATTTATAATGATAATAAATATATCTAAAAGTATTTCAACTACACCTAAAACTATTTTATCCATTTACATATAAAAGTTTTCAATAGAACTCTATAAAACATGTGGTGTCAAATCTACAGTTTTCCATTTTTTAATCGTGTTGGGATTGATATCTATAGTTATTGTTTTTCAAATTGGGTTATTATTATTCATTTTGAAATATAACAAAAATATATAATAAAACATATTATACCACACCTATTTTAATGATTTACATATAAAAATTAACTAATAATCACTACAAATGATTGGACAAAATTATTATCATAAAATTTTAATTCAAAAAGTTTTGTAATAATATATATTTGTACAGATTTTAGAGTTGTTTGATTTATATTTAGTTGGAAATTTAGAAAAAAATCATTCAACCAAATTCAATCATATTGTATAAATTTTCACATTAAAAATGGACCCGAATCCACTAAATAAAATGATTTGAATGAAAATGTGTTGTTGAGAAAAAATAGCATCACTTCTACAAATAACCCACCACTACATTATGATACAATTAGACTACGAAAATTTAAGTATTTGGTTAATTATATGAAATATTTGGTCAACATCAATGGGTTAAATATTGGTTTTAATTTCATTATAACTATTATCAAAAATACATCTTTGGGTAATTTCCATAATGAAAAAAATTTATTTTATATGATCTTTCACATAAAACTCTTTTCTCATTTAATGAAATATATATGGATCATAATAGTTTTATGGTTGTCTCATTCCAATAACTCGAAATCCATTTGGATTAATATATTTTATATTATATATAACGGGATCAAACCACTTGTATTATATAATTAGCACCAAACCAGGGGATGAGTGATAAAATATTAGTGTTTTCATATCAACTATATAATAAGATATGATTTCATATCACTAATAGATATCTGATTTGTTTACATAATGTTATTTCAATATAGTTCAAATAAAGTATTACAATCGTTCTATTTATTACACATAAATGCATATTTTATTACATAAATGTATTCTTATTACATCCTGAATGATCAAGATGTACAAAGTCTATAGGAATTAGGGACATTACATAACTACTTAAATCAGGGGATACATAACATTACTGAACTCTTATTTGACATGATCATTAAATTCCAACAAACATAAAACTACATTGGATAACCTGAGAACAAACATATGAAAGTAGTGACTTATAAATCCATGTGATGGAATAAAAAAAAAGAATAACATGGAAAATATATTAGATGGTATACAATAAGAATATAAGTGGATCATAATAGGAACATGGATAATATAAAATGATATAATATTATAATCACAATGTAGGAAATATGGAAACATTATACAACATGACATAAGTATGAGTATGGAACATTACAAAAGGAGGAGAAAAAGTCAAGGTTAACTAGATAGACAGCTACATATGGAGAATCATGGGTCAAGGGTAACCACCAATACAATTTCAAATGATTTCTCATTAAACTAATCATTACCCAAAGCATTTAAGTTCTATCATGGCGCACTCATCATAATCATTTCATTATCATTTCTATGTGTGCCACATATATATTATAACATGGATTCATTTAAAAACCTAATTTATTAGATGAGGAAGGAATGTGGAATATATAAATGAAACATCATGATAATTTTAAATATTTTCATAATGGGGAGTACCATTGATTGAAAAATAGGTTTTTCATTCAATACATAATTATTGTATCATTGATAATTGTGGTGAAATTTATCTAGAATAATTATGTTTAAAAAAAATTCATAAAAATGGTTGATGATAGTAAAATGGGGTTCTATTCATTCGTACATAAAATCAGTATTAAGGTAGAAATTGACATACATTACCCAACATTATTAAATGGGAATAGAATTTATAAAATCATAATGAGTAAGATAATGAATATGTGGTTAGGAAACCATACATAATTTTGACATATTAGTGGGTGTAAATAGCGGATCAAAGGATGTCTAAATTAGTGTGAAAGACGATATAATAATTTATTAATGAAATATTATGTAATAGAAATATGTAATATCATTTACCATCATAAGAAACTAAAAAATATAAGACATCACATAAAAGGATTTCTTGATAAAAGATGGGAGTGGAAGATCCCTTGCAGAATTTTGGCATAGTAACGTCTTAGGAATTTTTTGAAATGAGAGAGGATAAATAATATATTATTAAAATTAAAACCTTTAGAAGGTAATGGATCATTAATAAATGAATGTAAATATAATAAAATGAAATTAAAAGAACTAATTCAATGGATGTTCTTGAATTGAATGATAATAGACATGTCCTATACTTGAGTGTATTTAACCAAATGCTTTAGAGGGGACTCATTAAAGCTTTAGGAGCCTTGGTATAACAATAGGGAGTATATGGAAGTGTGTTTTCCTACTTCATGGAGTTTGAGTGAAGATAAATGGGAGCTTCAGTTTTTTATATAGTAATGGTGGGGAATTAATTTATTATATTGGTTTTGAAGTCAATATAATAAAATATCCAAAACCACAAACCATCACATGGGTTTTCCCATGGTTTCAACAAAAAGGCGTGTTTGATTATTTTGTAATTCCAAAGGCCCAACATGTTGAAATATCATCATTTTTATGTGTTAGTGAGTCAAACTCTTAAACAAATGATTTTAAAATCATAAAATATATTATAAGACTAGGATGATTTATATTTTAATTTAAAAATAAATAAAATAAACATAAAATAAATTATTCTAAAGAAAAAATGTATATTTTTATATGGATACATTCTCTAATATTTATTATGTAACTATTTGTCCATTATGATGTCACGATGTACAAAATATATTTATACGATATTTAATTTTTTACCTGAAAAAGATTGACTTACAAAATTATAAACAATTTACCGTCAGAAAAATTCAATTTCTTAATACATAAAATAGTATAAATTTTATCCAAATAAATTTTTAAATATATGAATTTTCGCTTTTAAAATAAATACTAACATATATTGAAAATGACATTTTCATGACAATAACAACTTTTTGAACCCTAATAAAAATTACAATTGTAATTTTCATAATAATATGATTATTTATATTAAATAAAATTAATTTAATAATAATATTTTACTAAAATATTATTTTTATAAAAAATACTTCAATTCATCAAAATAGTTTTTGTAATTAAATTTGTATATTAACGAAAAATACTATTTGTTATTCAAATTTTATTTACAAATTATAATTAATAGGATGATAATATATTCATTTCTGAATAAAACAATAATGTACATATTCATATTTATAGTATATTGATATATATCCACTTAATAAACAACCATACGCCCTATGAGTAAGGTAAACGATAGTATAACATTCATGGGGTTGTTCAGTTATCATGGTGTGGGTCCTGATCTCGATGTGCATGATCTTCTCTCATAAATAGTTTTGAAAATGCTTAAGTTGTTGGATCTCATCTTGGGATTGGTCTATGGAAAATAATAAAAATTATATCTCCCTAAAAATCAAAAATAATTGGGGTTCATGGGGTACTATCCTTTTTATTGAGGCCATCACTTCCTTTGACTGTGTAAAATTGATTTGTGAAACCCCAGTAATTATACTAGTGATGTGATCAATGTTCAATGACTATATTATTGATGATAAAGATACTGAATAGTTATTAAAATCAAATTGGGTATTATAAATCAAAATAGGGGATTGTGTTTTCAATATTCATATTACATAATATTACATTCAATTGAATCCAAATGTGATATTAATTTATATGATTTTGGGTCGTTACAATATTCCCCACAATAGAAATTTCTCCCTTGAAATTTTATTTTTCCTACAATAATATAGATGACGGTAACTCTGATTCATCAACTCCTTTAGTTCCCATTTTTCTATTTCAAACATGTTGTTTCTTCATAACCCATTTATGAGGGGGAATTTTCATATTATATAGAACTATTTCTATATTATTTAAGATCTTCACAAGCTACACCAAAGAGGAAAATTCATTCTCCTATGGTACCACCTCTGGATTGAGTATTTGGGGGGTTCTGGTACGTACTTTCTCTAGTGGGATACATGTAATACATCATGTACTTCAGATAGATTTTGTGAGAGTTCTAGTTTATTTTCCACGACACTGTTGTGATCAAGGATCTCAAAAGGGTAGATGTAATTTGGACTTGTTTTGCCTCCTTCCCAAATGTCATCACTTTATTCCATCCAGAAATACATAGGAAAACCATTTCTCCAACATTAAATACTAGGTCTTGTCGATGATTATCAGCATAGATCTTCCATAGACTCTGAGAAGCCTTGATGTGTTGCTTTAATGATCTTAACCATCTACAGAATTTCGACAACCATTTGAGGACATTGATGTTTTTGTTCCGTAACTTCATCTCAAATTCAATTGTTCTACACCTCATCCCATAACTATCTTCATTGGGATCTATATAGATGCTAGTGTCAAAAGAATTATTTTAAGTGAACTCTACCAAAGGACGATGTTGGTCCCATCTACCTTTAAATTCCATTGAACATCCTTAAAACATTTCTTCTGGAGTCTAAATAGTCCTCTTAGATTTTCCCTCAACATAAAGATGTTAAAATGTAATGATATTTAGTTTTGTGATTAGAACATGTGTGAGACTTTTTGAAAATGTGTAGAATTATCTTGGATCTTGGTTAGACACAATCGAAAGTGGCTATGTTGTCATACCACTTATCTGATATATATTTGTGCAAATTGATCAAGTGATAAATCATATTGAATCACAATTTAGTGTGAAGTATTTGTAAAATAATCCTAAAAACCCTTGATAGTGTCGTTTTATTTGGATTTATATTTATGTTCAGTGACAAATTCAATTTGGATGTTTTCCCATTTTCATGTTGGTATGGGTAATGGTTTTATAATCCTCATAGACTTCATCCTTTTTTCCTTCACTTTATGACATACCAGAAACATTGGTGTTCATTTAGTTATCTCTTTATTCATATTTTCACATCTATAGTGCTCCCGAAGATCTCATTACATATGTGGGTTTCATGGGTGAATGAGAAAGTAAAACTATGTGTGTTATCAAATATTTCATTTTTAGTCATATGATTTGATTGAATGCATAGTATTTTTACAAAAAATCACAATTCATTCTTTAATAATAATAATATCTAGGGATTTTCATTTTCCAATACTTTCCATTTTCTTATGAATTCAAACAACAACTTTATGAGAATACATTATTCTTTTAATTAGATATGGTTGACAAATAATTTGTGAAATGATTAATGATATTCGTTACATTATGATTCCACTATCCATATTCTTATGTTCTATAAAGATCAAATCCTTTTCAATTCTAATAAATTATATAATTGTTTAGTTCTTTCTTCTTGGAGCATCTTCCACCTTATTATCATTACCATTATGGTAGTGGATTGAGGATTTTTAATCCTTAATGATCTCATACCATCTTCTCTAGTGCATACAAATCTCTTCCTATATGTACATATATTTCAGAATATTTTGATCAGTATATATCTAAATCATCTCCCATAGAGATAATTCCACTATATTATCAATGAAAAGATCATAGATTCCAACTGCGGATCATCTATGATGTTCCATAGGATATGAATTTTTCATTATCCATTATCAAAAAGATAAATCACATATTCAACGGATCGCTAAAAATAACAAAAATTTCTGCAATTGTGGGTAGTGTGAGCATAGTGGAAGTGATAATCCTCATTTTCAACTCCATGAATATTTATTCAATAACATCATTCCATAAAATAATTCTTCCCTTCTATGTTATCTTAGTAAGAGGTTTTGATAATCGTGAGAAATATCTCACAAATCAATGAAAATATTCGGTTAACCTAGTAAAGCTACCAATATTTGTCATGGATGTTAGCCTCATCAATCTTTAAAATTATTTTCTCATTGATATATCCATATACATTCCATTTGTTTCAATTATATTCAACACGAATGATACTTCCCTCAACAAGAACACACACTTGTTCTACATTTAATAGTGCTTCTCCTTTCTCATGGTCTTTAGAATAATGATCATATGCTCCCTATGATCCTATTTGGTTTTAGAATATATTATAATATCATATATAATAATACCATAAATTTGTTTAGGTAATGTATAATTACTCTATTCATCATGTCCAAGAAGATTTATGGGGCATTTTTTATTGTTAATGGAATTACTATGAACTAATAGTTCCCATAAATTGTAAAAAATGAAGTATTGGGTATATCATCCTTCTCCACACTATCATGGTAATATCATGAAAATAGATACACCTTAGGGATAAATTTTTACCCATTTTGATTATTAAATAAGTCATTAATTTTTGGAAAATGGTGTTTTTTCTTTATCATGATCATGTTGATCTCACAATAATCAATGCAAAGGTGCCTTAGCTAATCCTTCTTCTTAACAAAGAAGAATGGTTCACCCCATGGTGAATCACATGGGTGTATAGACCCTCTATCCACATTCTCATGAAGTTGTCTCCTAAGATCCTCATGTTACACAATAATCATCCTAAACAAAGGCATGTATATTGGAAATTCCACAACATTAAGCTCGATTAAAAATTAGACCTCTCGGCTATGAAGAAGGTCATAAAATTCCTCAAGAAGCACATCAGCATATTCCCACAAAATAATAATGTATCCGAGAATGGAAATTCACTATTACTAGATCATTTTAGAATGATACGCTTTCTCATAGGGTAATAATATAAATTTTTAAGATTATGTTGCAAACGAAGATTAATTTTCTTCTTTTAACATGTATAGAAACAGGGGTCGATTCTCCATATGTAGATTGAACTCTTTGGAATTAAATTTCTGTAGGCTCTATATAGGGAAAGCCAATCCATTCATATAATTGTATCAAATTACACCAAATTTAGTATGAAATGGTTTTCCAGGAAATTCAAACCAAAAATTGGAACCAGGGTGGAGTTATATTCTATAGATAAAATAATTTACCCTTTTTTCATTTTCACTAACATGTCTACATAAATTTATTGTGGGAGTGATTGTATAGTTATAAAAAAACATTTTTTTTATAAAATAATGGTTATAAATATTTATGATAACTCTACATTCATTTTCTAATTATGGTTCTAATTTATCAAATAAATATTTAGGTATGAGAGTTTTTAATATATTAAAAACAAAAACAATAATACATTGAGATTGTAGGGATAATATATAAATTACATGTGTTTCCATAACATACAATTTTATAGGCTTGAATATGTGTTATTCATGATATATTTCCTAGAAAATATTCATATTGACATTTTTCCCATAATAATGTTTCATAATGATCTTATTAATTTACCAAAGAATATCACCATTGAATGTCAAACCTGGTGAACAGAATGGCTTGTTTTTATCTATAATAATACCCAAATTCAGGCCCATAACATCTTGTCAGAGTTGTCGAACCTAGATACATCTGTGCAAGGTCAAATTCCCCATACAGTATCCAAAAGGGATACATTTTTGTGATAAACCAAGTAATCAATACTAACTATAACTTAGGGATTTTTTCTTATGCATAGTATTTTTCTTATTTATTTCTCTATAGTTTTCTCATGATACTATAAAAAATAACTAAAACCTTTTGCTTATACCAACTATGAAAACCCTACACTTTATTTCATATTGTTTCATGTTTTATTAAAAAAAATACTCTCAATAGATCCATAATGATCAAAAATTATAGTTACTTTTAGAATTATGTACATTAAAAATAGCTAATAAAATTTTATACAAGAAATTATTGAAATCATCTTTAAAATGATATTAAAATTCCAACAAACATATAATTGAATGGGATTTCCTGCGGACAAATATAAGAAAGGGGTGAGGCATAAAGCCATGTATGTGAATACACATGGAATATAATTAAGAAGATATTATATATTAGAAGATATGTATATCAATGGATCATAAAAGGAACATGAATTATAAAGCATGATATATTATTATAATCAAAACATGGGAAATTTGGATACACCATTCATGAAGAGAAAAGTATCAGTCAAGGCTCTTTGCACATGGAGGAGGAAAATTCATGGATAACAAGAAAATCATAATGTTAAGATGATATTGAGTCATGGAAAACCCCCAAATCCATGGCACATGAAATTTAATGATATTAATCATTACATAACATATTTGGGAGCTACCTAGGCACATCCATCATAATCATTTCATTCTCATTCATTAATGTTCCACATAGACCATTTATCATGGATTTAATCAATATAATAATTTATTATGTGATAATTTAATTTTAAATACATTCATTCACATTAAAAATAAATAATTATATGTTTATAATGTGTAATACCATTTTTATATAAATATGTAATGTATTCCTAATACAATTATTTTTCCATGGAAAATTGTACTGAAATTTTGACGGAAAACTGAAATTACATAAAAATTCGTAACATTAGCTTATGAGAGTTAAAGGGGTAAATAATCAATTTTAAAACAAATTTTAAGTATGAGGGACATTTAAATAAATGTCTCAACATTTGGAAAAGTAAATTGAATATATATGATCATATTGAATGTTAAATAAATAATAGAATTCAAGGATCCTAATGGAATTTTGTCATAGTAACGAGTGTCAAAAATTGTTAATATGATGGTTAAATGAGAGTGAAATGGGGATCTCATAACTTATGAATCAAATGTATAGTAAGCTAAATATGTAACATCATATCCCATCATAGAAAAAAAATACATAACATTAATATGGTGCTTGATAAAATAAGAGAGTAGAAAATCTTTTCCAAAATTTATACATAGTAATGTATTATGAAATGATAAAAATGATGGATGATAAATGATTATTATTAAAGTTAAATCCCTTTGATAGTAAGGTAATATTAGTAAATTCATACATGTATAATAATTTTAAATTAAAATGAAAAATTTTAATGGATGTGCTTGAGTTGAATAGAGATGAGAGGAATATGTTAGTAGAGTGTGTGAATCCATAGTATCAGTAGGGGCATAATGAAATATTTTTGGTTCCAAGGGAGGACTATAGGGAGTTGGGGGATTGTGTAGGAGATATCAATGTTGTTGTTCTTAGTTAAATGGGTGATTGGGTGTGTTTATATCAGAAATGAGGGGAATATAAATATTATATAGGTATTGGAATATAAAAAATAAAGTAAAAAAAAACCACACCAAATACAATATTTTTTACATTGATTTTTTCAAAATAATGTTTTTTACACAATTTTATATTTCCAAGGGCTGAAATTATAAAAAAAAATTCATTGTTGTTGCGAAGGTGAGACACACTCTTAACGAAATGATTTTAAAATTATTAAATTTAATATACGCCTTGGTGGATTTATAATGGCTTTATAAAATAAATAAAATTAACATAATATTACATTAATTTATTGGGAAAACATATATTTGGGCAAGGATAAATTTTATATTATTTTTTACATCTCTATTACCATTTTAAGATATTTTAATACAAACCATATATTTATACAGTATTAAAATGTTTACATAAAAAATTTACTCTCTGTGAATATTATGAAGAAATCACCATATGATAATTTTGACATCCTAAATGAAAATATAATATTCCTTTAATTTATATAAAGATATAAATAAACTAATTTTCACTTTTAAAATAAAAATGTACATTTATTGAATATGATGGCTTCTTGATAATAATAGTTTTCTAATCGTAATAAAAGTTACATTTGACTTCATAAAAAGTACATGATAATTTATATTTAATAAAAGATATTTAATGTTAATATTTTATTATAATTTTTTTTTCATTTTATAAGTATATTAATTCATGTAAATATAATTTATTATTTAATATTAATATTAACCAAAAATACTACAAATGCTTCATAATAAATTTTAAAAATTAAATATAATAAGAAAATAATATTTTAATTATTGTATAGAAAATAATTTACATTTTCTTATTACAATGGTCAAGCTACATACACCTTTAATACAACATTTTATTCAGTAGGAGTAATGAGCATGATGGTGGGACTTTCACAAGGTCATTGGTTGAACAAATTTTGTGTCATGATGTTGATGAGCTTGTTCTTCTCTGGTAAGTAGTTTTTCTCATTATTATGTTGATTGATATAGGCATGGTCTTAGTCTAAGGAATATCCTTGAAATTCTATATCACTCAGTGGATCTGATAAATGGGCTCCATATGGTAAAATCCTACATGTTGATTTCATCACATCCTTTTTCTATACCAAATGGATTTGTTAAACCCCTATATTTATACTAGTTATCTGTATTCAATGAATATATTATTAACGGAAAATATGCTTTGCATTAATTAAAATAAAGTCTTATATCATAAAAAATCAGTTGTTTTCTATAAAGATATTATATAACAATACATTTAATTAAATCATTAAGGGAATTTTTTTATCATATCATGGGTCATTGGAATTTTTTTACACTATATAACTATTTATAAAAAATTTATTGTCCCCAAAATAATAAATTATATGTCATGAAAAAACATTATTGGGACAAAACTCCAATGGAATTATTTTTTAGAGATATAATAACATGTAAAATAAATAATGAAAATATATTAATATATCAAATTTTTGAATAAATATTTATTATTTATTTTAGAGATTAAAATTGTAATTAAATGGATATTGATCAATCTAGAAAATAATGGCTATAAAAATCCACAAGACTTTTTAAGGTAAAAATGAATTCTAATAATAAGTTATTATATTCTATATTTAATTAGAGTGTAAATGTTTTTGATATATGTATAATTTAATTTTTGAGATAACATGTTAATTTTTAACATATATTAATATATGGTGTATTTTTCAAATTAATATTAGGTAAACATGATTGTGTGATAGTCTAAATCCCACTATATAATGTTAAATATACCAAACATATGTGATACATGATTTTTTATACCTGATTAAATGATTGAAATATAGTATGAATTTTTTATACTACTTATCTTCAATTATCATATATATTATATAATATAATCACATTATCCAAATACATTGAAAATATATCTCCATCTTATTAATCTAAATAATTGTTCACAATGGTATCATTAGGGCGATTCATATTCCAGGCATAAAAATATATTTTGAACATATTAAATTTATTTAAATATATCTAATGAAGAGAAATAGTCAAAACTGATGTATTGTAGTTGGATGTTGGACAGTTAAATTCACCATGTTTGTGAAAAATGATGATAGAATTTTTTTTCCAATATATAATTATTAATAGTTCCAATTTGTGATTTTCATTCATGAAAATAATGGAAAACAATTTATAAAAAGGTATTTTTTAATAATGAACAATATGATCACCATAAACAATTCATCATTTTGTAGTAAATGGTATATTGTTATAGAATCAATTCATACATAAGGATGTGAAATTCCTATGTCTTCAAGGATTTTCATATTTCCTTCTGTAACAAATTTAAAAAAATTTCATGAATTTTCTTCATAAACTATAATAGTTTGTAGTACTTATACAATTTATTTATATAATGTTCTCATCTTAGGTGAAGAATATGGGACATTATAGTTGTTTTATTTAATACACAAGATATGTATATTTTCTAAGATACTCAAACCAAAAAAGAAATTAAATGATCATAAATCATCATTGGTATTATTATTGACGTTTATAAGGATTGAAATAAGTTGTTCACATATAATTTTCTCAATTTTATTTATTTCAAAACAATGATGTAAAAACAGATTGGCTAATATGTAAAATCAAATAAGATACTTTTCTACCTCTAATTGTAATTGTATTTAGTTGAAACATTTTTAATCATTGTATATTTAATTTTACAATTAACAAATTAAAATCTAACATCCTTAAATAAAATATTATAATAATTTACCAAAATAATCTAATATGGATTCAAATTATCAATATTATTTCGAAACCATGTAGTATTTTTCTTCTATAGATGAATAATTTACGAGAATCAACAACATTTCATTATAATGAAACTATGATGATATTTATGAATTCTAGATAATGTACTATTCATAATCATTGGATTGGACACATTCTTATTCATGAAATATCTATACATCATTCAATATATAGGAATGAAATTTTTCATCCAAATATGTGAAATCTATATCAAAAAGGTGTCATTTAATATTTCATTGTTTGTACAGGCACCCACATGAAATTTTTAATCATGTTTATTATTAAAAATTAAAAGTGCGTGTATTTTTAATTGATTAGAAAAAAAGGTCATGATATTATAATTATTAATTCTATAATTTGGGTTTCATTGACATCAAAGGAGAATGGTTATAAATTTTCATTGAATTAGGCTACATGTTGTGTGATTTAACTAACCAAATTCATTATAGCTATCACTGGATTGAATCATCTTAACACTACATAAATCATCTATAAAAATATGATTTCGAAAACAATATCTCTTCCATGATATTACATACAAAGGATTAACCAACACATTATTATCCTTAATTATCTAATCAATAACTAATAAAATATTTTTAACCGTTTATCCAAAACACAATATCATTTTATAGCCTAGGAATCAATTTAATGTTTCATAATAATTTCTACATTACATGAAATGGTGTTCCATCTGTATTTGGATTCCATAGTGATTTAACACATTATATAGAGCCATTTTGGAATATCCCTTACTCCTAAATAGTCTATAATATTTTAGCCATGATTAAATTCTATTAGCCAAAAAAAATTCAATTTTTAATAAAAAAATATTTTTGTGTAATGATTTATTAAATATTTATATCATTAAAAAGTACATCCTTATAAAACGTAAGTCTATAAATTATTATACTATTATAAATATATATATATATATAATCAATCATAAAAGTAAAATAATATTAATATTTTTTTATTTACCAAATTCATGATATACAAGATTCCACAAATATCTGTCAATTTTTCACTCTATAATGAACAAAATTAACATTTGTTTCATCATGTGTAATCATATAAGTTCTTTATTAAATTTTCATACCTTCAATAATATGCTGATGAAAAATCATAAAACAATGAAATATTAAATTCTATATTCTACCCCTTTGGTTTAGACGATGAATGGGTTAGGTTTACTTTTTCTCACTGTTATGGTACTAGACATAATAGTTAGTTTGATAAACAAATTATATGGTAAATTAATTAATTCTATCTAAATCATGGTATTACTACACAATTACAAAATTTTATTCATATAATTTCTCTAACTGAAGAATTATTCAATAAAAAATATAAAAAATATAACTTATTTTGAGACTCGTTTGAGATAAAATCTAAATGTCTCAGGCCGAGAGGATGTTGATCAGGTTGGACACCTAGAAATAATTTTTCCCTAATAGTAATTGATAATCCATTTGATAATGATTTATAAAAATTATTTATTATTAATATGACTATTTAAAATATCATATTTGATTCTTTTAACATAAACAATATATTTTTCATGTGAAATTTATAAAAACAATTTACAAAAAAAATACCCCAATCAAGATATTCTTCCATTAATGAGTATGATAATTTTATAACCTATATTTGGGTTAGAGAATATTTTTATTGAGTGTATCCAATATATAATAACTTTATTACTTTTTAACCTGAATTCCTTCATCTTTGAACAATTTTGAAGGATCCTAAGGTTTTATTGAGTATGATTTTGTCATATTACATTGTTTATCTTAATCAAATATTATTCATTATAGATTTGGGTGATTTTATCCTTCATCCTATCATTCAGGAGATTTAAAAATGAGGTGGTGTTATTATCCTAGTCATCATAAAAACCCTGGATATATTTTCTATTTAGGAAATTCTCTAGTGGGAGGACGTTTTCTAAGCTACCAATGTTTTACACCAAAAATATTAACCCTAGAAAATGATATTTTTATGACAATATATATCATCATTTTAAATATTGATTATTTCACTTAAAAAATATTATCAAATACCAAAATCTATACAATACCATTTTTAATAATAATATTATTTTATTTATATGGTACGTGACAACCTGAAAATAACTAATTTCTATTTGAATTAAATAAATTAATTTTTTTTATTTAATGACATTTATAACTGATATAATTATCATCATTGATCACTTATCTCCTCCTTTAAAACATATTCAGTATTTACCAAATCTATAAAAATAAAAATTCCTTAATTTATAATTAAATGAGTTTTATATTCATAATGTTATGAAAAAATATTAAATTTACAAGTAAAGTAATTAAATAAATATTTTTCATTACCTTGTAAATATACCAATAGATAAATTAATATGTTATACATGTACTCAATAAATAAATATTTATTTAATGTACATATCAAATATATATATATATAAATATATTAAAAATAAAATATATCTATTAACTAAATATTTTCCATCAATATATACTAAATTAATATTCATTCTCAGAATTGAGAATAACATGTATTTGAAACGTTAAATTTTAATACAACATTACTAATATCAAAGGATAATCTAATTTTTTAACCTTCTAGGAATCATCTAAAGTGGCATTAGGTAGGATTGATTTAATTTGAAACTCCAGGTCTAGAAACATGTTTTTCACCCATAAAGAAATAATATAATTTAAAAATTATAATCACTAGATATTAATTATCACAGTTTTACATAATATTTTTTCTCAACAACACATTAATATGGTCTGACACTCATTTAATCAAAGAATAAGTTTGATATATCATTTTATGACATCATAAAATGCTCTTATCAATCTCCATGGAAATGGATTTAACTTTACTGTATCTGTTTCAATCAAATAGTCCAGATATCATCTTTTTTTTTCTTATAAGGGATAAGTTTTTTTGCATATTCATTAATTTCATTTCACCCATAGATCACCCACTCTACCTGACTTCCTCATGAATATATTTTTTCATGATTTTCATCAATTCATTAATTCTTCAATATACGTAACTTCAAATATATATTAGAAATAATATCTTATCTAATATGAGTACATATATTTTCATATATTAATATCGAATGATATTTAATAATGATAAATTCAAAAAAATTTGTCTATCATCATTATCTCCCCTATAAAGATTTAAAATTGATAACATTATGAGATGATTTTTTAGTCTCTTATTAGTATTATTCACGTCACAATCAATATATTATGTGTCTCTATATATAATGTGATGTCATATGTGTAAAACTCAAGAGGGTGTTGAAATTAATTTCAAATTAAAATTGTTGTTAAATATTATTTATAACAAAAACAACAAATATTTATAATATATCATAGTTATCAAAAGTTATAGATGTGTATAATTTTATTCATAAAATATCATCAAAGAATATTGATAATAAATCATTTTAAACCAATTTAAAAATATTTTACCATTAAAAATAATTTTACGAAAAAATAAGATGGTATATAAAAGACAAATGAAAATTATATATTAACGTAATGTTTTGAAACATAGTATTATAAATTGATACATAATTTTTTGAAAATGATATTAATGAAACCAAAAAATTAATATATAAAAAATAAAATTAGTGTTTATTTCCATGTATGGATCTAGTCCACTCGATATAAAAATCAACCATTTACCAAAAGTATATTAAATATAAACTTATCTGTAACCTAGATTGGTTTATAGAAATAATTGTACATAAACAGTCCATTCTACTCAAAATCACATCAATAGTTATATGTTAGAATAATAATTATATGAAAACTCCATCCATGTAGTCCAGAAAACACATCCTTCTACAAAACTAGTTTTGGGATTATATATAACAATAAATGAGTGACATATTATGTCTAGAAATATCATGTTATGTGAAGGATATTTTTCATGAAAATAATACTAAAGAAATATAAAATAGAGTTCAAATGGTTGAAAATAGTTTAATAATTTTTTTTGAATTTTTTTCAGTAGATTATGTAGTTATGTTGTTCATTATGATATTTTTATCTTCTTATTATTATCTTTTTATGTAGAATTTATTCTCAAATGTGTTATGATGTTATATGAAATTTAATTAAAAATTAATAATGAACATATAATAGGTGTATTGATTTTTTCATGAATAAATATGATATCTCTATCATGCAAGTCTTGCATGTATTTTTATCTATCCTATAAAGTATATCTATCACCATTATACTATTAAAATAAATATTCTACCTGAAATACCAATTTAAAAATTATCATTGAAGGTTCAAATATTTTAGCTAGAAATCAAGTATCCAGAATATATTTTAACTAGTATATAATTCTACATATAAATTTAGATGGGTTAATGTTTTTAGTAATTTAATAATATAATACATACCTATAGATAAGTCACTTTACAATTTTTCACATCATCATTCATAATAGTTTCTCTAATTTTTTTTTGAATCTAGTATGATGTATGGACGATTACATATAATTTTGGCCAATAATTTTATCTTATGAATGATCCCATTTTACATTAATTTGATCAACTAATACTAATGTTTTATCACCTACCAACTATGGTCTATCATATCCTATTTCTAATCGATTCTACTGATCACAGTCGCATTATTTGGTCATTGGTAAAATACATATGATTTTTAAATTCTATTCTACAATTTTTTTTCTTAACATTCCCTAAAAATTTCATTTTCTCTTATGTTTTTGACCCAACCAGCCATGTGATCATACCCCAAGTTATTATGTGATATTTATGTTCTATTGGTATGAATTTTGGTTGATATTTCTATTTATTTCATTGATCATTTCATTTTAAAAAAATAACGATTGCAGAAGTAAATTTAGATAAAATATATTGTAATTTGTAATTTTTTTAGTAACTTGAATTCATTTCCATATAATCCACATGGTCAATAAATTTTACATGTATTTGATTTAAGGATGATTGTGGTTGATACCAAACAATGAAAATATTTTATTACTTCCCATAAAATGATTTTATATACCCAACACATAAAATTCATATGAAATAACATCAGAATGAAATTTAATTTAAAAAATAAGTAATTGAATGAAATTGAAAATTACATCCACCTTTTATGATAACAAATCATGGGATAAATTAATATTTAATGAATTAAATATCATAGAATTTTTTCAATAGGAAACAAGAAATAATTAATTGTATATGTCAATTTTTTTCATATTTAACTATTATTAAATTATAATATTCCTATTATTATTGAATATTTATTTCTCCCCCATTTGGATTATCAAAAAAAATTAATAAATTGTATAATATTGGGGAAGGAATAAATAAAATAGAATGAACAGAATATAAAAAAACAATGACATTGAAATAATAATAAAATGATATTTAGTTAAGTGTTTAGAATAATTATAATGACTCTATAAGAGTCTAATTAGTATCTGGATCCGCAATAAGATAGGTATTTTCCATTTAATAATAATAAGATAAGGAGGAGTCGTTTGAAGAATTAAAGGAGGCCCTTAAATAGAAATTTATTTATATATTGGTATGATCAGACTATGTGGGTAGGAAATAGTGAGACAAAATTGTCTTCTGTGAGGTACAAGTGAGGTATGGGTAGGTATTGATGATGTGGTGGATGGTTCTTGGGTAAAATGGTAGATATGTGAGTAATATGGTGATCCAGATGCACTATCACAGGACGTTTATAAACATAAAAATAAGGCTCTAAAAATCGGTGATATTAGCCACAAACCTTGTTTAATATTCTGTAGCATGATGGAAATCATCATTCCATAACATGAACTTTTTGGAAATTGAGCCATCACTATTGAATTATTAATAATTTATTTAAAGATAGCTATTACAGTAGGATTTATAAACTCTCAAGATAATGAAAGAAATTGATTCATGAAATATTATGTGATGTAAAATCTTATAAGGTAGTACTTTATTAAACCCTTGACTACACATTTATATTTGTTATATTTGTTAGTATATTTTTAATAAAATCAGAATTATCATATTTATGACAATCAATTCCCATTTTTACATGATATCATATAATCTTCATATAGTCTGGGATATTTTGAATTTCCTCTTGATTCAACCATTGAATCACGTTATCATCAAATGATATTGATGTTGGAGGAGGTTCTGATGTAGTGGTTTATGTTCTAGACTGACTGGTCTTCATAAAAAGATTCCTTGTATCTATAGAATCCATCATATATATTTTATCATTTTTCAAGGATTTATTTTTCCATAAAAACATTAAATTTTCCATTATTGTGAGAAAATATTAGGGTAAATTTGATCAACTTTTAAGAACAAATTAATCCAGATGTTTGGAAATAAATTCAACTGTGAATTCATCTTCTACTTATATTTCATGATTATTATCTCAACTAATACATAATAATACTAATTTTAAAATTTCATAAATAATATTCAAGAAATGTAAGATATTTCCAGATATTATAAATAAAAATTAACAAATGATGGTACAAATTATTCAGAGGCAGTAGACTGATATTGAGAAATAGTAGATTTAGTATTTCATAAAATAAATCATCATTAGGATAATAAGAATTATCTTTGAAAATAGTAATATTTTCTTAAAATATTATTTATGATAATGGATTCAATCAGGTTTCCCAATTTCTATTAGAGAGCTCTCTAATTATACCTATCAAAACATTCGTGGCTAATACATAGGTTCTTTTAGAATATTCATAAACAGGATCATCATGATATGGCTTTCTAAGTACATATATATGAGATGAAGTAGTATCCAAATTCATTAAGACAACAAAAAAAGAATAAATTCCTTCTAGTGTTTCAAAAATATGTGTATAAGGTTTTTTTCATGAAACAGATTCTTCTTCCCCTGAAACAAAACAGGATAAGCCCATATCTTTTTATAGGATTATTCTCACTGTAATCTATTCCATTCAGTTTAACATAATTTCCTTTTTAGTTATTTTAAAAATTCTTTGACCACACACTTTATCATTATTATCAATAAATTATATGCAAGAATATAGATATTTATCAATGATTGGATTATCTAGAAGTTCTTCATAATTATAAGTTAAAGAATCAATAATGGGAGATCACCATATCTCAAACATTAGTGGATGATCCACTATAGGATCCATATCATTAAAATATATGAATATGTAATAGATTTTCCAAGAAACATTTATCCAAGGTCACCCTCCCCCTTATGTGTTACATCCCCTTATATTATTTATTAAACTAGTAAAAGAATTTCACGTTCTTTTGTTTCATCAACAATAATTGAATAAGACTATTTGGCATCACGAATATGAGATATATTTTCTCTTATAGTTTCTTCCTTATGTATGAACTAATAAATATGATACCACCAATTCTCTTATCAATAACTATTCTAGCCACCTCAATAATATACATTCCAACTTGATATTAATATTTTTTATATGAGTAATAATAATTAACAATCTCATCTTGTTCCAAACCACGATCAGTGATATATATTTCCATTTAAGGAACAGATATTGGATTTAATCGCTTATAATTTCTATCCTCAACTGTGAAAAACATTCTTTTCCCAGGATTCATTCTAATATTTATCCTTTTCCATTACAGTATAACTCATATATAAATTATTGGGAAAAAATGTCATTCAACTCCTCTTGGGATGATCCTTTTGTATTCAAGAAACAAATTAGCAATGAAGTTTTGGTAAACTATCCCATATTCCAAATCTCCAAAAGGATTGATTATATAAATACAAAGAACCATTAGGTATTGAAAAAACATATCATTCCACCTTATAGGGATAAAACCTCCCATCCATGGGATGGTAGTGGCTGGATTGAATTTCAACAAAAATATATATTCTCTAATTAGATCATTTAAAATTGGTATTTTACTGGTCATATCATCTATGATTTCATCTACTGCATTCCCAATATTTTAATTGGAATGGTTCATATTGTATGAGTTTTACATTCATTAAACTAAACTAAAAGTTTGACTCTTATACAATTATCCTAAAAGGTTGTACTAAACTAACACTCTTGACTCTCAATAACTATATTATTCACATACTCATGATATATTGATTCAAAAATACTATTCATTTTTAAAACTTTTACAATCGATAGATAAAAGTGTGAATTATCATCAAATAATGAACATGTAAATCTTTTGTGAAGAATTTCTCTCCATACGGAGGAACAACTAGTTCTAAAACACATAACCAAAATTTCCAACTTAGACAATACTTCTTGAGAAAGAATGCGCAACATTGAAATATTGTTAATTATGATATAACTTTTATATAAACTATTTTATGATTATGAATCTTCATCTTCATAATATCTCACTATTTATCCAAAATAGACTTAGATTCATTATCTGAGAAACTGTGGATTGGAATAATATTTGATTTGAAAAATAGGGTTCAAAATAGTGATTGGTTTGGGTTAGTAAAAAGTGTGATTACTTCATTCGAAATTAAAAATATCAATCAATTTGGTATTTTCTTTAACAGTAATGATCCAGAAATAATAATAATTATTTAATGTATTTTTAATCTCATTTGATATATTTTAAATAGATATAACTTAAGAAAAAACTCAATAAATATGAAATTTTTTATATATATAAAAATTTGAAAAAAATATCAATATGAATATTAAATAAATTAGAAAATCATTTAAACAAATTTAATGAAACTTAATTTTAATTTTATGTACTAAATTCCCTCAAAATTCAATGGCATGGATTATATTTCAGCAATATGGTGTTTGGTACCAGTGATTTCAAGAGTTTGTTCACCTTTTTTTAAATGACCTCAAAATATGTGATCTCTTATATAAATATATTTTGTACTTGAATGGTATATTTTATTGTAAACAATTTATTTAACATCGTTGTCACAATTAATAGGAAAATTTCTAAATTGATATCCATTATCCAATAAGGTCTGTTTTATCCAATAAATTTGTGCAAAATAACTACCTGCCAGTATGTACTCAGTTTAAGCATTAGATAATGAAACAAAAAATATTTTTCTTACTATACAATGAAACTTATTATTTTTCCAATATATGAAAAATTCTCAATATTATATTCCTATTTAACATAGAACTAAAAAATTAATATATAAATGACGAACTAAATATCATTCATTTCCATTAGGATAAAAAAGTCCAGAAGGGGTTTTATTCTTGATGTATTTAAAAATTCTCTTAATAAAGTTTAATTGATGTACATTAGGGTTTTCATGAAAATTTGCACACTCGAACAAACTACTCAAAATTGCAGCTCAGCTAGTAGTTAGGTATAATATTGTTCCATGCAAGCCTCTATAATATGTTTAGTCTATTGATATTTTTCATTCATCATTATATAGATTACATCTGTTCTTGGTGGAGTATCACAAATTTTGGTTCTTTCTAAGGAAAATATTTTAATAGATCTATTGTGTATTTTATTTAATTTAAAAGAAATCTTTTATTATTTTAAAATTTATTAAATCTAGTATTTTATTTTAACAAACCCATTAAACCCATTTGAAATTCATGTTGTGTCATTTTTCAAAATCCAACACAAAATTAGTTTTTAGATGATCCCAATATGACATAGTGTACTTATATTTGAACTATAAAATCATCATTTGATATTATCCTTATAAATAATGTAGATTCAGAAACTTGTTTTGTGAAACCATTTTAAATATGATTTTTTTTGATATTATCATCACAATATCTTGAATATTCTTCTAAAAATAATAATTTTTAAAATATAAAAAATAATTTTTAAAATGATGGATTTGAAATCTAGGATTTTTTTCAAACATTACAATAGAAATATTATATCCATTATATTGGTAAGACTAAATAGCTAATTAATATATCATAATTTTATGATTTTCAATATAAAGAATATATATTCTTATTATTCTATGAAAAGTATCTACTGAAATGGTTTCATCATAGTAAATACCTTCTTTGTGACAATATCCTTATGTTTCTAATATAGCTTTGTTTCTAATGAGTATCCCATAATAATAAACATTGTTTATATACAACTATATTGTGCCAATAATTAGTTAGTCTTTATAAATATCAACTAACTCCTAGAAATTATACCTTTTAGTGTGATACAATTATTGTTGAATTTTTAATAACAAATTTGCTTCCATTATTACCTCAGTTCTCTTTTTATTTTCATGTTGAGGTAAAAAAATCACGTTGTTACACATGGTTTCCTATTGAGACTCCAGTTTGAGATTCTCTATCGTGGTTTCCAACTTTAACATCAATAGGGTGGAAATTAAGGGCTGTAATAGATTAATGGATTTAATTACATCATACAAAATTTTCATGTTCCAGTTTATGATCTGATTGATGATCTTTATCTGGTAATTAATTTGTAAAATAAGAAGAACGTTCATAATATTTAAATTTATTATTGATATTAAAATTTGATATATCATATTCGTGATTTTATAAAGTAATTATGGGATTATGAGGATCTATATCATCAAATTAAAAATAGAGTGTTTCTACAAGACATTAAATTTTTTTAAAGACACTATAATCTTTAGTAGTGGTTATATAACAAAGGAAATTTATTCAAAACATTTTAGTGAAAATATTTCATGATTTTATTTTGTGTTAATAATATAAAAATTATAGAAAAAACAAAAGTAATAAGTATTTGGTTTTCTAAAATTAAATAATTAATATTGAGTCCTATTGAATATATATTTTATAAGAACTCATATTAATTGATTTGAAATCTATATAAAAAGATTCATGACATAAATAGATAGAAGTTACATATTAACTGTAAATTCCTCATGGGATTTCGTGAAGAATAATATGTCTATGTTTCATAACCACATTTTGTTGATTTGTTCACGTTGTAATGAAATTTTGAGTATAGACATGTTTTGAGTAGAGAGACCCAAATTATTAATTCCCAAAATCTTGGCAATTACAAATTCTCGTGGTCTATATTTTTAGTCCACTATGATATTCTATGGATTTATCAGACATTGAAAAACAAGATGGATCTTCACTATTATGATCAAAGAATAAAACCACTGTATAACACTAATAATCACCAAATATAAAATTAGATAAATATATTTATACTAAAATAATATTCTAGATGGTGTAAATTAATATTTTAAAAAACATATAGTTGTTAAAAGTTAGAGAAATTGTTATTTTTTTATATAAATTAAATTATTTTTCCCTTTTCATTTGTATTACATACTTTTACTTTGAGAAATTTTATCCTAGATATATCATTGAATAAACCTACCTGTGTAATTGTTCTATGGGAGTATATAAATAAATGGACTCATATAAAATGGAATACCAATGATTAATTTTGATAATATCTAAAAAATAATATTTTTTGTAAATTTAATGAATTTATATTATTGGTATAAAGAATATCATTTCCAAAATATGGGAATACAAATGAAATCTTAGAATAAAATATATTATGAGAATTGTTTTGAAATTTGACATGATAAGTTACATCAAGATTTTTTTATATTATAAGAATATTAAATTTTAAATCATCCATAAATAAAATGCTATATATAGGGATTGATTAATAGTAACCACTATATCTATATCTTATGATTTTTCCTCATCTAGTGTCACCAAAAGTGATATGCTCCCAATCAACATTATATGTTTTATAATTATTTTATAGTCTCTAGTCATATTTATTGGATAAACACTATATAGAAACAATAGATTTTTATTGAATCTCATCATTAATTTAGCATACAATCAATTAAATAGACATTTATTATAGTCCCCATATATGTTTGGTTTAATATTGTTAGTTAATAAAAACTTTTAGAATCCTATTTTTTAAAAAAACTTATTTCAAATAGACTGATGAAATCAATAATTCAACGTCTATTATGTCCATAATTATTTGAATGACATTAAATACTTTTATAATTAATATAAATTAAATCTATTTTTAGAATTATGTACAAAATCGTTTTCCAAAATGTTATCTTCTAATATGGGTTGATAACCAAAACCATCACTTGGTTCAAGAATTGAATGACTTCCCAGAATATTAATTATGGTTTGTGTTCTTCTTGGACAATGTTAAATGTTATTTCTTAAATATTCATTTAATATTTTCAAATTAAAATTCTCTATTATAAAATTTTGATTATTTCCATTTTCAATTCAATGATTTGGGTTTTTTATTGAACATAACACATGTGTAAGGACCCAATTCAAGTAAAATAGACATGACAACCATATTTTCTAGTTAGGTAATATATTAAAAATATGATAACACAAACCAATATTGAATATATAAAAATTAGGACATACAACATTATTAAAAATTATAGAAACATGATTTTAAAAAGACAGAAAATCAAAGAAAATAATTACAAAACTAGAAATAATATTAAACCCATGTGTAACTAGTCGTCATATCCTGACCATCCCAAGCCAGATTGAGCAATGACAATATATGTTAGCATTGTAAAATATTCTCTTCCTATTACATGAATCCTGTAATTAAACATCAACTACTTCCCAAATTCACAAGAACATTGTCGGATAATTTTTTGTATGATACCAACATATTTTTTTTATTGAATACCAAATACTATGAATAAAAAAATTCATCAATTTAAAAAAAAATACTTTATAATCCATTTTTATAAAATAAATCCAAAGGTTATTTTTTCCAATTTTTTTCATAAAATAGTTTCATATTATCAAATTGGTATTCTGAAAAGTATATGTTATAAAACATGAAATAATTTAAACACATAAATTTGTATATAGGTAAACACATATATATGAGAAAACATGTCAAGTGAAACTATGTGATAAAAACTCATATAAAAACATGAGAGGGAAAATACATTGTAAAAATAATAAGGATATAAATGTGCATAAATATAAATAACATCAAATTTGGCGTCTGGACAATTAGACACAATATATATGAAAACAAAAAACCAAAACAATAATAACATTAGATTTAATTATATCAAATCTGGGAAGTCGATATGACAAAATGTTACCTCCTAGTGGTTTCATACACACACTAAGGATCCTTGTGTCTCATTCCAGAAACACCCAAAGTTCCCAATCATATTGTAACAACTCGGGTAAAGAAAGAATATAATTTTTTTATAATTATTTAAAATTGTGAATCAAATATTATCTTTATATTAAGAGTGATGCTACATTCGATGTCGTACCCTATATGCAATAAGATGTTTCTTTAAAATCTTATGTTGCACACAATGATGAGTAATACTACAAAATATTAATAAATTATTGTATTAATGGAAGATATTTATAAGCCATTGTATTAGTGGCAATGGATAGAAGTAACTAAAATATGAATATACATTTTTGTTAAATGTTCTTACAATTATCCAATAAATTTTAGAGGCATAAAATAAGAAATGATCTGATTTTAATAATAAATTATCTAATATTCATTAAAAGGTTGATTTAAAACATTTTGATGGATAAATCACATTAAATATAATTTTGATCATATTTATATGTTCTATTTGAAAAAAAATATTCTTATTTGGAATAGGGATGTCAACATTTACTTTGGGTAAATTTATGGTATTAATATGATAAAATTCATTTTTAATTAAAAGTAAAAAATACTATATTTTAATTAAAAACTGCCTTTTAATATAATTTATCTATATGGTTACATTGCCTTATTAATCAGGTTTAAAGTGTAATTATTTTAGTTTTTTAAAATTTAATCCTATATTGGTCATTAGATGCAATTTCACTTTTAAATTTGACATAAACAAGTGTCAAACTTTTAATTGTTATTATTTCTTAAAAACACGCTTTTTTTACAATTGGAATTAATTTTAAATTATTTATGGAAACTTATCTATTTTTAATATTAGAAAATGGATTCTCTCTATAGAATCGGGAGTTCCAAATTGTGTAAATAATTAACTTTTATTTTTAGACATAATGAATATTTACTTCAGTGTATGTTTTATTTACCGTGGTTAAAGGGTAAATCTGGTAAATAAGGGTAACAAATATTATTATAATAATATAAAATTAAACTAAAATGTGTACTAATCCTACTGTTTGACACATATTCGAACAAGTGCTTCCTTGGGTCAATTTTGGGACCCCATGAAGCCACATGAGATTGATAATGACACTTTATATTAATTAATTTAAAGTAAAGACTAAAATGAAACAAATGTATATCATCTTGAAAATAAATTATTACACTGGGATATATAAGTTTTCACATAAACTATAAATATTTAGTTGAAATCTAAAAATATTTCCTACATCATGGTAATTTTTTTTATAATTTTTAGACATCATGAAAATAAAATTATTTTTGACACAATAATGATGCAATGTTTTTCTTCATTAGTAAATGATTTAAATAAAAATGATTATTAAAAGTAAAACAATATCAAAAACCTGTCCAATCCCAATTGGATGATTTCATTAAGACCTTGAGTCATCTTATTAAAGGCTTTAATTTGTTTTGTTCCATTAGAAATTAAATATAATTATATAATAAAATAATATTTTAACACTTTCCTAAAGAGCCCCCCCTTATATAAAGAACTCATTTCTAATCCATTCCTAAAATCTCTCAATTCCCCTAGCTCGTCCAACCCCTACCCAAATAAGCACATATTCTCCCTCTATTCCTCCTCAAATCTTTAAATTATAATGAAGAAACTTCATGTAAACCATTTGGTTCAATCCAATGGGATATAGGTAATTTATAGGCAACATATTCTGTTTAGTACTTTTGTTTTATTTTAAATCTACATCCCCCTAAACATTAATTATTCCTATATTTTATAAAGAAACTAGTATTATCAATATAATAGGTTTTTTGAGGAGATTTATTCTAACTACACTTACAGACACCTCCATCTAATGGGTAATGAACATTCTGTTTCAGTGGATAGAAAACCAATGCCCCACGAAATGATGATTGTTAAATTATCTCTGACCGCCTCTTATGGTGGAAATTATGATGTCACTATATTTATATCTTATATATATTATGGTTATATTTTTTATTCATCTTTATTTTTAATTTATAGCATACCTTTAAGGTTTCTATTATCAGTAAACACGATAATTTATTACGAGGAAGTGCGGACTACCGCCCCCTCAATGTAATATGACTCGTTCATACCATACGTGGGACATATAAATGATGGATTTATTGAAATTATATATGATATTTTTCGGGAATTAAAATATTATTATTTATCATTGTGTTTTAATTCAATTAAAATATGAAATTTAAATGAATGTATAGTTCATGCTTAATTACAGCTTATCATCTCCATGAAGGGTGCATTTCATTTCTTATATCCAAATAAAATTTATAATTATAAATACATAAATATACTAGATATATATGATATTTAAATCATTAATTTTGTTCATATGACTCGATTCATTACAACATGGTATGGTTTTTTAATATAACTTTTTATTCCCGTGAGTTTCAAGCTATATTAGACATTATTTCCTTTTCTATTATGTATGTACTACCCATGATTATATTCATAGTGTAATATAATTTAATTTATGGGTATTAATATCTTCATTGTATGATCCTTCTTTCATGGGGTGTATGGTTCGCAAGTTACCAAATCAGTAAGAGAATTTCAAATTTCAATTTCCACTTATTGGGCTTTACACATACTTCATTGATTATTTTACTCCCAGATTAGGTGTAAATTCACTACTTATTTACTAATGTAGTAATTTCCACTCCTATTTGTGTTGATATAATTCTGATACACATAATCAATCCATTGATAAATTCTCAAGTCATCTATATGAACTTGATAAGAGTAATTGTAACTCAATTTCCAATCATTGAGTTAAACATCCAAGTCATTAGTGTAGTTTTTACAAAAATATATGGGAATTAACTCTGAATTAATTAAATGGAATTACCAATCATATTGAGTGGATTTATATTTTTCACACATTATTATGTAATTTATTTATCCTTAATCTAATGATATAGTTTTTATAATGAATTTTTTCTCAATTTACATTTTATTGGGACTTTATTATTGTTATGCACCAATTCACTCTTATATGGTGTATATACTCTCCTTTTACATATTATATAATGAATCCCTTTATTCTCGTGATATTATAATGTCTTTATTGAATTTTTTTCCTCAATTATTTGTATTCAATCAAGTCCCATTTGGTTGATAACACTTTAACTAAAATATTGTATTAATGACTAATTCTTCCAAATCACTCTCATCAATGTCCATGTTTTCAAAATGGGTTTTAGTATTTATTTATATGGACATTAATGTTTTAAAATTTTAATTACATTAAAAGATTCAATGTTTCATGGGACACTTTGATTCAAAAATCTCTTTTTAATTGTTCTAAATGGTTTTCAAAATGGTTTGACAAAGCAGTATTTATTTCAATATCTTGATTTGATATATTGGAATGATGAAATGTTATATTTCCATTATTCTAGTTATAGGTTTTATGAACATGTTATGGTTTGTGGGCATTGTTTACATATACATTTGGTTCCGTGATAAATTTATGGTAGGTGATCCTGGGATACCTCTCAAATGCATTGGGTATCATGATGGACGTAAACATTAATGTTTCTCCTAATATATTTTGTGAATATATTGTGATGGGTATTCCAAATGTTACTCCATATGTATTTCTGAAAGATAAAGTGTAAGTATGTTATGAATTGCATAATTTAACTATATTATTTATGATTTATGTGAGTTATTCATAAATCTTATCATTTCGTAAGGTATGTTATGATTGAAAATTATGGTTTCATTTCTTGGTATTTATTGATGGGATAATGTTCTCCTTCCTTATTTTATAACCCTTACTGATCTTTTTATGCACATCAAATGTTTTTTAAATGTTTTCCATAGGAAAAAAGATTAATACGGTCAAGGATGGGGTCACGGAAAAGTTATGATGTCTATAACATGGAACTAGACATGTTTCTTTTTATGTGTTTATTTTATGAAAAAATTGGATACTATGTAGTTGTGTATACCCATAATATTAAAGTTTTTATGTAATAGTTATGGACTAATTCCTTAAATCCCTAAACCTGAAAAGATCCTCAATGTGAATTTTCACATAATTCAAGATTATTTAATGTTTAAGGTCAGGTCCTTATATATGGTATCAGAGGTCGGTTTAGAAAACATTTTAGGTATAGGGTTAAATAACCATAATGGTTTGGATTTTAGAAAGATTCATAGTTTTTTCAGATAAAGTGAATAAGTTTAAGATAACAAGAATATGTCTATCTTATAATTTAACCTCCTCATAAGATATTATATTTTTATTTTACTGATATACTCACAATGACCTTTTAGGTTTTAATAAATGGTTAGATCTTGTAGGCACCAAAGTAACAGTGGATGTGAAGAAAATTACGACTGTTTTCCGAATTAGAAAATGAATAAAATGGGGTATTAAATGGGTAATATTGTGGTTATTCTCAACCAATAATTTGGAGTCATGATTGACCACCTAAACCATGGTGATTTTTATAAGGAATTATATATGCGAGAAAAAATACCTATGGATGTTAAGGTAATAATAATAGTGGTAAGTATGATAAAAAACCTATGTGTCAATGATGTGGAATGAAAGAAATAGGAAAATTTTTCAAAGGGACATGAAGATGAAACCTTTGTGAAAATGAAGGTCATAAAGAAAGAACCTTCCATGGAAAAATAAAGCATCCACTTGACTCTAGGAAAGGGAAATAAGTTATTTTTGAGGGATCTATTGAATGTTTTAAATGTGGTGTGCATGGTCATTATACAAATAGATGGCATGTGATGATGTTTTAGTAAGGGGATTAACAGGATCATAAAAATATATGTTTACCAATAACTAATTCCATTTCGATTGAGGATGAAGAAACTAACAATGAACAATGAAAGGAATGGATTATTTCTTTACATTTGTTTTGATATTACTGAATCTTAGGATATTACTCATGATTTTGAATCTATGAAAGAATTATTTCGGAATAAGTTATTAATGAATGGTTAATGTATCATGAAGATCATTAAATGGGTAAGAAGTCAACGTATAAGAGATTCAAGAGTTATGGTTGATTTTAATATGATGAAATGATTAAAGATATTAAGGTGCTTTTGAGGAAGGGATTACATTGGAAGAATTTTTATAATATTTTTATACTTGAAGATTGATAAATGAAAATAATATTCAAGGAATAATTTTTTTTGATTTTTATTGGTGGAATTTTATTTTGGAAGAATCTATGTGTATATTTTGGATATATGGGGATTTGGGTTATTTATGGAAAAGATTAACCTATCAAATAGAATATGTGGTGTTTTTAATGACACAATATTATGAGACTATAAGGGTAGATGATTTATTTGGAGATTATTTAATGATTTATATTGAAAGACTATGTGAATAAATGCTTCGGAGATTTGGGTTTCATTCATATTTTAGATTGCATTAATGAATTTTACGGAAAATTGGTTATTGAATAGTCTTTGTTGAACTTTGGGTGTTGTTGGAAAAAATTTATAGATTAAGAGTAGTTTTTATTATTGTAAAATATTATCTTTTGGTGATTATATGATCTTGTAGAGAACATTTTGGTTTTGGTTAATGTATAATGAAATGTCAATAATATAGTTCCTCATTCTTGGATTATGAGATTCTATAGAAGATTATTATAGTGCATTCAATGTGAACAAGTCATCTGGAGTAATCATCATTTGGATAATATATGAGTTTGTGTTATAAATATAGCAAGGTATGAATTTTTACATTAAAAGTAAGTATGTTTATTTATGTTCTTATTCAAGCTCTTAAATAAATTCCTCAATATTATGAAAAGTAACATAAAACAAAAACCTTTTCTTTTAACTTTTCTTTCTGGGGAATCAAAACCATTTAACCCATCACATGTTTGTGATTTTCTTGTGGTTAACCTTCTCCTAATCATGTTTTAAATCACTCCCCAATAGCACTTTATGGTTTTTTTCTCCTCCATATCTATGTATTCATGGAATCCTTGTATCTATTGTCTCAGGTGACCTTGTTTCTTTTTTTTTTTAAATTTTATATTTTTATTTACTCTTTTTCTAATTTGGTAATTTCAATGAAGATTCAAACCCCAATTTTAAAATAGCGAGGATGCAATTCCCAAAATGAGGGAAGAATGTAACATCCCGGGTAAATAAAGAATATAAAATTTTCATATTTATTATAAATTGTGAATTAAATATTAATTTTACTCTAATGGGGATTCTATGTTTTATGGCATACTCAATATGCAACAATGGGTTTCTTTGAAATAATATGTTGCACACAATTCTAGGTTATACTGAATAATAATAATATAATATTATTTTAATGGTTGTTAATGCCCAGTCGTTGTATTAAAGAGAATGTAAATATCTAACTATAATATGAATATAAATGTTTTTTAAATGTTTTTACATTTATCCAATAAATTTTAGAGGCTTAAAATCATAACGATTCTGATTTTATGCATAAATACTCTAATATTCAATAAAAGGTCGAGTTACCGCCTTTTGATGGTGAAATCTATTTAAATATACTTTTGTTCTAATTTATATGTTCTATTTTAAAAAATAAAATTCTTTTTTAGAATTGGTATGTCAAAATTTACTTTGGGTATATTTTTGGTATTAATCTGATAAAATTCATATTTAAATGAAATATGAAAAATAATGTATTTTAATTCAAAACTGCTTTTTAATCTAATTTATTTATATGGATAGATTATATTTTTAATTGGTATTAATGTTTAAATATTTAATTTTTTTACAATGTAATCCAATTATTTTCATTGTAAGTAATTTAACTTTTCAATTGGACATAAACAAGTGCCACTCTTTATATTGTTATTATTTCATAAAAACACGTTTTTTGTTTTGACTGCGAGAATTAATTTTAAATTAATTTCTTCCACTTCTCTGTTTTGAATTTGGAAAAATGGATTCCTTTTTTTGAATCAAAAGTTTCAAATTGTGTAAATAGATAAATTTTATTTTTAGACATTATGAATATTTACCTCAGTAAATATTTTATTTACCATGGTTAAAGGGTAAATCTGGAAATAAGGGTAAAACACTATTATTATAATAATATAAAATTACAATAAAATGTGTCCTAATGTTATTTATTATTAAATATCCAACAATGGGAATTCATGGGTCGATTTTGGGACCCCATGTAGCAACTTGGGAGTGATAATGCCACTTTATATTAACTAATTTAAAGTAAAGACAAAAATGAAACAAACATATATCTTTTAGTAAATCAATTATTAAATGGGGTTATGTAAGTTATCTCTTCAACATTAAATATTCATATGAATTCTAAATATATTTCATACATCATTTTATTTTTGTGCTATTTTTAGTCAATAAATAAATAAAATTATTTATGACACAATAATGATGCAATGTTTTCCTCATTGGTAAATGATTTAAATAAATAAGATTATAAAAACTAAAACAATATATTATTCCTATACAGTTACTATTGGATGATTTTATTTCGACCATGAGTCATCTTATCTTATACTTTAATCAGTTTTAGTCCTTTAGAAACCGAAAATCATTATATAATAAAATAATATTTTCACACTTTCTTAAAGAGCCACTCCACCCCATTATAAAAATCCTTCACTTCATATACATTTATCGCACCTCTCACGCCCCTTGGCTCATAAAAATCATTCCCAAATAAGCTCTAAATTTCCTTCTATTCCTCCTATAATCCTTAACTTAGGAAGAAGGAACATCAAGTAAACCATTTTGTTCAAACCAATGGATGATTACCCATTTAATGTTATCATATTTTGTTAAGTCCTTTGGTTTTATTTTATATCTCCAACCCCCTAAACTATATTTATTACTATATTTAATAACAACACCAGTACTATAAATATAAAATGATGTTTTTATTTGAACTATTCTAACTACACTTACACACACCTCCATCTAATGGGTAATGAACATAATGTTTCTGTGGATGACAAACTAACACCTCACGAAATGATGATTGTTCCATTACCTCATACCGTCTATTAGGTTGTACATTATGATATAATTTTATTTATATATGATATATATTATGATTATGTTTTCATTATTCTTCCGAATTTTTAATTTATTGAATTCCTTTATGGTTTTCATTATGATTATACACGATAATTTATTTGAGGAAGTGCAGACTACCACCCCCTCAATGTGATATGACTCGTTCAAATCATACATGGAATTTATATTAGATTGAGTTATTGAAATTATATATAAAATTATAATGGAATTATAATATAAATATTTATCATTATATTTTAATTCAATTATAATATGAAAATGAAATGAACGTAGCGTTAATGCATACGTACGACATACAGTCTCCACGGACGGCGAATTTCATTTCTTCTCTCAAAATGTTATGTAATGTTATAAATAAATATATATAATAGATATATACTATATATATGATATATAAATCCTGATTATAATACTTGAGATAATGGAATCTAGACCACATCGCCAACTTGTAATTATAAGTTGTTCATTTTTTACTCAAGTACCAAATATTGACAAAACGACCATTATTAACATAAATGATTACATAATGTTTATAACATGGTAATAAGTTATATAAAAATAAATAATAAACATGAAAAGGGATTTTAATCAGGTATAAATTAACTTATGTTTATTATTCAGGAATTACAAGGAACAAACAAGTCAATTTGTTCACAAGGTAAGTAGTTTCTTTTCTCATTTTTAATTTCATGAGATTTCCATTGTTTCCCACTAATTAATAGAATGAGGTGTATTGAGTACTAAAATCTGATATATATTATCTATATAATCTCTATATTCATGTTATTATTTGAATTATTTGGTGTTTAGTATCATTTGGTCATACTACTCGATTGATTATAACGTGGTAAGGGTTTTTAATCTCACATTTTATTCCCGTGAGATTCATGAAACATTAGAAACTATTTAAATTTATATGGTGTGTTTACTACCCATGATTTTATTCTTGGTGTAATATACATTAATTTATGGGTATTTAAATATTCATTGTACGGTCTTTATTTCATGGGGTGTATGTTTCGTAAGTTACCAAATCGATAAGGGTATTTAAAATTTCAATTTCCACTCATTGGGATTTACATAAACATAATTGATTATTTTACTCCAATATTATCTGTAAAATAACTATTTATTTTCTTATATATTAATTTACACTCCCCTTTGTGTGGATATACTTTTGATACAAATAATTAACCCATTGATAAATTCTAAAGTCATTGATATGAACATAATAATAGTAATTTTAACTCAGTTTCCATTCATTGAGTTAAACCTCGAATTCATTCATGTTTTTTTTAAAAAAATATGATTGAATGTTATCTGAATGATTTACACTGAATATAAATTCATTTTGACTGTATTTATATTTTTCACACATTATTATGAAATTTTTTTATACTAAATCTAAGGATATAGGTTTTATAAAGGATTTCGTCTCAAATTACGTTCCATTTAGACTTCATTATTGTTATGCATAAATTCAGTCTTATATTTCTTATATATTATCCTTTGGAATATTATATCCTGAATCCCTTTATTCTTAGGATATAATAATGTTTTGATTTTATTTTATTCCCCAATTATTTTTATTCAAGCATATCTCATTTGGTTAAGAACACTTTAACTAAAATATTGTTTTAATCTTTTGATCTTCTTAATAATTATCATTAATGTCCATGTTTTCAAAATGTTTTTTAGTATATATTTATTTGCACATTAATATTTTAAAATAGTAATTTCTTTAAAAGCGTAAATGTGGTATGGGACACATTGATACAAAAATTTCATTATTAAATGTTTTAAATGGTTTTGAAAAGGGTTTGATAATGCACTATTTATTTCAATATCCTGATTTGATATATTAGAATGAGGAAATGTTATATTTCCATTATTCATGTTTTTAGTGTTATGAATATGTTGTGGTTCTTGGTAATTTTTTACATATATAGTTGGTTTTGTGAAAATCCTAGGGAAGGTGAGACTGAGAGAGCTTTCCAATGCATTCGGTAACGTGACAGAGGTAAGTGTCAATGTTTCTCCTAATAGATTTAAGTAATATACTATGATGGGTATTCAAATTAGTAATCCCTAGTTATTTGTGATATCTACAATGTAAGTATGTTTTGAATTCCATAATTTACAATTATGATTTATGATTTGTGTGTGTTATTCATAAATATTATCAATTCAGAAGGTATGTTATGATTGAAAAGTAAGGTTTCATTGATTTTTATTTATTGATGGGATAATGTTTTACTTACTTATTTTATAACCCTTACGTATATTTTTATACGCATCCCATGTTTTTTAATTGTTTTCCACTAGAAATAATGATGAATAGGGTCATGGATGGGTACAAGGAAATGTTATGTTATCTAAAACAAGGGAATTTAAATGTTTTTTTAGAGTTTATTTTATCAAAAAATGGACACTGAGTAGTTGTGGATACATGTAATATTCATGTTGTTTTGTTATATTTATGTCCTAATTATCTAAAAATATAATCCTGAAAAGAACCTCATTGTTAATTCTTGACATAATTCAATATTATGTAATTTCTAATGATGGTTCCTTATTGTTAAATTTTCAATAACCCTTTCAAAACAATGATTATTATTTTTTATAACTTTTCCCAACATGTGTCAATCTACTACAGCGTTTGATGACCCATTTCCAAATCAAGGATATACATTTTCTAGGAAATTGCCAATTAAAAAATATTTTACATTGAATAATTAAATTAAAATATAATATCACGTATAATCTATTAAAAACTCAATGGTATTTACCACGAATGGAATGAAATTTAATAGATATTATTTTGTTGAGAAAATCCCAGATCAACATGATATAAAACCATGCCACCTATGAAATTAGTGACCAAAAACCATGATAAATGATTGTGAAAGACATGGAATGATATGAAACAGAAAGGGTTCAATATAAAACACTTTCTAATCACAAATACTAAAAGAAAAGAATCCAAAACAACATTAATAAACAATTCTAAAGAAGAACCATTGGGATTAAAAACATATATTGAAGGATCCATATTAGAATGATGATCAATTATAAATGAATGAATCCCATAAGGGAAGGAATAACTTATAATTTCTTAGGGAGAGCCTATAGGTTGAGAGCAATGAAGCCCGCAATTAATTAAATAAGAAACAACTCATGATACATCCCAACATTCCGACTCACAACTTTAACATAGTGTGTAGATCCCTTATACATCATATATTCCTTGAATTAAATATATTCCTAAAAACCCAATCAAGGTATAATTAAAACCCTTATATTTTTCATTACATGACATAGACATGTTATATGGAATGTAATTATTTCACATCTTACATCAGTTCATAGCTTCTTTCCGGATATGTATACAATTCATGTAACCTCTATAAATGGTTTTATATAACCAATATACTAAAAATAATATAAGTTTAACTACAAATACATAATGAAAATACTTTTAATGTTATTTTATCATCGGAAGAACCACACTACATATTCGACACATTTATACCTAGAATCCATTAACACAAATAAACATTCATCACTAAATAACTAAGCTTTCACGAAAAATCTATATATCCCCTAGAAGATTAATAATTAACCCAAACAAGTACGATATAAAATCTTAAAAAATGGACTACTTGAAATGTTTAAAAGTATGTAACAATATTCTCATTGTAAACACTTTATTCACCTTTAATTTCTTAAAGATCCAACATTCTAAAAATTAGAAGTCCCGTACTTCCTCATCAATGATCCTCCATCCCATATATTTTTGATATCTCACCCACACTGCTATTGTACCCAGAATAGAAGAATCATTTTACCTCATATCATCATCATCACATTATCCTGTTGATCCATAATCTAAAAGGGTTCCTCAACAATTAGTGAATTGGACTCAAGATCAACATCCTTCCATGTAACCACATTGGAAGGAAATGTTATATACCACGCCATCAGGGAAACATCAAAATTTTTTTGCACAACTATCAAACCCAAGAGAAACCCCAACATATTGGGAACCCTAGAGATTCATCCATAAATCTAAAAGTGGTTTAAAATCCATGGATCCATCATACCTTATTTACCAAAATGACAATTTCCCAGGGGAGGTAAAACTCTGAGAATGACCACATCCCTATCCTCAAACTCTAGTATATGATAATGAAATTCTACATAAGAATTATGGTGTCTTTTTGTCATGATCAATCTCATCTGAATAATATTTTCTGCCTTCAATGTCCATTGATGAACACTGATCCAAACCATTGAATACTCTCCCAATTATTCCCTCCATAGGGGATATCTATATAGATTCCCAAAAATATCATTTAAGGGTACCATATATATCAAATCATGATAACTATTGTTATATAAATATTCATCCAAAAGAAAATGATTTTATGAAAATATTAAGAATTCATGAAATTAACCCCAGAGTATGTCCTCTAGAACATAGATAGTCTTCTCTATATATACATCTATTTATGGATGAGAATAAATTCTTAATTTAAACTGGGAAAACATTTCCACCTATAATTCATTCCCAAAAATATATATGTACCTCCGGCCCTTGTTATAAAAAACTATAAATGGGACTCCATAAAGATTTAAAATCTCACTGACATACAAGTCACCTTTCTACTCCACTATCATCATCTCCATGATAAGTATAAATTTCACTATTTTTTTCACTTGATCAAGGATCACAAAAATAAAATCCTTCTTACTAGGAGACCATTGCATTAAAATGATTAAATATATTGGAATATAATCCCACTTCCTTTATATATTTATATAGGTTGAGAACCCCTACATGTCTCTAGTGTTCCTCTTTAATTCACTAACTAGTAAGGTATCAGGGTAATAATATGCAATCGATTATCTCTTCCCCTACATAAAAATACCATCATCACAAATCATTATATATATTTGCAGTACCTAGGTTCATAGTACCACAAGAATTTTTAACACTATCCAATAAATAAATCTATATGGAAAATAAAGAAACCAACCAATTACTAAATCAGAAAGCTACATTAGGATAATGAGACAATTAACCCATATTCTCTATATCGTAATTTTTTTAAACCAAATATTGTCATTAGGTGTCTTTCACATACATAATCTATATATTCTCATCAAATTATGATTAATCATTCATCAAGTCCAATAACACCTATCCATAAACTTCATCCACTTCCAAGCTAATCCTAGTAAAGAAACTCATTAGAGTCTACTACTCAACTACTTCCTTCACAACCTGTATCATATATTTTCATCTCAATGAATCAATAACCAAATATCCATTCCCAGTGGTATATGAAATACCATAAAAAAATTATAAATATAATCTACCAAAAATCTCTAATAAAATTTCATATCCTTCTAGGTAAAAATATATACAAGGACCATAAGATTATATTATACTATAAATCACTCCTCGAAAATATAGCTGCATAAGTTTTTTATTTCATGAATATCATCTTAAAACACAATTTCATTGGTACAATTGTTCATTTAATGAGGGTGAAATTGATGTGAACCATAATACACCACCTTCATTCCAAAAATCAAGATACAACCCAAACCCATACCAGATACATCACGATAAAAATCGTTACCAGATTCTATTTCTAAATGAATCAAAACTTTTGAAAATGGAAACATCACCTTCATCCCATCAAAATTTATTTGTTAGTTTTTATTTCATTTAAACTATGAACCATTATATTTTAAAGCGTTAATAAAATATTTATGATTGGATAACTATTTAACTAAACATCTATATTTCCAATCCAAATCCAATAACCTTTATCTCTCAAACATATTCTGTGATGATCCCAATGCATAACTTCATGGTCCATTTTATGAACTAATTAGATTCCCCTCTCATCTATCACATTCCCCATAAACATCACATCTCAAATATAAATCTCATATCTAGGATGATTACCACACAGATGATGTTCCATTTAGGATTGACGAATGATGCCCAATTTGTCTATCTTCTCCTCCTCTAATGATGAGTACACAAAAATATCCTTTTTACACAATGAAATAAAATTATATAGGGACCAATGAATTATCTGGTTCATCAAAGTCATAAAAACTATTGAAGCATTAGTGTGACCAAATGGTAGAACAAAAAACATGAAATTTTTATATCTAATCGTAAACACAATGTTATATATATAATATTCTCAGACTCTAAATGTGTGAAACCCTGACAAAATTTCAATCCAAAAAACTATTGATCTCCTATATGATGATCAAATAGATCATCATTCCATAAAAGAGGATATTTTTTCTAAATTTTAAACAAATTTTGATATGATAGGGGAATCACATGGTGAAATTTTAGGATGAATAAATCATTTACCCACTATGTCCTTTTGATGGATGTTATGTTCCACCAACTCACTAGGCTCTATTGGGTAAGATATTCTAGAAATTGGAATCGTACTATAGGGGAAATCTATAGTATACCCAAACTCTATCAGGGGTCGCAAATGAGAAAAATAATCCATAATGTCCTCGGGTAATTCACAGACTACTATATGAATTTGACCTCCAAATAAAGAGACATCTACATTGAGAAATATAAAGTAAAATCTACATGAGATTACCCCATGATAAAGAATATCATGAAATTTCTTTCTCGATCTAGAGTCCCACTCATCCTAGAAAGAATTAGTGACCCCATCGATAGATTAGAACTGAACATGATGGTAATAATAGTCTACATATACTATAATAATTACAATCTAAACCATGTAAATAAACACGTTGTTGATTTCAATATTAGATACATAAATTCCCACTCTTCCTCAAATTCGGCTACCATCATCTGATATACCGGACATTTGAATCATTATATAAACCTATTTCCCAATAACATGGAAAGATCCAAAAATAATGGAATATGTTCCAAATGAAAACCCATCACATAAACAGAATTTGATGATATTAATGAATGATTATACCCTATATTGTATAAGGCGATCACCAAAGTATATGAGTTAAGAACCATTAAACTTATAGTAGATGGTCCTGATTCATTTTCCTATGTTTTATAATCCACAAAAAGGAGATATCAGATCATGGAAAACTAAAAATTTCCCATTGAATGAGGATATGTCTGACCACCCATTAAAGCATCTCCATGAACCTACGAACCCTGGGTGAGACTGGGACCTTCCCTGTGACCCTGAATTATCCTTTCACAAAAACATTGTATAATTCCTTATTATAAATTAATATAATTCATCATAGGATCCACTAAATTGTTAGGTTTTTTATCACCTTACATTCCACACTGGTAGACGAAAAATTACTTTCTCTAGTTCGAAGCCCCTAAAAAATATTCAAATGAAAACATTCAACTTTTACACCATTTAATCAGGATACAAGATAAACCATGAATAAAAACTAATTCTATGGAGGCTCAACCAATTATTTTCATCCTAAAGATGTCTTTATCTTCTAATGATTCCATTTAAATTATCACCATACTGGTCGGAATGAAAATGAGTATCACCAAAAAATAATTATCACGTCTAAGTTGTAACTAAATCGTCAGTGATTTCAAGGGATCATTAACGATAATATTTTCATCAATATGAAGAAAATTTTAAAATTTGTATAAATATCTCGAATGATATGTTCTACCAACTCTATAGTTCGCAACACTTGGTATTCATCATACTCAATTTCACAAGACAATAAAACTAGTTAATGATTTTTTTGTTGGAAGTCGAGGTAAGAACCTTCTATATCATAGATATCATAATAGATTCCAACTATCTATTTCCCAGTCCCATAATAAGGTATGTGGATAATCCCACCTTATGGTCTTCAAGTGTCTTTTTGATTTTGATGATCCTCTCTGTATTATAAAGACAATTCATTGTTTCCTAGGGTCCTTTGTCACCACCAGATAAGGGTGGATGATTTGTATTAAATTTAAATCACTAATATACAACATTCCATGGGTTCCCAAGACCCAATAAACCTAGAGATTGAAAAGTCTAAATAATAGAATATACCAATGATTTTTCAAGTTGAGTATTTTCCTACAAATCCTGTATCACAAAATCCTATCTGAAATTTAGGGGAGATATTCTCTGTGGAATTTTCTAACCAAAGACAATATCCAATCACCCGTTGGAAAATTTCTAAAACTAAAAGGCCATTATAAGATATAGATATCAATGCACTAAAAAGAAAATTATTTAATGAAAAAATTTACTAATTAAAAAAATATTAAAAAGGGAACAAAAAATTTAAAATAAACAACTGAATTTATTAATGAAAATGACCTCAAATTCCATGTCTCAAACCTTGTAAATATTATATGGGTACCAAGTGTAACATAGATTCAGTCCTAGAAGTGAGATGGCAAGACACTTATTCCACACTTAATATATGAAATCTTATAATAATAAAACATTTCATCCCAAGACATAGAACCAAACTCTGGTAGTATTAATAGACATTGGACATAGAAACCATTTGATACCAAATTATAATGAAATAATCTAGGTCGACTTGAGAATACACACTACCAGCCTATTATGTAATATATGTAAAATAGGGAATCAAAAAACAATTATTGAATACAAGTAAAAAAATACATATAACCATTCTACGAAGTGAATGATATTCCAAAAAGACACATGATCCAAGAAAAAACAAACTGAACCGTAATGTATTCCAAAACACCACATGACAATCAGTCTCCTCTAGACTAACTCGAATAGAAATTAGCAGCAACGGGATAAGTAGACATGCTATAGAATTCCCTTCCAATTACATGAATCCTATAATCCAACATCTGATAATTGAATAAGGCACAATTAGTGTGTGAGAGAAATCCTATTAAGAGACCATCATTGTATATATTCATGCTAATATATCAAGAATTACACAATTATAAAATTTAAAAAACACTTGTGCAATGAATTTTCATATATTAAATCCATTTTTAAATCATATCCTATTGTTTTCAAAATATTCTCTCACATTATAAAATATGAAATAATACAAGTATATCTAATAAAATAGAATATAAAATCCTTAGATCAATATGTTAACAAGACAAAACATATCAATTAAACAACCTAGCAAGATAACATATACGATACATTCTCATATAATAACATGTGAGAAAAAATACATGATAAAAATACTCATGAGATCAATTATAATAAATTAAGAATCACCTCACATTTGATCTTTTTTTATATGACTATGCATATTAGATACCAAAAACCCTAATTTGGGAAATCATTGTATTCAACTGGTATAGAGTCCTACTAGTCAATGTCAAAAAAGCATAAATGATAGTGGTTTCATATAAACACAAATGCTACCCATATAACTTTCCAGATGCACCCAAGTTTCCTGATGTGAAATTTGACAAAAAAAATTTGTAATCCTTGCCCACAGTTTTATAAAACATTTTCATATCCGGTCTCATCAACATCAGAGTTTGAAAACCATTTCCAAATAATGGAAACCATTTTTCAAATAAAATACCACTATTAAAAAATTATTTTCCATTCTATTATTTTATTTAATACAATCAATCAATATTAACAATTGAAAAACACATTAGAATTTATCATGAATGGATTCTAATTCACTAATGTATCTAATAGTATAAAATCTATTTCCCAAAAATGGATGAATCCATGTTTAATTTGACAATAGTGACATGAAACAAAGGGGGCAGACATCTAAAGGCCTAGTATGAAAGAAAATAGAAATTTATTGAAAGAAATTTATGAATGTTCCCAAATCCACAGAAAGATAAATAAAAAAATATACTTAAAACCATAGCATTATAAGATCCATGGGAATATATACCAATATAGAAGCACCCCAAACACGATGGTGACCAATCCATAAAAAGTTCCCTGTAAGGGAGGGATTCACCCAAAATAATATAGGGAGTGACTATAGATTTTGGGAAAGGAATATTGTAATGAATGAAATAAAAAACCACTCATGCATCACCTTAAAATACGAAATCATTAATATTACACGGTGTTTAATTCCGTACACACTGTGTAATCCATGAAACTCATATATTCAAAAATAGATGTCTCCTTTTTATTAATAAAATGTCAATATTTCCTATTACATAATGTGATGTTGTTAAATGGAATTTAAATAAATGTAACCATGTATAATTTCATGAAATCTTCTCTATGAGGGATAAAAATCATATAACCTCCTTAAAAAACATAAAAATACCCAATAGTATATAATTAATTATGGTTTATGAAAAATACTCAACGACCCTTCTCTGGGAGTTCATCATACATAGGTTGAATTATACTAATTATTTGGCACAATTATAGCCTGACACCATTAATTAAATAAATATAAATTCCCATACATTAGTTAATTTTCCCATTAAAGGATATCCTTCTCTAAGAAGCCTCTAAAATCACCAAAACTATGTTGATAAAAAATCATAATCCATAGAGTACCTCAAAATTATAATGGTGTATTAAAACATGAGTCATAGACATATTAATATGTCATTCATTTAAATAATTCATCTCATATTATCAATAAAATCGTCTTATTCTAATAATTTATTTTAAATTTCATAATCAGTATGAAAATGAGAAGATATAAAATGTACATCTGAGGTAGAATATGTAAAGCATTATTTAGCATTTTCATTCATATCTTTATAGCATAAATATGTGTAACTGAATATTTATTTAGATTCACTCCAAGTGGATTTACTTTCCATTTTTTCATTCTTTTTAATATTTATATTTTTTATTTGATCTTGGGATAATAATCCATTATGTGTCAGTTTCTTTTATATTTATAATAAAAGATTTAATTAGTTGATTCATCATTTTCAAGTATTTTTTTATATATCCCTCTCTTCAAAAATTATTAATATAGTTTCCCATCATAAAAATAATCTTCCTTTTATATATATTTTAATTTTTTTTATGAGTCATTTCATCATTACTTTTACTATCAACATCACTTTTAATTGTATTCTCTTATTCACCGATTGCCTTTTCATTTTCCAATGAGACATTAATTGATATAGACTTTTATTTTTTTACATTATCAAAATTATTTGAAATAATATTTTTAACACTCAAACACATTATAAATAAATTTATTTTAGAATAAATTTATTTTTTACCTAATTATTAGATATAAAATAAGTACTACATTATATAATAAGTGATGTTTTGTGAAAAATATTTAGTCATTATTTTCACCAACTTTTAGAATTAAAATTTATAAATTTTTGATATATTAAATGATAATATTAATATAATTTTTTTAACCATCATATCAAAATTATGTAGGGTGATTTTTTTGGACTTTTTTTAAAAGAATTGTTTCTCCTGAATAGTGAAAAGTACCTAATTATTTTATATATCTGACTTTTCATTTAAATAATTGATAATGTAAGAATATATATTGATATTTATTTATAGTAAAATTAGATTAAGTTTATATAAATTTTTACAATTTAGGTCCTTTTAATCAAATTTATTTTAAATTTTTATATAAAAACATTGTAAACCATTGTAAATTTTTTATTTATAAACGTGATTTATTACCGTGTTTGTGAGATTAAATATAAATGAAAATTTACCACTTCATTAATTTTATTTTTTAAAATATTTATACCATATATGGAAAAACTATTTTTTATATTTTTGAAAGAGATAAATATATTTTTTTTCCAAAATGAAATGTGGAAAAATATAATCTCATTTACCACTATTAAGGTAATAATGGATTTACTGGGGGTAGACTAAGAAGATATAGGTAAAAAATGACCTAATAAACACTACAAAACCTATTGGATTTATATATTATCACCTTGGATCCTCTAAATTAATTATTATAACATTTTTTTGGTATGAGTCTTGACTAAAATGTTGGTAGTACATAAACACTTCAAAACATTACAAGTGTGAAACTCACCTCGAAAATTGAAATCCATCCCCACTCCTATCATATTATATCCATCACACCCATTTGGATCCACAAATACATATTGAAATAAAACCCCATAATCCATACATTAATCCTAGAATACTTATTTTTGGAATTAATCCAACCTTATAAGGAATTTGGTGAAATGAAAAGGTGGATATCTAAAGTAGAGGTAACATTCTTGAACGAGCATTTTAATTTTATTTTATCCTCCACATCCTTCAATTAATAATATAAAATTATGAAATAATAACCACATTATAATTAAAATGATGAGTTTATTTATGTTATGGGAATTTTTTTTATTAACTCAACTTCCATCAAATGGGTTATGAAATCATCATTCTTCTGTACGATTGACTATAACATCATGAACTGATTTTTTTTATATTACCAATACAAATTATCATTGTTAGTAATGATGATAGATACTATTTATATATATGATATTAATAATATATATTTAAATATTGAATTATTTTATCATATATATACCATTTTACAATCAATTCCCTTGGGGATACAATAATGTCGCTCATGTGTTTAGAAGACAACCACCTCACAAAGGGACATTAATCCCATTCTACCAATGGTTTACAAGGATATTGATAAAGGAAAATACTAATGACTCTATATGAAATTAATTACATAATTATTATATTAGTGAAATAGTTATTATTTTTTAATAATAATATTTTTCAATATATTTATTACCTTATAGGTAAATGAATGATGATAAAGTCGTTCTTATAAGTATGATATACCGCTTTCACAAAACAATGTGACTCACTTTTTATAACCAAACTTTAATGATAATATGTATTATTAAATTTATTTAAATAATTTTTCATTTATGATATTATTATTATTCTATAAAGATAAAATTTTACTTATATAATTTCCATAATGATAATTGGAGATTGAAAACTTTCTTATTCGTACATACGTCATTCCATCTCCAAGATCATGACATACATAATTTCATATAACAAACATCAATTATTGATCATAAATTATATTTATGTATAAATATTTAATTATTTCATGTTTATTATTTATTATAAAATTATACTACGTAATTTGTGTTGGGACGAGATCGTTAATGACAAAACTCACTTTGGAAAACATAGAAATTAACACATAAAACCAGAAAAATAATAAATGATTATAAAAATACGAGTGATAATATGTTATAGAAGGATAATATATGTTATTTTAAATTTTAATATGTTTGTATTATATGTTATTAAAAATTTTAAAACCATTATAAGAATGTTTAAATCTAGTTTATCCCAATAGAAGCATGAGTTATGGGATTTATTCTAAATTTAAATTCTATTTAGAATTATTTGTTATTATGCACCAATTCACATCAATTGTGTGTATATAGTACCCTTTTGATATAAAATATAATTATTCCTTCATACTTCATGGTATTTTATATTTTACATTTAATTATCTCACCTAAGATGATTTGACTTGAAAATTACCAAGTGGTATATGATACTTTACATTGTAATTTTCATTGGGAATTGTTAATTTTCCCTTGAAACTATCATTTTATTTTAATAATTATTCATTAGAAATAAAATTTAAATTAAATATTAATATTATCATGTTATGTATATGATTATTATAAATACTATACACCATTTTAGCATATGGAGTATACTTTTTTTGTTATTTGATTAACTGGGGAAATACTGATAATTAAGTATTCTTTAATAAGTATGCATATTTGATTATAAAGAATATTAATTAATGAATTTAGTTGATTATTCAATTTGTGATGAATTATTTGGTCATGTAATAGAGTTTGGGAACCTTCTTTATAATTTTCCATTATGCATTGGTATTTCTCATTAGTTGAATGAGTTATAAAAAAAATGAGTTTCTAGCAATAGTTAAAATTGTCGTATAAGTTGTCTTGATGGTAGGGAAATAATGAATCATGATAACAAAGAATAAAATAATTAATAATTACCTTCATTCAGAATGAAATTTTTTTTATCATCCATGATATTCTCAAAAAAATATTATATTTAGATTAGTTTCACTATTAGATTATTGATTAAATAGAATATGTGGTTAGTTATTTACCTTTTCATATTTATAGTTGTATATCTATTCATGCATTTGAGTTGTTAAATTTAATTGTTAGTAATTTATTTACAATTCTAGATTTAATATTCATTATTTATTCATGATTTCTTCAATCGGACATAACACTTATTGAGAATTTTTTGTCCATATTTCTTTTGTTTCTTTTCACAATTATATGATTAAGAGACCATTGAATGAGTTCGAAGGATGAAATTTATTTAATTTTTTATGTATTATGTTTCATTTTCAATTCAAAACATAAAATTGGTATCATGTATATAATTATTTTTCGTCAAAACTAATATAATGATGGGTCATTTGGTATTTTACACCTTATATCTATAACATTGAAATAAAATCACTCAGATGATCTAAATTACTGGGGTAGGGGTCATTATAGTTTTTATTACAGGATTTATTTTAAATAAAATTGGAATTTTCTTAATGAGATCATGAGTTATGGAATATAACCTTATGATAGAAATTGAGTATAAGTTTATAAAAAATAATATTGATTTATTATGGAAATTATTATTTGGATTTTCCAAGAAATACAAAATGGTATGAATACTTAAAGTGTATATGGTTCTATAATATTTTTACTTAGGGGTAATTACTCTAAAAAGAGTGAATTAGGAGAGACAGTATCATCATCATGTTCATAAATAAAGGGCTTTACAATGCCCCTTGTTTGACACCCCAAGGGGATATTCTTGGGATAATCCAAATTTAATTTACAAAACATTATGAAGTATTTTAATCTTATTATATCAACAATGAAACCAAGTTGATATTTTTTATATTAAAAATTAATAATTTCGTAATTTATTTTATGTGTCACACCATATTAGGAATTATACATTATGACATAAAATTTTTAATTTATATACTTAATACTGTATATTTCATTATACAGAAATGGTGAATGGACGAAATAATGGTATCAATATTTAAGGCCAATATATGTATTTCATTATGGAGGAAGCTAATTCACCTTGTATTGGAACTATGAAAATATGGATATATTAGGGATACATAATTATGTTATAAAAAATAGGATTTCCTAAATGGGGAAACCTATTCCACTACATGAGTCTCTGGGGATGAATTTCATAAAGAAATATAAGAACTAATATTTTTTTGGGATTAAAAATATAGTGGAATTTGTGAAATGGATTATGTCATCCGAGAAGATATTTATAATTTTGGGTTGTCTTATAAAAATGTTATACAAGAATTGAATTGTCTGAAAGGAAATTCTTATCAATAGTCGTAAATAATCTATATAATTAGAGTGGAAGATAAAATAAAACATATGCAATGGGAAGAATTTAATGAGATATTCTTTATAAAATATTTCCCTTATTAGAAACAAATTGAAATGATGAGAATGTTTCTTAAAATAAAAAAAATGAAAAATAATGTGTGTCAAAGTGTTAGTCTAACTTTACAATGATTTATATTTATTAAATGTATTACATATGAAACCCATAGTGCACGATTAACCATTATTTTAAGTGATAAAGTCATGTCTCTGAAGGTAACTCATCATATGATGAAATTTTTTTATGTGCCATCAAAAATGAGATAGAATTTTGTAGATCAAATATATTCCTGGGGAATAAAAATAAGAATAGGTTATCATTAAACCAATAGAAATGGAATTAATCAACTGAGAATATGATGTATCAACAATTACAACAATGGGAAAATTACAAAAATGAAACATAAGGATCTGTTCTTAAAGGTAATGGTGTAGTTTCACTTGTGTGATGAAATGGGTGATGTATCTCATGAATAAATCTTGATGAAAAAAATGAAATGGTATCTATTGTTTAAATTATAAATTGATGGTACATTATTCAGAACAATTTCCAATGTATTATGATATTCCAATATAGTAGTGGACAATGGGAAAAATACAATATTATTCAATCAATACCGATGTGGAGGAAGTAAAAAATGATATGATGGTAGGTATTTCAATCCTATCTTCATATATTTAATATAGATTATTTGGTTATTTATCCTTTAAAACATTTATATCTACCTATATTTCAAGGAATATTATTCTATTAAATTTTCATTTATGAAATTATTTTTCCATTAAAACATTTTCTGGAACACTAACTAAAACAAATATGTGCTGGGAAGCCCCATTATGACACATAAATGTGCTCTAATTCATATCATTATTATCAAAAATATGGTTGACTTTGATATAAACATTATTATGGGATTGTATTGATAATATTATAAAAAATATTACAATATGAAAGAAATTATTATTTTTTAGGAAGATATGGAGTTTATTATATTTTTAGAAGAGACTTCGTCATCTAAGTCATATCTAGATCCACTACTTGTGGCTCTACGGAATTATATTATTAGGTAATAAGATAAAAATCTATGTAGGGGAAAATTAGCCATCAAATTGAATATTTACCTATTTTTTTGGGATACATTTATTTATTTCCCAAGTAATTACCCAAGAATACGCCAATCATGATGTTGAGTTTTTCATTTAATTAACCCTTGATGAAGACCAATATTAATGAATCCATATAGAATGACTGCTATGGAATTACTATTTTTTATTAAACAACTATAGGATTTGTGTGATAATGGGTTTATTATTACTAGTGTTTCACCATATGGATTGCCTATTCAATTTTTTTATAATAAAGATGAATCGATGGGGTTGTGTATAGATTATTGGGAAATAAATTTTATTATGAAAAATAAAAAGGACCCACTTCCTCGTGTTGATGATTTATTCAATCAACATCATAAATCAAAATATTATTATATTATTTACCATCATTATGAGTATCATCAATTGTGATCATAGAAATAAGACATTCTATATATAGATTTTATAATACGGTATGTACATTATGTGATTACAGTAATTCCATTCAGGTTGAAAATTAATCACTATATAATTAATTGTATATTCTAGGAACATCATGATTCATTTTTCAGTGTATTTATTTATTACATTTTATTGAATTCATAAATTTATGTGTACAATGAGAATCACCGAAAAATCAATATTGTGACACATAGAAGTAATGATTTTTTAGTAAATTTAGTAAGATTTATTTATATCTTCAAAAGGTTTCTTTTCCTATACATATTTTCTCCATGGGTGGATTATATGTTGATACTATGATGAGAATATCAGTTTTATAGTCTCTTATAACAATAATGATAAATTAGGTATGATTTTAATTGGTTTGGATAGTTACAATTATCCATATATTCCAAATTTTTATTGATTATATGACCTATTAACAAATGATACATTTCAAGGGTTCATGTTTTGTTTTTTGAGAATTTAATGTGATTATTACTTGAATGAACTAAATAAGATATTGGTCAGTGTAAAAATTTTACTTTAGCATCTATAAATGATTGGTATCTGACATATTGTGATGCATAAATGAAAGGACATAGTTGTGTCCTAATATAAAATGATAATGTAATTACATATGTATAAAGGAAACTAAATACCAATTAAAATAAATATCTAATAGAAGATCTTGAGTTAGAAGCAATAATATTCGTTTTGAATATATATAGAAATTATCTCGATGGATAATTTTTTGAGATATACAGTGATCATAAAACCCTAAAACGTATCTTTTTACAAAATTATTTAAATATGGGAAAAAGGAGTCGGCTTGAGCAACACGTGTATTATAAATTATCAATGCAATACCACCTATGGTATGAAAGTTAGTTTTCAGATGCACTGATTAAAAAAGTGCATCAAGTATTAGGCTAAATAAAGATTTAGTGGGATATTATGTTCCTAGATTTAGTATAGATGGTCATAAGAAATAGTTTGGATGGGGGACATCAGTTATATTTGAAATTATTTCAAAACCATAAATATTTCAAAATATATAAAATTATCATGTTGATGATGATATTTATAGATGAAAATTAAACCAATGGGTGTGAGAAAATTTGTAGACTTCATGTGTGATGATGGTATTCATAAATATAGTAAAAGATAATGTGATACATCTATACCTTAACTAATTTTTTTTTGTATGACTCTCATAACTCAAATATCACTATAAAACCAGGTAGAAGAAAAATGTATTGGGATTTATGGGAACATTATTAGTGGGAAAACATGAAGTTAGAAATTTTATATTATTTTCCTATATATTTGATTTCAAAACAAATGAAAGTCCTATAATAAATTCCTAGAGAAATCATGCATCCTCTTCTTATTACTTTGTAGAAATAAGATTACATTATTATAGAAATTTTTATATGAATACCAAATAATCCAAAATGGAATGATTCAAAATGATTCATCTTTGACCGCATAACCAATTAACATATTTAATATATATAAAAGAATATTTTCCACATGGTCACATCATTAGGTTCAATTTTAATGAATTTGGAAGACATAATGTGTCACCTCTTTATGTTTTTTCGGATCATGATCCTTATTTTACATCAAAAATAGAGAAATTTTACAGAAGTATCTTGATACAAAAATTCAATTGATAAATTCCTATATCACCAATGTAAATGTTCATTAGAAATGAAATTCATACTATTAAATATATTTTTAGGTCATACTGAGATTTGGTGTAATTAGGGTTCAATATTCACCTTTTATTCTATTTTTATAATAATATTTTCATTCATGTATTTGGATGGTACCATATAAATAATTATATAAAAAGAGTGGTCATAATCCATTTTTTGGATGAAGATGTTGAAATAAAACTCAGCTTCCCAGAACATGTTGAAGAGATAACCATTAAAGGCTATTTATGCTCAAATAAGATTATCTAAATGTAGGTAAAATAGTTTTTCAAATAATCCGACGAATGGTTTTGAATTCCATATTGGAGTTAATGGTTTCTTGAAACTATCTCCATCGATTTATGATGTATGGTTTGGTAAGAAAAGGAAATTGTTTTTAAGGTACATTGATTCCTTTTAAATCAAATAAATAATTGTAGTTTTTTCCTATAATTTGGATATTCCCCTAAATTTCATCATATTACATGATGTGTACCATATATCATTGTTAAGGAAGTAAATTCAAATATCAATGTTTATGCTCACCTCTAATAAAATAGAATTTTAAACTGATATATATTCACCTGAATACTCCATATAGATTTATTTTAATATTGAATAATTATTGAAAATTGATAGGAATTGATTGGAAAAGTTACTATTGAGATATCACCAAATGGAAGATCCAACATGGGCCACCGAAAATATTATGTAGAAGAACTAACCACATCCATGTAAAATGTAATAAACATGAGCCTTTTAGGGAATTTGTTTTTGGGATAATAATGTAACTCAAAAAACCATTACAATATTTTTATTTTCGAACAAATTCCGTTCTTATTTATTTAATATAAGAAAAATAAGAACCACTTGAAAAAAACATTGTCTTCTAAAAATAGATTTTGTTATTATTTTAATAAATAATTTAAATTTAATTTCAATATATTTATTAAATTTATTGGAAAAAATGAAGTTAATTTTTCTTATAATCGTATAAAAAATACAGTAAATTTATGGGATTTTTTGTAAAATTATCATTTTTGATGCAGAGTGTAAAATATTGAATTTAAATTAATTCATTATTTTAAATTAAATAATTTATAATGATAAATTATAATTTTAATTGGTTTTAATATAAATTTAATTCAATTATATATACAATAATTCAATTTTTATTCGTTGGAGTTATTTTCATATTTAATATTGATAAAAAAATTGTAAATATTTGAATATTTTCTCATTTAAAATAAGTATTCTCATCTTGTTGGCGGTATTAATTTTAAATATATCTTTTCCATTTTAGTTGATATACATTTCCAAAATGGATTCAATATTTTGAATAATACAAATTATATCTTTTAAAATGGTCAAATTAATTTTTGACCAAAATTAATAGTGGAAATATTCAATATTATATCTATGTTTGTGGGAAAATTGGATTTAAGGGTTTTAAACTAAAAGGAACAGAAAAATTTGATCTTTGAACGTGTATAACATCATTTTTTGGACACCTACCATCATTTTCACGTATATAATTGATAATTTCCAAATTAAGATTATTTTTTCATGATAGAATGTGGGAATGAATTAATCATTTCAAAACATTTACAAGTGTGTCACTCACCTTACTTATGAAGGGTCACACATCTCCTCTATTTTTAAAACCATCACTTGAAATTTGGTCATCCAATAACTACCCATATAACAAAAAACATCCCTACTGTAATTCTACAAGGCATATTTCTTATATTACGTAATCCTTGGATGTATTTTTGTTCAAACAAAATTGGACTCCCAAAGAAGATGTAGCATTCCTAAACATGCATCATCAATTTATTTCTTTATCCATCCACACAAATTATTATTAAATGATCATGACATAAAACATCATTATATTACATATACACATATTTTTTTAAATTATTGACATTAAATCACTCCCACTTCGTTTAAAAACATCATTATGTTTTCATCATTTGTGTGTAGGGCAGACTTTCTTCTCGCGAACTGATGTCAAAAGTTTTTCCATTAGCACATATCATAGTTGTGTATGATGATGGATATAATGTAAATATAGTATAGTTATAATATAATTATTATTATGGATTTATTATATCATATATACCTTTTTACATTCTATTCAATAAGATATATGATTACATCACTTGTGTTTATAGAAGACTATCGCCTTGAAAAAGTAAGCGATTCAACCTTCACTTACGCTTTACATGGAATGTGATAAGGTTAATATTAATGAATATATGTGATATAAATGAATATTTATGTTATTAATGAAATATTTATCATTATTAAAATTTAATAATAATCCTTTTCTATCCCCCATTTTCAATAAATGAAAGATTATAACGTAATTATTGTATGTGTGGACGACCTCCTTCACGAAACGATGTGTCTCTCTTTTAATAACCACTATATAAAGATGATATATATATATATATGTGTATTTATGTATATTTATAGAATTAAATTATTATTTATGACATTATTATCATTATTTAATGGTAAAATATTGCTTACATCTTTTCTATAATGATTCAAAAATATGAAAATATACAAATGTGTACAAACAACATGTCATCTCTATGATCATATTGTACCTCTTTTCTAAAAACCATATTTCATGTTTAAAAGAAAAATTATAATTGATGTCTAGATATTTTTGATATTATTATTGAGATAATGAAGATATATCGTATTATTAATAACCAAATATTAAATGCAAAAACATGCCCATGAAAATAAGGAAATTAACACATGAAACCATGAAAAAAAGAATGATTATTAATCAATGAGGGTTAAGATGTTATAAAAGTATCATATATGATATTATAATTTTTAATATTGTTTTCGTTTAAGTTATTATAATTTTTGAAACAACTATGTGATTTAAATACTTGTTCAACTTAATGAAAAAATTTTCTAAGGGATTTTATCTTAATTTTCATTCCTTCAAGAGATATTTGTTATTATTCACCAATTCAAATTTTTGTGGTGTATATACTTCTCTTTTGACTTTTAATATCATTATTCATTCATACTTCATGGTATTTTGTTATTCACATTAAATTATCTCTATATAGTGGACTCGAATTGAAAAATACCAAGTGGTAAAAGTTATTATACAATCTAACCATATATTGTCATTGTGTATTCACAGTATTCATGATCTAGTTGATCCAAAGATACATATAAAAAATAAATTCATCAGGTTTGATTTTAAATGTATCATACTTAACTGTATAAGTATTTTTGCACATTTTATTCACCTTATATACTCCCTTATAAGATAAACAGAGTGTATCCTATATCTTAGAAGTTGTTGAGAATAAGGATATTCTGTTAAATATTTTTGTATCTAATATTTTGAAAAAAGAATAAATATCTTTTCATATTGAACCATATGCTTTTTTAATATAATCATCCAATTATTTTTTAGTATTTATTGATTCTAAAATTTATCTCAAATATATCACCAAATATAAAAACTCATAATCTTATTATGGATTTTCATTTTGATTTTCCCTTGAGTATATATTAATTGACTAAAACTATTATGTCATATAATAGGATAACCTTCAATATTACCATAAATAATTATAAAAAAACGAACATAAATTTCATATTGAAATAAAATTAATCATACTTAATAGGAAAATAATATAAATAAAATTCTAGTGATAAATAATGTTGGTTAGAGTGGAAAAAACAGATGGGGATGAATTAATTTTACAATTAAAATATATGATAAAAATGATTTAAAACTGAATCCTTTAATTATTATATACATACCTGTTAAAAAAAATAGAAGTATATAATTTTTTTTCAAAAACATTCCTAGAGGTTTATCCACAAAAAAATAATCATGTATAAAACAATTTTATCATTATAATTAATTTTACTATATGTAAAAAAGGATATTAAAGAGAACATAAATTTAATTATAAATGTAATTTTTCTATGGGTTTTTCTAAAATAGCTATATTTATTTTTTAAAACAATTTTAATAATATATAAATAGGAATATAATGTAAATAAATCATCAGGTTTGGTATAATGATGATATATATTCCCCTCCACATGGAAATCAACCACTTCTAATAAGTTAATTATATATAAATTGATATATAATAAAGACCATGTTTTTCAAAAAACATTACACATACAGTCCACGCTACACACAACATCCACTATAGTTTTATATGGAATTATAAAAAAGATAAAAAATTCATGTAAGTAGTCCTAGAAACATAGCCTCCTCCACCATACTTCATGGGACTATAGAGTATAATAAATGTGAGATATTGTTCCTATAAATCTCATGTTCAGGGTATTAATTGTTGAATAAAAATTTGATAGGGTAAACAAACAAATAAACTAAACATTAAGATAAAAATTTAAAAAAAAGGAATGAATTTTTTTTAAAAAATTATGTAGATCTACTTCTCTATTGAATAATATTCTCTTCCCATTGTCAAATTATTATTTGGAATTAATTCTTGGAGACCTTAATATATTTAATGATTTTCCATTGTTGTTCAGTCAATTACATTGAATATGTTTAGAGTTTTTTCTTGAATAATTCTGATATCTTTTCCACACATGTCATCTATGTTTTTACATCAGTATTTTGTATTTATTTGTTATTATTTTTAAATGAAGGTTCCTCTAAATATTCACACTAGAAATGTATCCTCGAAGATAATAATATATTTGCTCAAAATCCATGTTAAAAAAACTCTTCATACAATTATTTTATTCTTCATAGAAATATGGTGGGGTTAATATTTTTAATAGAGTGATAATATAATACTTACATTTAGATATATAGTCTTTAAAATTGTTTTCGCCAAAATTTGTGACAGAGAAGAATCCAAAATGAAGGCGCCGTTGAGTGCCTCATGAACCTATTTCACAGAGTCCCCCCAACATCGAGACCACCGTGAAGAAAGGTGGTGGGACTCCCAGCAAACGCATTTGACGTTCACTAGCGCACCTCAGTGCAAGGATGTTGGACGCTCCGTGAACACATTTGACGTTCATGATCCCACCGTGAAGCAAGGAGGCAGGATGCTCGATGAACGCATTTGACGTACGTGAGCATACCATGAAGCAATGATGTTGGACGATTGGCGAACGCGTTTGACGTTCGCCAGCCCGATGAGAAGCAAGGAGGCATGACACTCCACGAATGAATTTGACGTTCACGAGCCCGCTATGAAGCATGGTGGTGGGATGCTAAGGGAATTCATTTGACGTTCACGAGCCCATGGTGAATCTAGGAGGTAGGACACTCCGCGAATGCATTTGACGTTTGTGAGCCCTCTGAAAAGAAACTAGGTCCCTCATCACACAGTGTAAGATCTATATCATTGCACTTATTTCCTATAAATACCGGGCTCCCCATAAGTCCAAAGGATGCACAATCCGACCTTTTGACTTCCCAACTCCTGAATCTCAAATCACCCTTCTGCTCTGCGAACCATGAGCTATACAAGGTACTTCTCCTCTATGATGTCCATCCCCTTTTTATTTTTTTGATCCCCTCTTCTGAGAGGGATGCCTTCAGCGAAGCATAAGGGCCTTCGTGAAGGAAGGGATCCCCATGGGGACCTGGGTCGTCGTGGAGCATTTATGCTTCATGAAACACCCTTCATGTACACAAGAACCCCATGCTAAAGTAGGGTCACTGAATTTCACGAAGCACATTGCTTCATGACACATTTCATCATGAGGCACCATTGCTCTGTGAAGCAGTACTCCGCAAATTCAATTCCACATCATGAATCACCTCCCACATGCACCTATTTCTTACGCTTAGGCAGAGGAACCCCTCTTCATGAAGCACATCCATTTGCAAGTTCCCTCCACCACGCGGAGCAATAGAGCTTCACAAGATCCCTGCCTGTGAACCCCTCTACTTGGAAATTTTTTTCCTGTGGAACCCTATAGGTTTTCACGATGCGAATTTAATGTCCCTTGGACGATACTCCATGTTGTGTGGCTCTGCCTCACGCTTCTTCACATAGGAAAGCTAATGGCTATTGGTTCTTCCCATAGCCATGCTAACGTGGACCCCCTAATGGTTCGCTCCATGTCACCCCCTCGCAATAGCTTTACCTGTCCCCTACCATCACCAAGGGTTAGAGGGTACCAATTATGTATGTCCTAGGGGTGTGAATAATACCCACCTCGTCTGAGCTGTAGGATGTTAAACTACCATGATCCTTCGTCCTCAACCCATGGCGTTAAACTGTGACCTCTCCCCATGCCTCGCTCGTGAGGTACCCCCACCTTGGACATTATCCACATCCATAGGTCTCCATAGGGGATTATATCCTCATTATGGGAGTGGCGTTTGTACGCGGGGAAAGGGAAACCATCTCAGTGTAATCCCCTAGATTTCTTGTTGGAGGAAGCATCTCTTCTCCACCATTCTTCTATGGTCCCCAAGACCCGGGAAGGGAATGATGGGGAATGGTTCTTCCTCTTTATTTGGTCCTAATTCCCTCTATCATTGGGCATTGTCACCATCGGGCCTCCATCCATGATTATGTCCTGACTTCTCAGGCTGCTAACCATGCATAAGCCCTTATTTCCCATTTGGGCTACAATCACGTGTAAGCTCCAATTAACTTCCCATGGACACACCTTTCGTGACGTGATCATCAGGTCTCTGTTATCTCTTGTTTCTCACACTATTCATGTCTCATGTGGGCTTAGAGTGAGCACCAACCATGACATCTTCATTGGGCCGCCTCAGAGTGTAATCCCCAAATACCACCTGAACTATGATGTTTTTTATCTTTGTCAGGGCGAGGTACGTTGGAAGCCTCCACGAGGTTCTATCCCCACAACCATTTGTCCCAACTCCCCTTCACGTCAGTTAAAAAGCCCCTTTTTCTCCTGAACTATGTGGACTTTTATCCTTTCTATGTTAGGGTATGGAGGATGCCTCCACGAGGTTCAAGCCCACCAACTGGTCATCCCGACCACCTTCATGTCAGTTTACCAACATATTAGGCCACCTCAGTGTGTAAGCCCTAAATGACCCCATATCCTGAACTACGAGGAAATTAATATTGTCCAATGTAGGGTATGTAGGAAGCCTCCATGAGGTTCATGCCCGCCACATCGGTCACTCCAACCTCCATCACGTCGATTCTCCCTCATCCCGCATGACATTAAACTGTATCCACCATTCTAAACTACGTGGTCTTTGATCCTTTCCTAGGAAGGGTACGTAGGAAGCCTCCATGAGGTTCATGCCCACCACATTCCATTATTCCCAACCATCTTCACGTCAGTGCACCAAGCCCGCCACCCATTGGACCCCAGGTCGACCTCCATCTCAGTTCCCAATCAATTGAACTAAGAAGTATATGATCATTGCCAAGGAGAGGTATGTTGGAAGCCTCCAAGAGGTTGAGTCACAACACCCAGTAGTTCCAACACACATCAAGTCAGTTCACCTCCATCCCTCATGACGTTAAACAGTAGACCTCTTTCAGCGGTAAGTTGTTGTCACTCCATTCATCGGTAAGACTTGGTCACTCCATTCAGTGTTAAGACATATTCATTCCAATTCAGCCTTAATCTGTTGTGTCCATAATCAATGGTATGTCATTGTGACCCTAAGCAGGGGTAACCCATTTAAACCTTAATCAGTAGTAAGTCGTTTTGACCCTATGCAGCTGTATGCCATTGTGACCTCATAAGTGGTAAGCCCCTGATATCCCCATCCCACGGTAAGCTGTTGTGACCTCAATCAGTAGTAGGCCGTTGAAACCCCATCCAGCGGTAAGCGATTGACACCTTATCCAATGGTAAGCCATTGAAAACCCCAATTAGCGGTAATCCATCATCATATAAACTATGTGTTCTTTGATTCCCTTCCATGAGAATACTTAGGTAGTCTATTCGAGTCTGAATCCCAAAACCATCGTCATCCCCATGATGGTTTCACCCCATCCACTATCCAATTCATAGAACCTTCCATCATCCATCCTGATTATTACCCAGGCCGCCAAATCCCAGTGGGATCATTCCACCCCATTCCTTATTCCCACTAACTTCATTTGGGAATCCACCCACGTGTTGGCCCCAATATTGGTGTTCCCTCCAGGGGGTTCCTCCATCTGATCCACTCTAGTCAGTGTTTTGATCAGTCTGATCCATCTCTACTGGACATTAAACTTGTGGCATACCCCGTGTTAAACATGGGAAGCTGATGAAAACCTCAGATACATGCCCATGGCATACTATTACCCACATACAATGTGTGATGCCTTGAGCATCCGCACCCTCGAGAAGACCTATAATATGGGACATAAGACAGAAACACAAATTGTAACGACCCAAAGTTTCATTAATGGAAATCCCTCTTGATCTAATTAAATGACTCATTTTTTTATATAAAATGTCATCTTATTTGGTTTAATGTTAATAATTTTTACCATTTCTAATATAGCCGTTGAATAGTGATCACATGATTGGTATAAATATAGGGCTTTAACAAATCCAAATTACTCAGAAAAAAGAAGCGATGGCCTCATCCAGTAGAATTTCTCCATAAGAAGCCCATTTTTCAGAGCTCAGAAAAGAGGTGGCATCCTTGGGCTTCGATCTTGACCAAGCCGAAGCTAAGCTTCATCATGTCAATCTCGAATGGGACCATCCATTGGAAAATTGGAAGTTGATAGAGATTACCACTCGAGCAATGTTATCCGAGCCACCCCAAGAGTATGTCACCATCGCACACCTTACCCTTAGGTCTTATGCATCTGTTTTAAGGGGTTATGTAACAAATCGCTAGTACTATGTTTTTTATATTATTTTTGTATATAATAATGAATATAAATCCTTGTTAGTTTTTTTGATATATTGTAAATAGTTTTAAAGTACAAATAGTGTTTTTAGTTATTATTTAATTATGATTTATATTTTTATAAATTAAGGGATTTTTTAATTAAATAATATTTTACTAAAATATAATTATCAATATTAAAATAATTTTTATTAAATATAAATGATCTTATAATTTTATGAATGCAATTATAATTTTTATTAAGGTTTGAAAGCCATTTCTATCAAAACCTGTTAATTTTTTATAAAAGTCAGTTTTTATTTTAAAAGTGAAAATTAACATATTTAGAAAATTATTTAGATCAAATAAATGTTATTTCTGGAATTAGGACGTCGAAATTATCCAACTGTGAATATTTCATAATATTCTGAGATAGTCAAATTTTTGTGTAAAAATTAAATACCGTTTAAATATATAATGTGTTTTATGTCATCATAATGACCCAATAGTGATGTAATAAAATATTATAATCTTTATTTTCAGACAATATATGTTTTACCATCAAAATAATGTGATTTTGGGTTTATTTGACTTACTTTTCAAAGCATTAATGGACCCTTCAAGACTTATTAAACACCTTGTCTTTTTAAATTAATTTCCATGGTAGTGTGACTCACCCCCACATAAGAAACCTTATTATTTTAAAAAGTTCGGACTTTGGACTTATTAAATATTTTTTTCCTCTTCCCTTCGCCGAAAACTGTGGGCAAAAACCATGGGATGGTTTGTGGTTTATATTAAATTATAATAAGGAGTCCCAAACCTAAATAATAAAGAATTCCCTCAACTTTCCTATATAAACCCACCCAAGCTCCCACTTTATCCTCACTCAAAGCCTTTGGAGTTCGTCCAACCTCTTCTCTAATATCTCTAGAAACCACCCAATGTTCCCCAATCTCCCAAGAAGCCTCTCACAAGCCTCTCTCTGGCCTTTGGAAGCACACTTCCAAGTAAGGGTTTTTTCTTCCTTTCTCATTTTTGTCCAATTTTCTTTAAGTTGTTTTCCCCATTTAATTTCAATTATGAATGTTGGGGTATAGTTTATAACCTCCCTTATACTTATCTCTATATGATTGAATGATGGGAGACCCCTTTCTCTCTCATTAAATTCCTCTCATATACACCCGTTACTACGTCGAAATTCCAAAAGGATCTTCTCTCTCCTCATTTACATTCAAGTAATACTTTTGTATCATGAATCAAAATTCCATTACAATTGTTGGTACATGTATCTATATGACCTATGCACTTTCCATTACATTTAAATATGATAAAGAACCCCTTTATCTCTCATCAACCGTTTTTATGAATTCTTATATCACATTGTTACGCTACCGAAATCGCACCGATTTTCTAAGCCAATGTCATTGTGTAGTGAATACCATTCTCATTTCTCCATCATGGGTATTCACCTTTATGCACATTTACTTATTGATTATAAAGTTTCATTTATGAATTACACATTAATTTATCATGGAATAAATGATTATGTTTTATGAATCCATGTTTTATGATCAATGTGGTACACTTATGCATTAAAATGAAATGTTTAAGAAGGGTGTTCCCTTATAGCGCTCCAATGCGTTGGGTAAAGTAAAGTATCATGATATGTCATTGCAATCAGTGTTGACTCATGTTAATTCATGTGAAATGCGGGTTTACTTGGGCATTATGTGCAATGAGGATTTACTCATGCACCATGTGCAATGAGTCTTGGCTAATGCTAAATCCATGTTAAGTGTTGTTGCCAAATTTCCATGTTATGATTATCATGCTTTATCATTCCTTTAAGTTCATGTTTCACCTGTGCTATATTGATTTTCCTAATGTCTAACATGTATTGTAATCTTCATGTTATTCCATGTGTATTCCCTTACTGTGCTTTATAGCTCACCCTTTTCTTATGCATTGCCTGAGGTTATCCCATGCAATGTTAAGTACGAGGGAATATAGTGGTCATGTAAAGGATGTTTTAAATAAATATGTTGTATTTCATGTTCTAAGTTTTTATTTAATGATACTAATCCCCAAAGTCACTAAACCTCTCGATCTTCTAGTTGTATGAAGAGAATTTTTATGTAATAAATCATGTTTTAGTTTGTAATAAAAGTAGGGTTGTCATAGTTGGTATTAAATGATAGGTTTAGTTATTTTTGGGATTAGGATTAGAAAACCCAAGTAAAGCCATAGAGACAAGACTAAGTATAATAAAAACAGCCCTATGTTTTGGTAAGTACTGAGTAAGTGGTTTATCAAGAAAATACATCCCTGTTTGGATACAAGAAGGGTGAGGTGGCTCTGGCACACATTTTTCCTAGGGGTAAAACCTAAAAGCACCTCTTTGAGCTAGACTCGAATGGGAACTGGTGAACGACAGTGGTCCTTGCCACACCCTTGGTTATGACACTCCTGGGGGATATGTTTTGATAAATTCACAAGATTAGTATAAACCCTTATTAAGGGAATTAGAAAAAATGCCCCTAAGAATATATGTTAGAAAGTAAACCGTGAAAATCCTAGATTAAATCCTATAGACTCATGAGTTAAGATTATTTATAAGTCATCAACTTTTGTCTTTGGATTACCCTTTATGTGTTACCCCCTAAATTTCCTTTTATTCCAGCCAATGGCCGGTAATAAGAGGAATCAAGATAACAACCGGTGAGAAGATCAGTGTGATGACTGTACTAATGAGATGCCCAATCCAATGGGAGCGGGAATCACGAACTTTTTCATGCTTCTCTCTCAGATAACTCAGGTTTTGAATAGAAACACGTGTCAAGAGGAACGTAAAACCCACCCCCCCCCCAAGAAAGAAAAAGGTGATATCGAGAGCTTCATGAGACAAAGGCCTCCTACTTTTAGTGGATCATCTGACCCAACAATCACTGAACAATAGATCAAATCCATTGAAAATATCTTCTCCATCATTCAATGTTCTGAACAAGAGAATGTCCTCCTGGCGGCTTATCGTATGGAGGGTGAAGCTGATCAATGGTGGAAGTTGATCAAAAATACAAATCCTAAGGAGGAGATCGAGGCGTTGGAATGGAAGGATTTCTGGAAGATGTTTTTCGATAAATATTTTCCGCGCACCCTCCAGCTTATGATGGAAAGGGACATACTTTCCCTCAAGCAAAAAAGACGAATAATCTGTTAGAGCATACTAGGGAAACGTCACAAGGCTTGTACGATACGCTTCCGGCTTTGTCATTACCCCATAATGCAATGCTTACTACTTCTTTGGTGGGAAGAAGCCTTTCCTGTGGAAATCATTGGTGATATGTGACTTCGACAGCTATGAGGAAATTGTCTGATGTGCCTCCAAGGTCTAAATGGATATCAGAGAATCAAAGGGGTATAATCGGGATAATAAGCATAAGGTGGACTTCTATGCTGGTGGTCTGATGGATAAATCCAACGGTGATAAGAAGTTCGAGCACCACTCTTTCCAAAAGTGCGGAAAGAAGCACCCTAGAAATTTCCTTAAGGGGACGAGGAAATGCTTCAGGTGTGGAAGAGAAGGGCACCTAGCTGTTAACTATCAGCAAGGAATAACAGAGGCTACGACAGAGGAGAGGAACTGTCCGTTCAAACCTCAACGCATTGTTCATTGCTATAAATGCAAAGAACCAGGGAATCTTGCAAATCAGTGCCCTAATCCAAGGGTTTTTAGAGGGAACCAACAACATCCAAGGCAGCAAGGAAGAGATTTTTCCATCACATCTGCTGAAGTGAACCCCAAAAATGAAGTGGTGATAGGTACGCTAGTTATTCATTCTTCAATAGCGAACGTACTCTTTGATTCAGGTTCTACGCAATCTTTTATATCTCAAAATATTAGTATAAAAATCCTAGCACCACCACAAATCATGGATATGAAGATATCGGTGAGTACAAAAAAAAAGGGGAAATCATTGCATCCCATGAGTATAAGTCCTCCACTATTATAATATGTGGATTTAATTTCCTGGAGAACCTCTTCATACTCCCTCTGGTGGAATTTGATTCAATTCTGGGCATGGATTGACTTTCCTTATATAGAGCCAACATAAATTACCGGGAGAGTGAAATCACTCTCCATATGGAGAATCGACCCCCAATTCATTAAATGTGTAAGGAGGAAGATGATTCTTCTTTAGCTCCACCATCTCAAGCATGGATATTACTGCACTATGAGAACACGTATCTGGCTCATATGATTGAGTCCATGGAAGAAATCATCCTTGAAGAAATGCCTATTGTGTGGGAATTCGCTGAAGTGTTTCCTGAGGAACTGCATAGTCTTCCTCCTAGAAGAGATGTTGAATTCTCAATTGAACTTATACTAGGGGAATTACCAATATCCGAGACTCCATATAGAATGGTTGTTCAAGAGCTTGAAGAGTCGAAGAAACAACTACAGGAAAATCTGGATTAAGGTTTTATACGCCCAAGTGCTTCACCATGGGGTGAACCAGTCCTCTTCGTCAAGAATAAGGATTGGTCAATGTGCCTTTTCATCGATTATCATGATCTCAACAAAATCACGATAAAGAAAAAGTATTCTCTCCCAAGAATTGATGACTAGTTCGATCAGCTGCGTGGAGCACAATACTTATCCAAGGTAGACTTACGGTCAGGATATTATCATGTAAGGGTGAAGAAGGAAGATATCCCCAAGAATTCTTTTTGTACAAGATACTGGCACTATGAATTCATATTAATGCCTTTCGGACTCACCAATGCTCCGGTAATATTCATGGACTTGATGAATAGGGTCTTTAGAGATTACCTCGACAAATTTGTCGTAGTCTTTATAGATGATATTTTAATATACTCCAAAACCAATGAGGATCATGAGGATGATTTTAGAACTGAACTAGAGACTTTGCGCAAGGAGAAGCTCTATGAGAAGTACATAAATTGTGATTTCTGGTTGAAGGATATATCATTCATGGGCCATATCATCACAAGCAATGGGATATATGTGGACCCCTCTAAAACAGATGCAATTGAGGGATGGTCGAGTCCAACATCGGTAACATATATCCATAGCTTCTTAGGGTTAGCTGGATATTATAGATGATTTGTGAGAAATTTCTCACGATTTCCCAACCCTCTTACCAAGATAACTTATAAGGGAGTAAAGTTTTCATGGAGTGATGAATGCGAAGAAATCTTCAAGGAGTTTAAAATGAGGCTTATCACTGCGCCCGTGCTCACTTTACCCACAAGTGTGGAATTTTTTGTGGTATTTAGTGATGCTTCAAAAAAAGGTATTTGGCAGTGTACTTATGGAGAATAATAATGTGATATCCTATGCCTCAAGGCAGTTGAACATACATGAGAAAAACTATCCAATGCATGATCTAGAGATGACAGCTGTGATCTTTGCCCTGAATATCTGGCGGCATTATCTCTGTGGAGAGAAATGTGAGATATATATTGACCACAAGAGTCTTAAATATATATTCACACAGAAAGAGCTTAATATACGCCAGAAAATATGGATAGATCTCATCAAGGATTATGACTGTTCAATCCATTACCACCCTGGGAAAGCAAACAAGGTGGCAGATGCCCTAAGTAGAAAGGTCCCAGTGATTCTATCAATGATGAGAACTGAGAAGGATCCAATCTTCTTAGGCTTGATGAAGATGGACATGGGAATCATAAATAAGGGAACATAATCAATCCTTTCACAAATTATTGCTCAACCATCTCTAGTGTAAAGGTTAAAGGATGCTCAAAAGGATGATGTGGGAATTCAGGAAAAGTGGAAGCTATCAAAAAGGGGAAATCCTAAGAGTTTAATGTTAATGAAGAAGGAATTGTGCTATTTGGGAAAAGAATAAGTTTTCCATCGAGTCCGTAGCTAAAGAAGTAACTTTTGGATGATGCACATAGTTAAAATTTCTCTATTCACCCAGGGAGAAAAATGATGTATCGAGATCTCCAAGAAAACATTTGGTGAGATATTATGAAGAAGAAGATCGTTGAATATACATCAAAGTGCCCCGTGTTTTAGCAAGTGAAGGAAGAGAGGCAGATGTCTAAGGGGACGATGAAACCATTGCCCATACCATAATGGAATTGGGAGAACATCACCATGGACTTTTTCACCGATCTTTCAAGGACATACATAGGCAAAAATGCAATCTGGGTTGTTGTGGACCGTCTTACAAAGACTGCACACTTCATTGTTATTCAGGAGGATTTCACTTTGGATCAACTAGCACAGATATATATCAGGGAAGTGGTAAGGTTTCATGGAGTACCACTATCTATTGTGTCTGAATGAGATCCAAGATTCACCTCTATGTTTTGTAAGAGTCTTCAACATGCTCTGAATACTGAACTGAACATCAGTACATCTTATCATCCTCAAACTGATAGCCAATCCGAGAAGACTATCCAAACACTTGAGGAAATGTTGAGAGCATGATCAATGGTCATTAAAGGAGGATGGGATCAACATCTTCCTCTAGTTGAGTTCTCATATAATAATATTTTCCACTCAAGCATCCAAATGGCACCATATGAAGCCCTGTATTAGAAAAGGTGAAGAACACCAGCATGTTGGGATGAGGTCGGTGAACGTAAGCTTCTTGGACCAGAAATGGTCGAGGAAATGGTGGAGAAGGTGAAAATCATTCCGCAGCATATAAACGTAGCTCAGAGTCGACAGAAGAGTAATGTAGATAATCGTCGATGAGACCTTGAGTTTAATGTTGGAGACATAGTGTTTCTACGCATATCTCCGTGGAAGAAAGTCATGAGGTTTGGAAAGAAAGGGAAGTTTAGTCCAAGGTACAGCGGTCCCTTTGAGATTCTTGATCATGTTGGGGTTGTGGCGTATCGACTAGCACTTCCACCTACCATGGCCAATGTACATGATGTCTTTCATGTATCCCTCTTATGGAAGTACATACCAGACCCTTCACATGTACTCTCTTCTGAGGTGGAACAATTGGAAGATGATCTTTCTTATGAGGAGAAACCAGTGAAGATCATAGATCGTAGAGAAAAAGTTGTATGAAATAAGACAATGCCCCTCGTCAAGCTGTTGTGGAGAAACCACAAGTTTGAAGAAGCACCTTGGGAATCGGAGGAAATGATGAAGCTGAGTTACCCACATCTATTTTAGTGTGGGAAAAGGAAAATTTCGAGGGAGAAATTTCTTAAGGGTGGAATATTGTAACGACCCAACGTTTCATTAATGGAAATCCCTCTTGATCTAATTAAATGTCTCATTATGTTTATATAAAATGTAAACTTATTTGGTTTTATGTTATTAATTTTGATTGTTTCTAATATAGTTGTTGAATAGTGATCACATGATTAGTATAAATATAGGGCTTTAACAAATCCAAATTACTCAGACAAAAGAAGTGACGACCTCATCCAGTAGAATTTCTCCATACGAAGCCCATTTGTCGGAGCTCGAAAAAGTGGTGGCATCCTTTGGCTTCGATCTTGACCATGACCAAGATGATCTTCATCATTTCAAGCTCAAATGGGACCATCTACCGGACAAGTGGAATTTGATAGAGATTACCACTCGAGCAATGTTTTTTCGAGCCACCCCGAGAGTCGGTCAAAATCGCACACCTTACCCTTAGGTCTTATGCTGCTGTTTTAAGGGGTTATGTAAAAAATCGCTAGTACTATGTTCATGTATATTATTTTTTTATTTAATAATTAATATACCTCCTTGCCATTCTTTTGATACATTGTAAATAGTTTTAAAGCACAAATAGTGTTTTTAGTTATTATTTAATTAAGAATTATATGTTTTTAAATTAATGTATTTATTAATTAAATAATATTTTGATAAAATATTATTATTATTATTAAATTAATTTATATTAAATATAAATGATCTTATAATTTTATTAATGCAATTATAATTTTTATTAAGGTTTGAAACTCATTTCTGTCAAAACTAGTGAATTTTCGATAAATATCGATTATTATTTTAAAAGTGAAAATTAACATATTTAGAAAACTATATAGATAAAATAAATGTTATTTCTGGAATGAAGATGTCGAAATTTTCCATCGGTGATTTTTTCATAATTTTCTAAGACTACCAAATTTTTGGGTAAAAATTAAATACCGTTTAAATATATAATGTGTTTTATGACATCATAATGAGCCAACAGTGATGTAATAAAAAACTATAATCTTTATTTTCGTCCAATATATGTTTTACCATTAAGATAATTTGATTTTGGGTTTATTTGACTCATATTTCAATGCATTAATGGACCCCTCAAGACTTATTAATCACCTTGTCTTTTTAAATTAATTTCCATGAGAGTGTGACTCACCCCCACATAAGCAACCTTATTATTTTAAGAAGTTCGGACTTTGGAATTATAAAATATTGTTTTTCTCTTCCCTTTTCCAAAAACCATGGGCAAAAACCATGGTATGGTTTGTGGATTAGATTAATTTAATATAAGGGGTCCCAAACCTAAATAATACAGAATTCCCTCACCTTTCCTATATAAACCCACCCAATATCACACTTCCTCCTCAATAAATTCCTTTTGAGTTCGTCCAACCTCCTCCCTAACCTCTCTATAATCCTCCCAAGGTTCCCCAAGCTCCTGATAAACCTCTCACAAGACCCTCTCTAGCCTTTGGAATCACACTTCCAAGTAAGGGTTTTCTCTTCCTTTCTCATTTTTGTCCAATTTTCATTAAGTTGTATTTCCCATTTAATTTCAATTATGAATGTTGGGGTATGGTTTCTCCCCTCTCTCATACTTCCCTTTTTATGTTTGAATTATGGGAGACCCCTTTCTCTCTCATTAAATGCCTCCCATGTACACCAGTTACTATGCAGATGTTCCGAAAGGAACTTCTCTCTCCTCATTTACATTCAAGCAATACTTCTGTATCATGAATCTAAATTTCCTTACAATTGTTGGGAAATGTGTCTATATTACATCCTTACTGTCCATTACTTTTAAATATGATTAGTAACCCCTTTATCTCTCATCAACCATTTTTATGAATTCTTATGTCACGTCGTTACGTAGCCGAAATCGCACCGATTTTCTAAGCCAATGCCATTGTGTAGTGAATACCATGCCCATTTCTCCATCAAGGGTATTCACCTTTATGAATATTTACTTATTGATTATAAAGTATCATTTACTAATTCCACATTCCTTTATCATGGAATAAATTATTATGTATTATGAATCCATGTTTTATGATTCATGTGGCACACTTATGCATGAAATGAAATGTTTAAGAAGGGTGTGCCCTTATAGCGCTCCAATGCATTGGGTAAAGTATAATATCATGATCCGTCATGTGAAATTAGTGTTGAATGATGCTAATTCAAATTAAATGAGGGTTTACTAATTCGTTATGATCAAAGAGGATTTACTCATGCACCATGTGCAATGATTCTTGGCACATGCTAATTTCATGTTAAGTGTTGTTGCCACATTTCCATGTTATGATTATCATTCTTTATCATGCCTTTATGTTCATGTTTCACTTATGATCTATTGATATGATTAATTTCTAACATGTATTGTACTCTTCATGTTATTCCATGTGTATTCCCTTACTGGGGTTTATAGCTCACCAATTTCTTATGCATGTCCTCAGGTTATCCCGGATAATGCTAAGTACGAAGGAATGTAGTGGTCATGTAAAAGATGTTTTCAATAAATATGTTGTATTTTATGTTTTATGTTTTTATGTAATGATGCTAATCCCCAAAGACACTAAACATATCGATCTTCTGGTTCTATCAAGTGAAGTTTTATATAATAAATAATGTTTATGTTTGTAATAAAAGCAGGGTTGTCATACAAATCCCCCAGTGTCCAGACACGCAAGTGATGCCCAACGTGACTACTCCTCTAACCGAAGCATGCAGCAGTGACCAAGACCCCTTAAAATGTCCTCATAGAAGTAGTGTAATTAACTGGTTTCCATGAAGATATGGGGCCAGGAAGAGTTTCATGAACAACGTCTTAAGACTATGAGGGAGACCCAGACTAGGTGATGAGTTCCGAGGAGCAATCCATGGAAAGAAGAACTGACACCCCATCACCCCGTTTCGATCATGTAGAAGACATCCCTAAATAAGGAGTGGATGGTGCCCGCCTCTGGAAAGCGAGAATGCATTGCAAAAAAAACCACTCCTCTCATCCCCAAACGAGACGGAAGCGCGCGCCCCGGAAAAAGCGTCGGAAACATAAATGGTGAACCAGACAAGAATGGATTCTACTCAATATGGGGATTAGTTGAACTCGATGCATCAATATATTGACATGTCACTGGATCAAGTTATCTAGCGCCGGGTCCCACCAAACAATTAGAGGTCCTGGTATGAAAGTCACAAAATGTTGCGGCTGGAGAATGTTGGACATCTCATTCTGTGGTGTTGTCAGCATGGATCCCTCTTATAGGACACAGAAGATGGGAAGGAGCTGGGGAATTGGTCATCGATTCCTTTTTCTTTCAACACTGATGAGTTCATCTCCCTACTTCTCAGGAGTCAGGTTTCTACCTCAGAAATGTGATCACCACCTACCCATCTACATAGGGGCAGGGGCAATTCTAGCACAGCTACTCTGTGTGGCTTCACCGCTTCTATGGAGGCCTCTATGTCCACGACATTGGGGTGCCCACGACCCATCTCCCCATCCGAAGTTATTCAAAGAAGGGTAATTGATGACCTCATGTGTCATCACGAAGAGAAGGGCATCATCCCTATGTAGGATATAGACCACCTGGTCCAGTAGGAATATGCGCCTCATTTCCAACGCCGCCCCAAGGTCCCTGTAGGGCGACATTATTCCCACCCCAATATACAACTGCTTTGTGAGCATGTCCTTGAAGCACCTTGAAGAATCCCTACCTTATGATGACGAGGTAGGTGATGTCAAGTCCAGCCCAGTTAGAGTCCAAATCTAGGGACTCCTAGTGAGGGATCCCACCCGACCGTATCAGCACCACCACTTGGTCTTACTGGATGAGGAGATGGTAATCTATGCACCTGCACCACTAGCCTCGGTTCATCGGACCCGATGCCAGCATTGGGAGAAAGATGAGGGGGATTCCCACCAAGGGGCGTCAAAGTCAATGGCTTCTATGGCCTGAGACACCATGGATTCATATCTTCAAGTCCCTCACTTGTTGAGCATGGGAACTTATACAACCGACCAGGATCGAAGCCCCAGACACTCCATGGGAAGGTTGGGTCGACTCTCTTGGTCATAGGAACGAGCAGTGGTCACCGCGAGCCAACCCGCAGCGATGCCACCCCATACGGAGGTCCTACCTATACCACTACCAAAGGGGGTGTGGACCTTCCCTACTTCGAGGCTCAATATGGATGTCCTCCCCATGCCACCCCCAATCCTAATAAATGTCTAACCTGCGGTAGTGATACTTGGTATGTAAGCCTCTCCCGGGCCCATTAAACTGGGTATGGAGTCATTCCTCCTTCCCCCGACTGCCAATGTACCCATCCGGTCTATCATCAACATGGGGATCCTCCCGATGACCTATTCATAGCTTGTGATGGTCCTCCTTTCCTCAGAAACAAGTGGGGTGATGGTCAGTCCCACTCCACCTGCACACAGCATGGATGTCCTCCCCATGCCCTTGCCAATTCCAGTGGAGGCTTTTATCATAATCGCTCTATTCATTGAGGTCCTCCCCATGTCCCCTTTGACATTTGTCCAGGTTCTCCTGGCAACCTAGATTTGTCATGTGGAAACCCTCTCCACCATAGAACCAGTGCAGCTGAAGGACCCCATGTCAGAAATCATCCCTTTCCCGAGGTTCCACCTAGGGGCAGGAAGGCGGGTCGTCACCGCCACATGAAGAATCCTGGGAAGTCCCAGACGGAGATCAAACGGGTCCGCTTCGTAGACTCTGAAGCGTAGTACGACTTAGCTCAGGAACCCTCCCCTCGATCATCCGAGTCAAGGGTCGGGGAAGGAACAAGGTGCATCTTCCAGGTACTCCAAGAATGTGAGGCCTATAGGGTCCCCACCTCCCTCCGTTGGTATATCTAGTAGGATGAAAATCTGGTGACCCCACAGATTACAGTCATGCAATCACCACCATCATCACTGGAAGCACTCTCAACCACCACAAGAGATCACATAGAGATACTCTATGGACCAATGGATGGAGAGAATCAACATAAACCATCAGTAGTAGCCTTGTCCCCTGAGTCATGAACTACGGTCATCAGCATGTCCTATCACGATGTAGCAGCCAGGTCGCTACACTCATCGGAAGAAGAACCGAGATATGAGGGCCAGTCATCCCATTCACCATATTCTCCAACAGAAGACCTATTGTCTTAGCAGTCTGCCTCAGTAGAGCTATAATTTTTTCAACAACCCCCAGTTGTTGAGTGGGGCAATCAAGGGCCAGACCCTGAATCCATGTTGAGGAGTTTTGGACCATCCTCTCAGCGGACCACATCCCCGGGTTGTTCTGGCCTGTGGCAGCACATAATTTCCACATATAGGAATCCCACACCCCAAAGGAAGTTGAGTGTTTCCACTACACCCTCTGGGAAAAACATTTTAGTATTCGTCATCAGCGCGTGGTTTATCCAAGGAGCTAAATTCATTTCGAAGACATCATCGAGCAGTGATGTCTAGTCGATCTGGCCACGCTCCCTGTATCCTAGCACCCCGACTCACCATGTCGTCGTGAGGCCCTCCATTAGTAATGTTTTCAGAGTATAAAGTTACTCTGCAAAATTAATAGGGAGGATACCACCCATGTTAAAATCCGTGGCTGGAGGAAGTATGTTTATCTCCCTTTCAGTCCTATTTGGTGGAAGCCTAACTCACTATGTGATATTGAGGAATTCCACCAGGAAGGGTCACAGTCAACATGGCTGATATAGTGGACAAGGAGGACGAGGTGGAGCTTCTCGATGGATACATAACCCTGAGGGTGTGCCACTACTATTGTATCCATAATGAAGGATTACTCATCAGTTGAGGAACCTCCTAGGTCTCCATGTTCCCACCGAGGCGTTGGTACTCGTCGGGAATTATTGTATGGGAAAAGAGCACATCAGAGCTGTCAAGCACTCTGACCCATCCACCTTAGTGAAGAAGATGGAGGAGGACCCCAAGAAGTCTATGTTGTGCCAGCAACATGCAGAGCAGAACATTTTGGTCGAAAAAATCCTAGCTGAATGCGCTGTAGAGAGACGACCTGACTACAGTGACCCTCGGCCGTGTTAGTAGGGGCAGAAAAAACTACCCATTGATGATCATCCCCCTGGAAACTATGATCATATCTCTCCCATAGACAGGTCTGAATCAAAATCTCATTGATTGAGGGTGCAGTATGTCTTTCAAATACCTCTTGAACGGTGCTTCAATCCAACGAATCTAGCACGGGTTCCCCCAACTTCCGCACATGTCACTCCATGAGCCGCTCCACGAGCTGCTGAGCCTATTTACCGTGTCGAATAACCCGGCAACGCACTTGTAGTTAGTGATACCTACTAAGACAAGGACCCCCGCCTAGATAATCCAAAGGCGGCACTCATAGCCCGCCTTGAGGAACTAGAAACGCGACAGGTGGTAATCCCACCTGATGGCTAGCCATACCTAGCATGGCTATATGATATGTCGTCACCTCTGAGTTTTGGGAATCCCGCCTTCTCCCCCTTTAACGGTACAATAGACCCTCCACTGCACCTCTACCGGATAAACTCTAGGTGTGGGCCCATGATAGGGACTCCAACAAAATAGGTGGCCGCCAAGCTCTACTGTTTTGTTTAGACATTGGAAGCGCCGACATTCGCCTAGTACAGTCATCTCCCCATCATATTCGTAACCACCTGGGTGGAACTTCGTAGACAATTCCTCTACCAGTTCAGTTCCACCACCTAGAAAACAATCATCGCAGACCTCTTCAAGTGCAAACAATGTCTCGATGAGCGAGTCACTAACTTTATTGCCCAGTGGTGAGGCACACATACACTATTGACATGCCAAGGACTCAGGAGAAACTACTGAATATGTGTGTAGGGAATGTCTAGATGGAACCGAATCCTTCTCTGATCACCTAGAACTAACTTGGAGGATTCCGAGACTTCTCTGATAAGGCCCAACTACTGGAGAAATCCCTACAATAGGCCATCCAGGCACGTCTGTGCCCCCTGTAATCCTATTGAGGAGGGATTCAAGAGCCAAACCTTCCATGGTGGCCTAAATAGAATCCCCCAGACAACAAGAATTGTTACCAGTATCACCATCCCCACAGCCTCATAGATTCCCTCCACCTTAGGTAGAGATTCTGGCTCAGCAGCATCCTCAAAATCTGCTAGGGCCCCCATGGAATGTGTCGACATCGCATAAGCGGTACAATCAGGGTCCACCTCAATGACATGCCACTCTGGGCCATTGTTAGGGTCTGTCTCTAATTTCCCCATTCCGGATTGAAGAAACCATGCCTACTCATTCAATGAGAATCAGGTCCTTGGTTACTTCGGTAGTTCCTTGGAACAAGGGATTGTATGCTTGACTGAGTGCAGAAGGCCGAAAGAGTCAAATCTCACTGATCGCCCCAACTACTGCCCATATAATCAGATTCTGGGGCACACACTCAAGAAGTTATATGTGTATAAAGACAGGATCCAAGACCCAGTCGATAACAACATAGTCAGGCTTGGCCCGGCCTCGACAAAGGTGGTAGGTGTATTTGTAAGGTCAGACAGCAGTAGCGACATCGAAGACGAGTGGCAGTTGGTTTCTAACCATGGGTCCCAGAATTATGATGACTGGATGGCTCGCAGGATGGTTTCTCATGCCCATGGCATCATTTAGGTATTCATGAATCAATTGAATCCTTCATAAGCTGCGGCCACCACTTCTGCATCATCATCTTAGTCGACCTCTTCCCAGAGGAGCAAGTATCGGTGGTGCAAGAAAAACAAACACACCCCGCCAATGCCATCGTGATACCACACACTTGGAACTTCATGCCCCTTGAGATGGAGATCCCTCACAGAATCCACACAGTAGTGGATGACTCCTCAAGTTACTATCAATGATATGCTTCGGTTAATACCGTGGAGTTGGTAAATCCTTATATGACTTCCGACTAGGGGCAGCTCTAGGTGAACCTCCCCAATGTCCCCAGATGAATATAAATTCAGTGGAGCCTTGCCCAAATGGGTTGTCAGAGCACATCAGTTGGCATCCCCAGCCAGGTCGTGCATGCCACTGAGACCAGATAGCATGCCCATCCCAGGACTCAGCATGCGTAGCCTCTTCATTCAGAGTCTCCAGGACCACCTCCACCACTGTTTGTGTAGTTAGATCCGGCGGAGCTACCTCATCCAGGTCAGGACTAGCTTCAGCCGGCAACAAGATGATCTCAGTCATTCAGTCCTCATCCGGGATCTACTCATCAGGCTTCGACTGGTGAGCATCGGGAAATGCCAAGCACCAGCTAGCCGCCGGTGTCACACTCGGATATCGCTTGAGGTATGTTTTAAATTTCAATTTTTATACCATGATTTATTTTTATTTTATTTAATTGTTTGGTTGAAAATATATTCGATCTTAACATGAGTTTTGTGTTTATGTGCTAATAAATGAGCGTCATCTTGACATCACCTGATACGCGGGCTGGGCACAGGTGAAGCCGGGTTGCTTTGCCAGTTTAACGTGCGGTCAGCTCAGGGTGCAGATGATTAAATAACTAAATAAAAATATGATCTGTTATAATTATAGTTGTTTATGGAATTATTATTAGTTTTATTATTATTGTTATTATTAGTTTAGGTTAGTTTTTCTTTTTTGGTTTTAATTTATTTTTTTTCCTTGTCTCTTTATTCTTATTTTATTTTATCCCTTCTTTAATTTTCTTTTTATTCCCTTATCTTCTTTTATTTTTATTTATTTACTTCTTTTTTTATCAATTATTTTCTGTTTTCTTTTATTCTTTTTTTCCTTCCTCTTTTGATCTCCCTCTCTCTCTCTTGGGCTACTATTCATCCACCTCCCACCATGGGTCGTGTCGAACCCTAGCTGCCTCACCTTTCTCCTGTTGAAGACATGATACAGCTCCCTTCCTCGGCTGGAGTCCTTCATGGTTGTCGCCCCCTCCTCGTCGAGCTGAAGCCTGCGCTGCCTTGTTCTCCTCCCTGTCGGACCACTCTCCTGCCACACCCCAACCTGAATCTTCTTTCTACATTGTTTTTTTCTCCCCCATGGCCGCTAATTTCTCTCCCCTTCATATGATTGGCTCAAGCACCACCTAGGTCGGATCACGCACCGGCGACGTCACGCCTCCCCTATCCAGCCACGCCGGACAACATCACCCCCTCCCTCCTTCAGATAGCCTTCCAGCCACGTCCCCTTTTTGGCCGCATCTTGTTCTGGCGAGGCTCCAACTGGCGCAACCACTTCCGACACCCACATCTCATCCATCCAGCATTTCGAAACCCTTGTCGGATCACTTCAGTTGTGTATTATTCCATATTGGTGATGTTGCGAATAGGATTTAGTTTTCGAATGGTTTAATTTTGATATGTTTGTGCTATTCATTGTTTTTAGGGTGTATTTGAGGGTTTTTGAGCTGTTCTGACGTGCAGTGGTCCATGCGCTTGAATTTTGCGAAACTCACGACACACCGGTAGGTGTTTCGGCACACAATAATTATCTAGTGATCATTTTCATGTTTGTCTATTTATTTCAGCACATGGTTAATTTGTTCTATACTAAAACATTTATTGGGATTATGTTTTTAATGTGCATTTAATTTGTTGGTAGTTTCTAAGTGAATTATTCCATTGTTGTTTTGGAATCCCACCCGGAACTATTTATCAATGTTTTGTGACTTGTGCTATTAGTGTATTAGGAAGTGCATATAATGCAGTTTATGTTTTTGCATGGTGTAAAAAATGAATTTTCTCTAAAAAGGGTTTTGAGCGAACATTTGACATTAAAAATCATGTGACATGTTTTGAAACAATTTAATAATTTATTTTAGTGGTTTTGTCAATTATCAAAATGTTTTGTTAATTTTTGTAGCCAGTTTAATTTAATGTCTAAGTGGTGCAGATTTAGTTTTTAAAAGTCTTAGTGTGTGTGTGGGTTCAAAAAAGGATATCAGTGTGTGAATTACATGTTTTTGTGTGTAATAACCTTGTTTGGATATTAAGTGTAATGTGACATGTTATGTGAAATTTTATTTTAGGTGAGAACAAAGAGGGAAGCCTGGGGTATTAGGTTGGGGAACCTGGGATAGTGAGCTAGTGTTCTGGAGATGACTTGGCCCGGTTTCACTGGAAAGTTTGACGATTGCAACATTAACTAAACATATGATGAGTGAGAGTCATGTACTTCTATTCCATGTTTTCTAATGGTCGGGGCCTTATAAGCCACATTATCTGAGGTCCGTGGCCTTCTAAGCCACGTTTCACCGAGACACGATGTTATAGGGTCCCACCTGTTTCTAGTTCCCATAGGTCCTCTCCCATCCTTTGGTGCTACCATTCACTTTGCGCACATAAACGATACTTGATATGTCACTTGAGTTACTTCCCAAGCATGTGTTTTCCTTAAACTACTTTTCTTTAAATTCATTTTATGAAAACTGTATTCACTAACATTGTTAAGCATTCATTGTCTTATTTTATTTATCATTGAAAATGTATTGTCTTTTTAATATTTGTGTGTGGAATCTTTTATTGGTGAAATCTTGCTGGGTGATTTCTCACACCCTAATTACACCCTTGGGTGTAAGTTGATTTGTTTACGTCTGATATAGGTAAGGGTCCAGCTTTTGGGAGCAGTGGTTCAGGTTGTTTGTAGGAATTTTTACGTGGAATTGTGGTGGTGTCTTGAGGGTGGTGTCCTTATGTTGGGTGACCATTCCTAGGTTGTATATTGGTCACCTTAATTTTAGTTTTTTTGGGGTTTGGTTTTACATGTGTCTCAAAAACCTGTTTGTGGATAATGACTTTTTTGGCGGAAACTTTTACTTTTGTTTGATTTATTTTTTTGGATGGTATATATTTGTTTACTCGGTTAAATCGATCCCAATGTTTATTTTAATGATCGGGAACTTGTGCCAGCCCATGGAGATCCGGAACGCCCTTCGGGCCTTGCCGCGGGACGGGTCAGGCATCAGTTCGGATGGCGACCAGACTTGGTTCGTGAAAAAAAGGTATCAGAGCGAGGTTGGTTTTGTTTTCTGAGATATTTTATTTGGGTAGAGTCTGGTTATACATGAGTTAGGATTTTCAGGGCTCATAATTCTGGTTGTGAGTAGGGTGCTTGGCCAGCACAACTCGTGATAGACCCTGAGTGGCCATGGGATTTCCGGATGCTTGTTTGACTTCTCTTCCAGGTGGGACGTGTCGGCTGCAGACTATGCGTGGACATCAGGAGGGTAAGAAGAGTTTGGTCATAATGTTATTTTTTCATAATTGATTTACCGAGGAATACTTATTTTGCTGAAAAATTTGACTTTTCTTTGGATATGATGTATTGATGATGTAATTTTATGACTGTTTCTCTTTGCAGCAAGATGCCTCCCCAGAGAGCTTATACGCACAGACGGGAGGATGCCTGGGAGATTTACTTGTCACTACTTGATCAAAGATTTGTAGAAGTCGTGGTCCGAGGTGTTCAAACTTTTTGATAGGGGGAGACTCTTGGCCCTGCCCCTATTCTATCTAGAGGATATGAGTTTGGCTCCAAGAGTGATAAATCTCAGAGATTTATGAAGAATAAACCTCATTCATTCCGAGGTTGTTCATAACATCAAGAGGCAGAGGAATGTCTTGAAAATATAGAGCGTATGTTCGAGTTCCTTGACACTCTAGAGGAAGTCAGGGTAAGGTGTGCCTCTTTCCATCTAGAGGGCTCCAGTCGCAAGTGGTGGGAATCAGGGATCCAGGCTAGGAAGCATGAGCAGATGAATTTGAAGGATTTCAAAGCTATCTTCAATTAGTAGTACTGTCCCGAGTTCCTGGCCGATGCCAGATCCCAGTAGTTCGTGGATCTTTCCCAAGGGGATCATATGGTGATGGAGTATGCAAACCACTTTGTTGAGCTATTGCATTACTCACCGGAAATTGTTTCAAGGGAATATTTGAAAGCTCAGAGGTTCGAGAAGGGCCTTCGACCAAAAATCCACTCTCAGGTCTACTTGTTCAAGATGGGAACTTATGCCCAGGTGGTCGATCGTGCTTGCATGGTTAAGATTGACCAGAGAGGAACTTCAGGGTTTTCTGGATCAGTATCAGGGTTTGGTAGTGGGCGTTCATCTGAGAAGAAGAGGAATCGTGATGAGAAATGGAAGAAGAGTGGTGGCATCTCAGGTCATCCTCATAGGAAAACATCATCTCAGGATTTTGGTGCGGGGTCTGTGGTGTGCCATCAGTGCAAAAGGGTAGGGAACATCCGACCTGTTGTTCCATACCTTCCCAGACCATGCCATGGGTGTGGAGTTGTGGGACATATATAGTGCTTCTGCAGGACTGCACGCCCAGACCAGAGTGGGGTTGGATCTGTGGCATCCAGAGGGTTATCAGTTCAGTCAGAACCAACCCGGATGACAGGATCTCGGTTCAGTGGTCATGGTGGTAGGACCGGATCATCTTTATGGTAGATCCATATCAGGGTAGAGCCTCAGGTGAGCAGTCGTTCTCAGGAAAGAACCAGAAATTTGCATGCTGTGGATTAGGCACCGCCGGGATATGATGTAAGAACTTCGACTGTTCGAGGTACAATTATGATTGAATCTTCTATATTTGGAGTATTATTTGATAATAGTGCTTTTGTTTCTTTTATATCTACACGTCTTGTGAACTTTCAGAGCCTTCCAACTGAGCTTTTATCTATTGCAATGGAGTTAGTAACACCGCTGGGTAAGAAAAAGGAGTAGGGTCTTAGGTGCCCGTCGTGCACACTCTCTATGTAAGGAGTCGAGATGGAGTGGGATTTCATGGTCCTTGATATGGAAATGTTTAACGTGATCCTCGGCATGGACTGGATGGTATGATTCCAAGCCCATATTAACTGCAATCGGTGTCGAGTCAGCTTTAAGGAACCATATGGGAGTCCTCATATATTTCATGGAGAATGGGATCCTCATTCGGGTCGTGCTGGACCTCCACTCCCTAAGTTGGAGAATCTTGCATATCAATTTTCATCGCTCCTACTGGAGGATGATGGTGGTGGTTCTTAGGGTGGGTTGCCTCGTGTAGTGAACAAGTTCACATAGGTCTTCCCATATGATTTATCTGGCTTACCTCATGAGTGGGATGTGGATTTCTTGATTGAGTTGGTGCCAGGAACACTGCCTATATCTCTTCCCGTATATCACATGGCCCCCACCGAATTGAGGGAATTAATGATACAGCTATATGATTTGGAATCCAAAGGATTCATTTTCCCGAGCGTCTCTCCTTGGGCCTCCCCAGTTATCTTCGCAAATACGGCCGATGGAACCCTCCGGTTATGCATCGATTACCAGAAATTGAATAAGGTGACCATCAAGAATAAAAACCCTTTTCCCCGGATTGAGGATTTTTTTGACCAACTGAAGGGGGAAATGTGGTTATCCCAAATCGAAATGTGTTCGGGATACCACCAACTCAGGGTCAGAGAAGTAGACATTCAGAAGACGGCTTTCCAAAGTAGGTATGGTCACTTCGAGTATCTATTCATTCCATTCGGATTGACGAATGATCCGGTAGTTTTTATGGCACTCATGAATAGGTTATTCCACCAATATCTTGACTCTTTTGTCATGGTATTTGTGGAAGACATCCTGGTCTATTCTGAATCTGAGGAGAAACATGAGAATCACTTGCGCATTGTTTTTGGAACATTGCGGGATCATTGCCTGTGTGCCAAACTATCGAAGTGCACTTTATGGATCATGGAAGTGATGTTTCTGGGGCATGTCATCTTCGAAAAGGGGGTTTCAGTGGATCTTGAGAAGATCAGTGCAGTGATGTCATGGGAACAGCCATGGAATGTGATTGAGATTAGGAGTTTTCTTGGCCTGGTAGGTTATTATAGGAAATTTGTACAGGATTTCTCATGTATTTCCTCCTCCATGACTGCACTCACCCAGAAAGGGTTGAAGTTTGAATGGAGCCCACAAAACCAGGAATCTTTTGAGGATTTGAAGCAGCGGCTGACCACCGAACCTATGTTGATCTCACCAGAGTCTGGGAAGGGCTATGTGGTTTATTTTTATGCGTCATTTACCGACCTTGGGTGTGTACTCATGCAGGATAATCACGTGGTGGCTTATGGTTCTTGCCAGCTCTGACCGCACAAGAAGAATTATCCGACTCACAACTTAGAGTTGGAATAAGTGATTCATTCCCTCATGAAATGGAGTCACTACCTCTTTGGGGAGAAATTTATGGTCTATTCTGACCACAAGAGCCTAGCCTAAATTTTCTCTCATAAGGATATCAATCTCAGCCAGCGCCGCTGGATCGAGTATCAGCAGGGATTTGATTTTGACATTTTCTATACTATGGACAAGGGAAATGTGGTGGCTGATGCATTGAGCAGGAAGGTACTAGTGCAAGTGTTGAGGAAGTCCAGCGATGAGTAGACTTTTATGGGGCTCTTCACCCAGATGCACATGGAGATCAAGGAGCACAGCGGAGGTACTTTCTTGGCTAGCATTCAATTGATGACCGCTCTTCTGGAGTTGATTAAGTGGGAGCATCCCGGTGACGATCTGCGTCAGTGATCTATGCATTTTCTTCCTGGTGGGGAGACTCCTTATGATTGGTCTTTGTCTCCCGATAGAATTTTGTGCTTCAAGGGCCGCGCAGTGGTGTTTTGTCTCTACGGAAGGTGGTGATGCAGGAGAGCTTGCAATCTCAGGGGGCCATCCATCCTGGTGAAGCCAAGATGTATTATGATGTTCGTCGCCAATTCTGGTGGCCATGTATGAGGCAGGACATAGCCAACTTTGTATCGAGATGCTACACTTGTCAGTAGGTAAAAATAGAGCATTAGAGACCATCTGGACTACTTCTACCATTACCCATTCCTACCAGGAAGTGGGATGATGTCATCATGGAATTCATTATTGGCTTTCCTTGTACACCTTGGGGGAGGAATGACATTTGGGTAGTGATTGAACATTTGACCAAGTCATCTCACTTTATCCCAATTAGAGATACATCGAAGGTGGATGAGCTGGGTCGTCTGTATGTTCAATAAGTATTCAGACTTCATGGTGTGTCATCAGTAGTTGTTTCTGATAGGGACCTCCTCTTTACATCTCGGTTATGGAGAGGCCTCTAGAAGGCATTGGGGTCACAGATTAATATGAGCATGGCATACCATCCTCAGACGGATGGCGAGATAGAGCAGGCAAATCAGATTCTGGAAGACATGCTCCGAGCCTGTGTGTTAGATTTTGGAGGTTCTTGGGATAGCCATTTCGGATTGGTAGAGTTTGTTATAATAACAGTTACCAATCATCCATCAGAATGGAACCCTTTTAAGAGCTCTATGGCCTACCTTCTCGGTCTCCTTTGTGTTGGGATGAGGTTGGTGAGACCTCACTCTTGCAACCAAGCCTTGTTTAGGAGACATCATAAATGGTCAAGATGATTAGGCAGCGATTGTTGATAGCTCAGATTCATCACAAATCTTATGCAGATAAGAGGCATCGAGATCTTGAGTTTTTAGTGGGGGCTAGAGTGTCCTTGAAGGTGGCCCCTCGCTTGGGTCACCATCGCTTGGGAAAGAAGGGAAACCAGACATCAATGTATGTTGGGCCTTTCAAGATTACCGAGTGGATTGGGAAGGTGGCGTACATGATAGATTTTCCTACATAGTTGACATAGATTCATGATGTATTCCATGTCTCCCAGCTAAAAAGGTATAATCCCGACCTGTCACATGTGTTGAATTGGGAAGAGTTGGAGATTGAGACAAACTTATCAGTGTTTATGCGGCCAGTGTGGAGAGTGGATTCTCAGGAGAGGGTGCTTTGTGGAAAGTCCATTCCTTTGGTTTGCATTATTTGGAAACATGGGAGTGATGAGCATGATACTTGGGAGCAGAAGTCTTGGGTTGCGTAGGAGTACCCATTTCAATTCACTGATCAGGCTTCGAGTTTACTTCCCGAGGGTGGAATGTATTCATGGTTGGGAGAATTGTCACACCCAGGCTTCGCTTGAGGTATGTTTTAAATTTCAATTTTTATCCAATGGATTATTTTTCTTTTGTTTAATTGTTTGGATGAAAAGCGATCTGAGCCTGATGCGAGTTTTGTGTTTTTGTGCTAATAAATGAGTGTCATCTTAATATCTCTCGATGCATGAGCAGGGGACAGGCGAAGCCTTGTTTCTTCTCTAGTTTAACGCAGATTCAGCCCGCGACGCAGATGATTAAATAACCAAATAAAAATAGGATCTTTATAAATTATATTTGTTTCTGGCTTTATTATTAGTTTTATTATTATTTTTATTATTAGTTTAGGTTAGATTTTCTTTTTAGGTTTTAATTTTTTTTTATTTTTCCATCTTTTTATTCTTATTTTATTTTATCCCTTCTTTACTTTTCTTTTTATTCCCTTATCTTCTGTTATTTTTATTTATTTCCTTATTTTTTTATCTATTCTTTTCTATTTTCTTTTATTCTTTTTTCCTCCCTTTTTTTCTCTCTCTCAATCTCTCTCTCGCGGGCTACTATTCATCTGCCTCCCACTTTGTGCAACGTCAAACCCTAGTCGTCTCACCATTATACTCTTGCATACCTGTTGTCGATCCCTTCCTTGGCCGGAGTGCTGCATAGTGGCCACCCCCTCCTCGTCGAGCCGAAGCCCGTGATGCCCTATTCCCCTCCCCGTCGGACCACTCTCTTGCGGCACCCCAACCTGCCTCTTATTCCGCTATTCTTTCCCCATGGCTGCTGCTTTTGTCCCTCTCGCCAGATTGGCTCCAGCACCACCTCGGCCGAATCCCGCATAGGCGACGTCACGCCTCCCCTATTCGGCCACGCCAGACAACATCACCCCATCCTTCCTTAGGGAAGCCTTCCGGCTGTGACCCCTTTTTGGCTGCATCTCCTTCCAGCAAGGCTCCAACCAGCGCAACCTCTTTTTTCACCCCCATCTCATCCACCCAGAATTTCAAACCCCTAGTCGGAGAACTTCAGTTGTGTTTTATTCCATATTGGTGATGTTTCAAATAGGATTTAGTTTGTGATTGGTGTAATTTTGATATGTTTGTGCTATGATTTGTTTTTTATGGTGTATTTTAGGTTGTTTGAGCTGTGTTGATGTGAAATGGTCCTTGCGCATCAATTTTTTGAACCTTATGTCACACTGGTAGGTGTTTCCGCACACAATTATTATCTGATCTTCCTTTGCATGTTTGTCTAATTATTTCGGCACCTGGTTAATTAGTTCTATGCTGAAATTTTATTTTGATTATGTTTTTAATGTGAATTTAACTTGTTTGAAGTGTCTAAGTGAATTAGTCCAATGTTTTTTTTGAAATCCCACCTTGAACTTTTTATCAATGATTTGTGAATTGTGTTATTAGTGTATTAGGAAGTGCAGATAATGCAGTTTATGTTTTTGCATGGTGTAAAAAATGAATTTTCTCTAAATAGGGTTTTGAGTGAACTTTTGACATTAAAAATCATGTAACATGTTTATAAATTGTTTGATAATTTCTTCCAGTGGTTTTATCAATTATCAAATTGTTTTTTTATGTTTTGTAGATAGTTTAATTTAATGTGTAAGCGGTGCAGATTTAGTTTTTAAAAGTTTTGGTGTGTGTGTGGGTTTAAAAGAGGATATCAGTGTGTGAATGACATGTTTTTGTGTGTAAGAACCTTGTTTGGATCTTATGTGTAATGTGACATGTTATGTGAACTTTACGTTTAGGTGAGCACAAAGAGGGAAGCCTTGGGTATTAGGTGGGGGAACCAGGGCTAGTGACCTAGTGTTCCGAAGATGACTTGGCCCGATTTCACTGGAAGGTTTGATGATTGAAACACTAACTAAACATATGATGACTGAGGGTCGTGGACTTCTAATCCACTTTTTCTGAAGGTCGTGTCCTTATAAGCCACGTTATCTGCGGGTCGTGGCCTTCTAAGCCATGTTTCACCAAGACATGACGTTCTAGGGTCCCGCCTGTTTCTAGTTCCCATAGGTCTTATCACATCCTTTGGTGCTACCAGTCACTTTGTGCACATAAATGATACTTTATATGTCACTTGAGTTACTACCCAAACATGTGTTTGCCTTAAACTGCTTTTCCTTAATGTCGTTTTATGAAAACCATTTTCACTAACATTGTTAAGAATATATTGTGTTCTTTTATTTATCATTGCAAATGTATTGTCGTTTTAATATTTGTGTGTGGAATATTTTCTTGGTGACATCCTACTGGGCGATTTATCACACCCTACTTACACCCTTGGGTGTAAGTAGATCTGTTTACATCTGATACAGGTAAGGGTCTAGCTTTTGGGAGTAGTGGTTCAGGTTGTTAGCAGACTTCTTTATGTGGCATTGTGGTGGTTGATTGATGGTGGTGTCCTCATGCCAAGCGACCATTCTTAGGTTGATTTTTTATCACATTACATTTAGTATTGCTTGGATTTTGGTTTTACATGTTACTCAAAAACCTATTTATGGTTAGTGACATGTTTGGAAGAAACTTTTACTTTTGTTTGGTTAATTTTGTTGGATGCTTTATATTATTTTACTCGTGTAAATCGTTCCCAAAGTTTATTTTGATACCCGGGCACTTGTTCCAGCCCGTAGTGATTGGGAACACCCTTCGGGCCATGTCGCGAGCTGGGTCGGGCATCGGTTCGGATGGCGCCCCGACTTGGTTCATGACAGCTTGTCCAGCCAGCAGGGCCCGTCATGCATCCAATTGCAGATCGGCCTCCTATAAGCAGAAGTTCACGCCAGGTGCAGAAGTATGATGTTCTCAAGTACCTCGCTGACATCCCAGGGAGGATTTCCATCCTTTAATCCCTTATCCTATTGTCAGATATGTGTGAGTCCCTCACTGAGGCTTTCAGAATCCCCCTCCAGTTTGAGATGAATGTAGCAGCTATAGAAGCCTTTCATGCTGAAGCATTTGAGAACGCCAAATTCCAGGACATCATTTCGTTATATGTAGAGGATAAAGACTCCCCCATATAGGGGCACAACCGTTGTCTATACATCACCAGCCAATTAAACGACGTGGATGTTCTCTGCTGTCTTGTTCACACAGGCTCCATGATTATCCTTATCCCGATGCAGACACTGTGGAAGTTGGGGTTATTCGAAGATGACCTGACACCCAATGATTTAAGGATCCAGGGATATGATAGGACATATCAGACCATGGTCGGCAAGATCTATTTGAAGACCCAGTTTGGTGGCCTAGTTTCCTGTACCGAGTTTATGGTTGTATCCTAGGACACCACGTACAATGAATTGATGGGCAGACCATGGGTCCACCTGCACTCGGCGGTTCCATAATCATATCATCAGTGCCTCAAGTACTCCCTTATTGGTTTACTAGGCGTACTCTAAGGTGATTCATATCCTTTCGCCTCTTGTGAAACCCTCTACATAGATGTTGACTATTACAAGATCAAGGATAAGCAGATTTAGGAAAGTGAGGTCAAACCCACCACTATCACAAATGACCCCTGGGTAGGTCTGGATGATGTCTACGTCTTCCCAATCCATTGATTAGAGGCCACAACACCTGATATGGGGAAATGATTTGTTTTCACTAATATAAGAGGAAATCATATTCCCAAGTCCAGAAAACGGCGGAAAATCATCTCGTACTCCTACACAAACATGTTCTAGGTGATCCCGGAGCCTCCTACCCCCGTACATTATCGGGATGTCAACCCCATGGCAACGACAGTATGACATACATGTCTATTTCGCGATGCTGGGATTAACTTGATCAAGACGACGTGCCAGTATGGCTTTTATATCATCATGCATTACCCATTGTGTCGAAGACCAAATTGGATAGGATCGACTTCCTTCATCTCTATGGTCTTAGTAGCTTGTGAATCTCTTAATATGCTTGCCACTACTGTCAATGGAGGTACTATCCCCTCATCAAGATATTCTGACCTATAGGAAGCTTCTTCCGCTGGGAATCATTCCTTCGCATGTGTAGAAGTATATCTAGAGGATGATCCCCCATCTTTGAAGAAGGTGTTTTCGCCATGGTAGATGAACCGGTACAAGTGATACAATAGCGAGGTAGATCCGAGACCCACATTGATCAATGTCGCCATGCCCCTCAAGGAGTAGCAACGGTACATAGATTTCCTGGAACAGCGCTGTGACATGTTTTCATGGAGTTACGAAGAGATTCTAGGACTTGATCCTCAGGATGTCGTCCACCACCTCGGTCTCCCGAAAATTCATTGCAGGTTCAAGAATCCTCTCAGGAAGATGCACCCTTCTCAGAGTGCTATGTTTGTAGCCGATGTTGACAAGATAATCAGAGCCAACATCATCAAGGAGGTCCAATAATCCAAGTGGCTAGACAACACTGTTCCATTCATTAAGAAGAACATACAGATCAGAGTCTACATCGACTTCCGAGATCTCAACTTTCTCTGTCTGAATGATGATTTTCCCATTCTAGTGATAGAATTGTTGATCGACGCTACGGTTGGGTTCCAGGCCCCCTCCTTCATGGATGGTTACTCTGGATATAATCAGATCCTGATGTCCCCTGAGGATGAAGAGTCCACCGCTTTCAGGGTGCCCCATGGTACATTCAGTTACAAGGTTATTCCCTTCATCCTGAAGAATACAGGTGCCGCCTATCATCAGGCCATGAACCGCATATTCAATACAATCCTCAAGACATCGGTGGAATGCTATGTGGATGACCTGGTGGTCAAATATACCCTTTCCCAGGACCATCTCAAGGACCTTGAGAAAGTGTTCGGCTTCCTCTATTCCCACCACCTAAAGATCAACCCACTGAAATGTGCCTTCGGGGTCACCTCATGGAAGTTTGATGGCTTTGTTGTAAGTTACTGAGGCATCAAGATCTACCTAGAGAAGATCAATTCCATTAGTCATATTCTCCCCTGAGCAATATTTGGGAGCTTTGCTTTTCCAAGGCCACTAAGACCACATACGCCGATTCATTGCGAATCTGGATGGCAAGTGTAAGCAATTTTCCCGGATCATGAAAAAAGGCTCTGCTTACGAGAGGGATGAAGAGTGATAGACCAAATTCAAGGGAATTAAGTAGTATATTCTCCAGCCTTCGGTCGTGATGCTACCCGTCTCTGGAATGCCGCTGAACCTGAATGTGGCGGCCCTAAAATTAACTCTCGGCACCCTTCTCACCCAGAAGAACAATGAGGTGATAGAAAAAAACCTCTACTACCTCAGTAGTATTCTCATCGATATAGAGACGAGATACTATGTCATCGATAAGAGCATCCTTGCGCTGGTATTCGCACCACAAAAGTTGCGACACTACTTAAAACACCATGAGGTACAGCTGGTCTCTTGGGTAGACCCTCTAAAGTACATTCTTAACCTTCCCATGTAAACCGGCCGTCTAGAACGTTGGGAAGTAATCCTGAAGCAGTTCGACATCAGTTTTTTCCCACAAAAATCTATCAAGGTACAAAAATTAACAGACTATCTTTCTTCCCATCCAACCCCCTTGGAAAAGTCCCTAGATTTGGATTTTCCGAATAAGGAATTCCTCTCGGTAGATCCTTCCATCCAACTTTTTCAAATGCACTACGACGGCACCTCTTGGATCCCCACCGACAGGAGGCTCAATTATCCCATACTCAACAGAGTAGGCCTGGGTATTGTCCTTATTACCCCGGTGCAAGACATTCTGTCATATTCATTCCTGTTGTCAGAAGGCTGCACCAACAACGAGGAATAGTATCAGGCTCTAATCACTAGCCTCGAGCTGTACCTCGAGATCTATCTACCCCATTTGAATGTGAAATTGGATTCTGAACTTTTCATCAAGCATTTAAACGATGGCTATGTTGTCAAGAATCCAGATATCATACCATTTTTGGAGTGCACCCTCCAGCTAATGTCCTAGTTTCCATCTCGGACGGATGTTACTCATGTACCATGATCTCAAAACGGTCGAGCTAATGCCCTGGCCAGCCTGGCTACATCTCTTATTGAAACTAAGAAAGATGATATGATTATACACCTGGCACATCGGAGATTCATTTCTCCCTTCACCCCATATGATGACGATGTCCTGTGAGTAATCCATCTTACCGCCAGATCCTCCAGGTCCGGACCCCCAGGATCTCCAGATGCAATGGTTGAAGTGACTCCCGATTGGAGAGCCCCCATTGTCAAGTATCTCAAAAATGGTTTCCTCACGGCTTATCGGGCCGAGCGTGTGTGAATATGACACTGCGCACTACATTTTTCCCTCCTGAGTGGTCCCAGACATGAGAAGATCTTATAAAAGCACATGATCGATCGTGTTCTCCTCTGTTGCCTCCAAGGAGTCCAGATTTCTTAGGTAATGCATGAGGTTCATTTCGGTTCCTACGGTGCCCACTAGGCTGGGCCGAAGCAGTCCCATCAGATCCGGAGACTGGGCTACTTCTAGCCCTCTATGATCCATGATTATATCATGTTATCCAAGAGATGTCACGCATACCAAATCCATGTTAACTTCATGGATCATCCACCAGAATACCTACACTCCACCATGTACTCTTGGCCGTTTAAGGTGAGGACTTGATGTCATGGGACCATATCCATCGGCGACAGCTTTCCAATGTAGGTTTATCCTAACCGCCAAAGATTTCTTTTCCATGGGGGAAGAGTCAGTTCCACTCAAGAAGTTCAAGGCCCATTCAATTGTTGACTTCGTGAGATCCAACATCATCTACCACTTTGGGGTCTCTCACGTCGTCCTCACCTATAACAAAACTAACATCCAATTAGCTAGTTTGAAGAAATTGTACGCCAAGTACAATATCCGTTCGAACCATACCTCAAGCTATCACGCACAGACAAATGGGAATATTGAGGCATTCATTAAAACCCTCTTTAACACTTTACAGAAAATGGTTGGTCAGAACAAGATGAGTTGGACGGACAAGATCCCCAATGCCTTATGGTCCTATCGGACGACAACTCGTAATTATACCCAGGTGACCACATATTCCCTAGTGTATAGAGCTGAGTCAGTCCTTCCAATAGATATCCAACTACCTTCATTATGCGCAACATTCTATGACCAGAAAGTGCCAGATAAGGTAGCTGAAATTCATCTGGTTGAATTGGAATCCCTTGAGGAGAATTGGATTTGTCCCATTCACAATCTGGAAAGGCATCAGAATATGATTTCTAGGGCCTTCAACAAGAAATTTCATCTCTTATCTTTCCTAGAAGGTGACTTGGTATTGGCCCTCTTGGTGCCAATGATCCCTGGTAGGAAACCACCCAAGTTCGATCCCATGTGTGAAGGACCTTACATAATTCACAGGGTTTACCCCAATGGTTCATAATCCCTGGTGACCAAGGATGGTGAGAGTATAACTGCTCCCAAAAATGCTAAGTTCCTCATGAAATACTTTTCCTGAGCCACAATAGGTCTAGCATGATCCTAAACTGTTATTCCCACATGAACCTAAACTGCAAGATGGTCCGGCATGACCTAAAACTGTTCAGTCCTCCATGACATTAAACTGTGAAGCGTCCTAAAAGACGTTAAACAGCTCCCCTAGAACTACATATGGATTGATTACCACCCTTATAGGATATGTAGGAATGATCAGACACCCTTCCATGAGCCTAGCCCCAAAACTATCCTTTTCGACTATCCCCATTTGGTATAGTCCTCTCAGAGGGTCCTCATGTGGTGTAGTGTAGGCCTCCATGGCCTCATTCATATGGGAGTTGTGACAATTGCACCACGTGTTCCCTCATTCTTCTATTCTCCCACGTCCTCACCGAATGACATTAAACTACATGGACTTCAAGAACTACATGTGGCTTGATTACCATTCTCATGGGATACGTAGGAACCACTGAACATTTTTTCTAGCAGCCCATCCCCAAAACATTAGAATCTCCCCTCGGGTCAGGACACATGGTGTGGTATAGGTTTTTTCTCAATACACGACGATGAAATCTCGATTATTCCATATTTCACCCTCTCCAGGTGAGTCTGCCTCTTTCACCAACCCTACATGACTTTAAAATATATGGATACAACTATGATTCACCCACTACTTTGATTAGGAATCCATCATCCTTCCCATTTAGAATGGATCTTGAATGGTATGGATTCTAGACCTAAGGGCTCTCTTACCGCTTCGAGCCAATGCTCTCGAGGATGCGGAGCAACAAGATAATAAAAGTCCTACATTGGGAATATGGCCAGTGGTCGATGATTATTTGTTGTTACCATTTCAGGTATATAGGGGGAAGATGTGTTTCGAACATGGTCAACAACAATCCTTTGTCATTAGAACCACCACAGGATGTCCCAAATATTGAGTGTAGTGGTTCATTCTGCTGCGTTGTGTCTCCAAGTGATGGACTCCCATCGGGAAATGCCAGCTATTAGGCCCCATATGAATAGGAGAGATAAGAATGGATCCTTGTTTCCCACATCAAGCACTTCTCACACGTGAATAGGAGTTTTTATGAGGAGGTAACCATACAAGGGGGCATATATCCTTCCCATATGAGGCCCATCCTTAGGCGACTTTTCCCTTTCGGTCCCCCGGCCTAAGTTCCTATTTAGGAGTGTACGATTTGGTATTAGATTATTACCTCATTAACGTCGGGTTACTCACCGTGTCGTACACATCCCAGGATGAGAAACCTTATCCTCCCTTCGTCCTCACTAGAAGATATTTAACTAAAAACTGGTCAGGAACTCCCAACCGAGGCCCAGCCTCAGGCCCCTCGGCCTTCTTAGGCCCCATCCCATGTTCTTACCCAGAGTGTATGGTGTGGTGCGGGATTATTCCCTCATTCACGTAGGGTTATTCACCGTGCCATACACCCCCCTGTTAAGGTATCTTACCCCCATGTGCCTTAATGAAGTATGTTTGTCTTGATTACCATCCCCATGGGATACATAGAACCCCCAGAATGTCTATAATTCGGGTCCATCCCCATCTCTCAGAAATGTACCTTTCACCTTGGCCATGTGGCCTACCCTTTCTCGGAGAGGGGAGTATATGGTGTGGTATGGGTTTGTGTCCTCATTCAGTTTGGATTTGTAACAACCATGCCACATACCACTCTCTCATAGGAATTCTTTATCCCCTTATTCTGTAATGATCCTTAAAAATAGGTTACTCTCTTGTTGAGCACCCTCGTCATCCCTCTTCAGTGATTCACCGATGCGCCTAAGGGTACTATGGTTTAGTACCTAGAATGTCCGACTCTACTCAGACATGATATCACCTGTTTCTCAGGATTCATGTTCCCCTTCATTATGGATTCCATCACCTTTCACACCTAAATGGAACCCCATGTGGCATGGATTCTAGGCCTAAGGGCTCTCCTACCATTACGGGCCAATGTCCTCAAGGGTTGCGAACAAAAAATCAATACAAATCCAGCATTTTGAATATGTTCATCAATCGACACTCATTTGATTGTCCCCATTTCTTGCTAACATGATATGGATGTTGTGTTTTGAACATTGTTAATAGTCTTCCTCCCCCATCAAGCCAACCCCATTAAGCCCAAAATTCCAATAACATGATTCACATCCTTCTCCACCTCATTATGTCCAAATAAAATCTCGACACACCTTGCACTATCCCTTAGTGAACTTTTCCATGTTAGGAGGAAAAAGTAGAGGGAATGGTGTCATTCAGGGAACCTCCCCGATTAACCTTTGGCATGTGTTCTAGGTATTTCAATAATCATATTTCTCCCTTGTTTCCGACACCGAATTTGACTCATGTGGGCTTAGGGATCGGGTTGAGGTCTGCGCTTACATGGAAGGTTTTTATGGCTCTCTGGTCTGAGCTCTAAGTCCGTAAACTATGATCTCCTCTAGATCTATGCACATATTGATTCCCATTCTCATGGGATACATACGAACACTCAGACATCTTGTCTCTGGGCCTGGCTCCTCAGAGAATTCGTTTTTTCCTTCCCCTTTTCTTCTAGTCTTTCCTAGCACCTCATCCCGAGGATCCCCTCATGGAATCGCACGTGGTATGATAAGGGATTATGTCCTAATTAATGCATGGTATGTTTTACCACACCATGCACATTCCCCTCCCGATCCTCACCCCTCCTATATGTGTCTAGGCCAAATGACGTCATAAAATGATGCCTGGTCCCATCACATGTGCCCAAACTGTGATATTATCATCCTTGTTGCACGACGAAAATTGGCACTGCATCATGATGTACTCACTCATTCAGAATATATATTTGGTATTGGTCACACACCATACCATTTGTCAATGCCTTCATACAGATTCATTCTTGTGGAACTACCAGGACTTTTCATCCAAGGACTCTCGCTTAAAAAACAACATCCACATTAAAGGACAAACATGATACTTCCAATACTGCTTCTTTTGGTGTCGAGACTACAGTCACACACCCCACTTATTCTTGGACATGGAACCTACCATTCCACCCCTTAGAACTATATATTTCTGTATTCCCATTCTCATGAGATACATTGGAACGCATGTTCCCTTTTCCTCGGGCCCAACATAACTCTCGTTTTTTGTCCCTCGACCTAAAACCTCTCCACGGAACACATGGTGGTCGAAAACCTAGGTTCAAATTCACATATGGTTTTATAATTATCCCACCATGTGTCTCCCATGTTTCCTAACATCCTTATCTATGACCCTAAAATAAGATCTCTCTATGGGAAGGGACTTGACTCCCTCTATCTAATACATCTCATTGTCGTATTAAGATGCATTTTGAAAATGATCCTGAAGTGTGTAATTTTAATGGGGACATTCCCCTCCTTCCATGTCCATGTTTCATGAGCTCACTATTTAGATCCTCATCCTCTTCTACATCTGAAGTTCCCCCCATCACGGTCTGTTCATATGTCACCTCGGCTCACCTACCGTTTCAGGCCAATGCCCCTAAAGAACTCAGACAACATTTGCGACATGCACCATGTTTCAAACATGGTGATCGATCGACCCTCATTTGATTGTCCCCCATTCTAGGATAATGTGATATTGATATTGTGTTTTGAATATAGTCAAAAGATATCCATCATCGTCACCCCACGATCATTGTGATCCAAATTTTGAGCATCATGATTCACACATTTCCATATCCTCATGTTCAAGTGGAATTCCAACATACTCGATATTACTTCTTCTTGCATCTATGTGCACTACATGGATGGGTTGGCATCATTAGGATGACATTCACCGAGCATCTATTCACCCTATCATGTTCATTCCTGTGTTGGTAAAGTCCCACCACTACTTGTTTCCTACATCGAGCACGACTCGTGTGGGCTTAGTATTTTTGGTTGGATGTGCACCGGTGTAGCCAGGATTTTCATTTTCCTGCATGGCATTAAACCGTGCTACTAGAACTATGTACTGATTGATTCCCATCCTCATGGGATAAAAATATACACCATGTATTTCACCTAGGGTCCAGCCCCAGGATCATAAATCTTATTCCACCCCATTTCTTCCCCCTTGGCCTGACCCCTCGTGGGGAACAATTTAACTGCATCTTTTCCATGAACATGTTCATGATGTCCCATGATATCATTGGGGAGCAATAGTTCCCTCTCTAGAGATGCCCTTACAAAAGGTTGGAATGATCAGTGGTCCAACTAACGCGCCCATGTAATGTGCTTCCACCACGGTGGCGTAGTTTTAATAGTGTTGGATTCTATTCGAACAAATTTTCACTCCACATTCCACGATTTGCATGCCCCGTATTCGAACCCTCATCCCCTTTCACACAAAGAGGAACCCCTTAAAAATATGTATTCTCATCCTATGGATCACCTATTATCCTAGGATAACTTTCTGTAAGGGTAATTGATGACATTTTGATTCTGGCCTCGTGTTTCAAACATGGTCTAAGGTCACCCTCATTTTTCCCCACATCAGGAAAATGAAATAAGGATGCTATGATTCGAACATGGTCAATATTTTTCTGTTATTTTCTCACAACACCCTACAGTATTCCGAATGTAAGGGATTTCCATTCACATTTTCCCATCCCCCTATGTTTGGAATGATTCCAAATTCTGTGGTGTTCCACCGCTCGTGGACAAGAGTACATCAGGAAATGGAAATATGGTTGTGTCGATATCTTCCCTATCTATCCAGGCATTTCCCCTTCCATTCTAGGAATTCATATTGGCTATCTATGCCCCTGGATTCCTATGACATGGTTTGAAATCCCATGATAGAATGGAGTGATAAGGTGGTCATCCCTTATTTCTCACACCAGGCCCGACCTACATGAGCTTAGGGATTGATCGCGGGACACTCCATGAAGACCATGGGGATGTGATAAGCCAACACAAATAACAGAACACATGCATGAAGTTAGCATAAATTAATCGAAGAATGAATGTATGTCGAAATGTTATGCACATTACTGTAACTGAGGGTTCATTTACCCCATGGACGGATTGACCTCATCAAAGGAACGTTGCAGCTCTGCCACCCTCTGGCTTGTGGTGTCGAGGATTTGCTGCCACCTATTTAACTGCTACTCTTCCTCGGCAGCGATGGGGAGCAGTTCACTAGCTGCAACCCGAGCTCAGTCCAAACCGGTCTGAATAACGACAATCTTCTCAGAGGCTCGCTTCATGCCCATGTTGGTCTCCACCAGCTGGGAATTCAGTCGTGAGAGGAGCTCTGATTTCACATCAAGAGAAGCAGAATACTCATCCTCCCAGGCCTGCAACCGTTCATCCTCATTTTCGGTCTCATGGAACCTCTTGATGTTCACCTCCTTCTTCTACTTCCATCCCACACTAAGGCCATGAGCATACTCCCAAATATTTTCTACCATATGATCTAGGATGAGCATTTGAGGGTGGTGGGAATCCACTCCACCAGTGCACAGTTCGTGTAGTTGCAAGTGATGTTTATCCATCTTGTATAAACAAAATTCGTGGGGGTGTTATTGATGAAGTGAGTGAACAACTTCCATGATTAGCGACGGACTTTTTTTCTTTCCTCCATGTCAGAGGGCGTATCGTCCTAGTCGGCATGGTTGGCAGGCTCAAATGCAGGGAATGCCCTCAGGAACTCCTCAGATGGGTCCACGTCTGGTGTTGGATCAGCCATGGAAGGGCCTGAACTGTCTGGTTGATCCTCATCATCAGATCCCACCTCAATAACCTCAGGCGCAGTCCCACTGGCATCCCCGCTAGTGATTGGGAGTGCATCAGTTTGGTAAGGTTAGATGTCCACCTCCACGACAATTGGAATGCCTTTGGGAAGGGGGCTACTAGAAGTCCTGACTAACATCGCCGCGATGACCAAGGACAATTGAAGGACTGTACATTCCAAAAGGGGGACGTGAATGTTAGTTAACGTGGTCAGGGGATGTCAGTATTAAATTAGGAAGAGGGACAAATAGAGATAGAATCCCTATTCATGTTCATGGCCTGATGTCTTCAGGACCCCGAAACGTGCCCCCCCATATATGGTTGGAAGGTTTGAAGACTCCGAGGGAGCTGCCTCGAGCGTACTAACCCCACCAAACACCGAAGTTGATGTAGCCATGGGTGCGGATCCCGAAGGTCCCATGTCAGCACCCACTAAGGGGCGAGAACGGTGTCTATGCACAAGGTCCTCTTGCACTGTGAATATGTTGATAAGGAATCCAGAGTAACCTAATAGCAGACCCTTAGGATGGATCTTAGGATTTTACCTCGAGGGCCTTTGCGAAATATTCGAGATCTGAGGACTGATCACCGACTTCACCCTCCTCCAACGGACTCCCTCTACCGGCCTCATCTCCCTAGGAGGACTCGTCCTATTCTTTCGGCAGAGTGAAGCACTCCCTCAGGTCACCAACTAACAGTTGCTGAGGGACCGTACAATCCAACAGCACCCTGACATGGTCTGTCACCGGGTTCAGGGCACCCCAGGAGTGGATAAAGACTTCCAGTTCGGCCATGTATTTCTACACCTCCTCCTGGGATACTGTAGAACTGGCTCTAATGGGGCCAATCCCTGGAAAGTCCTTCCCGAGGTTGTTAAGGTGGTGACATAACTCAGATGGGATGAAGAATTTCCAGTTGACTTCCCAGATGTCACAGGACTATGGGAAGACAACATTATACAGCATGTCAATATAGCACAGCCGTTTCCCCAGGTCCTGAATGTAAATCATACGGAATCATCTCGGTGGACGCCCCTCGGGATGACTCTATTATCTTGGGACCACTGGGTCTGCTAACACTGCCGGATCTGCTACCATTGCTTCCCCCTCAGCTGGTGCATGCCTCACCGCAATAGAAACCCTGCCACTTTGGGATTCCATTTCCACCTTCTTTCCTTGGCCCCTAGGATGGGGAAGCTCACCATCACCGACTAGAATGGTTGGCCGCTTCAGCATCTTCCCCGGGTAGGCCGCCTCCCAGCTCTGGGCGTATTCATTTACCAGCCCAAGGATGGAGGTCTGTGGATTCAGTTCATTCTACAACTTCCCGTCTTCCTGTGTGAACATCATCCACATCTGCCTAATCCAACACGAGTTATCCTCATGACTCACCTCCAAGTAGTACCGCGGGGTCAGTCTCTTTAGGATCCAGAATTTCATTGAAAATTGGTGTGGGTTGTATGGATCGTAGAGATGCTTGTGGTCCACCCATGCCACCAAGACTCCACCTAGAAAGGCCAGGAGGTAGGCACCAGGCCCTTCCACTCCCCGACCATCAACCGTGAAGGCCCCCATCGACAATAGGAATAGATTAAAGTTGAACTATTCTACCTTCTGAACTCGATTTAATACTAATCGTATGGTCATCTTGGATGGAAAACTCCCCATGGCTATCACGACCCGCCCTCGGGGCCCATGCCGTGACTACCCCAAGCCCGCCTTCCATAGGCCAGGGGCTGGCAACTAGCACCAAGGCGTAATTACCAGTAAAAAGGGAAGGCATTTCCTTTGAAAAGTAAACAAACACCACAAAGTAAGCAAGAGGAAAAGTAAACACTAAGTAAAAACAGAGTACAACTGAAAGTGCGGAAAAGTAAATGGGCCAGTATACAAATCCAAACTGAAAGTAAAGTACAACTCGAGAGGGAAAACAACAACTGTAAAGTAAAATACTCTACACCGAGCTGTCCACTGGAAATCCCACCTGAAGGGTGGGTACAGATAGATCCACTGATCCACGGGTCCCACCGTCCGCTCCGAGTATGTCCCGCCCAGTGGTCCACCTCCAGGTACCGTCATGATCTGCAAGCCTCAACCACGATCAACGATGTCCGTCATCTGCAACCAACACAACGTAGTGCGGGCATAGCCCGTGTAGGGGTGAGTATAAGCTACTCAGTAGGGACCCCGAGACCCCCGAAGGTCTCCCAAAATCCACAAAGTATAAACCACAAAGGTAAGATACAATCACTAAGTAACAACCGAAACTGCTTAGGTATATGCCCATACATATACCTAAGTCATAAATTCCAATACGCTCCAACCTCCGAGACCCAGTACAACTCAGTCCACACAGGAAAGTATACGTATTCCACACAAGAAAGCAAAACGAAATCCACACAGGATAACACAACTCAATCCACACAGGAAAGCAATAGGATTCAGCTCACACAGGTATACCTCATCGAAAGACGATAAAGATGATCTCTAATCCATCTAAGTCGTCGGACCCACGAAGGATCGATAGGTAACTAACCCCCGCAAAGACCCACACAGGATTGGGCCCACACAGGACCTGTAGGCGCTGGTTCACACAAGACCACTGAGCGCAATGACCCACACAGGATCGGACCCACACAGGATCGGGCCAACACAGGACCTGTAGCACTGATCCATGTAGGATCGCTGAGTGCTGTAGTCGTCGTCGTCGAATCCACTAAGGATCTCTGTACTGTCGTCGTCGCAGTCACAGTAGCAGTAGCAGTAGCAGTCAAAGTCGCAGCCAGCACTAGGGTTCCCGCACACAGCAAGCTCGTTCGGGAGGGTCCGCTCCACGAGCCGAGAGGCTGATAAATCAACTGTCACAAAGTTCAGAGTTGATGTATCCAAAAGTTCCGTATCGCCAACAGGAACTCAATGCAACAGACGGGGCGTCGATCGGACGCCCTGTCTGAGAGTTATTGGCTTTTTCGTCCCAGGGGCCCGGTTGATTTTTAAGGCAAAACCAACCTGATCGTACTCCACCTGCATCCAAACCTCGAGCGGATTATGCCAAGAGATCTGTCTCACTAAGAGGAACACAACAAAGCTGACGGTACGTCAATCGGACGTCCGTAGTTCAAGATATGAGCGTTTCCGCTCCGAAGGCCCGGTTGGTTTCGTGTACGAACCAACCCGGCCGAACTCAAAGTATTCCTAAAGATTTAGTGCGATATACCGAATCGACCGTCTTGATCCAAGGATCGCATCGCCGCTGACGGTTCGTCAAACGGAGGTCTGTAGTTCATGTTATGGGAAAAAGACCGAAGTCGATTCGAAAACGGGGGGGGGGGGGTCCGGGTCTGGCCCGACCCCCCCCCCCCCCCCCGGGCCGGCCCGAACCGGGTCAACCCGACCCGGGTCCGACCTGACCCGGCCGATGGTGCGGCCCGGCACGGCGGCACGGTCCGGCGCGGCGGCGCGGCCGGGGCGCCGCTCGGGTGCCACGCGCGGGGGGCAAAGCCCCCGCCTCCTCTGCTGGCGGCGCGGGTGAAAGCCGCGCCTTGGATCAAACGGCCCCCCCACGTGGGGGACTGCTTTTGAGAAAAACGGGGGGGGCAATGCCCCCCCTTGGTGTAACCGCAGCCCCCCCCCCCCATTATGGGGGGCCATTTTTGGCCAGCTGGGGGAATTAATTCCCCCGGTTCTTCTCCCTTACGGCCGGCCTGACCTGGCCGGACGGTCCTTCCTCAACGGGACCGGCAAGGCCGGTCCCCTTTCCGTCTTCCGACACCGGCGGCCCGGCTAGCCGCCGGTCTTCCCGTTCCGCCGCGGCCCGGAAACGGCCGCGGCCTTCGTCATCCGGAGCGGTGCGACGGCACCGCGCCCCTCCGCCGCGGCCCCGCTCCGGCCGCGGTGCCTTCAGTTTCCTTCTACACGGCGCGACGACGTCGCGTTCTTGATAAACTTTCCGCGGCGCGGCGCGACGGCACCACGCATCTATAGCCGTGCGATTCCCGCGTGGTGCGACGGCACCACGCCATCTCGTTCATCCACAAGAAAATAATAATATTCAAGAACAAAGGAGGGGGGATTCGGCCGTGTTTGTGCGGTCCGGCCCCCCTCTCGTTAGACGATAACACTTAAATATTTATCCACAAGATTGTCATACTAGATACAAGAACGAGAGTAAATAAATAATCAACAACAAAACCCTACCTCGGTTTCAAGAACGATGATCGTTAACGACCCGCGGAAGACGCGTCGCAGCGGTCGGCATCACGGAAGAAGGACGTCGATGTCGTGAAGCGAGGATTCGAAGTTCTTTGATGACGATTTCGTCGCGGGAAATCGTCACGGAGGATATGATGCGGAAGGAGACGTCGTCGGTGTCGCGGGAATGGCGTCGCGGAAGACGATTCCCGAGAATGTGGCGTTCTTCGTCGATGTTCGAAGGTTCTTCGCGTTCTTCGTCGAAGCTTAAAGAAGAAGAAGATGAAGGCTCCAAATTCTCTCAAGATTGTCTAGAGAATTCTAACCCAAATAAAATAATCTAAAGTCTTATTTTATTCATACAATTATCAATTTTAATTTCAAAGGTTTGAAATTCAAACAAATCAACTCCATTAATTAACAAAGTTGTCATGTTCATTAAAAGAGGAGTTTAAGGGAGTTTAAAAAAAAGAAGGTGAAGAGTTATGCTTCGTGTGGGCCCCACCACACTTAATCCTCCCAAGGGAGGTTATGTGGATGTGGGTCCCACTTCTAACTCCCTTTGGGAGAAAATAACCAACAAGTTACAATAAAATTTGTATTACACAATTTTATTTAACTTATTCTAAACTCCCAAAAACTAAGTCTCAACCCGCAATAAACGCAACCTCGGAAAAGGTCTCCTTAAGAGAATATCGGCACTGCGAGTTCATCGGTGTCCTCAGATTTCAATTCCGAGCCCCGGATCAAAAGTTAGAAATTCCCGCTCATTCGTTCACTGAACGTACCCGAGCGAAACTTTGGAAATTGATTCCGGGCACTCCGGGCCTCGGAATCAGGTGCCGTCAGAAACTGAGTTCTTGTAAAATTCCAAATAAAATTAGGAACAAATATACCTTGATTTTTACGGGTCTTTACATTACTCCCACCTCAGGGCTTTACGTCCCCGTAAAGATACATCAAAAACTAGGGAAACAAATGAGGGTACAGAGCACGCATCTGAGCCTCCCGCTCCCATGTGATCTCCTGGAGGTTCTAGTGCTGCCATCTGATGCGCACAAGAGGAATCGATCACCCACGTAGGACCCACTCCTGTCGATCCTATATCTCCACCAGGACCTCCGTAAAAGTCGCCCCATCGTCAACGTCAAGCTCCCCATGGTCAATGATGTGCATCGGGTCGTGCACGTATCTCCTCAGTTGAGACACGTGGAAGACGTCGTGCACCCGGTGCAACTGAGGTGGTAGAGCCAGGCGATAAGCCACGTCGCCAATCCTGTTGAGGACCTGGAAGGGTCCGATGAAGTGCGGAGATAACTTGCCGCCTCGGCCAAATCTCTATATACCACGTCGAGGTGAGACCCGCAAGAAGACGTGGTCGCCATCCTCGAACTCTAGTGGCCTCCGCCTCCTGTCAGTGTATGACTTCTGCCCGCTCTGAGCTGTCCTCATCCGCTCCTGGATGACCTGGACCTTCTCTGTCGTGGCCTGGACCATCTTCGGTCCCACAAGTGCTGACTCCCCAGGGTCTGTCCAGCACAAAAGATATCTACAAGGTCAGCCGTACAACGCCTTGTACGGTGCCATCCCGATGGTGGAGTGGTAGATGTTGTTGTACGCAAACTCCACTAAGGGGAGGTGGTCCTCCCAGCTATGACCAATGTCGAGGACACATGCGCGGAGCATGTCCTCGAGAGTCTGGATGGTCCTCTCCGTCTGACCATCCGTCTGAGGGTGAAAGGCAGTGCTCAGACGTAGCTGTGTCCCAAACGCCTCTTGTAACCCCTTCCAAAGCCGGGAAGTAATGCGAGAATCTCGATCGGAGATGATAGATGATGGCACACCATGGAGCCGCACAATCTCCTGAACGTAGAGACGTCCCAAGCTCTCCACTAAGCCCTGCTCTCTGATGGGTAAGAAGTGTGCCGACTTGGTGAGTCGGTCAACAATCACCGAAATAGAGTCGCGACCTCTGGAGGTGCGTGGAAGTCCAGTCATGAAGTCCATAGATATGCCGTCCCACTTCCACTCCGGAACCTCCAAGGGCTGTACCAAGACTGCTGGTACCAGATGCTCTGACTTCACCTGCTGGCAGGTGAGGCATAGAGAAACGAACTCTGATACAGCCTTCTTCATTCCCAGCCACCCGTGTGTAATCGTCGAGTCTGCTCCCATAGGAGTCTCTAGCCGTAAGGATCGAGCCAACGGCGCTGTCAGAATCTCCGAGCTCCGAACAAGGGCAGCGGCTATGAAAGAGTGACTCGCTCCTGTGTCTATAAGTACTGCAGCAAGGGTGGAATAGACACAGATAGTACCTCGAATCATCTCTGGCGCACCGTGATCGTAGGCCTCTACTACCTGGAGCTGTGCCTGTCTCTGTCCACCAGCTCCCTGTGGTCGGGGTGGACCTCCTGGTGGTGGTGGTGGCAGAGCCTCAAAGCGTCGCCCACCACCTGCTGCTCGGCCAGCTCCTCTACCTCGTCTGCCTCCTCCCTGCGGACCTCCACGGTCGACCCTATGCCTCTGCCTCAGTGGTCCGTCAACCGTCTGCTTCTCCTCGGCACGGCGGCTCGGGCAGTCACGAGCCATGTGGCCCTGCCCGCCGCACGAGTATCACAGCCTGCCTATCGAAAGACTGGCTCCTCGCTATGTGCCCCGCACTGCTGAGCCAGTGTCCTGAGGTCGTCTTCCTGAAGGTCTGGTCTGCCTGGACCCGTGAGTCATCCGTTGACTGCCTGCTGCAGATGACTCTGCCACGTGCCGCCCTGCGTGGGTCTCGGCGTTGGTGTAGACTCAGCAAGGAAGCTCTCGATCCAAAGGGCCCGCTCCAGTACTCCTGTTTGAGTCGGTATGCTGAGGGAGATCAGTGATGCCCTGATCTCGTGTATCAAACCCTGCTTGATGGTCCGGGCCCGGAAGAATGGGTCTCGTACCGTGTCGGTCGAGTAGTGCGAGAGATCAGTAAATCTCGCAGAGTACTGAGCGACCGTCATGCTGCCCTGCCACAGCTAAAGAAGCTATTGGATACGCACCGCACGAAGTGTGGCTGGGACGAACTCTGAACGGAAGAGGCTCTCAAAGTCCGTCCATAGTAGAGATGCCTCATCGTGCACATGGAGCATCAAGCTCCACCATCGGCCCGCTGCTGCGTGCAGTAGGCTTGCAGCGAGGATCACCATGAGGTCTGCAGGTGTCCTCACTAGCCTAAAAACTCGTACCACTACCTCCAGCCAGTCCTCTACTGCCTGGGGGTACGTCTCCCCACGGAACCTAGGCGGTCGCTGGCGCTGGAACTCGTGCAGAGCTCCAAGGTGATGTGCATCGTCAACGGCTGGTGCTGGAAGCATCGGTGGCTCGGCGGGTAGAGCTACCGCCGGTGCCACTTCTGACAAAGGGCCCTGCACCGAGGCCTCGTCGGTCGGTGGGCTGTCGTCACGTTCGACTCTTAGAACCCTAGCTGGATGCAATCGTGGGGCCATCCTGAAAAGGAAACAGGTGCGCCACGGTCAGAATAGTATACCTGGTGAGCTGATATAAAGTAATCATAATGAAAACTTTGAAACACACACGCAATCAATGTTTTCGTGCATTAAGTCAGAAATCAGTAGTCAGGGTACTAGTGTACGGACACGTCGGCCGCCGCACCAACACTGGACTCCCTGGACTGATAACCACACTAAATACGCTAAACATTATTGCTTTACATAGAATAGATCCGAGTTCGCGGTAGAACCGAACTCCATTGATACCAATTTGTCATGACCCGCCCTCGGGGCCCGTGCCGTGACTACCCCAAGCCCGCCTTCCATAGGCCAGGGGCTGGCGACTAGCACCAAGGCGTAATTCCCAGTAAAAAGGGAAGGCATTGCCTTTGAAAAGTAAATAAACACCACAGAGTAAGTAAGCGGAAAAGTAAACACTATGTAAAAATAGAGTACAACTGAAAGTGCGGAAAAGTAAATGGGCCATTATACAAACACAAACTGAAAGTAAAGTACAACTCGAAAGGGAAAACATCAACTGTAAAGTAAAAGCCGCTACACCGAGCTGTCCATTGGAAATCCCACCTTAAGGGTGGGTACAGATAGCTCCACTGCTCCACGGGTCCCACCGTCCGCTCCGAGTACGTCCTGCCCAGTGGTCCACCTCCAGGTACCGTCCTTCTCTACAAGCCTCATCCACGATCAACGTTGTCCGTCGTCTGCAACCAACACAACGTAGTGTGGGCATAGCCCGTGTAGGGGTGAGTATAAGCTACTCAGTAGGGACCCCGAGACCCACGAAAGTCTCCCAAAATCCACAAAGGATAAACCACAAAGGTAAGATACAATCACTAAGTAACAATCGACACTGCTTAGGTATATGCCCATACATATACCTAAGTCATCAATTCCAATACGCTCCAACCTCCGAGCCCAAGTACAACTCAATCCACACAGGAAGGTATACGTATTCGACACATGAAAGCAAAACGAAATCCACACAGGATAGCACAACTCAATCCACACAGGAAAGAAACAGGATTCAGCTCACACATGTATACTTCATCGAAAGACGATAAAGATGATCTCTGATCCATCTAAGTCGTCGGACCCACGAAGGATCGATAGGTAACTAACCCCCGCTAAGACCCACACAGGATCGGGCCCACATAGGACCTGTAGGCGCTGGTTCACACAGGACCACTGAGTGCAATGACACACAAAGGATCGGACCCACACAGGATCGGGCCCACACATGACCTGTAGCACTGATCCACGTAGGATCGCTGAGTGCTGTAGTCATTGTCGTTGAATCCACTAAGGATCTCTGTACTATCTCCGTTGCAGTCACAGTAGCAGTTGCAGTAGCAGTCACAGTCGCAGCCAGCACTAGGGTTCCCGCACACAGCAAGCTCGTTCGGGAGGGTCCGCTCCACGAGCCGAGAGGCTGATACATCAACTGTCACAAAGTCCAGAGTTGATGTATCCAAAAGTTCCGTATCTCCATCAAGAACTCAACGCAACAGACGGCGCGTCGATCGGACGCCCGGTCTGAGAGTTATTGGCTTTTTCGTCCCAGGGGCCCGATTGATTTTTAAGGCAAAACCAACCCGACCGTACTCCACCTGCGTCCAAACATCGGGCGGAGTATGCCAAAAGATCTGTCTCACTAAGAGGAACACAACAAAGCTGACAGTACGTCAATCGGACGTCCGTAGTTCATGATATGAGCGTTTCCGCTCCGAAGGCCCGATTGGTTTCGTGTATGAACCAACCCGGCCGAACTCAAAGTATTCCGAAACTTTGAGTGCGATATAACTAATCGACCGTCTCGATCCAAGGATCACATCGCCGCTGACGGTACGTCAAACGAAGGTCCGTAGCTCAAGTTATGGGCAAACGACCGAATTCGATTCGAAAACGGGGGGTCCGGGTCCGGGCCGACCCGGCCCGACCCCCCCTGGGTCAGCCCGAACCGGGTCGACCCGACCCGGGTCTGACCCGCCCCAGCTGGCGGCGTGGTCCGGCGCGGCGGCGCGGCCGGGGCGCCACTCGGGTGCCACGCGCGGGGGGCAAATCTCCCGCCTCCTCTGCTGGCGGCGCGGCTAAAAGCCGCGCCTTAGATCCAACGGCCCCCCCACGTGGGGGCTTGCTTTTGAGAAAAACGGGGGGGCGCTGCCCCACCTTGGTGTAACCGCGGACCCCCATTATGGGGGGCCGTTTTTGGCCAGTCGGGGGAATTAATTCCCCCGGTTCTTCTCCCTTCCGGCCGGCCTGACCTGGCCGGCCTGTCCTTCCTCAACGGGACTGGCAAGGCCGGTCCCCTTTCCGGCTTCCGACACCGGTGGCCCGGCTAGCCGCCGGTCTTCCCATTCTTCCGCGGCCCAGAACTGGCCGCGACATTCATCATCCGGCGCGGTGCGACGGCACCTCGCCCCTCCGCCGTGGCCCCGCTCCGGCCGCGGCGCATTCGGTTTCCTTCGACGCGGCGCGACGGCGTCGCGTTCTTGATAAACTTTCCGCGGCGCGGCGCGATGGCACCGCGCAACTATAGCCGTGCGATTCCCGCGTGGTGCGACGTCACCACACCATCTCGTTCATCCACAAGAAAATAATAATATTCAAGAACAAAGGAGTGTGTATTCGGCCGTGTTTGTGCGGTCCGGCCCCCCTCTCGTTAGACGATAACACTTAAATATTTATCCACAAGATTGTCATACTAGAACCAAGAACGAGAGTAAATAAATAATCAACAACAGACCCCTACCTCGGTTTCAAGAACGATGATCGTCAACGACCCGCGGAAGACGCGTCGCGGTGGTCGGCGTCATGGAAGAAGGATGTCGATGTCGTGAAGCGAGGATTCGAAGTTCATTGACGATGATTTTGTCACGGGAAATCGTCGTGGAGGAGATGACGCAGAAGGAGACGTCATCGGTGTCGCGGGTATAGCTTCGCGGAAGACGATTCCCGAGAACGTGGCGTTCTTCGTCGATGTTCGAAGGTTCTTCGCGTTCTTCGTCAAAGCTTGAAGAAGAAGAAGATGAAGGATCAGAATTCTCTCAAGATTGTCTAGAGAATTCTAACCCAAATAAAATAAGCTAAAGTCTTATTTTATTCATACAATTATCAATTTGAATTTCAATGGTTTGAAATTCAAACAAATCAACTCCACTAATTAACAAAGTTGTCATGTTCATTAAAAGAGGAGTTTAAGGGAGTTTAAAAAAAAGAAGGTGAAGAGTTATGCTTTGTGTGGGCCCCACCACACTTAATCCTCCCAAGGGAGGTTAAGTGGATGTGGGTCCCACTTCTAACTCCCTTTGGGAGAATATAACCAACAAGTTAAAATAAAATTTGAATTCCACAATTTTATTTAACTTATTCTAAACTCCCAAAAACTAACTCTCAACCTGCAATAAACGCAACCTCAGAAATGGTCTCCTTAAGAGAATATCGGTGCTGCAAGTTCATCGGTGTCGTTGGATTTCAATTCCGAGCACTGGATCAAAAGTTAGAAATTTCCGCTCGTTCGTTCACTGAACGTACCCGAGCCAATCTTCGGAAATTGATTCTGGTCACTCCGGGCCTCGGAATCAGGTGCCGTCAGAAACCGCGTTCTTGAAAAATTCCATAGAAAATTAGGAAAAAATTTCCCTTGAATTTTACGGGACTTGACATTACTCCCACCTCAGGGCTTTACGCCCTCGTAATGATACATCAAAACTAGGGAAACAAATGAGGGTACTGAGCACACATCTGAGCCTCCCGCTCCCATGTGCTCTCCTGGAGGTTCCCGTGCTTCCATCTGATGTGCACAAGAGGAATCGATCGCCCACGTAGGACCCGCTCCTGTCGATCCACTATCTCCACCGGGACCTCTGTAAAAGTCGCCCCATCGTCAACGTCAAGCTCCCCATGGTCAATGATGTGCGTCGGGTCGTGCACGTATCTCCTCAGTTGAGACACGTGGAAGACGTCGTGCACCCGGTGCAACTGAGTTGGTAGAGCCAGGCGATAAGCCACCTCGCCAATCCTGTTGAGGACCTGGAAGGGTCCGATAAAGCACGGAGATAACTTGCTGCCTCGGCCAAATCTCCATATACCACGTCGAGGTGAGACCCGCAAGAAGACGTGGTCGCCATCCTCGAACTCTAGTGGCCTCCGCCTCTTGTCAGCGTATGACTTCTGCCGGCTCTGAGCTGTCCTCATCTGCTCCTGGATGACCTGGACCTTCTCTGTCGTGGCCTGGACCATCTCCGGTCCCACAAGTGCTGACTCCCTAGGGTCTGTCCAGCACAAAGGAGATCTACAAGGTCGGTCGTACAACGCCTCGTAGGGTGTCATCCCGATGGTGGAGTGGTAGATGTTGTTGTACGCAAACTCCACCAAGGGTAGGTGGTCCTCCCAGCTACGTCCAAAGTCGAGGACACATGCGCGGAGCATGTCCTCGAGAGTCTGGATGGTCCTCTCCGTCTGACCATCCGTCTGAGGGTGAAAGGCAGTCCTCAGACGTAGCTGCGTCCCGAACGCCTCCTATAACCCCTTCCAAAGCCGGGAAGTAATGCGATCATCTCGATCGGAGACGATAGATGATGTCACACCGTGGAGCCGCACAATCTCCGGAACGTAGAGACGTCCCAAGCTCTCCACTGTGCCCTGCTCTCTGATGGGTAAGAAGTGTGCCGACTTGGTGAGTCGGTCAACAATCACCCAAATAGAGTCGTGACCTCTGGAGGTGCGTGGAAGTCCAGTCACGAAGTCTATAGATATGTCGTCCCACTTACACTCCGGGACCTCCAAGGGCTGTACCAAGCCTGCTGGTACCTGATGCTCTGCCTTCACCTGCTGGCAGGTGAGTCATCTAGAAACAAACTCTGCTACAGCCTTCTTCATGCCCGGCCACCAGTGCGTAATCATCGAGTCTGCTCCCGTAGGAGTCTCTAGTAGTAAGGATCGAGCCAACGGCTCTGTCAGAATCTCCGAGCTCCGAACAAGGGAAGCGGCTATGAAAGAGTGACTCACTCCTGTGTCTATAAGTACTGCAGCAAGGGTGGAATAGACACAAATAGTACCTCGAATCATCTCTGGCGCGCCGTGATCGTAGGCCTCTACTGCCTGGAGCTGTGCCTGTCTCTGCCCACCTGCTCCCTGTGGTCGGGGTGGACCTCCTGGTAGTGGTGGTGGCAGAGCCTCAAAGCGTCTCCCACCACCTGCTTCTCAGCCAGATCCTCTGCCTCATCCGCCTCCTCCATGCGGACCGCCACGGTCGACCCTCTACCTCTGCCACGATGGTCCCTCAACCGTCTGCTGCTCCTCGGCACGGCGGGTCGGGCAGTCACGAGCCATGTGGCCCTGCCCGCCGCACGAGTAGCACTGCCTACCTCTCGAAAGACTGGCTCCTCGCTGTGTGCCCCACACTGCTGAGCCAGTGTCCTGAGGTCGTCTGCCTAAAGGTTTGGTCTGCCTGGACCCCTGAGTCATCCGTAGACTGCCTGCTGCAGATGACTCTGCCACGTGCCGCCCTGCGGTGGGTCTCGGTGCTGGTGTAGACTCATCAAGGAAGCTCTCGATCCAAAAGGCCCGCTCCAGTACTCCTGTCTGAGTCGGTATGCTGAGGGAGATCTGCGATGCCCTGATCTCGTTTCTCAAACCCTACTCGAAGGTCCGGGCCCGGAAGAATGGGTCTCGTACCATGTCGGTCGAGCAGCGCGAGAGATCAGTAAATCTCGCCGAGTACTGAGCGACTGTCATGCTGCCCTGTCGCAGCTGATGAAGCTCCTGGATACGCACCGCACGAAGGGTGGCTGGGACGAACTCCAAGCGGAAGAGTCTCTCAAAGTCCATCAATAGTAGAGATGCCTCCTCGTGCACCTGGAGCATCAAGCTCCACCATCGGCCCGCTGCTGCGTGCAGTAGGCTCGTAGCGAGGATCACCATGAGGGCTGCAGGTGTCCTCACTAGCCTAAAAACTCGTACCACTGCCTCCATCCAGTCCTCTACTGCCTGGGGGTCCTTCTACCCACAGAACTTAGGCGGTTACTGGCGCTGGAACTCGTGCAGAGCTCCAAGGCGACGTGCATCGTCAGCGGCTGGTGCTGGAAGCATCGGTGGCTCAGCGGGTATAGCTACTGCCGGTTCCACTGCTGACAAAGGGCCCTGCACCGAGGCCTCGTCGCTCGGTGGGCTGTCGTCATGCTCGACTCTCAGAACCCTAGCTGGCTACCGTTGTGGGGCCATCCTGAAAAGGAAACAGGTGCGCCACGGTCAGAACAGTATACCTGGTGAGCTGATATAAAGTAATCACAATGAAAAATTTGAAACACACATGCAATCAATGTTTTCGTGCATTAAGTCGGAAATTAGCAGTCAGGGACCTGGTGTACGGACACGTCGGCCACCGCACCAACACTGGACTCCCTGGACTGATAACCAAACTCAATACGGTAAACATTATTTCTTCACATAGAAAAGATCAGAGTTCCCGGTAGAACCGAACTCCTTTGATACCAATTTGTCACGACCCTCCCTCGGGGCCCGTGCCGTGACTACCCCAAACCCGTCTTCCATAGGCCAGGGGCTGGCGACTAGCACCAAGGCGTAATTCCCATTAAAAAGGGAAGGCATTGACTTTGAAAAGTAAACAAACACCACAGAGTAAGCAAGCAGAAAAGTAAACACTAAGTAAAAACAGAGTACAACAAAAAGTGCAGAAAAGAAAATGGGCCAGTATACAAACCCAAATTGAAAGTAAAGTACAACTCGAAAGGGAAAAAAGCAACTGTAAAGTAAAAGCTGCTACACCGAGCTTTCCACTGGAAATCCCACCTTAAGGGTGGGTACAGATTGCTCCACTGCTCCACGGGTCCCACCGTCCGCTCCAAGTATGTCCCACCCAGTGGTCCACCTCTAGGTACCGTCCTGCTCTGCAAGCCTCAACCACGATCAATGTTGTCCGTCGTCTGCAACCAACACAATGTAGTGCGGGCATAGCCCGTACAGGGGTGAGTATAAGCTACTCAGTAGGGACCCCAAGACCCTCGAAGGTCTCCCAAAATCCACAAAGGATAAACCACAAAGGTAAGATACAATCACTAAGTAACAATCGACACTGCTTAGGTATATGCCCATACATGTACCTAAGTCATCAATTCCAATACGCTCCAACCTCCGAGCCCAAGTACAACTCAGTCCACACAGGAAAGTATGCGTATTCCACACAGGAAAGAAAAATGAAATCCACACAGGATAGCACAACTCAATCCACACAGGAAAGCAATAGGATTCAGCTCACATAGGTATACTTCATCGAAAGACGATAAAGATGATCTCTGATCCATCTAAGTCGTCGGACCCACGAAGGATCGATAGGTAATTAACCCCCGCAAAGACCCACACAGGATCGGGCCCACACAGGACCTGTAGGTGCTGGTTCACACAGGACCGCTGAGCTCAATGACCCACACAGGATCGGGCTCACACAGGACCTGTAGCACTGATCCACGTAGGATCGCTGAGTGTTGTAGTTGTCGTCGTCGAATCCACTAAGGATCTCTGTACTGTCATCGTCGCAGTCATAGTAGCAGTAGCAGTAGCAGTCACAGTCGCAGCCAGCACTAGGGTTCTCGCACACAGCATGCTCGTTTGGGAGGGTCCACTCCACGTGCCGAGAGGCTGATACATCAACTGTCAAAAAGTCCAGAGTTGATGTATCCAAAAGTTCCGTATCGCCAACAGGAAGTCAACGCAATAGACGACGCGTCGATCGGACGCCCGGTCTGATAGTTATTGGCTTTTTCGTCCCAGGGACCCGGTTGAATTTTAAGGCAAAACCAACCTGACCGTACTACACCTGCGTCCAAACCTCGGGTGGAGTATGCCAAAAGATCCGTCTCACTAAGAGGAACACAACAAAGCTGACGGTACGTCAATCGGACGTCTGTAGTTCAAGATATGAGCATTTCCGCTCCGAAGGCCCGGTTGGTTTCGTGTACGAACCAACCCGGCCAAACTCAAAGTATTCCGAAACATTGAGTGCGATATATCGAATCGACTGTCTCAATCCAAGGATCGCAATGCCACTGACGGTTCATCAAACGGAGGTCCGTAGCTCATGTTATGGGAAAAAGACCGAAGTCGATTCGAAAACAGGGGGTCCAGGTCCGGGCCGACCCGGCCCGGCCGGCGGCGCGGTCCGGCGCGGTGGCGCGACCAGGGCGCCGCTCGGGTGCCACGTGCGGGGGGCAAAGCCCCCGCCTCCTCTGCTGGCGGCGCCGCTGAAAGCCGCGCCTTTGATCAAACGACCCCCCACGTGGGGGCCTGCTTTTGAGAAAAACGGGGGGGGGGCACTGCCACCCCCCCTTGGTGTAACCACGACCCCCCCATTATGGGGGGCCGTTTTTGGCCAGCCGGGGGAATTAATTCCCCCGGTTCGTCTCCCTTCCGGCCGGCCCGACCTGGTCGGCCGGTCCTTCCTCAATGGGACCGGCAAGGCCGGTCCCCTTTCTGGCTTCCGACACCGGCGGCCCGGCTCGCCGCCGGTCTTCCCGTTCTGCCGTGGCCCGGAACCGGCCGCGACCTTCGTCATCCGGTGCGGTGCGACGGCACCGCGCCCCTCTGCCGCGGCCCCGCTCCGGCCGCGGCGCCTTCAGTTTCCTTCGACGCGGCGCGACTGCGTCGCGTTCTTGATAAACTTTCTGCGGCGCGGCGCGACGGTGCCACGCAACTATAGCCGTGCGATTCCCATGTGGTGCGACGGCACCACGCCATCTCGTTCATCCACAAGAAAATAATAATATTCAAGAACAAAGGATGGGGGATTCGGCCGTGTTTGTGCGGTCCGTCCCCCCTCTCGTTAGATGATAACACTTAAATATTTATCCACAAGATTGTCATACTAGAACCAAGAACGAGAGTAAATAAATAATCAACAACAAACCCCTACCTCGGTTTCAAGAACGATGATCGTCAACGACCCGCAGAAGACGCGTCGCGGTGGTCGGCGTCACGGAAGAAGGACTTCGATGTCGTGAAGCGAGGATTCGAAGTTCCTTGACGACAATTTCGTCGCGGGAAATCATCGCGGAGGAGATGACGCGGAAGGAGACGTCGTCGGTGTCGCGGGTATGGCGTCGCGGAAGACGATTCCCGAGAACGTGGCATTCTTCGTCGATGTTCGAAGGTTCTTCGCGTTCTTCATCAAAGCTTGAAGAAGAAGGAGATGAAGGCTCCAAGTTCTCTGAAGATTTTCTAGAGAATTCTAACCCAAATAAAATAAGCTAAAGTCTTATTTTATTCATACAATTATCAATTTGAATTTCAAAGGTTTGAAATTCAAACAAATCAACTCCATTAATTAACAAAGTTGTCATGTTCATTAAAAGAGGATTTTAAGGGAGTTTATAAAAAAGAAGGTGAAGAGTTATGTTTCGTGTGGGCCCCACCACACTTAATCATCCCAAGGGAGGTTAAGTGGATGTGGGTCCCACTTCTAACTCCCTTTGGGAGAAAATAACCAACAAGTTAAAATAAAATTTGTATTCCACAATTTTATTTAACTTATTCTAAACTCCCAAAAACTGACTCTCAACCCGCAATAAAAGCAACCTCGGAAAAGGTCTCCTTAAGCGAATATTGGCGCTGCGAGTTCATCGGTGACATCGGATTTCAATTCTGAGCACCAGATCAAAAGTTAGAAATTTTCGATCGTTCGTTCACTGAACGTACCCGATCCAAAGTTCGGAAATTGATTCCGGGCACTCCGGGCCCCGGAATCAGGTGCCGTCAAAAACCGCGTTCTTGTAAAATTCCAATGAAAATTAAGAAAAAATTTCCCTTGAATTTTACAGGTCGTCACAATGGAATTGAGAATCTAGGGGGTGGAAGATCGACCCTGGAGGCGAGAAGGGGTTCAGAGACTCATAGATCCCCCTGATGTGTGCTGCAGTCCATCTATACAGGAGGTGGAATATCCCGCATATCCTTGGTTTCCTCTACCCCTCGCTGACGTGTCACAACATCTTATACAACATGGAGAGCATCAAGATCCCTAGGATGACCCACCCTCCTATCAAAAATGTGGATTCCATGATGAAAGTTCTTGGTCTCACTCCCATTATGGTGTCCAACACCGGCAGGATCCAACCATAGATGAGAGTTGCAATTAATGCAGCCTGCCAGACTATTGGAAGTTGCTTAGTGCTGATAACGAACCCCCAAGTCCTCCACTGGTTATCTTCCTACAACTACCAGTATGAGTGTTCCTAACTTCGGGCCCCCTTTGGGAATGTTCTAGGTCTCATCGATAACTGATGGTCTACCAGGAAGTTCAGAAACTTTTGGAAACAATGCCCAAAGTGGACATTCCACATGGCCTCCTTATCCTCTCCTGGCATAAGCTCCAACAATGCCATAGCTAGATGTGACATCTACTCTAGATCCTCCCACGCACCCATTGTAGGGAGTAATTCTTTGTACATCGCACCTAATATCGGGACCCCCCGAGATCTAATGCACATCCCATAAGCTGATGCCAACCTCCCCGTGATGCAGGAGGAAGGTATTGGCCACTAAGGACCACCATCTCAACAGCTTTCGGCATTAGCTGCTTCGGCTAGTAGATGTTAAACTGGGAATCCCTTGCTGCCTCATACACACCCACTCTTCTCCGCTCCACTCCAAACTCCTCAAATTAGGTGCCTACCCAGTAGGCCAAGGCCCAATCATCCATGAAGTTCCCACCCTGGAACATGTCCCATTCCTTATACCACACCTTCTTCGGGTTCCCCAGCGCTACCTTGAGGATAGTTCGGAACAATGTAGGGGACATCTCGGGCTGCAATTCCTTCCCGTCGATGTTGTTCAGATGGATGTATAAGAAGTCGGTAATGATTTCCGTGATTTCCACCCGGGCATTTCCATCGGCCTCCCTGATCCATCGGTTCTGACATGGTATGCTTCGGAACCAGTAAGCTGGCTCATCCCTACTTGCTTCAGAGATGAAGATGTCATCCCTCATCCTAAATCCATATAAGGGAATCCTCCTACACAATGGATAGTAATTTTGGATCTCCCGTAGTAGCTATACTAATGAACTATGGTCTGAGTGGCTACAGACTAACTCTCATAGTCCTAGACTATTCGCCATCTCATCCCTCCAGGCGGCATCTGCAAGGACCCTCTAGGAATCTTCTTGGTGGGATATTTAGTTCTGGAACTTGAACTATTTTTTGGTTGCTTCGTGAAGCTCATTCAGAAAGTGCATTGGATAAGACTATTCTTGAATACTATTCGTCGAACCCTACCTAGTCGTTCAAGTGCCGGATCATGGAGCACAAACAAGAAGTCGAGGACTCGTTGTGCGCCGTGATGAATCGATTTTCAGAGAACTCTCATGATGTACGCAGAGCATCGATAATTGAGAGTGCAAAAGGAAAAATTCATAGAGAAGGGAAAGGAAAAAAGAAAGAACAACTCTATAATTTATAGGCGATGACCATCGGAGCTTCGCGTCACTCCCAGTTCACACCGAGCATCACGACATGCTCAGCCCGCACATCCCTTATTAGCCTCGCGAGCCCTCTTCATGAGCCAGCATAAAAAACGGCTGAGGATTTTGGAAATTACCCTTAGACATTGACCCTTTATCTCTCTGTGGCTCCATGTTTGAGAGGGGTCATTTTTTGGCACCAAAATTCAGGACAGAGATGAATCCAAAACGAAGGCACCATTAACTGCCTCATGAAGCTATTTCACAGAGTCCCACCTAGCACCGAGCATGCTGCGAAGCAAGGAGGTGGGAATATCTGCGAACGCATTTGACGTTCTCGAGCCCGCTGCAATGCAAAGAGGCAGGATGCTTGTATAACACATTTGATGTTCGCGATCCAGCCGCGAAGAAAATAGGTGGGATGCTCGGTGAAGGAATTTGACGTTCGTGATCCCACAGCGAAGCATGGAGCTGGGACGCTTGGCGAATGCATTTGAAGTTAGCGATCCCACCGTGAAGCTAGGTGGCGGGATTCCCCGTGAACGCATTTGATGTTCTCAAGACTGCTGTAAAGAAACCATGTATATATTCACACTGCATAAGCTCTGATTTGTGGCTCCTCTTGCTGATAAATACTGGGCTTCCCCTGAGCCCAATGGATAGAAAATCCGACCTTTTGACTTCCCAGCTCCCAAATCACGAAGCACCCTTCTTCTATGCGAACCAAAAGCTATGCAAGGTACTTATTCTCTTCAAAGTTCCTCCCCATTGTCTCGTTTTGATCCCCTCATCTGGGAGGGATAACTTTCATGAAGCCTAAGGGCCTTCGCGGAGGAAAGGGATCCTCAAGGGGACTCAGGTTATCGCGAAGCGTTTATTCGTTGTGAAACACCCTTCATGTACACATGATCCCCATACTATGGAAGGGTCACTGTACTTCGAGATGCACATTGCTTCATGACATCTTGCTTCGCGAGGCACATTTTCTCCACGAGGAAGTGCTCGGAAAATGTCTTTCCACTTCACGAACCACCTACCGTATGCACCTCTACCTTGTGCTTATGCTGACACACCCCACTTCTCGAAACACACCCCTTCACAAGTTCCCTCCACCACACGGAGAAATAGATCTTCCCAAGTCCCCTTCATATGAACCCCTTTTCTTAGGAATTCCTTTTCTCGTGCGACCCTCCAGGTTTATACGATGTGACTTCAATGTCCCTGGGCGATACTGCCCATTGCGTTTCATTGCCTCATTCTTCTTTTCGTAGACACACTAATGCCTATTTCTTTTTGGCAAAGCCATGCTAACGTGGACCCCTGATGGTTCGCTCCATGACACCCCCTCACCGCGACATTTCATGTCCCCTGTTTGAACCAAGAAGCAGGGGGTACCAGTTATGAAATTCCTAGGGGTGCGGAGAAAACCCACCTCGTCTGAGCTACAGAACATTAAATTGTCAAGAACCTTCTTCCTCAACACTTGACATTAAACTGTGACCTCACCCCATGCATCGCACATGGGTTACCCCCACCTTGGACATTCTCCACGCCCACCAGTATCCCAGGGGATGATTTCCTTTTTATGGGAGTGGAATTTGTCTCCGGGGAAAGGGAAATCATGACAGTGTAAGCCCCTTATATTCTTGTGGGAGGCATCATCTCTAGACCTCATTTCTTCATCGGTCCCCAGGGCATGCGAAGGGCATGATGGGGAATGCTGATTCTTCTTTCTTCGGTCCCAAGTCCCTCTTCAACTGCGCTTTGTCGCCACCGAGCCACCATCTTGGAGTAAGTCCCGACTTCTTGGGATGCTAACCATGCCTAAGTCCATGTTTCCTCTTTGGGTTTGTGATCAAGTGTAATCCCTACTTCACTTCCCATGGACGCACCTTTTGTGACATGATCATCGGGTCTCTACTATCTCTTGTTTTTCACAACAAGCATGACTCATTTGTGATTAGAGCGAGCACCGACCATGACATCTTTCTTGGGCCGCCTCAAAGCATAACCACCAAATACCACATGAACTACAAAGACTTTGATCCTTTCCAAAGAGAGGTATGTAAGAAGCCTCCTCGATGTTCAATCCCAACACCCAGTTGTCCCGAAACCCCTTTGTGTCGGTTCAATCGCCCATTTTCCCTTGAACTATGTAGACTTTGATCCTTTATAAGATAGGGTATGTTGGAAGCCTCCACGAGGTTCATGCCCACCACCTGGTCATCCCGACTACCTTCATGTCAGTTCACCAACACCTTGGGCAGATTTAGAGAGTAAACCCCAAATGCCCCCATATCCTGAACAATGTGGCCATTAATCTTTTCCAAGGTAGGGTATGTAAGAAGCCTCCACAAGGTTCAAGCCCACCACTTCAGTCGCTCCGACCTCCTTCAAATCGGTTCACCTCCGTCACACGTGACGTTAAACTATATCCCACATTCTGAACTACGTATTCTTTGATCATTTCCATGGATGGTTACATAGTAAGCCTCAATGAGGTTCGATCCCACCAACTTCCATTGGTCTCGACCATCTTCACATTGGTGAACTAATCCCACCGCCCACCGGACCCCAGGTCTACCTTCACATCGGTTCCCATCCACCTGAACTACGAAGTCTTTGATCCTTTCCAAGGCAAGGTACATAGGAAGCCTCCATGAGGTTCATTCCCAACACCCAGAAGTCTTGACCCCCTTCACATATGTTCACCACCATCCCGCATGACATTAAACTGTGGACCTCATTCAGTGGTAATCCATTGTCACTCAATTCAGCAATAAGCCGTTGTCACTCCATTCCGTGGTAATCCGTTTTCATTACATTTCAGCGGTAATCCATTGGGACCTTAATCAGCGGTATTATGTTGTGACCCTAAGCAGTGGAAAGCCATTTTAACCTTAATCAATAGTAATCCATTGTGACTCTATGCAGCAGTAAGTCGTTGTGACCTCATCAGTGTTAATTTGCTAACAGCCCTATCCAACGGTAATCCATTGTTACCTCAATCAGTGGTAAGCCATTGAAACCCCATCCTGTGGTAAGCCATTGATGTAACGAACTGAACCCGTCCATCCACCCGAATAGTGCCGAACAGGCCGGGTGTCTCTACCATATGCGCACCTCCCCTGAACGCCAAAGGCTGCCGACTAGCAGCGAGGGTCTAATAGGTATAGTGGGCAGGCTATACCCTCCTGGAGGAATAAAATGGTACTGGTCCGAGTAGAATACTAAATCTACAGTGGAAATAAATGACTCAGCAAACTCGAACCAGACCTACATAGCCGATGCACATTCAATAACATAAACAGCGGAAGCAATATAAAAACAATAACAACAAAAAGTAAACAGAATGTCATGCCAACAATCAACTGCAATAACTACTAATACAACCAATAATGCATCCAAAAAAGTCATAGAAATCAATATATATATATATCACGACGCCAATGGATAACGAGCCGTAGCTACAATATAAATTAGACATGCTGATGAAAGAAAATAATTCTAAACAAGTAACTCTAATATGGCACGACCTCGGGGTTTTTTCCGGTATCCAAGTCAACAGCACTAAAGTCTAGCTCCTGAGGCTAACCCTTTACCTACACACAATTTCTTAAATTACACACGCATCCCGAAGGGCCCGTGTAGGGTGTGAGACAAGTATCAGTATGATACCACCTAGAGGTGCGTACCTAATATAAGTGTTTAAGAAGAAATGATCATATAATAAAAACAGAAAACAGTGGAATGCCCAAAAGTAAACAAAGACTTCACTGGTGCTCAACAGCCACCAGGAAGTGTCACCTGCTTCGGCCAATGCCGAAAATTCTGATCTGTAGCCCGACACCTCATGCCACCTGACACCATGTGACTCAAGTAACGACGTCCCGAAGGCATTCCCAATCATCGTAACCTAGATCGAAAGCTCATCCTACCCATGGAAAAAGATCTGGAGGAACATCGATACCTGTCCTCAAAAGATAACCAGAGGGACAGTGATGTTTGCCTTCAAATCACGGCGAGCCTCTACCCCTAACCTGACCACCTCAAATCTGTCTCTGGAAGGCTCTTCACCTTCCTCGTGGCTTTCTATGGGAAGAACACCCAAACAAGAAATACATAACCGCAACTATCGGGGGCCTCTACCCAGTGAGTGGCTGTACTACCTCCTCTCGAAGTCTACCTGTGTGCACACTACTCAAAAGTACCCGGTGAGCCGTAATCACCCCAGTATGTCCCAAGCCACTGCACCTCTGACACCTTGTGTCCCTGCAAACCTGTCGCTGAAGTCAAATGGCCTCGCCATCCAAGTAACCTGTCCCAAATCCCAACCTGACAGTCCAACTGCCTCAACCGACGTCCATGACGCCCAATCCCGTGGTAGAAACCACCCAAAGTATCCCAAGCCAAAGCCCCCACCTGTGGTCCCCATCACTCAACAGTATATCCGGGTCATGCCCAACACAACAAGCAGTTCAACACAGGCAATATCACACATTGCATTTTCATACTTGGAAGCATCACTTTAAGCAGAAGAAAACTAAACAATCCAATTGCACTAACCTGTGCTATCCCATACCAGCACCTAACTCATTCACGATTTAAGAATTAAACTAAATAGTTTAACTTGAGACATTCAATAAACATTATAAAGACAACAGTTTAAACAATGGTCCAATTCACACGCATTTTGGCACCCCCTGCCGAATTTTCCCAAATGAGAAATGACCTCTAACCCAGTCTCTCTCAATAGCAACAGGGTTAGGGAATACCCAGAGGCATTCCATAATGTAGATAATTAAATAAAAACAAATAAACATGGTCTCTCTCAACTCCTACCGCTGTGCCCGAAGGTCGCAACCCCAAATTGTCTACAAAAACATGAAAGAAGGTATGCACCACCCACCGCGTACTCGTATGATGAAACTTCTTTTGATTTCAGCCTCTGAATCGGACTAAATCGCTGTAGATCTGCATTTTAGTCACATCCGGAAATTCCATTTAGACGGAATCTGCGGAGAAATAGGTGAGGAATCAAGGGAAAAGAAGGGTGCGGGAGGATAGCCTTTCTGACGTGGTCCCACTTCCACTGAAGGATCGAAGAACGGAGGTCATATGGAGATTCTGGAAGGGTTTACATTTTTAGGAGTTCTCAGACAAACTATTCATCCAAAGGGAAAGAATAAGGGAAATCTGGGAATGAGGCGTGATGATGCCTCAGTCGGTCAAATAAAAAAAGTAAACAACATGTTTTTACAAAGTTCACACCATGTATATGTGTTTCCGTACTCTGACTTAAGCGGAGTCCAGCACATGGCCTGGACCGTGCACACGGCCAACACACCGCCAGGGTCTCGGCCGCTACACAGGGAAAGGGTACACGGCGTGTCAAAGAAAGATATATGCCGCGTAGATTGAAATTTACACCTGGGCACAACATGACATGTAATTTTCCTCACACGAGTAAGTGATACACGTTGTGTCTATAAATACACGCTGTGTAGTAGGAAATTTCTACACGATTTTCACACAGCATGTACTCGGCGAGCACACGGCCAGTCACTCGGGTAAATCTTACACAGTGTGTACTTAATGTACACAGCGTGTAGTCTGGAAATTTCTAGAAACTGCCATGATTTTCCAGACTTCTCAAAAACCAGTCAAAAGTTTAAATAGGGCCGGGTTTTGACCCGTTTCTAAAAACTCGGGTTCTTACAAACTCCCCACCTTAACGTAGCTCGTCCCCGAGCTACCAAACGAAACCAGGAGATGTCACTGAACACGTCCATCCCTGTTAAACAACCCAGACTACCCCTGTCTCAAGGTTCATGCTAAATTCCTAAACAAAATCTCCCTACCTTAGGAATCTCCTACTCGGTCTCATCCTGAACAGATCTCATGGAAAACAAATAAAAAAACAAGGCCCAATGACCCATTTCCCGGACCCATGGTCCTCCTGTGACACGTCGTCGCCCCTGTGCCTCCTCGGTGCTCATGTGTCGCTTCTAACATCCAACGTAACTCTCACCGCGTCAGAGTATGCCTCCCTAAGGTCCTGCATCTAACAGATTCTCAATTCAAACCTAGTGCCATGCACCTCAAGTAACCTGCATCCACGATGCCTCGATGCCCATAGCACCTCAAGTAACCTGCATCCATGATGCTCCTGATGCCACATATCTCAAATATAAAAAAAATATAAAACGAATCTGATATGTTGAAAATCCCACTAACTAGCATCTAGTCAGTTCACAAGTATCATGTGCAGCCTGTGCAATCAACCAGACATGCCTCAATAGGATATTCCAAAAGAAAGTAAAGAACTCATGACCACACCCGTGGTGTACCTGCCACCGTCGTTGGCTCTCCAGCCTTCTCAAGCCCTGGTAGCTCCATGGCTTGAACCTGACCTGACACACGGCTCCCTGATGCATGTCCTCCCTGCGGTGCTGCCCTAGTCTCCGGCCACGGACCCCTCAGATGGGTCCTACTATCCCTGTCACGTCCTCCGCGTGCATCTGAACCTCAGCTACCCTCTCCTAGTACCAAACCTAAACCAACTCCTGATGCCACAGTCTGTCCTGGTCCCTGTCTTCTGGCTGTATGAGATGGCTTCCTGCAAAACCCCTCCAGATGCCCGACCTGTCCACATGCCCAACACTCCTTTGGGGGCCTATCACACGGAGCCCGAACATGTCCCTGTTGTCCAAATTGAATACAATCCACTGCTGAACAGCCACGAGGTGGTCTAGCTGAGTCCTTGGTCTACCCGCCCTGCTAGAACTCATCTCTCCCCCGCTTCCTGCTATCTGTACCATCACCTGAAGTTATCCCCTACCAAAATGAGATTTTTCTCTCTTGTTTCCCTCGGATCTGAGTGCCTGGTTCACCCCCTAGGAGAAGGAACCCCACCTTAAGATGTTTACCTGAACCCGAATGGCGTGTCTTATGCTGTCCTCAAAGCGCCTCACCTTAGCTGCATCATCACTCACCATACTAGGTGAAAAATGGGACAACACTGTAAATGTAGCTGCATAATCCATGACGGACATGTCTCCCTGTTGAAGACTCAATAACTCCCGATCTCTCTCTACCTTCAGTGTCTCCGGATAAAAGTGCTCGAAAAACCTGTCCTCAAAGTCCTTCCACGCCAGTCCCTCGTGCCTACGAGCCTGTACCTGCCCATCCCACCAACTTTTCACCTATCCTATCAGCATGTACATCGCCAGTTTGGCCCTCCTCCCTGGAGGCATCTTGAGCTACTCAAAGATCATGTGCATACTCTCTATCCAGTTCTCTGCCGCCTGTAGACCACCCTCACCCTGAAAAAGCGGTGGGTGCTACGACTAAAACTCCCACGTCAGATACGCCATAGAAGGCTCTTTACCCTGCGTGCCTCTGTCAATCCCATACAAGATGTGAACTAGGCTTTCTCGAAGCTACTCTTCAATCCACGATCCGAATGATGCCAAACCCAGCTGTTGCCCTGCCTGCACTGGATCTTGAACCTGATCCTGTCCCTGAGCCTGTACCTGCGGCTCATGCTCTGCCTGCACCAGATTCTGAACCAGATCATGCGATACCATATCCTCTCCTACCTGTCACTCCATCGTGTCATGAAGAAGTAACCAGCTGAATACCATAAATGGTCAGACATCCCACATAAATCTATATTACAATATATTCTATGCATATAAGGGAAACAGTAAAAGGTGGTGCATAACAACTACCCTTAATTCCCCTCACTGTAACCCATGCCCCTCGGCATCCCGACCTCATGGACTCCTTACCTTCCCTCCACAGATCCAAGTATCATTAGTACCTCGAGCCATGCCCGTCCTGACAACCAACGTTTCCTCAATCCTGACGATCGAGTCACCCAATCTTGACAGTTACACAACCTCAACCATAGTACATGTCTTCTCTCATAAGATCCAAAACCAAATATCCTGCAACATGCAATTTTTTTTTCAAAAATACAAAGCATGGAATATACATTTCCATAAACAAGGAATTATATGTGGAGTTTTACCTGTCCACATTTCAAAGCATACATCTCATGACAATTGATTTTATTCACATGGTATTATCACTTCACAAAGCATACATGCAGTTATGAAAATGAAATACTCTAAAATGTTCCTATCAAATGTGAACAATTATGCCTTTCCATATTGGCCAAGGTTTTCATGTCATAATCAGCAACATCACATAACAAGTGAACCACCGAGGTGGAAATCATTGAAACTGTAATCTGAGAAAAAAGAAAACAGCAATTCACACCCCCGACAACTAAATCGATCCCTCATACATGGGGCTGTAGGCTCCCAAGCACAAGTTCAAAAATCTAGTTCCAACAACAACCCACCTCCAGTCTACCATATTCCAAATAGTAAAACCAACAAGAAATAAAAAGAGATGTCTCAAACTCATTAGTAACCAACAAAGCAATGCTACTAAATCCTTGTCAAGAACCCTCTCTGATACCACTTTGTAATGACCCGGACCTGGCCAGCCAGCCGAACAGTGCAGAATGGGTCGGGTGTCACTACCTTAGGCGCACCTCCCTTGAACGCCAAAGGCTGCCTACTAGCAGCGAGGGTCTGATAAGTATTGTGGGGAGGCTATACCCTCCCGGAGGAATAAAATGGTACCGGTCCGAGTAGAATACTAAATCTGCAGTGGAAATAAATGACTTAGAAGACTCGAAACAGACCCGTATAGAGGAAGCACATTCAATAACAATAAACAACGGAAGCAATAGAAAAACCACAGCATTAGAAAGTAAACAAAATGTCATGCTAGCAATTAACTGCAATAACTACTAATACAACCAAGAATGCATCCAAACAAGTCATACAAATACATACATACATATATATATATCACGGCGCCAATGGCTAACTAGCCATAGATACAATATAAAGTAGACATGCTGATGCAAGAAAAGAATAATAAACAAGTACCTCCAGTACGGAATGACCTCAGGGTCCGTGCCAGTCTCCAAGTCAACAGCACTAAATTCCAGCTCCTGAGGCTGACCCATTACATGTACGAAATTTCATAAAGTCTACACGCGTCCCGAAGGGCCCGTTAGGGTGTGATACAAGTCTCAGTAGGATACCACCCAGAGGTGCGTACCTAATATAAGTGTTTAGGTAGACTTCCTCATATAAGAAAAATAGTAAACAGAGCAATTCCCAAAAGTAAACAAAGACTTCACTGGTGATCATCATCCACCAGGAAGTGTCACCTACTTCGGCCAACGCCGGAATGTCTGATCTGCAGCCCGACACATCGTGCCACCTGACACCATGTGTCTCGAGTACCGAAATCCCAAAGTCACACCCAATCATCGTAACCCAGCTTGAAAGCTCATCCTTCCCATGGAACAACATCTAGAGGAACAACGATACATGTCCTCAAAAGATAACCAGTGGGACAACGATGTCTTCTCTCAAATAACGGCGAGCCTCTGCCCCCAACCTGACTGCCTAAAAGCTATCTCCTGAAGGCTCATCACCTTACACATGGCTTCCTATGGCAAGAACCCCCAAAACAAAAATACCTAACCGCAACTATCGGGGGCCTCTACCCAGAGAGTGGTCGTACCACATCATCTCGGCGTATATCTGTGTGAACAGTACTCAAAAGTACCCGGTGAGCGGTAATCACCTCAGTATGTCCCAAGACACAACACCTCTGACACCTCATGTCCCTGCAAACCAATCGCTTAAGTCAGATGGCCGCATCATCCAAGTAACCCAGGCCAAATCCCAACCTGACTGTCCAACTGCCTCAACCGACGTCCAAGACACCCAATCCCGTGGTAGCAACCACCCTATGTATCCCGAGCCAAAGCCCCAACCCGTGGTCACCATCACTCAACAGTATATCTGGGCCATGCCCAACACAACAAGTAGTACAACAGAGGAAATATCACACATTGCATATTCATACTTGGAAGCATCACTTTAAATAGAAGAAAACTAAACAGTCAAATTGCACTAACCTGTGCTATCCCATACCAGCACCTAACTCATTCACGATTTAACAATTAAACTAAAAAGTTTATCTCGAGACATTCAATAAACAGTATAAACACAGCAGTTTAAACAATGGTCCAATTCACACGCATTTCGGCACCGCCTGCCGAATTTTCCCAAATGAGCAACGACCTCTAACCCAGTCTCTCTTAATTGCAACAGGGTTAGGTAATACCCAGAGGCATTACATAATGTAGATAATTAAATAAAAACAAATAAACCAGGTCTCTCTCAACACCCGCCGTCGCGCCCGAAGGTCGCAACCCCAAATTTTCTACGAAAACATGAATGAAGGTATGAACCACCCACCTCTTACTCGTACGATGACACTCCTTTAATTTCATCCTCTGAGTCAGACTGAATCACGGTACATCTGCGTTTCCGACAAATCCAGCAATTCTTTTCGGACGGAATCTGTGGAGAAACAGGTGAGTAATCAAGGACGACGAATGGTGCGCAAGGTTAGCCTTTCCGATGTGGTCCCGCTGCCACTGACAGATCGAAGAACGGAGGTCATCCGGATATTCTGGAAGGGTTTATGTTTTTCGGGAGTTCTCAGACGAACAGTTAATCCATAGGGAAAGAAGAAGGGAAATCTGGGAATGAGGCGCGACGACACCTCGATCGGTCAAATGAAAAAATGTACATGTTGTGTATTTACAAAGTACACGCCATGTATATGTGTTTCCGTACTCTGACTTAAAGCGGAGTCCAGCACATGGTCTGGACCATGCACATAGTCAACACACGGCCAGGGTCTCGGACGCTACATGGGGAAAGGGTACACAGCATGTCAAGGAAGGCTACACGCCGTGTAGATGGAAATTTACACCTGGGCACCACACGAAATGTACCTGTCCTCTCAAGGGTAAGGGATACATGGAATGTCTATAAATACACGCCGTGTAGTAGGAAGGTTCTATATGGTCTTCACACGGCATTTCCTCGGCGAGCACACGGCTGGTCACTCGGGTAACTCTTACACGACGTGTACTTAAATTACACAACATGTAGTCTGGAAATTTCTAGAAACTGCCCAGATTTTCCAGAGTTATCAAAAAACTGTCAAAAGTTTAAACAGGGCCGGGATTTTACCCATTTCTAAAAACTCGGGTTCTTACAAACTCCCCACCTTAACGTAGCTCGTCCCTAACATACCAAACTAAACCATGAGATGGACCTGAACACGCCCATCCCGGTTAAACAACCCAGTCTACCCCGGTTTCACGGTTCTGGCTAAATTCCTAAAAAAAGCTTCCCACCATATGAATTGCATACTCGGTCTCAACCTGAACACAGCTCAAGGAATAAAAATAAACAAACAAGCCCCAACAACACATTTCCTGGACCCATGTTCCTCCCATGACACGTCATCACCCCTGTACCTCCTCGGTGCTCACGTGTCACTTCCGACACCCAACGTAACTATCACCGCATCGGCGTCCGCCTCCCTGAGGTCCTGCATCTAATAGATGCTCAATTCAAACCTGGTGCCATGCACCTCAAGTAACCCACATCCAGGATGCCCCGATGCCCACAACACCTCAAGTAACATGCATCCTTGATGCTCCTAATGCCACACATCTAAAATATATAATAAAATATAAAACGCATCTAATATGATGCCAATCCCACTAACTAGCAACTAGTCAGTCCACAAGTATCATGTGCAACCTATGAACTCAACCAGACATGCCTCAGTAGGACATTCCAAAAGAAAGTAAAGAACTCACGGACACACCCGCGGTGTACCTGCCACCGTTGTCGACTCTCCAACCTGCTCAAACCCTGGTAGCTCCACATCGTGCACCTGAACTGACACACGACTCCCTAAAGCCTGTCCTCCCTGCGGTGTTGCCCCAGTCTCTGGCCACAGACCACTCAGCTGGGTCCTACTGTCCCTATCACGTCCTCCGCGTGCAGCTCAACCTCAGCTACCCTCTCCTGGTACCGAACCTGAACCAACTCCTGATGACACAGTCTCTCCTGGTCTCTGTCTGCTGGCTGTCTGAGAAAGCTTCCTGCACAACCTCTCCAGATGCCCGACCAGTCCACACGCCCGACACTCTTTCAGGGGCCTATCACACTGAGCCCGAACATGTCCCATCTGACAACATTGAAAGCAAACCACCGAGGAACTGCCACGAGGTGGTCTAGCTGAGTCCTTGCCCTGCCCGCCCTGGTAAAACTCATCTCTCCCCCGCTTCCTATTGTCTGAATCGTCACCTTAAGTTGTCCCCCTACCAAAAAGAGATTTTTCTCTGTCGTTGCCCTCAGCTATGAGTGCCTGGTTCACCGCCCCGGAGAAGGAACCCAGCCTGAAGATGTTTACCTAAACCCGAATGGCGTCTCATAAGCCGTCCTCGAAGTGCCTCACCCTAGATGCATCATCTCTCACCATACTAGGTGAAAAACGAGACAAATCTGTGAATGTAGCTATGTAATCCATGACGGACATCTCTCCCTGCTGAAGACTCAAGAACTCCCGAGCTCTCTCTGACCTCAGTGTCTCTGGATAAAAGTGCTCGAAGAACCTGTCCTCGAAGTCCTTCCACACCAGTCCCTCATGCCTACGAGCCTATACCTGCACATCCCACCAATGTTTCGCTGATCCTCTCAGCATGTACATCGCCAGTTTGACCCTCCTCCCACGTGGCATCTCGAGATGCTCAAATATCATGTGCATACTCTCTATCCAGTTCTCTGCCGCCTGTGGACCACCCTCACCCTGAAAAATCAGCGGCTGCTACGACTGTAACTCCCACGTCAGATATTCCATAGAAGGCTCTGTACCCTGCGCGCCTCTATCAATCCCCTACAAGACGTGAACTAGGTTAGCTCGGAGCTGCTACTGAAGCCACGGTCCGACCGCTGCCAAACCCGGCTGCTGCCCTGCCTACAATGGATCCTGAACCTGATCCTGTCCCTGAGCCTGTACCTGCGGGTCATGCTCTGCCTGCACCGGATTTTGAACCTGATCCTATGGTACCATATCCTCTCCTGCCTATCGCTTCATCGTGTCATGAAGAAGTAATCCACTGAATACCATAAATGGTCAGACAACCCAAATTAATCTATATAACAATATATTCTGCACAGATAAGGGAAACAGTAAAAGGCAGTGCATAACAACTACTCTTACTTCCCCTCACTTCAACCCATTCCCCACGGCATCACAACCTCATGGCCTCTTTACCTGACCTGAAAAGAGCCATGTATCATTAGTACCTCATGCCATGCCCATCCTGAAAACCAACGTTGCCTCCATCCCGACGACCGAGTCTCCCAATCCTAACAGTTTCACTGCCTCAACCATAGTACCTGTCTACTCTCATAAGAGCCAGACCCAAATATCCTGCAACATGCAATTTTTTTTTCAAAAATACAAATCATGGAATATAAATTTCCATAAATAAGAAATTCTATCAGGAGTTTTACCTATCCACATTTCAGAGCATACATACAATGGAAATTGATTTTATTCGCATGGTATTATCACTTCACAAAGAATACGTGCAGTTATGAAATTGAAATACCATAAAATGTTCCTATCAAAAGCTAAAAATTAAGCCTTGCCATACTGGCCAAGGTTTTCATGTCATGATCAGTAACATCACACAACAAGTGAGCCATCGAGGTGGAAATCATAGAAACTGTAATCTGAGAAAAAAGAAAACATCAATTCCCACCCCCGTCAACTCAATCCATCCCTCGTACATGGGGATGTAGGCACCCAAGAACAAGTTCAAAAATCCAGTTCCAACAACATCCTACTTCTAGTATACCATATCCAAATTAGTAAAACCAACAGAAAATAAAAAGAGAAGTCTCAAAATCATTAGAAGTCAGCAAAGCAATGCTACTAAATCCTTGTCAAGAACCTCCTCTGATACCACTTTCTAAAGAACCAGACGCGGATAGCCACCCGAACAGTGCTGAATGGGTCAGGTGTCAGTACCTTAGGCAAACCTCCCCTGAACGCCAAAGGCTGCCGACTAGCAGTGAGGGTCTGATAGGTATAATGGGGAGGCTATACTCTCCCGGAGGAATAAAATGGTGCCGGTCCGAGTAGAATTCTAAATATGCAGCAGAAATAAATGACTCAGCAGACTCGAACCAGAACCGCATAGCGGAAGCACATTCAATAACAATAAACAAAGAAAGCAATATAAAAACAACAGCAGTGGAAAGTAAACAGAACTTCATGCCAGCAATCAACTATAATAACTGCTAATAAAACCAAGCATTTATCCAAACAAGTCATTCAAATCAATATATATATATCACGGTGCCAATGGATAACCAGTCGTAGCTACAATATAAAGTATACATGCTGATGCAAGAAAAGAATACTAAACAAGTAACTCCAGTATGGCATGACCTCCGGGTCTGTGCCAGTCTCCAAGTCAACAACACTAATGTCTAGCTCCTGAGGCTGACCCTTTACCTGTACAAAATTTCATAAATTCTACATGCATCCCGAAGGGCCCGTGTAGGGTGTGAGACAAGTCTCAGTATGATACCACCTAGAGTTGTGTAACTAATATTAGTGTTTAGGAAGACATGCTCATATAAGAAAAATAGTAAACAATGCAATGAACAAAAGTAAACAAAGACTTCACTGGTGCTCAGCAGCCACCAGGAAGTGTCACCTGCTTCGGCAAACGCCGAAAAGTCGGATCTTCAGCACGGCACCTCGTGCCACCTGACACCATGTGTCTCAAGTACTGATGTTTTGATGGAACTCCCAATCATCGTAACCCATATGTAAATCTCATCTTCCCCATGGCCCAACATTTGGAGGAACAACGATACCTTCCCTCAAAAGATAACCGGAGGGACAACGATGTTTTCCCTCAAATCACGGCGAGCCTCTGCCCCCAACCTGACCGCCTCAATGCAGTCTCCTTAAGGCTCCTCACCTTCCAGGTGGATTACTATGGAAAGCACCCCCAAACAAAAAATACCTAACCGCAACTATCGGGGGCCTCTACCCAGCGAGTGGTCGTACCACCTCATCTCGGAGTCTATCTGTGTGCACACTAATCAAAAGTACTCAGTGAGCTGTAATCACCTTAGAATATACCAAGACACAACACCTATGACACCTCGTGTCCCTGCAAAACTGTTTCTCAAGTAAGATGGCCTCGCTATCCAAGTAAACTGGACCAAAGCCCAACCTGACAGTCCATCTGCCTCAATTGACGTCCATGAATTCCAATCTCGTGGTAGCAACCACCCAAAGTATCCCGATCCAAAGCCCCGACCTGTGGTCCCAATAACTCAATAGTATATCCTGGCCATAACCAACACAACATGCATTTAAACAGAGGAAATATCACACATTTCATATTCATACTTGTAATCATCACATTGAACAGACAATAATAGACAGACAAATTGCACTAACATGTGCTATCCCATACCAGCACCTAACGCATTCACGATTTAACAATTAAACTAAATAGTTTAACTCGAGACATTCAATAAATAGTATAAACACATAATTTTAAACAATGGTCCAATTCACCCTCATTTCGGCACCCCTGCCAAATTTCCCCAAACGAGCAACGACCTCTAACCCGGTATCTCTCAATCGCAACAGGGTTAGGGAATGCCCAGAGGCATTCCATAATGCAGATAATCAAATAAAAACAAATAAAAAAGGTCTCTCTCAACACCCACCATCGCTCCTGAAGGACTCAACCCCAAATTGTCTAAGAAAACACAAAATAAGGTATGTGACACCCACCTCGTACTCGTACGATGACACTCTTTGATTTCAGCCTCTGAATCGGACTGAATCATGGTAGATATGAGTTTCTGTCAAATTCGGCAATTCTGTTCGGATAGAATCTGCGGATAAACAGGTGAGGAATCATGGATGAAGAAGGGTGCGCAGGGTTAGCCTTTATGATGCGGTCCCTCTACCACTGACGGATCGAAGAACGGAGGTCGTACATAGATTCTGGAAGGGTTTATGTTTTTCGGAAGTTTTTGGATGAACTGTTCATCCAAAGGGAAAGAAGAAAGGAAATCTGGGAATGAGGTGTGACAACGCCTCGATCGGTCAAATAAAAAAAGTACACGATGTGTATTTACAAAGTACACGCCGTGTATATGTGTTTCCATCATCCAACTTAAGCGGAGTCCAGCACACGGCCTGGACCGTGCACACTGTCAACACACGGCCAGAGTCTCAGCCGCTACATGGGGTAAGGGTATATGACATGTCAAGGAAGGCTACACGCCGTGTAAATGGAAATTTACACCTGGTTACCACATGACATGTACCTGTCCTCACACGAGTAAGGGATACACGGCGTGTCTATAAATAAACGCCTTGTAGTAGGAATGTTCTACATGGTTTTCAAATGGCATGTAGATGGTGAGAACACGGCCAGTCACTCAGGTAACTCATACACAGAGTGTACTTAACGTAAATGGCGTGTAGTCTGGAAATTTCCAGAAACTGCCCAGATTTTCAAGAATTCTCAAAAACTAGTCAAAAGTTTAAACAGGGACGGGTTTTGACCCGTTTCTCAAAAATCGGGTTCTTACAGTTGACACCTTATCCAATGGTAATCCATTGGGATCACATCTAGCGGTTATCCATTGAAAACCCCAATCGGTGGTAATCCATAATCATATGAACTATGTGAACTTTGATTCCCTGGCATGGGGATACGTAGGAAGTCTCTTCGAGGCTCAATCCCAAAACTATCGTCATCCTCATGAAGGTTCCACACCATCTGTCATCCAATTCATAGAACCTTACATCATCCACCTTGATTCACACATGGACCTCCACATCTTGGTGATATCATGCCACCCCATTACTCATTCCCACTAATAGCATTCGGGAACCCACCCACGTGTTGGCCCCAATATCATCGTTCCCTCAAGGGGGTTCTTCCATCTGATCCACTCAATTCAGTGTTCCGATCAGTCCGATCTATCTTGGTTGGACGTTAAACATGCGGTATACCACATGTTAAACATGGGAATCTTTGGAAAACCTCAGATATATTCCCATAGAATTCAATTCTCTGCATTCGATGTGGGATTCCTCAGTCTTCTGTGCCCTCGAGAATCCCTATAATAAGGGAAAACAGACAGACACACCAATCCCCCAATGTCTTGACACACATGTGGTGCCCAATGTGACTACTCCCCTAACCGAAGGTTGCTGCCTTGACCGGACCCCTTGGAATGTCATGATAGAAGATGTGTAATTAACTAGTGTCCATTAAGACATGGCACTAGGAAGAGTTTCACAAACAACATCTTAAGTCTATGAGGGAGAACCGAACTAGGTGACGAGTTCCGAGGAGCAATGCCTGGAAGTAAGAAATGCATCCCATAATCCCATTTCAATCAAGGAGAAGACGTCCCTAAATAAGGTGTGGATGTCACCCTGCAATGGAAAGAGGTAATGATGGGAAAAAACAATCGTGCCTCTCTTCCCCGAACGAGACGACTACTCGCGCCGCGGCGAAACCGTCAGAAACCAAAATGTTCAACATAACTATCAATGATTGGTTTTATACATTTTGAGAAATAATTTTGGATATACATCCACTAACTTATACCTATGTCCAATAGTTTTATCTTAGTTTCAATCAACATACACTTACGTTCGATCACCTTATAATATTGGTCGATCATCATAAATTTATGATTTTTATAATAACTTTTAAAATTAAGACTACTGATCAAGGTCCCATCATTTGGACATTTAGAAGATTCAATAATTTATTGATGTTCCATTCTTAAAATAGTTTCAGTAATTTGGCCTTATAGTCATATATTTTCCCATATGATCGATTTAACTAGCCTTACAGTGAGAAAAAAAACATGAAATGATATTGAAATATTCAATATTTCTACATATATCCTTTTTAATTTTATTTTCAAAGAAGTCCCTCTATGGGAGTGTGGTAACCGGAAGGATACAAAATTAAAAAATTCTCCATTAAAAATTTAAAATTCAAAAATAAATCCATGATACACAGAACCCAAAATTATTAGATCATCACACTAGTTTCCAACTTAGCACACCAGATAACCTCATCACCATGTCGTCACTCAAAATCCTGTCGTCTATAAAAAAAATCATCACTTGTATAGTCGTCATCACCATTCAATCACCACTATTTTCATCGTCAATCAATCTATTATAGAGAGATGTGATCTAACAATGAATGTGTTTAATCCATGGATTTGGTAAATACCATAATCACGGTGATCTCTTGGGATGAATGTGTGGTCACATGGGTTTTTAATGTGGTAAAATAGTTCCTTTTAAATATATTCACAATAGTTTCTTAGGTTATCATGTGATCCATTTCATGTGTCATTCAGTCAAACATAATGATTGAGTGTTCAATTTGTTTCCATAAATTTCATTGTAATTCATAAAAAATAAAATATATTAGAAATAAATAAATCATGATATATGATTATTTTAATAATAAATTAATGGAAACATCCAAGAGAATATTATCCTCAATAGATTATATAATTTTATGAATATAATCAAAAAACTTTGAGATTTCAAGAACCCGTAAAGGGCATCGTGGTGCTCGGGTTAACCCATCACTAGCATCTCCTCTACCTTGGGTGACTGCGTTTCATCTCCTCATCCCATCTTAGTGGGGTCATGGTTTATTTTACTTTATTTGGCATTGTTGGATCGAGATTCTGTCTTCATCACCATTGAATGTCTGGGTCCCTTCATTTCAAGGGTTCATAGGTTCTAGATGCATTTTGAGTAGTAGCCAACCAATAGGATTCTGTGACGTTAATGGCCACATTCTTCGGGGCATCAAATGTCAATGGCAGCATGGTGTTGGTGCGAGGTCGAGTTCTTGTCTGATGTGGGATGATGTTTATGCCACTTCTTCTACACTAGTGAGTTCTTTGGGTGGCTCTATGGTCTCCTCATATGAGTGTGATGGGGGTGACAGAAATTGTTTATTTTCTGTTCAATTTGCTGTGAAGCCCCCTCTAGTGTCTCCTCTGATGTTCGAGAGCCTGAGGATTGGTTTCAACTTTTGATTTCATGATTTATGTTGGGTGAATTATGATCTTCCATAGAATTATGTTTTGGTGTGAATATCTTTTTGAAGGGTTTGTTGGTATGCAGAGTATCGATCAGTTCATGGTTGCACCGTGGTGACTCTAGAGTAGGGTGTGGCATCTGGTTGGCCTGGTCTTCCTCGTTAAAGTTTCTTCTTCTCCTTTTGTGGATGTGCTACTTGGGTCATTTCACATTGCTGGAGGTTTGGGAGGAACACTAGTTGCAGTCCTCTGGTGGGTTTGGGTATTTGGGATGGTGTCAACGGTCACACCAGTGGGTGCTCAAGGAGAAAAGTTTTGTGTTTTGCCCATTTTTTCCGATGATCGTGTTCCCTGGTTCGTGGTACCTCAGCCTTATATCGATGATTTTGGCTCCAACAATGATGATATGCCAGTTTGAATGCATGAATGGATTGACTATCCATTGTGCTTGAATGTTGTTTGATATGAATCTTTGAATTATTTTTAGGGGTGAAGCGGTGAAGTGGAAGTGGTGAATTCATGACTGGTTTATAAAGTTCTAATCGAATGTTTTTGCATAATAATAATAAATAATTCTCAATCAGTCACTTTTATATTTTCATCATAGTGTGGAAATTACATGTCCTTTCATTGTAATAGATTCTCTAGAAATTATTATAATATTTTTACATAAAAGAAAAAGCAATATGTGCTAAAATATTAATTAATTTTCCATTCATTTAATATACGTAAAATCTAATGTACAATATTATAATTTCATTGATAAATACTAAAAAATACTCCAATAATTAATAGAGAAAAAAATCAACATTCATCTTATAGGATATCCCATGATAATAATTTGTTTTATATATTGAATATTTATTCGAAGTGTCCTCCATGTTCTCCTATATAGAATCTATACTTACTATGACCTCAACTAGGTTAAAAAAATCCTGAGATATAAAAATTCTGATGTATTTGAATTTCCACTAATGATATTTTTTCTCTTTTAAAAGATCTACAAATGAAATATTGTCATAGTATAGTGGAATATGGTCATTATGTCAGAGAAACGGCTCATGTTCTTGGGAAAAGTTTTGTATCCCTTCAACATCTATCACTGAATATAATGTTGTTATATAATCATACTCCACTAAAGAATTAGATAAAACAACATTAATTGAGTTCTAAAAAGACAAAAAAATTCCATTTATAGTTATGTTATATCGTGGTTGGGATTTCCGATAATCCTAATTATTTTGAAACTAGAATCTATATATTCCTAGAGAACTAGATCATCATATCCACTATAAGACTAAAAAATATCATTAGTATTACTATGGGGTTTTATTAAATTTTTGAATGCCATCCAATATTGGTATTGTGGGTGTATATAATATCTTCCCACTATTCACATATTATAGACAACATTAGGCTGGGTATAGAGCCTAGAATAAATGAATAATCCTTTCACTTATGCACAAGGGATCCTTGTTATAATTAATCTCCCATATTAATTCCCTATAATTAATTTCATGATGTGATTTATTCCATGTAAATTGAAATATATAACCTATTAGGTGGTTCTAAATGGAATCACTTCAGTATCATGGAAATTTATACACCTTCATATTGTTCTAGATATCTCATGGATCTATTACAATTGGTGTTTATCTTATGAATTTGTGTTGCATCACATATTTCATTTCTGATGCATCATATTCTCATCCATGAACTAATATAAAATATGACTACTTTCTCATGTCTAATTAATAATACATCTTAAAAAATTACAATTTTTAAAATATTCCTCCCCCAACTAAACTGCTAATATATACGTATGATATTTATTCATTATGAAACCAAATTCCCTTATTAATTCAGGAAAGCAATTCTCTAATTATATTGATACATGATTCAATATATGAATTTAATTATATTTCTTGTATACCACTGTGGAGTGTTTTGGAGTCAATAACACTCATTGTTATCCCTTATATAAATCATTCACATGGATCTCATAATAGAACCCATTTTTATATATATCTTCCCAATAATATAATCATACCAAAATTCAATGGAAAGTATAATTATGAGGGATTTTATCAGAAAAACTATTGAAATATTTTTAACATATTCATTTCATTTACAATATTTAAACACTTATACCAATAGCTATTATTTAAAGGTACTGACTCTACTAACCACATCAAGATTCTTCTAGAATACCCTATTAAACCCAAAAGGGTTTACATCCACTAGAGGATCTGACACAAAATTTTATTTGGTTTTGGTACATGGAATCTATCTCAGAATTAAGTTTTTATTTCCATTTTATAGACATTATTATAATTATTAGTTTTTTATTGTTCACAGGTTCATTATTATCAACTAATAATGATTCAAAATCCTCAGTGACTAGAATACCCAATCATTCTGGTTATCTAATGACTCTAGTTCTCTAACACAATTCTTGTGTCATTATAACATCTTCCTTGATGGGGATTTTTTTGAATATATTATTCTCCCAATATCAATGTTTCTTGATCCTTATATACATCAATGTAAATATGGATCTGACTAGAACTATTGGATATATAATAACTCTAAAGAAACATGGGACATATATTATCTGTATTATATTGTCTATGGAGTATTATAGGTAATATACTTTAGTTTCTTTAGGATATCCTACAAGGATAATCTTTGTTCCATAGGGTGTATGTATTTTCTGAGATATCATTATTATATTATTTTCAAACCCACAGTCATATATGTGATAAACGATTTCATTTTCTTAACAAATATCATTATTAATAAATATTTTCACTTATGTTTTCACTCAGATTAGTATCTATTTCACTTTTAAAAATGTGTATCTCCAAAAAGATAATGGAATACTTAAATGACTCCTCAATTATCCCAGTATGTACAAAATTTTTGTCAATATCATTTTACTACCATAAATATATTATATTGAATAGGATGGTGTATGTCTATAAAATATCCTAAACTATAATGAAAATCAATAAACTATTACTTAATAAAATCTCTACAATAGTCATAGTGATTATTTTTTATCTTTATAAAAAGATGATTCGAAAATTAATTATCATATTACATGGAATTATTAATGGATTATGAATTAAAACTCATGAAATATAAACATCAATATATATATATATATAAGTAATCAATAAAAATTATGAGGCATGAAAATCCACCCAATTATTCAATTTGAAATGGGTTAAACACATTTTTTTTACCCATTAACCATTTATAAAAAAGGATGTTTGTTCATTTATCATTGTAAACTCTTATGACACATACCACAAGGTTTTTATTACAAATAATATAAATACCAATCTTGATATAAAATTTCACTCAGTTTTGGTTTCATTAACCTAGAAAATGATGCCACAATTTGATATTATATTAGTCAAGTGAACTATAATTGATATCTATTTCCAAGACATTCTATTAAGAATCCATTCTAAATATAAAATTATTAAGATGTTTCAGACCCTACAATACACTATCATGTTAAAAGTGTAAATTTTAATTCCAAAATACTAAAATAAAACCATCCTTGACATGAATAGATAATTTTTTTTTTTGAATATGTGGAATATAATGATAGTTATTCGACACCAATTTCAATCATGTCTTCATTGGGAGGTTATAGTACAAAAAAATATGTAGTGTCATGATATTCATTATAATCTCAAAGACTATCCTAACACCAAGAAACCAATATAATTATATATGGTTCTAAAAATTTGAAACAAATTTGAGTACAAATTTATATCTCTAATACAAAATTTATAAATATAAAAATGATGAACTCTATAATTGACCCACAAGAATCTTACCCATTCTTCTGTTTTGTGGGTTTTCATCAGGAGGATCTTTTTACATTATTTAAAATAAACTAAAACTTGTTTCCTTGCATATCCCTTGACATTTCATATCTTGGATGGGTATTGTGAATAGGATTTATACTTATAGTTAGTCTTTAGTAATTTTGACTTACCATATATCAATTATAATAAAGGAAAACATGTCATATCATACTTTATATCATTGTCATCATTTATAATTAAATATTAATGACCTGTTAGAATATTCTTGTTGTTTTTTATGATATCATTTCAAAAAATGTGGGAGAATATTTTAGGACATTATAAAAATATGAGATCTAAACACCACACATTGGGTAGATTAAACCCATGAATATACAAATTCTTAACATACACAATCATCTAAAGAATATAAATCCCAACTACCATACCCTATCTAATGAATAATGGTAATAATTCCTTAGAAATATTATACCTCTGATATATTTTTATATATTTTTAAATATCATTGATAGGGTTGATCATTATATATGCTTACATGATTTAATTTACCTCATGAAATTCACTATATGTGGATGATAACATCAACAACGTGCATCTATCAAATTATACATTTTTTTCATGAATATTTATTTCTCTCCATCAGTTTCCACCTAATAAGGTGGACCATGAACTACAGACTCTAGAATATTAATCTCCCATTTTTGGAATATTACAATGTCAAAGCACCATTATCACTTCTTGATGTTGCTACTATTTGAGATGTTATCACTATTTACTATAGATCCAAAGGATTTTTAGGTTTCGATGTCAGTTTTATGAAGATATATAGAATAAATTTTAAATAAATACTATTGGTTGCCAATATATGTAAGATGAAAAATATAAAACAATATTTTAGTCTCCCACTATTTTATAATGAACTAATTTACCGTAATACTGGGAAATTATTGTTTTGTCACAAACAAATTATAGTGGAATGGATATTTATTTCCCTAATAATAATAAATAATATGGTGGTAAATGTCATATGAATGTTTATATATAATTTTTTTTTCAAAATTCTAACTTGTGGATCTATGATCAATTTGGTGGTCTCAACAATCATGAAATAATTCTTATATTTACTCAAAAAATATCTATAAATTTTAATTTCATTGAGTATGTTCGTTACACTCAATAGAATATTCCTATTTACACTCATCATAATTATTTAGACTAGTTGATAATTACAAATGTCCCTCAAATATGGAATTTTGTGAAATTAATTATGGTTTTTTAATAACATAAATAATGAAAGTCATTTGACATAACATTTCTATATGGGATTCTTATAAAAATTTGAAAATTTTCTTATTTTATTATTTAAATCACTATTTAATATTATATACAATTTATATAATAAATTACCAATATTACTAATATAAATACATATTAACAATCCTTTTATTTTACATTATTGTTCATTTTTATTATCTTATTTAATTTATGGGATTTAATTTAACAATATATAAACATGATTATATTTATAAAAATTAATAACCATGAACCTAACAAAATTTTTTTTATGTGAATTAATAATGATCATTATAAAGGTTAATTTATCATGTGGATTGTAAATTAAACTATAACCTTTGGGGAAAGTATCTATGAGCTTGGATTGTACTAATTTGTAGTATTCATCCGTCAACCATTTTATATTCATTTTTACTTTAAATATGTCTTGGATTTTGAACCATCTCTACTACTTAATGCTTCATCCTATCCATTTTTACTCTCACATAGAATATATGAATTGAGGGTATGTGATGTAAAAAATAAACCATGTAAATACAGATCATTCATAATAATGGTGAGAGGGATGACTCTAATGAAATAATATTTAAATTAATAATACATTATTACATATAATAACTCAAGTAATCATATTAAATTAAATAGAAACCAATCAAATAAAAAGGTCAGTAAAGATTGTGATAAGTCTAGTATATGAAACTACATAACATTCATTCCTTCCAATATTTATTTTAAATTATACAAATTATTGATGACATATTTCTCTTGAATTAATTGTTAGTCGAATATGTAAATAATTAAATTGTTGTATTATTTATTAATATCTTCATTATTTGAGACAAAGAGGTTTCCGTCATCATTAATTTTTAAATACATTAACTTTATTTATATTTACTTTAGTAAAAATTATATATTTTTACCTGGATTCATCACAACATGTGCTCAACTAAATTATATAGAAGATTATTTGATAACATACTGTACAATTATATATAATGTTTAATAGACATAATGTCATGTTATTACATGACATGAAATTCTATATATCATTCCAATTAGAAAAATTGTAATTTTTGACACATCACATGTGTTAATATATGGGGAATGTAAATATTTTAATTATTGTTTTATACTCAGCATGTACAATGACGTTACCTATAATGTAGTTTTAAGAAAAATTAAAACTACATCCAAATTTCATAATATGTAAAACCCTATGACATTTTACAAACCATAGTTATACATCATATTGTTTTATTTAATTCCTTTTTTAATTTTCAACCTATATAATTATGCTTCATGGTTTATAAAATTTCTTAGTAGTACATTATATAATATTATTAGAGTAACGTGGCATGTATATTGACTAATGGTATGTAAATATTTCCCATTTATACATTATTACTCATATGGACATGGTGTGCAATCCATGGATAGTAGTACAAGACTATCTATTTTATTAGTGCTATATTACATTAAAAAAATGTTTTCATATATCACACAGCCATTAAATACATGTTATGTATATTGACCACATGAACACTATATTGTGTGGTGTTACATACAATGCATGATAGTTATATTCCATATAACCCAAAAAATGTGCTCTACTCTATAAGTCAATACATTGTACAACTAATTCATAATTATAAGCATATGTTGATCTCCTACATGAACATCCATGATTTTCACAATGATGTTGTCACGTGGTTAACCAGGACAATATGGAATGTAATTATCCTACACAGAGTGTAGTTTGGTAATGCTACCCAAAATATTTGACACCTCCAAAAGAAATAATTATTTGTTCTTACCGCATTCATGTACTTTTCTAGGTCATATGATAGATAATGAACTCGTTATCTCATCATTGTGAAAAAACACCAATTAAAATAAAATATAATAAAATAATGATCATATCATTGAAAATTTTCAAATTTTTATAAATTTTAAGAAAACCACATTGATATCATATGAAGGTTTGAGGTGTACTAGATATCGATCAGTTATAATTTATAATGACAGGTTTTCCCTAGATTTAATGAATTATTAGTATTAACAAGACATTTAATTTTAATATATAGTTAATATAGATGAAGAAACAAAATAAAATGAATTTAAGAAGACATATATTATATTATCAATGTTAAATTTAAAAATAATATAAAAAATATAGCAACCTCATTATTAATAATCCTTCTTCAATAGACATCTTAATCCAAAAAATCCTTGTTTGAGTTTTAATATCATTACACTTATAGAATCCAAAGTACAACCCATATAGTGGATATCCACATCTGTTTCGTGATCATTGAATGATGATGATAGAACCCTTTGTGACCAAATATATTGTCAATTATTATTATATTTTTAATTATGAACTCAATTAAATCCATTGAGTTTGAAGGAATTTTCTATCTAGTACTATAATTATTGAAAGGCGGGGAAAATGTAGTGTAATTAAATAGGTATTGAGTGTAACCCTAGACATGTTCTACATTGAGATATTTTTCTAGGTATAGGATTTTTTTGTGCACAACAACTTTATTCAAGAAAAAGGTTAGCCATTGAAAATGATATATGTTATTAATATATAGAGATAGAGTTTTTAATATTGATAATAGTATATAATTAACTTTATCATCAACAAAACTCAATCCATTTTCCAAGTTTATAATATTGTTGTGGTTTCACACAGAATGTGCACACTTGAGCATAGTTAACTTCCATTTAATAAATAAAATAAATTAATATTTATTGAATTATATTTAACATCTATATCATTCTCATCGACATATTTATGAATTTACCATCCACTATCATCCACATTTACTAAATATCATATAATAAATTTTATTCAATAAATATATACATAAATATTATATTAATGGTGTTGGGAATAAAAAATTTATGCTGACATAACTAAGTAAGTATTTGTTAATAATAAATATTATAAAATACCTTATTAATAAATAATGATTTATAAATTTATACACAATATTTTAGTCTTTCAAAGAAGTATTTTCTTACTATTAAACTGAAATATATATTTGAACTCAAATATATATTTGAACTCAAATATAAATCTTATTTATGATCAATAAATTTTGAATAAATATTATCTATTATTAATGAGAAGAACCATTATTCAAACAGTTACATTAAAATTAAAATTAAAATAGATTAATGTTAAAAAAATAGTATGTCCCTCTAGTTATCTTCCTAAATGGAATTATGAATGATTACTAATCTACAATATCAATGACTAACAAGACATAGAATAACCCATAGTGGAAGAAGATAATGTTTCAAAAACAAAAACAATATTCAAATACTAATTATGTTATATAATCCATTTCAACAATAAAAAATAATGTTTGTTGTAAACTCATTTTATTAACAAATAAGCTTGATTTTTATTTCTTTGGTTCTAGATATAAACATATAAACCACGACGTACATGGATTTATTTTTTTAGATCCATTTCAAGCATAGAATCCTGATTTCATCAATAAATCCAATAAGGGAACAATAATATCTCTATAAATTAATTAATAAAATTTCCCTCATGACACACCAACATTATCATACATCTCGGTGAAAATATTGAATCATGGTTTTCAACTATTTAACACAGTGAATGAATCATTATATGAATTAATAGCAATCTAATATCTACTTATTATTACACACATTAGCATATAGGGAAATATAATGAAATGTAAAACTATGTAATTTTTATCAAAACATGCATCCTCACAATCTCCCACCTCGGAGATTACAAAGTTGATACATCATGAGAAGAAGTCTCATCCACATACGATTATCATGCACATGACATTCAACACATTATGCGTCCAATTATATAATATTTTCATTACTATATGGAACATGTTTAAAATCTATTTATAAAACCATATCATTATCATCATACTGATGAAATGTTATGACCATTGAAAGTGATTGATACTCTATAAAATTATAACATTTATTTTATGTAGGAGAATATTGAATATGCTATCGGATAAATATAAATATTCATGTCATGGAACTTATAGGTAATATTAAGTAGAAAAAAATATATTTAAAAAACATTGGCATGATATGTATCATACATATATCTTGCTTCCATTAGGATACGAAAAAATTATTTTTAAAATAAATATAGAAAACTATAATTAGTAAAATTCCTGAAAATATTTAATATCATATATACATATAAGCATAAAAAACTCCAAAACAAAATACATACATACATTCATATATATATAGGTACTTTTTTAATAAGGTTTATATAATTTTATTTAATATTAGTAATTATACACCCTCTAAATAGATTATTATATTATACCAAATAAATGATGAATATATAATTTGTAGTTTGATGATTTAAGGAATCCAAAGTGAAAAATTGACTAATTATACATTTTTTTTAGAATTATGGTGAAAAAAATAATTTTTATCATCCTTATATATAATAAAATACAAATCAGATATTTTAGACAACTTACATTTACATATATTTAATGAAATAATTTTTGGTTTATTTTTTTTGGAGAAAATATTCCTTAATGAAGAATATTATTCCACCCAACATGAAAATTACAATCATTGAAAGTATTTTGTAAATAATAAATAGTGGTTACATCTATGAAATTATAAAAACCCAATTACATACAAAAATATTATAAAAAAACATTTTATTATTTCATGATATTAATTCAAAATCACATATATTATTAAAAAACCATTGATTTTTTTATAATTCCCATTAATATTTCATTAATGTTAAAATGACCACCCTATATAATTGTATTATTCCAAAAACATATTGATTTGACCCCATTACTATGATATTAACGAACAAAATATAATTATTCTTCAAATTAAGTGACATCCCAAATATTTATATGAATTAAAAATTCATGATATCTCAAAAATTATATCATAACGAGGTAATTAATTATTTATAAAACCCCATGAATAAAATAAGAAAAAAAACCTAAATAATTTTATAACAAAAATAAGTTTTTATCATGTACCTTATGAAAACAAATATTTTAATCATTGGATTAGTTCATTTTTCAAAAAAACCTCTTTTCACATTAAAACTAATGGAAACTGATGATATTAATAACAAAATTTATAAGTAATAATAATAAAATTTAATATATAAAAAATAACCATCAAATTAGTTAAAGAATACATTGATTTGTTAGGGAATAATGAAATAATATGTCATAAACCATCTCAAATACCTTCGTACACTGATAACTGAGCTAGTCCTAACATTGCTATATGAGCGTTCCTAGTCCCTATGGGTTATATATTAGATCCTAACATCATGATAAAATAAAGAGGAAATAATTTTTTCATAGAATAGAAGAATATAAATAATACATATTCATATTTCAACACTTGATATGAATAATGTACTAGAACAAGATCTATAAAATTATTCCCAAAAATCTCATCATAAAATGACACAAAATGTTTCATGTAAATTCTCAAAAACCTATTGTATCATGTGGATCACATATCTATTAATATCATAGGTTTTTTGATCCTTTATTCCACATATATTGTATATTTTGATATTGTTTTTTAGTATTATTTTACGGATTTTATTATGATACTTTATCAATTGATATTGATGACATATTAACTCATATAGTTTTGCATATATTCATCTATAAAAAACATCTCACTATATATATTGACATTATGTTAGTTGACAATTTAGAATCATTGGGGATCGAGAAGATCCTATGGGTTATTTGATGATAACATCGATTATTAGTGTACTAGGTTATTTGTGATAGTTCATGAGGAAGTGGTACTAAATGTATGGTTACATTAGTTTTTATCAATAGTATATTCTATCTTCCCAATAATCATCATGGATCATGTTTTTTAAATATATATTCAATTGTAGTTTTATTTAAATTGAAATAATAATTGTTTTATTATAATGGAATTTATTATGGAATATTTTTGTGGTATCCTATTTGTTGTTTTTCTCAAATAGTATACTTTTCTTCAGTTATTTCTATATTTTCATATTCCATGTCAATGAAAAGGGATTTCGCCTCTTGGTGGTAGTAGGAGTACTTGATTTATTGGTCCTAGTGTGATAATGTTGACTGATGAATATGTGATCAACATATTATATGGGTTTTATGAACCATTATTTGATTCATTTTGTGTCATTTAATGATTTAATGTTTGATTTTTCAATTTACCTGATTGATTCAGGTACATTCTCTTTGGGTATTTTTTTTCATAACCATGTGCATCATTTAACATAAAATTTTTTCATAAAAGAAGTTCAATATTGATCATGAAATGATACCATGTTCTACTCATCAACTAATCTGTATTAGGAATGCCCCTTTGGATATTTTATTACTAGCTCTGGTATCAGTGTGACATTTTATTTATGATAGTTCATGAAATAAAGTTAAACATACTAGAAATTATTAATCAATGGATGCCTTGTTTTTATCAACATAGAGAAAAAATAATAGTACGTTGATAATTTTTATAAACACCAAAAAGAAAAATAAATTCAAGTCATCAACATCAAACCCCATCCCCAAATTTTAATCTATGTTTTGAAAATGAAAAAATACAAATTTATTTAAATATATAATGTGATGGGTGATAATATAAATAAATGATTTATCCTAAAAATTCCTGATAAATAATAATAAATTCAAAAAAAATAATTGGAATCCAAGGGTTAGGAGAAAATATTCAAATAGAATTTATAAATCAATAATTGGAATGGTTGTTATACATCATTATGGTCATATATTCTATAACAATGGGTTGTTAAATTTTATTGTACAATCATGGTATATCAATAGTTTAATCAATTTGTCTTAATATCTCTAATTGGATATTGAGTAATTTTAATTTTTATCTTTTTATACACCATCCAAGGAGAAGTTTAGAAGGGATTTATTATGAAAAGGGTGGTATATTGAGAATAAAAAAAATAAAATGAATTATAGGTGGTCGGTGAGGTACCTTATACCAACACTCTTTGGTTCAATATAAAAAACAAAATAATTATTTACTAGATTCAACAACAAGTTCGATAATTGGAGATAAACATACATATATTTATCAATAATTTCATAATTTATATAATTCATCTCATTAATATTCTAACAGTCTTGCGAAATGAATTATTAGTGCCTTTCGATATTATCTACATTTAATAATTATTTCACATATTTGTGAACATTTCTCAATAATCCCCCCATACTAGATATACTCTTGGGTGTCATGTGTCTTATACTCATATTCAGAATCAAGGGAACATAAATCATAATTAGGGGATGATATCGAATGTTTTGTAAGGTAGGAACTTATCAACACAACATTATTGGGTAGATCATAAGAATGATAATTCATGATAATATGAGAAATATCATATTAAGAGAACATAAATCAATTGGATTTTCTGAAATTATAAAATGAAATGAGATCTTATATATTTAACTACATATTAGGGAATATTAGGGTTGAGTCATGTGAAAAATAATCATGTTCTATGATCTATAGAAAGGTATATAACATTGATTTTTGACCATAATCATATGTATAGAAAATCACATAATTTTGAAAATATCATCCCAAAATCATATAAACACAAGGTTTTGTAAAAATAAAAAATTAAAATCACATTAATGTAAAATTAAATTGAACTTAGCTTACTAAAATCATGTCCCCACACCAATCTTGTAAACATATCAAACTGCGATCATGTACATTCCCAATTAATTATCAAATGATATATAAATCCATTACCCATGTGTTGGACTTCAATATAGGAAATCATTCATAAAATATTTGTAATCCATTAAAAAGTTTGTGACATAAAATCTTTATTATTCAATCTAATGAGTAATACATAGAAATAAAATTGCTTTTAAAAAATATTCATGTGGTATCACATTAAATAGAATCAATAGTTGGACAAGATGATAAAAAAAGTTAATCGCCCAAAATATTTCCTTAATAATAGATTATATAGCGTGATTCATGTGTAATATATCTATAGTAGTTAAATATCATTGATATACGAAGAACAATGGATGTGCAATAGGAAAAGAGTTAATATGACAAAAATTATCATTGTTGCAAATGAGGAAGTTGTGAAACACTATCAAAAATATCCTTTTCAAAAACATAACGTGAATCATTATTTTAAAAACCACAACATTAATAAATATCCTATTAATAAATTATTTATTGTAAATAAGGGTTAAATAAAAAATTTGTAATTGCAAGATAAATGATATATTTACGAAAATAATTGAATTATAAATAATTTCAAACATGTTTTTTGAACCCCAATTTATTATAAGAATATAAAATATTAATTTAGAAAAGTGGTAAGGTGAAATAAAATTTCATAAGAAATAATAAATATTTTAATTTATGATAATAAAGGATTACATTGGAGGGAATATAATATATGTATATGGAAGAGAAATTGATTATTGGAAATGAAATGAAATTATATTAAATATTTATACTTCTATGTGATATATATTCATCAATGTAGTAGAATATGATAAAAAATGTACATTTTGTAAATATAAATTTTTGGTATCATATAATAAAATCATAGTGTCTAGGAAGCCAAATATTGATCAAATACATTTAATAAAAATAATATAATCTCAATGATAAGAGGTATGAGTTACAAAAACTCATATGCTTCTGTCTAAACATCGATGAAAAATAATTAAACTTATTTATTATAATAATTATACTATTAATAATTCATTTCATAACCTCACTAATATATATGGAATTTTATACTGTAAAATTATAATCATTCTACACACATTTCATAGTTAGATAATCTTCTTTTTTTAATTGGATTTCAAATTTATTGATTATTCTTACATGTTTCCAAAGTGTGATTTTTGACGACATTCTATTACAACAATATCATAATTACAAGATATAAATTATATTTAAATCAATATATTAAATTAAAATTCTTACAAATGTTTATTTAAAGGAATATATATGAATGGTAGTGTGAATAGAATCCTTAATGAGCATGTTATATGTATTTTACCAATATCAACAGATTACATTATAATTATCATTGATTTAAGAGTTTTCCATTAAGAAAAATATTATTGGAATCTAATCATACATAACTAAATATATATACATAAAATATATTTGGTATAAATACTTTTATGTAATAAATTAAAATTAAATAAATCATTAATGTATGTTGTAGTTATTATGAAACACCAGTGACATTTTTTTTAATAATGAATATTAATATTTATATAATGTCTAAAATATCATTAATGGATATTAATTATATCATATATATCATATATATTTATTTAATATTTTGTTCGAACCATGTCTCTAAGGAAGTGAATAAAATAAAACTTATCATCTATACAGCTGGTAGTCTCTATATGATATGGGTGATGATTTCATTTTCAAAATAATGGGAAGGTGATATAAAATGGTTATTCTATAAACATAATAATATATCACTATGATTATGATATTTATGTAATTTTTTAATATTTTTTTAATAAATATTTATAGAAGTTAGAATATGAAAATAATGGAATATAATTGAAAAATAAGTGATTTAGAGTTCTTAGCTTACACCTCAAGGTCTTAGAATGGTCTTTTTCTGGGAAACAATCCTCCAAAACATGAATAATAGTGTATTGTAGGTTTTTGTTAGAGTTTTGTTAAGATATGATTCTTTATAGGCGAGGATATGTATGTATTGAGGGTCTCAAAAAATAAGTCTGTGTGGTGGATTATCTGTAAATACTGAATAATTTATTTTAATGGCATGTCACATAAAAATTAAAGCATCTCATGAAGTTGAAAATAATAGAGATTGGATTATTATTAGTGGAGAAACCATCAAATCTATATAAATAATTTTTTATTTTATTGATATTTAGGCCATTTACCTTTAATTTATCATTCTAATGTAATTTAGTTTTATCAGGATATCTCTTGTATTTATCTCAATAACTTATTATGATGACAAAAAAATGAAATTATCCTTGTTAAGAAAATATTTTTTTTGTGTATTAAAAATATAAAAAACAAATTAAAATATTATATTTTTAAAAGGGGTGAATATTTATTCTAAAATAATAAATGTATAATGTCTAAAAATAATTTAAGAAAATATGTAAAAATTGTTTCCAAATATAAACCATAGGATTAAATATTTAACAAAATATTTTCAAATGTATAAAATTAAATTTGAATTGTATAATTGGTGAATAAAAATGATTCAAATATTTTTATTCCCCATTTATATCATGATTATGTCATTAACATTATGATATTAGTAAAACATCAATTTTGTACTACTCTTGTATAAATAAACAATTCTAGAAAACATCTAAATATTCATCAATATATAATATTTTCACAATAAATCTAAAAATTATATTTATTTTTTGAATTTAGAATAAAAATTTATTGAAATATATTTTTAAATAAAGACATAAAATATAAATACATCAAATTTTATAATTAATTTTTCTTTAAATATGATTTATTTTTATTCTTATTTCATATCAACCAATAATAGAATTATTATTATTCAATTATTAATCTCCATAATATATTTTTTAATCTTTTAATCAAATTATATCCATTTTTTTAATATAAAAATCCATATCTAATGGAATGCAATTTTATGTAAAATATATTTGTAATAATTATATGATCTTATTATTTAATCAGATACAATAATTTTATTTTATGAATACATTAGTTTTGTAAATGCACTTTCCATTTCATTAATGTTACGAGCACACAATGTAAAATATATTTGTTATAAATAAATAATATTTTACATGAATAATTATAACATTATATCATCATATCATCTATGTATATAATCCCTCTAGATATCCATGTTATACACAAGGATAATTTAATAACATATGGTTTCCATGGTTGGTGATCAACAAGTTATGTTCTCTTGGTGTTTGTTATGATCATTAAATTCTCCCACACATTATATTCATCATGAAATAAATTGATGATTTTCAGTTTGGAATTTGATTATAGAAAACAAAAATCGAGATACCTCATTTCAAAAAATTGGAAAAATTAAAATCAAAATGAAGTATTCTACTAATTTATTCTTATTCATTTTTCATTCTACATATATTTCAGAATCACATTTATTTGTTTTATTATTTATAATTGAAAATACTCATTGTAAAAGTAAAATTTTGTTCCAAAAATATTATCTTAATAAAATGTATCACATTAATTATTGGTATTATATTTCAAGTGAATTTATTTATTAAAAATAGTTTTCATTTAAAATGGAAATTAATAATAAAATAATGTACTGTTACATTAGACCACCTTAAATAAATAATATCTTCAAATTTTTAATTATCATTCAGTAATGAAAATTTATACGGGTATCTATAAAATGTAAAAGACTCTAGATATAATTTCCAACCCACTATCTTGAGTTAGAAAATAAAATACATATTTTTTTTCGAAACAAGATTATATTCATATTATTAACCATTTATTAAAAATATTCTTCAGTATTTGACTAAAATTCATAGGTGATTCTATTCACATTCCATCCAGTACATCATTTTCATGATCATATATCAAAAAAATACTAAAACCAAAACAATTTCTAAATTGTCCAACAAAATTAGATTGGATGATAATATTAATATGAAACCTCAATCCTAATATTTTTTTACTATAAAACCATTATTTTAACCCATGATAATTTTGGTTCAAATATGATATAACTTCTTCACACTATAAGTCCTTGAGTTTAATGTAGATCTTCCATTGTAATTTTCCTATTATGTTCATTAAAATAACAAGTTTTATATTACATCCAAAAGATTCATTACAATACATTCTATAGGATTGTATAAAAATTTTGAATCGACCAAATAATATATCCTATAGTTTCATACAAGGTTTATTGGTAGACCCAATAATTGTTCATCGAGTGAAGATATATTTATTACTCATACAACCTTTTTTCTGTGTTATTAACCCAAGGTTTATTTATTCTATAGCTATCATTCAATTGTTAGTATATTGATGTAGATTTTATTTCATCAAAACCACACAATATATACTTTAACATGTATTTTTGTTCGATTACATATTTTGATGCGTATATATCTTAAGGTTTTTACAAATTTTTCTTGTCCTAATGCCTTCAAAAAAAATAAACCATGCTTTGATACTATTTATTGATCCATTGACCCACACTCCCAGATCTGGTTCTAAAATAAATATCATGATAAACTATATTTGACAATAAATGAGACTGTCCAATATAATCCTTCATATATTTCACATTATTTTAAATACATAAACATTAAATCTCATAAATAACCTCATATAACTGATAAATGATGGTTTATAAAAATCAGATATTAGCTTAAAAAAATTAATTAATATATTTAAAATCATTAATGGAAAATCAAATCATATTATAAATACTCATAGAAATACCATATGAAATTAATAACATTATAACAAAGAGAGACAAAATCATAAAAAAATGGTGAGATCAATTGCTCATTAAAGGATGAATTTACCCAAATATCATCATGGCGTAAATCATAAGCATGAGAGAACTTAACAATTCATGAAACATCTAATTAAATGAAAAAAAATCAATACATTTTTTCTTTATAATTGATTGATGCACGATCTCAAATATTCAATCACATATCCTGGCATATGTATGCATATTCATTGGACAAATAATCATTTTCACATATCATAATAAATAATTATGGTATATAAATGAGTAAATAATCCTAATAAAAATGATATCATAACATTTTTAATATAGCTACCTATATCCATGTTAACACAGGGTCATGTGAACATAGATAAAAAAATAAAAACCATTAATAATTCTTGTGAATATAGATAAAATAATACAAGGCCAAAAAAATTATTATTAGTATATATTATTTCAATCATGTCAAAATGGATTTCATTATCCCATGATATATATAACATTTTAAAATTCATTTGAGGGATATATCAGACCCCACATATCACATCATAATCATATATATATATTTATATATGTTTCCATATAAAATCAATCATATAAAATTACAAGAATTACACAAGGAATATAAATTGGTTTCATGACATTTACAAATAGTATCGCATAAAATAAACTCAATAGTTAGTTTAATTGGCAATAAATAAATGCAATTACACAAAATAATTTCATATTATCGGTATTTACAGTGTCATTCACTGAACATTTTTTTTTTCAAAAAATGCTTTTTATCTTGGAGATAATTATGGAAATGTATTTGAATCATTAAAAGAGTTCTTATTAAAATATTATTATTATTATCACAAAATATGAGGATAAGTGTCACTCTAAAATGGTCATTTTCTGTGAAGGGAATATTAAAAACACTATTTAAAATAACACATTAAAATATATCCTAATAATTGAGTATTGAAATTAATCATTATTGTTTTTCTACAGATGTGTAGTGGAAGAAATAAAATGATCATAATATATCATTTTTATTATTTTAAAATATCATTACAGAAATTCATGTTGTTAAACGAGTTATATATATTAATTTTTAAAATTTTTATAATGATATATAATGATCTATATAAGTAATTTATATTAGTATTTAAAACGAAAAAAAATAACATTGGTGGGATGAATGAATATACACAACTTGGGGATAGATCATTTTTTAGTGGAATAGTTTTGTTCATAAAAATAATTTTATTTTATGAAAAGGTAATTTATAATTGAAGAATATTTGGAATTAAAATATATGATTTCCACAAATAAAATATATTGTATTGTATAATAATATCTTATTATTTAAAAAACTAAATAAAAAAGATAGTCTTCTAAGTTGAATCATTATAACTCAATTAAAAAAAAAATAGATTAACAAAATCCCATACATTTACAGTATAATTACATTAAATATATTAAACGTAACATATAAAAACATAATCATCATAATAGTATATTTAATTACCTAATTCATATATATTATAATTTATACTTTTCCATTATAGAAATTTACACCCATATTTTAGTCAGATAATGTATATTTTCATCATCAGATTAAAGTAATTCCTATTTTATGTTCATATTGGGAAATGGTAAGGTAGGATCTTATGAATTTATATAATTATCAACATTAATAAAATTCAAAATCTTTTAAAATAATTTGTATTCAATTATTTATATTTTCCATGATCATTTGATGGAGGTATGTGTATGCTTTTCTAGAACATAATCCCTCAAAAGAATGTTTTTGGTGATTTATTGATATCATCCAATTATATTATATTATTCCTTTTTTATTTATACATAAAATATATAATATTCAAATATATTAATAATTAACATCAAGTATATTCAGAAAATATGTTTTAGAACCATAAATGCAAGCAGTTGAAAAAAGGAAAAACACATCACACATGGAGGTAGTAGTTCACACATAAGATGATCGAGCTATTAAATTCATAAGTAATGTGATTATAAATAGAATTAGGAATTTATATGTATATAAGATGTTTAGGGATTGATATAGACGTAATTTCTCTTCATAATTCCATATATGACATGGGTATAAATTTGGGTTGAAGTGAATCTTTATTAGTACTGTAGTAGTGTTGTAGAATGTATTGTAGCTTAAATGATTCACTTTACATGCATTGTTAATGTTGCAGCTACTATATATGGGTACTATTGAAGTTGTATTGTTCATATTAAATGGGAATTTGGACACAAAATTATCACAGTTGGGTCACATGGCCTTCGATCCATAATGGGGGAGATGATCTATGCATGACACGAGAAGGCAGTGATGTGAGGAAGGGGTGTAGAATCACGTACATGATGATGCAAGTAAAGATATTAGGCCATCAAATGATGTGCCTGTGATGAATGTACTGTGAATGGTCTATATATATGTAATTATGGTCTTAATGGGTAGGTTATTACTTTTGGGCATATGACATGCCTTTCTGGCCCATACAAGTGTGGTGTGTGTGTTTAGTTGTAATATTACCCCCAAACACCTAATATATATATATATATGTTTGTGTGTGTGTGGGTGAATAAACATATATGACAAATATTAATTATGATATAAATATAATAATTATTCATTAAAAATTTCTTGTAACAATATATGTGTGGTGATGAACAAAAACGCAAAAGATTATCATTGGAGGTAGTTATTCAGATGTAACAAAGGAAACATTTTCATTTAACTAATGAATGTGAAGGAGGTAGAATGATTTTATAACATCAACATAATAAACATATATTATAATTATGAAAATAATTAATAAATTTCCACATTGATATAATATATTTTTTGGTTCTAATATAATAAAAATGCAATTGAAATGAATTTTTTTGATTATGAGTTTCTATTCTACTCCACGGGACAACTCCTTTGGTCTTTTTAGAATGGTATCATCATTGAGATAAAACTTCAAAAACATACTAAATAAATTTTTAATCAAATATTCAAATTTTTATACTTTGTGGATTGGGATATGGGGGGACGTGTGGTGAAAAAGAATACATTTTATAAGTGGTAGGTCCCACATTTTTGTAAATACAAATTAATTTATGTTAATGGAATATCACATTAAAGGAAATTTCCACCAAAATAATTCGGAAATATATTATTTATTTTTATTTGTCAATACACCGCTCGTTACAGAAAATAATGGACAATTTTATATAGAATTTATCTCAATTCCCCAAAATTTACCTTTTTAAAATATTTAACATTTACCATGGTAACACATTTTTACCTAAATAACCAATTATTATAAATAAAAATGATATTTCCCATATTAGTTATTGGGAATAAGTTTCTTTTACACATGGAAAACATTTAATAATATTAAATTTAAAAAATTTGAAAAATTTAATTCATAATTAATCAATGTATAACTCACAGAATCATTTTTCGAAAAAATATTACATAACATCCAAAATTTGAATTATAGGGTTTAAATTAAATAATAATAATATTGACATTTTAATCCTAAAATAAATACTTTTTTCAATAGAATGATTGAATATATTTTTAGGTATCTGTTATACAAGATGAGGTTATACAAGATATGGTATTTTGAAAAAATGTAGTTAGTACTATCCACATGAAAAATAATCATTTGGGATGAAACACTAAAACTAATTGTAATATAACATTATCATGTTGAATCCCAAAATGAATAAAAAAATTTAAAATTACCATTCATAAATTTATGAATATAATTTTAAAATTATCTGAAAAAATATATTTAAAAAAATTATTGGACTTATACCTTTTTCAATAATAATTATTCTAATTATTATTTTATATCAATTAATAAATATTTAAGTATTACTATGTTATTCAAATCAACAATATATGTTATCATCATTTAAAAAAATAGTTTATTAAAACAAAAATTCTTAGAACATAAAATGATATTTATAATAAAATATTTTTTTATGTAAAAAATGATCATATTAGTCATCTATCCACATTAATTTTATTTTATGAATATATTAATAGTGAAATGAGCTTCATTTTCATTAATAGTAAAAATGAAAAATGCTTAAAAATCATGATATGTGTAAATAATATACTTATTGATAATTAAATTTTTATATTATTCTATTATCTATTTACAAATCCACCCAAGTCATCTATGTTAGAGATCATGATTAGGTAATGATAAATGGTCTTCATGGGAGGAGATTCATATATAATGGTTCTTGTAGAAATTTCAACAATATTTAACTTCTTCTGCAACCAATTTCACAAAATATGAACATGATAGAGTTTTTCAAGGTCTTGGTTTACAAGATACCCAAATTGAGTCACCTCTATAAATAGCTTGAATAAATAATCCATGTAAATAAGTCTTTTTCCACATGAAAAAATTAATTTTAATTTACATATTAATTTCAAAATGCGCTTTCTTGTATTTATAACGACCAATTCAGTGGGTATATTATACTGGTCACATTTACTTGTTATATTTTTATCATAAAAATATATATCATGGTTCGTTTGGGTTCATTCTCATTTGACATACAATTTTTAAAAATAATTTTTATTGAAAAGTAAAATGAATACTATAATCTCTTATTGATACAGTTTGTGTGAATATATGTCCCCCATTTTTAATGATATAATATTTCACTATTTAATTTACATAAATAGATATTATGTCAATTGATTTATATGAACACAACAACTAAATAAATTTAAACTGCAATATAAAAAAATAGTTTCTATATTTTCATCATTAAATTATATAAAGTAATGAAACTAATTGTGTTATGAAATCTAAGATAAAAAGAAAATGAAATATAATTGGGCGGTAGGAGCCTTCATTATGATGTTCATTGTACTTATTTTGGAATAGAGGAAATTTCTATAGGGATTTATCCTGATCAATCACAATAGAAAATAATAATGGTTTATGTGAAATAATATTTGAGAGAAATTCATGCTCATGGAAATTTTGATGGGAGTTATATTAGCCGAACAATAGCCCTAAAAAACTACCAGAAGATTTCATATTCATTGATCTTACACGGTTTTTTCAGGGGATATATAACATTAAATTTGGTTGATATAAAAATAGAATTATAAATATTTAAATTCATTAATCACATATATTTTTCATTTTTTACATTTTGACTTTCAGGGAAAATCAAATCTTATTCTTCTTTAACATTGTTTTTATTTTTATTTCAAAAATAAAATTCAATTCAAAAATATTATAAATTCAATTTCATTAAATTTTCATTAATTTAAATTTAATAAAAATAAATATATCATTAGGATTATTCTTCTTATATTTTTCAAAAATAATTAATTTTTTGCTAAATAGTGAAAATTATAAATTAAACCTTAAATATAAATTTTATATCCTTATACAGAAATCATGAAAATTCATAAACAAATTGAATTTATTAAATATTTAATGACATAATTTTTTTAAATTATTTTCTTAAATTTATAAAAACATTTATTATCAATTTTTGAAATCAAGTTATATTCCCCAATAAAACAATTATTTATGCTATTATTTAAATTAAAAATTATTTTCTTAAAACATTGATTTAGATTAACATTAATGTGGAATAAATATTATATATTTTTATAATAAAAAAATTTATGTCATTAAAATAATATTAATTGATGATTTTACCTTACACATAAAATTTGAGTATGAAAATAGGCTTTTTTCTAAAAACCTGCTTTATGTGTTTCATAATCTAATTTTGAAATTTTATTTTTCATACAAATAGAGATTCTATTTAGTAAATTTGATTCTATATTTTTAGTTATTAATTAAAAATTAATTTTTATTTTCATATTATTTTTATGAATAAAATTTGGATAATATGGATGCAATTAATTGAAGTGATAATGGTGAAACTTTTATATTCAAATATTTATTTTATTAATATTTTACAATTTTTATATTGAATTAAATATAAAATATTACTAATAATAACAAAAATTTTATTAAAAAATACATATCTAATTATATTTTCATGCATTTATTCGGTATATATGAAAAATATAACACCGGACACAGTATATTGAAAATACTATTTTAATAGAAAATTGTTTTTCGTTAATGAAATGTTTAAATTTAAATGATAGTTTTATCTCGTTTACAAATTAATATTCATTAAATGGATCCCAAATTAAATCTTATGAAATAAATATTTGGTAAAAAGGTTCATAATATTTTATGAGTGTTAAAGTAGTAACAATGATTAATATTTAATTATGATTAACTAGTGTTGAAATATGAATTAACTATGACATAACTTTTACTAAATATATTTGTCAATTATACCTTATTGAATAAATATTTTCTTTTTATTGTTATATAGTCATGTATCTCTAGCATTTCATATTTAGAAACACCTAACACTCATTAATTTCTATTATTACCCCTTACATAACATTAATTTCTAAAAATAATTCACACATTCAATATTTGAAGTATCTGACTTCCACCCATTTCACGTCAAACAAGTAGCACAAAATCACGATGAAACTCTTTTGAAATAAATTATTCTATATCCTATATATATGTTTCATATTGTGACATCGAAATATTTACGTATACAATAAAAAAAATTATGTTTAATATCATGAGAAAATTTTATCAATGATATTTAAGAAAACTACTTTATACTATAAAGCTAATATTATATAAATATCGCCACAAAAACCTAGAAATTAAATTAAAACGTATTAGTTGTAAAAATAAAAATATCAAAATAACTTAAATGTTTTATAAAATTCCAATTTATTAATTAATTCATAATAATTCTATGCCTTGTTTTCTATTGATTCATTTTATTAATTAAAAATATGTTTTATTCAAAATTGGTTTTATTAAATTTCATGCATGGAAATTATAATTAATTTAAAATATGACCCTAAATATTATTTAATATAATAAATAAAAATTATACAATAATCATGTTAATATAGGAATATTGTGAAATTTCATGTTATTTCATACAAAAATGTTTTTCTAGTGAACTGGGAAAAAATACTGTTTTTTGTATAATTTGAATTTACTTCAATGAAACAAATTGTGCTAAGTGTAATAATATTTTTGTCATTTGATCTAAAAATAACAGAACTCTCATTTAACAATAAGTTATATAATTAAATATATATAAATAATCATTATATATAATTTTTTAATGTTTAAATTTTTGGTCTTAAAACACATTTATGAAAAACCTATTTCTAGATACACAACTATTTTATCCTAATAAATTAACTAAATATCAATTGATTTATTGTGGTAATGATATTTTTTGGATATTTTTAACACAATGAAATTTTAGAATATATTATTTTCATTAAATACGACATAAAATACATAATATCATTTCTTATATGCAAACATAGTCTATATGAATGTTTATATAATAAACTGTTATATCATCATTATTTATTTAGAAGGCATGATAAGTAATTACTAATTTATGAAAAAAAATTAAAAATATCATTGTCACATATTCTAAGATAAATTTCTAATTAATTTAATCCATTCTTGTTGAAATAAACATAAAAATGAATATATTTTTTGAAATTATAATTTCAATATTATATTTGGTGGAAATTGTAGGATTTTTTGAAAAAGGCTTATTTTCCATTTAATAGTAAATAACGTTCTTGAAAATAATATCATTTAATTTCGCATAAATATAACATTATTTAATTCATATTATAATAATTTTTCTAATACCCATTCAGTAGGAAATAAATAAATAAATTAATGTGTCGCCATTATAATACATGAAATAGGTATAAGTAAATTTTTTCTTCTTAAAACAGAATTTCCAAAAACAATATTTTATATGCACTCTGTTTTTTATCATTGCAATAAATGTTAATTTCTATTGATTAATTATATTAAAGAAAATTTATATTTTATATCATTTATAACATTATAACATTTATTTTTTTGATTTTTAAGGAATAAAATAAATATGATTTATGTTTTATGAATAGAAATTCATTTTTTGAAAAGTGGTTTTCATTATGGATTGTGTGATAATTAAATTTTAATTCCACAAATTATAAAAATTTAATCTTATAAAAATGATTCAATTTATAGAATCATAATTATAATATAATATAATTGGTTCATTTTATTTTTTGGTCATTGTGAATATTAAAAGAGAAAAAATTATGTTCCTATAAATTAAGGTTTATACGATATTACATGAGTAGTTAAACCAAGAAATAATTGTATTATTTCCACCTAAAATACTAAATTTTTAATTGGATGAAAATATTTCAAATTTATATCATCATATTTTGGGTTACCTAGCCATTTTGTTTCACGTTCCAATAATAATGTACTTATATAATTTAAATCTTTTATGAAATTCAATATGTTTCCCCACATCACTTATAAAAGGAAACATATCCATCTCCTTTATTCATTAAATTTATATCATCCATGTAAGACATTACTCAATGAGAAAAATTCAAATATTCCTTCAATTTTTATCCTTGATCAAATGGTATTCAACAAATTCCAATCTTTCAATGATTGTGGACTAAGACAAAGTAAGCCTCTCAATGAAGAGGTTTAAATCTTAACCAAACATTTCCAATATTATTTCTTCATAAAAACCCACTGAAATATTTCTACCAAATATTACAGTATTAATATAGTGTAATATATAATCATATAATTTATTATGATTATTTAGTAATGATTTTATACCACTTCTCCAATAAAACATGCTGTAAAATTTCCACTTGTGTTTACGTCTGGATTACTACCTCCATAATGAGATTTGATAAGTTTTTCTTTACAATATATACATACTAATTATAATAAAGGATATATTGTCAATATATGATATTTAGAAAATAATTATTCATTTATAATTATAATATTTTATATACCCTCTTACATCATGATCCATTGGTAATCAATAATGTTGCCCATATGTTTGTGTCAAATAACATATCGACCTAGTGATGTGATTTGATTATCATTTATGCTTTAATGGTTTTGTAAAAAGAGGCAGGTTTAATGAACATATATTATATTAATGGTATTATAATTTTCTCTGAAAATATTAATTTCCATTTACCTTTATTTCACTACATCTTTCAAAAAGTGAATGCATTACTCTTGTGATCTTACCGACTACGATTTCCACAATGTGATGTAGTCCTTTTTCCATAAACATATATTATTAGTTTTTAAAAATATTTATATAATGAAAATATATAATTTATCTTCCATTTTTTATCATTCTATAGAAGGATTAATCTTGATCAAATATCAAGGACCGTATGTTCTAAAACATATCATACATGAAAATTCAAGCAGTTATCACCCAAAATGACATTTTTATATTATAATTATTCATAAATTATTGTTGGTATTATTTAAGTAGATAATATATGATATTATAAGTATTAATATGGGTTTTTATATAAATATAGTAATTTTTTATTTTATTATACGTCAGGATCAACATCTTATGAAGAAAGATGTTCTCTAGGTAAGTTCTTCCTCTCCAACATTCTTTCACTAAGAAAAATATTCATTTATGCACCTAGTTTCATTTAAATGGTGTATATAATACCTATTAGATATATAATTTCATTATTTATATTTATCATGGTATTTTAAATTCAATTTCAACATCCCTTTCCTTCCAGGGTTTTTATTGAATTATTTTTTTGTTGTAAGTTTTTCTTCTCAATATCTCTTCATTGAGACATTTTTTAATGTTAGGAACCAATTTTAATAATATCTTTTATATAAGAACAAATAATGTATTTTTTAAAATGAAAATAATTATTAAAATTGATATATTGAACTATATAAATTTCATGAATTAAATAATATTCGATTCCAAAGGGTTCTTCATGCCAATTTTGTTTTATTGAGGCATGCTTGATGTTATTCACATATATTGTTTTATTAGGTGTATCTACCACCCCATTTATATTTTTTATCATTAATATCCTTAATTTTATTTTATTTAATTTTAAATTTTATGTTATTTCTTTTAGAGTGGTTATCATACAGAAGTAACCATAATGATATGTTCTTTGTGTTATAATCTTGTTTTTTTACGATTATTTCTAATTAAATTTTAGCATGATGAAATTCTTGGATATATCACTCCCAAAAATTTTAAATTTTATTATACTATAGTTATTTATATAAATTTTATGTTATTTTTTTTCATTTTCCCCATCCATGTATTGAACAGATCAAAATATTTTTTTATAGATACCTGGTTTTGTTTTTTCTTTCTATCGATAATCTTTTATTCAACGCAATTATGTTTTGTAAAATATTTTAATGAATATTTTTACAATATAAATTTTAAAAATATATATTTTTTTATATATTTAAATTACCATGAAATGTTTTAAATGGATCCTTCTTTTCCTTTTCTAAATGTAGTACTTTTTAATTTTTATTGAAAACATGAATGTAATTTTTTCTTTAACATAATCTATAGGAATGGTACTCCCTACCTTCATTAATACTCTTATATTTAAATATTCCCTTATACATTCTCTTTTTTATTTTCAAAAAAAAAGTATTATATTATATGACTCATAATTAGGGATTACAAATAATAAGTGTATTTTCATCAAAAAATGGTCAATTGATGTTTTAAAGGTATTTCAATCCATAACAACATCCATTGAGGTTTTGTATGATTTATTGGGGATATGATAAAATGATAACATCATACTATTTCAAAATATTTTTTATGATTATGAATATGAAATTTTAATGAAAAAATTATCTTTAACATGGGTTATGATTTGATGATTTAATTATTACATTACGATCTTACAACTCACATATTTATGGTTTTCCATATGAAAAGGGTAATATTAGAATTATGAAACCCATAAATTGGTTGTGTATAGAAGGATATCAAATGAGATAATAATTAAAAAAATAAGAAGTTGACATGGATTAGTAAGATACTTTTTCTAATAAGAAATTACTGGTATGGAACCTCAACTAATGAAATAATTGAATAACTATTATAACCATTCCACTCTGATTATCATGGTAATGATAATTTACTAAGGAATATATTTTCATGTATTATGATCATGGAAAAAACTAATATTTTATGAATATGATATGTTTTCAGGGATAATGATTGATTACTTACTATTCCACATTCATATTTCTTATGTATATTTATTGAAGAATCATTACTCCATGATTCATGACTAATGATTATACAATAATTGGGTTTTATTGTTGTAAGGATTCATCATGTTCACATGCCATTATTTTTATAATATGATCACTTGTGATAATCGAATGATGTATCTTATTTTTAACCTAATAAATAATTTATGAACACCCTTTTTTATTTTACCCTTACCCAAGTTATGAAGAATGGTTTTACATTTTATATATCTTAGAAGTGTTCTAGTTGTTAATAACTTAGTTTTAAATGATAATGATATTTTTTAAAGGAGATGTTTATGTATAAATGTTTCTAAAGACATTAAACTATTATTGTCCTTATAAATGTATATTTTTTAAATTTATTAAATGTTCGTATAAAATAATGTATTATTTATGTCTGAAATTTTTGGGTTTCCATGTTGGTACCATAGAATAGTTTAATATATTTTAGAAACTGGGATGATGCAAATTTAGATAGAAACCATAAAATTAGACAATGTAAAGATGTAACAACCCTAACTTTTATTAGTGTAAATTTTCCCTACTTTTAGTAATATCATATTCAATAAACTACATTAAATCACTTAGTAACCACAATAAAATCTTTAAAAATGATTAATTAATGATATAAGACCCATTTCTAGAAGCTATGAAACCTATATTGATGAAATAGTATGTTAACCATAACAAGAGTAATATTAGAATTATGAATAGTAAACCAACAAAATAAATAGATACCACACCAATGAATGTATAAACCCAATTTATAGATCTTTTAAATGGTATTATTATGTAGTGATATCATTTAATAAGTAAATATTTTAAAAATTACTAATTATGTGTTTGCATTTTTTAAGTCTTAAATATTTAATTATAATTTTATAATTAATTTTCTAATTTATTAGAAAATTGTATTTTCAATACATGTATTCATAGAGTAATATTTTTTTTACTTATGGTTTTATGATAATTTTATGTGACCTTAATATTTTTTAAATGAGTTATAAAATCAATTATAGTTTTTAAATTTGTATATTCCAATTAAATGATGAGTTTAATTAAAAATGACGTTACTCCTTTTTAGAAAATTAGTTTCAATAAATAGAGTTCATTTTTGAATTGTACTCTTGAAAGATGAGTTAGGTTGAATTTTTTGGATTTTTCTAAAATAATTGATTTTTTATGAATATTAATATATTTTAATTTACAAATTTTCCTAAATTCATGAATTATTAAATAATGGAGGATATTATACTTATTTAAACGCCATTGGTTCTAATTCACAAGATCTATTTACTATATATAGACTTATGAATCATCACTATAGATTCCCTTGATAAAAATAATTAAACAATGATTAAAATAATGACAAAACCTCCTACCCTTTACTATAAATACCACCCCACCCCATGTTCTCCTCACTCCACTAAATTTTCTAGACATGATCATATTATTCTCAAACCATATCCATTTCCCCTCCCAAAAATCCATGAATACAAGGTCTCATAAAGAGTCCAATCCTAGGTTCATTGAGATGGATCTCAAGAAGAGAATTCAAGAGGTAAATCATTTATCTCTTTTATTTTATGTTCCTTTCAATTTATTTTTTTCCATCCACACCTACATTAATCCAAATTTATTGAAAAATGTGGCATGATTGATATACTTTTATTATATAATGTTAATGGAAGATTATTAATCAAAATCACCTCTCTCCCTCTCTCCATCTCTCTCTTATTATAAAAATGATATCATCGCTTCTGATGTGTCAATCTATAGACATTGTGGTTGATGAACATTCATTTTCCATTACAACCATCCAAGATATTGATAAAAACATATATCAATATGCATTATGAATCCCTCTATATGATCTGTATCTAAATTATTTACACAATACTAAATTATAAAACAAAACAAGTACGTTGTCATCAAAAAACCCGCCCAATTAAAACAAAGAAATACTAATTAAATTTATTTAACGATTGATCGTAATTGTATCTAAAAAATTAATTATAATAACATTAAAACACATGATAGAAAATTATTGACATATAATATCAGTAATGTAAGTTTAAATGCGATTTACATGAACTTCTATTCATGTATACTAGTGAACTGATCATTAAAACAATGAAAATGAATGCTCTCGAACAATGAATTTGAACACTATAATTCATCCAAATTCTCATAAATGTACTTAATTATACCATAATAAATAAAATTAATGTATAAAAGTTTCTATAATTTTTAATCGATGAATCTAATTTTATTATATATAACATTAAAATAAAGGGACCATTCAAGCACTAGGTAAGGGAAATTAAAAAAACCCAACTCTAATTCTTTTTGTTTTGAATATTTCAACCTATTTTTTATACATGAGTATATTGTATGTATATTGTTTTCCAAATGAACCTTTATTTACAAATAAAACACACATTTTTCTTCTCGTGATTGTTTATCCTTCACTCAAGAATGAATATTATTATATAAAGTATAATATTCCATATTTCATTTGGGAACCCAATGTTTATTAAATTATGTTTTATGAAATTAATCCCATTCCTTTACATGGTTTATTTATTTCTAATATTGATATATGTTCTATGTTCAAAGCATGATAATGAAAATACTATGATGTGACGGTTTCACCTAGAATTATATAGAGCCCTAATGAATTGGGTAATGTGACGAATCTCATGAGTTAATGTGAAATATGTGTTAACATGATGCTCCATTTGTACAAAACATTGTTTTTTAGTTGACCACTATGAAATTATGTTTCATTATTAGGTATTTCCACATTCTATTCCTTTCTCTAATTCTTCCTCTAATGGAAATGATGAAGATGTTATGATTATTCTAAACCCATTTTTAACTGTTTCATGTTCTTATTTATCCTCTTACATGGATTTTATCTAACTCATTTATTCTTTTATCCTCATTTTACTACATGTACTAATGAAAATTCAATGGCCAATAAGAATCATGATAAGAAGGAATTTAATAAATGTTTTGTTTGATTTATTAAATATTATTTATGGTATTAGTTCTCACAAGACACTAATCCTTTGGATCCAAGTTGTGTAATTCTTTTATATTGTTTATCATTTAAATGTTGTAATAGTAATTTAAGAAAACATTGGTTCTCTATAGTTTTTATCAAGAAAAGGATAACTAAATTTGGGATATATCATTAAAGAACCCTAGAGAAATACTTTATTCTGAGACTAAGTATATGTAAGAACCTACATAATCATTAATAAACCTAGGGACCCCATAATATATTATTTTATTTTTAATTGTATAAAGGAATATATTATTGAATCACGACTTGCTGAAATATGTTTTGTTCTATACATTCCTATTTTAGAAAATGGTGGAACCCAGAGAAACCAGTCCAAAAACATGTATGGGGGACAATACGGAGATTTCCGCAATGAAATACATAATGCTTTGGGATTTGGAGTTCAAAACATCATGTATACACTTACCCAAATATCTCATTTTTTGTAAAATATCCAGTATAATGTAGAATAACCCCATTCCCCAATGAAGGATCAACTGGGAAACATTTTTTTATACGGAAACGATCACCGATGTTTAGAGTGTCTTCCGATCAACATGTTCAGAATAGTTGGTAAAATCAGTGGAGAAGATTTTATTTATTATCCACTATTCCTAGATGGATAAGGTTACTAGAGTAATTTATTATTTAGATAGAAAATCCAATCAATCATGTGATTTGATTTATGAAACCAAGCTGAGAGATGAAATTGAAGTGATGTAGTTAGATGAATTTAAGATAAGGATTCATAATAAGTATTTCACTCAATCTATTCATATAGATATGAATTTATAAATCATTGAGCTAAATAATAAGTAAGGATAACGATTCATGGCCTATGAAGTAAATTTCAAAAGGATTAGATGTAATATTGGAGTTTAATTATAAACAATGATAAAAAAATTTACAGATACTTTGATGGTTTTAAAACACACCTTCAAAATGCTATTTAAATTAGAGAATGTTATATTTATGAAGAAATTTTTGGATGGTATATCAATGTAGAGATAGTGTTTAGAGGATATTACCATTGATATGTTGATAATAAACGAATGATGGAGTTTCAAGAAAGAGGATAAAATGATAAATTTGGAAATAATACCCAACTGAGTGCATGCCAAAAATGATGGAAGAAGTGTCATGGGAACGTCCACAAAGGGATGGAGAAATGATTCAAGTGTGGGAAAGAAGGAAATCATGCCCATGAATGTCTAAAATACATTATATGTAAGAAGAATTTGGTTGAGTAAAGTAGATAACCACCCATGGACCAATAAAAATTGGTAAAGTGGAAGGGCACAACGAGAACAAGTGCACTAAACCTTGAGTCCTCAAGGGTAATCTACATAAGTATACATAAAATATAATATTGTATGGTAAGAATTATGAAATCACTATTTAGGTTGATGTGAATGAAAAAAAGTTGTACACGATACACTTCCAATTCGAAAATTAATGGAAATTTTTTTAATTGATTATATTTTTACATAATAATTTATATCTATAAATATTTCTATAACAATATAATCGATGACCCGAAACCATTTAGTATAAAAATTAGTAAGAACAACAACTATTGCAATCATTGCAACACAATTTCTAGATTATTATCCTATTGGCATATGAGGGAATATTCTTCAAGTGATTATTGTGATACTTCCCATAGAAGAATTCGATTCTATTATGGGAATGGATTGGCTCTCATTATATAGAGAATGTATTAATGATTAGGAAATGGAAATATATTTTTCACATTTTGAACCATCCCATGATACATTAAAATGCATGTAAGATCATGATTCAAATTTGAAAAATCCTTTATCATTGTAGATATTGATTCCCTGTGAAGAAGCATACCTTTCCCAAATGGTTTTGTCAAAGGAAAGTGTCAACCAAGTGGGACGTACAATCATGGGGGAACATATTGATATATTTCTTGAGGAGTTACCCAGACATCCCCCAAATCGTGTGGTAGATTTTTGAAAATAACTCATACCTAGAACTACTAGTTTCTAAATGTGTCTTTATGGGATGGATACTATCAAACTATAGGAGGTAATTTAGATGGTGTGAGATCATTGTGGAAATTTTTTGATATGGCCTAGTCGATCACCATGGAGTGTGCCTGTTATCATTGTGAAGAATAAGGATGGATCAATGCATCTATGCATCAATTTTCAGGAACCAATCTAGATCACCATAAAGATCATGTATCCACTTCCAAGAATTCATGACTTGTTTGATCACTTTCAAGGTGATAAATACGTCTCAATGTTGGATATTCATTTCGGATATCATTAGTTTCAGGTGAATAATGAAGATATTCAAAAGATTTATTTCTATATAAGGTATGGGATGAATGAATTTATGGTGATGACCTTCAGACTTACTAATGCCCCTACAATCTTCATGGATTTGATGATTACATTCTATAGACATTAGATTGAAAAATTGAAGGTATTGTTTATCAATGATATTATTATATATTATAAGAGAAAGTAGGAACATGAATAACATATAAGTCTTGTGATGAAGACATTGATTAATTATATGTTGTATGACATTTTCATAAACTATCATTTTTTTACCGCATGTCAGATTCTTAGGATAGGTGATCTAATGTGAGGGAATTTCATGGGACCCTTTAAAAACAAGGGTAATTGAGGAATCATTCAGACCCTTTAGTGTCATGGAAATCCATATTTTTCATTGATTATAATGGTAATAAAATAGTTTTTTTAAACATTTCTCATGATTTTCAAGATCCATAAATAAGATAACAAGGAAATGGGTGATGTATGTACGGACAAATGAATGTGAGGATGACTTCATGTAGTCAATTAAATGATAATCAGTGCACATGTACTCACATTACCAAATAGTGGAGAAGGTTTTTTAATAAATAGTTATTCCTCAATAAATGTAATGTGTATTATACTAATGAAAAATGATAATGTGATATCCTACACCCCACGATAGTTGAATATAATTGAGAAGAACTACCCGACACATGATCTAGAGCTGGTAGCCATTATTTTTGATTGAAAATATGGTTGTACTAATTATACCATGTGAAATGTGAAAAATATACTAATCAGAAGATTCTAAAGTATATATTCACATAGAAGGGTATAAACATGCATCAAATGATTTGTTTTGAGATAATCAATAACTATAATTTTTTAATTCACTCTCATCTCATCTTGGCTAACAAGGTAACTAATGATCATAGTAGAAAAGAACCTGCTACTCTATCCATGTAGTGTATTGAGAAATAACCTATCTACATTGAGTTGAAAATGATTGATTAGGAAATCATAATGGAAGGTAATAAATTCCACCGTTCCCAAATGATTTCCCAACCATATATTTATGCTAATATTAAAGAAGCATAAAGGGATAATAGGGTGTAACCAATGAAGGTGGATTTAGTAAAGGATGTGAAGCTATAAGAGTTCCATATCAATATTGATGGTGTTATTATGTTTGAAATTGGGCATTGTGTTCCCTCAAAACCTTTAAAAGAGAAGTATCTATTTGGTAATTCAAATAGATCACTCTTCTCTATTTATTCTATGAGTAACATGATTTACCGCGAACTCCAAGAACACTTATGATGGGATAAAATGAATAATGAGTTTTCTGAGTATATCCCAATGGGATTGATATGACAAAAAGTTAAATAATTATTAAATAAGTACAATGGGATTACTCAAACATTTTCTACACATGTGGAAATGGAAGAATGTCACTATGGTATTTTTCATTGGTCTCCTGAAGAAATCCAATAGAAGAAATGTGATATGTGTTATGGTGGACAGACTCAACATGACTACCCACTTCATCTCTAATCAGTAAGACCTCTCACCTAAATAATATGAAAAGATATATTTGAAGTTTGTGGTGATAATTCATGGAGTCCTACTCTAAATTAGCACTGATCGTGATCTGAATTTCATATAAAAATTCTGAAGGATTCTTTTACTTTTCTTGCGTAATGAATTAAATTTTAGAATAGATTATCACCACCAAAATGATAGCCAATATGAAAGGAAAATTAAGGCACTCAATTATTTTTTAATAAAAATATCATTATAATTAAATGGTGGATTGGATCAACATCTCCCATTGGATTTGTTCTCAGACAATAATAACCCCCACTTGAGTACATATTTGGCATTATATAAAGCTGTATACAAAATTTAATATAGAACTCTAGCCTGTTTGAAAAATGATCGTGAAATAAATATAAATGGGCCAGATCTTATAGAAGAGATGATAGAGATTTTTTAATCCATTACGTATCAAATCAGTTCTAATTAAAGATGGAAGAGGAGCTAGGATGACAACCATCAAAGAGACATGGAGTTCGTTGTTGCAGATAACTTCTTTCTTCAAATATCCCCATGGAAGCGAGTCATGAAGTTTGGAATGAGAGGGACGATAATCCCATGCTATATTGGATCTTTTGAGATCCATGAACATATATGAGTTTTGGCCTGTAGTCTTTCACTACCATTCAATATAGATCAAATTCTTTACATGTTTCACCTATCAATTTTGACTAATTACATACCATATGCCTAAAATGTACTGAACTCAGAGGTGGTACAACTAGAATATAAAATTAAATTTGAGTAGCACCTTGTAATTATTCTAGACCAGATATATAAGGTTATAAAGAAAAAGACAATCCACCTTTTCAATGTGTTTTTGAGGAACCATATGTACAAAGATGAATCTTGATAACCAGAGGAAGCGATGAAGGGGAAGTACCCTCACCATTTTTTGTAGAACAAAATTTATAGGGAGAAATATCCAATGGGGGGGGGAATAATGGAATGAACCAAAAATATATTAATTGAATTTATCTTTTATTATAGTGATATAATACACTATAAACCACATAAAATCTCTTAGAGACCATAATAAATGCATAAAATGGTTAATTTATTATATAATAAGTGTTTTATATAAGGACCCAACCTTAAAACATTACAAAATCTTTAATTAAATAAATAATTCACATTGACGATCTTTTCAGGTATAGAGTTTTAGAGAATTAGGACATAACTATTACATCTCAAAAAATTTCAAAGTATACAATTCTACATAGTTCCTTTTTTTTACAAAACATGCACTATTGAAAAAAAAGTCATGTCTAGTTCCATGTTTAAGATTGTATGACTTCTCCTTGATCCCATCCTCGGCCCTATTCCACATTACGTCATGTGAAAAACATTTAAAAAAACATGGGATGTGCATAAAAAAACTCATTAAGGGATACACAAAGGAGGATAACAGTTGGTTTTTCAAAACAATGAGTAAACCATAAATACATTATAAAAGTAATACTTATAACATTTATGAAGTAGTAGATACTCTTCATTGAATAAAATATCATAACATACCCTTTTGTAACAAAAATATTACCATAAAACCCATCTAAATAACACAAAACATATTAATGTTACTTGGGCCATAAACATACTTAAATAGAAGAACCATACGGTCGACTTCCACACATATCACTAAATGGAATAGCAATACAGCCGACTTCCATACCCAATTCATGGGAGGTTATAACGTAACCACCAATCCTTGTATTAATAGAACCACCCTTCATATGGTTTATCACGTAACCACCTGTCAAATGTCCAAGTACCATTACAAAATCATAAGACATAAAACAAATATAATGGAAAGAAAACATTTCCATATTTCAATCACAATTTATCACCTAAATAAATTTCCATAATAAATCCATTATCAAAAAAAATTTCAATACCAAAATACATAAAAGATTATATGGTATTTATTTTATTTTAAAAACATTATGGCTTGTTGAGGAAGACAAAGAACAAATAATTCTCGCGGCGGTGGAAAAGGTCGTTGTCACCGAATACGTTAAATGAAACATTCCTTTTTGTCATTTAGTAAAAAAATTCATAGAAAAAGTTTATCATTGAATGAAATTAAAATTCAACAGTTTTTATATAGCGTATAAAAGATATTCTTGTATTAAAACAAAATATGCCTTAATGAAAGGAGATTGAGACGAAGTCCCGTTCAAAGACGGTATCCTTAGATTAAGGATAAATCAATTACTTAATTATGTGTGAAAAATATAAATACACCCAATATAAGTGGATATTAAGTGTAAAAAATTCAGATTAATTCACACATATTCATATAATGGCATAATCAAAGAGTACAAGTTCAACCCAAAGAATTGAAATTGAGTTAAGAAGTTCCCTTGAAAAAATTCGATAGCCTAACGACGTCCCATTCAAATTCAAAAAATGATTTGATGAGGGAGGAAATGGTATCTCATCACTTTGAAATAAAATTTAAATCAATAAGGATATATAAGAACATATCCCAACATAACAATATGTAAATTAAAAGACCCAACAAAAATAATTCTTTTAAAAAGAGGAGGGTGAAAGGTTCCCTTACCGATTTGGGTAACTTTCGAAACGTACACCCCATGAAAGAAGGGTCATACAATGAAGATTTAAATACCCATAAATTCAATTACATTACACAAAGAATAAAATAATTGGAAGTACATACATGACAAAAAATAAAATAGTGTCAAATTTAACATGAGTCTCACGGGAACAAAAAGTGAGATAAAAACCTCTTACCTCGTTGTGATCAATCGATTCGTATGACCAAAAGATAAAAAACACCATATGAATCACATAATACCATGAATATAAATAGAATCATGATAATATATATGAATGGTAAGGATAAAATACACCACATGAAATAAATAAGTTGCAAACAATGGAAATCTCACTGATTTAAAAGTGAGATTAGAAATCCCTTACGGAAATTCAGCAGCCTAACGACGCCCCTTAAAACCTCCAAAAATGGATAGATAAGATCAAATAGGGGGTATCCTCATATGAACATAAAAATTAAAGTAATAGGGATAAATAATATCATCCACTAAAATAATAAATATCATTTTAAAAGGAATGACATAAAAGAGAGTACTTAAAAAGAAAGAGAGGTAGGATCCCTTACCTCAAGTCTGACTTGTCTTGTTCGTTTCTTTATATTACTGAATAATAAAAATTGGTCAGTTTATAATTGATTAATTACCTCCTTTAAATTTTATTTTTCAGTTAATATCACATATTATAATGTTATAAAAATTGGTTAATAATGTGTCTTCATATCAGCCGTTTTTGTCGATGTTCAGTACATGAGTCAAAATTGAACTTGTTGGAAAAGAATTTTCCATGTAGTTATAGGTACATCATCTCCAGAATAGTAATAATGATTTAAATTTCATATATATCCAGTATATATATTCATTTTATACTATTCCATAACATTTGAAGATAAAATATGAAATGCACCGTTAATGGAGATGGTAGGTCGTACGTACGCATGAACGATACTTTCATTTCATTGTCATATTAACAGAATTAAAACTAAATGATAGATATATATATTACAATTCCATAATTTCATCCATAATTTATATTTAATATATGAAATATATATCGATTATATATATGTACTTATAATAATATATAACATTTGGAGATAAGAAATGAAATGTACTGTTCATAGAGACGGTAAGCCGTACATACGCATGAACGCTACTTTCATTTCTATTTCATAATTTAATGGAATTAAAACATAATGATACATAGTTATATTATAATTATAATATCATATATAACATCATTAACTCCAATATTTATAAATCCCACATATGGCATTAACGATTCAAATCACTTTGAGGGGGTGGTAGTCCGCATTTCTAAAATGAAATTATCGCGTTTACCCATTATGGAAACCATAAAGGTTTGGCATAAATGAAAAATACAGAAGCATAAGGAATACATAAACCTAATATATATATCATATATAAATACATTTACATCTTAATTCCCACCATGAGAGGTGTTAAAAGAAGATTGAACAATCATCGTTTCGTGAGGCAGTAATTCGCCACCCACAGAAATAGTATGTTATTTAACCATTTGATGGAGGTGTGTATGAGTGTAGATAGAATCCTTATCATAAAAAATCCTATTAGATTTAATATACTGTTTTTTATAAAATAATGGAATAAAAAGAGTTTAGGGTGTTTGAGAATAAAAATATAACAAAATAATTAATGAGAAGACATTACCTTCAAATCGGATAACTCTTTTTGATTTTAGCCCCAAGGCATCCTTGGAAAGACTTATTCCCAAAGTGAGGCTTCTAAGAGTAATATAGGGATGTGGAAAGACAATATTAGTAGAGTTTGGATGAGCCACGTTCTTGATATGTGTGGGTAAGTGAGTAGAGGTGGGGGCCTTTTATAAGAGGGAGGAGGGGCACTCTTGGAAAGTATTGAAAAGTTACTTTATTATAAAATGATTTTCGGATATTAAGGGTCCCACAATTATATATTTCGAGGATAAGGTGATAAGGGTTCCAAATAAACCCATAAAATAGGTTTTTTACAAGTGTATGTATTTGATTTTATATTATCTTTTCATTTTATTTAAATCGTTCATTAATGGGGTAATCGCTACATCATCATGGTGTCATAAATATATTTATTTATTTAATGTATAAAAATTATAAAAAAATATCATGATGTATTAAATATTTTTAGATTTTTAATGAATTTTTATAGTAAAAAATATGACTTGTATAACCCCATGTAAAAAATTGTTTTATTAAAACAATACATTTTTGTGACATTTTTATTTTTATTTTAAATAAAAAGTTATTAATGCCATTTTCTTACCCACGTGGCTCCACAGGGTCCCCAAGTTTACCTAATGATTTTCTTGGTCGGCCATGACTTATCCAACAAGTTTAGGACAAGTGTAAAGGTAATTTCATATAATTATATCATTATATTTATCTTAAATTACACTAATTACCTTTAATCGTGATTAATAAAACATAAATGTTACAATTGACCAAAAAATTATTTTATTCCCATTGAACCAAATTTGACATCATAATGACTACCATGCATGTCTAATTTTCTAAATTCAAATCACAGAGGTGGTAAAATTTCTTTTAAATGAAAAATCAGTTGTTTTTACTTCCACTTAGAGGTTTCACTATTCATAAAAAATTGATGTGTTTCAGAAAAATATCAAAAACTCACCCTAAGATATATTTGATATTCCAAATTCAAAAATTATGTCCATTTTAAAAAAATCAAAACATAAAAGTTTCATTAATTATTTTTATAATTAATTCTTGCTGTCAAAACAAATAACATGTTTTTAAGAAACAATATCTATCAAAAGATAGACACTTGTTTATGTCCAATTTTAATGTGAAATTAATTAAAATGACCACCATTGGATTAAATGGTAAAAATATATTCTAACTACACTTTAAACCCAATTAAAAATATAATCTATCCATATATGTAAATCATATTAAAAGGTGGTTTTGAATTAAAATACAATATTATCACTAAAAATGATCTTTATCGGAAAAATAATAAAAAATTACCCAAAGAAAATTTTGATGTCTAGATTCTAAAGAAGGATTTTATTTAGTCCAATATAACATATAAAATTGTCAAAAAGTGGATTTAAAAAGTGTTCACCATTAAAATGTGGTTAATTTACCTTTTAATGAATATTCGAATATTTAGGCTTAAAATGGGATTCATTCACATTTTAATCCTCTAACATTTATTTGATAAAAGTAAAAATATTTGACAAACATATATAATCATTTTGTAGTTAGTTCTATTTATTATTTCCATTACAATGTCTAGGAATTAACTACCATTTAAAATAATATTATTTTATTATTAGAGTGAAATGTAAGATTTTAATGAAACTCATTGTTGCGTATTGGGTACGCCATCGAGCATAGCATTCCCTTTAAAGTAATATTAAAATTTTATTCACAAATAGTGATAAATATGAGAATTTCATATTATTTATTAACCTGGGATGTTACATCCTTCCCCCATTTTGGTAATTGTGTCCTCACAATTTTAAAATTGGGCTCGGAAACTTCATTGAAAGTCCCACATTGGAACAAGATTCAGTGAAACTATCACTTTAAAATAAAGAAAGAGAAGTAAAAAGGTCACCTGAGTTAACATATCCTAGGATTCCATGAAAACATGGATACAAAGGGGAAAAAAGGGTCATGTTCTGATGGAGAGTGATGGAAAACAGCATTAGGAGAAAGTGAACCCCAAGAAAATCACAAACATATGATGGGTTAAACGGTATGTGATTCCCCAATAGGAAATGTTAACAGAAAAAAATTTTGTTTTAAGTTACATTTTAAAGAGGAATTTATTTATGAGCTTAACAAAATCATAAGGAATCATACTCACTTGTCACTTAGACTTTCATCTTTTAATATATTTCTAACTCAAACTCCTATTTTCTCTTAATGATAAGAATTTCAGGATGAATTTTTCATATTAAGAGCACTATAATAAACTTTTAGAGAATCACCTAACCCATAAAAGATGAACTATATATTTCCCATGTCTTTAAACCATAACCAAAACAAAAAATTATTAGTACAAGATCAGATAATACCCAAAAAAGATAATCCTTTATAAAAAAGATATACTACTCTTAATCATCCAAAAATTTTCAAAAAAAAACCCAAAGTTCATCAATGACCATTCAATAAACAACTATCCATAAAATTCTTCAAAGTAATCCAAACTAAGAATAAAACCCAAATCTCCGAAGGATTTGATCACATAGTCTTCCAAGATAAATCTTAACATTAATCTCCAAATAAAATCAGTTACTCTAAAAGTCTCATACTGAAAAGTAACTAACCTAATCACATATCCTCCATGATAGGCTAATCATTTCCATAGATAACCCAAAATAAACTTATTCCTGATTCATAAGATCATATAACTAAAAACAATTTGTTATACTAACCAGGGACTTCATGTAGTCTAGTGGTAGGTGATAAATACCAGGAGCACTTTGGTTGTGGGTTCGATTCTCACAGCTTTGTCCAACGTGATGGGTTGTCACATAGTCTGCATGTTGTAATTTTTCCAAAACTATATAATTTTGAAAACATTTCTCAAAAAGAGATAAAATCATAAACTTTAGGTTAAATTATGGATTAACGAAAGGAGATTGAGACGAAGTCCCGTTAAAAGACGACATCCTTATATTAAGGATAAATAAATTACTTAATTACGTGTGAAAAATATAAATACACCCAATATAAGTGTATATTATGTGTAAAAAAATCATATTAATTCACACATATTCATATAATGACATATTCATGGAGTACAAGATTGACCCAAAGAATTGAAATTGAGATAAGAAGTTCCCATGCAAAAATTCGACAGCCTAACGGCGTCACTTTAAAATTCATAAAATGAGTTGATGAGAGAGGAAATTTTATCTCATCACTTGGACATAAAATTTACATCAATAATGATATAGAAGAACATATACCAACAAAATAATATGTAAATTAAAAGACCCAACAAAAAGAAGTCTTTTAAAAAGAGGATGGTGAAAGGTTCCCATACCGATTTTGGTAACTTTCGAAACGTACACCCCACGAAAGAAGGGTCATACAATGAAGATGTAAATACCCATAAATTAAATTATATTACACAAATAATACAATAATGGGAAGTAAATACACCAAAAAAAGGAAATATTGGAAAATGTAGCATGAATCTCACGGGAACAAAAAGTGAGCTAAAAACCTCTTACTTCGTTGTGATCAATCGAGTCGTATGACCAAAAGATAATAAACAACGAATGAATCACATAATACCATGAATATAAATAGAATAATTATAATATATATGAATGGTCAGTACACAATACACCACATGCAATAAATAAGTTTCGAACAATGGAAATCTCACAGAATTAAAAGTGAGATAAGAAATCCCGTATGAAAATTCGGCAGCCAAACAGCGCCACGTAAAACATCCAAAAATGGTTTTATGAGATCAAATAGGGTATATAATCATATGAACATAAAATTACATTAAGAGGGATATATAATAACATAACCTAATATAATAAAGATGATCTTAAAAGTAATGGCATAAAAGAGAGTACTTAAAAATAAAGAGAGAGGTAGGACCCCTTACCCCAAGTCCGACTTGTCTTGTTTGTTTCTTTATATTACTGAATAATAAATTTTGGTAAATTTTAAAATTCTTAAGGACCTAAATTAATGTTTATTATTCAGTTCATATCACATATTATAATGTTATAATAGTTGGTTAATAATATGTGTTCATATCAGAAGTTTTGGTCGATGTTCGGTACATGAGTCAAAATTGAACTTGTTGGAAAAGAATTTTCCATGTAGTTATAGGTAAATCATCTCAAGAATAGTATTAAGGATTTAAATATCATATATATCCAGTATTTATTCATTTTATACTATTCCAAAACATTTGGATATAAAATATGAAATACACCGTTCATGGAGACGGTAGGTCGTACGTACGCATGAACGCTACTTACATTTCTTTATCATATTAATAGAATTAAAACTAAATTATTGATATATATATTATAATTACAGAATTATATCCATAATTTAGATGTATTATATGAAATATATATCCATTATATATACGTACTTATAATAGTACATAACATTTGGAGATAAGAAATGAAATTTACCGTTCATGGAGACGGTAAGCCGTATGTACGCATGAACACTACATTCATTTCTATTTCATACATTAATGGAATGAAAAAATAATGATAAATATGTATATTATAATTATAACATCATATATAACATCATTAACTCCATCCTTTATACATCCCACATATGGAATTAACGATTCAAATCATTTTGAGGGGGAGGTAGTCCGCACTTCCTAAAATTAAATTATCACATTTACCCATTATGGAAACCATAAAGTTTTTGCATAAATGAAAAATACAGAAGCATAAGGAATACATAAACATAAAATATATATCATATATAAATACATTGACATCTAAATGGCCACCATTAGAGGTGTTAAATGAATATTGAACAATCATTGTTTTGTGGGGAAATAATTCACCACCCACAAAAACAATAATTTCTTTAACCATTAGAAAGAGGTGTGTATGAGTGTAGCTAGAATCCTTATGATAAAAACATCCTATTATATTGAATATAATTTTGTTGTTACAAAAGAAAGGAATAAAAGGAGTTTAGGGGGTTGGAAAAGAAAAATAAAACAAAAGAACATAAGAGAAGACATTACCTTCAAATCAGATAAGTCTTTTTTGATTTGGGCCCAAAGGATTCCTTGAAAAGACTTCTTCCCAAAGTGAGGCTTCTAGGAGTAAGATATGGATTTTGAGAGACAATATTAGAAGAGTTTGGATGAACCAAGGGCTTGAGAGGTGTGGGTAAGGGGGTAGAGGTGGGGGCCTTTCATAAGAGGGGGGAGGGGCACTCTTGGAAAGTATTGAAAAGTTACTTTATTATAAAATAATTTTCGGATATAAAAGGTACCACAGTTAAATATTTCAAGTCTAAGGTGATAAGGGTTCGAAATCCACCCATTAAATAGGTTTTTGACAATTGTATGTCTTAGATTTTTCATTACGTTTACATTTTATTTAAATCATTCATTAATGAGGTAATCGCTGCATCATAATGGTGTCATAAATAAATTAATTTATTTAATGTCTAAAAACTATAAAAAAAATATCATGATGTAAGAAATATTTTTGGATTTCTAATGAATATTTATAGTAAAAAATATGACATGTATATCCCCATGTAAAAAATTGTTTTATTAAAATAATACTTGTTTGTGACATTTTTATTTTAACTTAAAATGAAAAGTTATTAATGTCATTTTCTTACCCAAGTGGCTCCATGGGGTCCCCAAGTTGAACCAAGGATTGTCTTGGTCGGCCATGACTTATGGAATAAGTGTAGGACAAGTGTAAAGGTAAATTCATATTATTATATCATTATATTTACCTTAAATTACACTAACTAGTACTCCGCCTATGCGATGCACAACACTATAAAATTATTATTATTATTATTATTAAGTATGGATTACTATTTATAAAAAATAATAGTTTATACCAATTATGAAGAAGTAATATAAATAAGGAAACATTCAAAACAAAACAACAATTGTTTCAGAGTTGACATTCAATGGAGAACATGGAAACAAAAATGGATTGTTTGGATACATTGTTTCTTTAGCAAAGAGTTGGGTGAACAATATTACAGTAACAGAATACTGTAATAGTATATGGTGTCCTCTTTGGAATGAAACTAAATTCAATAAATTTTGTAGTAAAACCCTTCCAAAATTGGGTTCTTGTGGCACTGCATTAGGCAAGTATTGGTGGTTGCTGGTTGGTAGTAATCTGGTACCTGAACATGTTTGTAAAAACATGTTACAAATGCAGAAAAAATTTTTAGATATCATACATACACAATAGAACCACTCTCGGTCTCTACTATGCATGAAAAATAACATGGCCATGCAAACAAAGATAGGGAAAATGATCCGGAAAATTAAACAAACCAAACCCTTCTGCCATTTGATTCTCACCATAATTTCAATTAGCCTCATTTCGAACATAACCAGAAAAATCTAAAAACTAACTAAAGTAGTTTTAATTGTAGGAGTAAAAAAGCACCAAGATAAAAATACATAATAAAAAACTCTAGCAATGATTAAAAATGAAGGAAATTACAAACCATCTTAACCAAAAGTACCCATCCATCCATTAAATCTCTTCAGTTTAAAACTAGTGGACTCTTGTAGAAACTACTGAACAGTATATAACTTGTTTCCTTTTAATAACAATAACACACTTCAATTAATTCTTTTAATTATGAAATCTGCATTAGAAAATACCACCAATAACCCCACAACATTTTTTTATTGTACTCATAAAATCATTATTATAATATAGCCAATATTAATGTGTTGTTTAATTTCATTCACATAAACCATCCAACAAGTCATTTAAAATGTAATGCACAACATTAAATAAGAACGTACTTTGAATATCTGTAAGGAGTTCCTTGCAATACAACCCGACCCCCAGGTTGATATTGAACCTGCACAGAGAAGTTAAAATTAGGGAATCATAAAATTAATGGTTAGGTGATTAAATTTAACTAACAATGATAAAAAAACCAGTATATAATAATCAACACATGAATATGTTGGTTGATCATTCTTATATTTTAGTCACTAGCGTAATAACAATAAAGTTCATTAAAAAACATTACACATATCTAAATCGTAATGTCAACATAATAATATTCTAGTAACAATTATAACCACATTATATTTTAAAAATATTCCTCTTTAGGCTAAATTGAAGATGGATGAATGTCTCAATGCCCTCAATATTGGTGTGGAAAAAACTAAACTAACCAAACACACCAGCCCCCTCCCCCACCCCTCCCCCATGCCTAGCACCATCCCCAACGAGGACCATCTCCCCTACCCAGCCACATCCCTACCTGTAACAGCCCGAGATTTTATGAAAAATATTCTTCTTAATTTTCATAATGTCTTGTGTTGTACGCTACACCAAAAGGAGCTTGCACAAGACGCATCCTTGACTTGCCTTGCATTACACGCAATCGCGGCCTTCCTCGATAGCGTGTGTAATACGCAATACCGAGTTTCACTAAACAACGATATGATATTAAAATATTATTAAAACTAGCCGTTATGAATAGTAATAACCACTTTTTAAAATTCTGTAAATCTTATTTTTCAAAATGAACTTCATTTTTGGATTCGGAGTATCGAATTTAGCCTAAGGTGAAATTTTGGTACTTTTCGGATAACGTTCATATTCTGATGAATAGTGAAAATCACTAAATTATAATTAAAAACAACTTTTTTAATCGAAATAATTAAAAGTGATAAATTATTAATTTGAGTGGTTTTAAAGTATATTTAGAATATATTTTTACAATTTAATACAATGTTGGTCATTGGTTGTAATTTCACATTTAAACAAGACATAATCAAGTGTCAATCTTTTGATATATATTGTTTCCTAAAAACACGCTATTTATTTTAACAGCGGGATTTAATTATAAAATTAATTAATGCAACTTCTATGTTATGAATTTGGTAAAATAGATTTCATTTTTGAATTCGGAATATGAAATATAGCTTAGGATGAAATTTTGGCATTGTTCTGAAAAACATCAATTTTTGATGAATAGTGAAACTACTAAGTGGTAGTTAAAAAAAAAAACTGAATTTTTCATAAAACTTAATTTTGCCGCTTCTGTGAATGGAATTTCGAAAATCCGAGAGACACGGTTAATATCAAGGACTAAAATGTGGTTCAATGAGATGAAAATAATTTTTTGGTGAATAGTAACTTTTTACTTTTTTACCGCGGTTAATAGTAAATAGGGTAACTAAGGGTAAATATGATATTACTATTACCCTAACACATGTCCTAATTCTATTGGACAAGTGTAATTCGACCAAAAACAAACTTAGGAATAAAATATGACCATTTAGGCCCACTTGGATTAGATTAGGACATTTATTATTAATTTATTTAAAGAAGGGTTAAAATAGTTAAAATCAAAGTTTAATAAGTAAACCATTTTTAATATGGGGTTATACATAAGATAAATTCGATTGTAAATATTCATTAGAAAGCTAAAAAGATTTCCTACATTATGGTATTTTATTTGTAATTTTTAGACATCAAATAATTTAATTTATTTATGACACAACGATGATGCAGTAATTATCTTATTAATGAAATATTGACATAATTGATGTTATAAACACCAAAATAAATGTAATTTGAGATTTTTTATGAATTCCACTAATTTTCTAGGTTACTATGATATATTAATGTTGATTTAATCAACTTGGTTCGAACATTTAATTCTGTTATGACTTTCACAAAAATCATATATCAAATAGTGTCAAAATTGACACAAAATAGTTTTTAAATCAAATATTATATTATTAATTGTTATTGTATTCCTAAAAATCTAAGGTTCGGCCAAATGACTTAGATAAGGATATATATATTAATAATAAATAATGTGGGGTTCGTTTGGCATTTTATAGTAAGTGTATTAACCATATAGTGAAAGAAAACAAAAAGACATGGTAAAAGTTAAATTATTTAACTTAGAGTTAAATCTAATTGATAAGGTTAAAATAATATCCTAAACTTGTCTAAATTCTATTGGTTGATAGGATTTCGACCCATCCCCACTTTAGCTTCGAAATAAGACCCTTTGGAACCATTATAAACCGATTTTGACTTTAATATAAAATAATATTTTGAGATATTCCTAAGGTGCCCCTCTCCTCCCCTATAAAAGGACACCTCCTCCCCCTCCTCCTCACACCAATTTGAGCACTCAAGCTCGGCCAACCCCTGCCAATTTATCCTCTCCACTTCCCTAGCAACATCCTAGTGGTTCTGGTCTTCCTCAAAGACCAATTTTAGTGCCCTAAGAGGAGGTCTCAAAGAGGCACTTCAAAGAAGAGGTAATTACCGTTACCAATTCTTTCATCTTTATTTCTTCTTCCACTTCTTCTTCTTAGGTTGTTTCATTATGAAGTAATAACATCAGTATCACTCATATACTGATATGTTATTATAATTATGAAACAACCCTATTTCACCATCTATCCATCCTACGGAAAAAGAAATCACCGCGCGTGCGTACGTACGGAATACCGTCTCCACGCCGTGGTGTAATCTATTTTCCACCACCACCTTACATGGATGGGTATAATGGTGTAAAGAATAACTATACATAGTTATTACAACATCATATTGATTCTGATATATTGTATAATCCACTCCAATTCAATTCAATATTTATAGAAATGATATCATCGCTCGTGCGTACGTACGGAATACCGTCTCCACGACACGATGAGATTCATTCTCCATGTTAACCATTTAAGAATGATTATAATGTATATATAAGAAATAATAATGAAATATATGACATTATAAAGCTAATGGATTTATGTATATATATACATATGTATGTCATCTACTTACTTCCATTTCAAGACAATAAGGAAAGGAAAACAGCGTTCATGCGTACGTACGGACTACCGTCTCCATGAACGGTGTTTTTCATTTTATTTATCTACCTATTATATATATATATATACTGAATATATATGATATATAAATCATATTTTATATTCTGGAAGTAAGTAAATCATGATTTAAGTAATAATGATGTCAAGAACAACAAGTCAAAACACCTACGATAAATGAAACGATTTTACCCAAAACGCTTCTTTAACATGGAATTTACAAAAGAACGGGTAATATAATGTCATAAGTGAACCATATATGATATAATAACAATGAATATGATTCTGTAATAAGTCAATAACATGATTTAAATCATTATACAGGAGGTTCGTACACTTACAAAGCAAGTCGGACCTAAGGTAAGGGAAATATCACAATCTCATTTTTATCCGAGATTGTTTATTCGTAAGTATTTACTGGGGTGTATTTTATCATCCACATCCATGTTCCCTCAATATGTAATATTTTTTTCCATCCACTTGCAATGGTTTAAATCCAATTTTACCCTTCGGTGAGTTTTTAGTAAAGAATATGAAAGGAATCTTTTGTCGTTTTTCCGTACGAGGTACTTTTTTGACTTTTCCGACAAAAGTACGAAGAATGTTTTTTTAACTTATATGGCACGAACGGATTTCTACTGTTTTATAAAGCCTTATTTTAATGAATCTTCCTCTAAAAGATTTCATGACTATTTTCAATAAAATCTCTTTCTTTTAAAATTGCATGATGTTTTGTGAAAAGAAATTGATTTTGAAGAAGAAAGGATATTTTCCTCAAGAATTCAATTCAAGTGATTTATCAAAATTATTTTCCATATAAGATAATAAAGGGTTCTGTTTCTATCCATATTTTTACATTGATTTGACTATGTTGTGATGGAATTATGTTTATGAATTCCTTTATCTTATATGAATGGTTTTATGATGTCATGTTGTTTAAGAATCCCATTTTTATTACATGGGTTATGCAATGATGTATGATTTATGATTTTGTGGCACACATAAGAAAGGATTCATTAAGAGATGGGTGGGACCTATATCTCCCTCCAATGCATTGGGTAAAGATTTCATATCTCATGAGATAGACATGGCTGGAATGGTAGGTTATACCGGTTCAGTGAAACAGGACTGAAACGAGGATTACTCGATTCAGAAAGGGACTTTGTCCACTAAGATAGTCTTGACAATGAGTCTTGACTAACAAGAAATGATTCTCTATGATTATGTGTGTATGCCACAATGAGTAATGTTTTAAGTAAGGGTTTCATTTTCACTACTATGATTTATCCCATGTTATGAAATTATGCACTCTTTTGCAGGTTAAGATTTCCAAAAATGTTATGTTCTTATGAAAATTATGTGATTGATATTTCTTTTGTTTACCCTTACTGAGCATTTGAGCTCACCCTTTTATGTTTTCTTTTCCCCAGGATATAAAGAAAGGTTTTAGGTAAAAAAAAAGAAGATCTTTGTGGGAGATTTTGAAGATCTTTCACCAGGATTAGAAGATTACGTTCCGAGTTTCCAAAGACACTAAACTATTACGATCCTTGTGTGTGTATTTTTGTTATGTACTAAGTATTTCTCAAATGTAATGTAATTTCCATGTACGTCAAGATACGGGTCTCTACAGTTGGTATCAGAGGAAAGGTTTAGTCAACCTTTGGAAACTAGGATGCGAAAACGTTAGTGAGATCCCTAGAGATATTTCTAAGGTATGTCTAGGTATGTCTCTAAGGTTAAGTATACGTATAGGTTATAGTCCTAGAATTGCGCTAACGATCTTCAAATTTAACCTAAGATGTTAGATATTGAGGGTACTAACCCTTTATTATGTTGTTTTCCCTAGCATGATTTTTGCCTCTCACACAATTCTTTTGGGGTTTTAGACGATGGCTGGAACCCGAAGGAACCGTGTTAATGCGGAATGTGATGGGCAATGCAATGATTGTACCCCTGAGCAACCAAACGATATAGGAGCTGGAATGCAAAATCTTGTAGCCATGCTCACACAACTTTCTCAAGCTATGAATCATGTAGGACTTCCAAACGAGCAAAGGAAGGAGCAACATTCTGTTGAATCCTTCATGAGGCAGCGTCCACCTTCTTTCAGTGGGTCTACTGATCCATTAGTTGCTGAACAATGGATTAGTACTACTGAAAAGATATTTTCAGTTCTTCAATGTTCTAAACATGATAAAGTCATCTTAGCAGTATATCGTTTGGAAGGAGATGCTGATCAATGGTGGAATCTTATTAAGAATACAAGGCAAAGGGATGAAATTGAGTCTATGGAATGGGACGAGTTCATGAACTTATTTTTCAATAAGTACTTCCCTCGTATTCTTCGAACAAAGATGGGGAAAGAGTTTCTTGAACTGAAGCAAAGGGACGATGAATCTGTTGGTACCTATGAAGCAAATTTTACAAGACTTGCAAGGTATGCTTCTGGAATTATCATCCAACCTGAAAGTAAAGTTGATCGATTTTTCAGTGGCTTAAAACCAAGTCTTCGAAGGGCATTATCTATAAGAGACTTCAGTAGCTATGAAGAAATTGTGCGTTGTGCTATCAAGGTAGAAATGGAAGTTGGTGTTACATATCCATCTCATGGTTTTGACAAGAAACGAAAGATGGAGTTCAAGGAGAAATCTCAGAATAATGGTGAAAAGAAGATGAATGTTTCCTTATGCACAAAGTGTGGAAAGAAGCATGGTGGAGATTGTCTAAAAGGGACTAGAAAATGTTTTAAGTGTGGAAAAGAAGGTCATCGAGCAGCTGAGTGTCGAAGTAATGGAAAAAGGGTTTCTAATGATAAAGCAAACACTGTAGAGAACGCACCGCCAACACTTCAATGCTTCAAGTGCAAGGAAATGGGGCATTATGCTAATAATTGCCCTAATCCAAGGGTTAGTGATGATCAAAATGAGCAACCACTTAAGGCAAAGGACAAAGGGAAATCACATGCGATCACTATTGGCAATGTTGAATATGACAACGATGTGGTGGAATGATTAAGTGTTTATGTAATGGGATTCCAAAATAATGTTGTATCATTGAGTATTGCAATATTTATGGATGTGGTATTCAAAGTGATTGAGATATTTTTTGGAAATAAGATGATATGCGCATAATGAAGACGAGAAAATGAAATGTTTAATAGTATTCATGAGCTCATGATTGATATAAGGACTAAGTGATATCATGGTTTGAGTATATAGAATTTTGGGGATTTTGGTAACTTTTAACTGCACTCATGTTTTCACTAAGGTATTCAAGAGAATACATGATTAAGGACTTTGAATGTTTGGAATGTGACCAACAAGACATATCTTATGATATGTGGGGATCAACGACAGTATTAAATCTCTGGTAATCGATGTCACTATATTATGAGAGTGGACTGCAGTATTATGTATAATCCTAAAGATTAGACTGGATTATGTTGGACATAAGTTAGTATTGTTTAAGGATAGAAGATTTTCGATATTATTGATGGGATGTTATAGTAACGTAGTTTTAGAAAAAGGGACAACCTACAGGACGGGCGACAGCCCATCGCTTCGGACAAGGCTGTAGGAATCGAACCCACAACCAAAGTGCGACTGGCCTTTATCGCCTACCACTGGCCTACAGGAAGTCCCTGTTTAGTAGAAACTAGTTTTATTATATTAAGCAGTATGATATATAAAGTATAAGTCCATTTTAGGAACTATATATGATTAATCTCACTATAGAATGACTTATGTATATTTAATAACTTTTGCTTACCTTTTGTTTGAGACAGATGGAATGACCCGTCATTCTCTCACATGATCTGCTAACACTTCACGAATAACAAATTCAACTTCATTTATTTAAGAGATGAAGTGGAAATTGTTCAAGGCACGAACATTAGTGAGATTGTACCAAGATAAAGTAAGTATTTATTCTAATTCAAATTTTCAAATTTAGGGAAATGATCTTGAAAACCAAAAATGTTGTCCTAGTGATCTTATACCTGATGAATCAGATGGTACCTTATATCATCACAAATCTATGGATTTGTGATTTTTGGCTTTTCCATAGCCATTTTCTCTACCACTCTCCATCAGAACATGATGGTTAGATTTTTCTTCCATATCCATATTTTCACCTATGTGGAAACCCAGTGATTAGTTTATTTGGGGTAACCATTACGTTTCATACCTTTGTTTTTAAAGATTGGTTTTGGTATTCCTTTTTACGATGTGGGTTTCTATTAAAGAAACTTTCGAATAGTAAACCATTTATAACCTAGACGAATTTCGAGGGCGAAATTCATTTTAAGGGGGGTAGAATGTAACAGCTCGAGATTTTATGAAAAATATTCTTTTTAATTTTCATAATGTCTTGTGTTGTACGCTACACCAAAAGGAGCTTGCACAAGACGCATCGTTGACTTGCCTTGCATTACACGCAATCGCGGCCTTCCTCGATAGCGTGTGTAATACGCAATACCGAGTTTCACTAAACAACGATATGATATTAAAATATTATTAAAACTAGCCGTTATGAATAGTAATAACCACTTTTTAAAATTCTGTAAATCTTATTTTTCAAAATGAACTTCATTTTTGGATTCGGAGTATCGAATTTAGCCTAAGGTGAAATTTTGGTACTTTTCGGATAACGTTCATATTCTGATGAATAGTGAAAATCACTAAATTATAATTAAAAACAACTTTTTTAATCGAAATAATTAAAAGTGATAAATTATTAATTTGAGTGGTTTTAAAGTATATTTAGAATATATTTTTACAATTTAATACAATGTTGGTCATTGGTTGTAATTTCACATTTAAACAAGACATAATCAAGTGTCAATCTTTTGATATATATTGTTTCCTAAAAACACGCTATTTATTTTAACAGCGGGATTTAATTATAAAATTAATTAATGCAACTTCTATGTTATGAATTTGGTAAAATAGATTTCATTTTTGAATTCGGAATATGAAATATAGCTTAGGATGAAATTTTGGCATTGTTCTGAAAAACATCAATTTTTGATGAATAGTGAAACTACTAAGTGGTAGTTAAAAAAAAAACTAAATTTTTCATAAAACTTAATTTTGCCGCTTCTGTGAATGGAATTTAGAAAATCCGAGAGACACGGTTAATATCAAGGACTAAAATGTGGTTCAATGAGATGAAAATAATTTTTTTGGTGAATAGTAACTTTTTAATTTTTTACCGCGGTTAATAGTAAATAGGGTAACTAAGGGTAAATATGATATTACTATTACCCTAACACATGTCCTAATTCTATTGGACAAGTGTAATTCGACCAAAAACAAACTTAGGAATAAAATATGACCATTTAGGCCCACTTGGATTAGATTAGGACATTTATTATTAATTTATTTAAAGAAGGGTTAAAATAGTTAAAATCAAAGTTTAATAAGTAAACCGTTTTTAATATGGGGTTATACATAAGATAAATTCGATTGTAAATATTCATTAGAAAGCTAAAAAGATTTCCTACATGATGGTATTTTATTTGTAATTTTTAGACATCAAATAATTTAATTTATTTATGACACAACGATGATGCAGTAATTATCTTATTAATGAAATATTGACATAATTGATGTTATAAACACCAAAATAAATGTAATTTGAGATTTGTTATGAATTACAATAATTTTCTAGGTTACTATGATATATTAATGTTGATTTAATCCACTTGGTTCGAACATTTAATTCTGTTATGACTTTCACAAAAATCATATATCAAATAGTGTCAAAATTGACACAAAATAGTTTTTAAATCAAATATTATATTATTAATTGTTATTGTATTCCTAAAAATCTAAGGTTCGGCCAAATGACTTAGATAAGGATATATATATTAATAATAAATAATGTGGGGTTAGTTTGGCATGTTATAGTAAGTGTATTAACCATATAGTGAAAGAAAACAAAAAGACATGGTAAAAGTTAAATTATTTAACTTAGAGTTAAATCTAATTGATAAGGTTAAAATAATATCCTAAACTTGTCTAAATTCTATTGGTTGATAGGATTTCGACCCATCCCCACTTTAGCTTAGAAATAAGACCCTTTGGAACCATTATAAACCGATTTTGACTTTAATATAAAATAATATTTTGAGATATTCCTAAGGTGCCCCTCTCCTCCCCTATAAAAGGACACCTCCTCCCCCTCCTCCTCACACCAATTTGAGCACTCAAGCTCGGCCAACCCCTGCCAATTTATCCTCTCCACTTCCCTAGAAACATCCTAGAGGTTCTGGTCTTCCTCAAAGTCCAATTTTAGTGCCCTAAGAGGAGGTCTCAAAGAGGCACTTCAAAGAAGAGGTAATTACCGTTACCAATTCTTTCATCTTTATTTCTTCTTCCACTTCTTCTTCTTAGGTTGTTTCATTATGAAGTAATAACATCAGTATCACGTATATACTGATATGTTATTATAATTATGAAACAACCCTATTTCACCATCTATCCATCCTACGGAAAAAGAAATCACCGCGCGTGCGTACGTACGGAATACCGTCTCCACGCCGTGGTGTAATCTATTTTCCACCACCACCTTACATGGATGGGTATAATGGTGTAAAGAATAACTATACATAGTTATTACAACATCATATTGATTCTGATATATTGTATAATCCACTCCAATTCAATTCAATATTTATAGAAATGATATCATCGCTCGTGCGTACGTACGGAATACCGTCTCCACGACACGATGAGATTCATTCTCCATGTTAACCATTTAAGAATGATTATAATGTATATATAAGAAATAATAATGAAATATATGACATTATAAAGCTACTGGATTTATGTATATATATACATATGTATGTCATCTACTTACTTCCATTTCAAGACAATAAGGAAAGGAAAACAGCGTTCATGCGTACGTACGGACTACCGTCTCCATGAACGGTGTTTTTCATTTTATTTATCTACCTATTATATATATATATATACTGAATATATATGATATATAAATCATATTTTATATTCTGGAAGTAAGTAAATCATGATATAAGTAATAATGATGTCAAGAACAACAAGTCAAAACACCTACGATAAATGAAACGATTTTACCCAAAACGCTTCTTTAACATGGAATTTACAAAAGAACGGGTAATATAATGTCATAAGTGAACCATATATGATATAATAACAATGAATATGATTCTGTAATAAGTCAATAACATTATTTAAATCATTATACAGGAGGTTCGGACACTTACAAAGCAAGTCGGACCTAAGGTAAGGGAAATATCACAATCTCATTTTTATCCGAGATTGTTTATTCGTAAGTATTTACTGGGGTGTATTTTATCATCCACATCCATGTTCCCTCAATATGTAATATTTTTTTCCATCCACTTGCAATGGTTTAAATCCAATTTTACCCTTCGGTGAGTTTTTAGTAAAGAATATGAAAGGAATCTTTTGTCGTTTTTCCGTACGAGGTACTTTTTTGACTTTTCCGACAAAAGTACGAAGAATGTTTTTTTTAACTTATATGGCACGATCGGATTTCTACTGTTTTATAAAGCCTTATTTTAATGAAGCTTCCTCTAAAAGATTTCATGACTATTTTCAATAAAATCTCTTTCTTTTAAAATTGCATGATGTTTTGTGAAAAGAAATTGATTTTGAAGAAGAAAGGATATTTTCCTCAAGAATTCAATTCAAGTGATTTATCACAATTATTTTCCATATAAGATAATAAAGGGTTCTGTTTCTATCCATATTTTTACATTGATTTTACTATGTTGTGATGGAATTATGTTTATGAATTCCTTTGTCTTATATGAATGGTTTTATGATGTCATGTTGTTTAAGAATCCCATTTTTATTACATGGGTTATGCAATGATGTATGATTTATGATTTTGTGGCACACATAAGAAAGGATTCATTAAGAGATGGGTGGGACCTATATCTCCCTCCAATGAATTGGGTAAAGATTTCATATCTCATGAGATAGACATGGCTGGAATGGTAGGTTATACCGGTTCAGTGAAACAGGACTGAAACGAGGATTACTCGATTCAGAAAGGGACTTTGTCCACTAAGATAGTCTTGGCAATGAGTCTTGACTAACAAGAAATGATTCTCTATGATTATGTGTGTATGCCAGAATGAGTAATGTTTTAAGTAAGGGTTTCATTTTCACTACTATTATTTATCCCATGTTATGAAATTATGCTCTCTTTTGCGGGTTAAGATTTCCAAAAATGTTATGTTCTTATGAAAATTATGTGATTGATATTTCTTCTATTTACCCTTACTGAGCATTTGAGCTCACCCTTTTATGTTTTCTTTTCCCCAGGATATAAAGAAAGGTTTTAGGTAAAAAAAAGAAGATCTTTGTGGGAGATTTTGAAGATCTTTCACCAGGATTAGAAGATTACGTTCCGAGTTTCCAAAGACACTAAACTATTACGATCCTTGTGTGTGTATTTTTGTTATGTACTAAGTATTCCGCAAATGTAATGTAATGTCCATGTACGTCAAGATACAGGTCTCTACACTACCAGCCCCCTCCCCACTTCTCCACATGCCCTGCCCTCTCCCCCCTCCCCTAGGCCTAGCCGCTCCCCTCCCCTTTACACCCCACTACCTAGCACCATCCCCCACTAGGACCCTCTCCCCTTCCCAGCCACATCCCCACCATGACCATCTCCCCTTCCCAGCCACATACCTACCATCTCGCTCCCCACTTCTCTGCATGCCCTGCACTCTCCCTCGCCCATCCCCTCCCCCATGCCTAGCCACACCCCTCCCCTTTACACCCCCTACCCATCCCCTCCCCTCCCCCCTAACCAGAATAATCTCCCACCATTTCCCAACACCTCCCCCTCCCCCATACACTCCCCCATTCCCAGCTTGTCCCCTCCCCAGCTTCTCATCCAACCCCTTCCCAACACCTCCCCCTCCCACCTCCTCCAACACCTGCCCAGCCCCATCCCCCACCATCCACCCCCCATGCCCAGAACCTTCTCCCACCATCATTAAAACACATAAATTGACAATTTATATGTAATTAAAGAAGAATACACTAATTTCATAAACAGTAAGACAATAGTTATAATATTAAAAAAATGACATTTTGTAGAAACAATCACAAAGGTTTTCATATTATTAAAGGTAAAGAATTAATATTAATTGTAAACATGTTATAAGAGTATGAATAGATTTAGTTTTTTATAATAATGATGTACTGTATGCATTTAAATAAATACAATTAAAATAAAATGAATAGTATATCAAAATTGTAAATAAAAACATACCTAAAGGATTGTTCATGAGATAAATCTGCATAGAGTTTCAAAACAGATAGTCAATTTACATTCTTGGTCTGGACGGTTGAAAAAAAAAGGTCACGAAATAAGACCCCTACAACAGGTTCATCCATAATCGATTCCACCAGGCTTTAGAGCACCCTGCAACCAAACTTAAACAGTTAAAGCTTTATGTAATAATTTTTTGTTAAAATTATTGAAAATATATGATCATCCGACTATAAAATACAAATTTAAACATTATATGGATTTTGATGAACCTTAGTCTTAAATAAAATAAAAATGGTTCAAAAAATGTACAGACTACATGATACACGTGATTGTAAAAAATCACAATAATCAGCAGATTTCATGACAGACATGTTCAACATGTTTGCAAAATAAATTACATATTTTGTGAGAAAATTTTAAAAAAAGTTGTCAGAAAATGATAAAAAAGTTAATAATGTTCAGCTTATAGGTCGCAAAAATCATAAACTTGTTTGTCAATAAAATGTATAGATGTTTGTTTGCAGAACTCCATGGGTAATTTATTTGTAATCTATAAAAATTACCTACCTACTCTAGAATGATAATCATGTATGTCAAAAAACACACTAACCAACAGAAATGTTAATGAAAATAAATTAGTAGTGATTAAATATAACTATTGAATACCTGAACAGTGGACATAATCAAGGTTCTAGTATCAAATCGTGTGCCAATGCTTGAAGTCCTTGGAGAAGACCTAATATTTTGATGATCCAATCATGAATTGTAAAAATTAACATAACAGTAATAATAATTTCAATTGTTAACAAAACAAATTAAAGACCAATGTAATTTTACCTGGACATATTCGATGCCACTACATACTTATGAAGATGCATTACCTAGATCTCCCTGTTCAGTAATGAGGAAAATTTTAGTATTTTGTGTATTTGGTTTTCTAATATAAATATAAATTTCTATACACACTTACCCGAATGTCTTGAATGAGTTCAGTAAATCTACTGATGCAGTTGTCATTATTGTTGATGAAAATTACTTTGTAGTTGTTTTCTTCGAGAGAAGAATTCAGAATCACATCATAGAAGACGAGTTCAAGTTCATATAGTAAACCACATGCTGATGTGTTGATGCTCTCCAACAGTAGTAAAATGATACACTGAATTAAATGTCCCTTAAACATCGATGTAGCCAATGCCTGCATTGAAAAATAATTAAAAAAAGTACTATAAATATAAATTGATGATTTTATGGGCATATTAAAAAATATTAATTTTTTAATCCAGTAGAATCATAAGGAGATCCCGAAAAAGAAACAGTACAACTTATTAAAAAGGAATAAGAAATACAAAAGAATCAAAATTGAAAAGATACTTGGACACCCAACTTGAATAGTATGCATTGTGACCAGAATAAAGAAATCTATAGTAGTTGTTTCAAGTATGTTCATACTTCAGTAACATGAAATTATGATTTCCAGGCTTTAAAAAATCCATCAATTGCTCAATGGACATGATTTTTTTTTTCAGAATTCACTTTAATCAAACCGATGCATATAATAGATATGTGCATTCATAAAACTGTGTATATCAAAGAGAACATATGAATTTTAGTCTTTGTGATCACTCGGCATCAGTTGTACTATATATCCATTCAATTACAAAATTATGTTGAAAACCGTGTATATCAAGTAATAAATTACAACAACAAATTAAAAGGTAAATTTGCATCAGTCATGGAAAAGAAGAAATGGAACCCATATAGGAGTGAATACATGAAATAAAATGAAATTCTGACACCAACTATTATGAGGACATACCTATACATTTAGTGGGTGACACCAAATCATTAATATTTCAGCCTTCAGACGTATCTGGAAAAAAATAGATCTAATTACTGTAGTGCAAAATTTAATAATTGTTAGTTGAATATGAGTAAAAATTGTAGCATTCATAACTAATAGTCAAGGATGAAAGAAATATAATAATCTGATTCATATGTTTTTAGTGCATGAAAAACAATACACAGTGGAGTCAATAGTGAATAAAATTACGTGCATTAATATGTATGATGAATGGGAGGGAGGTTAACTCCAAAATTTTAGAATAAACTACCTGCATTCATATAGCGAGTAAATGAAAATAAAAAATGACGGATGAAAGGGATGTTAATTCCATAATTTTAGAAAAACACACCTGTTGCGGAGATCTGGACATGAAGGCTATTTGAAGAAGGGTTTTAGTGCATAAAAAAAAGATAGTGGAGTAAATAGTGAAAAATATTCACATGATTTCATATGTTGGACAAAAGGGAGGATAAATTCACAATTTTAGGACAAATTACCTTTCTTCATTTCCAATTCCTATTTCTATATTCACATGCACTGAGAAAACAATTAGAAAAAAAATAAAATAACTGCAATTATTTTATCATGTATTTAATGAAAGAAAATCATTAAATGAGGATAGAACAAATTCTTCATAGATCATGATTAATATAGGTTGACACTAAGGCATTGACACTGAAGATGAAAAATAAAAACCTTGCTTGCTGAAAAAAAAATAGAAATTGAACATTAGTGCACAATAAAAACAACCAAAACAACCCAACCTGCCCATTGCAGCCCAATTAAAGTACTGTAAAGGAAAATTCATGAAGAACATGATTATTGAACTGATGCCTTCCAATAAAAAGACAAGTTTTCCAATGCAAACCGAATTGTTGAAATCAAAAGAATCCACACATCAGAATCCGTAAAAAGAATACAATACCATTACTTTTATAATTGTGAGCCTGCATTGAGACACTGTTCCAATTAAAAATTAAATATATTCTTCTAGTCCTAGCCATTGGCGCACCTACATTGATTATACAGTTGTATGTGTTTTCATGTTCAATGATGCTTCCTCGTCTTGAATCGATCTCTGCATATCACTAACAATTTTCATTATACTCATAGCTCCAAACCTTTAAACATGAAAAAACTTTCTATGAACTTGAAGTAATCGTAAATATTCAGAAGAATAAGATCCAAAAACAATGGTAGAAACCAAAAAAATTGATCATAAAAAACCAGCGAAATAAATTAAGGCGATCATATTAAATCCTTTACAGTGCAAGAAAAGCATAATAAAGACCCGATTAAGATCCTACAAATTCTCTAAAAAATGAAATACCTGCATGTATCTAGAACCACTTAATAAAAATTAATGCAAAAGAAGATTCATACATTATACTATATATACAAAAAAATATGAACCTGTATATTAAATTGGTCTCAATTATAAAAAATGTACTCTGAAAATTTTAAAAGAGTGTATACTGTAAGAACAAAAAAATACGATTTTATTTGGAAAAAAGACCGTATTGAAAAAATATGTATAAATGTGAAAAAAATATAAACCTATTAAGATATTTGAATCTATATAAACACGAAACTCACCATTCTATCAGAATATAAACACGTCCACTATAGTATATTCCACAAATGTTTTTAATCCTAGAGAGAACAAAAGCATGGTTAGAAATACTTTCAATATTTTTAAAAAACAATATATATATAGGAATATAAATATAACGTAGGATATGAATAAAATCAATGTTTCCATGAATTTAAAAGAATTTATAGAACATTATGTTCCAATGAAAATAAATGCATTTATAGTATAAATTAATATGTTGTATACTTGTAAAAAAGAGAATTAAAGGATCATTTTCGTAGTAATCCAATGTCTAAAAATAGAAAAGTTGTAGATATAGTGTTCATCTTGATATTATGAATTTTTAAATCTTTAAAACCCAACAACTGAAATTGTTTTCAGCATGGTAATAGATAAACCTCCAGGAAAAAATATAGTCTAAATCAATTCACTTATCTGTCCCATTTCCGAGCAAGATTTGTCAAATTCGTACCCAACAACATCTTGGAATAGTCCATTCAGGAAATATAGGACAATAAAACAAAACCATGTCATTTGTCAACAAAGAAGCATAGGAGGAAAATGATGTTTAAAAACAACATATGCAGGTTACGAAAGTGTAAAACCACATTTACCTTATATATAGGAGAAGAAAATCATGAGCCGAAGTTTCCTCGAAGGAATTCCATGAAATCATTTGAAATGGAAGGAAGTTGAAGGGAATCATTAGGAGTAGACAGTTGTAGCTCGACATCGGCCTTCAAATGTGAATTCCACACGAGGGGAAGGATTCCAGGGTGGAGGTTCCTGAGGTGTAGGAGTCGGATGTGGAGGACCTGGACGTAATGGAACCTGATAATTTAGATCCAGATGAGTAACAGATGAAAATCGAGCGGGTAGTAGGTTGTCGCTTCAGATGCCGTGGTATGTGCTGGGGTTCCAAATAATGAAAAATGTATTAACCTCAAGGAGGATTCGAACTGGGCTTCAAAACCCGAAGCTGTTTATAGTCGATGATTTGGACCAAATCAGAGGCGTTTCACTTCGGATATCTTTGTGGAGATGAAATCGACGTGGAAGTGTAGTAGGAGAAGAAAATCGTTAATAGGAGCGGCGCAGGAAGGAGGGGATAATCGGGAAGGGGACATGAGAGGGGAATCATGGAGGGGAGCGGAAACCATATGGAAGCTTGTCGATGGAAGCCGGACTATGGAGGAATTTCGATTCGGTGTTGAAGATTAGTGAAGAACGGAGGAAACCCAAAGCTGGAGGGAGCTAATCGAGCAGCGGTGTATTGAACTACACTTCCTGGAAACCGAAATCTCAACTAGAAAAGTAGGTCAACTAAGCAATTGTAATGGAAGGTGTCGAGCTCGTAGAGATGATTTAGGGTGATGTCCACGAATGGATGTAGTACAGTCGAAACCCTAACCCCAGACAAAGGAGGAGGTAAATAGAATGACGTGTTAGTTTGGCCGCGAGCTCGGAGAATTTGTCTCGAAAGATCAGCCCGATTGTCTGGGGGTATTTGCGGGAGGGGAAATTTTTTTGGTGACGTGGAATCTTGTGGAAGAGACACGTAAGGCAGGAGATACCCGGGTTTAGTATATATAGTGGATTACCTTTAATCGTGTTTAATAAAACCTAAATGTAACTATTCATCAAAAAATTATTCTAATCCCATTGAACAACATTTTACAACCAAATGACAACCATTTATGTCATATTTTTGAAATTCAAATCACATAGGTGGTAAAATTTCATTTAAACGAAAAATTTGTTTATTTACTACCACTTAGTGGTTTCACTATTCATCAAAATTGATGTCTTTTTGAAAAATACAAAAAATTCACCCTAAGATATATTTGATATTCCAAATTTAAAAATTATATCCATTTTACCAAATCCGAAACATAAAATTTGCATTAATTATTTTTATGATTAATTCCCGTTGTCAAAAAAATAACGTGTTTCTAAGAAACAATATCTATCAAAAGATTGACAGTGGTTTATGTCCAATTTCAAAGAGAAATTAATTCCAATGACCACCATTGAATTAAATGGTAAAAATATATTCTGAATACACTTTAAACCCAATTAAAAATTAAATATATCCATATAAATAAATCAGATTAAAAGGATGTTTTGAATTAAAAAACAACAATTTCACTAAAAATGATCTTTATCAGAAAATTAAAAACAAATTACACAAAATAAATTTTGATGTCAAAATTCTAAAGAAGGATTTCATTTGGTCTTATAAAACATATAAAATGGTCAAAAAGTAGATTTAAAAAGGGTTCACCATCAAAATGTGGTTAATCGACCTTTTAAAGAATATTCGAATATTTACGCTTAATATTTCATTCATTCGCATTTTAAGCCTCTAGAATTTATTGGACAAAAGTAAAAATATTTGAAAAACATATATATTAATTTTTATTTAGTTTTTTTCATTCTCTCCATTACAATGTCTAGGCGTTAACTACCATTTAAAATAATATTATTTTATTATTAGAGTGCAACATAAGATTTCAAAGAAACTCGTTGTTGCGTATTGGGTACGCCATCGAACATAACATTCCCTTTAAAGTAATATTAACATTTTATTCAAAAATATTGATAAATATGAGAATGTCATATTCTTTATTGACCTGAGATGTTACATTAGATGTTAAGGAACCTATACTGATTAAATTGAAACTTGATCTTAAGAAGAGTAATATGACCATAATTTATAGTAATACTGCCAATGTAATAGTGACCTAAACCATGAAAGTAAAAATAAAAATTATGAATCTTATAAATGGTAATATTATGCAATTATATAATATAATATGTATGTTTATATTTTAAAAATTATTAAATAAGTCTTTGAATTTTTATAAGTCATAAATACACAATTAATCATTTATCAGTAATTTAATAATTTAAATGAAAATTTATTTTCCTTAAATGTATTCATAAACAAATATATTGATGTATCATGGTTTTATGATATTTTTATAGGACCTTAATTAATTTTTCGATGTGTAATGATATCATTCATATTTTTAGAATCTATATATTCCATGTAAATAATGATTTTAATTAAAAATTAAATTACTCATATTGGGAAATATATTTTCATAAAATGGTGTTCATTTTATCATTTGACACATCGAATAATTTTTAAGGTATATTTTTGGGAATTTTAAAAACAAATTAAATTCATGATATGTAGTGAAATAATATAATTTACTAATTATGATAAATACATGAATTACGGAGTGGTGGATGATGATCTAAAGATGGAAGAACCATTGGATTGAATTAAAATGATCTAAATACTTTTTTTAGTCTCAATAATCAGCACTCTACATTTCCTTTAGAAAATAACAATCCAATCATTAAAATAATGAGAAAGCTCCCCTCCCCTCCTCTATAAATACCTTCTTCACCACATATTCTACTCACACATCCCAAATATCATGACATGTTCAAATTATTCCCAATCATAATCACTACACCCTCCCTCACATCTAATTTCTCTTGGATTTACCAAAAGAAGAATCCTAGGTTCCATGATGAGGTTCTCGGGAGGAGAATTGAAGAGGTAAACCCTCAATCTCTTTTCATTTATGCCCCATTCGATTAATTTTCTTTTATTATTCCTTCTACACCTCCATTAATCCAAATGTCATGATAAATATAGTATTTTTGAGATACTAGTTTTCAATCATGTTAATGGAATATTCTTAATCAAAATCCTCCCTTTATCTCTCTACCTCTTATTCATATTATGAAAGCATCTTTCGTTATGTGTCAATTTACCAACATCATGGGAGATGCACATTAATTTTATATAGAACCTTCCAGGCTATTGATAAAACCATTAAATGGTATAAAAAGTATTTCATATAATACAACCCCATTTATGTTCTAGAAAAATCTTATTTACATAACAATTATTGATATAACAAATCAAGTTTGTTGTGATAAAAAAACTACCCAAATTAACCCAAAACGATCTTCATTAACATTTATCTTTTGATTCATCCACATGGTATACAAAAAAATTCAATATAAGATAATTAAAATATTTTAAGTGAATTAATTACATATAGTGAAAATTATGGACTATTTTCCATTATTTTCATGAACATTCATACATGTATACAATTGAACAGATCATAAAACTAAGAAAATGAACGCTCTTGAAAAAATGAACACAAACTATATAACGCGATCAAATGCAAATAAAATTACTTTTTCAAACCATAATTAAAGAAATTATTTTATATAAGGTTATTTAATTTATAATTAATGAATAAAATGTGATAATATAGGACATTAAATTGAAGAAATCATCCATACACAGGGTATGGGGAAATCTCGATCCCAACACTCATTCTTTGGATTTTCAATCATTCAACCCTTTTTCAGTATCGTGATTGTTTCTCCTTCAATTATGAATGAGGATTCTTATATCAAGTATATTCTTCCATCAATTATTTTGGTACCCAATTTTTATAAATTTATACTTAATTAAATGAAATCCAAACTTTTCCATGTATTTTTTTTTCATGATTGATATATGTTCTATTTGGAAATCATGATAATGAATATGTTATGATGTGTCAAGTGTGTCGGAAATTATATACTACTCCAATGAATTGGGCAGGGTTATGAATCTCATGAGTTATAGTTAACTATTAATTAACATTATTAAATAATTTGTCACTAATATTTGTTTTAGTTTACCAATGAGACAAGGTTTTTCATTTTTATGCATTGAAACATTCCAATATGTCATCTAATGCATCCTCTTATGATTATGGTGATGATGGTATGATTATACTACATTAATGTTATATTGCTTAATTTTCTTGTATATAATATTAATGGGATTTTTTCTCACCCATTTCTTATGTATATCATGAGGTGACTACTTGTACTATAGAGAAATAATTGTCCAACAAGAAGCTATAGAAGAAGAAATTAAATTAATGTTAATGTTTTTTGTTGTAAATGTTATGTATGGTCTGAATATCCCCAAGATTATAAAACATTCAATCATGATTTTTAATTATATTATTTTTTTAATCAAAAAAAATATTTAATAGTATTATAAGAAATATCATGGTAATTATATAGGAGAACATCCTATTTTATAGTAAATAATGGAGTCTGGTTTCCAATGTCAAATAAATCCTTACTCGAAATATATTTGGACACTCATATGGGAAATTATTGGTTAATTATTATTTTAAATAAGATCTATTATTATGTATTTTGAAATTACATGACCATGTATTTACTAGGTTAAATCTAATGTTTCATAGAAAATAAGTTATCTTCTATTACACATCCTATGAATTATTTTTCAGGAATAGATTATTACTCATTATTTATTCTCACGCTATGATTTTATTTTTAACAAATGGTTTGGAATGAGGGGAATAATTTTAACACATAATGTTATGTATGGTGAAATGATTTTCCTTATGATTTACAAAAATGATATGGGAGATGGAAAGTGAAACATTGGGATTATTCTAAATTAGATATATCATTATATGATTAAAAACCAATACAGATGTGGGTTTTATAATGAAAAATATAAGATATAATGGAGTTTTATGTTGATCATGAATTAAGGATGATTAAGAATCTTATTCCTCATTAATGTGGGATAAATCACTTAGTGAAATATCTCAATGTAATGGGAATATCATAAATGAGTAGAAAATAAGTATATATGGAAAGTTACTTCTAGAAATAAATTAATGGTTCAATCGATAAAAGTTATGTACATCCTAACTTAGAATTTATAGTTCAATGTATTATGTGTGGGGAACTTTATAATTATCCAAGACCATGCTCTAATATAAGGGGTAAATTAGATTCAAAACATTAGAATATGTGATGTTAATTGTTGATGTTTAAAAGGGAATTGTTCATGTTTTCATATTGAATAAATATATTGTAGAAGAGATTTATTAATTATATTTTTTATATGAAACATGGATCATCAATGTATTATTCCACAATAGATTTCATTTGAATTTGCAATAATTATTTGAATGGTTTTGATAACATAAAAATGTGCTTTACGAGTAGGGTGATTTTTTAGGAAAACACAATATTTTGGGATAGAGAACCATTAATATTTTTCTAATAATGAGGTCCTAAATTTTTTTGTATAAACAGTTGATACCTCGAATGGAATGAAGGAATTATTAACTATTATATTTTTCTAAAATCCCCCATTAAAGGGTCTAATTGGAACCTTTATATGACCTGCATTCCAATATAAAAATGATAAAAAATGACCCTTACATGACCTGTAGTCACAAGGCACATAGACCAATACATGAACATAAAGGCCCAAGACATGACACACTAGAAACATCCCCTCCATATGATTTTTATCTTAAAGGATACATGCTCTCAAACTTGTATGGTTGATCAGATAGTAATGGATTGCATAGAGTTTCACGGTGCTTAGTGGTAATTGATTATCTGAATCCACATAAAGCATGATCTTGTGTGGTATTTCCTTTGTTGGTTCTTGGTATTCTCTATGGCATGAAATCCATGTTTTCGGAATGTTGTTTGTGGAGAAAAGGCCTTAACAGCTGGAAGGCCATTTGGAATGAATCCCTATCGGGGCCCGTTGGCCTTGAGACACGTAGGCCCTAACCAGCGTCCTAAAGGCCCAAATCAAATGAAGTATATGTTTCTACAGTACCAACCAATACCAACTACAATAATACAATAGTACTATTATTATAAATCAGAAGTCCAACTCCACTCGAATTTGAACCAAGTTCACTATTATTCAATGTAGGAGCCTCAGCCACTCACGTATAGGCTCATTTTCTTGATATATTTTAAAAAATAAAATGAATAGTATTATAGAACTTGAATTTGATTAGTGATTTTATAGTAATGAAATTTATGGCATCATTTATGAGTTTTTATAATTTGTTTTATTTATGGAATATAATGAATAATATATGATATTTATATTTAGTAACTGTATAGAGTTATATTATGGAATAATATATTTTTCCATTTATTTGTTGTAGTTATTCAGATCATTAGAATATTTTGGAGAATTTTTATTCAAAGGTATTTACATATATGGTTTGTGACATTAAGAGGTAATTTATGTAGTTTACATATTAATATTAATAAGATTTTGGATCACTATGGATGTTTCCAAAAAAATTTGGATTTTAAATGTTTTAGACATAGTCTAGAGGTGTATAAAAAATTTATACTTATTTAAAGGTTAATCCAAACCACTTTTTTCTATTTTTGATGTTTTAAATATTAACATAGACGTTCATTATATTACGATTTTTCCATATTAGATCACTTATGACACCAATTAGGATATTCGGAAAATATTTAGAAAAAAATGAGTGTACTGTAATGATTTTAAGGATCTTTTGATCTATTAAATGGTGATTTAATTGTTTCATTCATAAAGAATTCAAATTGTTCAAATATGGATGAAACATTGTGGGAGATAGTTAAAACCCAACAACAATTGATTAATTTTTTTTATGTATTTGAGGAAATTATGTAAGAATATTTTCTGTTATGCCACAGAAAAGTTTTGACAACACTAGTATAAATGATCATGACATGAAAAAAGAATTCCATTCTAATATAATATATATGGAATTGATCATGTCTTCAAACCCTAACTAATTTTCTTGTATTTTTTCGTTAACATTTTTAAAACCATTTTATATAAATGCGTAAATATATATATATATATATATATATATATATATATATATATTTGGACATTTTAATTCTCCTCCAAGACAATATTTACACATCGTATTAATCTTCCCCTTATTTGGTAACCCAATCAAATGTTATTTTATGTAGGCTTTATGATTCTCACATCCTCAATTCTTATGTTAGTGGATTTTCTCATAGTAAAATGATTCTAGAAAAAAATTTGTTTTCAAATATGAAATATTTGATTACCAAAATAAAAATTTCATCGTTTTAATTTAGTTCAGTGTGAGAATTAAATTAATGATATTTAGGAATATATGTTTATCATCAAATAAAACATCAAGTATTTTATTTTTCCCTTATATACTTCTCCATGTCCATGGGAGCCACAATATAGTATAATATAACAAATAATGTATAAAATATATTGGTTTTAATATAAATAACAAGTTTATAAAAAATATGTATATATACTTTTTAATAATGGAAATTCATTGGTTAATGAAAAAAATATCAACCCAATATTTAGTATAAAAATGTTTATTTAAAAATACTTTTTCAAAAAAAAGTTATGTAAATGATATTGGAAATAAATATTATAATTAATCTATACCAATTTTAGAACACTTTTTCCAATGAATAGATAAAATTTAAAAAATAAAAATGACTATTTTATCTATAGTGAATATTTAGGATTTTTATAAAAAGATACACTTTTTAGTAATGGGTAAAAAAATATTGATTTCTTTATATAATTTCATTTATTTTAATTTAAAATTTCCTTTATGTTTTTAATTTGATTCTAATGTAATGTAACTATATTTAAATTATAAATAATTTAATTAAATATACCTAAATAATCATTTTCTTTCATTTAGGAATATGTTATTTTATCAGCTAAAAAAATGCAGTTTTCAAAAACCATTATACGGGAATATATTATATATTTTAAAAAAAATTTAATAAATAATTTTTTATTGTTCAAATAAATTTTATAAAATACAGAATAATATAATATATTTACATTTATGTTATTTTTTACATGGTAATGAATGTATGAAAATTAGATTTTACCACAAAAGTTCATTTTTGAAAATGATTTCTCATTGGAGTTTTAAAGCTTTATTAAAATTAAATACTAAATTTTATTTAAATTGTAGTTGGTAAAAAAATATTAAATATTAGTAATCATAATAATTAATATAATTCAATATGTTAAGAAATCATATTTTTTAATAGTGAATAGTAAAAATAGGAAAAACAATATTTCACCTTAAAGGTTAATATAGGTTTATCAGGGGTTATACATTGATATAAAGGACTTATTGTAAAGATCCTAACACTAGTAGCCCAAATATGGTTCAATGTAATATTAAAGTGGTATAATAAATGAGGAACTCGCACCTTGAACTCCCAAATATCTTATTAGTAATAGACTTTTCCAAACAATCATATGTTTTACATTACAACATGCAGTGTAATACAACACTGAAACGCTATTAAAATACCCATAAATTCTTCGATTGTCCCCATAATTCATAAATAATATACATAATCACATACTATGGAAAAATAAAATATAATAAAGTGGTGAGCATAGATTATCAATAAGGATAAACAATATAGTGGAACCCTTCACAAACATAAACAATAAGGGAATGCGATTATCAAAAACAAATTACATTATAGTTTAATCTTGAGTATAATATGGTAAGAATAAAATATGAATAAATAATGTCATATAAATAATAAAATTAAACATATCCATGGTTATTATTTTAGTCCAATAATCACATTATTTATCAATTACTAATATCATAATGAGGGAATGTATAATTCTAGAAATCTTAATTATATCATCGAATCCTCATAACAGACATATTAAAATAAATGGTTATGGCCTCGGCCAAAATCATTAGTTTTTTTGTCTCATGAGACCCACAAATTAATCATGGGTCTATACCTAGCCACACCAATCACTTATTAATTCGAATTCATTTCACATATGAATGGGGTGAAACATAAACAATATAAACCTAGCTTTTCACAATCAATAAACATAATCACTTAAAATTTTGAGTAATATGGTGAATTATACCAATATTACACACCCATAGTCAAATTGATCGTAAAAAAATAATTAAATATTAAATATGATTGAAAAAAATAACAATACCAATCAATCATAAGATTCATAATAGTGTGTCGAAATAGAAGAAAATACATTAATAAAATCATCAATGAGATCTTGACTGAAATATCATTTTTACTTTTCAAAGAATATTTCTTTTTGAAAAATAAATTTATTTTTCAAAAAAAATAATAATGAAAACATATATATCATATACAAGAAAATTGAAAAAATTTGAATTAATGTTTTAGTATTAAATCATTTCCGGTTGAAGTGAAAACATGAAAAAATAGAATTTAGGAAACATTAGGAATGAACAACTCCTATGTTGCTTAATAGAAAATATAAGATAATTTAACGTATAAAAAGGATCAATTGTTTACAAAAAACATTAAATAGAGTAAGATATTTTTTCATGAAATAAATTTGGATTATATTAAAATATTGGTGACATAAAGCATATTATATTGTTCACTTGAAAATCTCTATGAAACTGGGATTTTCCATTAAATTGGGCTTTCTTATCAAGTAGAATAGAAAATGGAAAACATAAAAAACAATTTTATCCCCATAAAATACAAATGAACTAATTTAGATACTTCACATAAGAACATATAAACTGAATTAAAAATAATTATATAAAATTAATTAATAATTACATTGGTTTAAAGAGAGAGAAATCATAGCCTGAATGAAAATGGAGATTATGGTAGAATCTCTTACCTTATGTCTAAAATCATTTTTAACATGTACATAACATCATGTATAATATAATTTGATTTATTAATAATTTAATTGAAAACCTTCTCAACTTTTAATTAATTTATTTTAATATTATTATATTCATTTATTTTCCTTTTGATAAATTTTATGATCTATTTTCATCATCTTGGAGTGTTTGTTTCCATAGTTTTCATGATAGGTTAACTTGTATAAATGTATGAAACATCATTAAAAATGGGATTATTTATCTAGAATTGAAATTATATGTTTTTAATTAGGGAAAAAATATTGATTGGTCTTATATATCAATTTTTTCCTATTTTGAGGATGAATCACTAGATAAATCTTTAATATGAACAAAAGTTATTATTAGCGAAATTTCAATTATCACAAACTAGTTTTGTTTTATATATTAATATTATGTATATATACTATTTAAATTATAGTATTAAACATAATACATGAATATCTAATTATTCCATTATCATAATAATGGTTTTAATACCATTATAGATTGTGGTAATGGAATATGAATATTTATTATCCTCAATGGCGGTAAATTGGCACATCATGAATGATATTTTCATTATTAAAGTAAAAGAGAGAGGGGTGTTGATTGATTTGGGATAATAAATTAAAAATATAATATTACAGTATATATAATATACTAGAGTAATCATTCACGTTTTTATATTGATCGTGATGGAATAATAAGAAACTAAATGAAATTGAAAAGAAATTAAAGGAAAAAAATAGGATTTTACCTCTTGGAATTCTGATCCATGAGAACCTACATAAGGGGGTTGAGATTGGTCTTCTAATAATAAAATATTCCCTTATACATGTGTAATAGACATTGGAGGTGTATTGGAGTTGTATTTGGACAATATTTAAGGTTGAAGAGGTGTTAGGAGAAGAGGTGGTGAGGGGTGTAATTTATAGTGGAGGATATGGGTGTTCTCCCTTTATTTTATTCATTTGTTTATTAATTTTCCACATGACTATGAATTGATAGATAATGATCAATAAATATAATAAAATATTGAAATATAGTTCAGTATTATGTTGTTACATCATCTATAAATCATCTAGGAATAAATAATTTCTGAATTTAGCTTATATTGTAAATTAACAAATCTCTCTATTCACTCAAAAATTCTAATATTTTAGAAAAATTGGAAAAAATGATATTACACAATTTTATGCATGTATAATTAAAAAATAAAGAAAATTTTTATGAATTTAATTCAATAATATTTAAAATTTAAATTTCAAATAAAATCGTTATTTACTCAAAATATTCAAACTTTATAGTATTAAATTATTTCAGGAAACATTATAAATTAATTAAGGACTAATAAAATAATATTATACTCACAATAAAACAAAATATTAATTTGTGAATCTGTTTTGTGATAATAAATTGTGATCTAAATCAATATATTAATTTTTAAATTTTAAATAAACATTTATGTTTCATGGAAATACCAATAATTAAATTTTCATTTTTTAATATATTTACCTATTCTATGATAAAAAATGTATCATTATTTTAATTGTGAGATAAATAATTTTTATTTAAAACATGTGAAGGTGAGATAAAATTATAATCATAAATATACTTTTAGTATATCTAAATAGAAAGATTTATAAAAATATATATTTTTTCAGTATTCATTAGAAAATATATATTATTAGAAAAATAATAAAATATAACCCAAACATAATTTTTAAAGTACTCATTGAAATATTATTATTATATGTTCAATAGAATATATTAATGTCTATTTTTTTTAAATAGGAGCATCATTAAAAGATGGAAAATCTACTTTTAGAAAAATATAGTCATTTATGAATAAAATTTGATTTATATACATTTTATTCCAATAAATGAATTTGGATGAATGAAAAAAATTGATTAAATATAATTTATATAAATTTCATAAATTGTTAAATACTATTAATTCCTTCCAATTTAAGGACTAGGTTGTATTGGTCATTTTAAATTAATGAAATTTAATTGTATATCAATGTTCTTATAATCGTAGTGTTGTTGGAAACATTTGATATCAAAGAAATTAAATTTAATGTGAGACATGTCATAAAATCATGGGGTGTTGCATTCTTCACTAGTTATATAAATAGTGACCTTGTAATTTGTAATTTTTCCTTGAAATTAATAGGTAAATAATTCAAAACACTTTTATGGGAACCCGACATTAAAAATAGGGTTAATGAAATATCCATTAATAGGAGGGAATGTTAAATGTGAAGGTCACTAATAATCATGGATTTCGGGTAGGATATTATTAGTGGAAATCAAAAACATTGAAATTGAAGAGGAATCTAATTAACATGTTTTGATATAGGGTGATATAAAATATGTTCATTTTAAAATTAACAATCACAAAATAATAAATCTATTAATTGTTGAAATAATATTGATTGTTTAGAAAGACAAGTAAAAGAATAATTTTTCTATTCCAAAATATGTATCCTAATTATGTGTGAACATTTTAATATTGGGTTAAGTATCTGTTAAAATAAACATACATGATTACTTTCCATGTCATAATCATAATCCAATCCATTTGTTGTTCTTTGATCTATTTTAACATTATCCCTTATAACTATAAATGATTGTTCAAGAAGATTTTTTATACCTAAAGCAAAATTTATGAATAATATAGTCTTTAAGTCATTCCTTCAACATTAAATTTTTACTAAATCCACTAATGTTGTCATATGTTATCAATTATAAATAATTACTAATGTTTTACTTGATCCATTCCCTAAGTAGCTAATGTTATGAATTTTATAAAACAGGTCAATCCATATTCATAGAAAAATATTTAGATGTAAGGCCATTAAATTAGAAAAATAAATTTATCATCTGATTCTCTAAACAATTTATCCCTTAATACCATTTTTCACATATATTATTACCTTAATCCCATTAAATATTAATGAAAACATGAATTTTTCTAAATTCGTAATGGAGAAGTACTGAAGTACAATCCTTATATGTCTCATGATTTTTAGAAACAGTATATGATAATATTATTCATTAATAAAAATAATCAATTATTCAACATAGAATAAAGTAATATCATAATCACCACCTTCATCCCTTTGATTTTTCTGAACAATAGTTCCTTAATGATTTGGACATTCAATTATGTAGTGCCCTGTCTCTTCACAGTTGAATCTATGCAGATTTAAAACTTATTTATTTCCCTTACATTCATGATTCAGTGACCTTTCTCTCCACACATGTAACAATCTCCCATTCCTTTCAGGAAAGTAATTGGGTTCTTTGTCCCACAATTATCACATGTATTAAAATCATTCATTCCAATTTTACCATTATCCATATTTTGTTCTATAATTCCCTTCTTCTATTTCATTCTAGTGAAGTCATACGACATAGTTTATTCTATGTTTTTATTGAAAACAAATGAGACAACATCCTCGTATGATGAGATTGTTTGGGAATCAATGTCCCTTAATTTAATGGGTTTATATCGACCAATTAAATGGTCAATATTTCTCTTCGGATTGTGTATGTAATTTTCGGAATGACTTGATAACATATTATATTTATATTCATATATTGAAATTTTTTCATCCTCTTTATATATAAGTCTAATGTATTATCACTCTATATCTGCTCACTGTTCATTAGGAAAATTGATTTCCATGAAAATTTCCTTAAAATCCATCAATTCCATGTTTTCTATTTCCACTTTATCAATAGGGATTTTTATCAATAACCACTACTAATCCACATCTCCGGAGAGACAATAATCTTCCATGATAACTTTTTCTCTTTTGTTAATTCCCTAAGAAATATATATATTTTCTATGGGACTTTTTAAATTTCATAGCTACAAATAGATTTTAGTACCATTTAATAATGGAGTTTGTAGTCACATGAAGAGTAGAAACATTATGACACCATGTTGTGGATTAGGATGCTTCATGTGATTAACATTTTTGAAAAAACCCTTAGTCAATTTTCCCAGTATATATATAATTTTTTCACATCATGTTTCAACTCTTAATCTAGAATTATTACCTTTCATATGAGTGATATCATTAAATTTAATAATTTTTTGATACTGTTTTCATTCCTTCTACAATGTGTTATTTTTAAACAACAGAACACACTAAATTATGTTATAAATCAAAATGTATAATTTTAAATAAGAAATATATTTAACATATATTGAAAATTTATTAATAGCTAATATCATAATCATAATAATAATTTTTTAGGGATATGTTAAATTTTAAATCATTCATAATGGTTTTTAAAGAAAATGTGTATTATTCATAGAATATTTACTTAGAGTGTTAATCGAGGTCCATAGTAAGGCCATTTTTTTTTTGTTCTGGGTTACAATGTGTTAGGAATGATATACCTTATAAGAGTTGTTACTCATATGAATATTTGATAAAGAACAAAACCCAATTTTAGTATCTAGACAAAAATTTATTTCTATAAACACCAACAAAATATCTATCAAACAAAAATTCTATGATTTTCTTCTATTCATATCTTCAAATTACATCTTATGGTTGTGTTTCCTAATACATTTTTTTAAATATAGTTTCCAATTATTCTACTAAAATTTATTTAATACCAACTATAAATACCCTGGCCTCGGTGGCCCAGAGTTGTTGCCTTACATTACCACATTGGAAAATAAACAAGGAATTCGCATCCTAGAAGAATGAATTGTTTAGTAGTATTGGAAAACTAGATATCAAAATAAGTATTACATTACAACTCAAAATTAAAGACAACATATCAACTTCCTTGGAATCACCCATAAACATTTAGATTATCCCTCCCAGTAATTCATAATATAAATATTCACATCATGGGGAATAATAAAAAATAACAACGGGGTGATCTTTGATGATCAGCGAGGGTAAAAAATACAATATAATCGTTCATCAACATAATAAATAATGAATGATAAATAAATAAAACACAATATACTAAATCATAATCTTGATCATAATATTAGAGGCATAATAGATAAATAAATAATTCTATACAAATAATTACGTGAAACATCTCCATGGATATTATTCTATTTGATTAATCACATGATTTATCAATTAATAATATCATAGAGAGGGAATACATAATTCCAAACATCTAAAAGTAGTCATCGAGGACACATATATAACATGACAAATAAAATGGTTAAGGCATTGGAAAAAAAACCATATTTTTTCCCTCATGAAACATATCGATGAATCATGGGGTATTAAGGGCCCCTCATATATGTTACTAAGTCCAACTCATTACTTTTCTAAATGGGGTGAAACTTTATCAATATATACAAAACATTCTATGATTGGTAAACATGATCATTAAATATTCTGAGAAAAATAAGTAATGATATCAAGATTGAAAATCCGCAATAAAAATGTTCATACAAAATTTAATAGAACATTTTATATGTAATTAAAAAATACCAATCCCAATTAATACTAAGAATAAATATAGGATTTGTAAATATAGTAATATTCATTAATTAAATCATCGAATAATTCTTCAGTGAAATATCTTTTTAACATTTCCAATAAGAATATTTTGGAAAAATAATTTTTATTTAACATAAAATTTGATGGTAAACATCTATATCCCAGAAAATATTGAAGGAAATGAACTTATGTTAGGAGGATAAATTATTTCTAATAGAACTGATAACCATGTAAAAATATCATTTAAGAATCATTATAAATGATCGACTTTTGTGAAATTTATGGGAAATTATTAGAGTCTTTATAAGGAAAATTTGATTAATTGTTTACATATAACTAGAAATGGAATAAGATATTTTTTCAATGATAAAAAAAATTATTTTAGATAAATTGTGGAGGCTTAAAAAGATAATGGATTGCACATGAAAATGGGTAAGAAATTAGAATGTTCCCTTAAATCGGCTTTTCTTATATGGATGATTTGTAAAGGGAATCCTTATAAAACATGTATATCCCAAATAATTAAATAATAAATCATCATGATACATGTGTCTTCAAAATACAAATATAATTTAGAATACTTAAATAAAAATATATAAAAATTACATTACGGTAAGTATAGAGAAAGCACAACCCTAAAGAAAAATGGAGATTCTTGTAGAATCCCTTCCCTTATGTTTGAAATAATTATGGACACATAATTAATATCCTAGATAACGAAACTATATTCATTAACAATTTAATTAAAAAAAATTAAATAGAAATTGGTTTTATTATAATTTTATTTTGTCTAATTATATACTTTTTTATTATTTATAATATTCATTTTCCTCATTTAGGAGTGTTCAATTCCTTGGTTTTCTTTATTGGTTCTCTTATATTCAGGTATGTTGGTTCATTAAAAATGTATTATGTTTATTAGAATCGAAATTATAATTCAATAATTAACATAAAAATATTAAAATGTATTATATACCATTTTTCATGATATGTGGTTGAATCCTTAGATAAAACCTTGATAATAAATTCTAGTTAATTTTATTGAATTTTTAATAATCATAAAGTAGTTTATTTATTAATTAGTATTATGTATATATACAAGATAAAGATCATTATATAACATATAATTTTTATAATAAAATATTGATGTACCATAATAAATGTTTTATAAGCAGCCATTATGACTTTAATGGCAAATGAAAATTCATCTTCCATGATTTTGGAAAATCCAAACATCACGAACAATATTTTGATTTTTAGAATAAAAAATATAAGAAAAGGGGATTGATGATGTATATCCGTTAAATATAAAAACCAAGTATAAATAAGATAATTTACTTATCACACATGTTTGGATAGAGATGATAATGTATGGAGAAGAAAAAAATGAAAATGAAATTAAAAACAATGGAAAATGAATGATGATTTTCCCTCTTGAATTTCATCCCCTCTTAAAAACTCTTTAAGGGTCTTTGGATAAGTTATTTTGTGATAAAAATGTTACTGGATGTGGAGAAGATACTTGGGAAGAATTTTCTATGCAATTTTACATGGTCAAATTAATAATAGGTGGAAGGATAAGAGGTGGTGAGGGTTGGTATTTATAGTGGAGTAGATGCGTGTTTACCAATTATTCTATTAATTATTTTATTATTTTTCCACAAGACTATGTATAGTTTGATAATTTACACTAAATATATAAAAATAATTAATTATATTTCAATATAATGGGGTTACATTGTCCATAAATCATCTATAATCCAATAATTAAAGTATTTTGGATATCTTGTTAATTACTATATTTCAGTATTCTAAAAAAATTCAACTATTTTAGAAAAAATACACAAATTCTCCCTTACCATTTTAAAATGGGTATAATTCAAAAAATTAAATCCATATTATTAATGTATATTTCATAATAGTTCAAATTTAATTTTTTTAATAAAATTAATATTTAATCGAAAAATAATGATTTTAAAAATATAACTGATTTTAGGATACTTTCAAAAATTAATTGAGGTCTAATAAACTTACATAATAATCACAGGATGAGATAAAAATAATTTATGAATACCTTTTGTAATTTTTTTTTAAATCATTATATTAATTATAAAATTGTTAAAAACATATACGTTTCATTGAAATAAAAATTATTAATATATATTTTTAACACAATTTCTCTATTCATTCATGATATAAATATATATCAATTTCACTTGTGAGTATATAAATTTTAATTATATATTCAATGATGATATAAGGTTAAATTCATAAAATTTATTTTCATCTAATGAAATTGATAGTTTTATAAAAATTGGTATTTTTCAATATTCATTGGGAAAATAAATATTTTTGTTGAAATTCACTAATTTAACAACATGATAATTTTATCATTATACTTATAAATTTTTTTTCTATTTTGTTAAATATAAATTATAAAATGTGAAAATTTTATATTAAACCAAGTGAGACCTTAAAATGTTTACAAACATCCTTCATAAAAATATAGTATTTTATGCGTAAGATTTGATTGATTCTTAACATATGACTATAAATTAATTTTGATGTATTTAAAAAAATTTATTACATATATAATATATAAATTTCATAATTTGGTTAATTTTTTTCATTCATTTTAATTTTAGTGTTACATCATAATGGAAATTTAAAAATAATGATATTTAATGGTAAATCATTGTTTGTTTAAGTTTAGTGTTCTGTGAACCTGTGGTTTTGAAGAAATAAAATTTACAGATAAACATATCCTAAAATATTGGGTTTTTATAAGTGTTACCAAAAACATAATTTTTTTAAAATTTATTAAATCCTTATGTAATACTAATATCAAACAATTATCCATTTAGATCCATTTTACCATGATTGTGACATTATAAAATTGAAATCTTTTATGTAATTTAATGTGTATCAATACCAACATTTGTAAAATAAAAACTCTATTTATTCGTCATTCATCCCATTTTATGCATGTATACAAGACACTCATAGATCAAAATATTGTTTATTTTAATTCCCTTCAATACATACCATATTTTCATGTCATGAACCATCCCCCAGGGCCTGTATCGTGACTAACCCAAGCATTCCTTCCCTAGGCCATGGGATGGAGACTACCACCAAGGGATTAAATCCCTAAACTGGAAGGCATGCTTGGGGTAGTCACGATATGGGCACCGGGGACGGGTCGTGACAAATTGGTATCAGAGGAGTCGGTTCTACCGCAGAACATAGGACTCTGATCTTTCTTTTCTGTGAACCAATAGTGTTAAGGGTACCAAGTGCGGTTTTCAATTCAGGGAGTCCAGTGTTGCTGCGGCGGCCGACGTATCCATACACCATGAACCTGACTATGGATCTCTAACTCAGTGTACAAAAACCCTGATTGCATTCGTGTCTTTAAAAGTTTTCTTATGTCAGCTCGACCAGGTCAGCTCAACAGGTATAAACATTTGACCGTGTCGCATGTGTTTCTTTCAGGATGCCTCCCCGCAGACCACTAGTTAGAGCCCCGAGAGTCATACGCCCAGACATCCCACTGAGCAATGTGGTCTCCATGTAGGGAACTTTACCAGTGGAGGCACCAGTGTTACCACTTCCCACTAGGCCACTGATGGCAACATCCTATGTAGTAGAGAGCGCACACCGCTTGAGCACGTTTCACGAGTTCCAGCACTATAGGCCACCCAGGATCAGTGGAGAGATTGACTTTAACACCCCAGGTAAATAAAGATTCTGAAAATTTTACATTTATCCACATTTGTGAATAAAATATTAATATTAATTTAAATGGGGTTCTATGCTCGATAGCGTACCCAATACGCAAAAACGATTTTCTTGGAAATCTTACGTTGCGCTCTAATAATAAAATAATATTATTTTAAATGGTAGTTAATGCCTAGACGTTGTAATGGTGGGAATGAACATAACTAAATAAAAAATGATTATATATGTTCGTCAAATATTTTACCTTTTAAAATAAATGTTAAAATGTGAATGAATCCAATTTTAAGCGTAAATATTCTAATATTCTTTAAAAGGTCGATTAAACTCCTTTTGATGGAGAAACCCTTTTAAATCCATTTTTTTGAAAATTTTATATTTTATATTTGACAAAATAAAATTCTTTTTTGAATCGGGACATCAAAATTTACTTTTTATAAATTTTTGGTATTTTTCTGATAAAGTTCATTTTTTAATGAATAGTGTAAAATGCTGTATTTTAATTCAAAACCTCCTTCTAATCTAATTTATTTATATGATTAGATTATATTTTGATTTTTTTTAATGTGAAATTAGATTATATTTTTACCATTTAATCCAATGGTGGTCATTGAATTAATTTCACTTTGAAATTGGACATAAACTAGTGTCAATCTTTTAATAGATATTGTTTTTTAAAAACACGATATTTGTTTTGACAGCGGGAATTAAATATTAAATTAATTAATTAAACTTCTATGTTTTGAATTTTGTAAAATAGGCATCATTTTTGAATTCGGAATACCAAAAATATCTTAAGGTGAATTTTTGGTATTTTTCTGAAAAACTTCAATTTTTGATGAATAGTGAAACCACTAAGTGGTAGTTAAAGAAACTAATTTTTCGTTTAAATGAAACATTACCACTTCTGTGATTTGATTTTCAAAAATATGACATACATGGTTTTCATTAGTATGTAAAATGTTGTTCAATGAGATTAAAATAATGTTTTGGTGAATAGTAACTTTTAAGTATTATTAATCACGATTATTTGTAATTACTGTAATTTAAGGTAAAAATAATGTTCTAATATTATGAAATGACCTAGAAACACGTCCTAACCTTATTGTATGTGTCATGGCAGACCAAGACAATCCATGGGTGAACTTGGGGATCCCGTGGATCTACTTTGGTAGGAAAATGACATTAATACCTTTTTATTTAATGTTAAAATTAAAATGTCACAAACATGTGTTGTTTTACTAAAACAATTTTTACATGGGATTATACAAGTCATGTTTTTTACTATAAATATTAATTATTAATATAAAAGGATTTCATACATCATGATATCTTTTTTATAATTTTTAGACACTAAATAAAATAAATTATTTATGACACCATGATGATGTTGCAATTACCTCATTATTTAACAATTTAAATAAAATGAAAATATAATGTGAAATATAAGACCTACACTTGTCAATACCCTTTTTTATGGGTGTATTTCCAACTACTATCACCTTATCCTCGAAATATATCCTTTTGGGACCTTTAAAATCCGAAAAGAATTTTATAATAAAGTAATATTTTATAACATTCCAAGAGTGCCCCACCTCTTCTCTTATAAAAGGCCCCCACCTCTACCTCCTTACCCACATCTCTCAAGCCATTGGCTTAGCCAACCTATGATCATTTTTTCTCTCCACATCCCTATATTACTCTTATAATCCTCACTTTGGGCAGAATCCTTTCCAAGGAAGCCTTTGAGCTCAAATCAAAACGAGTTACCCGATTTAAAGGTAATGTCTTCCCTAGTGTTTTTTTGTTTTATTTTGCTTCTCCAACCCCATTATCTCTTTTTATTTATTTAATTTGTAACAAAAACAGAATCTTCAATATACTTGGATTTTTTTATGTGGAGTATTCGAGCTACACTAACACACATCTCCGTCTAATGGTTAAAGAACATACTATTTCCGTGGATGGCGAATTACTGCCTCACAAAATGATGATTGTTCTATCTTCTCATACCACCTCTCATAGTGGACATTCTGATGTCACTATACATATTTATGATATATATTATATTTATTTCCTCTCTATGCATCTGTATTTTATATTTAATACATACCTTTATGATTTCCATGTTGTGCAAATGCGATAATTTCATTTGAGGAAGTGTGGACTACCGCCCCCTCAAGTGATGTGACTTGTTCATGCAAGACATGGAATGTATAAATAATGAAATTGATGAACTTATGTGGTCTATATAACATATATATTAAACTTTAATTATAATATACATATATATCTCATATATTTTTAATTCCATTAATGTACCAAAGAAAAGTAAGTAGCGTTCATGCATACGTACGGCTTACCGTCTCCATGAACGGTACATTTCATTTCATATCTCCAAATGTTATGTACTATTATAAGTACATATATATAATGGATATATATCTCATATATTATATCTAAATGAGGGATATAATTCTGGAATTATAATATATATATCTCTCATTTATTTTTAATTCCAACAATATGACAAAAAAAATGAAAGTAGCGTTCATGCGTACGTACGGCCTACCGTCTCCATGAACGGTTAGTTTCATTTTTATTATCTCCAAATGTTATTTAATAGTATAAATGTAATATATAATGGATATATATTATTTTTAAATCATTAATACTATTCTGGAGATGATGTACTTATAACTACATGGAAAATGCTTTTCCAACAAGTTCAATTTTTACTCATGTACCGAACATCGACAAAAACGTCCGATATGAACTCACATTATTAACCAATTATTATAACACTATAATATTTGATATTAACTGAATAATAATATTTAAAGGAGTTCCTTATGAAATTATAAATTGGACAATGTTTATTATTTAGTAATATAAAGAAACGAATAAGGCAAGTCGGACTTGAGGTACGAGATCCTACCTCTCTCTTTCTTTTTAAGTACACTGTTTTATGTCATTCCTTTTAAGCTTATATTTCTTATTATTGAGATGTTGTTTTATATTAATATTACTGTACTTTTTATGTTCATATGATGATAGACCCTATTTTCTCTCATCAATCCATTTTGGAATTTTTGAGTGGCACTGTTAGGCTGCCGAGTTTTCGTAAGAGATCCATCCTCTCTCTTTATTTTTAATTACTCTCCTTTATGTCACTTCTTTTAACCTACTATTTTTTATGTTGGGGGATGTTGTTTTATATTCCTCTTGCTGTAATATTTATTTTAATATTATTAGAGACCCAATTGGATCTCATCAATCCATTTTTTGAGGTTTTAAGTGGCGATGTTTGGCTGCTGAGTTTCCGTAAGGGATTTTTCATCTCACTTTTATACCCGTGAGATTTATGATAAAATTTCCACCATTTCCTTTGATTGGAGTTCGTAATGACCATTATTATATTCTTGGTGTAATATAATTTCGTTTATGAGTATTTACATTAATTTTGTATTTCCCTTCTTTAATGAGGTGTACATTTTCAAAGTCACCCAAATCGGTAAGGGGACCTTTCACCCTCATCTTCTTTAAAAAGAATTATTTTGTTATTCCTTTTAAATTACATCTTCTTATGTTTGTATAAGTTCTCATATATCCTTATTGCTGTAAATTTAATGTACAAGTGATAAGATACCTTTTTTATCTTTTATCAACTCATTTTATGAATTTTGAAGTGATGTCATTAGGCTGTCGAATTTTTGCAAGGGAACTTCTTAACCCAATTTTGATTCTTTGGGGTAAACTTGTACCCCTTAAATATGGCATTCTATGAATATTTTTTAATTACCTCTAATTATTTTACACCTAATATCCACCTATATTTTGTGTATTAATTCGTCACACATAATTATGTAATTGATTTATCCTTAATCTAAGGATATCTTCATTGTAAGGGAATTCATCTCAATCTCCTTTAATTGAGGCATATTATGTTCTAATACAATAAATTCTTTTATACGCTATATAAAACAACTTTGTATTCTCATTTCATTCAAAGGGAATCTTTTTCTACGAAGCGTTTTACTAAAAAAAGGAATGTTTATTTTATCGTACGTGGTGACAATGACCTTTTCCGACGCCGCGGGTATTATTTGGTCTTTGGCTTCCTCAACAAGCCGTAATATTTTTAAAAATGAAATAAATACCATATACTATCTTATGTATTTTGGTATTGAAAATTGTTTTTATAATGGATTTGTTATGTCAATATATTTAAGTTATATATTGTGATCGAAATGTGGAAATGTTTTCATTCCAATATATTTGTTTTCTTCCTTATGATTTTATAATGGTACTTGGAAATTTGATGGTTGGTTATGTGATAAACCATATGACGGGTGGTGCCGTGAATACCAGGATGGGTCGTTACGCTATAACCTCCAATGCATTGGTAATGGAAGTTGGTCGTATGACTATTCCATTAAGTGATATGTGTGGAAGTCAACTGTATGGTTATTCCATTTATGTATGTTTATGTCCCAAGTTACCTTTATATATATTATGTGTTATTTATATGGCTTTTATGGTAATATTTTGGTTACCAAAGGGTAAGTAATGATCTTTTATTCAGTGAAGAGTTTTTTACTACTTCATAAAGGTGAAAAGTATTACTTTGATAAAGTATTCTTGGTTTACTTGTTGTTTTGAAAAACTAACTGTTTTCCTTCTTTGTGTATCCTTTACTGGGATTTTCATGGTCATCCCAAATTTTTTAAATGTTTTACACAGGACATAAATATGAATAGGGTCAAGGATGGGATCGAGGAATGAAATTTTATCCAAAACATGGAACTTGACATGTTTCTTTTTAAGAGTTTTTATTTTATGGAATCATAGTAGAAGTGTATACTTTTTAAACTTTTGAGATGTAATAGTTATGTCCTAATTCTCTAAAACTCTAAACCTGAAAAGATCCTCAATGTGAATTATTCATTTAATTCAATATTAGGTCAGGTTTAAGGCCGTGGAATTATAGTTGGTATCAAAGGTCGGTTTAGATAACTTTAGTGGTTATAGTATTTTCTAAGCATAAGTGACATTACCATAATGTTTATGATTTCAGAAAGGGTCATAGTTTTTAGATAACGTGAATGAGTAAGTATTTATTAGTGTTTATCTTCCTCATTAGTACATGATAATTTTTTTGATATACTTACACTGACATTTCTGGTTTTAGTAAATGGATGGATCTAGCAGGCACCGAAGTGACAATGGGTTTGAAGGAAATTGTGGTGGTTCTCTGATTAAGACACTGGATGAAATGGGGGATTAAATGAGGAAACTCATGGTTGTTCTAAACCAACTATCAATGAGTCATGATCAACCACTTGAACCTTGGTAAGTTCTGTAATGCATCTTGTACGAGATTCCCAATCGATGTGGAAGTTCAGGTAATAATTATAATGGTAACCATTGGGGTTTATATGATCCATACTTTTGAGGTAATTATGGGTTACTATATGTTGTGATGGAAAATTAAAGGCATGAGATAATCTTCAGGTTAAAATATTTTATGATTATTTTTGAAGATTTTATCTTGTTTTGCGGAATTTTTCAAGAATTATATAGTTTTGGAAGAAGGAAAACACACAGACCGTGTGACAACCCATCGCGTCAGACAAAGCTGTGGGAATCAAACCCACAACCAAAGTGCGACTGGTATTTATCACCTACCACTGGACTACATGAAGTCCATAGTTTGTTTGACTAATTATTTTCATTTAGATGATTTTAGGAATCAAGAGTAAGTTTATGTTGGGTTATCTATGGAAATGATTAACCTATCATGGAGGATATGTGATTAGATTAATTACATTTCAATATGAGACTTTAAGAGAAACTAATGTTATTTGGAAATATATGTTAATTTGTACCTTGGAAGACTATGTGATTAAATCCTTCAAATATTTGGCTTTCAATCTTAGTTTGGTTTAATTTGAAGAATTTTGTGGACAATGTTTTATCGAATGATCTTCGTTGAACTTTGGGTTTTGTTAAAAAAAATTGGAGATTAAGAATACATCTTCTTTTTATAGAGGATTATCCTTTTGTAGAATATCTGATCTCATAAAAACAATTTTAGATTTGGATTTTTTATAAAGATATGGGAAATATATAGTTCACTTTTGTGGATTAGGTGATTCTCTAGATGTTGATTATAACACTCTTAATGTCAACAAGTCATCCTAAATGCTCGTCTTTTGGAGAAATATGAGTTTTTGTAAGAAATCTATTAAAAGAAGAAAGTCAAAATTACACGTAAGTATGTTTCATTGTGTTTTAGTGATTCTCATAAATAGATTCCTCAATGAAAAGTAACTTTAAAAAAATTATGTCTGTTAACTTTTCATACTGGGGAATCAAATACTGTTTAACCCATCACCAGTTTGTGATTTTCTGGTGGTTAGCTTTCTCCTTAACATGTTTTCTATCACTCTCCCTCAGAACATGACCCTTTGTTTTTTCCTCCATATCCATGTTTTCCTACATGGAATCCTAGTATGGGTTAACTCAGGTGACCTTTGTACTTCTCTTTCTTTATTTTAAAGTGATAGTTTTACTGACTCATGTTCCGATGTGAAATTTTCAATGAAGTTTCTAAGCCCAATATTAAAATTGTGAGGACGTAATTCCCAGAAGGGGGGAAGGATGTAACACCCCAGGTAAATAAAGAATCTGAAATTTTCACATTTACCCATATTTGTGAATAAATTGTTAATATTACTTTAAATGGGGCGCTATGCTCGATGGCGTACCCAATACGCAATAATGAGTTTCTTGGGAATCTTACGTTACACTCTAATAATAAAATAATAGTATTTTAAATTGCCGTTAACGCCTAGCCGTTGTAATGGAAGGAATGAACAGAACTAACTACAAAAGGATTATTTATGTTTTTCAAATATTTTAATTTTTAAAATAAATGTTAAAATGTGAATGAATCCAATTTTAAGCATAAATATTCTATTATTCTTTAAAAGGTCGATTAACCGCCTTTTGATGGAGAACCCCTTTTAGATCCATTTTTTGAAAATTTTATATGTTATATATGACAAAATAAAATTCTTTTTAGAATTGGGACATCAAAATTTAATTTGTATATATTTTTTGTATTTTTCCAATAAAGTTCATTTCTTAATGAATAGTGTAAAATGCTGTATTTTAATTCAAAACCTCCTTTTAATCTAATTTATTTATATGATTAGATTATATTTTAAATTTGTTTTAATTTGAAATTAGATTATATTTTTACCATTTAATCTAATGGTGGTCATTGAAATTAATTTCACTTTGAAATTGGACTTAAACTAGTGTCAATCTTTTAATAGATATTGTTTATTAAAAACACGCTATTTGTTTGGACAACGGGAATTGAATATTAAATTAATTAATGAAACTTATATGTTTTTAATTTTTTAAGATATACATCATTTTTAATTCGGAATATCAAAAATAGCTTAGGGTAAATTTTTGGTATTTTTCTGAAAAACATCAATTTTTATGAATAGTGAAACCACTAAGTGGTAGTTAAAGAAACTGATTATTCATTTAAATGAAACTTTTCCACTTCTGTGATTTTCTTTTCAAAAATCTAACATACATGGTTGTCATTAGAAAGGAAAATGTGGTTCTATGAGATTAAAATAATTTTTTGCTGAATGGTAACTTTTAAGTTTTATTAATCGTGATTAAAGGTAATTAGTATAATTTAAGGTAAAAATAATGTTTTAATGATATGAAATGACCTAGACACATGTCATACCCTTATTTTATATGTCATGGATGACCAATAAAATCCATGGGTCAACTTGGGAACCCCATGGAGCCACTTTGGTAGGAAAATGACATTAATACCTTTTTATTTAAAGTTAAAATAAAAATGTCACAAACATGTGTTGTTTTACTAAAACAATTTTTAAATGGGGTTATACAAGTCATATTTTTGACTATAAATATTCATTAGAAAGATAAAAATATTTAATACATCATGATATTTTTTTGTTATTTTTAGACACTAAATAAATTAAATTATTTATGACACCATGATGATGCAGCGATTACCTCATTATTTAACAATTTAAATAAAATGAAAATATAATGTAAAATCTTAGACGTACACTTGTAAAAAACATATTGGAAGGGTTTATTTCTAACTCCTATCACCTTATCTTCGAAATATATCCTTTTGGGACCTTTAAAATCCGAAAAGAATTTCATAATAAAGTAATATTTTATAACATTCCAAGAGTGCCTCTCCTCTTCTCTTATAAAAGGCTCTCACCTCTACCTCCTTACCCACACCTCTCAAGACATTGTATCAGCCAACCTCGGCTCCTTTTTCCCCTCCACATCACTCTCTTACTCTTAGAATCCTCACTTTGGGCATAATCATTTACAAGGATTCCTTTGAGCACAAATAAAAAACAGTTACCCGATTTAAAGTTAATGTCTTCCCTAGTGTTCTTCTGTTTTATTTTGCTTCTCCAACCCCCTAAAATATTTTTAATTATTTATTTTTTAACAAAAACATTATATTAAAAATACTATGATGTTTTTATGAGGATTATTCTAGCTATACTAACACACACCTCCGTCTAATGGTTAAAGAACATACTGTTTCCGTGGATGGCGAATTACTGCCTCACGAAACGATGATTGTTCTATTTTATCATACCACCTCTCATGGTGGCCATTATTGTGGGAATATATTTTTAATGATATATATTATATTTATTTCCTCTCTATGCTTCTGTATTTTATATTTAATACATACCTTTATGATTTTCATGTTGTGCAAATGCGATTATTTAATTTGAGGAAGTCTGGACTACCGCCCCCTCAAGTGATGTGACTCGTTCATGCAATACATGGAATGTATCAATAATGAAATTGATGAACATATGTGATCTATATAATAATTATATTATACTGGAATTATAACATACATATATATATATCATCTATTTTTAATTCCATTAATGTACCAAAGAAATGAAAGTAGCGTCCATGCGTACGTACGGCTTACCGTCTCCATGAACGGTACATTTCATTTGTTATCTCCAAATTTTATGTACTATATAAGTACATATATATAATGGATATATATTTCATTTATTATATCTAAATGATGTATATAATTCTGGATTTATAATATATATATATATATATATATATTTCTAATTTAATTTTAATTCCATTAATATGACAAAAAACTGAAAGTAGCGTTCATGCGTACGTACGGCCTACCGTATCCATGAATGATGAATTTCATTTTTATTATCTCCAAATTTCATATGATTGTAAAAAAAATAATATATACAGGATATATATAATATTTAAATCGTTAATAGTATTCTGGAGATGATGTACTTATAATTACATGGAAAAGTCTTTTCCAACAAGTTCAATTTTTTACTCATGTATCGAACATCAACATAAATGTTTTATATGAACTCACATTATTAACCAATTATTATAACACTATAATATGTGATATGAACAGAATAATAATCTTTATAGGAGTTCCTTAAGAAATTATAAATTGACAAAAGTTTATTATTCAGGAATATAAAGAAACGAACAAGGAAAGTCGGACTTGAGGTAAGGGATCCTACCTCTCTCTTTCTTTTTTAAGTACACTCTTTTATATCATTAATTTTTAGCTCATATTTCTTATGATTGGGATGTTATTTTATATTAATATTACTCTACTTTTTATGGTAATATGATGAGAGTCCCTATTTTCTCTCATCAATCAATTTTGGAAGTTTTGAGTGGTGCCGTTGGGCTGCCGAATTTTCATAAGAGATCTAACCTCTCTCTTTCTTTTTAAGTACACTCCTTTTTGTCCCTTATTTTAAGCTCCTCATTTTTATGATGGGGGTGTTCTTTTATATTACTATTTCTTTAATTTTTATATTAATATGATTAGAGACCCTATTTGATCTCATCAATCAATTTTTGGAAGTTTTAAGTGGCGCCGTTAGGCTGCCGTGTTTTTTGTAAGAGGGTTTTCATCTCACTTTTATACTCGTGAGATTTATGCTACAATTGACACCATCTCCATTGAGTGGTGTAGGTAATGCCAATTATTATACTATTTGTGTAGTATAATTTCGTTTATTAGTATTTAAATCAATGTTTTATTTCCCCTCTCCAATGAGGTGTACATTTTGAAAGCTTACCCAAATAGGTAAGGGGACCTTTCACCCTCCTCTTCTTTAAAAAGTATTATTTTGTTATGTCGTTTAAATTACATCTTCTTATGTTGGGATATGTTCTCATATATCCTTATTTCTGTAAATTTAATGTACAAGTGATGAGATACACTTTTTATTTCTCATCAACTCATTTTCTGAATTTTGAAGTGACGTCGTTAGGCTGTCGAATTTTTTCAAAGGAACTTCTTAACCAAATTTTCATTATTTTGGGTAATATTTTACTCCTTGAATATGTCATTCTATGAATATGTGTGAATGACCTCTGATTTTTTTACACCTAATATCCACTAATATTTGGTGTATTCGTTTGTCACACATAATTCTGTAATTGATTTATCCTTAATCTATGGATGTCGTCTTTGTAAGGGACTTTGTCTCAATCTCATTTCATTGAGGAATATTTTGTTCTAATATAAGATTTTATTTTATACACTGTATAAAAAACCTTTTACTTTTCATTTCATTCAAAGGGAATCTTTTTCAACGAAGCATTTTACTAAACGACAAAAATGAATGTTTATTTTAACATACGCGGTGACAATGACCTTTTCTGCCACTGCAGGTATTATTTGGTCTTTGGATTCCTCAACAAGCCGTAATGTTTTTTAAAATGAAATAAATACCATATACTCTTTTATGTATTTTGATATTGAAAATGGTTTTTATAATGGATTTGTTTTGTCAATATATTTATGCGATATATTGTGATCGAAATGTGGAAATGTTTTCTTTCCAATATATTTGTTTTATGTCTTATGATTTTATAATGGTACTTAGACATTTGACGGGTGGTTACGTGATAAACCATATGACAGGTGGCGCCATGAATACTAGGATGGGTGGTTATGTTATAACCTCCAATGCATTGGGTATGGAAGTTGGCCATATGGCTATTCCATTAATTGATATGTGTGGAAGTCGATCATATGGTTATTCCATTTAAGTATGTTTATGTCCCAAGTTACCTTTATATATGTTATGTGTTATTTATATGGGTTTTATGGTAATATTTTGGTTACAAAAGCGTAATTAATGATCATTTATTCAGTGATGAGTTTTTTACTACTTCATAAAGGTGAAAAGTATTACTTTGATAAAGTATTCTTGGTTTACTTGTTGTTTTGAAAAACGAATTGTTTTCCTTCATTGTGTATCCTTTAGTGGGATTTTTATGCACATCCCAGGTTTTTTAAATGTTTTCCATATGACATAAAGATGAATAGGGTCAAGGATGGGATTAAGGAAAGATATGCTATCAAAAATATGGAACTACACATGTTTCTTTTTAAGAGTTTTTATTTTATGGAAACTTTGTAGAAGTGTATACTTTGTAATATTTTGAGAGGTAATAGTTATGTCATACTTCTCTAAAAATCTAAACCTGAAAAGATACTCAATGTGAATTATTCATTTAGTTCAATATTAAGTAAGGTTTAAGGTTGGGTAATTACATGGACCCACATGGGGCTGAGGATTGGCTACAAGATGTGGTGAGAGTCTTCAGGCTAGTATGGACACTAGTGGACTTTATGGTGATCCTTGATGCCAGCCTCCTTCAGGAAGTAGCAGACAGATTGTAGAGTCTGATTCTCCAGGTTCACGACGAGGCAACAATTCTATGTGTAGATTTGAGAGCATGTTCTGGGCAGAGTTTGTACTAGATACACTTCATGTGGTGATGATACAGGAACTACTTCATCTGTAGTAGGGAACCATGTTAGTAGCACAATACTCGGCGAGGTTCTCCGACCTCTCTTGCTACTCCAAAGATATGTTGGGAGACCCATTCTTCAGGGCCCAGACCTTCGAACAGGGAAGCAAGAAAGAGATTAGAGCCTCTATGATCTCTCTAAGCATCCCGACTCAGGCAAGGGTGTTAGAGAGGGCCCTCATAGTGGAGAGTTTCCTAACTGAGCAGTCACCAGCAGCGAGACCCGTTACTAGTCATCATGTAGTGGAGTCTTCTGCAGCTACCAGTAGACAGAAGACACAGAGGTCCAAGAGGACCAGACCCACTGGTGGTCGACCGTATGACTCAGGATCTGTTGTGTGAGGCACATAGAGCATATAATTACTTTCCAGGAGTAGACAGTGCTACTCATGTGGATGGTAGGGTCACCTTGCGCATGACTGTCCGACCCACCGTATAGATGATCAACGGTCAGTTGAGGGTCTTCCCAGGAAGAGTAAGAGGTTCAATCAAGGAGGTTCACAGGGCGCAAGCGGATGTGGAAGAGGATCTGGTGGAGTGTGTGGTGGTGGACAACGTTTCTAGGTGCTACAGCCACCACCACCAGAAGGTCCACCCAGACCACAGAGAGCAGGTGGACAAGGGGGAGCTCAGTTTTAGGCAGCTGAGGAATATGACCATGACGCTCCAGAGATGATTCTAGGTACTATATGTGTCTACTCCACCGTAGCTACAGTTCTTATATAAACAGGGCCAGTAATTCATTAACAACCTCTGCACTTGTTCGGAGCTCAGAGATTCCGACGGAGCCTTTGGATCGATCTTTATGGCTAGAGACTCTTATGGGAGTAGACTCGATGATTACACACTGGTTCCGACAGTGTGAGAATACTCTAGGAGGTTATAGCTTTGGCTGGGATCTCCTCGTAGCGGCATCATGGCCTTACAATGTCATCTTGGGTATAGACTGGTCATCTACAATCCATGATCAGATTGACTGTATTAGGCGCAATGTGCGGTGTGTCCGCACCGATGGGCTGAGGTTCACCTTCACTGGAGAGAAGGGTGCCTTTTCAGCATAGGAAAAACTTATTCGGAGGAGGGTGCAGCCGATCACTCATCAGTTGGCTTGACATACCCTTGGAGTTGTGGATGTGGAAAGACTGATATATCCTCTAGTGGTGGAAAAGTACGTGGATGTTTTCACTGATGATGTTCCAGGACTACCTTCACACAGAGAGGTAGAATTCTACATTTACCTATACCTCGGGACGACACCAATATCTACTCCATCATATCAGATGGATCCCGTTGAGCTTTGTGACCTATGGGTACAACTGGAGGACTTTTAGGGAAAGGGATTCATCCGGCCTAGTGTTTCGCCCCATGCAGGCCCAATTCTATTCGCCAAGAAGGCAGATGGGAGCTTGCGGCTTTGTGTTGACTACCATCACCTGAACCAGGTGACCATGAAGAACAAGTAACCCCTCTCGAGGATTGACGATATCTTTGATTAGCTCAAGGGATCATGGTGGTTCTCAAAGATAGAACTCCGATCTGGTTGTCACCAGCTCAGATTTCAAGACATGGATGTGTATAAGACGACCTTCAGGTGTCGGTATGGCCACATTGAGTTTCTGGTTATGCCCATTGGCATAAGCAATGATCTAGAAGTGTTCATGTGTCTCATGAACATGATAATCTAGCCTTTCCTCAATCGCTTTGTCATAGACTTCATTGATGACATTTTGATCTATTCGAGTACTGAGTAATATCATGCCTACCATTTGCATGTAGTACTTGACATGCTCCGATAGAACCGGCTTTATGACAAGCTCTCGAAGATCCAGTTTTGGATTTCATAGGTTCACTTCCTGGTACACATCATCTCGGAGGCTGGAGTTGTAGTGGATCCAGTGAATATTGAGGCAGTACTTTCTTTGGATCCACTTAGGAGTGTGAAGGAGGTATATTGTTTCATGGGATTGGCTGGATATTACCGGAGGTTCATGCCAGACTTCTCTAGAGTTGTAGCACCACTATCAGCTTTGACAATGAAGAGGAAACCTTGTTGTGGTTGGAGAGATTCTAGTAGAGCTTCCAAGGGTTCAGGCAGAGGATGACTAGTGCCCCAATCCTGAGGATTATAGTGGAGGGCGTAGGGTATGTAGTATACTTCGATGCATCAGGGACTAGAAATGGTTGTGTCCTGATGCAGGAGCGAGGAGTGATCACATATGTTTCTTAGCATCTAATACCGGATGTGCAGAACTAAGCTACCCATGACCTAGAGTCAGTAGTTGTGGTCTTCGTCTTGAAGATGTTGGGGCACTATCTGACAGGTGAGCATTTCGCAGTCTACTCTGATCACAAGAGTCTCAGGTATATTTTCTCCCAGAAGGACCTGAACATAAGATAGTGGTGATGGCTTGAGTTCCTCCAGGGCTATGACATCGAGATAGTCTATAATCATGGGAAGTGGAACGCTGTAGCAGATTCTCTCAGTAGGAGATCAAACCTTCAGCTACTAGGAGAGGTGATGGAGCAACTGGCCGCATTGAAAATATCCTTTGTGGATCGAGATGGAGCAGCTTTTCTACAGTCTCATACAGTCACTCCATCACTTCTTTTGCGATTCAGGGTGGCACAGTGTGGGGATGCTAACTGTGAGAAACGACATGCTTCGATATCCATAGGGTAGGCACCTAATGAATTTTCTAAAGGTGGGGAGCACATCATCTTCATTATAGGACGTACCATGGTACCAGTAGCACTTAAAACAGATTTTTTTGAGGGAGTTCCACACTTATCCTCTTAAGGTACATCCAGGGGTGAAGAAGATGTATCCATACCTCAGATGACAAAACTGGTGGCCAGGTATAAGGAAGCCAGTAGTAGAGTTTGTCTCATGGTGCCTCACATGTCAGCAAGTGATGGCAGAGCACCTGGTACCAGAAGGTTTGGTTCCGTCCTTTGATGTCCCTGAGTGGAAGTGGGATATGTTATATGTGGACTTCATGATGGGTCTTCCATGTACATCTAGAAGTCATTATTTGATACAGGTAATCATTGAAAAACTCACCAAGTCAGCACAATTCATACCAATCAGAGAGAAGGGCTCAGTTGGGAGTTTGGGACACCTCTATGTGTTGAAGATTGAGCGTTTTCATGGAGTACCTTACTCTACTCACTTCGAACGTGACTCATGGTTTACTTATCGTCTATGGAAGGGGTTTCAGGAGGCTTTAGGGACGCAGCTTCATCTGGGCACCACCTTTCATCCTCAGATGGATGGTCAGACTGAGCGGACAATTCATACCATCGAGGACATGATCCGCGCAAGTGTCCACGACTTGGGTCGCAGCTGCGAGGATAACCTGCCTTTGGTGGAGTTCACTTAGAACAACATCTATCACTCCAACATCAGTATGGTTCCTTTTGAGCTATTTTATGGTCGACCTTGTACATCACCACTGTGCTGGACAGAGCCAGGGGAGTCAGCACTACTGAGACCAGAGATGGTACGGGCTACTATAGAGAAGGTGCAGATCATCGAGGAGCAGATGATGACTGCACAGAGTAGGTAGAAGTTGTATGCTGACCGGAGACAGAGACCTCTGGAGTTTGAGGATGGAATCCATGTCTTTCTACGGGTCTCAACTCGACGAGGTTTATAGCGATTTGGCAGAGGCGGCAAGATATCTCTACAATTCATATGACCTTTTCATATCCTCAGCATAGTAGGCGAGGTGGATTACCTTCTAGTTCATCCACCTCAGTTGCATCAGGTTAACGACATCTTCCAAGTATCTCGGCTGAGGAGATATGGTCACGACCCATCCCACATCATCGACCACGGGGAGCTGGACATCAATGATGTGGAGACTTTCGCAGAGGTTCTAGTGGAGATTAAGGATCGATAGGAGAGGGTGCTATTTGTATGCTCGATACCTCTGGTGCACATTCGCTAGCAGCATGGGAACCTCCAAGAGAGCACATGGGAGCAGGAGGCTCAGATGCATGCTTAGTACCCCCCATTTGTTCCCTTAGATCGAGTTTTAACTTACGGGGACTTAAATTCTTGAGGTGGGGTGAATTTAAAGACCCATAAATTCCTTGGAAATTTATTTTAATAAAACATGAGAATATTACGAGTACACAGTTTCTGACGGTGATAGATTTCGAGGCCTGGTGTGCCTGAAATCAATTTCTGATGTTTTGTTCGCGTACATTCTGTAAGCGTATGAGAGAGATTTTATATCTTTTGAACTGGTGCTCAGAATTGAAATCTAAGGGCACCATTAAACTCACAACATCAGTGATTGCTTATTGAGACCATCACCGCAGTTTCTTTCTAACAAGAATGGAAGTTAGTTTTTTTGTTTTTTTAATTAAATTAAATAAAAATAATTTGTTACATTATTTTTTTGTGATCGATTAATCCTCCTAGGGGATGTTGGAGGTGGGGGCCACGACACCCCAACATCCCATGGGAGGCTATGGTGGTGGGGCCCACCTGCGCATAACCTCCCTTGGGAGGATATTCTTTGTAGGGCACACATGGGATTTAATCCCCCTCTAACCCCCATTTATGTTGGAAGTCAACTCTCCAACTTCACCCACTGATTTAATGCGCCAACTCCCTCGGAATTAATTAATTTTACCCTTGCAATTAATTAATTGAATCCATTTGAATTCATGACAACCATTAAAATAAGGGATAATATATTTTTTATTTTGGTTGGCATAATCTCTTGTTCGGAGAATTAAGAAGAGGAGGATTTCTTGTAGAACGATATCTTCCAACGATGAATGCCCCCTTTCCACCGAAGAATGACAAAAACCATCTTTGATCTTCGACCGAGGCAAAAGAGAATGAACCGACTCCAAAGAACACCGATGGCGCTTCTTCACTGGATGTATCCCGAGGTTGATGAATCGACGTCGGCTATTACTCATCATCCACCGTATTCGATCGAAAATCGAGGTTGGGGAATTTGAGTGGAATTTCTTCCCAAACATCGTCGTTAAATTTATTGATTAGAACCAAATAATAACACCATAACGATGAGGGATCAGACCACATGAACACGGCCCGACCCCCCCCCCCTTTGATTGCTCTAGTTTTTTGATGACGATGGTGGTCAACGACACCACCCGAAGGATGCACTGCAGTGGAGAAACGCAACTGGCGTCAGCCCAACTGCGAAGAAAACCAGTGGTGCAAGTACCGTCGGGTCATCGGAGGGGCACGACGCCGTCATGCCGCGCGGGTGGAAGAGCCGCAGCCTGGAGGGCCGCAACGGTCAGAGATGGCGCATGTAACACCACACAATTTTATGAAAAATATTCTTTTTAATTTCATTAATGTCTTGTGTTATACGATAAACCAAAGGGAGCTTGCACAACACACATCCCTGTCTTGGCTTGCATTACACACAATCGCGACCTTCCACGATAGCGTGTGTTGTACGCAATACCGAGTTTTGCTAAACAACGATATGTTATATAAACTAGCCGTTATGAATAGTAATACCCAATTTTTGAAATTTTATAAATTTTATCATTCAAAATGGACAACATTTTTGGATTCAGAATATCGAAATTAGCCTAGGGTGAATTTTTGGTATTTTTCTAAAAACATTCAATTTTTGAGGAATAGTGAAAACACTGGGTTACTATTCAAAAACCAACTTTTTATTTAAATAATTATTTATTTTATTTAAATTTATTTTAGGTAAAATTGATAGATAATACCTATATAAGTTCAATTTCAGTGATTGGAGTCATTTTATAATAATTTTAGATATATAAAAATTTTATTGAACTTTTCACCGTCTTTTACCCACCTGCTAGGAAAATTTGAAAATTCACATAAAACATAATTTTACCACTTCTGTGAGTGGAATTTAGAAAATCCGAGAGACACAGTTTACATCAAGGACTAAAATGTTGTTCAATGTGATGAAAATTATTTTTTTTGAATAGTAACTTTTTAATTCTTTTTCCACGATTAAAAATAAATATGGTAATTAAGGGTAAAAATGTTATTATTATTACCCTAACACATGTCCTAATTCTATTGGATAAGTGTAATTCGACCAAAAACAACCTTAGGAATAATATATGACCGTTTAGGCCCACTTGGATTAGATTAGGACATTTATCATTAATTTATTTATAGAAGGGTTAAAATAGTTAAAATCAATGTTTAATAACTAAATACTTTTTAATATAGGGTTATACATAAGATAAATTCGACTATAAATATTCATTAGAAAGATAAAAATATTTACTACATAATAGTGTTTTATTTATAATTTTTAGAAGTTAAATAATTTAATTTCTTTATGACACAATGATGATGTAGTAATTATCTTATTAATGAAATATTGACATTATCGTTGTTATAAATACCCAAATAAATCTAATTTGAGACTTTTCATGAATTCCATTAATATTTAGGTTAATATGACATGTTAGAATTGATTTAATTAGCTTTTTTTTGAACTAATCATTTTGTTATGATTTTCACAAAAATCAATTACCAAATAGTGTCAAAATTGACATAAAATAGTTTTTAAAACAAATATTATATTATTAATTGTTATTTTATTCCTAAAAAACTAAGGTTCGGTAACATGACTTATATAAGGTTATATATGTTAATTATAAACAAATTGGAATTCTTTTTCCTTGTTATAGTAAGTTTATTAACTTTATAATGTTAGAAAACAAGAAGACACGATAAAAGTTAAATTATCAAACTTAAAGTTAAATCTAAATGATAAGGATAAAATACAAATCTAAACTTGTCTAAAATCTATTTGTATGAGAGGATTTCGATCCATATCCACCTTATATTCTAAATTAATCAATTTTGAGCTATTGAAAACCGAATATGACTTTATAATAAAATAATATTTTTTTGTTTTTCTAAAGGTGCCCCTCTCCTCTCTTATAAAAGGGACCTCCTCCCTCTCTTCCTCACACCACATTGAGCCTTCATGCCCGGCCAAACCCTGCCAAATTGTCTGTTCAATTTCCCTAGAAACATCCTAGAGGTTCTGGTTTTCTTAAAAGACCAATTTTAATTCCCTAAAAGGAGGTCTCAAAAAGGCGCTTCAAAGAAGAGGTAATGTCTGTTACCTGATTCATTCAACTTTATTTCTTCTTCCACTTCTTCTTCATTAGTTGTTTCATTATGAAGTAATAACATCAGTATCACTCATTTACTGATATTTTATTATACGTATGAAACAACCCTATTTCACCATCTATCCATCCTATGGAAAACGAAATCACCTCGCGTGCGTACGTACGGAATACTGTCTCCACGCCGTGGTGTAATCTATTTTACACCACCACCTTACATGGATGGGTATAATGGTGTAAATAATAAATATATATGATTATTTTAAAGTGATATTGATTCTGAAATAGTATATATACACTCCAATACAATTCCATGATCATGAGAATGATATCATCGCTCGTGCATACGTACGGAATATCGTCTCCACGATGTGATGCGACTCGTTCTACATGATATTCATTGCATAATGATTATATAAATGCATTTAATGAATGAATATGATATATATTACACTAATACCATTATGGAAATGAGTTATATATAACCAAAAAAGATGAACAAGATTTTATTCGACAAAAGACGCATAAGAACAAAAAGTAATAAAAACCCGAATAACAAGTTGCAATGAAATATTGCTAATAAGAAACTAAGAATATGACCATATATGATATCATAAAAATATTTATGATTCTAGAATAAGTCAATGAAATTATTTAAATCATTATACATGAGGTTCATACAATTACGAAGCAAATCAGACCTAAGGTAAGGGAAAATCTCACAATCTCAATTTTTATCCGAGATTGTTAATATTTCAGAATTTACTGGGGAATATTTATCATCCAAAAAAATGTTTCTTCGATATGTAATATTATTTCCATCCTCATACAATTGTTTAAATTAAATTTTACCCTTCGTTCAGTTTTTAGTAAAATATATGAAATGAATCTTTTGTCATTTTTCGTACGAGGTACTTTTTTACTTTTCCGACAAAAGTACGAGAAGAATGTTTTTTTAACTTATACGGCGTGAACGGATTTTTATGGTTTCATAATGCCTCATTTTCATGAAGCTTACTCTACAAGGTTTTATGAATATTTTAAAAAAAATACCTTTCTTTTAAAATTTCATGGAATTTTTTGAAAAGAAAATTATTTTGAAGAAGAAAGGATATTTTCCTCAAGAATTCATTTCAAGTGTTTTATCTAAACCATTTTTCCATCTACGATGACATTATTTCATATTTGTATGATTCAAGTATAATGTCTCTATTATTTAAATGGTTTCACTTTTCTTATTATGAAATGATATCCATTTCTTTTATATGGATTATGTGATGATGGAATGATGTTTATGAAACCCATTTTATTCTTTGGGTTATGATGAATGATTTATGTTTATGTTGTGGTACAAGTAAGAATGATTTAATTATGAGATGGGTGGGACCTATATCTCCCTCCAATTAATTTCGTAAAGATTTGTATCTCATGAGATAGACATTTCTAGAATGGTATGTTAATCTGGTTCAGTGTTAGAGGACTAAAATGAGGAGTGAACTCGATTCAGAAAGGGAATTTGTCCACTAAGATGGTCTTGGAAGCAATGCCTTTGCTACTATGGAAATCATAACATTTGATTAATGGTTGCCACAATTACATGTTTTATTCCCATTCTATTTTATCATGATTGATGTTCCCTTATGATTTATACCTTGCGTACTTCCAAGATTCATGTCTTTCCTGAATATTTTGATGTTTAGATTTTATGTTCATGTTTTTGCATTCAAATGTTTATGGATTGTTTTATGTTCCCTTTGTTTACCCTTACTGGTCATTTTATCTCACCCCTTTTATGTTTTCTTTTCCCCATGATATAAATAAAGTTTTTAGGTAAGAAAAAATGGGGAAGATATTTATGGGAGATGTTGAAGATCTTTCACCACGATTAGAAGATTATATTCCGAGTTTCCAAAGAAACTAAACTATTATGGTCCTTGTGTGTATTTTTTGTTATGTACTAAGTATTCCGAAAAATTAATGTTATTGACATGTACTTAAATCTTTGGGTCTCTACAGTTGGTATCAGAGGAAAGGTCTAGTCAACCTTTGGAAACTAGGATGCGAGAAAATTAGTGAGATCCCTAGAGATATTTCTAAGGTATGTCTAGGGATGTCCCTAAGGTTAAGTATAAGTATAGGTTATAGTCCTAGAATTATGGTAATGATCTTAGAATTAAATCTAAGATGATAGATATTGATGGTACTCCCCCTTTATTATTTTGATTTTTCTAGCATGTTTTTTTCCTCTCATACTATTCTTTTTGGATTTTAGATGATTGCTGGAACCCGAAGGAATCGTGTTGATAAATGTAATGGAAAATGCAATGATTGTCCTCCTAAACAAACAAATGTTATGGGAGATGGAGTGAAAAATCTTATTTCTATATTTACACAATCTAGGAATCATTCTGGACTTCAAAATGAGCAGAGAAGGGAACAATATTCTATTGAGTCCTTCATGAGGAAACATCCACCTTCTTTCAGTGGGTCTTCTGATCTACTAGTTGCTGAACAATGGATCCGTACCACTGAACAAATATTTTCAGTTCATCAATGTTCAGAACATGATAATGTTATCTTAGCAGGATATCATTTGGAAGGTGAAGCTGATCAATGGTGGAATCTTATCAAGAATACGAGGCCATAGATGAAATTGAGTCCATGGAATGGGACGATTTCAAGAACTTATTTTTCAATAAGTACTTCCCTCATATTCTTCGAACTAAGATAGAGAATGAGTTTCTTGAACTAAATAAAAAGGATGATGAATCTATTGGTATATACGAAGCGAATTTTACAAGGCTTGAAAGGTATGCATCTGGCTTTATCATCCAACCTGAAATTAAAGTTGATCGATTCTTCAGTGGCTTAAAACCAAATCTTCAAAGGGAATTATCTATAAGAGACTTCAGTAGCTATGAAGAAATTGTGCGTTGTGCTATCAAGGTAGAAATAGAAGTTGTTGTTACATATCCATCTCATGGTTTTGACCAGAAAAGAAAGTTGGAGTTCAAGTAGTAATCTTATAATAATAGTGAAAAGAAGATGAATGTTTCCTTATGCTCAATGTGTGGAAAGAAGCATGGTGGAAATTGTCTTAAAGGGACTAGAAAATGTTTTAAGTGTGGAAAAGAACGTCATCGAGCAGATGAGTGTCGATATAAGGCCCCAACCTTAAACCTTACTTAATCTTGAGTTATTACAGGATTACACATTGAGGATCTTTTGAGGTTTACAGTTTTAGAGAATTGGATCATGAAACTTGCATTACATTCCACATTTAAACAAAGTGGTTACATAAAAGGGAGTATTCATTTTTCCCCTCAACGGAAACATATTTTAAATAAAATATGGATTCTTTCTTGACACATCCTTGACACTATCATTACATCATGTACCTTTCCCTTGACCTGTGAAAAACATTTCAAAAACATGGGATGAGCATAAAAAGCTCAGTAAGGGTTAAAAAAATATGGAAAAGAAACATGAGTTCATATATACATAAGAATGAAATCATACTTTACCCATAAAACAAAGGCACTTTAACATACCTCATCAAATCATGAATAAATCATAGAAATCATAAGACATAAAAGGTAAATTGAGGCATTAATAACATTCTTACGTAGGGAGTAACCCTCTGTGTTACGTTTGGAATATCCACCACAGTATATTCCCTAAATCTCTTCGGAGAAACCTTAACGTTTCACTCCTTTGCATTACCCAATGCATTGGAGAGCTATATCGGGATCACCCGCCGTTAGTTTATCACGGAACCACCCGTATTCATAAACAATTCCCAAGAACCATAACATAATCATAGAACATAACTTAAACACAAAAAACAAAGATACCATTCCCACATTGTAATAACATTTTAAGATATTGAAATAATGAATCCATTCTAAAAACCATTTTCAAAACCATTTAAAACATTTAATAATGAGATTTTTGAATCAAAGAGTCCCATACCACTTTGAAGCTTTTAACATTTTAAACCATTAATATCCATATAAATAAATCCTTTAAACCATTTTCGAAACATGGATATTAATGAGAAATATTTATATGAACGAATCATTAAAACATTTAAAACGATATTTTAGTTAAAGTGTTTTTAACAAAATGAGAGACACTTGAATACAATAATTGGGGAATAAAATTTAATAAATATATTATAATATCATGAGAATAAAGGGGTTCATGATATAATATTCCAAATGATAGTATATACAAAATATAAGAGTGAATTGGTGCATAACAACAATGAAGTCTCAATCAAAATGTAAATTGAGATAAAATCCATTATAAAGATGTTATCCTTAAATTAAGGACAAATCAATCTCATAATTATGTGTGAAAAATATAAATACACCCAATATAAGTGTATATTAAGTGTAAAATAATCAAAGTTCATTCACACATATTCAATGGATGAAATATTCAATAGCTACATATTGAACCCAAAGAAATCGAAATTGGGTAAAGAAGTTCCCTTGACAGCCTAACGACGTCACATAAAAATGAGTTTATGAGAGATAAAAAGGGTATATCATCACATGGACATAAATTTTAAATCAATAAGGATATAGAAGAACATATACCAACATAATAGTATGTGAATTAAAATTCATAACAAAAGAAGTCTTTTAAAAAGAGGAGGGTGAAAGGTTCCCTTACAAACACAGGTATCTTTCGAGACATTCACCCCGTGAAAGAAGGAAAATACAACATTGACGTAAATAATCATAAATGAATGTATATTTCACAATGAGTAAAATAATGGGCAGAAAATACAATACTCAAAGGAAATTGTGGAAAATATAGCAGAAATCTCACGGGAATAAAAGTGAGATGAAAAATCCCTTACGAAAACTCGGCAGCCTAACGACGCCACTTAAAACTTCCAAAATGGATTGATGAGAGAAAATAGGGTCTCTCATCATATTAACATAAAGTTTAGAGAAATATGAATATAAAATAACATCCCCCAACATAACAAAGAGGAGCTTAAAATAATTGAAATAAAGGAGAGTACATAAAAAGAAAGAGAGAGGTTAGATCTCTTACGAAAATTCGGCAGCCAAACGGCGCCACTCAAAACATCCAAAATGGATTGATGAGAGAGAATATGGTCTCTCATTATATTAAAATAAAAATTAAAGTAAAATTAATATAAAATAACATCCCAATAACAATAAATATGAGCTTTAAAAAGAATGACATAAAAGAGTGTACTTAAAAAAAAGAGAGGAGTAGGATCCCTTACAAAAATTCGGCAGCCTAACGGCACCACTTAAGACTTTCAAAATGGATTGATGAGAGAAAATATGGTCTCTAATAATATGAACATAAAAATTACAGTAGTATTATTATAAAATAACATCCCAATCATATGAAATATGATATTAAATGAAATGACATAAAAGAGTGTACTTAAAAAAGAGAGAGGTTGGATCCCTTACCTCGGGTCTGACTTTACTCGATCGTTCTTTAATCTCCTGAATAATAAACTTGAGTTAATTTCTACTTTATTAAGAACCTTTTTCAAGTTAATTATTCCTTTTATATCACTTATTACCATTTCATAAACATTATGTAATCATTTAAGTTAAGAATGTTTTTTTTGTCGATATTTGTTTCTTAAGTCGAAAGTGGACTTCTTTCAATTAAATGTTGTTCGTGTGGTCAAAGGTTACTTATATCCAGAATGATATTACTAATTTGGATATCATATATATCATATATATTCAGAATATACATGTATTTATAATATTACATAATCATTTAGAGGTAAGAAATGAAATGCACTGTTCATGGAGACGGTAAGCCGTACGTACGCATGAACACTGCTTTCATTTCTATGTCATATTAATGGAATTAAAACTAAATGAGAGGTATGAATATTTTAATTACAGAATTATATTAATCATTTATATGTAACATAAATCATATATAATAACTTTAAAGCCATCCTTTATACATCCCACATATGGGATTAACGAATCAAATCACTTTGAGGGGGCGGTAGTCCGCACTTCCTAAAATGAAATTATCATGTTTACCCATAATGGAAACCATAAATTTATGCCATAAAAGAAAAATATAGATGCTTAAGGAAAACATAAACATATTATATATCATATATAAATATAGTGACATCTTAATGGCCACCTTTGAAGGTGTTAAAAGAATGTTGAACAATCATCGTTTCGGGAGGAAGAAATTCACCATCCACGGAAACAGTATGTTCTTTAACCATTAGATGTAGGTGTGTGTAAGTGTAGCTCGAATAATTCTTATAAAAACAACCTAGTATATTGAAGATACTGTATTTTTTACAAAATAAATGAATAAAAAGTGTTTAGGGGGTTGGAGAAGCAATATAAAACAAAAGGACTCAAGCGAAGACATTACCTTAAAATCGGATAACTTCCATTGATTTGAGCTCAAAGGCTTCCTTGGAAAGGATTCTGCCCAAATTGAGGCTTCACGTAGTTATAGAGTTATGTGGAGAGATAAAATGGGCAGGGGTTGGTGGAGCCAAAGGCTTTGGAAGTGTGGGTAAGGAGGTTGTGGTGGGGGCCTTTTATAAGAGGAGAGGAGGGGCACTCTTGGAAAGTAAAGAAATGTAACTTTATTTTAGAATGACATTCGGATTTTAATGGTCCCACATTTATGTGTTTCGAGGATATGGTGATAAGGGTTCGAAATCCACCCATCCAATAGGTTTTGGACATGTTTAGATCTTACATTTTACATTATCATTCCATTTTATTTAAATCGTTAAATAATGAGGTCATAAGTGCATCAACATGATGTCATAAATAATTTAATTTAATTAATGTATAAAAATTATACAAAAAATACTATGAAGTAGGAAATATTTTTAGATTTCCAATGACTATTTATAGTCAAATATCTGACTTTTATAACCCCATGTAAAAATTGTTTTAGTAAAACATTTCATGTTTGTGTCATTTTTACTTTAACATTAAATAAAAAGGTATTTATGACATTTTCCAACCAAAGTGGATCCATGGTGTCCCCAAGTTGACCCATGGAATTTCTTGGTCGGCCATGACACATCCAATGAGGTTAGGACATGTGTCTAGGTCATTTAATTTTATTAAAACATTATTCTTACCTTAAACTACACTAATTACCTCTAATCGCGATTAAAAACTTAATAAGTACTATTCACCAATGAATTATTTTAATCCCATTGAACCACATTTTTATTCTTATTGAAAAACATGTATGTCTGATTTGTGAAATTCAAAACACAAAGGTGGAAAATTTTCATTTAAACGGAAAATCAGTTTTTATAAGTACCACTTAGTGGTTTTACTATTCATCAAAAATTGATGTATTTCAGAAAATTACAAAAAATTCACCCTAAGCTATATTTGATATTCCGAATTCAAAAATGTTGTCTATTTTAAAAAATTCAAAACATATAAGTTGAATTAATTAATTTAATAATTAATTCCCGCTGTCAAAACAAATATCGTGTTTTTATGAAACACAATGTATCAAAAGATTGACACTAGTTTAAGTCCGATTTCAATGTGAAATTAATTCCAACGACCACTATTGGATTGAATGGTAAAAATATATACTAATTTCACTTTAATACCAATTCATAAGATAATCTAATCATATAAAAAAATTATATTAAAAAGAGGTTTTGAATGAAAATACAATATTTTTCAATATTCATTAAAAATTGAACTTTTTCGGAAAAATACCAAAAATTTACACAATGTAAATTTTGATGTCCCGATTCTAAAGAAAAATTTTATTTTGTCAAATATAACACATAAAATTTTCAAAAAGTGGATTTAAAGGAGGGTCGCCATCAAAATGCGGTTAATCGACCTTTTAAAGAATATTAGAATGTTTACGCTTAAAATTGGATTTATTTGCATTTTTAATCCTATAACATTTATTGTAAAAAGTAAAAATATTTGACAAAAATATATAATCATTTTGTAGTTTGTTCTGTTCATTCCCTCCATTACAACAGCTATGCGTTAACTACTATTTAAAATAATATTATTTTATTATTAGAGTGCAACGTAAGATTTCCAAGAAATTCGTTGTTGCGTGTTGGGTACGCCATCGTGCATAGAATCCCCTTTAAAGATATATTAATATTTTATTCAAAAATATGTATAAATGTGAAAATGTCATACTCTTTATTTACCTGGGGTGTTACATCCTTCCCATCTTTTGGGAATTGCGTCCTCGCAATTTTAAAATTGGGCTTGGAATCTTTATTGAAAATCCCACATCGGAACAAGAGTGAGTAAAACAATCACTTTAAAATAAAGAAAGATAAGTACAAAGGTCACCCGAGTTAACCCATACTAGGATTACAAGTATGAAAATATGGACATGGAGGAAAAAAAACAAAGGGTCATGTTCTGATGGAGAGTGATAGTAAACATGTCTAGGAGAAAGTTAACCATAATAGAATCACAAACTTGTGATGGGTTAAACAGTATTTGATTCCCCAGTAGGAAAAGTTAACAGAAAAAACTTTTGTTTTAATTTACTCTTCATTGAGGAATTTATTTTTGATCTTACGGAAACATAATTACTTGTCATGTTGACTTTAAACATTTACTAGATTTCTAACACAAACTCATACTTTCCCCAAAAGACGAGTATTTAGGAAGACTTATTCACATTAAGAGTACCATATTCAACTTCTATAGAATCACCTAATCCATAAAAGAGAATTATATACTTCCTATATCTTTAGACCTTAACTAAAAACAAAACGAAAATGTTTAGTACAATATTAGATAATACCCAAAAAGGGTAATCTTTTTTTTAAAAAAACAAATCTATTCTGAATCTCCAAAATTTATCAAACAATACCCAAAGTTCAACAAAGACCATTTAATAAACAAATTGTCCATAAAATACTTCAAAGTAAACCAAACTAATATTAAAACCCAAATATTTGAAGGATTTAGTCGCATAGTCATCCAAGGTACAAATTAACACTTATCTCCAAATAACATCAATTACTCTAAAAGTCTCGTATTGAAAAGTAATTAACCTAATCACATATCCTCCATGGTAGGTTAATCATTTACATATATAACCCAAAATAAACTTTCTCTTGATTCCTAAAATCATCTAACTAAAAATAATTAGCCAAACTAACCAGGGACTTCACGTAGTCCAGTGGTAGGCGATAAATACCAGTCACACATTGGTTGTGGGTTCGATTCCCGGAGCTTTTTCCGACGTGATGGGTTGTCACACGGTCTGCGTGTTGTCCTTTTTCCAAAACTATATAATTTTAAAACATTACCCAAAACAAGATAAAATCATCAAAAATGATCATAACATATTTTAACCTCAAGTTTATCTCATGCCTTTCATTTTCCAGCATATCCTATAATAACCCATAATTACCTCAAAAGTAAGGATCATATAAACTCTAATGGTTACCTTTATAATTATTACCTGAACTTCCACATCGATTGGTCATCTCGTACATGATGCATTACAGAACATACCAAGGTTCAAGTGGTTGATAATGACTCCTTGATAGTTGGTTTAGAACAACCACGAGTTTCTTCATTGAATACCCCATTTCATGCAGTCTCTTAATCAGAGAACCACCACAGTTTCCTTCAAACCTATTGTCATTTTGGTGCCTGCTAGATCCATCCATTCACTAAAAACAGAAATGCCAGTGTGAGTAATTCAACAAAACCATCATGTACTAATGAGGAAGATAAACACTAAGATATACCTACTCATTCACCTTATCTAAAACTATGAATCTTTCTAAAATCCTAACCATTATGGTAATGCCACTTATGCTTAGAGAATACACTAACCTCTAATGTTATCTAAACCAACCTCTCATACCAAATATAAGGCCCTAGCCTTAAACCTTACTTAATCTTGAGTTATTACAAGATTACACATTTAGGATCTTTTCAGGTTTAGAGTTTTAGAGAATTAGATCATGAAACTTGCATTACATTCCACATTTAAACAAAGTGGTTACATAAAATACAGTATTCATTTTTCCCATCAACAGAAACATATTTAAAATAAAACATGGATTCTTTCTTGACACATCCTTGACACTATCATGACATCATGTAACTTTCCCTTGACCTTTGAAAAACATTTCAAAACATGGGATGAGCATAAAAAGCTCAGTAAGGGTTAAAAAAATATGTAAAAGAAACATGAGTTCATATATACATAAGAATGAAATCATACTTTACCCATAAAACAAATGCACTTTAACATACATCATCAAATCATGAATAAATCATAGAAATCATAATACATAAAAGGTAACTTAAGGCATTCATAACATTCTTACGTAGGGAGTAACCCTCTTGGTTACGTTTGGAATACCCACCACAATATATTCCCTACATCTCTTCGGAGAAACCTTAACTTTTCACTCATTCACGTTACCCAATGCATTGGAGAGCTATATCGGGCTCACCCGCCCATAGTTTATCATGGAACCACCCGTATTTATATATAATTCCCAATAACCATAACATAATCATAGAAAATAACTTAATCACAATAAAAAAGATAACATTCCCACATTTTAATAACATTTTAAGATATTGAAATAATGAATCCATTCAAAAAACCATTTTCAAAACCATTTAAAACATTTAGTAAAGAGATTTTTGAATCAAAGTGTCCCATACCACTTTGAATATTTTAACATTTTAAACCATTAATATTAATATAAATAAATCCTTAAAACCATTTCGAAAACATGGATATTAGTGAGAAATATTTATAAGAACAAATCATTAAAACATTTAAAACGATATTTTAGTTAAAGTGTTTTTAACAAAATGAGAGACACTTGAATACAATAATTGAGGAATAAAATTTAATAAAAACATTATAATATCATCATAATAAATGGATTCATGATATAATATTCCAAATGATAGTATATACACCATATAAGAGTGAATTGGTGCGTAACAACAATGAAGTCTCAATAGAAATGTAAATTGAGATGAAATCCATTATAAAGATGGTATCCTTAAATTAAAGATAAATCAATCTCATAATTATGTTTGAAAAATTTAAATACACAAAATATAAGTGGATATTAAGTGTAATATAATCAAACACCATTCACACATATTCAAAGGATGACATATTCAATAGCTACACGTTGAACCCAAAGAAATCGAAATTGGGTTAAGAAGTTCCTTTGACAGCCTAACGACGTCACATCAAAATGAGTTGATGAGAGATAAAAAGGGTATATCATCACATGGACATAAATTTTAAATAAAAAGGATGTATAATAACATATCCCAACATAATAGTATGTGAATTAAAAGACATAAGAAAAGAAGTCTTTTAAAAAGAGGAGGGTGAAAGGTTCCCTTACCGACATGGGTAACTTTCGAGACATGCATCCCGTTAAAGAAGGACAATAAAACATTGATGTAAATACTCATAAATGAAATTATATTACACAATGAGTAAAATAGTGGGCATTACATACACCAATCAAAGTAAATTTTGGAAAATGTAGAAGAAATATCACGAGAATAAAAGTAAGATGAAAAATCCCTTACGAAAACTCGACAGCCTAACAGCGCCACTTAAAACATCCAAAATGGATTGATGAGAGAAAATAGGGTCTCTCATCATATTAAAATAAATTTTACAGAAAGAGGAATATAAAATAACATCCCCCAACATAACAAATAGGAGCTTAAAAGAAGTGACATAAAGGAGAGTACTTAAAAAGAAAGAGAGAGGTTAGATCTCTTACGAAAATTCAGCAGCCTAACGACGCCACTCAAAACTTCCAAAATGGATTGATGAGAGAGAATAGGGTCTCTAATCATATTAACATAAAAATTAAAGTAGGATTAATATAAAATAACATCCCAATAACAATAAATATTAGCTTTAAAAGGAATGACATAAAATAGTGTACTTAAAAAGAAAGAGAGGAGTAGGATCTCTTACAAAAATACGGCAGCCTAACGGCGCCACTTAAGACTTCCAAAATGGATTGATGATAGAAAATAGGGTCTCTCATCATATGAACATAAAACATACAGTAGGAGTAATATAAAATAACATCCCAATAATACAAAATATGAGCTTAAAAGGAATGACATAAAAGAGTGTACTTAAAAAAAGAGAGGTTGGATCCCTTACCTCGGGTCCGACATGACTCGATCGTTCTTTAATCTCCTGAATAATAAACTTGAGTTAATTTATACTTTCTTAAGAACCTTTTTCAAGTTCATTATTCATTTTATATCACTTATTACCATGTCATAAACATTATGTAATCATTTAAGTTAATAATGTTTGTTTTGTCGATATTTGGTTCTTTAGACGAAAGTGGACTTCTTACAATTACATGTTGTTCGTGTGGACAAAGGTTCCTTATATCCAGAATAATATTAATGATTTGGATATCTTATATATCATATATATCCATAATATATATGTATTTATAATATTACATAATCATTTAGAGGTAAGAAATGAAATGCACCGTTCATGGAGACGGTAAGCCATACATACACATGAGCGCTACTTTCATTTCTATGTCATATTAAAGGAATTAAAACTAAATGAGAGGTAGGTATATTTTAATTACAGAATCATATTAATAATTTATATGTAACATAAATAATATATAATAACATTATATCCATCCTTTATACATCCCACATATGGCATTAACGAATCAAATCACTTTGAGGGGGCGGTAGTCCGCACTTTCTAAAATGAAATTATCATGTTTACCCATAATGGAAACCATAAAGGTATGCCATAAATAAAAAATACAGAAGCTTAAGGAAACAATAAACATATTATATATTATATATAAACATAGTGACATCTTAATGGCCACCTTTGATGGTGTTAAAGGAATGTTGAACAATCATCGTTTCGGGAGGCAGAAATTCTCCATCCACGGAAACAGTATGTTCTTTAAACATTACATGTAGGTGTGTGTAAGTGTAGCTCGAATACTTCTTATAACAAAATCCTATTATATTTAAGATACAGTATTTGTTACAAAATTAATTAATAAAAATAGTTTAGGGGGTTGGAGACGCAAAATAAAACAAAAGTACTCAAGAGAAGACATTACCTTAAAATCGGGTAACTTCTTTTGATTTGAGCTCAAAGTCTTCCTTGGAAAGGATTCTGACCAAAGTGAGGCATTGAGGAGTTATAGAGGGATGTGTAGAGAAAACATGGGCATGGGTTGGCCGACCAAAGTCTTTGGATGTGTGGGTAAGGAGGTAGTGGTGGGGGCCTTTTATAAGAGGAGAGGAGGGGCACTCTTGGAAAGTAAAGAAATGTACCTTTATTTTAGAATGCGATTCTAATTTTAATGGTCCCACATTGATGTTTTTATAGGATAAAGTTATAAGGTTTCCAAATCCTCCCATACAATAGGTTTTGGACATGTTTAGGTCTTAGATTTTACATTATCGTTCCATTTTTTTTAAATCGTTAAATAATGAGGTCATCGATCTATCAACATGATGTCATAAATAATTTAATTTATTTAATGTCTAAAAATTATAAAAAAAATACTATGATGTAGGAAATATTTTTATCTTTCCAATTAAAATTTATAGTAAAAAATCTGACTTGTATAAGCCCATGTAAAAATTGTTTTAGTAAAACATCTCATGTTTGTGTTATTTTTTACTTTAACATTAAATAAAAAGGTATTTATGTCATTTTCCAACCAAAGTGGCTCCATGGGGTCCCCAAGTTGACTCATGGATTTTCTTGGTCGGAAATGACACATAAAATGAGGGTAGGACATGTGTCTAGGTCATTTAATTTTATTAAAACATTATTTTTACCATAAACTACACTAATTATCTCTAATCGCGATTAAAAACTTAATAAGTTACTATTCACCAAAAATTATTTTAATCCCATTGAACCAAATTTTTCTTCTAAATGACAAACATGTATGTATGATATTTTAAATTCAATAAAAAAATGTGGAAAACTTTCATTTAAACGGAAAATCATTTTTTATAAGTACCACTTAGTGGTTTCACTATTCATCAACAATTGATGTTTTTCAGAAAATTACCAAAAACTTCACCCTAAGCTATATTTGATATTACGAATTCAAAAATGATGTCTATTTTACGAAATTCAAAAGATATAATTTGCATTAATTAATTCAATAATTAATTCCTGCTTTCAAAACAAATAGCGTGTTTTTATGAAACAAAATGTATCAAAAGATTGACACTAGTTTAAGTCCGATTTTAAAGTGAAATTATTTCCAACGACCACTATTGGATTAAATGGTAAAAATATATTCTAATTTAACTTTAAAACCAATTCAAAAGATAATATAATCATATAAATAAATTAGATTAAAAAGATATTTTGAATTAAAATACAACATTTTCACTATTCATTAAAAATTGAACTTTTTCGGAAAAATACCAAAAAATTTACACAAAGTAAATTTTTATGTCCCAATCTTAAAGAAGAATTTTATTTTGTCAAATATAACACAAAAAAATTGTCAAAAAATGGATTTAATAGAGGTTCTCCATCAAAAGGTGGTTAATCGACCATTTAAAGAATATTAGAATGTTTACGCTTAAAATTGGATTCATTCGCATTTTTAATCTTCAACATTTATTGTAAAAAGTAAAAATATTTGAAAAACATATATAATCATTTTGTAGTTAGTTCTGTTCATTCCCGCCATTACAAAGGCTAGGCGTTAACTACTATTTAAAATAATATTATTTTATTATTAGAGTGCAACGTAAGATTCCCAAGAAACTCGTTGTTGCGTGTTGGGTACGCCATCGAGCATACCGTCCCATTTAAAGTTATATTAATATTTTATTCACAAATATGGATAAATGTGAAAATTTCATACACTTTATTTACCTGGGGTGTTATAGTCGAAGTAATGGAAAAAGGGTTGTTAATGAGGCGAATAAAGAATAGACTGTAGAGAACACACCATCAACACTTCAATGCTTCAAGTGAAATGAAATGGGGCATTATGCTAATCAACGCCCTAATCCAAGGGTTAATGATGATCGACATGAGCAACCACTAAAGGCAAAGGACAAAGGAAAGTCACATGCGATGACTATTGGTGATGTTTAATATGAAAATGATATGGTGGAATGATTAAGTGTTTATGTAATGGGATTCCAAAAAAAATTTGTATATAGTATCACAGAATATTGGAATATTTATGTATTTGTCTATTGTGGTTTTCAATAATTATATGGTACCGAAAACCATGGAAAGTGATTGAGATATTTTTGGAAAGAAGATGATATGCGCATAATGAAGGGATAAGGAGAAAATGAAATGTTTGACAGTATTCATGAGCACATGATTGATATAAGGAAATAGTTATATCATGGTTTGAGTATATAGAATTTTGGGGTTTTGGTATGTGGAAGGAGTTAACTTTTGACAGCACTCATGTTTTCACTAAGATTAAATGGGTATTCATTTTACAAGAGAATACATGATTAAGGCCTTCGAATGTTTGGAATGTGACCAACAAGACATATCTTATGATATATGGGGATCAACGATGGTATTAACATTCTTGTTATATGAATTCTCTGGTAATCATTTTCACTATAATATTAGAATGGACTGCAATATTATGGATAAGCCTAAATATTGGAATGGATTATGTTGGACATGAGTTTGTATTGTATTTTTAGAAAACAAAAGGACAACCAACAGAACGATCGACAACCTGTCACGTCGGACAAGGCTGTGGGAATCGAACCCACAACCGAAGTGTGACGAGCCTTTATTTCCTACCACTATCCTAAAGGAAGTCCCTAGTTTGTAGAAACTAGTGTTATTCTATTATACAGGATGATAGATGAAGTATAAGTCCATTTTTGAAACATATATGATTAATCTCACCATAGATGGAATTATGTATATAACTTTTGCTAACTATTGTTTGAGACAGATGGAATGACCTATCATTCTATGACATGATCTGCTAAAACATCACGAAAGACAAATTCAACTTCATTTCTTAAAGACATGAAGTGTAAATTGTTCAAGGCACGAACAACAGTGAGATTATACCAAAATAAAGTAAGTATTTATTCTAAATCAAATTCTTCAACTTTAGGGAAATGATCTTGAAAACCAAAAAAATGTTGTCCTAGTGCCCTTATATCTGATTAATCAGATGGTACCCTCGATCATCACAAATATATGGCTTTTTGATTGTTGTCTTTTTCATAGCCATGTTCTCTACCACTCTCCATCAGAACATGATGGTAAGATTTCTCTTCCATATCCATATTTTCACTTATGTTCCCCTATATGGAAACCCAGTGATTAGTTAATTTGGGTAACCATTACGTTTCATATATTAGTTTTTAAAGGCAAGTTTTGTTATTCCTTTTTACGATGTGGGTTTCTATTAAAGAAACTTTCGAGTAGTAAACCATTTATAACCCCAACGAATTTCGAGGGAGAAGTTAATTTTAAGGGGGGTAGAATGTAGCACCCTGAGATTTTATGAAAAATATTCTTTTTGATTTCAATAATGTCTTTTGTTGTACGCTACACCAAAAGGATCATTCACAACACGCATCCCTGACTAGGCTTTCATTACACACAATCACGACCTTCCACGATAGCATGTGTTGTACGCAATACCGAGTTTCGCTAAATAACGATATGTTATATAAACTAGCCGTTATGAATAGTAATACCAACATTTTGAAATTTTATAAATTTTTCCTTTCAAAATGGACTTCATTTTTGGATTCAGAGTATCTAAATTAGCCTATGGTGAATTTTTTGTATTTTTCTGTAAACTTTCAATTTTTGATGGATAGTGAAAACACTGGGTTACTATTCAAAAACCGACCTTTTATTTAAATAATTATTTATTTTATTTAAATTTATTTTAGGTCAAAATTGATACATAATATGTATACAAGTTCAATATAAGTCATTAGAGTCATTTTATAATAATTTTAGATATATTAAAATTTCATTGAACTTTTCACCGTCTTTTACCGACCTCATATGAGAATTTACAAATTCATATAAAACATAATTTTACTGCTTCTGTGAGTGGAATTTTGAAAATCTGAGAGACACGGTTCATATCAAGGACTAAAATGTGGTTCAATGAGATGAAAATAATTTTTGGTGAATAGTAACTTTTTACTTTTTTTCCACGGTTAAAAGTAAGTAGGGTAATTAATGGTAAAAATGATATTATTATTACCCTAATACATATCCTAATTCTATTGGATAAGTGTAATTCGACCAAAAAGAACCATAGGAATAAAATATGACCATTTAGGCCCACACGGATTAGATGAAGACATTTATTATTAATTTATTTAAGGAAGGGTTAAAATAGTTAAAATCAATGTTTAATAACTAAATCATTTTTAATATAGGGTTATACATAAGATAAATTCGACTATATATATTCATTAGAAAGATTGAAAACTTTCCTACATAATGGTATTTTATTTATAATTTTTAGACATTATATAATTTAATTTATTTATGACACAATGCTGATGAAGTAATTATCTTATTAATGAAATATTGACATAATTGATGTTATAAATACCAAAATAAATGTAATTTGAGACTTTTTATGAATTACATTAATTTTATAGGTTAATAAGACATGTTATTATTTATTTAATTAACCTTTTTTTGAAATAATCGTTCTTTTAGGATTTTCACAAAAACCAATTACAAAATAGTGTCAAAATTAACATAAAATAGTTTTTAAAACAAATATTATATTATTAATTGTTATTTTATTCCTAAAAATATAAGGCTCGGATAAATGACTTATATAAGGTTATTTATATTAAAAATAATCAACTTGGGGTTCTTTTGTCTTGTTATAGTAAGTTTATTAAACTTATAGTGTAAAACAACTAGAAGACACGGTAAAAGTAAAATTATCTAACTTAAAGTTAAATCTAAATGATAAGGTTAAAATAGAAATCTAAACTTGTCTAAATTATATTTTATGAGAAGATTTCGACCCATACCCACCTTATTTTCGAAATAAATCAATTTGGCGCTATTAAAAACCGAATATTACTTTATAATAAAATAATATTTTTAGTTTTTCCAAAGGTGCCCCTCTCCTCTCTTATAAAAGGGCACCTCCTCCCTCTTTTCCTCACACCACATAGAGCCTTCAAACACGGCCAAACACTGCCAAATTACTTTTTCCATTTCCCTAGAAAGATCCTAGAGGTCCTGGTTATCTTCAAAGACCAAGTTTAGTGCCCTAAAAGGAGGTCTCAAAGAGGCGCTTCAAAAAAAGAGGTAATGTCGGTTACCGATTCTTTCAAATTTATTTCTTCTTCAACTTCTTATTATTTAGTTTTTTAATTATGAAGTAATAACATCAGTATCACTCATATAAGGATATGTTATTATACGTATGAAACAACCCTATTTCACCATCTATCCATCCAACGGAAAACGAAATGACCACGCGTGCGTACGTACAGAATACCGTCTCCACGCCTTGGTGTAATCTATTTTCCACCACCACCTTACATGGATGGGTATAATAGTGTAAAAAAAATATATATGATTATTTTAAAGTGATATTGATTCTGAAATATAATACATACACTCCAATACAATTCGACGATCATGAGAACGATATCATCGCTCGTGCGTACGAACGGAATACCGTCTCCATGATGTGATGCGACTCGTTCTACATGATCTTAATTGCATAATGATTTTATAAATTAATTGATAGAATTAATATGATATATATTACCCTAATAAAATTATGTAAATGAAGTATCTATAACCTAAAAATAAGAATAAGAATTTATTCGACAAAACTCACATAAGAACAAATAGTAATAAACACCCGAATAACAAGTAGCAATGAAATATTACTAATAAGAAGCTAATAAAATGACCATATATGATATCATCAAAATAAGTATGATTATGGAATAAGTCAATGACATTATTTAAATCATTATACAGAAGGTTCAGAAACTTACGAAGCAAATCAGACCTAAGGTAAAGGGAAAATCTCGCAATCTCAATTTATATCCGAGATTGTTTATATTTCAGAATTTACTGGGGAATATTTATCATCAACATCCATATTTCTTCAATATGTAATATTATTTCTATCATAATACAATTGTTTAAATCCAATTTTACCCTTTGGTCAGTTTTTTATAAAAGACATGAAAGGAATATTATGTAATTTTTCGTACGAGGTAATTTTTGACTATTCCGACAAAAGTACGAGAAGAATGTTATTTTTAACTTATAAGGTGTGAACGGAATTTTACGGTTTCATAACGCCTCATTTTAACAAATCATACTATAAAAGGTTTTATGAATATTTTCAACAAAATAAATTTCTTTTCAAATGTCATGGGATTTGGTGAAAAGAAAATGATTTTGAAGAAGAAAGGATATTTTCCTCAAGAATTCATTTCAAGTGTTTTATCAAAACCATTTTTTCATCGAAGATGACATTACTTAATATGTGTATGTTTCAAGTATAATTTTTCTATGATTTACATGGTTTCACTTTTATTATTATGAAATGATATCCATTTCTTTTATATGGATTATGTGATGATGGAATGATGTTTATGAAACCCATTTTATTCTTTGGGTTATGATGAATGATTTATGTTTATGTTGTGGCACAAGTAAGAATTATTTCCTTATAAGATGGGTGGGACCTATATATCTCTCCAATGAATTGGGTATAGATTTATATCTCATGAGATAGACATGGCTGGAACGGTAAGATAGTCCAGTTCAGTGTTACAGGACAGAAATGAGGAGTGAACTCGATTCAGAAAGGCACTTTGTCCACTAAGATGGTCTTGTCAGCAATGAATTGGCTACTATGGAAATCATAACATGTGCTTAATGGTTGCCACAATTAAATGTTTTATTCGCATGCTATTTTATCATGATTGGTTTTCACTTATGATATATTCCTTACGTACTTCAAAGATTTATGTCTTTTCTCAAGATTTGGATGTTTAAATTTTATGTTCAAGTTTTTGCATTCAAATTTTTATGGATTGTTTTATGTTCTCCATTTTTACCCTTACTAGGCATTTGAGCTCACACCTATTATGTTTTATTTTCCCCAGGATGTAAATAAATTTTTTAGGTAAGAGAAAAAGGGGATGATCTTTATGGGAGATGTTGAACATCTTTCACCACGATTAGAAGATCATATTCAGAGTTTCCAAAGACACTAAACTGATACGGTCCTTGTGTGTCTGTTTTTTTTATGTACTAAGTATTCCACAAAAGTAATGTAATATCCATGTATGCCAAGTTTTAGGTCTCTACAGCACTATCGTGTCACGCCGCGTAGAGGAGCCAGAGGCTGTGACCCAGCCAGGCTGCGACGGAGACGGCGCGGCGCCGTCGCGCTGCACGAAGGAGTTGTAGGATGCGGCCAGGATGGCCCTCGGTAGAGGAGGCACAACATCATTGACCCGTGGCGGAGCATCCGGTCCGGTCGCCAGAGGACCCGTGCGATTGGCCGTTCGGGCCAGCCTGGAGAAGCGGGACCCCGTCGGGTCCCACGTTTGATGGACCATCACCATTTGGTGCCGATTTCGGATCACACCAAAAAAGCAGAGTTGTTCAGGTTCCAGGGGGTACGTGCTCCCCCTATGCGCGGCTAGAGCCATCCGACATTGGCCGGGCCACTTGGCTCCTCAGCCACATTGTCGTCACGCCGCGGTCCTACTTCCCTCTGCGCGGCACGACTGCACAGCGCCTCCTCCACCGCAGCCCGTCCTAGCCTTGTCCTCCAGCCCTTCCGTGCTGCATGACTGCGTCACGGCATCTCTGATCGTCATGACCCTCCAGGACACGTCTATTCCACCTGCACGATGCGACGACGCTGTGCCCCTCCAGCTACCCGGAAGTCCTTGGGCTGCTGGTTTTCTTCGCGGCCATCCCGACGCCGGTCGTGTTTTTCCTCCTTGGTCCTTCTTTCCAGCAGTGCCGTTACGCCGCCGCCATCATCAACAAACGAGATCAATCAAAGGGGGAGGGTTGGGCCGTCTTCATGTGGCCCGATCTCTCCTCATTATGGTGTTATCATTTGGTCCTCATCCATAAATTGAACAACAGAGTTCGGGAATAAATTCAACATAAATTCCCCCACCTCGCTAGCCGATCGATGACAGTGGAAGGTGAGGAATGAAAGAATTCAATTCTTCGACGTCACGAAGTGTCCAGGGAAGTAGTTTCATCGACGTTCTTCGCGGTCAGCTCCTTCCCTTTTGGCTCTGTCTATGATCAAAGATGGTGTTCATCTCTCTTCAGTGGAAAGGGGGTGTTCTTCATTGGAAGATGTTGTTCTCAAAGAACTCCTCCTATCCTTAATTCTCCCAATAAATTATTATGCCAACCAAATTAAAATAAAAGCTTATCCCTTATTTTAATGGTTAGCCTGGATTGAGATGGATTCAATTAATTAATTTCAAGGGTTTAATTAAATAATTTTGAGGGGGTTGGCACATTAAAACAATGGGGGAAGGTGGATAGTTGACTTCCCACGTAAATTGGGGTTAGAGGGGGTTTAAATCCCTTGTGGGACCCACCATTATTATCCTCCCAAGAGAGGTTATATGTGGGTGGGACCCACCACCTTAACCTCCCATGGAAGATTAGAGTGTCGTGGCCCCCACCTCCAACCTCCCCTTTGTGGATTAAACCGCCACAAATAAAAATAAAGTAACACTTAATTTTTTTTATTTTAATTAAAAACCCCAAAAACTAACTTCTATTTTTGTTAGAACGCAACTGCATTTAAGGTCGCACTAAGAAATCACTGACGCTACGAGTTGAACGGAGCCCTGAGATTTCAATTCTGAGAACTGGTACCAATGATATAAAATCCCACTTATACGTTTACTAAATGTACCCGAACAAAACATCAGAAAATGATTCCGAGAAAACTAGTCCTCGAAATCAAGCGGTGTCAGAAACTGTGGACTCGTAAAATTCCCATGTATTTATGAAAACATTTTCCCTGGAAATTCCATGTCTTTACATTTCATCTCTTAATTCCAATCCATTATGGAATAAGGAGTAAACCAAAGGATAGCTCTCAAAGGACACATATAAAAAATAATAAATATTTTTATATTTTATTTTTCTTTTCATTATTATAAACATATTCAAAAAATTACACAGTATTAATATACTATAATATATATAATAATTTATTAATATAATTACGTCACAACTATATCAAATGGTTATCCAACAAATGGGAAATAAATGTATCTCATATCTGTGCATGCGGTCTACACATCCAGATAATGTTATGATTCATTTTAAATCAATATATATCATGGGTGGTTATATTAATAGTTATAATGACTATATTTGATGTTTTTTACAAACTTATTTTTCCATAATTATAATATCTCATATACTTTCATACCTTTTTAACCATTTGTAAATGAATATTTTTTGTGCTAATATATGGAATTACACATCCAAAAAGTTATTTGAATTGTTTATTAATTTAGCATTAAATGGATAATTAAACTAATAATTTTAAAGAAATTATATGATATTAATGATATGATGATGAATTTGGAATGTTCAATTTTGAATAAAATTTCTTTTCTTCTATCAATCTAATAGTGGAAACATCACTCAGGCATATGTATGAATAACCAAATCCAAAAATTGTTATAATTTATTTTTTTATAAAAAACTAACATTAAATATTATAAATATGTATATAATTAATGCATATGGTATTTTTCAATTTTTATCATTATGAAGATGGAGGAACCATTATCAAAATGAAATTTCCATATCTTATGAGCCAAAAAATTCCTAAAAATGAATTAGTTAACACCTGAAATGAATAGTTAAATTGAAATTTGTCAATAAAAATGTGTCTAAATGATTTAATAAAAATATATATTATATAATTAGAAATAAAATGGATCTATAATAGCATTATAATTAATTTAAACTTAGTATATATGATCTTAAAGAAGTTATGATGCATGGTAGACTTGTGGTAAGTGCTTCATCTCAAATTTTTCTTCATCGAGGAATAATTACATTTATACACCTAAATTACTCTAATTAGTGTTTATAATAAATTTTTTAATATGATATCATGAATTGTAATTATAATTTTATATTAATATAAATTTATAGATATATTTATTTCATGGATATTATTATAATGTATCATAAGTTGTATGGCCTTCATCTAAATTTCACTTCATTGGGACATGATTTTACATTAAGTGAAATTTTATTATTTCTATGATTAATATACATCAAGTGATCCTATTTATAAATAATCTATTATTAAATTCATGGTATTTTCATAACCATTTGATTTTATATCTGCTAATAATTTTTTATTTCAAAATTACTAAATCCCTAATGGTTCATCATCTCAATTTTCCTTCATTGACACATATTTGATGTTATACACCATTCTCATTTGGTAAGGTGTCTAATTATTCGTTAATAATATTCATCATTTTTATCGTTATGTTTATGGGATTTAACGAATCGTTTGATGTTATTTCTTTCATGGGGGTAAAGATTCAAAATTTACCCAATAGTACGTTTTTAGGTTACAATATCTTTTTTATCAGGATTATTTTAGATAAAATTTCACAATGTGGAAATTATATGAAATAAACCTCTATGTTATTATGAACATTTACTATTATATTTATTTCAGGATATTTTATTTGTTACCATTCATTTTCTCTATTTATATAATCAATAGACTAATATAATGTTTTCATAAGAACCAACCATGACATTCTCTTCTCTTAGGAATCATTTTATCCGAGTAGATATTTTCTTTAATTTATGTTCCTGAATGTTTATACTTTTATAAAAGGATTAATTAAGGTCATTTTTGAGTATATTTTAATTCACTTATTATGTTTTATAATGAACATTATTATCAATTTACAAAAATTTTACATTTCAATTTTTACTAAATATGTTAAAGGATTTATTTTTTTAACATACTCCATATAGAACTACATTCCATAACATCAAGAATACTAATTTATTTATATGTTAATTTAAAATAATATATATTTTTTCAATTCATGTATTTTTAAAAATATTTTGGAATATTAAAACTAAGTCATTTCATATTAAATGTTTTGGTTCCTAATGAAATTTTCTCAAGATCATTTGAAGGTATCATTATAAATATAACCATCTATTGAAGTTTATTTGGATTTAATGGAGATATGTTCCAATGTTAAAATTTTATTCTTTCTCTTGATGGTTTATAATTTTTATAACAAAATTTTTATTAAACTGTTATCTTTTTGATGGGATATGATTTGATGATTTGATAAATTTTTATGATATTATGTCACACATATGTACGTTTTTCATTATGAAAGTTGTGGGAATATAATTACATAGTGAAAAATTCAATTTGTTAAATAATGATATATACTGAGAAGATGTTGACTGAAATAGGGAGTGAACCTTATTCATAAAGTTGATTTTTCCACCACGAATGTCATGGGAGTGACCCTTGACTATGGAAATGATGGAAGGTGGAGTGACCCCAATCATTCATGATATATTTTGAAAATAACTTCAAACATGTAAATGGTTTTCTATGATTATTTTCATTCCAACAACACAATAATAATGATTATAATATGTTATAATGTATCATGATTGATTATTGATGATTCCCCAGAGTATTTTATTATGTATTTTTTGTAAAAAACCTTACACTAATATTCTTGATTAAAAATCTATAACTGATTTGGTTTTTTGATAAGCCTTTATTGTTTTCCCAAACCCATATTTTTATATTATTCTAACTTATGATCATTGAATGATAACTTTGATTTTTACCCATATAAAAAACCTGATCACACCTTTTCTTATTGTTTCCATAATTAATTTTGAGAAAAAAAGATATTTTTATGATATTTAAAATATGGGTTTTATGTGTTTAGAAAATAATTTGAATTGAAGTAGGCCTTTAATGTATTTTTTCAAACTTCCTAGTTTTTGAATACCTTAAACCTCGACGGTCCCTAGGTAGGTATTATTGTGATGTCTATTTAATTTTTATTCTATAACGATGTATTATCAATGTATGATAATTTACTATAATTTTAATATATATATTGAATAATGTATTTTAATATTAATCAAATAGTATTTTTTTCCTTTAATGAATGTAAATTTATTTTTTTCATTAAAATTGATATTTCCAAAAAACATTTTTCATTGTATAGTGTGAACATATAAGTGAATTTCTGATACATATAAAATTTTAATCATGTAAATTGGATTCCATATTTGTAATAATATTTATTAATATAAATTAATAGGTTAAAATTAGTTTGTGGTCATAAATAATAGAATAAAATGAAACAAATTATCCATGGATAGAGTTAAATTAGATTTTCAATGGGATATGCTATATGGTAGGGGTAATAATTAAATGTAAATTTATATAATTATTATTGTATGATGATAAACTGACCCTATCTTATCATAAAATATAATTCATGTCAAATTTTAACAACTATTACATGTTAGTGACTATTTGTTATTTAAATAATTGATGTAATTCCAATTTTTATAGGCCCCACATATAAAAGGGAACCACTTATCCTCACTTTTTAAAAAAATTCATAACTCTATCTATCCTTGGATATAAACATAAATTTTATATTATTTATTACTTTAAATTATGTATATATTTTCATCTCTTATGAAAACCCTTATAAGCCTTATGTTTTTTTCCAAAGGAGGTCTCTCAATAATGAGGTAATGATATTTTCAGATGATTTCATGTTCGGATCTACTTTTAGTCAATTGAAATCTATTTAAACAATAATAAAAAAATCCAATATAATAAATATATTGACATGCACATATTATATTATTTTTTCAATTTTTTTCTTCATTTATATCCTTTGGAAAAAATAAAACATCACATGTGGATATGTATGACCTATTATCTCCACATAGAGATGTAGTTAATTTTTAATATCCACTTATCATTAATATTTATAAAGATAAAACTAATCAATATATATTATATTTATGACATATTTATTATTCTTTTAATATATTATGTCATCTAAACCTTCATTTTTCCATCACGAAAAATTGAAAATGTCGCTCGTGTGTATTTATAGACTACAACCTCTATAAAGTGATGTGATCCATTTCTCATATATTCCATTAATAGATGAATATGAATATGGGTACAATAATTTATAATATATATATATATATATTATCATTCATATGATGATGGAACCATGATCAATATCCAAGGACCAAAACTAGAAAAACAAACATACACAAAGAATGAAAGACTTAACACTCAAAAACAATAATATTTTTAAATATTTATTAATAGATATTTGATTAAATTTCATAATAGGAAAATATATGCTAATCTTAGAATATATATTTTTATATTATAGAATTATTATAAATTTAAATTTATTATATAGGTAGGTACTATAACTTATGAAAAATGTCGAACATGATGTAAGGGTTTCATGTCAAATATTTATTTTAATGATTCATATTCCATATGAAAAACCTGATATTTTATGATAAATATTTTTTTCTTATGATATATACATCAACAATGAAATCATTCACTACACACAACACTATCTTGTCTTGCGTTACATGCAAGAGAAACCTTTCTCGATAGCTTGCGTTGTACACAATACCGTGATTCGCTAAACAACGATATGTTATTAACATATTATATAAAGTACCCATTATGAATACTAATACCCACTTTTTAAAATTTTATAAATTTTATATTTCATTTTTGGATTCGGAATATCGAAATTAGCCTAGGTTGAATTTTTGATATTTTTCTGAAAACTTTCAATTTTTGATTAATAGTGAAAACACTAAGTTCATGGTTAAAACCGACTTTTTCTTTAAATAATCAAAATTTTTAAATTAATTTTCGACAAAATACATACATAATAGCAATATATTTTCAATTTAATTCATTGGATTAATTTTATAATAAAATAGATACATAAAAATTTTATTGAACTTTTTACCGTCTTTTACCCACCTCCTAGGAGAATTTTTAATTGTACATAAAACATAATTTTACCACTTCTGTGAGTTTAATTTCGAATATCCAAGAGACACGGTTAATATGGAGCAGAAAAATGTGTTTCAATATGATAAAAATTAATTTTTGGTGAATAGTAACTTTTTACTTTTATTTAGCACGGTTAAAAGTAAATAGTTTAATTAATGGTAAAAATGATATTATTATTTCCCTAACACATGTATAAATTGTATTAGATACACTTAATTCAACCAAAAATAACCTTAGGAATAAAATATGACAATTTAGGTCCACTTGGATTAGATTAGGACACTTATTATTATTTTATTTAAAGAAGAGTTAAAAGAGTTAAAATCAATGTTTAATAAATAAAAAGATTTTTAATATAGGGTTATACAAATGATAAATTATACTATAAATTTTCATTATAAATATAAAACTATTTCCTACATAATAGAATTTTATTTATAATTTTTAGACATTAAATAATTTATTTAATTTTTCACACAATGATGATGCAGTAATTATCTTATTAATGAAATATTAACATAATTGATGTAATAAATACCGAAATAAATTTAATTTGATACTTTATAAGAATCAAACTAATTTTATAGGTTAATATGACATTTTATTAATGATTTAATTAACTTTTTTAGAACTAATAATGTTGATATGATTTTCACAAAAATCAATTACCAAATAGTGTCAAAATTGACATAAAATATTTTTTTTAAAAAATATTATATTAATAATTGTTATTATATTCCTAAAAATCAAAGGTTCAGAAAATGACTAATATAAGGTTATATATATCAAAAATGAGCCACTTGGGGTTCTTTTTTCTTGTTATAGTATGTTTATTAACCATATAGTATAAGAAAACAAGAAGACACAATAAAAGTTAAATAATTTAACTTAGAGTTAAATCTAAATGATAAGGTTACAATAGTAACCTAAACTTGTCTAAAACCTATTGGTTGGGAGTATTTAGACCCATACCCACCTTAGCTTTGAAATAAATCAATTTTTAGCTATTAAAAACCGAATATAACTTTATTATAAAATAATAGTTTATGTTTTTTCAAAGGTGACCCTCTTCTCCCATATAAAAGGGCACCTCCTCCCTCTCCTCGTCACACAATTTTGAGCATTAAAGCTAAGCCAAAGACAGCTCATTTCCCTTCTAAACTTCCCTAGAAATATACTAGATGTCATGGTATTCATAAAAGACCAATTTTAGTGCCCTAAGAGGAGGATTCAAAGAGGCGTGTCGAAGAAGAGGTAATATCTGTTACCAATTCATTTAAATTTATTTCTTCTTCTACTTCCACTTATTTATCTATTTCATTATGAAGTAATAAAATAAGTATCACTAATATACTGGTGTGTTATTATAAATAAGAAACCACCCTATTTCACCTTCTATCTATCCTACGGAAAACGAAATCACCGTGCGTGAGTACGTATGGAATACCGCCTCCACGCCGTGGCGAAATTTGTTTTCCACCACCACCTTACTTGGATGGGTATAATGGTGTAAAGAATAACTATATATGATTATTGAAAATTGATATTGATTCTGAAATAGTATACATACACTTCAATACAATTCCACGATCATGGGAGCGATATCATCGCTCGTGCGTACGTACGGCCAACCGTCTCCACGATGTGATGCGACTCGTTTTACATGATCTTAATTGAATAATGATTATATAAATGAATTAAATGAATAAATATGATATATATTATACTAATGAAATTATTTAAATGATGTATCTATAACCTAAAATGAATAATATGAATTTATTCAACATAACATGCATAAGAACAAAAAGCAATAAAAACCCAAATAACAAGTAACAATGAAACATTATTAATAAAAAGATAACAACATGACCATATATGATATTGTAAAAATGAATATGATTCTGTAATAAGTCAATGACAATATTTAAATCATTATAATGGATGTTCGGCTATGTACAAAGCATATCAGATCTAAGGTATGGGAAAATCTCGCAATCTCAATTTTTATCCGTGATTGTATATACTTCGGTAATTACTGGGGTATATTTATTATGCACATCCTTGTTTCTTCAATATGTAATTTTATTTATATACTCCTATAATTATTTCAATCCAATTTTACCCATTGGTGAGTTTTTTGAAGAAGATATGAAAGGAATCTTTTGTCATTTTTGGTACGAGTTACTTTTTGACTTTTCCGGGCAAGTTACGAGAAGAATGTTTTTTAAATTATATGGCATAAAGAGATTTTTATGATTTCATAGAACATTATTTCCAGGAATATTCCTTTACAAGTTTTCAATTTTATTTTTAAATAATTTTTTTTAGATTGTATGACAAGTTAAGAAAGGAAAAATGAATTTTCAAGTAGAAATGATATTTTACTCAAGAATGGAGTTCAAGTGTTTTATCAAAATTATTTTCCATCTAAGAAGATATAGTGTTCTGTTTCTATCCCTATTTTTACATTGATTTGATTATGTTATGATGGAATTATTTTTATGAAGTCCTTTTTCTTAAATGAATTGTTTTATGATGTCACGATGTTTAAGAATCCCATTTTTATTACATGGGTTATGATATGATATGTGCTTTATGATTTTGTTAAACACATAAAAATTGTTTTGTTATGACATGGGTGGGACCAATATCTCCCTCCAATGTATTGGGTAATGATTTATATCTCATGAGATAGAAATGGTTGGAACGACAAGTTAATGTAGTTCAGTGATACAGGACTGGAACGAGGAGTGAACTCGGTTCAGTAATGGACTTTGTTCACTATGATGGTCTCTGAAATGAGCCTGGAATAATATGAAATGATTTTCTAAGATTATGTGTGTATGCTAGAAAAGTTTCATGTTTTAAGTTATGATTATTGGGATTACATTTCACTGTTATGATTTATCCCACGTTATGATATTATGATCTCTTTTGCATGTTATGATTTTCAAAATGTTATGTTCTTATGAATATGATATGATTGATATTTTTTTTACCCTTACTGAGCATTTGAGCTCAACCTTTTGAATGTTTTATTTTCCCTAGGTCAAGAAAAAGGGTATTAAGTAGGATATGCCAAAATGGACTCTAGATATGATGAAATAAATGGGAGACAATATAGATGCTTTATTAACCAGTTGTATATGATTCCTACTTTATAAAGACAATATACCTATATGGTCCTTTAATGGTATTGTTATATGTTGTAATAAGTATGCTTCAATTCTAAAATAATAACCATGTATGTAAAGTATGGGTCGTTATAGTTGGTATTAGAGGAAGGGTATAGTAAACCTTTGGAAACTAGGATATAAAAGACTTAGTAAGAATCCTAAGGATATGTATATGCATTGAACACAATCTTAGTGTTTTAGAAAAGGCAATGAATAACCTATGATAGGACCTAAAGTGTGAAATTTTAATATTTATTATGTTGTTTTCCTATTATGATTAGGGTTTCTCACACTATGCTTATTGGTTTTAGTCAATGGCTGGAACCCAAAGGAACCGTGTTAATGCTGAATACGATGGGTAATCCAATGATTGTCCCCATGAGCAACCAAACGTTATGGTAGATGGAATGAAAAATTGTATAGCTATGTTCACACAAATTTCTCAAGCTAGAAATCATGCAGGACATCCAAACTAGAAAAGGAAAGAGAAACATTCTGTTGAATCCTTCATGAGGTAGTGTCCACCTTCATTCAGCGGGTCTTCTGATCCATTAGTGGATGAACAATGGATCAGTACCACTGAAAAGATATTTTCAGTTCTACAATGTTCTAAACATGATAAATTCATCTTATTAGTATATCGTTTGGAAGGTTAGGCTGATCAATGGTGGAATCTTATTAATATTAAGAGGCAAAAGGATGAAATTGAGTCCATTTAATGGGACACGTTTGAGAACTTATTTTTCAATAAGTACTTCCCTTGTATTCTTCAAACAAATATGAAGAAGGAGTTTCTTGAACTAAAGAAAAAGGATGATGAATCTGTAGGTACCTATGAAGAAAATTTTACAAGACTTGCAAGGTACGCTTCTGGAATTATTATCCAACCTCAGAGTAAGATTGATCGATTTGTTAGTGTCTTTAATCCAAGTCTTCGAAGGGCGTTAGCCATAAGGGACTTCAATAGCTACGAGTAAATTGTTCAATTTTCTCTCAAGGTTGATATGGATATTTGAGTAAGCCATTAGTCATATGGGTTTGATAAGAAGAGGAAACTGGAATTCAAAGGAAAATATAAAGACCACATTCAAAAGAATATGAGTTTCCCTTATGCTGAAAGCGTGGAAAGAAACATGGATTGAATTGTCTTAAAGAGACAAGTAAATTTTTTTACTGTGGAAAAGAAGGTCATCATGCAGTTGAATGTTGAAATAATTGGAAGAATATGTCTAATGATGCGAACAGAGAAAGGGATACACAGAATTCACCTCCTACACTTCAATGTTTCATGTGTAAAGAAATGGGGCATTATGCCAATCAATGCCCTAATCTAAGGGTTGTTGATGATGATCGACGTCAACAAACTATTAAGGCCAAAGACAAAGGAATGTCACATGGAATTTCTATTGGCGATGTGGATTACGATAATGATGTGGTGAATGGTACACATACCATCCAATCTAAAGTAGAAAATCTTTTATTTGATTCTAGATCCTGCCACACTTTTATTTCTGAATAATTTTTTAATGGTATCACCATATTACCTCCGTAGTTAGATATTGAGTTAGCTGTGACAACCCCTAATGGAACAATAGTCGCATCAAAAGATTACAATTCTTCTCCGATTGAAGATTGTGGGAAATTGCTTCCTGAAAATCTTATGATCCTTCCTATAGTGGAATTTGATGTGATTCTTCACATGGATTGTATTTCTTTATATGTATCTCATATCAATTTCCAAAGAAGGGAAATCACATTGAATATTCCCGATCAATCTACTATCATCTATCGATGCAAGGATGAATATAACATCCTAGTGGAAATTTCTTCCATCTTATGTGTCTTGATTCCAATAAATGAAGGTTGTTTATCTCAAATGGTTGGAGAGAAACTCACGATTAAGAATACACCCATTGCACGGGAGTTTGATGATGTCCTTCTAGAATAATTTCCAGGTCTTCCACCAAATCGTGAAGTTTAGTTTTCAATAGAACTCATTCCGGGTGCTATGGCTATTTCAAAGACACCATATAGAATGGCCCCAATTGAGTTGCAGAAATTGATGAAGAAACAACATGAGAATCTTGATAAAGGATTCATAGTCCCTAGTGAAGCACCTTGGAGAGAACCTATTCTCTTTTTTAAGAAGAAGAATTTATCAATGAGACTTTGCATTGATTATCGAGAACTTAACAAGATGACTATCAAGAATAAACATCCTCTCCCACACATTGATGACTTATTTGACCAACTACGCGGAGCTCAATACTTTTCCAAAATTGATCTCCGTTCAGGGTATCATCAATTAAGGGTCAAAAAGGAGGATATACCAAAGACGACTTTCCATACAAGGTATGGACACTATGAATTTATAGTGATGCAATTTGTTCTTACTAATACCCTTTCTATCTTTATGGATCTAATGAATATAGTCTTTAGAGACTATCTTGATCAGTTTGTGGTAGTCTTTATAGATGATATTCTTGTCTATTCAAAGAGCAAGGAAAAACATGAAGATCACTTGAGAATTGTTTTAAAGACCCTAAGAAAGGATAATATTTATGCTAAATTACAAAGTGTGAATTTTGGCATCAAAAAGATTCAGTTTTGGGTCACATAATCTTTAAAGAGGGGATATCTGTGGATCCAGAAAAAACTGAGGATATCGAAAGATGGTCGAGACCAACAACAGTAACTGAGATTTGAATTTTTCTTACATTGGATGGATATTATTGACGTTTTGTGAATGATTTTTCATGATTATCTAATCCACTAACTAGGTTGACTCGAAAAAGGAGTTAAGTTCGTTTGGACGGAGGAGTGTGAAGAGAATTTCAAAGAGTTGAAACAATGGATATCTAGTGCACATGTGCTCACACTTCCATGTAGTGGAGAAAGGTTTGTGATCTATAGTGATGCATCCAAGAATGGAATGAGGTGTGTTCTCATGCAAAACGATATGGTGATAGCTTTTGCCTCACGACAGTAGAAAATCCATGAGCAAAATTACCCTACTCATGATTTGGAGTTAGCTGTTGTAATATTTTCATTAAATATTTGGAGGCATTATCTTTATGGTGAAATGTGTGATATTTAAACTGATCATTAAAGTTTAATGTATATTTTCACACAAAAAAAGATGAATATGAACTAATGAATATGGTTGGAGATGATTAAGGATTACGACTGCTAAATTAATTACCACCCTAGGAAAGCAACAAGGTGGAAAATACATTAAGTAGAAAAGGCCATGCTAGATTCTCTATTATGAGAATCACAAAAGATCCAATATTTATGGATTTACAGATGATGGATCTTGGAATTATAATGGAAGGGGAAAAATATTCTCTTTATCAAATGAATGTTCAACAATATATACATGTGAAGATTAAAGAGGAAAAAAAAGAAGATGTAGAGTTACAAAAGAAGGCGAGAAGTATTCTTAATTCTACCTTGATTGTGATGGGATAATAAGGTTCAGGAACTAGGTTTGTGTTTCTCACATCCCAGAATTAAAGAAGGAGATACAGGATGAGGCACATAGTTCATCATTCTCTATTCCTCCTGGAAGCACAGATATGTATAGGGACCTAAAAGAGTACTTGTGGTGGGATGGCATGAAAAGTGATGTTGCTGAATATGACTCTCGATGCTTGGTTTGTCAGCAAGTTAAAGCTGAGAGACATAAGTCTAAGGGGATGTTAAAACCATTACCCATAAGAGAATGGAAATGGGAAAACATCACTATGGACTTTGTCACTAGACTTCCTAAAACATCCAAAGCCAATAATGATATCTGGGTTATTGTTGACCATCTTACAAATTCGGCACACTTCATTGCTATAAGAGAAGATTTATCTCTGGATCAGCTTGCCAGGATATATGTGAAGGAAGTGGTAAGATTGAATAGAATACCACTTTCCATTATATATGATCCGGATCAGAGGTTTACCTCGAAGTTTTGGCGATGTCTTCAACATACTTTATATACAGAGTTGAGTTTCAGAATTGCTTATCATCCTCAGACAGACATTCAGTCTAAGGGAACAATTCAAACTCTAGAAGACATTTTAAGATATTGCTCAATGGATTTCAATGGTGGTTGGGATCAACACCTACCTTTGGTGGAATTTTCTTAAAATAATATCTTTCACTCCAATATTCAGATGGCTCCTTATGAAACTCTCTATGGAAAGAAATGCAGAACTCCAACTTGCAGGGATGAATTTGGGGAAGAATGCTATTAGGACCTGATATTGTTGATGAGATGTAAGAAAAGGTTAGATCTATTCAACAACATATAAGAGCAGCTCAGAGTTGACAAAAAATTTATGCCAACAACTGATGAAAAGTCCTAGAGTTTGTAGTGGGTGATAATGTGTACTTACGAATATCTCCTTGGAAGAGATTAATGAGATTTGGAAAGAAGGGAAAGTTGAGCCCTAGGTATATTGGTCCTTTTGAGATACTGTATTGTGTTGGGAAGGTAGCTTAACGATTGGAGCTTCCACAGAATCGCTCTCATGTTCATGATGTATTCCATGTATCTATCCTGAGAAAGTACATTCCTGATCCTTCACATGTACTAATCTGAGAAGTTATACCGCTAGAGTAAGATCTTTTTTTATGAAGAACAACCGATAAAGATTTTGGATCGTAGAGAAAAATTTCTATGGAACAAGACCACTCGCTTGTTGATTGTTTTTTGGAGGAACCACCAATTTGGGAAAGCTACATGGGATCTTTTGGATATGATGAGGGAGAGGTAACATCATCTGTTTGTTACAAAGTGACAAATTTCGAGGGAGAAATTCCTTTTAATGGGTGTAGAATGTAACACCCATGATTTTATGAGAAACATTTTGTTTTTATGTTATATACATCACCAAAAGAATATCTCACTACACATAACACTGTATTGCCTTGCGTTACACACAAGAGCAACCTTCCTTGACAGCTTGCGTTGTACGCAAAACCGAGTGTCACTAAACAACGGTATGCCATTAAAATATTATATACACTAGCCTTTATGGATAGTAATGCCCAATTTTTGAAATTTTATAAATTTTATCTTTCAAAATGGACTTCATTTTTGGATTCGGAATATCGAAATTAGCTTAGGGTGATTTTTTGGTATTTTTATGAAAACGTTAAATTTTTTATGAATAGTGAAAACACTAAGTTATTGGTTAAAACCGACTTCTTATTTAAATAATAATTTTTTATATTAATTTATTTTAGTTCAAAATAGATACATAATAAATATATATGTTCAATGTAATTCATTGGAGTAATTTTATAATAATATATATACAAAAAAATTTATTGAACATTCTACCGTCTTTTACCCACCACCTAGGCGCATATGCAATTGTACATAAAACATAATTTTACCGCTTCTATGAGTTGAATTTATAAAATCCAAGAGAAATGGTTAATATCTAAGAGTAAAAGGTGGTTAGATAAGACAAAAATAATTTTCGGTTAATAGTAACATTTTTTACTTTTATTTACCACGATTAAAAGTAAATTGGGTAATTAAGGGTAAAAATGATATTGTTATTACCCTAACACATGTCCTAATTCTATTATATAAGTTTAATATGACCAAAAATAACCTTATGAATAATATATGAACATTTAGGTCAACTTGGAATATATGATGACACTTATTATTATTTTATTTAAAGAAGAGTTAAAAGAGTTAAAATCAAAGTTTAATAACAGAAAACATTTTTAATATAGAGTTATAAATAAGATAAATTCTCCTATAAATATTAATTAGAAAGAAAAAAATATTTCCTACATAATTGTATTTTACATATAATTTTTAGACATTAAATAATATTATTTATTTTTGACATAATGATGATGCAGAAATTACCTTATTAATGAAATATTAAAATAATTGATTTTCTAAATACCCATATAAAAGTAATTTGAGACTTTTTATGAATCAAACTAATTTTATTGGATAATATGACATGTTAGTATTGATTTAATTAACTTTTTTTGAACTAATCATTCTGATATGATTTTCACAAGAATCAATTACCAAATAGTGTCAAAATTGACATAAAATAGTTTTTAAAACAAATATTATATTAATAATTGTTATTTTATTCCAAAAAATCTATGTTTAGGCCAATTGACTTAGATAAGGTTATATATATTAATAATGAACCACTTGGGGTTCGTTTGGCTTGTCATAGTAAGTCTATTTTCCATATAGTATTAGAAGACATGAAGACACAGTAAAAGTTATATTATTTAACTTAGAGTTAAATCTAAATGATAAGGTTAAAATAGTAACCTAAACATGTCTAAAACCTATTGGTTGAAAGTATTTCGAACCATCACCACCTTATCTTAGAAATTAATCAATTTTGAGATATTTAAAACTGAATATGACTTTATTATAAAATAATATTTTATGTTTTTCCAAATGTGCCCATCTCCTCCCTTATAAAAGGGCACCTCCTCCCTCTCCTCCTCATACAATTTTGAGCTATAAAGCTCGGAAAACCCTTAACATTTCCCTTATAAACTTACCTAGAAGCATACTATAGGTCTTGGGTCTCCTCAAAGAACAATTTTGTGCCCGAAGAGGAGGTTTCAAAGAGGCGTGTCGAAGAAGAGGTAATATCTGTTAGCGATTCATTCAAATTTATTTCTTCTTCTACATCCTCTTATTTGACTATTTCATTATAAAGTAATAACTTCAGTATCACTAATATACTGTTATGTTATTATAAATATAAAACAACCATATTTCACCTTCTATACATCCTACGAAAAATGAAATCAACGTGCGTGCGTACGTACAGAATACCGTCTCCACGCTGTGGTGTAATATGTTTTCCACCACCACCTTACTGGGATGGGTATAATGGTGTAAATATTAACTATATATGATTACTATAAATTGATATTTATTAAGAAATAGTATACATACATTTCGATATAATTCCACGATCATGGGAATGATATCATCGCTCGTGTGTACGTAAGGCCTACCATTTGCACGATGTGATGCGACTCGTTTTACATGAAATTCATTGAATAATGATTATATAAATGAATTTAATGAATAAATATGATATATATTATACTAATACAATTTTTTAAATGATGTATCTGTAACCTAAAAAGAATAATAAGAATTTATTCAACAAAACACGCATGATAACATAAAGGAATGAACACCCGAATAACATGTAGGAATGAAATATTATTAATAAGAAGATAAGAATATGACCATATATGATATCATAACAATGAATATTATTCTATAATAAGTCAATGAAATTATTTAAATCATTAAACATGAGGTTCAGATTCGTACAAAGCATATCGGACCAAAGGTAAGGCAAAGTCTCGCAATCTCAATTTTTATACGAGATTGTTTATGATTCAGTAATTACTGGGGCATATTTATCATCCACATCATTGTTTCATCAATATGAAATATTATTTCTATCCTCCTACAATTTTTTAAAACAAATTTTACCCATTGGGGAGTTTTTAGTAATATATATGAAAGGAATCTTTTGTCGTCTTTGGTATGAGGCACTTTTTTGACTTTTCCGGCCAAAGTACGAGAAGAATGTTTTTTTACTTATATGGAATGAATCAATTTTTATGATTTTGTAGAAAATTATTTCCAGGAATATTCCTTTCAATGTTTTCAATTTTATTTTTAATTGACTTCTTTTAAGATTTTATGACATGTTAAGAAAGGAAAACTATTTTTTTGAAGTAGAAAGGATATTTTCATCAAGAATGGAGTTCAAGTGTTTTATCAAAATTATTTTACATATGAGAAAATATATGGCTCTATTTATACCCCTATTATTACATTGATTTGATTATGTTATTATGGAATTATTTTTATGAAGTCCTTTATCTTATATGAATTGTTTTGTGATGTAATGATGTTTAAGAATCCCATTTTTATTACATGGGTTATGCTATGATATATTCTTTATGATTTTGTGGCACACATAAGGATGGTTTAATTATGAGATGGGGGTCATATATCTCCCTCAACTACATTGGGTAAAGATTTATATCTAATGAGATAGACATGGCTTGAATGACAAGTTAATCTGGTGTAGTGATACAGGACTAGAACGAGGAGTGAACTCGGTAAAGTAATGGACTTTTCCCTCTATGATGGTCTTCGAAAAGAGCCTTGACTAATATGAAATGATTTTCTATGATTATGTGTGTATGAAATAAAGTTTCATGTTTAATGTTATGATTATTTGGATTACATTTCACTACTATGATTTGTCCCATGTTTTGATATTATGATCTCTTTTGTAGGTTATGATTTTCAAAATGTTATGTTTTTATGAATATGATATGATTTATATTTCTTTTGTTTACCCTTAATGAGCATTTGAGATCACCCTTTTGTATATTTTTTCCCCAGGTCAAGAATACGGGTATTAATTAGTATATTCCAAAAGGAACTCTAGATCTGATTAAATAAATGGGAGACAATGTAAATGCTTTATGAACCAGTTGTTTATGTTTACCAATTTATAAAGGAACTATACCTATATGGTATTTTCATGGTTTTGTTATATGTTGTAATAGGTATGCTACAATTCTGAAGTAATAACCATGTATGTAAAGTATGGGTCATCATACCATATTTACAACATGATTCATTTATGTAGAGTATATAAATTCCCATTGATTTCCATTATCATGAATGTATTTATATTAATTGTGTTTAAAGTTCTATATGATTTTATTTACTCTATGGTGGTTATGATTCAAAAGTTACCAAAGAGGTAATTGTGTATTGCAGAATCACATCATTATTAGGGACTATTAGAGTTTATGTTCCTAATGAAGGATTTATATGAAGTACTTACCATAAAATTGAATAAGGATTTATATTGTATGATTTTTTTTTAAAATTAAATGTTTTGTTTAAATTATTTTATTTCCAAATAAATTATTTTTTTGTAAAAACCATTTTTAGGAAAAACCGACTAATTCATTCCATTTGGTATAGAATATTTTCATTTTGTATCTATATTAACATTAAAAATTTAAAGGAATCTTTTTAATATTATAAAAAATATTGAATAAATTAATTTTAACCCATTTCTGACTATCTAAAAGATATTTTAAAAGTAGTATTCTAGTAATTTTCTAAATGCAGCATTTTTAACTCGCTTTGTTAACATAATAATTTTTAACTTTTACTATATGATTAGATTTTCCCATTATAATGAATATTATAATATTTCAAAATTCATTTATATGTTTCCATGGTTATTTTCAAAAAAATAATTCCCACATATTTTTTAAATTTTTATATTTTAATATAAAATTTTTCCGAAATGAAATGTGTATAATCCTTAAGAAATAAATTAGTGATATTTTCAAAGGATTTTCATCCAGGTCATAATCCGTTGATGAATATTACAATTTACAGGGGATATAACTAATTTATACCAACCAACATATTACTCTTTAGAGACTACGATCATATATTAATATTTATTGTCTACATAAAATATAAATATAAGCTGTTTTAGTTTTTAAATAAAAATATAGCGGTTGATAGGTTTTGAATTTCAATTAGTTTATTTTGTATATTGAATTCATGGGGACATACTATGTTATTAGAGGAGCTTATTTTGGAAGAACAATTAATCATTAGGTCTCATGAGACAATCTTGTCTGGTTATATTGGGTATCCCTTGAAATTTTATACATGATGTTACGGTATAAGGCCTCAATTGAATGATTATGATTTCCATCAATAAGGATTTTATCATTATGAAACCAACTATTTTTATCCAAGTAATTTTTTTGTTTTTATTTCATAATGGATATTGTAACCACTACTGATATAAGTAAAATGGAATAATTGATTATCGGTTATCTCATCCATGCAAATCTTTCTTGTTTATCTAGTGATAGATTCTATTATACTCATTCCCATACAGAGTATATGATCTCATCTTTTATTGTGTTTTAATTTCCCCAGGTACTAATAAGGAACATATTAACAATTTTAATGATTTTATAGACGAAATATTAATATTCCCTCTATAATATTTCTATTTTGTTTGTAGTTTTTGGATGTAATGGAAAATCTAGTATGTGCCTAATCTCCCAAGACTTCTAATCAATTTGATAATTTGGGGTGCGATACCTTATATTTTATGATAATATAATAAAATAACTATATGATATGAGTTACTAGATTGATGTAATTTATATTTGGTAAAACATTAAGTATAGTATAATCCTTGGGAACATGATTTTGAAAAATATATATTATATAACATCAACTTATTATGGAAGTTGATGATAAGTATAACTGTAGGAAAATATCATAATGTTTTGGAAAAGTATATATTGTGTTTTTATCATAATAATTTAATCCATTTATTGAGACTAAAATGTTGATGAATTTGTAGAATAGATGAATCTAGGTTTAAAAAATATAAATCTATTATCTAATTATTATCTCAGTCATCTTTGATTCACAATGATTGTGTCTAAGACTGCACACACATCTAGACACTCATTGGGGATATGAGTTGGTTGCATAAAAATATTCTTTATGAATAATTATGAAATATTTGAAAATATTATTATAATGTGAATATATCCCAAAAGATACATAGATTATTATTTTAATATTATACGTGCATATGTTTCCAATTTTGGTCACGTATCTCACAAGATATGGAATTATACACTATGAATCATAATGCTATGTGCCAACATAGTGTATTATATTATACTGAAATGATGCCTAACTAATGTAATGTAGACATTGTAAGAACCTATTATAAATGTATGTATTTTCCTAATGAGAAGGTAAATATGATTGGGGTTGAAGGTGAAAATATTATTACATTACAAAGAAATACAAAATATGTTGTGACTAATTACATTTCCAATACAGTACTTTTAATTTCATTACAACATGATTCATGGATATTGGATTGGTTTGCTGGAAGAATTATAAATCCTATAATATAACTATTAGTCCACTTATATTTTAGTAGAGGATAAATTCCATTGAAAATAATGTTTTCTTTTTGAAGTAATGAATGAGAGAATTTTATTCTATTATAGTATAATTTAATTGAATTTTATGATCAATGGTGGTTGTGGATTAAAAATTAATAGGATGAATATATTAAGGGAATGAATTAAATACTTATAAATTATTAATTTGTATTTAATAAATTCCTCATGTGAAACAATATGATATGGAATGAAAATAACTCAATAACAGAGAGGGGTTTCAGGAGCGGCGCACAGTTTTTCTGACCATGCCCCCTTAAAGGGGAAATTTTTAATCCCTATAAAAAAACAAACAATTAAGGATCATGGTTAGTGAAAACAATGCGCCTCTTCTGAGAATACAAATTTGGGGATTTAAATTAATCCAAAAGTTAAATTTGTAATTACACGAAACCCCAAATTAACCCAAAATAGACCCTCACATGACCACTAAAATAATTTAATAATTATGGGGGGCCCCATATCTATTCCACGATTACTGAAACTTCATTATTCGTGATTTAATACTCGTATTGAAGATATTTACATCACGAGTATGAAGTTTCATCTTGTTTAGATCTCCCTCTCTCTCTCCCACTCCTATTCGCTAATAAAAAAAGAGGATTATCCACTGTTGGTTCTAGATCATGATATAGTATGTTTTTATTTATTGATATATTTGATGTTGAATTAAGAATTCATATCTATATCACATTACTTGATACATAATTGAATGGTCAGATTCAATTTTGGGAGTTTTTTTGTGAACATTCTTCATCGGATTAGAGGTGGGTGTTATAATATTCAAATCCAAAATTTGTGATTTCAATTTGGCCAAAAAATAGTAGAAATGTTATTGGGTGATTATATATTGATTTTATAATTGAATTAATTATCTTAGTGAATTAACAAATTAGTGAATTGTGAACTAGAGAATATTGAATTTATTAAATTGTTATAATTAATTGTTGACATAATTATTTGAAATTACGATTGTGGATGGAATATATAATTGTTGAATTAATTATGTCATATTTGAATTAAGAATAGAATAATTAATTTATTAATTTATTATGTGATATTTGATATTTCTAATTGAAAAATTAATTATTTAATTAATTATGGGATATTGGGATTTTGAATTTAATAATTTATTATTGAATAAATTATTTGATATTTGGATTGTGAATTGAATAATAAATTCTTGAATTAAGTATGAAATATTTTATAATGTAAATTTGGTAAATAATTTTTTATTTAATTAGTGGTATTTATGTCATTAATTAATTCGTAAATTTTTTAAGGGGGTTGGTGTGATATACTAATTATTGAATTAGTAAATAGAAAAATATGATTAATTAATTTTTATATTAAATAATTCATAAGTGTGAATATTAAATTGAGTAATTTGATTAATTAATTGGTGATTTAATTAATTTTTTATTATGATATTATGATATATGTAATATTGAAATTATGAATGGTAATAATGTAATACATGAGTGTGTGAAGTAGATAATGGTAACAACAACATTCACATGTGACTTGAAATGGTGAATGGGAACAATCGAATTCACATGTGACATGAAATAATGAATAGTAAAAGATGAATTCAATCAATTCTTATTAAATTTAAATGATAATAATAGAATTTAATTTTTAAATGATATTGGTAACAATTTCATTCAGTCATGTATTTTAAAATATGAATGGTATCAATGGAATTTAATTATTAAATTATGAATGTTATCAAATGAATTAATTTATGTATTATAAGATATGAATGGTAACAATGACTTTCAAATATATGATATGGTTTTGGTGCCCACAGGAACCAGAGGGTGTTGTCTGGGTAGATAAATAGTATCTGAATTAATGTAAACCGACTACCTCATTTCTAGTATTTTATTTTTTATATAACATCATACAATTTTTTTACTGGATATTTTTTAAATGTTATTGGTGGTGTCCCACTGAGTTGTACATAGACCCTATTTGGGATTTCTGATAAGTATTCAAATAGAGTATATGTTGTCATATACGATAAGGGATAACACCCCATGTTAGTTGGCTAATATGGGATGGATCAAGGATTATGGTAAAATACTTATAGTTTGGACATTTTTGGGAGTTTCTAGTGTCTTTTTATATTTTGGGTTATTTTATATTGACATTTTACAAATATTTTCATGACATATCGATTGTTTTGTTTTGATAATATATTTCATGTTTTGGTAATTCTGTGATAGAGGTACTATTCTAGTTTATTATGCCATTTTTGTTATTATATATTAGATATTTTATTTTGGATAACTCCACTGATAAATTGAGCATAGTCTACCAATAATCGATATTAGACCCTCAATTCTAGTCATCATCCTCTAGAGTACGGGTAGACACCCTTGAGGTCATGTGATAGATCGGATTGGGGCACCAGTGTGTGGTACCCATGTCAGAATGTTATAAAGTGGTTCTAGAGGGGTTTATTTTATTTTATTTTTTATAACTATTTGGGAAATGTATACGTGATAATATGATGAGTGTTGAAATGGTTATGAGATCATAAATTGTATTTCATACCAAATGTATGTAGGTAAAAACTAATACCCAGGGTGGGACTGTCATTGTTGATGTGTGTTATTACAGTTGATGCTTTTTCAACTCAAGTGATGCACTAGTTATGTGATTTTAAAATTGTTTTTTAGAATTAATGAGTTTTGAATCATGACCCACAATTATATGAGAGTTGAGTATGCATGAATCATTATAGTCACTTTTTATTATTTTTTGACATGCATCATTTTAGTTATACATAGGATAATGCTATTTTTGTAAGATATTAAACATGAAATATTTTTCGGTTATAATGAAATTGATATGGAAAAAGGTTCTTAATTTGAATGTAAAACTGAAAATAATGTCATATTCGAATAAATGGGTATCTAATGTGAAACATGAATAATTAGAATGATTTTACCCTTTTTTAAACATGACCTAGATGGAGGATTGTTAGGGGAAGTGTTAGTGCCTGGTGTTTCACCATGTGGCAGGGCTTTGTAACGCCCAGAACCCAGTTACCTAGTGTCAATGCATTATTACATAGCATTGGAAGAATTACAAGGAATTAATCCTCGAAGGACTGATCTGTTAAGCAGTCTTGGAAAATAGATTACATACATGATGTTCAATATTACAACTTGAAAAGAAAAAAATACAGTAATTTATTCCATTAGAAATGTCCAAGCCTCCTAGATTATGCCTGCAAGTCAGTCATAACAAAATTCTTGATATGCTGGGAAAATGAAACCTAAGAAAAGGGTGAGATCAAATGCTTATTAAGGGTATGAAATATAGCAGAAGATAAAATAATTATTAAGAATGGTGAATAACTGAAAACACATGCCTTTACAAATAATAAACATGAACACTTTTATGGATGGAATATAACCCAAGTGAATAATTCCATAATAAAAAATAATAATGGGTATTCTACTTGTCGAATGACCCCATGACCCCTCAATATAATTTTTATAATGAGGTAATGTATAATTCCAGACATTCTGAATCATTTTTTCAATTCCTTGGACAAGATGTCTAAAAATGGTTAATGCCCCATCCAAAACCATATATCAAATTGGAAAAGGCATCGGACAATTCCACGTCTAATTGTATCATGAGACCTACCGATGCATCAAAAATCTATAGAGGGATATACATATCACTTACTTTGTCTAATTCATTCATCTTATGATAAGGATGATATATAATATAAACATTTATATTAAAACAAACATATGAAATATCAATACATCATCCATAAATGATGAATGGTATAAAAATAACACAACCACTGCCAAACATATCAGAAAACATTAAATACAATACGGAATATTTTTATCATAATAAATAAACATCAAATGTGTGTAAAATCTGTCAATGGATGTTGACAGAGATGAAAATGATTTGTAAATCTTTTTGAGAGAAATATCCATTGTGCATGAAAACATTTAAAGTTCACAAAATTTAGAAAGAAAGATATTTAAATCCATTTTGGAATCATAGTTTCCCATAAAACTTTGGAAATTTTTAATGGAATTAACATTTGGAAAATATTCATGTCCATATAAATAAATCCTTAAAATCACATTTTGAAAACATAGACATTAATGAGAATGATTTAGAAGAGTAAAAATTTATTTCATTTAAAATGATGTGTTAGTATAAAGGTACCTTAAAATAATACCATTGAAAACACTTTTATGAAACATGTAAATGGATAATAAATATGTCAAATTATTTATTTATGTTAAAACAACCTCGGATAATAAAGAGATTGTAAAATTACTTCTTACCTTGCACTTTCCTTTGGTCGAGGGTACGTTTAACCGCTTATATAATGACCATTTAATGTTATTAGATTATTACAGAACCATATTCATATTTATTATAACATAAATGATTCATTTATGACGTTATACTACCCATTTAATAAATATTTTCATGTTAAATTAACATTTCAGGTAATAATCGCTTTCTTTGTCATATGTATTTTAACTTGTTATTCTTGATCCTATCATTTATATCATTATTTAAATGATTCCAGAATATAAACATTGATTTATATATCATATATATTTATAATATAAATATTTATAATTGATGTATATATAAAATGGAAGTCTTTGTCTATGGAGATGGTTAGTCATACGTACGCATAAATGATGTTTCCCTTTTCACATTGTATTGAACCGAAGTGAATAAGATATATGTATGTACATACATACATATATACATAAACAGATATATATCTCTAGTATAATTATTATGTCATATATTACATAATTATTAAAAATATATATTTTTAAAATTATCGTTGAATAGTGAACATGAAAATGAATTTCACCGCAACGTGGACACGGTAATCCGTACATAGGCAAAAGGGACAAAATAGTTCTTTTGATATTAAAATCATTTATAATTGGATGTCATATAATATATATAAAATCATTAACATGTCAAATTTATTATGAAAAACTGTAGATGGATTGTTAGTGTTGATTCTAATATTAACTTCTGGATGGATAACTAGGCTGCCACACCCCTTATTTCTCTCTTATCTCCTGACTCCCCTCCAGAGAAGACTGATTTCACTATAAGGGAGGTTCTTCATTTCCATAGATATGAACTCTCTGAATACATTATTCATATTATTTACTATTACAGATATTCTAACACTGAGGATTTCCTCACCTAGGAACCCGCTCACAATGGAATTCTCAACTCAAATTTTTTTTATACTTATAATTTCACAAGAATGGAGTCTGACTTTGAATGGTTGAATTACTTTAATAATACTTTTATTAAGAAAAAAATATTCACTATGATTTGGAGTATTTCTCATAACATAATTTCTACTGAGGCCTATCTTCAATCGTTTAGTATTTTGGTACGTTCCAAATGTCACCTTTGAAATCAACACAAAGAAGATAATAACCCTCTGTTTCTATCCTGTGATACTTCCGCTGCTATATGGAACTACATTTTTGACATTTTTTACTACATTTGGATGATCTCCGATTCTATCAACTTTCAATTAAATATATGTCTTCAGAATGATTGCTCGCAACAAATTAATAATATTTTCCTCTCTTTAGTTTCTGAACTTCTTCATGTGATTGGGTATGACAGAAATAATATTCATTTCAAAAAATACTCATTTAATTTAAAAGAAGGTAAATCCTGAATACTCATTGCAATTAAGTAAGCGTCCTCGATCCAGAAGGCTCATTGAAACAATTTTATAGGCGACTTTCAGAAACTTCGCAATCTTCGGATTCATGGCATCTATAGTCCTCCCAAGCGAACTCTTGAAGTTTTCTGGAAAACCATGATGCCAGGGTGGATAAAATTGAATGTTGAGGGTGCATCAGTGGGTAACCAGGGTCCAGTGGGATGTGTCAGTGTTTTTAGAGATCATCATGGGAATTTTCATGGGTTTTTTAGTATCTGTGGCATTACTTCATTGCTTGAGGCCAAAATGATGGGTGTAATCAATGTTAGTTCCTTTTCTCTTCAAAAGGGTTGGAATAAAATATGGATTGAAAGATACTCGACCACCATTGTGAAAGAACTATGGAATGGAGTAACTCATCCTGCATGGATACTCACAACATGATGGATGAAGTACCTTGACTCACATCTGGGGATCGATTACATTGCTACTCATGTCTTCCAGGAAGCCAACATGGTTGCTGATGCAGTTGCTAATAAATGATTCAATCAGGACCGAACCTGGTTGGACACTTTGCCTCCAGATTTGATAAATAATTATGATAAAGATATTAAAAAACTCCCCTCATTTCACCTCTTTTAACTCTATTTTTTATATATATTCAATAATTACTGCCTTGCTTTTTTTTGACCAAGTCATGAACCTCTTAAAAAAACAACACAATGATGTGGAGATGGTAAGCCATACATATGCACGTATGTTGACATGTCATTCATAGGATGGATAGAATAATTAATATAGTGTACCTTATTTATAATAACATAACAATATATAGAATATACATGATCTATTGTTTTACAATGGAAACAACAAGGAATGAAGAAGTTAAAGGAGATAAGAACATGAAAGAGTTGAAGGAATATTTACCTCTTCTTCGGGTTCTTCATTTTGATTTGATCAAAAGGTCCCTATAAGTTAGCTTTATGACCAAAGGAATTCCTCTATTATAATTGGAGGATAGTTGAGAGGATATTTTGTCAGGGGTTGGCTGAGCCAAATGGATTTTGAAGTATGAATTTGGGAGAAGGGGATGTACCCTTTTATAAGAGAGGTGAGGGTCGCTTAAGGAAAAGTTTGAAACAATATTATATAATAAAATAATATTAGGTTTATAGTGGATCCAAAATGATTTATTTCGAGTATAAGGTGGTTTTGGGTCAATATAATTCCATCCAATAAGTTTTAGACAAGTTTAGAAAACCATTTTAACCTTATCTTTTAGATATAACTCATAGTTAAATATTTTAGCTTTTACTGTGTCTTCTTGTATTCTTACACTATATGGTTAATAAACATACTCTAAACATCCAAGAGAACCTCACGTGGTTCATTAATGACATATATAATATTATTTTAGACCATTTTATTATTATTATATTTTCAGAAATATTATATCAACCAATAATATATTATTTGTTTTAAAAATTAATTTAGGTCAATTTTGAAACTATTTGGTATTTAGTTTTTTGAAAGTATTAAAAACTTTATTACTTTGAAAAAGATAAATTGAATCAACCCTAACATGTCATATTCACCTAAAAAATTCGTGGATGTCATAAAATATTTTAAATTATATTTATTTTAGTATTTATAATACAGTGTATTGGATTCATTCATTAATAAGGTAATTACTGAATCATCATTGTGTCATAAAGAAATTTAATTATTTAATCATTAAAAAATATAAATAAAATACCATGATGTAGGAAATCTCTTTATATTTTTAATGAATTTTTATAGTCGAATTTATATTGTGTGTTATCCTATATTAATAATTGTTAACTTATTAAAATTTGATTTTAACACTTTTAACACTTCTTAAAATAAAATATTAATAAATTTCCTAATATAATCCAAGTGTACCTAAAGGATAATATTTTATTCCTATGGTTGTTTTTGGTCTATTTACACTTATAAAATTGAATTAGTACATGTGTTATGGTAAGAATAATATTATTTTTACCCTTAATTATCATATTTACTTTTAACATTGGTAAATAAATGCAAAAATTTATTATTCACCAAAAATTATTTTCATCTTATTGAACCAAATATCTCATACCGATATCAACTGTTTCTCTCATATTTTTGAAATTCCACTCATAGTAGCAATAAAATAATGTCTTATGTGAATTAAAAAAGTTTTCTAGGAGGCAGGCAAAAGACTGTGAGAAGTTTAATAAAATTTTTTATATCAAATATTTTTTAAAAATGACTCAAATGAATTAAATTGAAAATATATAGGTATTATGTATCTATTTTTACCTAAAATAAATTTAATGAAAACAAATTATTATTTAAATGAAAAGTCAATTTTATCCAATAATGCAGTGTTTTTCGCTATTCCTCTATATTTGAATGTTTTCAGAAATAGAAAAAAAATTCACCATAAGCTAATTTTGATATTATGAATTCAAAAATTAAGTCTATTTTACCAAATTCAACACATTTAAATTTCATTTATTAATATAAAATTAATTACTATTGTCAAAACCAAAAGGCATATTTTTATGAAATAATAACTACCAAAATATTGACACTTGTTTATGACCAATTTCAAAGGGAAATTACTTCCAATGACCAAAATTCAATTAAATGGTAAAAATATAATCTAATTATACTTCCAAAACATTCATTTGTATAGTTTAATACTATAAATTATTTTCATTAAAAAAGTTGTTTTCCGTTGAAATTTATTATTTTTCACTATTCACCCAAATATGAAAGCTATGAGAAAAACATCAAATATTTATCAATACTAAATTTTTATGTCCCGATTCTAAATAAGAAGTTTATTTGGTCGAATTTAATATTTAAAATTTTCAAAAATTGGATTTAAAAATGGATTTCCATTAAAAGGGGCTAAAATTGCATTAAAAAAATATTTATTTTATCTGAATAAATTAATTTGTTCTCATATTATGTCTAATAAGATCATAATATGGAATCTAAAATTATAAAGATTATATAAAATTCAAAATTCAGTTAATACTATTCATAAAAAAATTTGAACGGCTAGTTTGGTAAGTCGTGGTGCGCTTGAACTCATTGTGGTGTGTAGTGCAGGTTATTGAATTACAATGAAGAAATAACATACTATGAAATATTACGGTGTTAAATTATCCCCTCCATCAAAAAAGTTCTTCCACACAATTTGAAATTGTTCTTTGAAAAGAAAATATTAAAAATAGAAAAATAGATTTCTGGGGAACCTACTTTAGAAATTGGGTTAATAAAATTTAGTCTTATAAGAGGGAAAGGGAAATGAAAAGGTCACCTCTAAATAATGATCGCGATTAGGAGAACAATGGTGGAAATTAGAGACACATAATTGGAGGGAAAACATAAATATTTATTGGGAGTGATTTAGGTCATCAATCACAAACATGTGTAAAATTGAGGTCATCAAACCCATCAATATATGATGATTTATAATATCATCGCTTCAAAAAAAAGATTTTAGGATAACCTATTTTTTCTTTTATGATCCCTTAACTAAATTTTATGAATTTATTTCTTTATTTAATTATGAAAAAATATATATACTTGACAAGTAGAGTTCCATCATTTAACTAATTTCGACCAGAAAATCATCTTTCACTTTAAAAGATAATAAAAATTCTATATTTATCCTAATCCTATATGGTTCCAAAAAATTGAATTTATAAATCATCTATCAGAAAATTAAAAAAACTACATTATACAATCCAAGAACTCACGTAGGTCAATGGTAGGTGATTCACCCTTATCACCCTTCGGTTGTGGGTTCATGTCTCTCCACCTTGCCGGACACGACTGGTTGTCTCCCGACATCCAAGTAGTCCTTTTATAAAAAATCCATAAATAATAATCTTAAAAAATTCCCTTACCTTTTCAATATAATCCAATTTCAAACATAATCTATTCCAACCTTTAGACATATCTAAAATACATCTTTCCAAACTCACAGTCCAAAATTTATAAATATTTAAAACATAATGAAGATCTTTTTTTCCTCGTATTAACGTGTGAATACCATCATAATGTATTATTTTAAAAGATGGAAAAACCCTTATTTACCATAATACCTTATTGATTACATTCATTCTCTCTTATTCTTTATAAAATACTAGATATATTCCTTATATCTAAAAAATTTTAATACTCCAACAATGATGAAATAAAAAACCATTAATTAGTTCCAATATAGTCAAGAATATCAAATATAATTTATCCAAATCAACCATCTCTTATTCCAAAATAAATACCTTGGTATCAGGACTGTATTAAAGTTTTGTCTTTCCTTAAACCAAGTATTTTCCAGAAACATTAACTTTCCATTGAGTCACTTTTCATGGTTCCATACAATTTCATGTCCTTAATGAAATAGTACTGCAGTACAAACCTTATATACTCTATAATTCTTATAACATGTACAACATTAATACAATACTCAAATGCCACAATATTTTAGTAACAAAATAAGAACTATAAATCATTAATCTTCATCTTCGGTAGTATCCTAACATGATTATTAAACAATATCATCATTTTGGGTATACTCTAAGGATTTGGACATTGATTTGTGTAGTGTCTCAACTCCTTGTAAATGAAGAATTGTACATTTGAATCCTTTTTCTCACCCTTGCAATCATGTACTTGGTGTCCTTTTTCTCTACACTTATAATGAACTCCCATTCCCTTCAATCATTTACCAAGGTGATTCATTCCATAGTTATCACATACGGGAAAATTCTTCTTTCCCTTATTCCATTTATCTATATTTCTCTCTACAATCCTTTTCTTCTCTTGCTTCCCTACAAATCGGTAGGACTAAGAATATTCTTTACATATCATCTTAACACGTGATACAATTTCATCATTTGATGATAATACATGGGGACTATTTCATTTCAAAATGATTGCTTACTACTATGTAAAATAAGATCCTTCTTACTCTTTGTATCTTGAATATTACTGGAGGTCTCATTCAATTAACTGAGCACCATTTAAAAAAATGGCATATCTTAGGTTAGTTTATGAATCTAAACACATAATTCCAATATTGTAAAATTGTTAACAAAAATTAAAGAGTTTATGGATATAATCCATAATCATAAAAAATTATCTTTGAGGAAGAATATTCCCATAAACCCAACATAGTGGTTTGTAAAGAAAACAAGAATTATCCTAAGCATATCCCCTAGGAGTTTCATAACCAAGAGTGCAGTAGGGCATATTTTCATGTAGCAGTTCCCATTAAATTCTAGCTCAGAGTGGTGTTTTTGGATTTTACACCTAGGTATATCTGTGTCGGATCTGCCTATGCATTCTTGTATCTAGATAGGGATGTATTTCTTGGAAAACTCAAAAAATATATATTGTAACAAAACTATATAAAGTTATTCTATACTAATTACCAAAGACAATCATAAGTTAATGTGCTATAATTATAGATTATCTAAATATGGTTTCCTAGGTTTATACTAAACTACTTATGATATCAACTATAACGCCCTAACCCCAGTTACCCAGAGTTAGTGAATTATTAAATAGCATTGGCCTGATTAGAAGTAATCATGTCTCGAATAACCAATAAATTTAGTAGTATTGGAAAATATATTACAAACATGAAGTTCAACATTACAACATGAAAAGAAGAATCAAGAGTAATTTATTCCATTATAAATTTCCAATCCTCCTCGATTATGCCAGCAAGTCACTCATAACTAACTTCGCCAAATCCTGGGAAAAAGAAACATAAGAAATGGGAGAGATCAAAAGCTCTATAATGGTTATAAATACAGCAAAAGATAACATAAATATTAATCATGGTGAATAATTGAAAACACATGCCTTCAAAAATAATAAACAAGAACAATTTTTTGGAAGGAATATGAGCTGAGTGAATAATGCCATAATAAAACATAATCATGGGTATTCTACTAGTTTAATGACCACATGAACCATCATTATTATTTTCTTAATGAGGGAGTTTATAATGCCATATATTCTGTAACATTTGGTCAAGGCCCCTACCAAGACATCTAAAAATGATTAAGGCCCTGGACAAAACCATATATCAAATTGGGAAAGGCCTGGGTCAATTCCATGTCTAATTGTCTCATGAGACCTACTGTTGCATTTAGGAGCTATAGCGGGCTTCACCCATCACATTCTATGTCCAATACATTCCTCATTTGAAAAGGTTAAAACTTAACAAAAATATTTATTTTAAAACTAGCATATGAAATGTCAATAATTAATCCAGAAACAATTAATGGTATAAATATAACACATCTACTATAAATCATATCACAAAAAATTCAATACAATAAGGAATATTTGTATCATAATAAATAAACTTCAAAAATGATTAAATCCATTAAAGGATTTTGACACAAAGAAAATGATTTGTAAAACTCTTTGAGGGAATATCCCTTTTTCATGAAAACATTTAAAAGTAACACAATTTGAAAGGATGAAATTTAAATTCATTTTTGAAACACAGTGTCCCATACCACTTTTAAAATTTTTAATGCAATTAACATTTTATGAACATTCATGTCCGTATAAATTTATTCTTAAAATCACATTTTGAAAACATGGACATTAATGAGATTGATTTAAATGAGTAAATATTTAGAACATTTAAAATGATGTTTTAGTAAAATTGTCCCTCAATGTAATACCTTTTAAAACTCATTTATGAAACCTGAAAATGGATAAAAAATATTTCCCAGTTGATACTTACATAAAAACAATCTCATATAATAAAGAGATTGTAGAATTAACCATTACCTCGCACTTTCCTTTGGTCGAGGGTATGTTTAACCTCCTATATAACGACAATTGTATGTTATTAGATTATAATAGAACCATATTCATATTTATTATATCTTACATTATTCATTAATGTCTTTATAATACCCATTTAATAATTATTTTCATGTAAATTAACATTTCATGTGACAATCACTTTCTTTATCGTACATATTTTAACTCTTTATTCTTGATCATATCATTTAGATCATGATTTAAATGATTAAAGAATATAAAAATTGATTTATATACCATATATATTTATAATATAAATATTTTTAATAGATTTATATCTGAAATTGGATGCACTGTTTATGGAGACGGTAGGTCGTACGTACGCATAAACATTGTTTCCGGTTTCACATCATATTGAACAGAAGTAAGTGAATAAGATATATGTAAGTACATACATACATAAATACACACACACACACATATATATATCCATTATCATTATTATGTCAAATATTATATACTTATTAATAATATATATTTTTATAATCATCGTTGAATGGTGAATATGGAAATGAATCTCATTGTGGCGTGGAGACGGTAATCTGTACATACGCGTGATAGACAATATCATTTTTTGATATAAAAATCATATATAATTGGATGTTATATCATATATAAAGAATAATTAACATGTAATATTTATTATTTACATCTATTATACATCATTATTATATCCATCCTATATAATAATTTTTGAATAACAACTACCCCGCGATGTGGATATGGTAAGTCGTACATTCACACGTAAGGTGACATGTCATTAATAAGAACGATAGAATAATAAATATGGCTGTGAAATATTTATAATAACATCAAATTATATAGATGATACCGTGGGTTTTGATTTACAATGGAAACAAAAAGGAATGAATAAGTGAAAGAAGAAAAGAACTTGAAGGAGGTGATGAAATATTTATCTCTACTTCGGGTTCTTTTTTTTATTTGATCAAACGGGCTACATAGGTTATCTTTATGACCAATGTAAGGCCTCTAGAATGAAGGTAGGATAGTTGAGAGGATATTCGGGCAGGGGTTGGCCGAGCCAAATAGCTATGGAAGTGTGAGTTTGAGAGAAGGTGAAGTTCACTTTTATAAGAGAGGTGAAGGTCACTTTATGAAAAGAAATAAATATTATTTTATAATTAAATAATTTTAGGTTTATAATCAATCAAAAATGATTTATTTCTGTGAAATGGTGGTTATGGGTCTAAATAATTTCAACCAATAGATTTTATAACAGTTTATGTTACCATTTTAACCTTATCTTTTAGATTTTACTCTTAGTTAAATCGTTTAACTTTAACTGTGGCTTCTTGTATTCTTACACTATATGGTTAATAAACATACTCTAAACATCCTAGATAACCTCAAGTGGTTCATAAATGAAATATATAATATTATTTAATCCCCTTTTCTGAAACTTAGATTTTTATGAATATTATATCAACCAATAATATAGTATTTGTTTTAAAAATTAATTTATGTAAATTGTGAAACTATTTGGTATTTGTTTTTTTGAAAGTCATCAAAACTTTATTACATAAAATAATAAACATTTAATCAACCCAAAAATGTAATGTTAACCTATAAAATTCGTATATGTCATAAAAACTTTGAAATTATATTTATTTTAATATTTTTAATACAGTTTTTTTGAATATTTCATTTATAAGGTAATTACTGAATCATCATTGTGTCATTAATAAAATTAATTATATAGTGTCTAAAAATTATAAATAAAATACCAAGATTTAAGAAATATTTTCCTCTTTCTAATGAATATTTATAGTTTAATTTATATTTTCTGTAACCCTATATTAAAAATGGTTTAGTTATTAAACATTGATTTTAACTCTTTTAAAATATCTTTAAATAAAATTATAATAAAAGTCCTAATCTACTCCAGGTGGATATAAATGATCATATTTTATTCCTATGGTTGTTTTTGGTTGAATTAAACTTATCCAATAGAAATATGACATGTTTTAGGGTAATAATAACATCATTTTTACACTTAATTACACTATTTACTTTTAACCGTGGTAAATAAATGTAAAAAGTTACTATTCAAAAAAAATTAGTTTCATTTTGTTGAACAATATTTTTTCTTACTAATATCAATTGTATCTCTTGGGTTTTTAAAATTCCACTTACAGAAGTGGTATAATTAAATTTTATGCGAATTTTCAATGATTCCTAGGAGGTGGGTAAAAGACTGTGAAAAGGTCAATAAAATTTTATTTATCTAATACTAATACAAAAATGACTCCAATTAATTACCTTGAACATATATTGGTATTATGTGTATTTTTTGACCTTAAATAAATTTATATAAAATAAATAATTATTTAAATGAAATGTCGGTTTTAACCAATAACGCAGTGTTTTTCACTATTCATAAAAAATTGAATGTTTTCAGAAACATACCAAAAAATCACCCTAAGATATTTTTGATATTACAAATTCAAAAATGAAGTCTATAATACCAAATTAATAACATATATATTTCATTTATTTATTTAAAATTAATACAAATTGTCAAAACCAAAAAGCGTATTTTTAAGAAATAATAACTAACAAAAGATTGACACTTGTTTATGTCCAATTTCAAAGTGAAATTACTTATAATGAACAAAATTGTATTAAATGGTAAAAATATAATCTAATTATATTTCCAAACGTTTCATATGTATAGTTGAACACTATTAATTATTTTTATTAAAATCTTGTTTTTTTTAAAATTTAGTATTTTCACTATTCACTCAAATTTGAAAGTTATATTAAAAACACCAAAATTTTATCAAAACTAAATTTTTATGTCCCGATTCTCAAGAAGAATTTTATTTTTTTCAAATTTAATAAATAAAAGTATCCTATATTGGATTTAAAAAGGGTTCTCCATTAAAAGGAAGTAAAATTGAATTTAAAAATATAATTCTTTTATATGAGAAAAGGAATTTGTTCTTATATTATCACTAAGAAACTCATAATATGGATTCAAAAATTCTAAATATTATATTAAATTAAAAATTCAGTTAATACTATTCATAATCGCTTTTTAATGGAATGTTTTGTAGGTCATTATGTGCTTGACCTTTGTGTGGTGTGTAGTGCATGTTATTGAATTACATTGATGAAATAACGTACTATGAAATATACGGGTGTTATAGGCTTGGTGAAAAGAAATGTTATGTTTAGATTTATTTTCTCTTATTACATTAATGTGATAATGTAGAGTTATGTTTCTTGAGAAATTTTTTCGGATTTGTAGAGATAATACTCCATGAAGATACTTGTTTAGATGTCGATAGGAGGATATGGATGGAAATACTCAACCATTAGTGTACCTAGAGGTAATGATAAATTCATGTGAGGATGTAGGATAGTTTTATCATAATAACATAACTCACTCCATGAAATTCATGGAAAAATACCTATTTTTTGTTTGGACGATTATTTATCAACTTACATGGGTAATTTAGTTACAACACCCTCTAAATTTTAATAAAGAAGGTGGACATGAGGTATCAGGGTGTTGGATTGAGTCCATATATATTACACGTGACCATTGTGACACTCATGCCAGAAATATGTTCAAGATGGAAACTTATGTTCTATGTGGATCAGCAATGTACTTGTGGGATGTTCATACTAAGACAAGGATGTATGATGGAATTTTGTGGAAGGACATCTTGGATAATTTTGGGAGCACTCCTGTCCAGTGATGCAGAGGCTGGATAGATAAGAGGAGTTCATTAGGTTTTCATGGAGAAGTATATCCATGAAACAAAATTTTGGATTCTTTATATATTTTCAATGATTTCTATTGCTTTGTATGGGTATAAGACATTTATGATGAGTCCATTCCTAGATGGACATAAATTTGATATTATGTAGGAACTTTACCTTTTTGGTTTACGATGTTTGCTACGGTGGTGTGTCGGGATCTCATAGCTGCGGGGATTCTGAAGTTAGTATCTAGTAAAGGATAGATGGTTGCTGCTGAGTGGTCCGTACGTACATATTTTTATAGAAGGAGTCATGTCAATGAGGGTTTTAGATTAGGGAACATTAGGAATGTTGGTTAGGGGGAAGGGAATGTTACATTGGACCATACCCATATTTCATGTCATTAGTGATGTAGGTAGGGATACTATTATAGTAATTATTCCTAACCACCTATATAGTGTCGATCCTATGGAAGGACTTTATATCAATAGAGATTTTTTTGGGAACATGTGATGGATGAGTTGTGATGGAGGATGTAAACATAAAAAGTGATTGGGAAGGTTATATTGTTAAATGTATCAATCTGGGAGTTGGATTTTTACTGGACGTGATGGTATATGAAGTGGTCATGGAGATTCAGGGAAAGAGTTCCCATATCAATAGTGTGGTATAACTCAGGGTACATAGACTACATCACATATAAGAGGTTAAGTATTGTTACATGAAATTCACCTTGTATTTGTGTATAGTGAGGCTAGACAATAAGTAGTGATAGGTAGTACACATGTAGATTCTACATTATGTATTTCCTTTTTTGATAATGCTTCCACTCATCCATTTATGTTTGCAAATAATATGAATTAATTTATCATTGATGTATAATTCGTGAGTAGGGGTTGATGATCAATATACCATTCGGATATTAGTCTGGATACATCTTTTTCGTAAAAGGGATGTCATATGGAGTGTTGGGAATAAAATTTTCTATGATTTTTTTATATTCTTTACCTGTAAAGATTCGACCCAATTTAATGTATGGATTCTTTAGTAGTATACTGAGATCACATTTATTATTACCACTTGATTGTAATCTTTACATCTCCTATGGGTGACAATTATATTCATTGTGGACAGTGGGATATCATGTATGGTACTATAGGACCATTTCACTAGCTACAAGGGGAATATACTTCCAATGTTTCAAGTTTGTTCCTGGATGATAGTTGAGTAATGGATGACATATTTCCAACTATACAGGAACAATTTTATGGTGTTTTTTTTGTGAGCACTTATTAGGTCTTCAAACTGATAGAGATGTGGAATTTACCATTATGTTCATGTCAGGAGATGATCTAATTTATATTCCACCATACATAATGGAATAGACAGATTTTCAATATCTCAATACTCGGTTATATGAGTTTGATGATAGGGGGATTATCTATCTGATTAAGTCACCTTGGGGTTCTCCTATATTTTTTTTGGAATGAATGAGGATGGGAGTTTACACAGGTGTTTCTATTATAGAATTTTTGAATCATGTGATAGTGAAGAATATAAATCATATTCCATGCATCGATGATTTATTTTACCATTTGAGGGGAGCTTGTTTTTTCAACAAGATTTAATTGAGATCGGCTTATCATTAGTTTAGAGTTTGACCATATAAGATTCCTCATACTACCTTTAGAAGATTGTATTGACTATATGAGATTATCATGATTCCATTTGGGATGAAGAGTGAACTAGTAGTGTTTATGCCCTTGATGAATACAATATTACAACTGTACTTGGATCAGTTTTTGGAAGTGATCATGGATGAAATCTTGGTGTACTCAAGGACTTCACATGATCATTCCCAACCACCTAACATCATCTTGAGTACACTAGGAGAGAGTTAGATATATAATAATCAATCAATTCTTCATTCTATTGTTTGTTCAAGTAAACTTTATGGGACACATCATCTTGGATTATGGTGTGTCTGTAGACCCAGATGCTGTTGAGGATGTTGTATATATGGAGTATCCCAACAATGTGATTGGTATTTATATCTTTCTTGGGTGAGATGGATATAATTGGATGCTCCTCTAGGAATTTTCCAAATAGGACTCACTACTTTCAATATGTACTAATATGGGGATAAATATTTAATGGTCATAAAATTGTGATAAGTCCATAAATGAGTGGAATATTCACATGAAATAATCACCAATATTGAATCAATACAATCCATTAAAGGGGTATATAGTGTTTGTGACACATTTGGGTTTGGACTAGGAGCATTGATGAAGAAGGGAGAACAAGTCGTAGTGTATGGGTCTTAGCTGTTGTGGGTTCATGAACCGAATATTCTACACAAGACCTCAATTTGGTAGTAGTTTTTATGATTTTAAGTGTTGTTTTAATTGTCTATTGGGTTATAATTTTTCTATTTTATAGATCACAATATCTCAATGTACATATTTTTATAGAATTTTCTGAATTATTGTTAATGGATATGGTTTTATATTATGGAATCATTTTATTTGGTTCTCTGTCAAATTCCCAGAATGGGAATCATTTTTTTATGCTTCAAGTAGGAAAATTCACACTCCTTTATTCAGTAGTCCAGTGTTTAGTGGGAGATGATTTCATTACTGGCTGAGAAGCATGTAGGGGTTCAGGAGAGTCAGAAGTAGATGACTCTCAAATTTTATTTAGTGGACTATAACCAATTCGGATGAATCAAGGATATACAATATGAGGATATGTGGTGAATTTCCTTTAAGGAAATCCATTAATCTGTGGACCCACCATCCGATTGGATAATATATGGGGATGAGATCATCTATTTCAATAATTAGGTTGGTGTTCCAATTAGAATGTAAGAGGAGATGATGTTAGTGTTCCATGTCTCAATGTTGGTGGTACTACCAGGTGTGGTAAAAATTTCCCATGACCAACATTGACCATTTTGATATTCATCCATGAAATAGGAGGTAGTAGGTTCCATGACACAATATTACACCTGTCATCAGGTGAAGGATGAGCATTAATGACTAGGAGGATTTATATAGAAATTACATATTTCATAATGAATGTTGGATGAATTTAACATGAAATACATGGTGGGTCTCTTGAGAACACCTCAGAAGAATGATTCTATATGGTTGATTACGGATTGACTGATGACGGTAGCATATTTCTTTCTTATATTGGAGACATTATAAATAGAGTGGTTGAGAAATTTGTACATTCTTGAAATATTCTATCTACACAGGGTTCCACATACTATTGTTTCAGACTATTACTCATGATTTAATTTATGCTTATTGAAGTGCTAATAGAAGGGTCATGGTAAATAAGTATTGTTCAGAATAACATTCCAACAACAGTTAGATGGGTAGTTGGAATGTACAATTTAGGTGCTTGAGGACATGGTATGAGAATGTGTTCCTGACATTGGTGGGTTTTAGAAGAAGAAACTTCTTTTGTTATAGTTCCCTTATAAGAAATGTTATCAGGATTCAATATTGATGGAACCAAAGGAGTCTCTTTATTTTCATCCATGAAGATCTACTCCATGCTGGATGCAAGTAGGTGAGTCAGAACTATTTTGATCGAATCTCATATTTAAGACATCAGAATAGCTGTTATTGATTTGAAATCATATGGATACTTCTTAGAGTAAACCGAATTCATATATTTATATGAAGTCAAAACCACTATATTCAGTATATGGTGATCATGTATTCCGTAAAAGGTCACTTAGACTATGTCACTATAGGATACAATGATATTAAAACCTAGTGCTCGAGTTCGTTGGACCGTTTTTATTGAAAATATTATTAGGACAGTGGAATATCGATTTTATCTTCCACATTGAAAGTGTTATATGAATGATGTTTTACATGTGTCACAACATCAACGGTATCAACCTGGACATTTTAAGTTAATCTATGTGGATGATGTTGATCTTGAGATAGATGTATCATTTGAGGAGAATTTGATACATGTTTTGGATCATAGTGAGAAAGTTTTGTGGGGAAACATAGTGCTAATATTTCATGTATTATGTAAACATGGGCTTGTTTAGTTGATAAAATGGGATATGGAAGAAGATATGAGGTCTCGGTGGCCATATATTTTTACCACGACTTTTAGAGAAGATTGGGAGTACAACTCAGGGATGAGCTGTAATAAGCTGGGGATATAGTAGTATCCCATGTTTTTTAAGATATATATAGATCACCTAAGGTACTTATTTTTTACATGTTTAGTATTTATCATTTGGGTCATTCCATGGGATGCTTTTTTTTTTGAAAAAAATGTGAATAATGGAAGAATATGGATGTTCATGGTTGGCGCATGGTTTTCCCAAACTGTTCACAGTATCCCATCAATCTATGTAACCCTTGATAGATAGGGTTTACATATATGTAGAATGGATTTCCCAACATTCCACCCTATAATTGAAACCATTCATCCCAACAAAAGGTGAATGGTTAGGGGAAACCGTTCACATCCTACCAATAATCCATACATGGGATTTATGTTATCAAGAAAATTATATTTTTAATAACCGAAACCACCATATAAATCCAAAATAGACCTCCCACTCATCCCCTTACATTTAGTCACTATTATTGTGTGCCCAAGGTAGACTCCAAGCCATCATGACCTCAATTCTTAGAGATTCGATGCCCTGATTGAAGATCTGCACCACCCAGTTATGTAGTTTCATCTCATTAAAATCACTATCTCTCTATATTTCAATTTCTACTTCTCCTCATCCATGATAAAAATAGAGGTCCATCCATTTTTTGATGTAGATAAATATCTACTCTTATTATAAGTAGATTAATTTTGTCATGGATTTAGGATTCAGATTTAAGTATCGATCATCATCATAATTTTTATTCATTAAATTCAATTTTGAGAATTGAAATGGAGAGATTACAACATCAACTGTGAGGTATGTGGTATATTTTTCAGATAACTAATTATTTATCTCAATTAATACTATAATTTTTTTTTATTTCTATTGGTTGATTAAAAATTGTTTTTTTCATTGAATTAATTAATTGGATGAATTAACTATTTAGGAAAATAGTCAAATTGGGAATGTTTAATTGATTTAATTAGGATAATTAATTTTGGAATTAATTATAAGATAATGGGATTATGAATTTTATAATTATTTATGGAAATAATATTTGGGTATTTTAATTATGAATTGAATCATTAATTTTTGAATATTTGATATTGTGAATAGAATTATTAATTTTTGAATTAATTTAGGGATATTGGGATTTTGAATTGAGAAATTTTATTTTTGAATTAATTATTGGATATTGGGATTGTGAATTGAATTAATAAATGTCGATTTAACTATGAGATATTTGATACTGTGAATTGGGATAATTAATTTTTGAATTAATTAGTGTGATTAATGTTCTTAATTTATTAGATAATTAATTTAAAATATTGATTTTATAAAAAACCCATTGAATTAGTAATGGGGTAGATGCGATTAATTAACTCATTAATTAATTAATGGAAGAATGTGAATAGGAAAGTAGTGAATTTTATTTATGAATTACGGTATTAATTAATGTTGTATTGTGATATTGTGATATATGTAATATAGAAAGGATGATATTTAACAACGATATTCACGAGTGATTGAAATTTTGTATATTAATAATGGAATATCACATGTAACATGAAATAGAGAATGGAAATGATGGAATTCACATGTGAATTGATATTATGAATGGTAATAGTGGAATTTAGACTTTTATTATGAATTATTAATTGTAATAATGGAATTAAAATATTAAACGATGAATGGTAACATGGTAATTCAGTCATGTAATATGAAATACTAATGGTTACAATGATAAAAATTTATTAAATGATGAATGGTTATAATAGAATTCAGTAATGTATAATGAAATATGAATAGTAACAATGAAATTATATATATGATATGGTTTTTGTGTCCTAAAGAACCCAGGGCTGTAATGTTGTTAAATAAATAGTAACTGAATAAATGAAAATTGTTTCCCTTACTTATATTTTATTATTTATAAAACATCATACAATATTTTTAGTGGATATTGTTTTAAAAGTTGTTGGATGAATCCTACTGAGTTGTACTCACATCCTACTTCGGCGTCTTTGTCAGTAATTTAATTGAACTCATATTTTTAGGACATTATAAGGGAAAAGGACTTGTGTTAGATGAATAATATGTTATGAATAATTGAGGAGGGAACATGACATGGTGTCAAGACTCACTTTAGAGTTGTCAGTATTATTGTTTATTTTGGGGTTTCCATATTGATAGTAGATAAATATTGGAATGAAAAATCTATTGTATAGTTTTTTCATTTTACTTATAGTTTCGGTCAATTTTTTATAGTAATACTATTCTTGTTATGTTATATCATCTGGTTCTTATTTCTTATTTATTTTCCTCTAGTGTATGGAGCCACCCTAACATTTTGAATTAGTTTTTTTCCAGAAAATGTGACATATATTATATTGTACTCAGAAAAACAATATCCCTTTAATAATGAGTAGATTATAATTTTAAATGTGAACATCTAATAATTATCGTTATATTATTATTATACAATACGGTTGTTTTAAGAATTACCCTTGATAAAACTTTTAACATTATAATTAGAGTTTATAAGTTTGATGGACGAAGGATAATTAATAAATAAAGGAAAAATGATGGACTCTACCTGTAGAGTCATGAAATACAAAGTCGATTTATTAGAAAATGGGAGGGAGGTAGCATCGGTGGGCTTCACTCTTAACTAAGCCCAATACAATCTTTTACAATTTAAGTGAGGACTAAATAACCTATGGGGGAAGTTAAATTTAGTATAAATTACCACTCATGAAATGATTATAGAGCCACCCCATGAATATAACACAATTTCATACCTTACTCATTTCCCTTATGTGGATGTAATAAGGGGTTATGTGTTGTGTACCTAGTTACATAATGTGTAACTTTGTTGTATAAATATAAGTGATATTAAATAAATTCCATTTGGGGAATAGATTTTTTAATTTGATGAATTTTCAAAATTGATTCTTCAAATAGAAATTGTATTTTTCATAAAATATATAATTAATATAATAAACCGAGGTATTATGAATAATTCTTATTTTACACAATTATTATGAATAAAACACTCTTATTTAAATATAAAGGATAATATAATTTTATTTTTTTACATATTCCAGAAATTTCCCTAAAAACATTATATCCACAATTATTTTTTATAAATAAGGATTATAGTATTTATAAGTTAAAATTATAATATTTATATAATAATTATGAAAAAATTAATATCATATTGTAAATTATCACATAAAAATTAGGATAGGTTTTATTTATGATAATTTTCTAAAATACTCTGTTTTTTTAAATAGAAAAAATATAGTTTGAGTATTTCAATATTTTTAATGATATCCGTATTATTTCATAATGATGGCATATGTAATATCAAATTATATATCACTATTTAAGATTAAAATAAATTAATATTTGTATCAAGTTCTTAATTCCATTTAATAATACAATTTTTAAGTTGATAGTTTTTCATTTATCCACTACCAAGGTGTCCTAGAAAATAATAAAAAAATCCTCATATTTTGCTAAAATACCCACATATTTCATGATTTATATTCACTTAAAAATAATCCTCCATTAGGATATGATATTTTTACCACCCACAGTCTCCCCCAATTGTTTCAAAAAGCCAGCAATGTCCCAATCCTTTCTATTTAGGTGTCTCCCATTATGGTACAGGGAATATCAACTTCTCTTTTCCTTCCATGCCTTTTTTTGTGGACTATCTTTAAAAATTACAAAATATGTTCTTATGTCCATTTTATACTATCTCATTACTATATTTAGTGTCTTTTAGGGATGGGAGACCCATTTCCCACTCTATTTTCAATTTTATAATACATTGATTTATACCCATTATGATGATGAATTTTCTTCTCAAAATTTCAATCATTTTCCCAAGAAATTATCTTTTTTGGTTTATGAATACAAAATCCGCTTTAAATTCCTATGATACACACCTAGATGATAAAATATTATATTTTATTCTATAATTAATCTATAATAAACTCTATTTTACTATTCATTGGTCAATAATGTCATACATAACATTCCATTAATTAAATTTTTTAAAACGCAATTTTTTTTATATGAAAATGATTCCTTTTATTCCCCATAGGTTATTTATGAAATATTTTATAATGATATTTTTGTCTCAAATTAATTATGTTATACTAATGGTTCTCCCTAATAGCTCTCCAACACATTGTGTTAATAATTTAATCACTAAAGAAGAAATATTTTATGATACATTGGTGAGTTACCTTTACTTGTAACCTTGGAACTTTTTATGACACCACAATGTCAAACCTTGGTGGTATCTTACGAATGTATTTTTTAAATATTTTATACAAATTTAGTTGTTATTATTTGAAGTATTTTTATCAGGTAATGCCCGTTTATCATTTCTCAACCCATTATTATTTTACTTATTTTCTTTATGACATATCTCATGATCACATGTAAATTTTTTCCCTTAGTGGGCCTTATGATCACCCTTTCTTTTGATATTTTCCCTAGGATATGTGATGTAGTAAATGTAAATAGGATGAATCTATTATTAACACTTTCATTTGGATTAGAATAATGTTTTATGTTTTCATGTATTAGGTACCTTTTTTCAATGATACTATGTTTTTAAATGTCCTTTCATTTTACAATGTAATGACATGATATGTAATAAAAATGTGCGATTCCATAGTTTTTATTAAATTATGGTTTAGTTATTTGTGTAAATTTTTATTTGAAAAAATTATAAAGTACCTTATGGAAAATTTATAAAATAAGAACGCATCTTGCTATGTTTTTAAGGTATTTATTAAGTTGATTCCAAGAAAATAAATACATTAGTGGATATAAACAAGTGGATGTGGTTCTAGGGTAGACCTACCTAATCGTAATAACTCTAACAAGGGGCATCAGGTCTGACTCTATGTAACCTGGTACATGAAAATAGACCATACTGCTCATGTGGGTTATAACTCCCGGGGGATATGTTTGGATAATCATAATAGTATTTATGAACCATTATGAAGGTTATATATAAAAAAATAGTTATTTTTAAAGAGTAACGTATTTAAGAATGGTTATTTCTATCATAAAATTCATAAATATTGGGAGGAATATTAAAAGAAAAAGTATTCTCACAATGTGTTATATCTATTATAAAATGGATGTATGTAGGACAGAGGACATAAATGGTGAGCACAACAGACCATTCACTAACAACCCTTCAATGGAATCCTGAATGGAAAACATCATGAGAATGATTATTCAACATACTAATGTTATGGAAAATAACTTCAATCAAGAAGAGATACCAGATTCTCTTCAAAGGGAACAAATTTATTTTGATACATTTATGCATTAATGACCAATTTCTTTCAGTGGATCTACCAACTAACTGATTTTTGAACATTGTAAAGCCTATATATTAATGATCATTTATATACTTCATTGTTTGGAAAATGATAAATTTACCTTGTATGTGTACCACTTAGAGGGAGAAGTTTATTAGTTTTAATAATTAAATAAAAACATTAACCCATGAAGGTAGATTGAATCTACAGAGTGGGTCATGTTCTGGGGATCCATTTTCAAAAAATATGCCCCATGTTCAATGAGAATGAAAATGTAGAAGGAATTCCTAGAGCTGAAGAAAAAGGGAAACAAAATCATGGTAAGATATAAGAAGAAAATTACAATCCTTTATCAATATACCTATATCGTTTTAATGGATATTGATGGAAATGTTGATAGATTATTTTAAAGACTATAAAACCATATTTGGATTAATCTATCTTATTTATATTATAAATTATATTTGTATATAGTTTCATGTTCCATGAATGAAGAAATAAAATTTCAAAAGACACAATAGTACAATAAATTGAAGAAAAAAGGAGATCAGGGGTAATAAACATAGTGATTATCTTTGATCCTGAAAGAGGAAGAAAACATGTTAATCAATCCACATTCATCAAATATGGGATGAAGAATTTGGAAACTACTTGATTTAGAGAGTAAAATGTTATATGTGTGGAATAGATGACCATATTGTTTGGAACTATCGTATTGAGGCAAAGCCTCTAATTGTAAAAACTAATCAAAAAAGGTAATATGGTTTAGGCCTAGTATGATGTCCAATTCTTTATGTGTGTACATGTCTGGATATTTTCCAATCACATCCAATTTCAATGTTTATGGGAGGGGAATCAATGTAATCTTTAGTATAGGTCAATGGAGTAAGGCCATTGTTTTTCTATCAGGATGTATGCTGTTGAAGATGAAAATTATGCGGTGGAAGGTACTCTCATTATTCTCTCAATGATAGAGGGTGTATTTATTGGTTCTGGTGTTACACATTCATTTATTTCCTCAATGTTTTCAAGGAATATGATTCTAATGATACACATTCATTAATCTCATCACAAATCATAGAGTCATTAACATACTAGAATTCAACATATTACCATGGATAGACTTGCTCTCAAAGTAAAATTCATAAATCAACTTCAGAAGCAAGGATTCTCAGTATTATTAAATGGATAAAATACATCTATCATTAAATAATATATATCTCGACATGAGTATTGACTTGATGCTCCTATTGTATCCTTCATTAAGAAATTGATCAGTGAAGATGAATAAGGGAATGAAAGTATAAGAATAGAATATTTCCCAATCATTAAATAATACATTGATGAATTTCATAAGGAGTTACAAGGACCTCCCCCAGAAATAGAGATAGAGTTCTCCATTGAACTCAATCCAAGTTCCAAGCCGATTTAAATGTCCCTGTATAGAATGGAAAATGTCGAGTTAGGGAAATTAATGAATCACCACCAATATATTTTTGGGAATGTGTTTCTTCGACCAATTGTGTCTCCTTGGGGGAACCTATTATATTTAAGAATAATAATTATAGATCAATGCATTTATGAATTGATTATATAGAACATAATGAAATCATAGTTAGAAAAAGTACCCTCCCCCTATAATTGATGATATGTTTTACTAGATTAATAGGGATAAATTCTTCTCCATAAAAGATCTTTAATCTGGTTATCATTAATTAAGGTATATGAAATAGTATATTTTGAACTGTTTCTTAAAATTAAGATATTGTAATTATGTATTTGTTATTATTCCAACAAAATAAATAATTCACCTTCTATATTTAGGGATTATATTAATAATACCATTAATGACATCCTTGATAATTTTTTGCTGTTTTTTGAAGATATTATGATGTATTATGAAATTCATGAGTATTTTGGGGATTATATAAGGGATATATTTCAAAATATAAGGTAGGATAGTCTATATAGAATGTTCAGATAATGTTAATTTTGTTTACATGATGTTGCTTTTTCGGGGATCATTGTAACCAATGATGGAATTTCAGTTAACCCTACCTAGAAAATGGTTGTGGAGGAGTGGCCTCATCCTATAAAAGTAATTGATATTTGAAATATACTTGGTTTAGAAGGATTATATATGAGGTCTCTGAAAAACTTATCATGAAATTATAATCCACTAACCACATTTACCAGATTAGGGGAAATGTTAATATAGAATATGTAGTGTGAATAATATTTCTAGGAGATGAAGAACAAATTAGTTAATCTACCAATATTAACTCCACCCTCTTTTAATGAAGGATTCATTGTTTATAGTGATGCATCTATGAAATTCCTTGGAGGTATCCTCATGAAAAATGAGAAATGGATTAATTATTTAACTCTATTGATAAATCCTGATGAGTATAATTATTATACTGTTGTTCTAGTGTTACATGAGGTTGATTTTTCTCAAAATATGTGGAGGAATAATCATTATAGGGAGAAAATTGATATATACACGTACCGTCAATGTTTGATGTATATTTTCAAGAAAATGGAATTGAAAATGCGACAAAGGAGAGAGTTGGAATTTCATACATATTGTGACTATAAAATTCATTATCATCCATGGAGTGAAAACAATGTTGCTTATGCGATAATATTGAAAGGCCTTGTTGTTCCGGAAATTATGAAAATTCATAGAGATCCTTTGATCAAATACCATGTAAAACTATTAGATATAAATAATTAGGGAAGGGACATCATTAAACATAACCCAAATGATTTCTCAACAATCACTATTGGATAAGATCATGATATTTCAATAAAAATATTCTTTGTTTTAGAAGTCGATCATGGTTGTGAAGAATGGGAATTATCATGAGATTAATATTGATCAAGAAGGTGAATTTAAACTTCCTAAAAGGACAAGTGTTCCATGTAATATGTAAATAAAGAATGATCAGATGGATGATGTTCATAGGTCGAAATTCTAAATACATCCTAGAAGTAAAAAAATGTATAGGGACCTTCATGATCATTATTGGTGGGAAAACATGAAAATGGACACTTCCAACTACACTATAAGGTTCTCGGTATGTCAATAAATGTCGGTAGAGCGACAAATTAATAAATGAGTATTACAATAACAACCCACACCCACATGGATGAGGAAAAATATTATTGTGTCCATTGGCATAAGTCTCTTGAAAACAACAAAGGGAATAAATGTGATATGGGTTACAGTTGACCATCTCACCATGATAAGCCATTTCATATCTACTTTGGAAAATTTATCTACTGATCAAATTTACATTATTTACAGAAATGATGTGGTGATATTTCAACATGGTCAAGTTTATATTGTTTCTAATCATGATCCATGGTACACATAAATTTTTTGATGAAATCTTCAACATGATATGGGCACGAAATTGAATTTTAGTGCACCATATCACCCCAAACTGATGGACAATCTAAAATGATCATTGAAAAACCAGAGTAAATTTTGAGAACATGAATAATGGAATTTAATGGTTGTTGGGATAATAATATTCCATTAGTTTTGTTCTCGTACCATAAAATCTTGCAATCTAGTATTCAAATTGAACCCTATGATGCTCTATATGGGAAGTGATGTAGATCTCAAACATATTTTGATGAGGTTGATGATTGAAATATTCTTGGCCATAATTTTGTGCAAGAGATGAATGAAAATGTTGATTCAAAACAATAGTAGATAAATGATGACAAGAGTCACAATAAGATCTCTAATAAATACCATTGAATGGAATTTGAGTGTAGTTGGGGTTTGGATTAGTGGTAAGCACCCCATAATTCTTAATGAAAAATGGGGGTTCAAAACCCATTGGGCACAGGTACTATAGCAGCACTGTAGCACTAATGTAGCAGCTGAGTTACTGTTGCAACAATGACATTGTAGCGGTGGCAGGGGAAATGTAGTAGTGGCGGGTACTGTGTGGTACTGTAGCAGTGCAGGTACTGTAGCAGTACTATTCACAGAATGGGTCTTAGGCTAAAAAATTGGGCCTATGGGCTATGTAATGGGCTAAATGCCCATTGGGCCTTCGGGTTATGTAATGGGTCTCCCTCTACCCAGTTAAATAGGTCTTTTATTTTATTTATTAATAAAAATTTGGCATCGGCTCCAACCATTAAAAAATATAAAAAAAATTGAATGGACTTTGAGTTTGGTGTTGTTGACAAAGTCTTCCTTCTATTTTCAGCATGAATTACAGTCTTTCATTTTTAAAAGTATTGTAATAATATCCCTTAGTAAATTTCCCCCTATGAAATCCATTATAAAGTAGAATTAATGGCCTATCGGCTTATAGATCCTCAAAATCTAGCTCAAGTTAATGTGGAATTCCATGTATCTTTGTTGAGGATTTACATACTGGATGTAACTTACCTGACCCAAAGAGACACTGTAACTAGTTCCCCGAGCTGAGTCATTACATGGCCTTAGGTGTCCCTACCTATACACTAGAGGCATGTGAATGGTAGTGTATGTATAAAGAAGTACATGGGATGACTATAAAAACTTTTTGGAGTAGAGAACCATTAGAAGTAAAATTAATAACAATTGTAACTGTAGAAACAATAAATGGATAGCTTGAAAAAAAACCAATAAGCAGCGAGGTGCTCATTATTCACCCAAATATTGGGAATCATTACATACAAATATATATTAATTATATCAAACATCAAAACTGTCAATAATTCACCTCACTCCCAAGACCCAAAAAGTTACTAAAATCCCACGATCCAACCCATAATCTGATGAACAACAGAATGTAGGTCCCTGTACAGAACGTGTACTTAAAATAAGTGACATCTGCTCAGGTATACTAGTTCCATGGCTGCCTGGAACCGGTGAACTAAGTAGTCCACTTCCAAGAGTGTCTAAATCAATATCTAGTATATATAAGGTGTATGCAGGTAACTTATGAATTAACGAAACAAGTAAAAAAAGAAAATGTTTTGGTGATTATATATTATTAATTTTTTCCTTATGTTCTCTATAGATATATATCAAGATAACTAACTCTGGTCACTCTAAGAGTATAAATGAAGTCACAAAGTGTGACAAAAAATTTTAACCATACGAAAATTCTCAAATCACAGCCCATCGCCTCCACACAATCAAAAATATTTATTTACCCAAAGTTCATCATTATTTCCATTTCATCACTTATGTCATATTCATTACTAAATTCATCTTCATCTCATATTCAATGGGTTAGGAAATTACATCGTTTATTCTATGGATTATGCCATTAAATTTCTATGAGTAATGGGAATGTAAAGTACTTATCTCGCTATGAAATCACCATAACATATTATCCTCACTTCGTAGCCTCATTCTGGGGGGAATAAAACCCTTAGTGGAATTGGGATCTATCCCATTACTTAGCGCATACATTTTGTGGTTGATTTTAGAGCCTTAGTCTAACTCAAACCATGGGTATAAAAAATTATTTAACAATCAACACTACGAAGAAAAGATAATATGATTATTTATCCATTCACCACACACATTCAATAACCTCACATCGAATTCTTGGTCCATGTGGAATGAAACTGTTTGCATGATTCCCCTTCCAAACCTTGTGCAGGTTGGGGTGTTGTCTAGATCATTAGTCAAACTCAAACCCTGAGCATATAACATTAGTTAAAAACCCTGAATACTATATCTGAACAATACACCTAAAATTAAAAATCCATAATAATCAACACGGGAATCAAAATCATTCCAAACCCTTGAACATGTTGTCATTTACATTAAATTTCCTTTTTTTCCAATTCCCATTTATCATGGTTAGATTAATAATCAATTAACTAATTACCATATATTAACCCATTAAAAAATTTGATCTTTTAACATGTTAACTCACATAACCCATTGAACATTACACAAGTATTAATAAAATTTTTATTTCATGTAAAAAATAACATTCCATTTGGAACGTTCACATTATTCCATTTAACCCATTTTCGCATCATACCAAACACACCATTATTTCATTTCACCATGTAAGACCATTAATCATTTAATTCATTTCAAAACAATGTAAATAAGGAAATATAATTTTAATGGATCTATCTCTATACCCTTATGTCCATCCAATTATCATGATCCCATCAGATCATTGTAAATAATATCATAGTAGTAAACACAATTCTATTACTCATTGAAAAACTCATTAATTAATCTTTTAAAACATCAGTTGTCTTCTTTGAAAAACTAAAACATTCTATGAGACATGTATTTCCATTTTCAACCAAATCCAGAAACTCGTTAATCCATTTTCACAAAAATGGAACCTTGTTTCAATTTCAAACACTTTTTAAAATTCCATACTAAAACCACTTTTTATATCACTTTGAAGTCAAAACCTCCTTTTAAAACATATCTTACCATCAAACATCATTTTCCACCAATAAATCTATAATCAGTTCAAAACCACAATCATATCATCAAACCCAATTCCAAACCATTCAAATATTTACCAAATCCAATTTATGTTTCATTTAAATAAAACACATATCAAATGTATTTTTACTACATATTCTCCCTCATAATACCCATGTTCATGATTTTCTAAAAAATTTCACATCGTGCAACAGTCTAGATTACCCCATGTGTATCCCTAGATTCTATTTTATATCATCAACAAACCCAAAGGAGACCGTGAATGTCCTCACACCGCCATCTAGGCTCCAAATCACATTTTGTAACCCATGAAATCAAGACACAACATAAAATTGATATAATATAACTATATACACATATAAAACATCAAGATACTGGTGAAATGAGTAAATACCACATTCCACATGACCATTAATGAATTATTTCTTAGTCTCTACCCTTGATTCAGACTCAATACCACTATAGAGCCCCATCCTATAATTTTATAGAAAATCATGGATTTTATGGATTCCAATGAAGAGGCGATATTCGAAAATACCTAATAAAGGAAATAGGGATAAAAGGAATATTACACTCAACCGAATCATCAATTCGCACAAAAACACACTCAAAATTCACATAAATAAAAAGAGAATAATCCATTAAGGTGGCGGGGTAAGTTGATTCATCGCCATCAGTAGAGGGGGTTTAATGTGAGGAGAAATATGGTGGGGATCTAAATTATACATATTGAAAAACTTTTAATTATTCAACTTTTAATGGGCCATAATGTATACTCACATTGTTTTTTAAACCATGTCCAAACCAATAGAAATCCACTATCTATGAAATGAATGGTCTCACAGTTATCAATAGGTACCCACATAGATTGGATAATGGTGCGATAACTATGAAATATACTCTAACTAAAGGGGTCACCATTCTACAAGGAATCATGATCATGGTGTACGTTTTACTATAACCATTCTCTATGCACTGTTTTGATACATTTCCCCACTATTAATTCCCAACTCCCCCTAAACACTTCCAAAACTACTCAACCTATTAAGACTCACTTCCTTAACCACTAACGGTTATTTGAACGAAACATTTAACAATGAAATAACTTCACTATAGATCATGATCTTATAAACTCGCCACCTTATGTTGGCGCATCCTCTAGAAAAACATTAATGAATTTACAAGACATCGAGACCAAAATGATTAGACCATTAATCCACCAATTATCCTTTTCCTTTTGAGATTCTCCTTGAACTTGTCCATATTGTAAAAAAGCTCTGACCATAGAAACAACCCACCCCCAACAACAATTCACTCACAAATATTCACAATCACATTCCAATTCTCTCTGGGGAGACCTCATCTTCTTCCCATCATTTCCAGTACCAAGAAAAAGAGAAATGACTGGTAAATTACACAAAATCACCATAGGAAAAGATACTAATTATACATTATATTACCATGGATGAACCCAAGAGTATAATCTCAGTCTAAACCACTTCAGAAATAATGTCCCAAATCACTTTTCACCACCGCACATAGGGTATTTTAAAGTGCTAACATTGATCCATGCCTGAAATCACCATACCAAACATTCTAATTTCAATCAACATTACATGACCTACCGTGGTACATTACTCGAGGTCCAACAACCTTAGGTCATTTCAAACAAACGAAGTTGGCAGACCAACATAATATTCATCAATATGTTCTAATCTAGTCAAAATTCGATCTAGTTATCATAAAAAAACTGATGAACTATGATTGATCCCACCTGAGTCCATCCCACCCATACACCTGTTACACCATTAATTAACTATTTTCCCACTATAGTACTTCCCACCACATGATTCATCCTATCTTAATCATATTTTTGATAATGAGTAATAATAATATAAAAAATTATATTGAAACAACCTCAACCAAACTTTCCTAACATACCCAACGCTAATTCCAATGAACATCCCCTCAACATCCATTAGAATACCATCAAACATCAGCATCAAGCCCTCTTAGTGAATCCATCTGGAATGGATCCCTCCACTGTCAATCCTCCTTTTATGGTAAAATTTTTCTTCTTCAGAGCCCATCCCCATTTGAAAAACATGTTTACCCTTACTTATTTAACCACTGATTTTTCACAACCCATAAAATCATCTCCTTTTTTCCACCTTATTCAGGACATACAGGTTGAGTCACTTTTTTGATGCCCAACATCTATTATTGGTACGTCACCACCTTAGCATACCATGAATCATTTTCTCTTAACTAATATCTCCATCATCTGCACACGCTTACTGATGTAATCCCAAGAATCCAATGTAACATATGCTATCATGACATTCACTAGTTTTCATACCATTCTCGTGCTCCATAGCTCCCCTCACCACATATCTTACACAACCACACTGATTACCATTAGAACATTCCTAAGTCTGATATCATCACTCATCTTAGTTGATCAACACACCCAATTCCAAACTATATTTTTCCCGTTGATCCTGATAATTCACCTCACAAGATTTCCATTAACATCTGGATACCACCACATCTACTTCAAAGCATGCTCCACTGATCCATGATTTATCATAGTGCTCCCAACCCTAGGAATATCATTCCCACCTCTTTCCTCAATAATTTTAAACAATAGAACTCACACCTTGATCATAAGATGAACCTTGAACCTGGATGTCATTATTCATCCTTTTCCAAGAAAAAAATACTAACGATACCCACTACCAATCCTTATCATCTGAGAATGACATCCATGGAATTTTTTGGAATCCGGTTAATTCATAGGACCTCCTCCATTCCTGGTGGATGTTGTATTACCCCACCATATGGCTCACACACACATACCAATCCCCAGGCATATCCTAAAATGTGTCTACATTCGACCAAAACACACTCAACCCACTAGGTGTAAATACAGATCCTTTTCATCACACCTGGATGATGTAAAGTTATTTAGAATTTTTGTCTCTTTTTATAAGTATAACAAGAATTCATCAATTAACACCACACAAAATTAACCATTTTCATCAACACCTCTAACAAATATGACACCTCATCCTTTTGAAGGACTTGATCTTTCCTTAAAGCAGATGTATTGTACACAGTAGAACACATATTCCTTGAATTTTAAAACAAAAATCCCATTCCACCTCAAACTCCCTATAAACTATATCGTAAGGTCTCAAAACAATCCTACACTTCACAACCACTCCTTAAAATAAACACAAGAACCAATGTTATTTTTTGAGACGATTCCAAGGTATAAATATGATCCCTAAAAAATTGAATTTTCACTCATCATGAATTAGAATTCACCTATATAGTCTATGCTTGATATTTATAATCCAATCCACTAAGAACAATTGGTCAACCTCCCATGAGGCTTACCCGATTTCCATTGATTATTTATTCTTATCCCCAACACATACTCCATCACCCAAATCCATTAACATTTTCACTTATCCCTTTGCACAAATCCATCACTAGGAAACACACTCTATGATCCAATGTCATGGTTTGAAACGTCGACATTTTCCACATTCACCAATAATCAATGATACCCTGACCAAGATCTCTCATAGTTCATGTTAAATTCCTAATGATACTAGTTCCCTACAAAGGATATGCACCATGAATGTTCACTCGCTCTCTCTAATCCTCCCACATAAAACATAAACAACCAACTTTTTATAGCGATCATCCAACACTCCTTCCAAACACACCATGCCTTCCACACTGAACCACCATTTTCTCTATGAGACACCCAAGGATACTCGTCCACATACACTGGCGCCATAATTTGAATCACCACTCTATGATCTAGAACACAAATCACAAGGTCTCAACTCACACGAGTCACCACATTCACATTAACAATCCTAATTTAAAAACATCCATGTCACATCCCAACTGAATACAAAACAAGCATAATCTCAAAAACTAGAACAACCAACACAATAAAACCTAATATTCCTCAACCAATGGTCTCAAACTATGTATCTATCACTTAAGAAAAAACTCTTACATAGGCTCAAAAATATGTACAATGGATATCCACCCCTAGTGTCCCTAAAAGTACCTTAGTACTATTATTTATCTTCATAATTAGATATTACCATTTCAACCCACCATTTCAATTTTTCAAACATTTCATTTTCCAAACCCAAGAAATTTACACTTTCAAAACCCCTCCCACATGCCCGTCACAACAAAAATCATAGATTTATTCAAAAACACTTCTCAAGAAATAATTTATCCATCCCAAGGTTTTCTGTTTTTCAAAATACATATTAACCCACACTTCAACACCCATTATATCATTAAATGTTTTCTTTTAATACCCATATGGTTTATCATCTTCTAGTTAAAAACTTAATCATAGGTAACATATAGATGTATTGTTTATCATATGTGCCTCACATGATGCATTAACTCATACACCCTCTCATTCTGCATCTGTCCTAGATATAAAACTTTATAAATCAATATCATCACATCCAAGTATGCCACCCATGGATGAAATATTAATAGAATTTAGTGGCACAAATGATATCATCATTTCCCAACATAAGAACATGGGGTTTTCCTCATACTTGGGCTGTAGAAACCCTGGATAGAGCTCATTACAAAGCCCCAAAAATTTCATAGTCCCCAATATACCCATCTATAATAGTGATAAAAAAGAGACCTCCTATTATACCACATTGTATGGTTTCTGACTACAAGCCACTATTACCAGTGCCCCGGGTCGAGTCATCACATAACCTCGGGTGCACCTCTTTGTATGCCATATGATGTTGAATAGATGCGTGGGTCAAAATATGTACATGGGAAAACTATAACCTCTTATCGAATTGTTGTAATGTCCCAACCCATATTCCCCTAAATAGGTTTTTCGACACTGTGGGTTACATGGCATAAAGAGTGCCTCCCATTATTAAAGAGGTTATTGACCAGCAACGAGGGCCTAAGGTGTGAGAGTTGGAAGACTATGCCCTCACTTACAACTAAAATAATTAATATTGTAACATTAAATGAAATGTTGTAAAAGCCTAAACACCTATGAAATACAATACAACATTGGTCACCCACTAGGGTGGCCATATAGATACATGTAAAAATGAAACAGAATGTAAAATTATAGGCCTCTACCACTTACTCTGAGCTAGACCACGTACCATGTCTCCAAACCCAGTCAAACAACACCATCTCGATCAGATGAACTACATGACCATCTTCTCTTGAAATTCAACATAATGCCTCATCCATATCCACCATTCAACTAATTATCATCCTAAAAAGTTGACATGATTTTTACATGTACACTGCGTTTCACATGTATGCATGAGAAAAAATCTCAACAGGCCACCCTGACAAACAACCTATGAACAATCTGCTAAATGTGTATGCGAAAAAACTGTTCCTGGCCTTGCTGAAGCACAACCAGAAGGTAAGAAAACCAAATGAGATACTGCATTAGAACCTATGTTCTATAATCCATATCATCTAGGAAAGTGCCTCAATGGATTTCCATATCTATAGCCATATGATTGTTAGTCCCATACTTTTACATATATACTTAGATATTTCATTCATGTTTAAGAGAATCTAATAACAAGGAAACCAATAAGAAGTCAATCTGTGGATCAGTTATCTCAATAACCAGGATATATTGAGAAAGGTCATTGAGTTAGACATCATGGAACTCAATACATGTACAATCAATTCAATTTCTAGGTCCATAATCCCAATCGACAGATACATAGTTCAACCAATGTCTGAAGTCTCTGAGCAAGCCACGTCACCGCATGGGGGATACTCGTGCTACGCATGTGTTCACCTGTACTCACCTCCAATCACCAACAAGGATACCATATTTGAATGGTCCATTCATTAAATATCATAACCACCATAGGCACACCATATAACGACATTTAAATCATACACCATAGCCACTCTGTATAACCAAGATTGTTGGAGAACAAAGGGCCAGGCCCTCAGAGCATATTTGAGGTATCGAAATAATATTTCTAGAGCATGAAACCATGGATCCAATGAAATTTTATATTGTTTCCATATCATTTCGTATGGGGAATCCTAGTGTAAACTTGGTCTAGGTACAATTTGGGTTCCTAGGATATTTTCAGTAGAACATGTCATACGTGAGCCCATGAAATCGGGATCCAAGTTGTAGAATGTCTCAAGGAATCTCCTGGAACTGTGAAAAAGGTACATACTCAACCCAAGGCATCCACTACCATGTTCTAGATCCATGGAGATAATTCATTGGAATATATCAAACCAAACATGCATAAAAACAATTTCAAATAACACATGACTATACCCAATCATGTAAACCATTTAAATTCTATCAAATGACATTGGTATACCCACCCAGTCATCTAATGCTGAGGAGACAGTAATCATCCCCATCATAAATAAAAAACTGACGGGTCAAGCCAAGGAATTACTCTATCAGGGAATCCATGTATCATTAATGGTGAACAAGACAACATGTAATGAAAAAAAACCGTGTCCTAGGTCCCATATATATGTACCATTAATGCATCTGAAAAGCCTAAATCAGAAACCAATTCCCATGTGACCATGTCAAGGCATCTTAATATTCAAAACAGATCAAAAAAAGAACATTCAGGAATCCCAACAGAAAGGAATATGGCTCTCTTTAGTATCAACACCTACCAACCAGGAAGAATAATTGGTTAAGACCTATAAATCATAAAAACCAAGTCAAGAGATTAAAATGAGATATTGTGTCCCAAACGCCCAAACCAACACTAAAACAATAGCCCCACGAGCATACCAATTTAGCATTGGCTCTAGGTGTAACATCCCAAGTATTTAATGAATAATAGATATTTTTTATCATTGTATATTAATGAATTATATAGTGTTTTGAGGCTTAAAATGAGAATAAATCCAATCTTATCCATGGAATACACTAATATTTTTAAAAGATTGTTTTACTGCCTTTGGGTGGCAAACCATTTTTAAATCAAACTTTTGACAATTTTATAAGCTCTATTTGTCGAAATAAACTTATTCTTTATGATTGGGACATTGAAATTTACTTTGGGTAAATTTTTGGTATTTTTCCGATAGAGTTTATTTTTTAATTAATAGTGAAAAATGTTGTATTTTAATTCAAAACCTCTTTTATATCTAATTTATTTATATGATTAGATTATATTTTGAATTGGTTTTAAAGTGAAATTTGAATATATATTTACCATTTAATCCAATACTAGTCATTGTAATTAATTTCACTTCGAAATTGGACTTAAACTAGTGTTAATATTTTGATACTTATTGTTTCATAAAAACACGCTATTTTCTCTGACAGTGGGACTTAATTATTAAATTGATTAATTTAACTTATATGTTTGGAATTTTGTAAAATAGACATCATTTTTGAATTCGGAATATCAAATATATCTTAGGGTGATGTTTTGGTATTTTTCTGAAAAACTTCAATTTTTGATGAATAGTGAAACCACTAAGTGGTACTTAAAAACTGATTTTTCGTTTAAATGAAAATTTACCACCTCTGTGTTTTGAATTTCATAAATCCGACATAAATGGTTGTCATTAAGAAGTAAAATGTGGTTAAATGAGATTAAAATAATTTTTTGGTGAATAGTAACTTTTAAGTTTTTAATCGCGATTAGAGGTAATAAGTGTAGTTTATGGTAAAAATAATGTTTTAATAATATGAAATGACCTAGACACATGTCCTAACCTTATTGGATGTGTCATGTCCGACCAAAAAAATCCATGGGTAAACTTGGGGACCCCATGGAGCCACTTTGGGAGGAAAATGACATTAATACCTTTTTATTTAATGTTAAAGTAAAAATGTCACAAACAAGAGTTATTTTTCTAAAACAATTTTTACATGGGGATATACAAGTCAGATATTTATCTATAAATAGTCATTAGAAATATAATAAGATTTCCTACATCATAGTATTTTTTTTATAATTTTTATACATTGAATAAATTAAATTATTTATGACACCATGATGATGTAGGGATGACCTCATTATTTAACGATTTAAATAAAATGAAAAGATAATGTAAAATAAAAGACCTACCATGTAAAAATCCTATTGGATGGGTGTATTTAAAACTATTATCACCATATCCTAGAGATATATAATTTTGGGACCTTTTAAATCAGAAAATAAGTTTATAAAAAAGTATCCTTTTGTAACTTTCCAAGAGTGCCCCTCCTCTCCTCTTATAAAAGGCCCCCACCTCTACCACCTTACCCACACTTCCAAAGAATTTTTATCGGAAAAACCCTGCCCATTTTGTCTCTCCACATCCATATATAACTCCTATAACCCTCACTTTGGTCATAAGTCTTCCCAAGGAAGCCTTTGATCTCAAATAAAAAAGAGTTACCCGATTTAAAGGTAGTGTGTTCTATTGTGTTCTTATGTTTTATTTTGCTTCTACAACCCCCTAAAATCTTTTTATTCATTTATTTTGTAAAAACACCAGTATCTTCCATATACTAGGATGTTGTTATAAGATGTATTCGAGCTACACTTACACACACTGAAGTCTAATGGTTAAAGAACATAATGTTTCCGTGGATGGCGAATTTCTGCCTCATGAAATGATGATTGTTCAATATTATTTTAACACCTTCAATGGAGGCCATTAAGATTAAACTATATTAATATATGATATATAATATTTTTATGGTTTACTTAAGCTTCTGTATTTTTCATTTATGGCATACCTTAATGGTTTCCATTATGGTTAAACGCGATATCTTCATTTTAGGAAGTGCGGACTACCGCCCCCTCAAAGTGATTTGATTCGTTAATGCCATATGTGGGACGTATAAAGGATGTAATTAATGGTATTATATATGATATTATACTGGAATTATAATAAACCTTTATATAATTATTATTCCATTCCATAAAATTAGAAATAGAAATGAAATTTGCGTTCATGCGTACGTACGGCTTACTGTCTCCATGAACGGTGCATTTCATTTCTTACCTCTAAACATGGTGTAATATTATAAATTCATGTATATACTGAATATATATGATATTTATGATATCTAAATCATGATTATAACTCTGGATATAATGGATACATGAACAACTTGTAATTATAAAGAGTTTATTTTTGACTCAAGTACCAATGATCGTTAAAATGACCGTTATTAACTTAAATAATTACACAGTGTTAATGACATGGTAATAAGTGACATAAAAGGAATAATGAACTTGAAAAAGGTTCTTAATAAAGTATAAATTAACTCATGTTTATTATTCAGGAGGTTAAATAACGATCTATTCAAGTCGGACCCGAGGTAAGGGACTTCGTCTCAATCTCCATTCATTGAGGAATATTTTGTTTTATACACATCTTTCTTTTTTATGGTGTATAAACCCCTTTGAATTTTACGTTTATTCAAAAGAAATCTTTTTTATACGAAGCGTTTACTAAATGAAAAAAGGGAATTTTTTTTTCGTACGTATGCGGCGACAACGACTTCTCTACCACCGTGACCATTATTTGAGTTTCAGATTACCCTACAAGACATACTGTTTTTTAAAAGAAAAATAAATACCATGTTTTACTTTTCATTTATTTTCGTATTGAAAATGGTTTTCATAATGTTTTTATTATATCAATGTGTTGTATTGATATCTTGTGATTGAAATGTGTAAATATTATGTTTCCTTTACGCATGTTTTATATGATACGATAATGTTATGGTTCTTGGGAATTGTTATGAAGACGGGTGGTTCTGTGATAAACTAAGGGAGGGTGAGCCCGATATAGCTCTCCAATGCATTGGGTAACGCGAAGGAGTTAAACGTTAAGGTTTCTCCGAATATATTTAAGGAATATACTGTGATGGGTATTCCAAACGTAACCAATAGTGTTACTCCCTATGTAAGAATGTTATGAATGCCTCAAGTTACCTTAATGTCTTATGATTTCTATGATTTATTCATAATTTGATGAGGTAAGTTAAAGTGCTTATGTTGTATGAGTAGAGTATAATTTCATTGATTCTTATGTATACATGTACTCATATTTCCTTTCCATATTTTTATATCCCTTACTGAGCTTTTTATGCTAATCCCATGTTTTTGAAATGTTTTTCACAGGTCAAGGGAAGGGTACATGATATGATGATAGTGTCAAGGATGTTTCAGGAAAGAATCCATGTTTTATTTTAAATATGTTTCCGTTGATGGGAAAGACGAATTCTATCTTTAATGTAACCACTTTGTCTAAATGTGGAATATAATGCAAGTTTTATGATCTAATTCTCCCAAACTCTAAACATGAAAAGATCCTCAATGTGTAATCTGGTAATAACTCAAGATTAAGTAAGGTTTAAGGCTGGGGCCTTATAGTTTGTATCAGAGGTCAGTTTAGATAACTTTAAGAGTTATAATCCTATATAATGATTATCCAAAAATATTTTTTATGGTCAAATTGAAATGATATAGCATTTGATGATTACCATGTTGCTTCACCAAAGATATTTCTGTGTTAAGAATGGTTTTTCATAGAGGAAACAGAACAGATTTTCTAGGAAGGCATACAGAGGGAAATGACCTTTCAAATCAGTATCCTGAGATGGTCAGAATAAAAAATAAACAGTTTGTTGCAGTGTTGGCTCAATTTACTCAGGTGAAAAATGTTTGTTGTTTTTATTTATGATATTTTGGTGTTTTCTAAAGGTAAATAGGAGCATGAAATACATTTAAGGGTTCTTTGGAAATCCTTAAAAGAAAAGAAATTGTTTGGGAAATTCAGCAAGTGTGAGTTTTGGTTGCAACAAATTTCATTCCTTGTCCATACTGTTTCTAAAGATGGGATAACTATTGATCCTATGAAAAAAAAGGTTGTTGAATAATGGACAAGACCCACAAATGTAACAGAGATTCGTAGTTTCCTTTGTTTGGCAGGCTATTACTGAATGTTTGTTAGAAATTTTTCACGGTTATCTAGTACAATGAGTAAGCTAATTCGGAAGGGTGTTAAGTTTATCTCGACAAAAGAATGTGATGATTGTTTTTAGGAATTGAAAAGAATACTGGTGAATGCTCCAGTTTTGGAACTACCGTCCAGGAATGGGGAGTTTGTTATCAAAAGTGATGGTTCATTGAAAGGACTTGGTTGCATCCTAATGCAGAATGATCAGGTAATTTCTTATGCTTCACGTCAGTTGAAAACTCATGAGATAAATTATCGTACACATGATTTGGAATTAGCTGTAGTTGTTTTCGCTTTAAAAATTTGGAGGAATCATTTGTATGGAGTAAAGTGTAGAATATATACCAATCACAAAAGATTAAATTATATATTCACTCAGAAATAATTGAACATGAGGCAGAGGAGATGGCAAGAATTAATCAAGGATTATGATTGTATAATTCATTAACATCCTTGAAAATCAAATAATGTGGTTGATGCTTTGAGTCGAAAAAGTAATGCTTCATTAGAAATGTTGCATTTGGAACGTGATCCTTTTGTTAACGATTTGATGAACTTTGGCAAAGATGTTGTTGGTGCAGGATTTCCTTCTGTTTTGTTTCAGGTATTAGTGAAATCTTCTCTATCAGACAGAATTAAGAAAGCACAGAATCAATACAGTGAGTTGTAGAAAAGGGTAGAGCTGGTTCAGAAGGGTAAGTTGCCTGAATTCCATATTGATAATGATTTTGTTTTGAGATTTGGGAATAGATTGTGTGTGCCGTGTGATTCACAGTTGAAGAGAGATTTGTTATGTGAATATCATAGTTATCCATTTTCAGTCTATCCTAGAAGTACTAAGATGTATAGAGATCTTCGGGAGTATTACTGTGGGACGGAATGAAAAGGGATATTGCTGATTTTACTGTAAAGTTTTTGACTTGTCAACTTGTTTAAGTAGAGTGAAAATTTCCAAAAGGGATGCTTCAGCCTTTACCAGTACCCGAGTGGAAATGGGAGAATATATCCATGGAATTTTTTGTGGGATTACCAAAGACATCACGAGGTAATAATGCAATCTGGGTTATTATTGATCGCTTGACTAAATGTTCTCAGTTCCTTGCTATACAAGATACTTTTTCCCTATATCAACTTTCCCGTTTGTATCTTAAAGAGATAGTCTAGTTACATGGAGTTCCTCTCTCCATTGTATCTGACCGTGATCCTAGGTTCACTTCTAACTTTTGGAAAGGCCTTCAGAAGTCGTTGGGTACTGAATTAAATTTTAGTACAGCTTTTCATCCTCAATCAGATGGGCAGTATGAATGAAAAATTCAGACTTTGGAAGATATTCTACATTCTTGTTCGATGGATTATCAGGGAAGTTGGAACCAACATCATTCTTTGGTTGAATTTTCATATAATAACAGTTTTCATTCACGTATACAGATGGCACTATTTGAGTCGTTATATGGGAAGCGGTGTCGAACTCCAGCTTTCTGGGCCGAAGTGGGTGAAAGGAAGCAAATGGGACCAGAATTGGTAGAAGAGATGACAGAAAAAGTTTAGTTGATACAGAAACACATGAGAACAGCTCAGAGAAGGCAGAAGAGTTATGCGGATAACCAGAGAAAGGATCTATCTTTCTAGGTAGGTGATCATGTTTTTCTCAAAGTCTCACCATGGAAAAGTGTGATGCGATTTGGTAAGAATGGAATGATGAGTACAAGGTTCATTGGACCATATGAAATTATGGAGAGAGTTGGATCAGTTGTTTACCTAGTGGCTTTACCTCCTAGTTTATCTCAGGTACACAATGTTTTAAATGTTTCAATGTTATGGAAGTAAATGCCAGATCCATCTCATGTTTTGAGTCCAGAGGTAGTTCAGCTGGAAGAGAACCTATCTTATAAGGAACAACCAGTACAGATTCTTGACCATTGGGAGAATGTGTTACAGAATAAGGTTATTCATCAGGTAAAGATTTTATGGAAAACCCATATGGTTGAAGAGGCAACATGGGAATCTGAAAATGCAATGAGGGCTAAATACCCCCACTTATTCGATAAGTAAATAAATTACGAGGACACAATTTTATAAAGGGGGGAAGGATGTAACATACCCTTTAAGTAATGAATAATAGATATTTTTTTTATCTATGTCTATTAATGAAATAGATAGTGTTTTAGAGGCTGAAAATGAGAATAAATCCAATCTTATGAATAGAATACACTAATATTTTTAAAAGATAGTTTTACTGCCTTTTTATGGCAAACCATTTTGAAATCATACTTTTGACAATTTTATATGCTCTATTTGTCGAAATATAATTATTCTTTATGATTGGGACATTGAAATTTACTTTGGGTAAATTTTTTATATTTTTCCGATAAAGTTCATTTTTAATGAATAGTGAAAAGAGTTGTATTTTAATTCAAAACCTCTTTTTAATATAATTTATTTATATGATTAGATTATATTTTGAATTACTTTTAAAGTGAAATTATAATATATTTTTACCATTTAATGCAATAGTGGTTGTTGGAATTAATTTCACTTCGAAATTGGACTTAAACTAGTGTCAATCTTTTGATACTTATTGTTTCATAAAAACACGCTATTTGCTCTGACAGCGGGAATTAATTATTAAATTAATTAATGTGACTTATATTTTTTGAATTTTTAAAAATAGACATCATTTTTGAATTCGTAATATCAAATATATCTTAGGGTGAAGATTTGGTATTTTTATGAAAAACTTCAATTTTTAATGAATAGTGAAACCACTAAGTGGTACTTAACAACTGATTTTTCGTTTAAATGAAATTTTACCACCTATGTGTTTTGAATTTCAAAAATACGACATACATGGTTTTCATTCATAAGTAAAATGTGGTTCAATGAGATTAAAATAATTTTTTGGTGAATAATAACTTTTAAGTTTTTAATCGCGATTAGAGGTAATTAGTGTAGTTTAAGGTAAAAATAATTTTTTAATAATATGAAATGACATAGACACATGTCCTAACCTTATTGGATGTGTCATGGCAGAACAAACTGTCCATGGGTCAATTTGGGGACTCCCTGGAGCCACTTTGTTAGGAAAATGACATTAATACCTTTTTATTTATTGTTAAAGTAAAAATGTCACAAACATGAGTTATTTTACTAAAATAATTTTTACATGGGGTTATACAAGTAATATTTTTGACTATAAATAGTCATTGGAAATATAATAAGATTTCCTACATCATAGTATTTTTTTTATAATTTTTAGACATTAAATAAATTCAAATATTTAAGACACCATGATGATGCAGCGATGACCTCATTATTTAACGATTTAAATAAAATGAAAAGATAATGTAAAATCTAAGACCTAAACATGTCAAAAAACTATTGGATGGGTGTATTTCGAACTATTATCACATTATACTAGAAATATATAATTTTGTGACCTTTTAAATCTGAAAAGCATTTTATAATAAAGTATCCTTTTGTAACATTCCAAGAGTGCCCCTCCTCTCCTCTTATAAAAGGCCCCCACCTCTACCACCTTACCCACACTTCCAAAGCCTTTTTCTCGGAAAAATACTACCCATTTTGTGTATTCACATCACTATATAACTCCTAGAAGCCTCATTTTGGGCAGAAGTCTTCCCAAGGAAGTCTTTGAGCTCAAATAAAAAAGAGTTACCTGATTTAAAGGTAGTGTCTTCTATTGTGTTATTATGTTTTATTTTTCTTCTCCAGCCCCCTAAACTCTTTTTATTCGTATATTTTGTAACAACACCTGTATCTTCCTTATTCTAGGATGTTTTTATAAGTAGTATTCGAGCTACACTTACACACACCTACATCTAATGGATAAAGAACATAATGTTTCCGTGGATGGTGAATTTCTGCCTCACGAAACGATGATTGTTCAATATTCTTTTAACACCTTAAAAGGTGGCCATTAAGATGACACTATATTTATATATGAAATATAATATGTTTATTTTTTACTTAATCTTCTGTATTTTTCATTTATGGCATACCTTTATGGTTTCCATTATGGGTAAACGCGATATCTTCATTTTAGGAAGTGCAGACTACCGCCCCCTCAAAGTGATTGGATTCATTAGTGCCATATGTGGGACGTATAAAGGATGTAATTAATGGTATTATATATTATATTATACTGGAATTATAATATACCTTTATATCATTAGTATTCTATTCCATAAAATACGAAATAGAAATAAAAGTAGCGTTCATGCGTACGTATGGCTTACCGGCTCCATGAACAGTGCATTTCATTTCTTATCTCTAAACGTTATGTAATATTTTAGATTCATGTATATACTGGATATATATGATATATATTATATCTAAATCATGAGTATAACTATGGATATAATGGATACATGAACAACTTGTAATTATAAAGAGTTTATTTTTGACTCAAGTACTAATGATCGATAAAATGACCGTTATTAACTTAAATAATTACATAGTGTTCATGACATGGTAATATTGATATAAAAGGAACAATGAACTTGAAAAAGTTTCTTAAGAAACTATAAATTAACTCATGTTTATTATTAGGGAGGTTAAAGAACGATCGAGTCAAGTCGGACCCAAGTTAATGGACTTCGTCTCAACCTCCATTCATTAAGGCATATTTTGTTTTATACACATCTTTCTTTTATCAAGTGTATAAACCCCTTTGACTTTTAAGTTTATTCAAAAGAATATTTTGTATACGAAGTGTTTACTAAATGACAAAAGGGAATTTTTTTTTCGTACGTATGTAGCGACAACGAATTCTCCACTGCCGTGACCATTATTTGAGTTTCGGCTTCTTCTACAAGCAATACTGTTTTTTAAAAGAAAAATAAATACCATGTTTTACTTTTCAATTATTTTGGTATTGAAAATGGTTTTCATAATGTTTTTATTATAACAATGTGTTGTATTGATATCTTGTGATTGAAATGTGGAAATGTTATGTTTCCTTTATGCATGTTTTATGTGATACGATAGTGTTATGGTTCTTGGGCATTGTTATGAAGACGGGTGGTTTCGTGATAAAATAAGGGAGGGTGAGACCGATATAGCTATCCAATGCATTGGGTAACGTGATGGAGTTAAACGTTAAGGTTTCTTTGAAGAGATTTAGGGAGTATATTGTGATGGGTATTCCAAACGTAACTACGAGGGTTACTCCCTATGTAATAATGTTATGAATGCCTCAAGTTACCATAATGTCTTATGATTTCTATGATTTATTCATTATTTGATGAGGTATGTTAAAGTGGTTATGTTTTATGAGTAGAGTATGATTTCATTGATTCTTATGTATACATGTACTCATGTTTCCTTTCCATATTTTTATATCCCTTACTGAGCTTTTTAGGCTCATCCCAAGTTTTTGAAATGTTTTTCACAGGTCAAGGGAAGGGTACATGATATGATTATAGTGTCTAGGAAGTGTCAAGAAAGAATCCATGTTTTATTTTAAATATGTTTCCGTTGATGGGAAAGATGAATTCTATCTTTTATGTAACCATTTTTTTTAAATGTGTAATGTAATGCAAGTTTTATGATCTAATTCTCTAAAACTCTAAACCTGAAAAGATCCTCAATTTGTAATATTATAATAACTCATGATTAAGTAAGGATTATGGATGGGGCCTTATACTAGGTGACAAATAGACACCATCCCTATCAAAATATGAAATACTAATTGGTTTTTTCAATAAATAGGTCATCAGTGGGGTGCCAAAATTTAAGCACTAAAGAGGAATCCAATTCAGGATCCACCAGCAAAACATGAGTGAAGACATCCTTCTTGGTATCCTTAGTTAAAATGTAATGGAAGAATCGTACACAAGATACGTGAATGATAAAAAAATAAGAATCCTATATGAGGGATCTTCTTAATGGTACAAATGAGATGGATCCTTCATGGAACACCCTAGATAAGATAATAAGAAAAGGCATCCCTAAGGGGATCCTCCAAATCATCTTGTATCATGGTCTCATAGTCCAAAAGTTTATGTATCAACATGGGAATGTCGTCAAAATAATTGGTAACAAGAGATTACTTTAGCTCATCCCCGATAAATGTCTCTAGTAGGTTGGTCTGCACCCCCAATAGATCAGTCAGGCTTAGGTCTCACTATTAGGAGACAACATAATATCATAAGCGGATGAATAACCTCTCCATTTAGATAGAAGTCCCAAAACACCCCTTAGGAATCCTTAAAACACACCATGGGTTTCACCGTTTTGATATACAAGGAAGACCACACACAATTGTCTAATATAGGGTCCAAATATGACATATGGGAAATATATCAAAAAAAATAAATGGATTACTAGGGGAAGTACACTATGTGGCCCCATGGGTATATGGTGTGCACTCCTGCAACCCCACCTGGGCATGTATTTTCTCTATCCTAGGTGTGTACAAGCCCTAAGGACATGGCATGTAAAATGGGTACATGGTATGTACCATAAATGGGGTACATGCTAGTGTCCCTCAACCAGAATGGCCTTCTAGTTGGTGAATCCATGTACTTATACATGTAGTTCTACACACACTAGGCATAGTTGTGTACTCTACATGGTCTTGTACACTAACACACATATCCATTCCCGGGAACTTGGCCACACGACCATGTTTTGGTTCAGGACATGTATACCCCATACATGGTATGTACCCCTAAAAGCATCATCTTTCCAAAATTGGAAGAAAACATTTTGTTTCACCCTAGCCTACATGTCATATAACCTAGATTCCCAAGAAAGGAAACCCTCAGATCACTCAAATCACTCATTTTTAACACCTAAACAACATATCGGGCCTCAAGAGCCAACAAGAATGAAATATATGGTTATAAAAACATGAAACAATGATTTTAAATTATTTTTGAATAAAATATAAATTTTTTCCAACTTTTAGGTGGAAACCTCCAAAGCCTGGGTCAATTTGATGGTCCTCAGTCACTACACGCCGAACAAGCACGTCGAGGGCCAGGCAGAAGTACATCCTTCTCTCCATATCCCTTTCTCATTATCCATACCTCTTTTCTCTCAAAATCCAATTCAATTGGTGAATATTCATAGAAGGAATCCATGAGAAGGAAAGAGTAAAAGTATAAAAGAAGAGAATGAAAAAGAAAAATAGAAATGAAAATGGAAATGGGGCTCGGGCCGGCCCCGGTGCCTTACCTGAGTTTATGACTCACCAAGGCTAAGCATGTAATGAACCAATGATTTATAAATGGAATTCCCCTATTATAATTTTCAAGTATTGTATAATAAAATTATGTAGCACAATGACATAATATGTGTTCATTAAACATATCATTTTGAGTTCCCTATTTTGAATTTCGAAAATCTAACATACACAGTTACATTCAAGGTGATTTTTGTAGTCTAATAGAAAAAACATAATTTTTGGTGAATAGTAGAATGAAATTATGAATAGTAATGTACATTTATGAATATTAATCTAAAACTTATGAATAGTAAATCAACCAAAAACATAGTAACTTCACCCATGAATGATTAAATCAAATTTAGGCATCTTATAGGTGGTAATATAACCATATTAAAAGTATTTATATTTTTTATAGTCCTAATTATTTAATTATACTTAATTAATTAATTTAAAATAAAATTTATTTTCATAAAATATTTTCATAAATTTATAATTTCTATGACTTTGGAAATTATGATAATTTTATATGAACTTATTTAATTTTTGAAATCAATTTGAAATGTGTTTTTATTTTAAAATCGTTTTTTTCAAGTAAATTATAATTATAATTTGAAATTAAATTAATAATATTTAGAAAATTATTTATGATAAATGGAGATATGTTTTGGATTCTACACTATTAAAAATGTTATGGGTGAATTTTTTGTATTTTTCTAAAATACTTGATTTTTTAGGAATAGTGAAATGTTATTATTAACATGATGAGATAAATACATTAATTATAGAGTCATGTATGATGTTATTTTAATGTTAGACCAATTGGTTCTAACTAACATGAACTTATTACTATTCTTGGTCATGGAATCATCAATTATACTTGTCTTGTAGTCAACTAATAAATTAATGAATATAATTTTGAGAGAACCCCTCTCCCCTCCACAGCATATATCACCCTTCCCTATAACACCCGAGACATTTATGTTATAGAAATCATCAGAAGAATCTTTCACTACACACAAAACATTTTTGTCTTTCTTTAGACGCCATCACGACCTTCCTCGATAACTTGCATCGTACACAATACCGAGTTTCACAAAACAACGATATGCTATTAAAATATTATTAAAACTAGGAATTATGAATAGTAATAACAACATTTTGAGATTTTGTAAATTTTATTTTTCAAAATTGACTTCATTTTTGGATTCGGATTTTCGAAATTAGCCTAGGGTGAAATTTTGTTATTTTTCTGAAAACATTCAATTTTTGATGAATATTGAAACCACTAAGTGGTAGTTAAAAAAACTGAATTTTTCATAAAACATAATTTTACCACTTCTGTGAGTGGAATTTCAAAAATCTGAAAGACACGGTTGATGTCAGTAAGTAAAATGTGGTTCAATGAGATGAAAATAATTTTTGGTGAATAGTAACCTTTTACTTTTATTTACCACCGTTAAAAGTAAATAGGGTAATTAAGGGTAAAAATGATATTATTATTATTACCCTAAAAAATGTCCTAATTCTATTGGATAAGTGTAATTCGAACAAAAACAACCTTAGGAATAAAATATGACCATTTAGGCCCACTTGGATTAGATTAGGTCATTTATTATTAATTTATTTAAAGAAGGGTTAAAATAGTTAAAATCAATGTTTAATAAGTATATAACTTTTAATATAGGGTTATAAATAAGATAAATTCGACTATAAATATTCATTAGAAAGATAAAAGGATTTTCAACATAATGATATTTTATTTGTAATTTTTAGACTTTAAATAATTTAATTTATTTATGACACAATGATGATGTAGTAATTATCTTATTAATGAAATATTGACATAATTAATGTTATAAATATCCAAATAAATATAATTCGAGACTTTTTATGAATTCCAATAATTTTATAGGTTAATATGACATGTTAGTATGGATTTAAATAACTTTTTTCTAACTAATCATTATGTTATGATTTTCAAAAAAATCAATTACTAAATAGTTTCAAAATTAACATAGAATAGTTTTTAAAACAAATATTATATTATTAATTGTTATTCTATTCCTAAAAATCTAAGGTTCGGCCAAATGACTTATATAAACTTATATATATTAATAATAAACAACCTGGGTTTCGTTTTTCTGCTTATAGTATGTTTATTAACCTTATAGTATAAGAACACAAGAACACACGATAAAAGTAAAATTACTTAACTTAATGTTAACTCTAAATGATAAGGTTAAAATAGGAACATAAACTTGTCTAAATTTTATTGGATGAGAGTATTCCAACCCATCCCCACCTTATATTCTAATTAAATCAATTTGGAGATATTTAAAACCGAATTTGGCTTTATAATGAAATAATATTTTTAGTTTTTCCAAAGGAGCCGCTCTCCTCCATTATAAAAGGACACCTCCTCCCCCTCTTCCTCACACCAATTTGAGCCTTCAAGCTCAGCCAAACCCTGCCAATTTCTCCTCTCCACTTCCCTAGAAACATAATAGTGGTCCTGTTCTTCTTCAACGACCAATTTTAGTGCCCTAAAAGGAGGCCTCAAAGAGGCGCTTCAATGAAGAGGTAATGTCCATTACCAATTCTTTCAACTTTATTTCTTCTTCCACTTATTCTTCTTTAGTTGTTTAATTATGAAGTAATAACATCAGTATCACTCATATACTGATATTTTATTATAAGTATAAGACAACCCTATTTCACCACTTATCTAACCTATGGAAAAATAAATCATGACACGTGGGTACGTACGGAATACCGTCTACACGCCATGGTGTAATATATTTTCCACCACCATGTTACATTGATGGGTATAATGGTGTGAATAATGACTATATATGACTATTGTAAAGTTTTATTGATTCTGAAATAGTATAAAAACACTCAAATACAATTCAAAAATCATAGGAATGATGTCATCGCTCATGCGTACGTACGGAATACCGTCTCCACGATGTGATGTGACTCGTTCTACACGATCTTCATTGCATAATGATTATATAAATTAGTTGAGTGAATAAATATGATATATGTTACACTAATACCATTCTGGAAATGAGGTATCTATAACCTAAAATGAAGGATAAGAATTTATTCGACAAAACATGCATAAGAACAAAAACTAATAAACACCCGAATAAACAAGTAGTAATGAAATATTACAAATATAATGATAAGAATATGACCATATATGATATCATAAAAATAATTATGATTCTGGAATAAGTCAATAACATTATTTTAATCATTATACAGGAGGTTCAGATACTTACGAAGAAAATAGGACCTAAGGTAATGGAAAATATCACAATATCATTTTTATCCGAGATTGTTTACACTTTGGTATTTACTGGGGTGTATTTTATCATCCACATCCATGTTTCCTTAATATGTAATCCACTTAAAATTGTTTAAATCCTATTTTACACTTCAGTGACTTTTAAGTAAAAGATATGAAAGGAATCTTTTGTCGTTTTTCGTATGAGGTACTTTTTTGACTTTTCCGAAAAAAGTACGAGAAGAATGTTTTTTAACTAATACAGCATGAATGGATTTTTAAAACATTATTACCAAGAATCTTCCTTTACAAGTTTTCAAGTTTGTTTTAATCAACTTCTTTTAGTTTATAATTTTATGACATGTTAAGAAAGTAAAAGTGTTTTCGTAGTAGAAATGATATTTTCCTCAAGATTGGAGTTCAAGTGTTTTATCAAAATTATTTTCCATCTAAGATAATAAAGGTTTATATTTCTATCCATATTATTACATTGATTTGATTATGTTGTGATGGAATTATATTTATGAATTCCTTTATATTATATGAATTGTTTTATGATGTCACGATGTTTATGATTCCCATTTTTATGACATTGGTTATGCAATGATGTATGATTTATTATTTTGTGGCACACATAAGAATGGTATCATTCTGAGATGGGTGGGACCTATATCTCCCTCCAATGCATTGGGTATAGATTTTATATCTCATGAGATAGACATGGCTGGAACAGCAGGTTAAACTGCTTCAGTGAAACAGGACTAAAACCAGGAATGAACTCAGTTCAGAAATGGACTTTTTCCACTAAGATAGTCTTGGAAATGAGTCTTGACTAATAAGAAATTATTCTATATGATTATTTGTGTATTCCAAAAAGTTTCATATTTTATGTTATGATTATTTGGATTACATTTCACTACTATTATTTATCCCATGTTATGAAATTATGATTTCTTTTTCAAGTTATGATTTCCAGAAGTCATGTTCTTATGTATATGATGTGATTGATATTTCGTTTGTTTACCCTTACTGAGTATTTGAGCTCACCCTTTTGTATGTTTTATTTCCGCAGGTCAGGAAGAAGGTTATTAAGTAGGATGTGCCAAAATGGGACTCTAGATGTGATGAAATAAATGGGAGGAAAAGTATATGTTTTATGAACCAGTGGTTTATGTTTCCCAGTTTCTAAAGACTCTATACCTATACGGTCCTTTCCTGGTTTTGTTATATGTTGTAATAAGTGTGCTTCAATTCTAAAGTAATAACAATGTATGTAAAGTATGGGTCATTATAGTTGGTATCAGAGGAAATGTATAGTCATCCTTTTGAAACTAGGATGTGAAAGCCTTAGTAAGAACTCTAAGGATAAATTTAAGCATAGAACACAATCTTAGTGTTTTAGAAATTTCCATGAATATCCTAGGATAAGAACTTAAGTGTGAAATTTTATTCATGATTATGTGGTTTTCCTATTATAATTAGTGTTTCTCACACTATTCTTCTTGGTTTTAGTCAATGGATGAAACCCGAAGGAACCGTGTTATTGTGGAATGTGACGGGAAATGCAATGATTGTCCCCCTGAGCAACCATATGTTATGGGAGCTGGAATGAAAAATCATGTATCCATGCTCACACATCTTTCTCAAGATAAGAATCATGCAGGACTTCCAAACGAGAAAAGTAAGGAACAACTTTCTGTTGAATCCTTCATGAGACAGTGTCCACCTTCATTCAGCGGGTCTACTGATACATTAGTTTCTGAACAATGGATTAGTACTACTAAAAAGATATTTTTAGTTCTTCAATGTTCTGAACATGATAAAGTCATCTGAGCAGTGTATCGTTTGGAAGGTGATGTTGATAAATGGTGGAATCTTATTAAGAATACGAGGCAAAGGGATGAAATTTAGTCCATGGAATGGGACGACTTCAAGAACTTATTTTTCAATAAGTACTTCCCTCGTATTCTCCGAAAAAAGATGGATAAAGAGTTACTTGAACTGAAGTAAAAGGATGATGAATCTTTTGGTACCTATGAAGAAAATTTTACAAGACTAGCAAGGTACGCTTCTGGTATTATTATCCAACCTGAGAGTAAGATCGATCGATTCTTTAGTGGCTTAAAACCAAGTCTTCAAAGGGCGTTAGCCATAAGGGACTTCAATAGCTACGAGGAAATTGTTTTATGTGCTCTCAAAGTTGAGATGGAGATTGGAGTAACTCATCAGTCATATCAGTTTGATAAGAAGAGGAAAATGGAATTCAAAAAAAAATCTAAAGATCACACTAAAAAGAAGATGAACTTTCCCTTATGCTCAAAGTGTGGAAAGAAACTTGGAGGGAGTTTTCTTAAAGGGACAAGTAAATGTTTAAATGTGGAAAGGAAGGTCATATGGCATTTGAAAGCTGCAATAATGGGAAGAAGATGTCTAATGATGCAAACAAAGGAAGGTATACACATAATGAACCTACTACACTTCAATGTTTCAAGTGCAAGGAGATGGGGAATTATGCTAATCAATGCTCAAATCCAAGGGTTGATGATGATAGTCGACATCAACAAACTCTTAAGGATAAAGACAACGGAAAGTCACATGTAATTTCTATCAGCGATGTAGAGTATGATAACGGTGAAAGGTACACATACCATCAACTCTAAAGTAGCAAATGTATTTTCTGATTCTGTATCCACCCATTCTTTTATTTCTGAATAATATTTTCAGGATATAATAGTATTAGCTCAAAAATTAGATGTTGAGTTAGTTGTGACAACCCCTAATGGCACAACAGTCGCATCAAAAGTTTATAATTCTTCTCAGATTGATGTTTTTGGGAAAGTGATTCCTAAAAATCTTGGGATCATTCCTATAGTGGAATTTGATGTGATTCTTGGCATGGATTGGCATTCTCTACATGGAGCTCATATCAATTTCCAAATAAGGGAAGCCAAATTTCATATTCCAGCTCAATCTATGATCGTCTATCGATGCAAGGATGAACATAACCATCCAGTGGAAATTTATTCCATCTTATGGGTCTTTATTCCACTAAATGTTGGTTATTTATCTGAAATGGTTGGTGAGAAACTCAGGATTAAGAATATTCCCATTTTACGGGAGTTTGACGATGTTTTTCCAGAGGAATTGTTGGGTCTTCCACCAAATCGTGACATAGAGTTTTCAATAGAACTCGTACCGGTTGATTTTCCTATTTCAAAGACACCTTATAGAATGGCTCCAATTGAGTTGCAGGAATTGAAGAAGAAACTCCAAGAGAATCTTGATAAGGGATTCGTATTCCCTAGTGCATCACCTTGGGGAGCACCTGTTCTGTTTGTTAAGAAGAAAGATGGATCAATGAGACTCTGCATTGATTATTGAGAACTTAACAAGATCACTATCAAGAAAAAATATCCTCTCCCATGAACTGATGTAGTGGTCTGGAATTACATCCAGTGGACTATAATTGATACCTATCAGGGCACTCCATGGGCGGCTACACCCCCTTGGCGGGACACACCACCATCCCCAGTGGCAGCCATTTCCTCATGAAGCCCTTGGGTGGAGAGCCATGCTTCGTCCAACGCTCACATGTGAGAGTTCCCAAGGATTGGATACATTCCTACCTCCTTTACCTCTGATACCAACTGTAGAGACCCTAAGCTTGACGTACATGGACATTACATTACTTTTGCGGAATACTTAGTACATAACAAAAACACACACACAAGGATCGTAATAGTTTAGTGTCTTTGGAAACTCAGAACGTAATCTTCTAATCATGGTGAAAGATCTTCTATATCTCCCATAAAGATCTTCCCCTTTTTTTTTCCTAAAACCTTTCTTTATATCCCGGGGAAAAGAAAACATAAAATGGTGATCTCAAATGCTCAGTAAGGGTAAACAGAAGAAATATCAATCACATCATATACACAAGCACATAACTTTTGGAAATCTTAACCTGCAAAAGAGATAAAAATTTCATAACATGGGATAAATCATGGCAGTGAAATGTAATCACAATAATCATAACTTAAAACATGAAACTTTATGGAATTCATACATAATCATAGAGAATCATTTCTTGTTAGTCGAGACTCATTGCCAAGACTATCTTAGTGGACAAAGTCCCTTTCTGAATCGAGTAACCCTCGTTTCAGTCCTGTTTCACTAAACCGGTATAACCTACCATTTCAGCCATTTCTATCTCATGAGATATAAAATCATTACCCAATGCATTGGAGGGAGATATAGGTCCCACCCATCTCATAATGAAACCATTCTTATGTGTGCCACAAAATCATAAATCATACATCATTGCATAACCCATGAAATAAAATGGGATTCTTAAACATCATGTCATCATAATCCATAAACAATTGATATCATAAGAAAATTGATATCATTTAAATCATAGAGAAATTTTACTTGAAACATACATATCAAATAATGTCATCTTAGATGGAAAATAGTTTTGAGAAAAACACTTGAAATGAATTCTTGAGGAAAATATCCTTTCTTCTTTAAAATCATTTTCTTTTCACAAAATTCCATGCAATTTTAAAAGATAAGGGTTTTGTTGAAAATAATCATGCAATCTTGTAGAGGAACTTCTTGAAAATGAGGTGTTATGAAACTGTAAAAATCCTTTCAAGCCGTATAAGTTAAAAATAACATTCTCCTTGTACTTTTGTCGGAAAAGTCAAAAAGTACCTTATATGGTAACCAAAGGAAAGATTCCATTCATACAATGTGGTAAAAAGTCAATAAAGGGTAAAAATGACTTTAAACATTCATGGAAGAATTTTAAACATTTTATAAAAACATTTTTAGAATACATGGTCATGGATGATAAACGTAACCCCAGTAAATACTTACGTATAAGCAATCTCGGATAAAAAAATGAGATTGAAAATTTATCCCTTACCTTAGGTCCGATTTGCTTTGTATGTGTCCGAAGCTCCTCTTCTTTGGAACGCTTCTTTGAATCCTCCACTTAGGGAACTAATATTGGTCTTTGAAAAAGACCAGGAACTATAGGATTATTCTAGGGAAGTGGAGAGGAGAAAATGACAGGGGTTTGCCGAGCTTGAGTGCTCAACATGGTGTGAGGAGGAGGGGGAGGAGGTGCCCTTTTATAAGGGAGGAGAGGGGCACCTTTGGAATTCTTAAAAATATTAATTTATAATAAATCTAACCCCACATAAAAACCTCCAAAAATGACTCATATTCGAATATTAGATAAGATAAGGTTGTAATATCATCAACCAATAGAATTTAGACATGTTAGGAATTTATTTTAAACATTATCAACATGATTTATCCTTATATCAATATAATTTTATTTGAGGTAATAACATTATAATTATTAAATTATAACAAATAATTACTTATTTGTTTTTAATTGTCCATAATTGGATTCTTAATAACATTTTAGATCATATAAATTTAAATTTATAATTTTGAAATATTTTGTGACTTTTAATCAATTTTATAATATGTTTTTTTTATAAAATAACAATAGTGTCAATTTTGACACTATTCATTTATTTGAATTTAAATAAAATAAATACAGAAGATATGTTCGAACTAAAAGTTTTAATAGATTCATAAAATGTCATATGTATCTTAAAAATTATTGGAGCACATTAAATAGTTCATATAATATTTATTTTATTATTTTTGAAACCATTTATTTGGTTTATCTCTTAATAAAATAAATACTACAACATTTTTGTATAATTATTTAATATACTTATTTGTTGCATAAAAATTAAAAATAAAATCCTATGATGAAAATAAATCTATTAAAGTTCACAATAATACTTTTACTCGAATTTATCATCTTAAAATCACAATATTTAAATTGTTATATTTATTAAATTATGAAGGTGACAACTTTGGAATCATTTAAAATAAAATAATATAAGTGTCATAATCGATTTTATAAGGCTCCAAATGGTCAAATATTCTTCCATTGGATGATTATGGTTTAAATTATCATGGAAACTAAGTTTTGGTTAGGTATCTGTGCATTTTATGGTCACTATTAGTTTAATAAAAACAATATTCTTGATTTTTCACTAGATAAACAATTTCTGCATCACTATTGTGTCATAATTAATGATAATTATTTAATCCCTAAAAATTATAAATAAATTTATATGATGTAGATAATTTCATTAGATTTCTGGAGACTATTCATGTTCAAAGTTTCATGAAGTTTATCACTAAATTAAAATTAATATACTTATAAGATTTAAGAGAGTGACATGTTGTCACTTTCTTTGGTTTTAATAATAATTAAGTTATTTTCATGAAAAAATGTCCATTAAATGATTCTAATCCAACCCTTAGGTGATATGGGTCAACTTTTAGTCATCAAATAGGATTTTTACATTTGTTAGGGTAATTTTAAAATATTATATTTACCCTTAATTACCCGATTTACCTTTAACTATGGTAAATAAAATTTACCGTAGTTACTATTCATAATTCCCAAAAATAAAAAGTAGCTTATTAACATAATTTGGACCCACTGATTTCAAATATGGAATCCATTTTTCCAAATTCAATACACAAAAGATGCAGAAATTAAATTAAAATTAATCCCGTTGTCGAAAGAAAACGGGTTTTTCTTTAAAACATTGCAAAAGATTGAATTGATTTAACCTACGAATTCAAGGTAAAATCAATGCTAATGACATACATTATATTAAATTGTAAAAATATATTCTATTTATACTTTAAAACCATTCAATATTATAATTTAACCAAATAAGATATTACGATGAAAAAAAGTTGTTTTTAATTAAAATATAGCGTGTTTTTACTATTCATTAAAATATGAAAGTTATCAGAAAAATATCAAAACTTTATCTAATGTAAATTTTTATATCCTGATTCAAAATAAGAATACTATTTTGTCAAATTGAACATATAAACATGTCAAAAACTATATTTAAAGTGGGTGCGCCATCAAAAGGCGGTAAAACTGCATTTTTTGAAAAATACTTATTTTACCCGAAAAATTTATTTTGTTCTTATACCATGTTCTAGAAATGTGTAAGATGAATAATAATGTTATAAAATTCAAAATTTAGTTAATACTATTCATAACGGCTAGTTCATGAAAATATTATAATAATATAACATTGTTTATTAGAACCCGGTATTGTGTACAACACACGCTATCGAGGAAGGTCGCGATTGCGTGTAATGCAAGCCAAGTCAGGGTTGTGTGTTGTGAAAGAATCCTTCATTGTTTCGTATAACAGAATCCAACCATATTTCATTTATACATTTAATATATATATATATATATATATACTCAATGTTGCGTAGAATAACTATTATCAAAATTTTGTGTAACACGGTCTAAGAATAGTGTTGCGTACACTGCAAGCTAATATGGTGTTGCGTATAGCGCAGGGTAATCTTGGTGTAGAATACAACATAAGACATTAATGAAATTAAAATAATATTTTTCATAAAATATCAGGGTGTTACATTCTACCCCCCCCCTTAAAATGAATTTTGCCCTCGAAATTCGTCTGGGTTATAAATGGTTTACTATTTGAAAGTTTCTTTGATAGAAACCCACATCGTAAAAAGGAATACCAAAAATTATCTTTAAAAACAAAAGTATGAAACGTAACGGTTACCCAAATAAACTAATCACTAGGTTTCCACATAGGTGAAAATATGGATATGGAAGAGAAATCTAACCATCATGTTCTGATGGAGAGTGGTAGAGAACATGGCTATGGAAAAGCTAGCAATCACAAAGCCATAAATTTCTGATGATCTAGGGTACCATCTGATTCATCGGGTATAAGGGCACTATGACAACATTTTTGGTTTTCAAGATCATATCCCTAAAGTTGAAAATTTGAATTAGAATAAATACTTACTTTATTTTGGTACAATCTCACTGTTGTTCTTGCCTTGAACAATTTCCACTTCATCTCTTAAATAAATGAAGATGAATTTGTTATTCGTGAAGTGTTAGCAGATCATGTGATAGAATGACAGGTCATTCCATCTGTCTCAAACAAAAGGTTAGCAAAAATCATATACATAAGTCGATCTATAGTGAGATTAATCATATATTGTTCCTAAAATGGACTTATACTTCATATATCATACTGCTTAATATAATAAAACTAGTTTATACTAAACAGGGACTTCCTGTAGGCCAGTGGTAGGTGACAAAGGCCAGTCGCACTTAGGTTGTGGGTTCGATTCCCACAGCCTTGTCCGAAGCGATGGGCTGTCGCCCGTCCTGCAGGTTGTCCTTTTTCTAAAACTATATTACTATAACATCCCATCAATAATATCGAAAAAAGTTCTATCCTAACTTATAATGTATTCCAATCTTTAGGCTTATCCATAATATTGTAGTCCATTGTCATAATATAGTGAAAACGATTACCAGATATTTAATACCATCTTTGATCCCCATATATCATAAGATATGTCTTGTTGGTCACATTCCAAACATTCAAAGTCCTTAATCATGTATTCACTTGAATACCCATTGAACCTTAGTGAAAACATGAATGCAGTTAAAAGTTACCTCTTTCCACATACCAAAATCCAAAAATTCTATATACTCAAACCATGATATAACCTTCTCCTTATATCAGTCATGAGCTCATGAATACAATCAAATACCTCATTATCTTATTATTCCTTCATTATGCGCATATCATCCACTATCCAAAAAAATATCTGAATAACATTTCATGGTTACTAGTACCATTAATCATACACTTTAAAAACATAGGAAAGGCAATAGTGTAACAATCCTTAGATGTCTCTTTATTCCATAGTACCATGAGATTACTTATACAACATTACACTTGATAAACATATAATCATTCCACTACCTTCTTAAACCATTGACCGAGCTTCAAAAATTCTTTCATCTCACATATCATTTGTAGTCTCTTCATCATCATCCACATAAATACTAACCATATGACCATACTGATTCTCTTCATGAGACTTTCCCTTAGGGCATTAGTTTGCATAATGCCCGTACATTCCACATTTAAAACATTTTACCATTGTTGATGTCGTAGCAATACCATTATCCTCATCCATGTTGTTAACTGAACCTTTTCCTTTGCATATACTTGCTTTGTGTCCTTCTTTTCCACACCCAAAGCATCTTCCAGTTCCTTTGAAACATTTCCTTGATGCCTCTTCCCACATGATTTACATAGGGGAAATTGAACTTTCTTTCCTCTATGATCATCATGAAACTCCATCTTTCTCTTATTAGCCGAGTCGGGAAACTTACAAAATTTTACTTTATTGATCATATTATGAGATTGTTGATTCGGCATAATAATTATGTTTGGACTTCCAAATCCCATTTCATTTGGTTGCTCATGAAGAATATCATTCCATTGTCCATAATATCCTCCATTATCATGAATCATCTTGTTTCCAGCCATTTTCTAAAACCCAAAAAGAATAGTGTTAGAGGAAAAAATCATAATAAAGGGAGAGTAACTTCAATATCTAACATCTTAGGTTAAATTCTACGATCGTTACCATAGTTCTAGTACTATATCCTATACGTATACTTATCCTTAGGGACATCCCTAGACATACCTTTGAAATATCTCTAGGGATCTCACTAACGCTTTCGCATCCTAGTTTCCAAAGGTTGACTAAACCTTTCCTCTTATACCAACTGTAGCGGTCTGGAATTACTTCCAGTGGACTATAGTTGATACCTATCAGGGCACTCCATGGGCAGCTACACCCCCTGGGCGGGACACACCACCATCCCCAGTGGCAGCCATTTCCTCATGAAGCCCTTGGGCGGAGAGCCATGCTTCGTCCAACGCTCACATGTGAGAGTTCCCAAGGATCGGATACATTCCTACCTCCTTTTCCTCTGATACCAACTGTAGTGGTCTGGAATTACTTCCAGTGGACTATAATTGATACCTATCAGGGCACTCCATGGGCGGCTACACCCCCTGGGCGGGACACACCACCATCCCCAGTGGCAGCCATTTCCTCATGAAGCCCTTGGGTGGAGAGCCATGCTTCGTCCAACGCTCACATGTGAGAGTTCCCAAGGATTGGATACATTCCTACCTCCTTTCCCTCTGATACCAACTGTAGAGACCCTAAGCTTGACGTACATGGACATTACATTACTTTTGCGGAATACTTAGTACATAACAAAAACACACACACAAGGATCGTAATAGTTTAGTGTCTTTGGAAACTCGGAACGTAATCTTCTAATCATGGTGAAAGATCTTCTATATCTCCCATAAAGATCTTCCCCTTTTTTTACCTAAAACCTTTCTTTATATCCTGGGGAAAAGAAAACATAAAATGGTGAGATCAAATTCTCAGTAAGGGTAAACAAAAGAAATATCAATCACATCATATACACAAGCACATAACTTTTGGAAATCTTAACCTGCAAAAGAGATCAAAATTTCATAACATGGGATAAATCATGGCAGTGAAATGTAATCACAATAATCATAACTTAAAACATGAAACTTTGTGGCATTCACACATAATCATAGAGAATCATTTCTTGTTAGTCAAGACTCATTGCCAAGACTATCTTAGTGGACAAAGTCCCTTTCTGAATCGAGTAATCCTCGTTTCAGTCCTGTTTCACTGAACCGGTATAACCTACCATTTCATCCATTTCTATCTCATGAGATATAAAATCTTTACCCAATGAATTGGAAGGAGATATAGGTCCCACCCATCTCATAATGAAACCATTCTTATGTGTGCCACAAAATCATAAATCATACATCATTGCATAACCCATGTAATAAAATGGGATTCTTAAACATCATGTCATCATAATCCATAAACAATTGATATCATAAGAAAATTGATATCATTTAAATCATAGAGAAATTTTACATGAAACATACATATCAAATAATGTAATCATAGATGGAAAATAGTTTTGAGAAAAACACTTGAAATGAATTATTGAGGAAAATATCCTTTCTACTTCAAAAACACTTTTCATTTCTTAACATGTCATAAAATTATAACTAAAAGAAGTTGATTAAAAATAAACTTGAAAACTTGTAAAGGAAGCTTCTTGGAAATAATGTTTTAAAAATCCATTCATGCCGTATAAGTTAAAAAAAACATTCTTCGTACTTTTGTCGGAAAAGTCAAAAAGTACCTTATATGGTAACCAAAGGAAAGATTCCATTCATACAATGTGGTAAAAAGTCAATAAAGGGTAAAAATGACTTTAAACATTCATGGAAGAATTGTAAAAATTTTATAAAAACATTTTTATAAAACATGGTCAGGGATGATAAACGTAACCCCAGTAAATACTTACGTATAAGCAATCTAGGATAAAAAAATGAGATTGAAAATTTATCCCTTACCTTAGGTCCGATTTGCTTTGTATGTGTCCGAAGCTCCTCTTCTGTGGAACGCTTCTTTGAATCCTCCACTTAGGGAACTAATATTGGTCTTTGAAGAAGACCAGGAACTCTAGGATTATTCTAGGGAAGTGGAGAGGAGAAAATGGTAGGGGTTGGCCGAGCTTGAGTGCTCAATTTGGTGTGAGGAGGAGGGGGAGGAGGTGCCCTTTTATAAGGGAGGAGAGGGGCACCTTTGGAATTCTTAAAAATATTAATTTATAATAAATCTAACCCCACATAAAAACCTCCAAAAATGACACATATTCGAATATTAGATAAGATAAGGTTGTAATATCATCAACCAATAGAATTTAGACATGTTAGGAATTTATTTTAAACATTATCAACATGATTTATCCTTATTTAATCAATTTAATTTTATTTGAGGTAATAACATTATAATTTTTAAATTATAAAAAATAATTACTTAATTGTTTTTAATTGTCCATAATTGGATTCTTAATAACATTTTAGATCATATAAATTTAAATTTATAATTTTTAAATATTTTGTGACTTTTAATCAATTTTATAATATGTTTTTTTTATAAAATAACAATAGTGTCAATTTTGACACTATTCATTTATTTGAATTTAAATAAAATAAATACAGAAGATATGTTCAAACTAAAAGTTTTAATAGATTCATAAAATGTCATATGTATCTTAAAAATTATTGGAGCACATTAAATATTTCATATAATATTTATATTATTATTTTTGAAACCATTTATTTGGTTTATCTCTTAATAAAATAAATACTACAACATTTTTGTATAATTATTTAATATACTTATTTGTTGCATAAAAATTAAAAATAAAATCCTATGATGAAAATAAATCTATTACCTTTCACAATAATACTTTTACTAGAATTTATCATCTTAAAATCACAATATTTAAATTGTTATATTTATTAAATTATGAAGGTGACAACTTTGGCATCATTTAAAATAAAATAATATAAGTGTCATAATCGATTTTATAAGGCTCCAAATGGTCAACTATTCGACCATTGGATGCTTATGGTTTAAATTAACATGGCCACTAAGTTTTGGTTAGGTATCTGTGCATTTTATGGTCACTATTAGTTTAATAAAAACAATATTCTTGATTTTTCACTAGATAAAAAATTTCTGCATCACTATTGTGTCATAATTAATGATAATTATTTAATACCTAAAAATTATAAATAAATTTATATGATGTAGATAATTTCATTAGCTTTCTGGAGACTATTCATGTTCGAAGTTTCATGAAGTTTATCACTAAATTAAAATTAATATACTTATAAGATTTAAGAGAGTGACATGTTGTTACTTTCTTTGGTTTTAATAATAATGAAGTTATTTTCATGGATAAATGTCCATTAAATGATTCTAATCCGACCCTTAGGTGATATGGGTCAACTTTTAGTCATCCAATAGGTTTTTTACATTTGTTAGGGTAATTTTAAAATATTATATTTACCCTTAATTACCCGATTTACCTTTAACTATGGTAAATAAAATTTACCGTAGTTACTATTCATAATTCCCAAAAATAAAAAGACGCTTATTAACATAATTTGGACCCACTGATTTCAAATATGGAATCCATTTTTCCAAATTCAATACACAAAAGATGCAGAAATTAAATTAAAATTAATCCCGTTGTCGAAAGAAAACGGGTTTTTCTTTAAAACATTGCAAAAGATTGAATTGATTTAACCTACGAATTCAAGGTAAAATCAATGCTAATGACATACATTATATTAAATGGTAAAAATATATTCTATTTATACTTTAAAACCATTCAATATTATAATTTAACCACATAATATATTACGATGAAAAAAAGTTGTTTTTAATTAAAATATAGCGTGTTTTTACTATTCATTAAAATATGAAAGTTATCGGAAAAATATCAAAACTTTATCTAATGTAAATTTTTATATCCTGATTCAAAATAAGAATATTATTTTGTCAAATTGAACATATAAACATGTCAAAAACTATATTTAAAGTGGGTGCGCCATCAAAAGGCGGTAAAACTGCATTTTTTGAAAAATACTTATTTTACACGAAAAATTTATTTTGTTCAAATACCATGTTCTAGAAATGTGTAAGATGAATAATAATGTTATAAAATTCAACATTTAGTTAATACTATTCATAACGGCTAGTTCATTACAATATTATAATAATATAACATTGTTTATTAGAACCCGATATTGCATACAACACACGCTATCGAGGAAGGTCGCGATTGCGTGTAATGCAAGCCAAGTAAGGGTTGTGTGTTGTGAAAGAATCTTTCATTGTTTCGTATAACAGAATCCAACCATATTTCATTTATACATTTAATATATATATATATATACTCAATGTTGCGTAGAATAACTATTATCAAAATTGTGTGTAACACGGTCTAAGAATAGTGTTGCGTACACTACAAGCTAATACGGTGTTGCGTATAGCGCAGGGTAATCTTGGTGTAGAATACAACATAAGACATTAATGAAATTAAAATAATATTTTTCATAAAATATCAGGGTGTTACAACTGATGACTTATTTGACCATCTAAGCGGAGTTCAATACTTTTCCAAGATTGATCTTCATTCAGGGTATCATCAATTAAGAGTCAAAATAGAGGATATACCATATACGGCTTTTCGTATGAGGTATGGACACTATGAATTTATAGTGATTCCCTTTATTATTACTAATTCCCCTGCTATCTTCATGGATCTGATGAATAGAGTCTTTAGAGACTATCTTGATTAGTTTGTGGTAGTCTTTATAGACGATATTCTTGTCTATTCAAAGATCAAGGAATTACATGGAGATCACTTGAGAATTATATTGAAGACCCTGAGAAAAGAGAAGCTTTATGCCAAATTTACCAAGTGTAAATTTTGTCTTCAAAAAGTTTCATTTTTGGGTCACATAATCTCAAAAGAGGGGATATTTGTGGATCCAGCAAAAACAGAGGTTATCAAAAGATGGTCGAGACGAACAAGAGTTACTGAGATCCGATGTTTTCTTGGTTTGGATGGATATTATCGACGTTTTGTGAAAGATTTTTTACGATTATCTAATCCACTCACCAAGTTGACTCGGAAAGGAGTTAAGTTTGTCTGGACTGAGGAATGTGAAGAGAATTTCAAGGAGTTGAAAAGAAGGTTATCGAGTGCACCTGTGCTCACACTGCCTTATAGTGGAGAAATGATTGTGATCTACAGTGATGCATCGATGAAGGGATTGGGGTGTGTTCTTATGGAAAATGATATGGTGATAGCTTATGCCTCACGACAGTTGAAAATCCATGAGGAAAATTACCCAACTCATGATTTGAAGTTAGCTGCAGTAATATTTGCATTAAAGATTTGGTAGCATTCTCTTTATGGAGAAAGGTGTGACATTTATACTGATCATAAAAGTTTAAAGTATATTTTCACAATAAAAGAGCTAAATATGCGCCAAAGAAGATGGTTGGAGATGATTAAGGATTACGACTGCTCAATCCATTAACACCCTGGGAAAGCAAACAAGGTGGAAGATGTATTAAGTTGACAAGACCATGACAGTTTATCCATGACGAGGATCAAAAAATATCCAATATTTATGGATTTACAAAGGATGGATCTTGGAATTATAATTAAAGGGGAAAAATTGTATCTTTCTCAAATTAATGTTCAACCATCTATACATGTGAAGATTAAATAGGTACAGAAAGAAGATATCGAGTTACAAAAGAAGATGAGAAATGTTCCTGAATTTAACCATGATTGTGATGGGATAATAAAGTTCAGGAATCGAGATTGTGTTCCTCCCATCCCCAAATTAAAGAAGGAGATGCTGGATGAGGCTCATAGTTCTTCATTCTCTATTCATCCTGGAAGCACAAAGATGAATAGGGACCTAAAAGAGTTCTTCTGGTGGGATGGCATGAAAAGAGATGTTGCTGAATATGTCTCTCGATGCTTGGTTTGTCAGCAAGTTAAAGGTGAGAGACAGAAGTCTATGGGGATGTTACAACCATTACCCATACCCGAATAGAAATGGGAAAACATCACTATGGACTTTTTCACCGGACTTCCTAAAACATACAAAGGAAATTATGCTATCTGGTTCATAGTTGATCGTCTTACAATGTCTGCACACTTCATCGTTATTAGAGAGGATTTATCTCTGGATCAGCATGCCATGATATATGTGAAGGAAGTGGTAAGATTGCATGGAGTCCCACTTTCTATTATATCTGATCGGGATCCGAGGTTTAGCTCAATGTTCTGGAGATGTCTTCAGCATACTCTGGATACAGAGATGAGTTTCAGCACTGCATATCATCCTCAGACAGACGGTCATTCAAAGAGAACAATTCAAACTCTAGAAGATACGTGAAGAGCATTCCCTATGGATTTAAAAGGTGGTTGGGATCAACACCTACCTTTGGTGGAATTTTCTTATAATAATAGCTTTCACTCCAATATTCAGATGGCTCCTTATGAAGATCTCTATAGAAAGAAATGCAGGACTCCAACTTGCTGGGATGAAGTTGGGGAAAGAAAGCTATTAGGACCTAATATAGTTGATGAAATGGAAGAAAAGGTCAGATCTATTCAAAAACACATAAGAGAAGATCAGAGTCGACAGAAAAGTTATGCCGACAACCGAAGAAAAAACCTATAGTCTGAAGTGGGTGATAAAGTGTTCTTACGAATATTTCCCTGGAAGAGGGTCATGATATTTGGAAAGAAGGGGAAGTTGAGCCCTAGATATATCAGACCTTTAGAAATAATGGATTGTGTTGGGAAGTTTGATTACCGATTGGCGCTTCCACTGAATCTCTCTCAAGTTCATGATGTGTTCCATGTATCTCTCCTGAGAAAGTACATACCTGATCCTTCACATGTACTCAGCTCAGAAGTTGTACCGCTAGAGCAAGATCTTTCTTATGAAGAACAGCCGATAGAGATTCTGGATCGTAGAGAAAAAGTCTTACGAAACAAGACCACTCGATTGGTTAATGTTTTATGGAGGAACCACCAATTATAAAAAGCTACATGGGAGCTTGAGGATATGATGAGGGAGAGGTATCCGCATCTGTTTGTTAAAAAGTGACAAATTTCGAGGGAGAAATTCATTTTAAGCGGGGTAGAATGTAACACCGGAGACTTTTATGTTATATAAATCATCAATGGAATCTCTCACTACACACAACACTTTCTTGGCTTTCTTTACACGCAATAAGGACCTTCCTCGATAGCTTGCGTCGTACGCAATACCGAGTTTCACTAAACAACAATATGCTATTAAAATATTATTAAAACTAGCTGTTATGAATAGTAATAACCACTTTTTGAAATTTTGTAAATTTATTTTTTCAAAATTGACTTCATATTTGGATTTGGAATATCAAAATTAGCCTAGGGTGAAATTTTGGTATTTTTCTGAAAACTTTCAATTTTTGATACATAGTGAAACCACTAAGTGGTAGTTAAAAAACTGAATTTTCTCATAAAATGTAATTTTACCACTTCTGTGAGTGGAATTTCAATATTCCGAGAGACACGGTTGATGTCAGTAAGTAAAATTTTGTTCAATGAGAGGAAAATATTTTTTGGTGAATAGTAACTTTTTACTTTTATTTACCATGGTTAAAAGTAAATAGGGTAATTAAGGGTAAAAATTATATTATTATTACCCTAACACATGTCCTAATTCTATTGGATAAGTTTTATTCTACCAAAACAACCTTAGGAAAAAAATATGACCATTTAGTTCTACTTGGATTTGATTAGGACATTTATTATTAATTTATTTAAAGAAGGGTTAAAATAGTTAAAATCAATGTTTAATAAGTATATCATTTTTAATATAGGGTTATACATAAGATTAATTAGACTATAAATATTAATTATAAAGCTAAAAAGATTTCCTACATAATTATATTTTATTTGTAATTTTTAGACTATAAATAATTTAATTTATTTATGACACAAAGATGATGCAGTAATTATCTTATTAATGAAATATTGACATAATTGATGTTATAAATATCCAAATAAATATAATTTTAGACTTTTTATGAATTCCACAAATTTTATAGGTTAATATGACATGTTAGTATGTATTTAATTAACTTTTTTCGAACTATTCATTCTGTTATGATTTTCATAAAAATCAATTACTAAATATTGTCAAAATTGACATAAAATAGTTTTTTAAAAAAATATTATATTATTAATTGATATTTTATTCCACAGAATCTATGGTTCGGCTAAATGACTTAGATAAGGTTATATATATTAATAATAAACAACTTGTGTTTCGTTTTGCTGCTTATAGTATGTTTATTAACCTTAATTATAAGAACACAAGAAGACACGGTAAAAGTAAAATTACTTAACTTAATGTTAAATCTAAATGATATGGTTAAAATAGGAACCTAAACTTGTCCAAATTTTATTGGATGAGATTATTTCAACCCATCACCACCTTAGCTTCGAATTAAATCAATTTGGGGATATTTAAAACCTAATTTGGCTTTATAATAAAATAATATTTTTAGTTTTTCCAAAGGAGCCCCTCTCCTCCCTTATAAAAGGACACCTCCTCCCCCTCTTACTCACACCACATTGAGCCTTCATGCTCGGCCGACCCCTGCCAATTTCTCATCTTCACTTCCCTAAAAAAATCCTAGTGGTCCTGGTCTTCTTCAAAGACCAATTATAGTGCCCTGAAAGGTGGTCTCAAAGAGGCGCTTCAAAGAAGAGGTAATGTCTGTTACCAAATCATTCAACTTTATTTCTTCTTCGACATATTCTTCATTAGTTGTTTCATTATGAAGTAATAACATCAGTATCACTCATATATTGATATGTTATTATAATTATTAAATAACCTTATTTAACCACCTATCCATCCTATGGAAAACGAAATCACTGCGCGTGCGTACGTACGGAATACCGTCTCCACGCCGTGGTGTAATCTATTTTCCACCACCACCTTACTTGGATGGGTATAATGGTGTAAATAATGACTATAGATGACTATTTTAAGGTGATATTGATTCTGAAATAGTATACATAAACTCCAATACAATTCCACGATCATGGGAACGATATCATCGCTCGTGCATACGTACAGAAACCGTCTCCACGATGCGATGTGACTCGTTATACATGATCTTCACTGCATAATGATTATATAAATTAATTGAGTGAATAAATATGATATATATTACACTAATAACATTCTGAAAATGAGGTATCTATAACCTAAAAAGAAGTATAAGAATTTATTCGACAAAACACGCATAAGAACAAAAAGTAATAAACACCCGAATAAACAAGTAGTAATGAAATATTACTAATAAGAAGCTAAGAATATGACCATATATGATATCATAAAAATATGTATGATTCTGGAATAAGTCAATAACATTATTTAAATCATTATATAGGAGGTTCAGACACTTACGAAGTAAAAAGGACCTAAGGTAAGGGAAAATATCACAATCTCATTTTTATCTAAGATTGTTTATACTTTAGTATTTACTAGGTTGTATTTTATCATCCACATCCATGTTTCCTAAATATTTAATGTTATTTCAATCTACTTACAATTTTTTAAATCCTATTTTACCCTTTGGTGAGTTTTTAGTAAAATATATAAAAGGAATCTTTTGTCGTTATTCGTACGAGGTACTTTTTCGACTTTTCCGACAAAAGTACGAGAAGTATGTTTTTTTAACTTATACGGCATGAATGGATTTTTAAAAAATTATTTCCAAGAAACTTACTTTACAAGTTTTCAAGTTTATTTTTAATAAACTTATTTTATTTTAGAATTGTATGACATGTTAAGAAAGGAAAAGTGTTTTTGAAGTAGTAAAGATATTTTCCTCAAGAATGGAGTTCAAGTGTTTAATGAAAATTATTTTCCATCTAAGATAATAAAGGGTTCTGTTTCTATCCCTATTATTACATTTATTTGATTATGTTGTGATGGAATTATATTTATGAATTCCTTTATCTTATATGAATTGTTTTATGTTGTCACGATGTTTGACATTTCCATTTTTATTACATGGGTTATGCAATTATGTATGATTTATGATTTTGTGGCACACATAAGAATGGTATCATTATGAGATGGGTGGGACCTATATCTCCCTCCAATACATTGGGTAAAGATTTTATATCTCATGAGATAGACATGGATGGAACGACAGGTTAAACCGGTTCAGTGAAATAGGACCGAAACGAGGAATGAGCTCGGTTCATAAATGGACTTTGTCCACTAATATATTCTTGGCAACGAGTCTTGAATAATAAGAAATGGTTCTCTATGATTATGTGTGTATTCCACAAAGTTTTATGTTTTATGTTATGATTATTGGGATTACATTTCACTACTATGATTTATCCCATGTTATGAAATTATGATTACTTTTGCAGGTTAAGATTTACAAAAGATATGTTCTTATGTATATGATGTGATTGAAATTTCTTTTTTTTACCCTTACTGAGCATTTGAACTCACCCTTTTGTATGTTTTATTTCCCCAGGTCCGAAAGATGGTTATTAAGTAGGATGTGCCAAAAAAGGACTCAACATATGATGAAATAAATGGGAGGAAAAGTAGATTCTTTATGAACCTGTTGTTTATGTTTTCCAATTTCTAAAGACTCTATACCTATACGGTCCTTTCCTGGTTTTGTTATATGTTGTAATAAGTGTGCTTCAATTCTGAAGTAATAAAAATGTATGTAATGTATGGGTCGTTATATTCACACCCTCATTTCCTCACACCTCTCAAGATTAAATACTTTCCCAAACACTATACATATTTCTTCTATATCCTCAACTCCATGTCCAATATTCTTTTGGTCTCATCAATTGGACAATCCATGGTTCCATAAGTAAGATTCATGAGGTTATTCCTCTCTCTCTCTTTTGTTAATTTTCATTCAATTTCAAGTTATTTTTTTTAATCTATCCCCACATGTACTCATCCACATGTTATGGTAACTCTAGTATATTACATATGCTAATATTTTATCATACAATTTGATATTATATAATCCAACTCACTTCTCCTAATATTACTATTTTAGAATGGAATATGTTGTTCATAAGTTTTTAATTTATCACCTTCAAGAATGAAATGTTTTCATTTTCCTTTATCACCTTCAGATATGTTAATGAGACAAATTTTATTGTTTAACATGATTATTTTATATGTATTATATATTATTTATTGTTTTGTAACTATCTTAGGTACGTATTACTAAATTATTAAACAAAACTTATTCATTGTTGTGAAAAAACCTCCCTAATTAACCCAAACGATCATTATTAAATTCTAATATAATGATATATTATCATGGTGTATAAAAATTTATTGGAAAAAATTAATGCTTATTTAAATTATTAATAAAATTTAATATTAGTTATGGATGTTAATCCATTTTCTACATGAACATTCATTCATATCGTTCATTAAAACATAGAAAAAGAACACTCTTGAACAATGAATTTATACAGTATAACTCATCCAAAGGCCCAAAAAATAATATAATAGAACAATAATGAACCATATTCATGTATAAATATTTATAGAAGTTATAATTAATATAATTTCATTATACTTGACATTAATGTGAATAAAGCATTCAGATACATGGTAAGGGGAAATTCTCAAAACCAGCTCCCATACATTGGTTTTTCCATATTTCAATCCATTTACATTATGTATATGCCATAATATTCAGTAATTATTCCAAATATCACCTATTCATTGATAATAATGTTTTATAATTTAATATATGACAAAACAAATGATCTTCCATTTGAACTCTTCAGACAAATAAACACCCTCCTTTAACTTCTAAAGGATTGTTTCTACTTCACACATCGTTGGTTGTTCTTTACCAAGAATGGTATCCCCTTATTATTTTGGGATCCCAATGTATATGAACTTATTCGATATTATTTGAATACCATTCCTTTACATAGGTAATTTTATTTTTATGTTTGATATTATTTATATGTGGCATGCATGATTATGAAAATGTTATGATGAGATGCACGAACCAGAAATTATATAGTGCAATATGAATGATGAATGTAACAGGTGGGCCCAGAATTATATAGTGCTCTAATTTATTGTGTAATTTGATTAATATCAAGAGATAATATGAAATTATGTGTGAAAATTATTCTAACATTTTTCACAACTACGTTAGGTAGTTAACAACTAAGACATGATGTTTTCAGTTTTATTTGCATTGCCACATTTTGTGCTTTATCTAATGATTCCTATAATTATTTTGAGGTTGAAGTTCTGATTATGATCACCCAATGCTACATTATTCATATGTATTATATTAATATGATTTTAGATCCCCCCTTTTGATGTATATCCTTAGGTTATTATTGGTACTAAGGAGTTCTCAAGGGACAATAAGAAGCTAGAAAAGAATGAATTAAATAAATGTTTATGTTTGATGTTGTAATGGTTTTGATTTATAATTTTTCCCATGACACTAATCCTATAGATCCTTGTGGTGAAAAAATATTATTTTTATATTTATAATGAGGTAAAGGTAACGTAAGAAAAGAATGGGTCACTATAGTTGGTATCAGATGTGTGATTTAGTTAATTTTGAAATTAGAATTAGTGAAACCAAAATAAAACCTCTAATATGAGACAAAGTACCAATAATAACATAAGAATATTATCATAATTATTCCATAAGTTACTATTTTAGTGAAAATTGTACAAATTAATAAGTTATTTATTCAGTATTTTTTGACTTATGTTCTTTTCTACACATTTCTATTTCTGAACATTGGGGGAACCAGGAGAAACTAGTTCAAAAATCTCTGTGAGGTCCAATAGAATGATTTCCTGAATGACATCCACAATTCATTGTGATTTGGAGTTCAAAACATCTTATAGATTATTACCATACTATATCAGGTTATGTAAAATCACCAGAATAATATAGAATATCCCCCCATTAAATATGATGGAGATCTTGGATGTCGAATGTTTTATGCGGTAATGACCACTAACGTTCAATGGGTATTCTGATCCACTAGTTGTAGAATTGTGTGTCAACTCAATGGATATGATAATTATTATTCATCACTATTCTATGATGTATAAGGTGACTCTAGTTGGTTATCATCTCGATGGAGAGGGTTATCAATGGTGGGATTTGATTAAAACATAAGGCCAAGGGGAAAAATTGAAGAGATAGAATGGGAAAATATTATGATCATGATTCTTATGAAGTATTTACATTTAACTCTTCAAAAAAAGATATAGACAGAGTTTAAATAGATCAATAAAAAAAATGAGAATCTGTTAACCTAGAAAGTTAATTTCAAATGGCATTCAAGGTATGCTTCAGGTTTTGTTATCAACAATGATAGATAAATTGATATATTCTTTTGTGCATTAAAACCAAAATTTCAAAAGGCTCTTGAAATTTGGGACATTTGGATTTATGAATAAGTAGTATATTGTGCCCTCAATGTGGAAATAGAGTTTGGAGAATTTTACCATAGCAATGGTGATAATAAAAAAATATGGAGTTTCATGTTATAGGATCTAAGGATAAATGTTGGAGGAAAACTCAATAACCCACTTGCCAGAAATGTGGGAAGTTGTATCATGGTAACTGCCTACATGGGATAAGGAAATGATTTGAGTCAAGGAAATAAGTCCACCATGCTCAGGAGTTCTTAAAATAAATTATAATTATGGAGAATGTATTGGATGAAAGGTGAACCCCACCCGTGGTTTGATGCTACATCTATAAGGAGCAAGGGAACTATGGAAGAATGTCAACTAAACCTTGAGTCCTCTTGGTTAATCAGAATCATCTACCACCAATACCAATGGAAAAAAGAAAAGGATTATTTCATTACAACTACAGATGTGGAGAAGGATAATTAATACATACAAGGTTCACATACTATTCATTCATGAATGAAAAATTGTTATTTCATTCTGGTTGTACACATTTCTTTTATATCATGCTAGTTTTCTATAACTATTGAATCGAACACCCAAAACATTGAAGTGGATATATAAATATATGAACACAAATTGAGTCAATGATTTCTACCCATGTGTTAGACATTTCACCTATTGGCGTATGTGCGAAGAATCTTCCAGCTAATCTCATAATACTTCCCCTAGTGGAATTCAACACTATAATGGGAATGGATTGGCTCTCATTAAGTATATCACATATCAACTGTTGGAAAAAGGAAATATTGTTTCATATTCTTCACCATCCGATGGTCCTCTAAAAATTCACAGAATATAATGAATCTTCATTGAAAAATCATTCAACAGTGCAGGTGTTGATACCTTGTAAAGAAGCAAACCTCACCCAAATGGTTGACTCAATGGAATGTGAAAACCTTGAAAAAAATTACAAATATTAATAAATATAGGTATGGATTTCAGGAAGAGTTACCTAGACATCCACCATATCATGAGGATGAGTTATTAATAGAACTCATACCTTGAGCTACTCTTATCTCAAAGTGTCTCTATAGGATGGCTCCCATATAACTAGAGGAGTTAAAGAAGCAAATGCATGAGCATTTTTCCAAAGGGTTTTTATTCCTTAGTGAATCACCTTAGTGTGCACCTTTGATATTTGTGATGAATAATGACGAGTCAATACATATGTGTATCGATTATTGGAAACTCCTTAAGATCACCATAAAGAACAAGTATCATCTTTCAATGATAGATGACATGTTCAAACAGAAAAAAGAGCTTAATACTTCTCAAAGGTGGATCTACATTGTGAATATAATCAGTTAAATGTAAAACATAAGATATTCAATAGATTTACGTCTGTATAAGGTATAGGCTCTATGAGTTTTTACTGAGGCCCATTATACTAACTAATTCCCTTGAAATCTTCATGGATTTTCTGAATAGAGTCTTTGGACATTTCATCAAAAAATTTGTGGTCGTTTTTATGGATGATATTATAATATACTCCATGAGTAAGGAGAAACATGAAGAACATCTATGACATGTGATGGTGAAATTTATGAAGGATAATTGGTACACCATTTTTAGTATGTTTTTCTTTTGGATGAAGAAATTCATGTTCATTGGACATGTGATCACAAGTGAGGGAATTTCTTTAGACCCTTAAAAAACAAAATTGATTGAGGAATGGACCAAAACCTATAGTGTCATAGAAGTATATTTTTTTCATGATTATTGGGGTACTACAAACATTTTAAAAGAAATTTATCATGATTATCAAGGCTGCAAACTATGTTAACAAGTAATGTGGTAAAATTTGTCTTGATGAATGAATTTGAGGTAAGATTAAAGGAGATGAATATATGGATGATCACTTCCATAAAATAATGAAAATTTTGTGATATAAAATGTTTTATTAATGAATGGATGAGGTTATATACTCCGGAATAATGATAATGTGATAGTTTATGCCTCATGGTTGTTTGACATGAATGAGAAGAACTACTAGATGTCTGATCTAGAGTTGACAGTAGAGATTTGTTGCTTGAAAATTTATATGAACTACCTTTATAGTGAGAAGTGTGAAATATACACCAAAAACAAGTGACTAAAGGATATATTCACACAAAAGGAGGTCAACATGTGTCAAAATTTATGGTTATATCTATTCTAGGACTACAATTTCTTTATTCACTATCATCTTGGAATGGAAAACAAAGTTGCTGATGCTCTAAGAATAAAATAGACTTCTACTCTATCGAAGTTACAAATTGGGAAAGAACCTATCATCATGGATATTCAAATTATATATTTATAAATTAGAAGGGAATGGGATATTTCATATCTTTCTCAAATGATTTATCAACCATATATATAATAAATGATTACAGAGGCACAAAGGGATTATCTGGAGTTACAAAAAAAGATTAATGAAGTAAAGGACATGACGATTCATGATTTCCATATCAATGATGATGGTGTGATTGGGTTTGGAAAATGACTATGTATGACTTAATCAAATAGGATAAGGGATGATATATGGGAAAATGATCATAGCTCAACATTCCTTATCTATCCTGGTAGAACCATGATGTACCAAGATCTCCGAGAACACATATGGTGGAATAAAACGAAAAAGGAGATTGCAGAAAAAATATCAATGTGTCTGGTATGTCAGCAAGTAAAAGAAAAGCTACCAAAGTCTAAATGGATGATTCAACCAGTTCCTATACCCATGTGGACGTATAAGAATGTCACTATGGAAATTTTCATTGTCTCTCGAAGATTTCCAAGGGAAATAATGGGATATGGGTTTTGGTTGACCGAATCACCATGACTTCCCATTTTATTACTATTAATGATGATCTTTCTCTTGAACACATTGAAAAGGTATATGTGAAAGAATTGGTGATACTACATGGTGTTCCACTATCGATTTCCTTTTATTGTGACCCAAGGTCCACATTTAAATTATGGAGGAGTCTTCAACATGCTTTCAGTATTGAATTAAATTTTTGCACAGCCTATCACCCCTAAAAAGATGGAAAATAGGAATGAAATATTCAGCCGCATGAAAATAAGATAAGAGCCTGCTCTTTAGAATTCATAGGTGGATTGGATCATCATCTACCATTGGTTTTGTTTTTATTTAAAAATTGCTACCACATGAGTATTAAAATGGGTCTATATGTTGCTTTGTAAGGAAAGTGATGTAGAACTCCAACCTGTTGGGATGAAGTTGGCGAAAGAATGCTACATAAGTCTGATCATGGGAAAAAGATGACACAGATGGTTCATGTAATACAAAAACATATCAAATCTTCTTATAGTCGGAGAAAGAGATATGATGGAAACCATTTAAGGGACATGTTGTTCCACAATGGATAAAAAATTCTCCAATCAAATATCAACATGGAAAAGAGTAATGAAGTTTGGAAAAAAGGGAAGTAATGCCTAAGGTACATTGGATACTATGAGATCATTGACATCATAAGAGCTGTGCCATATCAGCTTTCATATCCACTGAATATGGCTCATGATCATGACATATTTCATTTATCACTCCTTAGGAAGTACATTCTAGATCCATCAAAAGTACTGAACTCACAGGTGGTACAACTGGAAGATGATCTCTTTTATTGGGAGCCTCTAGTAATAATTCTAGACAGGATATATTAGGACTTATTAAACTAGAAACCATTCTTGTTAATGTTTTTTTGGAGAAACCATATGTTTGAAAAAGCTACGTGGGAACAGGAAGGGGCGATGAAGGAGAAGTAGCTTCACATATTTGTGTAAAATGAAATTTCAGGGAAAAAATTTTATAAGGGGGGGTTAATGTAATGACCCAAAGTTTTATCAATTTAATTACAATCAAATAGTTATGCCTTATAGTATAATCACTTTAGGAAGAACATTGACATACAATGTGATCATTAAACCTCATTTTATTAGGTCAATGTTTTGAATTACAAAAATCTAACATACATGGTTGTGTTCAGAGTTATTTATAGAGTGTAATAGAACAAAAATAATTTTTGGGGAATAATAACCTACTCATATGAGTAGTAACCTACCCTTAAAATTGTAATATAACCCTCACAAATAGTATATCATCCAAAATAATTGAATCATCATCCATGAATGATTAAATGATATTTAGACATCTTATAAGTGATAATATGACAATTGTAAAAGTGTTGGTATTATTATTAGTCATAAATAAATAATTTAAATTAATTAATTAATTAAAAATAAAATATATTTTCCTAAACTATTTTCATAAATTAAAAATTCCATGTCTTCAATTTTTAAGATAAATTTATAATAACCTATGTAATTTTTGAAAGCATTATAAAATCATTTTTAATTTTAAAATCTATATTTTTCTAGTACATTTGGATTTTTATTAAAAATAAAATTAATCATATTTAGAAAATTATTTTAAAAAAATGGATTTAATTTTTTTATTCTACTGAACAAAAAATGGTTTGGGTGGATTTTTGGGATTTTTTTAAATACATGAATTTTTTAAAAATAGAGAAATGAGATAATTTACGAAATAAGCTAAATACAATAATTATTGAGACATGAATGATGTTCAACTGATTTAAGGCCAATTTTTTCGAACATAAATAAACAAATTATTGTTCTATGTCATGGAATCATCTCTATTACTTATACTACGGAGAAATAAAAAATTAATGAATATAATACTGAGAAAACCACCCTCCCCTCCACTATTAATACCACCCTTCACACCCTCATTTCCTCACACCTATAAAGTTTCAATAAATGTATAAAATATGTGAAATAATTATCACTATTCCCACCCTCATGTCCAAAGTGCATTTGGACTCATCAAAAGTCCCATCCATAGTGCCTTAAAGAGGATTAGAGAGGTAACTCATCTCCCCCTCTTCTTATTATTTCGTTTCAATTTCATGATTTTTTTAATCTCTACCCACCAATAATCATTCAAATGGTATAGAAAATAGATTACCATAAATATAATTGAATTTTTTGACACTAATGGGAGAATAAATTATCCATCCCCCTTCTCCTATTGTTTTTATTTTAAAAAAGAATTTTTTTATGAGGTGTTAATTTATCACATTAATAAATGACATGCTTTCATTTTCCTTTATATCTATTAGATATGGTCATGAAACCATTTAATTGGTTTATGTAAACTATTTTATATGTATTATATAATATTTAATGTTTTATTACTATCTTATGTACAAATTACTAAATGCCTAAACAAATCAACATCGTTGTGGTCAGAAAACCACCAAAATTAACCCAAACAATCATCAATAAATTATTATCTAATGATTATTTTTCATTGTATATAACAAAATTATTTATAAGATCATTTAATGTTACGTAACATCATTGATAAAATGTTATATCTGTTATGGATGTTTATCCATTTTCTATATGAACTTCCATTCATACCATTCATGAAAACAAAGAAAAACAACACACCCGAACAATGAAATTAAACTCTATAACTCATCAGAAAGACTATAAAAGAAATTAATGAAATAATAATGATCCATATTCAGGTATATACCTTTCTGTAATTGTCAGGACCACAAGGATGAGTACCCTAAGAGGGGGGTTGAATCAGGGTTTTACTAATTTAAATTTAAAACCCGTTCTGATATTGCTTCACTATTAAGAAAAACACTCTTCTCTCTCTTTCCCATTGCACAATGTAAACAGAAAGTAAAGAATGCAGAGGACAAAAAAAAATTTACTTGGTTCACCGCTAAGGGAAACGTCCATAGATCATACGCCGACATGTTTTCGGTCGTAACAAATTCAACTAAACTTTACTATCTGTAGATAACGAGGATCAGGCATAGTCACTCTGTCCCAGGCTCACTACCTTTACAAGGTTTAGGGTCAGATCACTGCTTTCCCAAGGGTCACTACTTATTTCTCTCCCTCTCTGGATCACTGCCAGTGGAGAGGATCACATTTATCCTCTTCCTTTGCTCACTGCTCTGGAATATATCCAATCACAGTTTATAAACATGTAGGTCTCTTCATTTCCATGAAGAAATGCATCTTCCTCTGTATGTATATTCTCTTTTGAAGTCTAGCTTTCACCCATATATGAATCTCACTTTACACCAAATGTATCTGTAAATCTTCTAGCTTTCATGTATCCCTGAATAACCGCTATGAATCAACCCTTACATTGCGTGAAATTCTAACCCGTCGTGCAAGTATTGGCACACAGGTCACAACTAGCGCGCAGGTCCACCTCAACCACCTGTGCGACACAACCTTATTCGACTCCAAACCTGCATGAATCAACTCCTTTTACGCCCAAACCAATATTGGTTCACAGCTACCAATTGGGGTGCTACTTCAAACACTGGTGTGCAGGTCCGCCTGTGCGACCACACACCACTTGTTCGACTTCCACACCTACGTGATGGGAGCTCTGATTTTTCTAAGTGTTGAACTCCATTAGAAATGACGAGGGGTGGTCCAATATTTATATGCATTTTTTTAACCTACGCGGCGGCACACAAGTCGCCCTTTGGCGTGAAGGTCTTGGCGCGCAGGTCTCTACCCCTGAAATGGTGTTCCCCTCTTTCCTTTTCTATATTTCAAAGATCTGATCTTTAAAAACATATGGCGCACAACTTTTCAACCCTCCTAGGAAATGGCACGCATGCCCTTTCACAGTGCGTAGGTCACCTGCGCGACCTCACCAATACCTGTGCGACCCTATTTCATTGGAATATATTGACCTTATGATCTTGAAAAACATCAGTCATGCAATTTCCCTTTCCTTCAGGTACATGGTACACATGTCTCTTTTCCAAAACAGCTTTTCTTCATTTGTCGATTTTTAAGCCCCAAAATTTGGCAAACACTGGAAAACGGCACCACCATGCATCTTTTCTTTTTGTAATGCCTCCAGATCATCCATTCCTTTATCGACATTCTTGAATAAAACATGGATCATTTACCGCAGCTCTTGAAATCGACATTCACCCATGAAATCCCCTTTGTCAACAAATTTGTATGTCATTGTTTTTCTTGGTCAGCAATCACAACACAGCTGTCCACTTTGTCAACAGACACAATCACCTCAAAAATGCTTCAATGATTCCTTCAGGGATTTTTCACAAAAATAATTGACTTTTAATGAATATAATTTCATTATACATGAAATTATAGTGAATAAAGTGTTTCGATACAAGGTATGAAGAAATTATCAAACCCAACTATCAAACATTGGGTTTTCTCTCTTCCGACCCGTTTAAATTATGGATATGTATTATGAAACATTTAATAATCATCATCATACCTATTCTAGAATATATTTGTTTTTAAATTGAATTTATGAAAAACAAAATGTTTTCCAAATGATATCTTTTTGCAAATAAACACCATCTTCTTACGTCAAAAGGATTGTTTCTACATCAGTCATCGTTGATTGTTCCTAGTCAGGAATGTTTTACCCTTTTTATTTTTGGAGCCAAATGTTTAATAATATAATATTTATTATGTGAATCTCATTCCATCCCATGGAATATTATATTTTTATGTTTGATATATGTTCTGTGTGGCATGCATGATAATTAAAATTTTATGATGTGATGGGTGTGCATAGAATTATATAGTGCAACATTAATTTATGAATTTGAATGGTGTACCCGAAATTATATAGTTCTCCAATTCATTTGTTAATGTGATGAATCTCATGAGTTAATGTGGAATGATTTGTTAACACGATGTTATCTTAGTTCACAAATACATGTGGTATGTAACCAATATGACATGATTTTTTTCATTTTTTTTGCATTGCCACATTCCAAGAATTTATATAATGATTCATCTCATTATTTCAATGATAATGTTATGATATTTCTCATCCCATTATATATTATTATTATCTATCCTCTTACTAGAATTTTATCCCACCCATTTTTAATGTATATCGACAGCTGCTTAAGTGTACTATGAAGTATTCTAGAGACGATAAGAAGCATCAGAAGAATAAATTAAATACATTTTTATGATTGATTTTATAATTATTTTTGTTTTCTTAGTTTTCCCAAGACATTAAACCTAAGGATACTTGTGGTGAAATACTATTATTTTTATCATTATAATTATGTAATAAAAATATATGACAAGTTTGGGTCACTATAAAACTACCAATTCAGGACTCAATTACAGAGATGGAATCCCAATATGATAATCTATTTAATAATTTTGATTGAACCAACCATCATAAATAATTTAATATTTAATTTAATAAATATTAAATATTAGTTATTCCGCCAAAATTTAAATGGCTTCTATTTGTAAAAAAACCTCTATATAATGGTAAAACCCCTATTTCTGGACCAATGGAGTGGTCATAATAATTATTAGAGATCGTATTTATTGGGAATATACCTTTTTACATCTCACATCCATCTAACAGCACAAAATTAATGTTTTTGTAAAATCTAATTTTTGAAAAAACACATGTTCTTACATAATCCCCAAAATAAACCTTAATCTCCCCGAAAAGCCTAGGTAAAAGACTAACAACCATGCCCTCAACCCGATCATCATCACATCCAACTATTTGGAATGTCCAGCAACCCATCTCATTGAATCATAAAATATCTCCTATACAAAAGGCGATCATCCATGACTGATCTGTTACTCCTCACTATAGAAATACCCTTCTCTTCATCTCAAAACAAACATTGAGCCCCGCTTCTCATGAAAAACACTGATGTTCAATATAAAATAAGGATCACCTCCCTCAAGTGGCCAATGGTGAAATCCAAACCATATGTATTAACATACACCACGCCTCAAAAGCCATCCTCAATAGTATTTTTTCCTCAATAAGGATGAATGTGTAGAATGAAAAAGGATATTCATGTAAGGGTGACACCCAGTGAGCATACCCAAGGTGAATCAAGATTGAACAAGATCATCTCCAACAGTATTAAATAGTTATTTTACAAAAATCTGGGTACATATCTCTCTAAGACATGCTCACATCCTGTAAAAAAATAACAATAATTCATCCATGGGTCAATCGTCTAACTATACCCCAAAATTTCACAATGCCAAGTCTATCATGGAGGTACATTCCAAAAAAACTTACAAAATCCAATACCATGACATGTATTGTAACATATGTCCTCATCCCACTAATTTCCTCTCACTGATTTAGATTCAACATATACCCTACACAATGAGATTGTATATTTACACCCAACTCGTACTCAAGTGAGTTTTCCTCCACAAGCCTATGCTGACTGTGCTACATGGAAAATCATTTCCTTATGTTAATGTCTCCCTAGGAACTCCTCTTCAAAATTCTACACCTCTCATGTGCTCAGATTTATTCCACAGTCTCGTATCACATAGAGTCATCCCAATCATAGGACTCTTTCCGAGCACTGGCTACAAAAGCTACAGTGGAAACATTTTTCAACCTGTACTAGCACATGTACATTTCTTCCCTTCAACACCAGTATGGAAAAACAACAACCCAAGGTTATCCATCAAAATATAATGGAACATTAATGCCTATAACAAAAAATTGGGTCACATTGTATGACCACCTAGCTCAAAATATCCAACCTCTCAAAATGTGGTAAAGATCCCCACATACAATAAGGATAAAAACTAAACACATGGAATATGAGGTCCTTGATCCTCTATGAACTTCCTGTAAATGAATTGATCTTTATAGGCCACAACAAAAATAGAATAGAAATTTAAATGAAACTCATCGAGTATATGTGTATGGAAATACCCCTTGGAGTTCCAGTTCAAAAGGAATGTGTTATTATCGATCTACATCATACTCAGTGATCGAACTAGATAACTACAGACCTGATACACACACCCTGCTAGGGGTTCAACAAAAAGGAATCATGTTCTACATTGACCTACTTGGTTAATACACCTCCTATTTATGAGGACATAGTAATCAACCTCAAAAAATGTCTCAATGTTGATCAACATAACTTATCATCAGTGAAAACATATGCAAGAAGGCCAAGCTGAATATGCCTCAGTATTTAGTAAAACCACACACTATTAGGCCTATATGATGTGAATCCTATGTGCCTAATATTATGCCTAAGATCCATCTTGACTCTTCTATGCATAAGTCAAAATACATCCATAGACTCCTAACAATGGCTAAGAGAAAAATATGTAGAGTAAATAATAATATACATACACAACATGTCCCTTGATCAAGGCAAAATCAGATGCAACTGTAACATAGAAAATCAGAATAGTAATCCCAAACCTTGGGTCACTAGGGATTCCTACTATAACAAGTGTTCCCACTGCAGTAGTCTGATATCCATCACAGGTTCCAACACATTGTTAATACATATGTTCACCATATACAAAATTGTAAAGACTATGAAATGAACAGATTAGATAACACATTGTGATGTCCAGACACAAATACCACTAAATAGGTTATCTGAGGCGGTGGGATTCAATGCCTCAAACATGGCTCCCCACACAGAAGCAGATACCAACTACTATTGAGGTTATTAGCTGTGATAGTGTGAAAATATCCCGCATATTAGTGAATTAAAGAACAGAAATTACTAAGTGCCATAAATAGGGGAAATTAAATAGAGTATGGAAGTGGTAAAAAACTGGAATAAAATATGTTGTAATAAAAAAATTTAAAATCCTGAATAACTATACAATACAATACAACACTAAAAACACACCAGGTTAATAATAATGATACAATTACAAAATAAAAAAAATAAAATGTATAGGGATCTACTACTAAATCTAATCAAGACCAGGTACCTAGTCTCCAGACAACATCAAACCACACCAACCTGATTAGGGGAGCCACATGAGTTGGTAATAATGATCATACAATACTAGGGATTGACCCTTCCCACTTTGAAACATGTTCTAAACATACAAAGCATACAAAAGTTATACACATACACCAATGTGCATGTGCAGGGGTGGGAAAGAATCTCATTATGCCACCCTATAAGAAACCTATACACATGTTTCTAAATGAGTATGAAAATGAAACATGCTCATCCAAGCTAAATCACAATCAAACGGTACGAAAAACCAACTTGGGCCCATAGTCGAACCCACGGTCCGCGTATCCCCAACAACTGGGAATGTTCCACCATTGGTGTCCATTTATATAGGTGTGTTAATTTATAGTCCTATAAAAATACATACATACATAGATATGACATTCATCCACAAGTGGGACATATAACAAGAAAAAAAAATCAATAAATCCTTTTTTCCATAATCCTGATCACCTGGAAATGTTATGCAAGGGAATTGAGATGGACTCATGCCACTCAAACTGTGTACCATCAAGTCAATATCTGGGTCCATAATCCCAATAGACATATACCTTCTTTTTTCCAACACTGAAATGTATCTAATGAAGACACATCACCATAATGGGATACTTGTCTTACACACAAGTTCACCCGTAGTCACCTCCAGTCACCATTAAGGATACCGTATACTGACGGTCAGTCATGTAATGATCACAACCACCACAACCATGTTGTATTATCACAAGAAAAAAATTCACAATGTCCATGTCATATAACCAAGAGTGTCACACCTCAATTTTCCTTATCCAAGGATAAGTTCCAAGGAATCTATATAATAATTCTAGACCACAAAGGGCCAGAACCAATGATCACATTCAAGGAATCCACACAGAGTACCATGGGAATCCATGTTGAAACTCTATAAATGAACTGGTTGGATTCCTAGGATCATTTCAACTGAACATGTCCGACATGAATCCATGAAAGCCATTTCCATGGGGTATCAGGGCCCAAGGCATACCACTGAATCAAGACCCCAGGGAAATACTCACACAAAGGTGTAAAATATCATATTCTTGGTCCATAGAGAGATGTTAATTGAATCTATCAAACAAAATATTCATTTAAAACAATAAACATAACACATGATTATTCCCACTCATGTGAACCATTCACATTCCATCATCTGATAGGGGTATACCCAGCCAGTCATCACAAGAAGAGGATAGTTTAATCATACCCAAAATAAATCATAAGCCAAATAGTCTGGCCTATGTATTACTTCATCGTGGAATCCATGAATCACTCATGGAGAAAAAGACAGCATGTAATGATCAATAGCCAAGTCCTGGTTACCAACAATGAGTACTAGTAAAGAATAATAAAAGCATGTCTTAGAAGATGAATGATGGGAGGGCACGTCCGAGAATCCAAATAATCTAAATAAATATTTTGAAGAACATTCGGGAATATGAATAGAAAAGAATATTACTTACATTAGGACCAACAACCAAAAATGAGGATTAACCTATAGTAAACACAACTTCATTCAAAAAACTATTCAAGAGATAAAAAATGGGTGAGGGTGTCCCAAATTCCCAACCCAACACTCCAGCCATAGCCCCACATGCATAATATTTTGGCACAATTTCTATGTGACAACCGAACATCATCACCACCAAATCCCAGTTCACAAATCTAGTATCTTCTAGTCACAAGTAACCTATTGGGTCCTTCATGTAAAGTACATAAGAGGCATCCTACTCAGGATACTCCAGGAAAACATGAGCGAAGGGATCATACTTTGGATCTTTACTTGAATGGTAAAGGAGCAATATAAGACAAGATCATTGAATGATAAAAAATAGAGGCATCCAATAATAGGGATCCTCTTAATGTTTCGCAGGGTTGGGATCATGAAAAGAACTCTCTATATCAAATCATAACCAAAGACATACCTTGTGGGATCCTCAAAAAAATCTTGTGTAACAACCTCATAGGCCAGAAGGGTACATCTACCAAGGAGAAGTTACTCAAAAGCAAATTTCATGAGAGATAACTTAGAGATCATATCATATAAACTATTCCAAATAGGTTGGTCCAAAAATCCAACTGATCATTCATGATGTTGTCTCACTCTCATGATATAACTATATGCAATAATTGGATGAATAACCTCTCCATTAAGATGGAATCTTCAAAAACCCATCAAGAGTCATCAAGATGCTCAATGCTTTTCATCATCAAGATCTATTAAGGGAAACCACTCATAATGAGCTAATATTGGGGTTCAAATATGATACTGAAGAAAGAACACCCACAAAACCTTATATGGATACAATGGGGAAATACACAGCGTGTCCCCATGGGTACATGGTGTGTACTCCCATATCCACACAAGGGGGAGTATCTCTGTCATCCTGGGCATGTAAAATCCCCATTTTCATGGAATGCGAAATGGGTACATGGCGTGTACCCTTTACAGGGTACATGTTTGTGTACCTCAATTGGTTTTTCTATCTACCTGGCCAATCCATGTAATTTTACATGCTGTTCTACCCACATGGGATCTGAACATGTACTCTACATGGTCGTATTCCCATACACAGGTATCCATGCCCATGTACTCGGCCACACAGTCAATTACGGGTACACAACATGTATACATCTTACATGGAATATACCCCACAAAAAATCATCTTTCTTAAACAGGGATGAAAACATGGTGTGTCACTATAAATTACATTCCAAATAATATGGTTTCCCCAAAACGAAACCCTCATATCACCGAAATAAACTGTTTTCACCCCTGCAACAATAGATCGATCCTCTAGAAGAACAAATAATGATATATTGGGCTATAAAATCTAGAGAAAATAATTTAATAGTGTTTCATAGAAATTATATAAATATGCTTACCTTTATGTGGAAATCACCAAATCTTGGGTCGATTTGATGGTCCATGGTCGCAACACATATGACCAGTACAACGAGGGATTTATGGAAGTATGTATTTACCTCAATATCTCTTTGTAATTATCCCACACTCATTTCTCCCTTAGTGGAATGGTGTAGGAGGAGATGCACAAGTGGCGTCTGTGAGAAAGAAGGTGAAAAAAAAAACGAAATGAAAAAAGCAATGAAAGAAGAAAATTTAAAAGAAAAAGGGGGATCGGGCCATCCCCAACATCTGAATATGGTTAATTCCTCACCTAGTATAAAGACCCAATACATGACTCAAAAGAAGAGAGAGATTCCTAGACTAACGCTTCGTTCCAAGGATACAACCAAAAGAACCTGTAAGAATAATAGTTTATTAATTAATAATTATTAATTATTCTGAACAAATTTGAATGGCTCAACATTATACCAAATATCATTCCTAGAGTGGAAACCTAATTTCATGACCAATTAAGTTGTTATAAAAATAAAAAAAGATCGTAATATTCATTAAAAATACTATTTCACCCTTCACAAGAATCATACATTATATGTTCAAATTTTTGAACAAAACTGATGTCTGAAAAAACACACGGTTTTAAAAGTGGAGCCACAGTAGTAGAAATATAAAGAGGTATTATTACTATAGGAAAAATAAATGGAAATCATCAAACAAAAACCAATAAGAAACCATGTTCTTGTTATATAACCAAATCTATAGAAACACTTCATGGTAACAATCGTATAATATAACAATGATCAAAACTATCAGGACTCCTACCCGGACCCAAGCTCTAACCCTTCATACCTTTCACAACCAAACACCAGGTCCATGTCCTGAACATATACATATATAAATTAATATCTTCTTAGATACCCATGTTCCATGGAAGCATGATCATTTTGTGTGTACAACATAGTAGGGCCCCACCTATGGTGTCTTAGAAAATTACCAGTCTATATATGGTTTATGAATGTAACGAGTGCATTAAAAAATATGTTTCAAGGAAACATTTAGGTGATTAGGTAATATTGAATTTCCCATTAAGTGATATAGATCCAATCAATTAACAAAAGTAACTAAGGTTACAGAAAGAGTCTAATTCAAGGAATAAAGGGTGACAAAGACATTTAATCATAAAGGATTTAACTAATCACAACCCATCACATCCCCAAAAAATACAATATTCCTTTAAACCAATTTCATCATTATTTTATTTTCATCACTTATGTCATCTTCATTACAAAATTCCAATTCATCTCATGTTCTATTGGTTAGAAATTTACATCATTTACACTTCGTCCTAAGCTTTCCAATTACCATTTACAAGGGGTTAGTCATGTACGTATCACATTTGGGATAAACACATCCCAATAAAACATTATCCATACCTCAGATCCTCGGTCCGGGTGGAATGGAAAAATTAGGGTAATAGAGATTCATCCCATTCCCTAACACATGCATTTTGTGGTGCAGTTTAGAGCCTCAATCTAACTCGACATGTGGGTGTAGAACCTCAATCAATATCACTCACTACACAAGATATGTTCATATTCTAATATTTCCATTGATCTCAGGTATACCATATCATCACCTAGAAACCTCGAATTGGGAGGAATGAAACAGCTTTGGGAATTGGTCCCCTTTCCTCTTCCCTACCCCGTGCATGATGTGGTGGAGTTTATATCCTCAATCAACTCAATCCATGTCCATAGAACCTCAGGTCAATATCCCACACTACAGTATCCAACCAATACACATAACATTCAGAATCCGTAAAAATGAACATGGGAATCAAAAACATTGCCTAACCCCTTAACACATTTTCATTTACATTATATTTTCATTTACCCCAATTACCATTTTTTATTCCTATATCACTATGCATATTCACTAATTACCATACATTAACCCATTATCATATTTTCACATTCCATATGGTCCATCACTTAATCCTTTCATCATTCCCCATGTATTAACTAGTTATTCATTTCACGAACAATTCACATTCGATTGGGAACGTTCACATTAATCCAATTTTACCCCATTTTACATCCAGTAAAATTCACCATAATGTTATATCACCAAATAAGACCATTAATCATTTAGTTTATTTCCTAACCACATCGACATTCCAACATAATTATTATGAGTTAAATCTCACTACCGTTAGGTCCCATAAATTCCCATGGTCCCATAGAACATTTTTAAATTACATCATAGTTGTAGACACAACTCATGTACCCATTGGAAACATCATAGAACCGGCCTTCAAAACTAGGGTCATCCCATTTTAAAAACTAAAACATGTCCCCAAGAATGTTACTCCCATTTTAACACAAATCAGTATAACCATTAATACATTTTCACAAAAAGTATAATTTTTCCCATTTAAAACACAAGTCAGATCCCTTAGATACACCACCATTTAGATCACATTTTTTTCAACACCTCCTTTCATAACATTATTTCCTTCAAACATCATTTTCCATTATTTAACCTATAATCAGGTCAAAACCAAAAACATATCATCAAACCCAATTAAACACCTATAAAAAATTTACAAAAGCCATTGTATAATTCATTTCAATCAAATACACATAAAATTTTTTCAAAACCCATTCAATCTTATAATAACCACATTCAATGTTTTATAATTTTTCACTTCTTATAAGGGTCTAGCTTACCCCTTGGGTATCTATAGGTTCGGTCTCATATCATCAATGAAACAAAAGGTGTCCATAATGGTTCTTGAACCTAAATATAGGATCAATATCACTTTTTTTAACCCAAGAAATCAAGGAACAATATTGTAGTTACATTGATAAACTAATAACACATATAACACATAATGACTATAGATAAATACTAAAATACCACTTACCTCCTGAACAATGATAAACGCTTCCTAAATCTTCAACCTTGATTCAAACTAAAACACCTAATATATCCCTAATAAAGAGTATTCTAGAAAAGGTATTGGTTGGGGGATTCGAAAAAATAAGAGTGATTCCACATTCTCTAGTCTATAAAATTGATCAAAGTGGAGTGTTATACTATCTCAGATCTTAAATACGCACAAAATATAATCTAAATTATATATAATCACAAGTTAATCATCCATTGAGGGATTGGGGGATGTTGGTTCCTCACATAGGGTATAGGGGTTAGAATGGAAGGATAAATTGGCTGCGGATATAAAATATCAAAATGAAAATATTTTAAAGTTTCCTAATCTTAATGGGGAACATAGTTTTTGAGAATGGGTTTTCAGACCATGAAAAAACCGTAATCAATGAAATGTCTATAGAATTTTGGGATGCACGATTACCTATTGATAACCACATGGTCTGGATAATGATTTGGTATCCATGATCTATCCTATTTCTAAAATGATCAACAAGACACATGGTTTCCTTTTCCTGGCTCATGGTTTGGCCACATTTCACTTCTCGTAATTCCAAGCTCCCTAGAACACTTCCCAAACAACTCACGAACATTAAAATCACATATTTAACCATAAAATGGAATTAAAAATAAAATTATAACCAGGATATACCATGAAAAATATCTATTTATTACAACAACCCCACCTCTTATCAGGTTATCCTCAATCCACACATCTCAGAATTTAATAACCCTTATGACCAAAATGAATAGACCACTGGCCCATCAGTCAACCTTCGCCTTCTATGATTTTCCATGAACTCATCCCTATAGTAACAACTATCAGACCATGAAAAAAACCAAATCCAAATATCATTTCAGTCTCAACGATTAATGATCACATTCCAATTATCTATGAGGGGACATCCTCCTGAACTCATCATTACAAAGACAATACATAAGAGAAATGTCAGATGAATGCCACTAAACCACCATACAAAAGGATACCGATTAGGCACTATTTCACCTGGAAGAACCCACCAGAATACTCTTGGTCCAACCAACTTCACATATAATGTCCCAAATCACACGACTCCTCTTCACCAAGATTTTCTTGATATTATAATAGTGATCCAAGAAATACTTCAGTAGAGAAAAAATCATAATTTATGATCAGATTTCATGACATATCCCATCCCACAAGTCGACGAAATATTACCCCGGTTCTTTTTGTAAACCTGAAGAGCATAAAATGATATAATATTCCACTAGAGGTTCTTAACTATTCAACCTTAGAGCCAGTTATTGTCACAAAAAACTAATACACCAAGATAGATACCACAAGAGTCCATTCAACTCAAACACTGGTTACACCATTAATCCATATTTTTCCTACTATGGTTCATCTCACCAAATTCATCAGCCAATACCTATGATTTTTTCTTTACATAGAAATTCCATAATAAAAAAAGAGACTGACATAACCTCAGATATAATTTCATAACATACCAAACATGCTTTCCAACTCACCGCACTGAAAGGTCCATGAGAATACCATCAAACATCAGCATCTAGAAATATCGTTGAAACCATATATATTGGACCCCTCCACCATCCATCCTCATTTGAGGGAAACATGGTTATATTACAGATCCCATTTCCATTACTAAAACGTGTTTATCCTTCAATCTCTAACCACATGTGGGTCACAACCCAAAACATGAGCAGCTTTTTGTCCAGCTGAGTCACGTTGTCCTGTTCAACACGTTCTATTGATCCCCAAATTACATTATTGTTACATCACCACATTACCTTTCCATGAACCCATCTTTAATTATTTCATACGACCATCATCTGCACACACATTCCAAATTCATCCCGACAACCTGTTAATATTTCATTGTCAGGACATTCACTACAATTTGTACCATTTTTTTTCTCCATAGCTCCCCTCCACACATCTCTGGTGCACCAAAGCTGATTACATGTAGATATAACATTGTTCTTAAGTCATATCTCATATCAGATGATCATCACACCCAAAGACAACATAGATATTCCCCATGGAACCCAAACAATCACCTCAATGTATTTCCATTTAATTTCCAGTGACCCCACATCTATATCATAGTGTCCTCCACAAATCCATGATTTATATTAGTGACCCTCACATAATGAATATCATTCATGATGACTTACTCTAGCCTTTTAAATATTCATATATCATGTATCAATCACATGTTGAATCTTGGACATGGATGTGGTTTTCAAGCCTTTCCTGGGGCAACAAAACTAACGATACCCAGTACCCATTCTCATTATCTGATAATGGAACCCAGGATTTTTTTTGACATATGGTCCATTTCAAGTACCTCTCCCACACCCATTCAACGGTTTACTCTCCCACTATTTAAGTTCCATACACATACCTCTCCCTGATAATATCGTACAATGTATATACAATGAACCAAAACACACTCAATCAACTAGTGGTAATGAAAAATACTTCATAGTGCACTTGGATGATGTCAATTTATATGTCATTATTATTTTGGGTTAAAAGTATGATGAGATGTCAACAACAAAAAACTCAAACTATAATCCATTGTCATCATCATCTCTTACAAAGAGGACACCTCAACCATCCAAAGTTCTCGAGCTTCCCTTCACAACAATGTCTTATCCAAACTAGAATACATATTCTTTGTCTTCCCAAACCAACATCTCATTTTTTATTTTACTCCATCGAAACCATATGTTATTGTCTTAGAATGACCATTACCTTCACAACCACTATTAAAAGAAAATTAAATCACCCATGTGATTCATTGAGAAGAGTCCAATTCATAACTATACACCTTTTCCAAAACCCAATATCACCCATCGTACTGTTATTTATCATCTGAATCCCCTACCTGAGGTCCATATTCCAAATCACTTAAAACACTAGGTCAACCTCTAATAAGGATACACTAGATTTTCTAAAATTTTCAATTCTTATCCAAAACTCATGTTTAAAGTTTCTAAGGCAAAAAAATTCTATTTATCCCTCTGGGAAAATCCATTACTAAAAAAATTCTGTTTGGTCCACATCAATGGTTTGAAAAATCTACATGTGCCACAAACACCCATAATCACCGACAACCCGATTGGACCCCACTCATAAGTCATCCTCAAAATTCTTATGATTTCAAATCCATAAACTAGATATTCACCATGAAATGTCATTGGCTCCATCTAATCCACACACACCAAACCCATAGAACCAACTTCTCACGGTGGCCATCATACACATATTCCAAAAATACAACATATACCACAAAAATTAACCATTTACTTTTACTATCACACAATTTATACTAACACACATACACTAGAAAAAAATTTAAACCACCACTCTTAGGTCCAAAACAAAAATCACAGCGTCTCATGTCACAATAGTAACCACGTTTTAAATGAAAATATTAATTTCAAAACGTCATGATCAAAACCTAACCAAAGACAAAATAAGAAACTTCTTATATTCCAAATATCCACTCACAATAAATCCTCATATTCCATAAAATACGTTCTTGATCTAATGCACTCTCACTTAACCAACCACTCATACACATGGTCAAAAATACACACAATGGATAACAACTACTTGTATCCCTAAAAGTTCCATTATTCGCTAATTTACCATATAAGATAGACATTACCATTTAAACTCACTACTTTACTTTTAGACCGATTCATTTTCCTAAACTATGAATTTATACTTTTAAACCCCTTTTTACAATCCCATAACATCAAAAATCTTGGTTTTATATAAAAGCACATTTCAAAAAATTTCATATTTCCAACCCAAGGTTTTATGTTTCTCAAAAACCATCATAACCCACATTTAAAAACCCAATTTATAAATAATGTTTTATTTTTATAATTATATTTTATATCATCATGGAATTAAAATGTCAATCATAAGAAGCATATGGGTGACTTATCTATCATATGTGCCTCACAGGATATTGAACCCACAGACCCTCTCATTCTGCATCATCCAAGAGAAATACATCACAAATCAGTAACATCAAATTATTTTATGCCATTCGAGATGTAAATATCAATCAACTATAAATGAATAAAACTTAGCATAAATTTTCTCTGAAGGAATCTTTGGTTTTCTCTTATTGCTGGGGATATAGGAAATAAGGAACGAGATCATTATCATGTCCCAAAAAGATGGTATTCTCAAATCTACCTATCCTGAAATGTTTGAAAAATGATTAAATCCTTTTATACAACATTTTAATGTCCCCGAAAAAAAAATCTGCTTTACCCAATGCCTCGATCCATTTCATCACATAACCTCATGTGGAAATCCACTTATTCTAGTGGGTTCCAACTAGAAGAATATGTAAAAATAGGTATATGGGGAAGCTATACCATCTTATCAGAGTATATCCACAATATAGGTATGATAAATAGGTAAAATAACTGCACAAACAATAAGTGGATGGACTTCAAAACATATGAATAAAAAACCACATGTATATGCTATTACTAAATTTGATGAAACACTACATGATAACAGTTATAAAATATAACCATGATCAAAACTACCAAGAATCCGTCCCGGAACCAGGATACAAGCCTTCATCCCATCCAAAACCAAATAATGGGTCCCTATCATGAACATGTAACTGAAACATGTGACATCATGTTAGGTACACATGTTCCATGGTGGAATGAGTAGTTTGTGAGTATGAATCAGGATGCCACCACCAATGTTGTCTAATTAAATATCCTTTATTTCAACATGTATGCAGATAAAAAGTGAAATAAATAAACTTATAACAAGGAATAATTTATTTTATTATCCAAAATTCATTTACACATTATGTTCTATAGATAATACCAATGAACAAAACTAACTCTGGTCATACTGGTAGTCTATGTCAAGGCATAAAAGGTGACACTCACATTTAAAAATAATTGATTTAACTAATAATAACCAATCAAATACCCAAAAATTAAAATATTAATTTGTTCCAATTTCATTAATATTTAAATTTCATCACTTATGTAATCTTTATTTTTTAATTCATATACATATGATGTTACATGGGTTAGAAATTTACATCGTTTATAGTACGACCTCAGTCTTGTTAATTACCATAAATAAGAGGAAGGTAATGTACCTAACTCACATGGGATAATAACCTCAAAATAACATATCATCCTCACCCATATGACCCACTACGGATGGAATAAAACCATTAGGGGAATAAAGCTTTGTCCCCATCCCTAACACATGCTTTTGTGGTGGAGTTTAGAGCCTCAATCAAACTTTAACTATGGGTGTAGAACCCTAATCAATACCCCTCACTACCAAGAAATTTTCACATAATTAATCATCCATTCACCACAAAAATACTGTATCCTATTCTAGAAGCCTTAGTTTGGGTGGAATGCAACCATTAGGGGAATAGATCTTGTGTCCCCTTTCTTAACCTCGGCATATTATGGTGGAGTTTAGATCCTCAGTCTCACTCGACCATTGTGTGTAGAACCATAGGTCAATACCCAAAAATAACTTATGAAAAAGTAAACATAAATTTTAAAATACATAACAATATACATGGTAATCCAAATCATTTCACACAATATTAACATTTTTTAATTTATATTACATAATCTTTAATCCCAGTTACCATTTCTCATACCTAGTTCAGTAAGTATATTCAAAAATTCTCATAAAATAACCCATTAAAATATTTTACCATTCAATATGTTCACTCATTTAATTTTTTCATCATTCCCAATGTATTAGCCAATTATGCATTTCATGTACAAACCACATTCCATTGGGCACGTTCACCTTAATCCCATTAAAGAAATTATCAAATCATGTCAAAACCCCAATTATGTTATATAAAAATCTAATCCCATTAATTGTTTAGCTCATTTAATAACCATGTTAACATTCCAAAATAATTTTTATGGGTTTTATTCAACTACCCTTACATCCATTCAATTCCCATAGTCCCATTTGACCTTCAGCAATCATGCTATCTGGGGGAACTTTCACAACATTGAGTCCCACCAGAATTAGAAATTGTTTATATTAGGAATTGGTATACTCAATTCCATTTACATTGATGAAAAACATGTAGACCATTCCATATTTCTGGATCCCCCAACGAGCCTATTCATGCGACCCATACACACATTTTTCCACCGTGGCATAGATAAAGTGGTTCACCGATTGGGCCATCTCATAGTTTAGAGGATCTGGCATAGGCTTGTGTCCCACCAGACATAGACATTGTTCATATTATGACCATGGATATTCAAATCCATTGGCTTAGCTAGGGAGTGTGCGGACTACACATACATGTAAAATCCCCCAATGAGACAAAATGTGCTACCCATGTACATGTTCTAGACCCCATGGTGTAGGTAGGGTGGTTCATTGGTTGGGCCATCTCACAATCTAGTAGAAGTATAAAAAGGCTCAATACCTACAAGACTCAACCATGTTCATATTATTAATATGTTATTAAATTTATGTTTCATAGATAAGGAATACGTGGACCATGTTGGCCTGGTAGAGAACCAAATGGGCCTAGATGCGTGACCCATACACACATTATTTACATTACCCTTTGCTTGAATGGTGAGGTATCTTCACATGAATCCATGAGACCAATGTTCAAATCTGATGGATTGTTATTTTTGGATTTACTGTAGTTAGAGTGTAGCAAGAATTGTAACAGGTACATGAGTGGGAACAATTATTTATTGTAGATGCTTGATTTATTCACCTTTGGACTAATGGTTTGGTCCTGGAGTCCTTTAAGCCTTCTAGGAACCTATGACTTCTGGTTAGTGTGGAAGTCAATCCTCCTTATAGCCATCAGAACACTTTCAGGACATCCGGAAACCTCAAGACATCATAACACATGATATGAAGATGCAGACATGAAAAATTATTCAAATAAGAAGCTCCCAAAGAGGATTTAGATAAAGATCAATCACCATGAGAAGGACTATCAGATTTGGAAGAATGAATGGGCTTGTAATATTCCATCAGTACTATTCATGTACATCTCTACAAAGGACTACCATCTGAACCACCATGCAAAGGTGGATAGATGATCACAATGTTGATAATTTGGATGGGAAATTTAAATTAGTCGTAGTCTAGGAAGAAATCTTTAAGAACATCAGGTCCTATAATTTGATGAATCCTAGAGGCCATGTTAGGGTTCCCCTTAAACCCTTAAAATTGGGATTATAAATAAAATAATAATAAAATGAAGGGCTTATGTCCATTCAAGCAAGACAACCATTAAACCATTTTCAACATAGGGGAACAATATTCTAAGTTAAAAAATTAAATCCCTTAGAAAACCCCCTATTATATTACTTTGAGGTCAACACATCCTTTAAAAATATTTCCTACTTTATGACATTATTTTAATTCAATATATCAATAATCGAGTAACATACCGAAACATATCATCAAACCAAATTTAGAACCTTTCAAAAGTTTATTAAATCCAATGTATAAATATTATCAATCAAACCATTAACCTAACCAACACATCGATTAAATTTCCAATATGAATTTTCTCTTATAATACCCAAATTAAATGTTTGCCAATTTTTCCCCTCTTTCAAGTGTTGGTATTACCCAATGGGTATCCCTGGGTTTGGTGTCATATCATCAGTGAACCCAACGGGGTATGTGAAGGTTATAAAACCTCAATTTAATGACCAAATCAATTTATGTAACCAAATACATTAAGAAACATCATTATAGTGAATGAGAGAAACTACATATAAATATAAAACACCATTATTATTGGAAAAGAATAAAAAATATCTACCTTGTGATCGTTTATGCACAATTTCTTAATATAAACCATTGATTGAAACTAGAAAACCCACTAGAGGCCCAACCTAGAATATTCTAAAAAAGTGAATGAATTACGGCTTTGAAATTATTGGAGATATTCCACATGCCATAATCTGAAAATAGAATAAATAGGAGAGTTAGACTCACTCAAATATTTGATGAACACCCAAACACACTCGATATTCCCATTAATAGAATGAGAATCATCAATGAAGGGAGAGGGTTTTGTTGGTTCATCACCTTGGGTAGAGGTGGTCGAATGGGGGGATAAATCAGGTGGGGATATAAAATCATGGGATAAGAAACTGTAAATTTTTCAACTTTTAATAGGGCGTATGGTTTACCCATATAGTTTTTCAAACCATAAACAAACTATACAAAAGGAAGATTAGAAGAAATACTAGGTCACATAGTTATATGGAGATACCCGTACAGTTTGGCTAAACATGCGGTAACTGTCCACTACAATTTATCCAAAATGGTCATTATCTGACATGGTTTCCTCATACTAGAACACAATTTACACTAACTTTGTGAAAACTATGTGTTATTCCCAATTTGTCCTTTTTTCATTCCCCACACACACTGAACACTTCAAAAACTACCCAACCAGTCACTAATCACCTATTTAACCAGAAAATATAATTTACTATAAAATTTTAACTAGTTGGTACCTTCTCTAATGATTAGGATCTTACACCTGACCTTCAACGTGCACTAAATCCTATGTTGGTAAAAATTGAACATGACCATTCTTATGTGGACCAAACAGTAAAGAACATTGATCATATATAAAATGATCTATTTAACATGATTACCCTCCACATCAAAGTGTGGAAGAGAACCCATAAATAAGAATAAATAATGTAGGAACCCGAGGATATAATGAGAGAGAAGTACCCACTCTATTTCTTAACTGAGATTCAGATATGAAATTTCTTGTAAGAAATTTCTTAATGGGATCGAATATAACAACCATATCATTTTGAATAATTTTTTTTTCAAAAATATGTGTGTTATATTATATTGTACTAAACGAAACTATACCTCTTTAACAAATAAGTAAGTGTAATTTGAAATGTGACCATTGGGTTTCGAGCATTATAATACCATTGTCCATACGAACATTATAAATAATACTATTGATAAAAATATTGACATGATAATTAGTGTTTATAAGTATAAATGAAGAAGGATAATTAATGTGGAATTAATAAACAATGGAATAAACTAGTTGAGTTATACCCTACAATGCACATTGGTCGTAAATGTTGAGAGAGGTAGAGTTATAGGGAAACCCTCTTGAACTAGCCCATGAAGAGATTCAATAAGTGATGTTTGAATGTGATCAGCTACTGGGGAAGTTCAAGTTAGTTTAAATTACTACTCAGGAAATGTTAGCCGAGATTCATCATGAAAATATCACTATCAGAAAACAAAACCATATGTCATATGCAGTCGTTACGAGGGGTTATGTGTCAAGGCCCTATTGACCAAAATTGTAGTTATATTTTAAAAATAAAATTTTTATTCCATCCAATCTGATTTGATAATAGTTTTTCATAAAAATCTGAAAATTTTGATTAATTGAATTTTTAAATAAAAATTGTAATATTCCAAAAATATTTCATTATTATATGGAAATAATTTATTTGGAATAATTATTATTTTATTGAAATATTTTGATCAATACAATTGAATTTAAATAAAAATGTTATTGTAATTTTTTATGTGATATAAATATCACTATGAACATTCTATCAGCTATTATTTTTAATAAAAAAATATATTTAAAATATAAAATAATCATATTTTTATAATTATTATGATAAAATAAATATAAATTTTAAAATTATCATGTAAAAATTAGGATAGGGTGAATTTATGATAATTTTTTATAATACAGTTTTTTATTTGAAATGTAAAAAATATAGTTTTGGTTTTTCAAAATATTTAATTATATCACAATTATGTCAGAAAAATTCAGAAGTAAAATAAAATACTAGTGGAAAATTGTGGATTAAAATAACATAATATGTGTCAGATGTGTCCAGTAACATGGGAAAATTCCATGGTCAAGCACATGGTTTTCATTTTACAACTACCAAGGAGTCCATGGAAATTTATAAACAAATCCTTCTATTTTTATTTAAATACCGTCCCATATATCAATTTCCATAAACATAAAATTAATAATCTATGAAAATTGGATATTTTTTCCACCAAAGGAGTCCCCCATGTTTTCGTCAACACCACAATGTCATAATTCTCATATTTAAGGAGTCACTCTTAAATGTAACTGAAATCTCAACATTCCTTTTCCTTTCAGGTTCCTTTTTATATGGATTGATATTCAAAATTCCAAAATATTATTTTATATCCAATTTATTCTATCCCTTTAGTATATTAATATTATTTTATGAATGTCATACCTATTTACACACTCTTTTTTCCATTTCCTAAAACCATGTAACATTCTTTTTGTGTTGTTGAATATTCATCTCAAAATTTATCTATTTTTCTTAGAAAATTTTCTTATTTACTTTTTTAAATACACAAATCTCTTTTGTTTCTAATTTTATTTTCCTATATTTATAAAATATATAATATTCTCTTGGATTATCATACATGAAACCTGTAATACTTTTTCATTGGCGAATAATGACGTAAATATGTTGTCTTTAAACACTTTTTTTAAAATATGTGAATTTGATATTAAACCCATTTATATTATCTTCCAGATGTTATTAATGAAATATATCAAATTATGATATATGTGGATAAGAATATTTTATATAGATTGAGGTTGTTCTTGGATAGTGATCCAATGCATTGGGAAATTCATTTAATATATAAATATTACATGTTTTACGATACCATGTTAAATAACCATTGGGATTCTTATGACACATCAATAAAAAAACATGGTGATATAGTCATGAATGTATCATTTATATTTTTTATCCACATTTATAGGTTATTACTAATGTTTTGTTTATTACTATATAGAATTTTATACTTTTCCAATGACTTTATTATATTCCTCAAGTTTGAATTTACTTTTGTAATGTTCACATGTAAACTGTTTCCCTTACTAGGGCTTTGGGTCACTATTTCTATCAATATATGACCTCATGATGTGTGATGTAGTTAATTAGACCTTTATGAAACTATTGTTAATATTTTATTTTGGATTAGAATAATGTTTTATGTTTTCATGTATTAGGTACCTTTTTTCAAAGAATATATATTTAAAGGATCCTCAATTTGTATGATGTAATGAAATATAATTTATTAAAAAAGGGGTTCCATAATTTACTACTTTAATAAATATGATATATTATCCCCAGGAGGGATATTGTACCATCATAGATATTCAGACATTTTTGGTTTATAGGGATGTGTGATTGAGGTCATTGGATATAATGGCTCCACACACTATTATGTGGCACTCGGGTGATGACGTTACATCATGGAATTCTATAGACTATGTATATAATCCATAAATTAAGATTTAATATTTATTTAATGGGATTGATAAAATAATCTAGAGCTCACTACAAAATGAATTTTTTTAACATATTATTGAATAGAACCAACATCTATCATTATAAATAAATTCTCTCAGATATATATTTTCAATGTAAATCATGATAAATAGAGAAAAAATGATCCACAAGAAAAAAATTATGAAATGGTATAAAAGGTAATTATGTTATGTTACTCATGTAATATTTATTGGAAAATATACGATTGTAATATGTATACATGAATAATATTCTACACCATGTCATGAGAGAATGTGAAGCAGGAATGTTAAAGAACATTTGTGAAGTAATCTACCATTGTCCATTGTTAAAAATATATCTAGTGGGGTCACTATAAAAACAAAATCTATTAGAGTCTAGAAATTTTTACTAGGAAAAAGTTAAGGGAGAAAGGAAAATCATAGGAAATTACTATAGATACTTTTGAAATACCATAAGTTGGTAAAAGAGGAACACTAATCGTTAACTCATGAATTATTTGATTCCAGATCTATGTACTATTTTATATTTTACATGGATATAATATCATCCATTAGATCTTTGGGAATGTAATTTTCAATCAAGACACCTAGTTTGAATCTGGTTATAAAATAGAGAGTGATTTCTAATATGATGAATAGTTTTTCTCAAGTTTTGAACTTGATTTGTATACCTATATTTGGCATTGAAATAATGATGGTTTATTGGTTTTATTTAGTTTCTAGGATATAAGAATTAGTAGATAAAGTATAAAATAATATATATTTAAATATTGGTATTGTAATTTATTTGTTAATATTGTTTAACATTTCAGTGGGTGTCATTATTTAGGTTTTAATAATTAATATATTACTTGTTCACAAGAAGGTTAACTCATATTTAATATTATTTTAACATGTTGTTATCATTTATGAATATTTTTGAAATAAATTTTTATTTATATTAAAATTATAATCAAATTAAATGATTATTTTTGTGTTTTTGGCATGAAATAGTTCTCTTAGACAATCATCATTAAAAGTAAAAGTGGAAACTAGCTAAACTTTCAGCCAAAGGGAAAAAAATCACTTACAATGTAAAAAGAAATAAAGAATTTCTATTTTCATATAATTAATAAAAATAAATCAATGTATGAATGATTTGACATTTTTTGTGTAATTTATAATTTAATTGTTAATGGACTCTTATAGAAACACTTTCATATGTGGGAGACTTATAGTTGTAGACATATTATTTATTTAGGAAGTAATTATTTCTCTTTTTAATATAGAAATTAAAACTCAAGATAAAATATATTAAAATGTTATGATATTCTCAAAACAAATTGTGATGATTAAAAAATATTAAGATTGGAACATGTAGAAACCCAAAAAATAATCTACGATGATACTATATTATATCGTATGAACTGTAAAAATCCTTGAGATTTTTAGAAGAAAAATTAACAAAAAGATATTTTTATTTAAATGTTAATGTTACACACTAGTCATTAATTTGGAAGGTATATAATGCAATAACAAAATTATAAAATATTTTTATAATGGTTTCTATATTGATAATATATTTTACAATTCATAATAAATACGTAGTCAATTTTATTTAAATATGTTTTTTTTCTCCAAAATATATTTTATAAAAATAATTATTCCATTTTATAAATGGAAGTAATAATTAAATTATAAAATTTTTAAAAAAATTATTAAAATAAATTGAGTTCATTTTTGAAATATTCATTTTATTATTGTCTCATGGTCAATTGTAATTGATTTTAAAAAATGATATATTTATTACTAAATAATAAAAATTACCAATTCTTGAATAATTGTCATTACATTTCAATAAAACTATTTAATTAAGAGTCCCATTTTGTATAATTTTTTATTAACATAATATAATTCTACTTCTTTAAGAAAAATTATAATTAATTTCATTATAAACATCATTACCCTTGATTTTTGTATAAGTTCATTACATGTTTTAAAAACATTTTTTTATAAATCTTTTTGTAGTGAATTTGTTTATATCATAATAAATTAAATAAATCAGTATTGATTGATAATTTTTATCAAATATAATTATAATTAATTAAATTTTATAATAATATTAATATTTTTTACATCGTATGGAATGAAATTAAAATAACTTTTATTATTAAAAAAATATTTTTCTAGAAATATTTTTCATTTCGATATAAGAACATATTTTCTATTTATTTTCATCCACTTATAAAATATTGATGGTATTAAATGAAATAAATATTTATATTAATCATATTTAATATTATTTTATTAGTTCAACTAAATTTTTTTTCCAAATAAATATGAAAAATAATAAAATGTAGTTACAACACATAATGTGAAACAAAAATTTTCAGGGTCAGTAATAAAAATAAAGGATAATAATATTAATAATGTGGAAAATTATTATTGGATGAATATATATAAATATTAATTTATCATATCATTTAATTCATGTCCATTTAGTGCCACTATAAAAAAAATTGAACATATATTATTAAAATGTTTTATGTAATTCCATGTGTTCCCCTCCCATCAGTTATAACCAGAAGGGACAAGATCTGACTAAGGTAGGTCCCAAATATTTATGAAATAAATTGAAATAGATTTGATAAATTAGAAGAGGGTTTAAAAATATAAGAATGAAACACTCCCCACATCTATCCCTCCACCAATGGTACTGAATAATTAGAGGATCCGATATACCAAATTGTGTTCATATCCATGACCACCTTCTTTAAAAAAGCATCAAAAAAATGATTTCCTTCCCAATAGAAAAAAGTAATCTAGTTGAAATGTTATTCCTGGTTCATGTGTTATATCTTAAGAGAAATTATCCTCCAAGGAATATCATTTGTTAATTTAGTTAACTCCCTCACTTCAATTTTATAGTAACTCTTCATCCTTAAAGACACAAGTTATGTTGGACAATGTATTTAATGGAATAGATCATCACCAATAATTATGAATCAAAAGAAACACCAATTAAAAAAACATGATAAAATAAACCCTTGGAAAACCCACTATAATTTCAAAAGGTTCCTCAACAACCATACATCCAAAACTTACCACATATTGCACCATCAACATTAATTTTTAATCACATGTTTAGAGGAGGAATCTAATGAAAATATTTGAGAATATGTGGAAAAATATAATTTACCATAACACTTAGATATTTTAGGATATTTAGGTCATAAATAGTATCACACATTTCCCATGTTTGTACTTTCAAAGATGAAAAAATATCCCTATGAATTTAAATAATTAAATATTGTAGTTTGTGAGTAATGTTTTCTAGAACCCATTCATTTATTACCCACTACACAATAGTAAAAAGTGAATAGGATACTTCTAATATCTAGTTGGATACATTCTCAATCATGCTAGTTCAACCAATAGACAACATGTCACATCCCATCTATAATTTAGAGAATATTTGAGACCTAAAAGACCACCAATATACCTCTAATGGTCTTGTGAAAATCCATAATACATAAAGAGATGGTTGGTATTTTCTTTATTCAACGAGAATAAATTACAGGTTGAGAGGATATGTTTTCGATTCATTCATTACTGTTTATGCCTAAGGAGCGTTTTCCAAATCCTCCATAGAAGAAAAAATATAGAGGGCCAAAAAAACATACCTTATATTTTTAAATACTTATTTATTTGAGATATTATCAATCATTTTACATATTTAAATTTAATTCACATTTAATATAATAATCATGATGGGTCTCTAGGAAAGAGTATCTATATCCATAAAGGATTAATTTTTCATATCCACACTGATTTGAAGAGGTAAAATACAATCAATACAATTTACATAAATCAATAGATTAGAAAATATCATCATGAACCGGTCACAATAAAAATTATGAAGTCCTTGATAAGACTCTTTAGTCATGAGGCTATCCAAAACATGATAATGCAAAATTTTGGCACCATCCGAAATGTTTTCTAAATAATATTATTGAAGGATTTCCTAATTGATGTCTAAAAATATGAAGTAATTTGATGAGAGTATCAATTCGACAACATCATTTCGACCATATTTGAGAGGAAGTAAAAAATAAAAAAAATTTAACACAGAATATTCCATGAGAATTTCTTAATAATTCAATCAGTAATTATCTTTAAATCGTTGATTCCCTGTCATAGAATTTATATAGACTTTATTCATTCCTTCCATGAAATAGTTATCAACTACCTTTCATACACTGATCTAGTCCATATTAAATTCCATAACAATCCATGGAGATCATTGATAAAACCTATAGGCAACTAGTAAATAGTGAAGGAGTAAAAATTTTATATGTAACCATTGATTTGAAAATGCATATACATATTTATTGAGATAAGTATATTTTGTACTAACTAGATAGTCGGTTGATAATTCCAGTGAAAATATTCCAAAAATACTAACACCCCATCATTCCCAAAAATAATGGGACACCGATATATTTATGTGGGAGGTATCACTTCCTCACTCCATGTCTTATAGTTATTTTATTTTATCATTCAAATGATACACTCTCACAATGAAAACAAAATTATTTATTACAATTAATGGAGAGCACTAAAACATCCTCATAATGTGTAATGTGGGTTTCAATCACTGAAAAGGTAAATTGATAATCCTGACCGAATGGTTGGATTTCATCATCATATTAAACAGCTGATGGAGTAAATCCACCTATCCTAGCACTGGTTGTCTGTATAAATCAAAATACGCATTCTCATTAAAAAATCTATGGCTATAATCAGCAATAATACAAAACAAAAGCATTAAAAGATGGTCAACCTATCTAACTCCTATTTTGAATTGAATGAATCCCATGGTTCATACATTTTTTAGGATTTACAATATTGTAGAGGTGATAATAGTGTTGAAATATATAACAATATTAAAAAAACCCATTTTTCTTGTCGAAATCAACAAAAAAATATCCACATCAGAGTATCGAATGATTTTGGGATGTCAATTGGGTGTTTATGGTTTCCCTCCTTTATTTACCTCTTAATTTTATTGATACTACTCAAGGATGTAAATAAATAGCTTTGTCAGATTATACCAGAAACAAACACAAATTGATTTGAGGTAATATAATCCATTGCAATACCATCCAACCTATTCATGAATATTTTTCTAATAATCATACAAATTTTGTTGAATATGGAAAATTTCCTGAAATCCATAATATCAGCTTCATCTTTTTTATTTTTAATCAATACAATTAAATGTCAATTTAATCCATAGGGAATGAATATATTAATGAATAATTCCATCAGTGCACTGATCATATCATCTGAGACAAAAACCTAGTAAAACATAATGATTTTTTTATAAAACCATGTATACCATCTACACGATCCATATTCAATGGGTAGAGGGCCATTTATTATATCTCCTTTTAAAGGGGATATTTTTTAGATCTCGTTTCCCTAAAATTATGGTGGTTTATTTTCAATCATTTGGCATGTTTTGTACATTCCATTTTCATAGTATAACCATTAAACTTATTTCACTACAGCCTTGGATGTTCCATTCTCTGATGAATGTATGAACCCCTCAATACACATGGAATTTTCCCTGTCCATAATCTCTTTTCGTTATGAAACATGTGAATAATAATTAAATTTCTATCTACACCATTCATATATTTTTCATTCATTTGATTTTGTTCCAACCTTTCCTTTGTAGTTTTGAGATCATATAGTCCATTATGAGTTCTCATTGGAAATGTATTTTCATAACCACATTACATGGATGTGTTTTATGTTTTTCTAAAAAATTTTAATTATAATTGTGAAATAATTATAAATATGTCAATATTATTATTCATATACATCGTTTCAATTCCACAATTTAAAAATTCATTGCATCTCTCATATGTATATGTGGACTACCCCCTTCATTAAGCAATGTGATTAATTTTTCATGCATTACATTCATAGATGATCCTATATATATATTTAACATATATTATATTTAAATCATGATATAAATAATTCATATTATCTAACCATCGTCATGGTGTAAGGACCAAAACTACCAAACCAAATAGGAAATGAAAATTAAAATAGTTAACACTCAATATTGATAAAAAAATTAAAAAATAATGACCCTGTGTTTAAATTTAATAATAATAGAGTATAAGATATTTTCATTATATATTTATTTATTTTATATAATTATAAAAAAAATTAATTTATTATACCAATGTTTAAATTCACTTACGAAAAAAGTAAGACCAGAGGTAAGGGTTTCTAGTTGGAATATTAATTCTGGGAAACATATGACATGTATATCATATATTTATTTTTATACCATATATACTACTACAGTGATATTTAATATGAATATTCTATATATATTTATGGTATATTTTATATGATGTCATTTATTTCATATGAGTTACAGTTCAACAGTTATGAAAGTCGTAAGCGTTTTTTTCACAGGCTCATCCTTATTCAAGATTGTTTATTTTTATGTTTTGTTTGGGGAAATTATATTATATATATGTCCTGATACCCAAAATTTTCATCTCCTATATTTATTTCTATAAATTTATATTTTTTCTATCATTGCACTTTTTCTATGTACCGAACGTTACAGTTAATCTTTTTTAAGTGAAATAAATTTTTTATTTATTCAGTCATAAATATTATTATTTGAAAAATATATATTATTCTAATTGATTTCATGATTATTATAAATATTCATAAATTATTAAATAAATTCATTTTTACACATGTTTTTATTTCTAGAATGTTTTTTAATGAATCTTCTTATCATTTTCCAAACATGTAACAATTTACCAAAGCTGCAAAAAAATCTATGTTGTAATACTAATATTAGGATAAAAAATTTATTTAATCCTTGTATATTATTTAATTATAATATTTCTATACTGATCTCCATGATTTACATCATGGAAAATTATTTTCGTAAAATTGAGTAAATTTTTATATTTTTATATATTTGATTTCAAGAGGAAGATGTTATTTATCTAAAAGAATATTCTATGATATTTTTAAATTATTTTAACCAATTATAACTATTTTTGATGAGTCCTACAATTTATTAGGGAAATAAACATTTTAATTCATTTTCCATGTTTCAGTAGAATGATTATGATCATATTGTTCTATTTATTTACATGGTAAATAATCAAACTTTGTACACTAGTTTTTATATTAAAATATTTACATTGATTATGTATTTCATTATTATTATTTTCTTATGAGAAATAATATAGATATAGTATATAATTCATGAATTTGTTTTTATAACATACATGTACTGGTAGGTCACATGTCACAAACTAGTATGGTTATTTAGAACATACCTCAACTTTTTATGTGTGGTGTCTGGGAACAAGGCCTTGATGGAAACACTATGATGTTAGGTATTATTAATTTGACCATTTTTGACTAATTATTATTATCCATGTTTTTATTCATGATTTTATTTAATCCATATATGTTATTTTTATTTTATATATGGTATTTGTCATATTTTATTGTTGTTTATCTCGGTAATATTAGGCATTCTTTGTTTATCCTACGACGACCTTTGTTATGAATATTTTCATTAAAAGAATATGATGTCCCATTTTGTTACATATTCCATTTATCAGAACAAAATGAAGAGATAAATTAATGATTTAAATATTTGTTAGAATATTAATTAAATTTCTCACCATATTTTTTAAGCTGTATTTAAATGCTTAATATGTAGTGTGATAATCATGTATGTATTATCCCTCCAAAAGACTATTAACTATTTAATAATTTTGGATATGGTACATTTTAATATGTACCAAATTATGAAAATATAAAATATCAATTGGTTTATAGATTTTTGGAATTTAAAGGTATCATATATCCGTAAACAGTTCCACTCATCCATCATATCAAAATGACACTGTAGGAGAAGATCTAAATTCTCAACAAATGTAGTACATGCCCCTTAAATTTATATATACCTCTCATCCACCCTTCTACAAATTGAGTGTAAACATGTTTATATAATTAAAATATGAAAAATAGTATATAATAATCTTATTATATTTATTCTACAACCATTATATATTTCCCTATCATTAAATTGAAACCATAGTATTGTTTCTCATGTGTGTGTCGACTACAACCTCAATGAAAAACGAACATCATTTTATAGAAATAAATTTAATGTATGGATCTATAATTACATTCAATGAATACATATGTTCTTTATCGATTCATTTATATTCTTTAAATATTAATTACTTATTTTATAAGTAATATTAGTAGTAAGTGGTCATTATAAAACAATCTTCCTAAAATAAACATGACAAGAAGAAATGTAATTTATGTTTAAGTGAAAGTTATTTTTAATATACACTATTATTATAAATCATTAAAATTACAATTATTCACCACAATAACATATAAATTATGTCACTTTTTTCATAGTGATATTATAACTAATGAATCTCTTCTATAGTCACACACACCCATAGATTGTAGCATATTATTATTGGGTCAATTTTACCACGTATAAAAAATTCAGTGAATTTATTTATATTATTTCATTGGAAAAATAATATTATATATATTAATGGTTAAAATATTACTTCTTTACAATGGATTCATAAGATTTCCATTTAACGGTTCAATTAATTTACCAACATTCATTTACTAAAAATCAATGAAACAACCACATCACCAAGTTAATTTTCATAAATCCATAAAAACACCATTATAATGATATATATCATTTTATGAAATTTAAAAATAATCAATTAAAATTCATTTAATTATATCATAATGATGAAACTTGTTAGAAGAATTAATACTAGTAAAACTAACAAGGAACTAGTTCAAAGTGATAAATAAAATTCCCACAAAATATTGAAAAAAATTATAACATACCAATATACATGGAGAGAATATTTAAAAACATGGTTTATAAAAGGTTATATACATAAATATGATTATATAATAGGTTTTTAATATTTTTATTTATATTATATATGTGTTTAGAGTGTATTCTACTAAGTAGTAACTCATGGTAAGGTTTTCATCAACTCAATTTTGGAATCATTTGGCAATTTTATTTCAGACATGAGTACAGTTTTCAATAATTATTTAATCCATCCAATTATATTATTTATATTATATATCCTTTTTTCTCATAGGGCATTACATCCCATAATTAACAATTTAATATCCCCATTTATAATGATATTGATAGATATTAAAATGTATTATTTATCAATAAAAATCACCTTAAAATTTATTTCATTTTAGGTTATATTATGTGTTGGTAAAATGACATTTATCACATTCGAATATTAAATGAAATATTTTCAGAGTCAGGTGATAGGTCGGTGTTAGATTCTGAGGCATGTAGTGTTTCAGTATTATTATAATAAAAATATTATATATTCAATATCATGTACAACCTATATTTTTTTGAATAATGGAATATCTCTCAAATATTTTCATAGATGGAAAATACGAAATGAACATTAAATAATAAATGTGGTATTTACCCTAAGTGTCATTTAAAAATTTTTTGAATTGTATTTTGTTTTATCACACATAAGAGTAAAAATATTATATCACATGCATATTATTTTTCAGAAATAATGACGTATCTCATGAATGGTTATTCATATGGTAAATTTGATTTCACCATTAAATATATATCATTGGGGTTTCCCTATATTTGATATAACCGTTATGTAAGTTGGGTGTCTGTTTTAATCACATGGGATGATAATTTATTTTTACTTTTTATTATATATTAAAAAGTAAATTGTTTAACGACTTTCTCTATCCTCATACCCACACCACCCCACTTCCTCCATTTTTGACATGGAATCATTCCCAAAACATACAAATCATCCATTTTTACTATTTAAAAATAATCAAATCATTAAATTGGAAATATTTAATAATCACTTTACATGATAGGGTTCAAAATAAAATTAAAATTAGAGTTTGAATTTTAGGATTGTAAAACACTATCGTTTATGTTATGGGGGTTCTTAATAGTTGAATAATTTTTCCTTTATGTTAGATTGATTTCTTCGAGGTCCAACTATAACGACCCAGGTATTTATAGAATAATACATTTTCATATGTATTAATATTTGTGAATAATGTTTTAATTCAGAGTTAAATATGAAACATTTTCTAGTAGCGTACTCGACACGCAATAATGGATTTCTTTTAAAACTTATGTGACACTCTACATTGATTTATACTAAAAAATAATATATTATTAATATTATTATAAATGGATGTTAATGTAAAAATATTTTATTTTTGTGAATAAAAATAACTAACTACATTATGATTAGACATGTCTGTTAAATTTTGTTACATTTAACATGTAAATGTTATTGGTATAAAATAAGAATGAATCTTATTTTAATCATGATAAACTCTAATATTTTTAAAAGGTCATTTTCTAGCCCTTTGATGGTGAAACCTTTTTAAAAATACTATTTTTCACTTTAATTTGATATATTTGAAAAAATAAACTAATTATATAAAATTTGGAAACCCAAAATTGCTTCGGATAATTTTTTTGTTATTTTCAGATAATGCTTACTTTTTAATGAATGGTAAAAACAAATTCATTTTACGTCAAAACACCATTTTCATCAAATATATTAATATATTTAGATTGTAATTTTAATTCGTTTTAAAGTGTAATTGGATTATATTTTTATCATTTAATCCAATTTTTTTTCATTTTCAGTAATTTCACTTTTAAATTGGACAAGAACACATGCCAATCTTTTGATAGTTATTACTTCTTAATAATCCGCTTTTTGATATTAATCAAGAGAATTAATTTTAAATTAATTACTGAAACTAATTTGTTTTGAATTTAGATAAATTGATTCCATTTTTGGAATTAGGAGGTCAAAACTTTCAAAATAGGTACCTTATCTATTTAGCCGTTATGAAATGTAACATCATTAATTATTTAATTTACCATTGTTAAAGGGTAAATCTACTAAATAAGGGTAAAAAAAATAATATTATAAAAATATTAAACTACAATAACACATGTCCTAATCTTATTTTAGGATATATTCCCAACCATGGGCATCTTTGGTTGATTTTGGGACACCGTGGAGGTAATTGGATGTGAATATGACATTTTATAAAAAGTAATTCATTGTAAAGAAAAATGTAACATAAACACGTATATTTTAGTAAAAAAAATTATACATGTTTATATATTTTATATTTTTGACTGAACAAAGTTATTATAAAGATAAAAGAAATTCATAAATTATGGTATTTTATTTATAATATTTTTACATCAAACAAATAAATAAGATTCTGACACAATGACAATGCATTGATTACCATATTAATGAATGATTTAGATAAATGTCATTATAAATATTAAAAAAAAATTATTAAGAAACTTTTTAGGCCATCAATAAATTTTCAGAATGAACATGGCTTTTAATATTTGAATTAATAATGTTGTTTTTGAAATAATAATGTTTTTATGGATTTTTATAAATTCATGATATGAATAGTATAATAATTGACATAAATGATTTTTTAAAACAATTCATTTTTTATTAAATGATTTAATAGTCTTAAAATTCTAAGACTCAAAAAAATTACATAAATAATGTTGAATATTTTATTAATTAACCACTTGAGGTTCGATTGGTAATTTATTGTAACTATATTTATCATATAGTGTGGTTATAAAAGAAGACAAAGTAAGGGTAAAATTAGTCAACAAAGGGTTAAATAAAAAATAAAAGGTTAAACATGTGTCCGAGACATGTCCAAAAAATATTGGTTTAGTTTTTTTAGAACCAAAAGCATATTATTTTGAAATAAATTACATTGGGTCCATCGGAAACCGCAATTCAATTTATAATGAAATAAAATTTCAATGTATTCCTTATGTTCCCATCCTCTATTTTATAAAAGGGAATCACCTATAACCCCTTACTCACACCTCTCAAGCCACTTGGCTAGTCTAATCTCTACTTCAATAAGCACCCAAAATCCCTCCATTACTAATATAATCCTTAACTTGGGATTAAGGAAATTAAATTAAGCTTTTTATCTTAAATCCATAAGAAGTTACCCCATTTGAGTTAATGTCTTCTCTCAATATTATTTCATTTATTTTCATTCTCCAACCCCATAAACACTCTATATAATATTATTTTATAAAAAAACAACTATCTTAAATATATTATGATGTTTTTATGATAATTATTTGAACTATTCTTATACACACATCCATCAAATGGAGACGTACATACTGTTTCTGTGTATGACAAACTACTGCCTCACGAAACAATGATTGTTCGATTTTCCCCTACCAGCTCACATGGTGTCCATTATGATGGAACTGTATATATATATGATAAATATTATATCAATTTTTCCCCATTATTCTATAATTTTGATTTACAACATAACTATAGGCTTTCCATGATGTGTAAATATAATAATTTCATTTGAGGAAGAGCGGACGACCGCCCCCTCAAAATCATATGACTCGTTAATGCTATACATGGAATGTATAAAATATTTTTTTAGAAAAACTATGAGACATAAATGAAAAACATTTAATAATTAAATTATAATATAAATATATACCATTTTATTATTATTCGTTTGGTATGAAATATAAATAAATGTAGAGTTCATTCATAAGTACGACCTACAGTCTCCATGAATAGTGAATTTCATTTCTTATCTCTAGATATTATGGAAAATTGTAAATTCATATATACTTGATATATATGATATTTAAATAAAAATTATCTATCTAGAGATGATTTAATTAGTAAGACATGGACAATTTACGTCTAATGAGTTCATTTTCTATACAATTACGGAATATCGACAAAGCAACCAATATTAAAATAAATCATTATTTAATTTTGTAACATGGTAAGAATTCATATAAAATGAATAATAAACATGAAAATGTTTTTAAAGAATGTAAAAACTAACTTATTTTTATTATTCAGGACGAATAAGGAAAAAACGATTCAAGTCAGACATGAGGTAAGGGACATAGACTCAATCTCTATTCCTTGAGGCATGTTTTGATAATATACACCTCATAATTTTATACGGTGTATAATAAAAAACATTTAATTTTCATTTATTTTAAATGGAATATTTTGTCGACGAATCATTTTACTAAATGAAAAAGGAATTCTTTCACGTATTTGGTGACAACGACCTTTATGTCACCTCAATCATTATTAGATAACAGCTTCCTTAATAAGTCATGATGTTTTTTAAAAAGAAAATAAAAACCTTATACCTATTTTATGTATTTTGGTATTGAAATATTTTATTTTAAATAGAGTTACTATTTCAGAATCTTGAAATTATTTCTTGTGATTTCAATTGAAATGTTATTAGTGAAATGTTTATATTTTCAATATTAAGTGTGTTGTGATTATATAACGGTACATGGACATTTTATGGGGCGTTACATGATTAACCAATGATGGATGGTTACATGATAAAAAAATGATGGGTGGTTCTGTGATAAACCAAGGGAGGATGGTTACGTTATAACCTCCAATTAATTGGGTATAAAAGTTAGTCATTTGGCTATTCCATTTAGTGATATGTCTAGAAAAAAATTGTATGGTTATTCCATTTAAGTATGTTTATGTCATGACTTACCTTTATATGTCATAGGTTGCATTATATGGGCTTTATGGTAATATTTTTTATAAAAATAGTGTATGAAATGATATTAGAATCAGTATAGTGTATTTGCAACTACATAAAGGTGAAGTATACTACTTTATGATAAAGAATTCATGTTTAACATATTTTTTTGAAAAAATAAATGTTATATTTCTTTATATATCCCTTATTATTATTTTAAATCTCATCCCTAATTTTGAAATGTTTTTCACAGGTCTTAATGATGAATATGGTCGTGGATAAGATTAAGGAAAAGTCTCACTATCTAAAACATGGTTCTAAACATGTTTCTTTTTTTTAGTTTTGGTTTCATGAAAAAATGGATAGTGTGTAGAAGTGTATACAATTAATATTCTAGTTATTGTGTATATGTTATAACCTAATTCTCTAATTCTCTAAACTAAAAAAGATCCACAATGTGAATGATTGATATAATTCAAAATAATGTAATGTTTAAGGATGGGGCCTTATAGTTGTTATCAATGGTCGGTTTAGAGAACTTTAGATGATAGGGTGTTATTTAAGCATATGTGTAAAACCATAATGGTTATCATATTAGAAAGAGTCATAGTAATTTTAGGTAAATTTAATGATTTTAAGATAACATGAATAATTATATCTTAGTGTTAACCCTCCCAATAACATAGTATATGATGATTTTTCTGATATACTCATACTTACCTTTTTGGTATTAGTAAATGGATAGATCTAGAAGGAAACAATGTAACAATGAATGTGAAAGAAACAATGGTGGTTTTCAGAATAAGCAACTGAATGAAATTGGAGATAAAATAAGAGCCATTGTACTTATTCTCAACAAACTATCTTGATTAATTATTGACCATTTAAACCATGTTGGGTTTTCTAAGGAATCATATATGTCATTAACGAATCCCTATGGAGGTCCAGATATTAATCAGAATGTTAAGTATATTAAAAAACCTATGATTCTTGGATTTTGAATGAAACATATTGAAAAATGTATCAAAGGGATGTGGAGATGTTATAGATGTGGTAATGATGGTCATAATGAAATAACCTGTCATTGAAAATGGAAGTGACCAGATGAATCCATGAAAGGGAATGGAGTACATTTTGAGGAATCAATAGAATGTTTTAATGGTGGTTTCCATAGTAATTATAAAAAAAGACATTCTATGAAGAAGGTTTAAGAATTGGATCAGCAGGAAAGTACAAATATATGATTACCAATACCAAATTCCATTACAATTGAATACGAGGATCCTGATATTGTCCTATGAATTTTATGGATTATTTCTTAGCTGTTGTTTTTAAATTATTGAATAATAGGATATTATTCATGATTTTGTTTGTAAGATATAATGATAAATGAATAATATGAAAAAACATGGATAAAGGATCATGAATAATGTTTAATAAATAACATGTCTACATTATAAGAATTGAAGAGTTCTTTTGGATCTTAGATAATGATATGTTAAAATTTATTAATGATGGGATCACATTAGATGGATTATTTTATTTATAACCCTAATGATTGTTTTGTGAAAATTCTATTTAAGGAAGAGTTATCTTCTCTTTTGTGGATATTGTTTTAAATAACCATTTGGGTATATATGATACTTGAATTTGAGAAAATTATAGGTTATTACTTTTTGGATTGAAAATTTGATATATGAGATAACATTTGAGGTTATTTTTTGAATAATTTATCTTTTTTTGGAATTTTATAATATTATATAGTTGTTTAAAAGGGACAACATGTAGAATATGTTACAACCCATTTCATCGGACAAAGCTACAAGAATCGAACCCACAACCAATGTCTGAATGGGATTTATCACCTTATACTAGCCTTCATGAAGTCCCTAGTAAGTTTAACTTATTCATTTTAGTAAATTGATTTTATGGACCAATAATAAGATAATTTTTTATCTTATGTTTTATCAAATGGATATCCTTAGTATAAGAAAATAATTTTTTTATAAAGTGATAAACATTATTTTGGATGACATTCTCGCTTTTGGGAACACTATATGCCTAAGGAAAATAGAAAAATATGGGATTTTATTGGATGAATAATGGTTGAATTTTTTTTAAGAATCAATAATTTAATTGTGGACATATTTCCATTTGTGTTAATTATGGAAATTATTAGTCTATAAGGAGGAATATTTGATTTGGTTATTTACATTTCAGAATGAGACATTAAGAGATGTCGATGTTATTTGGAGATAAATGCTAACATTTATCATTGAATACTATGTGATTATTTCTTTCTATTTTGGGTTTCAATCAGAGTCTCGATTAAATTGTATAATTTTAAGGAAAATTGTTTATTGTTTTGTCTTTTTTTATCTTTTGGGTATTGTATGTTGAATTGTGGAGATTAAGTGTAGTATGTCTTTCTATAATGGATAAATCTTTTAGGGGAATTATCTGTTCTTGTACTAACCATTTTGTTTTTGGTTAATTTCAAAATACAAGGGAAATATATAGATTATTATTTTTTTATTATGTGATTCTATGGATGATTGTTCTATATCTTTATATGTGACCAAGTCATCTTGAATACTCATCATTTGGAGAAAATATGAGTTTGTGCTAGATATTTATTAAAGTATGAAACTCTACTAGACAAGTTTGTATGTTAACTTATGAAGTTAGTCAGGATCAAAAATAAATTCCTCAAAATTATGGAAAAAGGTATTAAAAAAACATTGTTCGTTTACTCTTCCTACTTTGAAATAAAAAACCTTTTTACCCATCACAATTTTTTTTCTCTTCTGGTAGTAAACATTACCCTGATTGTGTTTTCTAAAACATTCCATCAGAACCTCACGGTTAGATTTCTCTTCCATATCCATGTTTTTATGAAATAATAGAATGTTTTATCTCATGCGACCTTTAAAACTCTCTTTATTTCATTTATTGTGATAGTTTTCTTGACGTTTTTTCCAATGTGGGACTTTCAATGATGATTCAGAGCCCAATATTAAAATTTTGAGGACGCAATTTCCAAAAGGGGGAGAAGGATGTAATGAACCAGGTATTTATAAAATAATACATTTTTATATCTATTTATATTTATGAATAAGATATTAATTTTTTTATAAATATGACTATTCATCTGATAGCATACTCGACACCCAACTAGTTGTTTCTTTGAATTCTTATGTTACATGAAACAATGAGTTATAGAAAAACATAATATAATTATAATATTTTATTAAATGGTAGTTAATGTATTGACATTATACATTCAGGAATAAACACAACTAAGTAAATTATGATTAATTTTTTTTACATTTATCCAATAACAAGTTTATTCTTAAAATAATAATGAATCATATATTAATCATGAAAAAATCTATGATTTTTAAAAAGGTGTTTTACCCTCTTTTGAAGGAGAACATTTTTTAAATAATGTTTTTGTTAAATTTATATGTTATATTTGAACAAATAAACGTATTTTATTGAATTATGACATCAAAATTTACATTGGATAAATTTTCAATAATTTTCGGATAATGTTCACTTTTTAATTAATAGTGAAAATACCGCATCTTAACTCAAACCTATGTTCTCATCTAACTTTTTTATATAGATAGATTGTACTATAAATTTGTTTTAATGTGTAATTTGATTATATTTTAATAATTTAATCTAGTTCTGTTCATTGAATGTGATTTCAATTATAAATTTTACATAAACACATGTCAATATTTTGATAATTATTACTTCTTAAAAACCTAATTTTTGGTTTTGAAATTGGGAACTAATTTTAAATTAATTACTGAAAAAACTGTGCATTGAATTTATAAAAATGGATTAAGTATTTGGAATTAGGATTTATAATGTTTTTAAATAGGTACCTTTTATTCTTAGAGATTATGAATAATAACTTCAGCAATTATTTTGTTTAGCATGGTTTAAGGGAGAATCTGGTAAATAAGGGTAAAACTAATTTATAATAAAATTAAACTACCCACACACTTATCCTAATAGTATTCTATGATATATATTTTACCATGTAAATCATTGGGTCGATTTTGGGACCCCATGGAGCCATGTGGATGTGAAAAGTACATTTTATAAGAATTAATTTAATGTATAATATATAACATAAAATGAATCTTTTCAAAAAATAAATTTTATATGGAACGGTATAAGTGATATTTTCAACTTTAAATAGTAAATAGAAATCAAAAAATATTTAATACATCATGTTATTTTATTTTTATTTTTTAGACATCATATAAATAAATATATTGATGAAACAATGATGATGTAGTGATTGCCTTATTAATAAATGATTTAAATAAATGAGATAATAAATATTAAAATAAATTATTTAAACTTTATATGTCGTCCAATAAATTTAGAAAAGATTATGACTTGTTATAATTTAATTAATGAAGTTTTTTAAATGAAGGATGTAGTTAGGGTTTTTTAAAAAAACATGATATGATTAGTATAATGATTGACATAATGTAGTTTTTAAAACAAATAGTATTTTATTAAATGATATAATAGTCCAAAAAATATTATATTCGGGAAAATGACTAAAATAATTTTGAAAATATCATTAATGAACCCTTTGAGGTTCTATTGGAAATTTATATTATCTATATAACCCATATATTAAGAATTTACATAAATACATGGTAAGAGTTAAAATAGATTACTAATGGTTAAAGTTAAATGTTAAATTTAAATTTTGCGACCTAGACATGTCTAAATCCAATTTGATGAGATTTTTTCATCCCAAAAACAACTTATATATGAAATAAACGACTACGTGATGATTTTAAATAGGAAATCAATTTATAATAAAATAATTTTCATTCCCTTCCTAAAGTACCTCTCCTCCCTCTTATAGAAGGGCATCACCTATAACCCCATAACCATGCCTCTAAATTCCCTTGACTCATCCAACCTCTTCTCCAATAATCTCCCCACATACCAATCATCCTCATATAATATATACATTGTGCATAAAGCAATTCAAGAAATCATTTTAGCTAAAATAAAAAATGAGTATCCTAATTTGAGGTAATGACTTCGCTCAAACATCATTAATTTATTTTCCTTCTCCAACCACCTATACTATCATTATTAAATTATTTTATAAAGATAATTATATATAATATACTATGATTTTTTAAGAGAAGGATTCTAACTACCCTTAAAACACACATCTATATAATGGATACAAAAATACTCTTTCTGTGTTCGGTGAACTACTACCTCACGATACGATGATTATTCAATTTTCACCAACCACATCTCATGGTGGCCATTATGATAGAACTATATATATATATATATGATATATAATTTTTTATATTCTCTCCATGATTTTATATTTTTCATTTACATCATACCGTTATTATTTCATGGATGTGTAAATATGATAATTTCATTTGAGGAAGTGCGGACTACCGCACCCTCAAAGTGATATGACTCGTTCATGCTATACATGGAATGTATACAGGATGGTTTTAATAAAAATATGATACATAAATGAAATAAATATAATACCGGTATTATAATATCAATTTTTATCATTTGAATATTATTATTTTAGTATGAAAAAGAAATGAATGTAGTGTTCATGTGTACGTATGACCTACTATCTCAATGAATGGTGCAACTAATTTATTATCTAAAAATGTTGTGGACAATTATAAATACACATATACTCGATATATATAATATTTAAATCAATATTATCGTTTTTATATGTTCAATTTTTCAAAACATGGACAATTTACATCAAAAGACTTCATTTTTTTCTCAATTACCAAATATATATTAAACGACCAATATTAACATAAATAATGAAGTAATTTCAAAGTATGGAAATAAGAAATATAAAAGGTTTAATAACTTTTAAAAAGGTTCGGACGAAAGTATAAATTAACTTATATATATTATTCACAATAAATAAGGAACAAATGAGTCACATCCGACACGAGGTAAGGGACTTCCTCTCAATCTCCTTTCATTGAGACACGTTTTGATAATATACACCTCTTTATTTTTTACGTTGTATTATAACACCATTTTTCCTTAAATATCTTTCAAATATAATATTTTTTCTACAATTATTTTTACTAAATTTTAAATCAATGAATTTAATGTATGCGATAAAAACGACCATTCCACCGTTGCGAGCATTACATGATATTTGGATTCCTTTACAAGATGTAATAATTTTTAAAAGGACAATAAATTCCATATACCTATTTAAATTTTTTTATTAGATATTGTTTTTGAAAAATATTTAGTATTTCAATATCTTGAAATGATTTCATGTGATTTCAAATGATTGGTTACTAGTAAAATGATGATATTTATAATATTCTATGTGTTGTGATTTTATAATGGTACTAAGAAATTTGACAGGTGGTTATATGATAGAGAAATTATTAGTGGTTACATGATAAACCAAATAGTGTGCAGTCCTGTGATAAACCAAATAGGGGTGGTTACATTATAACCTCCACTGTTTATGGTATGAATGTTGGCTATATGGATACTCCATTTAGTGATATGTGTGGAGGTCTACAATATGGTTATTCCATTTAAGTATGTATATGTCCTAATATTTCTTTATATGTTATATGTTTCATTCTATGGTCTTTATATAAATCATTAGGTTACTAATATTGTATGAAGTGAGATTCTTTTCAGTGAAGTGCTTTTGTAACTTATTAAAGGTGAAAAGTATTATATTTTGATAAAGTATTAATTGTTTTGATGTTGTTTTTAAAAACTAACAGTATTGAAACTTTAGGTATCTCTTACTAAGATTTTAATTCTCATCCCATGTTTTGAAATTTATATCACATTACTTAAAGATGAATAGGGGAAAATATAGGATCAATAGAAAGTCATGATATCTAAAACATGTATCTAACCATGTTTCTTTTATAGATTTTTTGTTTCATGATAAATATTGATAGTTAGTAGAAGTGTCTACATGTATTATTCAAGTTGTTATGTATAATTTGTGATCTTGTTCTATAAATATCTATACCTGAAAAGATTATCAATCTGAATAATTGACTTAATTAAAAATTATGTAATGTTCAAGGCTGGGGCCTCAAATTTGATATCAAAGGATTTTTTAAAATAAATATAGAGGATAGGGTGTTATTTAAGAATAAGTGAAATATCCATAATGGTTATAAAATTATAAAGAGTCATAATAATTTTATAAAAATTGTATGAGTTTAAGATAACATGAATGAGTATATCATAGTGTTTACCCTCCTCATAAGATTGTATAAAATAGTTTTATATATAGTCTCGCACTTTCATTTTTGGTTTTAGTAAATGGAGGGATCTAGTACGAACCAATGTAACAATTGATGTGAAGGAAACTATGGTGTTTTTCAGATTAAGCAACCGAATAAAATTGGAGCTGTAATGTGAACTCTATGGGTTATTCTCAACCATGTATTTGGAGTCATGATTGACCACTTAATCCATGGTGATTTTTCTAAGCCATCATATGTGCTAGAAAAGAAACCCTATGGATGTCCAGTTAATAATCATAAGGTATTTATATTCATAAACCTATGTTTCAAGGATTTGAAAAGAAACACCCAAGAAAATTTATCAAAGGGACGATAGGGAGATTTATATTTTGTAATGTTGGTCATAATGAAATAACCTATCATGTAAAACGGAATTGTTTAGTTTACACTAGGAAAGGCAATAAAGTGAATTCGAAGGGATCAATTGAATGTTTTAAATGTGGTGTGCATTGTCATTATGAAAATAGATGTCTTGTGAAGAAGGTTCAAGAATATGATCAGCATGTCCATAAAAATATATGATTACCAATTCCTAATCATATTCCATGTTAATATGAGTAATATGAGAATGACCAATGAAAGGTATGGATAACTTCTTAGACAATGATTTTACAATATTTAATATAGTGATATAATTCATGATTTTGTTTTTAGGAAATTGGTATAAATGAATAATATGGAAAAACATAGATAATGGATCATGAGTAATTATTGATGAATAAGATTTAGATATATTAGGAATTTAATATTTAGGTTATATATATGCATGATGATATGTTTAAATGTATTAATGATGGGATTAATTTGGAATAATTCTAATATTTGTAACACGGATGCTTTTTATGTGAAAATTCAATATTTGGATGAATTATCTTTTATTTTGTGGATATTATTATAAAGAACCATTTGGGTTTATATGATCATTTAATATGAGACAATTATAGGTTATTACTTTTTTAAATGCAAATCTAAGGATTGAGATAACATATGAGGCTATTTTGGAGGAATTTGTATAATTTTTTGGAATTTTATAAAATTATATAGTTGTTGAAATGTGACAACACACAGACTATGTGACTAACTGTCGCGTCGTACAAATGTGTGGGAATAAAAACCACAACCAATGTGTGATTGGGAATTATTCCCAAACACTAGCCTACGTGATGTCCCAAGATAGTATAACTTATTCATTTTAGTTGAATTATATCTTGGATCATGAATAATAAGATTTTGGAACATAGGTATTATCAAATGGTTATCCTTAGTATATAAGAATTATTTTTTGGATTAAATGATAAACATTATATTAGAATAAGTTAGGACTTTTGGGAAAAATATATGCCTAAGGAAAATATAATACTATAGAATTTTAATTAAAGAGTAATAGTTGAATTTTATTTTGAATGAATCAATGTTTTTATTGTGGACATATAGCAATTTGGATTATTTATTGAAATGATTATCCTATCTTGGAGAATATGTGATTTGGTAAATTACATTTCAGTATGAGAAATTAAGTGTTCTTAATGTTATTTTGAGATAATTGCTATGATTTATCATGCAACAGAGTGTGATCATTTTTTTTGACTTTTGTGTATCAATACTAGATTGGATTATATTGAAGTATTTTATGTATAATTGTTCATTTAATTGTCATTGTTTTTATTTGGGGTATTGTTTGTTGAATTTTGGTGATTAAGTGTAGTATATCTTTTTACAATGGATTATTCTTTTAGGTGGATTATATATTCTCTAACTAACAATTTTTTTGGATAATTTTAATAGAGAGTGTAAAAATATAGTTTATATTGTATGGATTATGTTATTCTCTATAAGTTTATTATATCACTTCAGGTTTGACCTAGTCATCTTGAATACTCATCTTTGGGAGAAAATATTAGTTTGTGGTAGATATTTATTTAAGGAAGAAACTGTAAATGACAAGTAAGTATTTTTCATTATGATTTATATAAAGCTCACAATGAAATTCTTCAACATTTTGAAAATGAAATTAATACAATAACATTTTTCTTTTACTCCTCCTACTGTTAAATCCATGGCCATTTAACCCATCACAAGTTTCTGTTTTCTGGTAGTTAACATTCTCATAATCATGTTTGTTTCACTCTTAATTAGAACATTATGGTTAGTTTTCTCTACAATATCAATGTTTTTATGGAATCATGGTATGTGTTATAGCGGGTGACCTTTACAATTATCTTTATTTATTTTAATTTATTAGTTTTATTGACTCTTTTTTCAATGCGGGTCTTTCAATGATGTTTCTGAGCCCAATTTTATAATTTCAAGGACAGAATTTTCAAAAGGGAGGAAGGATGTAATGACCAAGGTATTGATAGAATAATACATTTTAATATATATATATATATATATTAATGAATAAGATATTATTTTTATGTTAAAGATGAATCATTTTATGAGAGTGTACTCGATATGAAGAAATAAGTTTCTTTGAAATATTACTTTGCTCACAACATTGATTTAGAAGGAAAAATAATATATTATTATTATTATTTTAAATAGTAGTTAATGAATTGCAATTGTATTTTCCAGAATAACCACAACTAACAAAAGTTTTATTACAAATGTTTGTTAAATGATTTACTTTCATCTAGTAAATTTTAGAGACTTATTATAAGAATGAATATGATTTTAAGCATGAAAAACTAATTTTTATTTAAAGGTCTTTTTTTCAACTTTGGAAGGAAAACCCTTTTTAAATCTAGTTTTTCACATGTTTATAAGTTATATTTGAAAAAAAAATTATTATAGAGAATAGTGACATCAATATTTTCTTAGATACATTTTTGGTAATTTTATGATAATGTACATTTTTAAGGAATAGTGAAAAATAATGCATTTTATGTCAACACTTCCTTTTCATCTAATTTATTTATTTAGATAGATTTTAATTTTAATAGTTTTGAAATTTTTGTTTTATTATATTTTTATTAGTTAATACAATGTTGTTAATTGGATGTAATTTCACTTATAAATAGAACATAAATACATGTAAATATTTTGATAATTATTGCTTCATAAAAGCCCACTTTTTGGATTTGACAATGGGGATTAATTTTAAATTCATTACTGAAACTTCTATGTTTTGAATTTGAAAAAATAGATTTTATTTTTGGAATCATGATGTCCAAATTTTTTAAATTGGAACCTAATATTTTTAGATATTATGAATATTTACTTTAGTAATAATTTTATTTACCATGGTTTAGGGGTAAATCTAGTAAATAAAAGTAACCGATATTATTTTAAAAATGTATAACCACACTAACACATGTCCTAATCTTATTTAATGAGATATATATGAAAATTCACATCTTTGGGTTGATTTTCAGACCCCATGGATCCACATGGATGTGAAAATAAAATTTTATAAATATAAATTTTATGTAATGAAAAATATAACATAATCATGTATTGTTTAGTAGAACAATTTTTATATGGGGTTATATAAGTGACCCATTAAAATATATATTTTAATTAAGAATATGAATATATTTTTAAAACAATGGTATTTTATTAATATTTTTTAGATGTTATATAAATTAATTTATATATGACAAAATGAATATGTAGTTATTACCTTATTGAGGAATGATTTGAATAAACGATCTTATAAATAAAAAATTAAATTTTATTCGAAACATTCAATGTCATACATGAATTTTTGGGACGATGATAACCTGTTTCATTTTATTTAATGATGTTTTTCCAAATAGAATGCTTTTATGGATTTTTAAAAAGTCAATAGATGAATAATATAAAAATTTACATAAATGAGTTTTTAAAACAAATACTATTTTGTTAAATTATATAATAGTCTATAAAATATAATATTTTATCAAATGGCATGAATAATGTTTTAAATTCTGATAATGAACCACTTGATGTTATATTTTCATTTTTTAGTAACAGTATTAACCATATAATTTGAATCCAAAAGAATAATTTGTAAGTGTTATGTTCACTAACTAATGGTCAAAGCTAAAACATAAGGTTATATTAGCTACCTATACTTGTCTAAAAACTATTGGTGGGGAGATTTTTGACCCAAAAGCATATAATATGTGAAATAAATGACTTTTGTAAAATTAAAAAAAAAAAAATTTATAAATAAAAAATATTTCAATGACTTCTAATAGTGGCCCTCCTCCCACTTATAAAAGAGAATCACCTCTAAACCTTTAGTAACACCTTTAAAGAACCGTGTCTCCTCCAACATCTAATCCAATAAGCTCCCATATTTCTTCCCTTCCTCATAGAAAACATAATTTTTTCTCAAGATTATTTTTTTAAGCCTTTTTTCTTTAATCAAAAAGGAGTTACAAAATTTTTAGTAACAACTTCTCTCATGCTTATTTCCTTTATTTTCCTTATCCAACCCCTGAATATCCCTATATTACATTAATTTATAACAACAACAGTATCTCAAATATGCTATGATGTTTATATGAGAAGTATTATTAAAGCAAAAGCACACACCTCCATCTAATGGATATGAACATTCTATTTCATTGTACAAAAAACTACTGCCTCATGAAACAATAATTTTTTGATTTTCCCCTACATCATATCATGATTTCCATTAAAATGGAACAATATTTTTAGATGATATATTTAATTTTTATATTTTAATAATGATTCATTAATATTTATTTACAAAACAACTTTATTCTTTTCATGATGTTTAATTACGATAATTTCATTTGAGGATGTTCAGACTACCACCCCCTCAAAGTGATATGACCCATTCATCCTATACATGAAACATATAAAATATGATTTTAATAACCCTATATGACATACATGAAATAAATATAATAATGGTATTATTATATACTTTTTTTCCATTCGATTATTTTTTATTAGTATGACAATGAAATGAAAGTAGCATTCATGTGTACGTACGGTATACCAACTTCTCGAACTATGCATTTAATTTATTATCACCAAATGTAATGGACTATTATAATTACATATATACTGGGTATAAATGATATTTTAATCACTAATATCATTCTTTAGATTATATAATTTTGACTATTTGGACAATATACATCAAACGAGTTCATTTTCTACTCAATTACCATATATCAAAAAAACGACAGATATTAACATAAAAATTGATGTAATTTTATAATGATTTTATAATTGATATTTAATGAATAATTAAATTGATTTTTGTTTTGAATCATGTAGAAATTAACATATATGTTTTATTTAATATTAATACGGAACAAACAAGTCATGTCATGTATGAGGTAAGGGACTTTATTTCAATCTCCATTCATTGAGGCATGTTATGATAATATACACCTCTTTCTTTTAAATAGTGTATAATTTAACCCTTTGAATTATAATTTCATTCAAATGGAAACTTTTTTCTACCCATCATTTTATTAAATGATGAAAATAATTTTTTAATGTATGCGAAGACAACGACCTTTCAACAGCCGTGAACATTATTTGATATTTGTCTTCCTTAACAAGACATAATGAATTTTAGAATGGAATATAAATACCATATACCCATTATATATATTTTTTTATTGAAAATAGTTTTTGAAATTTATTTAGTATTTCAATATCTTGAAATGATTTCTTTTTATTTAAAACAAAATGTTACTAATGAAATGTTAATATTTTCAATATTCTATGTGTTGTGATTATATAATGGTTCTTGGGAATTTGACAAGTGGTTACATGGTAAACTAATGATGGGTGGTTACGTGAGAAACCAAATGATGGGTGGTTTTGTGATAAACAAGCTATGGTGGTAATTTTATAACCTCCAACGAATTTGGTATAGAAATTTTCGATATGGCTATTCTAATAAGTGGTATGTGTTGAAGTCGACTATATGGTTATTCCATTTATCTATTTTTCTGTCCCAATTTACCTTTATATGATACAAGTTTCTTTCTATGATATTAATGGTAATATTTTGGTTAAAAAAGTGCAATAAATGAGATTATATTCAGTGATATGTTTTCTTACTTCTTAAAGGTGAAAAGTATTATATTATGATAAAATATCCATGGTTTACATGTTGTTTGGATAAGCTAATAGGTTTCCTCCTTTATGAATCCCTTATAGATATTTTTATTCTCATACCAAGTTTTGAAATGTTTTTCATAGGACTTTATGCTGAATAGGGTCACATATTGGATCACAGAAATGTCATGTCATCAATAACATGGATGAAAACATGTTTTCTGAGTTTTTTGTTCCATGTAAAAAAAATATATTCAGTAGAAGTGTCTACTTTGAATATTTGAGTTCTTATGTATAATTTATGACATAATTCTTTAAATATAAAAACATTAATGGATCCCCATTGTGAATTATTGAATTAATTAAAAATTATGCAATGTCTAAAGTTGGGGCCTTACACCGACAACAATATATACTCTGCTGTGTGGAATTGGAAATCCACATTCAATTGATTTTGGTTCTTTCTCTAGATCTGGTTGTGACAGTAATGGCTTGCTCCCCCAAACATATTACTCTTATTAAATTCTCAGGTTTATTTTTTTATTTTTATTCTATTATTATATTTCATGTTTATTTAAAAATATTACCTTAATCCATTTGGTGAAGAATTCTGTAATTTAGATAATATTAAACAATAAGATTGAAAATTATCAAGGAATAATTTCAAAAATTGTCAAGGATAATATAAAATAAAATATAAATTGATAAATTAATAGAATTTATTAGAAGATAATCATGAAAATATCAATGGATAATAATTAAAATGTTTTTATTAGATTTTTATTTTGAGTTTATAATATGTTAATTATTATGAATTATTATGTGATATTTGTAAAAGCTAAAAATATAAATTTGAGAGATTATTGAACTAAGATATTGAAGAATTATAAATAGTTAATTATAAACAATTATTATATGATAAGTACATTTAATTACCAATGGAGAATTATTAATTAACATCTATAGGAAATAATGAATAATTATCAAAATATATTTATAAGTAATTATCATATAAAAATAAAATCAAAAATATAAATGTATAATTGTGTGAGATTATTAAAAGATATATATATATATAATTTTAAAGGGATAATTTATAATAAATTAAAACATTAAATTGGTGATTGAATGATTAATAATTAAATTTATCTTAATATAATAATAAAAATTATCCAAGGATATTAATAAGGGAATTATCAGGTGATTATGATATCTAATTTATGATAATAATTTTGTAAATTATCAATGATATTTATGTAGTTTCCTAAAATAATAATTATAAATAACAATCAATCATGATCAATATTTTACAGGTAGTCATATAAATATTATCTAATGGTTTTTTAAAATTATACATGATGAATATAAAGACCACAAATTTATTGACCAGAAAGGGAAATTTTGAAATTATCTAGAAGAGAGAATGTATTATCACATGTTATATTTTATTTTTATTGAATTAAAATTTATTCATTTTCTTATATTAATCATTTATGATCCTTGATAATTGATTTGTTCAAATCTGTGATATCCTTTCGTAATATTATGTTTTGTTTACAATTGAGTTTTCCACATTATGGTGGCTAATCCCTACAATTGATTTCAATGACTATTGTGGTATGTTCTTCTCTACCATTTTAAGCCATGGGTATGATTTTGATATGAATGTTATATATTCATGATTAAACAAAATTTATGAGTTTCATGTGGTTGAATGAGTATCCATGAGGAATTCATTATTATAAACAAGTGATTTTGTGCAACTCATATTTTTTATGTCTCAGTTATTCATTTAAACGTCATGTATTTATTGTAGAGTTTAATAACCTATACAAATGTTTTTTTAGTTATCAATATGGTTAATTAGAGCCTTGATTTTATGTTCTCCACGAATACTTAAAAACAGAAATTCATAGTCCAGTGAATTAGTTGATGGATGGACAAAATAATTTAGCACAAACTTGTTAAAAGGTGGTTTGGCTATCACTTTTGAGGGATATGGATAATATTTTGACTATATTATACAAATGTGGAATACCCATGATCTTTGGAAAAGCGTGTTAAAAGTAAATCAGATCATGGATAGGCATGGTGGAATGTAAGGTGTTCCTAATTAAAACAATCATATAGTTGGGGAGAATTGTTTGTCCTTAACGGTGGTCTGTGTTTAACTTATAAGAAATCATTTCTGATAAATATCTAAACCATGCATGGTTATGGTTCATGGAGGATTCGATACACAAGATGAAATAGAACATATAAAGTATTATTTTTAGTTGAACATTTACTTATTTCAAGAGATAAATATTTATATTATTTTTGAACATATGTTAAGGATTCATTGGTGGTGTCCTATTGAGTCTTTTACTAACACCCTACATGGGAATTTTAAATGACTATTAGATTTCCTGAAGAAAGATCTATTAAAGTGAATTGTCCATATTGTGGATGTCTAATAAGTAATGTATAGAGCTGTTAGGAAACTAGAAAGCTCACCGAATGACCCCACTGTTTATTTATTTATCTTCTACATACATTATATCCTTTATCTTCCAACATCGGGAACCCATTTATTTTTCCTTATATGAAAGGTATTCCCCATATTTATTTACATTATTAATAATATTATTTATTAGGTTTTTTAATTATATAATAAATGACATAATTCATAGGTTATTATATCCCCATTGATGAATATAGATCATCTTTACTTGTAGGAACCCACTTGTGTGGGTGGGGAATTCTTGAGGGCATATGGAACTATGTCTCTATACTATTGGATTGGGTTTGGTTGATTTAATATTTATCCATAGAAAATTGATTTAATGTATTCTTTATTCTACTTTCTATGATTTGGGATTGGGTAGGCAGAAGATACATCATTGGGAAAAAAGTTAGGATACTAGGACATTCCATGTCTAGCACTATATAGTGGATCTCTGAGTTTTGATAAGGTAGTGAATGTTATATTTTTTATTATTGAATAAATTATAATTCAGTGATCAAAATGATGTTTATATATGATTTTTGAGATTTATAGAATATTCATGCATTATGACTATGAAAATACGTTCAAATTCCACATATATATACTTTTTGTTGTGTTGAATAATAGTTCATTAACTAAATTCAAGGACCTGTGGTATTAGTTTTGGATTTCTACCTTTGTGTGAAATTATTTATACATTATATAGTGATATATCTTCATTTTCATTAATTAAATTAAATGATAATGATTTTCTTTTAATATATATATATTGTGATTGTAAATAACATTTAGGGGTGAGAAATTGGTTAGTGAAAGGTTGGAAACACCCGGGGTTAATGGATGACTCCTAGGAGATATTTGTCTTACCAATAAACCGGTTAGGATATATTTATGTTTGTATTATTACTTCTGTTTTAAAAAATTCCTCAACACATACATTTGGTTGGACAATAGATAATGTAGGGTTCTCCATGGCATGTTTCTACAACAAATCAAGTGGTGTACGAAGTGATACCACCCCATCCAAATAGTTTTCCAGTAAGGTTTGTGGTGGACTATGTATGTGGAATCCCAATTTTGTATACTCTATTCTTTAATGTGACTTTAGTAACATAGGATGTGAAGGACTTGATACACATCCTCAATTATTTCTTTATTCTCATTGAGATATCGAAGGCCTTGATAGTAAAAATTGTATCATTAGTGCTATAGATAACTACCATGTCATGTTGGGTCATAGTGAATCATTCCAAAAGTTATAAATGTTTACATGTGTAATCATTAATGGCCTTTATTTGATATGATTCATTCATGTGTTTTAGATTCCCATAGTGGTCCAAAACACATATATCATTCCATGATATTGATGGATGTGTCTTATTATTAAACACAGATCACCAATGTTCTTCGAAATAACATGGTGAATAAGATCTTTCTGGTGGGGGACAAATTAGTGGGTATTCATCTAGATGGAATATTAATATTTATTTTTTTAAAGAAGAATGATGTGAATGTTTGATGTTTTATACCAACGATGATTTGGATAGATATGCTGGATTAAGGGCTCATTGGAACATTTTGTGAAAGAAGGGTGTTTAATTTGTTTCAACTATGATTAGGTCTAACATTACTGTAATCTCTTCTGAACACATTAGATCATGTTTTGGTGGTTTGAAAAGATGGAAAACCTCCTGAGGATATATTTTAGGTACAACTATTTAATGTTGAGATAGATACTTTTAAGGAATTTTTGATCTAACTAGGGTCCTCCATAGTAGACCTATATGACGACTCAGACTGTCACGCATCTCACATTTTGAGTTAAGGACCAATGAAAATCCATGTGCATGATGTGGATCATACATAGACTGATGGTGCTCATGGGTAATAAAATATTCATTCTAAGGGGAAAGAGTTTTTTAAAAGAGTCCAATATTGTTACTTCAAAAGGAAAAGTATTCGCATGAGGCGGAGAATCGTAATACAATAAATTTTAAATTACAATAAAACTGGTTTTTTAATAATTATGTGTTTTTATTTGAAAAATATATATTTTCAATAAAAATAACCTTTTTAATGTATTCATTTGAGCTAACATAATGTAAGTATAAATTATATATTAACATTTTGGAATATTCTATAGAATATTTTCAGATCTAGGTTCTATGTCAAAAAAATATTATAATCCTCATAGAGCTTTAGTATTCATATTAGAAAAATATTAAAAATATTATATGATGTGGATATCACTTTTTTCAATGAATGAAATATCCTTGAAATGGTGTCTCAGACATAAAATCAAATAAAACCAATAATTATATAATGTTATTTTTACCATATTAGTGATATAACCATTGTTTGTGTCAGATATTTGGTCAAATCCCACAAAAGCATAAATATAATATTTCACACACATGATTTTTCTGAAATACTGAAATATCATAGGAATAATTTCTTGGATGTAATATATGAGATAGACATTAAATATGGATCATGGTTTTTATCCATGGTGTGACATAACATTTGTGTTTTTTGGGTGATTGGTTGAACCACATGTGAGGTTAATTTATTTTACCCATTTATTATATGTTACTTTTATTTTCAATATTTTTTATTTATATATTGTTCCTCATACCCACACCCCACCACTTCGTCAAATTGTTACCCAGATTTATTTCAAAAACAATGAAATCAATAATTTTAACTATTTAAAAATTTCTACTAAAATAAAATGGGGTTATTAACTAATCTTTATAGATGTTTGGGTTGAAATAAGAGTAAAATTTGGAGTTTCATTAGAAATTTTGGAAAAAAAATATGCATATGTTCATAGGGGTCCTATTAGAATAATCAATTGGACATCAATGTAATTTGATTACATCATGTTCGAACAACGTGAGATCATCCTCTCTATAAAATCATGCATCCCCACTGAACCAATTCTATTTCATTCTCCATATACATGTGCAATGGTTTGGGCTTATTACTCCACGTCGTACTATGCCAAGGAATTTGGAGTGTTTTTTTATTTTTTAATACCTTTCATCTATATTATAATTCACTATATTTTCTCCTCAATTTTTTATAAAAAATATGATTTAAATTTAATATTATATAATAAAGAAAAAATAACCATTCAATAATTACATAAATTATCATGGGTAATTAATTAAAAAAATAACAAAGGATAATTTGATAGAAATTATTTTATGATAATTAATAATATTTATCATAAAGATAATTCTATAAAATAATTAGTGGATAATTTATAAAAATTTAGGAAAAGGTAATTATTGCGAGTTTATCATATGATAACTCGTAGGAATTAACAAGCTATAATAATAATGAATCATAAAAGGATAAATTAATGATATTATTGAATGATAGTATTGAAAATTTATCTAAATATAATTACACATAATTATCATATTAAAATTTCATATAATAATTAAATGATAATTTATAAAATATTATTGAAGATAATAATTATAAATTATCATACTATAATTATAAATAATAATTAGATGTTAATTACATCAAATTAGAAAAAGTTAGTTTCTTGTGAAAATCAAAGAAAAACAAAATAAAATATTCAAATTTTTAATTCAAAATAACTTTTTATAAAACAAATTTGAAAAGATAATTTAATAAGAAAACTATCAAAATATAATTAAAGAAAATATTGATGTATAATTATAAGGGAATCATCATGAGTCTATGATATGAAATTATAATACAATAAATATTGACAATTATCATGGAAAATTATATAGATTCATCAATTAATAATTTTATATAATTACCACACATAATCTCTATCTTATCTAGAGAGATATATATATGTATTATCTAATGTGGTGTAATAAATATTTTTTAGAAAATGTCAATCAATTCATGTGTTGGCCGGAAAAGATAATTTAAAAATTATATCTGGGGGAGAAAATATAATCACATGTGATATTGTATTCTAAAAAAATATGAAGGTTTGTTTGTTTCCTGGAACCCGGGATTATCCTTTTGCATTAGCAAGGTAAAAACTATGATAATATGGCTCAGAAATATGTGTTCATGACTATTGTGGATTCCAAAAACATGTTTGTTTATCATTTCTATTTACATTAAAAAAAATCAGATGAATAATGTTCCATAACATGTTGGTCCATGTATATAAATGTGGTATGTTATGTTTTTATACATGATTAACAAATTATGGTCATGAGTTGAATATGTGTACATGAGTGGTCTTGAGAATTCATGGATTGTGATCCTTGGATTTTGTTGGTCACCTGATGCTAGATCTTGGTTTTCCCTATTGTTAATTTCTATGAAATGTATTTCTTATTGTATTTCATATCCTATCATACTATGTTTTTGGTATTTATATAATCTGTTGGAGGATTGAGATTTATGCAATGTGATCTATGTTTCCTTAAATAATGTTTCGGATATCCCAATTGTGAGATGCGAATATGTTCCTAGTTAACCCAAATTATGATGTCTTGATGTCCTTAATGTGGGTGTGGATATCCAAGAAGAGGTTTTTGAATAATTATAATGCACTGACCTTAAATATTACTTAATCTTGATTTACATCAACAATCACACTCATGATCTTTTTAAGATTACTATATTATTGAATTAGTCCATAACTATTATGTAACAACTCAAAAATTAAAAATTAGTAGAATACACTCACTATCTATTTTTTCAAATAATGAAACTCTTTAGAATAGACAATGACTTCGTTTTCATGATAAAAATCTTCTTGAAATATTCATTTTCCTACCTATCATTATACCCTATCTAAATAATTTCAAAAACAAGTTATAAGAATAAATAACTCAGTAAGGAATATAAAATATGGAGTAAATTTAACCCCCCAAAATTTCATAGTACGTTATTTCTTTAAAGTAATTCAACAACCTGCGCTACCCGCAACACTCTGTTCGAGCGCACCATGACTTACCAAACTAACTTTTCAAAAGTGGTTAGGAATCATATTATCTTCTATTTGAATTATAAATATTTCATATAAATAGTAATATCGATATTATGTTTTTCTTATACATAATATTAGAACAAATTCATTTTTTAGATAGAAGAAGTTTTTTTTTTAAATGAAATATTACCGCCTTTTAATGGATAACCTTTTTTAAAAACATTATTTGACACTTTTATATATACAATTTATTGAAATTAAATTCTTCTTTATTGGAGGTACATTAAAATTTAGTTTTTATAATTTTTTTTTACTTTTCTAATAACTTTCTTATTTTGACGAAAAATAAGAAATACTATATTTTAATTGATAACAAATTTTTTAATCAATATAATTTTTAATGATAATTTATGAATTTGAAAGGTTTTAGATTATAATTAAATTATATTTTTATCATTTAATACAATTTATATCATTATAAGTCATTTCACATTAAAATTTGACATAAACACATGTCAAACTTTTTATAGTTTTTAAATTTTAAAAACTTTTTTTTTGGTTTTGACAATGAGAATTAATTTTAAATTAATTAATGAAACTTATATGTTTTTAATTTTCTAAAATAAACTACATTTTTTGATTCGTAATATCAAAATTATCTTAGGGTTAATTTTTTGTGTTTTTCTGAAAACATTCAATTTATGATGAATAGTAAAAACGCAGCATTTTTATTCAAAAACCATGTTTTTATTTAAATACTTGTTTATTTTATTTAAATTTATTTGAAGTTAATATATATATATATATATACATATTACCTATAGAAGTTAAATGTAATTTATTGGAGTCATTTTAAAATAAAATATGTTGTATAATATTTAATTAAACTTTTTAATGTTTTTTACCCACCTTCTAGGAGGATATGTAAATTTACATAAAACATAATTTTACTACTTTTGTCTGTTGAATTTCAAAAATAAAAGATAGATTTATGAATTTGGTTAGAAATTTTTTTTTAATAAGATAAAATTCTTTTTTGGTGAAATGTATCTTTTGACTTTTTATAGCAGTTAAATGTAAATAGTGTAATTGTGGTTAAAAATCATATTATAATTACCATAATACATGTACCAGTTCAATTGAATAAGAGTAATTAGACTAAAAAAATCTTAGGAATAAAATAATATCCAATTTTTTCTACATGTATTAAATTAATACATTTATTATTATTTTATTAAAAGAAGAGTTAAAAGTTTTAAATTCAATGTTTAATAACTAAAAAGTTTTTAATATATGGTTATACGTAATATAATTTCGACTATAAATATTCATTAAAAATATAAAAATATTTCCTACATAATGGAATTTCAATTATATGTTTTAGACCTTAAATAATTTAATTTATTTATTACACAACGATGATGTAGTAATTACCTTATTAGTGAAAGAATCAAATATATGGTATATATATATATAAATAAATATAATTTCATAGTTTTTATGAAATCCACGAATTTTATAGGAGAATATGACATGTTAGGGTTGATTAAATGTATTTTCTTTAAGACATCACGGTCTTTTTACTTTCACAGAAAACAAAATACCAAATAGTATCAAAATTGACATAAATTAGTTTTCAAAACAAATAGAATATCATTAAATTATATAATAGTTATAAAAATATAAGGATTGTCCAAAAGACTCTTATAGTGATATATATGTCATTAATTAACCACTATGGTTTCTATTGGCATTTTATTGTACGTTTATGAACAATATAATATAAAAATACAAGGAGACATGGTAAATGTGAAACTATTTAGCAAATAGTTAAATCTAAATGATAAGGATATTATGGTAAACTATACTCTTATAAAACCTATGGGATTAACTTTTTTCGACTCATAACCACCTAAGGATATAAATAAATTCATTTAGACCCCTTAAAAACCTAAATTTATTCTATAATAAAATAATATTTCAAGATTTTCCTAAAGGGACCCTCACCTCTTTTATAAAAGGGCACTTCCCCTTCTTTCAAAATCACGCATCCAAATCCATCTAGATCTGCCAAAACCTACTCAAATATCTTTTAATCATGAATAAAATAAACTAATTTTACTTATGGTGATCATAAAGACAACTTATGGAGCCCTTTTTATCAAATCAAAAAGAAACACCCAATGAATAGGTAATAATTTCACCACCCTCTTTCATGTTCATTTCTTCTTCCATTTCCACTTTCATAGATGTTTCCATACCAAAATAATAAATCAAGTACCTCCTATATACTGTTATGTTATTATAAATATAGTAGAAATATATTCTTTATCCTATCCATCTTATAAAGGTCAAAGTCACCATTCGTGCGTACGTTTGAATTAACGTTTCCACGCCGTCGTGCAATTTGTTATTCAAACACTTCATTATTTGAATTGGTATAATAATTAGTATAACTGATGTAAATAATAAATATAACATGTTAATGATTATTTATATATGACATACCATCCAATTACATACAATTTAACCATCAATATAATGATATTGTCACTCATGAGTACAAACGGATTTCCGTCTCCACGACGCGATGAGATTCATTCCCAAGTTCACCATTCAACAATAATTATAAAAATATATATTCTTAATAAGTAAGTAATATATGAACTAATAGTGATAATGGATATATATATATATATATATTTGTATGTATGTATGTTTGTATGCATGTACTTACATATATCTTATTCATTTACTTCCTTTCCAAAAGATATGAAAACAGAAATATCATTTATTCATACGTACAACATACCATCACCATAAACGGTGCATTATATTTCATATCTATATATATTATAAATATTAATATTATATATATGATGAAAAAATAAATAATGTTTTATATTCTGGAATTATTTAAATCATAACCCAAATGATACGATAAAGGATAACAAGTTAAAACACCTACGATAAAGAAAGCAATTATAACCCGAAATGTTAATTTAACATGGAAATAATTATTAAATGGGTAGTATAAAGTCATTAATTAATCATGAATGATATTATAAATATTAATATGGTTATGTTATAAATTAATAACATATTATGGTCATTATAAATGAGGTTAAACGTACCCTCGACCGAGAGAAAGTGCATGGTAGGGTTAATTTTACATTCTCTTTATTATCCAAGCATGTTTTTATATAAGTATATAATGGGAAAGATTTATTATCCATGACCATGATTCATAAATGAGTTTTAAAAGGGATTTTTTAATGGAATTATTTACTAAAACATCATATGAAATGTTTTAAAGATTTATTCATCTAAACCATTCTCATTAATTTTCATGTTCTCAAAATGGTTTAAAGGATGAATTTATATGGACATGAATATTTTAAAATTTTAATTCCATTTAAAATATTCAAATTGGTATGGGTCACTTTGATAAAAATTTATCATTAAAATTACATTATAAATTAGGTGACTTTCAAATGATTTCATGAAAAATGTATATTTCTCTCAATGATTTTTTACAGATCAATTTCAACTATTCAATCATCATTTACAGAATATTATTCTTGATCGAGGATGATTTAATATGATCCAAGTCTTAAATATTGTATTGAGAGTTTTGTGAAATATTTGATAGTGTATGTGTTATTTTTATACAATTCATGGTTTAGGGTTAAACTATTGACATTTCGTATGCTAGTTCTAATACAAATGTTTTTTGTTATGTTTCAACCTTTTCATGTGTGGAATGTATTAGACATAATATGTGATGGGTAGAGCCTGATATAGATCCTCGATGCATCGGTAGGTCCCATGAGACAAATAGAAGTGGAATTGGTCAAAGCCTTTCCCAATTTGTTATATTGTTTTTGTTGAGGCCTTAATCATTTTTAAATATCATGGCTGAGGCCTTGACAAAATATTTCAATATGTATGGCATTATAAATTCCCTCATTATGAAAAGAATATTGATGATTCATGTGGTTATTCAACTAGTAGAATACCCCTGACTATGTTTTTTATGGGATTATATACCAATCTAATATTTCTTCAAAAAATTATTCTTGTTTATTATTTGTATAGGCATGTGTTTTCATTTTTTCACCATGCCGATTGTTTATGTTATCTTACACTAAATTTTTTACCCTTACTGAGCATCTGAGCTCAAACCTTTCTTATGTTTTATTTTCTATGGATTTCAAATAAATGTATTATGATTGATATGTAGGGTCAAGCTAATAGGGAATAATTCTGTTCTCAATGAACTACCTATGCTATATTTTATGTTTGAAATATTAATGTGATGTTGATGTATGTAATATGTTTCCAAGACTGCTAAATTGATCGGTATTTTGGGAGATGAATCCCTTGTATAATGCCAATGTATTAAAATAATGAACTGACTCTGGGTAACTATGTACGTGGTTTTATTGATGGTATCATAAAAACTATAGTAATAACCTTGGAAAACTAGATTTATAAAAAAACTAATTAGATAATAAAACCCTATGATAAAATTTGAGGATTAGTATAGAAGAACATTCTAGAATTTTGGTAATGTGGTGACTTTGTGTATTTTCCATGAAATAAATCCCTGTCTAGATAAGAGTAGGTAGACACGTCTCGGGAAAAGATGAAACTAGGAGTGAAGACTCTGACAAAGAGTTTTAGGATTGACCCTGGGTATCTTGGTACATGACAACATGCCTTCTTGCACAATTGGTTACGATACTCCTAGGGGATATGCTTCTGATAATTCACATTTTCATTACAAGTTATTATGGCATATTTAAGAGTAAATTATTACTCAAAGAAAACAATTTAGTATTATAGATTATATACATAATATTTTCAATTTTCATTAGTCATTTTACATGTTTGGATTTATGAATTGTGATTCATAAACTTACCTAGAGTATGAAATTTTATAGAAATGGCACCTAGTATAAAGAATGATAATTCGAGGAATACACAAGATCAAAAGATTAAGAAAGATCATATCTTTCAAGGTATTAATCCAAAATTTATAAGGGTAATAGACTCCCACGTATTATTTTGATATAAAAAATAGTATCATGTGTTCATAAGATACGTAATGAATTTTCTAAGTCCTATGGAATTTAAGGGAAGCAAGAGAAGAAAAGGATGGAAAAGGGAAAGATGGATAAAGGGAAGTGGGGAAAGAAGGATTTTCCCATATATGATTAGTGTGGATAGAATCACCTGGGTAAATTTATGAAGTGAATGGGAGTTTATTAGAATTACGGATAAAAAGAACACCAAGTATGTGATTTCATGGATATGCAAATGGTTTCAAATTGAAAACGCTTCATCTACATGGATTTGGGATACTACGTGAATAAATGTCCAAATCATCAGTGTATACCCGAAATATGGCTATTGGATAATAATCAGGTTATGATACTACCAATGATGAAGATGATGGATTATAGTTCTTATGTCGTTATTAAAGTATTTTTTCATTTGAGTATTTTATTAATGATATTCAAGTTATAAGAATTATAGAGTATAGAAGGATTTTACTGGTGTACTAATTCATTAAGGACGTGAGATTATGTGGGACCAAGAAAAGTGACTCAATAGTAGGTTATTTTTTTTGAAAATTTATTGTTCAGAGAAAGATAACCCATAATATAGTTTTGATAATAATTTAGCGATATTGGAGTTATATATGATTGACTTGGAGAAATTATATTGGATATTCTTGATTACCCTAAAACTGATTAATGATTTTTATATTGCATCATTATTGGAGTTTAATACATTTTTGGATAGAAGGAGTATATCAAGTATTCTATAATGAATAAGGGAGCATGAATTTAATCAATAATGTTTTATGGTAATTCAGGGTGCTACAATGTTTTAAATGAATACATGATGAATGAATTCACATGTTATTATGTGGAAAAATGATCTTTATTATGATTACATTTCTTATAAATTTCGGATTGTGAGTTTGGAAAGAAGTATTATGGATAAGTCTAAATTTGGAATATATTATGTTTGAAATTGGGTACTATTTTTAAGGTTAAATAATTTCTTGATATTATTTTTATATTGTCATAAAAAGGAAAACCTGGAGGTCGGGTGATAAGACGTCGCGTTTGGCAAGGTCGTGAGACTTGAAATCGCAACCGAAGAGCGGAAAGGGTGCATCACCTACCACTTGTCCACGTGATGTCCTATTTTATATACTGTAGTTTTTTTAAATGTTCTGACTGATAAATTATTAATTCATTATTTTTGGACCCTATACGATTAGGATAAGCAAAAAATCATTTCTATTATATTTTGTAGTGAATAATTAGTTTGTAGTAGTAATTAGTTAAAAGATGAAACTATTCATGTCCAATATATTATTTTTCCTCTTATTCTATGAATAAATTAATTCTTAAACTTTACGGATGGTATTTTAAAACAAAAAATGTGTTATTCTAATACCTTATGTTTTTTTCAACTCACGATATTTTAAATCGTCATAGATTTATGGATTTGAGGCCCTTAATATTACACATGTTTTGGATTGATGACCTCGATCACCCCGATAAATATTTACATTTTCAGACAATTATGTGTCTCTAATTTCCACCAATGTTCTCCCAATAGAGATCATAATTTGGTAGTTACTTTTTAATTTCTCTTTCCCTCTTATTCAGACTAAATATTATTAACCCAATTTCCGATGTGGGCATTCCCCTAGATATTTTTCTATTTTTAAAATTTTATTTTTGAATAAAAATTTCAAATTATGAGAACGGAATTTATTTAAGAAAGAGTGAATGTTACAGCAAAATATTTCATTGTACATTATTTCTTCAATTTAATTCAATAATTTTCTCTATACGCAACACCGAGTTCGATCACACCACGACTTACCAAACGAACTGTTCAAAAGTGGTTATGAATAGTATTATCTGAATTTTGAATTTTATATATTCTATATAAATTTTAACATCCATATTATGTGTTTCATAGACATAATATAAGAAAAAATTCATTTTTTCAGAAAAAAGAATTATTTTTCAATAAATGCAATTTTACCACCTTTTAATGGTGATCCTTTTTTAAAAACAATATATTACACTTTTAAATATTATATTTAATGAAATTAAATTCTTCATTAGAAGAAGGACATTAAAATTTAGTTTGGATAAAAAAATTTACTTTTCTAATAACATTATATTTTTACGAATAGTGAAAAATACAATTTTTTAATTGAAAACATCTTTTTAATAAAAATAAATTATACTGTTAATTTAGGAATTTGTAATGTTTTGAAGTATAATTAGATTATATTTTTATCATTTAATACAATTTAGTTCATTATATATAATTTCTCAATTAAATTTGACATAAACACATGTCAATCTTTCGATAGTTTTAAATTTTTGAAAACTCGTCTTTTGGTTTTCACTATGGAAATTAATTTTAAATTAATAAATGAAACTTATATTATCTGAATATTTTAAAATATAATTAATTTTTGAATTTTGAATATCAAAATTATATTAGGGTGAATTTTCGTATTTTTCTAAAAACATACAATTTTTGATGAATAGTGAAAAACACTGTGTTATTATTTAAAAACGGACCCTTAATTTAAATAATTATTTGTTTTACTGAAATTTATTTTTAGTAAATATATATATATTTATATATATAATACCTATATAAGTTAAATGAAATTTATTGGAGTCATTTTATAATAAAATTAGATGTATAAAATTTTGTTGTACTTTTTAACGTTTTTACCCAATTTCTTGGAGCGTTTGAGAATCTGCATAAAACCTAATTTTATTATTTATATGAGTTGAATTTAAATTATAAAAGAGACATGGCTGACATCAGTATGTAAAAATTGGTTCAATAAGATAGAAATAATTTTTTTGAATAGTATCTTTTGTCTTTTTTCCGCGGTTACAAGGAAAAAGGGTAATTAAGGGTGAAAATGATATTATAATTTTCCTAAAACATATCCTAATTAAATTGAATAAGTATAATTCTACTTGAATAAATATTAGGAATAAAATGAGCTCCTTTTTTTCCACATGGATTATATTTGGACATTTATTATTATTTTATTTGAAAATGAGTAAAAGTTGTTAAATTTAAGGTTTATTAACTAAACCATTTTTAATAAAGGGTTATACATACGATAAAATTGAATATAAATATTAATCATAAATATAATATATTTCCTACATAATGGTATTTTATTTATAATTTTTATACATTAAATAATTTAATTTATTTATGCCACAATGATGATGCAGTAATTACCTTATTAATGAATGAATTAAATAAACTGTATTATAAATATTAAAATAAATATAATTTCAATGTTTTTAGGAAATAAATGAATTTTTCATTTGAATATGACTTGTTAGGGTTGAATAAATGTATTTATTTATATGTAATCATTCATTTATTAATTTCACAAAAAATACCAAATAGTGTCAAAATTGACATAAATTAGATTCCAAAATAAATATTATATCATTAAATTATATAATTGTCCTTAAAATCTACGGTTCAGCAAAAGGTCTCTTAAAATAATATATATTTCATTAATGAACCACTTTGTTTTTTCTTCTTATTTTATTTTATGTTTATTAAACATATAATATAAAAATTCTAGGAAAAGATGGTAAATGATAAACTATTTAACAATGTGTTAAATAAAAAATATAATGATAATATAGTAACCTAAACTTGTATAAACCCTATTGGTTGATATTATTTCAACCCATAACCACGTATGGCTCTATATAAATTTATTTTTTTCCATTTGAAACCGATAATGATTATATACTAAAATTATATTTCAATATTTTCCTAATGCGGCCATCACCTCTCTTATAAAAGGGAATTTCCCCTTCTCTCAAAATGACACATAAAAATACCTATGGCTCGGTCAAACCCTACCCCAATATCCTCCCAACAACCTCAACTCTACCTAGAGTCCTTAATTTTATGAAAAAGCCATCCTATGCAACCAATTTGATCAACTCAAAAGGAAACACCCGAAGAATAGTAAATAATTTCACCACCCACTTTCAAGTTATTTTCATCTTCCACTTCCTCATTAAATGTTGTTTCTATACCAAAATAATAAGTCCATAACCTCCTATATATTGTGATATTATTATAAATATGGAAAAAACATATTTGTTATTCTATCCGTCCTATAAATTACCATGTCACAATACATGCGTACGTACGGCTTACAGTCTCCATGATGTGGTGTAGTTTGTTATCCAAACACTTCATTATTTGGATGGGTATAAAAATTAGTAAAACTAATGTAAATAATAAATATAACATGTTAATGATTATTTAAATATTATACACATTCTAATTACATACAATTTCACCATCAATATATTGATATTACCGCTCGTGCGTAAGTACTGATAACCGTCTCCACGACACAATGCGATTCATTCCCACGTTCTTCATTCAACGATGATTATAAAAATATATATGATTAATAGGTATGTAATAAATTACATAATAATTAAACTGGATATATATATATATATTTAAATATATATTTTTATGTATGTACTTACATATAGTTTATTCACTTATATCTTTTCAATAAGATATGAAAATGGAAACATCGTTTATGCGTATGTACGGCCTACCGTCTCCATAAATGGTTCCATCCATTTCATATATATATATATATTATAAATATTTATTTTCTAAATATTTTTTAAATATAAATAATTATTTATATTATTGATGTATTAAAATCATGATCTAAATGATACGATAAAGAATAACAAGTAAAAATAGTTACAATAAAGAAATCGATTATTAACTGAAATGTTAATTTAACATGGAAATAATTATTAAATGGTTGTATATAGTCATAAATGAATCATGTAAGATATAATAAACAACAATATGGTTCTGGTATAATTTAATAACATACTATTGTCATTATAAAAGAGGTTAAACGTACCCTCGACTAATCGAATGTTCATGGTAAGTGTTAATTTCCTAATCTCTTTATTATATGAGGATATTTTTCCATAAGTATCTACTGGGACATATTTAATATACATTCCCATGATTCATAAATTTTTTTTAATGGGATTAATTTTTGGGGAGGTTTTTACTGAAAAATAATTTTAAATGTTTTAATGATTTATTCTTTTAAACCCTTATCATTAATGTCTATGTTTTAAAAATGGTTCAACAGATTTACTTATATGTATAGGAATGTTTTAAAATGATAATTAGTTTAATACATTTCAAAGTGGTATGGAAAAATTTTAATCAAATTTATCTTTTAAATGACTTCTCTTATAAATTATGTGACATTTAAATGATTTTATGAAAAAGGGATGTTTCTATAAATTATTTTTTACTAATCATTTTCAACAATACCAACATCCTTTACGCGATATTATTCTAGATCGAGGTTTATTTATTATGATAAAAATATACCATATTGTATTGAAGGTTTTGTGATATATTTGACTGTGGATGTGTTATTTTTATACCATTCATGGTTTAGGGTTAATGTATTGACATTTTTTATGCTAGTTTTAACATGAATGTTTATGTTATGTTTCACCATTTTCATATGAGCAATGTTTTGGAAATAATATGTGATGACCGGATCCCTTAATAGATCCTCGATGAATCTTTAGGACTCATGAGAAAATTAGACGTGGAAATGGCCACGTCCTTTCCCAATTTGTTATATGGTTTTGGCCAAGGCCTTAATCATTTGTTGATGTCTTGGTCGAGGCCTTGACAAAATGTTTCCGAATATCTGTCATTATACATTACCTAATTATGAAAATAATATTGATGGTTCATGTTGTTATTAGACTAGTATTAAACCCATGAGTAAGTTTTATTATTGAATTATTTTCTCATCTTTTATTTCTGTAATAATTTTTTCATGTTTATTATTTGTAAAGGCATGTGTTTTCAATTATTCATCATGCCTATTGTTTATGTTATCATCCGCTAAATTCATTACCCTTACAGAGCATCTATGATCACCACATTCTTATGTTTTATTTTCCCAGGATTTCAAATAAGTTTATTATAAATGTTATGAAGTGTTATGCAAAAAGAGAATAATGGTGTTCTAAATAAACTATATATGCTATATTTTATGTAAGGAATTGTAATATGAAGTTGATGTATGTAATCTATTTCCAAGACTGCTAAACATATTGGTCTTTCAAGACCATATTTCCTTGTATCATTCTAATGTATTAAAATAATGCACCGACTCGGGGTAATTGTGGTCGTCGCATTACAATAAAACCATAAGTCCATGAATATTTAAAACCCAAGAAAACCTTTTTCAAAAAATCATTCTTTTTACCCATAAAACTTAACTATTTAGTTTATATCAAGTAATCATTTGAATCACACAAAAGATCATGGAAATCATAAAACATAAAGTTAATGTGTCTAATACATATCATATTTACATTTTATCATTCATAGCTACATAGGGAGTAACCTTCATGGTTACGTTTTGTATAACAATCATAGTATATCCCTTAAATATCTTAGGAGAAACATTATAATTTACCTCTGTCACATTACCCAATGCATTTTATAGCAATCAAGAGATCACCCTTTTTTGGTTTATCACAAACCAAACCATATACATACATAATAACAAAGGAAAATAACATAATCATAATAGTTAAAACAATAAAAAAGGAAGAATAACATTTCCACTAGGAAATCACATTTCATGTTTGTATGTCATGCCCTTAAAAGAGAAAACACATTATTTTAAAATAAAATGTTAAACATGTAATGTATATTTCAATACATAATATATAAATAATAGTGAGAAATTCCATTCATGAATTATATGTATTAAAAAACATTCAATGTTATCGGAATAATCAATCCCCTCTTAAAACACAACTAAAACATTTTAAAACACAATTTTTGAATCAGAGGGTCCCATACAAAATTGAATCTATTAAATGTAATTTAAACATAAAACAATCATTTCCATAAAAATAATTCCCAAAAATAATTTTTAAAATATGGAAATTAATTATAAGGATTTATAATATTAAAATTTTAGAATATTTAAGATGATGTTTTAGATAAAGAATACGTCACTATTTTGAATAATTAAATTAAACACCATGGGAAATTAGAATATTTTAATAGGCTTTAAATATCATTTTTATAGATATAATGTGATAATTTAATGTAAAAGGGGTTTCATATACACCTTAAAAATAAACAAATGTTCAACCCATCACGAAATTTTGCAATTAAAGTATATTGAGATAAAGACCCATAGAATGATCATATAAATGACATAAGAATTTATCAGTTTGATGATTACATGTATAAATGGTATATCCTCACAAAGGGAGGTGAAAATTAAAAGATAAATAAATAAAAAATTATTTCACACATGATATTCACATAATATAATCAACGAAGTATGCATAAAACACAATTATTGGAAAATGAGTTTAAAAATTTCTCTTACCTTGAGCTCGACTCATCAGGTCAAATCATTATGTTCCTAAGTAACAAACATTGGTTAATTTATTCTTTCATGATTAAATTATTCTTTTTTATAATTCTGTTTATATCACTTATTACAATATTATAAGAATTTCATAATTATTTATGATTATATTCGTCATTTTGATGATATTCGATACTTGAGTTGAAAAAGTAATTGTTGGATGTAAATTGTTAATGTGGTAAATAGATCAACATCCACTGAATATAATTCATAATTTAAATATCATATATAAATAGTAAATATATATTTATCATTTTCCAAAACATTTGGAGATAATAAATGAAATTCACAATTCACGGAGTTGGTTGATCGTACATATGCATGAACACTATATTCATTTCTTTTTCATACTAAAGGAGTGGAAAATAAATGATAAAAAAATATATAAGAATTAAAATATAATGTGTATAATATATATTTCATAATTTTATGAACTCCATCATTTATATGTTCCCTGTATGTCACGAATGAGTAATTTAACATTGAGTGGTCGGTAGTCCGCACTTCCCCAAATGAAATTATTGTATTACACATTATGGAAAGAATAAAGGTATGTTGTAAATATAAATTAATGAAGAATTGAGTCAATATAAATATAATTTATATTATTTATAAATACAGTTCCATCATAATGGCCTACATGAGAGGTGGTATGAGATGATTTAACAATCATCGTTTCAGGAGAAAGTAGTTCACCGTACACAGAAACAATATATTTGAACCCATTAGATGGAGGTGTGTGTAAGTGATGTTTAAATCCTTATAATAAAAAATTCATAGTTTATTTAACATAGTATCAAGGTTATGTAATTAAAAAATATAAATAAAATTTTGAGTGGATAGGGAATATAAAATAAAGGATCTTGGGAGAAGACCTTGTCTCTAAATCAGGTAACTTATTTCCATTTTTGCCAAAACACTTTCTTGAATTTCCTTCTTCCAATGGTAAGGCTTCTAATATGATGGTATGAAATTTTGAAAATTATTTGGGTTGAATTTGAATGACCTAAGGTTATAGAGATTTTTGATTAGGTTGGTATATGTGGCAACCTATTATAAGAGGGAGTAGGTTCCCTATACGAATGTCTTCAAATATTAATTTATTTTATATTCAATTTAAATTAAAACTGTCCAAAACACTTTTAATTCAAATATAAGATGTTACTAGTTCTAATAACCATAATCCAAAATATTTTATACAACTTTTTAAAATTTTTTATCCTTATAATTTTGGTTTAACCATTTTTACCCATTTTAATCATTCAGTGATATCATGTTATTTACACATTGTGGAAAAATGTAATTATCATATAATGTCAAACAAACCTACAAAAGTCATTCATGAGACAATTGGAGTTATCATAAACAATTTTATGAATCATTTATTTTTAGTAATTTAGTATTATTTAATTAACAATTTTATTTTCTTTGTAAGGTATTATTTCCATTTTGGACACTATTAATACTTGACATTTTGACAACGTCATAAAGACTTGATTGCATATAAAAAATTTAATCTATACTAAAATTTAATCATCAACAAGATATATTTTTGAAGGAATTAATTATCTCATATTATATTTGTTTTCATATTTATAATATCATTTATTTGAATCCTTTATTAATTAAAAATTGTTGCATCATCATTGTGTAATAATTAAATTTATTAATATAATGTATAAAAATTATAAATAAGATAACATGATATATGGAATATTTTTATATTTCTAATTAATATTTATATTCGAATTGATCTCTAATATAAACCCATATAAAAATTGTTTTAGTAAGAAGATACATTTATATTTTATTTTTCTATTTGCATTAAATTAATTACCAGAACATGTCATTATCAATCCCATGTGGCTCTAAATTATAAAAAATTCAGCTTAAGGATGATCTTGGTCTGAAATATAACATCAAATGACATAAGGATATATTTTAGGATAGTTTTAAATTATTATAATATTAATTTTTACCCTTATTTACCGAATTTTCCCTCTAACCATGGTAAACAAAAATAATTATTAATGTTACATGTAAAAATGTACAAAAATAAAAAGTACATATTTAAACCATATAGAAATTATCATTCCATGTATAGAATTTATTTTTCAAAATTCATAACACAGAAATTGTAGTGATGAAATTATAATTAATTCCCATTACCAAAACCTTAATGTGGGATTTTAAAAAATAAAAACAATCAAAATATTGACTAGTGTTTATGTCCAATTTAAAAATGAAATTAAAAAAAATCACCAGATTTGGATTTAATGATAAAAATATATTCTATTTATAAATTAATACAATTAAATAATATAACATAACCATATAAATTATCTCGATGGAAGACATTGTTTTCAATTAAAATTTAGCGTGTTTTTATTTTTCATCAAAACATGATAGTTAACAAAAAAATACTATAAATTCATCCAATGTTAATATTGATATCATGGTTTTAAATAAAATGTTTATTTTGTAAAACTGAAAATATAATATATAATATATAAAAAGGTTTCACCATAAAATGGTGGTAAAATTATATTTTAAGATAAGTACTTATTTTACAAAAAAATTTAATGTGTTCTTATATCATATCTAGAAAACATTTATGATGAATATAAAACATTAATTTCAATATATAACATATATGTTTCATTAAAAAATTCATGAAGAGTGGTATGATATTTTAATCACAATAATTCACTTTTTAAATATGTTTTCATGAAAACAAAACCTTAATATTCAATTGGTTTTTATTTCCATTTGTAATAAATTCGGAAACCAATCAATAACTATTTAAACATTATGAAGCCATATTTTCAAAATTCATTGGATAACATTCATTCCATCCATTCCAAAAAAGAGGATATAATAGAAACATTTAATTAATAATATTTGGTTGTTTTTTTATGCTCGATGTAGCATATCAGGTATGCTATTGAAAATAATGTATCTTGCATAAAAATCATGATATTAAATCATTAACCACCTTTCAGAAATTGTGTCCGTGTAATTTTAAATATTTTCATTGTAACTTCATTAAAAATCCCACCATTAAAAAGGGTTAAAAAAATACCACTTTAAAATAATGAATAATTATGTACAAACATCACTCTAGATAACACATTATAGTGTTCCAGGTAGGAAGACATGGATATAGAAGAATAACTATGTGTCATGTTCCGATGGAGAGAGATATAAAACATGATTAGGAGAAATATAAATTCCAGGAACCCAAAAATGTGTGACAGTTTAAATGTTCTTTGATTTCATATTAGGAAAATTAAATGGAAAATAAATATTTTTCATATCCTTTTACTAAATATAATGAATTTATTTCTAAGACTAACTTTGTACATACAGAAACATACATACATGACATGTTTAGTTTTATCATTTAGTAAATATCTTCCACAAAATAATCTTTTCTCCAAATGATTAGTATTCATGATCACATGGTCACAACTAATGTGCTACAATCAACTTATATATAATCACACAATTCCCAAAAGATGAAATATATATTGCCCTTTTCTTTAGACATTAACCCAAAACAAAATGGTTAGTTCAAGGTCTAATAATACCCAAAAACAATAATCCTTTATAAGAAAAATACTACTCTTAATCGTCAAAATTCATCAAATAATACCCAAAGTTAATCAAAGACCACTCAATATACAATTTTCCCTAAAATCGTACTAAATAATATAAACTATGATAGAAACCGAAAATTCATAAGGATTTCATCACATAGTATTCCATGATAAATCTTAATATTTATCTCCAAAAAACATTGACTACTCTTAATGTCTCATACATAAATGTAATTAACCTAATCACATATTCAACCTGATAGATTAATCATTTTCATAAATAACCCAAACCACCAAATGTCCACAAAAAAACATAGATTCCTCAAAAAAAAATTAACAATTACACCTCATATTAAATCACATATTATTTTACTTCCTTAGGTATATAGTGTTCTTAAAATAGCTAACGTCTTCCAAAACATAATGTATAACATAATCACAATATATTTTCCTATAAAAAGGATATCCATTTTATAAAACATAAGTTCTAAAATTAAACATATTACTTATCCATAATATCATTAAACTAAAAAGAATAATTTATACATTTATTCTCATGGCCTTGCTGGATGCAATGGGTTCTCACCCATTTTTCATGTTTCCTTATTTATAAAACTCAAAAAACAGACTTACATATTTTATCCTCAATGGTTGTATTATACCTCTCATTTTCATCCCTTCACATAATAACCTAAACATGAAAATTCATGAAGTATTATATATAATGACATGTTTTTATTTCACTTGTATAAAATTAAATAAAACTTGTACAAATATAAGAACATCATACCTTGTTCATGGGTCCACCTTGATCCATCATCATATTATTCACATAGATAGAATTTCCATTCATTGTAATTATTATTTATAGATCCTTCCAAATAATTCTCTTAATTTTATAAAATAATCATTGTTAACATGGTCATATGGGTGTACACAGAAAAACAGTTCCTTAAAATAACAATTTCTATCATATAATTTCAAAACATCTGATAAAACATGATTTTTATGGAAAATTCTAACCGAGTTTGAGTTGAAACATTTAAGAAAATTTCCATTTAAAATACCATATCTGTGTGATGAAAAACTATATTTTAAAAGATAATATAATTTTGTTGTGTAAGGGTCTCCTCTATCAACACCTTTTTCAAAATCATAATATTCTTCAAATTCATGTGATAATGTAAAATAATTAAAAATGCCTTGATTAAATTTACCTTTCATAAAAAAATATATTATTGAGAAATAGTATATGATTAAATAGAACCCATGATTCGTGATGGTATTGAGGTTTATCATAGGTTTTTGATATCTCAAACACATGTTGTCAATAGAGCTGTATGCTCAAATAATATTCAGAATCATCCAAAATTTACTTTACATTACTTATTGAAATCATGTCATCATTATGGGATAGAAATCTGGTTTGAGATCATACCTCTTCTATTGGTAAACAAAATTCCTTGATCTAATTTTTTTTAAATGTACTTAACTAAAAAAATAGATATAGAGCCATACTATGTGGTTATCCAAAAAATATAATCCCAAATGTTGTATAATCCCTTCTTCTAAAAACAATTATAAGGCTCTAACCATAAACATTAAATAAAGTTCATTTTATTCAATAATTAACAGAGAATATATTTTCAGTTGTATAGTTTTAGAGAATTTGGAAATAACTATTACATAGAAACTGAACAATTATAAAGTAGTCAAATCTACTCATTATATATTTTTTCACAAAATGAAATCATTTAATATAAAACATAACCTTTTTTTAATGATAAAAATATTATTGACTTCTTTTATTGCTATACCCATTATTATAAAACATTTAAAACATTTAAAAAACATAAAATGAGCATAAAAAATAATAGTAAATAAAATAAAATAAGGAATAAATCCATTAGTCCCTGAATATTTAAAAACCATGAAATCATTTTCACAAAATCATATTTTCACCCACAAATCATAAATTATTTATCTTACATAATTTAAACATAATAATCATACAAAACATAACATAAATCATAAAACAAAAAGGTATCTTTTGGAATCGATATCTTAGTTACATTGTAGCTTTCACACTACATAGGGAGTAACCATTACGGTCATGTTTCGAATACCCATCATAGTATATTACCTAAATAATTTAATATGAAAAAATATCATTAACCTATTTCACATTACCCAATTCATTAGAGATATATCACAGTATCACATGCCCATGTTTTATCACAAAAAAATATAAATTCATATTTCCCATGAATTCTAACATATTCATAACACATAAAACAAGTATAAAGGAAGACTAATATTTCCACTTTGAAATCTTAATTCATTTTTTCAAGTCGTGCGCTCATATGTGTAATAAAATCAATTAAAAATAAATTGGTAACATATTAAATTAATCCACAATAGAAATTGGAGACATGAAATTGGAAAATTAAATTCATGATTTATATATATAAAACATTCAATGTTATCTAAATAGTCAATCCTGTTTTAAAACACAATTAAAACATTTTAAAATAATAATTTTTAATAAAAGTGTCCGATACTACATTGAAAATATATAAATTTATGTATACATAAAAAAATTCATGTCCTTATAAATATTTTCTTACAATTATTTTGAATACATAGTCACAAAAGATATAGATTTAGAATATTTAAATTTTATAATATTTTAAACGATGTTTTAGATAAAGAGTTCTTTACACTTCAAGTATTTAAATAACATGACACATGAATGTAGAACAATTAAATGAAATTAAATATAATTATGATAGATATAATGTTGATAATTATTGTAAAACGGGGTTTATATACTCTGTATAAAGAAATATAGGTTCATATCATCCTAAAATGACTCAATGAAAGATGATTGAGACGAATTCCCATACAAAGATCATATAAATGACAAAAGAATTTATCAATGGATGATTATGTGTAGAAATAGTATAGCCAGACAAAGGGATGTGTAAGTTGAAAAATTAATAAATAAATAGTGATTCCACACAAAATAATTCCATTATATAATCAATGTTGTATTCATAAAACCAAATGAGTGGAATTTGAGTTTAGAAATTCCCTTATATTGAGTTCGACTCATCACACACAATCATTATGATCCTGAATAATAGAATTAGGTTTATTTATAGTTTCATAAGATAATTTTTATGTTTTATTATACCTATGATATCACATATTTCCATATTATAAAAATTACAAATTTATTTATGTTCATATTGGTTGTTTTGCCGATATTCGGAACTTGAGTCGAAAATGAACTTGTTTGATGTAAATTATTCACGTGGTCAAAATTTTGTCATCTAAAAGATATTATTAATGAATTTAATATAATATATATCTTGTATATATGTATTTTTAATAGTATATAACATTTGGAGATAAAAAAGTAAATGCACCGTTCCTGGAGACAGCATACCAAATGTACGCAGGAATACTAGTTTAAATTATTTTTCATATTAAAGGAATGAAAAATAAATGATACATATGTAAATTAAAATTATATTATAATATATATATATATATATAATATGTTACATAATTTCACTAAATATATAATTTATACATTCTATGTATGGCATGAATGAGTCATATCACATCTAGTGGGCGGTTGTCCACAATTCCTCAAATGAAAATATTGTATTTACACATTATAGAAATCATAATGTTATGTTTTAAATAAAAATTACATAATCATAGAGACTATATAAATATAAAATATAAAATATATAAATAAATTTTCATCATAATTTCCTCCATGAGAGGTGGTAGGAGAAAATTGAACTCTCTTCATTTTGTGAGGCAGTCATTCTCTGTACACAAAAACAATAATTTTTTATACATTTGATGGAGGTGTGTGTATGTGAGTTCTAATACATCTCAAAACAACGTCCTATTATATTTAATATACTAGTTTTGTTGTGTAATAAAATAATAATAAGACCCTAGGGAGTGTAGATGGAAAATAAATGAATGGATCTTGAGAGAAGATGTTTCCTCTCAATCGGATAACTTCATTGGAATTGAGAAAAATGCTTTCATGAATTGCCAATTACCGAAGGGAAGGATTCAATATTGAAGGGATTTAACTTTGGAGCTTATTTAAGATTAATTGGATGGGTCCATGGGGATTGTGAGGTGTTAGTATGTGTGTAGAGGTTGTGTCCTTTTATTAGATGGAGGAGATGGTATTTATGAAAGTCTATAAATATTAATTTATTATAAATTCAATTTCTATTAAAAATAATCCAAATATAATTTAACTCTAATATAATATGATTTAGGTTCAAATACCCATAATTAAAAAAAAATATAAATGTTTTTAATATTTTTTATCCATATATTGTTGTTTTAACCCTTTTTACCATATTTAATATTATAGTGATAAAATGTTATTTTCACATTGTGTGTCAATGTAGTTACCATATCATGAAAAAGTCCCAAAAAAATAATATATGACATAATCGGACTTATTATAAAATTTTTTCAAATTCATAGATATTTAAGAATTTAATATCAATTAATAAACTATTTTTTATTTTAATGTATTAATTATGCCTATTTTGGACAATATTCATACATGATTTTTTAACAATATTATAAGAACATAATTCATTTGGAAAAAAATATTTAATAAATCCTAACATCTCTTCTTCACCTAAAATATTCATGTATGACATTAATTATATAAAATAATATTTATTTTAATATTATATTATCATTTATTTGAATCCATTATTAATGAAGCAATCACTACATCATCATTCTTCAGTAATTAAATTTATTTTATTTGTGTATAAAAAAAATAAAAAAAATATTATGTTTTAGGAAATATTATTATATTATTAATTAAAATATAGAGTTGTATAGATAAATTATATAACCCCGTATAAAATTTGTTTTAGTAAAAAGATACATGTTTAGGTTATTTTTCAGTATATATTAAATTAATTATTATAACATGCCATTATCACTCCCTTATGGAACCCAAATATCAAATGATTATCCCATGTATTTGAATGGTTGGAAATATAACATCTAATTAGATTAGGACACATTTTGGACAGTTTTATATTTTTATAATATATTATTTATCCTTATTTAATTGATATACCATATTACCGTGGTTAACAAAAATAATTACTGAAATTAAATTTCATAATTTCCAAAAATAAAAGGTACCTAATTAAAAAAATTTTACCTAATAATTATAAATAGATAATTATTATTTTAAATTAAAAACACATGAAAATTAGTAAATTTTTCAAAATTAATTCATATTGTCAAAACCAGAATGTGTGTTTCTAATATGTAAAAACTATCAGAAGATTGACTTGTGTTTATGTCCAATATAAAAAGTTAAATTCATTAAAATTACCAACATTGGATAAATTGATAAAATTATATTCTAATTAAAACAAAAAAAATATTAAATAATATTATTTAACAATATAATTTATCTTGAGGAAAAAAGTTTTTTTTCAATTTATAGATAGTTTATTTTTACTATTAATCAAAACATGAAAGTTATCAGAAAAATATAAAAATTTAATCAAATTTAAAATTTGACGTCCCTATTATAGTAAATAATTTTATTTTGTCAGATATAAAATAAAAATGTGTCAATAGTAAATTTAAAAAGGGTTTTTCATCAAAAGGAGGTAAAATTTCATTTTTAGAAAATAAATAGATCTTTTATCCAAAAATTGGAATTTGTTCTTATATCATATCTAGAAACTATAAAAATATAGTAAAAATATTAAATTGAATATATAAAATATATTTTTCATTAAAAATCCATAAATATTGATATGAATTTACAAACATATTTATTATCTTTTTAAAAATGTTTTCATAAAAACACGTCCTTTATATTGAATTGGTTTTTGTTTCCATTTCTAATATATTTTGTAACCAATGAATCACTATATAAACATGTGAAAATCATTTTTTTATATTTAATTTAATACTATTTATTCCAGCCATTCTAATAGCTTAGTCATACTATTAATGTTTAAATAATAATATTTAGTTGTTCATTTAAGCTTGATGTAGTGTATCATGTATTCTATTAAACATAATATTTTATTTTCATAAAACTTGTAATGTTAGAATAAGTGACTAACTTTAAGACGATGATATGGGATTCCAATTGAAGTTTGTCATGTCATTTTAAATTGATAGTTGACTAGGGATTACCATGGAGAAATGTGTAATGTTCCGGATGAAAACCACCCACTATGTTTGGTGAAATATACTACCTTAATGGCATTATTTTTTAACTTGTATTACTTTCATACCAACAATTATACAATGAATTTGGATATTGGCTTCATGAAATCTTGGGAAGCACATAATTACTCATTACATCTATGGCTCTATTCATATTTTATTATTTTCTTATTTCATGAAATAAACTATTATATATTATGTTATATAATGTTATGGTTGTGTGGGTGGCGTCTTATATAGAATTTTATTCACTCCCTACACATAAATGAGGATGTTCATGTATATTTAGTCACTAGGGATTTATTGAAATGAATGGGACCGATGGTGAATGGTTAAAAAAGGAATACAAAAACAGTATTACATTGAGATAGATAATAGAGGACCCCGATATCAAATTATTAACATGCTTCTACCATTATATGGTTTGTAATTCCACATCAAGTGCATGTTTATCTCTACTTATATTACTTGTATTCCATAATTTTTTCACTTTATTACTGTATTTATTTATAAAATAATTTATCATTATTATCCCATCAATGACATGATATTTAAGGTACGTAATCCCCATTGATGAACTTATACCCTTACTGCTACCCGGAATCCAATTGCCAAGGGGGATGTGAACATGAGGTCATGTGGTATTTCAGGTCAGACATGGTGGTTTGTATTTGTTTTTTACCAATAACTAGTATTATATAATACATTTTCCAATGATAGGGTATACTTTTGGTAAAAATAACTTCAATTCTATCCAACTGATCTAACTTTTACATGTCCAAATTATATAAAATGAAATTATTATCATGAAATAAATATAAATATGATTAATCTTTTATATTACTCATATTTTACATTACATATTTTTTGAAATTATTGTCATAAAATGTTTCGTTAACATTGTTTCGGATTTATAAGGACCTAACAAGATTAATAACAGATTTATTTCAATTATTTACCCCTCCATAATTATTTGTTTTATATTTTTATTTTCAGGGATCAATTATATATATCTAAATGAAATAATGTTTAAAAATTTATTGTTTTTACATTCTCAAAATATTTTTAAAATTAATTTCCACATCATCTTTTATAAAAAAAATTAAATGGTTTTGTGAAAACCTTTCTATTTTATTTATATTATCTATCAAGTGTTTATATCTAATGACATGAGGATGTGATAACTCTCAAAATTTATTCATGATATCATTCTTTTGAAAAATAATAATTCTATTATCTTGGGATTTAGTATGTTAATTTTATTTTATTTTTTATGAATTGTTTATGAACCCTATTATTTTTTATTTTATTCATTATGATTTGATGATGATTCGTTTTATCTTCCTTAAATGCATATTTATTGTGATGGGTGGGATAAACAATCACCCTATAAATCATTTGTTGTGGATTTCTATAAAATATGATAAGGTTATATTGAATGGATGTTTTTTCACAAGAGAATGTGTTGATTTTTTTTCAAAACAGGAAACATAGATGTTTCGTTCATTCACAAAGTTATATTTTCATTATTATTATATTTTTTCATAGATCATGGTTATGAAATATCATAAGGTTGTGTTACATCCCCAAACCCTAAGCCAATGATAATTCCCCATTTCTCATGTTTATTATCTCATGTTTCAGAAATATTATTCAATGGTATATATAAAGTCACTATTCATGGGTAAATGGACGAAAATTTTACAAAATTGAATGGGAATGATTTTGTGGGATAAAAATCAACACAAACACTCATTTTGGGAATCCATTTTTAGAGAATTTTTTCCCTTGTTAACTTTTACCATAATATAATTTTATATACATAATTTGTGTTCATCCATAGTAATTAACCAAGATGAAAACATTATTACTAAAAAATTGGTAAAATTTCAACCATGTGATTTGTAATATGAAAATAATTCATATTATATAATTTTTAATTAATTCAAAAAATATATTAAAAAATGCCCATAATGCTAAATTTTTTTATGGAGTGTGTTTTTTATATTTAAAAATTTATAAATAAGATAATTTAATGGTAGATATTATTTTTTTGGTAACAATTTATTCCCTAGAAAAACAATCAAATTTTTCTTTCTTTCAAATCAATGAAAACATGAATTTCAGTATGAAAACACATAATTAGAAGAAAAAACTGAAATCTATTTTTATTAAATGACATATTATTTTAGTTCTAAAAATACTATAAAATGGATTTATAACATCAAATAATATTATAAATTGAAAAATTTTACTCTAAAAAACAATTTTTTACTCAAACGTTTCTGTAATAATCTTTTGTCATGAACTGACCCAATGGGGACAAATAAACAACCACCCAGACCTGCCACCATAGGTCGGGTCCTAGAAACTATCCCCAAGAAGTCATATCATGCATCTGGGAGGCAATATCATAAAGTTACAATACAGATTTAGACATCTCCAATCTCATAAAATGAAGAAATTAATAAAAAATAATAACAATTATTACATGCATATATATTATAACATACAATTTATGAAAAAAATCACTAGAATGTGTAAAATGGGTCCATATAAAATCCCACCAAAATATAATGTAATGTACCACATGAACACACAAAGGGTACTATTGTCAAAATCAACACCGGTATAAATCATAGTCTATCTATACCAAAATGGCTCCACATGTGAATCCTCAAAAAACACATTAGGATTTAGTACATAAAAATGTTGGGAATGTATTTATAATTACAACTAAAACATAATTAGATCATTTTACTTGCCTTGAAATTTTCTGATCCATGTTTTGTAGGATTAGTCAAATAATTTTCGTTTTTTCATAATTTTAAAAAATATTATAACTAAATTTCATAGAGTGTTCTAAATAAATACATAGATAATTCAATTTAATAATTCATTTAAACATGGTGAAATTTAATTTAAAACCTAGGGTGAGAATTAAATTACCTATTATGGGGTTATAAAAACAATAATAAAATATATTTTAGATACTTTTATAATATGTTAGAAAAACATTTCAAATAATATATAAACCATTTGATATAATTTATAAAAAATTAAAAAATAATAATAATAGGGAAGTTTAAAAACATTTAAAATACGTTTCATCTTGAAAACCCATTTTAAAATCATATTTAAAATACACTGGGATTTCACCTTAAAAATCATTTGAAAATAATAACTCTTTTGTGGATTTAAATTATACAAGAAATATATTATGGAAACCTTGTGTCCACATGGTGAATAAATCATAGTACATCATCCCAATGAATAAATGAGTTCACTCTTCATAAATTATCATCTCATACAATAACCTAACAACAAATTTTAAGAAATCATTTTAGAATAAATGCATTTTTCATTCAAAACCCACTAAAAATTATTTAATAATATTACATAAATTATTTTCATAGAAGAAAATAATTTTAGCACTACATAGTATGGTTAAATCTAAATTTTATTAAAACTCATGTGATTTGGTAGAAATATACAATTCATGATTGAATATATATATTTAAGAACACATAAAAATAAATTATTTTACATTAAACGAGTTGATGACATATAGGTTCGAGATAAACCATGAAAAATTATAGATGATGGCCATATCTATAATCATTAATTAACATAGACTACTTTCAATGAAAATAATATATTAAATTATAAAAATAATAGTTTCCATATAATCCCATTACCTTGACTCCTACTCATCAAATATGTTTATATATCATCCTCTTCTTCATAAGAGCCTTTTTATTCACACCATATGAACACTAAGAGAATTGTTATACATAAACTATGTCCTCTAGAATTTATACAGGGATGTGGATAAAATAATTTTATATAGGTTGGTTTAGATAGATGTTTTATGGTGAGGGAATTATGTGATGGATGAAGACCGGTTTTATAATTGAGGTGAGGGAAATTTTAGGAATTACATAAACTATTATAGTATAATAAAACTAATAAAGGGATAATGACATAAAAAGGGCCTAAAAATAATATGAGAATACATGATAGATAAAATATTATCTTGATTGTACTTATTAATGATTTTTAATATTTCTAAATAATTTAATAAAATATTTTATTCATGAAATATAATTTTTGTAAAATTTAACATTGTCCATAACTATGACATTTCAAACTAATAAAAATTTCAAATTTGTAAAGAAATTTTTTTATGTCCATGACATATAATATATTTCTAAATAATTCTCAGATTACCATAAAACCTCAAATAATATTTATTTCAATATTTTTAATATCATTTATTTTTTTTTCTGTTTAATTAATAATTATTTCCTCATCATCATCCAATCCATTATGCTATTATTTATTGCGTAAAAATTTAAAAGAAATTTTTTATGAAGATGATAAATTTATTGGTTTTAAAATTAATATTTTATGTAAAATAAAATATTTATTAATTTCAATATATTAAAATATTGTAATAATTTAATTATATAGTGTGAACCACATGATTTTTTGAAATAGAATGTTTTTAGTTCATTAATCAAAACCATGTGTCCCTAAATGAAAATTATTTATACCCAAATAAACACAAGGTATATATATATTCCACCAAAATGTTTTACCTCTGTTTTTGGGTAATTTAATTATTATTATAAATTTAATTAAAATCATTGTATTTATTTTTTATCTTCATGCACAAGCACTACATGAACATTGCATAAGAATAAATGTTAATTATTTCATTAAAAAAATAAAATATATATTAATATAACTAAATTAAATTAATTTTGTTCAATATAATAATTTATATACCATAATTATGTATATTATGTCACATTCATGTCATGGAATCTTCTTTGATTTTTTAATTTGGATTTAATTTCCAATCGTAAGAAAAGTAGAGGAATTTGTATATGATTCATGTAATATAACTCTATAATTAAATGAAATAAGCCATAAATATTAATTATACATAATAATAAATAAATTGTTCATGAAATTAAATTAAAATATTAAATTAGTATCTATAATGACCAAATTTGACTTTTCGAAGACGAAAAAAGCACAATGTCCGCAATAACAATGATTTTTATATATATTACATGAAAAAATATAATTTAAATATTCTAAATAATTTTAGGTATAATATTTATATAATAATTTCTTAATTTAGTCATTCCATAATTTTAGTAAATTTTATATCTTAACTATGTCATGGCGATGTCACCGAAAAAAATTTATTTTTAAATAAAACAATTTTTTTTTCTATTCTCTAAAAATTTTAGATTTATGAACATTCTTAAAATTTAACTATAAACTAATTTATAATAATTATTTAAAAATGGAGTTCATTTTGACAAATATTATTTCAAAAAAATACATAAAATAGATATAATATTTATTAATAAAAATAAATAAAGGTATTTTTCGAAGAAATAGATATCAAATGAATAAAATTACATTACAAGAAATTATATTATTATTATCCAATTATTTAAAAATACTTTTATATTGAGTTTTTTCATTTTATTAATTTGACAAATAATTTTTCGTCATTCATATATTCTAATTTAATGGAAATGTTATAATGGTCGTATTTATTTAATAATGTCTAGTAGTTCATTCAATCATGATGTGGCATCATTTTACCTTTTAAAATATCGAGAAGATACATTATACACACCCACCTTATTAAATAATGAAATATTAATTCGTTCAACCTGCATAATATATAAAATAATTTATTTATAATAAAATATAATCTTTTATGATAAATTAATTACCTAAATTTTCAAAACAATTGTATCTCTCAGAATTTTTATGTAAATGAAAATGTATAATATCCAAATATTTCTAGTCCATTGCTCTGATAACAATTCTGAACCCCTAATCCATCACTTTTGGATTCATTTCATAAAAAGTTTGGGTATTTTTTATAATGAAAATGGATAAATATACATATCATTTTACATTCCATGACCTTTTCTAATCTCAGTTTTAGAGGATTAAAATAATACCATAAGTTTTATCAGAACTATAAAAAGTTATATAAATTTAATAATGATTGGAAACAACATAAGAAGAGTGAATTGATTTAGAAAATTCCAATAAACTTATTTAAAATTTATTTAAAACATCGGGTGAACATTACATTTCTCAATATGGTTTTTTCAAAACAAGGATAATTTTTTTTTGAATAATTTGAAAATTATTTAGAATATAATTAAATATAAAATAAAAAAATTATATGATGTATAAACATGTTAATTCATAAAAATTATTAGGAAAAAGCATTAAAACCCATTGAAATACATATCACTTAAAATGCCAATTTTAAAACCACCTCTTGAAAAAAATGGTTTTCTCTATAATAGTCATTTTAAATTAATAACCCTTTAGAGATTAAAATGATACTTGGATGATCTTATTAATACCATGTGGAATCTAGGAGTATTAATTTTAGGGAATATTCCACTTGAGGTCATCGGTTCACTCAATATACCTTATCAGCTTATGCGATATCCTAGTGCCCAATTTCAAGAAAAAATTTTAGAAGACATACCATTCTAATTCCTAATTCACTAAAAAAATTTCATAATATTACATAATTTCTTTTAATAGAAGAAAATAATTATAATACATATTAGAAAGAATAAATCTCCATTTTACTAAAATTGATGTTATTTTAGAGAAATACATCTTTCAATATAAAATAATTACATTTAAGAACTCTTAAACATAAATGTTATAAAATAAAACAGATGGTTCCATAAAAGATCCAGATACATCCCCAAAAATTATATATGATAAAAATATCTAAAATATCAAATGAAAATAAAATATTTTCAGCGAAATTTTAAAATTATATTATAAAATTAATATTTTTGAAAAAATATCATTACCAGGAGTCTGACTCAATATATACATCTCATTATCTTCCCCTTCGTCAATTTTTTTTATTAAAACCTTAATATGACTAAGCATTTAATTATACCTTATATATGTCCTCTAAAATTTCTGTAGGGATTTAGAGAAAAGAATTATATATATTAGGGTTGGGAAATATCATTCAAGTTGATTGAATTATATGAAGAAAGAAGAACATTTTTATAACTGAGGTGGGGGGAAATTCAGGAATAACCAAACATATTAAAATATAATAAGTCTAATATAGGGTTAATTACATCCAAAAGGCCTAGAAATTGTAGGATATCTTATAATTGACATTATCATATCATTTTTAGCCTTATTTATAATTTTTTTTAAATTTTTATGTAATTTAATAAAATATTTTATTGATGAAATATCAATTTTTTCATATTTAAAAATATTCATAACTATGCATTTAAATACATCAAATATTACTATAAAATTATAAAATAATATTATATTATATATGATAAATATCATATTCACCAATATACTTTGTATATTTCCTTGAAAATCTAAAATTATATTTATTTTATTTTTTTAATATCATTTATTGGATTTTCTGTTAAATTAATAATTATTGAAATATTGTTGTGGAATTCATCAAGGATTTGAAATTTGGCATAAAAATCAAAAATAAAATTTCATAAAGAATATAAATTTATTAGATTGAAGATAACTATTTATGGTCAAAAAACCTTTTATAAACTATATATTAAAATTTAATATAAAAAAATCAATAATATGAAAAACATGAATTTCATTTAAATAAAATTTAATAAGGTTCTTAATCATACCCATGCAGTTTCTAATTCTAATTAATTCACTCCATGTCGTAACAAGGTCGGTTGATAATCAACCAAAATTATTTATCTATGTTTTGGGTCATTTAATTGTTAATATTATTTTAATTAAAATTATTTTACTGATTTTTCTTCCACATGTATGAGCACTTAATTATTGTTGAATATGTATTAAAGTTAATAAATTCATATAAAAAATTAAATATAAATTACAATCATAATATAATTAATTATGTTTAATATAATAATTTAGATTCGTTTAGTATGCATATTCAATCATATCAATGTCAATATAACTTCTTTAATTTGTTAAATTGACTTTTAATTCCTTGTGAAATATTTAAAAATGAATTATGATAGGATACATATTTTAAAACTAAAAAACTATAAACTATCAGAAAAATCATTAATTATTCATAATAAGTAATAAATATGTAGTTAAAATAATATTTATCACTCAATTATTATATATATCGATCAAAATTTTACTTTTGCAGTGCTGTTTAGGTACTGCATCAACACTAACAAACATTTTCTAATACATATCATTGAAAAAATATAATTTACATATTCTGAATTATTTCAGGAAAAATATATTTATTATAATTTAATAGTTTATTCATTACCTAATTCTATAAGATTTTCTACCAAAACTATGTCTTGGAAATGTCAAAAGAATATTATATATTTAAATAAATTGGTATTTATTTACTATTTTATAAACATTTGATATTTTTAGAAAATTATTAAAAATTATCCATAGAATAATTTTTATATTCTGATTTAAAAATTATGTGTATTTTTAAAAAAAATTAAAAAAACGTCTATAAATTAATAAAAATCTTAATTAATAAAAATCAATAAATGTAATTTTTTGAAAAGACGTAATCTTGACAAATAAAATGATATTATTGGAAAATATATTATTATTATATATTGATTTACCAATACATTTATATTTATTGGTTCTATTTTTTTATTTCATAAATTAGTTTTTCTTATTCATAACAACTAATTTAATGGATAATTTATAATAGTTAAATTTCTATAATAATATTTAGTTATTTATTCATTCTCGATCTTACATCGTGTCTCCATTTTTAATCACATTTTCTAAAACCCGTAGCCCCATTTCCATCAAGGACTCTTAAAAAGGCATGCCATCTACATAAGTCATGACATGTGTTGAAAGATCCCATGCATTGGTATAAGGCCCCAGGCTTAAACATGACTTAATATTGAATTAAATGAAAAATTCACATTGAGGATCTTTTCAGGTTTGGTGTTTTAGAGAATTCGATCATAACTATTACATATCAAAAGATTACACGGTAGACACTTCTAAAAAGTATCCCTTTTTTACAAAACATGAACTCTTAAAAAAAGAGTCATTTCTAGTTCCATTTTTAAGAGTGTGGTGGCCCAAAGCTTAAAGTACATGGACTTTACATTAATTATCCAGAATAGTTAATTCATAACAAAAACAGACACCAAAGGACCGTAATAGTTTAGTGTCTCTGGAAACTCAGAATATAATCTTATAATCTTGGTGAAGGAACTTCAACATCAACCATAATGATCTTCCCCTTTTATTTTCTTACCTAAAACCTTTCTTTAAATCCTGGAGAAAAGAAAACATAAAAAGGGTGAGCTCAAATGCCCAGTAAGGGTAATCATAGAGAACATAAAACAATCCATAAAGATTTGAAAGAAAAAACTTGAACGTGAAAGTTAAAAATCAAATTATTGAGCAAAGACATAAATCATGGATGTACGTAAGCCATATATCATAATGGAGCATCAACCATGATAAAATATAATGGGAATAAAACATGTAATTGTGGCAACCATTCATCACATGTTATGATTTCTATAGTATCCAAGACATTGCTTCCAAGTCCATTTTAGTGTACAATGACCCTTTCTGAATCGAGTTCGCTCCACGTTCCGGTCCTGTATTACTACACCGGATTAACTTACTATTCCATCCATGTCTATATCATGAGATATAAATCATTTCTCAATGAATTTTAGGGAGATATAGGTCCCACCGATCTCATAATTAAATCATTTTTACTTTTTCTACAAAATAAACATACATTATTCATAATAACCCAACGAATAAAATGGGTTTCATAAACACCATCCCATCATCTCATAATCCATATAAAAGAAATGGATATCATTTCATAATAAGAAAATTGAAACCATGTAAATAATAGAGACATTATACATGAAACATACACATATGAAATAATGTCATCATAGATGGAAAAATGGTTTTGATAAAAAACATGAAATGAATTCTTGAGGAAAATATCCTTTCATCATAAAAATCATTTTCTGTTCACAAAATGTCATGAAATATTAAAAGAAAAGGATTTTGTTGAAAATAGTCATGAAATATTTTGGAGGAAGCTTCATGAAAATAAGGCTTTATAAAGCTATAAAAATCATTTCATGCCGTATAAGTTAAAAAAAATATTCTTCACATACTTTTGCCGGAAAAGTCAAAAAGTACCTCGTATGGAAAACAAAAAATAGATTCCTTACATACCATGTAGTAAATTTAAAAAATGGGTAAAAACGACATTAAACATAGATGAAAACATTTTTATAAAACATTATCATGGATGCTAAATATAACCCCAGTAAATACTTACGAATAAACAATCTCGGATAAAAACAAGATTGGAAAAGTTATCCCTTACCTTATTTCTAATATGCTTCGTATGTGTCTGGAACTCCTGTATAATGATTTAAATAATGTTATTGACTCGTTAAAGAATCATATTCACTGTTATGATATCATATATAGTTTACTTATGACTTTATATTTCCCTTTCTTTTGTAAATTCGATGTAAAATCATCGATTTGGGTAAAATCATTTCATTTATTTTACGTGTTTCGACTTGTTGTTCTTGAAATTATTACTTATATCCTGATTTACATAATTCCAGAATTCAAAACATGATTTATATATAATACATATTCAGCATATACACATATATATATATATATATATGATAGATAGATAAATGGAATGAAATACATCGTTCATGGAGACGGTAGGCCTTACGTACGCATGAACGTTGTTTTCATTTCCTTATCAAATTGAATGGAATTAAGTAGATGAAATACATATATATATATATACATAAATACCATATCATTATTATGTCATATATTCCATTATTATTCATTAAATATACTTTATAATCATACATGAATGGTTAACTTGGAGAATGAATCTCATCGCGTCATGGAGAGGGTAGTCCGTACGTACACACGAGCGATGATATCATTCCCATGATCTTGGAATTGTATTAAAGAGTATGTATAATATTTCAGAATCAATATCACTTTACAATAATCATTTATAGTTATTTATTTACACCATTATACCCATACAAGTAAGGTGGTGGTGGAAAATAGATTACACCACGACATGGAGACGATATTCCGTACGTACGCACGCGCGGTGATTTCATTTTCAATAGGATGGATAGATGGTGAAATAAGTTAGTTTCATACTTATAATAACATGTAAGTATATGATTGATACTTATTCTATTACTTAATAATTAAACAACTAAAGAAGAACAAGTCGAAGAAGAAATAAAGTTGAAAGAATCGGTAACAGACATTACCTATTATTTGAAGTGCCTCTTCTTAACCTCCTTTTAGGGCACTAAAAATGCTCTTTTAAGAAGACCACGACCTCTAGGATGTCTCTAGGGAAGTGGAGAAGAGAAATTGTCCGGTTCTGGCCGAGCATGAAGGCCCAAAGTCGTGTGAGGAAAAGAGGGAGGTGGTGAACTTTTATAAGGGAGGAGAGGGGAACCTTAAGAAAAAACTAAAAATAGTATTTTATTATAAAGTCAAATTCGGTTTTTAATAGCTCCAAATTGATTTATTTCGAAGCTAAGGTGGGTATGGGTAGAAATACTCTCATCCAATATAATTTATACAAGTTTAGGTTTCTATTTTAACATTATCATTTATATTTCACTATAAGTTAAATAATTTTACTTTTACCGTGTCTTCTTGTTTTCTTACAATATAAGGTTAATAAACATACTATAACAAGCCAAAAGAACCCCAAGTTGTTTATTATTAATATATAAAACCTTATCTAAGTCATTTGGCTGATACTTAGATTTTTAGAAATAAAATAACAATTAATAATATAATATTAGTTTTAAAAACTATTTTATGTCAATTTTGAAAATATTTCGTATTTGATTTTTGTGAAAATCATAACAGAATTATTAGTTAGAAAAAGGTTAATAAAATCAATAATAACCTGTCATATTAACCTATAAAATTATTAGAATTCATAAAGAGTCTCAAATTAAATTTATTTGGGTATTTATAACATCAATTATGTCAATATTTCATTAATAAGATAATTACTCCATCATCATTGTGTCATAAATAAGTCAAATTATATAATGTCTAAAAATTATAAATAAAATACCATTATGTAGGAAATATTTTTATCTTTCTAATGAATACTTATAGTCGATTTTATCTAATGTATAACCCTATATTAAAAATATTTTTGTTATTAAACTTTGATTTTAACTATTTTAACCCTTTTTTAAATAAATTAATAATAAATGTCCTAATCTAATCCATGTGGACCTAAATAGACATATTTTATTCATAAGGATGTTTTTGGTCAAATTACACTTATCCAATAGAATTAGGATATGTGTTAGGGTAATAATAATATCATTTTTACCCTTAATTACCGTATTTACTTTTAATTGTGTTAAATAAAAGGAAAAAGTTACTATTCACCAAAAAATATTTTCATCTCATTAAACCACATTTTAGTCCTTGATATTAACCGTGTCTCTCGGATTTTCGAAATTCAACTCACAGAAGTGGTAAAATTACGTTTTATGTGAATTTCCAAATTCTCCTAGGAGGTGGGTAAAAGACGGTGAAAAGTTCAATAAAAATTTTATATATCTAAAATTTTTATAAAATGAATCCAATGAATTAAATTTAACATATACAGGTATTATGTATCAATTTTTACATAAAATACATTTAAATAAAATAAATAATTATTTAAATTAAAATTCGGTTTTTAAATAATAACCTAGTTTTTTCACTATTCATCAAAAATTGAAAGTTTTCAGAAGAATACTGAAAATTTACCCTAGGCTAATTTCGATATTCTGAATCCAAAAATGAAGTCCATTTCTAAAAGATAAAATTTATAAAATTTCAAAAAGTGGGTATTAATATTCATAACGGCTAGTTCATAATAATATTATAATAATATCTGGTTTAGTGAAACTCGGTATTGCGTACTACACACGCTATCGAGGAAGGTCGCGATTACGTGTAATGCAAACCATGTCAGGGATGCGTGTAGTGAAAGACTCCTTTGTTGTTGCGTATAACAGAATCCAACCATATTTCGTTTATACATCGAATATATATATATATATATTTATATATATACACACTCAATGTTGCGTAGAATAACTACTATCAAACGAAATTGAAATTGTGTGTAACACAATCCAAGAATAGTGTTGCGTATACTGCAAGATAATATGGTGTTGCGTATAGCACAATATAATCTTGGTGTAGCGTACAATAGAATATATGAAAGAAATTAAAAAGAAAATATCTCATAAAATATCGGGGTGTTACATTCTACCCCACTTAAAATGAATTTCGCCCTCGAAATTCATCGGGATTATAAATAGTTTATTACATAAGAGTTTATTTCATAGAAACCCACATCGTAAAAAGGGATACCAAAAATTTTCTTTAAAAACTAAAGTATGAAATGTAATGGTTACCCAAATTAACTAATCGATGGGTTTCCACATAGGAGAACATGGGTGAAAATATGGATATGGAAGAAAAATCTAACCATCATGTTCTGATGGAGAGTGGTAGAGAACATGGATATGAAAAATACAACATTCAGAAAGCCATAGATTTGTGATTATCTAAGGTTCCATCTGATTCATTGGATATAAGGGAAATAGGACAACATTTTTGGTTTTCAAGTTCATTCCCCTAAAGTTGGAGAAATTGGAATTATAAGAAATAATTTCTTGATTTTGGTACAGTCTCAACGTTGGCCATTCCTTCGACAGTTTCTACTTCATCTCATAAAGAAATTAAGTTTAATTTTTTCATTCGTGATGTGTTTGCAGATCATGTGATTGAATGATGCGTCATTCCATCTGTCTCAAAAAAAAAGTTTATAAAAAGTTATCAAAAATGCATAAGTCCGTCTATAGTGAGATTATTCATATATGGTTCCTAAAATGGACTTATACTTCATATATCATACTTGTTAATATAATAAAATGGGTTTCTACTAAACAAGGACTTCTTGTAGGCCAGTGGTAGGCGATAAAGGCCTGTCGCACTTCAGTTGTGTGTTCGATTCCCACAGCCATGTCTAACGCGATGGGTTGTCATTTTTCCTACAGGTTTTCCTTTTTCTAAAAATACATTATTATAACCATCCCACAATAATATCGAAAAAGTTCTATCCTTATACAATACTAACTTATGTCCAACATAATCCATTCAAATATTTAGGCTTATCCATAATACTACAATCCAATCTTATATTATTGGGAAAACGATTACCAGAGAGTTTATATAACAAGCATGTTAATACCATCGTTGATCCCCATATATCATAAGATATTTCTTTTTGGTCACATTCCAAAAATTCAAAGGCCTTAATCACGTATTCTCTTGACAAATGAATACCCATTGAACCTTAGTGAAAACATGAGTGCTGTCAAAAGTTAACTCTTTTCACATACCAAAATCCCAAAATTCTGTATACTCAAACCATGATATCACTTAGTCCTTAAAAAATCATGAGCTCATGAATACTATCAAACATATTATATCCTCCTTATCCATTCATTATGTGCATATCATATTCTTTCCAAAAATATCTGAATAAACTTTCATGGTTACATGTACAATTCAACATATACATTCAAATACTTTAGAAAAAAAATAGTGTAACAATCCATAGATGATTCTTTATCCCATTATACCATTAACTATACAACATAACTCTTGATAAACATACAATCATTCCAATAACTTCTTAAACCATTGACCAAGCTTCAACACTTCTTTAATCTCATATATGATTTCTAGTCTCCTAATCATCATCAACATAAATACAACCCATATGACCATGCTTATTTTCTTCCAGAGATTTTTCCTTAGGGAATTGGTTTGCATAATGCCCATACATTCCACATTTAAAACATATAATCATTTTTGATGTCATATCAATACCATTATCCTTTTCCATGGTGTTAACTGAACCTTTTGCTTGGCACTTACTGGGTTTGTGTCCTTCTTTTCTGCACCCAAAGCATCTTCCTGTTCCTTTGAAACATTCTCCTTGATGCCTCTTCCCACATAATTTACTTGATGGGAATTGAACTTTCAATCATCTATTATCATAATGAAACTCCATCTTTCTCTTATTATCTGAGTCGGGATACTTACCAAAGTTAAGATTATTGATCATATTATGAGATTGCTGATTAGGCATAATAACGATATTTGGACATCCAGATCCAATTTCATTTGGTTTCTCATGAATAATATCATTCAAGTGTCCATCATGTCCTCCATTGTCGTGAATTTTCCAGTTTCAAACCATTTTCTAAAACCCAAAAATAATAGTGTGAGAGGAAAAATCATAATCAATGGGGATTACCTTCAATATCTAACATCTTACATTAAATTCTATGATCATTACAGTAATTCTAGGACTATAACCTATACTAATAATTAACCTTAGGGACATCCCCAGACATACCTTATAAATATCTGTAGGGATCTCACTAAATTTTTTTCATCCTAATTTCCAAAGGTTAACTAAACCTTTCGTCTGATACCAACTGTAGTGGCCCAAAGCTTGACGTACATGGACATTACATTAATTTTGCGTAATACTTAACACATAACAAAAACAGACACCAAAGGACCGTAATAGTTTAGTGTCTTTGGAAACTCAGAATATAATCTTATAATCTTGGTGAAAGTTCTTCAACATCTCCCATAATGATCTTCCCCTTTTATTTTCTTACCTAAAACATTTCTTTAAATCCTAGGGAAAAGAAAACATAAAAAGGGTGAGCTCAAATTCCATGTAAAGGTAAACATAGAGAACATAAAACAATCCATAAAAATTTGAAATATAAAAACATGAACATGAAATTTAAACATCAAAATCTTGAGAAAAGACATAAATCGTGGAAGTACTTAAGGCATATATCATAATGAAGCATCAACCATGATAAAATATAATGGGAATAAAACATGTAATTGTGGCAACCATTAATCACATGTTATGATTTCCATAGTATTTAAGGCATTGCTTCCAAGGCTATCATAGTGGACAAAGTCCCTTTCTGAATCGAGTTCACTCCTCGTTCCAGTCCTGTATTACTAAACCGGATTAACTTACCGTTCCAGCAATTTCTATCTCATGAGATATTAATCTTTACCCAATTCATTGGAGGGAGATATTGGTCCCACCCATCTCATAATGAAATCAATCTTACTTTTTCCACAAAATAAACATACATCATTAATAATAACCCAACGAATAAAATTGGTTTCATAAGCATCATCCCATCATCACATAATCCATATAAAAGAAATGGATATCATTTCATAATAAGAAAAGTGAAACCATGTAAATCATAGAGAAATTATACTTGAAACATACACATATTAAATAATGTCATCATAGATGGAAAATGGTTTTGATAAAACACTTGAAATGAATTCTTGAGGAAAATATCCTTTCTTCTTAAAAATCAGTTTTTTTTCACAAAATTTCATGCAATTTTAACGAAATTTTTTTTGTTGAAAATACACATGAAATAATTTGGAGGAAGCTTCATGAAAATAAGGCTTTATAAAACTGTAAAAATCCTTTCATGTCGTATATGTTAAAAAACATTCTTCTCGTACTTTTGCCGAAAAAGTCAAAAAGTACCTTGTATGGTAACCAAACAATAGATTCCTTACATACCATGTAGTAAAAGTAAAAAATGGGTCAAATGGACTTTAAACATACATGAAAAAAAATTTATAAAAATTTTACATGGATGATAAATATAACCCCAAAAAATACTTATGAATAAACAATCTCAGATAGAAACGAGATTAGAAAGGTTATCCCTTACCTTATGTCCGATATTCTTCATATTTATCCAGGCCTCCTGTATAGTGATTTAAATAATGTTATTGACTTATTATAGAATCATATTAATTGTTATTTTATCATATATAGTTTACTTATGACTTTATATTTCCCTTTCTTTTGTAAATTCAATTTAAAAAAAGTGAGTTGGGTAAAATTGATTCATTTATTGTATGTGTTTCGACTTGTTGTTATTGATATTATTACTTATATCCTGATTTACATAATTCCAGAATATAAAACATGATTTATATATAATATATATTCATTATATACATATATATATATGATAGATTGATAAATGGAATGAAATACACCCTTCATGGGGACGGTAGGCCGTACGTACGCATGGATGCTGTTTTCATTTCCTTATCGAATTGAATGGAATTAAGTAGATGAAATACATACATATATATATATATATCCAGTATCATTATTATGTCATATATTTCATTATTATTCATTATATATACTTTATAATCATTCATGAATGGTTAACAAGGAGAATGGATCTCATCGCGTCGTGGAGACGGTAGTCCGTACGTACGCACGAGCGATGATATCATTACCATGATTGTGGAAATGTATTGAAGCGTATGTATAATATTTAATAATCAATATCACTTTACAATAATCATATATAGTTATTTATTTACACCATTATACCCATCCATGTAAGGTGGTGGTTGAAAATAGATTACACCACGGCGTGGAGACGATATTCCGTACGTACGCACGCACGGTGATTTCGTTTTCTATAGGATGGATAGATGGTGAAATAGGGTTGTTTCATACTTATAATAACATATCAGTATATTATTTATACTTATGTTATTACTTCATAATGAAGAAACTAAAGAAGAAGAAGTATAAGAAGAAATAAAGTTGAATGAATCGGTAACAGACATTACCTCTTCTTTGAAGCACCTCTTCTTAACCTCCTCTTAGGGCACTAAAAATGGTCTCTGAAGAAGACCTTGACCGCTAGGATGTTTCTAGGGAAGTGGAGAAGAAAATTTGATAGGGGTTGGCCAAGCATGAAGGCTCAAAGTGTTGTGAGGAAGAGAGGGAGGAGGTTCCCTTTTATAAGGGATGAGAGGGGCACCTTAGGAAAAACTAAAAATATTATTTTATTATAAAATCATATTCGGTTTTTAATAGCTCCAAATTGATTTATTTATAAGCTAAGGTGGTTATGGGTCGAAATACTCTCATCCAATAGAATTTATACAGGTTTAGGTCTCTATTATAACCTTATCATTTAGATTTAACTTTAAGTTAAATAATTTTATTTTTACTATGTGTTCTTGTTTTCTTACACTATATGGTTAATAAACATACTATAACAACCCAAATTAACCCCACGTTTATTATTATTAATATATATAACCTTATATAAGTCATTTGGCCTAACATTAGATTTTTAGGAATAAAATAACAATTAATAATATATTATTTGTTTTAAAAACTATTTTATGTCAATTTTGACACTATTTGGTATTTGATTTTTCTGAAAATCATTACAGAATTATTAGTTCGAAAAGGTTAATTAAATCAATAATAACATGTCATATGAAACTATAAAATTATTGTAATTTATAAAAAGTCTCAAATTACATTTATTTGGGTATTTATAACATCAATAATGTCAATATTTCATTAATAAGATAATTACTGCATCATTATTGTGTCATAAGTAAATTAAATTATATAATGTCTAAAAATTATAAATAAAATACGATTATGTAGGAAATATTTTTAATTTATAATGAATATTAATAGTCGAATTTATCTTATGTATAACCCTATATTAAAAATGATTCAGTTATTAAACTTTGATTTTAACCATTTTAACCATTCTTTAAATAAAATAATAATAAATGTCCTAATCTAATCCAAATGGACCTAAATGGTCATATTTTATTCCTAAGGTTGTTTTTTGTCGAATTAAGCTAATAAAATAGAATTAGTACATGTGTGAGGGTAATAATAATATCATTTTTACCCTTAATTACCATATTTACTTTTAATCATGGTAAATACAAGTAAAAAGTTACTATTTACCAAAAATTATTTTCATCTAATTGAATCACATTTTAGTCCTAGATGTTAACCATGTCTCTCAGATTATCAAAACTCCACTCACAGAAGCGGTAAAATTATGTTTTATTTGAATTTCCAAATTCTCCTAGTAGGTGGGTAAAAGACGGTGAAATGTTCAATAAAATTTTTATATAGCTAAAATTATTATAAAATGACTCCAATGAATTACATTGAACTTATATAGGTATTTTGTATAAATTTTGACATAAAATAAATTTAAATAAAATAAATAAAAATTTAAATAAAAATTCGGTTTTTAAATAGTAACCTAGTGTTTTCACTATTCATCATAAATTAAAAGTTTTCAGAAAAATACCGAACATTCACCCTAGGATAATTTCGATATTCAGAATCCAAAAATGAAATCCATTTTGAAAGATAAAATTTATAAAATTTTAAAAAGTGGGTATTACTATTCATAACGGCTAGTTCATAATAATATTATAATAATATCTCGTTTAGTGAAACTCAGTATTGCATACTACACATGCTATCAAGGAAGGTTGCGATTGCGTGTAAAGAAAGCCAAGTCAGGGTTTCATGTAGTGATAGACTCATTTGTTGTTGCGTATAATAGAATCCAACCATATTTCATTTATACGTTGAATATATATATATATACACTCAATGTTGCATAAAATAACTACTATCAAACGAACTTGAAATTGTGTGTAACAAAATCAAAGAATAGTGTTGCGTATACTGCAAGCTAATATGGTGTTGCGTGTAGCACAATATAATCTTGGTGTAGCGTACACCAAATGATATGAAAGAAATTAAAAAGAATATTTTTCATAAAATCTCGAGGTGTTACAAAGATATCATGACTTTTCCTTTATCCCATCCTTGACCCTATTCCACATTATGTCCTGTGAAAAACATTTTAAAAAAACCTGGGGTGAGTATAAAAAGTTCATTAAGGGATACACAAAGAAGGAAAACTACTAGTTTTTTAAAACATCAAGTAAACCCTGAATACTTTATCAAAGTAACACATTTCACCTTTAAGAAGTAGTAAATACTCTATAATGAATAAAAGATCATTACATACCCTTTTGTAATAGAAATATTACCATAAAACACATATAACGAACACATAACTTATAAAGGTAACTTTGGACAAATGTATACTTAAATGGAATAAACATACGGTCGACTTCCACACATATCACTAAATGGAATAGCCATACAGCCGACTTCCATACCCAATTCATTGGAGGTTACAACGTAACCACCCATCCTAGTATTCACGACACCACTCGTCATATGGTGTATCACGTAACCACCTGTCAAATTTCCAAGTACCATTATAAAATAATGAGACATAAAAAATATATAATGGAAAGAAAAAATTTCCACATTTCAATCAAAATATATCACTTAAATATATTAACATAACAAATACATTATAAAAACCATTTTCAATACCAAAATATATAATAGAGTATATGGTATTTATTTCATTTTAAAAACATTACTGCTTGTTGGGAAAGCGAAAGACCAAATAATACTCGGGGCGGGGGGAAAGGTCGTTGTCACCGCATACGTTAAAATAAACATTCAGTTTTTTTGATTAGTAAAACACTTCGTAGAAACTGATTCACTTTGAATGAAATGAAAAGTCATAGGTGTTTTATACAGTGTATAAAAAATATCTTGTATTAGAAGAAAATATGCCTTAATGAAAGGAGATTGAGACGAAGTCCCTTACCTCGTGTCCGACATGACTCGATCTCTCTTTAATCATCTGAATAATAAACTAGTGTTAATTTCTACTTTTTAAGAACCTTTTTCAAGCTTATTAATCCTTTTATATCACTTTTTTCAATGTTATAAACATTAAGTAATCATTTACGTTATTAATGTTCGTTTTGTCGATATTTGGTACATAAGTCAAAAATTGACTACTTACAATTACATGTTGTTCATGTGGTCAATGATTAATTATATCAAGAATGATATTCATGATTTGGATATCATATATATCATATATATCCATCATATACATGTATTTATAAAATTATATAACATTTAGAGGTATGAAATGAAATGCACCGTTAATGGGGACGGTAAGTCGTACGTACGCATGAACACTACTTTCATTTCTATTTCGTATTTAATGGAGTGAAATAAAAATGATATAAAGTTAAATTATAATTCCAATATAATATCATATATAATATCATTAAATCTATCATTTATACGTCCCATATATGGCATTAACGAATCAAATCACTTTGAGGGGGCGGTAGTCCGCACTTCCTAAAAGGAAATTATCACGTTTACCCATAATGGAAACCATAATGGGATGCCATAAATGTAAAATAAAGAATCATAAAACAACAAAAACATAATATATATCATATATAAATATATTTACATCTTAATGGCCACCATTAATGGTGTTAAATGAAGATTGAACAATCATCGTTTCGTAAGGCAGAAATTCACCAACCACAGAAGCAGTACGTTCTTTAACCAATAGACATAGGTGTGTGTATGTTTTAATAAAATCACTCTCATAAAAACATCCTGGTATATTTTATATACTGTTTTTTTACAAAATATATTAATAAAAATAGTTTAGGGGGTTGGAGAAGCAAAATAATACAAAAGAACATAAGTGAAAACATTAACTTTAAATCGGGGAACTCCCTTTGGTTCGAACCAAAAGGGTTCCTTGAAGAGATTTTTGCCTAAGTTAAGGAATCTAGGATTAGTAGAGGGATGTGGGGAGATAAACTGAGTAGATATTGGCTGAGCCAATGGCTTGAGAGGTGTGGGTAAGGTGGTTGAGGTGGGGGAGGAGCGGCACTCTTGGAATGTTATAAAATGTTACTTTATTCTATAATGAGTTTCGGATTTTAAAGGTCCCAAAATTATATATTTCTAGGATAAGGTGATAATAGTTCTAAATCAATCCATCCAATAGGTTTTTGACAAATTTAGGTCTTAGAGTTTACATTATCTTTTCATTTTATTTAAATAATTAAATAATGAGGTAATCGCTGCGTCATCATGGTGTCATACATAATTCAATTTATTTAATGTATAAAAATTATAAAAGAAGTATAATAATATAGGAAATATTTTTATCTTTCTAATGAATATTTATAGTCAAAAATATGACCTGTATAAACCAATTTAAAAATTGTTTTAGTGAAACAATACATGTTTGTGACATTTTTATTTTAAGTTTAAATAAAAAGTTATTAATGTCATTTTTTTACCCAAGTGGCTCCATGGGGTCCCCAATTTGACCCATGGATTTTAAAGGTCGTCCATGACACATACAATAAAGGTAGGACATGTTTCAAGGTAATTTCATTTTATTATAACATTATTTTTACCTTAAGTTACACTAATTACTTTTAATCACGATTAATAAAACAAAAAAGTTACTATGCACCAAAAAATTATTTTAATCTCATTGAACCCCTTTTTACATCATAATGAAAACAATTTATGTCGTATTTTTGATATTCAATTCAAAAAAGTTGTAATTTTTCTTTTAAATGAAAACTCAGTTTTTGTAACTACCACTTAGTGGTTTCACTATTCATCAAAAATTGATGTTTATCAAAAAAAATCAAAAAATTCACCCGAAACTATATTTGGTATTATGAATTAAAAAATGATGTCTATTTTAAAAAGTTAAAAACATATAAGTTGAATTAATTAATTTAATAATTAATTCTCGTTGTCAAAACAAATAGCGTGTTTTTATGAAATAAAATATATCAAAAGATTGACACTATTTTAAGTCCAATTTCAAAGTGAAATTAATTACAATGACCACTATTAGATTAAATGGTAAAAATATATTCTAATTGCACAATAAAACCGATTAAAAATAAAATCTAATCATATAAATAAATTATATTAAAAAGGGGTTTTAAATTAAAATACAACATTTTTCACTATTCATTAAAAAATGAACATTATCAGAAAAATACCAAAAAGTTACATAAAGTAAATTATGATGTCCCAATTCTAAAAATGATTTTTATTTGGTCCAATAGAATGTATATCTGTGTCCAATACTATATTTAAATAGGGTTCTCCGTCAAAAGGTGATAAGTCGACCTTTTAGTAAATATTAGAGTATCTATGCCTAAATTTGAATTCTTTTCTTATTTTTTGCCTTAGTCTTTTATTGGATAAATTTAAAAACATTTAAAAACATATATAATCATATTTTAGTTATTTATATTCATTCCCGCCAATACAACGACTACCTATTAACTACCATTTTAAATAATATTATTATATTACTATTGTGCAATGTAATATTTCAAAGAAACTCTTTGTTGCGTATTAGGTACGCTATTGAACAAAGAAATCCCTTTAAAGTAAAATTAATATTTAATTCGAAAATATTAATAAATATGAAAATTTATTATTCTTTATTTACCTGAGATGTTACATCCTTCCCCCCTTTTGGGAATTGCATCCTCGCAATTTTATTCACTTATCAAAATAAGTGGGGGGTATTTTTCCGTTATAGCATTTTCAGATTCCCATGTTGCCTCTTCAACCATATGGTTTTTCCACAAAACCTTTACCTAGTGAATTACCTTATTCGGCAACACATTCTCTCTATGGTCAAGAATCTGGACTGGTTGTTCTACATAAGAGAGATTCTCTTCCAACTAAACTACCTGTGGGCTCAAAACATGATATGGATCTAGCATATACTTTCTCAACATTGAAACATTAAAAACGTTATTTGTATAACCTTTCTGCCTTCTCTGAGCTGTTCTAATGTATTTTTGAATCAACTGAACTTTTTTTGCCATCTCTTCTACCAATTCTGGTCCCATCAGCTTCCTTTCCCCTACTTCATCCCAATAAGTTGGAGTCCAACACCGTTTACCATATAATGCTTCAAACAGATCCTTCTGTATACAGGAAGGAAAACTGTTATTATAAGAAAACTCAATCAAAGAAAGATGTTGGTCCAAACATCCATGATAATCCATCGTGCAATCAAATAGAATATCCTCCATGGTCTGAATTATTCGTTCTGACTTCCCATCTGATTGAGGATGAATATCTATGATACAATTTAATTCAGTATCCAATGACTTCTGAAGGACTTTCCAAAAGTTAGAAGTGAACCTGGGATCACAATCAGATACAATTGAGAGGGGAACACCATGCAACCAGACTATCTCTTTAACATACAAATGAGAAATTTGATCTAGAGTGAAAGTATCTCTAATAGGAAGGAAATGATCATATTTAGTCAATCGATCAACAATAACCCAGATTGCATTATTACCTTGAGATGTCTTCGGTAATCCCAAAACAATGTCCATGGATATATTTTCCCCTTTCTACTCTGGAACCGGTAATGACTGCAGCATTCCTTTTGGTAACTTCCACTCTGCTTTAACCTACTGACAAGTCAAACACATCATAGTAAAATCGTAAATATCTCTTTTCATTCCATCCCACCAGTAATACTCTCGCAGATCTCTATAAATCTTAGTACATCCAGGAGGAACTTAAAACGGGGAACTATGAGCCTCACATAACAACTCATTATTCCATTGTGAATCACAAGGCACACATAATCTCTTCCCAAACCTCAAAACACAATCATTATCAATGTTAAATTCAGGCAACTTACCCTTCTGAACATGTTCTTCCTTTTTCTGCAACCCACTACCTTTCTTCTGTGCTTGCATAATTTTTTCTGATAGAGATGATCTCACTGACACCTAAAACAAAACAGAAGAACTTCCTACACCAAAAACTTCTATGCCAAAGTCCATCAAATGAGAAACCAAAGGATCCTGTTCGAATCATACATTGGTTAAAGAAGCATTACTCTTTCGACTCAAAGCATCAGCCAATTTATTTGATTTTCTCGGATGGTAATGAATTGTACAATCATAATACTTGATTAATTCTAACCATCTCCTCTGTCTCATTTTCAATTATTTCTGAGTGAATATATACTTTAAACTTTTGTGATCAGTATATATTTCACACTTTAAACCATACAAATGATGCCTCCAAATTTTTAGAGCAAAAACAACAGTAGCTAATTCCAAATAATGTGTAGGGTAATTTACCTCATGAGTTTTCAACTGACGTGAATCATAAGCAATTACCTGATCATTCTACATAAGGAAACAACCAAGTCCATTCAATGAAGCATCACTATAGATAACAAACTCATCATTCCTGGAAGGTAGTGCTAAAACTGGATTATTCACCAATTTTCTTTTCAATTCCTAAAAATAATAATCACATTCTATAATCCAGATAAACATAACACCCTTCCGAGTTAGCTTAGTCATTGGACTAGATAACAGTGAAATATTTTCAACAAACATCTGGTAATAACCTGCCAAACCAAGAAAACAACAGATCTCGGTTACATTTCTGGGTCATGGCCATTCTTTAACAACTTTTGTTTTAGCATGATCAACAGTTATTCCATTTATTGAAACAATGTGAACAAGGAATGAATTTTTTTGTAACCAAAACTCACACTTTCTGAATTCTCCATACAGTTTATTTTCTTTTAAGGATTTCAAGATAACCCTTAAATGACTTTAATGCTCCTATTTACTTTTAAAAATCACCAAAATATCATCAATGAAAACAACCACAAAATTATCCAAGAACTCATGGAAAATTCTATTCATAAGGTCCATGAATACAGTAGGTGCATTGGTTAACCCAAAAGGAATAACTACAAATTCATAATTGCCATATCTTGTACGAAACTCAGTCTTCAGAATGTCTGCTTCTTTTACTTTCAACTGATGGTACCCCGACCTCAAGTCAATCTTTGAAAAATACTAAGATCCTTGGAGCTGATCAAACAAATCATCGATATGAAGCAAAGGATACTTGTTCTTAATAGTTATGTTATTAAAGGCTCTATAATCAATGTAAAGTCTCATTGAACCATATTTCATTTTAACAAACAAGACAAGAGCACCCCATAGTGATGTGTTAGGTCGAATGAAACCTTTATCTAATAACTCTTGAAATTGGTTCTTTAACTCTAAAAGTTCAACTTGAGCCATTCGATAAGGGGGTTTTGAAATTGGCTTAGAATCAGGAATTAAGTCCACAGTAAATTCAACTTCCCAATTATGAATAATACCAGGAAACTCATTAGGGAAAACATAAAGACACTCATTTACCACTAGAACATCATTAATCTGAATAGTTCCTTTATTTTCAAAAATATGTGCAAGGTAACATTCATTTCCATATTTTACTAGTTTCTCAACTTCCTGATATGTTATCAAAAGAAAGGGTTCATTCTTGTACACAAACTGAATTTTTTTTGAAAAGAAACCTCTCTAGCTCTGCAGTCAATCTTAGAATGATAAAAAGAAAGCCAATCCATTCCCAAAATAACATCAAACTCTACTAGAGGAAAAACAATTAGGTTTGCAGGTAGATTCTTTCCGCACACAAGGATAATAAGGTTCTTATAATTTCTTTTTGTATCAACATTCCCTCTGGGTGTTTTTACCATAAGTTCAGGATACATATCATGAGATGGAATTCCCAATTTACTAGAAAACTTCTCAGAAATGAAAGAATATGTAGACCCTGAATCAAACAACACATTGGCATAATCGGAACAAACAAACAGTGTACCTGATACTACTTCATTAGATGGCCCAACAACTGCTGAAGTCGTTTCAAAAGATTTCACCACACCTTTCAGTTTGTAGTCTGGCTTCATTCCCCAATTGGGGTCTTCATTAGACACTCATTTGTATAATGACCAATTTCATTACACTTAATAATTCTTACCGTGGGCTTTTCATTTCCTTCTTGATCATCTTCCTTATAGTTACGAGAAATATGACCAGAATTACCACACTGAAAGCACTTTCTATACTTGGAAAACCATTCTCCAGGATGCATTTCACCACACTTCTCACAGGATGGATATTTTTTTTTCTTACCTCCTAGCTTCTTTGATGAATTCTCCCACTTTTCCTACCAACTGGACCTCTTATTCTGTTGTTTTTTCAAAGAACACCTGATCATCAGAAAACTCCATTTCCACATTCTCCGCACATCGAACAAGTTTTTCATAACTTTTGAACTCACGATATTATAAAGCCCTTCAATACATTGGATTTAACCCTGAGTAAAAACGGTTTATTTTAGTATCAAGATCTCCTATGAAATTTGGAGCATACCTTGCTAGTCGAATGAACTTTTCTTCATAAGAAGCCGTTGATTCATCCTCCTACCTCAATTCTAGGAATTGTTTTTCCATCCTAAGACGAACCATATTTGGAAAATATTTCTCAAGAAACATACCATTGAATTTGTCCTAGTGAAGATCTTCAATCTCATCACTATCCCTGATATTTTTCATCATCGAACACCACTGATATGCTTCACCTTCAAAACAGTAAACAAAAAGACTAACCATTTAATGTTCTGAACACCCCATGACATCAAAAATCTCTCCAGTGCTTTAATCCACCCTTCTCCTAGCATAGGGTCAGATGATCCTATGAATGATTGGGGATGTTTCCTCATGAAATTTTCTACCACTGACATGTTCCTCTGCGGTTGATCTGGAAGATCTCATGCATGGATACCACCACCATTTATGGCCTGAGTCAATTGTTCCATCACTGCAACAAACTATTCTGTTCCAATTCTGACCATCTCAGGTTGCTGATTTGGAAGTTTGTCTTCCTCATGATGTCATCCCAACATAGCTGCCTTGTTTCTTCTACGAAAACCCATTCTGAACACAGAAATATATTAGGTGAAGCAGCATGGTCCACTTTAAATGCTATATCATTTCAATAGTACCATAAATTAATTTATAAATTTAATAATTTTCAAACTTCTAAAGATGTCTAAACCGACCTCTGATACCATCTATAAGGCCCCGACCTTAAACATTACATACTATTCAATCAAATAAATAATTCAAATTGAGGATCTTTTCAGGTTTAGTGCTTTATATAATTAGATCATAACTATTACATCCCAAAATATTAAACAGTAGACACTTCTATAAAGTTTCCTTTTTTACAAAACATGAACTCTTAATAATGGGTCATGTCTAGTTCCATTTTTATGACAACATGAATTATCCTTGATCCCATATTTGACCCTATTCCACATTATGTCTGGTGAAAAAAATTTCAACGAATAATTGGGGTGAGCATAAAAATCTTAGAAAGGGATACACAAAGAAGGAAAACTATTAGTTTTTCAAAACATCATGTAAACCAAAAATAATTTATCAAAATAATAGTTTTCACCGTTAAGAAGTAGTAAATACTCTTTACTGAATAAAAGATAATTACTTAACCTTTTGTATCCAAAATATTACAATAAAACACATATAAAGAACACATAACATATAAAGGTAACTTTGGACATAAACATAATTAAATGGAATAACCATACAGTAAAATTCTAAACATATCACTAAATGGAATAACCATACGGCCGACTTCCATACCCAATGCATTGGAGGTTATAACGTAACCACCCGTCCTTGTATTCATGGCACCACCCATCATATGGTTTATCATGTAACCACCTGTCAAATGTCTAAGTACCAATATAAAATCATTATACATAAAAAAATATAATTGAAAGAAGACATTTCCACATTTCGATCACAATATATCACATAAATATATTGATATATAAAATCCATTATAAATACAATGCTCAATACCAAAATACATAAAAGAGTATAAGGTATTTATTTAATTTTAAAAACAATATGGCTTGTTAAGGTATCCAAAGACCAAATAATACTCGAGGCGGGGTAAAAGGTCATTGTCACCACATATGTTAAAATAAACATTCCTTTTTGTCATTTAGTAAAACACTTCGTAGAAAAATATTCCCTTTGAATGAAATGAAATTTCAAAGGTGTTTTATACAATTTATAAAAGAAAGTATTGTATTAGAACAAAATATGCCTCAGTGAAAGGATATTGAGACGAAGTCCCTCACCTCGTGTCTGACTTGACTCGATCGCTCTTTAATCTCTTGAATAATAAACTGGTGTTAATTTCTACTTTCTTAAGAACCTTTTTCAATATTTTTATTTATTTTATATCACTTATTTCCATGTTTAATACAATACGTAATCATTTAAGTTAATAATGTTTGTTTTGTCGATATTTGGTACTTAAGTCAAAAATGGACTTCTTATAATTACATGTTGTTCATGTGGTCAAAAGTTCATTATATCAAGAATTATATTCATGATTTGGATATCATATATATCATATATATCCAGCATATACATGTATTTATAATATTATATAACATTTGGAGGTAATAAATGAAATGCACCGTTCATGGAGACAGTAAGCCGTACGTACGCATGAATGCTACTTTCATTTCTATTTTGTATTTAATGGAGTGAAATCATAATGATATAAAGGTATATTATAATTCAATTATAATATCATATATAATATCATTAACACCATCCTTTATACATCCCACATATGGCATTAATGAATCAAATCACTTTGAGGGAGAGGTAGTCTGCACTTCCTAAAATGAAATTATCATGTTTACACATAATGGAAACCATAAATGTATGCCATAAATAATAAATACAGAAGCATAATGAAAAAATAAACATAATATATATCATATATAAATAGAGTGACATTTTAATGGCCACCGTGAAAGGTGTTAAAAGAAGATTGAACAATCATCATTTCGTGAGGAAAAAATTCACAAACCACAGAAACCATATGTTCTTTAACCATTAGACAGAGGTGTGTATAAGTGTAGATAAAATACCTTTTGTAAAAAAATCCTAGTATATTTAAGATACTGTTTTTGTTACAAAATAAATGAATAAAAAGAGTTTATGGGGTTGGAGAAGAAAAATAAAACAAAATAACACAAGTGAAGACATCACCTTTAGATCGTGTAAGTCCCTTTGGTTCGAACCAAAAGGGTTCTTTGATGAGATTTGTGCCTAAGGTAAGGCTTCTAGGATGAGGAGAGGGATGTGGAGAGATAACATGATCAGATATTGGCCGAGCCAATGGCTTGAGAGGTGAGGGTAAGGTGGTAGAGTTGGGGGCCTTTTATAAGAGGGAGGAGGGGCACTCTTGGAATGTTATAAAATGTTACTTTATTATATAATGAGTTTCAGATTTTAAAGGTCCAAAAATTATATATGTCGAGGATAAGGTGATAAGTGTTTGAAATGAACCCATCCAATAGGCATTTTACAAGTTTAGGTCTTATATTTTACATTATCTTTTCATTTTATTTAAATCATTAAATAATGAGGTAATCGCTGCATCATCATCGTGCCATTAAATAATTTAATTTATTTATTGTATAAAAATTATATACAAATATCATGATGTAGGAAATCTTTTTATATATCAAATTAATATTTATAGTAAAAAATATGACTTTTATAACCCCATGTAAAAATTATTTTAGTAAAACAATACATGTTTGTGACATTTTTATTTTTACTTTAAATAAAAAGTTATTAATGTCATTTTCTTACCGATATGGCTCCATGGGGTCCTCAAGTTGAACCATGGATTTTTTTCATTGGCCATGAAACATAAAATAAGGGTATGACATGTTTCAAGGTAATTTCATTTTATTATAACATTATTTTTACCTTATGTTACACTAATTACCTTTAATCACGATTAATAAAACTTAAAAGTTACTATTCCCCAAAAAATTGTTTTAATCCCATTGGACCAAATTTTACATCCTAATGACAACCATGTATGTCATATTTTTTAAATTCAATTCACAAAAGTGGTAAAGTTTCATTTAAACGAAAAATTAGTTTTTTTAACTACCACTTAGTTGTTTCACTATTCAACAAAAAATGATGTTTTTCAAAAAAAAATACCAAAAATTCACCATAAGCTATATTTGATATTCCAAATTCAAAAATGATGTCTATTTTACAAAATTCAAAACATATATGTTTCATTAATTAATTTAATAATTAATTCCTATTGTCAAAACAAATAGCGTGTTTTTATGAAACAAAATATATTAAAATATTGACACTAGTTTAAGTCCAATTTCAAAGTGAAATTAATTGGAATGACCACTATTGGATTAAATGGTAAAAATACATTCTAATTGAACATTAAAACCAAATTAAAAGATAATATAATCATATAAATATATTATATTAAAACGATGTTTTGAATTAAAATACAACATTTTTCACTATTCATTAAAAATGAACTTTTTCAGAAAAATACCAAAAATTTACACAAAGTAATTTTTCATGTCCCAATTCTAAAAAAGAATTTTATTTTGTCCAATAGAATGTATAAGAGTGAAAAAAACTATATTTAAATAGGTTTCTCCATCAAAAGGCAATAAGTCGACCGTTTAGTGAATACTAGAGTATCTATGCCTAAAATTGAATACTTTTTTTATTTTAAGCCTTAATATTTAATTGGATAAATCTAAAAAGATTTAAAAAACATATATAATCATATTTGAGTTATTTATATTCATTCCATCTAATACTACGACTATGTGTTAACTACCATTTAAAATAATATTATTATATTACTAGTGTGCAATGTAAGATTTCAGAGAAACTCTTTATTGTGTATCGGGTATGATATCGAACATAGAAACCCCTTTAAAGTGAAATTAATATTTAATTCTCAAATATTAATAAATATGAAAATTTATTATTCTTTATTTACCTGGGATGTTACAATGGGTGTTTATAAAAAAACTATATAGGATATCATAAGATAACCAAAGAAAAATCATCATGAATAGTCATCTCATCATAAGATATGTCAAATAAAAGTGAGATATTAAATAAAACATCCAGATATACATGTAGTAGACATAAAATCACATTGAAATATGAAAACCAAAAATCCATCCTTTGATTTATCCTTAATGGTTTTGTGATAATTCTAGTCTAGGAGAATTAACTCCATGAGTAATGCCATCCCTGATGGAACTCATATGAGAGAACACAATCATAAAGTAAGATATCATGGATGGTGTACTTCAATGATGTAATAATAATCTAATCTCACCCTATGTAGATCACACTCGATGTCTGAAGAGAATGATACATATATGAGGGTCACACCAATTGACATGGGATATACCAAAATCACAACATGGAATTTCCCACAATGTATAGGATCAGTGTCTGGGAAGTGTTGTTCATAATGATACCAAGATCTCCACCTAAGTAAAACTGATATTAAAGGATCTCACTCCAGTCCCCATAGAAATATTATGAATACACAATATAAGAATTCATTCTAATGGAATTACCATCCTATGTGTAGGATATAATTCAATAATAACATGTTGGGAATGGACCATGGGGACACACTAAACAAATACAAGTCCAAGGAATCTCACAAAAATTATTAGTTATTATAAGCAATGAGGAAAGAGGAATTAAACATTTCCTCAATGAAGTACATGTCATTTCCCTTGGATAACATTGTGTGTTTCATAATTAATTGGACAACATGTTTCTCATTCTCACATGGAATACATTTTTCCAAAATACATGACATTTACCTAAGATACATGGACTATTGATTTCATCAAATAACTTTGTGTGGTGTTCTTCCCATGATTGTGTACATTGGTCTAGTTTTATGAACATATGTCATGTCCATGTATTATCCCATGTACACTAGGTCATGTAGTCTATTGGTTTCTACATACCCGTATTTGTACACCAGGCCAAGTTTGTATACCCACCCAGGTAAATCTGGTTGTGTATTTGTACATTGGCCTAATCAAACCCAATGTATCCTGCAAGTCACACTTTGTGAATCCATCATTGGTCACATGGTTTTTGAAAAGGTAACAAGGTGAACCATACTTATCACTAGTTTGAAACCCCAACACCACAAAAAGGAAAATAAAAAATTTGTTATTATAGGACTATGTGTTTTATAGTGGGATTTTATAGAAAACAAACTGAAAGATGAAAACGACATTGTTTTTCCCTCTCAATGTCTAGGGATCTACCACTTACCATTATAAAGAACAAGGATCTATATTATTGTGCAGTATTCTATCAATTTCAACCCGGTTCTACCTATTTCCATTTCTTGTGAATATATATGATTCTTCACCTCGTCGGTACGGTAGGAAAATTCGAGATTGCGAACAAACGATGCGTCCGTGGATCCATTTTCATAGTCATATCCCTTATGATCATCACTGAATATCCTCCCCAAACATGTTTTAATGATATGTTTTTAAAATGATCAAATGTGAAATGATTCTTCTTGGGGTTCTCATCGAATCATATTTGAAATAAATTCACAACAACGAACAAATGTAGAACGAGGGGATCAAAACATAAACCATAATAGTGATAAACTAACCTTAAACTCAGATTAATAAATCCTTGATTTGTTTTCATAAAAATTACAAACAAATAAGACTAGTGACCAATTAAAAAACATATAATAATTATTCCAAATCCCATAAACAAACCTAAACACACAAAATGACCGATTTCATATCCCACCTATTATTTGATATATTTTCATTTGACATTGGATAAGAAAAAGGGATAAATAAATAAATAATACATCCTAACTTTATTTGGATCATTTTCCATAGAATAATGATCTTGCATATTTTTTATTTTCATGATCCACTATATTCCATTAGAATACCAATCGCAAAATCTTGATCATGTTTTTGTTCACCAATTGGTGGTCCTTCATCAGCTTTGTATTGAATCTCTTAAATTTTGAGGATAATGATGGTAACCGTTAAAATTTTATGTATGCATGATTATATTGATATTTTTTTAGTTATGGGGAATTAATTCTATTAATTTATTAAATAAAATAATTTAAAACATCCTACTATTTAGAAAGTTTATGTCATTGCTAGGGTAAAACCCACACTCTGAACTCAATAGAAGCGTCAAATTTATTTTCATGTTTAAGTTTTCAAGTTATTCAACATATTTAAGAAAAATATGGGTTCATGAATTTAATAGATTCAATATATTTCAAAAAAAATCCAAGGAAACTGGGCCAGTGAATCCCACAACCCCTCACCACCTTGTTCCTTATTTATTCATTTAAATATAATGATGGATTACACAAAAAAATTACTACATTAAATTATTCACTATTTCATGTGTTTTCATCTTATAAAAGAAAAAACTAACAAAAATGTGGGAATATTGATCTCTCATCTAGATCTCCTCCCCCCAAGTGTTATCCCAAATGTTCCATCTACTTTAAAAAAATATCCACCCAAGGAAAGGTCATTCCCATAAAAGGCCTTTCGCATACCAATCCCCTACAAAATAATAACATTGATAAAATAAACTATTATCTCATGGCCTTGGTCACAAATGTCGATATAATACTACATGCCATGCATATATTTCCTCAGTAATTACGGGCCGATAACACCATGAAACCCAAAATTATTGTGGCATCAGGGTTACACAATGAAAAACCACACTCACCTTAAACAATATTAATAAATTAAAGGGTCTACGATTACATTATACAGCGTACCATCTTGTATGAGTCTCTATATTTTTAAAACTCTAAAGTCCTCAATCATTAGTCCATTTCTGAATCCTAACATTCACCATGTAGACATCATACTCACCTAGATGAGATGAGCCCATTTTCATCCATTACTAGAACCCAAAAAACACAAGAAATATTACCCACTTGATCTGACCAACATAATAGTTTCTTACACGGTCTCCCGTACAGGGACTAAAAATTGTGCTACTGTAGTGGTGGAATAGTAATCATTAAGAAACACAAAAACCCATTGAAGGTAGATGATCCACACAAATATAGATCAAAACCATCATAAAAACATAAATAATGTTCAGAGGATCACGAACATTCCACTATTATAAGGAATGCAAGCTAGGGTAAAATTTTATACCCTACTACAAATAAGTCCCCAAAGGATTCCCACATACTCACTGAAATCATGGTGTTACGTGAGAATAATTATATCCAATTTTTTTGTGGGTATTAAACAAATCTAGACAACCTCATTCATGAAAATTTTTCTCAAACTATTCATAATGATATTTTGGTCAACACCCTAAAATAGAAAAGATAAAAAGGCAACTTTTAAAATCACCAGAACTCCTAGGTTTTCACTTCCAATCCCATCTGATTCCACCATATATTCAGTTATACTTCATGTTATACTATGCTAACAGAACTTCTTTATCACCTCTTCATTTATTGTTATCATAATCACCATATTTCATGAAAAAGGGATCATGTGAATCCCTCATTCATGGAATTCAACCAGTAATGTCTTTAGTATATATTTGGTCATACAACATCTTTCAATATATATCCCCATGTCATTCCTCCCTAACTCTGTTATCACACCTCAACCTTTAATTTTTTTTAATTTTATTATTTCTTGGCTCATGGTTCTCTCTTGGAGGCCCGGGTTGAATACCGGGTTAAATATTTTAAGGACTGTTATTTTTGGTGGGTTTCGGGCTGGTGTCCGGCCACCACACTGTTAGCGATAATCGTGCGGTTGGCCCAGTGACTATGCAATTACCCAAATCATAAAAATAAAAAAAGTAATAATTTTTTATACATTAATAATAATAATAATAATATCATTATTGTGTAGATAATAATAATAGTATTATTACAAAAGTATTGTGATACTATTATTTTTAAAGTGATATTCATAGTATTATTTTTAATTAAATGGATAAAATGTTTTTAATGTGATTATTACTATTATTATAATAATTATCAAGATTTTTATTATTGTATTATTCATATATTTTTTTATTTTTATTATTACCATTTATTAAGAAAAATGGTTATGATAATTATAAGATTTATTATTATTATATTATTGGCATTTTTATTATTATTAACATTATTTTTATGCTTATAATAATAATATTAATAATAATAATTAATAATATTATTATTATTATTTTCTTCTTCTTCTTTCATGCGCTAACCCACACCCCACATTCCCTACGTGCGTGCACCCCCCTTCTCCTCTTCTAAAACCACACCCCTCGACACACTTCCTTTCTCATCCACTTATGGACTCACCCCTCCACACTACAACCTCACCCCTATGGTATCTGTAAAACCTGAAACCCTCCCAATAGCATTATGGCCTCCCACTCCGGTGTCTCTGGCCTCCATCTGGCCAACTCCAATGCTGACAGTCCCCCCTTATCCCTCTCCCTCTCCGGTCGTTCGTGGCCTTCTATGAAAAATAATCCTTGTCCGACCACCAACCCTTTATATTCTCCCTCAATGTTTCTGATTTTACTTCAATGTATCAAAACCCAAATGGCATGATTTTTAATTATCATGTTTTTCTAATTTTTTAGGTGTGTGGTTTGTCTGTTGGGGGTTATTCTGCGTTCCACTAAAGAGGTGTCATGAACTCATCCCATTGAGGTAGGTATTTTATATAGAATTCCATTTTGATGCAATTTATTTGATTCATGGGTGTTTCTAAAATAAATTATACATTATTCATACATTGGTAATACCTATCATTAGGCAGTTATGGTGTTTTTATTAAAGTTTATTATGTCAAAAATTGATTTCAAAGTGAATCATCAAATATTCATATGCATACATGTTTCAAATATTCTAGGTTATATTTAAATTGCATATTAATAGTAAAATTATGTTTTTGTGTGTGGTGTTTCCCCTTTTAGTTACGACGATAAACTTGTCGGATTGTGGTTTGGGATTTCATGTGGAATATCATGATTAGTGTTGTGGGTTGTAAGTTGTTTTTTGAAAGATCTCCTTATCATTAAAATGATCATTTTCACTTATTGAGATTATGGGAAATTTAATTATTTGGTTTGAAAGAAATTAGTGTTGTTGAAACTTTTTTGGGTAATCACATTGCTATTAATGTATTTATATTAGATGTGCGTTTCAAATGAAGATAAAACATAAAAAAATTATCTTCTTATACATTTTTTTCTTAAATGAATATTTGGTTTTAAAATTGTACATTTTTTTAATAAATATTTATTTTGTTTCTAAACAATGTTGGTCCCCTAATGTTAATTAAATAGAGCTTTGTTGTCTCCTTCATGGTGCGCACACACACACATACATAGGTATGTATATGGAAATACATATATACACTAAAAATAATTATAATTTTCCAACAGGGATATATCTATTATTAAAAGTGCATTTTCATTTGGTAAAACGTTTTACCAACAAAAATTGTCTTATCACTAAACTGTTGGTAAAAACTCCATCGCTAAATGTTATTGGGACAGATAAAAAAGTTCTGTTACAATTATAATTAAACCAAAAAATAATATATATGTTGGTCAAAGTATTTAGTAATAGATTCATATGAAAATATATACTTGTTGTTGATAATAATACTAAAATATATTATATGTTTATAAATTACATTTAAATTAAAATTATAAATTTTAATTGCTATTAAAATTTCATATTATATTTATTAATTTAACATAAATAATAAACTCATTTTAATTATCAATAAGAAGGAAATTTTCACACATGTTCAAGCATTGAAAAATTTTTGTTATATTAATAATGGAATTTAATACAAAACAAATCAACACGTAGTTGATGTTGATTGATAAGACAAAAAAACCCAAAAATCCAAGATCTATATATTCCATTGCCGCCACCGCACCCCCACCACCCATGTCATCTCTTTACTGCAATCCTCAAACACTATTATCTCATGACTGCAATCCTCTAGCACTCATCACGGTAGAAGAATACTTCTTCCAAAGATCTTTCATCATCCCCATGTAAGACACTAGAAGAAACAAACTAGGATAACTATAGTACCATTGAGGATCCTCAACTCAATGTTATGCCACATCCTTCAGCTAGAAGATCTACACCACACAAAGTCAAAAAGAATACACAAAAATTAGAGAAAAATACTGGACTGAATTAAAACAAAAAAAATCAATTATAAAAAAAATGCAAGCCATAGGGAAATAATTTACAAGACTCAAAACAGAAAATATAAGAGGATTGAAACTCTTCCCTATTCAAAGATAATAACATTGTTACACTGTACAATAGTTCTTTGAATCCATTGACACAAGGAACATGAAAAATTATTGATAAACTATTAAAGTATTTCTGTAATAAATCACACACATTGATTTCCACACCCTTCCAAGCTGAAATATTGTCTACTTTCCACCCTCCCCCAAAAACAACTGGATTATTTTTACAGATCTTTTAATTAGAAGCTCATCTATACCTTTATCACTCTAACACGATTCATAATGCCTTGAAATTTTATTGTACTTTCGTATCCTTGAGAATAACTAATGGACTCTATCATTCCTCATCTCCCAATCATAGGGAATGAATTTGACATGTTGTGTCTATATGGAGTGACAAAGTTGTGGGATCAATTCCAAATGAAAATTAATACTTAAGGTTATTTTTTTATTCTTCATTATCACCTGTGTCATGTTCTTCAGCTAAATGGATTGGTATTTGGGTACCCCTGCCCTCATGATTATGAAACTCCTAGTCCAATTAGAAATAGTGAGCATGAATCTATACAAACATAAAAAATAATGATGTGTCAGTGAGATTGAAAAAGAGAATGGTGGCGGGAAATGGAAAGGGAAAGGGAAAGTCTGCTCATGTTACAACACCAAGAAGCAACTTGAACTTCTTCTTTAGGAGGTCTGAACAACCACCCTACAATTATATTTTTTATTGGCTAAATTAGAAATGAAAATGTTATTAAAGAACAATTTTATTCAATGTTTTGTGTACATTATATCATTTAACATACATATTGTAGTCTAAAAGTGAACTGTACCACATCCCATAAGTGGTATTTTGAACCCATGATGTTGGATGTTATAATTCTGATAAAACTATAATCCAAATAATAATTTACTCCTTTGATATTCTAAGATATGTTGAACATAGTTTTACAAAATAGACTTGAAAAAATGGTGTACATAAAAAACAAAATAACTCCTAAAAGGTGTAGCTCTGTCTTCCTGGTTGAGTCGGCATCATCTTTAGCACAATAGAATCCATAAATCCATAAAGTTAAAAGTCAATCATTGAGAAATGAATTTAAGTACAATATTTCATGTTATATTTACAACTCATTAGTATATCCAACAAGCATGGATTAATTATGCATGAAATTTTCTTTACGATAAAGAGAACCTTAAATCAGTTTTTAACGATGCTCTAAACGTATTCAAGAAGGTATTTCAGCATACATGATTTAAAAAAATGAAAATTCAATCTTATTTTCAACAAACAACCCATGAAAAATACATGTCAAAACAACACCAGATGCCTTTAGACTCAACACCCAGTATGTTTTACAAGAAACCAAGTATTTTTGTAATAACCAAGTTGTACAGAAGTAGTGCAGTGATTATTCGAATGAAAATATTAGGCACTAACACACAACCATCATAAAAAAGGGAATTCCAAAAGGTAAAAAAAATGAATGAGATATTCGATTCAAAATAAAATCAAATGAAGAATGTACTTCCCTACAATGAGATGGTGTTATCCTCTAGAAAATGATGTACCATCTATCATATTCTTCTTAAATTGAACTCAACCCGATTTTTCTACAAGTTATAAGTCGTCACCCTCCCATGTAATTTGGTTTACCCACCCTACATGTACATATTGCAAATAGAATTACAAGAATGAACCAAATAATCAAGGAAAATCTAGTAATACTGAAAATGGGTGGTCAAAGATTTGATCATAGTGGATTCAGCCAGCTCAACCAATGATACTCTGTCACTATTTACAGATCTATCCCCTAAACATCTGTTCCATTATAGTCTATCAAACACGTCCATCAGTATGGAGTTGTAGTTTCCTTTCTTAGTAAAGTGAAAATCTCTACACTGGGTGACCAGGTTCCTCATGGCCGAGGGGTTTGTCTCTCCCTCTCATTCTTGGTACTCTGTTTAGATTCTACTGGTGAGTAGTTCTGATGAAATTTGAATGCCTATCTTGATTTCTGTTTTTCTGTGTTGTAATTTTCTTTCATTGATGATGTTGGTGATGGTGTTGGTGATGGTGATGGAGATAGTGATGTTTATGGTTTTTCAGTTTCATGATCATGGTGTAGGGTCCAAACTGTATGTCAAAGCCAAGGTAGTGCTCCCATGCTTATTGATTGAATAATTATACTAGTTTATTATTTGTGAAAAAAAAAATCACACTCTACTAATAAACACTATCTTATTCAAATGCCCTATCAACAATGATTATGAAAACACTAAAACAGATTCCAAATTCTAAAGAGAATGAAATGGGAACACTGAAAAAAATTCCAGATTCCAGATTTCACACACATTCTAGTCGTGCAGTATAGGAAGATGCTAGGCCATGCATCCAAAGTAGAACACTAAGAAACATGGATGAAAAACATTTCAAGGGGATCACTTTCACAGATAACACTTCACAATTTATTTATACCAAATAATAATATGAACAGGTCTAAAAATATTCCCTCTACATTAGAATTGAAGTATGCAATATAAATAGTGAAAATTTCAGTATTATAGTGGTTCTCCATAATAGGGTAATTGATTAAATAGGAGAACGATAAGTGACTTTACCTTTTTTCATGGATGGATTTTCCTTGTACGTCCATGTTGAAAAATGTATTTCAATATTTATTGATCCATCAAATAAACTTTCCAACAACAAGTTCAAATTGTATCTTCATATGGGTAGGACATCCAGCCACTTCTTTGTGACCTCATACCCCTCCTTACAATGATTTACAATGTAGCATTACAATCCCAGACTGTGTAGGCCAGAAAATCGATGCTTACTCCCTCCCCGCAATGAAAATTTCATATTTCACAAATTCAAGAATTCACAATTTTGGTTTCTGGAGGGATAGTTTTGCAAATTCTGGCATGTGTTATTTACAATAATTGGTCAACTATGTTTAATGTGTTTTTGTATGTGTTCCTTCCCATGCAATTTATTTTCATGAATGGGTCTGATGCTTCATCCCTCTTCATTGAATCTAACAATGGCTGGGTGAATGAAAACAAAATCTTCACCAGAGTTTCAGCTGTAGGTAGCCTTGCAATACCAGCCATACTAAAGCATGTTGGAGTGATCTGTAGGAAGGTGATGATAGAGGAGGGATGGTATTAAAGGTGGATAAGTAGGATGTGAGGCGAGGCATTGGGATGTGAGGCCAAACATAGGAGGGTGGAGGCAGTGGTGGTGGGGTGGAGGAACGAATTAGGGTATATTAGTTTTATAAAAATCATTTTAAATGTTTATCAAATAAATAATTTTAATATTTATAAATACTATTGATATTTTTATAAGTTCAAAATTAAAATAAATTAATAAGATGGTTTTTAAAACCACCCCTTGGAAATCGATATAGACTTTGGTCGTAAAAATAAAGAAATATATATTTATTTATACACATGGTTTTTATTAATTAATTATTGATAAAATAAATTTCATTATTTAATGGTATATTGTAACATTTTTTATTGAAGGAAAAATATTTGTTCATAATATTTTTTAATAATAACATATTTATATGTTAGTAAGATAAATGTTATATTAGTATGATAAAGCAATAGATTTAACTGTTGGTAAAAAATTGTTGGATTTAAGCGATCAATACCAATAGATATATTCATTGGTAAAGACAAGTGTTGGTATTTAAAATAAATACCAATCAAATCTAATATCTGTTTTAATAACTCATTTTTACCAACCGATATATTATCTGTAAATAAATATATGTTGGTATAAGTCATCTTTCATAGTGATATATATATATATATCCCAAGTAAATATTCCCTTCATAGCATGGGGAATATTTAAATTGGTTTAAGGGTGTATATATATATATAATAAGGTATGCATGTAATGGATTGGGTGAATGTTAGCAAAAGCGTCAAGGGAAGAAGTTTCTTGGATTGATCTATTTCCTTTTGGTGGTAGGTTTTTTATGTCCACAACATTATTTTGAGTATCTTAGTTTCATTGTATTTTATAATAGGGTTTTTATATTTATGTTGTATATATATACATATATATGAATTCATAAGTGTTTTGTAAAATTAATTTTTCATCTTGGAATTGGTTTTTTTATATAACTCATCAAATCATGTGTTTATATGTAATTTTAACATTGAAACATCCTAAATGTTTTAGAATAGTATGCTAATGGATTCCTAGAATGTGACGTGTAATTTTTTGGATCATAAATTGTTTATGTAAATGTGTTATATAAAATTTGTCTTTTTTGGAACATTATAGGTGTATTTTTTACATTGGACATGGAATTGGAAATGGTCATGTAAGTTAATTTGTTTTCAAAAATTTATAGGCCGGTGTGGAAAACGTGTCTATGAAAGAGGTGTTTCACATTATCATAGAAATGGTTTGGATTATTATTATTATATAAATATATATATATATATATATACATATATATTTTTAGGATGGTACTAAAGTCTCTGTTAGCTCATTATGTCACATTGAAAGTGAGAACTACCGGTTGGAACCTAAATTTCATTGTGAAATGGGTTAAAAGATCATGTGACGTGAAGGACTAGTTAGAAACATGGTTGATATGACATGTACAGACACACACACACACACATGGAGATATATATATATATATATATATATATATATATAGAGGGATCCTTTATTGGAGGGATATCCCATTTGGGATTTCATAAAGGGTGTTCATGTTTGGGGAAGGCATATGCGGTGACGGGAGAGAAGGTGAGTCTCCCATAAGAGGGCCACCAACTTACCTAATATAATTATCACCACTAGGGATTCATAGATTCCTTTTAGAGGACTGAGTTAAGGTTTTTTATCAACCCTGATTAGATAGGTTGGTACCCCATGGAATTTCTGTAAGGCTAGGTGGGTTGTGCCACAAGATTGGACAATTTAGGGTGGCCAATTGGTTATGGAAATACGAGATTCACCATATGCCAATAGGTAGTTCTGAACTCAGTATGTATAGGGATCAGTCCAGGTATGTTTAGGACATTACCATGCTTACATATTTCAAAATTCTTACTTCATTTTGTGACACTTCGAGTTATTTGATCTCACGACACATTTAATTTTCATTCAACATTAATAGACCTTTTTGTTTGTACCAGTTAGATTTTATGAGAAATATTTTCAATGAAATATAATTTTAGTAATTTGTTTGGAGTAGGTGAAATGGAAAAAAGTTTTCTTATAAGTAAAATCTTGTTACATTTTTTTGATATAAGCATTGAAAAAATATTTCCATGTGTTTTGTATTCAATCTATTAATATGTGATTTCACAATGTGGAATTGGGCGTGGTTTATGGTGGGAATTACTACTGAGAATCTCTGTGTTAATGCCGACTTATCTTTTCATTTTCATGTTCTCTCTATTTTATATCACTCTTAGAACAAGTCGTGTTCTATGTTTTGTGGTGACCCCTGAGTTCATATAGAGGCATGTGCAGTAGTTTATTTATTTACACTTAGAAATTTTATTCTTATTGTTAATATTGATCTTTATTTTTTTATCTTTATTTTATGGGATGTCTCATTCCATGTAGTTTTAAAAAGAGTCCCGGCACTAGTTTCTATCCCATGGGAATCAAGAATGCCCATCGGGCCTTTTAGTGGGCTGAATTGGGTGACCGGATCTAGAGAAATCCGGGTTGGTTTGTGAATTTTATTTTTAAAAGTCGGTTCATGTTATTTTGGGTCACCGGTAATTGGAGATTTGTATTTTTAGGTCCCTGGAAATAGGTTATGGTGCAGTGTTGGACCACCAACACTCACGATGATTCTAAATTTAATAGAGGTAGTCCGGGATTTGAGTCCTTGTCTTGATCTAGTTTTTTAGATTTATTGATGAAAATGGAAGCGATATGATTTCATGATTGGATTTCACTTGGAGTAGTGACCCATGAGATAACCTAGTGACAGGTTCATGTTACCCTTAGTGTTATTACCAACCTAGGGAATGGCTCACTACCAAGTCAACCCAATTGGAAATAGACACTAGTACCTATCTAATAGTTTTTTTAATTGTGTTTTTTAAAATGAAATGTATTTTTGAAATGATGATTCTTTCATTTAAATGGATTTGGGATTGGTAAAAATGGATTTTAAAGGGAAATGTTTAGGCAATATAATTTGGTAATTTTTTGAAATTGATAAATAAATGGAATGGAATGGATTGAAACATATGTGATAGTTCATGAGTTATAATGGGTGTTTATATGAAATTAATGTCTTGAACATGTTTTCTAATCATGTTTTTTAAAGGGATGCTTTTGCAGTTTTTATATTTGTTTGCATTTTGAGATGCTTGTTTCTGGATGAAGGCTCATTCATTGATGTTTCTTCATATTAATATTTGTTTTGGCTATGTGTTGTATATGTTGTATTTGAAAATTCTACCAAGAAAGGTATCCAATGTTTATGATACGTCATGCCTAGTTTTCGGTCCTTCTAAGAAATTTCCAATAAATAATTGTGATCTGGGTATATTAGGGACAATATAGTGTCTTGATAGGTTGAGCGTGTCTTCAGGGTAATGGGAACTACTGAAGATGTTAGAGAGCAATTCATTTTGGGTTTGTTCAAAGGTCCAAATCTAGAAAAATTGGAGTTGTTATCACCCCCATTAATTCATTTTAGGATGACGGGGGATTTCATTAAATCCATATTCGCCCGATGGATCATACTTGAAGAGGGGAAAATGAATAAAAGGGAAGAACATGTAGGCATTAAAAAAGGCAAATAGATGTTGATGATATATATTGATCATTTCATGTATCTTTTGTCATTTTCTCTAGAGGTAGTATCGTAGAATTTGATGAAGACTTATCAATTCATCATCAGTCTTCCTATAGAGATCATGGAGTGGGTTCTCTATTCAAAAGACCCTAATTTCATTAAGCTGTTGGATTAGGATTTCCATGTTCAGTTGGTCTCCAAGGCACAGATGGCGTGTAACACCCTGAGAGTTTATTAAACATATTCTTTTAATTTCACGGATGTCTTTTATTGTACGCCACACCAAAATTATCTTATTCTATAAACAACACCGTATTTTATTTTATTATACGTAAACACTATTCTTGGCTTGTGTTGCACACAAGAGAAACCTTCCTCAATAGCGTGTGTTGTATGCAATACTGGGTTTCACTAAACAATGATATGTTACTATAATATTATTATAAACTAGATTCTATGAATATTAGTAACTACATTTTTAATTTTATGACATTAGAATTCATCTAACTCATTTTATATAATGTGGTATGAGATAAAAATAAATTTTTCGAGTAAAATAAGTATTCTTCAAAAAATGTAGTTTTGCCACCTTTTGATGGTGCACCCACATTAAATTTATTTTTGACATTTTTATAAGTTAAATTTTACTAAATAAACATATATATATTTCAATATGGAAATAAAAATTAACTTTGGATAATTTTTTAATAATTTTATGTTAACTTTCATATTTTGATGAATAGTAAAAATACGGTAAATTTTAATTAAAAACAAATTTTTTGATCAAGATAATTTATATGGTAAAATTAGAATATTTAATGGTTTTAAAGTATAAATAGAATATATTTTAACCATTTAATATAATTTAAGTCATTATAATTAATTTTACACTGAATTCATAAGTAAAAACATTTCAAACATTTGCAATGTTTTGGATTTTAAAACTTGTTTTCTCAACAGGGGGATAAATCATAAATTAAATACTGCATATTGTGTGTTTTTAATTTGAAAAAATGGATTCCATATTTGGAATCATTAGGTTCAAATTATGTTAATATGCTACTTTTTATTTTTAAACATTATGAATAGTAACTACGGTAAATTTTCTTTACCATAGTGAAAGGTAAATCAGGTAATTAAGGGTTAATATAATATTATAAAATTACCCTAACACATGTCATAATATAATTGTATGGTTATATTTTTTCCTAAATCATTATTGCGTCTAAATGGAAAATAATGGAACCCACTTTTATTTGATTAAGAACTTTTATTTATTTAATTTAAAGGAAAGTGAAATATGTCTCACTCAAACTTTTATAATTAGATTATTTTCCATATAGAGTTATACAAAATATAAAATATATTATAAAAACACATTTGAAAGATAAAATGTTTTTCTTTATCATGGTAATTTATTTGTACTTTTTAAAAAAAATTTAATTACCTTAATCGCTTGTACATAAATGATGTAGAAAATATTTATTTAGTGAAAATCAATAATAATGTTTTTATTAAAATAATGATACATAAAAAAGGACCAAAATCTTGGGTAAACCTTATTGGTAGAGTATATCTATATCATAAGCATCCAAGGGGATATTTGTGGACCATTTGGATCATTATAAAACAGATTAGGACATTTATATAATTTTATTTTAAATGATGTCAGAGATGTCAACTTCATAATTTAATAAATATAACAATTTAAATTTTGGGATTTTAAGATGATAAATTCGAGAAAAAATTATTATTAAAGGTATTATATTTATATTCATTATGGGATTTTATTTTTAATTTTTATATAGAAATATGTATATTAAATAATTATACAAAAATTATGAAGTAATTATTTTATCAAGAGAAATAACAAATAAATGGTTTTAAAAATATTAAAATAAATAATATATGATAAAATTAATGTTCTCCATGAATTTTTTAGACAAAAATTACATATTAATAATCTATTAAATATTTTGGTTTGAACCTATATTCTGTTTGGTTTTTATTTAAATTCAAATAAATGAATAGTGTCAAAATTTACACTATTGATATTTTATAGAAATAACATATTATTAAATTGCTTAAAAATTGGAAAAATATTTAAAAATTATAAATTAAAATTTATATGGTCTCCAATGTCATAGAGTATCCAATTATGGTCAATTGAAAACACATATGTCAGTATTTATAACCATTTAAAATTTAGAATATTATTACCATAAATAAAATGAAATAGATTAAAAAAGGATAAATCAAAATGATAAAGTTTAAATTAAATATAAAACATGTATAAATTTTATTGGTTGAAGATATTAAAACCCTATATAATCTCATATTCTATGTTTGTAATTTTTTGAGATTTTAATGTGGTGTTTCATTTTATTATTAATTAATATTTTTGAGGATTCCAAAAGTACCCCATTCCTCTCATATATAGGGCACCTCCTTCCCACTCCTATTCAACCAATTTTGAGCCTTCATGCTCGGACAACCCCTTATAATTTATCTTCTCAACATTTATAGTTATATTATAGAGGTTATGGTCTTCTCAAATGACCATCTCTAGTTCCTTAAGAGGATGCTTAAAGGAGGTGCATCGAAGAAGAGGTAATTTCTTCTACCGATTCATTCAAGATTCTTTGGTCTTCAACTTCTTATTATTTAGTTTTTTCGTTATAAATTAATAAAATCCTCATCACTAATATACTTATATGTTATTATAAATATTACAAAGCCCATTTCACCTTCTATCCATCCTACGAAAAAAGAAATCACCGCGCGTGTGTACGTACGAAATACCGTCTCCACGCCGTGGTGTAATCCTTTTTTCCACCACCACCTTACATGGTTGGGTATAATGGTGTAATGAATAACTATATATGATTATTATAAAAAGATATTAATTCTTCAATATTTTATCATCCACTCTAATACCATTCAATAGTTATGGGAACGATATCGTCTCCCATGCGTACGTATGGCTTACCGTCTCCATGGTGCGATGTGATTCGTTATACATGCTCTTCATTAAACCATGATTATATAAACAAATTGAATGAATAAATTTGATATATATTATACTAAAACCATTTTTTAAATGATTTAGCTATAACCTAAACAGAGGAATTATAATTTATTCGACAAAACATGCATAAGAACATAAAGCAATGACCACACAAATTACAAGTAGCACTAAAATATTACTAATAAAGTGACAAAAATATGACCATATTTTAAAAAATAACAATGTATATGATTCTAGAATAAGTATTTAACAATATTTAAATCATTATATAGGAGGTTTGGATATGTACCTAGCATATCGTACCTAAGGTAATGTATTATTTCATCTCACTTTTATTTCTATGAGTCATATGCCTTAATCACCATCTATTTATTTTGTATAGTTTTTATGATTACCATGAATATTTTATGATTTTTATTATTAAGGATATGAGATTTACATATGAATGTAATATTCATTATTTTATGACACGTAATATTTCACCGATCATAACTGGTAAGGGATAATTATTCCAATCTCGTTCTTATATGAGATTGTTTATTCATAAGTATTTACTGAGGTTATATTTATTAACAATGTATGTGTCTTATAAAACAATTTTCATAAACTATTTACTATTATTCCATGTATTTTTAAAGTCATGTTTACTCCTTTTATTAAATTTACTATGTAGTATGGAAGGAATCTTTCTTTTGTTTACCATACGAGGAACTTTTTGATTTTTCCTACAAAAGTACAAGAAGAATTATTTTTAACGTATACAATGTGAATGGATTTTTACGGTTTTATAACGCTTTATTTCCATGATGCTTCCACTAAAAGATTTCATGAATTTTTTCACAGAGATTATTTTTCTTTTAAAATTGAATGTCATTTTGAGAAAAGAAAATAATTTTGAAGAAGAAAGGATATTTTCGTAAAGAATTCATTTCAATTGTATTATCAAAACTATTTTCCATCTACAGTGACATTATTTAATATTTTAAAGTTTCAATTATAATGTCTTTGTGATTCAGAATGTTTTATTTTTCTTATGATGAAATGATATCCATTTATTTTATATGTATTATGTTTTGAGGGGATGATGTTTATGAAACCCATTTAATTCATTGGGTTATGATGAATGATTTATGTTTATTTTGTGGATCATGAAAGAATGATTTCTTTATGAGATGGGTGAGACCTATGTCTCCCATAAAATCATTGGGTAAAGGTTTATATCTCATGTGATATACATGGCAAGAAAGGCAAGGGAATTCGGTTCAGTAATATAGGGCTTGAACGACAAATAAACCCAGTTTAGTAATGGACTTTGTCCACTATGACAGCATTGGAAGTAATGAATTGGCCACTACGGAAATCATATCATGTGCTTAATGGATTCCACAATTACATGTTTTATTCCCATGCTATTTTTTCATGATTAATGTTCCTTTATGATCTATGCTTTATGTAATTCCATGATTTTTTTCACAACTGAAGATCTTGATGTATAGACTTCATGTTCTTGTTTTTTAAAGATCAAATGTATATGGTTTGTTTTATTTTATCCATTATTACCCTTACTGAGAATTTGAGATCACCCTTTATATGTTTTCTTTTCCCCTGGATATAAAGAAATGCTTTAGGTAAGAAAACAAAAGGGAATGATCATTATGGGAGATTTTGAAGATCTGTCACCATGATTAGAATATTATGTCCCATGTTTCCAAAGTCACTAAAAAATTATGGTCTTTGGGTGTCTATTTTTGTTATTAATTAAGTATTCTGAAAAAGTAATGTAATTTCCATGTATTTCACACTTTGGGTATCTAATGTTGGTATGAGAAGAAAGGTTTAGTTAACCTTTGGAAACTATGATGCGATAACTTTAGAGAGATCCCTAGAGATATTTCTATGGTATGTCTAGGTATGTCCCTACGGTTAAGTATAAGTATAGATTATAGTCCTAGATTTATGGAAATGATCTTATAATTAAACCTATGATGGTTGATATTGAAGGTACTCCCTTTTTATTATTTTATTTTCCTAGTATGATTTTTTCCTCTCACACTATTCTTTTTCGATTTTAGACGATGGATGGAACCCCAAAGAACCATGTTGATCAATGTAATGGAAAATGAAATTATCGTACACCTGAACAGACCAATGTCATGGGAGATGGAGTGAAAAATTTTCTTGACATACTTACACAAGGAATGAATCATTCTGGACTTTAAAATGAGCAGAGAAGGGAAAAATATTCTATTGAGTCATTCATGAGGCAACGCCCACCTTCTTTCTGTAGGTCTTCTGATCCACATTTTACTGAACAGCAGATCAATACCATTGAAAAGATATTTTCCATACTTCTCTGTTCAGAACATGAAAAAGTCATTTTGGTTATTTACCGTATAGAAGATGAAATTGAATACATGGAATGGTATGAATTCATGAACTTGTTTTTCAATTATTACTTCCCTCTTATTCTTCAAACAAAGATATAAAAGGAGTTCGTTGATCTTAAGCAAAAGGATGAGTAATATGTTGGTATATACGTGGAAAATTTTACAAGGCTTCCTAGGTAAGCATCTGGCTTTATCATCCAACCTGAGCGTACTGTTGATTGATTATTCAGTGGATTAAAACCAAGCCTTGGAAGGGAATTAATTATAATAGACTTCAGTAGCTATGCAGAAATTGTCTGTTGTGCTATAAAGGTATATTTGTAAGTTAGTATTATATATCCATCTCATGGTTTTGGAAAGAAATGAATGATTGATTTCAAGGAAAAATAACAAAACTATGATTAAAAAAAGACAAATGTTTCGTTATGATCAATGTGTGGAATGATAAATGGAAGAAAGTTCCTTAAAGGGACTAGAAAATGTTTTAAGTGTGGAAAAGAAGGTCCTCGAGCAGTTGAGTGCTGAAGAAATGGGAAAAAGTTAGCTGATGATGTGAATGGTGAAAAAACTGCAGAGAACGCACCGTCAACACTTCAATGCTACAAGTGCAGGGAAATGGGGCATTATGATAACCAATTCCGTAATACAAGGGTTAATGAAGATCGACATCAACAACCTATTAAGTATAAGGTCAATATAAAGTCACATGAGATCACAATTGGTGATGTTGAGTATGACAATGAAGTGGTGGAATGATTACGTGTTTATGTAACGAGATTCCAAAATAGTGTAGTGGAATCCCATTTATAGTATCGTGGAATATTGGAATAACTTTTTATTTTTTTGTTGTGGTTTTCAATAATTATTTGGTACTGGTAACCATGAAAAGTGATTGAAATATATTCTGAATGCAGATGATATGCGCATAATGAAGGGATAAGGAGATAATGAAAATTTTGATAGTATTAATGAGCTCAAGACTGATATAAGGACAAAGTGATATCATGTTTTGTGTATATTGAATTTTTGGGATTTTGGTATGTGGAAGGAGTTAACTTTTGTAAGCATTCATGTTTTCACTAAAGTTCTATAGAAACTCATGTTTCAGGAGAATACATGATTAAGGAATTCACATATTTGGAATGTGACCAAAAAGATTTATCTTATGATATATTGTTGATAAATGATGGTATTCACATGATTGGTAGATAACCTCTCCAGTAATCTTTTTTATATATATTATGTGATTTAACAGAAGTATTTTTGATAAGACTAAAGGTTGTAATGGATTATGTTAGACATCAGAATGTATTGTTTAAGGACAGAACATGTTTTTTTCGATATTATTTCTGGAATCTTATAAAAGTATAGTTTTAAAAAATGGACAACTCCTAGGACGGGCAACAACCCGTCACATCAGAAAAGATTGTGGGAATCGAACCCACAAGTGAAGGGTGACATGCCTTCATCTCCAACCACTCTCCTATAAGAAGTCCTTGTTTTGTATAAATTAGTTTTATTTTATTAAGAGATATGATAGATGAAGTATAAGTCCATTTTAGGAACCATATATGATTAATATCACCATATATGGACTTATGTATATTTAATATCTTATGTGATGGAATCATATGGGATGACTTATCATTCGATCGCATGATCTGATAACACTTCATGAATGAAAAATTCAACTTTATTTATTTCAATATAGATTATGTGGAAGTTTTTCATGGTATTACCAATGATTATTTTACTCTGAAATTAGGTAAGTATTTATACTTATGCAAAAAATTCATCAACTTTATGGAAATGATCTTGGAAACCAAAAATGTTGTCCTAGTACCCTCATATCCAATGAATCGAATGGTACCTTAGATCATCACAAATTTATGGCGTTGTTATTGTTGTATTTTTAATAGCCATGTTCACTACCACTCTCAATCGGATATTGATGGTATGATTTCTCTTCCATGTCCATATTTTTACCTATGTTCTCCTATGTGGAAATGCAGTGATGAGTTAATTTGGGTAACTGTTACATTTAGTACATTAGTTTTAAAATTAATGTTAAGTATTCCTTTTGTAAAATGTGGGATTCTATGAAAGCAACTTTCATGTAGTAAACCATTTATAATCCTGATGAATTTCAAGGGCAGAATTCATTTTAAGGGGGGTAGAATGTAACAGCCTGAGATTTTATGAAAAATATTCTTTTAATTTCATTGATGTCTTGTGTTGTACGCCACACCAAAATTATATTGTGCTATATTCAACACCTTATTAACTTTTATTATACTCTAACACTATTATTGGCTTGTGTTTAATGCAAGAGCAATCTTCCTCAATAGCGTGTCTTGTACGCAACACTGAGTTTCACTAAACATTGATATATTATAATAATATTATTATGAACCAGCCGTTATGAATAGTAGTAACTAAATTTTTAATTCTATGACCTTATAATTTATCATACTCATTTTATAGAACATTGTATGAGAACCAAATAAGTTTTTCGAGTAAAATAAGTATTTTTTTAAATGCAGTTTTGCCACCTTTTGATGGAGAACCCAATTTAAATATAGTTTTTGACACGTTTATAACTTGAATTTGATGAAATAAACTTATTTATTTCAATATGTAAATAAAAATTAACTTTGGACAATTTTTTAATATTTTTATGTTAACTATCATATTTTAATGAATAGTAAAAACACGGTAAATTTTAATCAATAACAACTTTTTTCATCGAGATAATTCATATTGTTATATTATAATATTGAATGGTTTTAAGGTATAAATAATATATATTTTTACCATTTAAAATAATTTATGTCATTAGCATTAATTTTAAACAGAATTCATAAGTAAATATATTTCAATCTTTTGCAACGTTTTAGCTTTTAAATCCCCTTTTCCCAAAACCGTGATTAATTTTAAATTAAATACTGCAACTTCTGTGTTTTGAATTTTGAATAATGGATTCAATACTTGGAATTAGTAGGTCCAAATTATGTTAATAAGCTACTTTTTATTTTTAGGTATTATAAATAGTAACTATGGTAAATTTTATTTACCATAGTTAAAGAAAAATAAGGTAATTAAGGGTAAATATAATATTATAAAATTCCACTAACACTTGTATTAATGTAATTGGATGACTATATTTTTCCATAAATCATATTTGGGTCGAAATGAAATATAATGGAACCCACTTGTATTTGATTAAGACCATTTATTTTTTTCTATTTAAAGGAAAATGAAATATGTATCACTAAAACATTAATAAATAGATTATTTTTAATATAATGTTATAAAGAATATAAATTCAATTATAAATACTCATTTGAAATCTAAATTCTTTTTTTATCATGTTTATTTATTTTTAATTTTTAATAAATATTTAATTACCTTAATACCTTATAGATTAATGATATTGAAATTACTTATTTAGTGAAAACTCCATAATATAGTTTTTATTAAAAAATAATACCTATCAAAAGGACCATAAAATTGACCAAACCATAGTGGTCAAGTATATCTATATCGTAAGCATACAAGTGTCTATTTTTGGACCATTTGGAGCCTTATATAGCAGATGAGGACATTAATATTATTTTATTTAAAATGATGTCAAATATGTCACCTTCATAATTAAATAAATATAATAATTTAAATTTTGTGATTTTAAGATGATAAATTCGAGTGAAAATATTATTATGAAATTTATTATATTTATCATCATTATAGGAATTTATTTTTAATTTTAATTCAAAAATTAGTATATTAAATAATTGTACAAAAATGTTGTAGTAATTATTTTATTAAGAGAAATATCAAATAAATGGGTTTAAAAATATAAAAATAAATATTATATGATCAAAATAATTTTCTCAATGAATTTTTTAGATGAATATGACATGTTAGTATTCTATTAAATATTATTTTTCGAACATATTTTCTTGTGTGGTTTTTATTTAAATTAAAATAAACGAATAGTGTTAAAATTGACACTATTGATATTTCATAGAAATAACATATTATTAAATTTTTGAAAAATAAAAAAAATATTTAAAAATTATAAATTGAAATTTATATGGTCTAAAATGGCATAAATTATTGAATTATGGACAATTAACAACACATAAGTATGTATTTATAACCATTTAATATTTAGAATATTATTACCAAAAATAAAATTAAATAGATTAAAAAATGATAAATCAAAATCATATGATTTAAAATAAACATAAAACTTGTTTAAATTTTATTGGGTAATGATATTACAACCCTATCTCATCTAATCTTCGAATTGAGTCATTTTGGGAGGTTTTTAAGTGGTTTTTCGTTTTATTATTAATTAATATTTTTGAGGTTTCCAAAAGTGCCCCTCTCCTCTCATATATAATGGCACCTCCTTCCCTCTCCACTTAAATCAATTTTGAGCTTTCAAGCTCAGAAAAACCCTAAAAATTTCTATTCTCAACCTCTCTAGTTATATTATAGAGGTTCTGGTCTTCTCAAAAGACCAACTCTAGTGCCTTAAGATGAAGCATAAAGGAGATGCGTCGAAGAAGAGGTAATCTCTTCTACTAATTCTTTCAAGTTACTTTCTACTTCAACATCATCTTATTTAGTTCTATCACTATAAAGTAATACAGAATGTATCACTAATATACATATATGTTATTATAAATATGAAACAACCCCATTTCACCTTCTTTCCATCCTATGGAAAAAGAAATCTCCGCATGTGCGTACGTACATAATACTGTCTCCCTGCCGTGGTGTAATATGTTTTTCCACCACCACATTAACTGGATGGGTATAATGTTATAAATAATAACTATATATGATTATTATAAAATTATAACAATTTTGATTTATTCTATCATCCACTCCAATAACATTCAATAATTATGGGAACAATATCGTCGCTGGTGCGTCTGTACGGCTTACCGTCTCCACGGTGTGATGTGATTCGTTCTAGATGATCTTCATTAAACCATGATTATATAATAAATTGAATGAATAAATATTAAATATAATATAGTAATAATATTCTGTAAATGATATTTAATAACCTAAAAAGACGAGTAATAATTTATTAGACAAAACACGTATACGAACATAAAGCAATGAACACCCGAATAACAAGTAGCAATGAAATATTACTAATAAAGAGATAAGAATATGACCATATATGAAATTATAACAATATATATGATTTTGGAATAAGTCAGTAACATTATTTAAATCATTATATAGGAGGTTCATATACATACAGAGCATATCAGACATAATGTAAGCGATGATTTCTTCTCACTTTTATTTCTATCAGACATATTCCTTAATCACCATATATTTATTTTGTATGGTTTTTATGCTTACAATAAATTTTTTATGATTATTTTTATAAAGGATATGATATTAACATATTCATGTAATTTTCTTCATTTTATGAAACTTATGATTTCACCGATCATATATGGTAAGGGATAATTATTATAATCTCGTTCTTATCCGAGATTGTTTATTCATAAGTATTTACTGGGGTTATATTTATCATCCATGTCTGTGTTTTATAAAAAGTTTTTCATAAATTATTTACTATTATTACATGTATGTTTATAGTCATGTTTACCCCCTTTTGAATTTTACTACATAGTATGGGCGGAATCTTTCTTTTATTTACCATACGAGGTGCTTTTTGACTTTTTTGGAAAATGTACAAGAAGAATGTTTTTAGCTTATACAGCATGAATCGATTTTAACGGTTTTATAAAGCCTTATTTAGATAATGATTCCTCTATAGGATTTCATGATTATTTTCATAAAAATCACTTTCTTTTTAAATTTCATGTCCTTTTGATAAATGAAAATGATTTTGAAGAAGAAAGGATATTTTACTCAAGAATTCATTTCAAGTGTTTTATCCAAACTATTTTCCATCAAAGGTGAAATTATTTAATATTTTTATGCTTCAATTATAATTTCTCTATGATTCACAATGTTTAATTTTTTTATGATGAAATGATATCCATTTATTCTATACGGATTATGTTTATGAAACAAATTTTATTCATTGGGATATGCTGAATGATTTATGTTTATTTTGTGACATAAGAGAGAATAATTTCATTGTGAGATGGGTGGGACCTATATCTCTCTTAAATGCATTGGGTAAATATTTATATCTCATGATATGGACATGGCCGGAACAACAACTGAATTCGGTTCAGTAATACAGGGTTGGAATGTCAAATAAACCTGGTTTCGTAATGGTCTTTTTCCCCTATGATGGTCTTGGGAGCAATGCCTTGGCTACTATGGAAATCATATCATGTGATTAATTGATTCCACAATTACTTGTTTTATTCCCATTCTATTTTATCATGATTAATGTTACTATATGATCTATGACATACGTACTGCCATGATTTATTTCACAACTCAAGATCTTGATTTTTAAACTTCATGTTCATGTTTTTTAAAGTTAAAATGTATATGGTTTGTTTTATTTTTTCTATGCTTACCCTTAATGAGCATTTTATCTCACCCATTATATGTTATGTTTTCCCCAGTATATATATAAAGGTTTTAGGTTAGAAAACAAAAGTGAAAGATCATTATGGGAGATATTGAAGATCATTCACCATGATTAGATGATTGTGTTCTAAGATTCAAAAGACACTATAATATTATGGTCCTTGGTTGTATATTTTTTTTATTAATTAATTATTCCATAAAAGCAATGTAATTTCCATGTATGTCAAGATTTGGGCTTCTACATGGTGGGAAATCCAGCTTATCTAGTTCCTCATGAAGGATCCCCGTCTGGCGAGTATGGTGTGATAGAGGGACCTATCTCTATAGAGTCCTCCATATTGGTTTGGGCATCAAATTTGTTGAACCATATAATGTGGTCACATCAGGGTGGAAGTTTAAAGAATTTGAAGCCATCATGTCTCATCCCTCTGAATATTTTCCATCATTGTAGGTGTCTGGTCATCTAGAGATGTTCTATAGGAAGTGTCACTTAAAGAAGACACTGTGATTGGAGGATTCTAGTGCCTAACTGTGGGGAATGAGATGAATCAACCATCAGATCCACAACCACATGTCTTATGATGAATCTTTTTCACTGTCAACAGTTATCTGGGGTGTGAATCCTCGGTTCAGGTTTTGTGTTCTGTGTTGGCAGTATAACATTAAATGAAATTTTGTTCTTTTTTGTCCATGGTTAATGATTTAATATAATTTTATGATAATCATTACAATGAGGGAATGTGGATAAATTTTTCTATTTTTATCCAATAGTTCTGTTTATCTGGGTATGGTTTTTCAATTGTGTGTTTTTCAAAAAAATGTGTTCTCCCCTTGTATGGGTTGATCTCGGTTTGGTTGTTATCATTTAGAGATGTATGTTTTTGTAGACGAATAAATTTTTTTATATATACTTGGTTTCAATTCTGGTGTTAATTTCTTCTTGTAGGATTTTAACCTAAGCCAGGGGTTTTTGGTCTGGGTCAAGAGTTTAACATTTTAGCAGAGGTGTTTTTTCTCCTGTTCTATAGAAGTTAGTTTATATAGGTTTGGAGTTACCGCATCACCTCCTCCTTAATTGGTTGGTATGATTGGGTGTTAACATTCAACGTTAGTTGAGTTCATGTGATGGGGAGAACTGTATCGTGTTTTCTTATTCTCATGTGTAGTGGTTTCTTTTGGTTTCAATTGGTCATGGATTCATGTTTTATCTATCGTTTGCCTTGATGAAATTTTGGGGGAAGAATGTGTTTGTGGGGGGATAAATTTCACACCCTAACCTCTTAAATTGTTTTAATTTAATTTTTTCTAGGATCCAATTTCTCTTGTCGAGGCATGGGTAAAATGTGAGAATAAAATTTTTTAGGATTGTTATTTTTGGTGGGTTTTGGGCCTGTGCATGAGCACCATAGGGTTAGAAGAAACCATGTGGTCGACCCCAGTTACCGTGTGATTACCCGAATCATAAAAATAAAATATTAATTTTAATTTTTAACCCTTAATAAAAATATGGTTATTATTAGTGTTTATATAATAATATTATTATTATTAAAAAATTTTGGTGATACTATTATTTATAAAGTGATATTAGTAGTATTATTTTGATTGAAATTGGAAAAATTCAATTAATGTGATTCTTATAATTATTCAAATTATTACTAGAATTTTTATTATTTTATTATTCATAATATAATTATTATTTTATTTTTATGGATTTTTTAATAGAAATGGTTTGGATAATTATTAAAAAATTTATTATTATATTATTGGAATTATTATTATGATGTTATTATTATTAAAATTGCTGACATGGTAATTGTTAATATTATTTTATCTGCTATTTTTTTACACTTGCCTACCCCCTCCCATTTTCGGCGTACAGACCCCCTCCCCTCTCATCTCTTCTCACATGGCCACACCCTCTCGCCACACTCATTTTCATGTCTACCTCCGGCCTCTCCCCCAACCTCTGTTATCACCCCTCCTTGCTTTAGCCTCATCCCTTCATGCTTCGACCAACCCATACCCCTCCTAGCAGTGGTGCGACCTCCTACTCTAGTGTCCCCACCCTCCGTCTTCTCTACTCTAGCGACGGTGGTCCCCCTAATTCCATTCCCTCTATGGCCCTCCACAACCTTCTCTGGTGAATCCTCCTTGTCCTACCCCCCCCCCCCAAATTATTTTCTCTCAAAGTTTTAGGGGTTTTACGTTAATTTTACCAAACCCAAATGGCATAACCTGAAATTCATAAATTTTCTCTCATTGTTTTAGGTGTGTGGTTTGTCCAAAGGGGATTATTATTCTATCTCTTGATACTGCATCGTAGTCACATGCAATTGTGGTTTTGATTCTATGGTTTTACATTATGATGAAATTTATTTGATTCTTGGAAGTTTCAGTAATCTATTATACTTGATTTATACATTGTTAATACATGTATTTATCTATTTATAATGTTTTATGGTATTTAATTTTGTCGAAAAATGATTTTTAAGTGAATATTAAATTATTCCTAGGTACGCAGGTGTCAAAATTGAATGTTTAAATTTTAACTACGTTTTATAATGAAATTAGGAGTTTTTGTGGTGTTTCTTATTGTAGTTATTGTGTTAAAATGGTCATATTGTGGTTTTGTATTTTATTTGGAATATCATGTTTTGTGGTGTGGTTTGTATATTATTTTTCAAAGACCTCCATATCTATAAAATGGTCATTTTAAATTTTTTGGATTATATGATAATGATGTGTTGGTTTTGAATGAAAATGATGTTGTTGATAATACTTTTTTGGTACACTCTTTGGTATTAAAGTATTTCCATTGGATGTGCATTTCGAATGAAGATGACACTTTAAATCAATTCTATTCTTTTATAATTTTTTTATTTAATGATTTTTTGTTTTTCAAATAGTACCTTTTTTAGTTAAATGGTTCATTGGTTTATAAATGATGTTTTTCCATCTACATTAATTAATTAAAGCTTTGGTGGCTCGTTCATTGTGCACACACACACCTATACATAGGTACATATGTGTGTCTGTATATATATATATATATATCATCCATGCACATTTTTCTTCATGGAATGGGGAATATGTACAATGGATATTATATATATATATATATGAGAATGTATGTGTGGGATGGTGTGGGATAACTTTTTCAAAAGCATCAATAGTTGAATTATCTCTACCTGATCCTATTCTTGTCTAAGGTAGGTTTACTATTTATATAAACTTAAAATTAGTATCCTAGTTTCTTAGTATTTGAAATGTGTGTTTTTATATATGCTTCATATTTATATATATACATTTATATGCATCCATAGGTGTTTGGTAAAATTAATTGTGCATCTTGTAATTTGTTTTTTATATTACTCATCTAATGTTTTTTAAAAGTGTTTTTATGTTTGAAACATCCTAAATGTTTTAGAATAGTTTTCTAATAAATTATTTTCTTTTGAAGTGTATTTTTTTGGAACATATACGATTTATTTAAATATGTAATAATTTTTTTGTCACATTATAAGTGTGTGGTGTACTTTTGACTTGGAATCAGAAATGGTTTTGGTAATTGAACATGGTATGGGAAATGTAAAGGCCCTTATGGAAAAAGTGTTTGTAAAAATAGGGTTCTATGTAGAATTATAAAGGGTTTGGAATATTACTATGAATATATATATATATATATATATAGTGGAATGATGGTATTAAACTCCCAGTTGGAATCTAAAGTCTATTTCAAATATTTAATTCCCAGTTGGAAACATAACGTGATTTATGAAATTGTTTAAAAGTACATGCTATGTGACGACCCAATTGGAACCATGGTGGATAAAATGTATACATGTTTATATATATATATATATATAATGTGGTAACCTATATTGGAGGGATATCCCTTTATGGGTTATCATATATGATGTCTATGTTTGGGGAAGGCAAGTGTGTTGATGAGAGTTAAGGTGAGTCATGCATGTGAGGGCCTCATACATACAAAGTATTACTATTACCATCATGGTATCTTAGGCATCATTTTTAGGGTCATGTGATAGTTTTTATCATCCATAATTAGATGGTTTTTATCCCGTAGATTTCCTATTAGGCCAGGTTGGTTGATCCACTGAATTAATCATTTCAGGGAGGCCAATTTGGTATAGACATAGAAACCTCACCATTCCCCGATAGGTGGTTATGAACCGAGTACGCCCAATGTTTTCTCTAAGGTTGTGTAATAAATATCCATGGTGTCATACTTGTATATTCATTCTTTTGTTTTAAGGAACTTTTGGCTATAAGATCCCACAACTATTTTACATGGCTTACTCTATTAAAAGGCCTATTTTGGTACCAGTTGGATTTTAAAAGAATTATTTGTAGTGACATCTATTTTTGGTATTTAGTTTGGAGAAACTAAAATGGAAAAAAGGTTTCATAAAAGTAAAATATTGTTACTTATTAGGAAAATGTGTGGGAAAACCTATTTTCATGTATATTGTTTTCATGCTAGCAAGAAGGTATTTCAAATTATTGACGGGGGATTGGGCGTGGTTTATTTTTAAGTAATTCCTACTAAGAATCTCAGTTCTCAAGAAATATTTATCTTTTCATTTTCAGGTTCCTTTTGTTTTACATCACTCTTGTAGCGAGCAAGGTTCTGTGTTTTTTTTGACTCATCAGGTCATATGGAGGTACGTGAATCTGTTTTTTTATTTACATTGTGAGTGTTTATTCATATTGTTCGGCTTGATATTTATTTGTTTTTTTATATTTTTTCATGGGAAAAATCATTACCTATAGTTTTAACATGATTATAGACACTAGTTTCCAACCCGTGGGGATCGGGAATGCCATTCGGGCATTGTTGCGAGCTGACTCGAGTAACCGGTTCAGGGTCAACATTGGATGGTTCAGGATATCTATGTTGAAGAAAATTGGGGACCAACTGTTGAATAGAGGTACACTACACTAGTATCACCCACAAAGGTTTAGTTAAAAATAGGACATTAGATCTATCACCACACTCTGTAATAGTTAAGAAAAACTATATGGTGATAATCTATTTCAATATACATGACCTATGATTCTCTAATGCTCAGCCGCCTCATCCTATATAGGGTACCATATCACTCACTTGCCTGATTTGTTATATTTTGAGGACTACCACCAAATGAGGGGCAATATAACTAGCACAACTAGAGCATGTTTGGTAGTATAATCAAGGATCACATGTTCTCCAACTCAAATACTGAGGACATCAGGCTACCATAAAAAAATACTACCACAAACTGATCCAAGAAAGGTTAAATATCTATAATTAAAGTCTAAAAAAACTCTATTTTAGTGTTCAACGCATCAAAAGGTATCACTACTAACTCATTATAACTATAGCTTCCCATGGAATACATGCTTGGTATATCTACCTCTCAGACATGGAGTTGGGGATAACTAATACAATGGTAAAATCATGATATCTACTTCTCTTCAATTTATTGGAATTTTAATCCATCTATACTCATGTGTGGATATATTCCAACATATCACATGGTTAGCATGACACTGTTTCATATCAATACTTTTGTACCTGTCTACCTCTCAGGAGAATGAAATAAGGCTACCCCAGGAAACAAAATCAGTCTTACAAATGCCCCTTAACTATAGACACCCAATTCCACCTTCATCTCTTATAGCTTCTCATGGTCATCCAATATACTTGTGTAAATATTGGATCTTCCTAGGTGGAAGTCCATTTAGAATGAAAAGTCTTGATGGTGATGTAAAAATGGATCATCCTCAAGAAGGATTCCCTAATACATCACCATCACATGAACTAAAATATCATAGATTCGTCCACTCAATAGGTAATACTATATAACACATAAGTAAATGGTTGTATCCTCTTGCAAATGATATCATCTTGCTTTATAAGTGATCTATCCTTTTCAAAGGAGGAAAACTCCATCCAAATAAAAAGGATGAACATCGATACTCAATAATAGAAAAAATATATATTCATGGATGGTAGGAAACCAATAGAAAATGTGAAAAACGTCACAGGGTATTAAAACCACTATAGAAATATTCCCCACAAGGCTCTCTATATCCTCCTAAAGTCAGGTCAAACAGTTTGTTGAATTATGTAATTACTAATCCCCTCTATAGAAGCCTCCAACATAAGGGATATGAAAAGGTGTCTCTAACGTTATCACATGGTCTACAACATTGGACACACATAGTGAATAGTTTCTTAAAACTATATTTTATAACCCTAATTGGATATGTGATGTTACATTTCATACGATGAATCGCAATAAATTACAATGTGATCACATACTTAGTATGATTATTCATTACCATATCCCTATTATTTACAAAAAGTAGAGCCTTACAAATCCTTGGACCTCCAAAAAACCTCAAACACATAAGTCAATGAAACTCAACCACAACAATTTGAATCTATATTATTTGGGTGTCATTGACTGAACCAGACGATTTTGGATCATGTCTAAAAAACGTGTCATAGTGGGTTAATTTTTATTCTTTATTACATGTGTAAAGTCACCTCAAAATTACCAACACAAGGTTCTACCAAATCCTTACATAACCCTAAATACATATCACCAAATAGACCATCATTCATTAGGAGTATTATACATGGGTGATATTCATACCTTAGGAACATGATAGTAGTCCACTATTAGATAAGGGGGTCTAGGAAATGATTTATCCTATTAGATATCAATATATAAAACTGAAGATGCACACTTAGTATTGACGGGTCATCATCTAGTACCACAGATCACACTACTACATCATAGAAAAAATTGCTCAGAAGCCCACCAAATGAATTGGTTAGGATCTGTACATGCTAGAAACCAGGAACACTACATCGAGTCAAAATAATACTTCCCAAGGTTCTATCTCATCTTGGATTAAATTTTACTCCCATCATTGGAACTCATGAAACTCTAAAAGTCTATTCATTTCATCAACCATTAATGATGAAGCCATCGACTGATCAACTTGAGGTTGATAATTTTATTCATCCACAAATGGAATCATGTCCATCTCAATAAGTTGTAGCCCATATTATTTCCCACCATTTAAGGAAAAACCTCATTTATAGGTCTCAGAACTAAAACCCCATCACTCAGATAGTTGTCAACATGGAAATATCATAGAATCATATTTGACTGTTATCATACAGTAATCATAAGTGTCATCAATATGTACCTTTGTCAAGAATTATATCTGGAGAGCTGACTCAATAAGGAAATTGAATCTAAAACACATTCTTATATTACTAATTTATAAATTTATTACATTAAACAAGTGTCTACATATTATGGGTGAACAATCAGGTTTTTAGGGTCTTGGTAAAAGGATATTTCTACCACAGAACCAATAGTGGAAACCATTTATTGAGCTCTAAACTTTAAATACTTTAAAAATATTCCCTAGTTCCTAATCAAAATCTCACAGGTATAAAAATGAAACTCCAAAATATAATCCTAATCATGTGTAAATTTATGAAACATTAGGATTGGTTCTACCTCTAATAACATTCTATTTCTACCATACCCAATAGATACTAATATTAAACTACCCCAATCCCACCTCCATAGGATAGGTGTAGGCAACTACTACAAAGAAATAATATAACATGCATGTGATGAATTAATCAAAATTATATATACAAAAAAAACACACATATCTAACACATATAATGGTGAAATGTAAAAAAATGATAAAAATTCATTCATATATCTATAGCCCAACTAATAGAGTAAAAAAAATTACTGGAATGTGTAAAAATTGGTCAAATACAAGCCCTCCAAATATTTGAATGTAATGCCCCACCTACACACATGGAGGGGACTAGTGTCAAAAGAAATATAGGTATACACCTTACTGTATGTAGCCCAAACTACCTCCACCAACTCATATTCCATGAAGAACTTATAAAAAGGATCACTGTCTAAATAATATGAAACATAAGTGAGTAAAGACCATGTATTTATTAGTGTATAAATACAAAGTAGGATAACCAAAAATAACCAACCAAAATTCATCATGAATATCCAGGTCATCATATTATTTGTTAATCATAATATGATACATAAAATAAATAAAATATATATATGCATAGTAGAAACACTATCTCAAGGAATGATCACAACCACAAATCCATCATAGTATTCATTCTTGATAGTTTCAAGATAATGCTCATCCAGGAGACATAACAAAATTGTCCGCACAACCCATTATTGCAGAAAAAAGATAGAAAATGACCCATGAGACATATTTCATTGGAGGAGTCCCCTTGATATAACTAGTCGCCATGGATTACCATTGAAAGCATTATTTGGATGTTTGAATAGAATGATACAATTATAATGATCATACCCATGGACATGGGGTTTAAAAACATCCCAATATGGAGTACCATACTATGTAGAGTATCAATACTGACATTGTTTTTTCATGAAAATTCCCTGAACTCCACCTAGGGAAAGATGATTGAAGATATTACTATGTGAATCATTGGAGGAATCCAACCGATCTATCCAGTATGTCCCACTAAAGTGTTCACCATCCGAAGAATATGATGTCGATCCTTATAATCCATTAGAGAATGGTAATATTTAAAACACATAACTGATACTCTTCCAAGTAAGATCACACATGCTCCCAATGAAGATATGCTATGAATAAATTGGAATCCAGCCTATTCTCAAAGCTGTACCTGGTGTTTCCATAGAATCACACAACATGTCTCACTAAGCATTGTGCACCCATTTTCTCATTCTCACATGGAATTTACTTTTATAATTTCATGGAATGTAATTTTAAAATTTCATGGAATGTCCATAATGTAAATATAGTTTAAATGTTGTTTTGGAAAATGACATAATGTTCTTACAATTACCATGTACACTAGAACATGTTATTATACTCTACATGTGTCCATCTACCAAACCATTTATTACTAGTAATGTATTTTATGTGTGTTTTTGTATACCTATGTATACCTAAAAATGTTTTTTTACTATCCCATGTACATATTGTTTTTGTCTTTTTACCTTGGACTACCTAATATAGTGTATCCTTTGAGATACATTCCAAGAGGCCAACATATTTCACACACCATGTGATAGGGTCACTTGGTGTTTCATATTTATATTTTCATTGAAATTCCAAAGATGAAAAAAAGCGACATCACAATGTGTGATTATAGGACTGCATTACTTGTAGTAAGGTTTATAAAAGAACCCATAGAAACCATTACATTCCATTAACTTCAACTACTTATTCTCACAGATATACCTCAAAACAATAAAATGAACATGGATCTCAGTCTATACAAGCTTTACCATCACTATCAATTATAATAATTCCAATTCCGTCACTTGGGAAACTACTCACCATTTTACCTCATCAAAAACTCGCACCAAAACAGGATTGTGAACCTCTCATACATCCATGGATATATTTCCATAGTTGTATCCCATAATCGCATCACCTAATATTCATCGAAAACTCAAAGTAACAATTTTTTGTGTCATCAATCAAATTAACATTTATTGTTCACCTGTATTAGGTAAATCACAGGCCAAGGAAATCACCAACGAAGAATTCATGAAGATCAGAGAGAGAACACCATAATCCCCAAGAGTGACTAAGGAGAAAAAACATTGTTTTTTCAGACATTATAAATTTTCGTACGAATGTTGATTGAATAAGAATGGATATGGAAAAATAATTAATAATTATCCCCAAACCATAAAAATAAACCCATTTAAGAAAAAAAATAAATCCAAAAACCAATAAATTATTTTATTTATTAAATTTTTTCATGGGATTAAAAATGGGGTTAAATACATAATGAAAATGTTCTACCATGATTTTTATCAATTTTTTATGATTAATTAACTCACATAATTGTTTTTAGAGTTCTCCTTGATTTTATGTTGGCACAATGGTCACCAATGATTGATCTAGTTGTAAGACACTATGGATGCTCTTCCAATGGCTCTGTAATGGATATCCCCATTTTGAAGGTTTATAAGGGTAACCATAAAATTATTCCTAAAGAATGATTAGAAAAATATTTATTCCATCTAGGAAATTTATTAAAATGATTTATTTTAAACATTTACCTATAACAACACATCAAATTGAACACCAGACACATTCCATGTGTACATCGTGACTATGGACGGACTGATGATCTATACTCAATGATTACCTCTATTTACTAATCAAATACTACATTTAGAATTTATTCCACTTTTTTAGGAAAAAGTGTATTATATGAATTAAATATATTAAATATATTTCTAAATTTAATTTTTTTCACACCAATCCATGGAAACTCGCATTTCCTTAGCAGCTAGCTCTAGAAATATTAATATATATATCCTGATGACAAAAAAACAAAAAATGGCATATTAAACATTATATAGACATATATAATAATAGAATAATAAAAAATATATACTTCTCAAAAATCACATTGTTCGTGTAGAGAACCATGAGTGACATACATAGACATTACACTACTTTTGAAAAATACATAATACATAACAGAAACAGACTCCCAACGACCTTTTTAGTTTAGTTTATTTGGAAAAATGAATCATAATTTCTTCTCTTGGTGAAAAGATCTTCAAAATCTCCCATAAAGATATTCTCCTTTTGTTATCTTTCCTAAAATCATTCATTATATCCCGGGAAATATAATGAAAAAAAGGCTGATCTCAAATTCTCAGTAAGGGTAAAAATTTAGAGCATAAAATAAACCATAAACATTTTAATTTAAATACATTAACATAAAGTCTAAACATCAAAATCATGAGTCATGAAATAAATCATGAACGTCATAAAATAAATGTATGCATTACATAAGTCATATATCATAAAGGAACATTAAAAATGATATAATAGATTTGGTATAAAAATTGTAATCATGGAAAAATAATAATTAAATATTATTATTTCCATTATAACAATGGTATTGATGTCACGGCCATCATAGTGGAAAATTACCATTACCGAACTGAGTTTTCTTGTCATTCCATCCATGCATTACATAACCAGATTTACATTCTATTCTATTCATGTCTATCTCATGAGATATAAATATTTACCCAATGAAATGAATGAATATATAGGTCCCACCCATCTAAAAATGAAATCATTCTTACATGTGACACAAAACAGAAATCCATTCATCATAGAAGAACCCAAGAAATAAATTGGGTTTCTTAAACAACATTGCATTCTAATAGAATACATTTAAAGTAATTGGATTTCATAAAAATAATTCTCTCATAAAAACAAAAAATAGATGTAATAATATGGATTGAAACCTAACACTAAGTCGTCTTAAATGGGAAATAATTTTGACTGAACACTTGAACATAATTCCTAAGGAAATATGTGTTCCTCTTAAAAAAGGGTTTATTTTATCAAAATGTATGAAAATTTAAAAGAAAAGAATATAGTTGAAAATAAACTTGAAAATGGGTAGAGTAAGCATCATGGAAATAAGGCATTATGAATATGTAACAACCTGTTCATTCTGTAGAAGACAAAAAACATTCTCCTTGTAATTTTTCTAGAAATGTCAAAAATTACCTCATATGGTAAAATAAAGAAAGATTCCTTCCATACAATTTTATAAAATTCAAAATGGAAAAACTGATATTAAACTTACATTGAATAATAGAAAAAAATTATGAAAATATATTAATAAAACATGGAAATGGATGATAAATATACTCCCAGTAAATACTTACATGTAATAAATCTCAAATAAAAAATGGGATTTCAAAATTAACCCCTATATTTGGTCTGATTTCTTCCATATGTGTATGAAACTCTTGTATTGTGTGTTTAAATGTTTTATTAACTTGTAATAGAACTTTAATAAAATTTATTATATCATATATGATTTACTTATGATTTATATTACAAGTTCATTTGACAATTCAATGTTAAGGCAACCTGTTCGTTAATAATCATTATATTTATCGTACGTGTTTGGAATTGTTATTATTGATATCTACTATATATATTAATCCTATTATTTAATCCACATTCTGTAAATCTCATGATCATCCACATAATATTTCTCATAAGTTCCCTTCCACCATTAACCCACATCGCCCCTCCACTCGGCTACTTCACCAATATATGCCTCCCTCTCCCGCTCGCGATTAGGTGCTCCTGGTGGGGATTTTGCGATTCGCAGCCTGTACTCCCCTCACCCAGGAATCCATCCTTTTCCATCTCTCAGTCAACCTCGAATCTGTCGACCTCTATCTCCAATAACCTCATCCTCCTTTTTCAACTCATCTCTATGCGCTGTTTATTCGCCCACTACGACATCAACTCTTTGTGACCTAGGGTTTTGGCAATCCACATGCTTCACCTTCTCTAAATCCTTCCCCTGTTTCACCTCAGGTATAGACAACCCGGTGCACCTACAATTCCCAATCCAGGTGTCCTCTTCCTTTGATTCCCACTACTCTTATGGTTCCCGCCGATGTTTCACCTTAGCCGCTACTCCTCTATCGCAGTTACAGATTCCCTCTATAGATTTTCTCTCTGCGTCCCATTTCACCTCTGATGTTTCTCCTATGCTTTTTTCTCCTATTTCCCCTCTGGAAACACTCCAACTGTTCCCGCTTCAATCACACCACCACCGTCGCTCTTATGTTTCCTTCTCGCGTTTCCCATCTCATCATCCTACAATACTCGCAATACACTTTTGGTGCCTTCCACGCCAATCTTTCCATCTTCTACTACTTTTCATCTTCCCTAATCCCCTCTACTAATAATATGTTTTCTGTTTATCAATAAATTTTGTATTGTTTCACTCTGGTACCCTCAAAATTTACTGAATCATGTTCCCTGATTCCCCGAAGCGCATGATTTCTATCCATATATACTTCTCCCCTTAATTCTCAATTGAGTTCAGAACATTGTGTTACTCGCCCAACAACAGGTATGTGTTTTTAGTCACGATTTGATAATTTTAATCACTGTTAGTTTTTTCATTAATCATAATTTGTGTTTCTACGACATATGTGATTCCATATTTATCTGTGTCAAAAAATTTCATTCTTCTAATATATAATTTTTTCAATGTGTTTTCAAACATATTATAGAGACAAAATTTTCCTAACTAATTTACATTGTTAATTGTATTTTTATATTATAACCTGTATGACCTATATTAGTGTCTATGGATGTTTAATTTTTCTTTACAGTGATTGATAAAATGAAGAGTATTCATTCTATAGGGACTTTCATCGATTCGTACTGGTATTGGATGGGTAAGTTCTTACAATCAACTTCTGCTACATTTTTTCTATCACTTTATTCAATAGTGTCTATGTAATTTCTAATTTTTTAAAATGGATTTCATGAGAGCTTGATATGTGTTGATGTTTTTAAACAGTCACAGCATTTGAAAATCCTCAAGCTATCTTTCCTGATGAAATCAAGGAACATGGTGTACTTTGTAGAGGTATGCATTCTTATAACAATTTAAATGTATATGATGTGCTGCGTAAACTGTGACTCTCAGATGTTATTAGCATTTGTTATAATTTTTTTACATTAAATTTATAATGTTTTCAATTTTTATGTACAAATATTGTTGAATGAGTTGGAAGATCATGATGTTGATGATTTATAACAATTGATGTCCCACATGGGGTTGGTCTTTCAGATGTCTCCCTTAAAATACAGCTTCTCATCCATGGTTGCGACTTTCACAGTCCCTACCAAACCATTCCATAGTCTACCATACAGTGTCCGACTATCCATGATGAATTCGATCTCCTTGTACCCAAAATGAAGGTGTGCCTTTCTAGAGGTCACTGATCCATCCACGTTGCACTCTATGTCGAACCACTGCAACCCTCACTGGATCAATAGTCGATGACTCTCTGTTGTTTGAGATGTTGGTGGAGAGTGCTCTGAAGTTTCTTGGGGGTTCTGAAGGATCCTCATTTGATTCAATACATCGCACCCAAAACTGAATCTTGGACAACTGTAGGAATGTATTGGACACCATTTTTCAGGGGACCTTTATAAACAATAATAACTCTTTTATTCTATTATTTGGTATTTATTCACCATTTCATTATTTGATGCACATTCTATTAAATGAAATATTATTCCTGATATCTACATTGATTCTAAAGTGCATGATTATTAAAATGGATTCCAATTACTTTACATGTCTTTTTTGATTCAGTTGTATTTATCAAAATCTCATACTTTTCAATGTTTTGGTATCAAATATTCAAGGCAATTTTTTCTCCTTATTGTTTCTATTTCCATTTGTATATTGTCTCATTTCTATTTTTTTGTTTGACATAAATATTTTTTTAAAATATTCTCTTGCTGCATTTTTGAGGAAATTAGTGTTCCGTGTACTTTTTGATATATATTTTTTTAAACTGTATTTTTTTCTTTGCATGAATTACTATTTCTAAAGGAGATGATTCTATCAGATTAATCAAGATGGTGAAACAATCTTACTTATTTGTTCAACTAATAATGGGGCCTTATTTATGTGGTTAGTGTAATTTTGGGTAATTTTGAAGGTTTTCATTATGTGGAAGATATTATAGTTTTTAAATTCAATAAATTTTATTTTTCATTTATTTCATTAAAAAATACAGGGGTTTCCCTATTTGTCTGAAATATGTTATAAGGATCTGTTTTAGTGATGATAATAGTTCTTTCAAGGTTATCTTTGGATCCTTTAATTGTAACACCAGATATGTTATGAGAAATATTTTTTTTTCTGTTATATACATCACCAATGGAATATTTCACTACACACAGTATTGTCTTGGATTACGTTACATGCAAGAGAAACCTTCCTCGATGTCTTGTGTTGTACGCAATACCAAGTTTCGCTAAACAATGATATGTAATTAAAATATTATATAAACTAGCCGTTATGAATATTAATACCCACTTTTTAAAATTTTATAAATTTTATATTTCAAAATGGACTCTATTTTTGGATTCGTAATATCGAAATTAGCCTAGGGGGGATTTTTGGTATTTTATGAAAACATTCAATTTTGGATGAATAGTGAAAGCACTGAGTTATTATTTAAAACCGAATTTTTATTTAAATAATCATTTTTTTATTTAAATTTATTTTAATTCAAAATAGATACATAATACCTATATAGTTTAAATGTAATTCATTAGGGAAATTTTATAATAATATATATACATAAAAATTTTATTGAACTTTTTACCGTCTTTTACCCATCTCCTAGGAGCATTTGCAATTGTAAATAAAACATAATTTTACCACTTCTGTGAGTTGAATTTTTAAAATCCTAGAAACACGGTTAGTATCATGTATTAAAATTTGGTTCAATAAGATAAAAATAATTTTTTTTGAATAGTAACTTTTTACTTTTAATTACCACGGTTAATAGTAAATAGGGTAATTAAGTGTAAAAATGATATTATTATTACCCTAACACATGTCCTAATTCTATTATATAAGTTTAATTCGACCAAAAATATCCTTAGGAATAAAATATTACCATTTAGGTCAACTTGGGTTAGATTAAGACACTTATTATTATTTTATTTAAAGAATAGATAATAGAGTAAAAATCAACATTTAATAACTAAAAAAAATTAGTATAGGATTATAAATTATATAAATTAGACTCTAGATATTCATTAGAAATCTAAAAATATTTCCTATATAATGGTATTTTATTTATAATTTTTAGACATTAAATAATTTAATTTATTTTTTACACAATGATGATGCAGTAATTACCTTATTAATGAAATATTAACATAATTGCTGTTATAAATACCCAAATAAATGTAATATGAGACTTTTTATGAATAAAACTAAGTTTTTAGGTTAATATGTCATGTTATTATTGATTTAATTAACTTTTTTTGAAATAATCATGCTATTATGATTTTCACAAAAATAAATTAACAAATAGTGTCAAAATTGACATAAAATATTTTTTAAAACAAATATTATATTATTAATTGTTATTTTATTCCTAAAATTCTAAGGCTCAGCCAAATGACTTATATACGTTTATATATATTAATAATGAACCACTTTGGGTTCGTTGGGATTGTTATTTTATGTTTATTAACCATATAGTATAAGAAAACAAGAAGACATAGAAAAAGATAAATTATTAAACATAGAGTTAAATCTAAATGATAAGGATCAAATAGTAACATAAACTTGTCTAAAACCTATTGGTTTAGAGTATTTCGACCCATAAAATCCTTATCTTAAAAATAAATCAATTTTGAGCTATTAAAAACTGAATATGACTTTATTATAAAATAATATTTTATGTTTTTTCAAAGGTGGTCCTCTCCTCCATTATAAAAGGGAACCTCATCCCTCTCCTCCTCACACAATTTTTAGCCTTAAAGCTCGGCCAAACCCTTCCCATTTCCCTTATCAACTTCCCTAGAAACATACTAGAGGTCATGGTCTTCTTCAAATACCAATTGTATTTCCCTAAGATGAGGTTTCAAAAAGGGTTTTCGAAGAAGACGTAATATCCGTTACCGATTCTTTCAAATTTATTTCTTCTTCTACTTCCTATTATTTAGCTATTTCATTATGAAGTAATAACATTAGTATCAATAGTATACTAGTATGTTATTATAAATATGAAAGAACCCAATTTCACCTTCTATCCATCCTATGGAAAATGAAATCACCGTGCGTGCGTACGTACGGAATACCGTCACCACGTCGTGGTGTAATCTGTTTTCCACCACCACCTTACATGGATGGGTATAATTGTGTAAATAATTACTATATATGATTATTTTAAAGTTCTATTTAATCTTAAATAGTATACATACACTTCAATACAATTCCACGATCATGGGAACAATATCATTGCTTGTGCGTACATACGGCCTACCTTCTCAACGATGTGATGCGACTCATTTTACATGATCTTCATTGAATAATGATTATATAAATGAATTTATTGAATAAATATGATATATATTATACTAATACCATTCTTTAAATGATGTATATATAACCTAAAAATAATAATAAAAATTTATTCGATAAAACACACATAAGAACATAAAGCAATGAACAACTGAATACCAAGTAGCAATGAAATATTATTAATAAGAAGATAAGAATATGACCATATATGATTTCATAACAATAAATATGATTTTGTAATAATTCAATAACATTATTTAAATTATTATAGATGGGATTCTGATACATAAAAATCATATTGGACCTAAGGTAAGGGAAACTCCCACAAATCTCAATTTTTATCTGAGATTGTTTATACATCGGTATTTACTAGGGAAGATTTATCATCCAAATATATGTTTCGTCAGTATGTAATATTATTTATATCCTAATACAATTTTTTAATTCCAATTTTACTCATTGGTGAGTTTTTAGTAAAAGATATGAAAGGAATCTTTGGTTGTTTTTGGTATGAGGTTCTTTTTGACTTTTTCGGCCAAAGTACGAGAAGAATGTTTTTTTTACTTATACGAAAAGAATGGATTTTTATGATTTCATAGATCATTATTTCCTGGAATATTCCTTTACATGTTTTGAATTTTATTTTTAATTAAATTATTTTAAAATTGTATTACATGTTATGAATGGAAATATGTTTTTTTGAAGTAGAAATGATATTTTACTCAATAATGGAGTTCAAGTGTTTTTTCAAAATTATTTTCCATATAAGAGAATTTAGGGTTCTATTTCTATCCCTATTGTTACATTAATTTGATTATGTTATGATGGAATTATTTTTATGAAGTCCTTTATCTTATATGAATTGGTTTATGATGTCACCGTGTTTAAGAACCCCATGTTTATTACATGGGTTATGCTATGATATATGCTTTATGATTTTGTGGCACACATAAGAATGGTTTCATTATGAGATGGGTGGGACCTATATCTACATACAATGCATTGGGTAATTATTTATATCTCATTAGAGAGACATGGTTGGAATGACCAGTTAATCTGGTTCAGTGATACAGGACTGGAACGAGAGGTGAACTCCGTTCAGTAATGGACTTTGTCCACTATGATGGTCTTGAAAAAGAGCCTTGACTAATCTGAATTGATTTTCTCTGAATATGTGTGTATGCCAGAATGTTTCATGTTTTGAGTTATGATTATTGGGATTATATTTCACTACTATGATTTATCCCATGTTATGATATTATGATCTCTTTTTCATGTTATGATTTTCAAAATTTTACGTTCTTGGGAATATGATATGATTGAATTTTTTTTGGTTTACCCTTACTGAGCATTTGAGCTCACCCTTTTGTATGTTTTCTTTTCCCTGGGTCAGTAAGAAGGGTATTATGTAGGATATGAAAAAAGGGACTCTAGATATGATGAAATAAATGGGTGTCAATGTAGATGCTTTATGAACTAGTTGTTTATGTTTCCCAGTTTCTAAAGACACTATACCTATACAGTCCTTTCATGGATTTGTTATATGTTGTAATAAGTATGCTTCAATTCTAAAGTAATAACCATGTGTGTAAAGTATGGGTCGTTAAAGTTGGAATCATAGGAAGGGTATAGTCATCCTTTGGAAACTAGGATTTTAAAGACTTAGTAAGAACCCTAAGGATATGTCTAAGAATAGAACACAATATTAGTGTTTTATAAATGTCCATGAGTAACTTATGGTATGTCCCAAAGTGTGAAATTTTATTACTGATTATGTTGTTTTGCTATTATTATTAGTGTTTTTCACACTATGCTTCTTGGTTTTAGTCAATGGATGGAACCTGATAGAACCATGTTAATGTTGAATGTGACGGGAAATGCCATGATTGTCCCCATAAGCAACCAAACGTTTTGGGATCTCGAATGAAAAATCTTATAGTCTTTCTCACACAAATTTCTCAAACTATGAATCATATAGGACATACAAATGTGAAAAATAAGGAGAAACATTCTATTGAATCCTTCATGATGAAGCATCCACCTTCATTCAGTGGGTCTTCTGATCCATTAGTGGCTAAACAATTGATCAGTACCACTAAAAAGATATTTTCAGTTCTATAATGTTCTGAACATGATAAAGTCATCTTAGTAGTATATCGTTTGGAGGGTGAAGCTGATCAATGGTGGAATCTTATTAAGAATATGAGGAAAATGGATGAAATTGAGTCCATGGAATGAGACGAGTTCAAGAACTTATTTTTCAATAAGTACAACCCTTGTATTCTTCGAACAAAGATGGATGAGTTTCTTGAACTAAAGCAAAAGGATGATGAATCTGTTGGTACCTACGAAGAAACTTTTACCAGACATTCAAGGTACGCTTCCATAATTATTATCTAACCTAAGAGTAAGATCAATCAATTTTTTAGTGGCATAAAACCAAGTCTTCGAAGGGCGTTAGCCATAAGAGACTTCAATAGCTATGAGGAAATTGTTCAATGTGCTCTCAAGGTTGAGATGGAGATCTGAGTAAGCCATCAGTCATATGAGTTTGATAAGAAGAGGAAAATGGAATTCAAAGTAAAATATAAAGACCACATCGAAAAGAAGATGAGTTTTCCCATATGATCAAAGTGTGGAATGAAACATGGAGGGAATTTTCTTAAAGGTACATGTAAATGTTTTAAGTGTGGAAAAATGGACATCAGGCAGTTGAATGTCAAAATAATGGGGAGAAGATTTCTAATGATGCGAACAAAGAAAGGGATACACAGAATGCACCTTTTACACTTCAATGATTCAAGTGAAGGAAATGGGTCATTATGCCATTTAATTCCCCATTCTAAGGGTTTATTAAGACGATCAACGATAAAAAACTATTAGGGACAAACACAAAGGAATGCCACATGAAATTTTTATCGGTGATGTGGAGTATAATGAAGAAGTGGTTAATGGTACACATACCATCAACTCTAAAGTAGAAATTTTTTTTTTGATTCTGTATCCACCCACTCTTTTATTTCAGATTTATTTTCTAAGGGTATCTCCATATTACCTCAGCAATTAGATACTGAGTTAGCTGTGACAACCCCAAATGGCACAACAGTCGCATCAAAAGTTTACAATTCTACTCCGATTGATGTTTGTAGGAAAGTGCTTCCTGAAAATCGTGTGATCCTTCCTATAGTTGAATTTGATGTGATTCTTGTCATGGATTGTCTTTATTTATATGGAGGTCATATCAATTTCCAAATAAGGTAAATCACATTTAATATTCCCGATCAATCTACTATCATCTATCGATGCAAAGTTGAATACATCCTTCCAGTGGAAATTTATTCCATCGTATGGGACATGATTCCCATAAAAGAAGGTTATTTATATCAAATGGTTGGAGAGAAACTCACAATTATGAATACACCCATTGTACGATAGATTGATGATGTCTTTACAGAGGAATTTACAGGTCTTCCACAAAATAATGAAGTTGGGTTTTCAATAGAACTCATTCTAGGTGCTATGCCTTTTTCAAAGACACCATATATAATGTCCCCAATTGAGTTGCAGGAATTAAAGAAGAAACTCCAAGAGAATCTTGATAAAGTATTCATACGCCCTAGTGCATCACCTTGTGGAGTACCTGTTCTCTTTGTTAAGAAGAAACATGGATCAATGAGACTTTGCATTGATTATCGAGAACTTAACAAGATCACTATCAAAAACAAATATCCTCTCCCACGCATTGATGACCTATTTGACCATCTATGAGGAGCTCAATACTTTTCCAAAATTGATCTTCACTCAGGGTATCATCAATTAAGTGTCAAAAAGGAGGATATACCAAAGACGACTTTCCATACAATGTATGTACACTATGGATTTATAGTGATGCCATTTGGTCTTTCTAATGCCCCTGCTGTCTTCATTGATCTAATGAATAGAGTCTTTAGAGACTATCTTGATCAGTTTTTGGTAGTCTTTATAGAAGATATTCTTGACTATTCAAATAGCACATAAGAACATGAAGATCACTCGGGAATTGTATTAAAGACCCAAAGAAAGGAGAATCTTTATGAAAAATTTACCATGTGTGAATGTTGGCTTCAAAATGATTCATCTTTGGGTCACATAATCTCAAAAGAGGAGATATCTGTGGATCCAACAGAAACAGAGGTTATCGAAAGATGGTCGAGTACAATAATAGTTACTGAGATCCGAATCTTTCTTGGTTTGGATGGATATTATCGATGTTTTGTGAATGATTTTTCACGATTATCTAATCCACTCACAAGGTTGACTCGAAAAGGGGTTAAGTTCATTTGGATGGAGGGGTGTGAAGAAAATTTCAAAGAGTTAAATGGAATGTTATCCAGCGCACCTATGCTCACACTACCGTGTAGTGGAGAAAGGTTTGGGATCTACAGTGATGCATCCAAGAAGGGACTGGGATGTGTTCTCATGAAAAATGATATGGTAATAGCTTATGCCTCACGATAGTTGAAAATACATGAGAAAAATTACCCAACTCATGATTTGGAGTTATCTTCGGTAATATTTGAATTAATGATTTGGAGGCATTATCTTTATGGTGAAAGGTGTGACATTTATTCTGATCATAAAAGTTTAAAGTATATTTTCACACAAAATTTGCTGAATATGTGCCAAAGAAGATGGTTGGAGCTGATTAAGAATTACGACTTCTCAATTCATTACCACCTTGGGAAAACAAACAAGGTGGAAGATTCATTAAGTCGACAAGACAATTCTAGCTTATCAATGATGAGGATCACAAAATATCTAATATTTATGCATTTTCAAAGGATGATCATTGGAATTATAATGGATGGGGAAAAATCTTATCTTTCTCAAATGAATGTTTAACCATCTATACATGTGAAGATTAAAGAGGCACAAAAAGAAGATGTAGAGTTACAATGGTACGTGAGAAATGTTCCTGAATTCAACCTCGATTGTGATGGGATAATAAGGTTCATGAATCGGGTTTGTGTGGTTCCCATCCCAGAATTAATGAAGGAGCTACTGGATGAGGCTCATAGTTCTTCATTCTCTATTCATCCTGGATGCACAATGATGAATAGGGACCTGAAAGAGTAATTATGGTGGGATGGCATGAAAAGAGATGTTTCTGAATATGTCTCTCGATGCTTGGTTTGTCAGCAAGTTAAAGCTGATAAACAAAAGTCTAAGGTGATGTTACAAACATTAACCATACCAGAAAGGAAATGGGAAAACCTCACTATGGACTTTTTCACTGGACTTCCAGAAACATCCAAATGCAACAATGCTATCTGGGTTATAGTTGATCGGCTTACAAAGTAGGCACACTTCATTGATATTAAAGAAGATTTCACTATGGATCAGCTTTCCAGGATATATGTGAAGGAAGTGGTAATATTGCATGGAGTTCCATTTTCTATTATATCTGATCGGGATCTGAGGTTTACCTCGATGTTCTGGAGAAGTGTTTAGCATACATTAGATACAGAGATGAGTTTCAGCATTGATTATCAACCTCAGACAGATGTTCTGTCTGAGAGAAAAATTCAAAATCCAGAAGATTTGTTAAGATCTTTCTCTATAGATTTCAAATGTGGTTGAGATCAACACCTAACTTTGTTGGAATTTACTTATAATGATAGCTTTCACTCCTGTATTTAGATGGCTCCTTATGAATCTATCTATGGAATGAAATTAAGAACTCCGACTTGTTGGGATGAAGTTGGGGAACGAAAGCAATTAGGACCTGATCATGTTGATGACATTGAAGAAAAGGTCAGATCTATTCAACAACACCTAAGAGCAGCTCAAAGTCGACAAAAAAGTTATGCAGACAACCGAAGAAAAAACCTAGAGTTTTTAGTGGGTGATAAAGTGTTCTTACTAATATCTCCTTGCAAGGGAATAATGAGATTTGGAAAGAAGGGAAAGATGAGTCCTAGGTATATTGGTCCTTTTGAGATACTGGATCATGTTTGGAAGGTAGAATACTGATTGGAGCTTCCACCGAATCTCTCTCAAGTTCATGATGTATTCCATGTATCTCTCTTGAGAAAGTACATACCTGATCCTTCACATGTACTAAGCCCAGAAGTTGTACCGCTAGAGCAAGATCATTCTTATGAAGAACAACCGATAGAGATTTCAGATCATAGAGAAAAAGTTCTACGGAAAAAGACCACTCGCTTGGTGAAAGTTTTATTGACGAACCACAAATTAGAAAAAGCTACATTGGAAATTGAGGTACGATGAGGGGGAGGTATCCTCATCTGATTGTTACAACATGACGAATTTCAAGGGAGAAATTCATTTTTTGGGGGGTAGAATGTAACACAAGAAATTTTATGAGAAATATTTTGTTTTTATGTTATATAGATCACCAAAGGAATCATTCACTACACACAACACTTTCTTGGCTTGCATTACACGCAAGAGCAACCATCCTCGATAGCTTGCGTTATACGCAATACCGAGTTTCGCTAAATAATGATATGTTATTAAACTATTATATAAACTATCAATTATTAATTATAATACCCATTTTTTTAAATTTTATAAATTTTAACATTCAAAATAGACTTCATTTTTGGATTCAGAATATCGTAATTAGCATTGGGTGAATTTTTGGTATTTTTTTAAAAACATTCAATTTATGATGAATAGTGAAAACAATGAGTTATTGGTTAAAACCGACTTTTTATTTAAATAGTAATTTTTTTATTTAAATTTATTTTAGGTAAAAATAGATATATAATAATTATATAATTTCAATGTAATTCAACGGAGTAATTTTATAATAATATAGATACATTAAAATTGTATTGAACTTTTTATCGTCTTTTACCCACCTCCTATGAGCCTTTGCATCTGTACATAGAACTTAATTTTACTGCTTCTATGAGTAGAATTTTGAAAATCCAAGAGACACGGTTAATATCAAGGAGTAAAATGTGGTTCAATAAGATAAAAATAATTTTTGGTGAATAGTAACTTTTTAATTTTATTTACCACAGTTAAAAGTAAATAGGGTTAATAAGGGTATAAATGATATAATTATTATCCTAAAACATGTCCTAATTCTATTGGATAAGTTTAATTTGACCAAAAATAACCTTAGGAAAAAAATATGACCATTTAGGTCCAAATGGATTAAATTAGGAGACTTATTATTATTTTATTTAAAGAAGAGTTAAAAAAGTTAAAATCAAAGTTTAATAAATAAAAACATTTTTAGTATAAGCTTATACAAAACATAAATTAGACTATAAATATTAATTATAAATACAAAATGATTTCCTACATAATGGTATTTTATTTATAATTTTTAGACATTAAATAATTTAATTTGTTTTTTTACACAATGATGATGCAGTAATGACCTTATTAATGAAATATTAACATAATTGATGATATAAATACCCAAATAAATGTAATTTGAGAATTTTAATGTATCAAAATAATTTTATAGGTTAATATTACATGTTAGTATTGATTTAATAAACTTTTTTTGGACTAATCATGCTATTATGAGTTTCACAAAAATTAATTACAAAATAGTGTCAAAATTGACATAAAATAGTTTTTAAAACAAATATTATATTAATAATTGTTATTTTATTTCTAAAAATATAAGGATTGTCAAAATGACCTATATATGGTTATATATATTAATAATGAACCACTTGGGGTTCGTTTGGCTTGTTATTGTGTGTTTATTAACCATATATTATATGAAAACAAGAAGACACAGTAAAAGTTAAATTATTTAACTTAAAGTAAAATCTAAATGATAAGTTTACAAAAGTAACCTAAACTTTTCTAAAACCTATTTTTTGAGAGGATTTCGACCCATACCCACATTATATTTGAAATAAATCAATTTTTAGCTATTAAAACCGAATATGACTTTATAATAAAATAATATTTTGAGTTTTTCCAAAGGTGCCCCTCTCCTCCCTTATAAAAGGGAACCTCATCCATCTCCTCCTCACAAAATTATGAGCCTTACAGCTCGGCCAAATCTGGCCCATTTCCCATCTAAACTTCCCTAAATCATACTATAGGTCCTTTTATTCTTCAATGAAAAATTTTAGTTCCCTAAGATGAGGTTTCAAAGAGGCGTGTCGAAGAAGATGTAATATCCGTTACCGATTCATTCAAATTTAATTCTCCTTCTACTTCCTATTCTTTAGCTATTTCATAATGAAGTAATAACATCAGTATCACTCATATAATAGTATGTTATTATAAATATGAAACAACCCTATTTCACCTTCTATCCATCCTACGGAAAATGAAGTCACTGCATGTGCGTACGTACAGAATACCGTCTCCATGCCGTGGTGTAATACGTTTTTCACCACCACTGTACTTGGATGGGAAAAATTGTGTAAATAATAACTATATATTATTATTGTAAAGTGATATTGATTCTGAAATATTATACATACAGTTCAATACAATTCCACGATCATGGGAATGATATCATCGCTCGTGCGTACATATGGCCTACTGTCTCCACGATGTGATGCGACTCATTTTACATGATCTTCATTGAATAATGATTATATAAATGAATTCAATGAATAAATATGATATATATTATAAAAATACCATTATGTAAATGATTTATCTATAACCTAAAAAAGAATAATAAGAATTTATTCGAAAAAACACGCATAAGAACATAAAGCAATGAACACCCGAATAACAAGTAGCAATGAAATATTATTAATAGGAAGATAAGAATATGACCATATATGATATCATAACAATGAATATTATTCTGTAATAAGTTAGTGACATTATTTAAATCATTATACATGAGGTTCGGATACGTACAAAGCATATCGGACCTAAGGTAAGGGAAAGTCTCGCAAATCTCAAATTTTATCCGAGATTGTTTATACTTCGGTATTTACTTGGGCATATTTATCATCCACATCTATGTTTCGTCAATATGTAATATTATTTATATCCTACTAAAATTGTATAAATCCAATTTTACCCATTGGTGAGTTTTTAGTAAAATATATGAAAGGAATCTTTTGTCGTTTTTGGTATGAGTTACTTTTTGACTTTTCTAGTTAATGTACAAGATGAATTTTTTTTAACTTATACGACATTTATGGATTTTTAGGATTTCATAGAACATTATTTCCAGGAAGATTCCTTTACATGTTTTCAATTTTATTTATAATTTAATTCTTTTAAGATCATATGACATGTTAATAAAGGAAAATGTTTTTTTAATTAGAAAGGATATTTTTCCCAAGAATGGAGTTCAAGTGTTTATCAAAATTATTTTCCAGCTAAGAAAATATAGTGTTCTATTTCTATCCCTATAGTAACATTGATTTGATTATGTGATGATGGAATTAATTTTATGATGTCCTTTATCTTATATGAATTGTTTTATGATGGCACTATGTTTAAGAATCCAATTTTTATTAGATGGGTTATGCTATGATATATGATTTATGATTTTGTGGAACACATAAGAATGATTTCATTATGAGTTGGGTGGGACCTATATCTCCCTCCAATGCATTGGGTAATGATTTATATCTCATGAGATAGACATGGATGGAACAACAAGTTAATCTGGTTTAGTGATACAGGACTGGAATGATGAGTGAACTTGGTTCAGTAAAGGAATTTGTCCACTATGATGGTCTTCAGAAAGAGCCTTGACTAATATGAAATTATTTTCTAGTATTATGTGTGTATATCACGATGTCTCATGTTTTATGTTTGGATTATTGGGATTACATTTCATGACTATGATTTATCCCATGTTATGATATTATGATCTCTTTTGTAGGTTAAGATTTTCATAATGTTATGTTCTTATGAATATAATAAGATTGATATTTCTTTTGATTACCCTTACTAAGCATTTAATCTCACCCTTTTGTATGTTTTCTATTCCCCAGGCCAGGAAGAATGGTATTAAGTAGGATATTCCAAAAGGGACTCTAGATATGATGAAATAAATGGGAGACGATGTAGATGCTTTATGAACCAGTTTTTTTGTTTCCCAGTTTCTAAAGACACTATACCTATACAGTCATTTCATGGTTTTGTTATATGTTTTAATAAGTATGATTCAATTCTGAAGTAATAACCATGTAGGTAAAGTATGGGTCGTTATATTAATGTTCCATTAAAGTACAATTTCTATGATTTTTAATATGTTTTCAATACTAAAAAATATGATCAATTTACTGTGATGAAGGTGAGAATGAATACATTTACAATAAAAATTGTTAATATGTTGAAAGAAGGATTGTTTGATTCCCAAGGATGCCCTATAATATTATCTCAGGTTACTGATTTCTTACTTATTTTGTTATGTAATTTTGATGTTTAAAAAAATTAATCTTCCTTTTTTATATAACAAAATAAGAAGGTTTTAATATGTAAAAGTTATTGCTGTGTTTGAAGAATGTAGGCCTATGTGTTCATCTCCAAATCAGGCCTTATGTCCGTTCTGAGTTTAATTTTCAGTAATTTTGAAGGTTTTTAGTATTTAAATGATATTACATGTCTTATTTAATTAACTTTTTTATTTTAAATTCATTACAATGTTCATCGGTTAAAATAATGGGTTTTAAAATTCTTTATTTGCATTAATCCTTTTCCGAGTTCCATTATTTTACTATAATAACCACACCTACAATGTATTTTTCTTTCAGTTCTAATTATACTACACGCAAAAATTCTTTTCCCAATTTATGTCTTTTTTTTGTATGTTTCCATTATTAGTGATTTAACACTTTGTGAATAGGCATTTTTTCCAGTCATTTTTTTGTATGCTGATTTGTAATGTATGATTATTATAAAAAAGAACACCCATTTTATGATGTCATGTCTGTTTCTAGTTTACAAGATAAAAAAAATTTATATTGGTCATGTTTCCCTCCAGTAAAACTGATATCCCGTTTTAAGAAATCTAATTATCACTCCCTCTTAAACACGAAAACCATTTCTTGAATACTAATGTTTGTTTCCAGATTTAACATTTTATGATTACACATGTTTCATTCTTGGAAAAATGTTATTCTATGTAATGATATATGAATCTTTTTTATTGCTATAAAATAATAGTATAATGTGATGCCTAAAATGAGGTTTTGCGATGCAATTCAACATCATATCACAAATATTCATCTGAAGATAGATATGACTATTTTTTTCTCAATGGAATTATTCTAACTATACCAACTATTATGTTCTTATATTACATGTCACTAGTTGTTTAATAATAATTATATGTGTCATTTATTCACATTCATGTTTAATTAGATATTTCAGGGATCAATATACATTCATGTTTTTTCACTGATTTTATTTTCATCTACTGTGAATGTTATAATTTTTTGTAAGAAATAATTTTTTATCTGCATTTTATTTCATTACCCCCTTCAAATAATTTTTTCACTTCATTTTCCATTATTTTATTTTATTTCATCAACTACATTTAAACATTTGATTTTCATTTCTTCCATTACATTTCCACCTACATTTCATTTTATATTTTTACTCTATTTTTGAATCATTTTAATTTTCCCCTGCATTTCCCATTGTGTGGTGCCATTATGTCTGAGTTTTTTTTGTAAGTGTTTTTTAATATAATAAATGCCACTTATCCAAAAGATTCAAGTGGTTTTTATATTGTAATTAGGTGTCACTATTTTTTCTAACTAACAATATGAAGTCCAACATAACAGTTTTATGCAAGAATCAACCACCTGCGACATTCTATATCAACCCTCATAGTGACGGTGGACTGACATTGACCAACATGGATTATATTTGTTGAGACTCATTTAACAGATCCACGTTATCAAGAAGTGATGCATAGTTCATGCGGGAAATTTCTACATAATATATTACTACTAGACATCTCCACTTCCAGGTCCCTATGTATTAAAATTTCTACAGAATGAATGAAACTATTGTTGGATTGGAAATTAGCTCTCATTATTTTGAATTGACTCAGTGTGAAAGTATGGGGATTTTATGAAGCGTTGATTTATTAAAGGAGATTATTTATGTGATAACACCCATCATGTGTGCTACTCAATTGATTTTTAGTCTTTTTCTTTAGGGTTTCATTCAAATTCTGTCATGTTTATTACTGGATTCTGGATACACCTCACCTTATATTTCTATATATTCCCACATCATTTCATGAATTAGATGTTAAATCAAACATGAACGAAAAAGAAATTACCAATGAACAGATCTGGAATGACTTGTTTACCTGTATAGGTATGTTTGTCATCATTTTACAGCCTATTGGAAAACATTCAAACACCATTTCAGTTAATTTTTTTTATTATGTAGATGTACTTCTTTGAAAACACGGTACATGAAACCAAACAAACCATATGTTGAAAAACTCACCCAATGTTATCAAAGATAATTAATGATAAATATAGGTAAATTGGATTTTAACATAAACTATTCTATGTTTCATATTACATGTATTGGTGTATTTTTAATCAGTTTTCAACATATAATATGATTTTGCAACATCATTTAACTTAATTTTTATTATTATTTATATGTAATTATGTGCAAACATATCACATGAAACAAAATAGAACCTTATATTTACAAACTCACCCCGATGTTATAAAATCTAATCAATGAATAATATAGGTAAACTAGCCGTTTAAATTGAGTTTTTTTACATTACTTGCATTGGTGTTTCTGTTAACAGTTTCCAGCATTTAGATAGATTTCCCGACACTATTTCACTTAATTCTTTATTCTATATAGGTACTTTTGTGAAAACATTGTTCATGAAAAAAAAACATAACCTTATGCTAACAAACTCACCACAATGTTATAAAATCAAATGAATTCAAAATATAGGTAAACTGGACATTAAAACATCATGTTTTTTATGTTGCGTATTATTTGTATGGGTGTGTTTGTTATCATTTTCTTGCTCATAGGTAAGCATTGGAGGACAGTTAAAAGTGGTTTTTTATAGATTAATTATCATTTATTTGGATGATCTGAGACACTAGTAAGGATGAGGAAGAAGTGGGGGGGGGGAAATTGGAATAATCAGTTGCATGAAACAGTACATGATAATCTATTTTCAGCACTGATGTTTGATGGGTTGCTGGTTTATGAGAAAATAGTTTAATCCATAGAGTAATTTGATTCCAAATACTATGTTGGTATTTCACATTCTTTAAATTTCATGCATCATGATTGCATGTGTGATGTAATTCAAAACAAATTAGTATACAACCTATTGAAATATTTCAGTATGTTGGATACTAATGCGATTAACTGTGCACTTTCACAATTAGTATATTGTATACAAATTTTTTCTTTCTCTAAATACATGTGTGATGCCATTCAATTTAATCAAATTAATTTTTTTACTTGTCATAACGTAGTTATTTTTATATGGTTTTTTCAATTTTTCACATTCTCTTTCCTATGTATCTTGACATTTACTGGGACAACTTTGGAATGTTTATAGTAAGTAGTAATTTCATATTTTATCAATTTATCCCATCACATGAGTCAATTCTAATTTGAATTTATACATAAGAATATTGAATAATATATCATTGCAGTCAATTAAACCAATGGTATGAAAACATGTTCATAATACATTAATATTTTTTCACATCTCTATAATGTTTTATCTATTTACATTTATTAAGTTCTTATGCACATATACTACATTAAATATTTTTTTACAGCATGAAAACCATGTCGACTTTTCAAGGATTTTTGATCAGAAAGATTCCAATGCTGACTGGGTTTGAAATTCCATTTCTTTTTGTGAATGAGTTCATGAATCCACTGGAAGCCTGGATATGTTCTTGCAGCAGGTAGCTTCTGATGAAGAGTCATTTTAGAATTCGAAACCAGCTTCCCCTCAAAGAGTGGGTAAATAAAATTGGGGGATATCGCCAAAAGAACTATCAATGATGCACAGGCATCTCGAGCTAGTCTGGTGAATGTCGAGGAAAGAAGAGCCTAAATATCACAACAATGAAAAAAATCCATTTTCATATCTCAACCCAAAAATGTTGAATAGTAAAAAAGGTTAACTAAACATAATATAAGTAACTACAATTGATATCATCTTTTCTCATACATTGTAATTTTATTTAAAGACTCAAATCCATATTTTGGATTTTTAATTTATATTATTTTAATATAAAAAAGCCATTTTTTGCATTTTACATGAGACAAGTACTATCATTTTTGGGATTGATTTGTTAAAATTGATTTTCCATCAATATAAAAATTTCCATTTAATGATAATATATTAAAATAGAAAAGTTTTTTTAATTTTATCGCTTCTTTTTATGAAGGCTCATACAAGTAGTCAGTGGTTCAAATAGAAGCCCGAAATGTATTGTAGTGACCACTACGCTGATACTGCCTTTCTGTGCTAATTTAATGCTTTGTATTACTTATGTATTTATTCTTTTGATGGTTATTAAGAGGTAAAAATACTCAATATCTGATCCTTGAGGTATTCAATAAAGTGTAATTGAATAATAAATTATAGTGGATTTATCTTACTAAAAGGTAACGTGTTGAATACTCTTGGTGTAATGGAGTCTTCACTGTAGTAATGTTTTTGTTAGTGTTGTAGTTTGGGCTAGTTGTGGTTTTTTCCATAGAATGTTGATTCATAATAAGTTGTTCGAAAGTTTTTTTTCTTTGAAATATAGTTAGATTACATTATTTTCATTTTTTTAGATGCTTCTCTTTACATTATGAAATATAATTTCTATCTTGAGATGTCTTCTTTACAAAATTAGATGTTTTTCTATATTGTCACTAACCACTTTCAGAATTGAATGTTATACTGATAACCCTCTCCCCATGTGTATCCTCCTCATGAGCCCCACCTCCTCCTTAGCATTGGCCTTTAACTCTTCCTCTACCTATACCTCTTCCTCCTCTTACACCTCAACCTCTACCTCCACCGCTCATCCATCATAGTTCTGAGGACACTATTCATCATTTCATTTGCATATTTTAGTCATTTATTTTTTTTGTTTTTTTTCAATCCAATTTTATCCTCCTCTCCAATCATAATTTTAACTTTATGCATGATGATGACAGATTAAAAATATGAAATTCCTATTACAATACCTTTTAAATACACCACATCGAATTCTTAATGATATGTCATGTTTTTTGTATCTTTTTATTTCATCACATAAATTTTTGAATACATGTTATTATTTTTAATTAATTTTCATTATTTTATATCACTAAAGATTTATTTTTATAATATTTTTTGTTATTTTCATTATTAACTACTCAAATTATTAAAACACCTTCGAAAATAGATTTGAATTATAGCATCATGCATATGCACGGGAGAGGTACTAGTTATTAATAAGATCTTGATTTAGATACTTTATAAATGTAAAAAAAAATTAGGTATCCTATATAGTTAGTATATAAATATTTATATATATATATTATATAGATAAATTAAATAGAATACACCATTCAGGGAGACAGTAGGCTGTACATACACATAAATGATGTTTTTGTTTCCTTGTTGAATTGAATGGATGAATGTAAATGAAATATATATATATTTATCTATAATTAAATTATATTAAAATATTTATTTCATTAATTCCATGATTATTTATTATATATAGTTTATTATCCTTATTTTTGGTTAACGTGGAAAATGAATCTTATCGTGTCGTGGAGACAGTAAGTCATACGTACGCACAAGTGACGATATCATTCCTATAATTGTTAAATGATATTGATGGGAATGGTGAATAATATCTCAAAATTATTATCATGTTATAATAATCATATATATTTTTTATTTCCACCATTATACGCAAACTTGTATGGCGGTGGTGAAAAACATATTACCCCACAACATGGGGTCAGTAAGCCGTAAGTATGAAAACACAATGATTTTATTTTTCAAAGGATGGATAGAAGGTGAAATAGGGTTGTTTATAATTTATAATAACATATAAGTATTTGAGTGATACACATTATATTACTTTATAATGAAACAACTAATAATGAATAAGTAGAAGAAAATGACAATTAAATGAATCGATAAAAGAGATTATATCTTCCTTGACGGGTCTACTTTAAATTTTCATCTTTAAACACCAAAGATGGACTTTTGAGAAGACAAAAACCTCTATAATGTAAATATGGAAGTTTATAAGATAAATAGACATAATTTTGCAAAACATGAAGAATGAAAATCGATTGAAGTGGAGAGGGAGGAGGTTCCGTTTTAATATTCAGGCGAGGGGAACTTTTGGAAACTCAATAAATAATAGTTTATAATAAAGTATATTACATTCCAAAAAACCACATAAATTTCACTATTAGAATATGAGATCATATAAGGTTGTAATATCAACAATACTTAAATTTTGGTCAAGTTATGTTTTCAATTTAAACAATATCTTTTCAATAGAAACTTAGTTATTCTATTTAAATTTAATTGTTGTAATAACATTCTAAATATTTAGTTGTTATTAATATTTACATATATGGACTTAATTGTCCGTAAATGGTTATTTTATGAAATTTTAGATCTTATAAATTTTACTTAGTGTATTTCAAAAAATATAGGAGTTTTAAATAATTTAATAAAATGTAATTTTTATAAATTATCAATTGTGTCAATTTTGACACTATTCATTTATTTGATTTTATCAAATATCCTCACGGAAGATAAATTAAAAAAAAATTAATACATTCCTAACATGTAATATTAAAAAATAAAATCATTTGAGAACATTAATTAGTTAATATTATATTTATTATAATATATTTAAAACTATATATTTTATATTTAAATTAATAAAATAATTTTTAGATCATTATTAAATGATCATTAATGGTAAGTAATTAATCTCTACAAATTATAAATATATTTACATGATTTAGATAATGTAATTAGTAATCTAGATTCTATTTACATTATATTTTTTTGTTTATCACTATATTAAAATTATTAATCTAATAAGATATAAGAGAGTGACATGTTGTCACTTTTTTCTGTTTTAATGATAATTACATCATTTTCATGGACAAAATTCCATGAAATGAATTATTTCTAACCCTTAGGTCATATGGGTATATTTTTATTCATCAAATAGAATATTTTTTGGTGTTATGATTATTTTATAATAATATGTTTACTATTAATTAACCAATTTACATTTAACCATATTAATAAAAATAATCACTAAAGTTACAATTCACTATGACCAAAAATAAAAATATCCTATTATCATAATTATTACCTAATGATTAAAAATAGGGAATCCATTTTTCTAAATTCAAAAGAGATACTTTTTTGTAAAAATGTCAAAATTAATCTCATTGTTGAAAAGATAAACAAGGTTTAAAAGTTAAAACACTTCAAAATATTTAAATGTTTGTACCTATGAATTCAATGTAATATTAATTCTAATGACAAAAATTATATTCAATGATAAAAAAATATTCTATTTATACTCTAAAACCATTAAATATTATCATTCAACCAGATATATTATCTTATGAAAAAAGTTGTTTTTAATTAAAATTTAGAGCCTTTTTACTATTCATCAATATTTGAATAGTATCATAAATATATAAATAAATAAATTCAATGTAAATTTGTATATTTATCATAAAAAGAAGAAGTTTATTAATTCAAAATTTATATATGTCAGTGTAATTTTTTTTTTTAAATTGTTGCCCCATCAAAATGTGGGAAAAATGCATTTAAAAAAATACATTTTTATCAAAAAATTAATTTGTTATTATATATAATATAAAAAACATAATATGAATAATAATGTTATATAAAATCAAAAATATGTTTAATACTATTCATAAAGACTTATTCATAAATAATTAAATAATAGTATATTAATAATATATCTTTGTTTTGTGAAACTCGGTATTGTGTACAACGCTAGATATCGAGGAAGGACACTCTTGCATGTAACGTATGCCAAGTCACTATTGCATGTAGTGAAAGCTTTATATTGTGTTGTTTATAACATTATCAAAACTTATTTCATTTCTACATTGATCATAATCTATATTAAGTGTTCCATGAAATGCATTCTATCAAAAGAACTTGATATTGTGTGTAACACAAGCCAGGAATACTATAGCGTACAACGGAATTTAACATGGTGTTGTGTAGAGAACAAGATAATAATAGGGTATATTATAACACAATACAGTAATGAAATTATGTTAATCTACCTCATAAAATCACAGAGTGTTACAGTTTGAATAAAAATCAATCATTTAATAAAAAATCTAATTATAATTAAATATTAAAACACTAAATTCAAAAATGAACTTAGTTTTATTTAATTAGGATTCTAGAATTTTTAAAATTATTTTTGAAATGAAAATTCATATAATAATAAGAAATTATTTTGTTGAAAAATGAATATTTAGAACCATTTTGTTTTCTATATAATATTTCATATCAATTTATATTTTAATAGATGATTATATATTACATAATATAAAATTAAATTTTCAAAATTTATAATTGAATATTTTAGGATAAAACTTTCTATTATTTTACAAAAAAGTTCTTTGAAAAAAATGAATTTTACTTTTATCAAAATTATCCTTTAACAAATATAGTGTAAATTATTTAATAATATTTTATATGTTATTTTTACAATTCCATTGGTATTAAAATATTAATTTGAATTTATTCATATCATATTTTCATAATATTATGAATATTTATATGTAATATATATATATATATATTATCTTATTTTTTATTTGAATGTGAGTAATATTATTTTAAATTTAGTACTTATCAATACACGACATTAAAATATCTATTGGATATATGATGAATCACTATATTTTATATAAACAATGTTGAAATAACAAGGTTTCATGCTTATATATGTCTATATTAAAATTAATTTTTTCATTACACTATCTCATCATAAGACATAGTTATAATTTCATATAATAGATTTTTTATAATGCTTTTCCATTTTATAGTGATCTTCCGAATTTTTTGTTCTTGTTGGATATTATTAATCATGATGGTTATAGATGATATAGGGAATTTCTGATTCAAGTTGATTTTACTATTTTATATTTATTGTACCTTATTTATTTATTCACTTTTAATGGATGTATATTATCCATGATGAGTAAAAATCCACATTTTAAAATACATAGTTTTATGTGATTCTGTTTTAATGTTCCACATAAGAATATATACGGTGTTCATGTATTAATTCTTATAATGTAGGAATTATTTCTAAATCCATATCACTTACATTAATAATATATATAAAAATATACTGTTTTGAATAATAAAAATATATTTTATTGAAATAATATGATTCCTAAAAACCATGGGTTTTACATTCTATCCAATTAAATAAACTATAGCCCCTCCATTTTAATTATCGCATAAAAACTGAAATAGATAAGAGAGTATGAATTATAAGGATTTCCGAGTGTATATTTTTTATACAGATATTATTATTACTAACACTGGATATATTTATATGTCTATAGAATAAGTTTTCCCCTAATATTAATTCATAGAAAAATATTTCAGCCATGTGTCTATAGTTATTTGGAGTCCTATCCCATAATATATTTTTTTTCTATAGGTATTTTATTATTATTCTTACTTTAATATACTATCATAGGATAATATAAAATTCTCTTCCTATTTCTGGATAATTTTCTATCTATGTGGAGGGAACCAATGCATTAGTAAAAAACATTACATTTATCTAAAGGAATGATAATTATATTTCCATAAGGTACTTTCTTATAAAATTCATCTATGAATACAAAAATAATACAACTATAATAATTATTTGATAATTAAATCTCCAGGGTGGGTATTTAATGATCTTATTATACCTCTAAGATATACTACGATTCCTATTATAAAAATCTGACAAGACATGTACATATGATGATTAGAAGGTATATGTACCGTATATTTCATTATCCACTTCTATAGTAGTGTGTACATTGATATTCTATTTATCTCATAGTCTAGGTGGTCATGGATTCTAATCATCTAGTTCAGTACACAAATTTTGTAATTGACTTAAATAATTATCAATTTACCCACTTATATAGAATTGAATTATTAATAACACATTATAATAACAACTAATTCTTATATTTCTTTTAACTAAACACTTCACTTTCTCCTCTAATGTATGTTTCGTGATGACTTCATCATCCACATTTAAAGAAACATTTAGTTCCCTTTAGGAAATTACCATGAGATTTCTTCTAAATAATATAAATATAAGATATCGATCATTTTTTAATTTATTATAAATATCACATGATCATTCATGAGACTCCATCCTTCTTTTATTTATATTTTTGGGTCATTTAATATATAGAAATTTTCAATAAATTTTTTTGATAGTAGGTTTAGAATAATCATAATTTTCCTCACTCGATCATCCTTTCTGTTGGTTTTTTCATTAAGCTAATCATTATGTTGTACCTCATACCCATGGTTCCTTCAAATTCCATCTATTACGAAAACCAAATGTGTTGAAATTTATGATTAAATACAAACAATATACAGATATTATCATACTTATAAAATTAATTCAAACAGAAAACATCTTATTCTGAATAGTATCATATTAGTCTATATGTATTTGAGTTAACCCTATTTCATTCTCGTTAATAATTTATGTAGGTTTTTTCATTATTATTAACCTAATCATTCAACTTCACTAGGTAATAAATCAATCAAAATGTTTTAGATAGATTATTATATCAATCATATAATATCTTAAATGTGGTTCACACCATGTGTTTATTTATGCCTCTTTATTATGCACTAAGTCATAATTGATTTAACACCCAACACACCTTCACCTGGCTTATTACACCAAGGTAAAATTGGGTTATATCCTACATCCACATGGCAGTACCATTATTTTGATCATTTTTCTAGGAAATCCACACCAACCCTGTTTCAATTGTGCATCAAGATGTTTTCCTATACTAAGACATATCCCTCAAACTTATTTTGTTGTGGTTTTATAATTTCATCTGAACTAGTATCCAAAAATCAATGACCTTTTTTTTTTGAAACTAACTCTAACCACCAATGATAATCATGAAATTACATTATCTCCATTAAATATTTTGAAATTATTTCATTTCATAAATAATAATAACCTATTGAAGGATAGGATAAGAGTGTTTTTATTATAGATTCTTAATAAAATTATATTACAAAACATACAATCATTCCAACATAAAGGATGCATAACATTCTATCTTTTTGGGATCTCAATAGTAAGGCTCATAGGCATAAAGAATGGAATTAAAACATACTACATGGTTGATGTAAAATGTCTCTTAAGGGGTGAAATAACTTTTAAACAATGATGATTTCCAAAAAAACAGTTACAAACATCAGCCTAAGAGAAATTTCATAACCACATGATTGGTAACAATAAAACATAAGTGATATTTTAAATACATGAAATAAAAAATTATAGCCAAAAAACAACATCATGGAAACATTATATATATAATATGGAATATAATCATTAAATTTTTACCTTGAATCATAATATTATAAGATTTTAATGAATAATATCGATTAATTATGGCCCAAAATTGATCATATTGAATCATTAATTTTATGAGATACATGATTATTTTTTATACTTATGAGAATATATTAGGTACACTTGAATACATATATCATTAGATAAAAACTCTTATATAATGCATTATAGGGTGATATAAGACCCCACTCATCTTTCATCCATACATACTACTTCCATTAAAAATTATTTGTCATTTTACATATTAAATAAATCTTGGAAAATTTATAGTTCTAGAATGCCATCAATATTTTTATAAATTATATGGGATTATTCCAAGACCATTTTCTTAGACGGTAAGTGATTCTGAGACACTGTGTGCCCAGAATAGTCTATCAAAAAATTTTATGTTTTAAATAGAACAGATGGGCGATTTTATTGAAAAGGGGGAATAACTCTTAAACTAATACCCATATCAACAATCTGATGGCACTGTTCTATTCAGGATGGCAATATTACCCTAGGAACATGAATTTTTTAGTCTTCATAGGCCTCCTATGAGAAAACACAAAAATGACATAACCTTAAATAAAATAATTAATTAAAATGATTTTATTCATGAAATACATATAACACAAGAACAGTGACTTGAATTGAAATTATGAGTCCCCCATTGAGCTAATGAGGATATGCTTTCCATAGGAAGAAACTATCATTGGCCGGAATGGGAAAACAATGGAATGTATTTTTGGGATGTAAAAATAAATAAATAAATTTAATAAATATTATTTTATTTCTGATAACTCATAAACAATAACTCATATTAGAAATCTGATAGTATGATTAGGCTCATGAGGGTATTCATTCCATAGGAGGTCGGGTCCTATCCTCGACCAACGTAATTGAGGGTAAAAGATAATTTTTTGGCCATTTAATTAAAATATAATCTTAATTAATTTTATTTCAGAAAAAAATACTTTTTCACTAAAACACAATATCATGTGAGATATTTCAATACAAAAATGAAAAAGGGTAACAACATATAAAATCAAGCATAACAAAAATGATGTTTCACAAATGAAATAGAATAACGATGTGGTTATTCAGCATAAAAAATGCTGAAACATGATTCCACCTTTAATGGATAGACATAGCTATGAGATCTGGTTATGACATGAGAAATTTCTCTAAGGATCTAGATGAATTCAATTTGGGAATGACGATTGAGGATGAAGGATTAATCCCCAATGAAGATGGTTCAAATACTGAGGGTCAACAAGAAAACAGATCATGACATCTATTAATGGGTCTCCAATGATGATTGAACCCCAACACCGACCAATATTGTTTTCTTTTTATAGGTTTTATTCATTGTGAATTTGATTTTCCCCGTACTTTTTTTCAAACAAAAAAATCAGGATCAACCCACTTAATGTTGACACAAGGGTAATTTTTCATACATGAGGGGAATGATTCTGGGATAAAATATTAGTAACATGGATCCATGTTTGAACCTGTGATTCGATTTAATTCTTTTTTTAGACACCCTTACATTCTTACGTGTACGGATCAATGCTAAAACGAATTAGGCTGGATCTATACATCATGGATGTTCATGTAACCCTCTCACCCTCAATTTTTATTTCTCTAATATCCTTCACTGAAAAAATTTGATGATCACAAAATGGAGGCTGATCATGGCGGCAGAGGACAAATACTACGGAAGAAGGTTGTTGCGACAACGGGGCACCACCTTGAATCTCGCAGTGGATGTGGTGACTACTGCGGGAGGTGGCGCGTGCAAGTGGAGAATTCCAGTGGAGGAGGAATCATCCAGTGGGAAACGAAAGAGCATGAACACTTTGTAGGAAGCTTATCATGTCAGGTGGAAGAGGTTTTAGCAGTGAAAAGGCAGCACATAGGCATTGCACCATGTTGGCAAGAATGGGGCCCGCTGTAGAAGCTGTGAGGGGAGGAACTGGCCGCTTGCAATGTTCATCGGCACATCTAGACATGGCGACAAAGCTTTGTTGTGTGTCCAGAGACTTCGAACTTGCTGGAGACTACGATCTAGCTAGACAACAACAACAAACCATTGCACCCACAGTATCCCTAGAGAATTTGACCAGCCCACCCCCCATCGGGCCAGGCTTCCCCAGTGGGGTGGACCCATTGCTCAGTTGGTCAAGGTTGGGACCAGCCGGCCCATGCCAAACCTTTTAGACAGGGTTAGATCTAGGTTGGGTCGTCCATGGGTCAGGTCGGTGGACCCTCCGGCCGGGTTGTACAAGACCCTAACCCCATCACTTTTCAGTAAAACAATCAGACCATCCAAATCGAAAGTCGGATTAATGATCCATTTATAGCATTGGGACCCTCGTGACGGGGTGGTCCTTTTGATATACATAATTTGGACTTATGTGGAGGATTATATGTGACTTATGGATTTAATTTAAGGCTCTACTGGAATCAATAATACTATGATCTAGAATCATGTGGCTAGTTATATAGAGAATACTATGATGAGAGGGTCTATGTTATATGGGTATCCCAACAAAAGAGTGTGTCTAAGTGATCCTACTAGACCAAGGATTTATGGTATATGTGTTCATGTTGGCCCAAGAGTCGAGCAGGTCTATGTGATCCAACTATTTTTGAGATGAGTGGGTCTAAGTGATCCAGATCTCCCATGAAAAAATAAGTTATAGGTGATCTAGTATTCCCATGAACTCAAGAGGGATTACTGCTTCAGCAGTACATGGTGTTTAGAATTAAAAATGTTAGTATTTCATTAATTCATTAGAATATAACTGTGTAGACCGAAAGATGAGTAGTTGTGCTAACTTGTGTGTTTCTTCAGATGAGCAGTAGCTGAGAAGATCACAGGGGCCTGACAGACGAGCAGAAGCCAAGCGGATCTTAGTGCCCCAACAGAAGAGCAGTAGCCGAGTGTTCTTCAGTGGCTTGAAAGATAAGAATACCTCAATGACTCATGTGGGATGAGTCACTCAACAGTATAAGATGTTCAGTGTTATGAATAAATTAGTGTACATTGGGTAGTTCTAGTTAATTATCTTTAGGTGGGGCACAATGAAGAGGGACCTCTTGCATTAGTCTGCCATGACTTGAAGGATCCGGGAGTGAGTCCTCTAGGGATGATCATGCCTCGAGAATAACCTTGTGAATAAGGATTGGATTTGATATCGAGACTTCGGTTCATAGTGAGACTACACATCTTAGGGAAACATCATGATGTATTGAGACCATATGTCCTCTTGAATACATTTGTTAGTCATTCTATACCTGGCTACTATCAGATATATTACGGAGTGGGATCTCCCAAAATATAGTGTGGAGCACATTGAACCATTTGGTTTTCAGAGAATGGGAGTTTCATCTTTGAATCCTTAATGAGAAACCTTGATGTTCTTATTATATGTGTTGATTTCATATAAATAATTTGAGCTGACTCTACCTTATTGTTGGTTTTTTTTAATTTTTGTCTTTTTCTTTTGGGTGTTTAGGGTCCCCTACTGAGTATTGTTTAACTCACCAATAACAGATCCTTATCCACATGTGTTCTGTCTTGGGAAAACTACTGATGATTTAGTGGAGTCTTAGATGATGTAGGACTAGGAAAATGTCCAGGGAGTGCCTTATGAGATTAGATGAGCCAATTCATTTACAAAACCATCCTATTGTGTCTTGAACAAAATTTTTTGTAGGTCTGTCCTGGAAGTAGTATTTCTTTTAGTGGGATTGTATTATGGAATAGTTGTAATTTACTTCTTTATGTTCTTCTGTACTCTGTTGTTGGGTTATAGTGGTATCAATACATTTTAATTACATATTTTATGCACTCTCTATACATAAGACTTTCAGTTGGGTGTGTTTGTATAGGTTCCAAGACAAATTCATCCCATATGTTGGATATGCCTACTTGGCGCAAGTCGCTTTCCCCTGGCATGTGGGAGGCGGGCTTGGGGTAGTCATGACAAAGGTCCTGGGGTACGTGTTGTGATAGAGTGGGACCAGATGAGGTTGATTCTACCTTAATAACCTAGATTATAAGAGTTTGGTTTGGGGAAACCATGTTAATTATTTCGAGTTATCTTTCAGGCCAGGGAATCGAGTGTTGGTGTAGTAGTTGATGCCTCCATACATCAGGTCCCTGAATTCTGTTTTTCAACTCCATATATGAAAAAACTTTGTTGTGGTAAAAATGATGGTGCATGAATATTATAGGAATGGGTCGAGTTTTCCATGTCCCTCTTGAGTCATCTCATCATGTATACTATATTAAACATGGTAAATCATACTTTTTTTCAAGGTGCATCCACAATAACAACCATCCAGGATTCCACCATAGGATCACGAGGATGTTCTTTGGGGTGGAATGATGGGTAATGAGGCTCATACAATAGATAGAACCATAGGGTGGTGTACCTGTTATACCTTCACCAATGGAGAAGTACATGGTAGACATAGTACCAGTGGGTGAGATGTGTGGGTTGAGTGCACTTCACGAGTTTCAGTGACAGAGACCCCTCAGGTTCTGAGGTGATCCTGAATCACATGTGACTAAGGACTTTCTTGAGGTGGTAAACAAGTATTCTATCTAGTCAGGACACAATTAATTCAGATGGTTGTCATGGTAGTGAGCCTTCTACATGGCCCGACAAGATGATTGTAATGTTTATAATGCACAATCATACGATGAGGTGACTTTTTCATGCTCGTTTCTAGAGAAACAATCTTAAAGAAAGTGTTCATCCTATAAAATAAATGGTCTATACATTCCAAAAAGTTTCTATATCTTGATAAGGATGAAATTTCAGTAGCTTTAAATTCAAAGATGCCTACCAATATTTCCAGGTACTTGATGAATACATTTCAACCAGTGGTTTTGGGCTTGGAACACCGAGCGATGTGTGTTTGGGGACATCAGATCAAACATTATTCCTCTATGCACTCATAAATATGCTAGGGTGTTATGGTGATACCTTGGGGTTTAATGTCCATTGGATGATAAGATATAGCATGAAAATGTTAGTAGTGGGTCAGTAAGAAGTCGACATCAGTATTAAAGACATGGACATGTGATATGATATGAGAAGAGGTCCCTAGACATGGGATATATAGATAAAAGATCATAGGGTGTGTCAAGTCATCCAAGAAAAAGGTAATTATTTTAAAAAGAGAATGTCCATTACATCATGATGAATGTGAAATGGTGGATGGGCCACAGGGGTCGAGATAGTGGTTGGAACATATTAATATGCATGGTGGAAGATGTGACCGAGGAATTGGGAGAGCAGTATGGAGTTCTATTCATTGTGACATGTTACAACCACTACCCCAATGTGGTCCACACCAAGCTCAGGGAGTTAGGGGTTTGGGGAAGTGGGTAACTACATTCAACAATCCAAAAAACGAGCAGTGGGTGACTGGACTATAGTGGCTTGGAAGAAGAATAGTAACTGATCATACCTCAGTGTCCCTATAGAGGATTAGTATCAAATAAAATATCAATAGTCTGATAGGTGAATAGTTGCTAAGTGGACCTCAGTGTCTTGGCCTACGAGCAGTAGTTGATTGGATCTCAATGGATCGGCAGACGAGTAGACCTTAGTAACTCATCGGGGAGGATTCCCTCACCAGTACAAGATGTTCACTATTATGAATAAAGTAGTTTACATTAGGTAGTTCTCATTGAGTTCTCTTTAGGTAGGTTCCGATGAAGTGTGAACTCTTGGGTAGGTATCTAATGACTTGATGGCTAATGGAGTGAGTGCTTCTATGATGAGCATGCCATTATAAGAATCTTGTAATGAAGTAGTAGCTTTAATATTGATACTTCTTATTTTAGTGACAGAATGAGTCTTTGGGAAACATTGTGATGTATCGAGCCCATATGATTCTTAGAAAATTTTGGTAGACATTCTCTAACTGGTTATTAATAGATATCTCGAGGAGTGGGATCTATTAAAATTGACTATGCTATGTGCTGAACAAATTGGATGGTAGTGGATGATGAATTGAGTCTTCGAATCCATTACGAGTATACCTAATTGTTCTTGTTATATCTATTTATGAAATATACCTATGTTGATATGACTATAATTTCATGGTGTTGTTTTATTTTGTTGTATTTTTCTTTGTGATTTTTTGGGCCCCCTACTGATTATTGTTTTATTCACCCCTTCACAGGCCTTTCCTGCATGTGTTGTGTCTTGTAAAGACTACTGATGATTCAGTTGAGTCTTTGATGGTGTAGGATGAGGAATTGGACTAGGTGGTTGCTTATGTGTTTAAATGAGCTAATGAGTTTTAGACATCTTTCTACAATATCTTCAGTACCCATGTTTGTAGGTCATGACTTAATGTTTTCTTAATTGTACTTTGATTGTATTATGACATTGTTTTACATTACTACATTACTTTATATCTTACTCTATTGATGGGTTATAGTCGTATGCATTCTTTTTCAATACATATTATTCACTATCAATCCATTTAGATTATTGTTGGGTGAGTGGGTACATGTTCTTAGAAAACTACCCGCAATTTGTGGGATATGCCTACTTGGTGCTAATTTCCAGCCTCTGGCCTATCATAGGCAGGCTTGGGGTAGTCACGACATGATACCTAGGGTATGGGACATGATTGAAATAAAATGGATTTCAAAAATCTTACAAATGGAAATAAATAAATTTTTTACATTTACCCATGGAACTAAAACAGATACCATAAAACATAAAAATGGAAATAAATAACATTTCATAAATAATGCATTTATATTAAATGTGCTATATATAAAATCCAAATTACAAAAACCAACATTATCAATAAAGATGATTGATAATGAAAACTATATCACCAAAATATATTACATATTAAATAAAAATATAGTGTGAAACATGAATAACCACTCCATTGGAGATATATAAATTAAATATTATTAAAACAAAATAAAAAACAACGTGTTTTGAAAATATTTCATATTCCCCATTATAAATTTCATATTTCTAAGTTTCTTTTCCAAAAGTCACATTTATTTTAAAATATAGTAATTATAAAGTCAATAATTTGTGGATATATATTTTTATCAATTATTAATTTTCCACATAAAGAATAATAATATTTCATATAAAATTAAAATTATTGTGAATATAAGGGTTTTCTAATCAAGAAGAAAGCATATAACTCCTTTGAATTTGTTTAAGTAACCTTGTTCGGTACCTAACCGTTGATTTCAATTGATGTTTTTTTACCTCCAATATCATGAAGATAAAAATATTAATGACCTATTTTAGAACATTATCCTTTTTACATTTCTATATATTCTTTTAATTAATAACAATTCTCATCTATATTGGATTGTTATAAGAATTTTTTCAACATCGTTTGATAATAATAGTGACAATTTAGAACTATGTCTATGAAAGTGGTGTAAAAATTATTTTTTCTTAAAAATATAGTAATTTTAAAAGCATTAATTGTTATTTATTTTTTTTACAAAAAAATATATAATTTTATAATTTTATTTTTTGCTATTTATAGTGATATTTCATGATGATAAAAATTTTGATTGCCATGTTCATTGTTTTTTACCAATATCTATGGATTACCTTATAGCAATCATTACTTTTTATAACCATACTCAACCATAATAGTTATATATGTTACATATATATATATATATCCAAAATAATGATAAAATATAAACTATAACCATCCATGGTGGTGGTATAGTGAAAAAAGACCACATCATTCTTGGAGGAGACAGTCCCCATATGTGCATAATTAATGATTTCATTTCTCAATGAATATAATAAAATTATAATTGATAATTTTTTTATTTAAATTTTATAAATTAAATGTAAATATATTATAATTCATAAAATATATTCTTTTTACCAACCCTGATATGGGGTCATTAAATTAAAATGTAGCTGTTCAGGGGGGAAGTAGTTAGCACTTATACATGATCAGTTTTATTTTGTTTTCTTAGTGGAAAGAAAATATTGAATAATTATTTTCAATTTAATATAAATAAATATGATAATTAAAATTATATTGATATCATTATATTTATAATTTTATGGATTATTTAGGATGTATTAGATTAATGTACAAGACAAAGAGGAAATAATACTCACATTGGATGCTTGAATATTCTATATGGATATTTCATGGATGTGGAGTTATTAATAAATATAAAATCCAACCTAATTTTATGGATGTGAAAGAATGATATAGAATGGGAAATTTTTCCCTTAATTGAATAATAATTTTTTTATAATTGGTGTGTCTTGATGTGCTGGAAGTGTTTCCTTTTATAAGCAAAGAGAAGGGTAGTTTAGGAAGTTACCTTTACATTTTAAAAATTTTATGTTACAATTCACGCTTCAATGTACCCCTAATTAAATAAATTTGATGGCTATGTGATTGTTGGTTGAGAATGACATTGAAAACTAAATTTTAATACATCCATTCATATTTTAGGTCATTTGCATTTTAAATTGTAAATTTTACCCAAATTTACATTCAAATAATAACAAATTTTAACCCTTTTAACTTATTTAAAAATAAAAAGTTAATATTTAAATTTTTATCTAATTTGAAACTCTTGTTTCAAAATTTTATATAATTTTGTGATATTTTTTTATGTTTTGAAATGATATTTTAAAAAAATTACATAAAATGCAAAAAAACTGTTCTTAAAAAAGGTTTTCTTTAAAAAATAAAAATTAATGAATGTCATAAAATTATATTATAAATTAATTGTTATAACATAAATTGATTTTTTATATTAAAAATAGAAAATGTGTATTTAAATTAAATTTAAAAGATATTCACCATCATGACACTTACTTATAAGGAAATACTGAAAATAGATTTCATTAATATCACATTTTAATTTAGTTGAATAATTATTGGACATAGGATTTATATGTTTAAAAAATATTAATATAGGAATAATTTTATTCCATAAATAAATATTATACAACATAAAATTTATTATTCTTTTTTTTCACTCTTAAATAATCATAAAATAAAAAGAATTTACATTTTTACTAAAACGATAATTTTAGACTAAAAATAATCTTTTTGAAAAAAAATAAAATAATCATAATATGAAAATTTTTACATCCTAAACATTGCAAATTAATATTTGTAACCAATTTATATTATAATATGTATAATCTAATTTTTTGATTGAAAATGTAACTTATTTTTTAATATTCTTTTTTTGAAATGTAAATTATTTAAAAATTAACTGTTTTTAATTATATTAATTATATATTTCTAATTTATGACATTATTACATATAATAATATTCGAATACTATTCAATTTAATCAATTATTATAAAATATAAATTACATATCAAAATGGTCTCTTAAATGAAAAAATAATATATTTATTTTATACTAAATAAATAGCAACAAATATGATTAAAAATTAGGTGGATTTCTCTGCAGCTGAGGGTTACTCAGTTGTCCCAAAACACCAATGGGAACTAGAATAAAATAACTTATCATCATTTATCCCCCCATTATGTGGGTCGTGGTTCTTCTTCTCATTTTCAAGCACATATGTTCATGGGACTGAAGAGTGGTCATCAATATACTAATGAAATCATCCATGTGGCTGGAAACCCCCGTGCATGTTTATGTGGGGTGGTGATGGTGGGATGTATATGTGGTTAAAGATGAGAATTGGTTGGGGGTTGTCATCAATGATAAGGATTTAATGCCCAAGCATGGGTAGATGAAGGGTAAAACACTGAAAAGCATGATTGGATATAGGTAGGTTGATGAACGCATGTTGGTGGACATGTCATGCATGACAAAGGTGAACTAATCCAAGGGACCCAAGGTTCATTCCATGGGCCTATTGGTCCTTGGGTATTCAGACAGATTGTAGGGCATTATGGACATGTGCCTATAGTATTACAGTGGAGTCCCTTATTCTCCAAGATTCAATAAGGCCATATAATAGGTTCACCTATAGAAAGACTGAATGTTCTCTTCCATTTTTTAATAAAAATGGTCTTTCATATTATTTTTAATTTATGATTTAAATTATTCTCTAATATTCTATATTTTATTTTTAAAATTAAATTGATATTAAAAATATTATTTTGAATTGTATCATATCATATTTTAACTATATAATTAATGTTTCTACATAATGAAAACATATATATATTTACAAATTTTTATATTATTGGAGAATAATAATTTAATTTTATTTTGAGGTATTTTATTTTAAATTTATATCTTATCAATACATTCATTTCATATACATGATGGATATTGAACCAAGAACCATATATTCAGTTACCATCTTTTCAATCACCAAATTTCCATTGGAAATATATTATTCTTATATAAATATGATTAATATATCCTAACTTCATTCCAATCTAAATAATCATGTTCTAATTCTTTTTTCATATTATATTTTTTATAATTCATCATATTTTCATGAGGATATACCTATTTTTCTAGGATATTTGGGATCTCTAAGAAATAATATGAAAAGGGAGTTTCCTAGTTATATAAATATTATTTAGTTCTAAATATTTTACTTATTTTATTTTTTCACTTTTAATTGGTGTATTTTATTTATGTTGAGAGATAATCAATAGTGTGAAATACATTATCTTATCTTCATTTGAGGTAATGTTCCACTTATTAACTAATAATAATATTTTTTTAGTAAATTTCTAGTATGACTTATTTAATATTCTATTCCAATTATTTTCAAAAATATAAATAAATATATGTTTACAAAATATAAAAATAATGTATATGTAAAGAATATGTTTCCTACCAATTTGGGTCTCTGTAATGAAAATATATTTGGTAATTCCCCCAAAATATCTCAATCTATGGGTAATAAAACAAATTGTATAGGTCCTACAAATACACCTTGGAAGTAGGTATGGGTTATCTAGTCTTTCATTATGATAAATCCACCATATGTTAGTGGGTGTTCAAATCCATTAAATTTTAGGGAAACACTTTTTAGAATAAATTTATTAAAAAAAATCAATTTTTCTATTCAAATATTTTATAAGACTCATCTATGTAACATTTTTACCAAGATTACATAAATAATTTGTCATTTGGGAAGTAATTACATATATCTTGTTCAAATATAATGATAACAGTCACCAACTCCTGACTTCTAGGGTTAGGGCCTCTACAGACACAATCCAAATTAAATTTGCATTAAAATATTAATCCCTTACACCTTTGGTAATATCAAAATTAAAATCTAAGAAAATATTTTTTGATGGATTATTAAATCCCCATAATGGAAATAAAAATTAATAAAATTTCTTTATTGTATGTATATACCTCAATAGAAATAAACAAGTACTTAATAGGGCATATGTCTCAAAAAAATAAACGCGAGACAAGAAACTCTTTCCCTACTTCATGTTTTAATTCATTATGGTTCAAAAAATATATATAACGAATTAAAATTTTTTATAAATCTATTAATGAACCATATTCACACATATTATAAGAAATGTAATTTACTTATGATATATTATCAATAATTTTATTATCAATTATTTAATAAAATCAATGTTCTAAGTTATAAATGGTTCTCTTTCATGCATGTTTCCATTCTATAGGTCTGGGCCGTGTACATTGATCAAGGTTCCAAAATATCCATAATTTTAATCATTTAATTATTTTCATATTCAATCATTATAAATAATTTTATAACTATATAAAAAATTTCAGATGAGAAATGACATACGTCACATCGTGGGGATGGTAATTTATTCGTACACATGAGTTCTATTTCAAAATTTCAATCGATAATTCAAAGGAAATGAAAATTAAAAATAAAATGTATGATATAATAATTATATCATAAATAACATATATATAAATTAAATCTGTCCCTTTTACATGAAATATTAAGAGGAAATGAAAAATGAATCACATCAGTTCAATGAGGTGACAATACAAATGTACACAAAAATGTGGTTATCATTTTCCATCAGATGGGAATGCATGAAGGTAGATAAGATATTATATGTATAAAAAATAAATTATATCATAAATTTCATATATAATAATTAAACATATAATAATAACCACATATAAAATATGTCTATTGAAAGTGAAACACATCATTATGTGGTGGAGTTTGACCACATTTATGCATGGGTGATAATTTCACTTCCAACTTGATGGATGTGTGGAAAAAATTTATTATTCAATGATAATATTAAAATAAAAATATTTTATAATAAATTATTAACCAGGATTTTGTGTATAAAATATATTTATAGCGGTAATATGTAAAAAAATATTTGAAATAGATGAGTAATATGATTACAATTTCTTCAAGAAACTGCATCTGTATTTCATCCTAATCCTTCATAGTATGGTTTCAGGGTAATACCAAAAAAATATGTTAAAGATAGTGAATATTATAATTTATAAGGTTATCTATTTTATTTTATATAGTGATCATACATCATGAATAACAGAGAAGACATGTTCTATTTTATAAGTGTGTGAAAGGACACACATGGAATTATCTTAATGATTTTTAAATAATACAAATATAAAAAATGTCAAGTGGCACTAAATGAATATAATTTACATTTTAGGAAGTTATAATGTATAAATAAATTTAATTAATAATAGTTATAAATTTTTATGGGGAATCTTAATCAATATATTATCACTTAATCCCCACCCTATCCCTTTTTGACCTTCAAAGATATAACATATTTTTCAGCATGTAAGGGTCCAAAATTAACGTCTATGGTTATACATTCATCATTAATGGTCCATGTATGACCTTTTCAAACAATTTCAATTGTATTTGTTCCCTTTCAATATTTCTACAATTTTATACCTTGTAATAAAATATTAGTCAATATAAAATGTCATTAATGTCATTTTATTGCACTATTTAATTAATTTGACATCAATGATATCAATATTGAAATATACAATTATTATAAATGCATTTACCATAATTCATAATATATAATTACATATTAAATTAAGGGAATATTTAAATATGCCCAAAACATGTTAATTTTATTGTTTTTAAAATCATATCCCATTACTTTTTCTTCTTCCTACACAACCCTGTATCTATGTTGTGTAAGCATTTAAGGTAGTGATATCATCAAAAAATTAAAAAATAATTATCATAAAAAAACTATTTATATAAAAATAACTTTTTTTATTAGTTAATAAATTTTTTTATCCATACGAAAATATAAAAGTTATATTAAAATCAATAAATTGAAATTTTTTTATCCTTTAATTATACTTATATAAATATTTTAGTAAAATATATTTGGAATGAAATTTAGATAATTATCCACAAAGGATTTAATTTTTGACCCAAACTCATTAATTTGCATAAATTTATTTGATATAGAGATTTTTATGCCTTATCCTAAGATGTTAACTTCATTTTACCCTTACTAAGGTGGAAAGTATTTATCATAATTACTATTTATAATGGAAATAAATAAATGGAACCTATTTTAAAAATTTGGTCCTCCAAATTTTAATATGTAATACAATTAACAATGACACATTTTTATTTTTGTATGAATTAAAAATTTATTTAAATTCATAATATGTAATGAAAATAGTTTTCTTAAAAAAATTAATCATAACAATAAACTGCTAACAAATTCAAATATTATTTCTAATCCTGTATAATTTTTTAGATATTTTTAAACAAAATTGATTTTATTATAAATTAAATAATAATACATAATATAATGGAGCTTTTAAATTAATTTACTAGATAAATGGAAATTTTAATTACAAAAAACATTATTTTTAAATATTCATTGAAGAAACATTTACTTCAAACTATGTTTTAAGGAACCAGAATATACTAATGAATTACTATTATTCAATTTAATAATTATCACATAGTCGTGGGATTGGAGGGTATGGATATGATAATATAAATTATATTTTTTTTTATTCAGACACATATATAGATATATTTTGGTTATATGTTGACATAAATGAAAAGAAAGATTATTCGAAAGATAAAAGTGTTGATTTCAAAAAAATTGATTGTATGCATGGAATGCAACATTATGGTAAGAAATTAAATTAATCACTATTGATAAAATATTTTAATGAAAATTTTGGATAATATTTTCTTTAAAATATATTATCATACCTTTATTCATGTTTATTAATAAAAGAATAAGAATAATGGTATTTCATGATTCCAAAAACATTTTCTTCAAATTGGATTTTGTTTTATTTTTTGTGTGACATTTATAATTAATTTCTATTAATTATATAAATTGTATTTTAGAAGATGATATAATTTTTGAAAATATATTTTCATAATATTATAAGGTTAAATTAATGGGACTTTTTTGAAAATGTTGATCTTGAATGATAGTTAAAATTAATAATTTTTTCATATACTTTGATACTAAAAAATTATAATAATTTATGTTTGAATTAATAAATTATAATGCCTTTAAATAGAACAAATATATTTTTATAGAGTATAATTTTTCGTCAAACATTGTTTTGAATTTTGGAACTCATTATTGACTTTTTTGAACATAAGTTCCATATTATTCAATGTTAAAATTATTTTTATGTCTTTGTATTTAACAGTATGGTCGGAAGGATCAATTCTATTTCGTAATGATCTTAATTTCCAAAAAATTTATTTATTTATTAAATATCCAAAAAATAGTGAAAATAAACATGATACTATATTTCAAAGTAATATGACATAATGGTTAAATAATGTATTTTCCTAAAAATTGTTTTCCCTACACGTTGTCTTCATTTAATAAAAGTAATTTCTTTCCAATAAAGAAATTGATCCTTATGAAAGGTGTTAAAAATTTAGCATCATCAATTCAAAAAAAAATTACAATTCCTTTTTTCTTTTGGGTATATAATTATGTTATCTTGGTGAATAATTATGTTATCATGGTTATAATATTTATAATATTAAAAATACTTATTTAACTCCATGTGTGTCATTTCTATCACATATTAAAGGACACATCCTCTACTCCCTTATTCACAGTGATTGATCATTTTATTTCAAACCATACTGTAACTAATACCATCATACAATCATTCCCTTCAAAATAGATATTATTCTATTCCCCTTAATCCATCATAATATAAAATATGGTGGATGTCCAAATAGGTCCCCCAATGAAGAGGTAATAATATTACTCGACTTAGTCAGTGTTTATTAAATAATCAAATTTATATAAATGTGTTTTATCTATCATATCCTAATGAATCAAGAATCACCAATATAGTCAAATGTTATTATGATTACGGGGAAAATATTTTTCACCTCCATTCCATCAAATGAGAAATTAATTTATAACTCATACATACGTGTGGACTAAAACCTCCATGTAGTAATACGAGTCATTTTCCACACCCATATTTCCTGACCAGTTATTTTGATGTATTATATATATAAATTAGTTGTTACATAATTATTGTACTATATTTAATATATTTTATTAAACATCTTACCTTAATATTTGTTGGAAAAATATAAGATTTCTCATGTGTTCATGTGAACTACCAATTCCACAAAACAACATGATTCATTTATCAGTTTTTAAAATGGTTGTAATTATGATATATTTAATGAATATATATATATATAATTTATGCTTTAATTATAAATCAATATAAGTGAATTATTTTAAACAATTTTTTTCATTACATCGTTTATATATAAGAACATCCCTTGTGCGTATATGTGGACTTACATCTTCATTAAATGGTGTAATTTAGTTTTTTTTATGAAAATTATATATAATGTTGTAAAATATTATTAAATGATTAAATATGCAATTTATTTCCTGATAAATAGTATGTATATGATGAAACAATTACCAAGGTGATAATATAGGAACCATTGAACAAAAACTTGCTTGGAAAGAAAACTAAAATTCACTAAAATTCCTAATTGAATGTTAACATTTTTAATAAAATGTATAATTAGAAACAATACATGATAGTTACATAGTATTTTCATTATGAATAAGGTTTGTGAATATATGTATAATAAATCAATATTTATAATATAATAGTTATGTATGTATTTGAAGAATGTCCCCCTAGTGGAAACAGAGGAATTCAACCAGTTTTATTCCAATATATTTTTCAAACAGTTGGTATATTGGTTTTACACCAACCTTTCCCAACGGTTTGACCAAACTGTCAGTATACTTGTTTTTGAATCCTCATTTCCCAATGGTTTCTGTAAATCATTGGGAAATCATTAATTTTACTAATATATACCAATGGTTTTAAATAACCATTAGTAAAGAATATATTTCCCAACATGTTGAGCAAACCGGTGGGAATGTTTTTCCCCAAATACACAGCAGCTCGAGTTATCCCATCAGCTTGATTGGAGTCCTAAACATAAGGTTTCCCGAAGCACTATCTATAACCTAGGCTATGAAACTCCTTCCACCTAATAGATCCATCTTAAATCCATTAATATTTTAGTTCTAAACATCAACTTGGTATGTTCTACATTTTTTTAATGTACTCCATATATTTTTGTTCTGAATTTTTTTATTTGGCCTAAACCATAGGCCTGTTAGTTTTATGGCATGGTATAAACAATAAGTGAACTATGAATTGTTTTTTATTTTGGTTCTAAGCATCATGTGTGATAATTTTTTGAATTAAATTTTGTTTATGTCTTTATACCCACTTCTTCTATACAGTTTTCGTGAACCATATGAACTTATAGAGGTATTAGTGAATCCCCAATCAAAGATGATAAATGGTTTATTTAGTCATATTGTCTTGATGTGGGTAATGGATATAAGGATGATCCCTATGAAGATATTAGGTATAGATGGGGTAGTGGTGAAGGTGGTTTTCCATTTTTCTTATTGGGGTGATATTGTAGTTTCTATGTAATTTAGATTAGTTGAAAATTGGATAAGGATTTTTCATTTATTGTTTTTTTATGAAATAATGGGATGCAAAGTTATATTGAGGATGTATTGGGTGTTGGTTGGGTGATGGATTGGAATTAAGATGTTGGTTGGATTGCATATAGGATATTTTAAATGTATTAAATGGGTATTTACTTCCCTGAACACCCCCACCCCCAACCTTGGACAACCTTCCCCCACCCCCTAGTCACCCCACACCCTTGGAAAGCCCCCCTCCCCCTGGACACCCCCACCACTAGGACACCCCCACTACAAGACACCCCTCACCCCTGGACACCCCTCGGACACCCCTTGGACAACCTTACACCACCAGGGACATCCGACCTCCCCCACAGCCTATGGACACCACCTTGGACACCACCCACCCCCTTGACACCCCCACCCCATTGGACAACCATCGCCCCCTAGAAAACTCGACCGTCTGGATACCCCCACCCCCGTGGACATGCCCACCCCTAGACACCCCAACACCCATTGGACTCCCCCACCCCCTATACACCCTCCACACACATAGAAATCCCCCATCCATGGACTCCCCCACCCTCGGATACCCCCACCCCTGGATATCCCAATCCTTTAGGAAACCCCCCTTGGGTATCCCCCATCAACACCCCCACCCCCTTAGAAACAACCCCGCCCCTGGACATTACCCCACCCCCTGGAACCCCCCCCCCCCTCCGGAAACCACCATGCACCATGAAAACCCCACACCTGGACACCCCCATCCCCTTAGATAGTCCCCACCCCTAGAATAGCCCCACAAACCCCTGGAAATCCCCACCCCCTTAGGAAAATCCCTCCCACTAGACAAACCCCACAACCCTGGATACCCCACCGCTTGGACAGCCCCACTGGACACCACCCCACCTCCTAGAAACCCCACCCTATAGACCCCCAACCCCACACCTAGACACCCCACACAAAGAATTCATTGACATTGCGTATTAGGTGTTATGAAATCTCTTATCTTTTCAAAGTACTTCCATTTTTTAGCTTGATTTACTTTTTTAAAAAACTCTGTTTACACATTATGCATCTTCGATGAAAAGTATTCAATTTGTAATATCTTGAAAATTTTTCAATCAGGTATATGGTGTGATATTTTATGTGAAAAATGAAAAAATTACATAACACATTTCACATCAAATTTAGGCACAATTAACTGAATTAGTATATCTTCACATTGTTTTAATAATAAGGTATCAACCTGGGTGTAGTTCACTACATCAATTAGAAACCCCTTCCTTTATGGATATCAAAAATGGGGATAGATTATCCCATTTTGCAAATAAATTTCAATCTCATCATTTGAAATATCCTTGGACTATGAATAATTATACTATTCCTTGTGGAACCATAATCTTATAACATAAAACACCTCTTACATCAATTTAATCATTCTTCGATCACGATCCACATATATGTCTATCATGTTTCAATCCCTGGGGAACTTTTTACAATCATTTTCATATTATATTTCCAATTTATTCAGAATATATATTATGAATAACACTAAAATAATCTATTAAAATATAAAATTTCATTAATCTAAAAGGATATCAACATTTGAATAATTCTCCTCCATAACTATACATGATCTAGTACACTCGTGTATAGATCCTAATAAAAAATAATAACCTTCCTTGAAAATTCTTTTTGGTCTCAACACACTATCCATATCTCTTGTGTTTAAGTTATTACATATTTTGTTAAATACTTGAGAATAATGGAATTCTTCTCCTTCAAAAGCTCATGGATTTGAAATCTCTTCTTCTCTTTGAAACATGATGTATAAGACTCTAAAAATTATTCCATATATTATATATGTTCTCTCAATTTGAAAATCATTCATGGTTTTATATTTATAATTGATGTCAATATCTTGGATTTATATTAATTTAAAGTAATTTGTTATAAATATAGTATTTTTTCATTATTCTCATATATAATAGTTTGTTCTTTATGTTTCATATAAAGTGAACAATTATCATTTACATGAATATATTTTTGATTAATAATCAATCATATTGAATTTATTTTTACGATATGACTTACAACAATTTTTTTAAAGAATTGATAGTAAATGGATGTATGCAACCTATCGAATCTCAAGAAATTTTCAAAACAATTTTGAGAGATTTTTATATATTTTATTTCACATTGCGTCACATAGTGGTCACATATCGTTCCCATGTTATAATTGTGTTGGAATTCCTTGGTTGATCTGTGAAGAGAGGGCTACCGTATAACCAAATATGGTCTTCAGAAAAACCAATATGTGTGGTTTCACAATTGGAAGAAAATTAAAACTAAAATAGATGATGATACAAATTAGAGGAATGGAGTAGAGCATTTGAAATATGATCTATTTCAATTTATTTTTCATCATTAAAAAGAGGGGATTATGACCTAGGAAGACTTCGATATGAGCCCACATGATGCCCCTTTAATTTTGTGTGATTTAGAAAAAATTCTGCCTCCATCAATGTTTCAAATTCATTGTGCATTAGACTATTCATATTAAAAAATTAATTCTTAGAGGACATATTTTATTTTATTGGATTTATCCAACTGAATGAAATATTTACACATTAATGTATTATTTCTGAAATAGGAATTGTCCTAAAGGTTGTATCAGGGCCAGTTACTTGTCTCTAGAATGTATGTATTTCTGTAATATGTATTTGTCTAATCATACTAAAAGAATAAGCAGACCTATTAAAAATGAATATGAATGGTAATTGAAAATTGAACCTTGTTTCACATCACCTCCTCAATCAAAAGGAATTCATGGATCACATACATTGATGACATTAATTCATGAAGAACAGAGATGCCACATCACACAATTTTCATCAACATTGATTTTTTCGATGAATACATCAAGTATGTAAATTTAATATGTATATCTTACATATATATCTGATAAAATATTTTGTATTATTATCTATATGGAATATAAAACAATGATAAAAAGAATTCATCATTATTTATCTTTGAGAAAGAGGGATACATTTCATAGAAATGAGTTTTTCTACTTTGTTAAAATTTAAGGTATAAATATTACTATTTAAAATAATCAAATAAATATTTAATTATGTTTAATATTAATTTATATTTTTGGTATTGAGTTTTCCTGCTGACATTGACTTTGTGGAAATATGAGCATTGGATTTTGGTTATAATACCGGGGTTCATGACTGTAAATAAATTTTTATCAATTGGTACAAATATATTATCACTGAACATGCAATGAACATGAGAAAACTACATGTTTGTGTTATGGTTACTACAAAAATAGACTATAATTCTAGTGCATTTGATAGTAGAATGATATTTGAAAATGAAGGTTATTATGGAGTCGTTGAAATAATAATAATATTGGATTATAACTATCTTGGATGAATCACGATGATTAAATTCCATTGGTTTGATTTGATGATGAGGTGTGGCACATTAATTGATGATTTTGGATTTTGAGTAATTGATATGACACTCACTCTTGGTACTGATGAACCATATGTATTTTCAACAATGGAGAAAAAAATATTTGTCAAATAACATATTTGACCTGAATTTTGTGTCATTATTGATGTAATTCAAAGACATATTTTTTATGATGGTGATGATTGAATTGACACTATCCATAATTCCATTGGAAATAATCCATTTATAACTCTTGTTGACTCCAATTTCTCAATGGACAGAGATGAATATAAACATTATATTGTTGTGGAATATATATAAAATTATATGTCCTTGTTCTCAATTTTTTTGCTTTATCTCAACATGGGTTGTTATGTTTGGTACTATAAAAATTGATTTAATATTGTTTAAAAATATGTTTTATCTGGCTTGAATTTTATGTCAATTTTTAATGTTTATAGGTTGCAATATTATTTTAATTTCATTTTCAAATTTGTATTTGAACATTATTCAAACCGACGAAATCCAAAATTTCTATCATGGTGGAAATTTCAATTCTTTATTGACCATGTATAAAATTATTATAACTCTAAGACCTCCCATTAAAATTTTACAAGATAATAAACATGACGGATTGTCTTCTTCTGCAAAACATGTATAGAACCTGCATCATCTACCTAAACTAACGATATTAAATTTTATCTTAATTCCGACCAGTGATGTACCCATTATAAATCAGGTAGATATATTATCCTTTATAATATTTTTTACATCATCATTTCCATCTATCATACGAGTTTAATCATTTATAATATATATGTCGCAGAATATTTTAGAGGCATTATTCAGTATGCTCTATCATTTGGACGTTGAGTGAAATAATTCCTCAAAATCAGTGTTCTATAATTTTAATATACTAATGAAACTTATTAAATAACTATCCTACTCAAAATAAAATTTCATTATTATATATTATATGATTTATTGAACTCATTATATATTCATTCACGATCACCTAAAATAATGGATTGTTAAATTTTCCATTAATCCCCCTATTCCATCTCATTTTTTTTGGTTTACACATTAGTTAACCGACTCTAATTACTTCTATATTTATTTTCAAAAAGACGAAATTCATCCAATTGAACAGAGGTGAAAAAAATTTGATAGAAAACAATCTTCATAGGGATGAGATTATAATTCCACCACTACTTCCTCTAGTGAGTATTTTTTTCAAATATATATATTTATATAATATATAACGTCACCTGATAAATTTTGGGATTAAACGTTTTGTAGGATCCACCTCTTGGGCCTCAATTATTTGATGAGCAGCCTAGTAGTGGTCCTAGTATAGAGGGTGTTCGTACGAGGGGGGTGGTATGAGAGCATGTTGTTCTGGTCAGTGTACCCTGTTAGACTTTTCCCCTCCCACTAACATACCATCTATCCCACATTCTGATCCTCGTCACATTTTAGGGACACATGAGATATTTATGGCTCCCATGTTTTCACAACCCTTTACATCTTCATACCCTCACCCATCTTTACCATATCTGATGTTGATTCCCACTCCCCATCTAACATTCAACCATCCATCTATGATATCTTCTATTTCTTATACTTCATTCAATCAGATCTTCTATATTCCATCTTCTTCATCTCCCAATTCACCACAGTCTGTCCTTGTGGTGCATACATTGGGACCCACTCTACCTATACAAGGTGTTACGTTAGTTTCAGAAGATCCAGCGTCGCCCATTGATCAAATATCCATAGTTATATTTATAGAACCCTAACAAATTTTAATAGCATTATTTATTTTCATTATAACATGTATTGATAAAATAAATTTTTTCTTTAATAGTAGGTATATCTATTTATAGAAGGCATGGGAGCGGGCGTACACACATGCATTCAGTGTGGAACTTCTTCACAAAGTTGATGGTGGACTATAATGAAGACAATCAAATGATTTTAAAAAATAGGGCAGAAAAGTTGGTGTTGTTTTGCGACACATGACAAATACACTGATATCATTCTTATCTGCTCACTCTTATGAAGAGAGTTTCCATATTTATTTAAGGATAATGCTTGGGAAGATATATGGGTAAAAAAAACATCAGTATTTAATGCAATATATTATTTTTTTATTTATAAGAATTGATATTTTGGTGTCATCTTCAGTTTAATTTTCTCAACAGAGAGGGTACACGGTGAGCACATATAAAAGAATTAAGTGGGATTTGGAGAGCCTATAAGCATGTGTTTTATATTGTATGGTGTTCTAGAGTTGGCACAGAGTTAGTTGAGGTACGTTTCATGTATGATTTTCTCATATAATAGCTTCGAAAGATGATCACTCAATGCATGAGTATCCATTATAAGCTATTAATCACATTTGAGGTATTCAAATGTAAATTTTCATATTATTCATTAACACAAAATTTTTTATTAATGAATATTATTTAGGATTAAACCATAACAAAAAATTTGATTCTATGATGTTCCTCCACACATTGGGATATAATATGATGTCATATAGTGAGAGGAAGTATGTATGATAGTTTATAATTTTTCTTTAGGAAATGCACATTCAATTGTTTCCTCTACTGTTTTTTATTTCTAAAGTTGACATATAATATTAGTTAGAAAATAAATCATTAGAATCATATTTTTAATTATGTATTCCAACATTCAATTTCATTATAGTGGCATAAATTGAATAGTCAAGACATGTGCCATGAGAATAACTATTTTTCTCGAGTAGAACAATGAATGATGGTAGTATAATTAATAAACCGACAAAGTAGAAGATTATATGTTATTAATTGTTGATTTTTAATGATAATAACTATTTTGTAACTTAAAATTATATTAATATTTATAACATGATATTTTCGAGTCCCTTAATGCCCAGCGACCTGGATATTTTGGGCCAAATGATCACTCACATCCGGTGTTGGGAGATGAGCACCCTGGCATAGTGCACTACTGACCTGGGAAGAGTATTGTCTCGAAGATGTATTTTCTCTCCTTAGGTAAAAGTTGTAGTGAAAAAAAAATTTAGTTTGATAAGGAATAGGCAAAACATGTAGGAAAAAGGGATACATTGATGGTCGAATAGTCTTCTAGGGAAAACTGCATTTATGATACTCATAGATGTTTTACATCTAACACATCCACCAGAGGCCAACACATCTTGTGATGAAAATATTAGGTCAAGGAATTCTATACATAGTGCACTGGGTGGATGTTTAAGTGTAGGTAAATATTGTTGAGAGAAACATGCTGAGGTAGAGGAGGATGGTGATGATGAGGCTGAGGTGGTGTAGGAGGGAGAGTAGTAGTCTGAGGCGGAGGAGGAGGAAAAGGAGGAGGAGGAGGAGGAGGCAGATGAAGAGTAAGAGGGTGAGGAGGAGGGCATTGAGGGTGGGAATGATGACGAGGATGACAATGAGGATAGGGATCAGGCTGATGATGGTGGTGGTGATAGTGATGGTGAGGAGGGACGGATTGATCCATTCCATTTTTTGAATTATATTACTTACATTTAATGTTTGATGATTTGTTGTGCCTAAATATATGTGTGATTAGGTAGGTCTCATTATCTTTATATCCTTATCTATAGATAATAAATAATGAAATGATGATTTCATGTGAGTGAATATATGGTTGACTTATTCACCCCTCCCCTGGACAACCCCCACCCCTTTGGACAGCCCTCCAACACCAGGAAACCCCCACCCCCTAGACACCCCAATTCATGTGAAAAACCTCCCCACCCCATAGATATCCCTGCCACCCCTCATCCCCCACCCCCTGGAACAACCCCACCTCAGATTTCCCCAACACCCATGGACACCCACACCACCATGGACGACCACCACACTCCCCTAGACACAACCACCCCCTTGGACATCCCCCACCTCAATGGACAACCCCACACCATGGACACCCCCACCCCAAGGACATCCCCTCCCACTAGATAGCCTCATCCCCCTTCGACACCCCGCCAGACACCACCCCTCATCTTGGACACCCCGCCCCCTTGGGATCCCCCCAACCCTGGACAACCTCCATCCCTTTCAAACCCTAGCCCCGTGAACACCCCCACCCCCCGAGACACCCACATCACTTAAACACCTCCTCCCCTTGGACACCCCTGACAACCCATGGATACCCCACCCCCAATACCGTAATCACCCCCATGGATTTCCCATTCCCCTCCCACCCTAGACACCCCCATTCCTTTGATATCCCACCCGGACACCCCCGGACACCCCCGGACTCCCCCAACTACCCCTTGACACCCCACACCCTTGGGAATCCCCCAGCTCACCAGACACTCCCACAACCATGGAATTCAACCCCACCCCTTTTGGACACCCCTACCCCTTGGAAATCCCCCACCCCCTAGACCCCCACCCCCTAGACTCCCCACCACTTTGGGCAGCCCCCACACCCCCTGTACACCCCCACCCACTTGGAAACACCCCCACAACACAGTGGACTCCCCCACCCCACATATATACACCTTACCCCTGGACACCAAGTGGACCACCCCTACCCTTTAGTCCACCCCACCCCTATGAAAACCCCATCCCACTAGGTCACTCTCACCCACATGGACTACCGACCCACCCCTAGAAAACAATCGCCCCGTGGACACTCCTTGGACACCAACCCACCCTTAAGACACCATACCCCCTTGACACCCCCACCCCCTCAAGCAGACCCCCCCGGACACCCCACCCCTACACCCCCACCCCCATGGACATCCACCACACTCCTGGACAATCCCCACCCCCAAGGACAACCCCCACCCTCTAGACACCCCCACCCCGGTGGACATCCCCCACCCCCTGAACATCCCCCACCACCATGGAAACACCCCCACCTACATGGGAAGCCCCCCAGACACCCCCACCCACATGGACTGCCCCCCCCCCCAAGACACCCTCACCCCTACCCCCTGAACAACCCCCCACCCTAGACACCCCACCACCTTGGAAAGCCCGCACTCACCCCCCACCGCAGGAAACCCCACCACATGGAGTCCTCTATCCCCTAGAAACCCACACCCCGGGACACCCCCACCACCTGGACACCACCCCCCCTGGACACCCCTCACCCCCCATGGATAGCACCCCCCACCCCTCACACCCATAGACACCCCCACCCCCATGGAAATCCCCCCCAGACAGCCCCAACCCCCACCCCTGGACACCCCCACCACCTTGGACATCCCTCCACCCCCTCAACACCCCTCGTGACACCCCACCGCCATAAAAATCCTCCACACCCCACTGGACCCCCCATGGACAACCCCACACCAAATGGATACCCCCAACCACCATGGACACACCACACCCTTTGAAAGAGATCCCACACCCCCTTGGACATCACCACCCCTTGGATAGCCTCACCCCCATAGATATCCATAAAACCCCTTGAAACCATCACTACCTTGGAAATCCCCCCACCCCATGGACACCCCTCACCCCCTTGGAGAACCCCCACCCCTATGAAATCCCCCCTGGGAAACCCCCTTGGACACAACCCCACTCCCTTAGACACCCCACCACCTGGACATCCCCCCACCCCACCCCTAGACAACCCCACCCTCTTGGACACCCCCCTCTGACCCCACCCACCCCAGGGACACCCCCAACCCCAACCCCATTGGATCAAATTTTCAAGTGTTGTGTTTATGGAGATGTTTTTTTTCGGGGTGTTCAGGTTTCTGGTGCTGTATTTTATTGGGTGTAATGGTGTTATTCTGAATTCTTTATAATTCTCTAGAATTTCCATGGTGCTATTTTTATGGAATACAATTTTTATCATATTTGTCTTCATTGCTGTTATTTTGAATATATATAGTATATTGAAATTTTTGTTAATTTTCTATGAAATTGGAGGTTATTAATTATGAAAGTTATTGAAGATAAGGATGGTACATCCTAGTATTGGAATTATATAAACTCTATGCCAACAATTTCACCCCATTGGAATTGATGTGAAAATAAAATCTATACCCATAGTTTGATAAAAGTATTGGTAAATGTCTATATCAATGGTTTACAAATCTTTGGTATAGATATGTTAACTAAATTTTTACTAAAGAGTTATATAAAACATTAGTAAAAGTATTTACCAATAGTTAAAAAAATGTTGGTATATATATAAACTGAGTAAAGTTACAATGGTGTGTAAAACCATTGGAAAAAAATTTATACCAACAGTTCTATAAAACTATTTTTTTAATGTGTTGAAAGATGAAACACCCCAACAGTTTTTGAATAACCGTTGGTATATTTCTATCACCATCTCTTAGTTTCCAAAAGATTGGACAACTGTGCCTATATATTATACCAATGGTTTTCCATCATATACCAACAGTTTAAAACTATTGGTATATCATAGATTTCATGTATTGATCGAACTCTACGTAAGTTATTTATGTTTAAACTACATTTTAAATCTGGTTTTTTATTATTGAATTTACATTGTGGTGTATAATAAAATAATTATCAAATAAACCCTTTAAATTTTATTATCCTTTTTATATTTTGTTAATTTTTATGTTTTTGTACAATTTTCCACTATATGGTGCTCAAAATTGTCGATAAAATGTTTTAAAAAAATTTGAACATATTTATCCTGTTTTGGTTGGGAATATTTCCCCATTATATGAAATTTCGTAAAATATTTTCATCATTTTTTTATTATTCCGAAATTAATTTTGAAATTATTATTATTCCCATGTTGGGAATTCTATAAAAAAAATTTCATAGAATCTTCTGGTCTTTTTTTGAATGATGTTGTTTTTACCAAAGGTGTGAACAAAATTATGGTTTTTAATTATTATGAAACGAATAGAATTTACCATTTTTATTAACATTCAATAATTATAATAATTATTTACCATTTATCAAGTTTATTTTCAATTTCAAAATATTTCACTAATATTTTTGAATATTTTCATATTTTAATTAAGTTATTTTAGAATAAAAAAGTTATTTTCCTCATGAAATATTCCATTGATATTTTAATGTTGTTTTTCATTTATGATAAGTTATTTTTATGTAACATATTCTTGACCAAACGAATGTTTCAATGATTTTTTCTAGATTATTTATATGGATGGTTTATTATTGTGATGATGGGATGTTTTCAATACTAGTGTATTTTTCATTTAATTATAATGATATATAGATTGATTTTTTGATATTCATTCATACAAATGTATGGGTTTTATTATGTCACGTGTTGAAACATTATATTTAATGGATGAGTGATTAAATTATAAATTAAATATGGTTAGTTATAGTATAAATCGTGGGAGGGTAGTAACATTATAAACTTGATATTGGATAGTTCATTATAACCCCCCAATTGATTTTTGTTTTTATGAAGGAGGTGAGAAATACCTATATCATGGAAGAATTATGAAACATTCAATTGTTTATGTAGATAATGAAATTCTCATGGTATACGAAGTTAAAAAACTCTTATATGATGATAGAAACAAATACATATAAGTTACTCATAATATAATGATTTAATTTTCATTTTTTGTTTATTCTATTATTAAACTATGATACCCCGATATATTATGATGTTTTTACAATATTTTTATTAGGCTAAAAAATTCTGATGACAATTTTATATTTTTATGATATTCTCTAAAGGATCATGGTTCATTATTGATGATTCTGAACACTTATTAATTTATATTTTTTTTAAGAAAAAACCATATTACGTGACTTATTATTAATGATAATTAAATGATTTGGTATGACTTTGTTATGTTATGATCATGTCCTCAAAACCACAAAAACACTTATAATCATGATTGGTATCTTCTATGTTTACCCTTGGAAAGCATCTGATGTCACTCTTTATTATGTTAGGATAATCCAAGGGTTATTATTAATGGGTTTTATTATGAATTTTTTATGAAAAGTAAAATGACAGAAGAATATTCAATGTTATATTGAAGACCATTTATGAGATAATTTGATTATGTATATTGTCTCCAATGTAACTAAAACATTATGATCGTTATGAATGTCTATTTAAGAAATTATTTGAATGTTAATGTAAAATAATGTAATTTGTATGTATGTTACATTCATGTCATCTAACATTAAATATTTATTTTTAATTATAAAAATATATATTAATTTTTTAAAACCATTATACATATTTTGATATTTTTTGATATTATTATTATTCACGCCTTTAAATTTAAAAGCTTGGTTATAATGGTTATATTTATATAATATTATTTCAATAATACATCAATGTTCACATAAATCTCAATATTGAATTTTAATAAATATATTGATCTTGGTATTATTTTAAAATAATACTTTAGGAAGTTAAAATCTAGCCCTTAAAAAAATATCACATTTTAAATTTTTAATTATCACTTTCTAGTATTTCTGTATCCTGAAATTGTAAAAATGTAAAATTATAATTATATCATAATAACTAATTTCAATTACACTACTTGGAAACATAGTATTTTCTAATTTTTTATATATAAAACTAAATATATATCACTATATAACACTTTATATTACCCAAAAATTATCTTAATTGTTGATATTGAATTTTACCTAAGAATAGATATATTTTTCTTCCTATTACATTAGTTGAGGAAATCATTTACTATATATGAAGTGACTAAATGATTTCATTCCAAGTCATAAGAATAACTTCATTGAATAATTTTTCTTCTAGTAGATTTAAATAACATATTCATCTCAAACTCTATATGATAAATAACCATGATAAATTGTTTTCATATATATTTGTAACTCCCTAACCCTAGTAACCTAGAGTCAATTCATTATTACATAACATTAGAAATACCATAAAAGATCAAGTCTGGAAAGATCAATTAGTTTAGTAGCTTTGGAAGTAATAGATAGATTCATAAGATTTATATTACAACATAAAATGGAAAAATACAACAAAATTGTTTCTATAGAAAACACAGAGATCCCAAAGACTATCCATGTAGGTCAGTCATAATATAATTCTTCACATACTATGAAAAATTTAACATATAAATTGGTGAGCTCAAATGCTTAGTAAGGATAACAATATAGCAAAAACCTTCATAAATAAGCATAAACATTTAATGTAATATATAAGACTAAAACCAAATCCATTTAAACCATAACATCAGCATAATATGGAAACGACAGAAATAAAATAATGTCATTTACTTATTCACATGAATATTGTACTAGTCGAATAATCACATGCAATATCAATAGCAACTTTCATAATGATGGAATGAATAGTGCCAAACTTCATAACCACATAGTCATGGACTTGTGTCTTGAATACAAATACGATTATGTCAAGGCTTTGTTCCAATACACTAGTTTGTCTCATGAGACCTACCGATGCATCGAGAAACTATAGCGAGCTTCACCCATCAAAGACTAATTCCAATTCATTCCTCATATGAAAAGGTTTAAACATAACATAAACATTCTTATTAAAACTAGCATACGAAATGTCAAAACATTATCCATAAAACATGAATTGTATTAAAATAACCCATCCACAGTCAGAAATATCCCAAAAACCTCAATATAATATGGATGTTTTGTTTCATAATAAATCAACATCAAATAAACATAAAATACATCAAAGGATGATGTCATAGATGAAAGAAAAACCATTTTTAGATAAATATCTCATTCTATTTTAAAAGCATTTAAAATTCAAATAATTAAAAAAGAAAAAATTTATATTGGAAATATTCTTATAATATTCTTATAAAGGACCTTGTTTGGAAAATGGAAGAACGATACCTTTATAAACATATTATAAAAAGTCAAAAAATGGTATAAATGACATTATCTCATATTCTATAATATTTTAATAATGTTTCGAAATATATTTTTATGAAACATGGATGTGCATGTTAAAGAGGTCCAAGTAGATAGTTATATAAAAACAATCTCGGATAATAAAGAGATTGTGAAATTAACCCTTACCTTGTAATTTTACGTTGTTGAGGGTAGGTTAACCTCTTTTATAATGGTGAAATAATCATTATTAAATTATAAAAATATCAAATACATTAATATGATATCATATATGATCTTTTAACATTTCTTTGTTAATAATATCTTAGTATAATCATTGTTTCAGGTCTTAACTGATTTTTTTCCTTTATATTATTTGTTACGTAAGTGAAGTTTTTTTGGGATAGGATGTATACTATTCATATTCATAATGATATTAAGTCTTTAAAAATTATTTTTAATCATCTAATGAAAATTAGTCTTGAATGGATACGATGGTAATGAATCTCATCACGTTCGTGGAGACGGTAATCCATACGTACGCACGAGCGACAATATAATTCTATTGATATTAAAATGATTTATAACTGGATGGTAAATCATATATACAGAATAATTATCATGTTATTTTTATTATTTACATCAATTACACATCATTATTATAACATTCCAAATAATAATTTATTGAATAACAATTACACCACGTCGTGGAGATGGTAAGACGTACATACGCACGTATGGTGACTTTTCATTCAAAGGATAGATAGAATAATGAATTTTTATGTAACATATTTATAATAAAATAAGTGTTTAAATAATATACTGGATTTATTATTTTATATTGGAAATTAAAATGAAAAATGAAGTGTAATAAGAAAGGAACTTGAAAGGGATGATGAAATATTTATCTCTTCTCCGAGTTCTTCATTTTGATTTGATCATAATGGATCATTAGGGTGTCTGTATAATTAAAGGATGTCCTCTATGATTAAGGTAGGAAAGTTTAGAGGGTATTAGGGTAGGTTTTGGATGATCCAAATGGCTTTTATGGTGTGAATTATAGAAAAGTGGAAGTGCCCTTTTATAAGAGGGGTGAGGGGCACCGTAGAAAAAGCTAGAAATAATATTTTATAATAAAATAATTTTCTGTTTCTAATGGATCCAAAATGGATTCATTAATTTATAATTTGGGGATGGGTCTAAAACACTAAACTAATAGGTTTTAGACAGGTTTGGTTCACTATATTTAATTTATCTTTTAGATTTAACTCTTAGTTAAATAGTTTGACATTTATCATGACTCATTGTATTTTTATATTATATGGTTAATAAACATACTATATACTTCCTTGAGAACCCCAATTAGTACATTAATGACACACCTATCATTATATATGTATTTTGGCCAATCCATAGATTTTTAGGAATAGAATATCAATTAATAATATAATATTTTTTTAAACTCTTTTGTGTCAATTTTTACACTATTTGGTATTTTGTTTTTTCTAAATTCATAAAAAAATTATTACATCGAAATAAAATTCATCTAACCAACCATAATATGACATATTGACCTACAAGATTAGTGAAATTCATAAAAAGTATCAAATTACATTTTTTGGGATATTTATAATATCAATTATTTTAATATTTCATTAATACGATAATTACTACATCATCATTGTGTCATAAATAAATTTAATTATTTATGTTCTAAAAAATATAAATAAAATACCATTATGTAGGAAATCATTTTATATTTCTAATGAATATTTATAGTCTAATTTATCATATGTGTAACCCTATATTAAATATGTATTATTTGTTAATCACTGAATTTAACACTTTTAACTCCTCTTTGAATTAAATAACAATAAATGTCTTAATCTAATCCATGTGGACCTAAAGGATCATATTTTATTACTAAGGTTTTTTTTGGTCAAATTAACCATATCCAAAATAATTAGGACATGGTTTAGGGTACTAATAATATCATCTTTCCCTTAATTACCATATTTACTTTGAATCGTGGTAAATAAAAGTAAAAAGCTACTATTCAAAAAATTTATTGTCATCTTATTGAACAACATTTTACACACTGATATCAACCGCGTCTCTCAAGTTTTTGAAATTCAACTCATAGATGTGGTAAAAATATGTTTTATGTAAAATTGAAAATGCTCCTAGGAGGTGGGTAAAATACGGTAAAAAGTTCATAAAAATTTTTATATATCTAAAATTATTATAAACTGAAAGCAATGGATTAAATTGAACATATATAGGTATTATGTATTTATTTTTACCTAAAATAAATTTAAATAAAATAAATCACAATTTAAATAAAAATTCGGTTTTAAACTATAACTCAGTGTTTTTCACTATTCATTAAAAATTGAAAGTTTTCAGAAAAATACCCAAAATTCACCCTAAGCTAATTTCGATATTTTATATCCAATAATGAAGTCCATTTTGAATGATAAATTTTTTAAAATTTCAAAAATTGTGTATTACTATTCATGACAACTAGTTTGATTGGTTGTGGTGTGTTTGAACTCAATTTTACGTACAACACACACTATTGAGTTATTCAAAGCGAAGATACTGTGGAAGCATGGGGTGTTACAATACGGAACTAAATGTTACATTTAACTATTCATAATATCTATAAAAGAATGAGAAGTCATTCCTCATTTCTATATATGTATTTACAAAAATCATAATGGTTAGCACAAGTCTCCAAATATAAATTAATATGCCAAAACCATCCAAAAAATTCATATTAATGATAACCAATATTCAACAAAATTCATTATATAAAAAACTACCCTTAAATAACATCAAAATATATCAGAACAAATTTTTAATCTGTAATATTAAAATGATTTGATATCATGTTCTTCCATGATGATCATAATTTTTTTCAATTAATAAAAATAAATCCCAATGTCATATAATAAAATTTTGTATTCCCTAATCATATAATCCCCCCAAAATATGCTATTCATCTACCTAAATTTCTATATTCACTATAAATCCCCAATTAAATCACATGTGCTTTAAACAAATATCTCTATTAAATCTATCAAATTTACATTATCAACAACAATTATATTTCTATCCCATCCTAATATTATTATCTCATTATTTGGCATAAAGTAAGGGTTATCTTTTACTCGATCACGAGTTTCAGAAAAATATCATCTTAAAATTTAATTAATTTTTGATTTTATTTGTATGATTCAATGTATATTTGAAAACGATTAATGAAAAATTGTTGTAAAATAATAAATAGATTTTTAAGAATTTTTATAACCATAATATCATTGTTAAAAAACTTAAACTCCATCATTAATGGATCATAATACATAATCCTATCATTAATTCATCATTTTTATTAAACAGTTAACTATTATTTTGTATATTTTCCATTTATCCATTATTAATTTCATATATCATTGGTAGTATCTTCACCATCAATTGTAAAACCATTAATCAATAAACCTTATTGATCCTACAGTTGAGATTTTTCAATTGGTCATAAACTTATATAATTCCAATACATTCCACATCTAAAATATTAAAACATAAATTAACCATTATGTTAAACAGTATTACAATCCACTATATTAATCATGATTTTATTTTTCTTTTGAAATTGACCACTTAATTCAATTTGTTTTTCAAGAATAAGAATTTTATTATTCCTTTAAGATGTTACCTTTAGTGATTAATTCCACATTTCAAATATGGGTAAATTTAATATTCATAATTATATGGTCTTTATCACATTTACATTAATAACAACCCATTTTTTATTATTATTTGTATTATGATACTCACCTAGGTTCATGTTTTTAATCAGAAATATAGATGATATGTTTTAAAAAATGATGAGATTTTTCACACCAGTATATATTCTGATTTGTTTCACATTTAGAAATAAAATTATCATTTCATTAAATACCATTGTTTACATTATTCCTCCATATTCCATCCATTTAAAACTATCTAAATACATAATGTATGTATCACCAAACAATATTCAGAGTGGTAAATTGTAGTATCATGAAAATAAATATGGAGATGTCCTTATTTATAACACCTTCAAATCAACCTATGAAAAATTTTGGCTCACAACATATAACATTTAACTCATCATGGGTTGTCTTAGAATATATCTCATTAATCCATTATAATGGTTCATATTGATATTTTTAATTAACCAAATCATATCCATCATGAGTTTTTAGTCTGATGTGGAGTCTTATTCCCACTCATCATGCACATGTGATGTCCAATATAATAACCAATCCAATAAATTCCAATATTTACACCTAGGTTCATCTGTGTCCAATATACATCCACATCTATGTTTCTAAACATGGATGGATTTTATTTTAAAACTACACACTTTTATTTACCATAACCGAGGATATTCTCTTATAAATTGCCTTATCCAAATGGATCTCAAAAAATTTTCTAATCTTAATCACCGTAAATAACAAAAATATTCTCCAATACTAACTTGGGTGAAAAAATTATATATATATATATATATATATATTTTTTATGAATATTAAAAACCTATCATCGTTATAATTTCCCCATAATCATAAATGATATGTGTATTTGGAGAAAAAATACACAAAAACATATTTCTGGAATGATATTTGTCATCATTGAAATTTTTCTTCTATAATTACACCATTCATATAAATTCCATACTAAAAACCATTTTCATAACCTAGGGAAGGAAAATATAATAAAATGTGATATTGGATTCCTAGTAACTGTAAACATGGGAAATATCAATCAATGATCATATTCAATTTTTATATAATCATAAGTGTATGATATTATGTTCATATCTTTCAAAGATCTTACCCAACATATCGTATCTCATTAATATTGAGAGATTTTATAAATCTATTTTATTTCAAAATACATAATTTATAAGTGTGAAAAATCATTATTAATTAATTATAAAACAAGGGAGAATTTCTTAAGAACAATAAAATATCATTACAATTGTATGCAGAAATCATTACCATAGAAAAGAATAATAATATGTTGTAGTTTTCTTAAATCATCATTTAATAACCTAAATATAATAATTCCAATGTAATTTTAATAGTAACTATTTTTTGTTAACTACACAATATGTTAGATGTTTTTTGACACAACTGTATAATAGAAGTTTGGTAACATCATAGTTTATTTCATGTTTAGTAACTCTGTCATCTCTTTGGAGTTTCCAAACTCTATTATCACTTAGAATATTGTTTACTTAATCATCTCAATGTTTTTTTATAACAAAATCATCATTACCTAATTTATTGGATGACTATAATGGACCCAAATATCTCTAGGTTATAAGGTTATGACCCATATGTGATTTATTATGGAACCACCCATCATTAGTTTATAATGTAATCTCCCATCACATAAAGAAAACCATTCTTATGTGTTTCACAAGATAATAAAACATTCATCATTTCATTATAGGATTTTATCATTGATAATTACTTTAAAAGGCATCTATATGATTAAAAAAATAATTCCCTATGGAAAATAAGCATTCATTTTGAAATCACATATTTAAAATATGAAAATTTACACAGCATTGTAAAAAAATTTCATTTAAAATAAAAATTTAAAATATTTATCATAATATTTAATAGATTTATAATTCATGATAGTAGAAAATTTCATTCTTGTCACAATTATTGAATCTATTATTTTTTTACACCATTGAAAAAGGAACCTCTTTTAAAAAATATAGACAATATTAATTTTTAATCTTATTTAAAGAATGTAAAACCTAGGTAAATATATACATTAAGAAAAAATTTTAAAATATTAAAATAATTCTTGATATAATTTTAGAGAACATGAATATTGAGGAGTAAGATTCCTAACCAAATTTGGAGAAATTAGTTCTACCGTTCTTTAAAAAAAATTGGACCATATTCATTAAATAAGTTAATAAAATGGAACTGAAACATTATAATTAGCGAAATATTCCGAGGTAAAGATAGAAAAGTTTTATCTGATAAAGATTATATTCTTTCCCCAAATATAAATACAATCCTAAACTATCCCAATTAAAATGAGAATGAAACAAAAATCCCTAATAGAATTAGAAATTAATGAGTACTAATATTATAAATGGAATAAAATTATATGAATTTTAATATAACCATAATTTATATAATGATATTCATAAAATTATTTCACATGACTTATACGAACCACATAATAGAAATAAGAGTTGAATATGGAATATCTCTCTGAGAATTAAATATGAGACACGAGAAAAAAACTTTAAGTATCATCTTTCTCTATACATGTCACAACCTCTTATTTAAAAATAAAAAATTATTATAAGTTCAAAAAATAAATGAATTTATTAATATTATATCATAAATTATTTATTAATATCATTTTAATAAACATTTATTATATCTTTCTTAGAAAATATTCTTTCTGAGTGATAATTGTTTCTCTTTTCATGCAATGTTCTGTTATGAAGTACCTGTCCTTTTAAATTTTTATTGGCTGAATCATATAATTAATTTACATCAAGTAATAAGTATCATATTTATTCATATAAATGTACATATTATTGACCGTACAATGTGGTGACGATTAATGGATTACATCACTTCATTAACGTAATAATATGTACAAACAAATGACAACTGTTTCTTATTTTAATTTATGTATTGAAAAATAGATAAATAATGAAACCAATTTTAATAATCGTTTTCCAATTAAAAATATAATATATATTAATAATATTTATCCATATTACCATCCATGTAATGTTTAAATGATAAAAATTTCTTGTCTTCGTTGAGTTGGCATTATACACTTACATATGAGAAAATTTATCGCTTTCCAAATGGATGAGAAGATACGAAGAATTCGAATATATTATAATTATAGAATAATTATTATTTAATAAATATAATATATAAATATTAAATATTTCAAGATAATAAACCATGGAATATGGTGTTTGAAAATTAATCATATCACTACATCGATGTGGTAGTCCAAAAGTACACATGAAAAATACATTAATAAACCATTCGATGAAAATGAGGTGAAAATTTCCCCCCTATCATTATTACATTTAAATAATTTTATAGTAATATATTCATCATGATAGGTTATATGAAATGTATTTATAGATGTAGGGGGAAGAAATAATCTTTGAAATATCTGGGTAATATGATTAACACTTCTTTGAGAGTCGTCCATTACCTTACACCTTAGGCCATCTTATAATGGTCTTAGTGGAATAATATAGGATGTAGGATGAACTTAATGAACCTATTAATGTATTATCATTTGTAATAATCAAGATACAATGATCAAACTATTTCAATAAAGGATAAGTTGAGGTTCCCTTTTTTAAGTGAGCGAAAAGACACACATGATATTTCATAAAATAATTTAATATAATATATATCTTTATCATGTCTATCCGAACCATATGAACATAAGAATAGATATGTACAAAATCAAATCAACTGATAAAATGTAAACATACCTATGTATCAATCTAAACTTTTTTTATTGATTTAAACCACTCATTATAATTTTATAACCATAACTGTGGTAACACATTTTTTCAGGCTTTTGAGGGTAATAAATTTATATATTATAGGTTATTTTCTATCAAAACTTGGTCCGTGAATGAATTTTTTTACCATTTCTGAACATAATAGTCCCATTTTGATTTTTTTTTATTTTTAAATTCATTTACAAACTGTTAGTTAACATAAAATATCAATAATGTCATTTTCGGGACTACTCATTTAATATGATTTCAAATACATTAATATTAAAATGGAATTATAATATAAATAAATTTAGAAAAAATTATAGATTATAATTACAGGTTCAATTATTTCCAAATGAATACTCAACTATAAAATATATATCTTATTTTTTTAAAATTCATTAACATTGATTTTTCAAGTATTTTCTGAGACACTATATCTGTATTGTGTTTGAGATTAAGGTAATTATATCACCACTATAAATTAAAAATAATATGCTATCAATAAAATTATTATTTATAAAAATCCTTTTATATTTGTTAATAATGTTTTAATCCATGTGATGACATATAAATTAAAATTAAATCGAGAAACTGACATTTTGTATTTATCACTTCATTAAAATTATAATAAGATAAATGTAAATATACATGGAAACAATTGGAATAATTTAATATCTCAGATTTATTTATTTGCACATAACTCATAAAATAGTATTAATGTATGTTTTAGGGATATTGTTTGTCCATATCCCAATATTTTAGCTATTTTTACCCATTTTACCATTGTGACTCATTTATAAATACATAGAGTTATTACTATTCATACTGATAAAAATTAAAATGATCCAATTTTCCAAATTTCAAACCCATGAATAAAAATAAAAAATCCATTTTTATATTCATATTTATTTAATTTTGAAATATTATTTTATATATAAAATTGAAAACGAAAAAATGGCTATTAGACAATTATATTTTTATGCTTGAAATAGAACTTCTTCAAAAATAAAAAATATTTTTATTCTTATATAGAATTTTACATTAAGAATAGTAAAATAGACCATACATTATTTAAAAACATAATCCAAAATATAATGGTGGTTTTTTAATAACATTAATTAAATTAAGGAAGTGTCGGTTTTACGAAACTCGTTGTTTTTCACTATTCATGAAGAAATAAATATTTAGTAAAAACATAATAAATGTTGCATAAGGTAATATTTACGTGATTATTGAAAATAATATATTCTTCCACAAAAAAATTATTAAATATGGAAGTAATTAATTATATTTTAAACACCATAAATTTAACAAAAAAAACTTTTGAACCAAATCATATTTTTGAATAATAAAATGGAAATACCAAAAAATAAATGCTTATTTATTACGAATTAATCAATAAATTTAAATTATTTTAAACATTTATAAATATTTTCATAATATTAATATTACTATTCATACCTAATGTGAGTATGATTGAATTGTAAAAAGAATATAGGGGAAATGAAAGTGGTTCAACCCTAGTTAACAATTTATGTGAATATTATATTTTAGAATTTCCCAAGATTGGTCATCCATGTTACCACCAGTACACTTTGTATTTTTAAATAGAATCTGAAGCCTATCCTTATAGGCTTTTTCAATAAAAACATAATCTTCTCGTGCAGTATTTTAAAACTCAGGAATAATGGATTCTATTTGATTGAAACTTAATGGTTCATGAAAGAATTGAAGAGTCTTTATATTATGGCTCATTTTTCATTGATTGCTCCATCCTTGGTCATATCTAGTAATAAATATGTTTCATGTGATTTTAAACACAATGGACTTCAGAATTCATGTTCCTTTATGTAATATCATTATAGTATTCAGGATTATATGAATCTATCCATTGATATTGGATTTTATAAATCCATTATCATTGGTTGTTAGTTCATACATGGGAATTTCAACTCGATTTTAATCCCAGAAGATATGATGGGTGCTATTAAAAACACTTTTTAATCGAGATAATTTAGAACATTCATTTATCATACTTCATTTAATGATATTAATCACGTTGGGGTAAAATATTATTGTTATAGTATATATATCAATAGATTCGTTGAGTGAAAACATGATAAGGTTTTGGTTAATGAGGCTACTACGGATACTCAAGATTCGGTATCATTTACAACTCATTCAAGACTAAATTATTACCAACTTATAACCATTTTTTATCTTAGGTGTATGTAATCAAACCACTATCTTAATTTATATGCCACATGGATTTTATTTTCCACGAATATTTTAGGGAAATTGTTCAAAATGATTAGTGCGTTGTGGATATTATGAATGATTCATATGCTTGTATTCTTAAAAAAAAATTGCACAAGAATAATTTAAAAATATGGAGAAATGTTTGATTCAGTTCTTTTGATACTTAAATCTCTTCACTTAAGGATTCACTTCATCATTTCTAAAATAAAAACACATGAAATTTCATCTCTAATGGTGTTTTGGAATAAGCTCATGTCACCTCCATGCATGAAATTTTTCTTAATATCATGTATGATATGCAACGTAACTCTATTTAGGCCAATTGGCTGAAGGATAATAAAAAAATGCATTTTTTTAATTCCACTAAAAAATTAGTTAATTCACATGGACTCTATCGTTGATTAATAATGGTCATTATTTCTTTGGTAATTAGATGTATATCTCAAAGAAACATGTCTCTTATTTTGTGGACATATTTATTGGATTATCTCTCATTATTGATCTACTCGTGGGTACTATTTTGAGACATGTGAATCAAGATGATAACTCTTTCTTAATTCAAATCACCATATAGTATGAGATTTATTAGGCCATATTCATCATCAAACATGAATGTTTCCCTACCCTTAATGGTTTTGGTATCTTTTTCATCCAATTCATTTGGGATATTATTAATGTAGATTCAGGAATTTTGGATGTTCGTTTTTTTTAAGGGGACTCCATACCCATGTATCGAATTGTTATATTCATTAACATATTTAAAAAGGGGATAATTCCAATTAGATTTATCTCATTAGGTTAGTTTCAATGGTGACCACAATAGAAATGATTATTAGAAAAATTCTTTCTAACAGACCGAATTTCATTACAAGAAATATATATTTTTAAAATCAGTTCAATATCATCAAGGGAATATCCATTCATGAATTTCTCAACAATACCTCATATTGTGATAACCTCCTTATGAAATCCACCATAGGAGGATATATCTCTCATATGATGGATTTTAGGAAGGATTTTGACATGATGGATTAGAGTTTCATTTGAATTATTCCTACAACATTTGGTTTTGATGGTGTTTTATTTTCCTGGGATTAGATCATTATAGGATCTACTCAAAACACTATTTATATTATTGGATATTTTAATGGATGTTTTTATGGATCCATACGTGACAAGAAAGGTTATCCTTTATATATAATTATTTTTTCCATTGATGAGGATTATAAGAGAAGGTTACATTCCATCACGTCGGACAATGGGAAAATAATGTCAAGATATTCTATTATAGGACTTCTTGATCTAACCCATTTTCTGTATGCTGATGATATTATCCTCATAGCTCAAGAGGATATGTGAAATATCAGAATCATTAAAAGGGGTATTTTTCACATTGAGAATATCTCTGGTTAAGAGATTAGCGGGGGAAGATCTTTTGTCTACGTTGGAAAGAACATTTTTAATTTTTGGGAAATTTACATTATTAGAAATTTCAGTTTTCAAGAGGGAGTTCTTCTCTTAATTTATCTATGGATTCAAATGTTTTGGGGAAGACTGAAAGCCTATTTTATTTCTGTTATAGATATTTAGATCAGATATAATATCTCTTCATGGAAGGGTAAATTATTATTCATTTCTCATCATGTTTTCTTGGTGAAGTGTTTTTTTTCCACATTTTTTAATTTTTCATGTTCAATAAATGGACTTTTAACATAACAAGATAATCAATTATTCAATGAAGAAAATCATCTAAAGAGGTGTAATTCTAGTGGGGAAGCTAACTATTGTTTCTTGGTTCATTTGTTTCCAGCCATATGATGTTTCTACATTAGGTATTATGATTCTTGATACATAAATTATTCCCTACTGACCTCATTTATATAGAGACTTATCAATTATAATTTATTGGATCTATGTTTTCATCATTATATATTATTTAATATACTAAAGAATAGTAATACTAATCACATTGACTCCTTTGTGTTTCCTTCTTCCATATCTAAATTTTCCCATCATTTCTTCTCAATCTAGGTGGTTCGTTTAAAGAGATTCCAATCTTCAATTATAGAATGTAAATTTGACCAGTTATCCTTTAATTAATTCTATTATTAATTAGGATATAAATATTTATTTTCATATCTGAAACAAAGGCCAACTAGGTAACATGGATAATCTTACCGGTCACATCATTAGCACTGTTGATAATTATTTTTTTTCTCTAGAGATGATTTTTGGTAATGGGAGATCATTCTTAAGGGAGTTTATACTTCCAAATTGTTTTATTGACACTCCACCTGTATCAGTATGGATGTTCAGTGGCATGGAGAAATGATCAGAATCATTATCATTCATTCGAGGTCCATAAATGTTTGGTGATTTCATTATAAGATTCTTTCAAATTATTATTACCTAAAAACCCATGAAATCTATTTAATCACTTCTTATGATATTTTTCATCAACTTATGGATGGGGTCGATAATTGTTTCATGAGTTGTGTTATTTCCTCATCAATGTGGAAAGCCATTTAAAAAATGTTTTATGTAAACATACCTTGGGTTATCTTTTTTCATGAATTCTTAAAAGGTGGTGTGATTTAACACTATATCCTCACTTCATAAACCTTATTCAAGTTGTTGAAAAGGATCTCATTCAATTAATTTGGAATTATAGAAACTAATTGATTGATAATCTTTTTTTTCAAGGTTTATGTTTCTTTGTCTAGGTTAGTTGATTCTCTTAGAGAATAAAACTCCTATAAATAGGATTAATGTCATAATTCGATTCAATGGGGTTGGTTAAAAGGATATTTATTGACATCCATAGGGTTTGAATGATGTCTTATGGAATTTACCTTTTTTATGGTGGATCAAAATTATTTTTCATGGAGCATCAATAGGAAATTCAGTCCCCTCTAACATTGGAGAATTTTTTAGGAATCATCATGGAGCTATCATTGTTTGTCATCAGAGTCCTTGTTGAATGGTTTATTTACATGAAGTTGATAATTTTGGTGTCATAAATTCATTTGAGAGATCCCAACATCATGTTTGGAGAAATATTTGACTTGAGTGTGATTTTACGATTATTTTTATTTTCATCATGATGGGATCTGTTAATTTATCATGGATTCTCACTAATAAGTGGATCAAATTCATGTATTATCTATCCCCTGTGATTTATGTTATAACATATATCTATTGAGATGATAATATTTTTTAATATGGTCTTTAAAATATCGGTGCCATTGGAATTGATTTTTATGGTTTGACTAGGTTCCTAATTAAATTTGTCCTCTATTTCATATGGAATAATATAAATCTCCCATTTTCCTAATTTTGTAATCATTCACTTATTTTCAATGAACATATTATTTCTATTATAGGGAATAACTCATATTACCATTAAAAAACTATTCATACGATCCAATTTAATGACTATCTTATAACGATTACATTTAAATAGTAATATTCTTTTTATTTTATCACATTTCATTTAAATATCAATGTTTCATATTAAGTATCATATTGATAATATTATTCTTCAAACTAAATTTTTGTGATTTTATAATTTGGTATATAAATATTTATGATGTATATTTTACTTATTATAACATGAATCATAATAAATTTAATATTTATATTTATAATGTTTAAATTATCACTCTACATAGTAATTAGTCTCGTAATAATTTTCAATGTCATTATATACATTGTATGCTGAGAGTTTACCAATTAGTGTTTTATTTTTCACATTATATTTTCATTATACATTTAAATATGATATATTAAACTTATACTATAAAATAACATTAATAAATGAATTAAATTTCTATTCACCATCATATATTATTATGATTTTACATATAAACATTATTTACATCATACATATATGTATATAAATATAATAATATAATTTAAAAATAATATTCTACAAAGAAATAATTTTTATTTACTATAATTATATTACATTTTTAAACATGCAAAGGTAAATCAATATAATTCCCACTATATATATATACTGATAGACTAGAATAATATAATTGAATTTTTCAGGTCTCAAAAAGGTAATTCATATCACTTTTATAGCATTGAGAGTGATGAATATGATAAAAGGGGGAATTTTAATGTACTAAAAACAATATTTATAGGACAAATTTCTTACTGTTTTTAGATATAACAATTGGTATTTTAGTGTTCTTATTTAAGGATAATAAATGTCTCATTTATCAATGATTTTGTATCATTAATAGGGTATTTGGGTGTTAGAAAAAAAATTGGTGGTGAATCTTGTAGACCAATACATATTTGAAAATTTTATTTTATAATTTATAGTTTCTAATTTCCTACAATGTGGGTGTTTATTACACAGGAAAGTGGGTCTTCTAACATTTGAAAATTGTCAATAAGAAGACATATTTTATAAAAAGATATAGGAATGGATTCTTATTGACATATCATTATATAGTACTCAATTATGATATAGGTCAACTATATTGTACTTCATATGCTTTCTTAGTGATCAAAATCCAAGACAAATATTTTCTTTAATCAAAGCTTAAAAATCACTGAGAAATAGTTAACATTATCTGTTATTTTATTAAAGCATAAAATAATTATGCAATAGATAATCATTATTTTTTAGTAGTGTGTATGCATATAATTATATAATAAAATCATTATGAAATGTTCCATAAAACAATGTTTTTGATCGATCATGTCTCTCCTTATATAGATTTGGCACTATATATTTGACTTCAATTTGAATACTTACATGTAAATTTTTTTTTAATATAGTAGTATTGATCCTCGTTTACCTATTTATGGGAAAATAAATAATAAACTATTTATTTAAAAAAAATATTTTTTATGTAGTGGTCTAGGTGGGTTTGGGTTGGCTGAGGATGCATTCCCTAGGTTCAATCCATGGTCTTTTCTTATACTACATGGATGGGTTGTAATCTGTATAATTTATTATTATTAAAGAATAACATTATTATTATATAAATTTATTATAATTGTTGGGATAATATTATATAAAAATTATTCCCCCAATGTTTTGATGGGTTGGTCATGTCTATGTAGGGTCTCATGGTGGTCCTGAGTTTGAGTCTCCCCAAGTACATTGTAAAAGTGCGTTGTTGGTTTTGTTGAATCTCTCACCCACCAAGTAAACATTGTTCATATATAAATATTATTTAAAAATTATTATGAATCTGATATTTTTATTAATAATTTCCTCATTATCATAAAATAATAATAATATTATTATTATAAATTAATACAAATTTTAATATGAGGAAACACTATTTTACTTTTTATAAAATTACAAAGAAGTTATTTTAAAAAAAATTATAATTATTTGTAAAAAAAGATTACCCAATAAAGAACATGTTTTCAGTGTATTTTAATTTTTTTTGTTGTAGTGAAACTATAATATTCTTGTTTGAATGAAATAATAATAATATTATTATTATCATTTTTATGTCAGAGGATAGACCCATGTAAATGCTGGAAATCATGACCCAAGGGAATAAAAATTGGGCCTTTGTGTCATGATGAAAGAGTAATAGGAGGAAGAAATGAAGATCCTTAAGATATAAAATATCAATGACATATATATAGAGTGAGACAACACATATATGGGGTCTAACCTATCATTTCTATCGCAAAAGTGTGTGAGTTTTTCACATTAAAAAATACCTCTGATAGAATAAAAAATTGTTATATTGTTACCTCTATATATTAATGGTTACAACCTATATCTGGAATCAGAGAGATCTATGTTTAATTATATATTCTGGTAAATATTTTGAGTCACTATGTGGGTACTATAGTTTAGGTGATATAGATGGGACCTATAACAATTCACAGTATAAGGTGAACTATAAATTTGACCTTGAATGTAATCTATAGAGGTAATGTAGTAGAACAATGTAGTAGCACTGTAGTAAGGCACTATAGTATGACACTATGGAGTATTATAGCTACATCTTTAGTGTATCACCTTGTTGGGGTTGGTCATTTGATTATTTGGGAGGGTCTAGTAAATGGATGAAGGGTAACCAAATTGGGGGGGGGGTATTATCCTAGACAGCCTATCGTCATTAGGTCTGTGTAAATTATTTTATTTTCATTTATAACCAATTATAGTCCTAAATTACAATTATAATCGTTTTTATTGTTTCTGTTGATGATTATGGTTTCTTATGGTTGTTGTCATCATCATAATCATTGTTGTTTTTTGATTGTTTTAATTTTTTTAGTTGTTTTTTCAGTTGTTGGTTTTGTTGTTGTTATTGTTATCGTAGCTTCAATATTTAAAATTTTATTTTCCATGTTTTTATTCTAGTATTTGGATGATGTGTAAATCTATATTTAAAAGGTAAGTATAATATATATATATATATATTAGTTTATCTCAGAGGTGTCACCCTATAACCACCCTATAAAGAGTTCACAACATTAGGAGGTTAAATTTTTTATCATGTTTTCTTCATTGAATGTGGTCCTCTTTTTTTCAAAAGAAATTGGTCTCTAGTGATCCAAATTATTTCACTATCTTGACACCCTTACATGAGGCCAAATCATTTGGCACTCTTTTCCATTATATTTTTAATGTTATAAATAGATATTTATATTTCTATATGTAATGTAAATATATTTGTAAATAATTATTAATAAAAATAATTTTATTGATTTATAATTTTTTAAATAAATATATATTAATATAATATTATTTATCATATAATAAATATATTATTTATATTATCATTTATTTTAATTTTGAAAAAATATATCACAGTATATTTCCACCAAAAGGTGGTTTATAATTAAATGTATGTATATTTTTTATATAATTTAATTAATATATATTAAAAAAAGATATGGGATTTTATAATTAAAATAATTACAATTTATGTTATCCTAAATCTTCAGGGTTGGTCAATTTAAAATTATTCTATAAATATTGAAAAATAGGATCTTTTATATTAGAAATATAAAAAATTGGTTTTCAGTTTTTAATAATATATATATATATTCTGTACATTAATCAAAAAAATATTATATAATAATATTTTTTTGAAACCAACATATATTTTTCATGTTATTTTTGTTGATTTTTTACAATAATGCATGTTTTTAATTTTATAACAGAATGTAAATTAATATATTATTCGGTAATAAATAAATATCGTTCAAGTTTTAATTTCTTCCGAATGATTCATAATTTAATTTTTCCTGATGTGAATAGTTTAAATAATTATTTTTTTATAACTAAGTCAATGAAAAACAAAATGATGTGTCATATGAATGTGAAATACAGAATAATAGAGAGAAATAAATTATTTAAAAATTATAAAGAAAATAAATAGAAATAGTTGTAAAACTAGTCAAATATATATATATAAATTAAATTTTATAAACAAAACATTAAAATTTATTCTCGAATTTCATATTTTTTTATTTGAGTAAAACCTCCCAACTAATTGAGAAAGATTTCCATTTCATTGCTTTTATATGTATTAATGTAAATAAATATTGAATGAAACTATAACGACAAATCCATCAAACTTATCTGGCCTCATAGATGCATACATGTAATGCTATTACTACTATTTTTACATAGAGAAGAAGGTGGAATAATATACAAGAAAATATCACACAAGTCATAATTTCCACCCTCTTAAATTGTAAATTTTTTTACCTAGCTCATTATGGAGGAGTCTTTAGGCTACAGGAAAAGGAGATGGGTGATATTCATCGACAAATCAGGAAACACATGTCAATGTAGGATTCTATAATTCATTTTTTTGTTAAATTCAAGGAATTCATAAACAATGTTTATTTACTATATTTTTTTATTAAATTTACAAAAAAATTGAAATTAATTATTTATGTGAGTTTTATTAAAAAAATTATATAAAATATTATATTCTAAAAATATATTTAATTATATTAGAAATTATATATTATTATATATAAAAATATAGACACTAGGAAAAATCAATAATGTCATCTATTATTTCAAAAAATTATGTTTGATCCTGAACTTATCTTTGGGTGAAACATCTTTTGTAGAAAAAATTTAATGATATAGTATTAGGATCAACTTTATTCCTAGACTCTTTTTTAATAGGTTGAACATAGGATGTAGAAAAAATTCATTTCTATGTTATTTTGTTTCTATTTCAACTAGAACCTAAATATATAGTGCTGTGATTACATCCTCATACTGTTGATTTTATGACATCCCTTCCTCAAATTTGGAAACATATCATAGAAATTATGGTTTTCTTGTAGGATCATGGAATATATATAAAATAATTCACATAAGTAGGTATGTCGTTTGAGTAAAATTGAAAGTGTAAAATAATATCATTGTACTTCCCCTTGGGATCTCTAGGAATATCGATCCTTGGACTTATTTGATATGAAGATAGTATATCAAATGAATATGTTAATTTATATGGGAGATGATCATATCTTGGATGTGTATGGACTTATTCCTATTATAAATGATTCCCTCTCTATGGTGTCACTTATTGTACATGAGCCTCTCTTAGATATTATTTCAATGTCCTTATATTTTTCCATGACAATTTCATTATCATAATGTAAAGACCATGAAATTTTAGAGAATATTTTTTCTTACATTCATGGGATTTTTATGAATCTGTGAAATTTTACGGCACTTGATTCCGAGGACCGGTGTGCCCGGAATCAATATATAAGGTTTTGTTTGGGTATGTTTAGTAACTGTACGAGCGGGATTTTATAACATTTTAACTGGTGCACGAAATTGAAATCTGAGGGCACCATTGAATTCATAACATCAGTTATTTCTTAGTGGGACCTTTACTGCTTTTGCGTTCTAATGAGAATGGAAGTTAGTTTTTGAGTTCTTAAGAAAACTTTCATTAAAAATAATTGTGAAACTTATTTTTATTATGGTGGTTAAAACCTCCAGGTGCAGGTTTGGGAGGGGGCTGCCACACCATAAACTCCCATGAGATGATATGGTGGTGGGGCCCACCCGCATATAACCTACCTTGGGAGAATATTAAAGGTGGGGGCCACCCGGGCATAAAACCCCCTTTAACACTCCAATTAATTTTAGAAACCCTTGAGTTTACCCCACGAATTAAATGTTCCTACTCTCACAGTTAATTAATTGAACTCATCACTTAATTAATTGTCGCCCTTTTGAATTATTTATGCAATCGATTTTATAAGATGTCATATTTTATTATTCTTGTGTTGGCATAAACTTTGGTGGAGCTTGGAGAACATTTGGAGAAACTAACTCTCCAACGATGAACATGAAGAACGCTATCTTCAACTTCATCACCTATGAACACTTCTTGACTTACGAGCTTGAAGTTGGGAGTGCGTGAAGAACGTGGCAAACAATTTATTGGCCTTCGCCCTTTCCCGACATCATCAACAAACAAAAATCGAGTAACGGGTTTTAGTTGAACTTTTTATTCTTGTTCTTCATCGTACAATCCACAGATTATATTATGCTGATTGATATCAACGTAACGAAGAGGTCTCAGTCAGCATGAGCATGGCCCGACCCTCCACCTTTGATTGATGATGTTTGTTGATGATGGTGGCAACACAACGACACCACCGGAAGGAATAACTGTCGAGGATCAACATGGCTGACAATGAGACGGATGTAGAAGAAGCCGGTGGCATAGGGCCTGCAGGTCCATCGGAGGGGCGTGGAACCGTCGTGTCGTGCAGAAAAACCACTCCGCGACTAGGTTCGTGGCGAAAGTTCTTGAGGGCCGCAGTGTCGTCGCACTGCGCCGAAGAATATCCATGGAAAGGAGGACCGCTGCGGTCAGAAGAGATGTGGCACTGTTGCGCCACGCGAAGGCCAACAGAGGGTCGCGCCCAGGGCGTGCCGTTGCGGAGGGGTGTCGTGACATCGCTTCACGCCGTGGTGCAGAGTGGCTGACTTCTCGGGCCAGCCGGGATGTGCGGGACCCCTTCAGGTCCCGCGTGTGTAGGACTAGCGCCACCTGGCATCAGTTTCGTCTCACACCCGAATGTCAGATCCGTTCAGGTGCCAGGGGCGTGCGCCTCACCCCCAGGGTGCGGCTAGGGCCGGCAGCTGGGCCAACTTCGACCAGGCCGCCTCCGGTCCGGCCGCCCTCTTCCGGGCCACCCATCGGGCCAGGCCCCCCCTTCGGGCTGGGCCGCCCGCTCGGGCCGGGCTGTTTCCTTGGACCAGGTCGGACTCGTGGACTAGGTCAGACCCCAGTCCGGACCGGGTCGGGTCGAGTCTGTTAGACAGGGTTAGACCGGACCCGGACCCGTCTTAGCCTGTTTACACCTCGTCACCCATATCATGTGCTACGAGTGTCCAATCGACGAACTGTCTGCAGAGAAAAAAATCATATAGAGATATGGTTCCTTTAGTATATCCCACTTGAGGTTTGGACATAGTTGGATTATGGTCGTGTTGAGTTGAACCTGAATACCAACTGGGCCACTGGAACGCAAATCCCAATAACTCGTAGACCAGTCATCCGATTGACGCACCTTCTGTCATGGTGGAACCCATAAAACATGGAAGTCCTTTGATTTACTCTATTGTGGAGTTTATAGGCGGTCGATGTATGACTGATATCTCGAGGGAAGATTCTACGGAACTCGAGCACACTAGGTGCGAGAAATCCAGTGGCTAATAGTGCGGTGGAGGTTGGCGACAAATCATACAAAGGTCAGTGCTCAGCAATCCTGTGTGGGTCAGTGCATAACGATCTTTTGTGGGTTAGATCCTGTGTGGGTCCTTTCGGGGGTTAGTACCTATCGATCCTGTGTGGTTCAGACACCGTATGGTCAGAAGCAGTGCCTCTAGAAACAATAGGATGATCTAGATTCGCGACTAATCATCTATACTTCTATACTTCACTAAAAACTTATTTTGAGATGAGTCAATGACTTTTGTGTTTTTCCACATGATTGATATGGGTTACAAAATAACCTAGGTATATGTATAGGCATATACCTAAGTAAGGGTTATCTATTGATTTAATACCTTGTGGTTATCCGTGTTGGATTTTTTGAGTCCTTGAGGGTCTCGGGGTCCCAACTGAGTATCATTATAATCACTCCTGCACGAGCTATGCTCGCACCACCTTGTGTTTGTTGTAGATGACTGACAGTGCTGATCGAGACAGAGAGTAGCAGGACAGGACGGTACCCAGAGGTGGGTCACTCGGCGAGAGGGTGCACAGAGTGGACGGATATACGTGGAGTGCTGAGGAGTCCATCTGTACCTACCCTTTAGGTAGAAATCCTGGAGGACGACCCCATAGCCTTTTCAATTTTTTCTTTAGTTGTAATATAATTTCAGTTGTATTGTACATTATAGTTGGGCTTGTATTTCTGGCCCCCTTTAATTTCAGCACACTCTTTTGTATTCGATTTTACATAGTGTTTTACATCCACTGGCGTAATCTATTGTGTTTTTTTACTATTACTAACATAATGCCATTACATTTTAGGTATTTACGCCTCTGGTGCTAGTCTACAACCCCTAGCTTATGGAAGGCGGGCATGGGGTAGTCATGATATAGGCCCCGAGGGACGGGTCGTGACAAATTGGTATCAGAGGAGTCGGTTCTACCACAGAATGTAGGACTCTGATCATTCTTTTCTGTGAAGCAATAGTGTTAAGGGTACTAAGTGTGGTCTTCAGTTCAGGGAGTCCAGTGTTGGTGCGGGCGGGCGACATAATCCTAAACCCGGACATTGACCACTGATTTCGTACTTAGTGCATGGAAATAGTTATTGTATAAGTTTCTATCAAAGTTTTCTTAAGTCAGATAAACCAGGTAATCTTACCATGTATAGTCTTTTGACTATGTCGTGTTTGTTTCTTTTAAGATGCCTCCCTACGAATGACCAGTTAGAGCCCTGAGAGTCTTACAGTATGATAGCCCACCGAACGATGATGCCTCAGTGCATGGCCTTTTACCAGTGGAGGCAACAGTGGTACTACTCCCTGTTGGGCCACTGATGCAACCATCCCCATCATCAGACGATGCATGCCCTTTTAACGCATTTCATGAGTTCTAGCGCTAGAGGACACCAAGGTTCTAGGGAGAGACAGACCCACAGGCAGATGAGCATTGGCTGGAGGCTGTGGTGAGTGTTTTCAGGCTAGTATGGACACCAACAGACTACATGGTGATCCATGAAGCTAGTCTCGTTCAGGAAGCAACAGGAAGATTGCGGAGCCTGATGCTTCAGGTGCATGTCATGACATCACTTCTTTGGAAAGACTTCGAGAGCCTGTTCCAGGAGGATTTTGTTCCATCCACCCTTTGAGGAGTGCATATACATGAGCTACTGCATCTACATAAGGTTAGCATGACTGTAGATCAGTACTCATCAAGGTTCAGTGAACTCTCTCGCTAGTATACATATATGGTGTAGGACCCATTCTTCAGAGCATGGACCTTAGAGTAGGGGCTCAGGCGAGAGATCAAGGCATTGATGATCTCCCTCAACATTACGACACTGGAAAGAGTGTTGGAGTGAGCCCTCATAGTGGAGAGTTTCCTTACTAAGCAGTCAACAGCAGCAAGAACCACCTCTAGTCAACTTCCAGTGGTGTCTTCTGTAGCCATCAATAGACAGATGATGCAGAGTTATAAGAGGAATAGACCTACAGGTGGTCGACGACATGTCTCGGGATAGGTTGTGTGGGGTACACAGAGCAGAGACACAAATTCCAGGAGCATATAGTGTTACTCATGCTGAGTGCAGGGTTACATGGCACATGACTGCCCTACCCGCCGTTCAGATGATCAGAAGACGGTTGAGGGACCTCCCAAGTAGAGTTATAGGTTTGATCGAGGTGTTCCATAGGGCGCAGGCGGATGTGACAGTGGAGCTGGTCGAGCAGCTGGCGGTGGACGATGATTCGAGGTGCTATCGTCACCACCGGCGGGAAGTCCACCCTGACTTCAAGGAGCGGGTGGACAGGGGAGAGCTCAGCTTCAGGCAGCTGATCCATACGAGCATGACACTCCGAAGATGATTAAAGGTACTATATGTTTCTACTCCACCTTAGATATAGTTATTATAGACATAGGTGTCAGTCACTCTTTCATATCCACTTCCCTCGTTTGGAGATCGGAGATTCCGAAGGATCCATTGGCTCGATTCTTACAGATAGAGACTTCTACGGGAGCAGACTCAATGATTATGCAATGGTGCCGGTAGTTTGAGATTATTCTAGGTAGAGAGATATTCGGCTAGGATCTCCTCATAGTGGTATTGAGGCCTTATGTCGTCATCTTTGGTATGGATTGGTTATCTACAGTAAATGATCAGATTGACAGTATTAGGAATAAAGTGCGGTGTGTCTGCACGGATGGGACGAGGTTTACCTTCACTAACGAGAAGGAAACCTATGAAACACATGAAAGACTTACTCGATGGAGGGTTCAGCCGATCACTCATTAGTTGTCCTACCTTACCCTCAGAGAAGTTGACGTAGAGAGTCCGAGTTATCCAGTAGTGGTGGATCAGTACACAGATCTTTTCCCTGATGATGTTATAGGACTACCACCTCGTAGAGAGGTGGACTTCTCATTGACTTATACCCCGGGATGGAAACGATATATACTCCATCATATCAAATGTCTCCCGCTGATCTTCATGAGATGTGGGTGTAGCAGGAGGACTTGCAGGGGAAGGGATTCATCTTGCCCAGTGTTTCTCCCGGGGCAGCCCCAATTCTGTTCGCCAAGAAGGCGGATGGGATCATGAGGCTTTATGTTGACTACCGTCACCTGAACTAGGTGATTATGAAGAACAAGTAAACCCTCTTGAGGATTGATGATATCATTGATCATCTCAAGGGAGCGCGGTGGTCTTTGAAGATAGACCTCAGATCAAGCTATCATCATCTTAGAGTTCGAGATAAGGATGTGCCGAATGCGACTTTCAGGTGTTGGTATGACCACTATGAGTTCTTGGTTATTCCCTTCGGTGTAACGAACGCTCCATCAGTGTTCATGTGTATCATGAAAATGATCTTCCAACCTTACCTCGATCTCTTTGTCGTGCATTTCATCGAAGACATTCTGATCTACTCGACTATTGAGGAGGAGCATGTTTACCATCTGCAGGTAGTACTGGACACACTCCGATAGCATAAAATTTATAGTAAGCTCTCGATGTGCCTGTTTTGTATTTTTGAGGTCCACTTCCTGGGATAGGTAATCTCGGAGGATGGAGTTGCGGTGGATCCAGCAAAGATTGAGGCGGTACTTGCTTGGGAGCCACCTAGGAGTGTGAAAGAGGTACAGAGTTTCTCTGGCTAGGCTGTATTGTAACGCCCCGACCCCAGTTACCCAGAGTCGGTGCATTATTACATAACATTGGCATGATCACAAGAAAGATCAAATCTCGAAATACCGATTGGTTTAGTAGCCTTGGAAACAATAGATATATTCATAAGTTTTACATTACATCATAAAATGAAAAACTACTACAACAACATAATGTTTCCATAGTCCACACTATAATCCCCTCATAATATCCCTGAAGGTCATTCATAACTTACATCTTCACATCCTGGGAAAAATAAAACATAGAAAAGGGGTGAGCTCAAATGCCCAGTAAGGATAACAATATAGCGGAAACTTTCATAAATAAGAATAAACATTTTAAGGCAATGTATAACTAAAACAAAAGCCTTTTAAACTTGAACATTTAATATAGTATGGAATAAATAAAATGAAATAATGCCATTTACTTATTCACATGGTTATTCTACTAATCAAATAATCACATGCAAAATCAATAACCACTTTCATAATGATGGAATGCATAATGCCAGACTATCATAACCACATAGCCAAGGCTTCGTGCCAAGACTACAAAAAAGATTTTGTCAAGGCCTTGTGCCAAGACACTAGTTTGTCTCATGAGACATACCGATGCATCAAGGAGCGATAGCGGGCTCCACCCATCACATATTAAGTCCAATGCATTCCCATATGAAAAGGTTTAAACATAACATAAACATTCGTATTAAAACTAGCATACGAAATGTCAATAATTTCACCATAAACTATGAATGGTATAAAAATAGCACATCCACAGTCAAACATATCACAAAACCTTCAATACAATATAGAAGTTTTGTATCATAATAAATCAACTTCAAATAATCTTAAAATCCATCAAAGGATGTTGACATAGATGAAATCAAAATTCTTTTTAAAGAAATATCTCCTTTTATTTTGAAATAATTTAAGATCCGTATAAAATAAAACATTTTCTTTGAAAATATTCTTATAATCTTGTAAGGGAAGTTTTGAAGATTTTATAACGGTGGAAATTATCCGCACCCGCCGTATAAGTTTAAAAAAACGTTCTTACCTTAATTCTGTCGAAAAGGTTAAAAATGACCTTGTTTTGAAAACGACGGAAAGATTCCTTTATAAACCTCTTATAAAAAGTCAAACAAGGGTATAAATTACTTTAACCCATATTCTTGTAAATAATAAAAATGTTTTGAAATACATTTTGAAGAAACATGGATGTGGATGATAAAGAGATCCCAGTAGATTATTACAAATAAACAACCTCGGATAATGAAGAGATTGTGAAATAACCCTTACCTTGTACTTTTCCTTTGTTGGGGTAGGTTAACCTCCTGTATAATGGTGAAATAATTGTTATTAAATTATACAAGAATCATATATATTAATATGATATCATATATGATCTTTTAACATTGATTTGTTAATAATATCTTAGAATTATCGTCGTTTCGGAAGTTAACTTACTCATTTTTTTATATGTTTTGTTACATAAGCCATGGTTGTTGTATCCTATTCATCTCCAGAATGATATCCAGTCCTTAAACATCATTTTTAAATCATCAAATGATAATTATACTTGAATGGATACGATGGAGAATGAATCTCATCGCGTTCGTGGAGACGGTAGTCCGTACGTACGCACGAGCGACAATATCATTCTTTTGATATTAAAATAATATATAAATGGATGGTATATCATATATACAGAAGAATAAACATGTTATATTTATTATTTACATGAGTTACACATCATTATTATACCCATCCAAATAATATTATATTGAATAACAATTACACCACGACGTGGAGACGGTAAGCCGTACGTACGCACTTATGGTGACATGTTATTCAAAGGGTGGATAGAATACTGAATATGATTGTACCATATTTATAATAACATCACAGTATATGTGAGATACTGGAGTTATTATTTTAGAATGGTAAGAACAAAGGAAGAAGAAGTGGAAGAAGAAATGAACTTGGAGAAGGGTGGTGAAATCATTACCTCTTCTTCGGGTTCTTCCTTTTGATTTGATCAAAAGGGCTCCTTAGATTGGCTTTATGATCAAACTAAGGCCTCTAGGTTGTAGTGAGGGATGTTGGGAGAGTAATTGGGCAGAGTTTGGCCGAACCAAAAGGCTTTGAAGGTGTGAATAAATGAGAAGGAGGAGTGCCCTTTTATAAGAGAGGTGAGGGGCACCTTTGGAAAAGCTAGAAATATTAATTTATAATAAATTTATTTTCGGTTTCTAATGTCTCCAAAGTTGATTATTCAAAGGTTAAGGTGGGGATAGGTCGAAAACCACTCAACCAATAGAATTTAGACAGGTTTGGGTACTTATATTAACCTTATCTTTAAGTATTAACTCTAAGTTAATTAGTTTCACTTTTACAATGTATCTTTGTATTTTTATATAATATGGTTAATAAACTTACTATATACATACAACCGACCCCCAAGTGGTACATTAATGATGCACCTATCATGATATAAGTCTCTTGGCCGAACCTTAGATTTTTAGGAATTTAATATCAATTAATAATATAATATTTGTTTAATAACTCTTTTATGTCAATTTTGAAACTATTCAATAGTTGATTTTTGTGAAACTCATAACAGATTTATTACTTCGATCAAAGTCAATTAAATCAATACTAATATATAATATTATCCTAGAAAATTAGTTTAATTAATTAAAAGTTTCATATTATATTTATTTGGGTATTTGTAATATCAATTATTTTAATTTTTCACTATTATAGTAATTACTGCATCATCATTGTGTCATATATAAAATAAATTATTTAATGTCTAAAAATTATAAATAAAATCTCATTATGTAGGAAATCTTTTTATCTTTCTAATGAATATTTATAATCTAAAATCCAACTTATATAACCCAATGTAACAATTGTTTTTCTAAAAGATATATGCTTGTGTCATTTTTGTATTCATTTTGACTTAATTAAAATAAAGTGTCATTATCACTTACAAGTGGATCCATGGGGTCCCAAAATCGACCCAAAGATGACCATGGTCGACCATGTATCAACAAATAGGGTTAAGACATGTTTTAGGGTAATTTAGTATTATTATAATATTATTTTTTAACCCTTATTTACCGGATTTACCCTTAACCATGGTAAATAAAATATTTACCGCAGTAATTATTCAAAATGTCTAAAAATAAAAGTTACCTATTTACACAATTTGAAAATCCTGATTCCAAATATGGAATCCATTTTTCTAAATACAAAACACAGAATTGGCAGAAATTAATTTAAAATTAATTCCCGCTGTCAAAACAAAAAGCGTGTTTTTAAGAGATAATAACTATCAAAAGATTGACACTTGTTTATGTTCGGTTTAATTGTAAAATTATGTCTAATGACCAGCATTATATTAAATTGTAAAAATATATTCTAAATATACTTTAAAACCAATCAAATTCATAATTTATCACTATTAATTATTTTGATTAAAAAAGTTGTTTGTAATTAAAATTTAGTAATTTTCACTATTCATCAAAATATGAAAGTTATCCGAAAAGTACCAAAATTTCACCTTAGGCTAAATTCGATATTCCGAATCCAAAAATGAAGTCCATTTTGAAATATAAAATATATGTATTTTCAAAAAGTAGGTATTACTATTTATAACGGCTAGTTTGATTGGTTATGGTGTGTTAGAACTCGGTGTTGCGTACAACACATGCTATCACATTATTCAAAGGGAAACGTACCGTGGAAGCTTCGGGTGTTTCATTTTAAATTTTTGATGTCCCCATTTAGTCAAAAAGTTTAAAATATTGTATTTAAAAAGGTTTCACTATTAGAAGTTGATAAAAGTGAAATACTGAAAATGAATCTGTTCTTGCATTATGACTAAGAAACTCATAATAGGGATTCTAAAATTATAAGGATTATATAAAGTTAAAAATGTAGTTAATACTATTCATGACCTCTTTTAATGGTGTGATTGAACTCGGTGTTGCGTGTAGTGCAAGTTATTGAATTATTTTTAAGAAATAACACACTATGAAATCTTGGGGTGTTACATTCTTCCCTCCTTCAATAAATTGCGTCCTCGCAATTTGAAATTGTTCTTCAAAAATAAAAGGTTGAAAGTAGAAAATATATTTGTGGAAAACCAACATCAGAAATTGGGTTACTAAAATTTAGTCTTAATATGAGGAAAAGAGAAATTAAAGGGTCACCACCAAATTATGATCTCGATTAGGAGAACATTGGTGGAAATTAGAGACATATAATTAGAGGAAAAACGTAAATATTTATAGGTAGTGATTGAGGTCATCAATCACAAACAAGTATAAAATTGAGGTCCTTAAACTCATCAATCCATGATGATTTGAAGTACCATCGGTTCAACAAAATATATGGTATTGGGACAACACATTTTTGACATTTCAAAATATCTTAGTTGAAATCCCACATCGAAAAATGAATTAATGAGGCCTATATTTAAAATAAAGAGTAGAAAGTATGAAGATTACCGAAAATAACACATACTAGGGTTCCATGTAGGAAAATATGGATATGGAAGAGAAATCTAACCATCAATTATCTGATGGAGAGCGGTAGAGAACATGGATATGAAAAGGCCAACAATCCCAAAGCCCTAAATTTGTGATGATTTAAGGTACCATCTAGGACAACATTTTTGTTCTAAGTTTCTATTATTAATGTTGAGGAATTTATTTATGAGATTGGATAAGATAATAAGGAGATATACTTACTTTATAATTAGAATTTTACCCATTAATAAATTTCTACCACAAACTCATCTTTCATTCTAAAAGATAATAGAACGTAATTTTTTTTTCTATTTATACTATTCGTACAGGGTTCCAAAATAAATGAATTATAATTCATCTACCAGATCTTTTAAAAAAAACTACATTATTTAATTCAGGACATCTCGTGGGACAGTGGTAGGTGATACACCCTTGTCGCCCTTCGGTTGTGGGTTCAAGTCTCGCAGCCTTGCCGGACGCGACGGGTTGCCGCCCGACCTCCGGGTTGTCCTTTTATGGCAATCCAAAATAATCCAAACTAGAACTATCCAAAATACTTCTGTCTAAACTCACAGTCCAACATTTATAAGGAAGGTAAACATAATATAGATCCTTTTTACCCCGTAATAGAATATGAATACCTTCATCTTGTATTACCATATTCCTTATTGATTACATTCATGCTCTCTTATTCTATATAGAATGCTGGATATACTTCATTAATCCAAAAATGTTTTAAACCCCAACAATGATGGAATATACAAATCATTAATCAGTTCCAAGGTAGTCAAGAATATCCAATATAATTTATCCAAAACAATCACATATTATTCCAAAATCACTACCTCAGTATCAGAACTATATTATGATTTATCATTCTCTCAACCATATATTTTCCAAAAATTTATCCTGCTATTGAGTCACTTTTCTTTGTTCCACACAATCTCAAGTCCTTAATGAAATAGTACTGCAGTACAATCCTTATATACTCCATGATTATTGTAACAAGTATATTGTTGATACAACACTCAATTGACATAATCAACATAAGAACTCTAATCATCCCTCTTCATCTGTGGTAGTATCATAACATGATTATTATCCAATAACATCATTTGCGGCATAGTCTGATGACTGGGACATAGGTTCGCGTAGTGTCCAAACTCCTTGCAAATGAGGCATTGTACATTTGAAACCATTTTCTTACCCTTGCAGTCACGTATGTTGTGCCCTTTTCCTCCACACTTATAACAAACTCCCATTCCTTTCATGCAAGTTCCAGGGTTTTTCTTTCCACAGTTACCACATATGGGAAAATTCTTCTTTTCCCTCTTACTTTTATCCATCTTTCTCTCTTCCATCCTTTTCTTCTCTTACTTCCCTTCAAAGCCATAGGACTCAGTAAACTCTTTACTTATCTTATCAACACATGATATTATTTCTTCATATGATGATAATACATGGGAGACTATTTCTCTTATAAATTCTAGCTTAAGACCATGAAAGATATGATCCTTCCTTCTCTTTGGATCATGTGCATTTCTGGAGTTCTCATTCCTTCTACTGGGCGCCATTTCTAAACAATGGCATACACTAGATCAGTTTATGAATCAAAATACATAATCCCATACTTATAAAACACTTAACATAAATTGAACTATTTATGGATATAATCCATAATCATAAGAATGTTTTCTTTGAGGAAGTATATACTCATAATCCCTTCAAAATGATTTGTAATGAAAATGAGAGTTATCCTAAGCATATCCCCCGGGAGTGTCGTAACCAAGAGTGCAGCAAGGCCCGTTGTCGTGCACCAGTTCCCGTTCGAGTCTAGCTCAAAGCGGTGTTTTCGGGTTTTACCCCTAGGTACATCTGTGCCAGAGCCGCCTCTACCTGCTCGTATCCAGACAGGGATGTATTGCTCGGAAAACTCACAAAATCTCTACAATACCAAAATTCTAGGAAGTTCTTCTATACTAATCCTCAAAGTTAATCTTAGGTCTACGTGCTCTAATCAGAGTTTATCTAAATCTAGCTTCCATGGTTTGTACTAAACTTCCTCTGATACCAGCTGTAACGCCCCGACCCCAGTTACCCAGAGTCGGTGCATTATTACATAACATTGGCATGATCACAAGAAAGATCAAATCTCGAAAGACCGATTGGTTTAGTAGCCTTGGAAACACTAGATATATTCATAAGTTTTACATTACATCATAAAATGAAAAACTACTACAACAACATAATGTTTCCATAGTCCACACCATAATCCCCTCATAATATCCCTGAAGGTCATTCATAACTTGCATCTTCACATCCTGGGAAAAATAAAACATAGAAAAGGGGTGAGCTCAAATGCCCAGTAAGGATAACAATATAGCGGAAACTTTCATAAATAAGAATAAACATTTTAAGGCAATGTATAACTAAAACAAAATCCTTTTAAACTTGAAAATTTAATATAGTATGGCATAAATAAAATGAAATAATGCCATTTACTTATTCACATGGTTATTCTACTAATCGAATAATCACATGAAAAATCAATAACCACTTTCATAATGATGGAATGCATAATTCCAGACTATCATAACCACATAGCCAAGGCCTTGTGCCAAGACTACAAATAAGATTTTGTCAAGGCCTTGTGCCAAGACACTAGTTTGTCTCATGAGACCTACCGATGCATCGAGGAGCTATAGCGGGCTCCACCCGTCACATATTAAGTCCAATGCATTCCCATATGAAAAGGTTTAAACATAACATAAACATTCGTATTAAAAATAGCATACGAAATGTCAATACTTTCACCATAAACTATGAATGGTATAAAAATAGCACATCCACAGTCAAACATATCACAAAACCTTCAATACAATATAGAAGTTTTGTATCATAATAAATCAACTTCAAATAATCTTAAAATCCATCAAAGGATGTTGACATAGATGAAATAAAAATTCTTTTTAAAGAAATATCTCCTTTTATTTTGAAATAATTTAAGATCCATATAAAATAAAACATTTTCTTTAAAAATATTCTTATAAGCTTGTAAGGGAAGTTTTGATGATTTTATAACGGTGGAAATTAGCCGCACCCGCCGTATAAGTTTAAAAAAACGTTCTTACCTTAATTCTGTCGAAAAGGTTAAAAATGACCTTGTTTTGAAAACGACGGAAAGATTCCTTTATAAACCTCTTATAAAAAGTCAAACAAGGGTATAAATGACTTTAACCCATATTCTTGTAAATAATAAAAATGTTTTGAAATACATTTTGAAGAAACATGGATGTGGATGATAAAGAGATCCCAGTAGATTATTACAAATAAACAACCTCGGATAATGAAGAGATTGTGAAATAACCCTTACATTGTACATTTCCTTGGTTGGGGTAGGTTAACCTCCTGTATAATGGTGAAATAATTGTTATTAAATTATACAAGAATCATATATATTAATATGATATCATATATGATCTTTTAACATTGATTTGTTAATAATATCTTAGAATTTTCGTCGTTTCGGGAGTTAACTTACTCATTTTCTTTTATATGTTTTGTTACATAAGCCATGGTTGTTGTATCTTATTCATATACAGAATGATATCCAGTCCTTAAACATCATTTTTAAATCATCAAATGATAATTATACTTGAATGGATACGATGGAGAATGAATCTCATCGCGTTCGTGGAGACGGTAGTCCGTATGTACGCACGAGCGACAATATCATTCTTTTGATATTAAAATAATATATAAATGGATGGTATATCATATATACAGAATCATTAACATGTTATATTTATTATTTACATGAGTTACACATCATTATTATACCCATCCAAATAATATTATATTGAATAACAATTACACCACGACGTGGAGACGGTAAGCCGTACGTACGCACGTATGGTGACATGTTATTCAAAGGGTGGATAGAATACTGAATATGATTGTACCATATTTATAATAACATCACAGTATATGTGAGATACTGGAGTTATTATTTTAGAATGTTAAGAACAAAGGAAGAAGAAGTGGAAGAAGAAATGAACTTGGAGAAGGGTGGTGAAATCATTACCTCTTCTTCGGGTTCTTCCTTTTGATTTGATCATAAGGGCTCCTTAGGTTGGCTTTCTGATCAAACTAAGGCCTCTAGGTTGTAGTGATGGATGTTGGGAGAGTATTTTTTAAGAGTTTGGCCGAACCAAAAGGCTTTGAAGGTGTGAAGAAATGAGAAGGAGGAGTGCCCTTTTATAAGAGGGGTGAGGGGCACCTTTGGAAAAGCTAGAAATATTAATTTATAATAAATTCATATTCGGTTTCTTAATGGCTCCAAAGTTGATTATTCAAAGGTTAAGGTGGGGATAGGTCGAAAACCACTCAACCAATAGAATTTAGACAGGTTTGGGTACTTATATTAACCATATCTTTAAGTATTAACTCTAAGTTAATTAGTTTCACTTTTACAATGTCTCTTTGTATTTTTATATAATATGGTTAATAAACTTACTATATACATCCAAGCGACCCCCAAGTGGTACATTAATGATGAACCTATCATGATATAAGTCTCTTGGCCGAACCTTAAATTTTTAGGAATTTAATATCAATTAATAATATAATATTTGTTTAAGAACTCTTTTATGTCAATTTTGACACTATTCAATAGTTGATTTTTGTAAAACTCATAATAGATTGATTACTTCGAACAAAGTCAATTAAATCAATCCTAATATATCATATTATCCTATAAAATTAGTTTAATTCATTAAAAGTTTCATATTATATTTATTTGGGTATTTGTAATATCAATTATTTTAATTTTTCACAATTATAGTAATTACTGCATCATCATTGTGTCATATATAAAATAAATTATATAATGTCTAAAAATTATAAATAAAATATCATTATGTAGGAAATATTTTTATATTTCTAATTAATATTTATAATCTAAAATCCAACTTATATAACCCTATGTAACAATTGTTTTTCTAAAAGATATATGCTTGTGTCATTTTTGTATTCATTTTGACTTAATTAAAATAAAGTGTCATTATCACTTACAAGTGGATCCATGGGGTCCCAAAATCGACCCAAAGATGCCCATGGTCGACCATGTATCAACCAATAGGGTTAAGACACGTTTTAGGGTAATTTAGTATTATTATAATATTATTTGTTAACCCTTATTTACCGGATTTACCCTTAACCATGGTAAATAAAATATTTACCACAGTAATTATTCAAAATGTCTAAAAATAAAAGTTACCTATTTACACAATTTGAACATCCTGATTCCAAATATGGAATCCATTTTTCTAAATTAAAAACACAGAAGTGGCAGAAATTAATTTAAAATTAATTCCCGCTGTCAAAACAAAAAGCGTGTTTTTAAGAGATAATAACTATCAAAAGATTGACACTTGTTTATGTTCGGTTTAATTGTAAAATTATGTCTAATGACCAACATTATATTAAATTTTAAAAATATATTCTAAATATACTTTAAAACCACTCAAATTCATAATTTATCACTATTAATTATTTTGATTAAAAAAATTTGTTTTTAATTAAAATTTAGTAATTTTCACTATTCATCAAAATATGAAAGTTATCCGAAAAGTACCAAAATTTCACCTTAGGCTAAATTCGATATTCCGAATCCAAATATGAAGTCCATTTTGAAATATAAAATATATATATTTTCAAAAAGTAGGTATTACTATTTATAACGGCTAGTTTGATTGGTTATGGTGTGTTAGAACTCGGTGTTGCGTACAACACACGCTATCACATTATTCAAAGGGAAACGTACCGTGGAAGCTTGGGGTGTTTCATTTTAAATTTTTGATGTCCCCATTTAGTCAAAAAGTTTAAAATATTGTATTTAAAAAGGTTTCACTATTAGAAGTTGATAAAAGTGAAATACTGAAAATGAATCTGTTCTTGCATTATGACTAAGAAACTAATAATAGGGATTATAAAATTATAAGGATTATATAAAGTTCAAAATGTAGTTAATACTATTCATGACCTCTTTTAATGGTGTGATTGAACTCGGTGTTGCGTGTAGTGCAAGTTATTGAATTATTTTTAAGAAATAACACACTATGAAATCTTGGGGTGTTACATGTATAATAATGGAGATTTGTTCTAGATTTCTCCAGAGTTGCATCACCACTATCATCATTTTATAAGAAGGGGAAACCCTTCGTGTGGTCAGAGATATTCCATATGAGCTATCAAGAGTTGAGGTAGAAGCTGACTAGTGCCCCTATCTTGAGTCTTTCATAGGATGGAGTAGGGTACATAGTATACTACGACACATCAGGGACCAGAATCAGGTGTGTCCTGATGCAGGAGCGAGCTGTGATCGCATATAGTTCTCAGCAGTTGAGACAACATGAGATGAAATACGCTACCCATGACCGGGATGTAGTAGCAGTGGTCTTTAACTTGAAGATTTCTTGGCACTATCTAATGGGAGAACATTTTACTGTGTACTTTGATCACAAGATTCTTAGGTATATCTATCTCAGAAGAACCAGAACCTGAGACAACGACGATTGCTTGAGTTCTTCCAGGACTTAGACTTCAAGATAGTATATACTCTTGATAAGGGGAATGTTGTTGCAGATGAACTTAGTAGGAGATCTGGTATACAACTACAAGGAGAGGCGACAGAGCAACTGGCTACTTTACAGATTTCATACATGGACCGAGATGGAGAAGCATTCCTTCATTCACTAACAGTCACACCTCCCCTTCATCAACGAGTCTGGGAGGCACAACGTAGAGATACTGTCTGTAAGACACGACGTGCTCAGATATCAATAGGGCATGCACCTGATGGATTTTATGAAGGTGGGGAGCACTTTATCCTCATCAGAGGACAAACCTTGGTATTAGTTGCACTTTAGAAGGATGTGTTGAGGGAGTTCCACACATCTCCTCTAGAGGTACTTCCAGGTGTGGATAAGATGTATCAGGACATCAGAGAACAGCACTGGTGGCCAGGTATGAAGAAAGTAGCAGCAGAGTTTGTCTCACGATGCCTCACTTGTCAGCAAGTGAAGTCAGAGCACTAGGTACCAGCAGGATTTTTTCATCCCTTAGAGGTCTCAGAATGGAAGTGGGATGTGAAATCCATGGACTTCGTGATGGGTCTTCCACGTACATCCATGGGTCACAACTTGATTTGGGTGATCATTGACCGACTCACCAAGTCATCCCACATCCTACCAATCAAAGAGCTGGGCTCAGTAGAGATCTTGGGACGCCACTATGTGCAGGATATTGTGAGTATACATGGAGTACCTTCTTCTATTGTCTCCTACCATGACGCACAATTTACCTTCCAACTATGTAAGGGGTTATTGGATGCTTTTAGAGGACAGCTTCGCTTAAGCACTGCCTTTCATCCTCAAACAGATGGTCAGATGGAGCAGACCATTCAGACCCTCAAGGATATGCTCCGTGCATGTGTTCTAGAATTCGGTCGGAGTTGGGAGGATCACTTACCGTTGCTAGAGTTTTCCTACAAAAACAACTATCACTCCACTATCTGTATGGTGCCTTTTGTGGCCTTGTATGGTCAACCTTATAGATCTCCACTGTGCTGGATAGACCCATGGGAGACATCACTTGTGGGACCAGAGATGGTATGGACTACCACAGAGAAGTTGAAAATCATCAAGGAGCGGATGAAGACTGCACAGAGTAGGCAGAAGTCATATGCTGAAAGGAGACGAAGACCTTTGGAGTTTGAGGATGGCGACCACGTCATTCTATGGGTATCACCTCGATAAGGTCTACATATATTTGGCTGAGTCGGCAAGTTATCTATGTGATTCATCAGACCTTACCATGTATGCAGTAGAGTAGGCAAGGTGGATTAAAGCTTAGCTCTTCCACCTCAGTTGCACCGTGTGCATGTCGTCTTCCAGGTATCTTATTTGAGGAAATACATGCATGACCATTCCCACAATATCGAAGATGGGAATCTAGACATCGATGACAGGTTGAATTTCATGGAGGTTCTAGTGGAGATTGAGGATCAACAAGAGTGGGTCCTATGTGGATGGTCGATACCTCTGGTGCGCGTTCACCGGCAGCATGGGAACGTCCAAGGGAGCACATGGAAGCGGGATCCTCAGATGTGTGCTCAGTACACCCATTTTTACAGTTAGTTTGATTTGTAGCTTACGGGGATGTAAATCCCTGAGGTGGGGAGAATGTAAAGACCCAATAATTATGTGGGAATTTTTTTCTTAAATTCATGGGATTTTTACGAGTCCGAGAAAATTTACGGCACTTGATTCCGAGGCCTGGTGTGCCCGGAATCAATTTCTAATGTTTTGTTCTAGTACGTTCAGTAAACATACGAGCGGGATTTTATAACTTTTTAACTGGTGCTCAGAATTGAAATACGAGGTCACCATTAAACTCGCAGCGTCAATGATTTCATAGTGGGACCTCCACCGCATTTGTTTTCTAACGATAATTGAATTTAGTTTTTGAGTTCTTAATAAAAAGTTAAATGAAAATATGATTGAAACTTATTTCTATTGTGGTGGTTAAAACCTCCATGTGGAGGTTGGGGGGGCATCAAACTATAACCTCCCATGAGAGGATATGGTGGTGGGAACCACATGCACATAACCTCTCTTGGGTGGATATTTAAGATGGTCGCCACCCAGTATTAAAACCCCATATAACCCTCCAATTATGTGGTGAAACCCATGAGCTTCTGCCACCAATTAAATTTTCCAACTCTCACAATTAATTTATTGAACTCTTAACATAATTAATTGTCACCCATTATAATTTTTTATTCCATTTATTTTATAAGATTTCATATTTTAGTATTCTTGGGTTGGCATAATCTTCGGTGGATCTTGGAGAACCTTTGGAGAAACTAACTCTCCAACAAAGAAAGTGAAGAATGCCAAGTTCGACTTCGTCACCTCCGAACACTTTATTACGCACGAGCTGGAAGTTGGGAGTGCATGATGAACATGGTGAATAATCGATCGATGTTCTCCCTTTCTCGACATCGTCATCGAACGATAATCGAGGTACGGGTTTGAGTTGAATTTTGTATTCTTGTTTTTTGTCGTTCAACCCTCTGATTATATTATGCCGATTGATATCAACATAAAGAGGAGGGATCGGTCTGAAAAAACATAGCCCGACCCTACCCCTTTGATAGAAGACGTTTGTTGACGACGACGGTGGTTCAACGGTGCCACCTGATGGAAGAACAGCGGTGGAGAAACACGACCAACAATGAGCCAGTCGCAGAAGAAGCTGTCGGTGCAAGGGCTGCTAGAGTTGTGCGGCTCCATCATGCTGCGTAAAAAAATAGATCCACAAACAAGTGGTCTGTAATAGTGCGGTAGGGGTGCGATGACATCACACCACGCCAAAGAAGAACCACAGCCAGGGCAGGCCGCGGCGGATGGGCGTGGCGCCATCGTGTTGTGCCGTAGAGTGTAGCGGCTGGCCTCTCGAGCCATCCTGGTAGTGCGGGGCCCCATTTGGTCCCATGTGTGGAGGACCGGCACCACCTGGAACCATTTTAGTTCACACCCAAACTGCAAAGCTGTTCGGGTGCTAGGGGAGCGCGCGCCTCTCCCTCTGGGTGCGGCTGGGGCAGGCCGCCGAGACGCCTTCGGCCTGGCCATCTCCAGCCAGGCCGCCCTCTGCCAGGCCCCCCGTCGGGCCGAGCTGCCCCTTTGGGATGGGATGCCTCCTCTGGCCGGGCCATTTACTAGGACCGGGTTGGACTCACGGACCGGGTCAGACCGTGACGGTCCGACCAGTTCAGACCAGACCCGGACCCACTTTAGCCTGTTTACAACTCTTTGCCCATATCGTGGGCTACTGGTGTCCGATCAACAAATAGACTATAGTGATAGAAATCTTAGAGCGAGTGGGTTCTTTTGGCATATCCCAAATGAGGTTTGGACACAGTTGGAGAATGTTTTTGTTGTTTTGAACCTAAAATCCAAACGGGCCCCTGAAACAGAAATGCCAATAACTCACAGACCAGACATCCGATTGACATAATGTCTATCACGTTGGAAGCCTTACGACATGGAAGTCCATTGGGTTACTCATTTTTAGAGTTTATAAGCAGTATAGGTAAGTCTGATATCTCAAGGGAAGATTATACAGAACTTGAGCGCACCGGGTGTGAGTAATCCAGTGGTTGATAGTGAAGAGGAGGTTGGAGACAGATCATACGGAGGTCAGCGCTCAGCGATCCGGTGTGGGTCAGCGCATTACAACCCTATGTGGGTCAGATCCAGTTTGTGTCTGCACTCAGCGATCCTGTGTGGGTCAACGAATATTGATCCTGTGTGGGTTAGATCCTTTGTGGGTCATTGCGAAGGTCAGTAATTATCGATCTTGTGTAGGTCAGACTCCGTATGGTCAGAAGTAGTGCCTCTTGACATAATAATATGATCTAGATTTGCTACTAATCATCTGTACTTATTTACTTCACTAAAAACCTGGTTTGAGATTAGTCAATGAGTTTTGTGTTATTCTTCATGATTGAGATGGGTTACTAAATAAATTAGGTATATGTGTGCATGTACCTAACTAAAGGTTATCCGTTGATTTCATACCTTTTGGTTATCCTTGATGGATTTTTTGAGACCTTGAGGGTCTCAGGGTCCCTACTGAGTATTGTTATACTCACCCCTGCACAGGCTATGCACGAACATCATTGTGTTGGTTTCAGACGACGTACATCGCTTATCGAGACAAAGAGTAACAGGACTAGATGTCACCCTGTGGTGGATCACTCAACGAGATAGTGCTCGGATTGGATGAATGAACGTGGAGTGCATAGGAGGACATCTGTACCTACCCTACAGGTAGGAACCCCGGAGGATGACCCAGTAGCTGCTTTACTTATTTTCTTCAGTTGCACTAGAATTTCAGTTGTATTGTACTTTACAGTTGGGCTTGTATTTCCGACCCCCTTTACATTCAGCACATTATTTTTTATTCTATTTTACTTAGTGTTTTATTTCTAGTTGCGTACTCTATTGTGTTTGTTTACTATTATTAAGGAAATGCCTTCCCATTTTAGGGATTTACACCTTTGGTGCTAGTCGCCAGCCCCTGGCCTATGAAAGGAGGGCTTGGGGTAGTCACGATACGGGCCCCGAGGGGCGGGTTGTGACACACAATCCTCATGTAGTATGTGGTTTTGGTGATATATTATACTCAATGAGTGAAACAAGAACATAAAATTACTCATGTGCCTCAAATATATCATATGGATAAAGATATAGTTATGGATCATTATTATAGAAAGCAACACATATTATAATATGAGTATTAATAAGATCCAAATTATACTTTTGAACTATATCTCTCTAGGTAAATTTATACCCTCCACCCCGATGATTGATGATTATCCTAAGCCACTCTATCATTCCTGACATAAAATCAGGATAGATTAAAATTCATAAAAAATTTGATATTAATAATATAAATAATGTTAATAATTATAATAAAAGGTGAATTCATATCTCATATCATATAAAGACCCTTCATTAAACATTACATAATGTTTAATTATGTCACATATTCACATTGAGGATATTTTCTAGTTTTGTGATCTATAGAATTAGACCATAAATATTACATAAAAACTTGAATATTACATGTAGACACTATTACTCAATATCTATTTTTTCATAAAATAAAAACTCTTAAAAAGAAACATGTCTAGGTACATGTTTTAGGAAGCATGGATTTTCCCTGATCCCATCCATGATTCAATTCATCTTTAAGCCATGTGGAAAACATTTCAAAAAATTGGGATGATCATAAAAATCTCAGTAAGGGTTATAAAATAATGAAGTAAAAAATTGTCCCATCAATAAATACAAATCAATGAAACAATACTTTTCAATCTTAACATACCATATGAAATCATAAATTTTTTGAATAACACATCCAATTCATAAATCATAATGGTAACTTATGGAATCCATAACATACTTATATTGTAGCTATCAAAGATACATATGGAGTCATATTTCAAATACCCATCACATTATATTCCGTAATTCTCATTGGAGAAACATTAACGTTTACATCTGTCAGATTATTTATTTCATTGGAGAGATATCTCGGACTCACCCGCCCAGGGTTTATCACGGAACCACCCATATATGTAAATAATTCCGAATAACCATAACATAATCATAAAACATAACACAAGTATAATTAAAATATATCATTTCCACATTCCAATATATGAAATCAAGATATTTAAATAAACACTACTTCAACAAAACATTTTCAAACTCATTTAAATCTTTTTATAAAGAGATTTTGAATCCTAGTGTCCCATAACACATTGATGCATTTAAAATAATTATAATTTTAAAAAATTAATGTATATATAAATAAATTATGAAAAACCTTTTGTAAACATGGACACTAATGAGAAAAATTTAGAAGAAGAAATCATTAAAACAATATTTTAGGTAAAAGAGTTATTAACGAAATGAGATATGCTTGAATACAAATAATTGAGGAATAAAATTACATCAAAAAATTATAATATCATGAGAATAAAATAATTCATGATATAGTAGGCCTGAAGATAGTATATACACCGTATAAAAGTGAATTAGTGTATAATGACAATGAAGTCTCTATGGAATGTAAATTTAGATGAAATCCATTATAAAAAATATATCAATAGATTAAGGAAAAATCAATTTCATAATAATGTGGGCCAAATATAAATACACTCAATATAATAGGATACTAAGTGTAAATAATTCCTAGAAAATTCACACATGTTCCTTTTAAGACAAAACCAATGACTTAGAAGTTTATCTCAATGAATGGAAATTGGGATAAAATTAATCTTATCAAGTTCATATCGATGACTTGAGAATTTATCAATGGAGTGATTATGTGTATCAAAATTATTTCCAATAAAAGGGGAGTAGAAATCACAACATAAATAAATAGTGATTCCACACATAATCATAGCATGACATAATTAAGAATTTGAAGATTAACCCAAGGAATATAAATTGGGGTAAAAGGATCCCTTACCTATTTGGTAACATAAGAAACATATAACCAATGAAAGAAGGATCCCAAAATGAATATGTAAATACCCATAAATTTAATTATATTACCCAATTAGTACAATCATTGGATGTATATACACCACACAAACGGATGTACTGGAAAATATAGAATGAATATCACGAAAATAAAATGTGGATTAAAATACATTACCACGTTGTAATCAATCTTGTCTTATGACCAAAAGTTAATAACCACCAAATTATTCACAGAAGAATATGAATTTTAATATTATCATGATAATATATATAAAATGAAAATATTCAATACACCACATGAAATAAATTATTGGCACACAATGGAAATCTCACAGAATTAAAAGTAAGATATGAAACCCATTACATCGTGTCCAACTTTACTTGTTCGTTCCTTGTTCTTCCTAAATAATATACATAAGTAAATTTAAACATGATTAAGAACCTTTTTTAAAGATTATTATTTCTTTTATTTCACTTATTAAAATGATATAAACAATTTGTTATCATTTAAGTTAATAATGGTCATTTTATCAATATTTGGTACTTGAGTCAAAAATGAACACAATATAATTACATGTTTTCCATGTGGTAATTAGTACATTATATCTAGAATGATATTAATGATTTAGATAAAATACATATCAAAATATTATATGTATTTATAATAGTACATAACATTTTTAGATATGAAATGAAATGCACCGTTCAGGGAGACAGAAAGTTGTACGAATGCATGAACGCTACAATCATTTCTATTTCGAATTTTAATTGAATGAAAAAATAATAAAAAATAATTAACTTATAATTATAGTATAATATAATATATAATTTCAATAACTCCATCCTTTATACATCCCACATATGGTGTGAACGAGTCATATTACTATGAGGGGGCAGTAGTCCGCACTTCCCCAAATTAAATTATCGCAATTACTCATAATGGAAACAATAAGGGTATTCTATAAATTGAATATACAGAAACATAATGAAAATATAACCATAATATCTATCATATATAAATATTTTTCTTTCACAATGCTCACCATAAGAGGCATTAAGAGAAAGTTTAACCAATATCATTTTGTGAGGTGTTAGTTTGCTATCCACAGAAACAGTTTATTCTTTACCCATTTGATGGAGGTGTGTGTAAGAGTGGTTAAAATATGTCTTATAAAAACAAACATGTATATTGAGGATAATGTTTTATTAATAAAACAAATGAATAAAAATATTTTATCGGTTGGATATGTAAAATAAAACAAAACCACTTAGGAAAAGACGTTAGCATTAAACCGGGTATCTTCATTTGGTTTGAACCAAAAGGTTTACTTGGAGTAACTTCTGCCTAAGGTATGGATTATAGGAGGATGAGAGGTATCATGATAGCTTATTTTGGCAGGGTTTGGATGAGGCAAAGTGATTGAGAGTTGTGTGGAATGGGTTAAGTGTGGGGTCCTTTTATAAAGGGGGAGGGGATCTTTAGGAATGTGGGAAATAATTATTTTATTATATAATGATTTTTGGTTTAAAAATGTCCAAAACTAAGAAAAGTCGATTATAAGATGAATCACGGATGAGATAAAATCATCCATTAATAATTTGTCAGGTTTTGGATATTATTTTAATTTCTATAATCTTATTTATCTAATTCATTTATTAATGAGATAAACACTGCATCATTGTTGAGTCATAAATAATATTGATTAATTGATGTCTAAAAATTATTAAAAAAATATTCAATGATGTAGAAAATATTTTTATCTTTACAAATAATATTTATAGTTGAACAGATAAATTATATATACACATGTAAATTTTCATTTACAAAAATATATTTTTTATTTTATTTTTGTATTTAATTTTAATTAATTAATTTTAAGTGTCATTATCACTCCAATGTGGCTCTATAGGGTACCAAAATCGACCCATGGATTCCCATGGTAGGAACTATATCAACAAATATGATTAGGACATATTTTAGGATAATTTTACATTATTATTGTAATATTTTGTTACACTTATTTACCAGATTTACCCATTAACCATGGTAAAAAAAATATTTACTGAAGTAAATATTCATATTGACCAAAAATAAAATTTACCTAGTTACAAAATTTGGACATCCAGATATCAAATATGGAATACCTTTTTTCAAATTTAAAATAAAAAAGTGGTATAAATTAATTTAAAATTAATTGCAACTATTAAAACAAAAAGCGTGTTTTTATGAAATAATAACTATCAATATATTGACACGAATTTATGTTCATTTTCAATGTGAAATTACTTCCAATGATCAAAATAGGATTATATGGTAAAAATATAATCTAATTAAGCTTTAATACCATTTAAAAATATATTCTATCCATATAAATACATTAGATTAAAAGGAAGTTTTGAATTAAAATATAGTATTTTTCACTATTAATTTAAAAAATGAACATTATCAATAAAATACAAAAATATTATCTAATTAAAATGGTGATGTCCGGATTCTAATGAATAATTTTTTGGTCAAATTTAACTAATAAAAGTGACCAATAATAGATTTTATGAAGGATCGCCATCTGAATGCTGTAAATCGACCTTTTAATGAATATTAGAGTATTTATGCTTAAAATTATATTCTTTCTTATTTTTTGCATCTAATATTTATTGTATAAATTTAAAAACCTTTAACAAACATGTATATTGGTATTTTAGTTAGTTCTATCAACTTCCTACATTATAATAGTTAGGCGTTAACTTCCATTTAAAATAATATTATATTATTATTTTTCAGTATGACTCAGCATTGTGTGCAACATAAGATTTCAACGAAACTCTTTATTGTTTACTACGTACACCATAAAAATAGAATCCCTATTAAAGTAAAATTAATAATTAATTTACCAATATTAATAATTATGAAAATTTCATATTCATTATTTACCTGGGATGTTACATCCTTCCCCCCTTTTGGGAATTGTGTCCTAGCAATTTTAAAATTGTGCTTGGAAACATCATTTAATGTCCCACATCAGAAATAGAGTCAATAAATGTACAACTTTAAAAAAAGTAAGAGAAGTGTAAAGGTCTCCCAAGAAAAAATTTACAAGGATTCCATGAAAACATGTATATGGAGGAGAAATCAAACAATCATATTCTGATGGAGATTTTTAGAAAATGGGATTAAGAGAATGTGAACCACCAAAAAATCACAATCTTATAATGGGTTAAATGGTATTCGATTCCCCAGTAGTAAAAGTTAACAGAAATTTTTTTTGTTTTATGTAACATTTCAAAAATTTGAGGAATTTATTTATGAGATTATCTAAAAACATAATAAATATTACGTACTTGTCATGTATACTTTCATCCTTTATTAATTTAAAAAAATTCTTCATAACATGAGAATTCCAAATGACTTTTTCACATTGAATGTGTTATAATCAACATCTAGAGAATCACATAATCCACAGAAGATGTACTATATTTTTCCCATGTTTTTAGTTATAAAAAAACAAAAATGGTTAGAATAAGATCAGATAATCCCCCAAAAGTTATAATATTTTACAAAAAGAAAAAAAACTTAATCTCCAATATTTGTCAAACAATACTCAATGTTCAACAAAGTCCAATCAAAAAATAATTATCCATAAAATTCATCAATGTAATAAAAAATATGATTGAACCCAAATCGTAGAATGATTAAATCACATTGTCTTCCAAGATAAATCGTTACATTTATCCCTAAACAACATAAAATAATCTTAATGTCTCATACTAATGTGTAATTAACCAAAAAAATTATTATATATAACAGATTAATTATTTCCATAAATTACCCAAATCACATAATGTCCCAAAATAAAACATAGATTAAAAATAATATTTCATCCATTACTACAGAAATTAAATTTCATATTATTTTATTTCCCTTATGCATATAATTTTTCCAAAAGATCAAACATCTTTTAAAATTACCTTAATCAAATAACCACAAAATCATTTTCCTTTAATAAGGATATCTATTTGATAAAATATAAGTTACGAAAATAAACATACTCTTGATCCATAAAATCATTTATCTTAATTTAATAAGTCATACTAACTAGGGAATTCACATAATAATGTTTTATGAAATGCGCCATTGTCGCCATTCGGTTATTGGTTTGATTCCTGGGGCCTTGCCAGACGCAACGGGTCATTACCCATCGTACGGGTTGTCCGTTTTATTAAACTCAAAAATACCCCCCACATGTTTTAACCTCAATGGTTTTCTTATACCATTAATTTTAATCCCAATACATTAAGTCCTCAACCACTTATATATTTTCTTTTTTTCACCTCCATATTATAAATTGAAACAATTCCCAATAGAAAGAACATCATACAGAGATCATTGTGTCCATATGGATTCATCATCACCATGTTCATGTAGGTAGAATGTACATGCATTGCAATAATTATTCATAGACCCTTAAAAATAATTTTCATCCTTCATCCAAATACACCTTTTACAACTTGGGTCATATGCGTGTTTACTGAAAAATGGTTTCAGAAAATAATTATGTATGACATATAATTTCAAAACATCTGATAAAACATGATTTTTATAAAATAGTTTTGTTGAGTTTTAGTTGAAACATTCAATTAATGATACTTTTAAAATACAGTAATTATGTGCTAAGAAACTATATTGTAATGGAAAATATAAATATGTTGCACAAGGGTCTCCTTCATCAGTACCTTTTTCCAAGTCATAATATGCTTCAAAATCTCTTGATATCGTAAAATATTTGTAAATGACATGATAATATTTACCATTCATAAAAATATGAGAATATTGTGAAAATATTATTTGATTAAAAAAAAACCAATGATACATGGTGATATCGAGGTATAGATGAGCTGTTTGGAATCTTAATACACTGCTTGCATGTGGGTTGTATACAAGAAAATGTTTCACAATCAACTGAATATGACATTGCAATAATTATTGAAAGCTTGTCATCGGGAAGAGATATGAATATCGTTTGAGATCCTCCTCCTTCCATTGGTAACCGACATTCCTTAACCTAATAATGTTACAGAACAAGGATTTAACTGAAATAATAGGCATAGAGACTAACCATTAGTTTAATGAAATCTCATAATCCCTAAAGTTTTCTAAACCGACCTCTGATACCATCTATAATGACCCATCCTAATACATTACATAAGCTTGAATTATGTCAAGAATTTACATTGATAATATTTTTAAGTTTAGTGTTTTAGAGAATTAGGCCATAAAAATTACATAACAACTTGAATATTGCACGTAGATAGTAATAATCAGTATCAATTTTTTCATAAAATAAAAAATCTTGAAAAAACATGTCTAGTTCCGTGTTTTATACCACATGACTTTTCCATGATCCCATACTTTACAATGTTCATCTTTATATATTTTGGAAAATATTTCAAAAAAATGGGATGAGTATAAAAATATTAGTAAGGGTTATCAAATAAGAAAGAAAAACATAATCCCATCAATACATAAAAATCAAATAAACCATACTTTTCAATCATAACATACCCAACAAAATCATACTATTTATGAATAACACACACAAATCATAAATCATAAAGGTAACATATGGAATTCATAACATACATACATTGTAGCTATCACAGCTACATAGGGATTCACATTTGGAATACCCATAACAGTATATTCCTCAAATATCATAGGAGAGACATTAATGTTTACCTCCATCACGTTACCCAATGCATTGGAGAGCTATCTCGGGCTCACCCGCCCTAGGTTTATCATGGAACCACCCATATAAATAAAAAATGTGAAATAAAAATATCATAATAGTAACACATAACACAAGTATAAAGGAATGATAACATTTCCACATTCCAATATATGAAATAATGATATTCATATAAACATTTCTTTATCAAACCATTTTCAAAACAATTTAAATAATTTAATAAAGAGACATTTGAATCAAACTGCCCCACACCACTTTAATGCCTTTAAAGGAATTAAAATTTTAAAACATTAATGTCCATATAAATAAATACTAAAAACATTATTTAAAACATGATTATTAATGATAAAAATTTAGAAGAATAAGTATTTAAAACACTATTTTTGTTAAAAGAATTCTTAATCAAATGAGATATGATTGAATGAAAATTAATGAGGAATAAAGTTAAATCATAACATTATAATATCATGATAATAAAGGGATTAATTATATAATATTATAAATTACATTTTAGACACCATATAAAAGTTAATTAGTGCATTACGACATTGAAGTATCAATGGAATGTAAATTGAGACGAAACCCCTTATAAAAATTGTATCCAAAGATTAAGGATAAGTAAATTACAAAATAATGTGTGAAGAATATAAATAAACTCAATATGATTGGATATTAATTTTAAATAAATAATAGGAAATACACACATGTTATTTTTAAGAAAAAACCAATGTCTTGGATGTTTAACTCAATTAATGGAAGATGAGTTAAAATTACTCTTACCAAGTTCATATCGATGACTTGAGAATTTATCAATGGAGTGATTTTTTGTATCAAAAATATATCTACACAAAGGGGAGTAGAAAATAAAACATAAATAAATATTTATTCAACAAATAATAATATCATGAAATAATTAATAATCAGAAGACTAACCCATGCAATAAAAATTGGGGTAAAAGGATCCATTACAGATTTGGTAACTTACAAGACATACAACCCATGAAAGAAGGATCATAAAATAAAGATTTAAATACCAATAAATTTTATTATATTACACAATGAGTAAAATCATTGGAAATTAATACACCACAAAAAGGAAAATAGTGGAAAATATAGAATGAATCTCATGGGAATAAAAAATGAGATGAAAATAACTTACCATGTTGTAATCAGTCGAGTCGTACGAACAAAAGATTAAAACAACCAAATTATTCCAAGAATTACATGAATATAAATGGGATCATGATAATATATATAAAATGGAAGTACACAATACAACACATTCAATAAATTAGTGGCTAACAAAGTAAATCTCACAGAATTAAAAGTGAGATAAGAAATCCCATACCTCGTATCTGACTTGACTTGTTTGTTACTTCATCATACTAAATAAAAATATGTAAATTTATAATTGACTAATAACCCTTTTCAACTTAATTTTCCCTTTTATATCACTTATTACCATATTATAAACATTAGGTAATCATTTATGTTAATAATGGTTGTTTTGTCGATATTTAGTACATCAGTCAAAAATAAACACCTTATAATTACATGTTGTCCATTTGGTCAATATTCTATTATCTCTATAATGATATTCATGATTTAGATATAATATATATATATATATATATTATATGTAATTATAATAGTACATAACAATTGGAGATATGAAAAGAAAAGCACTATTCATGGAGACGGTAAGTTGTACGTACGCATGAACACTACATTCATTTATATAATGAATTTTAATTGATTGAAAAAATAATGATAAATAGTTATATAATAATTGAAGTAATATATAATATATAACTTCAAAACATCATCCTTTATACTTCCAATGTATTGTATGAACGAATCATATCACTTTGAGGGGGTGGTTGTTCGCACTTTGTCAAATTAAATTTTCACGTTTACTTATAATATAAACCATACAGATATTATATAAATTAAAAATATATAAGAATAATGAAAATATAAACTATATATATCATATATAAATACATTTCTAGCATAATGTCCATCATAAGAGGTTGTAGGATAGAATTGAACAATCATCGTTTCGTGAGACGTTAGTTTTCCATAAATAGAAACAATAGGTTCTTTATCTGTCAGATGTGGCTATTTATTTGTGTAGTTAGAATAAATATTATAAAAATAACCTAGTATATTAAGTATACTTTTGTTGTTATAAAAGAAAGTAAGAAAATGAGTTTAAGGGGTTTGAGATGTAAAATATTAAAAAAGGACTTAAAAAAATACGTTACCTTTAATTTGGGTATCTCCCTATGGTTTGAACCACAAGAATTACTTGAAGGGAATTATGTCACGACCCGTCCTCGGGGCCCGTGCCGTGACTACCCCATGCCCGCCTTCCATAGGCCAGGGGCTGGCGACTAGCACCAAGGCATAAATCCCGAAAAAGGGAAGACATTGCCTTTGAAAAGTAAACAAGCACCACAGAGTAAGCAAGCGGAAAAGTAAACACTAAGTAATAACTATAACACGCTGTGCTGAAATAAAAAGGGGCCGGAAATACAAGCCCAACTGTAAAGTACAACTGAAAAGGAAAAACAGCAACTGAAAGGTAAAAGCTGCTACGCCGAGCTGTCCACTGGAAATCCCACCTGAAGAGTGGGTACAGATAGCTCCACTGCTCCTCGAGTCCCGCCGTCTGCTTTGAGTACGTCCCGCCCAGTGGTCCTCCTCCAGGTACCGTCCTGCTCTGCAAGCCTCAACCACGATCAACGTTTTCCTTCATCTGCAACCAACACAACATAGTACGGGCATAGCCCGTGCAGGGGTGAGTATAAGCTACTTAGTAGGGACCCCGAGACCCCTGAGGGTCTCCCAAAATCCACAAAGGATAAACCACAAAGGAAAGATACAATCACGAAGTAACAACCGACACTGCTTAGGTATATGCCCATACATATACCTAAGTCAACAATTCCAAAATGCTCAAACCTCCGAGCCAAGTACAACTCAGTCCACACATGAAACTATACGTATTCCACACAGGAAAGCAAAATGTAATCCACACAGGATAGCACAACACAATCCACACAGGAAAGAAAACAGGATTCAGCTCACACAGGTTCGATCATGAAGTTGAACACAAAGCTATTGGGAATCTCCATCTCCATCAAGTGCATTGGTTATGCCGCTACAACCAAGCGCTTCCCTCTTACCTTGGACTACTGTAGTTCTCCACCTATCGGGCACTGTGGGCCTGTTGCTACCACCAAGCGCTCCCTCGTGCCGTTACAACCAAGTGCTCCACCGTCGTGGGTCTGCCGCTACAACCAAGCGCTCCCTTGTGCTGCTACAACCAAGCGCACCTATGTCCTGGGTCTGCCGCTATAACCAAGAGCTCCCCTGTGCCGCTACAACCAAGCGCACCTCTGTCGTGGGTCTGCCGCTACAACCAAGCGCTCCCCTGTGCTGCTACAACCAAGCGCTCCTCCGTCGTGGGGCTTCCGCTACAACCAAGCGCTCCCCTATGCCGCTACAACCAAGCGCACCTCTATCATGGGTCTGCCGCTACAACCAAGCGCTCCCCTGTGCCGCTACAACCAAGCGCTCCCCCGTCGGGCTATCCGTAACACACCGAGTCGTTCGATCAGCAGTCGGCAAGTCTCAAGCTGCTCTAGGATTTCCACACACAGCATGATCGTTTCAGGAGGGTCCTCTCCACGAGCTAAGAGGTCGATGCATCAACTGACATGTAGTTCGGATTTGATGTATCCCAAGATGCACCGTAGTGGTCACTGCCAAAAACGCGGAGGATTCCCGTACGGTTTTCATCATCGCCGTAGTCGCATCCACTGAGGATCTCTGTACAGTCATCGCTGTCACAGCAGCAGTAGCAGCCAGCTCTAAGGTTCCCACACACAGCAGGCTTGTTCGGGAGGGTCCGCTCCACGAGCTGAGAGGCTGATACATCAAATGACTCAAATTCCAGAGTTGATGTATCCAAAAGTTCCGTATCGTCAATAGGAACTCAACGTCGCAGACGGCGCGTCAATCGGTCACCCGGTCTGAGAGTTATTGGCTTTTTCGTCCGAGGGGCCCGGTTGGTTTTTAAGGCAAACCAACCCGACTGTACTCCACCTACGTCCAAACCTCGGGCAGAGTATTCCAAAAAATCCGTCTCACTTAGATGAATCCACCAAAGTTGACGGCACATCAATCGGACGTCTGGAGCTCAAGATATGAGCGTTTCCGCTCCGATGGCCCGGTTGGTTTCGTGTACGAACCAACCCAGCCGAACCCAAAGTATTCCAAAACCTTGAGTGCGATATACCAAAACGACTTTCTTGATCCAAGGATCGTGTTTCCACTGACGGTGCGTAGTTCGGAGGCCAGTAGCTCAAGTTACGGGCTAAAGGCCGAAAACGGTCCGAAGACGGGGGGGGTCTGGGCCCGGGCCGACCCCCCCCCCCCCCCGGGTCGGCCGAACCAGGTCGACCCGACCTGGTCCCACCCGGATGGTCCCGGTCCGGTCCGGCCAGGGCGCGGCCCGGCCGGTCGGACCGGCCTGGCTCGGCTCGGCCGAGCGCGGCAGCCGCGGGGCGCCACCCCCGCGGGTTGAGGAAGCTGCGGCCCTCGAGGGGCCGCGCTGGACTTCAGCGGACGCGGCATGTTGCCGCGTCCCGTGCGTGTGAGCCAGACCCATGCAGTCGTGGGTCCACTGGCCGCCGCCGTCGCGGCTGAAGCCACGACGACCCTGCCCGGCGACCCGTGCCGCCGGATGCTTCCGCGGGCCACCGGAGTTGCTCCGGTGTTCCGTTTTCCTTCCCGCCTGCACCGCTGTTCCTCCCGGGTTCCGTTCTTCACTGCGGGATCATCAAAACACCCTTGCATCACGTTTTGTTGTCTCCCGCCAAATCCGCACAACAACGAAGAACGGCGGAGGGTTGTCGGGCCGTGTTCGTTTGGCCCGCACCCTCCGCGTTAGATAATAACAATTGGGAGGATTAAACAACACATCAAACAAAAATGTTAATAAATTAAAATTGTTCTTATGAAACCGGTTCATTAATTTAATAGAAAAGTTCACGAGAAAAAATAAATTATTCACAACAACCCCTACCTCGTCAAGTCATCGCACGCGCGTTCTTTGCGGAATTGATTGTCGCGGAAGGTGCGGATCATCGCGTCATCGCGGTATCCGGTGTTGCGTCGACGAACTCAACAGATGATCAAAGGTTTTTTTCGTGGAGGAAGGAGCGTCGCAGAAGAACGTCGCAGGAGAGGAAACGTTGGCGTCGCGGCACACAACGTCGCTTCGTCGATTTCCGCGGGTTCGGCGTTCTTCATTCGAGGTTGGCGTTCTTCGTGTTCTTCGCGAAGGAGGATGAAGAACTCTTGGTTTCTGTCAAATCCTCTCAACGAACATTTTTCCAGAAGTCGTGCGTTGGTCTAATTTTATTATTACGCCAACTGATTTCAAACAGGTTAAGAAACTAATGAAATTAATTCATAGAAATAATTCAACGAAAAAAACCGCCCAATTAATTCAACGAATAAAACCGCCCAATTAATTGGTGCATTAAGAAATTAAGAAAATGCGTCAGTTGACTTTCGTAATGACGGGTTTTCACGGGTCCGTTACTTAGCAGAAAAGAAACGACGGGGCTCGTGCGGGCCCCACCTCACAAATATCCTACCGAGAGGGTATGATATTTTCGGATAGCACCCTATCCGCAACAACTCAGCTTAAGGAGCTTTAAGTGGTCTTCAAGCATCTTTAAGTGAAATAAAAATAAAATTGTCGCACAACTATATTTTATTTCTTAACTTAAAACCCAAAAATTAAAAACTACAACCGAGCAAACGCAACTCTGGAAGAGGCGTTTCTAAGAAAATATCGGCGCTGCGATTCCATCGGTGCCCTCGGAATTCGACTCCGAGCACCGGTTCAAATGTTAGAAAAACTCTCTCATTCGTTCATTGAACGTACCCGAGCCAAACTTCGGAAATTAATTCCGGGCATACCGGGCCTCGGAATCAGGCGCCGTCAGAAATTGCGTTATTGTAAAATTCCAAAGAAAATTAAGGAAAAAAATAATTTCCTTGAAATTTCCGGGTCTTTACATTACTCCCACCATAGGGATTTACGTCCCCGTAAAGCTTGAACACAAACTAGGGATACAAAGGTGATAGAGCTAGGTGGTTAGCCACCTCGCCAATCCTGCTGAGGACCTGGAAGGGTCCGATGAAGCATGGAGACAACTTGAATCCTCGGCCAAATCTCCGTAATCCAAGTCGAGGTGAGACCCGCATGAAGACGTGGTCGCCATCCTCAAACTCTAGTGGCCTCTGCCTCCTGTCACCGAAAGACTTCTGTCAGCTCTGAGCTGTCTTCATCCGCTCCTGGATGACCTGGACCTTCTCTATTGTGGCCTAGACCACGTCTGGTCCCACAAGAGCTGCTATGATTTCTTCCTTGCCGATAAGAGAAATCTAGTCTCATCCCCTGGATGAACCACGTTCTTTGCCTAATATAGTCAATCCCGACATAGATGATACTAACCCATACCAAGGATGACGTCTTAAGGCCTCGACGTTACTACCAAGAGATCCAACTGTTAATCTCACCTCCATTGGTTGAGTCACACTGTCGGCATCAATGTGTGGTAACTGGGTCTCCTCTAGTAGGTACCTCTCAAGTGAGGGTCAAGTCAACAGTCTAAACCGGAACCTCTTAGTAATAACACAAGAGAGGGCAGTGAAGTAAATGCCATAAGAAAAGGTGTCTTTTATTACTACAGCTCAAGTACAAAGACACAAAGCATCTCCAAACATACATCAACAAAACTAGAAGCAACATGAACAAAAGTCTCCAGGTCTGGAGCTAGTCCCGCTCCTGTCCATCTGCTCCCGGTGATCCATGATCATAGGCCTCAGCTACCTGAAGCTGAGCTCTCCCATGTCCTCATGTCCCCTGCGGTTGGGGTGGACCTCCTGGTGGTGGTGGTGGCATCACCCCGAAGCGTCGTCCACCTCCAGCTACACGGCCAGTTCCCCTGCCATGGCCGCCTGCTCCTTGGGGCCCGCCCTGATCGAACCTCTGCCTCTGCCTGGGGGGCCCTTCGTCCATCTGCTGGTCATCCTTATGGCAGGTCGGACAGTCACGAGCCATGTGACCAATCCCACCGCAGGAGTAACACTACCCTCTCATGGAAAGTCGTTGTCCACCCCGAGTGCCTCGCACAAACGATCCAGAGTCATGCTGTCGACCACCTATAGGTCTATTCCTCTTGGACCCCTGTGTCATCTGTCTACTGCCCGCTGCAGAAGACTCTGTCGCATGCCGTCAAGTGGTGGGTCCTGCTGCTGGAGACTACTCAGCAAGGAAACTCTCTACTAAGAGGGCTCGCTCCAACACCCCTTCCTGAGTCGGAATGTTGAGGGAGATCATCGAAGCCCTGATATCGTGCCTCAGTCCCTGCTCGATGGTCCGGGCCCGGAAGAATGGGTACCGTACCATATCATTGGAGTAGCGCGAGAGATCAGTAAATCTCGCTGAGTACTGGGCCACTGTCAGGCTGCCATGTCGTAGTTGTAGTAGCTCCTGGATGCGAACCGCTCGGAGGGTGGCTGGGATGAACTCGGAGCGTAAGATTCTCTCAAAGTCCGTCTAGAGGAGAGATGTCCTGTCGTGCACCTGGAGCATCAAGCTCCACCATCTGCATGCTGCCGCATGTAGGAGGATCGCTGCGAGGATCACTATGAGGTCTGCTGGTGTCCTCAATAATCTGAAAACTCGTACAACTCCCTCCAGCCAGTCCTCGGCGGCCTGAGGGTCCGTCTCCCCACGGAACCTGGGCGGTCGCTAGCGCTGGAACTCATGCAGTGCACTAAGGCGACATGCATCGTCAGCGGCTGGGGCTGGTAGAATCAGTGGCTCGACGGTTATCGGTACCGCCATTGCCTCAGATGTCAAAGGGCCATGTACCGAGTCCTCGACGCTCGGTGGGCTCTCGCCACACACATCGCTGAGAACCCTAGCTGGCTGCTGTCGTGGGGAAATCATAAAAAGGAAACAGGAGCGCCATGGTCAGAACAGTATACCTGGTGAGCTGACATAAAGTAATCATAAAGAAAACATGAAACACACATGCAATCAATGTTTTCGTGCATTAAGTCGGAAATCAGAAGTCAGGGTCCTGGTGTATGGATACGTCGGCCGCCGCACCAACAATGGACTCCCTGGACTGATAACCACACCCAATTCACAAAACACTATTCCTTCACATAGAAGAAGATCAGAGTCTGCGGTAGACCTGGCCACCTTTGTTACCAATTTTTCACGACCCGTCCTCGGGGCCCGTGCCGTGACTACCCCAAGCCCGCCTTCCATGGGCCAGGGGCTGGCGACTAGAACCAAGGCGTAAATCCCGGAAAAGGAAAGGCATTGCCTTTGAAAAGTAAACAAGCACCACATAGTAAGAAAGCGGAAAAGTAAACACAAAGTAAAAACTGTAACAAGCTGTGCTGAAAGAAAAAGGGGCCGGAAATACAAGACCAACTGTAAAGTACAACTCAAAAGGAAAAATAGCAACTGAAAGGTAAAAGACACTACACCGAGCTGTCCACTGGAAATCCCACCTGAAGGGTGGGTACAGATAGCTCCACTGCTCCTCGGATCCTGTCGTCTGCTCCGAGTACGTCCCGCCCTGTGGTCCTCCTCCAGGTATCGTCCATCTCTGCAAGCCTCAACCATGATCAACGATGTCCGTCGTCTGCAACCAACATAATGTAGTGCAGGCATAGCCCGTGCAGGGGTGAGTATAAGCTACTCAGTAGGGACCCCTAGACCCACGAGGGTCTCCCAAAATCAACAAAGGATAAACCACAAAGGAAAGATACAATCACGAAGTAACAACCGACACTGCTTAGGTATATACCCATACATATACCTAAGTCAACAATTCCAAAATGCTCCAACCTCCGAGCCCAAGTACAACTCAGTCCACACATGAAAGTATTCGTATTCCACACATGAAAGCAAAACGTAATCCACACAGGATAGCACAACACAATCCACACAGGAAAGCAAACATGATTCAGCTCACACAGGTTTGATCATGAAGTTGAACCCAAAGCTATTGGGAAACTCCTTCTCCATCAAGTGCAGTGGTTATGACGCTACAACCAAGCGCTTCCCTCTTACCTTGGACTGTTGTAGTTCTCCACCTATCTGGTACTGTGGGCCTGCTGCTACCACCAAGCGCTCCCCCGTGCCGTTACAACCAAGTGCTCCTCCGTCGTGGGTCTGCCGCTACAACCAAGCTCTCCCCTATGCCGCTACAACCAAGAACACCTCTTTCGTGGTTCTGCCGCTACAACCAAGCGCTCCCCTATTCTGATACAACCAAGCGCACCTCTATCGTGGGTCTGCCGCTACAACCAAGCGCTCCCATGTGCCGCTAAAACCAAGCGCTCCTCCGTCGTGGGTCTGCCGCTACAACCAAGCGCTCCCCTGTGCTGCTACAACCAAGCGCACCTCTGTCATGGGTCTGCCGATACAACCAAGCGCTCCCCTGTGCCGCTACAACCATGCGCTCCCCCACCGGGATATCCGTAACACAATGAGTCGTTCGATCAGCAGTCATCAAGTCTCAACTGGCTCTAGAATTTCCGCACACAACATGCTCGTTTTGGGAGGGTCCTCTCCACGAGGTAAGAGGTCGCTGCATCAACTGACAAGTATTCCGGAGTTGATGTATCCCAAGACGCACCGTAGTGGTCACTGCCAAAAACATGGAGGATTCCCATACAGTTTTCATCATCGTCGCAGTCGCATCCACTGAGGATCTCTGTATAGTCATCGTCGTCACAGCAGCAGTAGCAGCCAGCTCTAAGGTTCCCGCACACAGCAAGCTCATTCAGGAGGGTCCGCTCCACGAGCCGAGAGTCTGATACGTCAACTGACTCAAAGTCCATAGTTTATGTATCCAAAAGTTCTGTATTGTCAATAGGAACTCAACGTCACAGAAGGCGCGTCAATCGGTCGCCCGGTCTGAGAGTTATTGGCTTTTTCGTCCTAGGTGCCCGATTGGTTCTTAAGGCAAACCAACCCGACTGTACTCCACCTACATCCAATCCTTGGGCGTAATATGCCAAAAGATCCGTCTCACTTAGAGGAATCCACCAAAGTCGACGACACATCAATCGGACGTCCGGAGCTCAGGATATAAGTGTTTCCGCTCCGAAGGCCCGGTTGGTTTCGTGTACGAACCAACCCGGCCGAACCCAAAGTATTCCGAAACATTGAGTGCGATATACCGAAATGACCATCTAGATCCTAGGATCGTGTTTCCGCTGACGGTGCGTCATTCGGAGGACCGTAGCTCAAGTTACTGTCAAAATACAGAAAATAGTCCGAAGACGGGGGGGCTGGGCCCGGGCCGACCCGGCCAGTAGGACCGGCTTGGCTCGGCTCGGCCGAGAGGCCGAGCGCGGCAGCCGCGGGGCACAGCCCTTGCGGGTTGAGGAAGCCGCGGCCCTCAAGGGGCAGCGCTGGACTTCAGCGGACGCGGCATGTTGCCACGTCCCGTGTGTGCGTTTTGTCATCCGTTTTCCTTCCCGTCTGCGCCGTTGTTCCTCCCGGGTTCCGTTCTTCACTGCGGGATCATCAAAACGCCCTTGCGTCATGTTTTGTCATCACCCGCCAAATCCACACAACAATGAAAAATGACGGAGGGTTGTCGGGCCGTGTTCGTTTGGCCCTCCCCCTCCGCGTTAGATAATAACAATTGAAAGGATTAAACAACACTTCAAACAACAATTTTAATAAATTTAAATTTTTCTTATGAAACCAGTTCTTTAATTTAAAAGAAACGTTCACAGGAAAAAATAAATTATTCACAACAACCCCTACCTCGTCAAGTCGTCGCACATGCGTTCTTCGTGAAATTGATCATCGCAGAAGGTGGGGATCATCGCGTCGTCGCGGTATCCGGCGTTGCGTCGACGAACTCAAAGGATGATCGAAGGTTTTTGTCGCGGAGGAAGGAACGTCGCAGAAAAACGTCGCGGGAGAGGAAACGTTGGTGTCGCGGCACACGACGTCGCGTCGTCGATTTCCGCAGGTTCGACGTTCTTCGTCGGAGGTCGGCGTTCTTCGCGTTCTTCGCGAAGGAGGATGAAGAACTCTTGGTTTCTGTCAAATCCTCTCAACGAACATTTTTCCAGAAGTCGTGCGTTGGTATTATTTTATTATTACGCCAACTGATTTCAAACAGGTTAAGAAACGAATGAAATTAATTCGTAGAATTAATTCAACAAAGAAAACTGCCTAATTAATTCAACTAATAAAACCGCCCAATTAATTGGTGCGTTAAGAAATTAAGAAAACGCGTCAGTTGACTTTCATAATGACGGGTTTTCGCGGGTGCGTTACTTAGCGGAAAAGAAACGATGGGGCTCGTGCGGGCCCCACCTCACAAATATCCTACCAAGAGGGTAGGATATTTTCGGATAGCACCCTATCCGCAACAACTCAGCTTAAGAAGCTTTATGTGGTCTTCATGCGGATTTAAGTGAAATAAAAATAAAATTTCCGCACAACAATATTTTATTTCTTAACATAAAACCCAAAAATTAAAAACCACAACCGAGCAAACGCAACTCCGGAAGAGGCGTTTCTAAGAAAATATCGGTGCTGCGATTCCATCGGTGCCCTCAGAATTCGATTCCGAGCACCGGTTCAAAAGCTAGAAAAACTTGCTCGTTCGTACACTGAACGTACCCGAGCCAAACTTCAGAAATTAATTCCGGGCACACCGGGCCTCGGAATCTGGCGCCGTTAAAAACTGCGTTCTTGTAAAATTACAAAGAAAATTAAGAAAAAAAAAATTCCTTGAAATTTCAGGGTCTATACAAATTAGGCCTAAGGTAATTATTGTAAGAGGTAGAGATGGATTTTTAGAGCTTATATTTTAAGGGTTTGGATGAGCCAAAGGGCTTGAGAGGTGTATGGAATGGGTTGGAAGTATTGTTCTATTATAAGGGGGAGGAGGGCCTCTTTAAAAATTTGTGAAAATATTATATTCTTATATAATGATTTTCAGTATAAAAAAGTCAAAAAATAATTAAATTAGAAGATAATATGACTCATGGTAGAAATAAAATCATCCAATAAGAATTGGACTGTTTTTGGATTTTATTTTAATTATTATAATCGTATTTTTTTAAATCATTTATTAATGATGTAAACACTGCATCATTATTGTGTCATAAATTTTTTTATTTATTTGATGTCTAAAAATTATAAAAAAATTCCATGATGTGGGAAATATTTTTATATTTCCAATGAATATTTATAGTCGAACAGATAACTTATATAACCCCGTTTAAAAATTTATTTACAAAAATATATTTGTTTTTGTCATTTTTGTCATCAATTTATATTAATAAATATAAAGTCTAATTATCACTCTTAAGTGGCTCCATGTGGTCCAAAAATAGACCAAAAGATGACCATGGCCAGAAAATTATTCACCAATAGTATTAGGACACATTTTAGTCTAATTTTATATTATTATGGTAATATTTTGGTTCCCTTATTTACTAAATTTACCCTTTAACAATGGTAAATAAAATATTTACTAAAGTAAATATCCATAATGTCCAAAAATAAAGGATACTTATTTACACAATTTGGACCTCTTTATTTAAAATATGGAATCTATTTTTCCAAATTCAAAACACATATCTGGTAGAAATTAATTTATAATTGATTCTCACTATAAAAAAAGTGTGTTTTTAACAAATAATAATTGTACAAAGATTGACACTAGTTTATGTCCATATTTAAAGGGGAATTACTTCCAATGAATGACATAGGATTAAATGGTAAAAAACATTATCTAATTACACATTAAAACCATTTATAAATACAATATAACAATAAAATAAATTATATTAAATGATATTTTTGAATTAAAATACAATATTTTTCATTATTCATAAAAAATAACTTTATCAGTATAATACCAAAATTTTATAGAATGTAGATTTTGATGTCTTCATTATAATGAAAAAATTATTTTTTCAAATTGAACATATAAATGTGACCAAAAATAGATTTAAAATAGGTTCTCCATCAAAAGGATGTAAATCGACATTTTAATGAATATGAAACTATATATGCTTAAAAAAGATTATTTATTATTTTAAGCCTCTAATATTTATTGGATAAATGTAAAAACATTTAACAAAAATGTATATTAATATTATAGTTAGTTCTGTCCATTCCTGTCAAAACAATTTCTAGGTGTTAACTACCATTTAAAATAATATTATAATGTGTGTATGTTCCACATCACTCAATTCGATGATAATGATTGTGTGGTCAAACAGTCTCTTTCTAACCAATAATAATAATAGTACTTAAGTATTGTATTAATATTTCATCGTGTAATGTGGTTATTTTTCATGTATCGAAAATGCAATATAACATAATTAGGTTAGTATCACTCGATTATAACAAAGGGGATGAGAGGGAATGTTTCCCCGCGACATCTATCCCCATATATTATGTATGGTGGAAGAGGCATATATACAAATATAGTATGTGGGGAGCATGGGAAAAAATATACACCCCGAAAACAATTTATTAACTTTAAATTAAATTTAATTAATTTATCATTATAAAATTTTATAAAATTAATATTAGTTTTTTTAAATACATTTAAGAATTAACTTACATCAGAATGCTATAGTTATTCAGAAATCTTATGAATGAAAATTACATTGTGCATTAGGTTATGTAGATAACCTTTACCCTTACTCCACTATGTTAGAAAAAATTATTATATTAATAGATAAAAATAATATTAATAAATTAAAAAATAATAATTATGTTAACATACCAGCGTCCCCTAGTAATTTTAGTTAATCATTTTTGGTTACGTGGTGTGATACATATAATGGTGATGTTTGGAAAATGCTCCTAACCAAACAAAAATTGAAAAACAAAAAATCCTATATTCTATTTTCCTTCATATCAACATAAATTATATGATAACATATACCTATATGATAATATAGATGATATGTAATTTTATATACTTATACATTCTAGATAATCATGTAATGATAATTGTTTTGTGTGTACCAAATTGGTAGAGTAATTACCCCACAACATACCTCCAATAAATCACATAATATGTGAAAATGTGGTTCAAATTAATGTATCAAAATCAAAAACATAGGAAATAACTAAAATATATCCATCAATTCTACCCAATTAAAATGTGGGACCCTAGAAGACACATAGTGGACTGGCCATGACAACTCGTAGTATAACATTCATGACATCACCCCAACCACCCATAATCGAAAAATCTAAATCCTTTCATGGGAAAAAAAGACTATAATATTTTATTTCCTCTAATGTAATCATCATCTCCCCCACAATGAGTTGGATTTTGTGATTCTATGATCAACATCTCTCACTCGGGGTAATAATCAGATGATAATAAATAATATTAATGACACAAATGGAAACTCCAAAAAATATTGCTTATAAAAGGCCTATAAATTTTTTTGTTATTATTGAATCATCATGAATAATATTTTCTTCTCTAACACCATGATTTTGAATAATTCATTGCATCACATGTTGGATGATCGATGAGGCTATTTGGTGGATAAAGGATCCTCATCCATATATATGTTTCCGCAGTAATCCATTAATAGATAAAGATACTTAATATTAATGACATAGTATATTATAAATAAAAAATTATGTTATTTCCATGATGATATTGTTGCGATGAAATCCATATCTTTTGCAAGACTTATATCACTAGTACTTGATTCGTGAATTGAATTTTTCAAGTCTTCTAATAAGGGTATGATGGTAATTTTTTGCATTATTAGAATATCCCAAAATAGTTTCTAATTGATTTTATTGATCTCAAAATTGATTATTTACACATAATATTAATTTTGGTGGGACTCAAAATGTAATTATAGAGTGATGAGAATTTTATATAGGTTATGAATTGTTAGACTATAATTTCTTAATGTTACTATTAGGTAGCTAAAAATTTCATTAAGTTACTTTAGAGTAACTATAATTTCCTATAAGCTTCTATAGGGTAACTTGATTTTTCATACTTTTTATAGGGTAACAATAAATTTCATAAAATTAGTATAAGATAACTAAAAATCAATTTATGTTATTTTTTGTAACTATAAATTTATTTCAGCTACAATATGTTCACTATAGATGTCCTTATTTTTTTTTAAAGTAACTAAAAATTAAGTTATCTTTTTATAGGTTTACATGAAATATCCTTTTGATACTATTAGGTATTAAAAAATTCTTAATATTTATATAATTAAATTGGTAATTTCTTTATGTTCCTACATGGTTTCATGAAATATCCTTAAATTATTATATAGTTACTATACTTTTCTATGAGTTATTATTAGTAAACTAAAATGTCCTTATATTACGATTAGGTTACATGATGTTTCCTTATGTTCATATATGTTATGTAAAAATATCCTCATATTTTTATGGGGTGACTGAATATTTCATTATGTTATTATAGGGTTATGTGATAGTTATTTATGTTCAAATATGGTAACATGAAATTAACATATTAAACTATATTATAAAATAAAATTTCCTTAAGTTAATATTGGGAATGTAAAAATTCCATTATTTTCATATAAGGTAACTAGAAACATCATCAAATTACTATAGGGTAATTAGAAATTTTATTCTGTTAATATAGGTTATATATAAATTTCTTTATGTTATTATTGGGTAAGTAAAATCTTTTCGTAAATTGGTATAGGGGGATATAAAAACATTTTTGTTACTATAGGTAAAATAGAAATTTATGTCATCAAATTTATAATATACAATAATACATCTAAAACTAATGAAACAATATTGAGTATTTCATATAGAAACCAATAATTATTTTCGTTTATATGCCTTAAAATTGCAATAATTCTTGATTTAATAATTATTCTTTAATAACATATAATGATATTAATTATAAGAATAATTTTTTTATAATGGATACTGAAATAAATATTTTTTAAAAAATATTCCAATAATTGCATGTAATTTGTTTTAAATTATGTACCAGAGTAATGAAGTCATGTTGAATAATCAATTATTTCCCTATATATCATGGGAAATATGTGATCTTCTGATCATCCAAGATACATAATCCACACCTCAGTTTATGTTACCATTCATTGGGTGAAACCAAGTTATTTAAAATATAGGTCACCTTTGGCCACCCTTTTTCTCACATTATATTCTTGCGTGGTTGATGTTTAGGTGTGTTAATTGAAATTTGGATGTTATAATATTTACCTTAATGAATACACAGACAAAAACATCAGTCAAAACAATATATTAATGAATTACCCCCAATATAAGAGTTCATTTTGCAATCACCTATATGTATGTGTTTTGTATTACATGGATGCTAACATAATCACAATAGTGTTTGTAAAGTTATATGATATTTCCAAGACCACTAATATCAATTAGTGGAACATTGAACTAAATGACATAAAATATTTACCAAGAACATTAATAATATTTGATATTAAATGTGTTATACTTGTAAAGATCACTATCAATATTTTATTAGAAATGATATTCGTAACACATCCCTCTGTTCAGACCCTCTCCAACCCACATTCCATTAACTAATGAATACATTATTGTGTAATAGAAGATCACAAAGACTACTTATAATTAAAATTTAAATCGTTAAATTTGAAATATATTTTATCCATGGGTCTCCCAATAAATATTAACTATCTATGTTTCTTATTATGAGTTAGGTGGTGTAAATACTAGATATTAATCCATTCTTAGTCATGAAAAAGGCCTATGTTATCCATGGAAGCTGTAAAAAGTTATTCCCACTACCCAATGATCTCAGAAAAAATATATATAAACAATATATGATAAAAAATAAGTTTTCTAACTGATATATACTCTATTATTTTAAATCACTTGTTATGGTTATCATTTGAACTCTCATCAAGACTCTATTGAATCATTTAATTATGTTGGTCTTGATATGCCTATATCTCCTCCCATCATCATATTCTAATTACCAAAAGTCATTCTTAATTAATATAATGTGAACATCGAATTCTAAATTATCTCTTTGAATACCTCCAAAATTATCATTCATCATCTGTTATTGTGGCTTTTATAAAAACTAACAATAATTGATAACAACACTTAAATAGTAACTTTTACCTGGATTATTCTATCATAAAAACATACATGACATGATTTATAATGACTCTAATAAATTATTCATGATGGGAGTGATGTGGAATATATTAAATAATTTGAGTCTATACATCCTATTGAATAACACGATGTTGATTAGAAATTGGAAAAATTATGTCAATGCCTATCACAAAATCTATAAGTCAGACAAAGAACCAACTCTATGTTGAGAATTTTTCCTCCTCAACAATATAAAATACCAAATTTAAAGGTTCATTGTAATCATTTTGTTGTGGTATAAATCAATTATATATTGATATACCTCCCATATATTTATACTCCATCAATCTTGATAATCTTATTATAATGACTAAAATCATCCAAGCTTTCTAATAATGTCTAAAATAACTAATAAAATTCTACATTCGAATGATCTCCTTGGTTTCCTTGAATATTAAGTTATATTGTATGTAATAAAAATAAAACATAATTATTATATATAAAAACATCTATAATTGTTGTTAAAACTCATTATTATTCATCCCCTCCATAATAAACAATGACTATATCAATTTGTTTTGTATCAATTTAATTTATGTTGGAAATTATATGCATGAAAATTAGTTTTAATTTCTCCACCCCCAAAAACTATTGTAACATAATGACATGATCTTATTATTTCAATAATAATATTTGAAATGAATTCAGTCTCTATGGTTGGGTGATCCTACCATAGTATTTCTATTAAAAATGTATGAATACAAAATCAAGAGAAGAGATAATAGTTTGAATTTTTATCAAATATAATTTATAAACACATCAAAAATTATAAATCAAATTTTTTAAATTGAATATTATATTATAATATATTGGAATTTTCTATGATATGAATATGATATATCTCAATGTGATACTATTTTTTAATAGTATATAACACTTCATTATGTTCAAATTATAATCCAATATACCAACAACCATCTTCTACCACTCTATTTTCTCAGCCAATAATTTTGGAAATTATCTATAATAATTACAAATTTTCTATAAATTTGTGTATTGATTTCCTAATATTTTTCAAAAATCATTCTCATTTTGTAGGACGATTCAATTTTTATTGTGTCTTAAAACGGATCATCATGGAATGTTTTGCTATTTTTTATTATTCTTAAACAATATCATCTTATTCATAATTCTAAAATTAATCATCCTCTATATTTCACACCATCAAATCATTAATATATTGTTTACTATCAATAAGAACTGTAATTTATCAATTAGATGTCACAAAAAAGGATGAGACATAATATAATGACACAATGATGGACTAAATTCTACCACTTATGAAACATCATGAGATGTCATAGTCATATGTTATAACACTATATCCAAAAGGACCAATGGGTAATCATACAATGCTGATATAACATATTACACAATAGATATAATGATATATATCTTTAACAGTTGAACTACATGGTTGATCTTAACTACAGAAAATGTAAATTCCCCTTCCACAACATCAATAATATATATGATACATGTCATACCTTATCTTCTAATTTTAATTTTTTGTGTATGATGGACTAAATAACATTGATAAACAATATATAAACCAATACTAAATTCTTCTCTAATATATTTCTAATGTTGTATAATATCCTGATCATTAGAAACCTTCCTGGTAATCTACTATAACTAGTTACTTGTTTCATGAGAATTATTTAACAATTTTCATAAATATATGAAAAAATATTTTATCATTAATAGGACATATGTATTAATTAAATATGATTACATTTAAAAATATTAATTTAACATGCTTTTATGAAAATCCAATCATAGTCCTTCAAACTAAAAATATACAATGATAATACATATAGTGAGATTCCCATAGATCTGTATTATATTTCATATTGTGAAAGTGAATCATCTATAACATATCACATGGGAGTGACAAACCAAGTGAAAAGATATTTCTCTTTATTCTTAATCGTGTTATTATTTAGTTATTACCAATCAAAACTATTTCGTAGATGCTACCCCTTGGTGCATTTATTCTAGGTCCGACATCCAATTATTTGTATCTATACAATGATGTAATTTCAAGAAAAACCTGCAACTCATTACTTCACCAAAATTTTATCATGGTTTCCTATTCTGTGAAAAATACATTTATTTCCTACAAATGTTTTAATGTCCTAATTTTAATAAGTAATTAAACCATTCTATGATACTAACAAGAATAACCATCCTTTTTTATACATGATTATTACATCATATTTATGATAAATGACATAAATATTAGATACTCTAAAGTTTAATAGAATTATTTTTCAAATATAATTCATTAATTTCAAAAATAAAACTTTTAAAATTATAAATTAAACATGAAATTAATTATTTAAAAATTAAACTGCTAATGAATAATGTAACAGTACGAAACCGAAAAATTAATATTAATACATTATTAACACATTTGATAATATTTCAATTCTAATATTAGAATTAAATATGTTATTAAATATTAAAAACGAAATTTAATCTATCATTAAATACTATAAAACACAAGTGAAAAAACAAAATATGAAATTCAAAAATATATATAATAATTATTCATGAAAATTAATAAAATTACATAAAAATTTAAATAATATTAAATTATTAATGTTACATTCCATATTCAATTCATTACTATTTATGAAAATTAATCCAAAAAATTATTAAAAGTTAATATTTAAACAAGAAACATTATATATTCTCTATAAAAATTGTCACGACTCGTCCTTGGGGCCCGTGCCGTGACTACCCCAAGCCTGCCTTCCATAGGCCAGGGGCTGGCGACTAGCACCAAGGCGTAAATCCCATCAAAAAGGGAAGGCATTGCCTTTGGAAAGTAAACAAGCACCACAGAGTAAGCAAGCGGAAAAGTAAACACTAAGTAAAAACTGTACAAACTGTGATGAAAGTAAAAGGGGCTGGAAATACAAGCCCAACTGTAAAGTACAACTGAAAGGAAAAACAACAACTGAAAAGGGAAAACTGCAGCGTCGAGCCGTCCTCTGGAAGTCCCACCTGAAGGGTGGGTACAGATAGCCTCCACTGCTCCTCTGGTCCACCTGACCACTCCGAGTACGTCCCGCCCAGTGGTCCACCTCCAGGTACTACCCTGCTCTGCACGCCTCCACCACGGTCAGCGTTGTCCGTCATCTGCAACCAACACAACGTATTGCAGGCAAAGCCCGTGCAGGTGTGAGTATAAGCTACTCAGTAGGGACCCCGAGACTCCCGAAGGTCTCCCGAAATCCACAAAGGATAATCCAAAAAGGAAATATACAATCACTAAGTAATATCTGACACGGCTTAGGTATATGCCCATACATATACCTAAGTCATCAATTCCTGTTCGGCTCCAACGCCCGAGCCCAAGCACAACCCAGTCCACACAGGAAAGCAAAATGTATACCCACACAGGATAACTCAACACAAACCACGAAGGAGAGTAAACATTAAACCCACACAGGATAGCTCAACACAATCCACTAAGGAGAGAAACACAAGATTCAGCTCACACAGGTATACTTCTTCGGTTGACGATAAAGATGATATCTGAACCATCTAAATCGTCGGACCCACGAAGGATCGATAGGTACTAACCCCGCAGTGACCCACACAGGATCGGGCCCACACAGGATCAGTCCCACACAGGACCTGTAGGCGCTGGCTCACATAGAACCGCTGAGCGCTGACCCACACAGGATCGGTAGCACAGATCCACGTAGGATCACTGAGTGCAGTAGTCGTCGCAGTCCACTGAGGATCTCTGCACAGTCGTCGCCGCAGTCCACTGAGGATCTCTGCACGGTCTTCGCTGCAGTCCACTGAGGATCTCTACACGGTCGTCGTCGGAGTCCCCGGAGGATATCTGCACAGTCGTCGCTGTCGAAGTAGCAGTCGCAGCCTACACTAGGGTTCCCGCACACAGCATGCTCGTTCGGGAGGGTCCGCTCCACGAGTCGAGAGGCTGATACATCAACAGACACAAAGTCCGAAGTTGATGTATCCAAAAGTTCTGTATCGTCAACAGGAACTCAACGTCGCAGACGGCGCGTCAATCGGACGCCCGGTCTGGGAGTTATTGGCATTTTCGTCCCAGGGGCCCGGTTGGTTTTTAAGGCAAAACCAACCCGACCGCACTCCACCTGCGTCCAAACCTCGGGCGGAGTATGCCAAAAGATCCTTCTCACTTAGAGGAAAACAACAAAGCTGACAGCACGTCAATCGGACGTCCGTAGCTCAAGATATGAGCGTTTCCGCTCCGAGAGCCCGGTTGGTTTCGTTTATGAACCAACCCGGCCGAACTCATGTAATCCGAAACCTTGTGTGCGATATACCTAAACGACCGTCTCGATTCAAGGATCGCGTTGCCGCTGACGGCGGGTCGTTTGGAGGCCCGTTGCTCAAGATACAGCCATTTGAACGAAGTCTGTCCGAAGACGGGGGGTACGGGCCCGGGCCGACCCGGCCCGACCCCCTCGGGATTCGGCCGAACCGGGTCAACCCGAACCTGATCGACCCGACCCGGTCCGGTCCGGCTGGGGCGCGGCCCGGCCGGTCGGACCCGCCCGGCCCCGTTCGGCCGAACGGCCGAGGCACGCAGGCGCCGCCCCCGTGGCCAGGTGGTGCCGCGGCCCCCCGCGTGGGGCCGCGTTGAGTAGGGACGCGGCTTCAGCCGCGTCCGAGGGCACCGGACCCGCGCGGCCGCGGGTCCACGGCTGAAGCCGCGGCGGCCTGTTCGGCGGTGCGCCGGGGCGCCGCCGCTCCCGGTTGCCGGCGCCGCCGGCGAGCTCCGCGGGCCACCGGGATCGCTCCGGTGGTCCGATTCTCTTCCTGTCTGCGCCATTGCTCCTCCCGGGACTCGTTCTTCACTACAGGATCGTCAAACATTCGCTGCGGCCCGTTCCATCGTCTCCCGTCAAATCCGCACAAAACGAAGAACGACGGAGGGTCGTCGGGCCGTGTTCGTTTGGCCCGCACCCTCCGCGTTAGAGATAAACAACCTGGGGAAATTTATTCCACACAGGAAACAACAATTTTAATAAGATTAAAATTTTTCACAATTCGGTTCTTTAATTTCATTAAAGAAATAATGACGGGAATAATTAAAAAGGGGTAATTCCCATAATATACCCCTACCTCGTCGATCGTCGCGCGTGGGCGTTCTTCGCGGAAAAGCTCGTCGCGGAAGAGAGGGATCATCGCGTCGTCGCGGGGAGGCGTCGCGTCGTCGCGGAATCCGGCATTGAGTCGGTGAGCTCAACGATCCAAGAACAACAGATTTAAATTATTAAAACTTAAATCTTTGTTTCGTTTAAAACCAAAAGAAAAGAACTCGAGAGGAAATTTGAAATCACTCACCTCAAACGGTCGGTGATCGGAGATCGGAGCGTGGAAGAACGTCTCGGACGGAAGCGTCATCGATTTCCGGGTTCGGCGTTCTTTGTGTTCTTCAAGTTCTTCGCGTTATTTGCGTTCTTCACATTCTTCCCGAGGGAGAAGAAGATGTGAGGGTCCTCTCAAATCTTCTCAAAGCGTAAATAACCAGAGGTCGAGCGTTGGCATTATTTTATTATTACGCCAACGAATTTGAAAACTGGTTAAGAAACGATCCATCAATTCGTTGAATTAATTCAACGAAAGAAACAGGTCATTTAATTCACGAAATAAACTGCCCAATTAAATGGTCTGTTAAGATTTTAAGAAACGCATTAGTTGACTTTCATTAAGACGGGTTTTCGCGGGTGCGTTTCTTAGCGGAAAGAAACGGCGGGGCTCGTGCGGGCCCCACCTCACAAATATCCTACCAAGGGGGGTAGGATATTTCTGGATAGCATCCTATCCGCTTCAACTCAGTTCAAGCCGCCTTTAAGTGGCTTCATGTGGCTTCCAAGTGGCTTAAGTGAAATAAAATAAAGTTGTCGCAAAATTATTTTATTTCTCAACTTTAAGCCCGAAAATTAAAAACCACATCCGAGCAAACGCAACTCCGGAAGAGGTGTTTCTAAGAGAATACCGGCGCTGCGATTTCATCGGAGCCCTCAGAATTCGATTCCGGGCACCGGTTCAAAAGTTAGAAAAACCCGCTCGTCCGTTCACTAAACGTACCCGAGCCAAACTTCGGAAAATGATTCCGGGCTCACCGGGCCTCGGAATTAGGTGCCGTCAGAAACTGTGCTCATGTAAAATTCCAAAAAAAATTAAGAAAAAAAAATTTCCTTGAAATTTACGGGTCTTTACAAAAATAACTTAGACAATTAATTTTGAAATTAAAATTGTAATATTTTAGTAACAAATAAACATACATAAATAAAAATTGAGTTCCAAATAAATTTTAAGGTAGAAATCCTATAATCACTCAAGGACTACCTTAAATATACATGTAATTTGAATATATCTAAGAATAGGGAGGTAAACATAAACATGGGGAAATACTATAGAAATAGGATTTATTAACATGAAAAACATGCCATTAGAAACAATAAAAATGCACTAACATTTAAATATCGTTTACAAGTCATGCGATTTTTATGCTCTTAAATATTGTTGGTAAAACCCCCTTCCCTAAATCTTATAAAATTACTAACAATGAAATAACATTATCAATGATTTTTAGCACTGAAATTGTGACCTTTTAATAGTGCGATTTATGGTAATTATATAATGGAATTTTATTAGAACAAATAATAGAGTCGATAAAACCAACATTTTCTAGAAATGTGAGGCTATATATAGAAAATATTACTGTAACCCATTTTTAAAAAAATTGATGTTACATTTCATATTGAAGAAAAATTAAAATTATAAAGAAATATAAAATACAAAAATTCAAATAATAAAAAATCAGATTGGTTTGGAAAACTAGTTTTGAATACTATTTTTAATTATTTCTAAAACACCAAGTGATATGACCGAGGAGGGAGCTTGGCCATTAGCGATCAGTGATAGAACCCTAGCATGCCAGACGAGGATTCCCCCCCCCTTTCTGGTGGTGGGGTGGGGGAGGATGGTCAGGCTCTACCACTTATGAAGCCACGAATCCCATTTGTGCCTTTCTCTTACCCAAATTACCTCTCAGAGTTCCCAGTGATTGCAATAAGCTCGAAAGTGCCTCATTTTCATCTTGGTAATCCGCATAACCAGATATCGGTGTCAGAGATCACTAATGCGACAAGTCACCTAGAACATACTATGGTGGCTATCTTTAACTCTCGAAGACCTTCTGTGGATGATTTCGATCGGTTTGTGTTAGGAAAATGGGATTTGCATGAGCGTGCGGTCATCAGACTTTTGGATAATCGACATTTCATGATTCGATTCACCTTAGAGGAGGATCTAATTCGTGTGTGGTCCAGTTCCCCAAACAGTTGCAATGGTAGCAAGTATTTTCTTCAGCAGTGGAATTTTGACCTCTGTATGAATCGTGATCTTACCTCCATCCCGATTTGGGAAAGTCATCCTCACCTTCCATTACATTTTCAAAATCCATTTATTATTCAGATTCTTGGGAACCTGGTGTGTCGTTTCTTGAGCTCTGACGCTCGTAAAACCTCTTTGTATCATCCGATTAATCCTTGACTATGTGTTGAAGTATATGTTTCGAGACCTCCAGTGAAATGGGTCTGGATTTCGGTGGGTGCAGAGTTAATATGGAAGCAGGCAGTATTATATGAATCATGTAAAAATTATTACTCATCATGGAGTAGATTGGGGTGTTTGGAAGATAGTTTTCATTGTGGATCTATGAACAAAAGGCCTCCTAGTTTGGAATGGAGGCTAGGAAAAAATTCTGATAGGAGGAGGATTCATAATCCATCTAGTGAAATTGGCAATTCACCTGATATGGGAATTCAGGTTGTAGTGGTTCTGGAACAACCGACAAAAGTTCCAAAAAATCCTCTGGTTTCTATTATGTTGACCAGGCATATATAGGACCTGAATCGAGGGGATGGGGTTAAGGGAATTGATGACATGGGTGTTTTTGAGACTGGTAGTGAAAAAAATGATATTATGATTGCAACCGGGACTGATTTAATGGTCTCAAATGGGTTTGTGGTTACAAGGGAAAGGCAGTAGAACATGGCCCATTGTGATGGCCTTGCTACTCTTGAGGTCAGCTTGAAGAAGGGTGATATTGGTGAGGGATATGTTGCTGTGTCTGATCAGTGTAAAGGATGTATCAATGGTGGTATGTTTGAAGGGAAGCAAGGTACTGCATTCTAGGACAACAGACTAACTGATGCAGCGAAGAATGGGCTCTATGGACAGGCTGGTCAGGATGGTGGTGTATTGGTCATAGTCTCCACAAGGAATCACTTAAAAGGGTTGGATCATGAAGGAGTTGAATACAAATTGAAGATTGGGTCTCAGGAAGAGGCTGTTGTGAATTCGGAAACGGTAAATGGGATTTCTGCAGGTCAGGAGATGGTGGAACACTCGAATTTTCTTGCTATAATTGATGCGAGTTTTCAGGTTCAACAGAATCAGATTGTGAAGTATCAAGATATGCAGGTCCATCGAAAGTGGGGGGACCATTCGTATATTGATAAAGAAAACAAGGTTGGCATGAAAAATAAATCATTTTGTGACATCTTCCGTGGAGGGAGGAAGATGCTATCTGGGAATTAGGAGGATATGAATTCTTCTCGGTGAAGAAGACCAAGGAAGGATTAATCCTATTTTCCGAAGCCAATGTCCACCAGATCTAAAGGTATTCAAGTTAATAATGAATTTATTTCATCAAAGCAGTTGAACCTCCAAATGAAATATACCAAAGTACTAAATCATTATTAAAGTTCGGAATGGGAGTCGGTGACTACTGAGGAATCCTTTTACAATGGTGATGGATAAGGGTTTGATTTTGGAGGTATGTAGTGGTTATTTTTGGTCTATGTCACTTGTTTTCATATCATTTATTTTGATTAATAAATGGTTAGAGGTGTTTCCTCTGGCGACATTCCTAGTAAAACACCACGTCTTCATCTATCATTTGGACACCCTTTAAAAAATCCCAATTTCACTACCGGTTATAGAACACATGACCCCATCATGATAACAAAAATAAGATTTCACTTACAAAAAATTTGTCTTATAGTGATACTATAAAAAAATGAAACATAAATACAAAACATTACAATAATAAAATTTTATTTTTAAACATAAAAATAATACTCTAATTCATATCTAGAAAATTAGGTTATAGAATAATGTTTGGTTTATTAATACACATAAAAAATGATTTATGTATTGTTTTATTAAGGTATAAATAAAAAAAATGTTTCCCCCATTTTTTATATGTGAGGTGTGTTTTGAACAAAATGGTTACTTTTAAACTCAAAACATGAACATTGAGTCATACGAGGAACACCGTGCATCATTATAGTATACAAATAATTCCTAAAAGTCAAAATTTGTATATATATCCTTATACTAATGTATTTAAACAGTCTCAAAATTTTTTATAAATTTATAGTATGTGAATATACTTCTATAATAAAATTTTGATTTAAAAAAAATTATTTCAGTCATACCGACCAAATCATGTGTTATATTGATGTGTGGATAATTCGTGTATAAAAAAAATAATCAAATGATCATTATCCTAAATGATCAAGATAGTACATTTTTCGACGTTATCAGTGAGATATGGGTGGTTTTAACAGATATGTTTGTTTTAAAATTAATGCACACACTCTAAGTTATATAAGGTAATTAATATGTTGTACAGGTGATATGGTGATTCTTATACCAAAAAATTGACCTATAGATCATTTTCCTAATGTGTTGGGATAATAATATCAGTTTTATCATATTTTAATGAGTGATTATTTTTTTGAAGTAAAATGACACTTTTAAATGGAAAACATGCACTTTGAGTCATTTTAGGAACATGGTGTGTCTGATTGACCAATTGATAATTCATACATTTCAAAATATCATATTTATTATATTCATAAACTAATGATACAATCCATGAGAATTTTTAATTTTTTTAGTATGTGATGTTTGATTTGTACCAAATTGATAGTTTTAAATAATAACATTAAATTTAATTCATATTTGCTACAATATTTTTCAGATTATATTAAGTATGATTTTTAAATTCCATAAATGAATTATGGATAGTTTTCATGAAGTTTTAAAGGAATCTATATACATTTTTTCCTATTTTTATTTTTTTATTAGCATTTTGAAATAAAATGATACTTTTAAACTGAAAACATGTGATTTTATTTATACTGAGCACACCATGTGTCTAATTATCTATTATTAGGTTCCTACAAATTAAATATTACCTATATAGGATTTTACTAATGTATCAAGACTATCTAAGTGGGTGTGCTGGGTTATCATGGAGTGATGCACATTTTGAACTAAAATGCCCCGTTAAAATTTAAAGCAGACATGTTGAGTCATTTAGATAACATTGTGTGTCATATTTATGTTTCCCTTGTTCCCATGAATCAAAAATTTCTTATCGAGCATTTTAAATAAATTTCTTGAAAATCATATTATAGTATTATTATTTTCATTAGGTGATCAGTTTTTAGTACTAAAATGTAGATTTTGAACACAATGATGAACTTTTAGTCATTCCTTCCACATCTTGCGTCTAGTTCCCATTTGGGGGAAATTATATATGGGTTATTTTATGAATTTATAAATAAAATATAACAAAATATTATTTTTTCTAGTTATTGTTGTGTGATTTGAGCTAAAATGAGTCTTTTAAACTGAAGCCACAAACATTGACTGATATAGGGGAAATCATGTTTTAGATTAACATTCTATAGAATATTATGTGTCTAAAATTACATATGGAATATTTTTAATATGTATTAAGATAATTTTATGTTGTTTTTTGAGTATGTCACATTATTTTTGTAATAAAATTTTCATTTAAAATAAAAACAAGTACTTTCAGTCATATCAGCCACACCTTGCATCAGATATTATAAGTTGAAAATTAATATATGTCCCAAATGTATTATTGATATTTTTCATAAATTATAAATAATATTTGGGTGAGTTTTCATAATTTTTAGTGCACGAAATTGTTTTTATTGAAAAAATATCTCTATTAAATAAAAAACCCACACATTGAGTCCTACTGAGCACACCATGTGTTAGATTAACATGTGTAAAATTCCTTCACAATAAAATTTACTTAGGGATCATTTTATTAAAGTATCAAGATGATATGTATGGATTTTCTTAGTTTTTAGTGTGTTATTCACATCATGAACTAAAATTTATCTTTGAATAACAGAATTTTATTCAAAATGGGCTCACCATGTATTGGATTAATATGATATTGGTTCTTATATGTCAAATACATGATTTTATTTCGAGTTATATTACACTAATTTTCAAACAACACTTTTTCCTTGATGTTCCCAATGATTTTGGAAGAAAGTATAAAAAATTGGTTGAAATTTCATTGGGGCATGGTTTGTGCATCATTTGTTGTAACCATGCACCCAGCCCAGGTAAGTTTGCAGTAGGTGTTGGGGTGAGTAAAAACCTACCGCACAGTCATCACATGATTTTATTCCTCACCACAGGTACTTTTGTGGTCATTAGACTTTGAGGCAGCAGTTATCATGTGACCATCGAATTTTCAGTGGGGCTGGGTAATGTTTCCATGTGTTAGGAGATGCTTGGATAGAATGTGAATCACAGTTGTGGAATAGGTTATCAAACTATGCGGACTAACCATGAGCCCTTCCATATCATTAAATTTTTTATTTTATTTTCTCTATCATCGAAATCATGACCCCAAACCCCTAAATTCCACTCCCCACTTGAGAATCTCTTCCATAAGCATTCCACCCTCTCCATTACCCTCCCTTGGCGCTCCATTTTGGACCACATTTGGGTGGTTCTTCCTCAATTAATCATGTAAGACTCTTTCTTCCTTGGTTAAATTCCATATATTCGGCTTTTAATTATTTTTTCTTAGGATTCTTTTTCATCAGTGGAATGTGTTCTGAATTTGGTGATCAATATTGAAATTTATGATTCGATCTTAATTTTTAAGGTTCGATCATTCTTCCAGGAGGTACAGTTGGGGTGAGTTGGGGTTTTTCATTGGATCTTGATATTTTATACAGCCACCATAGGTGATTCTATACATCACCATTATATAGTGAATTGTTTATATTTCATTGAGTTACATGGAATGTTTTATGAATTATGTGTGTGTTCATAATGTTGTTTTTCAAAGTATATGATAATTATTTGGTATGAAATTTGATTTTCTATATTAAAGGAGGTTTATTCCTTATGTAAACCCTGGTTAGGTCACTCGATAGTGTTTTATAATTTTTTAAAATGGTTTATTAAATTAGTGGTGTGATGGGAATCGTGTTAGAATTTTTTTTTGCATGCGTATGATTTTAAAAAGGAATATGGGTGTGAATGTAGTGGAATATTGTGTGTATCTAGTATTGATTGGTTTATAAATGGTGGAACATATTTGACCAGAACGAGTATCCTAGGTAAGTAGGTTAGAAGGCATGAACTAATATTCTAGTGATAAGGAATTGGATTTATCATAGTTTCACATACCATGATAAACAATGACAATAGTAACTAATCATTTATGATAATTTGAGACCACAAGGCCATTGGGGAGTCCCCTCCTAGTGTCTCGGGAATGATAATGCTCTTAATTATTATTTATAAGACTCATTTAACCAAGATATGATGTATATAGTTTCCCATTTATAGCTAGTTCCTAAAGGTTTTTCTAGTGACTACTGTTATTTGGTTGCATCACACATACCATCAAAACACGATATACATGATTGATCTTTTTAAAAACAAGAATGTGTTCCATAAAATTGTTTTCCATAAAACTGTTTCCAGTAATTTTCCAAAAAACATTCAATTTCATTTATCATATAATGATTATTTCATAGAATCATTGTTGGGTGGTATCCTACTAGGTGTTCTATCACACCCTACATACTCCATTGGGGGTGAATATATATGATTATGTATGAAATTGATAAGGGAAATTTATTTAGAGATGGTGGTTTGAGGTTTGAGAAGTCTTCCATAGTAAATTTTTGGGGTGGTGGACTGAGGAAGATACTCTTCTTGTCATATGGTTGTTGTTGATATTGTCTTGTTTATCCGTTTTCTATAGAATTTCATAGTTCATGTATAAAAAATGTATCCCAAATCTAGAAAATGGTTGTTGCCTTTTTGGATTTGCATTTTAGTTTTGGCATCAGTTATATCATTGGTTGTTTTATTTCTGTAAAAATGGGTAAATCATTCACACATGCTATTAATGGTAGCAGGGCAGTTGTTTCCATGCCATGGGGATCAACAACACCCTTATGTCCATTGCATAGAGTAGGTCGAGCACCAATTTTTATGACATTCTGGATTGGGTTCCATGAAGATGTTGCATCACTATATCATTGGGAAGATGTTTTTGGTTTATCCAGATCATAAGATCATACATTAAATCATATCACAAATGGATTTTAACATGATCTAGGATCGTTCGGTTGAGTATATGTAGTGGTTTGATTTTGATATTATCTATACCCCATGAAGGGGTAATGTGGTGGCTGACACCATGTGTAGAAAATTGATTTTTCAAGAGTGGAGGAAGTCCAGTGATGAATGAACATTGATGGGGTTCTATTCCCAAATTCAATTCGAGACCAAGTAATATAGTGTTGTTGCATTCTAGTCTAGTGTTATGTTGGATCATTCCCTTATGGTTCTAATTTAGAGGGAGAAATCTAGGGATGGGTTGTTTCAGCTGTCCAAAATGATCCTTTATGGTGGGGAGGTATCTTGAAGTGGGAATTTATCTCATTAGATAATATTATGTTTCAAGGGGTGGTTTTGTGGTGTCGTTATCACATAGGGAGGTGGTGATGTAGGATATGCACTAGTATTATTGGAAATTCATACTAAACCTACCAAGATGTACTATGATGTTCATAAATTGTTTTGGTGTGAAGGAATGAGGTGAGATATAGATGACATTCTACCAAGATTCTATACTTGTCAGCATGTGAAAGAAGAGCATCAAATGCCCTATAGTTTTCTCCAACTGTTACTCACTAATACATGGAAGTGAGATGAGGTCTCCATTTATTTCATTATTTCCATGCCACATACACCTCAAGGATGGAATTCCAATAAAATAGTGATTGACCATTTTACCAAGTCATCACGATACATTCTGATAAAAAATTTAGTAAAAGTGGATAATATGGGATGGTTGTATGTTCATGAAGTGGTATGGTTTTATGGTGTGCCATGAAAAATGGTTTATATCAGAGACCCCAATTTCACCAATTTAGTATGGTTAGGCCTTCATAGGGTGTTGGGGTCATAGATAAAAATGAGCATGACATACCATCCTCAAACATATGGTCAAACAGAGCGAAAATATCTAATTCTGGAGGACATGTTTCATGCATGTGTTTTGGATTTCATATGATCATGGGATAGCCATCGAGAACGGGTCATGTTTACTTATAATAACATATAACAATACTATAATTGAATTTCTCCTTTTGGGTTTCTATATGGTCAGCCTTTCAGGTCTCCTTGGTGTTCGGATGAGGTATGTGAGACCTCACAATTGGGACCGCACCTTATGAAAGTGGTGTCTGAGAAATTCCTGTTAATATTGAAGTAATTATTGATAGATCAGAGTCGTCAAAAATATTATGTGAATCAGAGGCACTAATATTATGATTTTTATATGGTTTATGAGGCATTCTTTAATGTGTAATCATGCATGGGACATCATCATTTGGGAATCCATGGTTTGTTAATGTTGTGGTATATTGGACCTTTTGAAATCACTGAGTGGATTGGAAAGGAATAACATAGGGTACCTTTTCATTCACAGATGGCATTAATTCATGACATATTTCATGTTTCTCAATTTATTTAGTATCATTCAGATCAGTCTATTGTGTTGAATTAGTAACGGTTAGAGATGAAGTCCAATTTATATATGTTTAATCAACTAGTGTAAGTATTTTATTTCCAAGGAAAAATTATTCGTGGTAATTATATTATTTTTGTCTCTGTGTTTTTTCATCCTGGTAATTATATGCATGAGGCTTGGGAGTAGAGGTCATGGGTTGGGCTAGAGTGTCTATTTTTATTCTCTGATTGTGCTTTGATTTGACTTTTTGAAGATGAAATGTTTCCATGTTGGAGAGACTTGTAACATCAATTATTTTCTTTTTATGTATTTTCATTTAATTTTAACAATTGAATTTTTCTTTGAGCCTCCCCATGAGGTTAAGAAGAAAGTATAAAATTGGGTTCCTAGACTATGGGGCTTGGATTATGCACGGTTAGTAGTAACCATGCACCCTACCTAAGTAACTATATGGTAGGTGTCTAGTTGATATAAAAACAACTACACAACAATCACACGGTAATGCAGACCGTGTGAGGTAGCCATGTGGTAGGACCTTCATGGAAATATGGTGAATCATAGTTAACTCACAGTTTATAAAATTTTCTGGATTAACCATGCTCTCTACCAGATCAATAAAAATCGGTTTTATTTTCTCTCCCCTCTAGATATAAAACCCAAAACCTCATTTCCTCTACCCATGAGGGATTATCCTCCCTAGGAATGACTCACTCTCCATTCCCATAAATTAGAGCTCTATTTTGGACAGTATTCGGGTGGTTCTAACACAATTCATCACGTAAGACACCTCCTATGATTCCTCCAATATTCAAGGGGGTTTCTTCTTTTTTGGGGGTCCCAAATCTCTAGTATATAGGGTAATTATTTTGGGGTTCAATATTGAGTTTCTATGTTTGATATTCATTTTTAGTGTTTGATCTTCTTTCCATGAGGTTCCATTGAGATGACATGGGGGTTTCACACAGGATTTATTGATTTTCTACACCAAATGTAGGTAATTCTCTACTTAACCATTATTTGATTAATTGTTCATCCTTTCTAGAGTAAAATGGCATAATCTATGTTTTTTTGTGAAATTTTAATGGTGTTGTTTAAAAATAATTTACAGGAATTTGGTTTTAAATTGTGTATTCTATATGAAATTAGGTGTATTCCTTTTTTAAAACCAACTTGTGTAACTTTTTAATGTTTTATAAACTATAAATGTGGTTTATAAAATTATGTGTGTGATGAAAATCATTTATGGAAAAGGTTTTGGTGTGTAGAATATTTTAAAATGTAATTTGTGCAGGTAATTAGTGTAATATTGTGTATATCATGTACATTATGGTAAATAAAATGTGGAACATTTTTTATCACAAAGTGAAGCCTAGGTAACTAGGTAGGCAGACTAGGACTAGTATTCTAGTGATACGTAAGTGTATTTAGAAAATTTTCACATTGCGAGATTGAATATGATGACACTATCTAAATATTAATGATGACTAGAGACCACTATGCCATTAGTTTATCCCCTCCTATTGGATCATGCATGATAACACTGTTAGTCATGTTTTCTAAGCCATGTTTTCCTGAGATATTATATACCTACTATCACATTTCTAGCTCATCCAAAGAGGGTTTTTCTATGACTAGTGCTCTATGGTTATACCACACTTACCATCGATAAACAATATACTTTGTTGATCATTTTAAAATAAATAATTTTTGACTTAAAAATATACTTAAAAGAGTTTATAGTGGTTCTTTATAAAACATAAACGTTTATCTATCATATAATTTTAATTTAATGGAATCCTTATTGGGTTTCATCTTGTTAAAAGATAGGTTACACCCTACATACACCTTTAAGTGTAACTATACTTCTTTTTTTTGACACAGATAAAGGAAAGGTATTTGGAGATGGTGGTTTGGGGTGCTAGTTGTCTTCCATAGTGATGTGTTGGGGTGGTAGATTGAGAATGATGATCCTTTTGTATAATGGTGGTTTTTTAGATAGTATTGTTTATTCTTTTCTAGAATAATTTATGGGTTCTGGTATAATCATTATAACTCAAAACTGGAAAGTGGTGAATACCTTCTTTGGTTTTGTATTTTTAGTTTTAATTTAGTTATATAATTTGTTGATTTGTGTTTTTAAAAATTGTAAAATCATTCCCACTTGTTATTATTGTTTCCCAGGAACTAGATTACAAACTATGGGGATCCATAATTCCCTTCATGCCATTCTATGGATTGGGTTTGGAACAGGTTCGGATGATGTCTCAGGTGGGATTGTGACACTATACATTATAAATGACTTACAAATCATTTTACAAAAGTATCATGATATTATAATTATTTCACCACATGTTATTGAATGTGGAGTGTGATTTTTACTAAAATGATTATTTCTAATAAATTCATGGAATTTTAGTCAACTTGGACATACATTGTTTCATATTGATGTTCATATGATTATTATACATCATAAATTGTTTATGTGTTGTTTTCCTAAATCAAAAAGATAATTCTTGTGAGTTTCCAGTTTGTTTAATCAGTAGTTCATGTTTTGAACTAAAATATTTCTTTTACACCGAAATCACACACTTTGATCCATACTATAAAATTTGTGTACCAATTTGATGAGTGGGTGATTCATACATTTAAAAAATGTCTTATTGTTTATTGTCATAATTTATCAATAATATATATTTTTACTTATTTTTGATTTGGCAATGTGTGTTTTGATTTAAAATTTTATTTTTTAACAGAAAATGAATACATTGAGTTATCTAGGGATACCATGTGTCTCATATATATTTCCACAATTCCTAATTATCACAAATGGATTATGGATTGTTGCCCAAAAGCGTAAATACAGTCCATGTGTGTTTTTTTATTTTTAGTGAATGATACACATAAAACATTGATCTTAATGTGAAATCATTATTTCTATAAGAATCAAATAGCTTTAGAAAATAAATACCATATAAATTTAAAATATTCAATCAATAGAAACAAATAAACATCAATATTATTACTCTATTGTATTCTTTATGATATAATAAGAAACAATTTGTTGTACTATCAAATCATGAATAACCACAGTGGATAGTTATAATTTACCAACATAAATATCAATGTACTCTAAGTGATACTTTCTAAACATAAATTTTTAAATAAACATGTAGATAGAATATGTTGAAGGTGTCTTAGTCTATATCAAACTTTAGGATAATCCTAATCAATTTTCTTCCCATACAGAGAGAATGCTTGGTTGTAATCATTCACAACCATATTTCTTTTATCTGCATGCCACATATATTTTCTTGTAGTTTACTGTTTTTCTTATGGGAACCTAAACCCTGTAATGATTAGAAAGAACTATTAAATTTATTGAGTTATTTGATTCATCATTAACGTATCATGTTGTAGAAAACATTGTGCAATTTTATGTTATTCATGACCATTGTGAAATTATACACATCCATTTGGATAAGCACGTATTTCTTCAAATATCATATCTATTGAAATTATTAGTTGTTTAGAATAATAAGTAGGACCGGGAAACTCATTATCCACTCATACCATATCATTAAAGAGCAAATGTATATTCATAAAAATGGTGTCACTCCATATATTATATGATTTTACATTATATATCATTAATATGGTTGAAAATGTGTTATATTTTTTACAACTATCATACATTGTCGTCTATGAATACTTCATAAACATTTGAAATAGATTTTATTAGTCTTGAATGTTAATATCTAAATATCATTTTCATTTCCTCAATATGATATTAATCATTGTTTACAACTATAATACTACCATTGACATGATCCCAATAAACCTTCAAACTCGTAAGCATATCAAGTGATCTGTAAAAGGCAATTTTATGCCAACAACTAGCTATTTTAAGTTATTCATTGTATTTAGTCTAGAGCTAATGTGTTCGATATAATCTAGGTTGGATCATGTTTTTTAATCTCCACTGGAATAATTATTCTTAAATAACAACAACATAAAAACATGAAAATGCTTTTTAAGGGATAAACTAATGATATATTGAACACATGAAAAACTATTTATCACTATGCTTACACTCTTTTGTCATGAGAATATAATTTATCCATTTTTTATTCATATTCATCTTATATGATTCATAAATATTAATATTTAACAAAATTATGTAAATACACAATGTTTTGATCTTAGAATACTAAAAAAATATTATTTATATATTCACAGATTTAGTTTCACATTTAATATATATTTTCATTGTGTCAACAACATGTTTGAAAATATAAAGATGAAGAATTATATAAATAGAAAATATTAAAACACTTTTTGTTATTACAAGAAGTCACATATCACAATTCATTCTATTTATTTAAATTTATTCATGTAGTTAGATAATTTCATACCATTCACAATAAATTTCCACTAGATTCTTATTGATTTCTACAATTGTTTATGTATTTGGGTATATATAATACGATTTCACTATAATTATATATATATAATTACATATTATTTTCACAATAATTCTATAGATTTATTGACAATTTAATCATATTGATTCTTATTATTACATTTTTAAATATATCAAAGAAAAATATTAAAATTATTTATTTGAAAATGATGAAAATATAAATATTATTATACCATTAGATTTTGAAAATAATTAAATAATTGGAATAATGAGAAAATTAATTTTTTAAAGAAAATATTGAAAATGTTGAATTTTCAAAGACATGAATTAATTTTATTAGAAAATTAATTTTATTTAGTATTGAAATTCATATAAACAATTATTAAAAATGTAAAAAAATAATGATCTAGAAAATTTTTATTCTAAAAATAATTTAATATCCACATTTTGATTCCTATTCCTTTCAAAATAATGTCAAATTTTAAAATGAAGTTTGGAAATATTAAGAGATTTAAATTATTTATAATGGGTAAAAATTATTCTTGTTCTGAAATTTTGACATTAATGTTCAATAAAATAATTATATTTCATTATTTCCCATTCAGAATTATCCAACTGATATTGATAAATTTATGAGTATTATGGATTTTATAAATAAAATTATAGATCAATTCAAAAAATAATGAACAAATTATATCCTAATTCAACACAAATTGATTTCTTGTCAATAGAAAAACTATTAGAAAATTAATAATTCATATAAGAAGAGGAACCACCAATAATAAAACAATAAATATGTCAAATATTGATCAAAATACAAGAACACAAAATCATGAAAATTAAAAAAATAATCATATAAGAAGAATAAAATCATAAACATAAAATTTGCACAAAGTGATGATATATTTTTTAAACAAGTAAATAACTATACCATTGATTTGTGATTATATTTGTTATAAAAATTTTAAGGAGGTGAAAAACAGAATCAAAATTTGTACGAAAATCAATGCAATGAGTAGAGTAAATATAGATTAGTGTTATTTTAAAATATTGGAAGAAGTATTATTAATCATTGTTGAAATCATTGACAAAATTTGTATTTATCATATCTAAAAAATAAAAATTTGATAAAGGTATAATTTTTCAATGATTTTTATCCCAAATAAATAAAATTATTTATCGGCGAATAAACTAATTGATAAATCAATCCTTTAATAGAACTATATGACAGGAGACTATAAATGAATATTTTATCAATTGATAATATAAAATTGATAATTTTCTATTTCATAAGCGCTTCATATATTACTAATATGTACTCATGGAAAATAAAAAATAAATATCATATTTACAACAACCACAATTTATAATTACTTAAATATTAGAATAAAAAATTACATAATAATAAATATTAATAATTAATAAATATAATAATAGTATGAAATTTTGTTAAAAATAATCATTGATATTTATATTGAATGTAAAATCATATGTGATGTAATAATGATAATTTTTTAAATATTATTATAAATGAATAAATAATATAATTTATATAAGTCATAAAAAGATTATAGTTTTTTAATAATAAGTTTTCCTTATATTTGTAAAATAATATATATGAATAAATATTATCATAAAAATAAATAAATACTATAAATAAATTTTAAATTAAAAATATTGGAAACAAAATCATATATATAAATCAATATATAATAAATCCATAAAAATTTTAAAAATATTAAAATATAAATGAATGAATTTTCATAATGAATAATGAAAAATTTATATATTAACAGGGAATATTTTTTAAAATAAATGGATAATAATAAATAAATAAATACAAAAAATTAATAAAATTTAATGGTTAAAAATAAATAAATTCGAAAAATAAGTTATAAAACTGAATTAATACATTAAATAAGGTATATTAACTAAATTCTAAAAATTAACAAAATTGAAAATAAAAAATTTAAGTTATTTTTTTAAAAAAAATTTATTATAGTGAAGTACTAAGTATTTATGAATAAATTATTATTACATAAATGCTTAATTTGAATGATATTATAATTAAGAATATAAATTATATAAATTACAGACAATTTTCATTCCAGTAATAATAGCATCAGATTCAGCTACCAGTGGCATCCAAGTAGCATAAAAAGATTTTTACAAGTCATAATGGCCAATAAGTTAGAATCATAAACAATCACAACAACACTGGTTGTATATTCACCATAATCTGAATCATCCATAAATATGTTCAAACCCCGTAAAAATGGATAGTTCCATAGGACTGTGCCAAGCTGTACATCTAGGGTCTCATGTTTCACATTATTGGGATTCCATATGGCCAACCATGAAATTCATGCATTGGCCGAGATAGTAGATGATGTTGTGACAACATGTAGAGACCCATAGCTTGATGTGCATGGACATTTCATTACTTTTTCGGATTACTTAATACATATCAAATACAAACACCAAAGGACCGTAATTGTTTAGTGTCTTTGGAAACTCAGAATTTAATCTTCTAATCATGGTGAAATATCTTCAACATCTCCCATAAAGATCTTACCCTTTTGGTTTTCTTACCTAAAAACTTTCATTAAATCCGGGGGAAAATAAAAAATATAAAGTGTGAGCTCAAATGCTCAGTAAGGATAAGCATAGAAAAAATAGAAAAAATCATAAACATTTGATCTTAGAAATATGAACATAGTTTTTAAACATCAAAATCTTGAGCAATGACATAAAACATGGCAGTAAATAAGGAATAGATCATAAAGAAACATTAATCATGATAAAATAGCATGTAAATAAAACATGTAACTCTGGAAACTGTTAAGAACATGTTATGATTTCCATAGCAGCCAAGGCATTGCTGCCAATACCATCTTAGTGGACAAAGTCCCTTTCTGAATCGAGTTCACTCCTCGTTCATATCCTATATTACTGAACCGGTTTATCATTCCTTTCCAGCCATGTCTATCTCATGAGATATAAATTTTTACCCAATGCATTGGAGGGAGATATAGGCTCCACCCATCTCATAATGAAATCATTCTTACTTGTGCCATAAAATAAACTTAAAACATTCATCATAACCCAAAGAATAAAATGGGTTTCATAAACATCATCTCATCATCCCATAATCCATATAAACCAATGGATATTTCATCATAAGAAAAGTGAAACCATGTAAATCATAGATACATTATACTTGAAACATAATCATATTAAATAATGTCATTTTAGATGGAAAATAGTTTTGGTAAAACACATGAAATGAATTTTTGAGGAAAATACCCTTTCTTCTTTTTAATCATTTTCTTTTCACAAAATGTCATGCAATTTTAAAAGAAAAGGGTTTTTTTGATAATAATCATGCAATATTGTAGAGTAATATTCATGAAAATGAGGCGTCATAAAACCGTGAAAATTTGTTCACGCCGTATAAGTTAAAAATAACATTCTCCTCGTACTTTTGTCAAAAAAGTCAAAAAGTACCTCGTATGGTAAAAAAAGAAAGATTCCTTCCATACGATGTGGTAAAAGTAAAAAGGGAAAAAATGACTTTAAAAATACATGAATGAAAAGTAAAAAATTTATGAAAACATTTTAAGAACACATGGACATGTATAATGAACATAACCCTTGTATATACTTACAAATAAACAATCTCGGATAAGAATGGGATTGAAATAATTATCCCTTACCTTATGTCCAATATGCTTCGTATGTATCCAAATATCCTGTATAATGATTTAAATAATGTCATTGACTTATTACAGAATCATATTAATTGTTATGATATCATATATCATTTACTTAGGACTTTATATTACATGTTCTTTTGAAAATTCGATGTAAAAGAAGCGATTTCGGTAAAATTGTTTCATTTATTGTATGTATTTCGACTTGTTGTTCTTCATATTTCTAATTATATCCTGATTTAAATAATTCCTGAATTTAAACCATGATTTATATATAATATATATATTCATAATATACATATATATTTATGATAGATCGATAAATTTAATGAAATACACAGTTCATGGAGATAGTTGGCCGTACGTACGCAGGAACGCTGTTTTCGTTTCATTATTGAATTGAATGGAATTAAGTATATGGAATACATATATATATATATACATAAATACAGTATCATTATTATTTAATATGTTTCATTATTACTTATTATATATACTTTATAATCATTCACGAATGGTTAATCATTGAGAATAAATCTCATCGTGTCGTGGAGACGGTAGTCCGTACGTACGCACGAGCAATGATATCATTCACATGATCATGGAATTGTATTGAAGTGTATGTATAATATTTCAGAATAAATATAACTTTACAATAATAATATATAGTTATTTATTTACACCATTATACCCATCCTAGTAAGGTGGTGGTCAAAACAGATTACACGGCGGCGTGGAGACGGTATTCTGTACTTACGCATGCTCGGTGATTTTGTTTTCTATAGGATGGATATAAGGTGAAATAGGGTTGTTTCATATTTATAATAACATATAATTATATGATTTATACTGATTTTATTACTTCATAATGAATCAACTAAAGAAGAGGAAGTAGAAGAAGAAATAAATTTGAATGAATCAATAACATATATTACCTTTCTTCAACACACCTCTTTGAAACCTCCTCATAGGGCACTAAAATTTGTCTATTAAGAAGACCAAGACCTCTATAATATTACTAGGGAATTGTATAATAGAAATTGGTAGGGTTTGGCCGATCATGAAGGCTCAAAGTGGTGTGATAAGTAGAGGGAAGGGGTGCCCTTTTTATAAGGGAGTAGAGGGGCACCATAGGAAAACATAATATATTAATTTATAATAAAGTCATATTCGGTTTAAAATATCTCCAAATTGATTTATTTCTACTCTAAGGTGGGATTGGGTCTAAATAATCTTAAAAAATAGAATTTAGATAGGGTTGGGTCATTATATTAACCTTATCATTTAGTTTTAACTCTTAGTTATTTAGATTGACATTTACCATGTCAATTTGTATTTTTATATTATATAGTTAATAAACTTACCATATAAATCCAAGCGACCCAAAAGTGGTCCATTAATGATACAACTATAATGATATAAGTATCATGGCTGATCCTTATATTTTTAGGAATGTAATAACAATTAATAATATAATATTTTAAAAAAACTATTTTATGTCAATTTTAACACTATTTGGTAATTGAATTTTGTGAAAATCATAACAGTAAGATTAGTTCTAAAAAAGTAAATTAAATGACTACTAACATGTCATGTTAACCTAGGAAATTATTTTAATTCATAAAAAGACTCAAATTACATATATTTGTGTATTTATAACATCAATTATGTTAATATTTCATTAATAAGTTAATTACTACATCATCATTGTGTCATAAATAAATTAACTTATTTAATGTCTAAAAATTATAAATAAAATACCATTATGTAGGAAATATTTTTAGCTTTCTAATTAATATTTATAGTCTAATTTATCTTTTGTATAACCCTATATTAAAAATTATTTAGTTATTAAACATTGATTTAAACTATTTTAACCTTTCATTAAATAAATTAATAATAAATGTCCTAATCTAATCCAAGTGGACCTAAATGGTCATATTTTATTCATAAGGTTGTTTTTGGTCGAAATAAACTTATCCAATAGAATTAGGACATGTGTTAGGGTAATAGTAATACCATTTTTACCATTAGTTACACTATTTACTTTTAACCGTGGTAAATAAAAGTAAAAAGTTACTATTCACCAAAAATTATTTTCATCTCATTGAACCACATTTTATTCCTTGATATTAACCATTTCTCTCAGATTTTCTAAATTCCTCTAATAGAAGAGGTAAAATTAAGTTTTATATAAGTTAGCAAAAAGCTCCTAGGAGGTAGGCAAAAGACGGTGAAAAGTTTAATAAAATTTTTATATATCGAAAATTATTAAAAAATGACTCCAATGAATTACATTGAACTTATATAGGTATTATGTATCAATTTTGACCTAAAATAAATTTAAATAAATAATTATTTAAATAAAAAATCGGTTTTTAAATAGTAACCCAATGTTTTCACTAATCATCAAAAATTGAAAGTTTTCAGAAAAATACCAAAAATTCACCCTATGGAAATTTCGATATTACGAATCCAGAAATGAAGTCCATTTAGAATGATAAAATTTATAAAATTTCAAAAAGTGGGTATTACTGTTTATAATGGGTAGTTTATATAACATATCGTTGTTTAGTGAAACTCGATATTGCTTACAACACACGCTATCGTGGAAGGTTGCGATTGTGTGTAATGAAAGCCAAGTCAGAGATGTGTGTAGTCCAAGATCCTTTTGGTTTAGCGTACAACACAATAAATCAATGAAATTAAAAAAAATCATAAAATCTCAGGGTGTTACATTCTACCCCCATTAAAAAGAATTTTGCCCTCGAAATTCGTCGGGGTCATAAATGGTTTACTACATGAATGTTTCATCAATAGAAACCCACATCGTAAAAAGGGATACAAAAAAACGAATTTAAAAACTAAAGTATGAAACATAACGGTTAACAAAATTAACTAATCACTGGGTTTCCACATAGTAGAACATAGGTGAAAATATGGATATGGAAGAGAAATATAACCATCAAATTCTGATGATGAGTTGTAGAGGACATGGCTATGAAAAATCCAAAAATCACAAATCCATAAATTTGTGATGATCTAAGGTACCATCTAATTAATCAGATATGAGAGCACTAGGACAAAATGTTTTTTGAGATCATTTCCCTAAAGTTGATGAATTGTTGAATTAAAAGAAATACATACATGATTTTGGTACAATCTCACCATTGCTTGTGCCTCGAACAATTTCCACTTCATCTCTTAAAGAAATGATGTTGAATTTGTCTTCTGTGAAGTGATAGTAGATTATGCGATAGAATGATAGGTCATTCCATCTATTTCTATCACAAAAAGTTTAACACAAATTATTAAATATACAGAAGTCCATCTATGTGGAGATTAATCATACATGATTGCTAGAATGGACTGATAATTCAGATATTATAGCGCTTAATAAAATAAAACTAGTTTCTACTAACCAGGGACTTCCTATAGGCTAGTGGTAGGCGATAAAGTCCTGTCGCACTTCGGTTGTGGGTTTGATTCCCACAGCCTTCTCTGACGTGATGGGTTGTCTCTCGTCCTGAAGGTTTTCCTTTTTCTAAAACTACATTATTATAACATTCCATAAATAATAGAAAAAAAAGTTTTAGCCTTAATCAATACTGACATATGTCCAACATACTCCTTTCCAATCATTAGGCTTATCCAAAATACTTCATATCCAAGCTCATAGTATAAAATAAAACAATTTTTAGAAATGTCATCTGCTGAGCATGTGAATACCATCATTTATCCCCCATATATCATACGATATATCTTGTTGGTCACATTCCAAACATGTGAATACCTTAATCCTATATTTTCATGAAAAATGAATACCCATTGAATCTTAGTGAAAACCTGAATGCTGTCAAAAGTTAACTCTTTCCACATACCGAAATCCAAAAATTCTATATACTCAAACCATGATATAACTTTTTCTATATATCAGTCATGATCTCATTAATACTATCAAACATTTCATTATCTATTTATCCCTTCTTTACGCACATATCATATTCTTTCCAAAAATAACCCAATCACATTCCATTGTTACAGGTACCATAAAATTATTTAAAACCACAATAGAACAATACATAAATATTGCAATATTCCACAATACTATATACAACATTATTTTGGAATCCCATTAAATAAACACTTAATCATTCCACCACATCGTTGTCATATTCAACATCGCCAATAAAGATCGCATGTGACTTCCCTTTGTCCTTCTCCTTAAGTGGTTTCTCATGTCGATCATCATTAACCCCTGGATTAGGGCATTGATTAGCAAAATTCCCCATTTAATTTCACTTGAAGCATTGAAGTGTTGGTGGTGTGTTCTCTGCAGTCTATTATTTATTCATATCATTAGCAACCCTTTTTCCATTACTTCGACACTTAGCTGCTCGATGATCTTCTTTTCCACACTTAAAACATTTTCTAGTCCATTTAAGAAAATATCCACTATTCTTCTTTCCACACATTGAGCATAAAGAAACATTTATCTTCTTTTCACCATTGTTCTGAGATTTCTCCTTTAACTCCATCTTTAATTTCTTGTCCACACCATGAGATGGATATGTAACACCAACATCCATTTCTACCTTGATAGAACAACATACAATTTCTTCACAGCTACTGAAGTATCTTATAGCTAATGTCCTTCGAATACTTGGTTTTAATCCACTGAAAAATCGATCAACTTTACTTTCAGGTTGGATGATAAATCCAGATGCATACCATGCAAGCCTTGTAAAATTCACTTCATATATACCAACAGATACATCATCCTTCTTCTTAAGCTCAAGGAACTCATTTTCTATCTTTGTTCAAAGAATACGAGGGAAGTACTTACTGAAAAACATGTTCTGGAACTCGCCCCATTCCATGGATTCAATTTCATCTTGGGCCCTTGTATTCTTAATTAGGGTCCACCACTAGTCAGCTTCACCTTCTAAATGGTAAATAGGTAGAATGACTTTTTCATGTTCTAAATATAGAATTACGGAAAATATCTTTTCAATGGTACTAATCCATTGTTCAGCAACAAGTGGATCAGAAGACCCACTGAAAGAAGGTGGACGTTGCCTCATGAAGGAATAAATATAATATTGTTCCCTTCCCAGCTCATTTGGAAGTCCAGACTAATTCATAGCTTTTGTAAGTATAACAATAAGATTTTTCACTCCATCTCCAATAAAATTGGTTTGTTCAGAAGGAAAATCATTACATTGTCCATTACATTGATCAACACGGTTACTTCGGGTTCCAGCCATCGTCTAGAACCCAAAAGAATCGCGTGAGAGGTAAAAAACATGCTATGGAAAACAACATAATAAATGGAGAGTACCTTCGATATCTAACGTCTTAGGTTTAATGATAATATCGTTTCCGTAATTCTAGTATTATAACCTATACGTATACTTAACCTTAGGGACATCCCTAGACATTCCTTAGAAATATCTCTAGAGATCTCACTAAAGTTTTCGCATCCTAGTTTCCAAAGGTTAACTAATCCTTTCCTCTAATACCAACTCTAGAGACCCAAAGATTGACGTACATGGACATTTCATTACTTTGGTGGAATACTTAATATATAACAAAAACAAACACCAAAGAACCGTAATAGTTTAGTGTGTTTGGATACTCAAAATGTAATCTTCTAATCATGGTGAAAGATCTTCAACATATCCCTTAAAGATCATCCCCTTTTGGTTTTATTACCTAAAAACATTGTTTAAATCCTGGGGAATAGAAAACATATAAAGTGTGAGCTAAAATGATCAATAAGGGTAAGAAAGTATAAAATAAAACAAATCATATACATTTGAACATAAAAATATGAACATAATTTTTAAACATCAAAATCTTGAGCAATGACATAAAACATGGCAGTACATAAGGAATAGATCATAAAGAAACATTAATCATGATAAAATATCATGGGAATCAAACATGTAATTCTGGAAACCATTAAGCACATGTTATTATTTCCATAGTAGCCAAGGAATTACTACCAAGACGATTTTAGTTGACAAAGTCCCTTTCTGAATCGAGTTCACTTTTTATTCCAGAACTGTATTACTGAACCGGTTTAAATTTTCGTTCCCTCCATGTCTATCTCAAGAGATATAAATTTTTACCCAATGCATTGGAGGGAGATATAGTCCCCACCCATCTCATAATTAAATCATTCTTACTTGTGCCACAAAATAAACATAAAACATTCATCATAACCCAAATAATAAAATGGGTTTCATAAACATCATCCCATCATCACATAATCCATATAAAACAAATGGATATTTCATCATAAGAAAAGTGAAACCATTTTAATCATAGAGACATTATACTTGAAACATAATCATAGTAAATAATTTCTTTTTATATGGAATATAGTTTTTATAAAACACTTGAAATGAATTCTTGAAGAAAATATCCTTTCTTCTTCTTAATCATTTTATTTTTACAAAATTCGATGAAATTTTAAATGAAAAGGGTTTTGATGATAATAATCATGCAATCTTGTAGAGGAAACTTCATGAAAATGAGGAATTTTGAAACCGTAAAAATAATTTCACACTTTATAAGTTAAAAATAACATTCTCCTCGTACTTTTGTCGGAAAAGTCAAAAAGTACCTCATATGGTAAACAAAAGAATGATTCCATCCATACGATGTGGTAAAAGTAAAAAGGGTAAAATGAATTTAAACATACATGAAAGAAAAGTAAACATTTTATGAAAAAAATTTGAGAACACATGGACATGGATAATGAACATAACCCTTGTAAATACTTACGAATAAACAATCTCGGATAAGAGTGAGATAGGAATAATTATCCCTTACCTTATGTCCCATATGATTTGTCTGTATCTGAATCTCCTATATAATGATTTAAATAACGTCATTTACTTATTAAGGAATCATATTCATTGTTATGATATCATATATCATTTACTTATGACATTATATTACCCGTCCATTTGCAAATTCGATGTAAAAGTAGCGATTTGGGTAAAATCGTTTCTTTTATTGTACGTATTTAGACCTGTTGTTCTTGTTATTTGTACTTATATACTGATTTACGTAATTCCAAAATGTATAAAATGATTTATATATAATATATATTCAGTATATACCTATACATATATATATGATAGATCGATAAATGGAATGAAATACACCGTTAATGGAGACGGTGTGTCGTACGTACGCATGAACGCTGTTTTCGTTTCTTTATTGAATTTAATGGAATTAAGTAGATGACATACATATATATATATATACAGAAATAAAGTTTCATTATTATATCTTATATTTCAGGATTACTTATTATATATACTTTATAATCATTCATGAATGGTTAATCATTGAGAATGAATCTCATCGCGTCGTGGAGACTGTAGTCCGTACGTACACACGAGCAATGATATCATTCCCCTGATCGTTGAATTGTATTGAAGTGTATCTATAATATTTCAGAATCAATATCACTTTTCAATAATCATATATAGTTATTTATTTACACCATTATAACCATCCTAGTAAGGTGGTGGTCGAAAACCGATTACACCACGGCGTGGAGATGGTATTCTCTACGTACGCACGAGCTGTGATTTCATTTTCTGTATGATAGATAGAAGGTGAAATAGGGTTGTTTAATATTTATAATAACATATCAGTATATGAGTGATACTTATTTTATTACCACATAATGAAAAAACTAAAGAAGAGGATGTAGAAGAAGAAATAAATTTTAAAGAATCGGTAATAGATATTATCTCATCTTCGACACACCTCTTTGAAACATCCTCATAGGGAAATAAATTTTTTCATTGAAGAAGACCAGGACCTCTAGTATATTAATAGGGATGTGGAGAAGAGAAATTGGCAGGGGTTTTCGAGATTGAAGGTTCAAAGTGGTGTGAATTGAATAGGGAAGGGGTTCCCTTTTTATAAGGGAGGAGAGGGGCACCATAGAAAAACTTAAATTATTATTTAATAATAAAGTCATATTCTTTTTTTAATAGCTCCAAATTAATTTATTTATAAGATAAGGTGGGGATGGGTCGAAATACTCTTGAAAAATAGATTTTAGACAGGTTTGGGTCATTATATAAACCTTATATTTTAGTTTTAACTCTTAGTTAATTAGGTTGACATTTACCATGTCACTTTTTATTTTTATATTATATAGTTAATAAACTTATCATATACATCCAAGAGACCCCCCAAGTGGACCATTAATGATACAGATATCATGATATAAGTATCTTAGATGACCCTAATATTTTTAGGAATATAATAACAGTTAATAATATAATATTTGTTTTAAAAACTATTATATGTCAATTTTGACACTATTTGCTAGTTGATATTTGTGAAAATCATAACAGCATGATTAGTTTGAAAACAGTAAATTAAATCAATAATAACATGTCATGTTAACATATAATATTAGTTTAATTAATAATAAGTCTCAAATTACATTTATTTGTGTATTTATAACATCAATTATGTTAATATTTCATTAAAAAGGTAATTACTGCATCATCATTGTGTCATAAATTAAATAATTTATATAATGTATAAAAATTATAAATAAACTACCATTATGTAGGAAATCATTTTATATTTCTAATGAATATTTATATTTTAATTTATCTTATGTATAACTCTATATTAAAAATGATTTAGTTATAAAAATTTAATTTTAACTATTTTAACCCTTCTTTAAATTAATTAATAATAAATGTCCTCATCTAATCCATGTGGACCTAAATTGTCATATTTTATTCCTAAGGTTGTTTCTGGTCAAATTACACTTATCCAATAGAATTAGGACATGTGTTAGTGTAATAATAATATCATTTCTACGCTTAATTACACTATTTACTTTTAACCATGGTAAATAAAAGTAAAAAGTTACTATTCACCAAAAACTATTTTAATCTCATTGAACCACATTATATTCCTTGATATTAACTGTCTCTCTCGGATTTTGGAAATTCCACTCACATAAGCGGTAAAATTAAGTTTTATGTAATTTTGTAAAAAGCTCTTAGGAGGTAGGTGAAAGACGGTGAAAAGATCAATAACATTTTTATATATCGAAATTTTTTATAAAATGACTTCAATGAATTAAATTGAACTTATATAGGTATTATGTATCAATTTTGAACTAAAATAAATTTAAATAAATAATTATTTAAATAAAGAGTCGGTTTTTAAATAGTAACCTAGTGTTTTCACTATTCATCAAAAATTGAATGTTATCAAAAAAATACCAAAAATTCACCCTAGGCTAATTTTGATATTCTGAATCCAAAAATGATGTCCATTTAGAATGATAAAATTTCTAAAATTTAAAAAATTGGGTATTACTATTCATAACGGCTTGTTTATATAACATATCGTTGTTTAGTGAAACTCGGTATTGCGTACAAAACATGCTATCGTGGAAGGTCGCGATTGTGTGTAATGAAAGCCAAGTCCGGGATGCATGTAGTGAAAGCTCCTTTTGGTGTAGTGTACAACACATGACATAAATGAAATTAAAAAAAATATTTTTCATAAAATCTCAGGGTGTTACACAACACCCCTATGTGGGATGAGATGAGTTATGCCCATCACTCAATGTGTTAGTTTACATGACCACCACATCTCTTTTACCATCATACCTTGACATATGATAATGTTTTATAAAAATAATTACTCCAAATCCATTCATCATTACATATCTTCCATTAAGATTCTATTGAAGTCCCATGAATAGAAAATGGAACCATTCAAAACACAGTTTTCTCTTACCTATGGACAATCCATATGTTTCCCCCATTCCATCTGAAAAATTCTCTTCTGAAAATTTCATATATCACTCCCAATATGATTGAAATTGAAAGAATGGTGACCCTTCCATCTATTCTATCATATTCTATATCTCGGACCAAAAGATGCACTACCTCACAACATGACTCTGTTTTCCACATTATCTTCAAATATTTCGATTTTACTTTTCTCAATAAGATTATAATACCCTGACCCCAGTCTCCCAGAGTCGGTGCATTATTACATAACATTGTCATGATGACAAAAGATCAAGTATCGAAAGACCTATCAGTTTTGTAGATTTGGAATCACTAGATTCATTCATAAATTTTACGTTACAAAATAAAGTAAAAAACTACAACAACATCTTGTTCCCATAGACCACACTCATATCCTCTCATACTATCCCTACAGGTCATTCATAAAAATACTTTTTCACATCCTAGGAAAAATTAAACATAGAAAGGGGTGAGCTCAGATGTTTATTAAGGATAACAATATAACGAAGACTTTAATAAATAACCATAAGCATTTAAGGTAATGCATAACTATAACAAAAGCCTTTTAAACATGAAATTAAAATATTGTGGAAAAAATAGAATGAAATAATTTCATTTACTAATTAACATGGATATTCTACTAGTTGAATAATCACATGTAATATCAATAACCACATTCATAATGATGGAATGCATAATTCCAGACTATCATAACCACATAGTGAAGTCCTTATTTCCAGACTACAAATAATATTTTCTCAAGGCCTTGTTACAAGACTGTAGTTTGTCTCAATAGACCTACTGATTCATTGAGGAGCTATAGAGGGCTACACCCGTCACTTATTAAGTCTAATGAATTCCTCATATGAATAGGTTTAAACATAACCTAAACATTCGGATTAAAACATGCATAAGAAATTTCAATACTTTCTCCATAAACCTGGAAAGGTATAAAAATAACACATCCACAATTAAATATATCACAAACCCAGAAATACAAAATGGATGTTTTCTATCATAATAAATCAACTTCAAATAAGCATAAAATCCATCAAAGGATGTTGAATTAGATGAAATCTAAACTATTTGAGATAAATATCTCTTTTTTTGAATTCAATTTAAAAGTCACATAATTATAAAATAAAAGATTTAATTTGAAAATATTATAATAAGATTGAAAGGGAAGCTTTGAGGATTTTATAATGGCATAAAATATCAGCACAAACTTTATAAGTTAAAAAATACATTCATACCGCAATTCTGTCGAAAAGGTTAAAAGGAACTTGTTTGGAAAATGATAGAAATATTCCTTTATAAACATTGTATAAAAATTCAAACAATGATAAAAATGAAATTAACCCATTTCCATTTAAATAGTAATAATAATTTGAAATACATTATTAAGAAACATTGATGTGGATGATAAAGATGTCCCTGTAGATAATTATATATAAACAACCTCAGACAATGAAGAGATTGTGAAATAAACCATTACCTTATAATTTTCCTTGGTCGAGGGTAGGTTAACCCCCTGTATAATGGTGAAACAATTGTTATTAAATTATACAAGAATCATATACATTAATATGATATCATATATGATCTTTTATCATTGCTTTGTTAATAATATCTTTGTATTATAATTGTTTCAGGTGTTAACTGATTCATTTTCCGTTATATGATTTGTTATGTAAGCCATGTTTTTAATGGATAGGATGTACCATATTCATATCTAGAAGGATATTAAGTTTTTAAAAATTATTTTTAACCATCAAATTAAAATTATTCTTCAATGTATATGATGAGGAATGAATCACATCCCGTTTGTGGAGACGGTAGTCCGTACGTACGGACGTGCGACAATATCATTCTTTTGATATTAAAATCGTATATAATCCGATGGTATATCATATATAAATAATCATTATAATGTTATATTTATTATTTGCTTCAATTACACATCATTATCATACCCCTCCAAATAATAATGTTTTGAATAACAATTACACCACAATGTGGAGACGATAAGTCGTACGTACACACGTATGGTGACATGTCATTCAAAGAATGGATTGAATAATAAATATTTTCATACCATATTTATAATAACACCAAAGTATATAAAATATACTGGTGTTATTATTTTAGAGTTGAAATAACAGGGAAATAATAAGTGTAAGATGAATGAAACTTGAAAGACGGTGGTGAAATCATTACGTCTTTGTCGGGTTCTTTCTTTTGATTTAATCAAAATGGTTCATTAGGTTGAATTTATGATCAAAATAAGGCCTCTAGGAATAATTCTTGGATGTTGGGAGGATATTTGGGAAGGATTTGGCTAAGCCAAATGGCTTTTAAGTTGTGAATTAGAGAGAAGGTGGATTTCCCTTTATAAGAGGGGTGAGGGGCACCTAAGGAAAATATAGAAATATTATTTTATAATAAATTCATATTCGTTTTATAATGGCTCAAAACTGAATTATTTAGAAGATAAGGTGTGTATGGGTCGAAAAAAACTCAACCAATAGGTTTTATATAGGTTTGGGTCACTTCATTAACCTTATCTTTTAGTTGTAACTCTTAGTCAATTAGTTTGACATTTACCATGTGTCTTTGTAATTTTATATTATATGGTTAATAAACATAAAATAAACTTTAATGAGACCCCAAAGTGGTACATTAATGATACACCTATCATTATATAAGTCTTTTTCTGAACCATAGATTTTCAGGTAATGAATATCAATAAATAATATAATATTTGTTTTAAATAATACTTTATGTCAATTTTGACACAATTTAATAATTGATTTTTGTTAAAGTCATAAAAACATTATTAATTAAAAAAAAATTCATTTAAGAAATTATAACATTTCATATTAACCAATAAAATTCATGGATGTTATCAAAACATTCAAATTATATTTATTTTAATATTTATAATACCAATTATTTGATTCCTTCATTAATAATTAAAATACTGCATCATTATTTTGTCATAAATGAATTTAATTATTCAATTTTTAAAAATTATGAATTAATTAATATTATGTAGGAAATAGTTTTTCCTTTCTAATGAATATTTATAGTCTAAAATTGAACAAATATAACCCCATGTAAAAATTTCATTTCTAAATTATATATGCTTATGTAATTTTTGTATTTACTTTAACTTAATTAATATAAAGTGTCATTATCACTTAAAAGTGACTCCATGGGGTCCCAAAATCATTCCCTAAATTCCCATGGTCAGAAATGTATCTACCAATAGAGTTAGGACATGTTTTACAGTAATTTAATATTATTATCATATAATTTTTTACTCTGATTTACCGGATTTACCATTTAACCATGGTAAATAAAATATTTACCGATGTAATTATTCAAAATGTATAAATATAAAAGATACCTATTTACAATATTTGGACATCCTGATTCTTAATATGGAATAAATTTTTCTAAATTTATAACACATAAGTGGAAAATATTAATTTAAAATTAATTCCTTTTGTCAAAACAAAAAAGCGTGTTTTTAAGATATAATAACTATAAAAAGATTGGCACTTGCTTATGTCTAGTTTAAATGTGAAATTATGTCCAATGACCAACATTGGATTTAATCGTAAAAATGTAATCTAATTATACTTTAAAATAACTCAAATTCATAACTTATCACTATTAATTATTTTGATTAAAAAGGTTATTTTTAATTAAAATTTAAAATTTTTCACTATTCACCAAAATAATAAAGTTATCAGAAAGGTACCACAAAATCACCGTAAGATAATTTCATTTTTCCGAATCCAAAAATGAAGTCCATTTTGAAAGATTAAATTTATAATATTTCAAAAAGTGGGTATTACTATTCATAATGGATGGTTTGATTGGTTGTGGTGTTTTAGAACTCGATATTGCGTACAATACACACTACTATATTATTCAAAGGGAAGCGTGCCACAAAAGCTTGGGGTGTTAAATTATCCGCTACATAAAATAATTTTTTCCTCCAAATTAATAGAATAGTACTTAATAAAAATACTCGGGTGGTTCTTCATTATAAGTTTCTCAGGTTCCCATGTTGCATCTTTCATCTTATGGTTTCACCATAGAAATTTTATCAGACGAGTCATCCTGTTTCTCAGCACTTGTTCTCTCATATCAAGAATCTTGACAGGCTCTTCTTAAGAAGACATAACGGGTTCCAGTTCAAATTCTTCATAGGTGAGTACATGTGTTGGGTCAGACATGTATTTTCTCAACAGTGATACATGGAAAACAACTTGAACATTGAAGAGATTTGGCGGTATTCTCAAACAGTAAGCTACATTCCCAATTCCTTCTATAATTTTGAATGGTCCGATGTACCTGGGACTCAATTTACCCTTCTTATCAAAACATATAACACCCTTCTCTGGAGATACCTTCAAGAAAACATGAGCTCCTACTAGAAATTCCAAATCCATCCTTCGGTTATCCGTATAGCTCTTCTGCCTACTTTGAGCTGCTTTGATGTGGGTTTGTATTACCATTAAATTATACATCGTTTCCTCAAAAATTTCAAGGCCTATAAGTTTTCTTTCACTAACATCATCCCAACAAGTTGGTGAGAGACATCTCTTTCCATAAAATGCTTCATATGGTTCCATATGAATACTTGAATAGAAGGTATTGTTATAGGAAAATTGTAACAGAGGTATATATTGATCCCACATAACAAGAAACTTAAGTGATCATGATCTCAACATGTCTTCTAATGTTTGAGTAGTCCATTCTGATTTTCCATCAGTTTGGGGGTGGTAAGCAGCGCTCAAACGATTTAAGTATCCAGGACTTTCTAACGACATTTCCAGAATCTTGATGTAAAACGTGGATCATGATCTGAAAAAAATCGATATGGGTACTCCATGAAGTCAGAAAACATCATTAATATATATTCTTGCTAGACGTTCAAGTGTTATATCTTCTTTTATAGCATGAAAATGTGCTGACTTGGTAAGATGATCAACAATGACCCAAATTGAATCATTTCCTATAGGAGTCTTTTGTAGTCCCATGAAAAATTCCATCGTAATATTATCCCATTTCCACTATGGTATGGGTAGAGGATGCATGACTTCTCCAGGTTTTTTCCTTCCATCTTTCACTTTTTGAAAAACCATACATCTTGACACAAAATCCGCAATCTCCCACTTCATGTTTCCCCACCAAAAAATGTTCCTTCAAATCTTTATACAATTTGGTGCTCCCAGAGTGTATAGGGAAATTGGAACTATGAGCATCATCCAAAAAATCTTTTTTTAGATCAGGTATATTGGGAACACAATGTCTCTTCCCAAAATTCAAAATTCCATCTTCATACACAAATTCACTCAATCTATCATCATTCATATCTTTAATCCTATTTTGAAACTCTTCATCATCGGTCTAATAACTCTTTATCCGTTTTAGTAAATATGGTTTGGAAACCATTTTAAAATGTATTTATGGTTCACCTTCCTTGGTGATTCCCATATCCATATTCACTAGATCCATGAAAATAGGATTCTTTCAATTATCATCATGTTCAAAACTCCATGATCCTTTCTACGCAATGCATCTGTCACCTTATTTCCCATCCCCGGTTGGTAGTGTTTCGTGCAATCACAATCCTTGAGTAGTTCAAGCCATCGTCTTTGCCTCAAGTTGAGTTATTTCTATGAGGAAATATACTTCAAAATCTTGTGATCAGTATATATCTCACACTTTTCACCATAGAGAAAATGTTTCCATATATTAAAAAAATATAATAGTATCTAACTCTAGATCATGAGTAGGATATTTTTGCTCATTAATTTTCAGCTATCGTGATGCGTAAGTAATAACCCTATCATTCTTCATAAGGACACAACCAAGTCTTTTTTTGAAGAATCCGTATAAATAACAATCCCATAATTCCCTGATGGTAGATTCAATATAAGAGGATTGATTAATATTCGCTTCAGTTCTTCAAAAACATTCTTCATACTCTTTTTTCCAAAAAAATATTTAAACCATTTACGTGTGAGATTCGTTAATGAGTTAGAGAATCCGGAAAAATTATGGAAGAAACATTGATAATAACATGCTAAACCAATAAAACTGCGTACCTTAGTTATACTAGTCGGTGCTAACCATTCTTGGATTCCCTTGGCCTTAGATGGATCAATAGAGATCTCATCCATTGAGACAATATAGCCACGAAATGAAATCTCATGATGCCAGAATTCACACTTGATAAATTTCCCATATAATTCATGTCTTCTCAATGAATTTAGGATAATGTGCAAGTGATTTTTATGATATTCATAGCTTTTGGAGTATACCAATATATCATAAACAAATTCCACCACAAAGTCATCAAGATATTCCTTTAAAACTCTTTTCACTAGATGCATGAAAACAGAGGGTCCATTAGTCAGCCCAAACGGCATTACTGTAAACTCATAATGCCCGTACCTGGTTCGATATACTATCTCCAGAATGACTTATTTCTTCACACACAACTTATGGTATCCAAATCGGAGTTTAGTCTTTGAAAATTATTTAGCTTTATGCAGTTGGTCAAATAAATCATCAATGTGAGGTCGGGGATACTTGTTATTTATTGTTATAGCATAGATTTCCCTGTAGTCGATACATAACCTCAGAGATCCATCTTTCTTATTAACAAAAAGAACTTTGATTCTCATGGAAAAACACATGGGCGAATAAATACCTTATTACTAAATTCCTCTAGTTGTTTCTTTAGTTCAACTAATTTCACAATGTCCATTCTATAAGGGGTCTTTGATAGGGGCCTTGAACCAGGCATTAAATCAATGGATAACTCAATTTCTCGCTCTGGAGGATGTCCGGGTAAATCCTCCGGAAAGAGATCTACATATTCTTTCACAATAGGTACAAACTCTATTTGATAATTCCTTACCTCACCCATAGTTATTTCATTGTCTCCCTCCCCAATAATTGAATTTAGTTGAGCTAATTTGGGTGGATCTAGATAAGAATCAGGTGGTGACGATTCCGCTCTAAAGATAATGTGTTATTTATCATAATCATAAAAAATCTTAACCTCCTACTTCTTACAATAAATATTCACATCATGGTCTGAAATCCAATCCATACCGAGGATTATATCAAATTCAATCATGGTTATGATGATGAGATCATCAGATAAAGAACATTTATATGCACTAATGGGAACAGATTCGCAAAACATTTTTGCGATGATACTTCCCTAATGAGTTTTAACTGAAAACTCCCTTGTTAATTCAAATTGAAAATATCTAATTTTATTATGAAACTCGGAAGATATGAAATAATTAAATGATCCAAAATCAAATAAATCATTTTCTAAACTTGAGGAAACCATTAAATTACCGGTCACCATGTCTTTCGGAGCTTCTACCTCAGCAGTAGTGATAGCATAATCTTGGCATTGATCCCTTGGCCTTTTCTGAGGTATGTTCCCATGATGATTAGGAATTTTATTTGAATAATTTTCCATCTCCCTTCAATTGTAGCATTGAACATCGGTAGCTTCTTTCTTCCCCTTGCAATCACGATCTTGGTGGCCTTTTTCACCAAACATTTAACAGACTTCCATTCCTTTCAAGCAAGTACCATGATGTTTCTTCCAACATTTACTTCAGGATGAATAATCAACTTGTACCTTCTTCCCCTTATTTCCATTTTTATAGTGATTAGTAGATCTCTTCTCCTCTTGCATTGCTTTAAAGCAGTAAGACTTAGAAAATTATTTTTTTTCATTATAGCACATGATACAATATCTTCATATGATGAGAAGGATTGTGAGACTAATGCTCGACAGAGAAATGGTTTTTATCCATCAAAGAGGTGATCAATAATACTTCATAGGTTACATATATATTCTGTAGCATGCTTCGCTAAACTTTTAATGTTAGCCTCATACATTGTGACATTCTCATCCACCTTTTTCCTCAGACATAGAAATTTTCATTCCATATCTACTCGATGGAAAAGAGGAAAGTATTATTCCATGAAAATTTCTTTTAACTCCCTATATTTCAAAATTGATACTTTATCATCTTCCTTTGTCTTCTGAATCAATGGACACCATTGATCAGTATCTCCAGTGAGGTGGTAAACTGCCATGATAACTTTTTCCATTTCACTACTCCCCAAGGAATGGAATATTTTCTCTAAGGGATTTTATCCATTTTTAACCTACTAATGGATTTTTACTCCCATTTAATTTTGGTGTTTGTTGCCTCATGAAGCGATCTAACATTGATCCTCCACGCTATGGATTTGGGTTCTCCAAACAGGTAAGGTAATTATTCATAACCTGAGTGAGTTTTCCCAGTATGGTGATAAGCTAATCAGCACCGGTTGTATCACCAGCTCCCCTATAATTATCTTGATCAGGAGGGAAATCCATACATGGAGTTCGTGCAATGATACATTTTCCATTCCTTCTACATGGAGCCATTTCTAAACAATGGAATAAATTAGATTAGTTTATGAATCGAAATACATAATTCAAAACTTCTAAAATACTTAACATAAACTCAACAGTTTATGGATATAATCCATAATCATAAAAAATGTTTTCTTTGAGGAAGTATATACTAATAAACCCTTCATAATGGGTTGTAATGAAAATCAGAATTATCCCAAGCATATCCCCCAGGAGTGTCATAACCAAGAGTGCAGCAGGGCCGGTTTTCGTGCACCAGTTCCCATTCGAGCCTAGATCAATGTGGTGTTTTCGTGTTTTACCCATAGGTACATCTGTGCTAGAGCCTCCTCTATCATCTCATATCCAGACAGGGATGTATTGCTCATAAAATTCACAAAATCACTATAATACCAAAATTCTAGGAAGTTGTAATGCCCCGACCCTAGTTACCCAGAGTCAGTCCACTATTACATAACATTGGCATGATCACAAAAGATCATGTCTCGAAAAACCGATTAGTTTAGTAGTCTTGGAATAACTAGATGCATTCATAAAGTTTACATTACATCATAAATTGAAAAATACAACAACATCTTGTCTCCACACTCATATCCTCTTATAAAATCCCTAAAGGTCATTCATAAAATACTTCTTCACATCCTATGAAAAATAAAACACAGAAAGGAGTGAGATCAAATGCCCAGTTAGGATAACAATATAGAGAAATCTCTTATAAATAAGGATATACATTTATGTAAATGTCTAACTGACACAAAATACTATTAATCTTGAACTTAAGCATAATATGGCAGAAATAAAATTAAATAATTCCATTTACTAATTCACATGGATATTCTACTAGTATAATAATCAAATGAAATATCATTATCCACTTTCATAATGATATAATGCATAATTCCAGACTATCACAACCACATAGTCAAGACCTTGTGCCAAGACTACAAATAATATTTTGTCAAGGCCTTGTTCCAAGACACTATTTTGTCTCATGAGACCTACCGATCCATCAAGGAGTTATAGCGGGCTCCACCCATCACTTATTAAGTCCAATGCATTCCTCATATGAACATGTTTAAACATAACATAAACATTCGTATTAAAACTATCATACGAATTGTCAATACATTCTCTATAAACCATTAATGGTATAAAAATAACACATCAACAGTCAAAAATATCACAAAACCTTCAATACAATATGGATGTTTTGTATCATAATAAATCAACTTCAAATAATCTTAAAATCTATCAAATAATGTTGATATAATTGAAATAAAAACTATTTGAGAGAAATATTTATTTATTTTTAATCATTTAAAAGTCACATAAATATAAAATAAAGCATTTAATTTGAAAATATTATTATAAGATTCTAAGGGAAGCTTTGATGATTTTATAATGGTGGAAAATAGCACCACCCACTATATAAGAAAAAAAGACATTATTAGCTTAATTCTGTGGAAAAGGTTAAAAAGGTACTTGTTTGGAAAACGACGGAAAGATTACTTTATAAAAATATTAAAAATATTCAAAAAGGGTATAAATTACATTAACCCATATTCTATAAAATAGTAATAATGATTATAAACCTATTTTTAAGAAACATGGATGTGGATGATAAAGAGGTCGCAGTAGATAATTACATATAAAGAACCTCAGATAATGAAGAGATTGTGAAATAAACCCTTACCTTGTACTTTTCCTTGGTTGAGGGTAGGTTAAACTCCTATATAATGATTAAATAATTGTTATTAAATTATAAAAGAATAATAAACATTAATATCATATCATATATGATCTTTTAACATTTCTTTGTTAATAATGTCTTAGTATTATCATCGTTTCGGGTGTTAACATACTCGTTTTAGTTTATACGTTTTGTTACATAAGTCGTGATTGTTATGGATAGCTTGTATCTTATTCATATAAATAATTATATAATGTACGTAAATTTTTTTTGTAATCATCCAATTAGAATTAGACATGCATTGATATGATGGGAAATGAATCTCATCACGTTCGTGGAGACGATAGTCCGTACGTACGCACGAGCGACAATATCATTGTTTTGATATTAAAATAATATATAATTGGATGTTATATCATATATAAAGAATAATTATCATGATATATTTATTATTTACATCAATTACACATCATTATCATACCCATCCAAATAATAATATTTTGAATAACAATTACACCACGACGTGGAGACGGTAAGCCGTACATACACACGTATGGTGACTTTTCATTCAATGGATGGATAGAATACTGAATATGGTTGCGCCATATTTATAATAACATAATATTATATATAATATTGTGTAGTTATTATTTTATAATTGAAAAAATAAGGAAAGAATATGCTGAATAAGAAAGAAACTTGAAAGATGGTGGTGAAAACATTACCTCTTCTTCGGGTTCTTCCTTTTGATTCGATCAAAAGTGCTCCTTAGGATGGCATTATGATCAAACTAAGGCCTGTATATTGAAGTGAGGGACGTAGAGAGAATATTTGTTCAGGGTCTGGCTGAGGCAAAATGCTTTGAATGTGTGAATTAGCGGGAAGGGGAAGTTCCCTTTTATAAGAGGGGCGATGGGTACCTTAGGAAAAACTAGAAAAATTATTTTATAATAAATTAATATTCGGTTTTAAATGGCTCCAAAGTGGATAATTTAAATTCTAAGGTGGGTATAGGTCTAAAAACACCAAACGAATAGGTTTTAGAGAGTTTTGGGTCACTATATTAACTTTATCTTTTTTGTTTAACTCTTAGTTAAATAGATTGACATTTACCATATCTCTTTTTATTTTTATATTATATAGTCAATATACTTACTATAAACTTCCAAGAGACCCACATTTGTTCCATTACTAATACAAATATCAATATATAAGTCATTTGGTCGATCCTTATATTTCTATGAATACAATATCAATTAATAATATTATATTTGTTTTAAAAACCCCATTATGTGAATTTTGACACTATTTAATAATTAATTTTTGTTAAAGTCTTACAAACATTATTAATTTAAACAAAATTAAGTTAAGAAATCCTAACATTTCATATTAACCAATAAAAGTTTTTAATGTCATAAAAACATTAAAATTAAATTTATTTTAACATTTATATTAATGATTATTTTATTATTTCTTTAAGGAAAATACTGCATCATTATTGTGTCATAAATATATTTAATTATTCAATGTCAAAAAATTATAAATAAAATACTATTATGTATTAAATATTTTAATCTTTATAAATAATATTTATAGTCTAAAATATAACATATTTAACCCTATTTAAAAATTGTTTTTCTAAAATATATATGCCTATGTCATTTTTGTATTTACTTTAACCTAATTAATATAAAGTGTCATTATCACTTACAAGTGGATCCATGGGGTCCCTAAATCGACCTGAAGATTCCCATGGTCGGTCATGAATCAACCAATAAGGATAGGACACTTTTTAGGGTAATTTATTATTATTATAATATTATTTTATTACCCTTATTTACCGGATTTACCCTTTAACCATAGTAAATAAAATATTTACCAAAGTAATTATTCAAAATGTCTAAAAATAAAAGTAACCTATTTACACAATTTAGACATCCTGAATATAAATATCGAATCCATTTTTCTAAATTCAAAACATATAAGTGGTAGAAATTAATTTAAAATTAATTCCTGTTGTTAAAACAAAAAGCGTGTTTTTAAGAGATAATAACTATCAAAAGATTGGCACTTGCTTATGTCCAGTTTAATTGTGAAATTATGCCCAATGAAGGACAATGGTTTAAATGGTAAAATGTAGTCTAATTATACTCTAAAATCTCTCAAATTCGTAATTTATCACTATTAATTATTTCGATGATAAAAGTTGTTTTTAATTGAAATTTATTAATTTTCACTATTCATGAAAATATGAAAGTTATCTAAGAAGTACCAAAAATTCACCCTCAGCTTATTTGGATATTCCATATCCAAAAATGAAGTCCATTTTTTAAAATAAAATGTATAGAATTTCAAAAAGTGTTTATTACTATTCATAATGGCTAGTTTGATTGGTTGTGGTGTGTGTTAGAACTCGAAGTTGCGTACAACACATGATACTGCATTATTGAAAGAGATGTGTACCATGGATGTTTGGGGTGTTACATTCTACCCTCCTTCAATAAATTGAGTCCTCACAATTTGAAATTATTTTTCAAAAATAAACGGTTGATAAAAGAAAATACCTTTTGGAAAACCCACCACGGGAATTAGGTTAATAAAATTTAGTTGTAATAAGAGGAAAAGGGAAATGAATGGTTCACCACCAAATTATGATCTCGATTAGGAGAACATTTGTGGAAATTAAATACATATAATTATATTAAAAATGTAAATATTTATAGGTAGTGATTGAGGTCATCAATCAAAAACAAGTTTAAAATTGAGGTCCTTAAATTAATCAATCTATGATGATTTAAAATACCATCAGTTCAAAAAAAAATATGTTATCTGGATAACATATTTTTGGATTTAAGATCCCTTCACTAACGTATAAGAATTATCTTCTTCATAGAATAAGAGAAGAAGTAAAATATATAGTTCACAAGTAGAGTCCCATCCTTTACCTAATTTCTACCACAAAGTCATCTTTCACTCTAAATGATAATAGAACATAAAAATAATATTCAATTTATACCATTCGTATAGGGTTAAAAAAATGAATTTATAATTCATCTACTAGAATTTTTTAAAAAAGACTACATTATTCAATCTAGGACATCACGTGGGCTAGTGGTAGGGGATAAATCCCAATCGCACTATGGTTGGGGGTTCGATTCCTACAACATTGTCCGACGCGACGAGTTTTCACACAGTCTGCGTGTTGTCCTTTTATAAAAATCCAAAAATAACCTTTCAAAATTAATTATTTACCACATTTAGACTTATCCAAAATACTTCTATCCAAACTCATAGTCCAAAATTTATAAAAAGTTTAAACACAGTGAAGATCCTTTTTCCATGTTATAACATGTGAACACCTTCATCATGTATTATTTTAAAACATGGTAACATCATGAAATACCATAAAACCTTTATCAATTACATTCATTCTCCCTTATTCCTTATAGAATACTTGATATATTCCTTCAATCCAAAAATGTTGTAAACTCCAACAATGATGGAATATACAAATCATTAATCAGTTTCAAGGTAGTCAATAATATACAATATAATTTTTTCAAATCAATCATGTATTATTCCAAAATCACTACCTCTGTATCAGAACCATATTTTGGTTTATCTTTCTCTAAACCATATATTTTCCAAAAACATTAACCTGTTATTGAGTCACTTTTATTGGTTCCACACAATCTCATGTCCTTAATGAAATAGAACTTCAAAAAAATCCTTATATACTCCATTATTATTATAACCAGTACATTGTTGATACAACACTCAAATGACATAATTCTATAATAACCACATAAGAACTCTAATCATTCCTCCTCATTTATGGTAGTATCATAACTTGATTATTATCCAATAGCATCATTTGGGAAATACTCTGGTGATTTGGACATTGGTTCGAGTAGTGCCCCAACTCCTTGCATATGAAGCATTATACATTTGAAACTTTTTTCTTAACTTTGAATTCACGTACATGGTGTCCTTTATCTACACACTTATAACAAACTCTCATTCCCTTCAGCCGAGTTCCAGGGTTTTTCTTCCCACAATTATCACAAATGGGAAAATTCTTCTTTTCCCTCTTCCCTTTATCCATCTTTCTCTCTTCCTTCATTTTCTTCTCTTACTTCCCTTCAAAGCCATAGGACACAGAGAATTTTTTTTAATTATATTTTTAACACATGATACTATTTCTTCATATGTTGAGAATACAAGGGAGAGTATTTCCCTTCTAAATGTTGGCTTAATACCGTGAAAGATATGATCCTTCTTACTCTTTGGATCATTATTGTTTCTGGAGTTCACATTCCTTCTACTGGGTAACATTTCTATACAATGACATAAACTAGGTCAGTTTATTAATTGCAATGAATAATTACGAACAAGTAAAATACGTAACATAAATTGCACGGTTTATGGATATAATCCATAATCATAAATATGTTATCATTAAGGAAGTATATATTCATAAAACATTCATAATTTTTTGTAAAGAAAATGAGAATTATCCTAAGTGTATCCCTCGGGAGTGTCGTAACCAATAGTGCAGCAAGGCCCATTGTCGTGCCCCAGTTCCTGTTCGAGTCTAGATCAAAGCAGTGTTTTCAGGTTTTACCCCTAGGTACTTCTATTCTAGATCCGTCTCTACCTGCTCGTATCCAGACAGGGATGTATTAGCTTGTGAAACTCACAAAATCTCTACATTACCAAAATTCTAGGAATTTCTTCTTTACTAATCCTCAAAGTCTATCTTAGGACTATGTGCTATAATCAGAGTTTATCAAAATATAGATTACAAGTTTATTGCTATTCATCCTCTAATACCAACTGTAACGCCCTGAACCCAGTTACCGAGAGTCGGTGCATTATAACACAAAATATCCCTGATCACCAAAGATAATGTCCCGAAGGACCGATCGGTTTAGTAGCTGTGGAATTACTTGATACATTCGTAATGTTTACATTACATAATAAAGTGAAAACTACAAAAACATGTTGTCTCCACACTCATATCCTCTAATACTATCCCTACAGGTCATTCATAAAATACTTTTTCACATCCCGAGAAAAATAAAACATAGAAAGGGTGAGCTCAAATTCCCAGTAAGGATAACAATATAGTGGAAACATTTATAAACAAGAATAAAAATTTAAGGCAATTTATAACTAAAAAAGGCCTTTTATACTTGAACTTTAGCATAATATGGCACAAATAAAATGAAATAATTCGATTTACATATTCACATTGATATTCTACTAGTCGAATAATCACATGCAATATCAATAACCACTTTCATAATGATGGAATGCATAATGCCAGACTATCATAACAACATAGTCAAGGCCTTGTGACAAGAAATCAAATAAGATTTTTTCAAGGCCTTGTGACAAGACAGTAGATTGTCTCATTAGACCTATCAATGCATCGTGGAGCTATAGCAGGCTCCCCCGGTCACTTATTAAGACCAATGCATTCCGTATATTAATAGGTTTAACCATAACACAAACATTCATATTAAAACTATCATACGAAATGTCAATAATTTATCCATAAACCATGAATTGTATAAATATAACACATCAATAGTAAAACATATCACAAAACCTTCAATAAAATATGAAATTTTTGTATCATAATAAATCAACTTCCAATAAGCTTAAAATCCATCAATGGATGTTGACATAAATGAAATCAAAACTATTTGAGAGAAATATCTCTTCTTTTAAATCATTTAAAAGCAACCTAATTATAAAATAAAACATTTACTTTGATAATATTTTTATAATATTGTAAGGGATGCTTCGACGATTTTATAAAGGCAGAAAATAGCTGCACCTACCGTATAAGTAAAAAAAGACCTTCTTACCTTAATTCTTTCAAAACAGTTAAAAAGGACTTTGTTTGGAAAATGATGGAAATATTCCTCTATAAAAAATATTATAAAAAATAAACAAGGGTATAAATGACATTAAACTATAGTCTATAAAATAGTAATAATGATTTAAATACATTTTTAAGAAACATGGATGTGGATGATAAAGAGGTCCAAGTAGATAATTACGTATAAACAACCTCAGATAATGAAGAGATTGTGAAATAAACCCTTACCATGTAATTTTCCTTGGTTGAGGGTAGGTTAAACTCCATTATAATGGTGAAATAATTTTTATTAAATTATACAAGAATCATATACATTAATATTATATCATATATGATCTTTTATCATTTCTTTGTTAATAATATATTAGTATTATCGTCGTTTCGGGTGTTAACTAACTCGTTTTATTTTATATGTTTTGATACATAAGTTGTTTTTATTATGGATAAGTTGTATCATATTCATATACAGAATGATATAAAGTCCTTAAACAATATTTTTAATCATAAAATGAGAATTAGACTTGCTTGGATATGATGGGGAATGAATCTCATCGCGTTCGTAGAGACGGTAGTCTGTACGTACTCATAAGTGACAATATCATTATTTTGATATGAAAATAATATATAGTTGGGTGGTATATCATATATAAAGAATAATTATCATGTTATATTTATTATTTACATCAATTACACCTAATTATAATACCCATCCAAATAATAATGTATTGAATATTAATTACACCATGACGTGGAGACGATAAGCCGTACGTACGCACCTATGGTGACATGTCATTCAAAGGATGGATATAATACTGAATATGGTTATTCCATATTTTTAATAAAATCAAAGTATATAGAATATACTAGAGTTATTATTTTAGAATGTGAAAAACAAAGAATGAAGAAGTTGAAGAAGAAAGGAACTTGAAAGAGGGTGGTAAAAATTTACCTCTTCTTCGGGTTCTTCCTTTTTATTTGATCAATAGGGCTCCATAGGTTGGATTTCAGATCAAAATAAGGCCTCTATGTCGAATTGAGTGATTTTGATAGAGTATTTTTGTAGGGTTTGGTTGATCCAAAAGGCTATGAAGGAGTTAATTAGAGTGAAGGGGAAGTGCCCTTTTATAAGAGTGGTGAGGGGTACCTTAGGCAAAGCTAGAAATATTATTTTATAATAAATTCTAATTCGGTTTCTAATGGATCAAAAGTGGATTATTTAAGGATAATATGGAGATAGGTTGAAATCCACCCAACCAATAGGTTTTACACAATTTTGGCTCACAATATTAACTTTATCTTTTTGATTTAACTCTTAGTTATATTGTTTGACATTTACCATGTCTCTTTTAATTTTTATATTTTATAGTCAATAAACATACTATAAACTTCCAAGATACCCCCAAGGGGTCCATTAATAATACACCTATAATTATATAAGACCTTTCCCCGAACCATAGATTTTTAGGAATAGAATATCAATTAATAATATAATATTTTTTTTAAAAACTCCTTTTTGTCAATTTTGGCACTATTTAATAATTGATTTCTTTTAAAGTCTTAAAACTTTATTAATTCTAAAAAATTGATTTAATCAATACTAGAATGTTATATTAACTAAAAAGTGTTTTGGATGTCATTCAAACTTTCAAATTATATTTATTTTAACATTTATAATTCAAATTATTTGATTCTTTCATTAAAGAAAATAACGCATCATTATTGTGTAATAAATAAATATAATTATACAATGTCTAAAAATTATAAATAAAATGCCATTATGTAGGAAATATTTTTAGATTTCTAATGAATTTTTATAGTCTAAAATATATCATATATAACCTTATGTATAAATTTTTTTTCTAAAAGATATATTCTTATGTCATTATTGTATTTACTTTAACTTAATTAATATAAAGTGAAATTATCACTTACCAGTGGATCCATGTGGTCCCAAAATCCACTGAAAGTCACCCATGGTCGGACATGTATCAAATAATAGGGTTCAGACACGTTTTAGGATAATTTATTATTATTTTAATATTATATTTTTACCCTTATTTACCGAAATCACCTTTTAACAATGGTAAATAAAATATTTATCGAAATTATTATTCAAAATGTCTAAACATAAAAGTTACATATTTACACAATTTAGACCTCCTGATTCTAAATATGGAATATATTTTTCTAAATTAAAAACATAGAAGTGATAGAAATTAATTTAAAATTAATTCTCATTGTTAAAACAAAAAACATGTTTTTAAGAGATAATAACTATCAAAATATTGGCACTTACTTATGTCAAGTTTAAATGCAAAATAATTTCCAATGACCAACATTGGATTAAATGGTAAAAATATAATCTAATTATACTCTAAAATCACTTAATTTCCTAATTTATTACTAATAATTATTTTGATTAAAAAATTTGTTTTTAATTAAAATTTATTAATTTTCACTAATCATGAAAATATGAAAGTTATTCGAAAAGTACCAAAAATTTACCCTAGGATAATTTTGATATTAAAAATCCAAAAATGAACTCCATTTTGAAGATAAAATGTATAAAATTTCAAATAGTGGGTATTACTATTTATAATGGCTGGTTTGATTGGTTGTGGTGTGTGTTAAAACTCGAAGTTGCGTACAACACACGCTAATACATTATTCAAAGAGAAGCATACCATGGAATATTGGTGTGTTATAAAAGTACTTATATACTAATCCTCAAAGACCATATTAGGTCTATGTTCTCTAATCAGAGTTTATCTAAATCTAGATTTAAAATATTATACTAAACTTCCACTGATTCCAACTGTAATGCCCCAACCCCAATTACCCAGAGTCGGTGCATTATTAAATAACATTTGAATGATGACAAAGGATCACGTCTCGAAAGATAGATTAGTTTATTATCCTTGGAATCACTAGATACATTCATAAAGTTTTCATCACATCACAATGTGAAAAACTACAACAACATCTTGTCTCTATAGACCACATTCACATCCCCTCATACTATCCCTGTAGGTCATTCATAAAATACTTCTTCACATCCTGGGAAAAATAAGTCATAGAAAGGGGTGAGCTCAGATGCTCAGTAAGGATAACAATATAGCAGAAACTTTCATAAATAAGCATAAACATTTAAGGCAATGTATAACTAAAACAAAAGATTTTTAACTTGAACTTCAGCATATTATAGAAAAAATAAAATGAAATAATTCAATTTAATTTTTCACATGGATATTCTTCTAGTCGAATAATAACATGTAATACCAATAACCACTTTCATAAAGATGGAATGCTTAATGCCAGACTATCATAACCATATAGTCTTGGACTTGTGCACAAAATACAAATAAGATTTTGGCAAGGCCTTGTGCCAAGACACTAGTTTGTCTCATGAGACCTACCGATACACCGAGGATCTATAGTTGGCGCCACCCATCACTTATTAAGTCCAATGCATTCTTTATATGAATAGTTTTAAACATAACATAAACATTCATATTAAACTAGCCTACAAAATGTCAATAGTTTCTCCTTAAACCATGAATGGTATAAAAATAACACATCCATAGTTAAACATATCACAAAACCTTCAATACAAAATGGAAGTTTGGTATAATAATAAATCAACTTTTAATAAGCTTAAAATCCAACAAAGGATGTTGAAATAGATGAGATCAAAACTATTTGAGAGAAATATCTCTTTTTTTGAAATCATTTTAAAAGTGACATAATTATAAAATAAAAAATTTACTTTGAAAATATTCTTATAATCTTATAAGGGAATCCTTGATGATTTTATAATAGTGTAAAATACCCACATGCGCCGTATAAGTTAAAAAAAACATTCTTACCTTAATTATTGTCAAAAAGGTTAAAATGGTGTTGTTTGGAAAACGATGGAAAGATTCCTTTTTAAACATCTTATAAAAATCCATACAAGAGTATAAATGTACTAAACCCATAGTCTGTAAAATAGTAAAAATTATATGAAATTCATTTTTAAGAAACATGTATGTGGATGAATAAGAGGTCCTAGTAGATAATTACATATAAACAACCTTGAATAATGAATAGATTCTGAAATAAACCCTTACCTTTTACTTTTCCTTGGTCAAGGGTAGGTTAACCTCCGGTAAAATGGTAAAATAATTGTTATTAAATTATAAAAGAATCGTATACAAAAATATGATATCATATATGATCTTTTAACATTGCTTTGTTAATAATATCTTTGTATTATCATTGTCTCGGGTGTTAACTGATTCATTTTCCTTTATATGCTTTGTTATGTAAGCCGTGTTTGTTATGGATATGTTGTACCATATTCATATCCAGAATGATATTAAGTATTTAAACGTTATTTTTAACCATCAAATGAAAATTATTCTTTAATGGATATGATGGGGAATGAATCTCATCGCGTTCGTGGAGACAGTAGTCTGTACGTAGGCATGAGAGACAATATCATTATTTTGATATTAAAATATTATATAATTGGATGGTATATCATATATACAGAATCATTATAATGGTATATTTATTATTTACTTCAATTAAACATCATTAGCATACCCATCCAAATAATAATGTTTTAAATAACAATTACATCATGACGTGGAGATGGAAAGTCGTATGTACGCACATATGGTGACATGTCATTCAAAGGATTGATAGTGTTGGTTGGAGTGGATACTCAATAGGGGGTGAATTGTGTTCCAATTAAAATTTTTGTTAAAAATATTCTTATTAAAAATCCTCCAAATTGAATAGTAAGATAAACTGTAGTGAATTTTCAATACTATAAAGGATTGGTTAGGTTCTCAAGAGATTGATTAGTTCCTAGTTAATCTAATCTGAATATTAGATTAGCTTTTGAAACTATCCTAATACTTTATAATAAATGCAAACACTTTCTAGATTAACTATCAAAGTTACTTTAAAATAGATTTGTATTTCAATGTACTTAGCAGCAGAAAATTCAATATAGTTTAAAACAAGATAATTAAGCACCACAGTTTTAACCAAGAGTTTCAGTCTCAATCCGAGACTTAGTCCTCGCAATCAATTTATATAAATTTTGATCCACACCCTGGATCATGGTAAATAGCTGTACACAGACTGTCTAGGTACTAATACCTCTACCAATGTTCTACATGGGAAAACACATCAATAGAACAAAGTCTCTCCAGGTCACACATGACCTCTACCACTATCCATAGTGGGAAATAAGATTATAGGGAAAGATTTAGTGAGGATTAAATCCTCATGTTCAGCACAGGAGTAAGTGTGTGTATGGAATATACAGAGTACTCACACTACTCAAAAGGTAAGTAAAAGAATCACTGAGAGAGAGTAAATATGAGTTTAGAATTCTCTAGTGATTTTAAGTGCATCTATGGAATACTTTTATTGAACAGAAATTCTTTAGAGTCCTTCTATGGTTTTTTTTCTTGAAAATGGGGTGACTTTTTTGTATTTTACATCCATTGAATTCATGTATTTCTCGAGGTTTCAATAGGCATTTTAGCACAACAATGTCCCTCATCTTATAGCAAAAATTATTCTCCCCTTTAAGCTCTGGTTCATTTTTTCGTTTTGTATCAGATGTGTATCTTCATGTACAACCACACTCAGTAGCTTTTTCACTTCATTTTTTAGAAATTTTTATGCTCGGATTTTGTATTTCCTTTTATAGTTTTTAGCTCCAGTAATGGGAATTATTACCTTTTTACAGGTATGAGGTACGGTTCCTGAAATACCAACCACTATCATTAATTAGTAGTAAGTGCATTAAAAACATCAAATATGACTGTTTCTAAATAACCAAATAGAAATATAGTTTAGAGAAACAATGACTTATTTCCATCGGTAGTTTTTTGTATCAGTGATCTTGTATCAGTATCTCTCCTGTAGATGATATCATTTATGACGGTAGCTCGTAGGAATCAGTAGCTTCTTCTATTAGTAGCTCCTCCTACCTGTAGCTTCTTCTATCGGTAGTTTTAACTCTATATAACAGTAGATCTATGTGTTGGTAGACAATGTATCAGTAGAAATGTATCGATATACTTTGTATTTATATCGGTGGACTTTCTATCAGTATATGTCTGTCTGTTTGTTTGTATCAGTAGATTGTATTGGAAGGTCTTTGTGTAGAGGTGAGCTCCAATCGGTAGCTCTTTTTTCTTGTATCGGTAGCTCCTTGTATCGGTAGACTTGAGAAGTGGTGAATTTCTTATACCAGTGGACTTCATAATGGTAACCTATCTATGTACCAATAGACTGATATACCTGTAGCTCTGTTCTATACCAAAGACTAAGTGTCTGTTTGTCTGTATCAGTAGCTATGTGCATACTGGTGGACTTATGCATACCAGTGGACTTAACACTTATCTGTTCTATAAAAAACATATCTAGATTGAGTTATAATTATTTCAATGTATGTATATACATAGATAAAAATTGATTACCATATTCTAATGATTATTTTGATATTTTTGTCAACATAGGATTATAAACACATATTAAAACATAATTAGTATTATTAAAGCATATTAAAGCATAAGAAAGAATATTAAATCTTAATTGGGATTATCAAAACTGGTGAGGTCAACAATCTACCCCTTTGTGATAATCACAAATTATGATATTATAATAAAAAATAATTAGTAATTTATCATTATAAAATAAAATGGGTATTATTTCTCAGTGTGGGTAATGAAATTTTCAAATGTGGGATTTTAAAAGCATCAGAGGATATAGTATTAAATAAAATTGTGTCAGAGCTAATAATAAAAACAATTTACTAGAGTTACAAAACAAATGTATTAGAGATTATATTATTAGATGAAAATATTTCAGAGGTAAAAATATAAAACAAATGTACCAGAGGGAAATGTATTATGCTCATAAAATATAATGATTTTTCATATCAGTTCTCCCTTTTTGTATTATATCTCAAATATTATATTACTTCTCCCTTATTTCTCCCTTAGAGATTATGTCTCCCACATTATGATTAGCAAAAAGTGGGAAAAAAAGACAATATAGAAAAAGAGAAGGAATAGAAGGTAATAGAAGGTAAGATCATATATATATTCCTTATGTAAAAAGGATAAATATAAATACATAATTCTAACAAAAATTAATACACGTGATTCCTATCAAAGGTCCTAGCCACTAATCAATCCACCTCCTGAATATCCACTTTGGATTTGGATTTATGTCCAATGGTACACTTAGGCTGGGTAGCATCAAAAGAAGGCTTGGGAATTCCAGAAATCACTACTGGTGGTTGAGAAACAGAGACTATTCCGGGCCTATATTGGGTGGCTCTCTATGTAATCATAAGACTGAGGCTTTGAATTTCTTGGACTGGAGTCATCTGAGGAATGGAGGTAGACTGAGCAGAGGTAGGCAGAGCTGTAGGTGAAATGACTGGAGTGCTGTCCACATGAAAAACTGGCAGCAATAGATTCCTAAAGTCCATTATTATTCCTCCTCATCTTTCCATAGTATAAATGAAGTCATCCTTGTTCTCCATGAATTTGTCTAAATGTGGAGTCAAATCCCTGAGATTGCAGACATGTTCTTTGAAAGATTATGTGATAGGGGTAGCTTCATGTTTTCAAATATAATCTTGAAATGGTTGTTGAGATGATGCATGGTATAGACCCTTTAGTAGTGGTAATATACATTATCTTTGACCTCCTTCTGAGTAGCATTGCCCTCTCTCATAAATTTTTCTACAATTTTCCCTATATCCCTAGTGGTAGTCACAACATGGGTCCAGGTAGTGTAGTCTATAGAGCCACTTTTTGATTCTGAACTAATATCCTCTTTCATCAAAGTTCGAATTTGATCTAACTTTACTGAAGGTCTGGAAGCAAGAGAACCAAGAGAAAAAGAAACAGTTTCCTTGAAACTCTTACTTAGCCCACTGATAAGATTTTTCACAAGAGTGTCCTGGGTGCTAACATATTGTTCCATGGATTTCGTAAATCCCTCAAATACATCCCCAAATTGCCTTAATACTCCTTTAATGAAATTGATATCAGTACTCATTTGTGATTGAGAACTACTCAAGGTAGTTAAAGAAGAAACATGCTGCTTCATGGCAACAACGGCTCATGTCCAGCTCTCAATCTGATAGAGACATACTCTTATCTCATTCATCATTTCTTTCATAGGTCCTGACACCATACATCCAAGATAGAGTTCTAAATATCTTTTCAATTTGCTCAGTTCTTCAATAAAACAACCCTTTAAATATTTAATAGAATAAATCCATGTTTCCTTCAACTCATCCTTTAAAGACTCAAGATCAGCCTTAGTAACCAGATTGTCAGGCTCAACTACAGAATCTATTTCCCACACAATACTAGTCACAGAGTCATTCATATCATATTGAATGGATGATATTAAATAGTTTTCCATTTTCTAATCTCCTCCACAAATGAGTTCTTGAGATCAGACTTCAACTGTTCTAGATCAGCATTCCTTACCACATCCTTCGGAAACAATTTAGAAAATATATTATAGTCAACTTGTGGTCTATTAAAGAGTGTCTCATCTTCAGAATCAGGATATTCCAACCCACAAACTAAAAAACCTGGGTCTTCTAGCCAGTCTTAAATTACAATAGCTACTAATACATTTCCAAGTCTGATAGGATTCTCCCCCTCAACTGGTGCATTCTCTTATATATGTAAGGAAATAGCACCCTCAACAGCTCGGTATTCCTCAGAAGAATCTTCCACAACTATCTCCATTTCTCCAATAGAAAGAGGTTTCTCAGGAATTGGTGTAGGTCTATATAATTTAAAAAGAATAACTTCAGGAACAGCAGTACTTCCAATCAACAGACTCAAACTCAATGTGGCAGAAATAGATGCTGCAATTTCAGATCTTGCTTATTCTTCAATCTCTGGGGAAGGATGGACTTACTCATCATTAGGTGCTTCTTCATTGCTTTCTTCCAAGACAGTTACCTTTCCAGATGACACAACATCAGTTATAGGACTTGGAGGCATGTCTGGATCCCTTCCATTAACTACAGAGGCATCTTCTTCATCAGTATCAACACTATACTGAGGTTCCTTTTAATCAAGTCCTAGACCTGGATCTCTCACATCATTAGGCCTAGAAGGATGATCCTCAGGATTAAACTTATCGTATATCTTCTCATCATCACTGAACCATTCTCTTCTCCACAGATTCCAATTTATCATCATGTATTTACAGATAGTTTTGGTAATACATAAGTCTTCTTTCATAACCACTGTATCATACTGTGACTTAGCCAATCCTTTTACCTTGATCACCACAGAGACCAACATTGAAAATAATAGAGCATTAGTTTTTCACTTTGTCATTGTCTTATCCTCAATCTGAATCATTATCAGTCTACATAGGATCACCTTAATACCATGTCTTAATAGATGCAGAAAATAAATATCTTCGTATTCTAGATTTGCAAGGACCCCTCTCATTGGACATTGCCCATGTTGAATGAACTAGAACAAAAATCGATTCTCTCCATCCATTTCTATCGAAACTACCTTTCTTGGTGTGCCATCTCCTCTTAATTATTCCAAATGAGCTTCATATTCAATGATTTCACTGGTAGGAGGTATGGATTTCAAGAAATATCCAAATTATCTTTCATACGGAACTTTCAGGCACTCATCGCATTCAGTTGATGAAAAATATATTTCTTTTCCATTCACAGCTGATATCATCCTATTCTCAGCTTCTAATTTCTCAAAACATAAAAAATCGGAGAATTCATTTACCAACTTCGGATAGTAGGGACCATTTTTATTCAAGAAGCACTCTACCCATTTTGGATCCTCCAATACTTCTAGAACAAAAGATTTACTAGACATCTTCCATTCCACGCACATCTCTTTCTAAACTACTATTTCCATTTGAAAAAGATGAATATTTGAAGGTTTCTTCACTTCACTTCCACCACTGGACTCTCCTTTGAGTCTCCTAGCATTCGGCTCATCATCCTTTTCGCTGACTGATGGTCTCTTCACCCATTCCATTCTGCAAATCGCGAGGCTTAGGGTTCAAGAGAAGCCATGGTTTGGGAGCTAAGTCTTGAAGGTAATGGGATCGAGGTAGATTGAGATGAGGTTATGTCTTAGGTTTTATCATTTGGGAATAACAAAATAAGTAAATAAAACATAATAAGTATTATATAAATGATACAGATTTTGGTGGATAAAGATATAGAAGTTTAAAAACAACGCAAACTAACGGTAGGGTATACTAGTGAGGATTCCTAAGAGTGAGGTATAATAATGGTGAGGTCCACTAACAAAGATGTATATTAGTGAAGTTCATAATGGTGAGTTATAACATTGATGTTCATACCAGTGATGTATAACAGTGAGGATTCATACCGGTGAGGTATAACAGTGAGGATTCATACCGGTGAGGTATAACACTGATGATTCATACCGGAGAGGTATAACAGTGAGGATTCATACCAGTGAGGTATAACTGTGAGGATTCATACCGGTGAGGTATAACAGTGAGGATTCATACCGTTGAGGTATAACAGTGAGGATTCATACCGGGGAGGTTTCTAATAGTGAGGATTCTAACGTACAATGTCTATCATACCTAACTCATGTCTAATGTTACTTAACCTATATGAACTTATCGGTTTGGGGAAAATGTCAGCTAATTGATGCTCAGTACCTATAAATTCAAGAGTAATATCACCCTTTTGTTAATGATCACTCAAAAAGTGGTTCCTCACATCAATGTGTTTGGTCCTAGAGTGAGACACGAGATTATTAGAGATGGTAATTGCACTAGTGTTATCACAGTTTATAGATACAAGTCTAAACTAATATCTATATTCCAATATTGTATGTTTCATCTACATAATTTGTGCACATCAACTACCAACAACATTGTACTCTGCTTCAACAGTAGACAATGAAACATAATTCTTCTTTTTACTACTCCATGATACCAAAGACTTACCTAGAATATGAAATGTTCCATAAGTGCTTTTTCACTCTAACTTGCTACCAGCAATGTCAGCATCTGAATAAATTAATAAATTAAACGATTGTACTTTTGGATAAAATAATCCTAAGTTATTAGTATGTATAAGATATTTGAAAATTCATTTAACAGCGTGCATGTGTGACTCTTTTGGATTTTCTTGAAATATTGTACACATACACACACTAAACATAATATCTGGTCGACTAGCAGTAAGGTAATGTTGGATTCCAATCATAACTTTGTAGTTAGTTTGATCCCCTGGTTTTCCAGTTTCATCAACATCCAACTTACATGTGGTAATCATTGGTGTATCACTTTCCTTAATACAATCTAAACCAAATCGTTTTAAAAAATCTTTTGTATATTTATTTTGATTTAAAATAATACTATTTCCATTTTGAAAGTCTTGAAATCCAAGAAAATATTTGAGTTATCCCATTATAATCATTTCAAATTCATTTTTTATACTCTTTGAAAAATCAATACAAAAGTATTTTTTGAAGATTCAAAAATAATGTCATCAATATAGATTTTTACTATCAAAACAACATTAGAAATTTTATTAAAAAAGTGATTTGGATAATAAATCTCTTTAAAAAACATTTTGAAATAATAAAACTACTGTGTCTATCATCCCAAGCCTGCGGGGCTTGTTTCTAACCTTATATAGCTTTATTTAGTTTAAATACTCGATTTGGAAAGTGCGGATTAGTAAATCCTGGTGGTTGTTCAACAAAAAAATCTTCAATTACAAAACCATTTAGAAAAGAAGTTTTAACATCCATTTGATATAACATGAAATTCAATTGAGCAGCATAGGAAAATAGAATACTAATAGCCGCTAATCTAGATATAGGTGAAAAGGTTTCTTCATAGTCTATTCTTTCCTCTTGACTATATCCTTGTGCAACTATCCTTGCTTTGTTTCAAACTATGTTTCCAGATTCATCATCTTTATTTCTAAAAACCCATTTAATGCATATGGTAAAAGTGTCCTTAGGTCTGTCAACTAATTCCCATACATTGTTTATTTCAAATTGATTTAATTATTATTCCATAGCCATTACCAAAAATTCATCATTGATTGCATTATTGATATTTTTAGGTTGTAACTGTGAAGGAAAATCTTGATGTTCACCCTGATTTCTTAGAGAAGCTCTAGTCTGTTTCCCTCTATCAAGATTAACATCAACATCATCTAAAGGATGATTCTTTAGAATCCTAGTTGATCTATTAAAGGTGGGAATAGAAATTTCTGGTTCTCCTCTATGTTCGGGTTCACCAAGAATAGATTGTGGAATATTTCCTCAACTGGTTGTCTTTACAATAGGATCATTGATTCTATTATTAAGGTCTAGAATAGACTGATCTTCTTCATGATTTTCGAGATAAGATTTAGGTTCATGTGGATCAGTTTCATCAAATTTGATGTGAAAAGATTCTTCCACACATTTGGTTCTATTTTTAACGACTCTACAATATTTACTAGTTATAGAGTAACCTAAAAATATTCCCGCATCACTTTTAGAAGAAAAAGTTTCAATGTTATCTTTAGTATTAAGAATAAAGACTTTGCAACCAAAAACTCTGATGTAACTCACTTTTGGTTTCCTATCATTCCATACTTCAGAAGGGGTCTTTATAAGATCAGGTCTAATACATACTCTATTTATTATATAACAGGATGTATTCACAGCTTCAACCCAAAAATAAACAGGTAAATCATATTCATTGAGTATAGTTCTTGCAATTTCCTGAAGTATTCTATTTCTTCTTTCTACTACACAATTCTGTTGAGGTGTCCTAGGGGCAAAAAAGTTGTGACTATAGCCATTGTGTGAGCAGTAAGATTCAAACTCATGATTTTCAAACTCAAATCCAAGATCACTTCTCAAGGTCTTAATCTTAAGTCCACTAACAGTCTCTACAGACTTGGATTATTTAATTAAATAAGAACAAGCATCACATTTGTGAGCTAAAAATTATACCCAAGTGTCTATAGAAAAGTAATTTACTAAGGCATAGATATCGTGCTTCCCATTTAATCTAGAAACTCTAGAGCATCCAAACAAATCCAGTTGAACCAACTCGAGATTTTGAGAAGATTAAACTTGTTTCTTTAATTTGAATGTAACTTTATGTTGCTTTCCATTTTGACATGGAGTACAAACTTTGTCTGATGTGAATTTTAGTTGAGGTAGGTCTCTAACTATGTTCTTCCTAATTAGTTTTGTAAGTGAATGAATGTTGTAGTTTCCTAATAATATGTGCCATAGCCAAAATTCTTTATGAAAAGCATTTAAAAAAGTACCATTTTGTTTGGCTAAAGAATTCAAATCAACAGCATAAACATTCTAATTTCTTAAATCATAAAATACTAAAGTATTTTTAGAATTAAAAACATTACAAGAATTATTCTCAAATGTAATATTGAAACCATCATCACACAACTAAGAAATACATAACATGATTTATTTTAATCCATCAACAATTAACACTTTAGAAATTAAAACTGAATCTGAGTTACCAATCTGGCCTAAGACAATGATTTTTCCTTTTGAATTATCACCAAAGGTGACATGCCCCCCATCAACATTGATTATGATTTTAAATCATGAGTAATCTCTAGTCATATTCCTTGAACATCCACTGTCCATGAACTATATCTTTTTATGGGAATTCATCAATTGGGTCTCCTACAAAACAGGTTTAAACAGAAAATGATTTTGCTACCCAGATCTTCTTGGATCCTGATAGGTTAGTAGGAAAAAATTTTGGTACCATGATTTGTCTCATGGGTTTCATATAATCAATGGATTAAAATGATTTTTAAAGATAAACATTGTTTGACCTATACCCATCTGAATAACTAGTTGAAGCATATGAATTTCCAAAACTGGAACTAGCTGAATTCTATCCAGATTTAGGAATAAATTTATTTTTAGTAATTTGTCTCTTTCCATGCTGATAGCCTATTCCAGTGGTATATTATTGTGCAACTTGTATTCCTAGAATTTTTGTAAGTGTATCCTTTCCATTCATGATTTTCTCTATGTCCTTCCATAATTTCTCATTATATAATTTTAGTTCAGTTGTTTCATTAAGTAATTCGAAATTATTTTCCTTTTATATATAAAGTGCATATTGTATAGTGTTGGTTAAAGGATGTTGTTTCTTCAAGGTCTTATACTTGTCCTTCAATTCATTACAGGTCTCTTCTAGAATATTACAGTTTTAAAATAATTCAGCTTTAGACATATTATCATCACTAGTTTCATTCCCAGAATAATAGTAATTTGGCATATGGGAAACAGGTACCTCAGAAGTATTAGCCATGAAACACGTGTTAGCACGATTCTGTTCAATGTCAAAATCATCAGACACACAAGTGATTTCTTTTGAAGCACTCTAGATTTCCTTCATGTCTTTCATATATTTTTTGTCCTTGTATTCATATTTCTTAATGAACATCAATTTTGGACAGTCAGCCTTAACGTGTCCTTTCCTTTTACAGTCATAACACACCATCTCATCATCCAGATCATCTTTCTTCCAATCATTCTTCCACTGAACATAATTGTCATACGTAGCCTTATAATTTTGTTTTTTGAAATATTTATTCTTCCTATAGAATTTCTTAAATCATCTAGCTATTTGAGCCATCTCTTCATCACTATCAGAATCTGGACTTCCACATGTTGATAATTTAGTAGGTATGTGAACTTTCCCCTTTTCCTTGCTCATTGAGGCAGTGGACTTAAATGCCACTGACTTCTTATTTGGTTCATCATCTTCCTCATTGGTTACTTTGAGTTCTTCTTCATAAATCTTTGGCTTACCAATCAGTTCATTAACAGGTAGAGAACCAATGTCACAAGATTCTTTAATTGAAACTGATGTTCCTCTCCATCGGTCTAGCAAACATCTTAGCATCCTCATGATTTTCTCTTTTGCGGGAACAACTTTTCCAAGTGAGCTCATTGTATTTACAATTTCGTTGAACCTGTGATACATTTCAAAAATAGGTTCATCAAGCTTCATTTTAAAATTATCATACTTAATAGTATAGGTATTCAATCTTATTTATTTAACATTGGATGTTCCCTCGTGGGAAACACCCACAGTGTCCCAAATTTAATAAGAAGTTTTACAAGCATATATTCATTTAAATTCCTCATCACCTAAAGCACAATAAAGGGTATTAATTTCTTTACAATTATTATTGTAATCAGTTTTAGTAGGTTCATCCTAAGTAGTTTATTCAGCTTCTAGGATCCTATACCGAGTCTCTATAGCTGTCTATATATAAAACCCCATACTTTCTAAATTAATTTTCATTTTCATTTTCCATTGGGAATAATTAACACCATTAAAGAAAGGTGGCATGTTGGTAGCAACACCTTCTAATATATTATCCATAATTATATTTTGGCAAATATATTTAAAGAGATAAAATTTAAAACTATCAGAAATTTATGATCATTAAGATACAACTAAAATCATAGTTGAAAAATAGAGTATTTGGAAATCGTTTGAAAACAACAACCTTTGATACCAAATGTTGGTCAGAGTGGATACTCAAGAGGGGGGTTAATTGAGTTCCAATCAAAATTTCTATTAATAGATTTTTATTAAAAATACCCCTAATTGAATAGTAATATAAACTGTATTGAATTTGCAATACTGTAAAGGTTTAGTTAGGTTATCATGAGATTTATTAGTTCTCAGTTAATCTAATCTAAAGATTATATTATCTTTTGAAATTAACCTACTGCTTTACAATAAATGAAAACAATTTCTAGTTTAACAATCAGGGTTACTTTAAAACAGATTTGTATTTCATAGTACATAGCATCAGAAAATTCAATATAGTTTAAAACAATATAAATAAGCACATCAGTTTTAACAAAGAGGTTCAGTCTCAAGCCGAGACATAGTCCTCTCAAACAATTTATATAAATTTCGATCCACACCCTGGATCGGTGTAAATAATAGTACTCAGACAGTCGAGGTACTAAGACCTATACCACAGTTCTACATGGGAAAATACAATAATGTCACACAGGCTATCCAGGTCACACATGACCTCTACCACTATCCACAGTGGGAAATAAGAGTATAGGGAAAGAGTTAGTGAGGATTAAATCCTCCAGTTCAATATAGGAGTAAGTGTGTGTATGGAATATATAGAGTACACAAAATCCTCAAAAAGTACATAAAGGTATCACTGAGAGAGAGTAAAAATGAGTTTTTAATGCTTTAGTGATTTTTAGTGCAGCTCTGGACTCCATTGATTAAACAGAAATGCATCAGAGTCCTTCTCTGGTTTTTGTCATGAAAATAGAGTGTCGTTTTTGAATTTGACTTCCAGTTTATTCAAGTCTTGCTCGAGGTTTCAATAGGCTTTGTAGCACAACAATGTCCCTCAACTTTTAGCAAAATTTATTCTCCACTTTAAGCTCTAGTGAATGTGTTCTTTTTTGTATCATATGAGTATCTACATGTACCACAACACTCAGCAGGTTTTTCACTTCCTTTTTATCCCTTTTTATGCTTGGCTTTTGTCTTTCCTATTATAGCTTTCATCTCTGACAATGGGAATGATTACCTTTTTACAGGTACGAGGTACAGTTCCTAAAATACCAACCACTATCATTAATTAATAGTACGTGCATAAAAAATATCAAATATGATTGTTGCTAAATAAACAAATAAAAATATAGTTTAGAGAAATAGTGACAACTTTCCAAATGTAGCTCATAGTACCAGTGAGATTGTATCTGTAACTCTCCTATAGTTGTTATACTTTATAACGGTAGCTTTCAGGTATCAGTAGCTTCTTCAATTTGTAGCTCCTTCTACCGGTATCTTATTCTATCGGTAGTTGTAACTCTATATAACAGTAGATCTATGTGTCGTTAGACTTTATATCAGTAGACTTTTATCAGTAGACATAGTTTTTATATTGGTTTACTTTCTATCAGTAGTTTTATGTCTATCTGTTTGTATCGGTAGCTTGTATCGGTAGGTCACTCTGTATTGGTGAGCTCCTATTGGTAGCTGTTTGTTCATGTATCGGTAGCTCCTTGTATCAGTAGACTTGAGAAGCGGTGACTTAATTATACCAGGGACTTCATAATGGTAATCATTATATGTACCAGTAGACTTACATAGCGGTAGCACTTTCTATACCAATGACTATGTGTTTGTTTGTTTGTATCAGTAGTTATGTGCATACCGGTGGACATATGCATACAAGTGGACTTAACACTTATATGTTCTATGAAAAACATATCCAGGTTGAGTTAGAAATATTTCAATGTTATTATAAAAATAGATAAACATTTATTACCATATTCGAATTATTATTTTGATATTTTTTTTCAACATAGGATTATAAACACATATTAAAACATAATTGGAATTACCAAAGAATATTGAAGCATATTAAAGCATATTAAAGAATAATTGGGATTATCAAAATCAGTGAGGTCAACAAATAGAATACTGAATATGGTTGTACCATATTTATAATAATATCACAATATATAGATGATACTAGATTTGTTATTTTAGAATGGAAAGAACAAGGAATGAATAAGTGTAAGAAGAAAGAAACTTTAAAGAGGGTGGTGAAATCATTACCTCCTCTTCAGGTTCTTCCTTTTCATTTGATCAAAAGGGCTCCCTAGGTTATCTTTCTGATCAAAATAAGGCCTCTAGGTTAAATTTATGGAAGTTGGGAGGAAATTTGGGTAGGGGTTGGCTGAGCCAAAGGGATTTTTTGGTTTGAATTAGAGAGAAGGGGGAGTGCCCTTTTATAAGATGGGTGATGGGAACTATAGGAAAAGATAAAAATATTATTTTATAATAAACTAATATTCAGTTTATAATGGATCAAAACCAATTTATTTCGAGTCTAAGGTTGGTAATGGTCTAAAACAACTCAACTAATAGGTTTTAAATAGGTTTGGGTCACTTTATTAAGATTATCCTTTAGTTTTAACTCTTAGTAAATTAGTCTGACATTTACCATGTCTCTTTTTATTTTTATATTATATGGTTAATAAACATAAAAAAACTTCCAAGAGACCCCCAAGTGGTCCATTAATGAAAAATATATCATTATAAAAGTCCTTTTTCAGATCCTTAGATTTTTAGGAATAGAATATCAATTAATAATATAAAATTTGTTATAAAAACTCCTTAATGTCAATTTTGAAACTATTTAATAATTTATTTTTTTGAAGTCTTAACAAATTTATTAATTCGAAAAAAATCATGTATGCAATACTAAAATGACATATTAACCATTAAATTTCGTGTATTTCATCCAAACATTCAAATTATATTTTTTTTAACATTTATAATACCTATTATTTGATTCATTCATTAATAAGAAAAATATTGTATCATTACTGTGTCATAAATAAACTTAATTATTCAATGTCTAAAAATTATAAATAAAATCCCATTATGTAGGAAATCATTTTAGATTTATAATGAAAATTTATAGTCGAAAATATAACCTATATGACCCTATGTAAAAAAAATTCTAAAAGATATATTCTTGTGTCATTTTTGTATTTACTTTAACTTAATTAATATAAAGTGTCATTATCACTTAAAAGTGGATTCATGGGGTCCTAAAATCGACCCAAAGATGCCCAAGGTCGGACATGTATAATAAAATAGGGTTAGAACACGTTTTAGGGTAATTTTATATAATAATAATATTATTTTTTACCCTTATTTACCGGATTTACCCTTTAACCATGGTAAATAAAATATTTACCGAAGTAATTATTAAAAATGTCTAAAAATAAAAGTTACATATTTACAGAATTTGGACCTCCTGATTCATAATATGGAATCCATTTTTCTAAATTCAAAACACATAAGTGGCAGAAATTTATTTAATATTAATTCTCGTTGTCAAAACAAAAAGCATATTTTTAAGAAATAATAAATATCAATATATTGGCACTTGCTTATGTCCAGTTTAAATGTGAAATTGTGTCCAATGAAAAGAATTGGATTAAATGGTAAAAATATAATCTAATTATACTTTAAAATCACTCAAATTAATAATTTACCGCTATTAATTATTTCGATTAAAAAAGTTGTTTTTAATTAAAATATCTTAATTTTCACTATTCACCGAAATATGAAAGTTATCAGAAAAGTACCAAAAATTCACCCTAAGATAATTTTGATATTCTGAATCCAAAAATTAAGTCCATTTTGAATGATTAAATTTATAAAATTTCAAAATCTGGGTATTACTATTCATAACAGCTGGTTTGATTGGTTGTGGTGTGTTATAACTTGAAAGTTGCGTACAACACACGCTACTGTATTATTCAAAAAGAGCATACCATGGAAGATTGGGTTGTTACAAAGATGAAGGGAGATGGCCTTATTTTTAGGTATATTGATGAGGTTTATCAAAAATCATGAATGATAAAACATAGATATGATAGATTTTATATAAATGAGGGTTATATTTAAATATTTCTATTCGATCGACATATGTGGTGGGACCTTATGATGTTTTTTCAGGGGATAATTTTCCTAGAGATGATATACACGTATCTAATTGTGTTTTTATTACATTATGTCGATAAATTATTTTCTATTCATGTTTTAGTATATTTTTAGACTCAATAATTATAGTTGAATCGCATAGAGATGCACTTTAGTATTTTAATCCACCAATTAAAGGTTTCCCCATGATAAAGTCATGTATGCTTTAATTTTACGGAATAATTAGTCATCATATAATGTATTGAAGAGATAAAAGTGTGGAAGGTGGTAGGGAATGTGATATTGTCTTATAGGAATTTGTGATGATGGTATGATTTGTAATGCGGTAGCTGGAAATGCACCATCTACTTAGGTAATTGTTAAAAACATTTCTTGTAGGGATTGTAGTGTGGACACGAAAAGATTCACTCATTGAGGTTCACATTGGTTGATTAAGAGGGCTCCAAAATGGTCCCATTTTTAAAATCTAGACATATAATTTCTTTTCCCGGATCGACATCTCCTTCTGACACTTCATGTGACATGGCCTTGGTCCCTATTGTGTTGCTTCATTAGATGGTCACTACACCATGATTCCCTAAATGAGGAAAGGTTTATTATGTCCTCAAAAAATCATCAAGTGACCCATCATTCAACATTTTGTTGGGGATACGAATCCCAAGAAAGAATGATGAGTTCCAGTCTCGATCCCTGGAACAAAAGGAGACACATGTGGAAGCTAGTAATGATGTGGCAGATGGAAAATTTTAGGATAGTTTGTTTCATATTATATAGTGAAAGACATTAAATATATCTTTTTTGAAGCCCCACAAAAACGGTTTTGTTTTAGTTAGAGGATTTTAGATCTGACTCAGTATACTATAGCATTGATATCCTCTTGTAATACCTGAAAACATAGAGAAGAAGTTGGAATCATTGAGGTTGATGACATGGGTGTGGACAATTTAATTAGAATGATATACGTGTTGAGGAAAGACGTATAGGGGAGGATAATAGAAAAAATATGAATATTGACTACTTTATCATTGAGGGAAGTTTTTTATTATATGACCTCCTCTCTTATTTATTCTATTTTTTACTATTTAATAAATGGGATTTTACCCTACCTTTTCAAAAATATATTTATATTATGTAACTAAATAATATTTCATGATATATACTTATAATTATTTAAAAGAATTTATTAAATAAAAATAATTATTTAATATTTAATCATTAATATTCTATTATAAATAAGTAATTAAATATTTTTTGTTTAATATTTAATTAATAACTAATAATTATATTTTTATTAATCACAATTAATAACATAAAATTAATTTTATATATTTATGAGTGAGTTATATTATTTAGATAACAGTAAATTTTTTTAATTTTCAATTATTAAATAATAATTAATAATTTTAAATAATATTAATTATTAATTAAATTTAATTTGTAACTAGTTGATTATTAATTAATAACAATATAATATAAATTAACTAATAATTAGTAAATTAAAAATTTATTCATCATTATTAATTTTTAGTAACTAAATAATATGTCCAAATATTTTGTAGTAATTGTTTAATTATAATAATTAATATTAATAAATATATATTAGTAAATAATTAGTAAACTATTAATTATTTTTATTAAAATATTTTTAATAATTATTTAATTACTAATTGATTAATAACTACTAAATATATTATTATTATTATAATTTAGTAACTATATAATAATTGTAACTATTTACTATTAATTAATATTCATCTGTATTCAATATTTTTAAATAGTAAATAATATAATTTAATAAATTTTAATTAATAATTAATATTAAATAGTAATTAAAATTCATTTAAAACAATTAGTTAATTAGTGATCATTAAGTTAATAATAGTTAATTTTGAACAATTAATTTAATAATTTTATAATTATTATTATTATTTACATACTATATAAAATTTCGGATTATTCGATAATATTTGTAAAATAATTATTAATAACATTTATTAATTAGTCGATTGTTAATTAGTTAATTAATAATTATTGGTATTAATAAGTAAATAGATATTATTTAATATGTAATTATTTAATAAGTATTAGTTATTAATAATTAAATAGAAGTATATTCATCTGATGATTTGGAATGGTCATTGTCCAATTTCTAGTTTGTGAGGAGGTGTAAATGCAATGCATATTTTTTCGTTTCGAGGTTTCCATGTTTTTCCATTTTTTAGAGAAACACTTGATTGTTCCCATAGCTTTAACATGGTATAAAACTAATTCTTAAAAGAAGGTGGCCTATTGTGTTTTCTAACCTAATGACACTAAAGAAGTCATGTTGAACCAGATCATGCAGGGTTGAGAACATCTCACCCTCTTTAGAGGGATTTGTTATCTACTCCAGAAATCACTTATTGATTTATAATATGTTCATTAATCTCTGCATAATTCTGATATGAGACTAGTTACCCTATCAATGTGACCATAAGTTAAACACTTGTAAAGTTAGATGGGTAGTCTTTTAGTTATTCTTTCTGTATGTATATGTGGTTCCTCCTTCATTTCCCATTGTGGATAACAGTATATATGTTGAATTTGATTCCTTAAGAACATCAAAAAATGATTCTATGAAGGGAGGTGATTAATATATAGATTATGTGATTGAACTATTCTTAGGCATCCTACATATCATATTTTATGTAAGAAATCAAAACCCATATTGATCATTAAATATTTTTTTATCATCATACTGAATGGAAGTATTTAGTAACACTTAGAAACAAAGTGTTTGAGCTCGATCCTTGAAGAGGTGTCCTATGTATCATAGTTACTGTCAAAATCAATGTCAACGTAGTTCAATAACACCCTTGTAAATATCTCCAAAAATATTCCCCTAGATGGGGGTAGTTTTATAATACCACTAATTTGGAATTGCACATTTAATATTTCTTGGATGATGGATATTCATGATGTGAATGATATGTCCTTTGCAAAATGCTAATTCCCTGTGATCCTCGCTCGGTGTGAGAAAAAATGGATATTAAGTATTTAGTCTCACTAGATACGTGTGTGGTACATATGTATGGGGATATCCATTTGGATTCTTATTATAGATCTCCGGAATTGGTAAGGCATCCAATATTTCCTGGTTATGTTAGTAATTATATTTCTCTAAGTTTAGTTGATTTCTCGGTCCCCCTAAGAATGATGTATGATAATCAGTCCATGAGTATGATTGGTTCCCAATGGGTAAAAGGACAGAGACATATAGGGAATTTAACCAATTTGGATTCATATTTGACATTGGTACGTATAATGGATTCCTACATATCATGGTTATCATAGTAATTAGTGTTCTTAAATCTCATTTAATTAGGACATTCAACTTGATGTTTCCCTTTTATGCAGGACAAATCATATTATACTGTTTGTCGGGGATATCACATTGATGTTTCCCTTATAAGATGGAAATATAATATTATCCATGTGATATAGGCTTATAAACTAAAGTTTCAATTTCATATTGTACATATCATATTATGAAGTTGATTAAGGTTTACATACTGAGTTATCCCTGAACCATATACTGGATATGATTATCCTGTCATGGGATTCCAGCTAGACCTGGCATGGTTCATTGTTTGTCATAATTTATTTTTTACCTTACATGCACTTATTGTTTGAGAGACAGGTAGGAATATTTTAGGGCATGTCTAATTATATTTCATACATTAAAAAATAAATTCAAACAATCCATTTGACTTGCCCAAGGATCACATAATATGAATGGAATATAAATTGTTTTTCACATGATCAAGGCTCACTTATCCAGAGGACATCACAAGACCTAACTAGCATGTCCTAGAGGCCATCAAATGATAAAGGATGAATTATATTAAGGACATAAAAAGTCTAGGATGGCATATTCTATAGGCCATTGCATGGTCAAGGAAAACATTCATTGATGGTGTTTCGAGATTTGGATTACAAATTTGGAGGACATTGTGATATTCAGATGACATGAAACAAGGTCATTCGGGCTGACATATCCTAATGTCATCATGGAATATGATCAACATTATAGGTGGTGTCACATGATATAGTTATTAATTTCATATTAAACATCAAGACATAGATGATATACACTAGCATCATTTCATAATTTGGGTGACTTGATTGAGGGAAAGGAATGATCTAGATGTTTGGCTTAGAGGGCACAAAAAGACATGAGTGGCATGCTCATGGGTTCCATGTTACATTATTTTCCATCCCTGATAAGCATTGTATGACCATTATATTATTCCAAATATTCATCACATTATTTATGGGACATGCCTTGGTGTTCATGTATGATCTGGACGAGTCATATGATGTACATCAGGATTATTGTATATATTCTTCGCATGAGTCTCAAAACGTTTAGTACTCTATTGTAGATATCATTTTCATATGTTAGGAATATTTTTTAGTTGTATATCTTTTTTATGTTTTTCATCACCCATCGGATATATGGGATTCCCTTCACATATTCTGGTTAGCATGCTAGAAGTCCTTTGTGTGGTCTTAAGTGATCACAAGAAGTAAGTATGTAAGATTCTTGACCACTAATGTTTTTCTTTAGATCCTTAACTAATGGAAGACCATATTATCATGAGATTAATCATTCCAAGAAATCTTATTTGATTCCAAGGATGGCTAGTGTATGGATCTAAATATTGATTTTTTGTGTTTGGGTGGGTAATTTTTATCCCTCGCCACCCCAGTTATACACAATTTTCAATGAAGTGTATCTCCAAAATCTATATTGTAATCCATTGAGTTCATTAATGAGTTTAATGTGATCAAGACAGGAGTATATTTTGGGCGCTTTAGGTGATTTTTATCTACCACAAGACCATCTTGTAATCACCTCATATTTTGAATTTTGTCCAACTAAGGGGATCCAACATAATCATGTGTCCATCCCAATAGAATTTTACAAGGTCCTGATGATAAGTCCAAGGCCCATCAAGAAATTAGGATTCAAGTTAAAAGTATTTCCCATGATATGAGATGATGGTTGAGGAAATTCTATGAGACAAAGGTGGCTTGTTCATGGGTTGTCACCAGATCAAGCTATAATTATAAGATGTCTTCATCAAGATTATACTAACTTGTTAAGGGGGACCATGTGGGATCAATGGTGATCATCTGGTGTACATAATAGATTTTTCATGATATCAACAAATATTCCACTAACAAAAAGCACCTATAATCTGTATTTTTATTTCCATTGTTTATTTGACATTGTTCAAGGGTCTTATGACTTTTTACAACTAGTGTAAATAAAATAAATTTCCCATCGAAGATGCATTGTGTGACGAATAAAGGGTTTTATTGTGAAGCATGAACAATGTATTGGATAATTCTTCTATTTTCATTTGAAACATTTATGAGATCACTGTATCTCTTTGACATTCTTAATACCCTTGGTGTGATGAGGGTGACATGCCAATGAGGTCTTGTGTGATAAGGCTGACATGAAATCTGATATTAAAAGGTGTCATTAGAACCACAATTCCTCATCACATGAACATTAAACCCATTAATGTCCACCTTTTTCATATCTTCCTCTTAATATTAAATTTATTTTCATATAGTTATCAATCATATGTCCACTGACATGTTGTGTGACCCAGAGGAACTCATCTGGTGGTCTTTTTGTGATCAGAGAGTCTATTAGATTCTTTCTCAAGAATAGAATGGAATGTCGAAGGGGATCCATGAGATCTGAAGTAGGTAATGTGTTGTTAATGAAAATTTCATGTGACCTTCTAAATGTTAGGAAATCATGAGCCTTTTAGAAGATCACCTGATCCGCATGTTACATCAACATTCCCTTACATTTCTTTGTGGTAAAAATAATACCATTGCCTTGGGTATTTCTTCCCTTAATTGATAGATTATGATCATTTAGTGTAAATAATCAAATTTTCACCACCCCCTTAAGAGATTTTTATATGGGGATAAGGGATTTATTTTTAGGAATGTGAATTCCATCCTAATTATTTCATGGTGTCTCCAATCAGTGCCTTTGGAAAATTCATGGTCTTCCATGGGATGTTTGATATTCATTAGAAGACCTTATAAATATTTGAACAGAGGGAATCTCATTTACTAACAACCAGAATGTCAGATCCCTTGTGATCGTCCTCCATTACATGACCCCTTCAAAAGTACATCTACCTGAAGAGATCACACAGTATTTCTACCATACCTCATTGAAATAAATAATCATAGGATATGTTTCACAAGGATTCTTTGTGAGAACAATTTCTCTAGAACTAATTCACCATAAAATTTATTCGTATCAACAAATAACATTAAAATGATACTTGTTTGATCAATTTTCACGAGACTATATGATCAACATTAATACATAAATGATGTCTTAGGGTTTGATAATATTAACAATTGATTCTTATGAACCTCATGTGACCATGTCAAGTTCATGCGATCACGATCCTCATGACTGAATATGCGATCGGTGGACGTTTCGTTGGTTTATTTTGTCCACTATATATTCCGGATCATGGATATTCATTATCCCATTATAAGACCATGAATCATGTTTTTATTCATTAAATTTTGGTTATGACTCCATAGTTATTCACTTACCTTGATGATATGTTCACTTTTCTGACATATTATTCTTTCATTTGTGGATATGGCTTACTAAAAAAATCATTTTTTATTCATTATGGAAAATTCGAGGGTCATCATTAGATAGAACCATAAATAAAACCCTCAGTATCCGAAAAAATCTGAAAATGAGGTTATGAAGAAGCTTCTCCAGTCTAAAATCAATGAATATATGATATCACACAAGTCTCCAATACACATATGTGGTCTTATAAATGATGTTTCTATCACCTCTTATGACTAAAACATGCAATATTATTGTGGGTCAATATATTTTGATTGTCTTCAGAACAATGTTTCTGAGGATTTACATCTAATCATAGCATGATCCAATGGATTCACTTACATACTTGAAAACTGACATTTGGTTATAGACAACTGTATTTTCACCCTCCATCACTTCGCTCAAAAAATATAAATAATATTTACATATTATTTGAACAAATTATGTGGTGTATAAAGATTAAAATGAGATATTTAACCTAGTAGAATCATTTTGGGAAAATTAGAATGACTAATCTTGGTCATGTAGTGATTTATTGAGTGTTATGAATAGCTTCCTACTATCCATATTTATGAATAACTTCTGGGTTACCATTCATTATTAATCATCAATCTAATATATTATGGAAACAGGTTATCCATTATTTCCCAGGATATAAATCAATACATCTGTGTCATAGAGAAGTAGGAATCATCCTCTGGGATATCTCTTATGTGGGAGTTATATCCCCCCTTAGAGTGATATATAATGAAATCCTTTATTTCATTGTAATCTGGGATAACCACTCATGGACACCAGTCCTAGAGAGAAATATGCATGACATCATAATGGAAATTTTATGAAAGTATCTAAATATGTTCTCTCTGAACTCATATAAGTATTGGATTATCATTTTCCAATATCGCATGGGAGCTACGTCAATCGCTATATTCCCTCAATGGCTCCCTCACATTAAGGTTTTTGATTATGTTGATTCATATGTTTCCTTCTTTCAAACTCAAGATCATGCTGCATGGGGATTCTGGTTGAGGCCAGAGATATCCCTAAGCCTTGGTCTATCATGTTTCATGATAATGTAGTTAAACATGTGGCTTTTCTTATAAGGGGACAGATGGTAACGAATTTGGGTCCGCATGCTGGTGATAACATAATGGCTATTATAGGGAAAGCCTATCAATGTAGCATTACTGACCCTTGTATGGATTTAATAGGTAAAAGTCCACACTTAGATGTGAATAATCTCTTATAGGATTAATTTTCCTTTCTAGTTTTTATTTGGAAGAAAAGGGGAGAATTTCCAGTGCTACGGATACCAAAACACCACATGAATCCTAGGCCTCTTATTTTTCTTCATCTTTATGAACTTTTTCGAGGATCAGACCATGCACAAAGGTCCTGATGTTTCTTCCTATATGTTGATTTGAACAGATCATTTTGGCATTAACCCTTATCCTACACAGACTAGGCCAATTATTGATATGGGTGGTCGCTCCCTGGATGAAAGGCCTTATAATATTTTCATGTTGGTCATGGTTATTATGGCCATGATGGATGTTCTAATCATTAAAAAACCATATACCCCATATTAGTTCAAATGGTTGATTTGATATGTCCAAAGCATTTCATCACTCTCTATGGTTGGAGTGTCGTGAGTTTAGAATATCAGCATGATGTTCTATTTTTGGCTAATATTATCTCTTGAATATAAATATGTGATATATTTTTCCCAACTATTGAAAAACCCACATTTCTATCACATGATTATTATTGTTCATGGAACGATCCATACATGGGGGAATACTGAACATACCATCCATTCATGTTGGAAAATAATTTTTCTCACAAACTCCATTATCTATAGAAAAAATAATTATGATTTAAGATTTAGGAGAGACTTTGATAAAGTTTTCTCATTATATAAGATTAATATCCTTTTGTAGTGGTTTACTAAACCTGTTGGCGCCAAAATATTGCACGAAAGGAAGGAACGAAAAAGAAAGCTAGCACGCTGCCTCGCGAAGCACCGCCGCGAAGCACCGTCGCGAAGAACCGACGCAAAGGACCGACACGAAGGGCCTTGATCATCGCGAGCCGTCGCGAAGCTCTGGAGGCGGTAATCCTCTGCGAACGCATTTGACGTTCGCGAGCCCGCCGCGAAGCTCTAAAGGCGGTAATCCTCCGCGAACGCATTTGATGTTCGCGAGCCGCCGCGAAGCTCTGGAGGCGGTAATTCTCCGCGGACGACGTTGACGTTCGTGAGCGCGCCGCGAAGCACTGGAGGCGGCACACGAGTTCTGCTTCACGGCGCCCCTTCCCTATAAATACTCGACTCCCCCTGAGTCCTGGAGGATGAACAATCCGACCTTTCAGCTTCTCCTCTCTCGAATCGTGAAGCACTCTTTTCCCCAGGAATCATGAGCTCCGTGAGGTACTTCTACTTCCCGAGACACCTCTGCCTTGTCTCGTTTTGAGCCCCTCTTCCGAGAGGGATTCCCTTCGTGAAGCTCAAGGGAATTCGTGAAGGAAGGGGATTCCCAAGGAAACCCGGGCAGCCGCGGAGCGTTTATGCTTCACGAAACACCCAACCCACGCTAGTGATCCCTATGCTATGGCAGGAGCGCTACACATCACGAATCACACTACTTCGCAGGACCCTGCTTCGCGAGTCACCTCTTCTTCGCGAGGCAGTGCTCCGTGAACAATGTTCCACTTCGCGAAGCACCTTCCACTCACACCTATTCCCCATGCTAAGGCCAAGGCACTCAACTTCATGAAGCACACTCCTTTTCTTAGCGATTCCTCTTCCCTTGTGACCCTCCAGGTTTGCACGATGTGATTTCAAAGTCCCATGGACAATACCACCTGTAGCATTGCTTCGCCTAATGCTTCTTCGCATAGGTACGCTAACGACTATTGCTTCTTCGCATAGCCACGCTAACGTGGACCCCTTGATGGTTCGTTCCACAACCCCCCTTAACCATGGCCTTACTGGTACCTTCCCTTCCCCAAGGACCAGAGGGTACTGGTTATGTATGTCCTTGGGGTGTGGAGTGAACCCACCTCTTCCGAGCTACAAGACGTTAATCTTCCAAGCACCACGTCCTCAACACATGACGTTAAACTGTGACCCAACCTCATGCCCCTCATGAAGGTTCCCCCCAGCTCGAACATTTTTTACACCACTCGTATCCACGGGAATAGAATCACCCATCCACAAGGGATGATATCCTCCTAATTGGAGTGGCGTCTGTTCATGGGAGAAGGGCGACCCTAGTCCCCAACGGATGGCTGCACCTCTGCATCTCCGTACTTCCCCACTACCAAGGTTAGTGGAGGGCGTGATAGAGAATGAGGCACCTCCCATCATTGGACCAAGGTCCATCTTTTCCGCACTTTGTCGCACCGTGGGCCTCCATCCTAGAGTAAGTCCCAGCACCATGGGCCGCCTAACGCGTAAGCCCCTCTTCGCTTCTCACGGATGCATCTTTTGCGACGTGATCATCAGGTCCTTGTAACCTCTTGTTTCTCACACCGATCATGACTCACGTGGGCTTAGAGTGAGAACCGACCCTGACCCCCACCCATAGCGAACTATGAGGACTTTGATCCATTTCAAGGCATGGTACGTAGGAAGCTAGCATGAGGTTCAAGCCACATTGCTCGGTCGTTCATTCACGTCGAGTTTCGCCCTCGTCCAGCAAGACGTTAAACTGTATGTCTCCATCCCGCATGACGTTAAACTGCACGCCCCGTCCCGTATGACGTTAAACTGCATGCCCTCGTCCAGCACGACGTTAAACTGTATGACTCCCTTTGTCCTGCATGACATTAAACTGCAAACCCATTCCCACATGAACTACAAGGTCTTTGATCTATGTCAAGGCGTGGTACATAGGAAGCCTTCCAGAGGTTCAAGCCCACCACCTATTGGACCAAGGTCCGCTTTCACGTCGGTTTGCCGAAAGAACCCCACCTGAACTACGAGGTCTTTGATCTATGTCATGGCATGGTACGTAGGAAGCCTTCCAAAAGTTCAAGCCCACCACCCAATGGACCAAGGTCCACTTTCACGTCGGTTCGCCGACAAAACCCAACCCGAACTATGAGGTCTTTGATCCATGTCATGGCATGGTACGTAGGAAGCCTTCCAGAGGTTCAAGCCCACCACTCATTAGACCAAGGTCCACTTTCACATCGGTCCGCCGACAACGCCCCATTTGAACTAGGTGGTCTTTGATCCATGTCAAGGCGTGGTACGTAGTAAGCCTCCACGAGGTTCAAGCCCACCCATCATCCAATTCACGTCGTGTTCTACCCACGTCCAGCACGATGTTAAACTCCAATTCCAGTCCGATGACAAGCCGTTGTGACTAACCCGAACTATGAGGTCTTTGATCCATGTCAAGGCATGATACGTAGGAAGCCTCTACGAGGTTCAAACCCACCATCCGGTCGTTCCGACCTCATTCATGTCGGTTCACCCCCGTCCCGCATGACGTTAAACTGTATTCTCCAATCCGAACTACGAGGACTTTGATCTGTGTCAAGGCATGGTACGTAGGAAGCCCCCCTGAGGTTCAAGCCCAACAATCATTGGCCCAAACCGTCTCCTAGTCGGTGTGTCAGGCCCCCATTTTCAAGCCCATTTCCCATTGGACCATGGTCCCTCATTTACGTCGGTTCACCGATACCCACTGCCCGTTGTTTATTCACGTCAGGTTTCACTACCGTCCCGCATGACGTTAAAATGTATTCCATCAATCCTTTGAACTACGAGGACTTTGATCCATGTCAAGGCATGGTACGTAAGAAACCTTCCCAAGGTTCAAGCCCACCATTAGTGGACCCACAGGTCTACTTTCACGTCGGTTCACCGATGAAACCATTTCAACTATGAGGACTTTGATACAAGTCAAGGCATGGTACGTAGGAAGCCTTACAGAGGCTCAAGCCCACCACTCATTGGACCATGGTCCACCTTCACGTCGACACACTGACGATGTCCATTGGACCAATGTCCACCCTCACGTCGGTACGCTGATGATGCCCATCGGACCAAGGTCCACCCTCACATCGGTACGCTGACGATGCCCATCGGACCAAGGTCCACCTTCACGTCGGTTTACCGGCACCATCCCGAACTATGCGGATTTTGATTCCCTGCCACGGGGATACATAGGAATCCTCTTCATGGTTGAAGCCCAACTTCACTGTCGCCCCTGCGATGGTCCCATTTCATTCCCCCTCTACTTCATTCATCCACCTATATCCTATCCTGATTCTCGCCCGTACCGTCATATCCCGGTGAGACCATGTCGGTACGCTCTTCTTCACAGCCTCCCACGGGCTGGGCCCGGTATCGACATCCCTTCAAGGAGAATCCCTCAATCCGATCTATCCTAGCTAATGCTCTGGTTGGGTTGACCTGTCTCCTCTAGACATTAAACCCACGGCATACCCTGTGTTACACATGGGAAGCTGAGGAAAATCTCAGATATGTGTCTATGACATATAATTCCCCGCACTCGATGTGGGATGCCTCGGGCTTCCATTCCCTCGAGAAGCCTTGTAACAAGGGTTAACAGACAGACATTCCATTTTCCCCAGCATCCAGACACGCTATTGATGCCTCAACGTGACTACTCCCCCGACTGAAGGTTGCTGCCCTGACCGGACCCTTTGGAATGTCCTGAAAGAAGCAGTTTAATTAACCGGCGTCCATGGAAACATGGCACTGGGAAGAGTTTCACGAACTATGTATTAAATCTATGAGGGAGACCCAGACTAGGTGATGAGTTCTGAGGAGGAATCCACAGGAGGATGAACGGACATCCCATCATCCCATTTCGATCAAGGAGCAGACATCCCTAAATAAGGAGGGAATGACGCCTGCCTTTGGAAAGCGGGAATGCAGGGCAACAAAGCGCCGCGCGTCCTCCTTTGCGGACGGAACGGATGTGCGCGCGTGCCCCGGCGAAAGCTTCGGAAACAAAAATGGTGAACCCCGACATGAAATTATTCTCCTCAATATGGAGATTAGTAGCGTTCGAGACACGAGTAGATTGATGTGTCACCGGATCCAGATATCCGACGCCTGGTCCCGCCAAGAAAATAGTGGGCCTGTCGTGAAACTCACTGGAAGTCGGCCGGTAGAACGTGGGGCACTCCGTTCTGCAGCGTGTTGGCGTGGATCCTTCTTACAGACGTGGAGAATGGAAGGACGCTGGGGCACTGGCTGACAATCCTTCTCCTCTCAATACTGATGAGTTGATCCCTTTGTTTCTCAGGAACCAGGTTGCTGTTACAGAGACGGGATCACCGTCCGCTCCTCGCCCATGTAGGGGCAGGGGCAACACCACCACGACCACCCCACGTAGCTCTGCTACCGCCACGACGGCCGCCACATCGCGGAATACGGGGCGCCCATGTCCCCTTTCCCCATCAGAGGTCATCCAGCGAAGGGTGATCAACAACCTCGTGCGCAGGTACGAGGAATAAGGGGTCATCCCAACTCGGGATATGGCCCGCCTGGACCTGGAGGCCTCCAGGCCCCGCCGTCCACGCCACCCTAGGAGGCCGCGCAGGGAGCCCCTGCTCCCCACCCCAACATTCAACCGTTTCAGGAGCCTGTCTCCGGAACGCCTTGACGACTCCTCTCCTTACGCTTAAGAGGCGGGCGTCGTCCGGCGTCGTCCGGCTTAGCCCGCTCAGGGTCCCGACCCAAGGGCTCCAGAAGAGAGCTCCCGCCCGACCGCGTCAACACCACCGTCCGGCCCCACAGGAAGAGCAGGTAGGCTACGTTTCTGCACCACCTGCACCAGCTCCCCTGACCCGACGTCAGCGCCGGGCCCGGGCTGAGGATGCTCTCCCAAGGGCGTCGACGTCGACAACTACAGTGGCCCGAGCCACCGTCAATGTGCATCGTGAAGCCCCTGCATACACTAAGCAGGGCCACTCCTCCACCCAACCAGGATTGAGACCCCAACCGCCCCACGGGCAGGCTAGGTAGACTCTCCGGGTTGCAGGCCCAAGTGGTGATCTCCGTGAACTAACCTGCGGTAATGTCACCATGTATGAAGGCCCTCCCCGTACCACTACTCCATAGAGCTTGGGCCTTCCCCGCTCCGAAGTTCGTCATGGAGTCATGCCTCATGCTACCCCCATCCCGAAGGAAGACCTGCCCCGCGGCAGTGACGCACAGCGCGGAAACCATTCCCGTGCTCACTATACAGGGTATGGAGTCCATCCTCCTGCCCCCAACCTCCAACCTGAAGGCACCATACATCCGGTCCTTCTCCAACGTGGGGGCCCTCCCTACGTCCTCTCTGCAACCGGCGAAGGTCCTCCTAGCCCCAGCAACTCGAGGAGTGAAGGTCAGCCTCTCTCCACTCGCATCGACCATGGAGGTCCTCCCCATGCTCCTACCGGTTCCAACAGAGGCTCCGCTTATATGGGAGTTGTTCATGGAGGTCCTCCCCATGTACCCTTCGACATTTTCCCCGGTGCCCCTTCGCACCCCGGCTATCTCGAGTGGGGGCCCACTCCGCCACGGCGCCAGCGCCACCCCGAGGCTACCTGATAGGGGTCAACCCTGTCCCGAAGAGCCCCCCCCCCCGGGGAAGGAGAGCGGGTCGTCGCCGCCACAAGAAGAACCCTGGGAAGGCCCAGGTGGAGATCAAACCTGCCCGCTTCTCCGACTTGGAAGCTGAATGCGATTCAGCGATGGAACCTTCTCCCCGCTCCTCCGTATCAAGCACTGGGGAAGGAACTAAACGCGTTAGCCTCATTCTCCCAGAATTTGAGGTCCACAAGATTCCCATCTCCCTCTGCAGGTACATCCAAGAGGAAGAAATCTTGGGAATTCCGTAGGTCTCGACCACGCAATCACCGCCTTTTTCACTAGAAGCGCCCTCTACCTCTACCAGAGATCACGGTGAGTTATTTTGGGGGCCAACGATGGTAGAGCGACGACACGACCTGTCGCTGGTAGCCGCGGCTCCTGTTCCGGAAGCTGTGGTTATCAGCCCGTCGTATCGTGACATGGTGGCCAGGTCACCTCACTCTTCGGAGGATGGCCCGGAATTGGGTGGCCAGTCAGCTCATTCATCGTATTCTCTACCGCCGAGCTTACTATCCCAGAGGTCCACCTCGGTACCGCTACCGGTCCCTCATCCGCCCCCGGTTGATGAGTGGGGCAACATAGGGCCAGAACCTGAGTCCGAGCACAGGAGCTTCTGGAGTATTCTCACAGCGGATTACTTCCCGTAAAAGTTCTGGCCGACGGCGGCGCTGAATTTTCGCGTACCAGAGTCTGTTACCCCTGAAGAAGTGGGGTGCTTTTGTCAAAACCTATGGGCGACACACTTCCGCTTTCGTTACGAACGAGTGGTGTAGCCCAGTAGTCGAGAGCAATTCGATGAAATCGGCGAGCAGTGCCACCTGGTCGATGCAGCCGCACTCCTTGTGGCCCAGCACCCTGAGTCGCCAGGCCGCCAGAGCGCCCTTCAACGAAAATGTGTTCAGAGTTTTAATGCACTCCGCAAAATCGTTAGGGAAGCCTCCCCCATGTGCAAGTACGTGGTTGGGGACACTATGCCGCTCTCCTCTTCGACCCTATCCGACGGCAGCCCGATTCTCTATGAGACATCGAGGACATGCCCTCGAGAGGGGTCGAGGTCCACATGGCTGACGTCGTGGACAGGGAATATGAGCTTGAATTCCTTGATGGAGACTTACCCCCCCCCCCCCCCCCCCGAGGGCGTACCGCCACTGCTGGACCCATCAGGGAGAGTTACCCGTCAGTAGAGGAACATGCTAGGCCTCCCCGTACCCACCGAGTCGCTGGTACTCGGTCGAAACACCGTCAAGGGTAAGGAGCACATCGGAACAGTCAAGCACTCCGACCCGTCCGCCTCTATGCAGAAAACAGACGAAGATCCCGAGAAGGCCATGTTACACCAGCTGCTTGCTGAGCAGAAGAGGCTAGTTGATGAACTCTTGGCTGATCGCGCCGTAGAGCGGTGACCCGTATATGGTAATCCCAGGCCGAGGCAGCAGGGGCAGGAACGATTTCCCCCCGGTGAGATGCCTCCGTGCAACCCTGATCATGCTACTGCCAAAGAATGTTTTGCTTCATATTTCATATTATGATTGGATAAATATGCATGTAAGATTGAAAAATGATGTTTTTGGTGTGCAAATAAATTAAATTTTAGTACATTATGATGTAATTGAATGTCATGTTATTAATATTTTCAAAATGATTTTTTGCGTAAAAATGCCTTTCTACATTACGGTTGCTGATGTGATCTCATGAATGTGGACATTGAAAAATCATTGAATAAAATGGAAAGTTATTAAATAGAGATTTTGGGGAAATGTCAATGATACTTCATTGAACTCCCAATCAATGTATGACAAGCTACGTTATGGAGTACCCAAAAAGAAATGGAATGTTTTTTTGACAGACATCGTGATGAAAAGTAGATGGTATTTAAATATATATTACTATAATAATCAAATTTTACATTTATACATGTATATTAAACGGCGATAACATTGAATACATTACTATTAAACAACATTTTGTTTATTTCATGATCATTCAAGAAAGAATGAATCATGTCGGGCTAAGCAGATCATCCACCGCACTGTGGGGTCAATGACTTTTCCTAGAGGACGATCTACTCTAGTAATCATTTCATTAGATTAATTATTTATAAAAAAATATTATTTTTCAATACCTTAAATTTTGGATTTATGTTTGTTTAATTCCTTAATAGTTTTTATGGCATGAAGTATCCTGAATAGATATGTGGTTAAATGTTCTCCAAAAACCTGATGGAAGTTTTGTTAATGAGCCTGCCAAAGATGTTGGGGTATGAACTCATTTTTAATTATAATAACATTTTATTATTTTTAACCAAGTTAATGTATATTTAATCTAATATGAATTCAATTTTATTTATATCAAATAATTAAAGAACTATGGCATGCTATTCTTTTGCAGTCCTACTCTGTCTCCCAGAATAACCCGATTATTAAATTCTGTGGGAAGGAGCATCCTGGTGGAGTGTGCAGGATGGGTTTCGGACTGGTTTAATCTATGGTCATTGGAAGGACATAGGGGATTGTAGTTGTAACTACTCTTTCTTGTAGTCTTTCCATACCTTGAGTTAATCATAGAGAGATTGTTTCTATACGAAACACAGTTCATGACCAAGGGGCTCAGATATCCACTTTGCAGAAAGCATTGATTGATTTATATCAGAAGCTGACCGGATCTACCCCTGGTGGTATATCATCAACTAGCGGTGATCATTTAAGTCACAAATATTAAAATCATATAGTTTTACTACATTAATTGGTTTTATGTTTAAAGATAAATATACAACAATATTTAATTTTCAATATAATGTTCTTTCAGGTTGTAGGAGGAAGTAGACATGGAGATGGAGAGGGTGAAGAGAATTGTTCATCATTGGACTGTGATTAGATGTTCTGTTGATATTTTGGAAAAATATATTATCATTTGGTATGTATATGTATAATGTATGGCACATAGTTTCCACCTATCGTTTTCATGACCTAACAATATCTTGATTTCTCATGTTTCCTTTTATGAATTTTATTAATTTATGAGGATTAATTTTATATATTGATTTCTTGAGTGTGGTATGCACCATATAGGTCAGGTTTTTTTTTCATGAATCAATTTTTACGTTTTATTTCTCCTATATTTAATAGGTTTTTACCAAAGGTTGAATGATAAAAAACATATCCTATAGTAACTGGAATAAATACATTCATAGTTATTTGAAACGGTCCTCTACTAAATTTTGTATCGTGTATTGGAGGAGAAGTATGAGATTTATTAGGGCCATTATATGATAATGAAATAAAAAAATGATGTTAATTAGGAAGGTTCATTCCTTTATGGTATAACCAGTGTTATTATAATTTTCACCAAGGCCTATTATAGGAGATCCATCCATCATTACATAAATTGAAACATCATGAATCATTCCACATATAGTTTTTATATAATTCCCCTATGAATATTAAGATATTTCCTAGGGTAAGAGTAATTTTTTTATAACTTATGTTTATAGATAAAGAACCACATACTAAGGGTCCTTATATAAAATTGGATAATATTGAGAGGAAGATAGGTCTTACAAGATTGACTTCTCTAAGAATATTCAAGCCTTACAAGATGGACCATGCTTCACATATTTTAACATCCTATGAAAATGAATAAAATAATCTATAGATTATGATAATTAGAAAAATACCAAATTATATGATGATTAATGTAGTTAAAAATATTGATTAAAATGAAATGAACTTGTCTTAATGCCAACCCTATTAATGGAAAACCAATGTGAAATAATAAAGACACTAACTAAGATAAAGTGGGGGGTTTGATATTTTTTTTAGGATGGGTTTGAGATAGGGTATATAGGAATAACTATATATCCCATGAAAATAGAAATCTATCCACACATAGTTCTAATAATTTTGTGGAAAATATGATCACCATGACATAGAAATGAGAAATAATAAGTTACCAAAATAAATAGTATGTGTGTAATGGTACATACCCTTTATGAAATTCCCTTTGTGAATTATCTAGTCTTGGGGATATTTATAGAGCCTTTTGTGTTGATATTGAGGTTTGAGGTGGAGTTTTATCATTTTGAAGACCACCACCGCTCATGAAATGACTTGTATAGATATGAAAGAGGTAGTTTTATGTTGGGTGTGCTGTTCTGTAAAATGGGATATATAATCATGACATGGGGATTACATAGTGATATGTGTGATGTCCTAGTGGTTTTCCTATGCTCCAAGAGAAACTTGAAATACCCTTTGGTGGGAAAAAAATATCGGTGGACCACCTGTCCAAAATATCAATCTCATGGTCACCACATTGTACCCTTGGTCATGGTGAGGAAAAATGGTTAGGAAATGGGATCTAGGTCATGTATTACATACATTTAAAAATATAGAAAAATTATAACTTAGACAACTTCATGATAAATAATTTTTGGGAGGCCAAATTCCATTTTAAAATGGGGAAAATGATAAAACGAAAATTAGGGTTCTAGATCACACTTTTACCAAACCACCAGATGAATTTTTTATATTAACCACTTTTTGGTACAGTCCAATATTATTAACATATAAAAACAATTATTATTACCTACTTGTTTTTAATTTTAGACTTTCCCCCAATTCATGGTTGATCTATACTCATCCTCCAGATCCCCAAACACCTCCCATGGTGTTCTAGCCCACTTGAAACAGATTGGATCATTTATATTGATGTTATTTTAATCATGGTATGCCTCTCTTTCCCCATTACTCCTTTATTATCATTCTATTATATTAAAGAGTTCATTATGGGGGTTATTTTCTTCTTTTCTGGGTGGGTTTTGATAGGTTCTTATTATTCATTGGATTCAATAGTAATTTACTTGAGATCATTGGTGGATTATCCTTGGTTCTTTTTCATTTCTCCTTGATGATTCAGTCATGGTTGTGGATCCTTCATCTCTTTTAATTTATATGTACATTTAGAAATATCATGATTTTTTATTCCTTTGGTTAAATGGTACATATCATCTTAATAATGATAATAAACAACAAACGGTCTCAAAAAAATTCATAATTGGTTTCCCATGAAATATTGTTTTTCGGTTGGAATACCCTTCATAATAATTTAGTAATTAGGATGAAAATCATATTGAAACTGAATTATGCGTGGTGGTTGTGATGTGTAGTGGATAAGATGTGAGGTGGTGGTGATGTTGGGTGGCTGTTATGCGGGGGGTGGGGGTTTCGATGTGTTTTGGTTATGATGTGTTATATGTTATATCAAATGGAAAAGTTTTTTAGGGCATCGGTAATGGGCAGGCATTATCAGCTTCATTTTTTTTAAAAAATTTGGATTTAGTAGCACTTTTAACTCCCACAGAATAAATAAAATATATTTTGTGGCAATTTTAACCACATCAACAATTAATATATTTTTCTATCGGAGGTGTTTAAAACCACCACTAGAGTATAATTTAGCATCGGTTCTAACTTTTCTAAATATTTATCACATTATTTTATTATATCGCGGTAGTTTTTATTGTTTTAGGGTGGTTTTTCGAGAGAAACTGATATATTTTTTAGCGGCTATTATAATAGCCCATAATAAAATATTAGTTTCGACCAGGGAAAACAACATTTAAATACTACTAGTACGATGGTTACCATATACCTCCACTAAATCAAGGAAACTAGAATGTATTGTATGACGACACAAACTTTACTGGCATTTTTTGAAACCACCACAGAATTATAAGGTGGAAATTTAAATTGCCACCATTTCAGAAAAAAACCATTGTGAAATGGTCTTTTCCTGTAGTGTCATCCTAGTGATGACCATATCTTTATCACATGATAATGTTTTGAGGATCCAATCTATATCATAAGGAAAAAATGATATTTACGTTAATGGATGGGGATGTTGGGCCTCTTTCTCTCTTTCTTTATCATCCTCACAACTAGGTGATCCTCTTATCAACATTATTACATCAGAAGATACAGATGATAAGGCACAAGGAAGGCTATTCTAGTAAAAGATTCACACATTTAATATTAAGACTCTTCTAGAAACTTTTTGTTCCCATGAGTCTCTTCTTCTCAAGCTATTTCATGATTTTGTAATGGGTTGTTTTGATTTCCAATAATTATATGATATCATATGAAAAATCATCCTACTAAAGAAACATTTTCATTCTATTGAGAGGGATATGCATGATATTGATGAAATAATTTCCTCAACATAATTTATGAACAAATATTTAGAGAAATTTGAATAGTGCATTCAGTTTATATCTGAGTTGCACTGTAAAATTAATATACTTATGATGAATATATGTAGATATTAGTAGATCTTATATCACTCAAATTATGATCTTTTAGTGCAATAATCATCTGTAAAAACTACTAAAAAAAGAGTTTAAGAGATGTATACTCTAATATATACCCTATGTATGGGGATGGTATCAGATGAAGTTGGGCGAGAGACACTTTCACATTCAATTAATTCTTATCATCAGAGTCTTTTTTTCATGTACAGTTTAGACAATAAAATATTAGAATAGTTCAATTTTTGATATGTATTTTGTTTTAATAGAATCATCAGAGAGGATTTGAAATGTGGATATCCCTATCTTGGTACGCAATCAATGAAGGGATCTATAGAAATTATATTTTCTTGTCCATTTTTCTTTCATTTATGATGTGAATGAAATTTTGATGATATGATGTTTTTAATTCATCAAGGATACCAATCCTTCATATAATATCATTGAATAATATGTGACTAGATCTAAATATTTTTATCATTATAGATTCTTCTTGAGAAATTCTATTGAATGTCCACTAACATTAAATATCCCACAAATTTATCTACTCTAGTTATTCTAAGATTAAAAAATTCATAAAAGGATAATCTTGTTATAAACCATGTTCTAGATGTAGAATTAACTAATTTTTTTATGATAATGGACATGGAAAGAATTAATAGGTTTCTTCAAAGGACCTTTGATGGTCTTTAGATTCATTATATCTTTCACAATCTTACAAAAAAAGTTTTTTTTATGATGTAGTTTACGACCTTTTATCTTGGACCTCTATTATAAATAGTTTATAGTTTCTTATCTAGAACCTTTTATTTATGTATCATACGTTAGTTTAACTCAAAATATCTATTTTTGATAGTCTAGGGTCTTTTATCTCTGACCTTATGTCACTATAGTTTTGGGTCATTGAGCTCCAACCTTCCATCATTGATATTTTCGGACATTCATCTCAAACATTCTATCACTATATTCTATGGTCTTTTACCTCTGATGTTCTATTATTATAGTTTAGGATATTTTATCTTGGACCTTCTATCGATGTTGTTTATTTTGTTTTACATAAAAAAATTATCATTGTTGTTTACTGCCTTTTAGGTTATTCTTTTTGATTCAATGGTGTTTAATGATATTATTCTAGGACATGAATATGGAATATGTGGAATACATTATAAGGATGACCCAAAACAGTATGCGATGTTTATTTCCTCTATAGTGTTTCTCATCTAATGAGGAATAGAGTCCTTTTCCTGTGAAGATATGCCTCTATTGGTAGGCCAAAAAATTTATTTATAGGTAGAATGGACAAATAGAGGTTTCTCAAAGCAATTTCAAGAGACATGGATGATTTATGGGGGTAATATAGGATGATGGGTGAAATATTAGTGATTATAGGTCCACCTAGATAGTATTAATGTGTGTGATTCATGTTTGAACACAAAATTATTAGTGAATAAATATAGGATGTGGAAGATTAGTTGGGGATGAACCACATCACCTTTTAATTATAGTTACTACTACAATGTTTCTAGGGATCACTAGGATTTGGGTTACCCTCCTACAAGATGGATATTCCCCTGGATGGTAGGTATAATCCCTTAAAAGTCACAAATAGGGCCAAACAATGATTCCCCACCCTTTTCCAACATCCACGAATGATTAGGGAAGACTCAAATGACCAAATGATGAAGTTGGCTTTGCAGGAAAATCAATTTATGAATGGTTTTTTCACCATATAGTAGTTTAAGTCCTTAATTATGAATATTGATCCCTATTAGATGTTTTTGATGTCATGAGGTATGGGTAATAAAAAGGATTGGGAATGGAGAGTTTCGTTCCAAATTTTGAGAAAGGGTAAAAATCGCAATGATGTTACATAAAAAATGTCAAATAAAAATGTATAATCTATAAATGGGAATTGTAATTTCTTTTTTCAAAGCACTCGGGTCATGAGGATGGTATGGAATAAATATTTCGAGGAAGTCCTATAACTCCCTCATGTTCTCGGTTACACCAAATTAACGCTAGGCTCACCAGAACCAGAATGCTCTTTATATAGGGCCAAGATATCATAGGTTGATCAGTCTGACGGTTTATGAATCAGTATCATGTTCAAACATAGATATCTCTTTTCATGTTGAATACCTATTTATGATTTATGGAGATCTATTATTCTCAAATAATTATGTATGTAATATGGAAAATGTAGTATTCAATAATGGTTCGACTACGCATATTTTTTTATCCCACCTACTGAACATGTAATCATGGCGAGGATATGTGAAAATCCATTACAATATCATTATTCTTTACTATAGGGTCTATTGAGAATACATTATCTTATAATAGTTCCCCAAAGCAGAGCCAAGGTGATTTATACCTCATTTATTTGAGGATTATTTCTTCCCAACCTCTCAAGATGAAGAGTGTTGCATGTGAAGAATATATTTTTACTCCGGCCACCATTTTTGGGTTTTCATCATGAAACGTTTTGTGCCACATTCTCTAGAAGATTATGTTCATGAATTTTGGACCATTGAGGGCTATATATTGAGGTTGTATATCATCTAACAATGTGAGGGAATATTAATGTTAAGATGGATATTTATATATCTTGAGGGGAATGTTACAGAAGTTCCTAATTAGGATACCCATGGTCATGAGCATTACAGAATTCTTTAGAGAGGTAGATGAAAATGTTTTAAAATAGGCCTCTAGTTTCTTGGTTCACAAGTAAAGATAATGAGTAGTAATAAAATAGATTTCATAGAAAACACTCGGGTGATGTGTTCCCCAATATGATGATAGTCTCAAATGAATTATAATGATCTCTATATAGGTCCATGATGTCTATGGTCGGTAGATATGATCCATTATTCATCGATATAATGGTTTAATAGAGAGATAAATTTTCCTTTCCAATGGTCTTACAATTTTTTCTGTATCCCAAGACACTCATGACATGAAGTGTGATTTAAGAATTGATTGCTTCAACGATGAAAAATTTACCCTATACTATTTTTGACTAGGGTATAGATTTTTTGGTACTATGATAAGGGTTTATAATGGGTGATGAGTAACATATTATAACATCATGTAGTGGGGACTTATCATTCATTCTATTTTAATGTATTCGTATAGTGAATTTACCACATATTTTTTTGTAACGTTGTGAGGATGTATTTATTCCATTTATGTTTGAAATAATACTTCATGGATGTGGGAAACAATTTGAAAAATTGAGCAAGGTTTATCCCATGCACAATAAATATGTATGCATACCTGACACATAACTGAGTAAAATTAGTTTGAATGACTCAACCATTATGCATATGTGGTACTTTTTTTAATTGGTTATGGGAGTTCGACCCAGAACTGGAAATATAGGTTCCACTATGTATCCTATAATGTGAAGAATAAATCCAAAGGCAGTTATTGCATAGACGTTCTATGTGCAGGTCTAACCCTTAAACATGGATGTGGGAATAGTTTTTTTCAAATATAAACACTATAATATGATATTTGGGCATCACTACATATACATTGAGGAAATGAATCAAGACACACATAATTATTGAACAAGAAAAAATCTATACATGTTTGACCCATACACAAAGGGGGAACTTGTACCCATTGATTTTTATATCTCGACCCATGATTTAAGATCCTGGTGTCACTACATATCCAGTGATGACATGAATCATGCAACACATTGATATTTGGAAACCATGTGGTTATCATTATTTAGAAAATATATTTTCTTACAATACTAAAAAGTTAATATTTTTTCAGAGAACTTCAGATATAGGAATCACTATGTATAATGTATAGACTGTAATCATGTAATATGTTATTCTGGAATGAAATCTAGCTATGTGAGTATAACCTCTATGTAGGATGGGGTAATTAACTATGTATATTTTTTATAAGAGACCAATATGAATGATATTTTTGTCACTACATATCTAATGAAGGAAAAACCCAAGTAATTTTTATTTAGGTAATACTTGTGTTGTGGGAGACTGACAACATGGGTCTTAGTTCCCTCTGGTGAGGTCCACAAAAATGCATGTTTTGTGACTTGTAAGGGACATCATTCATGTATTTTAACATAATTTTTTGAGGGAAAATGGTAATACTTATAGAATTTTCTTCCTAGGACTATGATAACCCAATCATGAGTTGATATGCCATGCTCAAGTGTGAAATCCCTTACCAAAATTACTAATGTGACGTGAGTTATGATGCATGTGAGAAATAAGAAATATAAAATGTTTCTCATGATATAGATTGAATTGGAGAAAGGACATGGATATTTTTATTACGATGTGGATGAAGCTGTGTATAGGATCAGCGCATCACTATATGTCTCATTATAATGATAATCAAGACATAAATAGTTCTAGAAACTCATGCAGTTTAATACATTGTGGAAATGAAAACATCTATGTAGTTTAATTTATGGCGGTAAAGATGTGGGTGACTCAACATGAAATAAAGAGGAATATTTAGAATTGTCCAAAGAATAGATTTTTGTGCATCATTGAGTATCATGAGATATTATGAATCCTTCCACTCATATTTCAAAAATATTATATTGTTTTAATGTCATGTGGTAAGGACATCATCTATATAGTTTATCATCCTACATTGAATATGTGGGTAACATGATGTGGATGAAAATGTATAATGTGGAAGCCACAAGAATATTTATTTTGGAATCACTACATATACATTGATAGAAATAATCAAGAAACATGTTTTTCAAAGATGAATATATTCTCTATGTGGAGGTAACTCTCATATAATTACTGGGGAATTTCTATATTCCTTCACATATAGCATACTCATTTATAGAGAATCCTCGGTGAAATGCTGATTTTCATGTAGCTTAGTTTGATGTGGTGTAGATTTTTTCAGTATAGTTTAACATCATGTGGTTATCATGATAGATGTTTTTCAATTTACTGAATTTTTTTAGGGCCTATCCCTTAAATATTATCATTATGTGGCCAGGATGAGAGATATTGTGAAATTTAATGTCATAGTCATATGATGAAGATGTATTGTTTAATTTACTATGGTTCAGATGTGATTGTGAATTTTAACATCATTGTACGAGGAAGTGTGAATTTTTTGGTGTTATGTCTTGCTTCTTGGGTGAGGGTCGTATAGTTTAATGTCACATGGTCTAGGAAATATTGTGCTGTTTAATTTCATGACCCCCAGATGTAAGATATTGTGCAGTTTTACAACATGCATCAATAATGTGGTATTCTTCAAAACTGATATTCAATGTATTCATCAGGAAACATTGCATTGGTGGTGGGTGTGGCACGATACACATCTAGTTTTCCTATGAGTATGAATTATTTTGATAGACCTTTAGTATGATATAAGGCACATCACATTTGTTTTCCAACTTAAGATGATTTTTTCCAGTTATAATTAGAGTTCTATGAGCCAACACCAATTCACCATGAAGGAATGAATGGGGGTGGACCTTTTTTTAAGCACAATTCGACCTGACTATGTAGGATTTTGAGGTTGTGCATTGTGAAAAACATATTATTATCAAGCCTCTCAAATTCCTCTGGAAAATTTTTGGATTTATAATCATTCATGTTTTTTTTCTGAAAATGTATTTTTAGAGTGATGTTATTTTTATCTTTTTTGGGTAAGACTACCTCAGTCCCACGTATATTTGAATATGGAGTTGATAGTGTTGAAGTACAAGTTGTACTATGGTTGGACAAGAAAGAATTTAAGAGATTTTTCTTCTTGGGATTATAGTATATGGTCATCAAATTCAGTATTGTATTTGATATATGGATGTTGTCTATCCGTTTTCTTCTTCATTGTTGTATGGTGAGTGATTGGACTCAATGTTGTACTAATTGTATAATTTTTCCAATACCTTAGACCAGATGTTGGTTTCATTGTATTGTATCTTCATTTGATGGAATCCAAACCTTTTAATGATATGAATATTAATAAACATCATGATGTTCTTCATCCTGCTTTCATTGAGGGGTATTTTATTTTACAATTTAAAGAAGAAGTCGGTATAAGTATGGACATACATGATCTTCTATGTGGTGTTCGGGGTGTATGGCCCCACAAAACCCTATCCACATACAGCTAATGACTATAAATAATTAGGTACATGTAGTAATTCTATGTTTAGAATCAAGACGTTTTCCAAAATTTGGAATAAATTACATTTCCTAGGGAATTCCTAAGAGTATTGTGTCATGGTTTTTAGTATATATCCATACAATGTGATTCAGTGGGATAGTCTGGTTCCAAACTGAGGAGCTCCTCATGATCCTACATGTAATTCTTCAATGAAGGGGATAATATATTTTTATGCAATGAATATGAGGATAATTCCATCAAATAATTTCCTATATAGGTATTTCAATTCATTGGGATTGTCCTAAAGGTTAATGCAAATCATTCTACATCGAATCAGTTTTTGTGGGGAATGGTATGTTAGGAGTGTCCAATATTTGGGATTATGAATTTGGAATACAATAAATATAGGGGTGGATGTCTCTTCACCACTTTTTTTGGTAGTCCTAAAAAGATTTATCTCTTCCGCAGTGCATATAATTAACGATGATACCATTATTTCGTTCATGATACGTAAGGTTACCCCCTCTTGATTGTGGCCAACATAGACTATTGATGTATACACAAATGATTTTTTACGAGCAATATTTCATTGGAACAGTGATTTAGTGTGTACTCAAAATAGGATTTGAGAATTAATCCCCTGACATATCCAGGGATAAGGGACAATTCATTATTTTTTTAGGGCATACACTCTATTTTTGTGATTTTTCAAAATCTCTGAATCCCATTTAATGCTCAAATAGGTTTTGTGCCCCTACAAGGATCGTTCCAATCATGTAATGATGTCAGGGTACTCAGAATCATTTTTTGTATAGTAATTTGATATGGAGAAATATTAAGGAACATTTCCTTTTTCCATACAAACAAATGTAATCCCTATGAAAACCTGATTGAGTCTTGAGTTTTTCAGTCTCTTTCTAATATGTATTTCGAAGAAACTATGAAAATATGTCCCCATATCTATGGATTGAAATGGGAATTCAAAATATCATTATTTTAAATCATGATATCCCCATGTGTGCAACTTGTAGTGGGATTTTCCATAAAGAAACATTTTGGCACCTTCTCTTTCCCAGAATTTTGTGATAGAAAATGGATTTCATATTACTGTAGAATGACCGACAATTGGTCCAAGAACTCAGTAATCATTGAATGATATGGGATGTACTTGTGTGTATTTGTTTTAGGGGCTAGGTAGAAATTATTGTGCTTCATGTAATTTCTCATCCTATGTACTATGTAGATGAGTGGGAGGATGTTTTTCATAACATTCAAATATTAGGTCTTAGCACCAAGAATTTTTTATCAGAGGTAGCTGAGAGTGTTCAAACTCCTTTCAACTTTTTTGTGGTTGAGGAGGGTGATGAGTGATCACTTCTAGGAGGTAACATATAAGATTATTTTATTTCTTTAACCCTATAATATCAAGACCAGTGTGTATAGAAAATACTTCTTGAGATCCTCTATAGTTTTTTGGAAGTCATAATCACTTTGATTTGTGATTCTATTAATCTTTAGAATTGGGAAGGGGAGAGATTTTCTAACCAATAATATTATGAAACATCAAATATAGGTATTTTTTCCTTGTATCCAATTCATTTCATTGTCATTTGGAGTGTGTGACATTTCTATAATGACAATTGTATTTTTCAATTTTCACTCAATACCATGGAGGGGTACGAAAAATCCATGGATCATCCTTGGAATTACACCAGAAGTGTATTTCAGTAAATTTATCATTACACTATCTGTTCATACCATGTCGAAGACTATTTGAAGATCCTTAATTAGATAACATCAAAGTCAGGATTTGACAACCAGGTCATAGAGAAAACATTGAACTATTAATCCCATTAGCAGCTAAAAGAGATGATTTTTGGAATGTTGGTATGTTGCACTTGTGTTATTTAATCCAAAGTGAAAACCAAAATAAAAATATATTCTATAAGTCACTATGATGAAATTATATAAGTCTTCTTCAGGGGCCATCATTATTTAATTGTAACTTCAAAAACATTCCATGAAGAAAATGAATTGTAATTTAAAATTCAAATTGATCAATAATTATATGGTTGGAAATAGGAATTCATCCTATAAGAAATGATAGATAAGTTATCTAAAATCTATTAATACACTAATATTACTATTTTTATTCCTGATAGGGATGGCGTTGGAAAGACATATTTGATATTTCACTACTCATAAAAAGTTTTCTTTGATCAATTTTTCAACATCAGCCTCTATGTTGGTATAATGGGAGTGGTGTATCCTCCTAGCTTAATTATTAAAACATTGATGTTCATTAGGTTAATATATAGGTGTCATTTCCTTATTTGGACTCTATCTGGGTATTTCATTATAGTCCCAAGATAAGAAATATTATATTTACCTTAGAAATGCTATATACATATCTTTTCCCTAATTATTCATGGTGGCACTAATCAGTGTAAGACACAAGCCTTCTTATATTCCAATATTTAACTAATTTATATCATAATTGGTTGTGGAGACCCCTTCCTCAAATTTGAAAGGCGTTTTTATGGGGTCATACTCACCATCCGCCATCTGTGTGTCTCTGGTGGATTGTTTAGATAATTTCTAAAATCCAAATGCGTCTCTATCACCATACGGGTGAGGGAGAACATGATAAAAGGCATTATCATCCCCCACATCACATGTTATTAAAATGATATTTTGGAGATGATTTTCTTTTAAAATGTCATTTGGAATCGAAGGATCATAGACATCTAGGATTGAATCTATTTCCTCAACTAGATTTATAGGGAACAAATAGTTGTTTTCAAGCATATTCTAGTGATTTATAGAGGTGGTACCAAAGCCATTTGTTATTGGTACCTATATATATTCACCCAAACAATGTTGTTTTCCATCCCCATTTCATAAGACATCCTTGGTATATGAGTCTTTGCAAATCTCAAATGGGTTACTATCACCATGTATTATATAAACCATTCCATCAATGGGGAATATCAAACTCTATGGTAATGTGGAAGGTTTTTCCATATAGATATGAAGAATATTCCTTACAAGTATGAAATGTTATGTTTTATTTTTCTAGATAGCCATGAACATAGTGATAGATGTATGATTCAAAAACAGATATTTGAGCATGATTTCCCCAAGAGGTCTTTTCTCACGGTTATCATGCCCTTGATTGGTCAGCCATGTGGGTGATAAGTCCCCATCACTATATCCTAAATATCAACGAGTTTTTTTCAATATGACGTTGATCCCAAAACCATTCTCAATCTGATCCCTTCAAACATCAAATTTATGGGGTCTTCTTGAAACATATAGGGACATGATTTTTCTCCATATGACATCTTCCAGATTCTGGTCTGTGAACGAGATGGTGATGTGGAAATCATATTTTAGGGTCTCCAAACGATAAAACATGTTTTTAGATAATTCTACAATTAACATGTGTAGGAAATAGAGGGCCTCAAAGAGTTCCTCACAAATTTATCATGAATAGTGAATCAAATATAGGATTGAGAGCTTATTAGGGAAAATTATAATCTATTTAGAAATATCCTACATTTATTCCAGAGGATAGTTCTTCCTCGGGAATGGTTTCTCATTTTTATGCAGCTTAGAAGTTGAAGAATTTGAGTTGGATTGGATTACTAATTTTTTAGATTTTGAGGTAGAATCTTCTATAAGTGGCGCTAGTCACGCTGACTTTTTTCACTGTCTGTGTTGGGAAGAAAATTACCACCTCGTTAGGCTTTCATGAAAGACAACTCGGAATGGGAGACCACATGAGTGTTCCATGAAACCTTTATATTTCATTTGGGATTACAATAGTTCTTGAACATGTTTCATAGCCGAATATAAGTCTTTCATGGGATATCGCTTAAATATTACATCAGAATACACCCTTTTACACCCTATATCATTGGTTCCTATCATGTGGTATCATGTTCCCTGGTTAGGTGTGGGGAAAAATATTTGAAGTAATATTAATCATCTAAAAATTGTAATTCCATGTATATCTCATTTATAGATCAAAATATGAGATATTCATCAGACGCGGGCTCTTTTTGGTGGGGTGGTTCCTATAATTCAGGCATCCCATGGAATAAGTTTTCCATAATCAGAGATTACATAAAAGAACAAAAAGACTCTTCCACTTATGTCTCTTCCTACATCTAATGGTTGTATTCTCGTCTAAGAGTTGTATCTAATGTCACCTACAAACATGATATTCTAGTTATGGGTCCGAAAATTTAGGATCTCAGGGATGTGTGAGCCTGAGGAACTATCTTTCAAGTCATCAAGATGTAGACATTTTTCACATTCTAGACCATGAAATTTTTTAAATCTCCATATAATACTTACTGGTTTATGATTATACATGTACCATTCTTTATGGTGTTATCCAACATCACATGTCCATTATTGACCATTCCCTACAGAATGTATTTGAAGATGAAGAATTCTAGGATGTTGTGACACTTACTTCTATGGAGGGGGCTGTAGATACAATGATTTGATTGGTTAAACTAATTTGGCCTCCTTGGATATGGTATCTTGAGTAGTCTCGTTACCATGGATGAAATGAAATTATGGAGTACTTGTTCATTTTGGAAGGATTATGTTTTCTTCATCCATTCCTAAAATATTGGGCAACACTAATCTCTTTTTTACTTCCCAATGAGGGTGATTTTTTTCTTATGCTAGTTAATATAAATAACATGGTGGTTTTAAAAATGAATTTCTCTTTGAATGAGATATTCAACTTGTTTTAGAGTAATAGTTGAAGTTTTATCCATGCCAAGAATTTTTATAGGTGCGGATGGATTGATTTGAGACATATCTCATTTTTACTGAATGGTGTCTTCATTATGTTTTTCTATTTTTTCATGCCAAGGAAATGTGCATGGATATTTAATTAGAATAAGACCATTATTTAACTCATTGTGAATATTTTCATCAAATAGCTCGATCATTTTTTCATGTGAGAGGGTGTGGATTAGATAATAAGATAATCCCTTCCATTTTGATATAATAAAAGACAACCCCTCATTTTGAAGATTCATATAATTTTTCTTGTCGAAAATGGTAATTTTCCATTCTATAGATATCAATTGGTAGATGAATTGATGATGAAGGTATTCCCATCTTGTAACAGATACCGATGGAAGGATATTGTACAAAACAAAAGAACAACATACTAGAGGTTGAAAAAAAACCACCTCATCTAAGTTTCCTATTAATGATCTCATGGTACCATCATCGAACCACGTGGGAAAACTAAGTGTGTGAAATGCTATTCAGGTTCCCCCACACCTTCTATAGTAGAGAAGGTATGATTTATGAATATCGATGCTGGAAATTTTTTTTCTAACTTTTTGGAAATAGACTTCTCTCAGGCTACATACGTGTGTATCTCCCTTTCATGGAGTCCATTTGAGTATCCATCCAGTCGATCACATTGAGAACATCTCAAGGTACTGATATATAATATTCCTCTCATCTACAAGGTGTGGTAAGTTTATGATATTGTTTTCTAGTTTTCATTTCCAAACAATTATCTATAAATTATAAGATTGAATTATTTCCTTGGTTAGGGAGAGGCTTAAGCTATAATGGAGGGAAGTTATCATATTTTTTGACATACTAATTTATGTAGACCAGTATCTTGGATCCATAGTAGTTATGATGATCAGATGCTTCCCTTACAAGTGGATAGGCTCTTTGATGTAGAATATTCATTTCATCCAAAAGAGGACACCCAGAGAAAACATTTCACTAGAATAGCTCCTCATTGAGTTGTTTGAGTTTTTCGATCTCATCCTCTTATCATGAAAATTGTTCCACTATTTAAATATTTTAAGTTGTTCTAGGTGGTTATTGGGATGTATCCATCCATTTCCCTTTATCTTTTATAGTGTTCCACCATAGTAGTGGATACATGATATTTAATAGTTCTTGGTTTTGGGGCCTCCTCTGTGTTTCTTTAGTGCAGCCTCAGTCAGTGCATTTAGATCACCCTATAAATGTTAATTTTCTATTTTGTGTCTTCTCTCATTTTTATCTTGATCCACATTATCTGTTACATTGATTATGAAAAAATATGTATATGAATATTCAAATATATTGGTTTTATCATTTAATTATATGCAACATAATGGTTCTGTAATATTAGTAGTAAAGACGTTTCATGAAAACTATCCCATATTGTGCTATTTTTTCATGAGACCCCTATGGGGATTGATTTACATCAGCATACATTACCCCTGTTGGTCTATGAATGGGTACCTTGGGAACATTCTATCAGGTTTACCAAAAAGGAACAAAATAGTTGTTGTTATTATTTAGGATGGTAGAACAAATAAAATGCCAGTCATCGATATTTTCCACTCAAACTAGAGAAGACAGTTTCCCATTGTGGTGAAAATGATGACGAAAATTCTCCCAACCATATGAACTACAAATTATTCAAGGCTACAATTTTCATTGATTAATCATTTTCATGAATAAATAATGATTCCAAATATGTATTTGATTATTAATGGGACATATATAAAGGAATAAATTCCCCAGTCAAGTGGGATGGGGTGGATCTAGAACCACCATTTCATTATCCATGAATCACTTGGGGGTTGAAAAACCTCATGATAGTTACTGAGACAAAAAATCCCCCATCCCTGTGGTATAAGTTTTTTGTAGCTATTTCTGACATGTCTTGAATCGTATCAAGAATTGATGATCTGAGAGTTATAGATAGTGTTATACATTACCCTACCATAAATGGTGAGTTTTAGTCACAAACAACTACTGTGTCAAATTTTATTAGTACTTATTTGATATGACAAAGTTATTCCCATCAATGAGTTAGGTGCAATGTCATCCTATTACAGGAATCAATTTCAATGGGATGTTTTTGGGATGTTTGAAACCTTGTTTATTGTGTCTAAAATGTTTCCATATTGCATAAAGGGTCCCAGTTTAATGATCTTTTGGATACCTTTTTCCTTCAAATGTGATATCATGCAACTGTTCAATAGTGGCATTCCAATTTAGATACCAACATGATCACACATTACCTAGTCACCTAATTCACACAGAGTCTATGATGTAGTAGGATTCCATATCTAAGGGGTTATACTATTTTAGGGGCATGGTGAAGTGAAACTCTCTTTACATTATCTATACTCATATACTAATTCATATCATTGATTTAGATAATAAATTCTGAAGAGTTATGGGGTAGTTGGAGGAAGTTTTTTTTATCCTATGTTATTTTTGGTTTTGGGCCCCATGACAGAGATATAGTAGCTACGTCTAGTCGAAAAAAAATTATATTGACGGTCTAAAAGTGACCCTAATATCCTGGATGATGTAGGTGTCTATCCATCAATAATTAATGAGTATCCCACATATTTAGGCATTGATATGGCATGCAACCCTTCTATATCTCACCTAGGGTATCATCATCAGATGTAGTGAGGGTCTAAAATATGGTAGGGATGTTCTTTCATAATTAAACTCTTCATATGTCAATGTCACCCTCCTATTCATTAGACTTATATGCCTACATCTCATATGAAAATAGATGGGGCTTCATGGGGCAACCTGCTGACCAAAGTGGAGAGTATCTGTATGTTTATAGGGAACTATATATTCCTAACCATGACATTCCATGAGACTCTTTATATAAATTCATCTGATTTTTGAACCACTCTTTTTATGGAGGTATCTATGAAAGGGGAGGATTTCCATGTCTATGGGAGATATCACTACGTGGATGTTAAGAAAATAAAATTTTTGGAATAGGTTCCCTGTGATCCATCTCCCCACTACCACAGGAATGAGTATCATCGTAATGATCATCTTCTGCTTCAGTTGACGAGTCAATGTCCAATTGGGTTGTTGAGATTGTGTCTCAAAATTTTCCAATGACACTAGATTTAAAAATATTTTTCTTAATATCCTCCTTATATAATGTTATCAGAATATGTTGACCTACCATTAGTAACTGTGTAGTGATATATTCCTTTTGTAGGATGGATGTTGGAATATGTTGATAAACGAATCATTTTGCAATAATATGATCCTTCTATAGACAATGTAATAGAATATTCACATTTTTTCTCCATTATTAGATGTTTTATGATCATTCATCGAGGAATATGCTTATACAACATGGTGATCCTTAATTAGAAGAGGGATATGAGATTGATCGTGAGCCTTTGTGGTATACTTCTAGTCTTTTTTGATACGAATTTTACTTTTTCATGATGCATGTGTCGATATCACATGGTTTTCCTTGGATGGAGTGGGAATATAATCCCTAATAGAATATGAATTCCCAATCAGAATATACCAATAGACCTTCAAAATGAGGAAAGGGGTGTGGTATTCCACTTGTATATCCTTAGAAGGATTTCGATGCAATTGTTCATCAGTGGAAGACGGATTATCAGATTGGATTTCGTGATCTACTGGAATATGAAAGATATATTCATTGAAATGAATATGATAATTTACAATGTAATATGCAATGATTTATTGGTGATCCATGGCATGAACAATTACATGATCCCAATCTTAGTTCATTGAAGAATTTTTCATGTTTTTCTAAAAGAAATATGTTCCTTATCGAGGCATGGGTTTCTCTCACATTGTGAGCCCCAGTTGGACTAGGGATTTGAGCCCATAAAAAATTTGAATTCATAACATTAATATGCCAATAGATTTTGAGAATAGAATAAGGGATATAAGAGTCCTCTTTTTGAGCCTCATAAGAAGGATGATGCAACCTATTATCAGTAGATGTAGGGAAATGAACCTGGGTTCTCTGATCTACTAGAATATTCAATTTAGATTCACTAACAAGAATAGGATCCAATATTGAGGAATGTTACACTCTCACAATGTCATTTCTATCTAGAATAATTATTTGATCTTAATCCTGGAGGATTCGAGAATGTTACTGTTTTTTTATAATTATATAAGCTTGTGTCGATGCATTTTCTCACCTATTGATCCATTGCACAAATGTGTATATGAACCCGATCCATGACTGTTGTAATATACTAGTAGTATTTTTATAATAATTTTCCCTTTACTTGAGGAATATTTTTCTCTCACATGGTGATCCCTTTATGGAGCAAGAATATGACCCCATCTATTGCCTCTCCCTTTAAGAAAACATACCAATAATCCTCCTAGATATGATCAAGAATGAGTGCATTCTCTATAGAAACCATCAGTTCCTTTGACCAGAGTGTTATGATCTATACGTTATAGGGATAGAAATATGTGTATTTCATTACATATGTAATAGTTAATGAATATTCTAATGGATTTATTCAAATATTGCTATATTGTAATGACATTTTAGCAAAGTCTATGTTGGATTTTATTAAAGGACATTTTCGGTCTCCACTATATATTGGTAGATGTCATCTGCTGAAGAGGGTATGTTATCTCACTTATATAATCATTGTGCCACTATAATTTTCTAATGGACATTATGTATTGGCTAGAAATATATGCATCCCCCATGCATGGTAGAGGAATATTCATAGAGAATTATTCTAAGGGGGAATAGATATGATATTTTTCATTGGTTAATCTTTGAATATTCTGGTCGAAATCATTCGTGGGAGTGGGGATTTGATATCACTCTCTATTTTCCAAATCCTTCTACTCTATATATTATTTCAATATTTCCCATGCATGGGTATTCATGGTTGGATTATTTCCAGTGGAAACATCATTACGAAACTGATGGGTACTAGTGGGACGGTGCTGGTAATGTTGGTTGACAATAGCCCTCCTTGGTGGGACTGAAACCCATAGGAATCCATAATTGACACATTATTCAACATTCATCATATACTGAAGGTGGTGATTTTCACACTCTAGGTATATGTTTTTAAATTTATGGTTCATGGATACCAAGGACACTAAATTTAATTATTCCCTCTTTAAATGAATGAAACACTTCAGTTTTAGAACATAAAGACCCTCATGCAATGCATCATGGGAAGAGATCATTCCATGTCGATGGTGTTCCCATACATTTGAATTTCCAACACTATGTGAAGATGATTTTCAAGTGATGACATTTTGTTTCATGTAGGGTTTTTTAACGGAATTATATTTTCAATAACGATCATTGTATGAAGACAGGATGTATCATGGTGTTGACTATGAATGCAGTATCATTAGTCATTATGAAAAAAAGTAACAATGTTTTTGATTAGTTCATCATCATAGGTAGGATATGTACTCAATGAGATATGTACGGGTAACACAATTTCGGACATTCATTTCTAGTCTCACCAATCTACTTGTGGGGACTTATCAATGCAATGATGGAATTATTTTATGAGGACCCCTGATATTTAGGATCAACCATATGATTAATTATAGTTTTTCAATGCTTGAATTGGATATGAAAATAAGATGTCCCAACACATGGAAAACTGATCATTCATTTATTTGAGAGAATAATGGCAGGATAACTATTTTTTAGATATGAAAAAATGGCCCGTTTCATGCTCAATAAATAATTTTTTAATTTGATATATTCATATCATGTTCCCCATTTTTATTTATTTAAAAAATTGGAAGTGGTCATTTTCTGAATGATTTTTTCTAAGTGGGTGTGAATGGGTTGAAAAATTATGTGCATCTGTTTTTCATGTTTGTTGATTTTCTAGAGAATCTCTCAATTACACCCAACTATATAATTTGGTACAAACCTGCATTCCAAAGGTAGATGAACTACTGTAGTTTCAACCATAAGGAATGCCACGAACCAGCCCGGGTACACTGGTAACCCAATAACTGAGCCTGTATTGACATAGCCAGAAGGATGTTCCCGATGTCCACAGGTCGACAACTAGCAACTGACATACTAAAACATACAAGTGGGAATGATTTTTCCAAAGGAATGTGGAAGCAAAAGAAAACAAAGCAGTATGCGTGATAAAAGAATCTCCACTGGGAGTGATGTACCAGAATACAACTTGGCTTAAAAAGCCAAAAGTACTACAACGCAAGTACTAAAAATAGGAAAACATCCCCAAGGTCCCTAAGGACACAACTCACCAAGAGAAGATCAAAACTTGGATCCACCTCCAAGAGATTCCTTCCCTTTACTCGAACCTGGAAGAAGTTAGTCTACAAACACCTGAAGGCAAAATTCGGCTCTGAGCCTAAGCACAATAGGATACAACCAAAGATTTCGTAATAGATTACAAATATGAATTATCCAAAGAAAATCTTTCAATTTTAATGTCAAAAGGTTTGGAAATTCAAAAGCATATTCTAAAAAAATATGCTATATATTTTCAAAGGATGGAAATAAATATTTTAAGAAAAGGCTTTACAATGATGGAATATTTCTATAAACGATGGATTAAGTAAAAAATTTATATAAAATAGTTTATATAAATTTAGCATCCATGTAAAGTAGTTCATAAGAATTGGCATACAATTGGTGATTCCATAGAAGACTCAGAACTATTCTCAGATGATGCACATGATCCTCCTCAGACTTTGAGTATACAAGAATGTCATCCACAAAGAGAACCACAAAAGTATCAAGATACTCACGGAAAACCATGTTCATCAAAGCCATGAAAACTGCAGGAGCATTTATTAAGTCGAAGGGCATATCATGGTACTCATAATAGCCATATCTACTCTGAAAAGCAGTCTTATGAATGTCAGATTCTTTTATCCTCAACTAATGGTAACCAGATCGAAGATAAATTTTTGAAAACCACTTTTCCGCTTTCGATGGATCAAAAAAATCATCAATTCGTTGTAACAGATATTTGTTCTTTATAGTAACTTGATTCATCTTTCGATAATCAAAACATATGTAAAGAGAACCGTCAGCCTTCTTGGCGAAGAGAACTAGTGCTGTCCAAGGTGACACACTCGAGCGTATAAATACTTTCTCAAGAAGATCATCTGAATGAGACTTCAATTCCTTTAGTTAAGCTAGAGCCATTCAGTAGGAGGGAATATAAACCGGTTGAGTATCAGGAATTAATTAAATACTAAAATCAACCTCTCTTACTGGTGGAAAACTAAAGACGTCAGAAGGAAACACATCAGGAAACTCAGCGATGACTGGAGGGAGATCACTACACAATGAATCTCTATCTAGATCAAAAGCAAACACTGATTTAACTTTCCCAAAATATGGGAAAAAGGGTCCATATTGGATTGACCATGGGTCCCATTCTCCTTGAAATATGAGAGGCACACCACTAGGTGTAGTATGGTAGACCCATCATAGATAACAATCAGTCTAAGATTTATTAGAAATGAGCCAATCCATCCCAAATATGATGTCAAAAGATTTCATGCTGAGAACCAAGAAACTCAAATCAAGCTCAACCTCAGATAGAGAGAAGACATAAGAAGGACTACAGAGACCCATCTCTCTCATTGTACCAAGGGGTGTAGTAATATCCATCTCACAAAATAAAAGTTCCATAGGTAGATTAAGCAGATTAACAATATGGGTTGAAAAAAATGAGTGAGATGCACCAGTATCAAAAAAAGTAGTCACTAAAGATGAAGCTATAGTAATGGTACCTCTAACAGGTGCAGGACCTGCGTCATCTACCTCTGGTGACTCATCCACTGCGTGAAGAAGCTTCGATCCGGATGCTTGTGGCTGGAATGATTTTGTATGTGAAGCATTTGATTGCCCCGTAGTATTTGGAGGTGCTGATGATCCTCCTCCACTAGGTGGGGGAGAGAAGAGATTGCAGAATCTTAGTAAGTGCCCTAAGCGTCCGCATGAGATACAGTACTTGGGTGCTTCATTACAATCCCTCTTAGAATGACCTGGATTTCCACACTAATAGAAAGTCAAAGAAGCCGCTGGTGGTGGTACCAGAGGTCTGGAATGATTTTATTGTCGATAATTTCCACGAGAAATGTCACGCTTCCATTTTCCTTTAAAGGAACCAACACTTCCACTAGGAGGGAAAAGAACCTCCTTCAACCCTAACTTTCCTGTGAGGTCCACCTCAGTCACTATGGCCATGTCAAGCACATCATCATAAGTGGGTATCTTCAGAAAGAAAACCTGAGAATGGATATCTGATCGATGTCCCAACTCGAATCGTCAAGCCTTCATCATCTCATTAGATACAATCTCAGGTGAAAACTGAACCAACATATAAAAGAGATATGAGTACTCAGTCACAGTTTTATTGGCCAGCTCAGGCATGAAAAACTCCATATCCTTGGCCAACACCATTGATTCCGGATATAACTAGTTAGTAAAAAGGATCCTATAGTCATTCCAATCCAAACCCTCATGTTTCCCGGTAGTCACTATTATGTCCCACCATCTCCTACTTTGTCCCTCTAGCATGAAGGTGTCACACATCACCTTGATCACATCATGTGTCTCCAAGAACCCAAACAGTCATTCAATATTACTCAATCATTCCTCATCATGTTGAGGGTCAGTGGAGCCTTTGAAAACTGGTGCCTACTAGCGTAGGAACTATTGAGAACAAATTCAGAGAATATCCCTGTTAGGATCTATAGCTGGAGTCTGAACAGGAAACAGTAGGTGGTTCCGCCCCAACTTGCCAAATTGATTATCATTTTATTTGATTGATTTATTTCAATTGCTGATTTAAATTCAATTCCTCAACTTTATTTCAGTTAAACTGATAAAAAAATGATTTCATTGAATTGAGATATTTGAAATGGTTTTGGCATAGAAATTTGGGAAAACCCCAATTCCAATGAATTGGGTGTGTTTATGTAAAATTGGTCGATTTAAATTGTTTAATTTAAATTGTGGATTTGATGGAAATTTTTTCAATTAAATTGTTGAATTTAATTGTGGAAATGAATTCTGTAATGATGGAATTGGTTTTGATTGGATTTAAAACTTATGAAAATGTCTTAAAAAGATTTGATAGAAACCCATTGGATTTATCTTTTGGAAAGGAATGTTTGGAATAAAACCTGTTTTGTATATAAATGAAATTGAATTGGTACTATTGAAATGGAGGAATGAGATTGATCATATTTTAATCATTCTTAAAATAGTTATCCCCTCATGTAAGAGCGCATGAAATCCTTAGGTAGTTAGTGAGTTATTTGGATACGCTATATGCTACAACAACATTCTAAAACATACATGCGGCGGGTCACATCCCTGACGTGTTGGTGACGAGTCTCCTTTGGCCAGTGTCATAGGGACTTGTGTATACACATTTTGCTGAGTTCACAAAAAGATAGTGGAATCCTATAACTGGTTAATACTATCATACTTTTTGGCAGATGACCATGTTTCTCGCCTGTTTGTTTATATTTGAGATATAAATGTATGTCAATGCTTATGAAATGCTTTTCATGCCTGCTGAATTTATGTAAACTGTTTTAAATAATTTTTTTACTTAATCCATTATTTTTATAAATATTCCATCATTGTAAATACTTTGCTTAAAATATTTATTTCCATACTTCGAAAATATATAGAATATTTTGTTAGAATAATCTTTTGAATTTCCAAAACCTATTTACATTAAAATTGAAAGCATTTATTTGGATAAATAATATTTGGATTCTGTTATGGAATCTTTGGTGGTATTCTACCTGGCTTAGGCTTACACCCTACTTTTTCCTTCGAGTGTTTGTAGACTTCCTTCATTTAGGTTCGAGCAATGGGAAGTAATATCTTGGAGGTGGATAGAGTTGTTGATCTTCCCTTGGTGACTTGTATCCTTAGGGACCTTGGGGCTGTTTTCCCATTTTTAGTACTTGGGTTGTAGTACTTGTGGCTTTTTATTTCTATTTGTATTCTGGTACATCACTCCAAGTGGAGTTTCTTTTGTCATTCATACTACTTTGTTTTATTTTTCTTCCGCGTTCCTTTGGAAAAATCATCCCCACTTGTATGTTTTACGATAGAAGGTGCTAGTCGCCGACCTGTGGGGATCGATAATGCCCATCGAGCTATGTCAGTACCGGTTCAGTTATCGGGTTACCATGGTACCCAGGCTGGTTCTTGACAATGAGACATTGGAACTCACATTGTTCAAGATGACGGGAGGTTAGTCTCATCACACCATTTTTGGGGGACTTATTTCCTACCCCATGACACTCTTATAGATTTATTATATGTTCATGAATCTTTTATTAATCCCAATAAGGGACTGGTTACCCTAACAAAATTACCATCATTTAAACTATTTTAACATATGAAGGGGAATCTTATAGTGAGTTAATTTATATTTATATGAGTATCATTATCCATTTCCCATAATTTAAATCTTTTTATATGAGGAAGTTGTATCAAAAGACACATCAGAATATTCCAACATTCACAGAGTTTCCAAATATATAGTGTATGGTATTGAAGAATTATGAGGTTTCATACGTATTATAGTGTGTGGTAGTTTTTCAAACCCAATAAATTTAACTTCATACAGAAAGGACATATATGTGGGAACATATGAAATATGTATTTTTTCACAATCCGTGATGAGTCGTCCTATATATCATTATAAAAAATGGAATTGGGCTCATCATAGTTAAGTAACACTCATAGGGATAGAACCAAGGTAGATTCCATTATACTTGGGAATTCATCCCTAGATAATGGAGATTCATAGTGTAAATCATATGAAAATTCCAACTCCATATTCCCATATAATTGAGAATTAGTGTAGGAAATAAGGGATATCATGAAATCAGTCTCACTAAATTTGGGTGTGTGACCTATATTCTAGGGCAACACATTATATTAATAATATGAAGATCATATATTAGGAAGGAAGCCTATGTATCCTGGTTATGGAAGGTATTATTTTTATTGTAGTTCTGTTGATTTCTCAGTCTGTTGATAGATGGGTTTGTATGATCTACCCATGGGAATTATTGAGTCACAATAGGTGAATTTTATGATAAATTCGTGTAATTACATTGTAGCAGATGAATATTTGGTCTCAGTACATATGAATGCATCCTAAATTCCTTGGTTTTGTAGGATTTAGATATATTAGTATTAAATTGATCTAGGAATACATTATTTGGATGACCATGTATACGAGACATATCATATTATTCCACTTATTGTGGCATACACAATGAGGTTTCCCATGTATGATGGACATATCATATTATTTCACTAGTTAGGGAATAAAAAATATGACTTCCATTGTATGCGGTACATATCTAATTATTCATATTATAAGGGATTTAATATTAATGTCTCCATTGAATATGCACTAAACAATATTACAATGTACTATGACTGAAACTCAACCTATACTGATTACCATCCAGTCTCACATGATTGCCAACCAATAAAGACATGGTTATACTACTAACATGTAGGTAGATGTGTGCACATGCCGGGTTATATTAAGAAAAATTCCAAAGTCAATTGTATAATCTTGTTGAATTTTCTAGGTGTCAACAAAAAACATGAATGTCCTATATGAAGGAAATTTCATGATCATGTATGACTTGTACCAAGTACATCATAGGACCTGGAAGGCCTGTACTAGAGGTCATCACATTATCAAGGATGGATTATTTGGAGGGCATCATTAGACCTAGATGGAATGTCCTGGAGTCGATAACCTGATCCTGGAAAACTAGATTGGATGGTGTCAGATGATCAAGCTAACATGTTCAGAGGAAATCATGAGATCCAGCTGACATGTACGGAGGAAATCACAAGATTCTAGCTGACATATCCTAATATCATGACACACATAATCCCAACATGCTGGGAGGGTGTCTTATAACATATCTAGTAAGTTTAGTGGACATCATAAGACTTAGATTATATAGTTAAGAGATGTCACAGTATTTATAAATCTTGTATGTGGACATTGCATGATCTAGATGGCGGCTGAAAGGGATTCATGAGACTTAGAGGGGGCATTGTGTGTGGCTCCATATGACTTAGTTATACATTCTAGTGTGGAATTGTATGATAAGAATATTATTCCAATGGAGCATTGAATTATTTATGAAATATGTCCCAATGATGTTGCATGATCTGGATGAGTCACACGATGTGCGTAAGGATAATTGTATTGGTCATCACATGTTTCACCCATGTGTTAGACTTTTATTACATATTTCATTTTAAAAAGTGCCTTAGAGTATTTTAGTTATGTATCATGATTATTTTTCATGTCACACAACCATTATTTGGTGTTTCCATTACATAATCTAGTAATTACCCCATACATCCTTCACATGATCTTATGTGATCACCCAATGTGTATATTCAATCTTCATGATTTCTCAGTTCATTTCCAAAATCGTTACATAGTGTAATACCTTGATATCTTAAGAAATGATTCCCATGATGTTCGTTTTGATTCCTAGTTTCTCTCATGAGTGGATCCAAGAACATCATTTTTTTATATAGTGGTGGATTTATAGGCCTCTCCACCCCGATCATACTATAATTTCTGTGGAACAAATCTCTTAAATCAAGGCAACAATCTATAGAGGGATTTAATACCAATCTTGTGATCATGTTGGGTGTTTATTTGGGTCAGGGAATCACATGATTCTCAATGACTTCAAAGACACCATATCATCACCTCATTAATTGAATTTTGGACAATTATGGGGATCATTCCTAATCATTTGGGCATCCCAAGGGGATTTTACAAGGTGAATCCAAAATATCCATGGGACATCATGATATCAGGAAACCTGTTAAAAGTCAATGGCATGATCTTATATGATTTTTGAGGTCGCAACCCAAAAAAGTTATATTTTATGGGGATTTTCATGAGATATAGTTGGAAATTCAAGAGGGATCCCTTGGGATCATGTTGACATGTCAGTGGGGCTCTTAAGGATCAATGCTCATCATATTGGGTACTCAACCCATTTCATGTGATATCAATATAAAATCCCTTCATTGGATGTTCTGATAATTTCTATTTTTATTTCCCTTTATTATATCACAAAAAGGCTAGGGGTCTCACAACATCATAGGTGTGTTTTCGAATACAATCACTACCCCCATAGGTGAAACATCATGTGACCAAAAAATGGTCTTATCGTGGTACAAAATAATATTCCTGAACAAACCTTCTATTTTCCTTTAGATATGGATGGAGGTTTTAGAACCACATTGAAATGTCTAAAACCATAGTTGTGACAAGGATGACATGTCAACACAATTTTTTGCATAAACGATGACATATCATAAGAGATATCATGGTGTCTTACAATCCACATGGGTGAATCACCTGTACATTATGACCATGAAATTCTTCATCCTTTTTCATATTTTACATCTTATTTTAGTGGGATTGTTTAATGGTTATAAGGACATAACTAGTTGGAAAGTCATGTGATCCTGAGAAACACATCTGGTAGCCTATGTGTGATCAGTGACTATCATGGGTTCATTCGTGAGAATAGAAGGTAATGATGAAGGGGATTTATGATATATGATGTAGTTTATTTCAGCACCAGATAATTTCATGTTACCTTTGAAAGGTAATGTTATTGTGTTTCTTTTGGTAGATCACACAATCCACATGTTTTGGCTGCCTTCCTTTTCTATGATTTTTAGAGAATTTAACTTTCATATCTTCAGTATTTTGTCTATTAATGATTTTCACATTCTCAATTGGTAGTCGTCAGAATTAATTAATTACTCATTAATTGTCACGACCCGTCCTCGGGGCCCGTGCCATGACTACCCCAAGCCATCCTTCCATAGGCTAGGGAATGGAGACAAGCACCAAAGGCGTAAATCCCGATAACTGGGAAGGCATTGCCTTTATAAATGTAACATAACACTATAGAGTCCAAGCGTAAGTAAAACATCAAGTACAAAATGGAAGTGCTGAAAAGTAAATGGGCCCGAATACAAACCCAATCGAAAGTACAGCTACAATAGAAAGAAAGTACAACAAAGACCACAGCTGGAAGAAAGGAAGAAGCTCCTGGTTCCTCCTCCTCGGATCCTACCTGAAGGGTACGTACAGATAGCGCAGCTCCTGGATCATCCACCACATATCCTACCTGAAGGGTAGGTACAGATAGCCTCTACAATGCTCTCGCCCGTCAACCTCCTCCGAGTGTCATCTCGTCATGAAGTCCACCACCAGATACTGTCTCGTTGTGAGGTCCACCTATGAGTATCGTCCAGTCCTCGAACACTCGGCCTCTGTCTGCGATGTCCATCGTCTGCAACCAACACAACGAGGTGCGGGCATAGCCCGGGCAGGGGTGAGTTTAACGATACTCAGTAGGGACCCCGAGACTCTCAAGGTCTCACTAAATCAAACAAGGATAACCATAAAGAATATCTCAAAAGATAACCTCTACATAGGTACATGCCCATAAATATACCCAAGTTATCATGTATCCCATCTCAATCATGGGGAAACATAAGGATTATGAAATGAGCTCAACCAATATTTTATTCATGTCATCGAAACCACGACTGCTGGAGAACTCTTCCTCCGTCGAGTACAGAGGGCCTGCCGCTGCAACCAAGTGCGCCGAAATCCTCCTCTGTCGAGTACAGAGGGCCTGCCGCTCCAACCAAGCACGCCGAACTCCTCCTCTGTCACGTACAGAGGGCCTGACGGTACAACCAAGTGCATCAAACTCCTCCTCTGTCGAGTACAGAGGGCCTACCGCAACAACCAAGCGCGCTGGACTCCTTAGAATGTTGTAGTACTCCACCTGTCAAGTACTGTGGGCATGCTGCTACAACCAAGCGCTTCCACCATGGGTCTACCGCTACAACCAAGCGCTCCCCCTCATAGGTCCCAGAGGTACTCCTTCTGTTGAGTACCGCGGGTCTTCCGCTACAACCAAGCACTCCTACGCCGTGGGTCTGCCACTACAACCAAGCCCCCCCCCCATCATAGGTTAAATAGGAACTCCTTCGGTTGAGTACCTCGGGTCTACCACTACAACCAAGAACTCCTCCGTCGTGGGTCTGCCGCTACAACCAAGCGCTCCCCCTCATGGCCTCCAGAGGTACTCCTTCTGTTGAGTACCGTGGTTCTGCCGCTACTACCAAGCGATCATCCACCGTGGGTCTACTGCTACAACCATGCGCATCCCATTGGGCTATCCGAAACACACCGAGTCGATAGATCAATAGTCGTCAAGTCTCAGCCTGCTACTAGGTCTCTGCACTCTACTAGCTCGTCACCGGGAGGGTCCGATTCACGAGCTACTGGTCGATACTCCAATTATCAAAAGATTCCATAAAGAAGTATCTCAAAGTACCGCCTCACCATAGGGGTCTCAACGCAATAGACGGCGCGTCAGTCGGACGCCCGATCTGTGAGTTACTAGCCTTTTCGTCCTAGGGGCTCGGTTGGATTCGTGTGCGAACCAAACTGGTCATATCTCGACTGTACCCCGAACTCTCATTGTGTGTTCTCATAGGGACCATTTCTCAACGTGATCACCAACGCCGCTGACGGTTCTTCAAACAGACATTTGGTCTGAAAGCTATCATCTTTTCCGTTCTAGGGGCCCGGTTGGATTTCAGGTTCAATCAAACCCAGCCATTATCCAAATGCATCCAAAACTAAGGCTAATCATGCCAAAAGTTTCTTCTCATCAATAGTAATCCAACAAAGTCGATGTCCCGTCAATCGGACATCCGGAGCTCAAGTTATATGTGTTTCTGCTCCGAGGGCCCGGTTGGTTTCGTGTACGAACCTACACGGCCGAACCCAAAGTACTCTAAAACCTTGATTTTAGTATACTGAAACGACTGTCTCGATCCAAGTATCGCATCGCCGTTGACATTGCATCGATCAGAGGTCTGCAACCCATGTTATGGGAAAAAGACCGTGAGAGGTCCGGTATTAGGGGGTTTCGGCCTGGTCCGACCCGGCCCGGTACCCCCTGGGTCGGCCCGAACCGGGTCGACCTGACCCGGGTCTGGGTCCGGCCCGCTTGGGTGCAGGCCGGCCTGGGCGTGGCCCGGCCTGGCAGTCAGGCCGGGTGGCTCGGCCGTTTCGGCCGAGCGGATGGTGGTGCGGGGTGGCACGCTGCCCCCCGCTAGCTCAAAACTGCGGCCCCCATGGGGGGCTGCTCCTTGTCAATGGACACGGCCGATCGCCGCGTCCTGCCCCCTTTGGTCCCGCGCGGTCGCGGGACCAGCGGCATGCCGTCGCGACATCAGCCGCGGTGGCCCATCCCGGCAGCGCACCGGGCGCCGCAACCTCTTGGCGACCGGCCGGTGCCGACCACTGCCTCCGGCCGCCGGTGCCGCCGTGCCGGTGAGGCGCGCCGGCGGAAATGCTCCGTGGACCACCTGACGGGCCCCGATGGTCGGATTTGACTTTCGTCTTCTCCAACGGCCCTCCTGGGACCTGTTCTTCACAGCGAAGACCTTACAACGCCCGTGCGGATTGCTTCATCGTCACCCGCCAATCCACACACCAAGAACGAAGAGACGGTGGGTTCAGACTTGTTCGTTGGTCCGCACCCACCGCGTTAGCAGTGTAAAAAGGCATCCAACAAATTTTAAACATAAGCCGAGGGTATAAATCACAAATATTTAATTTAGTCAAAACCCCTACCTCAAGCGTCGTCGAGCGAGGGTTCGTCGCAGAATTGCACGTCGCGGAGGAAGGCGTCACGGAAGGGGGATCATCACGTCGCAGAGAAAGGATTCGTCGGCGTCCCATCACCGATCTCTGAGGATCCTATATTCTTTTCAACCTTCATCAGAGGTTGGCGTTCTTCGCGTTCTTCGCGTTTTTGATCGAGGAGTAATAATTTCAAGAACCTGTGCGAATTCTCCCTTGCCTCTCAACACAACAAGACTAACTAAATAAAATAAGTGGAGTCTTATTTTATTTACACACAAACCAACACTTGAAATTCAAAAATAAAAGAAACGACCAATTAATTAAGGAGTTTAAAACTGCCCAGTTAATGAGGCGTTTAATATCAAGATTAAACACAAGAGTTGACTTCATTAAAAAGGGGGGGTGCGGGTGCGTTACTTAAGAAAAAAAGAAACGGTGGGGCTCGTGTGGTCCCCACATCACAAATATCCTACCAAGTGGGTAGGATATTGTGGGTCCCACTTCATCCACTTAATATAGGTTAAGCGACTTAATATAAAATAAATTGGTCACACCATTTTATTATATTCTTTTACTTGACCCGAAAAATTTAAAAACCACAACCGAGCAAACGCAACTCCAGAAAAGGTGTTCCTAAGAAATTACCAGCGCTGTGAATCCATTGGTGCCCTCGGTATTTGATTCTGATCACCTATTCAAAGGTTAGGAAAACCCGCTCGTTCGTTCACTGAACGTACCTGAGCTAAACATTGTAAAATGATTTCGGGCACACTGGGCCTTGGAATCAGGTGTCGTCAGAAACTACGTTCATGTAAAATTTCAAAGAAAATTAAGAAAAAAATTTCCTTGATTTTTTATGGGTCTTTACCATACTCCCACTTCAGGGATTTACATCCTCATAAATCTTTAAAACAAACTAGGGTTACAAAAGCGGTACTGAGCATGCATCTGAGCCTTCCGCTCCCATTTTCTCACCTGGAGGTTCCCGTACTACCAGTGAAAGCACAACCGAGGAATCGGTCCGTCCTCATAGGACCCGCTCTTGTTGTTCCTTGATCCCCAGTAGAACCTCCGTGAGGGTCACCCCATCGCCCATGTCCAACTAATCATGGTCGATGAAAAGTGAAGGGTTGAGCTCGTATATCCTCAGTTGAGATACTTGCAAGTCGTCGTGCACCTGGTGCAAAAAAGGTGGGTGGGTCAAGTGGTAAACCACCTCGTCTACCCATCTGAGGACCTAGAAAGTTCTGTTGAACCTCGGAGATAACGTTTCTCCTCGGCCACATCTCTGTAACTCACTTCGAGGTGAGACCCGTAGGGAAACGTGTCGCCAACCTCGAACTCTAGTGGTCTCAGACCCCTGTCAGCAAAAGACTTTTGTCGGCTCTAAGTTGTCCTAATCCTCACTTGGATGACTTGGACCTTTCAGGTCCTATAAGATATGTTGATATTTCTTATTTGAAGATAAGAGAAATCTCGTCTCTTCCCCTGGATGAACCATGTTCTTCACCTAATACAGTCAATCCCGACAGGGACGATACTAATCCTTACTAAGGATGACATCGTATGGCCTCGACGCTACTACCACGAGATCTAATCATTAATCTCACCTCCAAGGTTTGAGTCACAATGTTGGCATCAGTGTGTGGTCACTGGGTCTTTTTCAGTAGGTATCTCAAAGTGGGGGTCAAGTAAACGATTTTTAAACAGGAACCTCTTAGTAAAAACTTAAAGAGGGGTCAGGAAGGTAAACGCCACAAGAAATGTGTCTTTTATTACTGCAGCTCAAACTAAAAAGAGAAAATAATCTCCAAAAAAACATCAATAGAGATAGAAGCAACATGAACAAAAGCCTCTAGTCTTGGAGCTAATCCCGCTCATGTCCATCTACTCCCAGAGCTCCGTGATCGTAGCCCTCAGCTTCCTGAATCTGAGCTCTCCCATGTCCACATGTTCCCTACGGTCGGGGTGGACCTCCTGGTGGTGGGGGTGGCAACACCTTGAAGAGTCATCCACCTCTAGCTACACGACTAGCTCCCCTGCCACAGTCTCCTGCTCCATGTGGTCCGCGTCGATCGAACCTCGGCCTCTGCCCGGGAGGACCTTCGTTCATCTGTTGGTCATCTGTATGGCGGGTCAGACAGTGACGAGCCATGTGACCATCCCCGCCTTAGGAGTAACACTGTCCGCTCATGGTAAGTTGCTGTCCACTCCAGGTGCCTTGAACAAACGTTCATGTGTCATGCGGTCGACCACCTATGGGTCTAGTACTCTTGGACCCCTGCGTCATCTGTCTACTGCCTGCTGCAAAAGACTCTGCTACATGCCGGCTAGTGGTGGGTCCTGTTGCTGGAGACTGCTCAGCAAAGAAACTCTCCACTAAGAGGGCACACTCCAACACCCCTGTCTGTGTTAGAAAGCTGTGAGAAACAATTGATGCTCTGATCTCTCGCCTGAGCCCCTACTCGAAGGTTCGGGCCCTGAAGAAAGGGTCACGTACCATGTCCGTGGAATAGTGCGAGAGATCGGTAAACCTCGCCGCATACTGGGCTACTGTCATGCTGCCATGCCGCAGCTATAGCATCTCCTGGATGGGCACTGCTCGAAGGGTGGCTGGGACGAACTCTGAGGGAAAAAGGCTTTCAAAGCCCGTCCAAAGGAGAGATGCCTCATCATGCACCTGGAGCATCAAACTCCACCATCTGCCTGCTACCGCATGCAGGAGGCTCGCTGCAAAGACCACCATAAGGTCAGTTGGTGTCCCTAACTAACGAAAAACGCGTACAACTTCCTCCATCCAATCCTCAGCTGCCTGAGGGTCCGTCTCCCCACAGAACCTAGGCGGTCTCTAACGCTGAAACTAATGTAGTGCAATAAGGCGACGTGCACCGTCAGTAGCTGGGGCTGGTAGCATCGGTGGCTTGGCGGGTAGAGGTACCGTTGGTGCCTCTGCTGTCAAAGGGATCTGTACTGAGGCCTTGTCGCTTGGTGGGATGTCGTCACGTACAATGCTCCGAACAATAGCTGGCTGCCGTCGTGGGGCCATCCTATAAAGAAATCGGTGTGCCGCGGTCAAACAGTATACGTGGTGAGCTGACATAATGTAATCACAAAGAAAACTTGAAACACACATGCAATCAATGTTTTTGTGCATTAAGTCGGAAATCAGAAGTCAGGGTCCTGGTGTACGGATACGTCGGCCGCCGCACCAACACTGGACTCACTGGACTGATAACCACACCCAATACCCTTAACACTATTGCTTCACATAGAATAAATATCAGATTCCAATGTTCTACAGTAGAACCGAACTCATGTGATACCAATTTGTCACGACCCGTCCTCAGGGCCCGTGCCGTGACTACCCCAAGCCCGCCTTCCATAGGACAGGGGCTAGAGACTAGCACCAAAGGTATAAATCACTATAACTGGGAACTAATTGCCTTTATAAAAGTAACAGAACACCATAGAGTCCAAGAGGAAGTAAAACACTATGTACAAAAAGAAAGTTCTGAAATGTAAATGGGCCAGAATACAAACCCAATCGAAAGTATAGCTACAACTGAAAGAAAGTAAAACAAATACAATAGCTGGAAGAAAGGAAGAAGCTCCTGGGTCATCCTCCTCGGATCCTACCTATAGGGTAGGTACAGATAGCACAGCTCTTGGATCGTCCACCATGGATCCTACCAGAAGGGTAGGTATAGATAGCCTCTACAATGATCTCGCCCATTAGCCTCCTCCGAGCATCGCCTCGTCATAAAGTCCACCACCGGAAACTATCTCGTCATGAGGTCCACATCCGGGTACCGTCCAGTCCTCGAACACTCGACCTATGTCTGCGCTGGCCGTCATATGCAACCAACACAACAAGGAGCGGGCATAGCCCATACAGGGGTGAGTATAAAGATATTCAGTAGGGACTCCGAGACCCTCAAGGTCTCACTAAATCCAACAAGGATAACCAAAAAGAAGATCTCAACAGATAACCTATACCTATGTACATGCTCATACATATACCCAAGTTATCAAGTAACCCATCTCAATCATGAGGAAGCATAAGGATTATGAAATCTTCTCAATCAGGATTTTATTCATGACGTTGAAACCACGGCTGATGGAGAACTCCTCCTCTGTCGAGTACAAAGGGCCTTCCACTACAACCAAGCGCGCCGAACTCCTCCTCTATCAAGTACAGAGGGCCTGCCGCTCCAACCAAGCGCACTAAACTCCTCCTCTGTTGAGTACAGAGGGCATGCCGCTCCAACCAAGTGCGCCGAACTCCTCCTCTGTCGAGTACAGAGGGACTTCCGCCACAACCTAGTGCGCCAGACTCCTTGGACTATTTTAGTACTCCACCTGTCGAGTACTGTGGGCATGCTGCTACAACCAAGCGCTTCCCACCATGGGTCTGCCGCTACAACCAAGCGCTCCCTCTCATAGGTTCCAGAGCTATTCCTTCTATTGAGTACCGCAGGTCTGCTGCTACAACCAAGAGCTCCTATGTCATGGGTCTGTCGCTATAACCAAGCGCTCCCCCTCATAGGTTCCAGAGGTACTTCTTCTGTTCAGTACCGCGGGTCTGCCTCTACAACCAAGTGCTCCTCCGCCGTGGGTCTGCTGCTACAACCAAGCGCTCCCCCTCATAGCCTCCAGAGGTATTCCTTCTGTTGATTACCATGGGTCTGCCGATACTACCAAGCGCTCCTCCACCATGGGTCTGCCTCTACAACCATGCGCTCCACACTGGGCTATCCGAAACACACTGAGTCGATAGATTAGCAGTCGTCAAGTCTCAGCCAGCTACTAGGTCTCTGCACTCTGCTAGCTCATCGCAGGGAGGGTCCGCTCCACGAGATGCTGGTCGATACTCCATGTATATCAAGGTTCCATGAAGAAGTATCTCAAAGTACCGCCTCACCATAGGGGTCTCAACGCAATAGATGACGCGTCAATCGGATGGCCGGTCTGTGAGTTACTAGCATTTTCGTCCCAGGGGCCCGGTTGGTTTCGTGTGCGAACCAACCTGACCGTATCTCGACTATACCCCTAAATCTCATAGGCTCTTCTCATAGGGAACATTTCTCAACGTGATCACCAACGCCGTTGACGGTTCATCAAACGGACGTCCGGTCTGAAAGCTATCAGCTTTTCTGTCCAGAGGCCCGATTGGATTTCAGGTTCAATCTAACCCAGACATTATCCAAGTGTATCCAAAACACAGGATAAGTGTGCCAAAAGTTTCATCTCATCAAGAGGAATCCAACAAAGTTGAAGGCATGTCAATCGTATGTCCGGAGCTCACGTTATAAGTGTTTCCGCTCCGAAGGCCCGATTGGTTTCGTGTATGAACCAACCCGGCTGAACCCAAAGTACACTGAAACTTTGAGTGTAGTATACCGAAACGACTGTCTTGATCCAAGGATCGAATCCTCACTAATGGTGCATCTATCAGAGGTCCAAAACCCATTTTATGGGAAAAAGACCGTGAGGGGTCCAGTATTAGGGGGTTCGGGCCTGGTCCGACCTGGCCCGGTACGCCCTGGTTTGGCCCGAACCGGGTCCGGGTCAGGCCCGCTTGGGCACGGCCAGGCGCGGCTGGTACGGCCCGGCCTGGACAAGGCGCGTCCCGGCCTAGCGGTCCAGTCGGGCGGCTCGGCCGTTTCGGCCGGGCGGATGGTGGTGCGGGGTGGCACGCTGCCCCATGCCAGCTCGAAACTGCAGCTCCCATGGGGGGCCTCTCCTTGTCAACGGACACGGATGAGCTCCGCGTCCCGCCTCATTCGGTATCGTGCCATCGGGGGACCAGCGGCCTGCCACTGTGGGTTCAGTCGCGGCGGCCCCTCCCAGCGGCGCGCCGGCGAAAATGCTCCGCGGACCACCAGACGAGCTTCGGTGGTCAGATTTGCCTGCCGTGTTCGCCAATGGCCCTCCAGGGACCTGTTCTTCACTGCGAAGACCTCACAACGCCCATACGGCCTGTTTCATCATCGCCCGCCAATCCACACACCAAGAACATAGAGACGGTGGGTTCAGACTTGTTCGCAGGTCCGTACCAACCGCGTTAGTGGTTTAAAAAGGATTCCGACATATTTTAAACATAAGCCGAGGGTATAAATCACAAATATTCAATTGAATCAAAACCCCTAACTCAAGCGTTGTCGAGTGAGGGTTCGTCGTGGAATTTCACGTTGCGGAAGAAGGTGTTGTGGAAGGGGGATCATCGCGTCACAGAGAAAGGATTCATCGGCATCCTGTCGTCGATCTCCGAGGATCTGGCATTCTTGTCCACCTTCGTCAGAGGTCGGTGTTCATCGCGTTCTTCACATTCTCCATATTCTTCACGTTCTTCGCGTTCTTCTCGTTCTTCGTCGAGGAGGAAGAACATCAAGAACATGGGAAAATTCTCCCTAGTCTCTCAACACAACAAGACTAACTAAATAAAATAAGTGGTGTCTTATTTTATTTAAACACAAACTAATGCTTGAAATTCAAAAATAAAAGAAACGATCAATTAATTGAGGAGTTTAAAACCGCCCAATTAATGAGGCGTTTAATATCTATATTAAATGCAAGAGTTGAATTCATTAAAAAGGGGGGTGCGGGTGCGTTACTTAAGAAGGAAAGAAACGGTGGAGCTAGTGTGGGCCCCACCTCAAAAATATCCTACCAAGTGGGTAGAATATTGCGGGTCCCACATCATGCACTTAACATAGGTTAAGCGACTTAAAATAAAATAAATTGGTCGCACCATTTTATTTTATTCTTTTACTTAACCCGAAAAATTTAAAAACCACACCCGAGAAAACGCAACTCTGAAAAGGTGTTCCTAAGCAATTACCAGCGCTGCGAATCCTTCAGTGCCCTCAGAATTCGATTCTGAGCACCGGTTCAAAAGTTAGAAAAACCCGCTATTTCGTTCACTGAACGTACCTGAGCTAAACTTCGGAAAATGATTTCGGGCACACCGGGCCTCGGAATCAGGTGCCGTCAGAAACTGCGTTCTTTAAAAAATTCATAGAAAATTAAGAATAAAATTTCCCTTGAATTGTTACGGGTATTTACATTAATATGTTATTTATTATTATTTTTTAATTAATATTATTAATAATTTTTATTTATTTATTTATTATTTAACAGTAAATGTTATTACTTAATTGTCACTATTGTATTATTATTACATATTATAAGTAATTACAAGTTTTTATAAATTAATTACAAATTAATAATAATAATATATTATTAATTTGGTAGAGTAAATGGGTAACATGAAACTAAAATTGGAAATCAGTAAGGATTTCTAGGGAACCCCCTTTATAAATGGGATCCCCATGTGAACGTTTCAGTTATAATTCAATGCAATGTTAATTAGATTAATTAGAATTATTTAATTTCATTTAAATTAAGCAAAAAAAAAATTATTAAATAACATATATATATATACACATATTTGGGACCTAAGAATTTGTTAAACCAAATAGGTTGACCGAGAAAATTTTGATAAAACACACACACACCACCTGAATATTAAGGATTACATGACAAAAAGTGCTCAAATAAAGGTTCATGAAAATAATCAATATCAAAATAATTTCATCCATGTTATTAAAAACATATATTCCTACACCAGACTAGCTAATGTATGAGTATAAAAAAACTACATTCTGAAACAGAATTTTATTTAATATTAATAATTAATTCATCTATGCCAATGGCTTCAATAAAAAGGTACCCAACCCTATGACTATAGGAACAACTCCTCATTAGATCTTTCTTCAAGTGTCAGAAAAATATAGAGCATAAACCAATCAAATTTAAAAACCACACGTTCTTCAAATATTTACAATTAACCCTTTTACTTTCCAACCTCACAATGTAATCTACACTATCATGATGGTGACGTTTCTATATCCCCAAAATTTTATTATGGCTTTAAATAATGTATCTAAGAAGAAACAACATCAGAACATAAAATAAATATATATCCATATAATGTAAACCATTATTTGTAAATTTCATTCGGAAACATCATAATATACTTATCTTGAACCAGTTAGTGAGTGTCATCAATACCATACAACCCTTAAATAATTCAATTTAAATAAAGATTTATATAACATAAAACACAATACATAAAAATAAATATTACAAAGAGACCCCTTCCATCCAAAAGTTTCAACATTTATCGAAGTCCATCGAAATCAAAATTTGGATTAATAATTCCAAAAATCATGTCTATATTTTTTAAAACATTTTCAGTTCACCTCCATAAAATCTCATGTCAAGGGAAATATGCTTCCATATTTTGTTCTAATATCATAGGAACATGTGATGATTGTCCCCTTTTCCACCCCAACCAAGTGGATATGCCCCATTTCCATCATTTATTTGGTTTTCATATATCTACATCATAATTTTAATCCATCAACATTGAGGCATAGTCCTTTAATGAAAACAAAACAACAATTTTGGAATTATTAGAATGTTTAATTCTATCATCAAAAATGACACCAGAATACCGAAATATATTGACCATAGAATAATCAATTGGGATAGGTGTTTAAAATATATTCTTGAAGGATACCAACCATTCTCCTAGTCAAATAGAATAATGGGATGAGGGTGGGGGTTAATTTTGTGAATCCATCAACGTATCCTTGGAATTTCTGGACTTGTAATGTTCAATATATCTAAAAACATGATTAAATAAGTTCACAACATATTGGTAATCCTTTAGATAGAGGAGAAATTATAATGGATAAATTACCATCTCTTATTGTGAGGAAAAATGTCTATTATTCGGAATAAAAATATTTTCAACAAAATCCCTAGAAACATAGATATCCATAATTCATGATTCCAAATCAAGAACCATCACATAAAATGAACCAATAGTTGGTGGTCATGTGTTTTCAATTTTATTAGAAGCAACCGTTTTCATTGTCCCTCTAATGGATTATGAAAAAAACAGACCTATGATTCTTACCTAATTCAAGATATAAATAATCTTGTAAAAAACCACTATCAATATAGTCATCCTTCACTGCATAATTATTTTGGATTCCATAATACCTATTCATTTAACATTCCATACCTAATGATAAAACCAGTATGAAACATTTTCCCTTATCCTATAGTTATCACTTTAACCAATCATATTTTTTAGGATTATTATATCTAAAATTGGGATATTGGCCCACTAATTTTCCTATTAAAAATAGGACCCACAGATGGTCTCTTTCATAGTTTCTCTCTTCATTGACTTTCATCTTTAGAAAAAGGTTCCTTGTTCTCAGCAAAATAATGAAACGTTCCATCATTAGAACAAAAAATTCATCAAACAATAGGATTGTCAGTCAAATAGAAAAGCTCATTACTAATTTTATCTTAAAATATTTGTACATTTGTTGTACCACTAGTGGAATTAAATGATACTACCACTATATATTAGAGAACACCACCAGTGAACTGATGATCTTCATAAAATTCACATAATCAAATTTCATCTTCATCCAGAATATATGAAGAGAATAAACTATTAAAGGTAAAATTCACAGGATAAATCCTTGTGTAAGTAAACATGTCATCGTAAAATAACATGAAATCTAGAAAAAAAACATACATATCCCCTCATACTTAATTTTTATTCAAATATTAACATACTTTGTATAAATGATTACATGTTCAATTAGTGTTCCACAATTTCAAATCTTGACTATAATGGTTGAAAAATACGTATATATTTAACTCTATTTTTTTTTCAAATTTTACCAGTATCCTAATTGAAGTAAAAATATCCCATAAAATCTTTTTATTCTTGTATGTCTTGTTTAAGTTAAAAAAATGAACCCATATTTGGTCTTTTTTTATCCTAAAATCCGGGAGATTAATAATTGAATCCCAATCATTAATTTGAAAAGAACTAGGCATATTGTCCAGCGAGCCAAAAACCCATGTCCTTCATTTCATGTCTTCAAAATGTATTATTATGTAGATGAAATTGGGATTTATGAAAGTATAATTCTACTTATCAAAACCCCAAGATTCCCTCAAACTCCATGTGATCCCATCATTATTTAGTCCTACACAACTTTTCATCCAAACAACCACCATCATAATGGAGAATTTAATAATCTCCATCCCTTAATCCATTGATACTATATCAGATAATTAATTTGTGAAATTACCCTTCCAAATAGTTATTACACTATAAAATAATTAATTCCATTAGACGCCACCCCCAATGCCCAAATTCATTAAGGGGGTCACGCCATTATGGATTATTTTTATGAAATTAATAACCTAGTCTTATTTTACAATTTTTCCGTTCAAAAAAATCACATATATAACCACATATGGATTAATTATTTTGAAACTTTTCCACTTAATCAGTCCCAAAAACTTTTATAATAATAATGAAAATGTTGATATGTGGAATGAGGGAGATTAGAAGCATTAACCACTCAATTCAAATCTCATGCCACTCATCACACACTTCTAGTTATCGACACCTTACTACGTGAAAAACGTATAAGAGAATCCATATGCTTGTGAAATTATTTAAATTTGGATTTCATTGAGTAGTAAATCATTATATGGGATGTACATTATTGAAGGAAGACATTTTAAAATATCTATACCTTTTTAGGGTCCATTTTTTCATTAAGCCCCAATATTCGACCTAGAAAATCCTATATTTAGGTCTTTTAAAATTAGATAAAATTTCACATGTTTGTGTAATAATTTAATAAAATTATGGTGATATAAATATAAATTTTTGATATATAAACTTTTTTATGTAAAAATAATTTAACTTGTTTATTTTTTTCAAACCCTAATAATTTAATTCCCCGATATACTCCATAATATAAATTATAATATTTATTTTAAAGAGAGTGATAACTTCATAAATAGAAAAGAAATAAATATATATAGAAGTAATTTTTTAGTTCATGATGAAATAAAAAATATAAAAAAATCACAACCAAATTACACCATCTAGAATAAAAGTATTGATTAAATGAAATAATCGATGGTAGAAAAATTAAAATAATTAAACTTTTTGGGGAATTCTCAAATAAAAAGCTCAATTACCTCAAAACACACTACTCAAAATTTGTATTCGAGCATTATAACCATTAGAGACCATTAAAAGAGGTCTCTAAATGCAGTATTATTGACCCTTTTGGAATCATATACTATAAAAAATCAATCCTTCTTGATTTTTCCATCCACGATTCATTTTAATTGTGTTTTAATAGTATAACATGTTATTATAGCACACCACCGACTCTATCTCCATCCTCATTGATCCATGTGGCCACCAAAACCAATTTGACTACAAATATCCAACCTTGAAACAATTTGGGTGGCCCTCTATTCAAAGACCAATGTCCTCCCACCATGCCTAATATTCCCCCAATATACTCTGTTATCTCCCATCAATGTGTGTACCATGACTGGTGAATGAAACACAAAACATCCTAATATGTTTCAACAAACATCACCTTCTTTCATCATCCAAATCACACAAAAAAATTATTATTTTATAGAGACAATAAATTCCACAAAAATAGTCGGGGTTGGCCTTTAGTGACCTTGAAACTATGGATTCCAAAGGTTGTCATTTGGGGGCCACTAAAGGATATTAATGTTATCTTTTGGTGACATTAATGGTCTTAATTTTAGTAGTAAAATTATATTTTCATTCTTCATACAAAAATTGTCATACATTATGGAATAAAAATTTCATCATGCTTTGTAAAATGAATTCCACCAGATCCCTATACATATATTGGATTAAGAATAATGTTCAGTAATTTTTTTCAGGGTTTTTCTATGTGTGTGTAAAGGGATCCTTTATCATCACTACTAATACTAAATCCAATATTGAATGATCTGAAAATGATTTTTCCTGTTCTTAAAAAAGATTTTATAAAATCCCCAACTATCATTTCAAAAAAAAATCATTGATAAAGGTTACCCTTTATCTATAATTTATTTAAAACTCATAGATGAAACATTTATAATTAGTTCAATAGTGTCGGTACATTGTGACATTAGCAAAACTGCAATTAGAATTGATAAATCATACTAAAATGATACATAACATCCATGTGTTATATCTATAGAAACCCAAAATCAGAAAAAAAACAATTACCTCGCACAATAATTAGACAAAAAACAAAACATAAAAACAATAACATTTCACCATCATTAAATTTATATTCCACGATCATTTAATTTAAAATATTCCATTAATTTTGAATAAAATTATATTGATGTAATATTTAATTACCCTCACAACAAATTACAACAAATAAAAAAACTCATCTAATCAGATTTACCAAAAATCTCCCTAACCTCATACAAATTTTATCCAACCCATAATAAAAAATAATTTTAGTAATAATATATAAAAAATAAAAATAAATTATATTATCAATATTCTAAAATCTGTGTTAAATTTCAAATGGAACTTTTCATCAAACAACACTTTAGATCATAATGAGAAATTTAATTATTAGATTGATGTGAGGTTGATTCAAACATATCATAAATTACTTGAAAATCATTATAATAGGTTTGTTTCTCCAATCTATTTTTTTTCAATTATCACACATTGATAATTGATTTTTAATTTATTATTAATTCATAAAAATTTCAAATATTAATTTCTATTATACAAGGAAATTGGGAAATTAGATTGATCTATTGTGGATTCATATGGGGCAATGATGACTGTAGTATTGGTTTCTTATAATTTCAAATAAACGTGAAACTAATCACTTGGCTTTGACCACATAACATGTGATAACCAAATTTAATAAAATAATAGAAAGGTGAATTGTTAATTTGGAACAAACATGAACAACTATACATCATATTAACACATGTCAATTTTTAAATGTCACAAACTATTTTAGGATCATAATAATTTTTTTAAAGTTACCCAATCCTATTACCTTATATTTGACACTTTTTTGGTGGTCCAAAACATTTATAAAAATATAAAATTATAATGAATCTTTTGAAAATACTGAGAAATTTTTGTACTGAATTGATGGGTTGTTGATTCATATAAATCCAAAATGAATGTAATATAATCATCTATTTTTTCACAAATTTAAACTAGTTATCTCGGTTTTGACCTATAAACTATAGAGTTTTAATTTACTATTGTGTGTTGTCAATTTAAAATAATATATTCCATAATACTATGCGATTATAACAAAAAATTGATTAGAAATTGATTTAAATATTTAACAATCAATTCAATGATATTTTTCTTGTTTCTCTACTCCAATCTAAACACTCTTTATTTTGTTTATCCTTTGATCTGTGAAATGTCATTAAAAAAAACTGCAATTTTACTTTTGATCATATCAAGCAATCCATGAAATAAATTGATGCTCAATTGATTTAAATACATCCCAACTAACATGGGGATAATTATCATATATTTCATTTCCATGATGAACACCCATTTTTGGGGTTTATCCTTTTATAGGTTGTATTTAATTTTTATAAAAATACAATGTTGGTATTGATTATTGGATTATACAATAAAATACAAGTTCCACATAGATAATTGATTATTTCTTATATATAAAAAATGACCCATGAAACATTTTTCCTTTGTTTTAATGTCCATAAAAGGTTATTTTTTCTGTATTAAGCCCTTGATGTGTCATATTTCATTATAAAAAATATATATATTTCAAATGATATTTTGGAACTGATAAAATAATTTCAAGAATCATATTGATGTGAGTTTGATTTATAAAATTCAAAAATGTCACAATGATCATTATGTCATGTTTCCATAGTAGTAAGCCCTCATTTTAAATATTTTTACACTATTTTAGTTATTTTTTTAATAAAAATGTGGGGGTGAAATAATACATTCAATCAGGATGATAAATTTGGTTATTAGATTTATGTGTGGTTAATTTCAATATATCATAAGTGATTCAATTAAATTTTCCTATTTTTTTGTTGTAATTTGAGAATGATTTCTTGATAATGATCACACCACATGTGAATTTTCAATTATTTAATATTGTTAACAATTTAATATCAAAATTCTTATAATACATGGAAATTAGGATAGCATATTTATGAATATTTGATTTATATATATATATAAAATAATTCGATGTTCATTATCCTATATTTTCACGTAAATATAATCTCTTTATCATGTTTTTATCCCTTTATGGGTATAATGACATTTCAATAATAAATGAAACATGAAATATTAATTTTGATCATATCGATAAATTTGGGAATCAAATTGATGAATTATTAATTTTTAAAATATAAAAAATGGTTTATGTATTATCCTGTCATGTTTTTATTTTAATTAGAAATATTTTCTTGATTTTAACCATGTTCGGGCTTCCAACCATTTCAATAATATAATCAATGATAAATGACACATTCGACCAGATCGAGCAATTTATGTTTTAAAAAAAATTTCAATCGATTCTTACATATAAAAAATAAATATAAGATTAATTTCCTAACATTTTAAACTAATCTATCATTTTTTCCAAATTTAGTCAACAATGTTGATGGTTTTTCATTAAATAATAACTACTAATAATTTGAAAATATATTTTATATCAAACCAATGGATCACAAAATCAAATAGATGAATGGTCGATTCCTACAGATCAAAAATAATTATAGGGTTATTTTCCTAATTTTCCAATACAATCTGAAACCACCATATTTATTTTTATTCCTTAATAGACGATATGTCATTCTAATAAACATAAAAAACGCAAATTATACTTCGGATCATGTTGCAAAATCCATGTATCATATTGATATTCAATTGATTCTTGTAGAAACTAATGATTGAAGAATGATTTTATAGAATTTATATTATATTCTAGACACTCATTCACCGTTTTGAACCTCTGGTGATGGATAAGAATTTTTATCTTAATTAAAAAGGTAGAACTATACATTAGATCTTACCAAGAAATATGTGCATCATATTTATACTCGAGTGATTACTATAGGTAAAAAAATGCTCAAAGATCATTTTATTACATTTTAATGTTAATATGATACTGTTTTCTCATATTTGAATATTTTATGGGAGATGAGTCATTTTAATAAAAATATATAAAACGTAAGTAGTAATTTGGATACAAACCGATAAATCCCAGTGCCAGATTGAAGCACGGTCAATTTAATCAAATAAAAAATTTCCTAAGGATCATTATCCAATATTTCAATGAAAATTCAAACTTAATTTTTCATTTTGAATAATTTTATGTGATTTTTTACTTTAATAAAAATGTGAAGTCGAAATAAAACTTTTTATTAGTCTGATCAACTCATCATGATCACTATTGAATAAAAACATAATTACAAACATAATGGTAAATCACATCACTATTTTTAATAATTGGTTGATATTATATACCTTTAAAATGTCTTTTTTTTGAATACATAGTATTTCATCCATCCATATAGTGCTAGAAAAATACAGGTAAACAAACAATCAAAAAATATTTAAATCAAATGTTAAATTACCTTTAGAAATACGACTATTAGAATGATAGTTTGTTAATTAAATATGATTTATTTCAAAAATATGAAAATTTAATATCAACATTCAATGAATTTTTTTTAATAATGCAGAAATATTATTCATAATAACCGAACTTGTTTATATGTGTTTTGATAGTGAAATTATATATATATACCATATTCTCATTCTATGTAATGAAAATAATAGTAGTCTTATGCTTAGTCAATGTCTTCATACCATTATTTGTTTGATATTTAAATATTACATTGTCATTATACAATTTACATTAATAAATAATATAAATTTTTTAATTTAAATTTTATTTTCAAAATGATGACTTTAGTTCATTATGAATTCACAATGAACATCTTTGGTTTTTATTTGTGTGAATCCCATGCTTTGGATCCAAAATGTAAACCATTAAAATCTAAAAATTAACTAAAATGGTTATACAATATAGTTTTACCTCTATATTATAGGCATCAGGTAGATCCTCTCATATTTTTTTTTCAAAATGCTATGTCTAGTTCATCATTTTTTTAAACAAAAAACCACTTTTCCCAATTAATATTAACCCAAGAAAATGATAGTAGTATTAATGAGTCCATATTTTTCTTCATTGGGTTTTACATTATTTTATTAATGATATTCAATCCTATAGGAAATATAAATATTTATTATCATTATTAATCTATATAAATAAATTACTGGAAAATTATATTATGAAAATGTACCTCATGTCTACTGTTACATTTATTATCCTTATCCATTCATTTTTTATAATTTTAATTTATAATATTATGACCAATCACATATACAATAGCCTCTCCAAAAAAAATTTCATAAAATTAAATATTGGTATTTTTTGGAATGTTATATATAAATAAATATATGAATTTTTTATTCTTGATGATGTAGTACGTGGTAGAGGTAGGGTAAAGGTACTCTTGTAATTTCATTTTTATTCCATAATTTATTTGTTGGATTTATTTGACCAGAACATCTATATCCCTTCCTTTTTTCCAATTTACAATAAGATACATCATTTAAATTCAATATAGTTCATATTTTTATATTTAAATGTTTTATCCACCACTACATGTATGGTTAAATAATGTTGATTTGAATTTTTTTTTGATAAATGTACCCTTAGTGGGTAGTTTTTATTTCTAGCTTATATTTCATGTCTGCTTTGTTCTACACATCTATTTCTAATTCTCTTTCTCCATCTATAATATAATACCCCATTTTATTATATTTTTTATAAAATTTATATGTTTTTCATTTTAAAAATATTATAAATGACATATCAAAACTTTATCATGTATCTTTATAATATTATACCACCATGATATAAAAGTTAAATTGGCATGTTTGGTTATGGTTACATCTAGATCATTATAATTAACAAAAATATCAATGATCAGATCGTGAGCTACTAGAATACCCATTAATTCATGATTCATTCATTACTATTAAATGTATAATGTTACTCAAATAATATTGTACATTGAACTCCCTGTAAAAAGGTGATAAGTAAGTAATTTTATATAGAATTAACAGTAAATTTCTGCCAATATAATTATAGAATTATAATGTTATCAGAATTTTATATATTCAAAAGTAGAAAAACATTAGCTAAAAATAAATTAAATAGTTTAGGGATGAAAATTAAGTGGAATGGATAACCTAAAATATATATTGGTCTCAATCTTCATGTAGTCATTGTCCTTGAATTTTTTTCCTCTTTCACCCCATAAAATCTATTGGTCCATCAAACCAACGAAGATAATAATTTATTTTAAGGAACATGTTTTTAAATTTATGTCTTTCATATACTATTTATGACCCCCTATAATGGCCTGAATGTCTTCAGGTTTTATTGATTTTTGATAATCCATCTTTCAAGGGGTGAGGTGGAACTCTTACAAGGCCCGTGGGCATAATTATTACATGGCCCATAGGCCATAGAGAAATTAATTTCTTGGAGGCTTCCTACATTAAATAAAAACCAGAATAACTACATGGAAGTACTCCTCCCTAATATCTTCATCGTGAAATTAGCTCTCATTTTGACCCCGTATGTAATTTATTTTTCAATATACACTCTTTGTGACAATCCAAAATCCACACCACGAATGAAGAAATATTTTTTATTGAGTTGAATATAGTAAAATATTTAATTCTTCTCATGTAAATTATGATGAATATTACATCAAATCCATATATAAATAAAAAAGTATATATTTTTATGTAATGTTTATGTAAATAAAATAATTAATATTATTTCATACATACACAAGATTATCATACTTGTGTTCCTTTATATGATATTATTCTATATTAATTTACGTGAGACTTTTTCCTTAAAATATGTTATGGGAAAAGACTAGAGGTAATTTTTTATTCTTCAATCCATATATAAACAAAGGAATATAATTTTTTCCATCTAAAAAATATTATATTTGAATTGACTTAAAATATATATTATATATTTCATGTGAAGCGCATACCATATTTTATTTATTATTGGGATAAATTTTTAGATGATAGTTGCTTATTTTACTCACAAATTTTATATTTCATAAATAATTTTTTTTAATAAATGTGATTAATAAAATAATAAAATAAAATATTACCAGTTACGATGAAACATAAATGATTCATCTGTATATTGACTAATTAAAGAATTAATTTTTATGTGAATACATGGTTTAGGGGTGGAGATTTACATTACCGTCAGCTTATATATGATTAATGTTCATCAATTTCTTATGAAAGTGAAAAATATATTTTTGAGGAATAAAAATTATTAATTTTATATAAATTCATAAAAAATAGATGTTCTGTTTAATGGAAAAGGAAAATTAAATCAATTTTTAATTATAAATTTTTTCATTAAAATAGAAAAAATTATAAAATATTGTCCCCCTAATGAATTAAAAAAGTGGTTATCTTATATGTTTGGATAACTTTAGGTCTTGTATCAGTATCAATATCCACATGTTTTTTAGTTAGGAACCTCAGTGTAACTAATGAAAATGCACATGTTATCGAAAATTGTTTTTCCTCATTGATTCCACCCAACATCTAATTTTTTTACGATTACATATTTCCTTAATAGCATTTTTTAATATGGTGATAGTATCCCGCTACTATTTTTTCATCCACATGTTGTTAAACTCCTAATAATTTCTACGGTTGAATAATTAATGTGTCGATTTCCTTATTATTGGGAGTATAAGTGTGTGGATAAGTCAATTTCTGAATTATTAGATTAAGTTTAATTTTATATTTCGTATATGATGTTGTGAACACTAAATATTATTAATAAATTAATTGTATTTAAAAAAATTACATTAACATTAAACACTAGTTTTCTTATTCAATGGTTGAAGGAATTATCCTATTCCATAATGATTCTAAATATCATACTTACGGTCAACTATAATGTAAATGATATTATTAGAAATAGTACCACTCTGAAATGAGTTTGGTATACCAATAATCTATTCATATTTAATTTAGTTTTCAACTTACCATAAAATTGTTTTAGTTTCCAAATAAATAAAAAAATTACTTTTTGGATCAGGGAGATAACATACTTCGACTACCTATGATTTCATTATGTATGGTTCATCCGTGTACTCTTATACACTATAATACTCCATAATGATGTCAAATTTATCTAATTCCTCAATCGTTATATTTTCAAACAATTTACAATAGAGAATTATCATGTGAAATATTGTATAATCTATCTCATATATTTGATCGATGTGGACATAAAATGACATATTATTGTAAATTAAATTTAAATCCTTGGTATCATATACATGAATTAAATCTTCCAAAAAATTATGTCTATAATTTCTCATCATAATATGTTAATCATGTTAAATTATATGGAATTTTTTTACTATATATTACATTAACATTGCAATATAATTCATTTGGTCCCGCGGTTTTCTATCAAATTCATCCTAAAAATTAAATTGTTATTCATAGAAATATCGATAAAAATATTAATTCAAAAACATTATATATTCCCTAGATAATGTGTATTTTATATATAGATTTCATTATATAATGGACTCAAATACATAATAATTACATTGTGGGTTTAATCGTATGGATCAACCTCTATAAAATTATGAAAAATGTAATGGTTAGTTTTTTACACTCTATAATGGTAATTTTAATAAAATATCTCAATGAAATCCATTCACTCACTAGGTTTCGAGTGTCATAAAATGATGGGATACCAATGTTATCAATATCTGATAGATATTCAATATAGAATTCAACATATTTTTACAAAATATATTGCTTTAAAAATAACCTTCCATCTAACATTGTTGTTTTCTTGTAACCATTAAAAATTGTAATATAAAATTCAATGGGGGTATAACCATCTACATTTTATAATAATACATAGATAGATCACTCTAAATATTTTATCTATTAAGTGAACCCTCAAATCAAGGATTTAAAACTAGAAATAAATTACTTATTCATTTAATATGAAATTAATTATCATTTCTAGTGATGGATACTTTGTTAGGAATATAAATGTACTACATATATCATTGAAAAAAGACAAATATGTCTACCTATGTGTTATTAATTTTTTGGGAAAATGTAAAGAAAATAGGAATGATTTAATTATTACATTCAAATATAAAAATCATTTGATTTTTGGACCTTAAACATAAAATCAATCATCAACATGATATTCATGATATTTGATTAATATCACTATAGAACCTTTAAATCATTTGAAATGTTTCAAAACATAAAACTCCCCTTTTTAGTAAGAGTTCATGTTACTTGAGAAGGAAAATACCACCTTTCTCCCTTAATTAGTACCAACATTTAGCTTATTCTAATGTCAATCATGTCTAACCAGCCCAATATACCTTCCATTTTTTATGTGCATTTAGTAATAATCCAATAACACTATCATATCTATCTGTTTCTATGAATATAACATCTATAAAATGTATGACATATAAAAAATTCTAATGTTATAATAAAATAATTTATATGTTTCCCACTATTTTTGTTGTGGTTCTTTAAAGAACGTCTATTGAAAATAGTGAGATACTCATTTACATTATCGAGCTATAGATTTCCCATTTATATAGATGGTATTATAACATGACTAAAAATTATTTATTTATTATAAAAAAATATTATAGTCTGATTGGGATTCCATTAGTTCAAACCCAAATGGAAATAAAATAAAAATTTATGACAATTTCAGTCTTCCAGACTTTGTCTCCACACAAATATTCTAGGCGATAGTGCTAACCTGAGTATTTAGTTCATCCAACTACATGTACATCATAGGGACAAAATGTTGTGATATCATAGAGAAATAGTTTTCATATAATGTTTCATAATAAATTATTGGGTACCTTCTTCACATATGGGACAAACCAAAATTCTTATAATTCTATATATTTAAAATTTTAAATAAGAAATAAAATCATTTATCATCCATTAAAACAAGGCACTCATTGGTAAATTTCACTACTATGAGAATCATACAATGTAACACCCATATCCCACATCAAATTCAGATATTTGATCAATGGATCAAAATAAACATCAGTGTTTTACTAAAAGGTTTTGTTTCACATATAAGTAGTGAATACATAACATATTTTCACTTCATCCATAACCACAATGTAATGTTATAATCTACCAAAATTAAAAACCTTATACAGTGAGTAATAATTCAGTCACTAAACGGATTCACTGCATCTATAGTTAGTGTAAGAGGAAGGTTCATCATCTAATTTCCTAATACAAGATACCCATGACAAATCATCTTCCATTGGGGAAAGACCACTATGTAATATAGATTTTGTTCTAGAATACATATATCTAATTTCCAAATCAATTGTCTATTTGTCTCCTCATATCAATATAGTTTTATAAACATTGTAATTATTGGAAACTATTATATAACATTTTATGTAATTAATTTACATTTCCAATATCTAGCCACATCCTACATAAGACATTTTTTAAGTTCATCGTATTCCTTAAAAACAATATCAATCATTTTGGAATGGAATTTATTCTTTCAAGGACCATAACCATTAAAAATAGACAGTATGATGAAAAATATGGTTGAAAATAAAGCTCATATACTTTTGGTATCATACCATTCAGAATACAAAATAGTTTTATTATGACTATTTTTATTTATCTTCTACAAAATTCTAAATTATATATATTTATTACAGCTGAAAATGTGAAAATTTAGTACATATGGTATAACATAGTCTCATTATAAAACTCTTTGACTTCTCTAAGAACGTTGAACAATAATGATGTTCCTTGTCAATGTTAATTTCCATTTCATTAATATGATCTCAATAATCTTTTATAAATGTAATCAAACCAGATGATCCGTAAATCACAATATCATTCCAATAAGTATCTACATTATGTTCTTCCCTATGATTAGTCATAATATTATAGTATCGATCTTTTAAAAGAAGGATGATATGATCTTCCAACTCTATTGGACTATTTTTTATTGAATAAAAATAGCATAATTACACCCGATGGATTTTAGAAGGGTTATATGATTACTCTGTTGCAAACATAATTAACTCTTTAAACCCATATTCATAATAATTTTTTATACGATTAATATCCAACTATTTTCTATTCATATCCAACCTATTTTATTTCATACTAATATTACTTTTGAAAAAAATAAACAAAATGCATGTATTTAATATATAATTTTTTCTATTACTAAATTATTTAATATATACCATTACAAAATGAAATTATAAATTATATTACATACATATTTAAATTATATAAATGTTTTTAATACAATTAAATATATAAATATATATGTAATTAATGTAAATTTTTGGAGAGATATAAATATTCCCCATTTGTTTTGATTGTTTTCCCAATGTGATGTTGTTAAATTTATGTAGAATGTGTTGATGTAATGAAATGGGTTTATCAAGGAAATTTATGTATGTAATCATAATAGAGACTAATATTAATATTTAAATATATAATTTTTTCAAACACACATGCACAAATAATACTATAGATTTAATAAAATTCAATCACAAATCAAACATCTATATTCAAACATACATGCAAAAATAAAAATGAAACACATGCACACACATAAGAAAACATCTTATCTCATGTCATGTTTCTATAAAAAATTAATCATACTCTTTAACGATCGCCATTTCAAATATGTTTAGTAGATCAAACCAAACCAAACCCGGATGAATATTCTTTTATACATTAATATATATAATAATGTACTTTTTTATAATTTTTATGGAACTGGTTTCTTATCTAAAAAATACCCATGCTATTAATTTTAAACCTAATTGAACAATTAATTCTTTTTTAGGTTGCTACTAAATGTCATATAATTGATAAAAACCATTTTGATTCAATTGAACCCCATTTATGATTTCAAATGATATTAAATAATTGTTTTATTTATTTTGTAGTAAATCCATATTTATAGTGTATATTTGTATATACAAACAATATAAATCACTGAAAATTTAGAAAATAAAACATGGTCATCGAAGAAAGATATAATGCAACCTAAGACTTTCTATATTATCATAAAAATATGGATAAAAAATGAAACAAAATTTCATAAATGAGAACATAGATGAAGATCCATTATCAACAAACATGGGAACATAAACTGAAAACATCATGGAAAACATATGAAATATTGGCTAAGAATTTATAAGAAAAATTTTAGAGTATCAAAATTTAAATTTCGAAGATAAATTTTTTCCAAACATTGAGTTGAAATTCGAAAGAGGTTCTGTTCAATGAAAGGTTGAATGTAGTGGGATGTGAGAAGTAATAATCTACGGTTCCTTTTAAAATGAAATGTGGTTTTTATCGGTGCTAACTGAATAGCGGTAATCAACACTAATTTTTTCAGCACTAGAAAAATAATATCTCATAAATAAATACTTTTTTAGATCCATTTTACCACAAATAAATCAATACCTTATCAACACTAATGACTTTGAGAAAAGCGTTATATATGAGTGCTTATTGTTTTGAGGTGATAAAATACACTTTTATCAACGTAATATCTCGGGCTGAATAAAATGTAAATAATAGAATAAAATAGAATAAAAATGAATAAAAATGAATAAATATATAATATTAAATATATTATTAACAAAATATTAAAATATGAATTATAATATATTTTTAAAATAAAATAATATTTAAAAAGTTCAATTAAATTTATAAATAATACAACTTAGAAACATATTATAAATTTTAAAACATAAGAATTATAATTAGAGAAACGTTAATCATATAAATCACAAACATAGTAAAAAGTTTTAAAAAATATATATATGGACAATAAATATTTATAAATGAATAAATTTCCAAAATAGTAAAAATATATAAATAGGGAATATTATTTAATATTATTAATTGAATGAATATTAAAAAAGAATAAATAAAATGTACTGAATTAAAAAATATTTAAAAAATTGTATTCATAATCTTCATTAAATATAAAATAATCACATAAAGAATAAATAAAACAAAAAAATAAATTATAAGAATTGTATAAATAACAAAATTATTAAAATTTAATTATATTACCTTTAAAAATTACCTCAATATTAAAATATGATTTAAAATAAATTAATGATATAAATTTCTAACATAATGTACATAAAAAACATAATAAATAAAAATGTATAAATATTAACAATATAAATTAAAAAGATGAAAATTTTGAAACATTGTAAATTAAAATTTATAAATAGATTTTAATATATTGATAAATCCAAGAAATATATTATATAAATTATATATTAAAAAAGAATTTAATTTTATTTAGTTAAATAATATTATAATTGAATAAATATAATTGAATAAATACAATTAAAAAAATTTAAAAAATATTTATCAAATTAAATTTATCACATTAATTACATGAATTACAAACACAGAAAAATAGAATAAAAAATAATAAATAAATTATATAAATTATATAACTATAAAAACTTATAAAAATGTAATTAAATGGGTATTTAAATTAAAATAACATTTAAAATGAATTGAAAAAGTAATTAAATAAATTTCATAATTATAACCAATATTAAAATTTAATAAATAAAAATGAAGAAATACTAATCACTTATAGTATAATATATTATAAATACTAAATATAAGAAAATATATATGAATAAATAAACATTACAAATGAATCCTAATAATATTAAATAATTACATATATTAAAAATGAAAACAATATTAAATGAAATTATATAAATAATTTTTAAATAAAACAACATAATATTGAAAAATTAAATAAGGGTAATTTAAATCATTAATTACATGAATTGAAAAAATAATAATAAATATAAATATTAACTATGAATTTAAAAAAATAATTAAAAATGAATTTTATTCTATACGTAAATAAAAAATTATTAAAAAAATGAATTTAATTAATTAAATAAAATATTTTTTAGAAAATTGTTAAAAATTAATAAATAGAAATTGAATAAATTTTTAATATTTAAATTATAAACACTTTTAAAATATTAAATGCTAATAAATTCTATATTAAAATTAATAATAAGAAATAAAAAAACAAATAATATATAGAACTTATAAATATTAATAAATATTGGGGTCTATCACATTTATAAAGAAGAAACCAGAGTGTACATGAAAAGGAGAAAGCATGGTATGACAAGAAAATTATCCCTAATCGAGAATTTTATAAATGAGAAAGAAAGACCGTACAAAACCTCAAAATGATCTTCCTAGAAAGGTTGAGCATGTTAATTTTATGAATTCTAACTATTTGAAAGTACTGGATTATAGACTACCCCACACTCTAACTCTTCACATCAGATAATAAAGGCAATGATCCATCTTCTACCACATTGTTAGCATCAAAAGTAATACAAATTTTTACAAGTGTTATGAAGATAGTATCCCCCAATCTATAAGTATTTACAATTATTATATAACCCATAAACTTACAACTAGTGGCATCATATGTTTTTATCTTACTAAATGGTCAACAAATTGCCTTGGGGAACATCTACATGTGACATCCAATTAAATGAGATCTAATTTTGAAGAACATAATATATCATACTTTATTATTAGATATAATTCCACATATGGAGTGGATAAGATAACAATGTTAATGAATGTGCATTAAAGATCCACCTCCAAAAAAAATTATCATAAATAGCCAACTTGTTCCTCCTTGGTAGCATGACCTAATTTTATTATCATCCCAATTACACATTAAATGTAAAAATGGGTCCATGAGTTTAATAAAATTCACATTGTCAACTAGAAATAAAACAATAACCCTCATATTTAATAATTTAATAGGGATTTAAATGAGGGTCCTTATCCAGTATAATGAGAATATATGGCTTGAGGGAAAATCAGGCAGATCCCCATGTCCTTCAGTTTGAAATTGACCAATGGGAAAATGATTTGAAAACATATTTTATAGATGTGAATAGACATCTATTCTGTGAATCACCAGGATTTGTTGAGCTGGAGCTCAAGGTACTCAATCATTCTTGGTTTTTTATGAAGCTAAAACCATTCATACAAAAACCTATAACTCATAAATCAAAAATATATCATGAATCTTCTAATGATTTCCATAAATATAATAATAGCATCATCATATAAAGACTTTCTTCAAAGAAATATAAAATCTCATTATAAAATTTCGATTCACACCACCCAATCTAGATATGAGATAAGAGGAAGCAGTCACCTTTAAACCTGATGGCTCAGAATTACCCAAAGGATGGAATATGTCCCCCCAACCCAATTATAAATTAATATTTCTATGTGAAAATTAGTCAATAATTGAAGACACTATAAAACATAATCGATTTCAGTGTATCCATAATGAGAACTCATGAACCCCATCCTCAAAAAACAAGTAAATATAAAATGATGAATAAATTAAAAATATATAAAAAATATAAAATAAAATAAAATAAATCACAATAATATTATAAATTAATAAAGATAAAATATTTATGTGAAATTTTATCCAAATTTTTTAATATTATAATATATGTATTAATAAATGTATTAACATTATAAAAAACGTTTCATTAATAAAATTATTAAGTGAATTCATTAATTATAATAAAAAATATTGTTATTTATATAAATGAATAAATGTTTCATAAACATATCATTAATATAAACATATAAACAATAATATTTTTTATTTATTTTTTATGATATATTAGTTATTTTGAAATTACAAAATTAAATATAGAATTTGTAATAATATAATTTACATATATATTAAATTGAAAGAGAGACATATATTATAATTTATAATTATATATGCATGAAATGTATTGATTTTAAAAAAAATTATATAATTATTAACTTTCATATTTTTAATTTATAATTAAAAAATTATTATTTATTTAAATATGGTAATATATTTAAAAAAGTATTTAAATATAAATTATTAATTTCATAAAATAATTGAATTATAATAATTTAGTTTATAATTTTAATATATTTATATATTGTATGTTGTATTTTTTCAATTACTTTGAGGTGACACCAACTGTTCTCTTCATCTAATTCACTTTATAGACTTTTTTCTATGATGTTTATTACTATATGTATATAATTTAATGTATCTGTATTTATAGATAAGTTTAGATTAATATATATATATATTCTTTAAAAAAATGAAATCTATTTTTTTTATAAATAACTTTCAAAAATATATAATTATCCATAAATAAAATAAATTGTACAAAATTCCTTTTAATAGTTCTATTAGAGTGTTGAAAAAATTCATCCTTTATCAATAATGAAAACATTCTATAAAAGCATTCACTTTTATCAACTCTAAAAAATAACTAAATAAAGTGTGTTTTTAAGAGCTCATTCTTTATCTTTGATAAAATTCATCCATCACTACTGCATCTAATTAACACTGATTAATTTAAACATTTATTAGTTCTATAATCCAGAACTGATTAAAGTGAAAATTTAATACGATGGAGTTTGTAGTAGTGTGAAAAAATGAGTGATAATAAATGTCAAATGGTATTAGTTCCTTTTTTAGAAGTGGTAAATGTTTATTTTTATAACCATTATTATTTCTGGTGCTGTTTATAAAATAATCAAATTAATTAAATAATATATCATTATTTTAAATAGAGACATCAGTGTCCACCTAAGTACCACAAAATTAATGTCTCTTTTGGTCCATAGCCAAATCCATAAGCCACTACTATTTGGAGACCACTAAATCTACACCCTAAAAATGAAATTTATTGTGTGTGGGGTGTTGGTTGAAAGTGGGCGAGGAAGAATTTTATGTGGGTAGTGGGGAAGGGAGGATATGAACTTTGGCAGTCAACCATGGAAGAAACATGATTACTAGGGCAGGGTAAGATATGTCATGTGTGGTCAAAGTGTGGTATATTGACATTGAATGTGCACATAAATAGACACTATATTGTTTTATGTGAGGTTGGGAATTTTTAGGAATGTTGGGGCTGACCAATGGTGATGTTTTTTTGGTCGAGGTTGGAAGGGATGTTGGTGATGATCATGATTTACATTAGGAAATGGATGGGGAAGATGAATGATGGCAGGATAAATCCCATTGGTTGTTTTAATTACTAACAAGAGACATATGATGGTTGTTAATACCACCTATACCACCTTCTAAATGATAATTTCTATAGTTGTCAAACTTCCAATATTTTGAAAGATTAGATTTGAAGTAGTGTTATTTTCGACACACACACACACCCATGCACATCCTTATATGGACTTTTCATTTCATCGTGAGAGATAATCCATCATATATATCATAACAATATATATAAGTATGTGTGTGGGTATATAGATTATGATATATAATGTATTGTTATATAACATATATCATTATATGAAATTATTGTGATTTTAAATTTAAAAAGAAAAAATATTTAAATACACATTATTTATTTATATATACAAGTTCATATATTTTTATGCTCATATATAAAACAATATAATTAATTTCTAAACTTATCTTGAAATTTTTATTTAATTAATCTATTAAACACAAATATTAATTTTATAAATTCTCAAACCATTACATGAAACACTAATTCATGAAACATTTTTTTGGAGAAGTTTGTTGATTAAAAAAATTAGGGGAGTGAGAGTTCCTTATCCAAATCATCTTAGTGTATAGATATTGTGATTCCCCACCGTAGAAGGACCAATTGAGGCAAAGCGACACATGGTCTCGAGCATAAATCCATATATGTTAGTGGCTCCCAGCTAGTGGAGAGTTCAAAATCTATGAAATTAAGAGACACTACCATCAAATAATCATAAAACATACATAAAAAATAACAGAACAAAATCCATCATAGTACCAAAGTATGCATAATTGGATAAACACAATGTGAAGTGAAATATACCATTAAAAAAATCATTCCCACTATCATACCAATAAACAATATTGATCACTCATTATGCTAATAACATATATAATAAAAAAAATTGAAATATGTGCACACCTACACTACTGCAATCCCTATGACTTAATACACACAATAAAATGTTGGAGATGCATATGTTTCCCTTCCCTCCCATAACCCACCCAACGATTCAATATGCATCACTGGCGGAGCTCCGAGATCCCCCCTTCTCTATGGATGTGGGATAAACCCTTCTTTGATCCTCTTCTTTTCGCTATCCACAACTCCTTTATTTCTCTCCCTTGAACTCTGTCTTGAATCTCTAGAGATACTGTTCAGGTCAGAGGTTCTAGATTTGCATGAAGGCCTACTAGATAATTTATTGTAAAATTCAGAGTTCTCCAATGGTTCATATCTAATCATAATAAATTTGGTGGCTTGATTTTGTCAAATACGACATTTAATTGATGAGTTTTATCATTTAATATTTGATTCATGGAGTTTGAAGGATTGTTCGGTGGTTGGTCTCCTTGATAGACGAATCATAATGATTAATTTTGGGATGAATACAGATCTGGTTTATCTATGGTCTAGTTCCCCTCACAAATGTAACTCTTGTTTCTTCCCTATCTTCCAGAGGAATTTAGATTTCTCCAAGATGCGAGATCCCCCAACATTAGTGATTTGGGTTAGAATCCCAGAATTCCATATTCCCCATAAAATCCATCTATTTTGAAGGGTCTCAAGAATCATATTGGTCAATTCCTATGCTGGGACATGCAATCAAATGCTATTATCCACCATATTTCCCCCCCTATTTGTGTAGAGGTTGATGCCTTGAATTCACCACTAGATTGGTTTTTTATTATAGTTTGAGATGAATTTTGGATGAAGTAGGTAGTTTTCTATGATATATAGACTAACTACTGTTTCTCATGTGGTCTTCCTTGTAACATGGGCTTAATGTGTCATCAGGGGAAAAGATTCAGTCATGTAAATATGTCAATGGAGAGGGTTATCAATTGTGATTGTCAATGTGTGGTCCATCTATGTTATTCCATGGTGGAAGGTTGTGATGTTATGCTAGTGCATATCAATTAATCATCAGAGAACCATTTGGCATGTCATTTAGCCAAGATTCAGACTTCTAATGGAATGATTGATGCAACCATAATGTGGGGGAAGACATTCCTACCTGAAATAGGACAGGGCTAACTAAATCTATATGTAGGCTCCTAGAGATGAAGCAGAAGAGGGTTCTGGTTTAGTTGAATCTGGGATAGCGGTAGTTTTTTTTATTAAAAGTGATTTTTCTTCAATTGATGGTCCACCAGATGAGAATGTTTAGGATAAATCCTAATCACCACAGGGGCCCCTGAAAAATATTTTTTTCTTGATATTAGCGTTGAGGATGAGATAAATAGAACTGATCTATAGGAATGCTTTTTCTATATGAGGCAGTCCATCCAGACTCTATTGACAATGGATGTAAATTCAATTCTAGTTTGAAGGAGAAAATTCATCTTCAAGATTCATTACAAGGTACATGGGGTTTAGATGATGTGAGTGTTTTGGGTTCATTGGACCCACTCACATTCATGTCAAAGGACCCATCATACTCGAAGGTTGTGTTATCTCGAATGAAGCTAGCCTCTGAGGATAAAGTTGGAAGGGGGATGCAATCAATAAGGCCGATCCCCATTTTAGGTGCCCCAGTTATAAATTTTGGGAACAGATTTGTGGGTTTTGATGCACAAGATCTCTATCAGTTTCATGATGTGGTTGAATTTGATGACTAATGTTTTAGCCGACAATCAGTGAACTTTATTGATGTAATGTAAGGTAAATGACTCCACAACCCAATATTGAAGAAATAAAAAATTGTAATTGAGACTCATGTAGATGAATTGTGGAAAATGGTAAAAAATTTGAAGGACAGTAATACTATTAAAACATTCCAAAACAGATAGAAATAAGTGTGTCCAAGAAGGTTGTATGAATGGAAGGGGAAGCCCTCTATAAATGATAAAATGCAGATATGAATCTAGACCAAGATAACGAAGAAGAAAATGTGTTTGAGACCATGGATTAATGTGTGGATAATGGGTAAGGCATGTATCTTGATCTTATTATACATTCCAGTGAAGATCTTCCCATAGATCTAATCCATCTAAAAGACACATTGGAAGAGAATGATAGAATTATGGGAAGAATCCCTCATGTGGAAGCTAATGAGGAGTAAGAGGCTTGAATGAATAAAAAGGATAACATCATGGTATGAGGTTTAAATGAGGGTAACATTAATTTTTATCAGTATTATGACACATGGATCAAGATGGATAGACACATTGAAGATCTACTCCAGGAGACCCGAACATGAAGGCACATTTTTTTGGAATCTGTAAAAGGTAAGTGACTCCAACAATTTAATCACTTTTTTTTGATATAATAATTTATTTCATTGTTTAACTTACATTTTTGATATATATGGATTTTTAAAATTTCTAGAGAAGGGTTTTTTGGCCTAATAATTAGAGCATGGGAGGTCTTAATACACAAACTATCTCCATATAATCGTTGAGATACTCTAGCCGATTCCATAAGAAAACATGTTCTAAAAGTAAAATTAGACACAAGGCCTACATGCACAATATAGTTCCCTTGTAGATTGTGAGAAATAAATTTTAGTAGGTTATTGTCAATTTTAACTAGTATAAGACATCATATACATGCATACAAAGGTAAATAAACATGTAAGGAATGCACACAAAAATTCTTATAATAATCAGGCAACTAGACTCCCTCTAGATCAGAACCCTATGTGATAACCAGGATACAATGACACTCAATCATACATTCAATGGGAATATCCTATAATATACTTGTCTCAATATCTACTCATGATACTATACTATATTAATATTTCGTCAATGAATTGTAATAGTAAGGAATCATCCAAACATTGACCCACTACTCAAATTGATATACAATGGTCATGCATGAATATCTCTACAAAGATCCAAATCACTCATGGTATGATGCATAGTAAACTTCTCCCATCACACCACGACCCAGAAACTCACTAGTGGTATAGATATATGGATCAAAATTTATTATACTATGTTATGAAATAGTTATAAATTTTAAGGGAATTTAAATTTTCATTTAGTGTTTGGGAGAAATCATAAATTGAGTTTCAAAATAGAATAATGAGATATGAAAAAAATATATATGTTATTCTTATTTTTTTAAGAAATTAGTGGTGTATAAAAATCCTGGATGAGTTTAGAGAACACAAGACAATGAATACCTATTTTGTAATGAAAAATTGTGGTTCATTGTTACGACCATCCATTCACCTCAACCATTGACCACCTTAAAGGAATCCCATGGTCTTTAATGCAATGAAATTTTTGTTTTATGACAATGAATATGACTGTAAAAAATAATAGTAACACCACATGGCCTTCAAATGGTTGGCCAAATATACACCTAGCCCATGTTGATTATGTGGGTGAGACAATGGATAGTGCATGGTGTGTGCACTGCTAGTGAAACCAATCCAATAGGCCATGCTTGGTTTTTATAGTAGATAAAGGGAGTTGATGATCAGTAAATATTTTGGAAATTTGTTTTTCCAAACTGTGTTTCCTATTAAAATACATGAGCTGGCTTTTTTTACATGTTTCCAATAACCCAAAATCTGCCAATTCTCCCCATTATTCACATATAATATCCACTTTATCTATCCCATATTTTTCACATAGGCTTTGTTGATTCTCATCCTTCCTGACTCATGGTCAAACATCATTTGTCATGTTTGATCACCCTTGACATATATATGAATTGAGCTCTTTATTTTTAAAATTTTTATCACTGTATTATATTTTATATTCATGTGAGACATTTTTCACCTATAGAAATGTTTATGTATATTCATTGAACTTTTCTCGATTATTATCTAACTAATGGAAACTAATTAATGATTGATCCTTTTTATTCATGAGGTAGTTATTATATGTATTTTACATCATCTGTCATCATTTATGAAATGTCCTTTTATTATAATTTTAGGAATATCCATTCATTTCCTCCAAAATGTTATGTTAATTCAGAAATTGAATATTAATAAAACTAGTTAGTTTTTCTAAACCTAATTTCCTCTTTGTATGTGGAATATGATGTTAAAAACCTCCGTCTCAGGGTGTGTATCATACATTCCCATGATACCTATCCCAATTATATGTAATTAAATATCCATTATATTGTGTTATGTTTTCCACCAATTAGTAAAATTCATTGTTGAAATAGATAAATTGATAAATGATTAAATACCACAACATGAATCATTATGAATATAAAAAAGAAATTGATCCATTGAATTTTATGTTTTTATTTTAGTTTTTATTTCATAGTTGAAGTTATATGATATGTATATTAACATGGTTTTCAAAATTAGAATATATTCATATTTTATATGATTTTAAATAAACTAATGAATATCACCAATCCATGAGGTGGGATTTAAGGTGTCCAAAACTTTAAATTTATAAATAATTTAATCTAATGTTTAATGGTAAGAATACATCACTTATCGATTGATTAATTATGATGAGTTTTCATTTCTATTATTATAATTTTGAATAAATAAAAGTTTTTATACCTATTTTCATGATACATAATTATATATACAATTTGAAATTAAATGGAATAAAATAGAAATGTTAAATTGGATGGATAAACAATTTTATTATTCTTATTTTTATTATAATTTTATATATGGATGGAATGGAAATTAAAATTCATATGTACTTTTATATCATTCTTGAATGGAGTCATGTACCTAAATTTATTAAATGGTATTTCATGCCCTGAGTGATACCTAGATTTAAAATTTTTATTACCTTGGATGGACTCATGTGTGACAACTAATTCATCAATGTGTATTGAAGGTGGAATGAAACACTTGTATTTTTTCTTTGTCATTTGATGTCAATTCCCAAAAAAGGCACCAAGAGTTGAGTTATATTTCAAAAAATTAAAATGAAGAAATTTTATTATTCTCCTTGAATTTACATTTCTGATATAAAATACATTGGGTTTTTCCTAGGGACTCATTTTGTTCTCACACAGTGGGGTCTTAAGAAATGATCTAAGGAATCAAATTAAAAATTTCCCCTTAGGGTGTAATGCTACGGGTGCACCCCTATCAATTTCACATAGCTTATAAGAACTTAAATTCCATTGATACTGTAGGACCTAAAATGTTGATCATTATATATGGATTTCATGGTTATATTCATCGAGTCCCGATCATATAATCATAAAATTAAAATAAAATAGTTCAGTGGCATTCAATATTAAGGAAAATGTAGGTATTATTGGACGAGTATCCTAGAATGAACATGGGTTGACGTATTTTATTTATTTAAATCCTTTATTTATTATACAATAACAACTCCCATTATATATTCATAGACTATATATTTTTGGATACATTTCACGGTGACATGAAAATTTTATTCCCACCCTATTTAAGTCATAAATGGGTTCTAGAAAATATCACCTAACTGTAGGTTAGATATTTAATTATGTCTCATTAGTATTTCGTTAATCTATTCTATGACGTAACATAGGGGTAGTGGATGAGCTTGTAGTCATGGTTCCTTTTGATGTGGAATTATTTGATTATTTAATTATATTTTTTTCCTATCCATGTAGTATAAATCAATTGAACGGTGACTGACTCATATTTCCTGTCTTAACATGATTATTCACAGTTTGTTTTATTCGAAACCAACCCGGTTTAATGTTTATTACTTTTTTATGTTATATTCCATTATTAATATTATTTGTTTAATCCAATATTATATTTATTTCTAATCCAATTTGTAAATTATCTCCCCAGTACCACATTTAGAACCATTATAATAGTAGCAATTGTCTACTATATGGGGAGGCACCCTAGATGTATTATCACATAAAAACACAAGACAATATTTTAGTGTTTCCTTGGTAAGGACAATAGAAATTGGTATTAGAGATTGTTTTCAATATCTTATTATTTTTTTCCAAAATAAATGACAATAGGAATGTTTCACAACCTGGTAAATTGATTATGTCTTGGAATGGGAAACCCACACACATATGAAAGATAAATTACCTAGGATTGGGTTAGTGTCTCCAATTATTTTGATTAAAATTGATTATGAATTTATATTGATTTATTACAATAATTATGTTGTTATTAATATATGGATTTATGATATTTACCACATCTCTTAGTGTGGAAAGAGATGAGGTGTGTTAATGCATTATTTTAAGAACATAGGATTGACATGTCATTAGAATGACAATTTCTATTACATGCCACAATTTGTTTCTTCATACATGCATGTGTTATCTACTAATGTGATTAATTAATTGGTTATAGGTATGGTTTAAGGTGAGATAAATAGTGTTTATGCATCAAACTATACAATTTTTCCCTATATATCTTTATAGTGGAATTCATCTTGATTAACCGTAAATTAATTATCAAAATGAATTTATTTTATAATGGTAAATTAATTAACTATAATTACGTATTTAATTGAGAAATAAACTAGAAATATTTTTGATAAAATCACGTGATTAGTTATAGATGTTAGCTAAATGGGGTTCTTATTTGTAAGAAAAAAATTGGTTGCCTCCATAACTTTTTATTGGATGATTGAATAACTAAATTCTTCCATTCTATATTCTATCCAAGTAGGTCATTATTATTAATATATTATTATAAAATTAACCTCTTAAAAGTTTAATTTAATAGGATGTTTCCTTCTTAAAAACTTAGATATTCAGTGGTGTATTCTAGTTAAATGGTTTACATATTGAAACATGTAATGGAAAGTACCTTCATTACATGGGAATGACGACACATATAAATAAAACCTATTTTGATAGACTCGGCCGATATAGGTTATTTTTATCATCATATGATTTTGAGATGACCCTGTTGAGGGTTTGTAAAAATTATGATGAATTTATTATTTATGTGTTTTACATATATCAGATTCCAGTTGCAATTTATTATGAATTGACACAATAAATATAGAACGGTTACCCCTATAACTGAACCATGTTTTGGATTGACTAGACAATAATATATTTCTATTGTTACTAAATGATATGATTTTTAACCCCTAAGGGATATTTTTATTAGTTATATTGGAAGGTTATTCAATGTTTTACTATCCACATATTTGATATTCATATAATAATATGGTGGAATATTTCAAGACCTATCCCCATATAATAATAGGAAAAATTGTGTCTATGTTGATATTTATTTGATATGGGACCATAGTTAATTCAAATGATAGTTTCAACCTACAGAGTTTTTCACTCTATATTTTATGAGGGAAATTTTCTATAAATAATCCCTATCATAATAAATTATGGATAAATGTTTGGATTAAATGGAAGATATGAGATTATTTTTAAAAAATTCATTATATCATTTAAACTAAAAAACTATGTACAATTTGAGATTCTTTAAAAATAAAACATTTGTATCCTATAATTTAGATGCATTAATGTTTAAAATAATTTAAACAATTTATAGTTGCGTAAATAAAATATTTCAGATATGTTCATAAAGATGGTATCTCATATAGGGGTCAGTTCTAATGTTTCCTTGAGAGACGTCTTGAATAAAAACATTACTGTTTCATAATGTATTCCGTGGATTTTTTATATTAATTCGTACCTAAAATATATTTGGTATATCACAATGAACTTTTAATCATGTAAAAGTTTAAGATTCGATTCATTATGATTTAATGTTTTCTTGGAATATTGTGGTATCTCCTATAAAAAGGGGAAATTGGTATACATTTGATAAAAGTATCTAGGTATGTTATGTGATGTATACATGGACATGTTGTCGTTGATAAGACTCTTGGAAAAGAATTGAAACACCAATATTGATGGTAGGTAATTTGGTACGTAGATCCTGGAGGTGGTATTATAGTATATTTATACCTAGTGAGGGTCATATTTTATCCATTTACATTAGCATTTTGACCCTCCATTGAAAACACTTTTCTGAGTATTCTCAATTTCGACCAGTCATGGTAGCATGGTGATGGGTAGGTAATTCCATTATGCATATGTTGATATGTTTTTACCATTATAGGATGTTGTCATTTTTCCATCATTATTATTACTTATTTAGGGAGAGATTATGGGTGAATTGTAATCTATGTAATATAATCTCTTAAACAGTTTGTGGTTCTAAAATAAAATACCTTACAGATATGGGGATGGAAATAGAAGATCTATTTTGAGGTTTGATTGGTATGGATTGGTAAGAAAAAAATAGGACCTTTGTTTTCGATATGACCTTCTTGATGAAACATCTGGTTGATTACGTGCAAGCTACAAGGGAGGTTGTTAATGTTTTATATATTCTTAATGGATTTGATCTTGGTCTCATGTTTTTTGAGATCGATGCACGATTTGTTCTCAATATTGGTGTTATTGGAATGATAATGCATCTAGGTTTTTAACATGTTAAATGGGTGTATTGGTATTGATAGTAGATTATAAGGGAAGGAATGATCAAGATTCTGGACTAGTTGATCATTGTCATTATGGTTGAACAATACATTTATTAAATGTCACAATGAAGTGTGTGGTCATTCAAAAAATCCTAGAATAGGATCGATGTCTCATTTTTTATAGGAGAATCCAGGGAGATCTAGGAATTTTAAAAAAAATCTTAAATATAGGATGATAATATTGGATTTTTTGGTGGATGAATTATAAGAGCATGAGTTGTGTCATGAATCAGGTTTTATTGAATATACGCTTCTTGTGTTTGAAAATTTCTGTTTAGACCGGATGTACAGAGAAAATATTTGATGTGAAATACCTCTTTGAATTCATACGTGGGATAGGGATATATGATTTCAAATATAAAATTTTCAAGAATAGATTCTGATAGATTTGGGTAAATAAATGAATTTTACTGGTCCTGAGGGATAATTTGGAATTAAATCATGTAATTTTTGATGGTAGATCCATGATTATAACATGAAAATCATTTTCTAGATACTCGATTACATTTGTTGGTTTATGTTATGAAAATCTTCATTTTATGTGAATGTGGATTAGGGAGGGAATTACACGACTATCAATGTAATCTCACGAGATTACAAGTATTGAGGGTATCATGCCTATAATATTATCATCATTTAGATTACATTGATAGAGTGTTAGTTATACACTACTCTAATTAAATATCTATTCATGGAAGGATGAAAGGACTACATGAGTTTTTTGATGAAGGAGGGGATTAAGGTAAACTTTATATTGGGGAATGAACCATTGGCCATTTAGTGGGGGTGAACCTCATTCTAACTTTGATTTTCTATGAATGGTATGAGAACCATTCTCACGAAGCAGAAAAATGTGATGGACTGAATTTCCATTATTTATCAGAAATTAGTGAGTTATTAACCATTTAAATTATATTGATAAATGATTTATAAAGCATGGGATGCGAGAATTAGTAAAAAAGAATTCATTATATATCACAACATGTATATTCATCGGGTGGAGGGAGGATTGGAACTCTATTTTGATTGACCCTTGTGTGAGAGAGGTCATTGACTTTGAGACTAGTTTCTGTATGTTTTTTGGATATTTTATAACATTTTATTAAATTACACAATGTATGGATGATTTTCATGACCAATTGAATGTTTAATTTCATTGTGGACTGGTGTGGAATCCATGTACGAGCATTAGACTATGGGTATATTTTGATGATCCAATGTTGCTGGATCTGGATTTCACCAGTATTCATTTAGTGTCAGGATAATGGTTATGAACAAGGTATTTTTTTATTGGTGATATCATTGGAAATAATTTATGTGTTCTAGTGATAATTCTTTGAATTATCTTATATGATATTGGGATAAATATTTTATATATGGATTTGGTTGTGAATGATTTATAATAGGGTCATTTTCAAAAATATTTTTCATGAAGTATCCCAACATTGGTCTTCGGTGTTGGTTGGATGTTATCGGTGGGTAACCATGTTTATATATTCTTTTTTATGAGGGATAGTTCATTGAAAAGGTTTATTCAAGTCTTTTCAATGAAAATCATTGCGAACCAGCTATGTTTGGATTATTGTAATTTGAACATTTTATCAAATTATGGAATGTTCAATGAGCATCATTAGAATTCTAAGGAAATTGTTTTATAGGAAATTTGGATAGTGTACATTCTGTAAACAAAAATTATATATTGAAATATAAAACCATTTGGGGTGAGTACCATTTACAGGATGATGATATAAGAGATAATATCATCATAATTATATTTAGATAGTATCAGGTATGATTTTTCATAGTGGATTATTATTAGTTAAATGTGTTGGATTGTGTTTTAATATATTTAGAAACATAATCATAATGATATTCCTGGAATCACATGGGGAGTTTGTAAATGTTTCATATCCATTTTTCTGGTAATTAATGACCCCCATAGATTGTTTGATTCTTTCAGAATCCATAAGGGGTTCTGAGGGATGAGAAACTCTGTGGCGGGGAAGCTCTATGAACTCATTTATTGAACTGGTCGGAAATAATATTGGAAATTTAATTTTTTTTGGTGAAAAATAAAAAAATTATATCAAGAAACAGAAATTTATTTTGAAAATAAACAACTGAAATGTGGTATTTTTATTTTATTAAGGCTTTGTAGGTTTCTAGAAGCCCATATATCTTTGGAGAGAATCGATCCTTGAATGATCAATTTTATAAAGGGTAATGGGAGCCATTAATTTGGTGTGAGTTTTGATCCATCAATACACATTAATCACATGTCCATATAGGGGTTTGGGATGATTTGTAGACAAACATACAAGAAGATGAATGAGTATGAAAAAGTCACTAAAAAATAAATAGGTGATCACCAGAAAATTCACATTTGTTCTCTAATAGTGCATGTAGACCATGTACGGTGTGTGGTGAGATAATTTTGAGTGTACGGTGTAAGCATGGTGTATAAAACATAGTGAATTGGCTTTATAGTGTGGGACTCTTCAATAGAGTGAGTCATGTGATTGTAACACGGTTCAACAAACCTTGTATAAAAACTAAGTGCCCTTATAAAAATATGGAAATGTGTATTTTTACCAAGATTTATATAACACAAAATCATTCCATTCTCTACATATTTCATACATAATATCCACTCGATCTCTCCATTATCAGTCGACTATTATTTGGTCATTATTATCTATCTATAATCTTATTTAAACTTCATCAGCCATATTTGATCACCCTCATTAATTCTATGACACATCTTGTTTCATTTTTTCATTTCTCGCACCATATTAGTTTGAATTTTCATACAAGTTATTATTCCTTATATTCAATGTGTAAAATAATTCTTATGATTTCTAATTATTGGGACAATACTAAAGGCCATTAATGGAGTAGTGAGGCATTATATTCTTAAGGTATGTGTTATATGTACGTTCTCTTAGGACTCATCATCTATAAAATGATGCATTATATCGATTGCCAAATTTTACATGTGAAACATTTTAATTGGTAAGGTAATTAATAAATAGTAAATTAAATAAAACAATTAGTTCTTATTCACCTAATTTTGACTTTGGATGTGGAATAACGTGACATTATCACCCACCCACTTAGGGTGTGTTTCTTATATTCCCCTGACACTTATTCCTTACTTATATAATTAAACCACCATTGTGTTGTGTAATATTTCCAACCAGTTTTAAGAATTCATAATAGATTTAAATAAATATATAAATGGTTAAATACCATAACTTATCCCAATATTCCTTTCAGAATGGAATTTTTCAACTGATTTATTTAATTTTTTTCGCTACTGACTAATTAATTTAATTATGATGATTTTTATATTTCCATGGTTATCCTACTTGTAATATTTTCTTAACAAGTGATATTTTTATAGATTTAATGATGTTAAGAACCCCATACGGTTTGTTGGATTTTATCTTAAATAAAACATTCTAAATTGTTTAAATATAGGTTAATGGTAAGACCGTGTCTGTAACACCCCGAGATTTTATGTAAAATATTTTTTTTAATTTCATTAATGTCTTGTGTTGTACGCTACACCAAAAGAATCTTTCACAACACGCATCCTTGACTTTCCTTGCATTACACACAATCGTGACCTTCCTCGATAGCGTGTGTAGTACGCAATACTGAGTTTCACTAAACAATGATATGCTATTAAAATATTATTAAAACTAGCAGTTATGAATAGTAATAACCACTTTTTGAAATTTTGTAAATTTTATTTTCGAAATGGACTTCATTTTTGGATTCAAAATATCGAAATTAGCTTAGGGTGAAATTTTGGTACTTTTCGGATAACTTTGATTTTCTGATAAATAGTGTAAATTACTAAATTTTAATAAAAAACAACCTTTTTAATAGAAATAATTAATAGTGATAAATTTTTAATTTGAGTGGTTTTATAGTATATTTAGAATATATTTTTACAATTTAAAACAATGTTGGTTATTGGATTCAATTTCACATTTATACCAGACATAAACAACTGTCAATCTTTTGATAGTTATTATCTCTTAAGAACACGCTATTTGTTTTGACGATGGGAATTAATATTTAAATTAATTAATGCAACTGATATGTTTTGAATTTGGTAAAATAGACATCATTTTTGAATTCATAATATCAAATATAGCTTAGGCCTAATATTTGGTATTTTTTTGGAAACATTCATTTTTTGATGAATAGTTAAACCACTAAGTGGTAGTTAAAAAAAATGAACTTTTCATAAAACATAATTTTACCGCTTCTCTGAGTGAAATTTCAAAAATCCGAGAGACATGGTTGATGTCAGTAAGTAGAATGTGGTTCAATGAGATGAAAATGATTTTTGGTGAATAGTTACTTTTTTCTTTTTTTACCACGGTTAAAAGTAAATAGGGTAATTAAGAGTGAAAATGCTATTATTATTACGATAACACATGTACTATTTCTATTGGATAAGTTTAATTCGACCACAAACTACCTTAGAAATAAAATTTGACCATTTTGGCCAACTTGGATTAGATTAGGACATTTATTATTAATTTATTTAAAGAAGGGTTAAAATAGTAAAAATCAAATATTAATAAGTAAATAATTTTTAATATAGGGTTATAAATACGATAAATTTGACTATAAATATTCATTAGAAATATAAAATGATTTAATACATAATTTTATTTTATTTTAATTTTTAGACATTAAATAATTTAATTTTTATGACACAAAGATGATGTAGTAATTATCTTATTAATGAAATATTGACATAATTGATGTTATAAATACCCAAATAAATGTAATTTGAGACTTTTTATGAATTACAATAATTTTCAAGGTTAATATGACATGTTAAAATTGATTTAATTAATTTTTTTGAACTAATCATTCTATTATGATTTTCACAAAAATCAATTACAAAAACGCGTCAAAATTGACATAAAATTGTTTTTAAAACAAATGTTATATTATTAATTGTTATTTTATTCCTAAAAATCTAAGGTTCATACAAATGACTTAGATAAGGTTATATATATTAATAGTAAACAACTTGGGTTTCTTTTGGCTTGTTATAGTATGTTTATTAACCTTATATTGTAAGAACATAAAAAGACACGATAAAAGTAAAATTATCTAACTTAAAGTTAAAACTAAATAATAAGGTTAAAATAGTAAACTAAAATTGTCCAAAATCTATTGTATGAGAGGATTTCTACCCATCCCCACCTTATCTTCGAAATAACTCAATTTGGAGCTATTTAAAACCGAATTTGGATTTATAATAAATTAATATGTTTAGTTTTTCCAAAGGAGACCCTCTCCTCCCTTATAAAAGGGAACCTCCTCCCTCTCTTTCTCACACCACTTTGAGCATTAAAGGTCGGCCAAAACCTGAAAAATTCTCTTATACACTTCCCTAGAAATATCCTAGAGGTTATGGTCTTCTTCAATGACAAATTTTAGTGCCCTAAAAGGAGATCTCAAAGAGGCGCTTCAAAGAAGAGGTAATGTCTGTTACCGATTCTTTCAACATTATTTCTTCTTCCACTTCTTATTTTTAGGTTGTTTCATTATGAAGTAATAACATCAGTATCACTCATATACTGATATTTTATTATAAGTATGAAACAACCATATTTCCCCATTTATCCATCCTACGGAAAACGAAATCACCGCGTGTGCATACGTACGGAATATCGTCTCCACGCCGTGGTGTAATCTATTTTCCACCACCACCTTACATGGATGGGTATAATGGTGTACATAATAACTATATATGATTATTGTAAAGTGATATTGATTCTGAAATAGTATACATACACTCCAATACAATTCCACGATCATGAGAACGATATCATCGCTCGTGCGTGCGTACGGACTACCGTCTCCATGACGTGATGAGATTCATTCTCCACGGTAACCATTCATGAATGATTATAAAGTATATATAATAAGTAATAATGAAATATATTACATAATAATGATACTGGATTTATGTGTATATATATGAATTTAATATACTTAATTCCATTCAACTCAATAAGGAAATGAAAACAGCGTTCATGCGTACGTACGACCTACCGTCTCCATGAACGGTGTATTTCTTTCCATTTACTGATCTATTATATATATGTGTATTCTGAATATATATTATATATAAATCATGTTTTATATTCTATAATTAAGTAATCATGATCTAAGTAATCATATTAATAATTACAAGTCAAAACAAATATGACAAATAAAACGATTTTACCCAAAACGCTCTTTAACATGGAATTTACAAAAGAACGTTTAAAATAAAGTCATAAGTGAACCTAATATGATATCATAACAATTATTATGATTCTGGAATAAGTCAACCACATTATTTAAATCATTATACAGGAGGTTCGGACACTTACAAAGCAAATCGGACCTAAGGTAAGGAAAATATCACAATCTCATTTTTATCCGAGATTGTTTATACTTTGAAATTTACTAGGGTGTATTTTATGATCCACATCCATGGGTCCTCGATATTTAATATTGTTTCCATCCACCTACAATTGTTTATATCCAATTTTTCCCTTCGGTGAGTTTTTTGTAAAAGATATGAAAGGAATATTTTGTCGCTTTTCATACGAGGTACTGTTTGACTTTTCCGACAAAAGTACGAGAGGAATGTTTTTTTAACTTATACGGAATGAATGGATTTTAAATACATTATTTCCAAGAAGATTCCTTTACAAGTTTTCAAGTTTCTTTTTAATCAACTTCTTTTAGTTTAAAATTGTATGACATGTAAAGAAAGGAAAAATGTTTTTGAGGTAGAAAGGATATTTTCCTCAACAATGGTGTTAAAGTGTTTTATCAAAATTATTTTCCATATAAGATAATAAAGGGTTCTGTTTCTATCCCTATTATTACATTGATTTGATTATGTTGTGATGGAATTATTTTTATGAATTCCTTTATCTTATATGAATTGATTTATGATGTTATATTGTTTAAGAATCCCATTTTTATTACATGGGTTATAAAATGATGTATGATTTTTGATTTTGTGGCACACATAAGAATGGTATCATTATGAGATGGGTGGGACCTATATCTCACTCCAATTAATTGGGTATAGATTTTATATCTCATGAGATAGACATGGCTGGAATGGCAGGTTAAACCGGTTTAGTGAAACATGACTGAAATGAGGAATGAACTCGGTTCATAAATGGACTTTGTCCACTAAGATAGTCTTGGCACTGAGTCCTGACTAATAAGGAATGATTTTATATGATTATGTGTGTATGACACAAAGTTTCATGTTTTAAGTTATGATTATTGGGATTACATTTCACTACTATGATTTATCCCAGGTTATGAAATTATGATTTCTTTTGCAGGTTATGATTTCCAAAAGTTATGTTCTTATGTATATGATGTGATTGATATTTCTTTTGATTACCCTTACTAAGAATTTGAGCTCACCCTTTTATGGTTTCTTTTCCCCAGGATATAAAGAAAGGTTTTAGGTAAAAAAAGTAATATCTTTATGGGAGATGTTGAAAATATTTCACCACGATTAGAAAATTATATTCCGAGTTTCCAAAGACACTAAACTATTACAGTCCTTGTGTGTGTGTTTTTGTTATGTACTAAGTATTCCGCAAAAGTAATGTAATGTCCATGTACGTCAAGCTTTGGTTCTCTACAGTGTCACCTAGAAATTTTTTAAATATGATGTTTGATCATTGACATCCTTATGATAATGAATTGATAAAACTATTAAACCCTCAATAACCCTATATAATTATAAAGGGAAGGGAAAATGAATTGGATTAAATTGTAATTGATACATGATTTGGAAAATCTCTTAGTTTATTTTAAATTTATTTTATGTTAATTGATGAATGAAATCAACATTAACTTGGAAATATGTACATTTATATCATGTTTGATTATGGTCACAATCAGGATATTAGTACAGGGTAAGGAATTACATGAGTGGTACATGGATTCTGGAAGAATCTTTCCTGGGACATACTCATAAGTACCAACATATTCATCAAGAAATCATCTAAGTGAATGGCCATACCTGGATTCATTCATTATCTTCAGATGTGAATGCCTCAACAATTTAAAAAGGGTTCACATATATTTCAATAAATTAAAATGAAATACACAGAGGATTCTCATTTGATTTTACATGAGGATTTTTACCTCTTTAGATTATTTTTTGGGATCCTTTGATGTCTCAAACTGAGGCACTCTAGGTAATGATTATTTAGTGCGGGTAGCAATTTTCCCCAAATATTAAAATTATAATGGTATACCCCTTATGAATTTCACCCTGCATATGAGAACTCATATCCTATAGAAATTATGGGACCATGAATGATGATAACAATTCATTTATTCCCTAGTTGTATGCCTTGATTCTCAGCATTATATATATAAATTTAACAATGAATGGTTCATAGAAATTCTGGCTCTGCCCAAAGAATGTAGTTTCATATGGTATATCAAGAGAAACCCAGACATATGTGTTTTTTATATATTGAATTTTTTTATATAACTCCACATTCATAATTATTTATTCAGAAACATGATAGTGATAAACCACATTGGTTGTGGTCAAATAATTGTTATTCACACCTAGTTAGGGATGATAAATGTATCCTGATAGATGTCCTAACTACATTTTAAGACTTGACATGGTCCACATTATTGTTGATTTACTATGGGCTAAGACATAGATTAGGATTATTCCTAGAGAATATACATGAGTTTGCATCCATATTGTGAATATTTTATTCATTTATTATTTTATCTACCTATCCATGTATCATGTTTCTGTTTTATATTTAATTCATTATATTTTTTTATATGATGTTCATACATGGTTGGTTTTATTTAGCACTCGCCCGGTTGGTTGTTTATTACTTTATGATATTGTTATCTCTTATTTATTATTGAATTTTTTATTCCTACATTATATTTTTTACTGATATAGTGGTTATTTTTTCTTAATTACCACAATTCATCCCTGAATTATAATTAATAACCTATGTAGTACGTGGAGGTGCGCTTAAAGAATTATCATTAGCCAGCTCATAGTTCAATTTTTGTGGCTTCCGGGTCTGTGAATGACATTAATAAATTCAAATAGAAATGATTAGTTGAAGTAGAAGTGATCAATATCCATTACCAAGGAATATAAAAAAATAAAATAAATCATTACATATAACAAAAAACTAATTACACTACAAAACCATGAACCAATCATAAAATATGATTCTACTGTGTGATGATCATTGTCTAGTGAGTTTGATGATGATCATAATGTGGGAAAAAATTATCCCACCAATGAACATAACCATTGATTAAAAGAATCATATGTATTGGAAGAGGAATTCTAATTTCTCCTACAGTGTGCTAGTACTTGTATGTTATTTGGATGAAAAAAATGGGGAAACAAAGCTCAGGGAGTTTTTTTCAAGCATCATGAAATAACTAACACAATCACACTTCTATTGCATAGTGGTGTGGTTATAAATATATTGTGTATGATCTTCAATAGTACATGAATTAGGTCATGAATTTAGGGAAAAAATTATGGAGTTTTCCATTCATTCATCAAATGAAATAATTATACAAACCCCATAAATGTTAAAAATATTATAACCAATCCTAATGGATTTACAGTTGGTGAGTTGATTGGGTTTTCCACTAATACTGCCATAATATGCAGTATTGAATAATATACCACTTCATGTTTTCAAAATACATTATTCATGTAATTTTTAATATATATATATATCATATATTTATAAGGAATTTCTGAAAATATCTCCTTAAATCTACCACTTTCTCGGTACACTAAATATCATTGTGTTGTTTCACCAGATATTCCATCAAATATAAGAACATGTGAAACTATAGCCAAAAATCAATATGGAAATCTCCCAGAACAATTTTGGAAAGATAACATTAATCTCTATTTGTATCACAATATACATAATACCATTCTAATAAATATCCATTACACTTTTATATTAACCCAAAAGCTATTTTTGTGTATCCCTATAGGTCATACTCCATCATCATTCAGTTAATGATGATGTGTGACCCCATGTTACTTGATAATATTGAAACAAATATTAATTTAAACAATAATATACATACACATTAAGAATAATTTTTCAAATCATCTATAACACTCAACCTATAATGGGATCTGTCATATCTATTAAAATCATTTACGGTTAAACAAATTTTCACTCGTCTACCTTTAATGAAAATATGTTCTCTCATATTATCACTTTTTTAATACATCAAGGGACTATATGACACAAATCACATAAATCCCATAATTCCTACTCATCTCTTTCAAATTCTCAATGTATATACTAATATGATCGATAAATACATTACATTTCATTCAATGTTATGTATATGTACATCAAATTTCCCATAACATAATAGATATAAAAACTATGGTGGGGTCTCCCACACTACAATATATCTCAATCATGTTCCCATATGTTATACATAGAATACAAGAGGAAGAATATTTTCATGGTTCATATTTGATAGATGGTTTGAGTAAAAAAACATTCCCTACTAAACCTATATATGAAAAGTCAATATATAGACTTTTTTTAGTAGGGTATAAATGTATGATGTTTCTTATACAAGGTATCTTACCAACATCAGGTATTTGTGAATCAAATACGATCCATACACCCATTTTATTCCAAACACATCTATGTGACACATCACATGGTAACACTTTAGGACATCTAACATATATGATGAATTATATTAATCTTTTTCCCTCATGTGTATGTTTTGTATCACTATATAATAATAATACCCATGATAACTTTGAAATTTTATTATAACCAATAATATTACGTAAAAACATCAGTTTGAGATAACTCAAATTAATACCTTTAGAGGTCAATTATTATTAAATTTTATGAAGTGTAGATCTATATATAAATTTATACATCCAATAAGAATGAATAATAAATTATATTTTTCCTCTATTATGATACATTTTATATTATTAAAAATTATTAAGAATACCTAAAAATAATGACATAGATTATATTCTATCATTTCATATTTGATAAACTACTATATTATATTTATATAATCTTCACATTCAAGGATTCATTAAATTATTACATCATATTTAATTCATATCACTTCTCTATGTAACCATATGATAAAATCATCATAGTAACTCTTAATTTGGAATATATTTGAATTAATAAATATTGACTAATGGAGATGTTGATTAATATTATTCCTAACATAAAACAATGGTAATATATTATAATTTATTAAATTTGAACCCAAAAATGTTTTGTTTTAATTTTCTATTTCTACTTAGACATCCTTCTATGTGAATCATTAAAATTCATAGAATTCATTCTATCAAACCCTATTACCTTGAATTAATGTAACTACTTCGATTATTTCTTTACCAATACAACCTATACCATTTTATGATAATGAAACATTTATTTTTAATGATACTTAGAACAACCCCTTACTCACATTTTATAATTATAAATTTTTACTACTCTCCAATTATTTAATTTTGTTAGAAGCATAATAAACATTATAATATTTCCAATTATATCATTTTGGAAATAATTAATTTCAATTACTCATGATAAAAAAATGTAAATCATTATGTTTTTATTTACCATCACATATCATAATATCTTTAAGATATTCAGTAAAAAACATTAATATTAGTTTTATTGTATTGATTATATTTTATCATTGAACATATTTAATTCCAAACATACTCCCACTTTCTTATTATATACTACATTCTTTTCAAAATAACATAATAAGAATCACCAACTACATTGTGCTATGAATAAATATCATTTTATATATGTTGTAATATCTTTAAAATAATCTATTCATTCCATATAATTTATTTTAATTTAATGTTTTTGGATAACAATCCATGAAAATAATCCCATTATTTGAAATACACTACCAAGGGGAAGAAATCAACTTACTTCATATTTTAGAAAATATATTGATAAAAAATATATCCTTGATAAAACTTTTTTATCCATATCTTCTTATTAAAATATTATTTTGAGAATGATGCATTAAAATCCTTGTTTATAAAAAACATATCATATGGTTTTTCAAAGAAAATCAAATTACATATCTTATTTTGTAAGAGAAAAATATGAAGTTACACACAATTTAATTAATTTTTTTATAGAATGACACATTCATTTACACTAAATATTTTGATATAGAATTCCATTGGTTTATCAATGTGATTTACAAGATCAATAAATAATTTTTTTAAAAAATTTTTAATTTAGAAAACATATAGAATATGCATTTGGTATCATTAAGATTTCAAAATTAATGATTTAATTTTTATAACATCCTAACATGTAATGGAAATCATATGGACTTTCCAATAACTCCATTAGGTATCTTAATAACACATTATAGGGGATAATTACCCATATTACCTAAAAACAATACTTTTGAACGACCATAAAAATATTATTGAATATTTTTTAAACATTTCAACAAAATTTTTTACTTTTCATTTGATCTTTTACCGATGATTATTGATCATACAACACTTGAAACCTATTCATCCTATGACCAGTTTCTTTATAATCATCTTATTTGATAAAATTTAGTAAAACATTCTTGAACTCTTTCATATAGTCATAATATTTTCATAAATTTATATAGTATTAATTCCAATCAATAAAAAACCATTTTGGTGTCACTTAAATAATGTTATTTTATTTAATAAATCATACACACTGTTTATTGACACCATGTCTCCAATAATTTAAAAAAGAATACTTTATATTCTCTATAATAAATAAAATTAATGAAAAAACACCTCTTATGATATATTAATCTAATCCTGAATTATCCATGTTCTATATCGAGACTCCTTTTTCCCATTACAAAGACACCAAATTCGAGACTAATCATTTAATTCCTTATTTTCATAATTTGGATATATATTATATTGAGGACACTGGAATAATTTTTATCACATACTAATAAAAGGAAATTAATAAAAAAAATTACATTTAAACAAGGTGTGGACCTTACACTATGATTCTTTAAACCTAATTTTTTTATCAATTGTGAAGGATTCATAAATGAAAACATTTTCCTAACATAATAATTATCAACATGAAAAATAGTTTAGACCATCCATCACATCAATTCTTTTCATTGGATTGAAAATTTACCATTCTCCATTTTTACTATCTGTGTGGTACTTGATCTTGAACATCCCGTTTAATTCTTAAAAATCCTTAATATATTTAGGAGTCATAAAAATATTTTATATGGGGTTATTCACATTATAATTCATAACATACAACTAAAACCATTATTATAGTGATAGAAAGAACAAATCTACGTATAATTCCAAATTAAGAGGTAAACCTATGATTTCCAGATATTTTAAACACCAAATCATATTGAGTTCATGGGTGAAGACTACACATAATTTGGTCATCGTAAATGAAAAAAAAAATATTTAGATACTTTATAACATTCACATATTTCAATCTCTTTATAATTTTATTCATCTTTATTTGCCTTTTAATAGGCAGCTAGGGTCTTATGTTTTATTAAATATGGATACATGGTAACAAGAATGAGTGTGGACAAATCATTTTATTATTTTTAATTTTTATCAGAGTCATTTAATTCATTTTTTAATATATTGAATAATTTATTTCTAATTAATATGTTGGTCGAACACATATAACATCCTTTATTATAATAATATTATTATAAAATTACTATACAAGTTGAGTAATGTGTTACTATTTATCTTTTTATGGATGGTTAATTTTATGTTCATATTTTACAATGATATCATATATTGATAACTAAATCTTTTATCAGATTAGTATCATCCTTTATAAGGATTAAATTAGAACTATTAATAAATGGCCTCCTACTAAAATGATTACCACAGTTGTAAAATTGAACATTTTTATTAGTAGTCTCAGATCAACACTTCACTATCCAATGAGTCTAATGTGGAATATCTCTCACCACATAGAAATTTAGTTAGGGAATCATTTCAAAAATTTCATATTCTAATTTTAAATTGTTACCAAGATATCTCTTTGTCCAATAAAACATATTTTTAAAAACAAATCTATTCCTATAGTGTCCTAAACATTTGGGTTTCCCAAATAGTTCACCCTAAAAGAAACAACTAGAATTGACAAAAATGGAAAAATTAAGGCCACATGACTATGATATGAAGCTATTCAATGATGATCCAAAGTCACCCATAAATTCCTCATTTTCTTAGATGATCATGGGGAACTGAAATATGGAATGAATCTACACAGTATGATGATATAGTCTTTAAAAGTTCCTCTAAATTTGGATTCTAAATTATGGTACTTTAATGAGATTTAATATTATTATCTTAAATCATGTAGTTACTATAGTACCCCCGGAATGAGGTATGTGGACTTTTTTTATTCCTTTTTATGTGTTTAAAGTGTATGGGATGAGTTGGGATGTGGTTGGGAGAGTTTGGAATGGTTTTGGATGAGTTTGGAGGCATTTAAAAGGGTGCATGGTTTGAGCATGGTTAGTGGAAACCGTCTGGATTCTCCAGGAAACCGTGCAAGGGAGATAGTAGACATCGCACGACTAGTGCATGGATTTTCAAATCGTGTGAGGAAACCTTGCATACCCTTGCTCCTGAGGCAATAGCGTGCACCAGGTTAGCGCACGGTTTTCGAAACCCTACGGACTAACCATGTAGCCACTTATAAATAGGGTTATAAGTTCCAGGCTCTCTCATTCTTAACCTATTTCACTCCAAACTTCCTCCCCCTCGAGACTCACTCAGGTTATTCGGATCACAGGGGGTGTAGGATCATTCCCACTCAATTTGGAAGCATTTTGAAGAGGTTTCTTGGCGGATTGAAGGTGGTTTTTGCCGACAACGTCTCTCCTCCTGGTTTCCCTATGTTTTCCACTAGATATTCATCTCTATATTTCTTTGTTTTATAGATATAGAACTATTGTGTGTAGATATATGGGTGTGGTTGCCTTGGATGATGTATTTAAGGATTGTGAATGTTAGGGAAGGGGATCTAGAGAGGTTTCGGTGGTGCGTTCGCCAGATTTGAGGTGCAGTTGTCCATGGGTCGATTTCTCGGGAACTCTAAAGGTGGGTGGCATCTCTCTTGACTCCACATGGTTATAGCTAATGGTTTTTGTTAAAATTAATTTTTTGTTCTTGAAATAAATTGTGTTTTATGCGTGAAATTGTTTTGAAATCCCTAAGGTGATGTTTTGGGGATTTTTGGGGAAAAAGGGTGTTTTATGGTGAAATGCTATTCTTGTGGATTTTAAAATGGAGATTTTAAAATGGGATTATAGGAATGATTTTTTAAAATGATTGATGGAAATGGTTTTCAATAAAAGGGGTGTTTTATTGAAATGTTGTTTGGCATGTAAAATGGTTATTCATTAAATGGGTGATTTGTTGATGTGGATTGATATGCAATGGAATTGGATGATAGAATGTGGTTGTGACCTTGGTTGGGTATATGTTAGGCATTTACATGTTTTGAATGTTGTGTGGAAGTGGCGATAAGTACCACTATAAAAATGGGATGGATAGTGGACGGAAGGGCCACCATTAAGGATAAGTGGATGGGAAGTTCCACTTGGTGTGAATGGGTGGACAGGTTGGACGGTAGCTCCACCTTTTGGTTGTTATGGTTGTCTTGTAATGCATTGCTTTTCAAGATGGAATTGTTGTGATATTGTGTACATAATTAGATGTATTGTGGCATGTTTGGATGGCATTCCCTTGGTTTCTTGGGTTGAATGTGATGGCTTTGTAATGATATGTTTGGATTATGAAAATGGTTGCACTTGTGATTTATGTTATGTAGACTTTATTATATAAATGTGCTAACTGTTTTATCCTAGTGGCATGTATAGGGAAGTAATTTGGGGAAAATCTACTGAGTTTTAGTACTCACCCCCTACTTTGGAACGTTGGTGTATTTTCAAATGATGTATATCGTGAAGTGGGAAAAGGTAAGGCATCTCCCTCCTTTAGTGGTGCATTGTGATGTCTCGGTGGAGCTTGGAGCATGGAGCTTGGTGTGGAGCTGTGGTGGTGTCATGGATCATAGTTTTTGCTGTTTAGTTTCCTCTTGTACTTTGATATGGTTGTTTGTATTGGTTTTGGATTGTATTGTGGAATAACTTGGTAGTCTTTTGGGAATACATGTTTGGGTTTGAAAGTGTATGCAACATTTGTTGTTGGTTTGGTTGGTTTTTTCTTATGGGAAAATTGTTCCCCAACTTGATCATGAATCCCTCAGCATTTATTTCCAGCCTTTGGCATCTTGGGAACCTCTCTTAAGGCCAAGTACCCCTCACCACCTCCTCAAGACAATAAGGTAGGGGCAGGGTGTCACAAATGGTATCAGTTTGTTTGGTCCTTTGGTGTTGATCGTCGGATTTGGTGTTGACATTCGTTGTTGTTCATTCCATGAGTCGGGATGGTAGCAAGGTGTAGGCTTGTCAAAACATGGAATGTATACTATAAAAGGACGTAGCTAACCATTTAATGCTGAACTTCATGTTACCAGGGAGTTGGGTACATAAGTGTTTTGGAGACACTTATAGGCATTGGAAATCTCATTCTCGTGGGTGTAGCCAATGAGATGTGCATGTCATATAAGGTAGAAATGGATTCCGTCTTGGATGAATATCTCATTGAGGTATAATGATTTATGATGTTATGTGAATGTGTGAATTTTTATTATGAATTAATTGGTATTCTGAAAATGGTTTGGTTTTCAAAATGGTGAAACAAGGCACATGTGTAAAAGGTGCAAAGCCTTGTTGTGATAGTGTTGTGTAATGTGATTTGAAATGGGATTTCTTGATGTCTACGTAAGTGAGACTCGTGGTTTTTTGTTTTCTGTTTATAGAAATGGTACCGAGTAGGCGTCATAGAGACCAACCGGAGGAGGTTGCTGAGAATGTAGTAGCACTTGAGCCTCAGGTGAACCAGCAGCAAATGCAAAGAAAAGTGCCGACTTTTTCATGCTATGGAAAGTGGAAACAAAGTTGATGAACCAAGGCATGTGGATCATATGGTTCAGTTTCAAAAGTAGAATCAACCAATCATCAGGGGTGATTCGGATCCGGAGAGGGAAGAAGCATGGTTGAATAGAATGAAAAAGATTTTCGAGTTCATGGGAACACCGGTAGAGTTAAAAGTGAAGTTGGCCACGTATATGTTGGAAGATCATGTCCATCAGTGGTGGGAGTTGGTATTCCAAGTGGGGACAGACGAGGGTATGATGTGGAATGTCATTGAAGAATTATTAAATAAAAAATTATACTGAAATACGTTCATAATTCATCGTACTACTGATTTCATCAGTTTGAAGAAAAAGCTTATGTCTGTGATGGAGTATGTAGATAAGTTTATGAACATGGTGAGGTTTTCACCTGAGGTGGCAGGTAGCTCTTCATTGAAGGAAATGGGTATTTGAAGTGGGGTTAGGGCAAGAAATCTGTTCAAATATAGTAGTACTGTGTATAGATGATTACACAGAGATTGTGAATAGAGCCTTGGTGGCTGAGCAGGATTTGTTGGGCGCTCCGGGTGGAGGAAACATGGTGGTACCCATGGGGAATATTGGGAACTCTAATGTTGGGTTCAAGAAAATTAGGGATACTTACTCCCAGGCCAGGAATATGGCATATAATCTGACGTTAGGATCAGTAAATCTTCCTCCAAATCCCGAGAGAAATTCGTGATGTTTTCAGTTCGGTATCACGAGCCACATCAAGCAGGATTTTATGACACAAAATTGATCATGTCATAATTGTAAGAAGATGGGGCATCTACAGAATTATTGTTAGAATGATCCAAGGCCGGGTGCACGTGACAGTCCTCGGGGATCTTAGACGTCATATTATTCGATGGAACGAGGATAGCATCACACCCATCATTAGCAGAGTAAAGTGGGTGATGGTGATTCTTGGAATACCACGATGCCTCAGTAGGGAAATAAACAGCAGAGTGTGGAAAGAAAACATGTGATTGGAGCTGAGCATGTTGTGGTGGATGAATAGTCTGGACCATCCACGATGCGAGGTACCATTCTTTTAAATTCTACTATGATGCAAGTGCTCTTTGATACGGGTGCTTCAAACTCTTTTATTGCTACACGTGTGGTTGATTTGCTGGGTTTAATGGTAGAAATGATGCCATCCATTTGAAACATCAAAATACTATGGGGCAAAGAGATTTTTGAGCCTTCTTATGTAGATAATGTTGTATCATTGTGGGAAAAGATGATCTAGTGTGTAATTTCTCAGTGCTTGAGATGGATAGGTTTGATGTAATCCTAGGAATGGTTTGGCAGGTGAAGTTTTAGGCTCAAATTGACTGTGATGAGAGAATAGTGGATTTTATGACACACAATGGAGTTAGAAATCTCTTTAGAGGAGAGGGGTATGAAGGGAAGGGTGAAACAGGTTTGTTGGAACCAGAAGTGGGCATGTTATCATATAAGTTGGCGGTGTTGTCATTGGAATCGATAGACAGTGTTGAGCAGAATTTTCTTCCAGTAGTGGGGGATCAGTTCATGGATGTTTTTCCTGAACAATTCTCTGGGTTACCTCCCGTAAGAGATATAAATTTTACGATTGATCTCCTTTTGGGGACCAGTCCGATCTCACTTCTATCTTATCGGAGAGCACTAGCTGTATTGTGGGAATTGAAATTCTAGTTGGATGAGTAATAAAACAAAGGGTTTATCCAGCCTAACACGTCTCTGTGGGAAGTGCATGTGTTGTTCATGAAAAATGAATATAGAAATTTGAGGCTAGGTGTTGATTATCATATACATAACCATGTTACATTAATGAATAAATATTCACTTCCAGAAATTAATTATTTGTTTGATCAGTTGAGGGGATCCCAGTGGTTCTCCAAGATTGAACTGAGGTCGGAATATCATCAATTGTGGTTGAGGAAGTACTATATTCCTAAAACAACTTTGAGAAGTAGATATGTCCATTACAAATATGTGGTTATGCCCTTTGGCCTAACAAATGCACCAGAGGTATTTATGGAATTGATGAATCAAATATTTCATAGATATATGGATTCATTTTCGGTGGTGTTTGTAGACGATTTTATAGTGTATTCAAAGACAAGGGTGGAGCATGAGCAGTACTTGGTGATAGTGCTGGGGATCTTGAGGGATCATCGATTGTATGCCAAATTGTCAAAGTGTGACTTTTGGATATGGGAAGTTCATTTTCTTGGCCATGTTATTTTTAAAATAGGTGTTTCGGTGGATCTAGAAAATATAGAGTTCGTCATATCAAGGAAACCACCAATGAATGTTATTGAGATATGAAGTTTTCACGTTAGGCTTCACCGATGACATCTTTGGCCAGGAATAATCTTCCATTCTAGTGGAATGAGTTGTGTGAGAAGTTTTTCAAAGAGCTAATGGATCACTATACATCAGCACCAATCTTGGTTTTTCCAGAACCAGAAAAAGGGTACGTGGTGTATTGTGATGCATTGGTATCAGGGTTGGGGTGAGTTCTCATGAAAGGGAATCATGTGGTTGCGTATGGCTCATGGAAGTTGAGGGTGCATGATAAGATCTACCCAAATAATGATTTAGAGTTGGCAGTAGTGGTTCATGCTTTGAAAGTGTGGCATCATTATCTCTTCGGAGAGAAATTAACGGTATATTCATATCATAAGAGCTTGATGAATATTTTCTCACAAAAGGGATTTGAACTTGAGGCAAAGGAGATGGATGGAATATATCTAGATGTTTGATTTTGACATAATGTACACACCAGGTGAGGGAAATTCGTTGGTGGATGTATTAAGTAGAAAATCATACGCTCAGGTGGGAAACCAAGCATCAGACCAGTGGGAGTTGATGTCGGTTATAGCATATATGTGGTTGGAATGTGAGGATCAGGGTAATAGAGTGGTCTCTATTCTAGTTTTGTTGATTCCAGACTTGGATGGCCTGGTTAAAGAGGCACAAATATTTGATTCTGAGTGTGAGACAATGGGGTCAAGACTCAATAGTGGGGATACCATTGAGGGGTGGGGACTGAAGGGAGATTTAGTTTTGTGTTTTCAGAATTAGATGGTTGTACCAGTTGAATGTCAGGAGGATCTTCTAAGGGCGTATCATCATTCTAGGTGGCCTGTTCATCCTGGAATTCATAAAATGTATAAATCATTGAAAGCACAGTTCTGGTGGGATGGTATGAAAAGATGAGTGGATGAGTTTGTTACGAGATGCTTGAATTGTTAGTAGGTCAATGTAGATCATCAGAGGCCATCAAGAATGTTGTAGTCTTTTCCAATCTCTGCTTGGAAGTGTGAGCATATAGTGACGGATTTTGTTACAAGTATCCCCAGAATGATCATAAAGAACGATTCCATTTGGGTGATAGTGGATCGGCTAAAGAAGTCGGCCCATCTCATTCCAATTCGGGAATACTATACTGTGGAGGATCTATCCAAAATCTATAACCAGGAGGTGGTAAATATGCATGGTGTTCCAGTTTCTATTGTATCAGATAGATATATGAGGATTACATCTCATTTCTGGAAATTCTTAGAGAAAGACCTTGGGACATAGTTGACTATGAGCACAGCGTATCACCCTCAGACGGATGGTCAATCTGAGAGGATGATACAAAATCTGGAAGATATGTTGTGAGCATGTGTCATGGATTTTTGTGGCTAGGGGGAGGAGAACTTGTCATTGGTTGAGTTCTCGTACAATAATAGTTATCAGGAATCCAAATAGATTGATCCGTTTGAAGCATTGTATGGGCAGCCATGTCGTTCTCCACTATGTTGGGTGGAAATGGGTGAGTCCTCTAGGGCTGGACCGAGCCTTTTCCATGAGACTACGGAGATGATCAAGATGACCACTAAGTTAATGGAGATGGCTCAGAGTCGTCAGAAATCATATGAAGATCATCGTCGACAAACTTTTTCGTTCGAGGTGAGTGATCATGTTTTCTTTAGGATCTCTCCTAGGTTGGGACATCATCAGGTTGGAAATCTGGGAAGGATATCTCCAAGGTATATTGTAACTTTTAAGATTCTTGAGTGGGTTGGTGGGGTGGGTTATCATTTTTCTTTGCCACCTAGGTTTAGTGCGGTACACAATTTTTTTCATGTGTCATAGTTGAAAAAGTATCACCCGGATCATGACCATGTGATTCAAAGGGATCATATTAAGCTAGAACTGGATGCTTTGTTGGTGCACGTGCTAGTGCGGGTTGCGGATATGAAAGAGAATGTATTGTGTGGTAAATGCATCAGTTTAGTCTGTGTTTTTTGGAAACATGACCAGATTCAATATGATACTTCGGAGCGGGAGAAAGAGATGGTCGAGTAGTGTCCCGAGCTCTTTTGGAAAAGGGCGGGTTCAATACTTTCTAAGGAAGGAAAGTCAAATGGTGGGTAGAATTTCATACCCCATGTTTGAAGTATGTGGCCTTTGTTTATGAATTTTTATGTGTTTAGAGTTCATGGGATGAGTTGGGAAGTGGTTGGGAGAGTTTGGAATGGTTTTGGATGAGCATGGAGACTTTTAAAGGGGTGCACGGTTGACCACGGTTAGTGGAAGCGATGCAGATTCTCCAGGAAACTGTGCAAGGGAGATAGTAGGCCTCGCACGGCCTGCACATTTTTTCCAAACCATGTGGGGAAACCTGGCAGACCCTTGATCCCGAGGCAGTAGTGTGCGCACGGTTTGCACACGGTTTTCCAAACTGTGCAGACTAAACATGTGGCCACATAAAAATAGGGTTATAAGATCCAGGATCCCTCAGGATTAACCTATTTCACTCCAAACTTCCTCCCACAAGTGACTCACTCAGGCTCTTCGGTTCTCAAGGGGTGGAGGTGCTTTCCCACTTGATTTGGAAGGGTTTTTAAGAGTTTTCTTGGAGAATTGAAGGTGGTTTCCCCCCGGTAGGTCTCTACTCTTGGTTTCCCTGTGTTTTCCTCTAGATCTACATCCCTATATTTCTTAGTTTTCTAGATCTATACTTATTTTGTGTAGATATAGGGTTTTGGATGTCTTTGATGATGTTTTTATGGCTTGTGAATGTTAGGTAAGGGGATCTAGAGGGGTTTCAGTGGTGCGTTCTCCGGATTTGAGGCGCGGTTGTTCATAGGTCGATTGCTCGGGAACCCTAAATATAAATGGCTTCTCTCTCGACTCCACTTGTTTAGAGCTAATGGTTTTGGTTACAATTAATTTTTTTTATTGAAATTAATTTGTTTGATGCACGAAATTGGTTAGAAATCCCTTGGGTGATGTTTTGGGGATTTTTTGGGCAAAATGGTGTTTTATGGTGAAATGTTATTCTTGTGGATTTTAAAATTAATTTTTTAAAATTGGATGATAGGGTTGATTTGTGAAAATGAGTGATATAATTTTTTTTCAATAAAAGGGATGTTTTATTGAAATGTTTTTTGGCATGGAAAATGGTTTTCAATAAATGGGTGATTTATTAAAGTGGATTGGTATGCACTGGATTTGGTTGATTACATGTGGTTCTGACCTTGGTGGGTTATATACTTGGCATTGACATGTTTTTAATGTAGTATGGAAGTGTTGAGAATTACCAATATAAAAAGGGGATGGATAGTGGATAGAAGGGCCACCATCAAGGATAAGTGTACGGGAAGTGCCGCTTGGTGTGAATGGGTGAATGGGTTGGACGACAGCTCCACTGTTTGGATGTTATGGTTGTCATGTTGTATATTTCTTTTCAAGATGGAATTTTTGTGCTAATTTGTAAATGATGAGATGGATTGTGGCATGTTTGGTTGGCTTTCCCTTGGTTTCTTAGGTTGGATTCTATGGCGTTGTAAGGGCACGTTTGGCTTATAAAAATGGTTGCACTTGTGATTTATTTTATATAAACTTTTTTATATAAAAGTGTTAATGGTTTTATCCTATTAGAGTGTGTAGGGAAGTAATTTTGGGAAAACCTATTGTGTTTTAGTACTCACCCCCTTCTTTGGCAGGTTGGTGTCTTTTCAGATGTTGTATATCGTGATTTGGACAAAGGTAATGCATCTCCATCATTTAGTGGTGCAATGTGATGTCATGGTAGAGAATGGAGCTTGGTGTGGAGATCTGGTGGTGTCATGGCTTGTAGTGTTTGATTTTTAGATTCTACTTGTACTCTGATATGGATGGTTGTATTGGTTTTGGGTTGTATTGTGGAACAACTTGGTTGTCTTTTGGGAATACATGTTTGTGTTTGAAAGTGTATGAATCATTATTTGTTGGTCTGGTTGGTTTTTTCTTATTGGAAAATCATTCCCCAACATGATCTTAAAGACCTCAGCATTTATTTGCAGACTTTGGTGTCTTGGGAACGTCGCTTAAGGCCAAGTATCCCTCACCTCCTCCTCAAGCCAATGAGGTATGGATGGGGTGTTACAATTACCATTATATATGAATTATTCTAGATATTTTTTTTTGGAATCATATTCCCTCCACCAAACCAACATTTAAATTCCATTATGATGATAAAATATTTAAACCATCCTTGATTTTTTACTCATTAAAAAAAGAATTAAATAATTCTCATAAAATCAAAATTCACTATATGCATAAGGTATATAAACACTTCATTTCATGTGATGGATTAATATAATATTTATAACCTCCAAATTTGTAAGACTATTTATATAGATAACCAATATCATTCACCTTTATGGACATAGGGTAATACTCTAGGCAAGTATGTAGTACAACCCCCACTCCATCATCCTAGTGAGAGATTACTAAAAATAGAATTCAATTCATCACAATTATGACACCTAATATTCAATAAAGTAATTGAATAACTAAATTCTTGTTTATAAAATTAATTAAAAACTAAGGCTCATGTAAATTAAAAAATACATTCATTTTCATACCTTTCATTTAATAGAGGGATATATTTCATAGAATTAATTTGTCCTTTAAACTAATGATAACACTATTCAACATATATCAAATTCAAAACTACAAAAAAAATAATAAGGAATCATTAAATATTTTAAAACATCAAATAATTATGCATAAGATCAAATTTTCTAAACAATTAAAAAAATAAAAAATAAATATATAAAATTTAAACTTTTATCTTTACATTATTGAAATTCAATAAATATGAATATAAGTTTTTATAATCACATCAATATTAAAATTTTCATGTTCAATATTACCAAAAAAATTATTTTAAATGTATGATATTTTGTGAATTATAAAAATCCTATAATACAGTTGATATTATTTTAACATTTTATATAATGTATATGTCATATTATTAACATTAATTAGATCATTATCTTATAAATTATCAAGGAAAATTTTGAACAGCTTAAATGATATCCATATAAATCCAATTTGAAAAAAATTTATTAATTATGAATATTTCAGAATTGAAATAATTTTTTCCCATTTTATTATTTAAAATCTCTTTTACAAATTACCCCTTATGATTTATAAAGAAATTTATTTATTTATAGACCACATTTCATTGAATATTATTTTTAATAAATAATCTTTAAAATATCATCATTTAATATTTGAAGAATATTTAATAATAAATCTTTCCAAAATAAACTCTATAATTATAATCCATTTATACTTAATTAAAAAAAAATTATCAATAAAAAAATATTCTATAAATACTATTAATTATAGTTTATACAAAATTTGTAAATTATATGAATAAACAACAAAACAAAATTGGACAATTTATGTTTCCCTTACATAGTATAGGAAACATGATTGAATGTAAAATCATTTACCTTTACAAATTAAACCTGTATATAGTTAATGGTATCATTTTTCCTCCAATGTTATGGTGATACATATATTACCTTTACACCATCGCCTCCATCTATGGTTTGACTCGATTTTAATTTCATTTGATCAAGGATGATCCCTCACAATATGGTATCTTCCATTGGGGAAATATTACTTGTCATTTTTCTAGGATAATTATGTTTCCAAAATCATATTGGAAAATTTTTTTATTAATAAAACATTGGATTAGACTATATCCACGTCAATTTCATCCACATTCTGGTCATCTTATATAAATGTAAAGGCTTGATCAGATTTATATAATCCATCCTATGTAAAGGTAATACCCTATTACACTTTTGTAGCCCAGAAAACATATAGATAAGTCCTTTACTAAGAAGGAATATCCAAATCTAATTACTCTAAACTACTTATGAAAAATTTAACATTTCTTGTATGATTCCATATATCAAAATATATGGGTAACTATAATAAATCATTGGGATTTAAATGAGTCTAATAAATAAAATTTTATGTAGCTAAAGAGGCGAAAATACCTTTCTTATTGTTCCTAAGAAATATAAAATTAAAAAAATAATATATAAACATAAATGAAGTCCAGAATAAAATAATTTACCATTAAATTATTAAATATCATTAAGAAGTGGTATTATTTTGGTGAGTTTGAGGAAAATAAAAAATTGTAAAAAATATATTTCCTAATTTTATAGGCATCCATTTATCAATCGAATCACTTGTCGTAAACACTAGCTTCTCATATCTCCCCCGGTGTTATAAAACCTCGATGTTTTGTGGAAGAATAATAAAATAGATAGATGTTGCTGGGAGTTTTATTAAAGAATCAAAATACCACACACACACTTACATGACATGGTAGTGGGTTTATAAATCTATCAAGTATTCTCCATGATTTTTCATGAATTACCATAAATGTTAATAGAAATAGAGTTGAAGAATGATTAATTCAATTATCATATTCAATATTTATTCAATCCCACATTATGTAATAACTCTTGTAAAGGATATTGATGATAGTGTAGGTAGTGATTCTATCGGCTCTTGAGCCAATACAACCATCATTGGAAATGTAGAATAATATACAACATTATGTATGATAATATAAATTTTCTTAAAATTTAATAAATCATATATTATATATATTTATAAACAAGAATTTATAGGATATATATCCTTCACTATATCTATCACCCCAAACTACTCAAGGTTTGGTCTCTGAACAAAACCACCGAATGATAGGAATCATAAATTACATGAGGACTCCATCTCCCCAGTGATATCCCATGATAAAATATCTCTGTTATAGAGAAATTATGCCTTAGGATTCTCTCCCCCACTAAATATATTACCTATCACAAGAATGTTTTTTATCTATTGTGTCATAGCTCTACACACATCTCATTAGCTCATCACATTGTATCCTAGACCATGGATATCCTTCCTTTTCATAGTGAATCACATCTCTCACAATAGGGAATCTAAAATGATAATATAGATGTGTGTTGGTCTCATTTTTTCAATACAATGTCATGCTCAATAACCAAAGTTGAAACAATTACCTATATTTTTATCCTGAAATAGACATCATGGTCTAGTTATTACATTCCAGGATCCCTCAACTCTCCTAGACCCACTACCTAGGGACCGTCCCAAGATGTCATTATTGAAGTCCCCTTAGCATCATAATTATATGTCCTAAGAGAAATCTAGAAACATCACAAAGGATCCAGATCAAATAACATATGTGAGATCCCTCAATAAGGTTCCTCTCATTATTCATGAGACAAATGACAATCTCAACCATCATAAGTAATAATAATCCTATCATACCGATAAAAATATACATAGAAGACCATTCAAGGATAACTATGTCTCATATCTTACTTACAAAACTACTCAAGAATTAACACTAACACAACTGAAATAATCACCCCGTGGATATATAGTCTTTAGGTGATCCTAATCCATAGAATTTTTAAAGAGATATTATCTGATGTATAAGATTCCAAACACCATTATATCTCTTCCTCGAGGAACCCTCGGTCTTAATCAGACTTACCCAACCCCATAAAACATCCTTTAAATTGAAAATATTCCCTAAAAATGCATATATGTTTGTATTAGTGGAACAACCTACATTCATTATTGAGTTACCATCCTTTCCAATATATGTCAAGACTATCCCAATTCCATCCATTCCATATCCATGCCTACTTCAACTTATTATTTCTTACCTTATGTAAAACTACATACAAAATTAAATTTCATTAATTATATTGAATTATTTAATTTAAAACAGAGAGGAATATTCTTCCAAAAAATGAACACGCATTTTTATTAAAACTAAACCACTCTTGGCCACACATGGATGTTTTATTGCACACACACTATACTATCATGGGAAAACTACTTATATAAAATAAATAAATAAATCATTAATTACATCAATTTTAGGAAAATACCCTATAAAAATTATTGTAGCAACATAACATCATTTATATCTTGGTGAATTCCTATGTTAACCTTACCAAAATCACTCGTCACCATGCAAATGAAATCCCCATAAAAATGGGAAATTTTTACAATGATTTAGCGAAATTATCAATTAATCATTAATAAACTATACTAAAAAATGAAATTATTAAAATGATTGGAAATAAAAAAGGATTAAATGTAGTATCAAACATGATATCACTGTAAAAATTTATTTGGAACCACTCCCAATCTAAGGGTATTAAATAAGGGGGATGAGAGGAGATAAATATCCAATATGTGGACTTTTTCGAGCTCCACAACACACTAAATTGAGAAACATCCCAACAAGGAAATGAAAGAACAACTATTTCTCAAGGAACAAGAGAATACTCCCCATTAATGATGTGAACATTTGTTAATAGAATGAATTCCCTATCACCCACACATTTCCTGGTTATATTATTGTTTCATGACTTGAAATGTTCCTGATTGAGGGGACCTTACCTCAACGATCCCCATTAATAGCCTAAACTAGTTTCATTTTTTGAAATAATTCTCTGGATTAAAATAGATTTCATAATATTTCATGATCCATCCATTCAATTTAATGTATTATATTCACCTTAAATATAATAATTCATAGAGTGAACCATGGGTTACATTGTGAAGTTTTATAGGATATTAAAATATATCTATCGATTCTACTAATCCTTTATCTTACACACACTCGATCAAAAAAACATAAAACATGTCCTCATTAAAAATTGAAAAAAATGAGTTTTTTTTGAGTTTTTTTCTAGATATGAAAATAAGATTAGGAAACAAGCCATTATCCCAATCAAAAATTCAATCATCAAACAAAATTTAGTAAACCAAATTTCCATGAGGTGATATAAATTCCACACCAAAATACATGTTATTATTAAGAAAAATTTTTAGTCCACAAATAAATGTCTTTTGAACATCCATAGATATTATTTCATTGAAAACATTTCAATGATTTACTTCATAATTCCAAACTCAGTTCAACTGAAAAACTACAATAACAGAAATGGGCAATTAATTATATGCCAAGAAACCCACTCACAACACATAGGATAATATAAATTACACACTACCACAAAATTTGACATAAATACACCACAATTACTGCACTAGATTCATCCAAATGCTTATGGTCTTTCCCAATATAAGACACTTATAACAAATACCAATTCCAAGCCTGGGATACCCTTACATGGGAATGGAGTATCAAAAATTCACATCAAATAATCATCAAAACCATCAAATAAATTTCAAAAAATAATCCCATTGTGGTTTCCACCTCACATAATTTTTTTCCATTAAAAAATACTTGTTACACCTCTCATGAATGAAATTTTTAGAATGTGCTTAGCTTCACCTAAGAATGCACTACCACACTACAAAATCAAGATTCACTAACTTTTTATGTAATAAAAAAAAATTTTGAGTTCTCAAATTGGGATACAAACCTGACTATCAATATAATTATATATTTTGATCACCTAGCACCACATTATCCATCTTGTCGTCATACCTAGACCGGTTGAACCATTAATCTTACATGGACGTGAATCAACTCAACTCCACTATTATCCCAATTCCAATGCATTGACTATGAAAAACTATGCATCCAATATTAAAATATTTTTTACCAATGTAACTATATATTCGTGGATCTTCACAAACAATAAAATATTATTTATTTCTCTGTCATCTGTAGACCGATCATAACACTACCAGAACAAATTTAACAAGAAGTTCGTTTAATAAGAAACAATTCGTTATTTCACAATATAGAGTATCATTATCATCATCCATTCAATAAAAACCCTGATATTTGGTGATAATTATGCATAAAGTAATGAAAAAAATTAAAAAAACACGGACAACACACTCATAATTGAGTTCCAACAACGAAACTGTAATTTCCACTTTTCTTATCCCAATTACTATGGGTTCCCTTATTCCACTCATTGAGAACAAATAAAAAAATGTCCCTCCAAAATACATCATTGAAAAAACCCCTTTAAAAGATCAAAATATTATTTCCTCTCTTCTATAATCTCCTCACCACCACACTACCACTGCAGATTATCTCGAGATTATCCAAAACTTGCAGAATTATCATTGGACATGAAAATGACATGTCCACTGATCAAAAACACTACTATCTATTTTGAATACTCAATGTTAACCAACCACTACACTCCATTACTTCTCCACGGAAAGACTCACTAACACTCACTGTCATCCACCGAATGTTGAGTAATACATCAAAAACCCTTTCATAGATTCTGAACTTTGTTTCTACTTAGTGTCACATAAATATAATGGTTGTACATTCTTATTCAACTAGAACTCACTAACCAAATTGACAGTCTCATGTGTTAGGTAACATATAACTAGGATCATGCACATTAAATATTGATAATTTTTTAGTAAACATTATTCTCTCCCCAAAAAACATTGAATATGTCCCAATTGACCCTCACATATTTGTCATTCTGAAACCCGCAAGCATCTACATTAGATCCAGACACCACCAAAAGTGAATTAAAAACCCATTTGTGACTATATCAAAATAATACATGTCACTAAAAAAGATAAATACAAAGGAGAAAGAATCTTCAATTCTTTCCTCAAATCATTTCTCATACATTTAATTAATGCACCAACCTTATCAAGGGCCTTTATACATCCCACAAATGAAGGGACTATATAGACCCCAATGAAGAATGGCATACACCATGATCCACTAAACCTACTATCACAAAGATATAAAATGTTATAGGTGAGTACAATTCCAACAAATAGTTTTACTGGAAGAATTTATATATTTATTTTTGTATCATTAACCAACAAGACATTGTCATAGGTGAAAATAATCCCACACACACACATGTCATGTGAATCATAATGGCCCAATATATTTCATGAATGCATGACTCTTTTCAATAGTCAAAAATGAAATCCCATATATAAAAGCTCTATAAAATTATTCATATTCAATTAAAATATCATCAACAACTATACAATTCATGAAAAATAATACTTGTACCACTTGTAGGCTATAATTCCCATTGGAATTGTGTTGATGATGTGATCTTCCAAGGTTCATCTCAAGATTCAAAAAAAGTCCTTTTATACTACTATTCCATATCACTGAAGAGTATAAAAAATACATTTTCTAATACCAAATTATGATTCCCCACACAAGAACCACCATCAGAGATAGAATACCACATAGCCTTAAACATTCATCCCTATACACTAGAGGAGTCAACAATGTAGTGGTCATAATCAATACAATAGGGTGTGTATTCCCATGAAGCATAGTAAAAAAATATAATGGAAATAAATAAACAAATTACATCACATAATAAGTGTACAAATAATAAAATAACAAATTATATATCAAAGGTATTATATGTATACATACATATCATTGGTCATTCAAGAATATATCAATAAAGACTCACTATGATGATTAAATATACAATTAATAATGTAAACAAAAACATATTACTGACCCCACTAATATCTGCATGCCTTTTTACTCCCCTTGTATCCAAATAACCCACAATGTCCTCTATCCTCACACAACCCACATATTATAACGAACCTCAAATCATAAATAAAAAATTCATGTGCACTAGGGTGCCCATGTAAGGCATGAGAAATATAACATACTTGGGGCTTAAAAATTTCATCTTGTATATGTTTTTTTATATATGTATTCATGAAAAAATAAACACATCACATATATGTGTGGATTTCAGGTTCATACTAGGCCACCACAACCCTCGACGCATCTGAAAACCATGTGAAAACTTCGAAATCAAAACATCCAATCACAGATGCTTCAACACCATTCAAAAATCCACCTCTCCAACTTGTAATATTATTATATTTTACTATATTTATATCCCATACTCAAATATGTAGGGTATGGATTTATCGAAACTAAGACCCATTTTTTGAAGGTACAAGGAATTGTTAAGATCCTACATATCTACCCACTAACAGATATATCATCTTAGGGGACATATCTTGTAAATAACCCCATGTTACAACTTGTCCCATTATTATGATGACCTGAGAATATTTACATAAATATAGTTACATTTTGGATAAATATTCAATACATTTAAAAATATAAATTATTGGGGAAAATAATGTTTTAGATTATTTTGATACTAGACACATAATCAACTTAATTTTAAATTATCTTCAATATATCCCAAAATATTATTTAATAATATTCACCTTATTATAAATTTAATTCTTAAAACCCTTCTACATCAACTAGGGAAAATATAAATATAATAAAGGGAGACCTTAGAATCCCAGTAAGTGTAAACATGATATATTACAATAAATGATCATATTTTAGGATATGATAAAGATTCGTTATACAATCATAATTATAACCTATAAAATTTATACCTAGTATTTCATATATCAGAAATCATGATTCATTGTATTAAGAATTATTATTTTTAAATACATGAGTCAAAAAAGTAATGAATCGTCACTAATCAATCATGATCTATGAAAGAATATATATACCTATGAATATGTAATAGGAATTTTGTGGCACAATCATAAGAATATACAATATTTTCACTATTAAAGGACACACAAAATTATATAATATTGTGAAAATTACTATAGTGGATTATGTTCACTCCGGATTTCATCATTTTGATAGTAATGGTTAACTCCTAAGACAATAATATTAGAAATATCCCCTACCTAAAATGGGTGCACTCCCCATTATTGTCTATATTATCCAATAATCTTTTTGTCATTTCCCAATTCATTACTTGAAATTATATTATCACAACATCCTATAATAAAATCCGTACATATGTTTTGCTCAAATTCATAATAACATTTTTCATTTAATCAAAGAATAACCCATGGAAGTGAAATTGATTTCCTAAAATCCAATCATCAAATAATCCTAATCAATATAGAGGGAAATAACATAGATATATCATTGTATGATCATTCGAGTGAATAATATAAAAAATAAAAGGATATTGATCTTTTATAAAAAAAAAATTTAAATGTATATCAAAATATTTCTATGAAAATGGAGGAAAATATCATTTTCCTTCTATATCATTAAAAAAAATAATTTATAGAATTTGGGGTGATTTTTTTAAATATTAAAAAAATTAGGCTAATAAATAATGAAAATAGAATCCATAATTGTTGAAAAATAAATTTTCACACACCGTTAAAACAAAAATTCATTGTATAATTCATGTAAAAATGTAAAAAGTAACCCATTAGGAAAATGATATTATAATTAATGTAATACATTGATAATAAATTAAAATATTGAAAAAATGAGAATTTATAATAATTTTATCATCTAAATAATTATTCATTTAATGTTTTTAATGAACAAGAAATGAAAGAAATTTTTTCTTGACCAAATAGGAATGAAAGTTTACTTTTATTAAAAATATTTTCTGGATCATTTATAGTAAAAATGATAGGAAAATTATGATTAAAACACGAAACACTCATAAATAACATGAATATATGAAAATATATGTTGTTTAAATATAATAGGACACATATTTATTCTGACCAAAATATAAATATAACCAATCTTTATTATAAAATAGATTCTGAAATAATTCCATGATGGTATTGTACCATTAAAATTAGAAACAATAAAATGTGAACAATTTAATCAAAAAGTCTAAATACCATGAATAAATAATAATTTAGGGTATAACATATTAAATTATAATTATATAGAATATGTAAATTAAATGAGGTGGATAATATAAAGCATGTATCATTAAAGTGGAAATGAGATGAAATTACCCTTACCTCAGGTCGCAACATTCATCTTACATGTTATTATGATCATATATATAATAGATTTGGATTTATTATATATTTATACTTTTAATATAATATAAAAATAAATCATAATTTCCAATTACACATTTATTATAAAATTTTCATTTAAATCAATATTCAGGGTGAAAATGAGTCTCATTTCTATGCATGATTAGGTTCAACGATTCCGATCATGTCACCTGTTTCAGAATTTAATAATATAAAAAATATAAAATCATTTTATAATTATCATATTATTTCATTGAATGTAATGTTATAATCTTTTTTGAAATCAAGTTATGTAAAATGAATTACATCACTTTGTTGAGACAATAGTACATACGTACACACTAGTATGTTTTCATTTTTTAGTTTATTGGAATAATAAAAGATAAATGGTGATATATATTTATATAATAATAATATTATAAGTAACATATATATTCATTAAACTCATCCATATAACCATACTTGTATTGAGTACATGGAAAATGATTCACATAGCTTCATGTAGGTGGTAGTCCACACAAACACCAAAATTATGCTATTATTTATCATATGGTTTATTGATGGTACAAAATGTATTTAAAATAACATGAAAATATTTAAATTTAGTAAATATAATTTATTATTAATTTAAATATGGTAAAAGAATATTTTTAGTATGAATAAGAATAAAATTAATATAATAAGATTCAGTGAAGATTATTGTCTTTTAAATGATAACCCTCATTGCATATTTTATTAACAACCCTTGGGATGATACTTTTTTAGATCCATAAAATTTGGTATGTGGATAAATAATTTTATATGATATTCAAGAGGGTATTTTCCCTACTATGGGTCTTAAATTATGTTAATAAGTGAACATATAATGTGTATTTTTATATGAGTGGAGGGAGGAAAACTTTTAAATAGATAAAACAATAAATTATAATAATTTAAAATTTATATGGAATTGTAACCAAACAAAAAATTATTATAAATTATCAAATATAGTTTTGAAATATCATTAAAAAATTAAATTTAGTGTAGTTTAATGGATATTTTAAAATAAATCATATAATTTTCCAGCCTAGTAATAATGTTTAAACCTTTACTGAGGTGAATTTTTTTACAGTAGTTACTATATATTATGATGAAAAATGAAAGTGGAGTCATTAAAAAATTTAAATGTAATAATTCCAAATATAAAAAACTCATCAAATTCACTAACTATAAGCTTCGCAGAATAATTTTAAAATAACAATGAAAAATACAATGAAAATCATTCTTAGAAAATTGAACTTTGAAGCATTAAACAATATTTATTCTCATTCCTTGCCTCATTATAATTATTAAATTTGAATTAAAATAATTAATTGAATATAATATCAAATTGTTTTTCAAATATAATTCATATATAATGATAAATATAATTTATTATGATAATAACACATTTAGTTGATAAACCATGATTTTTTCTGAAAAAACAATTACATTACATTTTCAAATGATTTAATTTTAATTTATAACTAATTGATAACAAATGAATTAATTTTAAAAATTTATAAAAAATAAATTATCATAATATTTTTGGTAATATTAATTCCCTATAATCTATCAATTATGTTACAACTACCACATTTAACAATAACATTCAAATATTATGTCACGGATTGTGTAAACTAAGCGTTTCTTGTAATGTAAGTTATCAAATTAATATTTCTTATTTCAAGTTAAATATATCATAAAATATCAAGGTGGTATATTTTATCCCCTTATATTAATTTATTCTTCATTATTCAATCACTCTAATATGAAACAGTAAGGATACTTCTACCTCATAATATCCTTGAGTTCCCATGCAGCTTCACCAAATTTATTGTTTCACCAAAAAATTTAACCGGTCAGTTATGTTTTTAAATATAACATTCAATTGTAAATTTAGATTCTACATTAATATTTATTTATAAGATAAATCATTCTCTAGTGTTATTACCAATAATATTAGTACATATGAAGGTTAATTTATGTACTTCCTCGGGAGAAATACCCTGAAAAATCATGTACGTGAGATATATTTAGTGGAAGACCCTGATATAAGAAATAAAACTAATATAATCAAGAATTTTAAACTAAAAATTATATACATGATTCGTCATTCCATTTATTGTAAATAACCCAAACCTCTTCTAGGGATATATTTATAAGAATACCATATCACAAAATTCATTCTCTTAATCTCATTGTTAATTTCCCTAAAATATTTTTATCAACTATGACATGTACTGAGGTGCTTCTAAATGACATTAAAATTATCTATAATTTTTTCTTCTAGTTAATGTCCCAATATGTTTCGTTAGTACTTTTTATAATAAAAATTGATAGTTATTCACTTAATACCATATAGTTCATTATAAGTATCCATCTGAACAATTTATTGAAAAATATTGTTTTTGTATGAAAATTAGAAAATATACTATAGTTGATCCCAACCATATTTGAATTCCGTATAACATTATCTCAAAATTTCATTTAGGGTTTGAATATTCCTCTTAGATTTTCCATTTTTCTGAGAATGACATGCAATAAAATGTTTCATCGTCTTGTTCAAATCATGTTAAAGACTTCTCTAGAACAATGAGGTAAACCTCATATCTCAATAAAAAAAATATAAGGATTGTAAATCCATGAAACCATTCCACTTACATACCTTATTCTATAATGACATGATCTAGAGATAAATTTTCTCTCATAGTAATAAAATCTTATTTTTTATATAGATCTACTATAACCTTTATAAAAAAAATTTAATTCTATATTTAATATAGAGTCTAATGATAAAATAAATAGTAATGTATTTCCATTATCACTTATGTATGGGGAATTATTATAACATCCCCTTATAATTAAATATATTTTCCATTGATTTTTATCATTATTAAAAATTAATTATATACTTTCCAAAATCACTTTTAATTTTTTCCCAAAATAAATTCTATTTCCGAGGGATGTACATCTTCACACATCTAGGATGAATACATAATGACGAACTGTGATCTTAATTCAACAAAGCCATCTTTAAATATTTCATTAATGGGACACATAATCAGTTCCTGACTATATCACTCCATTATAATAAGGGTTTAACGCATTAAAATTACCTATAATCATATACAATTAATATTATCCTTTTGCACATATTTAATCCTCAAATGGTTGTATAGTTGAACTTTCAGCTGAGAAAGATATGTTATTTATCAATTCATTATTATTTCAAGGTCAACCCTATGAAAATAAATAAGTGTTATATATCATTCAATCCTAAATTTAGAGAATCTATAATGTTCTTTTGTCTTAATGAAACTTACACCTTTTTCACCATCCTATGGTTTAAATGTACTGAGTAAAAATAATTTTAAATCAACTCTAACCAAATCCTATGGAATATATTTAAATCTTTCCATGTAAATATATAGTTAAATATTTAGTCATTAAAAAATATATATGTATATAATATTTTTACCATAAATATAATTCCTCAATATGATTCATGTAAAATATTCAACTTCCAACTACAAAACATTATTTTATTAATATTTCCCATGAATTCCAAATTAGCATGAGGTCTATGAAATATATATATAATTATTCATGAGTACATATCCTAATCACTTTTAATTTATCGATATATATAAAAAATCCTCTTCATTGGTAGTAAAGTGTGGAAATTGGTTCACTAATTAAACTTGTCTACAATTCCTTGAAATTCCAATTACATTTATCTATTTGAATGAACATGTATCAATTTAATGAGAAATTCATTGTCTTTTTAAATAACCATGAGAAAATTATCATAACTCATCATTATTATCTATAAATAAATAAAAATATTTATTTTTTTCATCATGGATGGTATGGGCCATTATTCAACAACTTATATATATGAAGGACACACCAATACACCCTAACGTGTAAATACATGACACGTGAATGAAACATCCTATAAAAAAAATTAATATTGTCTAATTTTTTCATAAAACTCTTTATTCCTAATCTTCTAAAACAAAATCCTTAAATGATCATATTGGCCTTAATTTATCTTAAAATATATATAAATATATTCTATAATGATTACAACAATCTATTTTAGGTAATAAACAACGATGCTTTTTGTTAAATTCATGAAGATAAAAGGGGAATTGGTATGTATAAATAGCATTTTTATAAATTCATAATTAATATACATTGTATTTATGTTTTTATTGGGTATATCCACCATCATTGCACTAAATTGATGATATCGAAATCAAGGTCAGTCTTGTAAAATAATTGATCTATGTGTAATTGATTAAACACGTCCTTTATAGGGGATAGATGAAACCTCTTATTGATAGTGATATTTTTTTGTTCTTGATAATCAATAAAAATAAAACATTGTATAATGTCTTTATAAAAAATAATATCTTCACCATAAAGTGATGCACATGGGAATATGAATCACTTTTCTATATTATTAGGGATATACTTCATAAATTCTTGTAAGTCATTTATGTTTATTCTACACACTGTCTTTTGAAATAGGTCTACCAAAGGTATTAGTTATATAGAAAACTAAACATCATGACTCATGTGAATATTAGTAATATATTCATAGAATGTATCTTCATATTCTTAAATAATAGTATTATCTTTAATTTTGAGTTTGTTTCTAACCCTTTGAGAAAAAAAATGCTCATGAATATGATGTATGACCAGTACAATGGATACAATTTGCATTTTATGTTCATATTTATCCTCACACTAAACTATGATCATTTATTAATTCGGAATATAAAATTTTCCGTACATTATTTAGAAATATATATGGTATCATTCTAAAAAAATTAATTCCATTATACAAATAACATCAAATTTATCTAGAGGGAAACTCTCATGATTTATAGGGTGAATATTCCAATAAACATCTATTTAATATGAGATTTATACTTAAGATACTATCCTCATACCAATAATATTTAGAATATATAATTAAATATCTAATTTTTAAGATTAGGAGATGATATAATTATATAATTATTATTATATAAATGAGTGGGTAGAAGTTGAATAAAATAAGACACTTTTAGTACTTTAGAGGAAATTCGGTGTTCCATTCAACACTTTATTCTCATGGCCCACTTCAAATACTGTGATCACGTGAGATTTTCCTTTATCTTTTGGAATTAGAGGTTTTTTATTGTAATTATCAACATTAAATGATATATTTGGGAAATATTTGGTATAATTATGATAATCATTGCAATTATAGAATTAGTTTGTGGTTGGTGATTTCATCTTGAATTTCTCCCTATTATTTTCATTTTATTACCTATTTACACCTATTTAGAAATTATATTCTAGTTGGATATTCATTCAACACATGAATTATTTCAAATCTCCCTTGGAGATATTCCACTATTTCTTCTTTCCATACCTCTAAAAAATGAAAGATTCATTTTCTTTACTCCATCTGTTTTATTATTAGAACTTCATTAATGCTTTATATTTATATTCATATGAAAACCATAATAATTATGGTAGTCTCCATTATTAATTTAAACTTTTATAGAAAATTTAATTACATAATAGTTGTCACTAAAGTAACTTATTTATATAACCATTCATATACATGGTCTAAATCCACTAAAGAACCAATTTATTCTTTTAGTGTTAATGAAAATGGTTGAAGCACACCTCCAAAATCTTCTAAAATATTCCATGTATATACCAATAGATTAATCATCCATTGGATTAAGCTCACTTAAATCAATTTCCATTTTTGTTTGAATATTTTGTGTGATTTACTTATTAAGAAATATAATATCTAATCCATCACATTCCATTGATTCAATTTCTACCACTTTCCTTGAATTCCTAACATGGTTCCACAATATTCCTGATTCACCTTCCAAATGATACACTACATCGACAATTTTTTCATGGTATCATACCTTTAAAATGGAAAACTATTTTTCAGTGGAACTAATACTTTTCTCATAAACAATTAGATTAAATGACACACTATAATAAGGGGTATATTGGGTCATTATAGAGTCAATGATTTTTTGGTACCACATTTTCATATTAAAGGCCATTATAATTCATGGAATGAGGGAGTTTCATGAGAATACCAACATATATTTCATTCTAACTCGTATACAGTTTTGTTTTTCAAGAGGACAATCCATGAATTTTTATTCAAATAAATTTTTAATAGGATCCAAATAATTCAAAACCATTTTCTAAAACCAAAAAGTTTAATTTAGACCAAAATATATAATAATTAGTGTGAGAAATCATTTAATAAAGAAAATAATTCGTGATATTTTCGAAATTAAAACATTTATTATCAATAGAATACATTTTTAGGTTAATTGTATATCAATTTCAATTAATTGTTAGTTTTTTTACATTGTATTATTATATTTTCATATAATAATCTCTAAAAAAAAGATAAACCATTTTTTGATACAAACATGGGTGACAAGATCATAATATACTGAAATATAACATCATTTAATATGAATATTCAATACATATCATAGTAATACATCTCTTGGGACTCTAAGGGTTTTTTTTTGAGAATAGATACATAATTATCTTAAAAAATAAATTAAATTAAATTTATCTAAAAAATTTCTCCTTTAATATTACCCCTAATAGAAATTTTATAATAAATCATTTATTCATAACTTGGTAAAAATGGAAATACACTATATGGTGACCTTATATAAATGGTATGTGTAAATAATGAAGATAAAAATCTCTGATAATTTTAAATCACAATATATGTATAAGGGTATGATATCGTGATTATAAAATGCAATGTTCAGGAAAAATATTTCATAGATCAGAAATCATGATATATGGTATAAAGCATTACTATTTCAAAAGGCCACTATCTAAGAGTGAGGAGTCTTCATTAATCAATCATGTTCCATGAGAGCATACCATAAGAAAAAAAATTCATAGAAATTATGTGGAATAATAATAATAATATAAAATAAATATATTAGAAAAGGCTTCCCACCAAGACGATAGAAGTAAAATAAGCCCCATAGTGAATTGGGTTCACTCATTATTCCATCATTTCCTTGGCTTATGATTGATTCCAAGACTTTCATAGTTGAAATAGTCACTCACTGAACTTGAATCAATCCCAATTATAGTCAATATTATCTCAATAAAAATTAACCATTACCCAATGCATAAAAGTGATTAAATATATCAACACATCAAAAAACTAAATCCATTCATATTTTCGCAATAATATCATAAAAACTTCTATAAATTCATCAAAAGATAACACAATAAAATAAATTTTGTTTTACAAAAATTTAATCATCAGACAATCATAATAAAACTAGGGAAATAAATTGGATTAAATCAATAAATCATTTACCTAGTGGAGAATATGAGACATAAATATTTATTTACATTGATAAAAATTAGGGTAAAATTTCATATTAACATTTCATTGAAAACATGGGAGAATATTATTTTCCTTTGTTATCAATAAAACAAAAAAATTCATGAATATTGATCAAAATATATTATTTAGAAATAAAAATGGAGACTCTTTTATATAGTATTCAATAAAAATGGGCCTATTGTTGGTAAAATAATTTTAATGGGTAAACAATAAAATGAATACTGCTTTATCTATTTTAGTAAATAGACAAAAAGTACCTATTTTGGGAAAATATATATTCATTTTTGGAATTTGAATGTAATGTCAAATATCAGGGAAACTAATGTAAATATTAATTTTATAAAATAAAGTAACATTCTTGGAAATTTATTAAATAAAGCGGGCATAGAAGAAAATGTTATTTAACTAATAAGGAAGAAGGTATACTTTTATAAAAAAACATTTTCTTGATCATTTTATTCACCAAATAATGGTAAAATGGTAAAGAAATTTAGAAAAATCCAAATAAATATTATAAAATAAAATATATGGGGTTCATTTAGAATATTTCATATAATTAATTCAATTAAGGTTTATTCATAACCAATCTCAATTTATAATGTGGTTGGGAAATAAATCTTTAATATATGGGTAACTTTTGAATAAAAAACAAAACAATTTGAAAAAATAAATAAATAATATAATACCATGAATAGAGGAAAAATATTGTTATAAAATTTCAAAGTTCTAGTATATACACCCTGAAAACTAAAATAGGTTCTTAATGTAAAACATGTCACATAAAATTAGAAATGAGGGGAAATTTTCCTTACCAATGGACCCTCCTTCCTTCAAACATGTTCTTAAGATCATTTATATTAAATTTAATTTTATAATAAATATATAACATAATTATATTTATATTTTCCATACAATTTGAAATTCTCTCATAATTTTCAAATTACCATTTATTAACTATTTTTCATTAGAATAAACATTTGGGGGAAAACGAGTCATTTTTCCATTGATTTCTTTTTTCAATGGTTCCAGTCCATGAACATTGTTTATGGTTTCATTATAATTAACATATAAATAATATTATAATTAAAATATTAATTATCTATATTCACTTTAATAACTATTCATATTTTTTCAATAGAAAAATGACTTACATCAATCTGTGGAGATTGTAATGCATACGTACATATGCGTAATGTTTTCATTATTCGAAAATGAATTAACTAAAGATTAATATTATAAAATTTTAATATAGGAATAATAATATCATAAATATCATATTTATTATTTATAAATATCCACATTACCATCCATGCATGGATTAAATGATAAAATAATCACATCACATCATAGAGGGGTTAGTCCTCAATTATGGAAGAATGAAATTATCAATTATCATAGGATAAAAAGATGGTAGAAAACGAATATTAAATAAATTTAAACATATTTATGTGTAATATATATTATTATTTCATCATGTTAATACGGTAATGTAATATTTTTAAGAGGTAGAAGAAAAAACAATCTTAAAAGGATTCATAATATTTTATTACATCTTCTTTCAAAAATATGTTTTTTATTTCATCATTTTAACCCTTTGGATTATCTTTTAAGAATACCAACACCTTTTGTATGTGTCAATAGATGTTTATAAATGATTTTGGTAGGTATTGGTTGAACTATAGGGCTCAAAAGTTTTGAATAATGGAAGGGAGAACGTCCTCTTTTAAAAGAGATATGTAAGGAATACATGTAAATTCTTCAAAAATTAAAATATAATAAATTATTACTCATATAAATGTCATAAAAAATGAAACTAATATTAAAATTTAGGATATTTCAATATACTATTTTCTTCAACCACTTTTGTTTTTAAATTTTCACCTATATTTTAAACGTACATTTTAGTTTAAACACATATTAACCGCTATTAACCTAAATCGAGGTGAAAAATATTTAACATACGTACTTTTATTTATGAAAAAACTAAAAGTAAAATAAATAAAAAATTTTGATACTATTATTAAAAATAGGGGAACCATTTTATCAAATTCAATTATTATATGTGGCATTAATTTGTTATTTATAACCATTAAAATGAAATAAAAACCATTTTTAGAATAAAAAACATATTTAAAAATAAAATTTGAATTTATTCTCATTTGATGCATTTTAATAACCATAAATTTTTAATTAAATATTTTACGAAATATTTTATCTACACAATTCATACTTATTATCCATATATGTATATATCTCTATTTATTTTATTAAGCTAAAAACACAATGTGTACATATAAGCTGTTTTTCAAAAAACATATTTACGTACTATCAAATAATTATATTTTAATTTATAATCATTTTATAACAAAATAATTTATATTATTAATGTTTAAAAAAACATTTTCATAATTTATTTTGGTTTATTTATACACTCCAATATAATGGCTCAGTGATAACTATCACATCAAATAAAAATATTTCACTAGTATATCATAGTTTTCATAATCTCGATGATGTGTGTATGGAATCCTTTAAAAGATATAAAACATATTTAAAGATATATATATCAATAAAGGTAATTCTCTCATGAGTGCTTCATAGCTATAACCTAGGCCTACTCAAGTTAAGGTCATCAATACAATCCACTCATGTAAAGGTCAAATCAGGCATATGTGGATTATATCTCTCACATGATAGTCCATACAACACCAAATAACTCATGGAGAGGGTATTAATTAGGATATTCTACCCCATTGAATCTATTTCCTAAAAACACATGAAATACACATATATTCAAAGATATTCACACATCTAATTGGATCATCACATCTCATCCCATCCCCTAACAAGAGTCCCACATCACACTGTATCACATCATGACCATTAGGAAATCCTACAGGATTTCTTTATACACAACCATTTTTGGGTTCAACTGTAAAATCAATTGACTATCACCCATTAATGAAAAGAAAACCCAATGGTCATATAGTAAACCAACACCTAAGGTTCAATCCAACCACAAAATTTTCATCAAAACTATTTTCCCCACTACCATGGGACCATCCTATACAATAACACCCAACGTCCACCAGGAATATAAATTACAATTGATAAATAACCACACATCGCACTACTAGGTCCCATGTCACATCTCTTTTGAGTGATCCGTTCGACTGTCACTTTGAGGAAGCCCCTCTCAACGATACACATCACATCCTCTAAGAATCATCCCACTCATAAAGGTATCTATGTTCTAATACAACACACAAATGGTTTTCACCCACTATCGGTGATATGAGAGGTTATCTCACCCATCATCACTAGTACCAATACACTCATGCCAATCCAATTACCCATTAAAAACGGAAAACATTTCTGTTTTATAGGAAATGAAAAATAGAATAAATTTTATATTTTGGTTTGGGATTCCCATTATGAGTAAGATTATAATTTTACCTTACAATATGTTATTATAAGTATTATATAAAAACTCTATTGGGAACAAAATTTGGCACCTTCCACTTCACAAGAGTTTGGTGAAATTTTGTGTTTTTGGAATTTAAATGGAATACGTTATTTTTAATTAATCAGATATCATTTATTCATGCTTGTTCAAAGAGTGAAATATTTAAAACATAGTACTATATTGATATTTTTTATATTTTTATTGAGTTCATAATTTTATTTATTTCATGGTGAGCTAAAACATCATCATGGGAGCTGAGAACTGGCCCATGACCCATTTTATATTCATTTAGTTTTCTTTTTTCTCTTCCCCCCCATTTACTTTTTCATTTTCCCTCAGATAAATTATCTTCTAACCTACACCCCAATAGGAATAATTCTTGTCATGGACAAGAAAGGGAGAGTAAAAGGAGTGTGGAGGGGTTTTATAAAGGTTTCATTGTAGAGATTTTGGGGATCCAGATCATGATTGTAGTGAATTTCATTCCTGGAACCCGGATAAAATGATGTATAGATTATGAGAACACATAATATTTTATTAATTTATTTATATGGATTATTGATTAGGGTTACATAGTTTTTGAGTTTATAAAACACAATATAGAGGATCCTTGGGGGGTTAGTTGGGTACTCGGCCAAACACCACGCGACAGGGTACCATTTACATGTTGGACACATGAATTGAGCTAATGGGAGATTCAAGACAAGTTGTGTTATAAAAATGATTTTGGAACCCATGTGGGGTACATGGACATGTGATTTGGTAAAACCAAATTTGGGTCACATTACATGTAGGTATAGTGTATGTTATTTATATAAGAAAAGTGTATACTGATTAGAATTTGGAAGACGACCAAGGAGACATGTTAGAGGTACATACCATATACAAGAGTTACACATAATGTACTCCCTTATTAGTTGTCTTTTGTCTTTTTTTTCACCTATGAGTTAAAATAAGACAAATGAGGAGTCCATTATTAAAATATTTCTTTGAAAAACATGATTATTTAACTATATTTTTTTATTTGGTATTATATTGGATGATTTAGGGAGATTGAGTTATGATATTGAGGTTCTATTTCCATTAATTATATCCTATGGTCTCCAAAGAGAGGGAAATTAGATGAGACCAATATGAGAGTCAATAGAAAGGTTGGATGATGTGGAATGGGTTTTACAAGTTTCTATATTTATGTTATCATGGGAGAGTCCTTAGATAGTTGGACTAGGTTTCAATATGAGGTGATGAATTTTATGGGAGTGATGAACCATTTTTTCATTATAAGTGACTTATCCTAGGTGGATGACCTTATGATCTTTTGGGGATGGGTTGGGTGAGTGGGATAACTAAATGGTACCATATAACTAGGATTTTATGTTATCTATCTCCTGATACCAATAATTAAGTGGCATAACCCTTGAGGCCATGAAACCATTTTATGTGTTTTAATTTTAGTGATGTCCATGTTACCCAATTATATTGAATAGGAAATTGAGAATAGTTTATGACCGAGGACACAATGAATGATTCCAATAAAAACATTCTTGAAAAGAAGACCAATTTTTATTTCAGATTGGTTGACCATCCCTAATCTGTTACATGTGGATATGGGTAGAGGGGCCTGTTATTATCACCATTGAACCCAAACATGCACATGATCCCAGTGGGTCCATGATGATGGTGAATATAATTTAATTTAAACTGACCATTGATATATTTTTAATCTATTTTTATATGATATGTTATTTCATATGACGATTGTAAATCAATTGAATGTCCTTGCACTGTTTTTATTTACAGGGATTCTCGAGAATCAGTTATTAACAAGGTTATGTTCCTGTGATTCTCAGGGTGTTTAGGATCTATTTACACGGTGTATTAGAGGAATATTCCCAGGTCAACTAGTATCTAATGATTTAGATGATGTGTTAGTGGTATCATAGAGATGTTACATAGGTTCCAACATTAGAAAATGTGTGTCCATGTATACACTAATTCCTAATATGGTAGGGATTCATTTTTTAATTTGATACTATTGTGGATACCAGAGTGTTAGGATTTTAATATCTATACCACTAGACTATTGAAATTCATTGGACTCCAAGGATTTGAATGGTACTGTGAGGTGCCATGTGGGAATATATCCCTACGAATGGTTGTTGGAAACCACTAATGAGAATATTGGATCCCCAAGATTGATTCCCTATGATACCCCTATGATCAATTGGATGAATTATTAGTTTTTTGGATGAGGATTCATGAGATATTTTATTCCTATTTGTTTGATCATGGGATTCAGGTATTTCATTCTATTTTATTTTATGGGTCACCCTCATTCCCAACAAGATGTGTAGGATTTCATAGTTTTACTCCCTCCTAAGAATCAGATGTGATATATAAATTTTGAATAACTATGTGATACCATATGGTTCATCCTAAGGACATGAGGATGAGGAATTATTAGTGATTTAGTATGGGTTTCTACTCATTATTAGAGATGTTAGCCTGTGAGTCCTGGATATTCAGATAATGTTTTCAAGGTTATGAACAATCTATGTGACACATTAGTACTATCCGAGGAAATTTTGAATTATCAGGGTAATAAACCTATGTATTGGTGATGATTATTTGTATTGGGATGAATAATATGAGGAAAACCATTGAGTGGTAATGTTAATTTCATTTAATTGGTCTCCAAAACATTATATGTGTCATTCCAACATATAGACAATTAAGGTATGGTTGATTTGTGTTGTGTACTTGACTATAGATGAAGTATTATTTTTATTTATCATCATTAGAGTTATTTAAAATCTAAGACGAGAAAATTAAATGTTCTTGAACATATTAAATCATATTATAGTATCACCGTTGAGGATGGCCTAATGAGATTTACTCTCACCCCCTGTATATGCACCTTAGTGTGCATGTATAAATTACTTCTACAATTATTTTTACTATATGGAAAATAATATAAGGTAGTGTTCCCTTACTGTATGATCAAGTGTGATTGCTAATGTGTTGTCATATGATTAGGATGGTGTTTCTTGAGAGGATTTTACAGAATTTGTTCTACGTATGACTCATAGTTGGAAGAGGATCATTGTTATTTTATTTTGAGTTAATTAATTTCATATGTGTTTCCTGACTAGAAGGTGCCCAATTATTATATATAGAATTACTGTATGCTCTAGTTATTACATCGACGTTATGTTTTATTATTATTTATACATACATTGTATATTTTTGTTTATGTAATTATGTGGATGTATTTAGTTATTTGACCATTACTACAAAATATGATATTGTGGTATAATATTAAAAATGTTACTCCATAACCCTCACTGCTAGTTAGAATCCTATTGAATTTTAGGATTATTGTCTTAGGTCATGTGGTGAATTGGTTCCTTGAACATGTTGAGTGGCTTCAAGATCAGGATGTTACAAATTTGTATCATAGAATTTTCCATTCATCTAACTTACAATTTTCAGACATGATATTAAGAATATAGGAAATTTCTGGAGCCTATGATGAATATCAGGCTGGACTATCATGAGATAAAATTATGATAGGATGTATGAGATCTCCATTTATAGGATTGATGTTTTTTATTTTTGATTTTATGTTTGAAAATATTTTTCATCTCTTTTGATGTATATTCTATTTGTGGAAGATAATTTTTATGTGGTATTTTTGGATATTGTCATATTTGAATGAATCTTGTTATTAGGATTGTCTCTTAATCCATTGAGTTAATAGTAATTTGTGCCCCCATCACTCTCAACACATTGTATTCCCATGACATTTAGGGTCTTGTATTTTCACTTTTATATTATATGATTGTATAATGTCTTTATTATGTTACAAATTTCTATAGATATGTTTTACCTAATCTATATATTATGAAATTATAATCCATTAGAATAATATATATACATATAAACATTGTCTTCATATGACATATCATATGGATCCTATGGATGGATGATTGAAGGTGGTGTAGATGATCAATTTACATGGTTCTAGGGATTTGTGGTGACATTAGTAGGTTTATGTAGTCATTTGATGCATTGATGATCAATATATCATGTGTTTTTTTAATTATAGAATGTATCACAAAAAAATTATATGGTGTGTTAAAATATATATTGTAATTTATTTCTACATAACTAAGATAATGGTTGTTGTTTCTATTGGTAATGATCATCTAAGATAATGTCTTTAACAGTGGAGACTAATTATATTATAACTCTTGAGGGGCAGTCTCATATGATGATTCTTAGTGAGAATTAGTGTCGTAAAAAGATGATTACTTTGCATATGGTTTCCAAAATCTAGGTTGTATAAAAATATTTAGTAGTCGGTTGGGGATTTTGGTTTTCATGGTTTTTTTAGATAATAGTTTGGATGATTTCCTTGCAGGACCTACTGATCTTTGGATGTGGATAAGGATAGTGGTGACATTAATCTTAATTATATGTGAATATAACCTTTGAGAGGGGATATCCCATAAATGTAAACACCCCTAGAGTTTTTTGTTAAAACACACATTGAATTCCTTGTGTTTTGGAGTAAAATCACATGTACTATTCCAGTTATTATTTGAGGTTGTTTTTTAATGGAATGTTCATTTCTATGGATATCACACATGACCTTTGATATTTAAGGAATATTAGTCTTAGTGGGTAAGATCATCATGACATGGATAGAAAAAGGATAGAGGATAATTAGGTTTGTAATATCGGAAATAGAGTTATAACTGATTTAAGAAGGGATGTGATGATAATGCACTCACATATTGAAACTGACCAATGTGATGATCATGGTAATTTGTTTAATCCAAGTTAACCTTGGTTATAAATTCATGTATCTTGTGATTTTGAATTCATGTGAGATGTTCATGGAGGTTAACTCATTATTATGGTGAAAAGTGGTGATAGGTGTGGATTTTTTGGAAAATCATAGTTTCAAGAATTCATGTGTGTGTGGGTTACGAAAAGTGTTGGTTGGACAATTATTGAGTTAGTTATATTTCTTTGGATATTGTAGAAAACATGAGTAGTGTATCCATATTGTACCATTTGAGATCGATGGTAAAGATAGAGTGTAAGAAAAATCATTTATTGGGGAGTGCACTAGTGTTTTGACAGATGTGGTGACCCTCATTTTTTAATTCAGTGACAATTTTAGATGAGGATTCCAATAGATGGGAATGTGTAGAAATTTATGACTGGAGTGGTTCATAGGCACGACAATGTTTTTTCCAAATCCAAACACTGTGTCTAGTGAATGGTGGTTCATGTGTTATATTAGTCAGATTTTAACCTTTTAATGGGTGATAAGGACGTGACTATAGTGAGGAGTGTTATATCAATCATGGTCATGTAATGAACCTTGTTATTTATGTTTCTTCTATGTATGAGATCATTAAATGTATTGTTGTTTTCTAATTTTGATGCTTGTGGGTAAAAGGATCTAAATACATTCAGATTCTATATAGATTACCATATGATATTTTGGGTATTATATCATATATAGTTCATGTATTGAAAGAAAACTCTTGATGAATTTTATAATGTTGTTCATTATTATAAATGAACAACTATAATCGAAAATGGTCATCAAAAAGAGGATTTATTGGTTATTACATGTTTTATTGGGTGTGGTGGTATGGAGACCACACCAAGAGGATCGTTGGAAAACAAATAATTTGTTTTTGTGGGTAACTCATAAGTGTTTGAACTCTATGGTGTGGAATTAGTCAATATTGATATAGGTATTAGAGTGAATTAACATAAGGAAATACATGAGATGGTTAAATAAAAAATTTTGTATTATATTGGATTGGTGTGAGTTAGTATTATCTCAATTACTGATGAATACTTCTCCTCATGTTACAGTTCTGCATTGCAGGATTGGTTGTCATTCTATAGTAGAACACTACGAGTTAAACTTATGTTGATGATCATTATAGGTTTATAATTATGGCTAAGTATCAATATGAATTCTTGAGGAGGTTAAGTTCTATAGTGTGTAGATTATAAAATATCTTTTTTTTTGTTGAAAAAAAAGAGTAAAAATATGAAATTTAGGATTACGATGATCTTGAGAGTTAAAATGATCATTTAACCCAACCATATGATATTGAAAATATTTTTCAACCACTTTAGTGGTCATTATTTTTTTTTCTTACCATATGAACGTAATATGGTGGATGTTCAAGGTATTCAAATTTAGGGGAAATATATAATGTTTAATAAAATAAATATAAAATATTTGTTTCTGCTATAATGTATATATATTTTGTAAATATCATAATATTTATATTTTAACTCTGTTATTATGTCTAGAATTTGGGGGATTCCTACACAAGGGTTGTACTTATTTGGAACACCGTGGCAGGGCTAGGGCTCGTGGTCCATTTTTGTTTTATTTTCAATTAATTACATTTTTTCAACTTTATTCCGTTTCACATTTCTATCTTCCTCGCCCTCATTGGATTATTACATTAACCCCATTTGAGAATAATCTTCTCATGGAAAATAAAGGGATATGGATCGGGTAATAAAGGTTGAAATGGATAGGGGAGATAGGGAAGTATGCTGTTGTAGTAAAATAACTTAGATGGAGTTGGAACATGTGACTATGGCTATGGAACATGGATTGGTAAATGAATATTCAAATTCCTCCTAAATTAGAAAAAAAATTATATTTTAGTCCTAAATTCATTTATACCATATCTTATATTTTTTATTATGATTAATAGATACATATAGAGAGTTGATTTATAGGTTTTTGGTCTAATGAATGGGATTTTGGGCTGATTGCAGTGATTTATGATTTTCAAAACCTGATCATATGATATGTAGATTGGGAACACATGTTGTATGTTCTTCATTTTGGGAATATTAATGAAGATTTGGGTTACATGAAATGGTATTGTTGGAAATTTATTTTATATGTGACTCAATATTTTATCGATGTCTCTTTTATACACCCCATATTAGAGGGAACATAGTTGTGTCAGACACATAACCGGACACAATGTGAGGTACAAAACCAGTGGCCTTGTATCGATTTTGGTTGGACCCCATGTGGGTTACATGTCTAGTTGTTTTGGTTGATCGCTACAGGGGTAACATTCTATATTATAAGAGTTCACTATATATAGTTCTAGAAAAGTGCATGGTGAGTGGGTTATAGAAAATGACCAGATAGGTCTGTTGGAGGTACACAACATGTATATGAGATACATTCCATGCACTTTCTCATTGGAGATATTTTTTTACATGTATTCAATATAGGACATCTGAGTTGTCCATTATTATAATGTTTTTTATAGGGTATGATGGTGTAACCCACCATGTTTTTTGTGGACTTCTACAATGTTATTTAGTATGGGGGAGTTTTTATGGAGAGGCTCTTCATCAATTAGTTGATTGGAGATGTTTACTAAGAGTGATAAATATGAATGAGACTTAGATTAGGGTAATGAAAATTATTATAGGATGTTACATGGGTTCTCTGAGGTCCTTGTTTGGGGTTATCATGGGACTGTCCCAAGTTAGTCAGACCAGATTATTACTTTTTCATATATATTTTGTTGGCGTGATCACATACTTTTTCATTAGTAGGGAAGATTCTTACATGTATGACCCTAGTCTATAATTGGATTTGGTTGGGTGAGTGGAAAAAATATGTCATGGCTTGGAATTAATATGGTCCATGATCCATCACCATTTTAAGATTACTATTTGGATTACCAATTGAGGCTAAGAGTATTTTTTATGTGTTCCCATGGTATGAAATAATTGCATCCATAATTATTGGGAATTGGACTGAGAGAATAGGTTGTGACAAATGATCTCACGTTGTATGCCTCCACTGATATACATACATAGTGGACCGAAATTGATTCATGTATGGAAGACTAGCCATTATAGGTTGCTTGTGAATATCATTGGAGATGTTTTCAAGAATCTCTTTAGAACCTATACCAGTATGTGATGAGGTGTGACTATGATGATAGTGTTGGGTGTTTTCATTAGAATATCCCATGATACATTTTCAATTTATTATTTGATATGATATATTCTTTCCCATGACACCTAGGTATCATCCACAATGACTGCTACTGATGTGGTTTTTTGGGATACTCGAGAATCACATGTTCACATGCTGGATATAGTGGGATGCAACGCAAGTTAGGGGTTAGGTTTCACAATATATTGGGTAGATTCCAATACTACCAAATATGTGATTATTTGTTTGATTTGGGGGTGGATTCAAATTGGATCTATCTTGGATACAAAATTTTATTTTTGGTGACATTGTATATACAAATGATTGGGATGGTAAGTATTATTATAATATTTTGAAAACAATGTGAATTCAATGTTTTTGAGATTCAAATGGTGAAACCATAATGACATTTTGAATTACATGTAATCCTATGATATTAATAAATTTAGAAGGTGTAGGGTTAGATTATATCCCTATGCATGAATTTGGTAAATATTGATAGATATAATTAAATCCATTATAGGATACACTCTAAGATCTAGTGGATGCAATGGTGGTTTTTCAGTTGAGGATACATGATATATTATACTACCATGAGATTGAATGTTGGATCTATAGAGGGTATTTTAAATGATTCCCTAGGATTTCCATAAATAAATCATTCCTAGAAATATTTGATTTCATAGGGACTCATCCTCTTATAAATCAGTTATCATCCTCTCATCAATATCACTAAAGAATTAATTTGTGGTTTAGACTAAGGGATTATGGATATGAAAATCTAAGTGATACCCCATGGTTCAATAATCATCAATTGAGATTTGAAAACATGTTCCCAAAAGTGTTTATAAATGTTTTACAAGATCAAAATCATGCTAAGAGACACTCCATCACTTTTTGAGGTAGATAATATAGATCAATGACATTGGCATGCGTTTTGATGAAGAGTATTGAGATTATAATGGGTTATATATGGATTCCATTTGGGTGGTGATGATTCAATTGTTTGGATTCTCCCCATCACATGATGAAATATAATATAGTATCTACATATGGTTAGTATTGACGACCAGTTTATGGTTCTAGTGATCGATAGTGGTTTATTCATTTTACATGGATTTTATTTTTTCCACGAATAGGTGGGAAATATTACATGAAAATTTACATAGGAATGATGGTTTTTAGTTCACTATTGGGGGTTGACTATGGAGATGAATATCTAAAGCCTTATACGTTCACCTTAATGTGTGTAATAACCTGTTATCTACATTATTGTTGAGAACATGGAATAATGGATTGGGAAGCGGTGAATCATTACATGTTCAAGTGGAGATGCTCATATAGAGTTTTATTATCAACATGAAGTAGATTAGAAGAGGTTTTAATACTAGTTTTATGTTAAGTCCCAACATTTGTAGAGTATCCTTTTGATTCCATTATCATTTTATTTAATTTTTATATTTAGTGGACCTAATGGGAACCAATTATTGTATTTTATATACCGTTTGATCCTTTGTTCATCAATATTCCTTGTTTCTGTTGAAATTGTTTTTTGTCTATTTACTCTAATATATTTATTTGTATGTTGTTTATTTATTATCTATTACATCAAACTAGGATATGGGCATATTTTCTTCCCACATCTACACACTAGACCACCATTATTTATTTGTATACTCTTGCTTATGGTGAGGTTCTCTTTAGGTAATGTGTAAAACTAGTCCAAGTAACTAGTTTAGTGTCCTCTATACCATGATTTCAAAAGAACTAATCATGAATAACCATATATCTATTCATTATTCTAGAACTACCAATGTCCATAATTCAATGTAACTGTCTATTTAAACACTTGGCCACATAGTCAGAAGGAATTCCCAAACCACATAAGGGTTAAAGAAAAAATATCAATAGAATAAAAGGATGAATGAGTTATTATCTCCTTCTCTATAAATCCTTGAATCATATCCACTTTACAAAGATAAATGAAAATCATGAAATATGATATCATGAAAAAACTTACATTTGGTTTTTTATTAATGGAACCTCCCACCTCCATCAAGTATTTACTATCCTCACAAAGCCCAGTCAAGTCTAACCAAGGATTGTGAATTCTTCATATGAGACCTCATAAACTACTAATATCTCACCTCATGAAATATATGATAAATAATTTATTAAAGATAATTATAATTATTTAGTTAATTTTAACCAAAGAGGCATATTTTCAGAAAACACATCAGGTTCCATCATCGTACTGAATTAATCTTTACCACACATAGAAGGTATATGATACAGCCCCATCATGATATTAGGAAAAATACAACTCTTTATAAAATTTACTAAAATAAATAACTGAATTCTTTCGTTTCTTCACATTTATGAATTGATGAAGATGACACAAATTGATCATTCTGATACCTCCTCTCATAAAGACACAAGAATTACCCATTAAATTTAAATAATTTCACCAAGTAATGTTGAAATCATTAGGAAAACCTTAATAAAAATGAGGTGAAATCACATAGTAAAACGATAGGTAATAATAGAGTGATAAATGAAGGATATTACCTAAGATCAAAATCATAGTGTATTGGGATACACTCTATAACAACAAAATGTTTTTCAATGGAAATTCTCGTCTTATAAATATGACATAGAATCACATGAAAACAAAACATAATGAACTACAACGTTCTATGTGAACTTGAATTATATGTTTTTCACTTCTGTGTTGGGAATTTTGAAAATCTGACATACACGGTTGTGTTAAAAAATGATTTTGGGTGTCTAATAAAACAAATATAATTTTTGGTGAATAGTAACATACCCTTATGAATAGTAATATAGCCTTTTTAATAGTGATATAACATAATGATTAGTAACCTTACCTATGATAGTATAAACATAGTATTCATTGAATATATGATGTACCTATATTTTAGAATAACTAAATGAATGTTTTAAAACTGTTTTTTTAATAATAAGTTATGATTGTAATTAAATATTAAATTAATCATATATAGAAATATATTTTTGAAAAATGAAATTCATTTTTGGATTTTAAACATCAAAAAATGGTTTGGGTAAATTTTTGGTATTTTTCTGAAATACTTGAATCTTGGATGAATAGTGAAATAACGTAATTTTCAAAAATAAGCTAAATAAGCTATTATAGTGTCATGTGTGATGTTCTGCTGATGTATTCCCACATGGTTCGGTATAAAATGATAAAATTACTATTATTGTTCATGGAATACTCACTATTCCTTTTCTTGTGGAGAAATAATAAACTAATGAATTTTATATTAAGAAAATCCCTCTCTCCTCCACTATAAAAACCACCATTCACACCCTCATTTCCTCACACCTCTCAAGCTCCAAGAATTCATTAAAATCGGCCCAAACACCTTCCCTAGACCCTCTACCACGTTTAGGATATTCTGTACTCATCAAAAGTCCAATCCTAGCTTCCTTAAGGAGGATCCAAGAGGAGGATTTAAGAGGTAATTTCTCTCACTCTTCTCCTTTAATTTCCTTTCAATTTCAAATTCATTTCGAGTTATCTCCCCACCTATCTTCATACAAATGGAATTTTAACTCCCGTATTATACATGTACTGGAATTTTATGATTCTAATGGTATATTTTATCATAAAAACCCTTTCCTTCTTCCTTTTATTTTATTAAAGTGAAGGTTGTTCGTGAGGTTTTAATTTATCACCTTCAAGAACGACAAGCTTTTTTCATCCATTTATACCTTTATATCTTGTCATGAAACCATTTTAATGTCTGAAAAAGATTATTTTAAATTTATTTTGTCCTATTTATAGTTATTTAAATAACATATGGCCATATTTCAAGAGATAAAATAAAACAAGTTCATTATGATCGAAAAAACCATTCAAATTAACCCAAACAATCATCATTTAATTCTTACCTAATGATTCATCCACATGGATATAATATTATTCATTATAAGATCATTAAAACTCCTTTAATATCATTAATAACATGTAATATCATTTTAGGATGTTTACCCATGTTCTACCCGAACATCAATTTAAGAATACAAGTAAACAACTCAGAAAAACCAAAAAAACAAACATTCTCAAACAATGTTTTAAAAATTTATAAATCATCCAAAGGCATATAATATCAATTAATGGAACCATAATGAACCATATTAATTTACACAAGGATTGGGATTTATAATTAATTAATATAATTTCAATATATATGAAATTATAGAGAAAGAATCATTCAGATACAAGGTAAGGGGAAATTCTCGAACCCAACTTTCATCCTTTGGGTTCTCCATCTTTCACTCCATTTTTTGTATGGTTGCACCTATAAAATAATTTTTTTCATAATTTTCTTTCCTTTTATTGGATATACATGTCTTTTACTATTGTTTGTGTCAAATAAAATTTTTTCTAAAAGAACTATTCTTTTAAGAACACACCTTTTACTTCTCACTCAAAGTGGATGGTTCTTGTAACTTGTATGTTATTACCACATTCATTTAGGAACCCAATGTTTATGAAGGAGTTCATTAGAGATGAACACCATTCCATTCCATGGGATAGTTATGTTAATTTTTGATATGTTTTCTATGTGGAAAGAATGATAATGATAATGTTATGATTTGACGGGTGGACTCGAAATTATATAGTGCAATATGGCTATTTCAAAGTGACGAGTGTGCCCGGAATTATAAACCGCTCTAATGCATTGGGTAAAGTGTTGTATCTCATGAGTAAATGTGAAATGATGTGTGAAAAAGATGCTATCTTGGTTCAAAATTATGTATGGTAGTTGACGACTATGACATGATGTTTCATTTTTATGCATTGTCACATTTCAAGTCTTATATTTATGCTTTCTCTCATGTTCAGGATCTTTCTCCCGTGTTATGATTATGATCACCCCATTCTATATTGTTCCTTTCTATCCTCTTACTGGGATTTTATCTCACCCCATATTATGTATATCCTTAGGGGGTTACATGTACTATGGAGAGGACAAGTTCCAATAAGAAGCTAGAGACGATGAAATTAAATAAATGTTTATGCATGATGTTGTAATTGATATGTATGGTCCTAGTTTTCCCAAAACAGTAAACCTTTGGATCCTCTATTTGTAATAATTTTATGTTGTATATCTTAAAATAATGTAACAGTAATGTACGAAAATTTTGGGTCGCAATAGTTTGTATCAAAGAAATGTTTTAGTTAATCATGGAATTAGGATTAGTAAACCATAGAGAAAACCTCTAGCATGAGACTAAGAACAAATATGCATACAAACATATTTACATAGGTATCCAATATGTTATGTTTTTTTTATAAATTGTATAAATGAATAATTTATTCATTAATTGATTACTTATGTTTTGTTCTAACCATTTCTATTTTAGAAAATGGTGGGAACCCGGAGAAATCAGGGCAACAAATCATGTGAGGGCCAATCCAACAATTTCTCGAACGACATCCACAATGATTTGGGAGGTGGAGTTCACAACTTCATAGTGATTCTTACCCAATTATCTTAGGTTATGAACAATAATCATAATAATGTGGAACATCATCCTTCACCCAAGATGGAGCAACTAGATATCGAATTATTTATGCGGCAACGACCATCGACGTTTAGTGGATCTTCTGATCCACTATTTGAGGAACAGTGGGTCAACTCAATGGAGAATATCTTTTCTGTTTCACTGTTCTGAGACAGAGAAGGTGACCCTATCCGTTTATTGTCTAGACGGAGAATCTGATCTATGGTGGGCTTTGATTATGAACACCAAACAAGGGGGAAAATTGGAGAGATTGAATGTGAATACTTTTAGATAATCTTTCTTATTAAATATTTCCCACAAACTCTTTTTATGAAGATGTAGAGAGAATTCAAAGAACTCAAGCCAAAAAAAGGAGAATTTGTCACAACCTAAAAAGAAAATTTCATAAGTCTTCCAAGGTACGGTTTGGGTTTTATTATCAATAATTATAGAAAATTGATCGATTCTTCAGTGGATTAAAACCACACGTTCGAAAGGATCTTTCAATTCGAGACATTGGGAGATGTGAAGAAGCTTTTCGATGGGCTATCAAAGTGGATATGGAGTTTTGAGAAAGTTCCCCTGGAAATGGGCATATTAAAATAAAGATGGAGTTTCAAGCTGGAGGATCTAATGACAAAAGTGGGAAGAAAACTCAATGACCCACATGCCAAAAATGTGGGAAGTTTCAACATGGGAACTACCTCAAAGAGATGGGGAAGTGCTTAAAGTGTGGGAAAGAAGGACACCATTCCCAATAGTTTTGAATAGACATGAAAATAATATAGAATCTAGAAGAAGAAAGGAGAGAACCACTCATGGTTCAATGCTACAACAGTAGGTTTTGGGAAAAAATGCCTCAAGATAACATTGCATCATTTTTGGGTTGATTGTGTTTGTTGAAAAAGAAGGTTTCCATGGTTAATTGTCTATTTCCAGAGATGTTGTTGAAAATTCATGTTTACAAAGATCCATGACAAAGGAATGGTAGATCTGGAGGTGGTACAAAAAGAACAGATACACGGTGGAACTGTTTTCTAGTGTTTACCAAATATTTGGGTCCAAACTTTGGAGTTTGGTGAGAATCAAGAAAAGTGGATATCTTTGAAGAGATAATTTAATTATGGAAAATGCATGAGTTTTGAGAAGATATGTCTCATGATTTGGATTTCACGAAGACTATAAGAATGTTTATGGTGATTCTTCGTGACTACATCAATCATCACGAACAGTAGAGTGGAAGAGCATTGTGTCGGTGAAGGGCATTGTGTGTAGGATCTTCACGGCGTGCGGGAAGAACTTCACGGCGAAGGTGCCAAGTAAATAACGGAACACTCTGCGATTACAAAGATCTCCATGATTGGAAAATTTCCATGTTTCTTCACTATTTTGAGAGAATCGAGGAATGAAATTTGGAGCATCGTGATTTGAGATGATGTGGTTTCGACTTCGCGTAGAAGGTTCGAGGGTCGGTGGAATCGCTTATAAATAGACTTCGACCCCCTCAGGAGAAGTATAGAGAGTTTTGAGAGAAAATATTTTTCTCTCGGTTCGCAAAGGTGGTTCGCGAAGGTAGTGTGATTCAAGAAAGTAAGGAGCATCGCGATGGATATTATAGCTCTGGGAAAGTTGCAAGATCTGTGTTGGCTCTGTGAGCTTCATGAGGGAAGTCGATCTGCGATGACTTGAGCTTCGCGAGAGGGATTCGTGAGAGTGCTTCACGTGAGTGCTTCACGAAAAGGTAGGATCATCGTGAAGTCTTATTTGAGCTTTGCGAAATTGGGATCCTCGTGAAGTATGGTGATTTACAATGGTATTTCCAAATGAATTTCCTTGTGTTCAAAGAAAAAGTGGTATTCATCTTTGGATGAAAGTTAGAATTCAATAGAGCATCTGTCAATAGTTGAGGATGCATGTATTCATGCAAATGAAGAGAACTATAGGTCTATAAACTGTGAGTGGATCTTATAAATAATTAGTGAGAAACATTTAGTAGAGAGATTAGTGAGTTCTCAATTTCTGAGTAGTTATAACCCAGATGGAACAGTGAGTCTGCTTCAAAATTGTAAACAAAAGTGCACTTATAGTGGAATTGGTACATCGACACACTGCCAGTGTATGCGGCTTGGAAGTAGACCAGTGAGGCTGAACCAATTAAAAATCATTATTTCATGTTCATGCTTTATGGTTTGGTTATACTCTACATCAAGAAGAAGAGAGAAGATGGTTTTTTCTAACAGCAAAACAAGATCAAAAGGGGAAGTCGTTTTAATCTATCATACCCTAATTCAACCCCTCTTAGGGTATCTAGCCTAGTAAACCTAACAGTAGGGTGCTAGGGAACTAAACCTCATGTTCTCGAGTGTAATCAACTTCCTCAACCACCAAAGCCAAAGGAACAAGGGAAGGCTTTTGCCATCACTAATGTGGAGGTGGAGAATGATAATGAAGTCGTACAAGGTAAATTTCCTATTCACTCAAGAATGGAAAAAGTATTATTTGATTCTGGTTCTTCTCATTCCTTTATATCATTCAGGTTTCCTAGATCTATAGAATTGAATCCCCGAAACCTTGAAGTAGATATTTCTATAAAAACACCAAGTGGTGCAATCATCACAACCCAACTGTTTTACTCCTCTCATGTTGGCGTATGTGGGAAGATTCTTTCGGTGAATTTTGTTATACTTCCATTGGTAGAATTCTATGTTATAATGTCTATGGATTGTCCCTCATTATATAGAGAACATATCAACTGTTAGGAAAAGGAAATATCTTTTCATATTCCGAACCATCCCATGCTTCTCTATAAATACAATGAAGATCATGAATCTCCTTTGAAAATTCTTTCAATGGTGTGGGTGTGGATTCCCTATGAATAAGCATACCTCACCCAAATGGTTGAGTCTAGGGAAAGTGCCTACGTTGAGGAAATTCCCATCGTGAAGGAATACATCGATGTATTCCTGAAGAGTTACCCAGAATTCCCTTGGATCGTGATGTAGAGTTCTCAATTGAACTCATAAACGGAGAAACTCCTATCTTGAAGGGTCCCTATAGGATGGATCCTATCGAACTGGAGGATTTAATAAAGTAGTTTCAAGAGAATCTTGACAAGGGGTTCATACGCCCTTGTGTATCTACTTGGGGTGCCCCTGTGCTCTTTGTGAAGAATAAGGATGGAACATTGCGGCTATGTATCGATTATCAGGAACTCAATAAGATCACCGAATAGAATAGGTATACTCTCCCAAGGATTGATGACATGTTCGACCAGTTAAGAGGAGCTCAATTCTTCTGAATGGTGGATATTCATTCTAGATATCATCAGGTAATGGTGAAGATGAATGATGTTCAGAAGACTGCCTTCTCAACAAGGTATGGGCACTACGAGTTTTTGGTGATGCCCTTTGGACTTACTAATGCCCCGATAATATTCATGGATTTGATGAATAGAGTCTATTTTCATTACCTAGAAATTTTTTTGTTAGTGTTTATTGATGATATTCTCATCAACTCCATGAGAATAGAGGAACATGAAGAACATCAAAGACTTGTGTTGGTGACATTAATAAAGAAGATTTATTACCCCTAGTTCAGAAAGTGTGACTTTTGGATGAAGCAAGTAATGTTCATGGGACATGTGATCACAAGTGAGGGAATTTTTTTGGATCCTTCAAAGACAAAGGCGATTGAGGAATGGCCCAGGCCCTCTAGTGTCACAGAAATCCGTAGTTTTCTTAGATTAGCTATTTACTACCAACGTTTTGTGAGAAACTTTTCACGATTGTCAAGCCCACTAACTACGTAAATAAGGAAATGGGTAAATATGTCTTGAAGAAAGATTGTGAGGGAAGCTTCAAGGAGCTATAGAGAAGGCTGATCACTGCACCTGTACTCACACTACCAAAAAGTGGAGAATGTTTTGTGATATACAGTGATGCTTTAAAGAAAGGATTGAGATGTGTACTCATGAAAAATGATAATGTGATAGCTTACACCTCACGACAGTTGAAGATCCATGAGCAGAACTACCCGATGCCTGATCTAGTGTTGACAGCCATGATTTTTTCCTTGAAAATATGGCGGCACTAACTCTATGGTGAGAAGTGTGACATATACACAATCCATAAGAGCCTAGAGTATATATTCTCATAAAAGGATCTCAACATGCATCAAAAGAGATGGCTATAGCTAATCAAGGATTACGATTGCTCTATTCACTGTCATCCTAGAAAGGCGAACGAGGTAGGTGATGCTCTATGTAGAAAATAAACTTCTACTCTATCCATGATGCAGATTTAGAAAGACCGTATCTTCTTGGATATGCAAAGAATGGATTTAGAAATCATAAGGGCATGGGATACATCCTACCTTGCCAAAATGATTGCGCAAACATCCATCCAAGAGAATATTGAGGATGCATAATGTGATGATGTGGAGATACAAAGAGGGTTAATGGAGTAAATGAAGGGAAGATGCAATAGTTCCATATCAACGATGATGGTGTTATTTAGTTTGGAATGCAGCTTTGTGTGCCTTCATCACCCGAGATAAAGAATGAGATATTAGAAAATTAACATAGATCAACGTTATCTATCCATCTTAGGAGTACCAAGATATACCGTGATCTCTGAGAACACTTCCCGTAGGATAAATGTAGAAGGAGATTTGCAGAATATATATCTAGGTGCTTGGTATGTCAGTAAGTTAATGTTGAGAGACAAAATTCCAAAGTTATGGTGCATACATTACCTATACCCATGTGGACATGGGATAATGTTACTATGGAATTTGTCATGGGTCTCCCAAAGACGTTGATGGGAAATAATGATATATTGGTTATGGTTGACTAAGTCACCAAGGCTGCCCATTTTATCACTATTTGGGAAGATCTCATGCTTGAACAACATGCAAAGATATATGTGAAGGATGTGGTGAGAATGCACGGTGTTCCACTCTCAATTATCTCTGACCATGATCCAAGGTTCACGTCTAAATTCTAGAGAAGCCTCCTTCGTGATTTTAGTACTATGTTTAATTTTAGCATTACCTATCACCCCCAAACTGATCGCCAAATTGAAAGGACTATTCAGATGCTTGATGATATGCTAAGAGCCTACTCTCTAGAATTCAAAGTTGGATGGGATCAACATCTCCCATTTGTTAAGTTCTCATACAAAAATAGCTTCCACTAGAGTACTCATATGGCTCCATATGAAGCTCTATATGGAAAGTGATGTAGAACTCCAACCTGTTGGTATGAAGTTGGAGAAGGAAATCCACTTGGACCCGATCTTGTACATGAGATGGAAGAGAAGGTTCAAGTCATCCAGAAACACAACAAAGCTGCTCATAGTCAGAAAAAGAGCTATGCTGACAACTATCGAAGGGACTTGGAGTTCGACGTTGAAGATAATGTCTTCATGCGAATATCAACATGGAATAGAGTCATGAGGGTTTGAATGAAAGGGAAGATAAGCCAAATGTATGTTGTACCATTTGAGATCCTTGATTGCATAGGATTCATGGCCTATCGGCTTGCACTTCCACCGAATATGGATCATGTTCATGATGTGTTTCATGTATCACTAATGAGGAAGTAAATACCGGACCCCTCCCATGTACTAATGTCAGAGGTGGTATAGTTGGAAAATGATCTCTCATATGAGCAGAAGCCAGTAAAGATTTTGGATCGAAGAGATAAGCTTCTACGCGACAGGAAAACCCATCTTGTTAATATGTTGTGGAGGAACCATAAGTCTGAGGAAGCAACTTGGGAATCGGAAGAGGTAGTGAAATAGAAGTACCCTCACATATTTGTGTAAAGTGAAATTTCAGGGGTGAAATTTCATAAGGGGGGAATAATTTAATGACGCAAAGTTTTTCAATGGTAATTTACTTCCCATAAATATGTTATTAATTCACATGAGAACCCAACATAATGAACTAATAAGCACTAGGTGAACTTGAAACCTATGTTTTTCACTTCTGTATTGAGAATTTCAAAAATCTGACATACACAGTTGTGTTCAAGATGATTTTTGGAGTCTAAAAAAACAAATATAATTTTTGGTGAATAGTATCCTACCATTTGAAATAGTAACATACCCTTATGAATAGTTATATACCCTAATGATTAGATACCTTACCTAGGATAGTATAAATATAGTATTCAATTGAATGTATGATGAACCTATATTTTAGAACAACTAAATGAATGTTTTAAAACTGTTTATTTAATATTAACTTATGATTTTAATTAAGTATTAAATTAATCATATTTAGAAAATTGTTTTTGATAAATGAACTTCATTTTTGAATTCGACATGTCAAAAAATGGATGGGTTATGTTTTTTGGATTTTTCTGAAATAATTGAATATTTGACGAATAGTGAAATACTGTAATTTACAAAAATAAGCTAAATAAGCTAATTATAGTGTCATGTGTGATGTGTGATGTTATACTGATGTAAGCCCACTTGGTTCGGGATATCATGATAAAATTACTATTCTTGGTCATAGAATACTCACTATTCTTTTTCTTGTGGAGAAATAATAAACTAATGAAATTATATTAAGAAAACCCCTCTCCCCTCCACAATAAAAAACCACCCTTCACACCCTAGTTTTATCACACCTTCCAAGCTCCAAGACTTATCTAAACTATACCCAAACTCCTTCCCTGTCCACTCTCCCACATTTATGAGCTTCTGGTCTCATCAAAAGGACAAGCCTAACTCCATTAAGGAGGTTCTCAAGAGGAGGATTTAAGAGGTAATTTCTCTCCCTATTCTCCATTAATTTCCTTTCAATTTCATGTTCATTTCCTATTATCTCCCCAACTATCATCATCCAACAGGTATTTTAACTCCAATATTATACATGTACATTAATTTTATGATGCTAATGAGATATTATATCATCTAACCCCTTTCCCTCTTCCTTTAATTTTTTTAAAGAGAATGTTGTTCGTGATGTGTTAATTTATTACCTTCAAGAATGAAATGTTTTCTTCTTCCATTCATACCTTCATATCTAGTCATGAAACCATTTATATGGTTGAACTAGAATATTTTATATGTATTATGTCCTATTTAATTCTCTTTAAATAACTTATGGCCATATTACAAGTGATATAATAAATCAAGTTCAATATGATCAAAAAACTGTTCAAATAAACCCAAACAATCATCATTTAATTCTTACCTAATGATTCATCCACATGGATATAATATGATTCATTATAAGATCATTCAAAATCATCTAATATCATTAATAAAATTTAATTTCATTTCTGGATGTTTACCAATGTTCTACCCGAACTTCAATTTAAGTATACAAGTAAACCACTCATGAAAACCATAATAACAAACTTTCTCGAACAATGTTCTAAAACTCTATAACGCATAAAAAGGCACATAAAATCACTTAATGAAACCATAATGATCCATATTAATTTACACAAGGTTATGGATTTATAATTAATGAATATTAATTCATTATACTGGACATTAAATAGAAGGAAGCATTCAGATAAAAGGTAAGGCGAAATTCTCAAACCCACCTTTCATCCTTCGGGTTCTCCCTCTTTCACTCCATTTTTCATATGGTTGCTCCTATAAAATAATTTTTTCCTAATTTTCTTTCCATTTCTTGGATATAAATGCCTTCCACTATTGTTTTTGTCAAACACAATTTCTTCCAAAAGAACTCTTCTTTTAAGAACACAACTTTTACTTCTCACTCAAAGTGGACAGTTCTTGTAACATGTATGTTATTACCTATTTCATTTGGGAACCCAATGTTAATGAATGTGTTCTTATGAGATGAACCCCATTCCTCTCCATGGGATAATTATGTTCATTTTTGATATTTCTTCTAGGTGGAAAGCATGATAATGATAATGTTATGATTTGACAGGTGCACCCAAAATTATATAGCACAATATGAATATTTCAAAGTGATGGGTGTGATCGGATTTATACAACGATACATTGAATTAGGTAATGTGATGAATCTTATGAGTAAATGTGAAAGGATTTGTGAATAGGATTATAGCTTTGTTCTTGTAAGAACATGGGTTTTCAGAATGGGTCAAAATCCCGACCCTGTTTGAATTTATGACTTGTTTCTGAGGAAACTAGAGAGAATTCTATGTTTCTGTAAATTTACAGACTTCACGCCATGTACTTTCAAGTACATGCGGTGTTTGTGTTAACTGAGTGATAGGTCGTGTTCTTGCTGAGTACGTGTCGTTTGATGAACATGTAGTAGTTTCTTAATACATGACGTGTAGTTTTGAACATGCTGTGTAGACCCCCGACCGTGTGAGGCCATACATGGAGTGTCGGTCGTTGGCCGGGTAAGAACCAGGGACACATCGTGTTACCTTTGGACACGCCATGTAGTCTAGCCGGGTATGGAGGATATACATGGTGTGTGCATACGTCAGCAAGGAAGAGAAGAGGAACCCGGTACACGCCGTGTACCCATAGGTACACGCCGTGTACCCATAGGTACACGCCGTGTACTCATGTCGGCAGGTTCGGAAAGTAAGTCGGCGGAATCAGCCATCTTTTGAATAGATAATTGAAATATACAAGGTGTGTATTACTAATGTACACATCGTGTAATTTCTTTTTTTCACTAAAACAGGTTGTAGCCTCGTTTTTGAAGCAGAACTCATCCTTTTCGTCGGGTTGAGCGGGGAGAGCCGGCCGAACCCCATTTCTCCTCTCGGTCGTCCGTCTGAGACCTGATTCAAGCTCTGATTAGTGCGTTGGAAACCCCTCGGTAAGTCCTCGATTCCTCTTTGGCCGTTTTATCTGATTTTCTTTCTATAATGAGTTATATCCCTTTGAGAGGTTTTGAATCTTTTGTATATTTACCGAGTTTTAGACCAAATTGGAAGGTGTTATCGGAGGTGTAGCATCGTGCGAGTCTCAGGTAGGTGGTGCATACCTCGTTTTGTGTTTTCATGGTTGTTTGAGTGACGCGGCCTTCAGCGCGTTTTCGTGTATTTTGAGCGGGACCCATTTTATCTGCCTTTTCATGCTGTATTGCTTATGGGACCTCTGGGATGATTTTGGGTATTCCCGATTATCAGTTTTCCTGAGTATGGCCAGGTGAGGGGTCATTGCTCGTCAGGGCATTTTGGCCGGGGAACATCAAAATGGTTTTAATTGAAATATGATTTTTATAAACTGTTTAGATTATTTTTTAAATCCTGTTATAAACTGTTAGAGGCATTTAAGACCTATGTGTTGGTATGGGACAACACCCGGTATAGTGCAATTCGACTGTTTAGTTGGTTATTCCTAGTTATGTTTTCTGTTTACATATGTTATATATGCGATTGCTGAATTGCATCTGCTGGACACTTTGGGTTGTGTTGGGCTTGGGCCGGTTTTGCTTGAGTGATGTTGATCAAAGGTTGGGGATTTTCCCTAGTTACGTTGGGTGGTTTTGACCACAGGATTGGGCGTCATGGACGTAGTCTTGAGGCGGTATGACATTCAGGTTGCGCCTTGCCCGAGATACTTGGATGGTGATGCCATCAGACTTGAGAGACATGGTTGTAGGGACAAGAGGTGTCATATGTGTTGGTGGATTATGACTATTTTGGTGATTACCACTCACCCAGGACTTTGAGTAGAGTGCACACATAGATACTCCATGATGAGGTGGTTTTGACCACTCGTGTGGGTAGAGTCCCCCGTATTTGCGGTTAGGTATTTTGGTTGGGGTTGATTTCTTTAGAAAGCCGCGTGGGAGGTGAGGAGCCTTCAGAGGATGGGAGTTCCTTCGGGACATCAGTACTTGATACATGAGGTGTCAGGAGGCACATGGTTCGAGGTTACTAATTTTTTGCGTGCCTTCGGGACATCGGTACATGAGGCACGAAGTGTCAAGAGGCACATGGTGCCATGTTAATATTTTCGGGAATGCCTTCTGGACGTCGGTACTTGAGACATAAGATGTCAGGTGTCACATGGTGCTGGGTTACACGACAGAGATTCCAGCGTTGGCCGAAGTAGGTGACACTCCATGGTGGCTGTGGAAAAATAGTGGAGTTTGTGTTTATTTGTGTGTTTTACTGTTTACTGCTTTCCCTAGAAATGCAAGACTACTTAAACACATATATTTGGTACGCACCGTTGGGTGGTATCCTACTGAGATTTTTCTCAAACCATACAGGGGCCCTTCAGGACGCGTGAAAAATTTTTAGATTTACATGTAGGAAAGAGGCTAGCTTCAGGAGCTGGGTTACATTAGTTGTTGCATGGAGATGGTATGGACATTGAGGTCATGCCTAGCTTGGTTTACGTTGTTCTATTTACTTATTTGTATTAACATGATTATTTTTTATGTAGCTATAGTTGGTTAGCCATTGGCGCCCTTTTGTATGTTGACCTGCTTTAGATGCATGTTTTACTGTTCAGTAGTAGTTACATGTTATCAGTATGCTGTTGTGTTTATTTCCGCTGCTATTGTTATATTTATTGCTTTCACTGTTTATTATTATTTGATGTGTTTCCTCTATGCGGGTCTGGTTCGAGTCTGCCGAGTCTTTCTTTCTACTGCATCTTTACTATTATACTCGGATCAGTACCCTTACTATGATCCTCCTAGAGGGTATAGCCTTCCCACTATACCTATTCAGACCCTCCCTTCTAGTCGTCAGCCTTTGGCGTTCAGGGGAGGTGCGCCTAAGGTAGTGACACCCAACCCATTCGGCACTATTCGGGTGGTTGGATGGGTCTGGGACGTTTCAAAGTGGTATCAGAGGAGTTCTTGACAGGGATTTAGTAGCAGTGTGTTCCTGCTACTAATGAGTTTGAGGCTTCTCGTTTATTTTTGCTGGTTTTTCTATTTGGGATATGGTAGAGTGGAGATAGGTTGTTGTTACTGGAACTGGGTTTCTAGCATATTCTTGGGATCCTGCAACCCCAGGTATGAGGGATGGACCATGTTCCCATGGGTGGGAATTTCTGTTTTCTTTTTTCTCAAATTACAGTTGATATGATTTCCACCTCAATGGAACACATGATGTGTGATGTTGTGGATTGTGATATTAGACCCTTGACCCGGTATGGTAAGGGAGAATTAAACCTTGGCCTGGTATGGGGAGGATACTTTTCTTGTCTTTGATAGGCACATATTTAGGGTATTTCAATTTCATAATTGCATGTATGCTTTATGAAGTTATAATACCGTCTAAATAAAACAAATCAATTTCCATGCTTTATCTTCTTTGAAATGTGAAACAGTTAAATTCATGATAGAATGTCTAGTTGTGCAATGTGTATTCCATGATTTATAATTTGTAGAATTGCATGCTACAAGATATTTGGGTGTTAATCTTATGAGAGCAAGCCTGTACTATGACTGAGGCAGTGTAACTGTCAGGATTGGGCGACTCGGTCGTCAGTTTGAGGCAACGTGAGTTGTCTGGACGGGCATGGACCGAGGAAATTTTGATAATTGGCACCCTTGAGCGGATAAGGAGGCTATGAGGCCGGGATGCTGTGGGGCATGGGTTGCGCTGAGAGGGAGTAAGGGTAGTTGTTATGCACTACATTTTACTTCTTTTCTTATCTGTGTAGAATATATTGTTATATATATGTTTTGGATGACTGACCATTTGTGGTATTTAACGGGTTACTACTTCACGACTCGATGGAGCGTCAGGCAGGGGATGATATAGTGCCGCAGGATCAGGGTCAGAATTTGGTACATGCAGAGCATGAGCCGCAAGTACAAGCTCAGGGGCAAGATCAGGTTCAGGATCTATTGCAGGCAGGACAACAGTCGGTTTTGGCATCGTTCGGGCCGTGGCTTGATGAGCAGCTCCGAGTGAGCCTGGTACGAGTCTTGTAGGGGATTGATAGAGGCGCGTAGATTACAGAGCCTTCTATGGCGTATCTAATGTGGGAGTTCTAGTAGCAGCACCCGCCTCTTTTTCAGGGCAAGGGTGGTCCGCAGGTGGCCGAGAACTAGATAGAGAGTATGGAGATGATTTTCGAGAAGCTCGAGACGCCTCCAAGGTGGAGGGTCAAGCTGGCGACGTACATGCTAAGAGGACCGGAAAAGTGTTGGTGGGATGTAGAGGTACAGGCTTGTAGGCACGAGGGAATAGCATTCAAGGACTTCAAGGACAGGTTATTTGAGCACTTTTATCCAGAGACACTGAGGGCAGAGAAAGCTCGAGAGTTCTTGAGTCTTCAGAAGGGATACATGTCCATTATGGACTATGCATCTACCTTCACAGAGTTGTCTTGTTTTGCACAGGGTATGGTGAGCGATGATGCAGCTAGGGTGAGGAGCTTAGAGGATGGCTTACGACACGCCATTCGGGTGCAGGTGAACATCATCAGGCTGGGTTCTTTCTCCGAAGTAGTGAATCAGGCACACATAGCCAAGGGCAACGAAAGGGAAAAATCTCACTTGGGCAGGACGTCATCTTTGGGTAACGGTTCAGACAACAGGAAGCATGGACGGGATGAGTCTCCACAGGGCAGTTAGGCCAGGGATTCAGCTAGACCACCTCGTGGGAGTTCTTCGGTGATTTTCATCCAGTGTGGACAGCCGGGACATGTTTGGGCGCAGTGCGATAGGCCTCCGATGGAGTTCCGGGCATGTTGACAGGATAGAAATCTGGAGAGGTTTTGCAGGTTGCCTTCTCAGATAGCCAGCAGGTAGGGACCAGGAAAGACTGCAGCGTCTGGAGTTGGTTTAGGTTCGGTACCCAGAGAGGGCAGTCGAGTCTCAGCTGTGCGCAAATGTCGTGACAGAGACGGTGAGATCCATCTGAGGGGTCAGTGGCCATTGACTGGAGAAGCATCGCCGGGAGGTCAGGTGTCAGGAAGTCGTGTTTTTGGCCAGGTGCACACCGTAGAGCTGCTAAAGGTTGAGCAGGTCAGTGAGCCAATGACAGTTAGAGGTACATCGCGGTGTGACCGTGATCTCCATGATTCCTTTTTGGCAAGACCTGTAGAGGTATGTCTGTTTTGAGTGCACGAGGTGCACCAAATCCTTGTGGACTGACTAGATGCTAGTCAGTGGGTTGGATCCATCTCGGGTGTGTGATATATATATATATATATGAGATGTGTGGCATCGGGGCATCGTGTATGCGGGTTACATGAGGTGTCATGGGCATCGGGGCATCCTGGATGCAGGTTACTTGAGGTGCTAGGCACCAGGCCCTCATAGAGGCGGACACCGATGCGGTGTAGGATACTTTGGGTGTCAGAAGCGACATAGGAGCACCAATGAGGTGTAGGGGTGACGATGCATCACATAAGGATTTTAGTTCCAGAAAACAGGTTAGTAAACCCTTTTTTCTTTACGTTTTGTTGGGTTGAGACCAGGTAAGGTGATTCATAATGTGGGGAGCCCCCTTGAGGAATTTAACCGGAACCTTTGAGACTGGGGTAGTCCTGGTTGATTAACTTGGATAGGCGTGTTCGGTGCCATCTCCTAGTTTCGTTTGGTATCTCGGGGACGAGATACGTTAAGGTGGGGAGTTTTTAAGAACTCGGGTTTTTAGAATGGGTCAAAATCCAGACACGGTTTGGATTTTTGACTGGTTTCTGAGGAAACTGGAGAAAATGCTAAGATTCTGGAAATTTCCAGACTACACGCCATGTACTTTAAAGTACACGCCGTGTAAGTGTTAACCGAGTGATAGGTTGTGTGCTCGCTGAGTACATGCCGTGTGATGACCATGTATTAGTTTCTTACTACACGGCGTGTTGTTTTGAACACGCTGTGTAGACCCCCGACCGTGTGAGGCCATACACGGCGTGTAGGCCATTGGCCGGGTAATAACATGGGACATTTCGTGTTCCCTTTGGACACACCGTGTAGTCTAGCCACGTATGGAGGATATACATGGCATGTGGGTATGTCGGCAGGGAAGAGAATAGGAACCTGGTACACGCCATGTACCCAGAGGTACATGCCGTGTACTCATATCGACAGGTTCGAAAATTAAGTCAGCGGAATCAGTCATCATTTGAACAGTTAAAAGAAATATACACAGTGTGTAGTCCTAAAGTACGCACCATGTACTTTCTTTTTTTTCTATAAAACGGGAAATATCCTCATTTTTTAGCCAGAACTCATCCCCTTCGTCTGGTTGAGCGGGGAGACCCAACCGAACCCCTTTTCTCCTCCTGATCGTCCGTCCAAGACCTGATTCGAGCTCTGATTTGTGCGTTGGAACCCCCTCGGTAAGGCCTTGATTCCCCTTTGTCCATTTTGTCTAATTTTTGTTTTAGAATGAGTTATATCCCTTTTAGCAGTTTTGAATATTTTGTAGATTTACTGCATTTTACATTGAATTGGCGGGTGTTACCGTAGGAGTAGCATCGTGTGAGTCTCACGTAGGTGGTGCATACATCATTTTGTGTTTTTGTGGTTATTTTGGTGAAGGGTCCTTCGACGCATTTTCGGGTATTTGGATCGGGACCCATTTTATCTACCTTTTCATGATGTATTCTTTATGGGACCTCTTGGATGCTTTTGGGTATGCCCGGTTACCAGTTTGCGTGAGCATGGCCAGGTGAGGGGCTGTTTCTCGTCGGGGCATTTTGGCCGGGGAATGCCAAAATGGTTTTAATTGAAATATGATTTTTATAAACTATTTATTTTATTTTGTGAAAGCCTGTTATAATTTTTTAGAGTCATTTAAGACCTCTGTGCTGGTATGGGACAACACCCGGTATAGTGCAATTCGACCATTTAGTTGGTTTTTCTAGGTTAAGTTTTCTGTTTACATATGTTATATATGAGATTGGTGAATTGCATCTGCTGGACCCTTTGGGTTGTATTGGGCTTGGCCCGGTTACACTTGAGTGATGCTGATCACAGGTTGGGGCTTTTCCCGGGTTACTTTGGGTGGTTTTGACCATGGGATTGGGCGTTATGGACATCATCTTGAGGAAATAGGACTATCAGGTTGGGAATTGCCCGGGATACTAGGACGGTGATTCCATCTGACTTGAGCGACATGGTCGTAGGGACACGAGGTGTCATATATGTTAGTGGATTAGGACTATTTTGGTGATTACCGCTCACATGGTGTCAGGTTACTATTTTTGGGCGTTACTTCGGGATGTCGGTACATGAGGCACGTGGTGTCAGGAGGAACATGGTGCCAGGTTACTATTTTTTGGCATCACTATGGGATTTTGGTACTTGAGACATAGTGTGTCAGGTGGCACATGGTGCCGGGTTACATGACAGAGATTCCGGCGTTGGCCGAAACAGGTGACACTCCGTGGTGGCTGTTGAGCACCAGTGGAGTTTGTGTTTATTTGTGCGTTGTAATTTTGACTGATTTCCCTAGAAATGCATGACTTCTTAAACACATATATTCAATACACACTGTTGGGTGCTATCCCACAATGATTTTTCTCACACCCTGCATGGGCCCTTCGGGACGTGTGAAGAATTTATGGATTTAAGTGCAGGAAAGAGGCCAGCTTAAGGAGATAGGTTACGTTAGTTATTGCATGGAGATGGTATGGACATTGAGCTCATGCCTAGCTGGGTTTACATTGTCATGTTTACTTTTTTGTATTAGCATGCTTATTTGTTATATAGCTACAGTTGGTTAGCCATTGGCGCCCTTTTCTATGTTGGCCTTCTTTGGATGCATGTTTTACTATTCAGTAGTAGTTACATGTTATCAGCATGCTGTTGTGTTTATTTCTGCTGCAGTTGTTATATTTATTTCTTCCGTGGATTATTGTTATTGGATGTGTTTCTGTTATGCGGGTCTGGTTCGAGTCTACTGAGTCTTTCTTTCCGCTGCGTCATTACTGTTATACTCGTACCAGTACCCTTACTATTATCCTCTTAGAGGGTATAGCCTCCCCACTATACCTATTCAGACCATCGCTGCTTGTCGGTAGCCTTTGGCGTTCAGGGGAGGTGCGCCTAAGGTAGTGAAACCCGACTCATTCGGCACTGTTTGGGTGGCTGGCCGGGTCCGGGACGTTACAATTCACAAGTATGTGTGGTAGTTAACAACTATGACATGATGTTTCATTTTTATACATTTCCACATTTCAAGTCTTATATTTATGCTTCCTCTAATGTTCATGATCTTTTTCCCATGTTATGATTTTGCTCACCCCATGATATATTGTTCTTTTCAATCCTCTTACTGGGCTTTTAGATCACCCCTTTTGATGTATGTCCTCAGGTGGATACATGTACTAAGTAGTGGAAAAGTTCCAATAAGATGCTATAGAAGAAGAAATTAAATAAATTTCTATGCCTGATGATGTAATTGTTATGTATGGTCCCAGTTTTCCCAAGACAGTAAACCATTGGATCCTGTATTTCTAATACTATTATGCTATTTATCTTAAAATAATGTAATAGTAATGTAAGAAAAGGTTGGGTCTCTATACACTCCCTTTTGATTGGGGTTGAATAATAGGAATATTAGGAGACAGTTTTCTAATTCATACTACTTTTGAACTCCCTAACCAAAAAAATCATGAAACACCAATACCTAAATAAAGATGAAACTTCTCCCACTCAATAAACACCCAAAAATAAACTAATATAAATGTGAATTTGTATTAATCAGTTGATTACTATATAACCTACACATTTTACAATTTAAACATCATTTCATTAGATAAAGTATTTTAGGATGAGGGATAAATCTGATGGCCATCCTCACTATTTATTTTAATAGAGGTACATGATGTGAAATGATTTTTGGAGGTTTAAGGTCCTTGAGAATCCCATTTTAATGATTTAAAACCCCATAAATATAATAATTCCTTATTTTAACAATAATTAATCCCATAAACTAATTTTGGCTACTAAAATTTAACTTTGGAGTCCCTAAACCCTTCCCTGAATTCTCCCCCAAGAACCCTAACAACTATCCAAGCCCTTTTATAAATACCAAAAAATCTATTATAGATTTCCATGTGCTTGGATTATTAATTAAAACACTAATTAATTGAATAAATAATACTGTAGATGAAAATCCCATCCTCCTCAAAAATGTAATAACCAAATGATTCAGGTGGAAATATTGAGACGGTTGAACTCCACGAGTGAATCGATGCTTTTAAAATACATCTATGTGAATTACTTCATCATTATATCCATCACATGATTTTTTATAGAAGAAAACCTACATCCTTATCCCTTTATTAACAAGCACAATAATTAAGTGATTCTTTATCTATGTGTTTTACATATTTGATTTATGGATATGTTTTTTATTATATTTTTAGCGTGTTAGGAATCATAGTTTATTGGAACAAGATAATTCACTTCAACTCATATGTATTCATATTTTATCATTATCCAAAAAAATTATGTACTTTTTTGAGAGGACATGATGTATTTTTTACTCTACATTTCCCATCAAGATATAATTTATCATCAAATTTGGCCAATAAATAAACAAGTTTCCCAAAAAAATAACACAACCATATTTTGACATTATGTTATTAATTGTATTGAACCAATTATTATTCAGGAATCCAAAAAAAATCCTAATGTGATGTACCTTCATAAAATTATAAACAATTATATATTATTTTGACATGTCATAGTATTTTATTCAGACTTTTCATGTGCAATTATTTTGGATAGTTTTTGTATTGTGTGAGATGGAAAGTGGAAAACATAATTATAGTAATTATTTCTATTGGGGTTATTAAGAATTCAATTATTTTCTATATCAGGACACATTAATTTTTTATACATTATCCCCTATTAAAAAATCATTCGACGTAAATATAAGTGTTTTCACTACATTTATATCCTGATATCTAAACATATTTAAAACATATTTAGACTATTTTTATTGAGATATAATTTTTTTAGGACTTTCCTGAATCACCTAATAACTTACAAAAAACATTAATTCCATAATAATTTATTTTTTTTTTCACCATCCTCATGAATTATTTAAATTTAATTCATTATGATTCAATCAATCCTCCAATTATTATTTCATGAATGTAAATAATAATAGTTATAACGTCGCGGTTTTTGAAGCCGCCCAGAGGTGCCCCGTACCTGGTTAGTCACATGGCCTCAAGCGCATTTCCCCTAATGCCATAGGTTATCGTCTAACAACAAGGGACATATTTGGGATAGTGGGGAGAGCATGCCCTCATTGGAAGAGTAAAACAACAGAACAAAAAAATATATAGATGTGGAAGCGGTATAATATCATACACCAGTAAACATTTGAAGACTAATGAAGAAACAACTGAAACACACATATATAAATGATGCATGATGAATATGTCTGGAAAATCAGCCAAAAACGTCACAAAGATGAAATATACAACTAAAACAAAGTACAAGAAAAACAAGTAAACCACTCCTCACCATCACAAGCCTCACCTTGGTCCCATGCTCTCCAGCTCTAAAGTAGTCAAGTACCTGAAGTAGAAGGGTGATTTCCCTTATCCAAACCTACAACAATATAATCTATTTGGGCCCAAAAGCATGTCTCGAGTAGGGTGTGAGACTAAATCCTAGTAATAAACCACTACGAGATCTGTCCCACACAGTCAGTAAATATATATGGTAGGTAAGAAGAAAAATTAGTAGTAAATAAGTACTCAACAGTAAACATTATTAAATTTTCAATGAAATCAAAAACCACATATCAACAAAGATTATAAGAAAACAAGGTAACCCTTTGGGAAGTAATATCAGCTAACCCCTCCAGTTCAATGAAAAAAACATAAGAAATGAGATAAAACAACAGGGAACCCTCTGGGAAATACCCACAACCTATCCCCTCTGGTCCTACCTAGCAACACATGCAACCCTCTGAGTAGTACACTCAGTCTATCCCATCTGGATAAACATAAGTATATACTATATGAGGATGCACTCGTCTTTAATTCCTTCTATAGTCTCGTATTAGATGCTAATGTCGCTCTAGGGATGCACTTATGTCACATTTGTAACATCCCGGTTCTGGAAGCCACCCATAGATGCCCCGTACCCGGTTGGTCACATGACCACAAGCGCATTTCTTAGAATGACAGAGGCTGTCGACTAAAAGTGAGGGCTTTGGGTGTAATGGTGGGGAAACTATTCCCTCATCGACAGAGTACATATTGGATGTAAACAACACACAATAGCGGAAGCAGTAAATATCCAACAACAGTAAATAGAATAGTACTTATGATGAACAAACTGGAGCATAAATATATATAATTGATGAATGATACATATATTACTAAGAAAGTATACAAACGAGTCACAATATTAAATATAGTACTAAACCAATGTACAAAAGAAAAACAGATGTGCAACTCCTACGCATCGCAAGCCTCGACCTGATCCAATTCTCTCCAGCTCCAATGAAATCAACTACCTAAAGTCAAAGGGTTATTTCCCTTGTCTATACCAGCAGAAATATAATCTGTTTGGGCCCAAAAGCATTGATCAAATCAGTTGTGATGAAAAATCCCAGTTTTCAAACACCCAAAGATCTGTGCCTAACAGTCGGTGAGTAAATGGAAGGTAAAAGTACATAAAGCAGTAAACAAGGAAGCATTAAGCAGTAAAAAATCCTCATTTTAAGCATTCAAAATAGAACACAGCATGCAACAACAAAACAGATAACCCAACAGGTAACCCTCTAGGAAGTACCCACAACCGATCCCCTATGTTTCTACCTATCATGTACAAGAAACCCTCTGGGAAGAACACATAGTCTCACCCCTCTAGTTCAGCTAAAGTATAGAATCCCTGGGGAAGCACTCCCCGTCAATTCCCCCTATAGACTCATATCGTACTAAAGGTGCTATGGGGAAGAACTCAATGTCAATCCCCCCTATGGCCTACGTTGAGGAACTACATACACTCTAGGGAAGCACTCAACTTTAATTCCCCATACGTTCTCACATCGTAATTATAAAGACACTCTGGAGAAGCCCTCAACGTCAATTCTCTCAAATGGTCTATACACCATGTTCTCACGTCCGTCTGTAAGTCAAATAATCATCGAATCATGTAATGTCCAAAGAAAACCTCAAGAACTATTTGGCTAGCATTTTACAGAATAACAACATATCAGAGAAACTGTCACACCATCCTATAATACTAGGAATGGAAAAGGAAACATCAGTCAAATAGGAAAACTAGACCCAAAGATAAAATATAGGCTAACATGCATGGGCAATACATCCGAAGCCTAGAAAATTGAACTATTCACAAACAAAAACCTGTATATAGGCATACAAGAAATGCATGCAAACAATAAGGATAAAATGGTAAACACTCCATACACCTTTCAAGGGTATTGGTGGAAATTGTACATAATACTCAATTAAATTCTACATAAAGGCACAAACCACCGACCTCGGGGTTAGGAGATCAATATACTTGAACCTCGAATCTTGAATCTACTCATAACATCGTAAATCTATGAAAATTCATAAAATTTTCAGCCCATGATAACTTCGAAAATAAGTCTAATGGGAAAACAAAACTCTATGAGAATGAAGAGCTTACTGCTGTGATTCCAACGCAATCGACAGCAGTCGATTTGGAGAACGGATGTGTGATTGGAGGACCAAGGAATTATCGGCATCATATGGGTGCTCCAGAATGTTTTGGCTGAAGTAAAAGACACCCTTGACCATAATACATGACCCATGTCCATTTAATGAAAAAAAAACAAAATACATGGCATGTACATTTGAAGTACACAACATATACTTGCCTTTTTTGTACTCCTCTTCAAGCAGCCTCCATATCACCCAACACAACCGTGTGTGTGGCCATGAAACGGCCAACACACAGCATCCTGTGGCAACGAATTACACTTCTTGTACTCATAAAGTACAAAACATGTACTTAAAAAATTTCAAAAAACTCCTCTTTTATCAAACACTCTAGAAAAAGGAAGAACATGCATGGAAAGAAGGTCTAGGTTTTTGCAACATTTTCCATGTGGCATGCATCGAGGAACTATAGAAACACTGAGGAAGAACTTAAATCAATTCTCCATGTGGTCTCGCATTATAATTAGAAAATACACTCTGGATAGTCCCTTACATCCTTTCTCCCTATGGTCTATACCTAAGGTTCTCATGACCCTGTGTATGTCAAGCTAGTACATCAAAGTGTATCGTCCAAAGTATACCTCATGAACTACTTGGATAATATTCTACTGCATAACAGCATGTCAGATAAACAATCACTCCATCCTAATAATATTAGTCTTGGTATGTAAACAACCTAATAGGAAAACGAGATCAAATGGTCAAAAAAGGCATTCATTCCTTGGAAACACCTCCAATGCACTACAATTATCCATATTCTCATTCAATTAACCTTTATTCAAGCATACAATCATAACTTGAAATCAACAGGGCCAAAACAGAGAACACACAATACCCCGTTCAAGGGTATTGGAACTATTTCACATATAACTCAAATTATTTCAATGGAAAGGCACAAACCACCTACATCGGTGTTGTATGATCTTTTTATGTGAACCTCAAGCCCTGAATTTCCCAAGAACACCATATATCTATAAAAATGCTAAAAATTTTCAACAAATGATAACTTGAGAAAGGATAGGATTCATTAAAAAAATATCTTGTAGAAGGAAGATCTTATATAGGTCATCCCATTGCAATTGATGGTGGTCAATTTGGAAAACTGATGCTTGATCAGAATTTCGACAAAGTATCGCAGCCATATGGGTTCTCTCAAATGAATGAGGTCTAGAAGTAGACTTTTCTATCCATCAGACAATACCCCAATGTGTTTAATGAAAAAAATAATGTACATATCATGTACATTATAAGTCCACAACATGTACTTTCCTCCACCAACCCCCGCATTAGATGGCCTCTCAGTCACCAGACACAGCCATGTGCATGGCCGCTACACGACCCGCAACCGGAAACCCGTGGTAACCAAGTACACGGCGTGTACTCAAAATGTACATGACGTGTACTTTAAAAATCTCCAGAAACGTCTATTTTTCTCAAAAATACCAAAAAAAATAAAAACATACCTGAAAAAAAAGATCTGGGTTCTTACCAACTTCCCTCCTTAATGAAATTAGTCCCCGAATTTCCCTAGTAAGGAGGCTTAGAAGAAGAATCCTCAAATAGATCCATCCATTATGATCGTACATCGGCCTCCATCCCCAATAACTTATCCAATACTATCTTGTGTAGCCATAACACACGCACGATAGGAACATACTAACCATGGAGAACCTTCGTACTTCCATCTATAATCTAGATAGGACGTTCCTCAAATTATGCATACACTTCCAACTCAACCTCCTTGGGTTAAAAAGCATGAGACAAGTCTAAAAATTAATGTCAAATCTATGATATGTGGAAAACGTTGTGTATAGCTTGATAACTCGGAGAAAGATCACCTTGTCTCCTAATCCTTCTGTGCCCCAACCACAGTGTGACATGTTGGAAAACCTGATCCTCCACCTCAAACTCCAGAGGTCATCACCACTGATCAGCATAAGACTTCCATTGAGACTTTGCAGTAGTCATCCACTTCCGAATCTGCTCTATCTACTTTGTGCTCTCCTGGACAAGATGAGGTCCCATCATAGCTGTAGCTCTTTCCTCCATCCAACATTAGGGTGATAGTCATGGCCTACCGTAAAAATCCTCATAATGTGTCATCTAAATAGTTTCTTGAAAAACATTTTTGTAGGAAAACTCTACAAGAGATATGTGCTTCTTCCAATATCTCCCAACATCTAGGATGCATGCAAGAATAATTTCATCATGCACCTGAATTGTATGCTCAGACTAGCCATATATCTATGGGTGGTATGCTATACTCAGAAGAACCTGTCTGACCAAGGCCATCTATATCCCCTTCTAGACCCGAGAAGTAAAACGAGTATCTCTTTCTAAAACAATGTAGTGTGTAACTCCATGTAGACATATGATCTCACGGATGAACAACCGTCCCAGCTCACCAATATTGAAATCCACCTTGATCGGAAAAAAGTGAGCCACCTTCTTGAGTTTATCAATGGAAACCCACACTACATCATTCCTTCAAGGCGACCATGGAAAACCTGTTATGAATTATATCATGAAATCATTCAATTTCCACTCAGTAATGGGTAACTCTAACCCAATCCCGGATGGTCGATAATGTTCCACCTTCACCTGCTGACAGGTGGAACACATCATCATGAAACCAGAAACATCTCTCTTCATAACTGGCCACAAATTTTGACTGTGTAGATCATGATACATCTTTGTGACAGCAGGATGAACTTCCCAAACTAAGGAATCAATGAACCACATCAAATACTCTTTTATTTCTGGTGGCACCCATACACACCCATGAAAATGCAAGATCATATCCTTGCATGTGGCCCATCCTAGAATTGGGTCCTCTCTTGACACGCTTTCATGTAGGACTTGGCCTTTTGAATATGATATCATCAACATTCGAAATCGATCCATAAGAGTAGAGGTAACATCTATAGAAGAAATAAATATATGTCCCTTTGTTTCATGCACCTCAAAATGCATCTTAGAGAATGGAGCCATAAGATGTCACTCACTACTCACCTCCTGAACTGCATGTATCTGAGTCCTCTTGGTCAACACATCAACCACTGTGTTGCCTTTCCTTGGCATGTAAGAAAGCACAAATTCAATGGACTGAAAGTACTCAACCCACCTTCACTGTCTCAAATTCAGGTCACACTTAATGATGATATACTTGAGACTTCTATGGTTGGTGAAAACCACAACATACTCTCCCAATATGTTGTGTATCCAATTGCATAAAGCATGAACAACTGCAGCCAGCTCAAGATCGTGCGTTGGGTAATTCCTCTCATGTGGCCTCAACTGTCGAGACCTGTAAGCAATGACTCTTTCCCCCTGCATAAGCATAGCTCCCAAAACGATACATGAAGCATCACAGTAAATAGTATATCTCCTACCTGGCTCGGGAAATATTAATATTAGTGTGGAATTAAACCTCCCTTTCAGATCTTGAAATACTGACTCACAATATTTTAACCACAAGAACTCGGTACTCTTTTTAGTCATTCCCATCAGAGCCACTGGTATGCATGAAAATTCCTGTATGAAATGCCTGTAGTGTCCATCCATCCCTAGAAATCAATGTACCTCAACGACATTCTACGGCTGCTCCTAGGAAACTACAACTCTCAATTTCTCTGGGTCTATTGATACTCATGTCTCCAAGAAAACATGAACAAAGAAGTGTATCTGGTCCATCCCAAAGTGGAATTTTGAGAGCTTTGTATATAACTTATGCTCTCTTAGTGTACATAAAATGATCTCAAGATGGGTAGCATGGTCATGTGGACTTTGAGAGTACACCATGATGTCGTCTACGAAGACCACCAAGAAAGAATCGAAGAATGGATGGAACATTTCTTTCATCAGTTTCATGAAAAATGCAGGCACTTTCATGAAACCGAATGGCATAAACACATACCCGTATTAACCATACCTAGTTTAGAATGCTTTAAGAGGTCTATTATATGGTCTAATGGACAACTAATAATAACTAGATCTCAAGAAAATCTTTAAGAACACACAGGCTCCTCGAGGCTAATCAAAGAGATCATCAATCATTAGCATGGGATATCGGTTCTTGACCATCAACTGGTTCAGCTTCGTATAATCCAAACAATGCTTGAGGCTACCGTCCTCCTTCATCGCAAACATAATAGGCTAACCTGAAGGAGAAGTGCTGGTTTGGAAAAACCCCATTTCCTACAACTCCTCCCACTGCTTCTTGTTCTCCTACAACTCTGGTGTAGCAATCCGATATGGAGTAATGGACCTCGGTGCCGCTCCTAGAACATGCTAAACAGAAATTTCTATCTCTCACTCTTGAGGAAAACTTGAAAAGTACTCTAGAAAGACATCCCTTAAACGATACACCACTGGGTGAAAGTCTATCTGTGATGTCCTCTAGTCATCCATATAATGACTAGCAATCTGGGATGTAACTCATCCCCAACCGTAATTCTAAGGTCTTTCTCTGGTTGCAAAGACATCCCATTCACCCTTATGAAGAATCGATCCACACTTTGGTGATGTGAAACTCAACAAATTTTGATAGCAATTGAAAACTTCCTGGAAGTTAAATAACTAGTCCATTCAACAAATGACATGAGATCCTGTCATCTCTAGTATATAAAGACCCCATATGAAGTGACACCCACTAACTTCAAGAGGGAACTCCTCACACTGATGTACACTATTCGTTCTTGTCCCCATACTTCATGTTCAACATCCAGAGTTTAACATAAGTAAAGATATAGAGCACAAGGATCTTCACAATAGCAACAAATATAATGCTATCGGAAGCCCCTATATGAAAAAGAGTAGAATCTAAAGCTGAGGAAACTAGAATTTAACATCGAACTGTAACAGGTTTTGGATCCTGCTCCGGCGGGGTCTTCTCCACTACAAAAGTCTGACCAGAAATACGGCCATGCGACCCTGCCTGACCACCCTGAGCAAATCCACCCTATTGTTGTTAAAACCCTAGAGACCCGGCTACCTTGTCTACAACCTCCACCTCAACCTGAACGGCTAGAAGAACTCCATTTCTAAAACAGATTACAAAATGGTGGCACTGCTCTTGAACAAGGACTCAAAGAAGAACCCCCGTCACTTGCTGCTGGTGAGAAGAACTGACAGACGCACTGAATTAGACCAATATTTCCATATGATAGCCAATCCACTGGGTCTCTCGGGAAGTGTGGCCACATATTTCTCTCTTTCTGCACTGGTAGCACACCCCCTAGAAACCAGATGATGTGTCTTGCCTCCTCAGATCCCCTCTTCTAGACTCCCTATGTCTCTTCCTGTTGTCAGTTTGAGGGATACTAACTCTGGATGTCGAACTGCCCATGATCAAAACCTTAGAATCCCTCAAATTATGCCATGTGATCAGTGCATGGTTGACTATATGAGTAATAGGTGTCAACCTGAAGATGTTCACCTACGATCAGATTTCATGCCGCAGATCATTCTCAAAATTCCTTGTCAGGAATAACTCATCACATACTGGAATAAGTGAGAAGCGTTGTAGCATAGTGAAGTGAGAAGAATACTCCATAGAAGAAAGAGTACACTACACTAGACTGATGAACTCCCAGGCTCGGTCATCCCATAATGTCTCCAGATAAATGTAGTCATAAAAAGCACACTGGAAGTCATCCCAATACATAACATGCTGGCATCCCGCCTGTGAGATCACATCCCACAATCTCATGCCGGAATCCCTAAGCATGTATGTTGAGAGATTGACCCTACTCTCTGGATGCATCTCTAGATGTCCGAAGAAGGAGAGTATGGCTTCCATCCATGACTCTCTAGCCTGATGTCCTCGTTCCCCTATGGATTTGTGAGGATTCTGCTGTAGGAGAACCCGTGTCAACTCTTCCATTGGAGGGGCAGGATGCGGTAATCCTCAGAAGGTCTACATGAATCTCATAAAAACATCTAGGAACTGTGCATCAAAACCTGTGTCTGGAATGAATGATGATGCTAAGACTGGCAAAATTGGCGGATTTGTACATAGACCTCGATCTGTTAGGTCTATGGTCTAATCGTTGCCCTGTAACTAGTGTACAACCAGACGACATCTTGATGGAATGACTCTACAAGGTCATGTTCACCCATAGATCAAGATCATTAAGGACTGAAAACTAGAATAGTACGAAGTAAACATGATAAATAAAGAATTCATGTTTTTTAAAACAAGGATACATGGTGTGTATACTTAACATTAAGGTGTGTTTCTATAATACATTCACTTGGGAATGTACTTATTCCAGAACTAGTCCTGTAACACCACATACACGATGTGGTTTCTTTTAAAATGACGTGTACTTGGATCCTCTTCCCCTGCCTAAGTTCCCTTACATTTCTAGGCCACAAGGTTATTATAAAACAAGACAACACAATGTGTTAGTGTGAGACACGACGAGTACTAGACGAGCTTCACCGACCGATGTTGTTCATGGAAGGGCCGGATATACGTCTCATACTACACGACGTGTTCCATACGGACAAAACATGCACTAATGTGTTTCCACTGACCCGTTCTATTTGGTACGTGGATGTTTTCTATGGATTACACTACATGGCATGTTCATGACGGACACAACATGTATTTCTTTTGTTTTTATCCATCAATGACGTTATTCACCCTAGTGGACACATGGTCTTCAAAAAATACAATTTACAACCGGTACATGGCATCCTCCCAAAAGGATTTCTTATCCCTGTGTCTCTTCCCACATAGTCTGAGACAATGTTTAATACTACACTGCGTGTACATATGGTACATGGAATTTTCATAAGAAAAATATTTTTTTTCAGAAACATAAGAACATATGGTATGTATTCAATATTACATGGTGTGTAATCTTGGTTTTTCTAGATAGTAAGCCTCAGAAACAACTCTGATGCCCAAAAAAACACTGAAACGAACATTAAAGAGACAAATTATGATCGGTGAGGTCCCATACTACCTGAGAATCAAAGCTTGAAATCATATACATGTCATAAATAAAAATAATAGATCAATGATCCACCAAATAATGATCCATGAGGGCCCACAACTCCTCAATAAGCAATGTATGGTGTTAATTCAAACAAAACCATACACAAATAATACCCTATCAATCAACAAGTATTTTGTCAAGGCATCTATCACAACTATATGCATATCTAGCACAAAATCTATCACAACAACATGTAGTCACTATTGCAACCAAAATGTAATGGGAAGAATGCATGACATGTGATTTCAAGAAAGTGCCTATATGACGCATGAGATAACATACCCTAATCACATTGGGTTGCAATAGAAATAGAATCTTAATAACATCCACAATAATAACACAAAACATGTGAATCACTCAAGGTGAAATGAAATCAAATGCAATAATTTCAAAACCATAAAACTTGCAATAATGAGGTAGATTGGATTTTCCCTGTATGCGTGTTAGATAATCCTGGGAAAAAATTATTACCAAGTTCATATTCCTTCTTATCCATATCTATAGGATTCAAATAGTGTGTCAAGAGAAAATAATTCCTCGGATACCGCTTTGTAATGTCTCAGATCCAGAATCCTCCATGAGGTGCCCCGTACATGGTAGGTCACATGGCCTCAAGAACAGTTCCCTAACCCCAGTGGCTGCTGAATAGTAGTGAGGGCCTTGGCTATGATAGTGGTGAAACTATTCCCTTCTTGGTAGAGTACCTCATCTGATCAAAAAATATATACTGTTTCGGAAGCAGTATAATATCATACAATAGTAAATAGTGGAAGACTGATGAAGAAACAACTGGAGCACACATATATAAATGATGCGTGATACATTTCTTTAGAAATGCAGCCAAACACATCACAATGCTGAAATTTATAACTAACAAAGGTACATGAATAACAAGTAAACAGCTCCTCAGCATCGCAAGCCCTATCTTGGTCCCATTATCTTCAGCTACAAAGTAGTTATGTACAAGAAGTAGAAGGGTGATTTCCCTTATCTATAACAACAAAAATATAATCTATTTGGTCTGAAAAGGAAGACCCAAACAGGGTGTGAGACTAAATCATAGTAGGAAACCTTCCTGAGAACTATACCTCACATTCAGTGAATATATATGGCAGCTAATAAGAAAAAGCAGCAGTAAATAAGATATTACTCAACAATAAACATTTCTACAGTTTCAAAGCATTCAAACACCACTTAACTAGAATGAAGATAAAAATATAGTAACCCTCAATGATTTACTCTCAGCCTAACCCCTATAGATCAACAAAAACAACACAAGAAAGCAGATAACATAACAGGTAACCCTCTAAGAAGTACTCATAGCCTATCCCCTATGTTCCTACCTAGCAACACAAGAAACCCTCTGGGAAGTACACTCAGTCTAACCCCTCTAGTTCCGATTATTTATAGAATCTATAAGGAAGGACTCACCATTAATTTCTCCTATAGTCTAATATTGGTAGCCAATGGAACTCTAGGGAAGAACATACACCAAATTCCACTGATGGCCCACGCCAAGGAACATCAGACACTCTAAGGAAGCACTTACTTCAATTCCCCCTGTGGTCTCGCAAAATAAGTATAAAAAACACTCTGGAGAATCCCTTACATCCATTCACCCTATGGTCTATACACCAGGTTCTCACAACCCTGTGTATGTCATGCATGTTCAAAGAAGCATATCGGCTGAAGTAAACCTCATGAACTACATGGATAATTGTCTACAACATAACATCAGGTTAGATAAACAATCACTCCATACTAACAATAATAGGCACCGTATGTAAACATCCTAACAAGCATATATGACCAAACGGTCAAAAAAAGCAATCATGCATGGGAAACTCCTCAAATGAATAGCAATTAACACTATTCACAATCAATTATCCTCTATACAATATAACAAGAAAATTAGGCAATCAACATGGATGAAACAGTAAACATGCAACACCCCGTTCAAGGGAATTGGAACTTTTGCACATATAACTCAAAATATTTCATCGAAAAGGCAATAAACAACTACAGTGGTGTTTTAGGATCGTTATATGGGAACCCCAAGACTTGAATTTCTTAAGGACACTGTAGATCTAAAAAATACTAAAAAATATCAACCAATGATAACATGAGAAAAAGGAAGAATCATGAAACGAAGATCTAGACGAATGAATGACATACCAAGGCGATCCCAATGCAATCTACTATGGTCGATTCAGATAAAAGACACTCAATCGGAATCTCGGAGAAGGACCATGACTGTATGGGTTGTCTCTGATGAACTAGATTGAGAAGTAGACAATTATGTCTGACAGACATGAACCCAATGGGTTTAATGAAAAAAATAACATGGTGTGTACTTTATAAGTACATGCTGTGTACTAGCCTTCACTAGAACCCACATTTGGTGGTCTCTAGGTCACCACACATGTCTATGTACATGGCCGTTACACAACCATCACCCGACTACATACGGTAACCGAGTACACGGCGTGTACTCATAAAGTACACAGCGTGTACTTCTATATTTTCCAGAATCACCTCTTTTTCCCAAAAACATCAGAAAAATAAAATCATACCTGAAAAGAAGATATGGATTCTTACAATAGTCATCCTTTAATCATTATCCAATTAAATATATAGAATACGATCAATTCCACTATGTTGGAATTGAATATTTAAAAAGTGTTGGTAAATACAAGAGTGTTGGAGTTTGAACCTATGAAACATCTAAATTAATAAATTTTAATACATGAATAATCAAAGATGGATGTATTAATAAATATCTGATCCCATTATGAGGTTTCTTCTTGGTATAGTTATTATTAAAATGTTCTTAAATTATTTATTACAGAAAAGGACTAGGAAGTTCCCCAAAATACTTAGAAACTCGAAAAGTTATTCTATTATTCTTAAAAAAATACGTCAAATGTTCTATATAACATCTATCTATGAGGAAAAAAAATTAATTTTTAGACTATAAGTTTAAAACATCCTTCCCCATAAGAAAAAAACCAGCTGCTCTGATATGGTTTATTATTGGGCCTTAAGTGCACCTCCCCATATTCCATGGGCTACCGAATAGTAGTCAGTGCTAAGGGTGTGATTATGGGGAGACTATTCCCATATATTAGAGTATAAAAATTAAGGAAATATATTCTAATATTATATAATAGTAAATAATTAGTGTTCAGAAGAAAAAATATACTAAAATGGTACATTCTATAATAATAAATTAAATGTTATGAAATCTCAAATTGACATGTCATACACAATACATTGGTACACCACATGGATGACTATATAAGAAGGATTACATAAATGAAATTGGATATTAATGTGTAAGGCTCTACTACAAAATCCATGATAGACCACATACCTAGGCTCCAGGAAACTACTAAGCTACACCTGCCAAATCAAAATAATCCACACAAGAGGATCCGCTCAATCATACCTCATTTAGCCTTAAACCTATCCACCATACATCTGTTATCATCCAAAATATTAATCATTTTTTCTTCACATACCTCGAGGTTCATTTAATGGGGTGATAAATGTTCACTGTAGGATACCCTAATAATAATCCAATAAATCTAATATCATAAGTATTTCTAGTGAAATACACTAAATCTAGATAAGCCATAACTAAAAACATAAATACTTCAAATAACATGAAACCAAAATCAATTCCAGGGTCTATAATCCATTTAAAATAACAAATTTTAAATAATGTATATTTATATTAATCTGACTATATTTGTATCATCCCTTACATATAAATATATACATCAATATGAATACACATGAGTAAGCTAATTGAAATAAGTTAAATTAATGTCATTCTATACATGGTTTCATAATTCTATTCTTCATAACATCACATGTATGGGAATTGATTTAGATGTCGTACCACTAATACCATGTACACTATGTTAGTCTATGGGTTTTTACCCAAATATACATTTACATATTTCATTCAGCATTGTAAATGACTCTGATCAAGCTATGTGCCATAGGGGATACTCTTTCTATCCTTCGGTTCACCTGTACTCACCTCCAATCAAAATAGTAATGGATTCAAGGGATGTATATATGGACATCATGTAAATGGAATCGATCTAGATACTATGCCAACTATTCTATGTAAAAACATTTCCAATGTCTAATCCCTATGTCCTAGTCCATTGCGTGACACAACTTTTGAACTCAGATAAATCCTCAAAGTCTAAACCATAGTTTCAATATTAGAGATCCCATTGGTGAAACATCATTCCCACCCCTTGAGGTCTCTAATATGAAATATTGTCATCCTAAATGAAACTTTTTATAGTGTAATCATCCGTGTGTATCCTACGATGGGAAATGTCGTGTCCAACACTGTGGTATTGTATCTGACTAGGGAGAGGGTATTCATCCCCATATCTTGGGAGATCATAATCATCTATGAGAATAATAAAATCATGTAGAGCATAATAATCCACATCACATCTCAAATAGAGGATAGATGATACATCCTCATCAGCCAGGAGAGTGTAATCATCAATGACAATAATTAACGAGGATGCAACTCCCATATATCATAATAGTATTCCCAATAGTTGGATCACAACAATCAACTCTCGAAATAACAAAAGTATTATTATTAAATATATAGTCTCAACAACTAGATCCCTATTAGTACCAATAACTAACCATAAAAATATATAAAAAGGGTCCCTAAAGCCTTATCTAAAGATGAATTTCTAGGCATCCAAAAAAATAAATAAATACACAATTGTTCCATTCTCATTAGACACCAACCAAAAAGCACCACTGGCTCTCTTTTTTTCATAATTATAAAACTTGAGAAATAAGAATCAATGAATTGGGTTAGATGAATCCTTGAACTCAAAAATACATTCATAGAGACATGGGAAAACAAAGTATTCCAGCATTCTTAGGTGACACCCACTACCATCTCAACCCAAACCTGATTTACTAGCTTAGTGTCATTCAAACATTAGGACAACATATTTCTACCTCATGTTAAAAGGCAAAAGAGGAATCCTAAATGGTATCATTAAATTTAACTCTCTAGATAAGTAATCCCACAATTGATCTTTAGCAATGAATATAAAGGGAGGAATCATATATGGGATACTCAAGTTTAGTTAAATAGAGGCATCATACAGAGGATAATTAGAACTGTGCATGTAAATAAATAATATAAGGGGTTCCCTGGGTTGACATGTATGAATATAAAATCTCATCAGGGACCAATGGTTGATTGAATAACATATATTCATACAATAAAGGATCCTATATGTAAAAACATAAGTAGAGGCATCCTATAAGGAATCGTCTGAAATAACTAAACTCTTGACATGTTAGGATTTATGGGAACATATACTAAGGAAGAATTCCTTAGAAGAATATATACTAATGAATAATCTAATGGAGATATCTCATAGATAATCTTATAAAAATTGTATCACTGTCTAGAGAGTAATGGATTCTATTACAAGATGTTGAACATATCTATATAGGTAAATTACTAAAAATAACCATTAAGATTCGTCATGTATACCTAAGGGTTTCACCATCACAACCCTAGTGATAAACTTCTCAGAATATACTCTTTTTATTTCCAATTTAATCTCTAAGTAGTAAAATTGTAAAACCAATAAAAATATAGTAAAGGAGGAGTACACAGAATGTAAACTCATGCCCCCACTTGGTTGTGTATCACAGCCATACATGGAATGTAAAAGCCCATGTATTTGTTGTGTATGACATGTACATGGTGTATACCCTACATGTGGTTCCTACCTGTGTACCTCTCACGACATGGAAATGTATTCAGTCATGATGTTTCAATCCACAAGGCATGTGACCCACACCGGATCTGGTTGTAAACTCTACATAGCCATGAGCCCCGACATGGGTTGTCAATCTAGGAACTCTTCAATGGGGTCAAGTACCAATACCCGGTGTTTATATCCATTACATTTCATGAAATTTAATATTATAATCTTCATTAAGTTGTATGATTTTATTGAATGTGTTCCATTAACTACATGACGCGTGATCAGGATTCACGAATGGTAAACCCCTTAAATTTACTTGAAACCTTGTCTTTCCCCCATATGTCATAGATCAACCCACTAGGGGTCCTAAAAAATAATAATAATACAGTATAACTATAAAATAAAAAATATATGGGTATTTATAGCAATAATTAAAAATGTATGACATTTTAGTAGAATATACTGAAGCTTCTCTTGTTTTTGTGATCCATGACTACGAGGCAACGATCCTGCTCATCATTATATCCATGGAGGTACCACTCTTCCAAAATATTTCTATCTCATTCAATCACCCTCATTAACTTATCTTAGTTATGTGTTGATGTTGGAGACCCTAGGATAATAATAAGTTAATCTAGGTAAGGAAAAGAAGAAATGACAACAGCAGAAATAAAAGTAGAATAAGAAAAGAAAATGAAAAGGGGTCCATGGTGTGCCCTAATTCCCGAACTGAGTTTACACTTTTCATAGGAAAAAAACTCTATCCTAGAATAAAAATTGGAATATAAATATCATTTTAATTCTCCTTTAAAACTATATATAAAAATAGACATGTGTGGATAATGTAATATTTCAATTATTAGTTATTAGTTTTTAATAATTACGCTATAATTTAATCAGTTCAAAATTCTACAAAACTCATTTTCAATGGTAAACACATTTTATGGAAAAACAGAGTGGTCATAAGAATTATAAAATAAAAAATTATATGGGAAAATTAATATTTAAACCAATTCAAGATCCTAATAGAAAAAATTCAAATTTATAATAAAAATTATAGTCCATAGAAACACAAGTCTTTACAATCTCCCTACAATAATCCTTCGGATACTAGAGAATCCATGGTAAAAAAAATAGTAGTCGTGCACTAAAATTGACCATATACTAAAAAATATATTTGATCTATAAAATTATCAGTCTCATAGAATCCCCAACTACCACATTTGAGTAATATTTTTAATTGTGACTGATCTAGATATTCACACCAAATGAATACCCTTATCGACATCTCAACAAAAAATCGCTGAGTTCAAAAATTAATAAAAAATAATGGATTTCAACAAAAATAATGTTCAAAAACCCAAAAGACCCATTGTTTACTCACCAACATATGAATTAAAATATTATACTCCACATGAAAAAATTCTACAGGCCCCATCATCGAAAAGGAAAGTCATTTTTTATGAAATGAAGCTCGACATAGAGTCTCTTTTCTCTCAGCATACTATGCAAATTATTAACATATAACATGATCATCTATATCCATGTGTATACTATAGTTCAATAAAAAGGCTGAAATAACTCTCCCTGTCAATGAAAACTTCAAACAACACAACACTCACCTTGAACCAACTCTATACACCACTTCTCCCATCAATGCGTGTCTAAATTCAATTATTGGTCTACCAACTTATGGTTCCAAATTTATACTTAGTGTATCATCCACCATGGAGGGAATTTTGTTTTATCAACAACTCATAGGAAACCATTAGCACAAAAATTTTATGAAACCATCAATCTTCATGTTGCATTGATCCACTAACTGATTTACTATTTAAATGGATCCATAGAGAACTGATGTGTACATTTTTCACCTAAATCATACTCCAATGATGTTATAGCTACTAAAATCAAGTTGACCATGCTACATGGAACCAAAAATTCATTAACCTTGAATTTCCACTGGTACTCCTCTTCTCGATCAATCACAAAACATGTGCCAAAATTTGTTTTTTTTACCACCCATCATCTGACATCATTCATCTCATGAGCATCTAACCACACTATGAATACATTAGCAATAGAGGAATCACTGGTTTATAGGGATATAATCTCAAACATTCATTCCAGTCGAAGTTAATCATAAAAAATAGGCACCCTATGTGGTTAATAAAATACAAGGAATCAACAATAATTCATTACAAACCTTGTGTACCTAATATGAATCGTAATCAAGATAATCGTACAATAAATCTCACTAACTTTAAGTGAATTTGTAACCCTAGTAAAACCTCTCATGCATGATTCCCTCAATAAATTGAACATCGACCAATTAGAGACTTGTTTAAAATAAAGTCCACTAGGTCCTCCATCTATCCATACTAATCTTGTAGAACGACTGGGTCATAATTTCAAACAACCTAGCCGAAAATATAAAACCTATTTAGTGAAGGTAAAGAAAAGAATAACTAATGGGGGTTAAAAATGTCAACATGAACTACAATGTCCATAACCTAACCATGAATCCCAAAAAGGAACTAATCCCTAGAGGTCATCATATCAACATAGAAAAATATACTGAACAGACACTCACTGGGATTCAATATACCAGAATACCCCCACACAGTCCAATTCCTTATAAATGACCTCATACCTATCGGCATCATACTCATTTATCCTACTAGATACTGGCACTTAATGGTTGTTTAAGAATAATTTCATTCCAATATATGTAGGTAACCACATTATCTATTTTTACTAATGCATTAATTAACTGAACCTGAGAAACAAAAACATATAAAGGTTGTAGCACACAAGCATCATGTTCCCTGTTGACCTACATGGGTTACTACCCCTCAGGTGCATGTGGAATTAGTCATCAACCTCACTATCAAACATATCATCATATATCTACATAATCACATATCTGGTGGAAATAAATATATATTTCAGTGAAATTTTAGAATTACACATAAACCCTATAATGGAAATCAACAATTAGGATTTTCCTGACACGTTAAACAATTAGTATATATCATCAGTAATAATCACACACTAACAAACCTCAAATATTTTAATCTTATAAACCTATTATATTTTCTAATACACATCTTGTATTTTCCTTCCATGTGTCAGAATCAATATCTGGCTTTTTTCTAAAGGGATAAGATCCATAAATCCATAATAAGACATCACATCCACACAACATGTGTCTCTCAAAGAAAGAATCATTCCATAAAAAATCACATATAATATATGAACCCCCATATATCTAGAATCTCAGATATCTTATTAGTATAAGGATTCTTGATGCAATAGTTTGATATCCATTATAGGTTCAAACACAATCTTAATAGTCTTGTATACCATGTCCCAAATAATAAAACAATAAGAAATAAATACTTTTGATACATTTTTGTAATTTCGAAACCCAAATACCACTAGAACGGTGCTCTGATATGATTTTTTTGAGGCGTAAAGAAAGCCTACCTATTTGTGAAATGGTGATAATAGTGGTGAGGGACGAAGGTGTAATAGTGGGGAGACTACTCCCTCATACCCGAGTAAGGAAAAAAATCTACGAGTCAACCAAATATTTAAATAATAATTGTGTAGAAGTAGTAAAATAAAAAAAAAATATAATATGTTTTAATTATAAATTAAATTGTATAAATAGTTGAACAACTATATCATATAAACAAAATAAGTCACACACTAGTCTGACCGTACATCTAGAAGTACATAAATGAAAAAAAATAAATTTACAAGCCTCATATAATAAGTATGAGAAATACCACATACCGATCCTCAAATACATTATCAAATTTACCGTCCTAGTCATAATAATCCACAATATAATATTCTCTCAATCATGAAACTCTGTGGAATAGACCTATCCACCATGAATATTTATTAATCAAGAAAAGAATACATAACTTCTTCTTTTAATCCAAGGTTCATGTACATGTGTTAGAAATAATCTAATAATGACATCCCAATTATGAAACTATAAATAAGTTTTTATATATACAGGATCATGATATATGATCATTCTAGTCGATACACAACTAAAAAATATAACTAAATCAAATAATGTGCAACCACAGCTAATACCAAGATCTGTAATCCTGGAATCTGGGAAATGTCCCACCATGTATATTTATATTTATAAGAATATTTTTTTTTAATTTTATACATATACAAATATACATAAACATGAATGTACATAATTATGGTTAAAGTAATAACATAAATCAACAAAACTAAATACTTGGGTCTATAATCCTAATTTCTGGTACATCCTATGAATGGTAATTGAGTTGGATGTAGAATCAGACAAGTCATGTATCATTATGTTGATCTTTGGGTTCATAATACCCATCAACACACACCCAATTTGGCTAGTGCATGAACTATTTTAGTGCAAGCTATTCTATCATAGGTGTATATTCATTATAATCCTTGGATCACCTATACTTACCTACAATAACTGTAATAATGGATTCTGGGTATGTAAACCTAGATATCCACTAAATGGACCGGATATTGATACCATGCCTCTCATAACATGTAATTCCAATGATAATTTCTTGTCCCTCAGTCCCGTTGAAGAGGTGGTTATGAAATTGGAAATCAGATGAACCTTGAGTGTATGAACATTTGGCGGAGTATTATATTTCTTATTGGTGAGAACACATGAACACCACTCGATAAAATTATTAATGGATGGAATAATGATCCCTATTATCCAAGAGTTTATAATAAATAGTGAGTATCCAAATATGTGAAACACCATGTATAACACAATTGTCTAGTATTTGAAAAGGGATAACATAATCATCCCCATATGTCGAGATATGTTAGTAATCCATCAGTATAATCATATCAACGAGAGTTTAATCGTCCTATTCATGTGTCAATGAGAAGTGATAAGAGTCACAATGGTTACTCAATTGACTATAATCATACAAAATTATCTATACTTGGGGTGCCATGCCCATATTCCATAGTAGTAGGCTCAACAACCCAATCTCAAGAAGCACCACTGAATATCCATATAATAAAATAATAAAATAAACAAGCTCAAAATCTATATCCTAGGTATTTCATCTTCGTATAAAATTAAATATAATAAAAAACATGGTTCTGAAGTAGTATCCCAAGAAGAACATTTGTGTTTCCCAAAAAAATGTAAGATACAACCTCATGCGGAATAACATCCACCAACCAGGATTAACCTATAGATTTCATTTCATCATCATCAATAAACATGTGAATACATAAAGAAATAGTGAGGTTATCTGAACACCAAAAACCAACACTACATCGATATTCCTATGGGTGTAAATTTTTAGTATGGGTTCTTTGTTGACACCTAGAACCATCTCTACCCAAATCGTACATACTATCCTAGGGCCCATAAAACACAAGGGTTGCCACTATGTCCCTCATGTAAAAACACAAAAGTGACACCCCACATGGGATCCTTAATGTTTACTCATAAGAAATGAAATCCTACTAGGAATCCTCACTAGTGAATGAAAAAAGGGGAATCATACATGATATCCTCTAACCATATATAAATAGAGAAATCAAACATGGGATCCCTAGAATGATATATGAAATGTGGTCCTATAAAGGATTCCATAAATCATCATGTATGAAACAGAAGTCCCATTGGGGGTTCTTCATATCAATAAAAAGATAGAGTCCTCCTATATGGTATCCTCCAGGTTATTAGAGGATTTATATAAGGTATCGTTTGAAACAGCTAAAATCATTGCCACTTATATGAGATGGTAGCATCTCGCAGGGGAGATGTCCACAATGGAAGACTTATAAAGCATCTTTTGGGAGATATTTCTCATATATCACCTCAAAAGATATGTATAACTCTTAATATAGGATTGGATTCAATTAATTGATGTAGAACCTATTCATATGGGTAAATAACCAAAACAAAAATTATGAATCCTGAAATCACCCTAAGGGTTTCATCATTGCGAACCACATGTAAAACTACTTTGAATGTACTCCTTTAACATTCAATTATAATACTGGGAAATAAATTATTAAACCCTCTATAATGGGTAACCCTAAAGGAATACACAGTATGTGTACCACTATATTAGGTGTATAACCAAATTTGGGAATAAATTTCAGCTAGACATGGAATGTTAAAATACATGAATGTGGAATGTAAGACATATACATAGTGTGTACCCTAAATTGGGTACTTTAACATATACATAAAATGTAATTTCCATGTACATTCATAGGCCATGTATTTCATACGACATCTAACTCAAATGGGGGTCCAGCTGTGTACACTACACGACTATATGCCCCATACATGGGATGTCTTTCCAGGTAGTCGAGTACATGGAGAAGCACTAGTACACAAAATTTAGATCATATAGACAACATGTACTTTAAAAAGATTATCTTCCCCAAATATGAATAATGCATGATCTGTGTTCCTGGAACTGCATACCTTGTAATCCTGATTCCTGAACTGGAAACCCCTCAAATTGGCATAAAACCATATTTTCTCCCTACGTGTCCAAAATACAGCAACTAAAGTTCCAAAAAATAATAATAGGGATTCAAAACTAGAAATAAAGGAAAATATATACTTTTTTTGGTGAAACATAAATGAGGACTACCTTTTGGAGGAATTTTATAATGCTTCACCCATTTTCATTGTCTAGAGACACCACATGACGATTTGACAAATCATGAGCCCTATGAAGGAACATATATTACCTTTTATCTATATTTATCTCTCACTATGCCTCTTCTCTCAGTCACAAAATGTAGGGGGATCCCCCAAGGTCATATTCAAGAATCCTAGGAAATAAAAAAATAAAACAATGAAATGGAGAAATGAAAAATAAAATAAAAAAGGGGCTCATGTTGGCCCGAGTTCCCAATGTGATTTTATGCCTTGAGTAGGAAGAAGTCACCATTCTAGAATCAATAACAGAACTAGAATCCCAATCCTATTATCCATTAAATTGATATAGATGAAACAACATACAAAAATAAATTAATATTTAATTTAATAAATATTAGTTATTAATTATACTGTGATAATTTGAACAGTTATGAATAATACCATCCTCTATTACTAGGGTAATAACCCAATTTCGGGACAATTATATGGTTAAAAAAAATAATATTATTGAATATTCTTGGATGAAATTTCAATATTACCCCTTACAAGAATCCAAATGAATAAAATAAAATTTCTATAGATAATTGAACCTCTAAAAAAAATTATGAATTTACAAAGGTGATGAATTACTGTAAATAGGTGACTCTTCGAGTAATGGATTTTTTTTCTTTTTAAAATGGTGGTGGTTATGGAGAAATCCCAAATAATATAAAATTAGAATGTTTTAATGTCATTGGATATTCGTAATTGTGAACATGAGTAATGATCCTTGTACCAAATATTATTATTAATGCATATAATAAATCATAAACATTGATCTATAGATGGAATCCAATGAAAAATATTCTCGTGAGAAGATAAGATGTGTTGTGTGTGCCATAAGTGATATGAAATTATTGAATATGTCATAAAAATATTTATACTGTTCTATTTAATGGAATTTGATATCATGTTCACATTTATTAAAATTAAAAAATCAGATTATATCCATGACCATTATGGGATATCAAAATGATCATTTTAGGTATTCAAAAAATTACATATTAAGCATATAGTATTACGAAATGAATATGTATCCTTCATGATGTGATAAATAGAAAAAGAAATTATATTTCATTATAAGAATTTATATGATGTTGTTTCCATTATCACATTAACTTCATTGTCTAACATTCCCATGATGTGTTTCGAGAAGAATATCATAGAAATTAGGTCGTCTCATTTAATGCCACAAAGAAAGGGGCATAGAGGGTCACACACTAAGTGTATTCATGAATAACAGTTAAATTATTCATTAATTTGATATTATGGTTTAATATTATTCTGAATATGTAGGAATAATAATTAGTCATGTTATAATGATTACAATTATTTAGTCACTAGTTTAATTCATGTTTGAATATGTATGATTATAATATTAAAATAAATATTTATTTAAAAAATGATGAATGCAATATTTTTTTATCGCATTATGATTATTTTCAAGGTAATAAATAAATAATTATTAATTCCCCAGTCAGTGAATACATAATTATTTAGTTATGTTAAAATGAATGAAATATATTTATTCACAAGTCCATGAATATAATATCTATTATAAAAATTATTTATTCTCAATAAAGTTACTATAAAAATTATTTTATTTATTGAAAAATATATAAGGATTTTTATTTATTTATAAAAAAATATTTATTTCTCAAGGATTAATAAATGACATGGAGGATAGATGGTTCTCGTTAGGGGTCTAGATAAAAATACTATATATTATTTAATATCATATAAATATTTATTTGTTTTATGGTTTCTAAAATGATAATTAAATACACATGAGTTAGTGATTGTCATGGAATAAATTATTTCCATCAATATATATAGATTTTGGGATTAACAGTAATAATGAAATTTGATTAGGGATATTGTGGAAATAAATTTTTTTATAATCCTAATTGTATAAACAAAAATCTATCAATTAATGGTTGGGGAGTTTTTGTAAGTCACAAAATTTCCATTCTATATTATTCAATCATGGATAATGATAACTCTGTAAATAAGGATATGTGATCATCCTCCTCTATATCTAGGCCAATATAAAAAGAGATGATTCCTAAATATTTAATAGATCCCTATTTTGATCAATGATGAATGATGTAAGTTGATTGAAAATTCCATGATAAAACCTAGAAATCCACCAGAGATGATTTATAATTCATGGAGAACATTTGGATATCAATAGATGGATTTTACTTTGGATCCATCATCTCAATGACGGTATGAAACGTAGGTCAATTAAATTATCAATGTATAAATTATTATCAACTCGAGGAAATTCATATTTATAAATTAATAATGAAATATATGTGAAAATATCCCCTTTTCCAATATTCTAGTGTTTCATTCAACATATTATAAGGATTTATCTATTGAAATTAATTAAATATATTTTTAGGACAACCACTTCTTCTACATACAAAAACAATTATGTGGTATTTGAGTGTTAATATATCAATTTATAAATATTTATTCATTATTGATCTCTTTATATATTTTATTTTATGTTTATAATTTATTCATTAAAATAATTAATCAGAAATCGAATATAACATGATAATTTAGTTTCAGATGACTGTGAACTGATATAGAAAAAAAATAAGATTCCTTAGTTGTCTGATCAAGTGGTGCCTACTATTTTTCTTCTATGACACAGGTACACCACATATACCCTAAAAGTACAAGTGGTGTACCCATGGTACAGAATAATATGATATTCTATATAAATTATTGTATTTCAGATGGGAATCTAGACAATAGTTTCATTTAAAACAATGTACCAACCTTTAGATAGCATGAAGAATTAGACGGTTACACAACAAGTGTTTGTTTAACACCTCAAATATCCTCAAATAGATTTTCCCTAGCTATATTTTGAAATTAATGTGGCAAAATTACACACAATGTATTTGATACATGTCATGTAGTATCATCTAGTAGATCTATAAAGACTACATGTGGTAAAATAGAATATACCTAGATTAAAAATAGTGTAACTCATCAATATCCAATGATGAATACATGATGAATACATATGAATATACTATGATTCCATTTAAACAAATTACATGATCCTTATCTAGTTTTATGTGCATTATAACATATACCAACTCACATAAGGTACACTCCTTGACATGCATGTCATGTATGTCATACAAGTACAATACATTAATTAATAAATATATAAATGAACTCAAAAACATGATGTTCATTATTAAATAACTATTTTAAACATTTTATATATATACATGATATTTATTGTTGTATTTAATTCTATTTACTTTAGAATCATCAAAAAATCTACACAATTCATGTATGGTGTCATGTGATGTGGTCAAACAGGTTGTGTTGTCATTTAAGATTGACGCATGGAAGAAAATAAATTTTATGTTGAGACACAATGTGTATATATATATATATATATCAAGTATATAGTCAATGTAATGGAATATAGAGAGTGTAATTCACATTTCCTGCGATTAATGATAAACTTTACATAAAAAATGGGTACAAACAGTGTTTCATTTAGTAGATGACATGTATGTTATATATATATCTTTAATTTTAAATTGTATATTCCTATAAATTAATACTATATTTTATTTCATGTAACACTTGCAAAAATGGGGGAAAACGAGCCAAAACATTATTATTTAAATATTCCCATTAAAAATGTATTAGGATTAGAATTTATGAATATAAATAATACGATTATTACATATAGGTAGTAAATATTTTCTACTAAATATTTTTGATTAATTTCTAGAATAATGTTATCATTTCCAAATGATTTTAAATAATTCATATAAATTAAAAATAGTTAAATTATAAAATTGGTTATTCTTCAATAAAAGTGGGTTTTAATTTTCATTTATATGTTTCATTTAAAGAAAAAAATTATCATTTTTGATTTTTATATTTTCGAATTTATTTATACTTTTATAATATTGACTAATCATTCATACATTTATTATCAAAATTTACAAATGTATAATAATCATTATATTTTAAAAAGGTATATTTTTTGGAAAAACATATTTTTGTGTACAATGTATTTTTATATTAATAAATTAAATTAATTAGTGCAAAAAACTGATTTTTATGAAATTTTTTAGATGTAAGGGTGAGAAATTTTCCAGATGAAAAAGCCAATTTCATTTAATAAAAAAATAAATATCCAAAAATTTTAAATTATTGAATTTTATAACAATATATTTGAATACAAGAGATAAATTCATTAGTTATATCATTGGGATTGTTATCTCAACTAATGGTGACCCATTTTATTTTATGCCCCATCTGCTCGAAAATTGTCTTTGTGATAAGGATTTATGATGACGAAGAACATGGTATAAGGTGTCCTGATGCATTTAATCTATTTATTAGTTAACATCCTTAAGATACGAATAGTAAATTTCCTAATGGATTTCTTGAGGGTTGTGGAGTCCCATTCCATCAATAAGTTTCACAAATACCATTTATTTTCCACTCATCCAAGTTAACCATGATATGAATTTCAGTGTAAAAAATGTTGTATCACCATCGAAACAATAGTGACATCCCATGAAAACATTGTAATGGTTTTTTAATATCTCTACAAATATAAAATATCACATGTTTACAATTGAATACTCTCTAGTATTTGATTTAATCCATCCAATGATTTGGAGGATCCAAATCACATCAAGTGTTTTAGTGGGTGGTCCAATATAACATGTGTTCCCCAATCACCTATGAACCCTGACCTCATTAAAGGAGTTATTGTATTATCAATTCATAAATTAATTCCCTTTTTTAATGAAACCATAAAATAAAAAATAGCCAGTTTGGTATTTAATGGATTATTTTCATGGATCAATTTGTTTCGAAAGGACTATATGACTTGAATAAAATCATTTTATGCATTAAAAATGTATTTTTTCCTAAAAACGGATTTTTTTTCATTTTATTAATAGATCTTATAATTAATTTATAAATATATAAGATAATTTATATGATAAAATAAAAATAATATTTTAATAATTATGATAAATTTTTATTAAGATAAATTCAACATATTTTTAAAAAATTATTATTTTATGTGAATAGGGAAGGATAATGATTTTGATAGAAACTACAATTTATGATTATGTATATGAAAAATACTATCACATATTCAATTGATACTACAGTAAAATTTTTCCCATTTTATTAATAAACGTTTAATAAATTCCTTAATAATTATAAATAGACATGTATTTTTTATGAATTTATTTTATGAGTAAAAACACATATTTCAAAAAAAATTCATTTTCAGGAATATATTAACATTAGTTTTTTCCTCTTATTCAAATTTTGTCACATAAAATAAATTTCATATTTCTAATTATGATGTTAAAATTTACTAATGACGTTAACTTTATTTTATTCATAGTGATTATTCATGTTTGAAAAAATTAGTTATCACCTTAAATGGTAGAACATGTAAATTGAGTTAAAATCTATATAACAAGGTAAAAATATTATCAAAATTATTATAGGATAATTTCATTTTTAATACTATCACCATATATTCAAAACTAAATTTTATTGTGCCACTTTACCGTGACAGTAAATTTATATTATTTTAAAACATGGATTAATTGAATGAGTGCCACTTCCCTCACTAATAAAAAAGAACATCCTCTTATCACTTATTCACAAATATTAAGCACTAAATCCCCAAAAAGAACTTTTTAAAACCCCTTTTAACATACTTTATCATATCCAATTTTCTCATATCTCTCAAAAAAGTATCCTTGAAGGCATATAGTATAAGAGAAATGTGTTTTTCAAACGAAATAATGTGACTCTTAATCCAGTTATTTCAAGTTTAATTATTCTTTTAACTCATTTAGTAATGTCATAACCAATATTATATAATAAAATAATTAATTATTATGTACTAAAATTTTATAATTTTATTATATAACAATTTTGATCTCATTTTCCATCAATAGGATAAATGAAAATATTTCTCAAGCATACTTATGAATTACCTCATCAATTAAATAATCTACATAATTTTCTATAACGGCCACACACGAAATGTAATGAAAATATAATTTTTTTATGAAATTATCATTATACAACAAATATAATATATTAAATCAAATTTAAATATTTTTATCTATTGGAATATGACAGTGTCACTCTTGTGTACGTGTGGACTATCACCTCTACAAAGTAATACGAATTATATTTCTTATACACCTCACATTGATAGTCATAATTATTGAAATAATGAATCTATTTTAAATTTATAACAAATATATGATTCATTAAATGTATAATATTATCTAATTATTTTATTTTTTCCCTATAAGAAAAACACAGTTCATGCAAATATATAGACTACAGTTTCCATTAAACATTGCACATAATTTTCATGATTGTCTGAATTAGATTCTTGAAGGTTTATATTTAATGTAAAATAATTATAAATATAAATTTTTTTTAAAAAATTAATATGAATCAAAAATTAACCCTGTAATCATGGTCATGAAACATAACTTATTTTGATTTTATAAACTATATGAACCCAAACCATCAAAAATGAAATTAACTAATTTTGTTGAAATATAAGTCATTGTAATTAATGAAATAAAAAGGTGAATGATATGATAATATAAAATAAAAAAAATCTACAATAAAATTTATAAAATTTTATAATTTAATATATTAAAGTATTGGTGTAGTAATATGGGAGGTGATGTTAGGGATTTTTCATTAAAACCTTATATTAAATATTTTTAATTTTTTGCTCATCTGTATCCATGTTCCATAAATTGATTCAATAATATTATTTTTCTGTACTCATATTATTTTTAAAAATAATTTTCAATTTTCCTTGACAGTTTAAAATGTTTTTAAATATAATCCTTTTAATGTTTTCTTTATATTTCATGTTTTTTAACCATTAGTAAAATTAATGTATTTTTCATGATTACTGCTTGACCACATTTTTACACTATCATATATGTTATTAATTTCATGATAACTATATAATATTATATTTTTTTAAAATAAAATATTATTTTGTACACTTCATGGAATTTATAATTTTAATATTGATCAAATAAAAAAAATTATCACAATTTTTTTTGAATCTATAAAATGATTTAAAATATGTGTAATATATAATTTCACATAATATTTCAAAATGGAAAAGAAATATATTACAGATATTTCACCTAATAGTGTTCTTGGATGTTTTAAATGATAAAATATGATTTGTATATATAGTTTATAATGGGTGAAACTAAATTACCTCTATAATGCATAGATTAACTTGATAGAGTCAACTACAATTAAGTTACTCAAAATCGATATATCAGAATTATCTTTGATGGTTATTCCATTATGAGGATTTCTCAAGGGAGAATGTAATGATAGTGTCCCCATATACCTATATGGTTTTTAATTATTTCTACATATTTTAGAAAAATACTTTTATTTCATATAGATATAGAATTAACTAATGATTAAATAAATGTATATAATCTTAAAAGGTTTAACGGTTATTTAATGATTTCTCATGCTATCCTATGTTAAATTCATGATACTTGTTTTTTCTATATAATTTATTAAAAAATTTATTATGAAACATTTGTCCTTTGAATTTTATTTCACGAGAATTCAATTATTATTTTGAGTAGTTTAGTTTTATGTTAAAAATTAAAACTGGCATAATTGTTTTCATAAATTTTTTAAAAAAAGAATGTGCCTCCTACTTTTATATCTTTTACTAGGAGTTTTTTCTCATGAAATGATTTCAAATGTTTTTATAGGGCTTAATGATGATAATATTTTATAGTAAGTTCATTCGCGACATGTCCAAAATGATGAAAAAGTTCCATGAATGAAACAAGTGTGTAAACACATGAGCCTATTTTGTATGTAAAAATGCACACTCTGTGGAAATGTTACTTTTTTCATGTAATGATTTTCATAGTTCTCTAAACTCTAAAACTAAAAATATCCTATAAGTATAAGGATGGAAATAATTATGATAAATCTCTTAAATATCGATTATGAATATAATTATTTGATTTATTTTGTATCATTGATGCGGTTAAGATTAAATTAGAGGTTACTATATTATTATTTATAAATATTTTGTGGTTAATAGTTTATTTTGGGTCATAATATAAAATTACCATCAATCATTGATGTTTATATTTTTTAATAATGATAATTATTATTATTGGTTATTAGGTAATGAATTATAATATTATAAAACAATCAGAAAAATAGATTTATCCTTTGGTTAATCAAAATTCTCTTTGTATATTTTTAGCAAATCTTAGATAAATACATTAATATTATTAACTAATTATATTTATTCAAATTTTCACTCTATCTTTTCCAAAATAAATTTTTATTTACTATCCAATATAATTATTTCACTGGGATAACGTGATTCATTATGATGTATGGGTGGAAGAAAAATATAAAACACATTTCTCTTCCAGAGCATTCAATTGAAAAAATGTTTTATGTGTTCATAATATCGAAAAACATAACCACAAACTCAAAGTTCCAGTGCATGTATAAGAAGGAAATATTAAGAATATCCTAAAATTTGAATCTTAAATGGTGGTATCAATTCTCAAAATTTCCCATCAAGAACCAATTAAATCTTCTCAACTAGATGAACAGATCATTGATCCTATGATAAGAGATAAAATTCTTGACTATTAACTAATTTAACCTATTGTATTCTACACTCACATTTTGGCTAATATCATAATTATTATGAAGAAACAATGGATCACCCCACAGTGACACACTGGGGTAGATGAATCATCAATGCATCATGTCATCCTCATGAATCCTCAAATCATGAATATTTTTCTAGGATATTCGATAAGGATTCATTTAAATCAAGGATTTATAGGTAATAAATTTTATCAGGAACTCAATATCATTTATGGAGGTACGGACATAACCTCTTATTGGGAAAAAGTCTTATAACTCCACAGAATTCATAAGAAAAATTCATACCAAAGATTTTATAGGTATCTCTTCCAATAATGATAAATAAATCTCCACATTCCTACCACCAAATTGATAACCACACTTGCCAATGCACATCACTCACTGGCCCAACACATTATTAAAAGAATCTCTTCTTAGAAATAAGCCAATGAATGGACACCTGTAATATATCAAATGAATTACAATGATAATGTTTTATTGTTTTATCTATAACAATATAACGTACCCCATTGACCTATGATACCCCCTCACCCTTCTACATTGTCATCTCACATCAAAAAAGGGTTCTTGACCACCAACTGGTATATATTACCCTCGGGGAACATGAACCCCCTCCACATCCATTCCAACTATACAAAACAAAGTATGATTAAAAAATTATATTTAGGATCCTAAATCAGACAAAGCACACACAAGGTTAGATGATTAACTTATAGTTCCTCAAACAACTCTCAGCTCTGCTGGCACTACTATCTCTAAAAAGTGAATCTGACAATGCATTATTTACCTCTATCTTACCAACCTTCATTTTAGTAATTCATAATCAGTCCTTATAGATAGTGACAATGAGGATGAATCCCTCTTAATCACTAATAGAAATTCCATCCATGAATCCTTCTGAATGTTGGAACACAATACATTTTCCTCCATGCGATCACTAATAAATAATGTCAACCACTGATGCACAACTCACTGCATCTGACTAACATCTATTGGAACAAAAAACTCATCTTTTTCTCAGATCAAACCATTAGCAATACAGATATACAATTTCTAATTCTGTATCTTCATATATGAAAAACTCCCCACATAATAAGCAATGATATTCCACTTCATTGAACGAAACTCTTGCTGGTATTCCTCATACTCTTCAATCAGGTTAACCCTTCAATGATCAATAGGATCAGTCTGACAATCCTCAAGTTGTTGTGAAACTCACAGATAATGAATAAGATCTATTCTTGAAAACATTGACAACATCATAAAACTTGTAGCATATAATTTTATCAATGAATATTTAATTTATTCTATTTCATTTCCAAATCGACCAATTCAAAATGAACACATATCATCATGATATATGTTCTTCTCATCGGTCACAACATTTCAATCATGTTCACCTCAGTTGGTAATTCAATTAGCACAATGTCTATGAAATGGCTCATTATATGGGATCTCATCTCCTTGCAGGTTTACCTATCCTATGTCACAGACAAAGTCAACTAACACTACTGCCATACCAACCCATACAATAATAAGTATTTTTAACTCCAAATATCATCATATCCCTCAACCATAATAATGTATACCACTCTTGTAGGACCCCCCTCTCACCAATGATGCTATAATGAAAGGAGATAGATAATGATCCTCGATTCACACCTCTATTTGGCATCAGTTTGGTAACAAGCCCAAACTGTATTAAAATATAATAGTATGGGATGCATAATGTCTTATTAATTAAATAGTTTCTGGAGATATGATAAAAAATCATCCAAAAAATCCATCATACTGTATAAATCTAAACTAGAAACCATCCAACAATGCAAAAATAAATAAAACTGGTACATATAAAACTATCTAATGTAAATTAAAAAATAATACTTTATGGAAGAAACTAAAAAAATCCAGCATAGCTTGTAATGTCCAAATCAGCTCCCAATGTCCTCCATAAAACCAGAAAATAGTTTATAAATATATGGCGAGGGTAAAATGTATACTTAGTATGGAAAAAAACAAGGACTCAAGTAGACATGTGTAAAGGGAATGATAATGCTTATGTATTCAAATAGAACACCCAGAAAGTAAAAATACATGATATATTACCAAACCCAACCACACTTTATCTCACTAACTAAATCACACATCGAACATAATAATATAATATCAAGATCATAACAAATAAATGTTCTCCACAACCTCTTCCCCACATTTTTCTGTTTTCATTCTTCTATTGAACGTCATGTGATTAAATTTATTCCACACATATCACATCACTTTAAATTCTTACCTTAGACACCTGGGTCACATATCACAACACATCAGACCTACTGACATTGGGGATAGAAAAGACATCACATCATACCATATTCAGAACCCAAGAAAAATAATATCCAGGACATAAAGGACGTCATCCTCATTCCCTCCTCTTATGACTCATGAAGCCCATAACATATCACATCCTATCAATTATCTGCTAATGCGACCTGATCTAACACATCACATCTCTCCCACAACACCTCATATTCACATCCCATATAAAATAATTCTGTTGGATAGATGGTGGTTGTCCTTCTGTGTCATTATCATCTTAGGTATTGGGTATAACCCTCAAAACTAAGCACTACTGAGCACTAGTATGTTGATCCATCTTAGGTGGGGAATTTATAAAATAACATCAATAAAAATGATACATTGATACCAAAAAAACCAAAATATTTGTCAAAATCAAAATCACTAGTAAACACTACATTACCCCCAAAAACTACACATCACGCATTACAACTGATTCTTCCAAAATATGTAGTGCACCGCCAAAAAGCAAAAAAATCTTGCAATTTTCTTCCACCTACATCTTACACGTTCTACAAATTTTATTTAGTAGCCTTTTCATTTCACATTATAGTAATAATTCATTTAATTTAATAAAATTAATTTTTCCCATATCAATTTAAACACCATTATATTGAATGAAAAAAATAATTCATTTTTTCATTTTTTCAGCATTATAATTTATTCGTTTCATTCAACTATTACACAAACCCCACAATTGCCTAAAACACATAACCACTTCCACAACCACACACACACACACACCATAATCACAACATCATATTAAAAAAGAAATCTCACACCACAACAAACACACATATCATCCATCATAGAACCACTAATTCCACGTACTTAAACCACTATTCTACAATCACTTGGCCACAACCAGTACACCAAATCCTATACACCAAAACCACTACTCCACAAAATCTATGCCAAAAATACCCACATCATATTCAATGGTAACCAACCATCTCAGAACATTCTCGCACACCACATAGTCCATCTAGTCTCATTTATCACTTGCAAAGTAACCACAATAAAAAAATAACCACAATTAGGATAACCACATACAATAGAAAAAAATCTCAGCTTCACATTTATTTTGGGGATTTATGAAATTTATTATGTATATTTTCATGGGAATTATCACATAAACCTGATATCTAAGAAAATATACATTATTATTCATTTATTATGTGAGATAATATAAAAACATAACATGGGTCACCACAATGAAAACAAATACAACAATAACAAGGCTCCCATGAACCGATATTTTTCGAATTGAAAATAGGCATTCATAAATTCATCAATAACATATAAAAAAATTTCATGTTATAACATCCAATAAAAATAAATTTTAGAAATACCAATTAATTAAATAATTATAGTGACCATTACTATCATCCCAATGTTAATAGAACTCATTTTATTCAAACACACAACATGTACAATGTGTGAGAATGAATGTCCCTGCCTCAAGGTAGCTTTCTAATCTCATTATTCATGGATGGAAAACAAATTAAATTCCCAATAACTAGTACCACACAATAAATATGATGTTTAAACTACATCGTAGCCGAATATCATAAAAACACATCCCAAGATCGAAACCCCAGCCAATCCACACCACCATAATAAACACTAAAGAAGAATGGAAGGAAACAAATGTAAATTATAAAATATATCACCATTAATTGAAGACTAGAAGGCATGGATTGAATAAGGGAATACAAAAATCAATCCATAATGATGGAATATTTATAAAAATCAAAGTAGCACAATCATACACATAGGAAGTGAGAGATAGATATAAAGAATATAGTTTGGGGAAAACCCAATAACTCTATATCCCTATAATCAAATAGAATATGTGGAATTACAAGACGTGTAATCCCCTTTCACATCACGTAATCTCAAGGGTTTAGTTTCACTAAATAAATAATCTCATTTTTATTATTTAACTACTAAAATCTACACATCATGATGTAGAATTTTAAAATATGTAAAAAAATTCATAACATTTAATCATTACACCATGTTTATATAAATTTATTATATCTTTTAGTATCAATTCTCATTTATTCTTGATTTAGGCCTCCTCCATGAACCACTAAAATATAAAAATTTCAATGTAATGAACTTGGTGGACTTGGGATGTCAAAAAAATTATACTATGCACTTTGTTATCATGATGTAACATGGGATTTATTTTTCCATATTTTTGAAAAAATATTATCCCTTGATAGATGTCATGAATGATACAATAAGTTATTTTTAAAATTTTATTCAATGGATAAATCCATAAAAGGACATCCAAACCTCTATTTAGAAATATAGTAGGGTTAACTTTATGCGGATTTTTAATTACTCTTCGTATCTTAATTTTTTCTTATTATAAACCAACACAAATATTTAAGAAACTAACTTAACCATATTCTAAATTATTATGGGAAATAAGTTTGGTATGGTGTCTCAAAACTATACATTCAAACAAATTATTAAATGAAAATTCAAATCTCTACCGACATGCATTTCAATAATGATGTATAAATTGTTTATGTATAATGGATGTAGAGGAACTAAGAATGATTTTATGGAATTTATAAAATATTAGAAACAAACTTGGTAGATTCAATGGAATTAGTATTTAAAATTTTGATTGGATTTAAAATTGATATATATTTACGTGGTATGGGATATTTTAATTGTTTTCATTATGTTAAAATTATTGAAAATTAATATATTGATATGATGAAATTTTGGGATATGATTCATATTTATGGTTATTGAAAGTAAGTATTAAGGAATAATATTGAAAATCCTTATTAACGGTTTCTAATGGACATTTAATGATTAAATTATTTACATATAGATTTTCAAGAGTTATGGCACATTTGAAATTTTTTTAATTATTGAAAAAAATTAAGAGAGATCATTTTATTTATGTATATATATCATTTTATGTCATTATGTGATTATATACAAATGTTATTATTTATATTTTGGGAGACATTTATCATATTTTAAAACATGATAACAACATATATAACACTTAGTTTTGTAATGTGAATTAAAAATAATGTTTTTAGAAATAATTTTATTATATTTTGGACAATTTTTTTATAAGATAACTTAAAGGCTGATAAGATCTTTAATGTAGAGGAATATATATTGTTTTTTATTTTGAATGCATATATAATTTAATTATGTCTATATGGTGAATCCGATTATTTATAGAAAAAATTCCCTTATCATAGAGAATAAATGAAAATGAAATATTTTTTGGTATTTAAATTTAGGATTAATTGATTTTGTTTTTAGATGAGTGTTTTTTTATGAATATGTAGTCAAATATTTCTAATCTTTGAGTTTTAAAATTATTTTCTGAGATGTTCTAATGAATTTTGATATTTTATATTTTTTGGAATGTATTATGTTGAACACTGGGTATTATTGATGAATATTTAATGATAAATGTTGTATTTATAAATTTTAATGTGTATTATTTTTTTTATTATCATAACCAATGTTATCTATTTTGGTTTGGATTATGGATACAAATATAATAAATATATTTAAATCAATTTATCAATCCTTTTTCAATTGAATGTTAAATTTATTTCAATATGAATGAAAAAATTATCATGGATGTTATTCATTTATAATATTAGATGATGTAAAAGTGGAAATATAATCAGAACAAAAATTGAAGAAGAAATTGTTAATGAAATAAAATAGAATACTTTCTCATATTATTTATCTCTACAATAATATATTTCTGAAACTCAAGTAAGTTGAAGAGAAATCTATAGAATATTATGTGGAAAACAACACTTGATATTTAATGTATTCTTTTACCAACTCATTCAAACATATGAGTAACATTATCACAATGTCATGGTCTACGAAATATTTTTCCAACGATAATTCTTCTTGTCTTAGAATATACATTACAATTCCTTTTAAAAGGAAATGTTATTATTGTTTACTAGAAGGTATATCATAGAAATTATCTATATGTATATTCAACTCCTTTAAAATGATTTAGATAATGTTTTATGAATTTTTTTATCTGATATGAGAGAAAATTGAGAGTACAATTTTTTAAGGTGTCGAAGGTAACTCGTTGAAATTTTAGAATGTATATTATTTTAAATGATATATATGTTCAATAATTTACACCTCATGAAAAAATGAGCTTAAAAGGATCAAAATTTTGTTCATTTAAATATGACCAACAAAATATAGTCATTTCCTTAGTGGGTATGAATACGAGTAAATGAATTATGAAATATAAGTAGAAATTAATTCCAAATTAAAATTAATTTATTAATACCATGGAAATAATTACTCATTAAAAATGATAATAAATAAATAATATAAGGTTAAGTGCCAATTATGTTAAAAGTGTAACTTTTTCTAAAAAAAGATGTTTTTATTATATTTTTTATTTTTCATTTAAAAGATAAATTCTATTTTTTAGAGTATTATAATTATTGAAAATTTATTATATATATATATATATTAAGGATTAAAAATTCATAAATATTTTATCTATTTTTTATAACTAATGATAATATAATTTGATGGTTAAAATATATATTTATCCAAAATTATTTTAATGTGTGAAATGTATTTTTATCTTAATAAGTTAAATTAATAACTTCTGATAATTAATTTTGATGAAATTTATAGATAATATAATAAATATAAATACTAAAGAAAATAAAATATTTTTTTTCCATAGAGTTGGATTTGAATAAAAATATTATATGTTTTTAATATATATATTTCTTCTATAAATTATTTTTATCGGATATTTTATGTTAATATTAATATTAATTTAAGAAAAATTGAATCTTTTATTGTATAAATAATAATAATTTTTTAAATAATAATTTCAAAATTATATTAAAATATATTTTTGATTCTTTTCTAAAAAATTGATTTTTGTGTTAATAGTTAACAATTCTATTTTATATAAATACAATTATTACATTTTTCAATATTGAAAAAATTCTATATTTTATTAGTGATGTGAAATTATCCCCCTTTTATTAAAAATAACATAATTAATTCTATATGAATCATAATTATATTATATTTGGAGTAAAATAATTTTAATCTTCAAAAATATTTTTTTCTAAATAACTGTTTTCGTTATGATTTACACAGTTAAATAAAAATTAATTTATAAAACATATAAAAATTTAATATTTAAAATTGATTTATAAATTTTAATTATATGTTTCAAATTTTTGTAATGATTTAATTTTTTTGGACAATAAGAATATTTATGATGGAAAAAATATTTTTTCAAAATAGGGGTTAAAACTTGTTAATTATGATTTAATTTTTGTTCCGTGGTCACATAATAATATTTGAATTATTTTATTATGATATCATTTTTCCCTTGTATATTTATATTTGAACATAAATAATCTAAGTTCCACTTCACTAGGATATTGACAAAAAATATATTTGGACTTTTAGAAATGACACGATTGTCACAGCACTAGCATATAAAAATGCACATCATCTCATCACTTATTGAAAATTAGTAGGAAATAAAACTCATGAAAAACCGACCAAAAACCTCATATTATCCATTCCTATTTGTTAGATTCGTTTTCCTCACAAAAATATCAATATAGAAGGATAAAGGTGTAATTCAATTGATGTTTTACAAAGAAGTCGTATAACTCTTATCTGAGATCATTCATTTTTATTTCCTATCAAAAACCCTTCATACATATAATAATAACTCTTATATAATATCATAAATATATATAATATAGTAATTTTATGTTTATTGTTAAACCCTTTCTCATACAATTTTCTATCCAATGGGAAATGAAATCATGGCCCATGCGTACATGTGGACTACCACCTCAACCAATAGATGTATTTCATTTTCAACCATCACCCCACACAGATAAATATAAATATGGAATTATGTAATATATAATATTTTTATTTCATTATTATGATTATTAGAACATAATATATTACATACCTTCTTACACATTCCATTTATTATAAAATGATAATGTCGCTCATTCTTATGTTTTGAATCCCGCCTCTACGAAGCGATGTGAATCATTTTTCATTTCTAATATACTTGAATGTTCATAAGGATAAAAATAGTAAATAAAAATTTAATTTATAATATATATATTATTCAAAAAATATTAAATATTTTATAATTTTTTTATAACCAGTAGGAAAATGAAAACCTCATTCCTGTGTATGTATGAAACATCGTCTGCATGATACAATGTTCTTCATTACTGTGAATACTTTATGTGGATGGTTATAAAAAAATATTTAATGAATAAAAATTATAAATTTAACATGCTCAATTTTATTTAGAGTATAGAACCATTATCCATTTGACCATGAATAATGAACAATAGTTAATTGATGTATTAAATGGAAGAACCCTAAAGCACCCAACGTAGTCATAACTGATTTAGTATCTATATTATATATTAAATGAAAAAATGGATTATGAAAATATAAATAGATGAAAAAAAAGTTTTTATGAAAGTATAATGTTAATAAAATTATATTATTTAGGAATGTAAATGACATATGTGGCGATTCAAGGGACAATGAAAGTTATTTTTCTCTAAAACAATTTTTAAAATGTTTTAATATTTTTCTCTTCCAAATCCACATTATCAAAAATGTAACGAAACTTTTATTGACTTTATTCCAATTATATTTATGTCCATTTTAAATTTTCATTAAACTTATTTATTTTCTAAAAAAATAATTTCAATCTTATTATAATGGGTCACTTCCTCTTTTTTACATAAGTGTAATTAATTGGTCTTCATATTTACCATGTGAACTCTTTTTACCCCTGTAATTTATGTTATAATTTATTAATATTCTTCTTCATGTTTCAATGGGTTTTCAAATAATATCATTTATCTTTATATTTTGGTTAATTTCATTTCAACATTATAAAATTATGAAAACACATTTCTGCATATTTTAACATGAAGCCTGAATTTCATTTTTCATATGTGTTAAACAGAAAAAATTAGGTTTTTTAGTGATTTAAATGGACACTTTTATGTTTTTTCTCATGATATTGTTACTGAATATTTAAAATGATAAAAAGTGAACACAATTTATCTCTTACAAATCTTGATCCAAATATATATCTCCAATTTATTTTGTAGAGTGAGGTAGTCAACGGGAAATATGTTTCACCAAATAGATATGTTGTTATTTTCTACGATGGTTGTTCGATTATAAGGGTAATTATAAGGGTAAATGTAAGGATAATTTTGAAAGATACCTACATGGATTTTGAATGATTTTTAGAGGTTTAATGAAATGTTTTTATTTCATTAGGGTATATAATGAGATAGAGATTAAATAAAATATTATGATCTTCTAATGGTGAATTATTTTAGTTCATGAGTTCTCATGTTTTCCAATGTAAATTTCTAATTATATTTTCCCCTTCATTCTTGCATATATAATTTTTTATGAAAATTTTGGGATTTTATGTAGATTTTACGAGAATGTAATTATTAAATTTAGAACATGATAATTTTGTAAAGAAATAATATTTATTTATTGGTTTTCACGAATTTTCAAACATAAAGTAAATAGATTCCTTTCTATATATAACTCATTAGATTATTTTTTCTTATCCCAAGGTTTCAATGTATTCCAGAAGCCATAAGGATGTTTTGGTATAATATTAAGATTTATTGGGAAATTTCATTAATGTAAGAAAAAAATTCAGGAATGAACCTAGGGTGTAAACATAAAAACTGATTTTGAGGAAAAATAAACACGATGTAGAAATACAAAATTTTTAGGAAATGGTTTTCCTAGATATTTAAAAATATAATCCTATAAAATCTCAAAAATTTATGAATGTTAAATCCTTATTATTAAACTCATAATTTTGTTTTGTTCAAGTCACCGACCCTAATATATATATATATATATATATATTAAATTTTAGACAGAATATAAAAATTACAATAAGGGTACATATAGTGTCTTCAGTTTATAAAACAGCTATAAGAATTAAATTTAGATTTAAAAAAATTAATTTAATTATTTTAAAATTACTTACGTTTAGAATATATATCAATTTTTCATTTTAGAATATTCCATAAAATAAATTTAATTATGATTATGGTATATTATTAATTTGAGACTGTTATCTTAATTAAAAATCATTTGAAATGAATACTATATCATTTATATTATGTAGTAATTTGGTATAGGGATGCTCGTCACCTGGATTGACCTATGTATGTTTTGGGTTTCTATTTAATTAATTAATTTATTTTATGGTATTTTTGATAAATTTATTATTAAATTAAATTTTATTGTTTGTGTAACATACCAACCTCCTTATTATTCATGAGATTGTGTGTACATTCTTTATTAATCTAACTCAAATCCCATGGTTCCCCTGATATGTATGTGATCATTCATATGTAAATGAAAGTATTATGGAATTAAGAGAAATTTTTTTCTGACCATGTTGAAGTGAATCCACCTAAAGAGAAAAACATGATTATGGTGGAATTATAAATCTTGATCCAATCCAGATTCAAGATGTTTTCCACCTAGGTTCAATGGTGGTTTTATCGGCTAATTAATTAATCAACTGTTAGCTAATTCCCCTAATCATGAGAAATGTTACATATATTTAACAATTTGATGGTAATTTTTCAATGCGGTGTATGTTTATTGGATGAATTACACGATCTAAATTGGAAAAAATATAAAGCATGAGTAGATAATGAAAAATGAACAGATTATATATAAATTGTGCTATCAAAAAATTGTTAATTAATAATATAAAATCCATATAATATTAATGAGGTATGTACAAGCAAAAAATAGGGGACATTAATGAATATTTACAAAATGTTTTATGAAAATATTATGTTGGAAAATTATACAATTACATGAGTTTGAATGAAACATTGAATCAATGTATTGTTTTATCCCTCTACAAAATAATTTCACTTATAATGGAGTTCTAAATAATGCTTTGAGTTTTTCTACCTAAGATAGTATAAATAGAAGTATCCATTGATAGACTAGTTGTATCTTAGTAGATAGTATTGAGGTAATCTATGTATAGGATTAATGGACTAGGGAGTCTACTCGATGGATCAATTAATTTCTAGTTCGTTTAGTTAGAAAGACTACATGCCTTAACATAAAGGAGTTTTCCGACAAAACCCATGTCTAGGTTATGTGATAAGAAATATAGATCCATTACAATAGAATTTCAACGTGATATGACTTCTTTAATCCAATGGTATAAGATATAGATATTTTCTAATATAGTGAGATAATAATAAAATAAAAACATATCACATCACACTCAGTAAACAATATAATGTATATAAAATTTTCTTATTTATTATTGACAAAAATGGGATGAATCCACTCAATAACATTGAATTATTTGTATTAATAAGACAATGTCCTCATTGAAACAAACTTCCAAGTGTAATATATGTTTCTATAAGATACACTATTTCGAGGAGTTTTTATTATGTTGTGAACACCACTATTAATATATTTCCATAATATAAAGTGAATGTGATTGAAAAGAATGCCTACATAAGATACATATATAATTATTAATTTATCTATTGTATCATTCTATCTAATATGATTGGAAATATGGAGGTTCCATATATATAAATGAATTCACTGAACATAATAAATAATCTCTTATCAACTGATACGGATAATAAGAGGCCTAAAATAAATGATATTTTCAATTATGTATTATATTAGAAACTGGAATATGGGTACCCATCTAGTGACTTTGACTACAATATTGTGAAGTAAATTTATCAATAAGTGATGTTGGGATTATATTTTTATAATAAATTTTCCATTAGATTCATATTATCATCCTTTCTAACAATTGTCTCTTTATTCATCCAAGATAGGATGAATAATATTGATAATAAACATAGGAATAATTTTTATATTCCTCATTATTATAATAATTATTATTTGGAATGTGGCACTCAGTCATTTATGGTGAATTAGATTAATGAGTAGGATGAAAATCATGTACCCAATTCAAATTAAATGTTTCATGTATAATATCATTCAATGAGATAAAAGATGTTGTGGCACAGTGTTGTTCAAGATTTCATTTCATATACAAATTCATATAATGTTCACTAGATGAGAAACCAAAACGAGTTTGGAAAGATTTAAACATAACCTTCTACTAATGGTGTATTTATTATTTCAATTATATTTTTGTTATAATGATTTGGAATTAAATATGATATACATATCACAAATGTTCAATTAATTATAAAAACAATGGAAGTTGAAAAACATTACAATAAGTAAGGGGTCTTCTCTAGGTAGAAGAGAAAGGGTTATTCATAAATCATATAGGAGATGAAACTGATTTAATATTGTCAAGTGTATTTATTCATGTAATTTTTTATTACATTCTTTATTACCAAATCAATTATCATAGTCTGTAGTTAGACATAAATATATAATATTTCAGGTTTGGAATGAATTATACAATGGTATTTGATAATTAAATAATAGGATAGTCATACATAAATCATAGATATCCATGCCCATTAATGAATGATAAAATTAAAAATTTACGATTCATAATACATTAATATAGAAGGACAATTCATTTTTATGTTATACTTAATGTAGTTGAGAAGTTTATTTCCAAAATGGTTTTTATTATCATTTAATCTAAAACACATGGTATACAGAAAAAAACCCATTATTATGTTTTAGAAAAGTAAACAATTATAAATAACGTATACTGTATATCCTATAGAATGTGTTGAAAAATTTCATCTAATCTATCCTATAAATATTATAGAGGCAAGTTCATATATTTCTTCATATTCCATTATATTATTTTTGGAATTATTAATGGATAAAACAATACACATGGTAAAATATATATGATCTTGTCAAAGGGATTTCCAAAGTGTATCTTAACCAATGCATCATAAATCATTTAAATATTGTGACGATGTCTTCAGAAAATCAAATATCTGTGTACACATCAAATACTTATTAGTAGTACAAGGAGGGAATATGATGATTCTTATATATACATAATGTCCTCCTAGTATTCTTACATGTAATGTTTCTTAAATAGTGGTTAAAATATATATTATTTGAACTATATAAACTAATATATATAATATTAGTTAAAATATGATGTGATTCTATTGTGTTACAATTTCATGTTTTTAACATGAATCGTTTATTCAAATTCTACACTATCTTTAACTGTATTTCCAAAAAACTATGTTCATCTTTGTTAATAATCATATTTTAGATCAGAATATTATAATCCTTAAGATAGAAATGTATTATCCAATACCAATTTTATTTTGATAATTTAGAAGAACATTTGTTTTATGATAGTGGGAGAAAACGGATCTTCTATAAGGTTAAGGATCCAGATGTAAATGTGTTGTAATAATAATACAAACTCCATTAATCTCAATGAGACTAGTTATATTAGTGTTACATATCAAATAAAATGTCAAAATTGATGTGTGATTTTATATTTAACATGATGCGTGATATATTTGTAACGACCCAAAATTTTGAATAAATCTTGTTTCCTAATTTCATGTGTTATTTTATTTTTTATACTCAACAAAAATGTTTTATTTGATAACATGAGTATAATTAAAATGAGACAGTTGGGTTTAGACGGTTATATGACCATTGGTCAATATGACCGCTGGAAACTAAACTTTTTGATTATTGCCTCTAAATACAAGTAATCTTGGTTAATTATTATAGAAAGAAGATTCGATGGCCTCACCAAGTAGTCTTGGACCGATCGAAGCCCATCTAACAAAACTTGGGAAGGAGGTAGCACCAATGGGCTTTGCTCTGGACCAAACCCAAGCCGAACTTCATCGTGTGAAGCTTGAACGGAATCGCCTTTGCGAGAAGTTTAAACTAATAGAAATTATTACTCGTGCGATGTTAGTCGAGCCTCCCTCAGATTCTCTCACCTTAGCACACCTTACATATAGGTCATATGCTGGTGTGATAAGGGGCTATGTAAGGAGACCGTAAATACCTTGTGTAATCCTTTGTTGTAAATAAAAATTGGGATTTCTTCTTATGAGGAAGTTTATGAATTTTCAAATGACCGGATAAATATAGTATGCATATTTTTGATTAATTTTAGAAAAAGGATATTTTAAAAATGGTTGTGTAAACCTTAAATAATTAAAAATGTGTAATGATTTTTGAAAAATGGTCTTTTATAATTATGTTCAGTATGAAATTTAGAGTCTAATAAGATCAACATAATTTTAGATGAATAGTAAATTATGAATAGTGATTTTATGATTAGGATTAATAATGTGTCCTAATGGATTAGTAATCTCACTTAAAGAACACATTAATATAATCTAGGCACCTTGATTACGTAATGTGATTCAATAAAATGGTTAAATAACGGTTTCATAAATTATTATTCAAGTATTTGTTATTTTTGGGTGAATAGTGTTTTTTAATTAAAAATTTAATTAAAAATATTTATAAAAATATTTTTATAAAACGGATATCATTTTTTGAACTCAGAGCACCGATATTATGCTATGGTAATTTTTGGGATTTTTTCTGAAAAAAATGAATTTTCAGTGAATAGTGTTATGATTTAAAAATTAAATTAAAAATATTTAGAAAATTATTTTTATAAAATGGAGTTCATATTTGTAATTAGAGCATTGATACTTGGTTAAGGTGAAATTTTGGGATCATTCTGAGAAAGTTGAATTTTTGATGAATAGTGAAAATACAGTTTTTAAGTTACGGGTGTTTAATGACATCATTAAATGATGTATTAAGTTTATAATCAATATGTTAGAATTATGAATAGTGAGATAAGGTATGAGGTTTCCCAAGTGGCCAATACCATGGGAAAATAACATGGGCAAGCCCATGGTTTTTCCAAAACCACTAATGAGGTGTCCCTTTGCCATTATTGCCTTGTCCCCTCACTTTCCCAATAAATACCAAGCCATCCTCTCATCCATTCGACTCCCCACTCTCCCCCAACGAAGTTAGGGTCTCATTAACTCCCAAGGAGTCCTCCCATGGTTCCCCCAAGCCCTCAAGGTCCCATCCTTTGAGTTTTAAGAGTTATGTTTTAAGGTAAGGGATCTGATCTCTCTCTTTCTTTCCAAGAAATCTCTTTTATGTAATTTCTTTTATGCTCCATGTTCTTATGTTAAAGGGTGTTCATTTATACTCCTCTTACTGCCCTTTTCATGTTCAAATAATTAGAGATCCCCACTTACTCTCATTATTTCTTTTTATGATGTTTTAAGTGGCGTCGTTAGGCTGCAGAAATTTTTGTAACAGATTCTTTCTCCCTTCTCATTTTTCAATGATCTATTTTCATGTAAAGTATTTCAAGTTCCATTTTATTATGTTGGGGTATTGTCTCTAAATTTATCATACTGATCTTTTATGTTCATATGATGTGAGACCCTATTTGATCTCTTCAATTCAGTTTTTTTGAAGTTTTAAGTGGCGCTGTTAGGCTGCCAAATTTTTAAGTGGGTCTTCACCCTTCTCGTTTTGAAATTCTACTTTCACGTCAATTCTTTCAAGTTCCATTTTGTTATGTTGGGGTATGATCTCTATATCTATAATACTGGACTCTTATGTTCATATGTTTAGAGACCCTATTTGATCTCTTCAATTCAGTTTTTTTTATGTTTTAAGTGGCGCCGTTAGGCTGCCGAATTTTTAAGTGGTTCTTCACCCTTCTCGTTTTGAAGTTCTACTTTCATGTCAATTATTTCAAGTTACTTTTTGTTATGTTGGGTTATGATCTCTATATCTATCATACTGGACTGTTATGTTTATATGATGATAGACCCTATTTTATCTCATCAATTCATTTTTGTTGAAGTTTAAGTGACGCCGTTAAGCTGCCGAATTTTTAAGGGATTCTTTCACCCTTCTCCTTTTCAAAGTTCTAATTCCATGTCATGTCTTGCAAGTTCCTTTTTATTATTTTGGGGTATGATCTCTATATAAATCATAATGATCTTTTATGTTCATATGATGAGAGACCCTATTTGACATCATCAATTCATTTTTGGTTGAAGTTTATGTAACGCTGTTAGGCTGCTGAATTTTCATAGGAGAAATCATATTTTTGTCTTCCTTTCTTGTTCTTCATTTCATATGGTATATTTTAAAATTTCATTAACATGTTCCTAAATCCCTTATATTCTGTCCCTCTACTGTTTTATGGGTCATTTATCATTGTTTTACCCATGTCCCCTCTCTTTTCAACGTTTCCTAAAACCTTGTAACGTAGCCATTGTGCTGCAGAATTTTCGTCTCAAAATGCCTCACTCTTTTTCTTAAAATTACATCATGTTATTAAGTGAATACTCAAAGCTCTTATTTCTACAGGTTTATTCACATATATAAAAAAATGTTCTATTTTAAATTCTGGGATTTAAATACATGACACCCGATTTCCCTTTCCGTGGGTTTAAAGTAATGTAAAGATCATGTCTTTAAAGCAGTTTTTAAAACATTATGATTACGAAATGAAACCCATTTATTTTATGCTATATGGGTTATTTATGAAATTTTTGATGATTATATATGTGGATCACATGATAATAAAGGCAAATTTAAGGGTGCGCCCTGATAGCACTCCAATGCATTGGGTAAAGACGAAATCTCTAGAGATGACCATTTTTAACGACACCTTGGTGAATAACCTTGGTAATTTTTAACGACACCTTGGGGATGGAACTTGGTGAAATGAAACTATTGTCAATATTAAATGTTGTAGCCACATCTTCATGTTATTAAAATGTTATTTTTATTATGATATGCCTCATTATTTCATTCTCATGCCTTAAAGTTCTATTCATGACCTTATTGAAGTATCTCAAGGTCACAGTAAAATGTTTCTCTTGTTTCCCTTACTGGGATTTTTTCTCACCCTTTCTTTTAATGTATTCTCCCAGGTTATGTGATGCAGTAATTAACCTAGGATGAACATGAGGAGAAGCCCATTCAAGTATTTTAGAATAATGTTTTATGTTTTCATGTTTATAGTTCCTGGTTTCCAAGACACTATATCTTAAAGATCCTCGGTTTTGTAAAATGTAATGAAAGTTTATGTGATAAAGAGGCGGGATGCTATAATATTACTATGTTATAATAATTATTCCGGCAATAATGTAATATGTGCAATCAATCCATGTTTGATAATATTCATTGAAATCAATGATGGATCCCATGGACAAAAAATTAGGTGTTCCATTTTTTGTGGGGTTTCACGAAAAGATTTCCTATATGAGTTCCAAATTATTAGTAATAAATTGGAGGTAAATTATTTATAAATAAGTTATGATTGAATATTGAATGGTTTAATCAGTATAGAGACATAGTATATGATTAATTTGTTACTCCATTTTTCCTGATAAATAATTTTGAGTTATAATTTTCCTATCCATCTTTTACGACCTTGTTTCAGTAAAGGGATGTCTAAAAATTATTTCATAGTGTATAACCCAAGGTATATTATTTTTGTGTACCAAATAATAGGTTTAGTGACACAAATAAATGACAGTAGGATATTAATATTTCAAAAATCAATTTATTTATAATAAATAGCACATTTAGAAAGTATTCATTTATTGAAGCCAATAAATAGTTTGGTTTTATTCACAAGGAATGTTTTTCGGGTGGTTATAAGAGGTTAGTGGAGACACTATTGCATTCCAAAGAAAATATAAAGATAAAAATGTAATAATGATGCTAATTCATATAAATTGGTTAAAACATAGGTTAAAATATTTCTTCTGGAGTAACTAAATATGCAACCCATGTTCTATTGAGGAATATGTGGATATTATCATATTAAGGGTTGATTAATACTAGAAAAATAATATATATTGACAATGTATTAAAATTTTTATATAAAAATTCCATACCAATTTGTTCATATGTCACATGTCATGAAATATCTATAGAAAAATCTGCTAAGGAAATGAAAAATAACAATATTATTAATTGAATTCCACATGTTTACCTATTCGGAATCTATATAATATGACATGAAATTTAGTAATGGTAGATATTAAATAATTAAATATCAATAGGAAAATCCAAATCAAACCAGATTGATTTCATATATATCCTTGGAAATCAATTCCCAGTATATTATCATAGAGTTATTACAAGCCACCTATTTCCTATTTGATTAATTTCTAGAGAAAATGATGTTATCTCTCTTGGAAAATGCCCTATGAATATATAAAAATAACAAGATGGATTTCATCAGATAGTTCATAAAAATATTTTATATGTCCTAAATACAATAATATGATGGGATATATATATTTTTTTAACAATGAGATGTTTGATTCTCATAAAGAAACAAGTCTCGGGTTTATAAGGTTTCATATTTTGGAATATTGAATAGAAGATATTATGATAACATGCTCTATAATATGGATTTAATATGTTTGTTAATCATTGTATATTCAAATATCAAGATGGTTTAATGGTCCAAATATGTGACAATGTTATTGATACCCATCATGAATCACATACTTTTATGTATTTAGAAAACCTGTTAAAACTTATAGTTTTGATGAGGCAGGTTATGTTGGGTGAATCATAAGTTAAATTACATTAATAAATAAGTCAATATTTAATTTTCACTTATAATTTAATGTAATTTCATAACTCAATATATTTTATTTAAATATAATATATTTTATATGTCCTTTTACATAGTAGTATATTGGCAAGATCATTTTTATAGTCATCGAATGATATATCTTTATCATTTATTTTCATAGAGAATGAATCGAATGAAAATTTATTAAAAATAAAAAGATCTACATGATTTTGAATGATTTTAATCTATGAAAATCTCTATTATGAATATATTTCAAAAAAGGTGGAAGATTTTTAATAAATATGTAATTCATACATATTCCTTTATTGAAATGACCCTCAACCGTATGATTCTCCTCCAAAAAAGAATGTGTGATGTTTCAATTAATACTAGAGATAAAGATCATGCATTACACACATTGGTATGTGAGACTCCTGAGAGATTAAAAAAAATTTCTAGTAGTCTAAATGATATTAGTGGATTCACATTGAAATAAAAAATTATTCCATCACATTGATTTAAAGAGAGAGAAGGGAATTGTCACGCTTGACATTTAAACATCAAGAGATGTAATAAGGCAACATAAACCATAAAATAATCCAAGTAATTTACCACTATGATCACAATATACCACATCATGTATGGAGGGAACATGATTACATTTTGAATAACCATAAATAGATATTTTATTCATGATTTGAAAATTTGGCTTATAGAGTACATCATAGGTACAAGGTGGTAGTTTGAAGATCCCTACAATGAATAGTCTTCACAAAAAAGTTATGGCATGAAAAAATTTATTACAAAAACCACTTTTGAGTGAGATGTATTCCCAAATATTTATTATTAATCTGAAGATGGAAAATTTAAAAATGAAAATGATTTTATATTAGATCAACACATTTATGTCCTGCTAGATGATATGAATCACATTTTACACAGAAACACAGAGAATGTGTCACATACATGACTTATTTTGAAGTTAAATTTCATTTATTTTCCTTTCATTCTTTGTTTTGGATGGTTTCCAAAGGTTTTATGGAGAAATAGATGAGTTTTCATGAATTGGGCCAAACTGTGAGCCCAATTCCAGATTTAAAAATAAAATTTGTTTCCTTTATAACTATTTCTTTTTTTAATATTTTTCCTTCATTCAAATTTATAAATGGTATCCTCTGACCTGTTAACACCAAAATATAAATTTGGAGCCTTTATAAATACATAATCATGGTGGATATGTGTTTTTGTTTAAGATATTGGGCCTGCCCGAAGGCCCATTTTTTTCATTAAAAATACTTTTTAAATTTTTTATATCTCCTTCAATATTTGCGTTTTTTCGGTGATTTAACCTCCCAATAGACCCTAAGAAACCCAGGAATGCTCCCATTTCCTTCCCCCCCTCCTTGGAGCTCTTTGATATCGCGAATAAGGGCTGATCATCATAGGGTGTCTCAAATCGGCCAGAATTGAAGAGGTAACTTCATCCCTTCTTAACTCTCTCAATTCTTACTCTATTCCCTCCATTCTAGTTCCCAAATTACCTCCTATATCTTTTTAGAATAATCTCTGAATTTTGGTTGTTTTCAATTTCAGAAACTATTGTTTTTAGAGTGATTAATTCAGGATACTTCAAGTAGGTGAGTCTATTTCTTTCCTCTTTCGAATTGCTTAGGGTTTCTTCCCTAATTCATGAATTATAAAAAATTCCAGAAGTTAGGGTTCGTGAATAGGTTCTAAATTAATGTATTTTGGGTGAAATATTGAGGTTTTAGGTTTCTTTTAACTTCCTTGAGGTGCGGCGGTCATGCGGTTGAAGTTTCGCTCCAATATTGGAGGGTTTCGACACATTTGGTAGGTGATTCCGTGGATAACCATTTAATGATAAGTTAGTTTGCTTGATTAAATTATTTTACATGTTCCTTATGTGCTGTGAATTATGAGAAAACCATTTTTGGTAGCAATAGTAAAGCATTTGTTTTTAATGTTACATTTTTGCTTGAAGTGTGTATTTTTCAAATGTATTTCATGTGTTATCTTTTGTGGTAGTTTTGTAAAATGTAGAAGTGGTTTATTAGTTGTTGAAAGGGGCTTCCAATTATGGTTGGGCAATGATATATTTTCATGTGGGTCTAAAAAGGGGGTGTATTTGAATGGTTTTATTTGTATAACCTTGTTATACTCCTTGAAAGTGTTTTATAGATTTCTGTGTTCTCATGGGTATCTTTTGTGATATTATTCAAGGTGATTATATAACATTTGAAAGTGGATTATTACATGTTGATTGGGCTGAAAATTCTATTTTGGTAGGGTCTTGGTGTGATTTTGGCTTAAAAAGTTGTTTTTGAAATGGATTTCATGTGAAAAGTTTGGGTATACTCTTTATAATTGTTTTATGAATGTTTTGAATGGTTTATTGGGTTGTGTAATAGGTGAAACTATATCAGCAAACTGTTTTGGTAGGAGTATATTTTTAAAAGGTCCATTTCATTTGTGAAAATGTTGTTATGTGATATTTGTCATCCTGGAAATATTTTATTAAATTTTTTGAAGGAGATATTGAGGAGTGAAAGTGATGTGAAAGTGATGTGGAGTGTTTTGTGTGAGTGTGAGGTGAAAAATTTAATTTTTGATTATGAAAGAAGTGTTATATTCCATTTTTGTGGGCTGTTATATGAGTTTAAATATCTTATAATTGTTTTATAAAATTTTTTAATGGTTTTTTGGATGTGTTGAAGAAATGTGAAACGTGTTGTGGGCTATTTTGGTGTGATTCGGATTTCAAAATCATTTTGAATGAAAAATGGATTTTTGGGACTTGTGTGGTATACATATGGGCTGTTTGGTGAATTTGTGATGTGGAAATGATATTCTTATGTTCAATATATATTTCTTGACTTGTTGAACTTGTTTGAGCACAAGGGGAAAACTTGGTTATCTAGGTGGGTGGACGTGTACTAGTATTCTAGTGAATCCGTGGGGTTTGGCCTCCGTTTCACTAAGCACGATTGACGCTTACAACTCTAACTAAACTATGATGATGATGATTGGGGACCACTAGGATATGGGTATGTTCCCTACTAGTGGCTCGTGCACGAGAATGGATATTTGTGATGGTTACTCTCACCGAGATACGAGGTACCTGGGACCCACATCTAGCTAGTGCCTAGGGGTTACTTCCTATTTCTTGTGCTCATTATTTACTTTGTACTTACCGTCAGAATACGGTATATTTGTCTGGAAAATTCAGTAGTGTTGACATTATGTTTAATAGTGTTGATTCTTAATGATATCCCACTTGAAAACTGTTTTTATTCAATGTTGCATCTTTTAGAAATTGTAACTAGCTTTTCATGTTTTTGAAAACTTGCATGCTTTTCGTCTTTAAATGTTTATAACATGGAATCTCTTAGTGGTGGTATCCTACTGGGCATTGGATCACACCCTACTTACACCCTTGGGTGTAAGTAGACATGGTTTTTTTTGTTTTCGTAGGTTGGGTACAGTTTTTTTTGTTCCAGTGGTTCGGGTTTCTAGCAGGTCCTTGGTGGTGAAGTCTTGTGGAGGTGGCTTGAGGGTGGTGCCCCTTGCCATGAGGGTTCTTGGGCTGTCCTTATTTGGATTTGTACCTTTGGTATAGACCTTTTGAGTTGTTTTAAGCCATGTAATTCTTTTCTGAATTTTTGTAAAAGTTTGTTTGGTTTGAAAAATCCAGATTTGTTTCATTGGATTCTTTTGATGTTTTATGTTTATGAACTCGGGTAAATCGTTCCCAATTTTCATTTTATGATACCCAGGCACTTGTTCCAGCCCGTGGGGATCAAGAACCCTCATCGGTACTTGTCACAAGCTGGGTTTGGTGCCATTTTTGGTGGCGATCGATTCGGTTCGTGACAAAATGGTATCAGAGGCAGGTTCAAGTTAACTCTTTGGGTCATGTTATTTGGGGAAGAGTCAGGATAGTCTGGAGTTAGGATTTTTGGGAAATGGAATTCTAGTTATGGTTAGTGTGCCTGATCACCACACCTCATAAAGGGATTCAAGTTTCCAAGAGAAGTCGGGATTTATCTAAGTCCTTCGGTTTTCTTGGTTCGATGATAATTAAGGGAAATGAAAAGAGAGTTGGGTTAATGGTCCTAGTGAGCTCGCAAGGCCTGGCAAGCCATGTGGAGCCAAGTATACTCCCTAGAACACTCTCTGTGACAGTGAAGTGATTGGAATATGGTTTCCAACCATATTTCCAAGTCACCACTGAAACTAGTTTTCTCTTGCACTGTTTTGTGCTTAGGTTTTGAAACCTTAGCACTTTGGTTTTAAGAAGTGTAATCGTTTTGTGAAATGATTTTCAAATAATGAGGGAATGGTTTGGTTTATGAAATGGCGGAACATAATTTTTTGAATTGTTTTGAAATGTAAAATGGTGTTCTTACACCTCTTTGAAAGTAAGAACTATATTGAAGTTGGTTTTGAAAAGTGTTTCGAATAGAGTTTTCTAAACAATTAGAGTGTGTTTTAATGGGATGAGATTTTTTGAAATTGATGTGAATATCTTGAAAGTGAGTTATTTTCTAAATGTTTGTGACTTTCTGAAAATTTTTGTAATATTTGAGTTGGGATTTTGATCTCATGGTTAGCGGTTATGAGAAAAAAGGATGTGTTGGTTGACCATTTTGGTTTTGAAAAGTGGGAAGAATTTTTGTTTTAACCTTTGGTATTTCCATTAGCGACCACATACATGGGGTTATATGGGATTATGGATGGTTGATGTCATGACTGGATGAGGGCCGGGATGGATATGAGGAGGATGTCTGGTGTGGCACAAAAACATGCATGTGTGAGGCCCATGGGGTACCATTGGTGGATATGCTTACTGCTAAACTGTTTGTTCTCAAAGAATTAATTTTAAAGAAAAACACGATGTCTTGATGAATATTTTTATATGGTTTGTATTATGGGTTTTTGAAAATGTTTATGTTGTGGGATGTTTTGATTCCAAGAACCCCTTCAGTTTGAACTGTGTTTTGGGTTTGTGTTTGGTCGGTAAGCTGTGTTGTAGGGACGGTTAGTGGTCTCTTTTGAAAAATATTTTGGGATGCCTTTACAGTAGTTCCCTTCATGTGTTTGGAGCTGATTTATGGCTTGTTTTGTCCAATGGACTAGATTGGTTGGGTCCTTGGGGTCTCTCATTGGATAAGGTACGCCCCCGTTAAAGGTTAATGCATAACTGAAGCGCAACCCAAATTGTTTCTCCATTGGAAAATCCTACAGTTGATCAATATAAGGAATCTATTTCTTGAGCTTTTTAGATTGAGTATACACCCTTTCCTTTATTGGATTTGTGTAACCTCTTGTAGTGGATGATTTATTATGGATGGTTGAAAGTGACCTTAGCCTCTTAAGTTTCCTAATTTTTCGAAGGTGGAAGTGTTCTGGGGTTATTAGCATGGATGAGTATTTGGATAGTGTCTAATAGGAACTCTCAGTCCTTCATAGTCTTTTCGAAGAAGGAGTTCATGTTAAACTACTAGTGTGGGAAATGTGGTCATGAGAGGATATTATGGCCACTTTCTAGAATTGTGTGTTGTTTTGGGATGTTGTACAAGTTCCCTCTCTATTCATTGTTTATATCAGTCATAATGGTCATGTTTGGTGATTCCTCGTGATGTCATGTGCTCGATTCACTATAAAGGTGAAAGTTGGGCAATCAACTGAGAGTCTCTATTATGTTGGGAGAATGTCTCCCTTGAAAAAAAAACATAAAAAAATATTCCATTTTGGAGGGAGGTGAGTATAAGTGTTCTTTACTTCTATTGGTTCTCACCCAAACAAACAAGGTGTGATGTGTGTACATCTTCTAATCCCTAGTTTCAGTGAAATATCAATTTAGGGTAAAGTGAGTTTGGATTGTGTTATGTCTTGGAAAAAACTTATCGGGTGGATTGTGGTGTAGTTTTTGATCGCAAAGAAAGAAGATTTCTCATTCAGGTGGTTTCCAAAGCCTAACTGCGAGGCCGAAGATGCTTCAATATTTTGAGCTCCAGCCATAGGTCCCGGAGAGAAGCTGACGCGTAGTCAGGGGAAACCCCATTGTCATTTAAACCCTTGTGCAAATTCTTGTCCTCAATATGAAAGATAAGAAGAGTTTAAACCTATTGTGTCATCATATTTATTCTTTTGTTCCCATTCGGTGGAAATAGGTGGAGGGTCTTGTACCCATGTCATCACATAATATTATTCCCTCCCTCTTTGGTTTCCATTGAGTCTTTAGAGAAAGGTATGAAGTTTGGCTAGACAGGTTGACCACACGGTTTGCACTTGGTTAGTAGTGACCAAGCCCCCCCCCCCCAAAAAAACCATGTAGATAGAATAATATCCACTGTTAGTTCATGGTTTCCCAAACCATGTAGACTAACCATGTGTTCGTCCCAACACTTTATATTTTGGGGTCTTTCTGTACCAGCCCATGCTGGTCGATTAAGATTGTTGGTTCTTATGGTGGGGAGCCTATTTTTTTCCCCATCCCAATAACTTAGATTAATCCATGGTCAAGGATTGGTGATAGGTAGTCTCATTCGGATCTATCAAGATACCTAAATCTTCATTGAGTAACCATTGAGATTGCAGAGTACCCAATGGTTTAGTTATAGCAAGGTATGTGTAACCTTGTTCGATGTTGTTGTTTGTTTGAGTGAATTGCTTGAGTCTTGTTTTGATAGTGTTTGAGGTGTTTTCCTTTGGGATAAAGCCTGAATGTGATTGAATGTTTCAGGAAAGTGGTTTATGATTTTTTTTGTGAATTATTACTTCCTTAATTGATCAATGGAGGTGTTTTGGCCTTTGGGGGCGAAACCTGGAAAGGGAGTACATCTTGGTTTATCTGTTCGGTTTGGCTTTCGTATCTGGCCTTTATGTAGCTTTCCGGGGACGGAAATTTTTCATGGTGGGGCGAATTGTCACATACATGACTTATTTTGAAGTTAAATATCATTTATTTTCCTTTCATTCTTTGTTTTGGATGGTTTCCAAAGGTATTATGGAGAAATAGATGAGTTTTCATGAATTGGGCCAAAGAGTGAGCCCAATTTCAGATTTAAAAATAAAATTTGTTTACTTTATAACTTTTTCATTTTTTAATATTTTTCCTTCATTCCAATTCCTAAATGGTCTCCTCTGACCTAGTAACACCAAAATATAAATTTGGAGCCTTTATAAATACATAATCATGGTGTATATGAGTTTTTATTTAAGATATTGGGCCTGCCCGAAGGCCCATTTCCTGCATTAAAAATAATTTTTAAATGTTTTTTATCTCCTTCAATATTTGTGTTGTTTCAGTGATTCCACCTCCCACTCGACCATAAGAAACCCAGGCGCGCTCCCATTGCCTTCACCCCCTCCTTGAAGCTCTTTGATATCTCGAATTAGGGCTGATCTGCATAGGTTGTCTCAAATCGGCCAGAATTGAAGAGGTAACTTTATCCATTCTTAACTCTCACAATTCTTACTATATTCCCTCCATTCGAGTTCCCAAATTACCTCCTATATCTTATTCTAATAATCTCTGAATTTTGGTTCTTTTCAATTTCAGAAACTATTGTTTTTGGAGTGATTAATTCAGGATACTTCAAGTAGGTGAGTCTATTTCTTTCCTCTTTCAAATTGCTTATGGTTTCTTCCCTAATTCATTAATTATAAAAAATTCCAGAAGTTAGGGTTCGTGCATAGGTTCTAAATTTATGTATTTTGGGTGAAATATTGATGTTTTAGGTTTCTTTTAACTTCCTTGAGGTGCGGCGGTCATGCAATTGAAGTTTCGCCCCAATATTGGAGGGTTTCGACACATTCAGTAGGTGATTCCGTGGATAACCATTTAATGATGAGTTATTTTTCTTGATTAAATAATTTTACATGTTCCTTATGTGCTTTGAATTATGAGAAAACCATTTTTGGTAGCAATAGTAAAGCATTTGTTTTTAATGTTACATTTTTGCTTGAAGTATGTATTTTTCAAATGTATTTCATGTGTTATCTTTTGTGGTAGTTTTGTAAAATGTATAAGTGGTTTATTAGTTGTTGAAAGGGGCTGCCAATTATGGTTGGGAAATGATATAGTTCCATGTGGGCCTAAAAAGGGGGTGTATTTGAATGGTTTTATTTGTATAACCTTGTTATACTCCTTGAAAGTGTTTTATGGATTTGTGTGTTCTCATGGGTATCTTTTGTGATATTATTCAAGGTGATTATATAACATTTGAAAGTGGATTATTACATGTTGATTGGGATGCCAGTTCTATTTTGGTAGGGTCTTGGTGTGGTTGTGGCTTAAAAAGTGGTTTTTGAAATGGATTTCATGTGCAAAGTTTGGCTATACTCTTTATAATTGTTTTATGAATGTTTTGAATGGTTTATTGGGTTGTGTAATAGGTGAAACTATATCAGCAAAATGTTTTGGTAGGATTATATTTTTAAAAGGTCCATTTCATTTGTGAAATTGTTGTTATGTAATATTTATCATCCTGGAAATATTTTATTAAATTTTTTGAAGGAGATATTGGGGAGTGAAAGTGATGTGAAAGTGATGTGGAGTGTTTTGTGTGAGTGTGATGTGAAAAATTGAATTTTTGATTATGAATGAAGTGTTATATTCCATGTGTGTGGGCTGTTATATGAGTTTAAATATCTTATAATTGTTTTATAAAATTGTTTAATGGTTTTTTGGAAGTGTTGAAGAAATGTGAAACGTGTTGTGGGCTATTTTGGTGTGATTTTGATTTCAAAATCATTTGGAATGAAAAATTGATTTTTGTGACTTGTGTGGTATACATATGGGATGTTTGGTGAATCTGTGATGTGGAAATGATATTCTTTTGTTCAATTTATATTTCTTGACTTGTTTAACTTGTTTGAGAACAAGGGGAAAACCTGTGTATCTAGGTGGGTGGACATGTACTAGTATGCTAGTGAATCCGTGGGGTTTGGCCTCAGTTTCACATAGCAAGATTGACGCTTATAACTCTAACTAAATTATGATGATGATGATTGGGGACCACTAGGTTATGGGTATGTTCCCTACTAGTGGCTCGTGCAAGAGAATGGATATTTGTGATGGTTACTCTCACCGAGATACGAGGTACCCGGGACCCACATCTAGCTAGTGCCTAGGGGTTACTTCCTATTTCTTGTGCTCATTATTTACTTTGTACTTACCATCGGAATACGGTATAGTTGGATGGAAAATTCAGTAGTGTTGAAATTATTTTTAAAAGTGTTGATTCTTAATGATAGCCCACTTGAAAACTGTTTTTATTCAAAGTTGCATCTTTTAGAAATTGTAACTAGCTTTTCATGTTTTTGAAAACATGCATGATTTTCATCTTTAAATGTTTATCACATGGAATCTCTTAGTGGTGGTATCCTACTGGGAATTGGATCACACCCTACTTACACCCATGGGTGTAAGTAGACATGGTTGTTTTTGTTGTCACACGTTGGGTACAGTTTTTTTTGTTCCAGTTGTTCGGGTTTCTAGCAGGTCCTTGGTGGTGAAGTCTTGTGGAGGTAGCTTGAGGGCGGTGCCCCTTTCCATGAGGGTTCTTGGGCTATCCTTATTTGGATTTTTTACCTTTGGTATAGACCTTTTGAGTTGTTTTAAGACATGTAATTCAGTTCTGAATTTTTGTAAAAGATTGTTTGGTTTGAAAAGTCCAGATTTGTTTCATTGGATTCTTTTGTTGTTTAATGTTTATGAACTCGGGTAAATCGTTCCCAATTTTCATTTTATGATACCCGGGCACTTGTGCCAGCCCGTGGGGATTGGGAACGCCCTTCGGGCCTTGTCACGTGCTGGGTTTGGTGCCATTTTTGGTGGCGATCGATTCGGTTCGTGACAGAAAGTGAGTGATTTGTGATGAGTGAAAGACCACACCACACAGAACAATTGAGATGATCGATACTCCAGTCATCCATTGTAGTTTAAATAGTTTAAAAATCAAAAAACATTTTGAAAAATTAGTGGCAAAACCGAGAAAAAATTTATCGACATATTATTGATGTTGGTTGCATAGCTAGCGCCAATAACCAAGAGAAACAAAAATAACAAAGCATTGTGCATCCTTGGTAATTTGATTGTACACAATTTAAAAAATCAGAGTGAAATGTGAGGGCCTGATCCATACCTTGATAAAAGGTGTTATCTAATTTATGAAATATATATAAAAAATATAGATGGATGAATCATGTATGAATCCTAAATCACGAGATATTAAAACGAAGGGAACATATTATATAGTTATATTTTGTTATCACCATAGTTGTATTAGTTTTGTTCTCTATTGCTTACTTTATAGATTCATTAAAATGATCTATGAATATAGGATGGCACCCATAATTCCGGTAAGAAAGATACCTAGAGTGTCACACACAAAGCATATCAATGAATTTCAATTAAATTATACATGAATTTAGTTTTATGAAATGTTTTATTCTCATAAATGTAAGAATTATGATTTTATAGGTTATATTGTTCATACATATTTAGTCATCAGTTATATTATAGTTAGAATAATAATATCAGTATATATTAAATGAATATTTATTTCCATGTATGTGAATATAATTTTTAATAGAATAAATCTTTATTGTCATATTAGTGAATATAATATTTATTTAATTATTTAATTAGTAATATATCAAAAATGCATTTTTAATTTAATATTTCATAATTATGTTTTGATAAATATCATGGAAGAATGATGTGTCGAGTTAAGGGTCATGAATGTAATGATATATTCTATATAATAACATTTTATTGTTTATTTATTTATTTTTATTAAAAAACATATTTAATTATCTATATATTTGAACACATAATGGAATATATTGTTGTAATTATTTTTATTTTATGTAGTTATTACATAGAAAAGATAAATTTTGTAAGGGAATTTCTACAATAAATAATTGTTTAAATCCAATGTAAAAAAACACATCTTATATCATTCTTAGGATATGGGACTTATTAGGAAAAACAATTACTCCTGAGAAAAATATCATATGATTTATTAGAAATGTCCCAATAATTATACCATTAATTATAATATATTCACCTCCTCCCCCTAAAAATTGTAGAATCAGAGAGAATCCTTCATTGAAAAAGGGATTTTTGTTTAAAATTATGCATGTTCATCAGATCTTCAATACCATCACCTAGTGTTCAAACAATTATGTTTGGAAGTTCATGAAGAACATGTGGACGCCACTATAAATTTTATAATTTCATCCCATTAATTCAGTGATGCTTCATTAAAAAGGACAACAATGTCCGTAATTAATGAAAACTTATCAATTTATCGTAATTTTTTTTAAAAATAAATTTTAAATTTCCTACAAAAAATACTTACATAAAACATTTATGGGTTTAATCTATCTTATTTTTTATAATTTTCAATCAAATTTCTATAAATTTAATGGACCGTAAGATTGATGACTTCATATTCACCTTGGATCCATTAAATAATAAAAAGGTCATGGTTCTTGCTTCAAGAAGTAAAACCCCTTCTTACAATAATTTTTTTTCCATATATAGGTAAATGAAATCAATATGGTTAGTTAATTGAAAGAATTTATTTAGGGAATACATTATGGAATGAATATTTTATATCAATTTGGAATAACATGAATATTTTTACTACCACCATGTTCATGAATAATTGAATAATTTGTATATTTTACAATGGGTAACTCATTCCATTCACAACTACTTGAAATTTTGACTATATCCATTGTTATTTATAATGAATTAATCCCTTCTGATTGTGGAGGATAGTATCATTTAAATATCCCAATGGATATTAAATTAAGCTAATATAGATAAATCCATGGGTGATTACCATGGAAATATTTTTGGAAGCATGAAAAATAATTTCTATGAAGGTAATTTATATGGTAAAAAATGTATTTCACATTGGTTGGTTTTCATGGAGAAATCCTTTATATGGTACTATCCATAAAAATTACATAATCTTAAATTAAGAAAATTATTATCATGGATGATCTTTTCATGTTTAGTGTTTTAGAGAATTAGTTCATAAATATTACATTACAAATCATAAATTACAAAGTAGACACTAGTAATCAATCCAATGTATTTCAAAAAAAATGAATTTTTAATAAAAACATGTCTAGTTACATGTTTTAGACATCATGACTTTTACATGGTCCCATCCATGAACCTATTCATCTTTATGTCCTATTAAAATCATTTCAAAAAATTGGATGGACATAAAAATGAAAAATAAGGGATATAAAATAAGGAACGAAAACATTAGTTTATGAGTACATACAAATCATTGAAATCTTCATTTTTAATATTAAAACATATTTTCTTTAACATACATCACAAAATCTTTAGATTGATGAATAACACGTAGAAATCATAAATCATAAATGTAACTTGTGGAATCTATAAATTACATAAATTTTTGATTTCACAGGTACATAGGGTGTTACGTTTGGAGTAGCCATTATAATATATTCCTTAAATCTCTAAGGAGAAACCTTATCATTTACCTCCATCATATTACCCAATTATTTGGAGGGAAATATCAATATCCTCACCTTAGGATTACCATGGAACCACCCGTATGTGAAAACAATTCCCACAAACCATCACAAAATTATAACACATGAACAAGTATAAAGGAAATATATAATTTCCACATTTCAATCACAATATAACATCTAAATATATTGTCTTCATCAATCCAATAGAGAAACCATTTTCAATTAAAAAAATATGTTAAAAGATTATATGGTATTTACTCTCCTTTTAAAAATATTAGGGCTTTTTCATGAAGCCAATGATCAAATAAAACCCCTTAGTAGTCAAGATTGATGACTTCCAACTCACATTAGAACCTTTATTTAATACCAAGATCATGGTTCTTTCTTCAATAAATAAAACCACTTCTTAAATAGACATTATTTTCTCATCTCTAGGGAAATGAAATCCATCTAGTTAAGTAATTAAAAAAATCATTATAGAATCCATTAAGGAATATATATTTTATATCCATTTGGAATAACATGAATCATTTTCATACCACCATGTTAATTAATAATTGGATCATTTCCATATTTTGTAATGGATAACTCAATGAATCCAAAACTACCTAAAATTTAGACTATATCGATTATTATTTCTAATAAGTAATTCCCTACTGATTATGGAGGAAAGTGTCATGGAAATAGACCAATGGATATTAAGGTGAGGTAATATAGATATATCCATGGGTGATTACCACAGAAATATCATTGGAAACATGAAAAATAATTCAATAAGAGCTATTTATATGGTCAAAAGGTATTTCACATTGGTTGGTTCCCATGGTGAAAGACTTTATAAGGGCCTAGCCTTAAACATTACATAATCATCAATTAAGTTAATAATTCACATTTAGGATCTTTTCAGGTATATTATATTAGATTATGTTTTCATAACTATTAAATTACATTTCCAAAATTACAAAGTATACACTTTTACTCAATCCACCTTTTCTCACAAATGACAAATTCAAAAAAAAACATGTCTAGTTCCATGTATTAGACAACATGACTTTTCCATGATCTCGTCCATGAACCTATTAATATTTAATCACTGTGGAAAACATTTCAAAAACACGCGATGAGTATAAAATGCTCAATAAAGGATATAAAAAAAGGAACGAAAACGTTAGTTTGAGAATACATACAAATGAATGAAATCATTCTTTTCAATACCAAAACATAATATCATTAACATACATCACAACATTTTGATATTTTTGAATAAAAAATAGGAATCATAAATCATAATGGTAACTTGAGGAATCCAAAACATAAATACATTATAGTTTTCACAGTTACATAGAGAGTTACTTTTGGAATCCACATCAAAGTATATTCCCTAAATAATTAAGGAGAATCCTTAACGTTTACCTCTGTCACGTTACCCAATAATCTGGAGAGAAATCTCAGGCTCACCCACCCTTGTTTTATCACAGAACCACCCATATTTCTAAACAATTCCCAAAAACCATAACATAATCATAACACATGAATAAGAATAAAGTAAAGATAGTATTTCCCCATTTAAATCAAAATACAACAATTAAATATATTGACATAATAAATCCAATCTAGAAACCATTTTCAATTCCATAATACATAAAAATAGTAAATGATATTTATTTTACTTCTAAAAACATTATGGATTGTTCAAGAAGCCAATGATCAAATGACACTCGCGGTGTTGGAACATTCATTGTCACTGAGTTCATTAAAAATAAACATTCACATTGTTTTTAGTAAATTGCTACATAGAAATACATTCACATTGAATGAAATGAATTGTAAAATGGGATTGTACAACTTATAGAATAATTATGGGTTTCAATCAAAATATGCCTCAGTAAAAGGAGATTGAGATGAAATCCCTTACAAAGATCGTATCCATAGATTAAGGATAAATCAACGAATTAATTATGTGTGAAAAATAATAATATACCCAATATAAGTGGATATTATTTATAAAAAAAATCAGAGGTCATTCAAATATATTCATTTCCAACATAATCGAGAAGTATAAGTTTAACCCGAAGATTTGAATTTGGCATAATATGTTCTCTTAAAGTAATTCGACAGCCTAACTACATCGCTTTAAAATTCAGAAAATAAATTCATGGTACTGAAAAGGGACTCTCATTACATGGACATAAAATCTACATAAATAAGGATATATAATAAAATATCCCAACATGATTAAATGGAAATTTAAAAAGTCATAACATAAAATAAGTCATTTATTAGAAGAAGAGAGTTAATGGGTCCCTTACCTATTTGTTAAGTTACGAAACATACCCCATATGAATGATTGATCATAAAATGTATTTGTAAATACCCTTAAATTAAATTATATTACACAATTAATACAATAAAATGTTGTACATACACCACACAAAAGGAAATATAGGCAAATATTGCATGAATCTCACGAAAATAAAAAGTGAGATGAAAACCCCTTACCTAGTGTCCTACTTGTCCTGATCATTCTTTATCTCCATCAATTAAAAAATTAAGAAAATTATACTTGATTAGAAACCTTTTTAATTTTTATTATTCAGTTTATATCACCTATTATTTCTATAATATTCATATAATTCCTCTTGTTTACATTGCTCTTATTTACAATGTTCAGTACTTGAGTAAAAAATGAACATGTTAAAATTTTATATTTCCCATGTGCTAAAAAATCCATTTTATCTAGAATTATATTCATTATTTACATATAATATATATAATATATAATATATTTATTTATTTTTAATAGTCCATCTCATTTTGATGTATGAAATGAAATGTACCTTTCGTTGATACGGTAAGTTGTATGTATGCATGAATGCTACTTTCATTCCATTTTTACATTTTTAATGTAATTAAAACAAAATTGTACATAGGTATATTATTAATACATTATAATATAAAATTTAATATTTTTTAAATATTTTCATTAATGTATTCCTTTATATTTTCCATGTATGGTTTGACCGAGTCATATCACTTTGAAGGGGCGGTAGTTCGCACTTCCACGAATAAATTATCGTATTTATCCTTTATGTAAACCATAAAAGTATGAAATAAATGAAAAATAAAGAATCATATAGACAATATGAATATAATATATTTATATCATATATATATATATACAGTTCCATAATAATTTCCACCATGATAGGTTGTAGGAGAAGATTCAACAATCATCGTTTCTTGAGGGAGTAGTTCATCGTCCAAAGAAACAGTATGTAGTATTCCGAATAGACGGATGTGTGTGTAAGTGTAGTTTTAATAGTTATAATGAAAACAAAATATAATATTGGGTATAAATTTATTATTATGTTAAAAAATAATAAGTACGTCATAGGGAGTGAATAAGTAAAATAAAGGAAGATAACTTTAGGGAATATGTTAGCATTAAATCGGGAAGATTCTTTTGATTTAAGCCCAAGGGATCATTCTCATTGCATTATTGATAGGGTAAGAATTCAATTAGGAATATAGGGATGTTGGGAGCTTGTTTTTATAGTGTTTGGATGATCCATGCGGCTTTAGAGGTGTGAGTAATGGGTTAGAGGTGGTGGCCTTTTATAAGGGGGGAGGAGGGCTCTTTAAGAATGTTTGAAGTTATTATTTTATTATAAAATTATTATCTATTTAAAAATTCCCATAACTCATTATATTGTATGATAATATGACTATTATTCGAAATAATATCAAAAAAACATTTTAGACACATCTTGATTTCATTTTTAACCATATCTTTTACCATTAACCCTTAGTAAACTAATTCATTTTTGACCATGTCTTTTGGTATATTCATGATATATTGTTAATATAGATAAAATAAAACTCTAAGGGACCCAAAATGGATAATTAATGATATTTTTAACATTATATATGTAATTAGGAAGAATCATAGATTTATATGAAAATTTTATCATTTAATATAATATCAATTGATTTAAAAAATCATTTATGTTAATTTATATAATATTCGTACATGTATTTTTAAAAAATCAGAACCAACATGATTATGTCGAAAAACATCATTGATTATAATATAATAATTCACTTTAATCTCTAAACTTATTTTATGTCATTAAAGGTTTCAAAATAAATTTATTTTAATATTTATAATCTCATTTAATTATAACATTCCATAATGAGACAATCATTACATCATCATTATATGAAAAATAAATATTTTTATATCATGTCTAAAAATTATAAAAAATATATAATGATGTATAAAAACATTTTATCTTTTTAATGAATATTTATAGTCAATTATTTAAATAATATAACCCCACTTTAAAAATTTATTTATCAAAACAATACATGTTTGATATTTTTATTTATTACTTTAAATAAAAGGTTATTAATGTAATTATCTGACCCAAGTGGCTTTAAAACGACAAGCGTCTCAACAAGGTATTGTATTGGTCAGTAATGACTCGTCCAATAAGGTTTGGACAAGTGTTAATTTTCTTTTATATTATTATAATATTATTTTTACCTTGAATTAACCTACTTTTCATAAACCACAATAAATAAAAGTCAACAGTTACTATTCAATAAAAATTATTTTCATCTCATTAAACAAAATTTTATATACTGATGAAAACAAGTATTTCTGATTTTTTTAATTGAATTCAGAAAAGCAGAAAAAAATTTAAATGAAAAATTCAGTTTTTAACTACTATGCATAATTTTTCACAATTCATAAAAAAATTACATTTTCATAAAAAAACGAACAATTCCCCTAAAAATAATTTATATATTTAGATTTAAAAATTTATTTCTATTTTACCAAATTCAAACCATTTAGGTTTAATTAATAAATTTAAAATTTATTTACATTTTCAAAACTATAAAGCGTGTTTTTACGAAATAATTATTATCAAACGATTGACAATTGTTTATGTCCAATTTCAACATGAAATTACATCGAATAAATGAGATTTGATTAAATGGTATAAATATAATCCACGTACACTTTTAAACTAATTATAAAGATAACCAAACAATATTAATATATTAAATTGACACATATTTTTGAGTTAAAATTCATTATTTTTCAAAATTTATTAAAAATGAATATTATCAGAAAAATACACAAAATTTCATCCAAAATAAAATTTGATGTCCCAATTCTAAAGAAGAAAATAATTTTGTCAAATGGAACATATTAATGTGATGAAAAATATATTTAAAAAGGATTCTCCCTCAATATGTGGTAAATCAACCTCTTAAAAAATATTAATGTATTTATGCTTCAAATTGGTGTCATTAACATTTTAATCCTATAACTTTTATTGGATAAATGAAAAAACTTTTAAAAAACATGTATAATAATAATTTAGTAATTTCTTCTCATTCCTGCCTATAAAATGTCTAGTATTTAACTACCATTTAAAATAATATTATAATATTATATTTTAGTATTACTCAACCTATTGTGAAACACGAGATTTTAGAGAAACCCATTATTGCTAATCAGGTATGCCATTTAATACATCATCCCCATTAAAGTAAAAGTAATATTTAATTCATAAATGTTAATAAATATAGAAGTTTCATATTCTTTATTTACCTAGGATGTTAAATCCTTCCACCCATTCGTAAATTTTATCCTTTAAATTTTAAAATTGGGCTTGGAAACTTCATTGAAAATCACAAATCAGGAAAAGATTCAATAAAACTATCATAGTAAAAGAATGAAAGAGAATTACAAATATCACCCGAGATAACCCATAATAGGATTCCATGAAAACATGGATATGGAGGAGAAAATAAGTGTCAAATTATCTTGTAGAGTGATAGAAAACACGATTTGGAGATTGTTAACTATGAGAAAACCACAAACAGGGGATTTATTAAATAGGTCTTTGACTCCGTGGAAGGAAAATTAAATGGAATAAATTTAAGTTTTATGTTCCTATCATAGAGATGGATATTTTATTTTTGAGATTGAATAATAACACAAGGAAACATACTTTCTTGACATGTAGACTTTGAACTTTTCCTAAATTTCTACCACAAAGTCATCTATTCACCAAACGAAGAGTATTCAATATGACTTAGTAACATCAATAAATCTAAAATAATCTTTTAGAGAATCACATAATCCAAAAAAGCTGAACTATATATTTCCATATTCCTTCCACATTTAAAAAAACAAAATTCTTAGTACAATATTTGATAATCCCCAAAAAGGAAAATCCATTATAATAATAGATTCTATACTTAATCTCCAAAAAGTTGAAAAAAAATCACACAATGATCAACAATAACGATTCAATATACAATTTCCTAAAAATCCTTCAATACAATCCAAACTAAGAATGAAACCCAAAACTCAGACAAATTTAATCAATTAATATTCCACATTAAACCTTATCATTTATCTCCAAATAATATCCACTACTCTTAAAGTCTCATACTGAAGTGTAATTATCCTAATCATGTATTCACTATAATAGGATAATTATTTCCATAAAGAACCCAAATCACCATATGTCCACAATAAAAACATAGATGCTTCCAAAATAAAATTTCAACCATTACTCCATAATATGAGAATCCATAGTATTCTATTTTCCTTAAACATATAGTGTTCCCAAAACAGATAATGTATTCCAAAAAAACATTTATCACATTATAACCATATCATTTTCCTATAGTGGGGATATCTATTTGATTGAACATACGTTTCCAAAATCAACTAATTATTGATCCATAATATCATTTAACTAAAAATAATTAGTCATACATACCTGGTAATTCACGTAGGACAATTTTAGGTGATGCGCCCTTTCCACCCATCAGTTGTGGGTTTGATTCTCAATGCCTTGTCTGATGTGATAGTTTTTTCACCCTTTATAATGTTTTTCCTTTTCCAAAAACAATATAATTTTATAACATTCTAAAAAATGAGATATATTCATAAAAAATAACCATATCTTATTTAAAACACAAGTGTTATCATTTCATCTCTGATTTCATTTAGTTTATCATTAAGAAAACCACCACAGTTTCCTGCACATATATTGTTTTGTTTGTTCCTGGTAGATCTAGCCATTTTTAAAACCAAAAATCTCAGTTTGAGTATATCATTAAAATAATCATATACTATCTTATGAGTTGGGTTAACACTAAGATACACTTATTCATGGAATCTTAAACTAACTCTATTTATTTAAAATAACTTTGAAACTTTCTAATATGCTAACCACTATGTTCATGTCACTTTTACTCAAATAATACCAAAAAAATTAAAGTTATCTAAACCGAACATTGATACCAACTATACAACCCCAGCCTTAAACCTTACATAATGTTTAATTAAGTTAATAATTTACCTTGTGGATCTTTTCAGGTTTTGATTTCTAGACAATTACGGCATAAATATTACATTACATTTCAAAAATTATATTATAGATTGTTATACACAATCCATATTTATTAATAAAAATTATTAAACAAGAAACATGTCTTGTTTAATTTTTCAGATAGCTTGACTATTCCATGATCCAATCCTTGACACTATTCATCATTAAGTCATGTGGAAAACATTTCAAAAACATGGGATGACATTAAAAATCTTAATAAGTGATATAGAATATGGAATGAAAACAATAGTCCATAAATTCATACAAATCAATGAAATCATAATTTTTAATAAATAACATAATCTCTTTAATATACCATAAAAAATCTTGAGATTCATGAATAAAACATAGAAATCATAATTCATAAAGGTAACTTGTGGAATCCATAACATATTTACATTGTAACATTCAAAGTTACATTGTGAGTAACGTTTGGAATACCCATCAGAGTATATTCGCTAAATCTATTAGTAGAATCATTAAATCATACATCTGTCACATTACTCAATGCATTTGAGATCTATCTTGAGCTCACCCAACCTATCTTTATTGTGGAACCTCCTGTATTGGTAAACAATTACCAAGAACCATAACATAATCATAACACATGAACAAGCATAATGGAAATATAACATTTCCACATTTTCATCAAAATATAAAATTTTAATATATTTACATAATAAATCTATTCTCAAAACCATTTTCAATACCAATATACATAAAATGAAAACTTGAAATTTTTTTCCTTTTAAAAACATTATTGATTATTGAGAAATCCAAGGATCAGATAATACACACGGCGGTGGAAATGTCTTTATTAGCATGTATGTTAAAAAAATACCATTTTCATTTAGTGAAACACTACATTGAAAAATATTTCCATTGAATTAAATGAAAACTAAAATGGGTGTAAGATCCATATAAAAAAAAGTTGTGTATAAATCAATATATGCCTCAATGAAAAGAGATTGATATGAAGTCCCTTAAAAAGATCGCATCCTTAGATTAAGGATAAATCAATGACATAATTATTCGTGAAAAATAAGAATACATCCAATATAAGTGGATATCAAGTGTAAAAAATTAATATGTCATTCTCACATATTCATATCATGACATAATCTAGAAGAAGATGTTTAACCCAAAAAAATGAAATTGGGTTCTAAGGTTCTCTTACAGAAATTCGGCAGCCTGACGACATCGCTTTAAAATTACAAAAATATGTTGCTGAGAGAGAATTGGGTATATAATCACTTGTACATATAATTTTCCGCCATAACGATATATAAGAATGTATCCCAACATCAGAAAAGGGAGATTTAAAGACATAACATAAAAGAAGGATTTGATTAGAAGAGAAGAGTGAAAGGTTCCCTTACAGATTTGGTAACATATGAAACACACACCACATGAAAGAAGGATCATAAAATAAAGAATTAAATAGACATAAATTAAATTATATTACACAATTAATACAATCATGGTAATTAAATACACCATACTAATGGATATAGTGGAAAATATATCATGAATCTCAAGAGAATAAAAAGTGAGATGAAAACCACATACATTGTGTCCGACTATTCTTGTTCTTTATTTATCTCCCTAAATAATAAACAAAAGTTAACTATAATTTAATTAGAAAATTTTTAACGTTTAATATTATCCTCATATAACTTATTACCTTTATCAAATAAATATATAATTATTTATGTTCCTATCATATTTTTAGTCGATGTTCGGTACTTGAGTAAAAAACGAACATGTTATAATTTAAAATTGTACATGCGGTCAAATATACATTATCTCTAGATTAATATTAATTATTCAAATATCTTATATATAATATAAATCTATTATATATGTATTTATAATAGTCTATATTCTTTTGATATAATAAATTAAATACATCGTTCGTTGAGACGGTATGTCGTACGTAAGCATGAACACTACATTCATTTCATTTTTTCATTTTTAAAGGAATTAAAACCAAATGATACATAAGTTTATTATTATTGCATTATAATATCATATTTTATATATGTTACTTATGTTCATTATCAACTTCCTTTATACAATCCAGGTATGGAATGAACGAGTCATATAACATTGAGGGGGCGGTATTCCACACTTTCTCAAATAAAATTATCATATTTACACATAATGGATACCATAATGGTATTGTATAAATGAATAATATAGAAGCATAGAGATAATAGAAAATTAAAATATATCACATATAAAAATAGTTTCATCATAATGAAAACCATGAGAGGTGGTAGAAGAAGATTGAACTATCATATTTTCGTGGGGAAATAGTTCACAATCTATAGAAACAGTATGTTGTTTACCAATTAGTTGGAGGTGTCTACAACTGTGGTTCAAATCCATCTCATAAAAAAACCTAGTATATTTATGATAGTGGAGTTGTTTTGTAAAAATAATAATACGAATATCATAGGGAATGAATAAATGAAATAAAATAAAAGCATTTGATGGAAGACCTTACCTTTAAATCATGTAACTTATTTTGATTTGATCCAAAGGGATATCCTAAATTTCATTATTACTAAGGTAATGATTCTAGTAGGAATAGGGGGATTTTGGGATCATGATTTAATAGATGGTGGGCAAGCCAAGGGGCATCAGAGATGTGATTAATGGGTTAGATGTGTTGGCCTTTTATAAGGGGGAGGATGGGCTCTTTAGGAAAGTTTGATGTTATTATTTTATTATAAATGGAATTTCTATTTAATAAAGTCCATAACTCCTCAAATTCGAAAAAATATGACTATTTTTTGAAATTATCTAATCCAATAAGTCTTATATTTGTTTTGGTTTCATTTGTAACCTTATCAATTATCTTTGACCCTTAGATAACTAATATATCTTTTACCGTTTCATCTAGTAGATTCATACAATATGGTTAATATAGTTACAATAAAATGAAAAGAGACCCGAAATGGATAATTAATGATATTTCTAACATCACATATGTCATTTTGATGAATCATAGATTTTTGGACTATTTTATCATTTAATAAAATTATACTTTATTTAAAAACACATTTTTGTCAATTTTTATACTATACATATCATGAAATTTATAAAAATCCAAACCAACGTCATTCATTCTATAAACATTCATTAAATAAAATATAAAAAATTATACTCATCTTTAAAATTCGTTTAAGGCATACAATGTTTCAAAATATATTTATTTTAATATTTATAATCTAATTTATTTAAGACATTCATTAATGAGGTATTCATTACATCATCACTGTGTTGTAAATAAATATATTTATTTGATGTCTAAATATTATAAATAAAATATCATGATGTATGAAATATTTTTAAATTTCTAATGTCTATTTATAGTCAATGATATAGGTTATATGACCCCACAATAATATTTTTTAGCAAAATAATACATGTTTATGATATTTTTGTTTTTGCATTAAATAAAAAGTTATTAATGTAATTATCTTACCCCAGTGGATTTAAAATTCCAAAAGATACAAAAAATGATTTTATTGGTTGGACATGACTTATTTAATAAGGTCAGGACATGTGTTAAGGTAATTTTATATTATTATAATATTATTTTCTCTTTGAATTACCATATTTACCTTTAACCACTGTAAATTAATGTCAAAAGTTAGTATTCAACAAAAAATTATTTTCTTCTCATGTAACCACATTTAATTTACTAATTACAACCATATATTTTGGATTTTAGAAATTAAATTCACAGATGTGGTAAAATTATGCTTAAATGAAAAAGCCTATTTTTAACTACTGTGAAGTGTTTTTCATTATTCATAAAAAATTGAACGTTTTCAGAAAAATACCCAAACAATCATATAATGTTAATTTTGGTATTCAGATTAAAACAATGATGAATATTTTACGAAATATAAATCATATATGTTTCATTAATTAATTTAAATTAATTTCTGTCATGAAAACTAAAAAGCTTGTTTTTATGAAATAATAACTATCAAAAAATTTATACTTTTTTATGTCCAATTTCAAAGTGAAAATTACTTCCAATGACCAGAGTTGGATTTAATGGTAAAAATAAAATCTTATTAATCATTAAAACCAATTAAAAAGATAATATATCCATATAAATAAATTATATAACAAGGCCATTTTGAATTAAAATGCATAACTATATACTATTCATTAAGGAATAAACATTATTTAAAAAATACAAAAATTTCAACCAAAGTATTTTTTTGTCAAAATTCTAAATAAGAATAATATTTTTTCAAATAGAACATTTAAAAGTGAAAAAAATAATATTCAATAAAGGTTTTTCCATCAGAAGGTGGTAAATCGACCTTTTAATTAATATTAGAGTATATATGCTTAAAATTAGATGTGTTCACATTTTAACCCTCTAACTATTATAGGTTAAATGTTAATAAATTTAACAAACATGTATAAATAAATTGTAGTTAGATATGTTCATTCACAAAAAAACGACAGCTAGGCATTAACTACCATTAAAAATAATATTATATTTTTATTTTTCAGTATGACTCAGCCTTGTGTGCAACATGAGAATTCAGAGAAACCGATTATTGTGTGTCAACTACTACATTGAATATAGACTCCTCTATATATTAAAATTAATATTCAATTCACTAATATTAATAAATATAAAAATTTCATATTATTTTTTTACCTAGGATGTCACATCTTTCCCCCCTTTTGAAAATTATGTCCTCACTATTTTATAATGGAGCTTGGAAATATAATTTAAAGTCTGAAATCAGAAAAAGAGTCAATAAAACTATCTCATTAAAACAATGAAAGAGAAGTAAAAATGTAACTCATGAAAACCCATGCTATGATTCCTTGAAAACCTATATATGTAGGAGAAACTCAATGTCATTTTCTGATGGAGAGTGATAGAAAACATTATTTGGATAATGTTAACCATATGAAAACCTCAAACTTATGATTGGTTAAATGTTAATTGATTCCCCAGTAGGGAAAACAAATGGACAACATTTTAGTTTTATGTTCTTTTTCCTAATGTTAGAGAATTTATTTATGAAATTGAATAATTACATATGTAAACATACATACATTACATGTAGACTGCCATAAATTACACAATTTATACCACAAACTTGTATTTTCTCCAAATGATGTATATTCAAGATGACTGGTCCCGTAAAAAGTGCTAGAATCAACTTCTAGAAAATCACATAATCCACAATAGATGAACAACATATTTCCCTTGACTATAGACATTATCCAAAAAAAATTCATACAAGATCAGATAATACCAAAAAGAAAATTCCTTTATAAAAAAATACTACTCTTAATCTCAAAAAATTCAACCAAGAGTTCCCAATGTTCATTAAACATAATCCAAAATATGATTGAAACCCAAAACTCAGAAGAATTAAATCACATAATCTTCCAGATTAAATCACAACATTTATCTTTATGTATCATAAACTACTCTTTTACCCTTATAATGAAGTGTAATTAACCTAATCACATATTCTCTATGATAGGTTAATCACTTCCATTAATAACCCAAACCACAATACGTCCACAATAAAAACATAGATTATTACCAATAAAAATTTCAATGATTACTCCAAAAATGAGATACCATAGTATTCTATTTTTCTTACATATATAGTGTTCCAAAAATATATAATGTATTCTAAAATAATATTTTTCCAATAGTCACCAAATCATTTTCCAATAGTAAGCATATACATTAGATAAACAATAAGTTCCACAAATGAACTTATTCTTGATCCATAAATTCATTTAAATAAAGAGAATTATTCATACTTATTAAGGAATTCATTTAGGCCAGTGGTAGGTTATACTCCCTTGTCACACTTTGGTTGTGGGTTCGATTCTCGTGGACTTGCCGGACGTGACAGGTTGTCACCCTTTCTGTAGGTTATCCCTTTTCTAAAACCTTATAATTTTATAACATTACCTAAAATGAGATAAATTCCCCAAAAATAACCATAACATATTTTAAGCACCAGATTTCTCATTGCAGCTTCCATTTCCTTCGGTTTTTCAGTATAATAACCACTATAGTTTCGTTCACATTTATTGTTATATTGGTTCTTGCTAGATCCAGCTAGGTACTAAAACCAAAAAGTAAAGTGTGAGTATATCAGTAAAATCATCATATTCTCTCTTATGAGTAGGGTAAACAATATTATATACTTATTTATGTTATCATAAAATTCATTGGATTTTTCTAAAATAACTATGACTATTTCTAATATGCTAACAATTATGGTTATGTAAATTTTTCTTAAATAACATCTTAACATCTAAATTTATCAAAACCAATATTTGATACCAAAAATTATCCCCCAAACTTAAACATTATATAATGTTTAATTAATTTAGTAATTCTTATTGATGATCTTTCCAGGTTTAGTCTTTTAGAGTATTAGGCTATAACTGTTACATTACATTTCAAAAATTACAATGGGGACACTTCTACTCTATCCATATTTGTTCAAAAAAAATTATTAAAAAAATAAAAATTTCTAGTTAAATGTTTTAGACATCATTACTTTTCACTGATCCCATCTTAGACCCTATTCATCTTTATGTAACGTGGAAAACATTTCAAAAACATGGAATGAGCATAGATTATATGTAAGGGATTTAAAATAAAGAAAGAAAACATTAGTCCATGAAAACAAAAAAATCAATGAAATTATACATTTTAACCTTAAAACATTATATATCTAAAATACCTCAAGACATATTTGGATTTATGAATAACATATTAAAATTATAAACCATAAAGGTAACTTGTGGAATCCATAACATACTTGTAATGTATCTTTCACAACTACATAGGGATTTACATTTGGAATATACATCACAATTTATTCAATAAATACCATTGTAGAAACATTAAAGTTTACCTTTATCACATTACCCAATTCATTGGTGAGAAACATAGGCTCACCCACCCTAGTATTATCACGGAACCACCCGTATGCGTGAACAATTCCCATGAACAATAACATAATCATAACGCATGAACAATCATAAATGAACGATAACATGTCCACATTTCAATCACAATATAACATTCAAATATATTCACATAATCAATCCATTTTCAAAACTATTTTCAATACCAAAATACATAAAAATTGTATATGGTGTTTATTTTCCTTTTTAAAACATTACAACACGTTAATAAAGCCAATGGTAAAATAACACTCACCACGGTGGAATTGTCGTTGTCACCACGTACATAAAAAATAATCATTCCCTTTGTTGTTTAGTAAAACACTACATAGAAAAATATTCATGTTTAATGAAATGTAATTTCAAAGGGGATTATATAGAGTATAAAAAATAGTCTTGTATAAATCAAAATATGCCTCAATTAAATTAGATTGAGATGAATTTCCTTATATAGATCATATTCTTATTTTAAAGATAAATCAATGACATAATTATGTGTGAAAAATAAAAATACATCTAATATATGTGGATATTATGTGTAAAACTATCAGAGGCCATTTACACATATTCATATCACTATATAATCAATTAATTTTATTTTAACTCAATGAATTGAAATTGTGTTAAAATATTCTCTTATAGAAATTCCACATCCTGGAAGCTTCGCTTTAGAATTCATAAAATGAGTTGATGAGAGAGAAAATGGTCTCTCATCACATGGACAAAAAATGTACAGAATTAATAATATAGAAGAACAAATCCCAATATAAGAAAATGTAGATTTAAATGACATAATAGAAATGAATTATTTGATTAGAAGTGAAAATTGAAAGGTTCCCTTACCGATTTGGTAACTTACGAATCATAAAACACATGAATGAAGGATCATGAAATGAAGATGATAATACCCATAAATTAAATTATATTACATAATCAATATATTCATGGTCAGTACATACACCAAACAGAATGAAATAGTGGTAAATATATCATGAATCTCACAATAATAAAAAGTGAGATGAAAAACCCTTACCAAGTGTCTGACTTGTCTTGTTCGTTCATTATCTCAAAGAATAATAATATTGATTTAATTATACATGAATCAGAACCTTTTTCAAGTTTATTATTCCTTTAATATCACTTATTACCTTGCTCTAGTAAGAATATAATTATTCAAGTTCATATTTTTCTTTTTGATGATGTTTGGTACTTGAGTCAAAAATGAACTTGTTATAATTTCAAATTGTCCATGTGGTCAAAAGTCAATGATCTCCGTAATGATATTCATGATTTAGATATCATGTATATAATATATATATCTAGTATATATTTATTTGTTATAGTTCATATCATTTGGATATATGAAATGATATTGACCATTCATGGAAACTGTAAGTCATACGTACGCATGATTGTTACTTTCATTTCATTTTTTTCAATATATATAGAATGAAAATCAAATTATATAATGGTATATTGTTATTATAGTATAATATCCTATTTTATACACATTAAATATTTTAAATAGGACCATATTTTATACATTACATGTATGGTTTGAACAAGTCATATCACTTTTGAGGGGGTAGTATTCCGCACATCCTCAAATGTAATATTCATATTTACCAATTATTGAAACCATAAGAGTAAGGAAGAAATGAATTATAAATAAGTATAGAGACAATATAAATATAATATATATCACATATATATAATGTTACATCTTAATGGACACAATGAGAGGTGGTAGAGGAAGATTGAACAATCATCGTTTCGTGCGGCTGGAGTTCGCCATCCACAGAAACGGAATGTTCTTTCCGTATTAGACAATGGACTGTGTAAGTTTTGTTCAAATACATATCATGAATATAACCTCATATATTGCTAATATTTGTGTTGTTATTTTGACAAATAATAAGGATAACATAGGGAGTGAAGAAGTAAAATAAAAGAAGAGAACTTGAGGGATGAAGTTACCTTAAATATAGTAACTTCTTTTTATTGGAGCCAAATGGCTCTCTTGAATTTCCTTATGCCTAGGGTATGGCTCTAGTAGGAAGATAGGGTTGTTAGCAGAGTTTTTGGATAAATGTTGGAAGAACCAATTGGCTTGAGAGAGGTGTGAAATGGGTTATATGTGGTGGCCTTTTATAAGGGGGGGGGGTCTCTTTAAGAATGTTTGAAGTTATTATATAATTATAAAAGAATTTTCTGTATAAAAATGTTCATAACTCATTAAATATAATAATAAGATGACTATTATTCTAAATCCTCTCAACCAATAGGTTTAATATAGTTTTTGGTTTCATTTGTAACCTTTTTTCTTATATTTAACTCTTATTTAACTAATATAACTTTTACCATGTCTTCTTTCGTTTTCAAAAAATATCATTAATATAGTAACAATAAAATGAAAATTGATCATTAATATTTATAATCTCATTTAATTAAAACATTCCATAATGAGACAATCATTACATCATCATTGTATCATAAATAAATATATTTATATCATGTCTAAAAATTATAAAAAATCTATAATTATGTAGAAAATAATTTTATATTTCTAAATAATTTTTATAGTCATTTATTTAAATAATTTAACCCCACTATAAAAAATTGTTTATCAAAACAATACATGTTTGCTATTTTTATTTTTTACTTTAAATAAAAGGTTATTAATATATTTATCTAACCCAATTGGATTTAAAAGGCCAAGAATATCAACAAGGTATTGTACTGGTCAGTCATGACTCAACCAATACGGTTTTTACAGGTGTTAATTTAATTTTATATTATTATAATATTATATTTACCTTAAATTAACCCACCTATAATAAAGAGCAGTAAATAAAAGCCAAAAGTTAATATTCACCAAAAATTATTTTCATCTCATTGAACCAAATTTTATTTACAGATGAAAACCATGTATTTCGGATATTTGAAATTTAATTCTCAAAACAAGAAAAAAAAATTAAAATGAAAAATTCAGTTTTTAACTACTATGCATTATTTTTCAGAATTCATAAAAATTATTACATTTTCAGTGAAAAAAAATTCCCCTAAAAATAATTTCATATTTAGGATTTAAATATTATTTCTATTTAACCAAATTCAAATCATGTAGGTTCGATTAATTGATTTAAAATTATTTTCTGTTTTCAAAACTATAAAGCGTGTTTTTATGAAATAATTTCTATCAAACGATTGACAATTTTTTATGTCCAATCTCAAAGTGAAATTACTTCGAATAAACAAGATTTGATTAAATGTTATAAATATAATCTACTTACACTTTTAAACAAATTAAATAGATACTAAACCATATTAATATATTAAATTGAAATGTAGTTTTGAATTAAAATTCAGTATGTTTCACTATTAATTAAAAATGAACATTATTAGAAAAATACCCAAAATTTCATCCAAAATAATATTTGACATCCCGATTCTAACGAAAAAAATAATTTTTTCAAATAGAACATATTAATGTGATGAAAAATATATTAAAAATGGTTCTCCATCAATATGTTGTAAATCGACCTTTTAAAAAATATTAATGTATTTATGCTTCAAATTCGTGTCATTAACATTTTAATCCTATAGCTTTTATTTGATAAATGAAATAACATTTAAAAAACATGTTTAATAATATTTTAGTTATTTCTGTTCTTTCCTGCCAATACTATGTTTAGACATTAACTACCATTGAAAATAATATTATATTATTATATTTCAGTATGACTCAACCTAATGTGAAACATGAGATTTTGGAGAAACCCATTGTTACTAGTCAGGTATGGCATTTAAAATATCCTCCCCATTAAAGTAAAAGTAATATTTAAATCACAAATATTAATAAATATGAATGTTTCATATTCATTAAATTCAAAGGATGTTAAATCCTTCCACCCTTTCGTAAATTTCATCTTTGAAAATTTAAAAGTGGGCTTGGAAACTTCATTGAAAGTCCCACATCAGGAAAAGAGTCAATAAAAATATAAAATTACAAGAATGAAAAATAATTACAAATGTAACCCGAGATAACCCACAATAGGATTCCATGAAAACATAGATATTGAGGAGAAACTAAGGGTCAAATTCTGTTGGAGAGTGATAGAAAACTTGATCCGGATATAGTTAACCATGGGAAAACCACAAACTGCAGATTTGTTAAATAGCTATTTGATTCACCAGATAGAAAATTAATTGGAATAAATTTACATTTTCAGTTCCTTTCATAGAGATGGATAATTTATTTTTTAGACTGAATAATAACACAAGGAAACATACTTACTTGACACGTAAACTTTCATATTTTACTAAATTTCTACCACAAAGTCATCAATTCTCCAAACGAAGAGTATTAAATTTGACTTGGTAACATCAATAATGCTAGAATAAACTTCTAGAGAATCACATAATCCAAAAAATATGAACTATATATTTCCCTATTCCTTTCACATTAACTAATCCAAAATAGTTAGTACAAGATTATATAATCCCTGAAAATAAAAATCCATTATAAAAATAGATACTATACATAATCTCCAAAAATTTGAAAAAAATACCACAATGATCAACAATAACCATTCAATATACAATTTCCCTAAAAATCCTTCAATATAATCCAAACTAAGAATGAATCCCTAAACACAAATGAATTTAAACAAATATTATTCCACAGTAAATATTAACATTTATCTCCAAATAATATCCACTACTCTTAAAGTCTCATACTAATGTTTAATTATCCTAATCCTGTATTCACTATAATAGGTAAATTTTTCCATAAATAACCCAAATCACCATATGTCCACAATAAAAACATAGATGATTTCAAAATATAATTTCAACCATTACTCCAAAAATGAGAAACCATAGTATTTTATTTTCCTTAATCATATAGTGTTCCCAAAATAGATAACATATTGCAAAATAACATTTATCACATTATAAGAATACCATTTTCTATAGTGAGGATATATAGTTGATTGAACATATGATTCCAAAATAAACTAATTCTTGATCCATAATATCATTTAACTAAAAATAATTAGTCATACATACCTTGGAATTCACATAGGACAATTGTAGGCGATGTGCCCTTTCCACCCATCAGTTGTGGGTTTGATTCTCAACGCCTTGTCTGACGTGATATATTTTCACCATTTCTGAAGGTTGTCCTTTTTCTAGAACCATATATATTTATAACATTCCAAATAATTATATATATTCATAAAAAATAACGATATCATATTTAAAACACAAGAGTTCTCATTAAATCTCCCATTTCATTGAGTTTCTCATTAAGAAAACCACCACATTTTCCTGCACATCTATTGTTTTTTTTGTTCCTGGTAGATATATCCAATTTTAAAACCAAAAAGCTCAGTTTGAGTAAAACATTAAAATAATAATATATTATCTTATGAGTAGGGTTATCACTAATATATATGTATTCATGGAATCTTAAACTCATTCGATTTATCTAAAATAACTATGACCCTTTTTAATATTCTAACCATTAAGGTCATTTCACTTTTTCTCAAATAACACCCTAAACAATAAAGTTATCTAAACCAAATTTTGATACCAACTATAAGGTCCCAGTCTTAAACCATACATAGTATTCAATTAAGTTAATAATTCACCTTGAGGATATTTTTTGGGTTTTAGTTATTGACAATTACACCATAATTATTACATTACATTTCAATAATTACATTGTAGAGAGTTATACACTATCCATATTTATTAAAAATAATATTAAAAAAAAGAAACATGTCATGTGTAATTTTTTGGATAGCATGATTTTTCCATGATCCAATCCTTGACCCTATTCATCATTAAGTCATGTGGAAACATTTCAAAAATTGGGGATGAGCTTAAAAATCATCGTAAGGGATATAAAATATGGAAAGAAAACAATTGTCCATAAATACATGAAAATCAATGAAATCATACTTTTCAATCGCAAAACATAATCTCTTTAACATACCTCAAAAAATTTTGAGAATTATGAATAACACATAGAAATCATAAATCATAAAGGTAACTTGTGGCATCCATAACATATTTACATTGTAGCATTAACAGGTACATTATGAGTTATGTTTGGAATACCCATTAGAGTATATTACGTAAATATATTATTAGAAACATTAAAACATACATCTGTCACGTTACCCAATACATTTGAGAGCTATCTCAAGCTCACCCAACCTATCATTATTTTGGAACCTCCTGTATCGGAAAACAATTACCAAGAACCATAACATAATCATAACACATGAACCGACATAAAGGAAAGATAAAATTTCCACATTTTCATCAAAATGTAAAATTTAAATATATTGACATAATCTATCTATTCTCAAACCCATTTTAAATACCAATATATTTAAAATGAGTATATGCTATTTTATCCATTTAAAAACATTATTGATTATTAGGAAATCTAATGATCATATAATACTCATGGCGGTGGAAAGGTCATTGTCAGCACGTATATTAAAACAATTCTCTTTTTCATTTAGTGAGATAATACATTGAAAAGTATTTCCATTCAATTAAATGAAAATTCAAATGGGTTTAAGCACTGTATAAAATAAAGTTGTCTATAAATCAAAATATTTTTCAATGAAAGGAGATTGATATAAAGTCCCTTAAAAATATCATATCATTAGACTAAAGATAAATCAATGACATAATTATGTGTGAAAAATAAAAATACACCCAATATAATTGGATATTGAGTGTAAAAATATAATAGGTCATTCACACATATTGATATCATGACATAATCTAGAAGAATATGTTTAACCCAAAAAATTTAAATTGGGTTATAATGTTCTCTTACATAAATTCGTCAGCTTGAAGACATCACTTTTAAAATTCCAAAAATGAGTTGATGAGAGAGAATTGGGTACATAATCACTTTGACATAAAATTTTCAGCCATAAAGATATAGAAGAACGTATCCCAACATAATTAAATTTATACTTAAAAGACATAACATAAAAGAATACTTTGATTAGAAGAGAAGAGTGAAAGGTTCACTTACAGATTGGGTAACATACGAAACATACACCACATGAAAGAAGGATCATAAAATAAAGATATAAATACCTATAAATTAAATTATATTAAACAATTAATACAATCTTGGGAAGTACATACACCACACAAAAGGATATAATGGAAAATATAGCATGAATCTCAAGAGAATAAAAAGTGAGATGAAAACCACTTACATTGTGTCCGACTGGTCTTGTTCTTTCTTTATATCCCTAAATAATAAACATAAGTTAATTATAATTGAATTATAATCTTTTTAATGATTAATATTATCTTTATATCTCTTATTACCTTTTTCAAATGATTATTTAATTATTTAATTTCAGATCAGACTTTTTGTCGATGTTCGGTACTTGAGTAGAAAATGAAATTGTTATAATTATAAATTGTCCATGCGGTCAAATGCACATTATCTGTAGAATAATATTCATGATTTTAATATCATATATATAATATAAATCTATTATATATTTATTTATAACAATATATATCCATTGGATATAGTAAATGAAATACATTATTCGTTGATATGGTAAGTCGTACGTACGCATGAATGCTACATTCATTTCATTTTTTCATTTTCAAAGGAATTAAAACCAAATGATCAATATGCATATTATTATTACATTATAATATCATATTTTATATACGTTATTTATGTTCATTATCAACTTATTTTATATGATCCACGTATGGAATGAACGAGTCATATAATATTGAGGGGGGAGGTATTCCAGACATTCACAAATAAAATTATCGTAGTTAGCCATAATGGAAACCATAATAGTATTGAATAAATTAATGATATAGAAGCATAGAGATAATATAAAAATAATATATATCACATATAAAAATAGTTCCATCATAATTGAAACCATGAGAGGTGGTAGAAGAAGATTGAACTATCATATTTTCGTGAGGCAGTAGTTCACAGTCCATAGAAACAGTATGTTCATTACCAATTAGACGAAGGTGTCTAAAACTGTGGTTCAAATCCTTCACATAAAAATATCCTAGTATATTGAGGATACTGGAGTTATTATGTAAAAATAATTATAAGAATATCCTAGGTAATGAAAATATAAAATAAAATAAAAGAATTTTAGGGAAGACCTTACCTTTAAATCATGTAACTTATTTTAATTTGATCAAACGATATCTTTTGAATTTCATTATTCCCAAGGTAATACTTATACAAGGAATATGGGGTGTTTGGTATCTTCCTTGTACAGATGGTTGGAAAGACAAGGGGCTTGAGAGATGTGAGTAATGGGTCACATGTGTTGGCCTTTTATAAGGGGGTGGAGGGGCTCTTTAGGAATGTTTGATGTTATTATTTTATTATAAATCGACTTTTTATTTAAAAAGGTCCATAACTCGGAAAATTTGAAAAAAATATGACTATTTTTTTAGATTATCTCAACCAATAGGTTTTAGATATGTTTTTGTTTCACTTTTATCCTTATCAATTAACTTTGACCCTTAGATAACTAATATATATTTTACCATTCCTTCTAGTAGATTCATACAATATGGTTAATATAGTTACAATATAATGAAAAGCGACCCAAAATAGATAATTAATTATATTTATAACATCATATATCTTATTTGGATGAATCATTGATTGTTGGAAAATTTTATCATTTAAAAAAAATTAATTTATTTAAAAACACATTTATGTCAATTTTTTTGCTATTTATATCATGCCATTTAATAAAATCCAAACCAACGTCATTAGTTCTATAATAATTCATTAATTAAAATATATCAAGTTATACTCCTCTTTAAAATTTGTTTATGGAATTAAAAGATTCAAGATAAATTTATTTTAATATTTATAATCTCATTTATTTAAAAGATTCATTAATGAGGTAATCATTCATCATCACTATGATATAAATAAATATATTTATTTGATGTCTAAAAACTATAAATAAAATATCATGATGTAGGAAATATTTTTAAATTTCTAATGCCTATTTATCATCAAATATATTAGTTATATAATCCCACATTAATCTTTTTTAGCAAAATAATACATGTTTATGTTATTTTTATTTTTACATTAAATAAAAAGTTAATTATTTAATTATCTTACCCCAGTGGCTTTCAAAGTCAAAAATTCACAATAAATGATTTTATTGGTTGGTCATTACTTATAAAATAAGGCCAAGACATGTATTAAGGTAATTTTATATTATTGTAATATTATTTTCTCCTTGAATTACCATATTTACCATCAACCGAGTTAATAAATGTCAAAAGTTAGTATTCAATAAAAATTTATTTTCCTCTCATGTAACAACATTGTATTTAATGATTGAAACCATATATTTCATATTATTGAAATTAAATTCACATATGTGGTATAATTATTCTTAAATGAAAAATTCTATTTTTAACTATTGTGAATTGTTTTTCACTATTCATCAAAAATTGAATGTTATCATAAAAATACCAAAAAATCATCTAAAATTAATTTTGGAATTCATATTTAAATTTTTTTTGACTATTTTATGAAATTTAAATCATATATTTTTCATTAATTAATTTAAATTTAATTTCTGTTATTGAAACTAGAAAGTGTGTTTTTATGAAATAATAACTATAAAAAAATTGACACTTGCTTATGTCCAATTTCAAAGTGAAAATTATTTACAATGACTAGAATAGGGTTTAATGGTAAAAATAAAATCATATTAATCATTAAAACGAATTAAAAAGATAATATATCTATATAAATAAATTATATAAAAAGGATGTTTTGAATTAAAATGCATTACTATTTACTATTCATTAAGAAATAACCATTATTAAAAATATACCAAAATTTCAACCAAAGTAATTTTTTATGTCACAATTATAAATAAGAATAATATTTTTTCAAATATAACATAAAAAAGTGACAAAATTTTATTTAATATGGTTTCTGCATCAAAAGGTGGTAAATCGACCTTTAAAAAAAAATTAGAGTATATATGCTTAAAATTAGATTTGTTCACATTTTAATCCTCTAACTATTATAGGTTAAATGTAAAAACATTTAATAAACATGTATATCAAAATTGTAGTTAGTTATGTTCATTCTCAGAAAAAAGACGTCTAGGCATTAACTACGATTAAAAATAATATCATATTTTTATTTTTTTTAGTATGACCCCACCTTGTGTGCAACATGAGATTTCAGAGAAACCCATTATTGTGTGTTAGCTACTACATTGAACATAGAATCCCATGTATATTAAAATTAATATTTAATTCATAAATATTAATAAATATTAAAATTTCATAATCCTTTTTTTACCTAGGATGTCACATCCTTCCCCCCTTTTGAAAATTATTTCCTCACAATTTTATATTGGAGCGTGGAAACATAATTTAAAGTCCGAAATTAGAAAAAGAGTCACCAAAACAATCACATTAAAATAATGAAAGAGAAGTAAAATGGTCACTCGAGATAAACCATGCTAGGATTCCATGAAAACCTATATATGGAGAAGAAACTGAGTGCCATGTTCTGATGGAGAGTGATAGAAAACATTATTTGGATAATTTTAACCATATAAAAACCCCAAACTTGTGGTTGGTTAAATGTTAATTGATTCCCAGTAGGGAAAATAAATGGACAACATTTTGGTTTAATGTTTTTTTCATAATGTTGTAGAATTTATTTATGATATAGAATAATAACATAAGTAAACTTACAAACTTGACATATAGACTTCTATCCTTTACAATGTTTCTACCACAAACTTGTCTTTTCTCCAAACGATGTATATTCAAGATGACTTGGTCCCATCAAATGTGTTAGAATAAACATGTAGAGAATCAAATAACCCACAATAGATGAACAACATATTTTCCTTTACTTTTGACATTATCCAAAAATAAAATGATTCATACAAGATCATATAATACCCCAAAAAAATCCTTTATTAAAAAATACTACTCTTAATCTCAAAATATTAAACCAACAGTGCCCAATGTTCATTAAACATAATCAAAAATATTATTGAAACCCAAAAATCAGAAGAATTAAGTCACATAATCCTCTAGAGTAAATCACAACATTTTTCTCCAAATAACATCAACTACTCTTGTACCCTAATAATGAAGTGTAATTAACCTAATCACATATCATCTATGATTGGTTAATCACTTCCATTAATAACCCAAACCACCATATGTCTATAATAAAAACATAGATTCTTCCCAATAAAAATTTCAACGATTACTCCAAAAATGATATACCATAGTATTCTATTTTTCTTACATATATAGTGTTCCCAAAAGAGATAATGTATTCTAAAATAATCTTTTTAATAGTCACAAAATCATTTTCCTACAGTAAGGATATAAATTAGATAAACCATAAGTTCCCCAAATCAACTTATTATTAATCCATAAAATCATTTAAATAAAAAGAATTATTCAAACTCATTGAGGACTTCATTTAGGCCAGTGGAAGGCGATGCACCCCTGTCGCCCTTCGGTTGTGGGTTCTATTCCCGCGGCCTTGCCAGACGTGACAGGTTGTCACCCTTTCTATAGGTTATCCCTTTTATAAAACCTTATAATTTTATAACATTACCTAAAATTATATAAATTCCCCATAAATAACCACAACATATTTTAACCACCAGAGTTCTTATTGCAGCTTCCATTTCCATCAGTTTTTCATTACGACAACCACTATAGTTTTGTTCACATTTATTGTTATGTTGGTTCATTTTCGATCCAACCATGTACTAAAACCCAAAATTAAAGTGTGATTATATCAGTAAAATCATCAAATACTATCTTATGAGTAGGGTAAACAATATTATATACTTATTCATGTTATCATAAAATTCATTGGATTTGTCTAAAATATTTATGACTATTTCTAATATGCTAACAATTATGGTTATGTACCTTTTTCTTAAATAACATCCTAACATCTAAATTTATCAAAACTGACATTCGATACCAAAAAATGGGCCCCAACCGTAAACATTATATAATGTTTAAATAATTTAATAATTCGTATTTAGGATCTTTCTAGGTTTAGAGTTTCAGATTATTAAGCATTAACTGTTACATTACATTTCAAAAATTACTATGTTGACACATATACTCTATCCAAATTTCATCAAAAATAATTATTAAAAATATTAAAATTTCTAGTTCTATGTTTTAGACAAGGTTAAATTTAAATGATCTTATCCTAGACCCTATTCATCTTTATGTCACACTGAAAACATTTCAAAAACATTGGATGAGCATAAATGATCCGTAAGTGATTTAAAATAAAGAAAGGAAACATTAGTCCAAGAAAACATAAAAATCAATGAAATTATAAATTTCAATATTAAATCATAATATATCTAAAATACCTCGAAAAATATTGGGATTTATGAATTACATATAGAAATTAAAAACTATAAAGGTAACTTGTAGAATCCATAACATACTTATAATGTATCATTCACAACTACATAAGGATTTACGTTTGGAATATCCATAACAGCTTATTAAATAAATCCAATAGTAGAAACATTAAAGTTTACCTTCATCGAATTTCCCAATTCATTGGTGAGAAACTCAGGCTCACCCACCCTAGTATTATCACGGAACCACCCGTATGCATGAATAATGCCCATGAATAATAACATAATCATAACACATGTACAATAATAAAGTAACGATGCCATTTCCACATTTTAATCACAATATAACATTCAAATATATTCACATAATCAATCCATTATCAAAACTATTTTCAATACCAAAATACATAAATAGTGTATATGGTATTTATATTCCTTTTTAAAACATTACGAAACTTTAATTAAGCCAATGGTAAAATAATACTCACCACGGTGGAATTGTCATTATCGCCACGTACGTTAAAAAGAAACATTCCCTTTTTTGTTTAGTAAAAAACTATATAGAAATATATTCCTATTGAATGAAATGAAATTTCAAAGGGGTTTATACATAGTATAAAAAATAGTCTTATATAAATCAAAATATACCTCAATTAAAGTAGATTGAGACGAAGTCCCATACATAGATCATATCCTTATATTAAAAATAAATCAATGACATAATTATGTGTAAAACATAAAAATACATAAAATATATGTGGATATTAAGTGTAAAACAATCAGGCACTATTTACACATATTCATATCACTATATAATCAATTATATATATTTTAACTCAATGAATTGAAATTATGCTAAGAATTACTCTTATAGAAATTCCACATCCTAACAGTATCAGTTTAGAATTCATAAAATGAGTTGATGAGAAAGAAAATGGTCTCTCATCACATGGACAAAAACTGATGAGAAATAAGTATATGAATAACAAATCCCAACATAAGAAAATTTAAATTTAAATGACATAACATAAATGAAGTATTTGATTAGAAGAGAAAACTGAAAGGTTCCCTTACTAATTTGGTAACTTATGAAACATAAACCACATGAATGAATGATCATACAATGAAGATGTTAATACCCATAAATTAAATTATATTACAGAAATAATATATTCATGGTCAGTACATACGCCACAAAAAAGTAAAAAGTGTTAAATATAGCATCAATCTCACAAGAATAAAAAGTGAGACTGAAACCCCTTACCAAGTGTCCGACTTTTCTTGTTCATTAATTATCTCCAAGAATAATAATATTAATTTAAGTATACATGAATCAGAACCTTTTTAATGTTTATTATTCCTTTCATATCACTTATTACCTTTCTTTTATAATAATATAATTATGCAAGTTCATATTTGTCTTTTTTTGATGTTTGGTACTTCAATCAAAAATGAACTTGTTATAATTTCAAATTGTCCATGTGGTAAAAAGTCAATTATCTCCATAATTATATTCCTGATTTAGATTTCATATATATAATATATATATATATCTAGTATATATTGATTTATAATTGTTCATATCATTTGGATATAAGAAATGAAATTGACCATTCGTGGAAACTATAAGTCGTACGTACGCATGAATTTTACTTTCATTTCATTTTTCAATATTAATCAAATGAAAATCAAATTATACATAGTTATATTGTTATTCCAATATAATATCATATTTTATACACCTTACATATTTTCAATAGGATCATATTTTATACATTCCATAAACATTTTGAACGAGTCATATCACTTTTGAGGGGGCAGTATTCCACACTTCAACAAATGTAATTATCATATTTACCAATTATTGAAACCACAAAATCAAGGTATAAATGAAAAATACATAATCATAGAGAAAATATAAATATATTATATATCACATATATATAATGTTCTATCATGATGGACACAATGAGAAGTGGTAGAAGAAGATTGAACAATCATTATTTCGTGTGGCTGTGGTTCGCCATCCACAAAAACAATATGTTCTTTTCATATTAGATGGATGTCTGTGTAAGTTAATTTCAAATAAATATCTTCAAAAAAAAACATATTATATTGATAATATTGATGTTGTTATGTTAACAAATAATAAGGAGATCATAGTGAGTGAAGAAGTAAAATAAAAGAAGAGAACTTGAGGGAAGAGGTTACCTTTAAATCTGGAAACTTCTTTTTATTTGAGCCAAATGGCTCTCTTGAATTGCCTTATGCCTTGGTTATGGCTGTAGTAGGAAGAGATGTTTGTTAGGAGCATATTTGGATAAAGTTTGGATGATCCAATGGGCTTGCGTGAGGTTTGAAATGGGTTAGATGTGGTGGCCTTTTATAAGCGGAGGAGGGGCTCTTTAGGAATGTTTGAAGATATTATTTAATTATAAAAGGATTTTCAATATAAAAATGACCGTAACACATTAAATATAATGATAATATGGGTATTATTCTAAATCCTCTCAACCAATAGGTTTAATACATGTTTTGGTTTCATTTGTAAACTTTTTCTTATCTTTAACTCATAATTAACTAATATAACTTTTACCATATCTTCTTGTGTTTTCAAACAATATTGTTAATATAGTTACAATAAAATGACAACTGACAAAAAAGGGATAATTAATGACATTTTAAAAATCATATATTTCATTTGGACAAATCATAGGTTTTTTGTACTATTTTATCATTTAATAACATATTAATTTATTTAAAAACTCATTATGTCAATTTTTACACTATTCATATCATGTTTTTTTTAAAAAATCCAAACAAACTTTATTAGTTCTAAAAACCCTCATTAAATCATATATAACAAGTCAGAATCATCTCTTGATTTCAGATATGGAAAAAAATGTTACAAAAAAAATTATTTTAATAACTATAATCTCATTTTTTTTAAAACATTCATTAATGAGGTAATCATTACATCATCATTGTGTCAAAAATAAATATATTTATATGATGTTTTAAAATTATAAATAAAAAATCCTGATGTAATAAATATCTAATAATTTCTAATGACTATTTAGAGTCAAAGATATTAGTTATATAATACCACATTAAAATTGTTTTAGCAAAACAATACATTTTTTTGATATTTCTATTTTTACTTTAAATAAAAAAGATATTAATGTAATTATATAACCCATGTGGCTTTCAAAAGCCCAAAGTCTCACCCAAGGATTTTATTGGTCATCCATGACTCATACAACAAGTTTAGTACAACTTTTACGATTATTTTATATTATTATAATATTATTTTTTACATTGAATTATAGTATTTACCTTTAATCACAGTAGATAAAAGTAAAAATGTTATTATTCACCAAAAATTATATTCATCTTATTAAACCACATTTTACTTAAGGACGACAACCATATATATATGATTTTAGTAAATCAATTCACTGATGTGGTAAAAATTTCATTTAAATGAATAAATCGGGTTTTTAACACTATGAAGTGTTTTAACTATTCATCAAAAAATTGGACGTTTTCAGAAAAATGACTAAAATTCTCTTAAAGTAATTTATATATTAAATATTGAAAAAGTTTTTTTAATTTAACAAATTCAAGACATAAGAGGTTTATAATTAATTTTAAAAAAACAATTATCAAAATAAGAAGGTGTGTTTTTTAAAAAATAATAACTATCAAAAGATTCAAATTTGGTTATGTCCAATTTCAATGTGAAATTACATCCGATGACCCGAATAGTATTAAATGGTTAACATATAATCTAAATAAAATTTAAAAAGCAATTAAAAACGTAATCTATCAATATAAAAAAATTATATTGAAAGGCAGTTCTTAATTAAAATGCAGTATTTTTCACTATTAATTAAAAAATGAACATTATTAGAAAAAATAAATTCATTCAAAGTAAATTTTGATGTACCGATTATAAATAATAATATAACATGGTCAAATATAACATTTAAAAGTGAAAAAAATATATTTAAAAATTTTTTCCCATCAAAAGGTAGTAAATCATCCTTTAAAAAAATATTAGATTATTATGATTAAAATGAGATTTATTCTTATTTTAAGCCTCTATATTTTATTGGTTAAATATAAAATATATAACAAAAATATATAATAATATTTTAGTTAATTTGGTTCATTCCTTCCATTAAAATATCTAGGTAAGGAATAATATTTAAAATAATGTTATATTATTATTTATTAGTATTACTGATCCTTGTGTGCAACATGAGATTTTGGAGAAACACATTCTTGTCTTTAGGATACGCCATCGAACATAGAATCCCTTTTAAAGTAAAATTAATATATAATTCCAAAAAATTAATAAATATGAAAATGTTATATTCTTTATTTACCTTGGATGTTATAACCTTCCCCCCTTTTGGAAATTCCATCTTCACAATTTTAAATTTTGGCTTTGAAACATCTTTGAAATTCCCACATCAAAAAAAAGAGTCAATAAGGCTGTAAATTTAAAATTTTGATAGAGAAGTAAAAAGGTCATCTGAGATTACTCATACTAGTATTCCATTAAAAAATTATAAGTGGGAGAAAATAATTCTCATATTCTGATAAATAGTTAAATAAAACAAGATCAAGAAAATGTTAACTATTAGAAAACCACAATTTTATGATTGTTTAGATGGTTTTCGATTCCCTAGTAGGAAAATTTAATGGAAAAAGTTTTTGTTTTAGGCTCCTCTTCATAAAGTGGAAGAATTTCTTTATGATATTGAATAATAACATAAGGAAACCTACTTACATGATTTGTACACTTTCATCCTTTAAAACATTTCTACCACAAACTCATCATTTCTCCAAATACGAGTATTCAAGACGACATGGTCACATCAAAATCGGTAGAATAAACTTCTATATAATCGCATAATCCACAAAAGATGAAATATATATTTCTATTTTAATTAGATATTAACCAAACCCCAAATGGTTAGTACAAGATCAGATAATCCCCAAAAACCAAAATCATTTATAAAAAAGAATACTACTCTTAATCATAAAAAATTCAACAAACGGTACCCAAAGTTCAAAAAAGACAATTCAATACAAAATTTACCTCAATATCCATCATTATGATAAAAAAGAAGATTCATTCCCAAAACACAGATGTATTTGATCACATAATCTTCCATAGTAAATCTTAGCATTTATCTTCAAATAACATCTACTACTATTAAAGTCTTATATTGAAGTGTAATTATCCTAATCACATATTCTCGATGATAGGTTAGTCATTTCCATAAATAACCCAAATCACCATATATACAAAAAAACATATATTCTTCCAAAATAAAATTTCAACCATTACTCCACAAATTGGATCAAAATTTATTATATTTTCTTTAAACATATAGGTTCCTAAAAGTTAGAATGTATTCCAAAATAACATTTATCACTAAATAAACAAATCATTTTTCTATTGTATGGATATCAATTTTATAAAACATAATTTCTCAAAATCAACATATTATTGATCAATAAAAAGATTTAACTAAAAATAATTAGTCAGACTAACCAGGGACATCTCATAAGTAAGAGGTAGGAGATGGGACCTTATCGTCGTTCGGTTGTGGGTTTGATTCTCATGGACTTACAGTGCACGATAGGTTTCCACACTTTATGCAAGTTTTCCTTTTTCTAAAACCTTATAATTTTATAAAATTCCTATAAAAGAGATAAATTCCTCAAAAATAACCATAAAATATTTTAACCACAAGTTTTCTCATTGCAACAACAATTTCATTTGGATTTTCTTTAAGAAAACCACCACAGTTTCCGTCACATCTATCATTATTTTGGTTCCTACTAGATCCATCCATTTACTAAAAGAAAAAATGTTCAGTGTTAGTATATAAGTATAATCATTTTATACTATCTTCTAATGAGATTAATCAGTATGATATACATGTTCATGTTATCTTAAATTCATTATATTTATCTAAAAAAAGAAATAACTCTTTATTATATGTTAACCATTATTGTTATGTCACATTTTTTTAAGTAACACCCTAACCAATAAAGTAATCTAAACCATCCTTTGATTCAAACTATAATGCCCCAGCCTTAAACATTACATAATCTTGAATTAATTTAATAATTCACTTTGAGGATCTTTTCAGATTTAGTGTTTTTGAGAATTAGGCCGTATGTATTACATTACATTTCAAAAATTACAAAGTAGACACTTATACACTATCCCATTTTTATGAAAAAAGATAAATTATTAAATAAAATAAACCTACCTAGTTCCTAGTTTTAGACAGAATGACTTCTCCATGATCTCATCCCTGGCCCTATTCATCATTATGTCTAGTGGAAAACATTTCAAAAACATTGGATGAGCACAAAAATTATTGTATGGGATATATAATAATGAAAGAAAACATTAGTACATGAATACATAGAAATAGAATAAATCATAATTTTCAATCTAAAAACATAATCTATTTAACATACCTCATAATATATTGAGATTTATGAATAACACATAGAAATAAAAAATAATAAAGCTTACTTTTGGCATCCATAACTAGCATACATTGTAGCTTTCCCAGCTACATTGAGAGTTGAATTTGGAATAACTATCACATTATATTCCCAAAATCACTTAGGAGAAACATTAATGTTTACCTCCATCATGTTACCCAATACATTGGAGAGATATCTCGGGCTCACCCACCCTAGAATTATCACGCAACCACCCAGATGCATAAATAATGCCCAATAACCATAACGTAATCATAACACAAGAACAAGCATAAATGAAAGATAACATTTCCACATTTGAATCACTATATAAAATTTAAAAATATTGACATAATCAACCCATTCTCAAAACCATTTTCAGAACCAAAATATGTAAAAACTGTATATGGTATTTATTTTCCATTTAAAACATTATGACTTTTTATGGAAGGAAAAAATAAAATAATACTTGTGGTGGCGAAAAGGACATTGTCACCACGTCCATTAAAAAGAATCATTCCCTTTGCATTTTAGTAAAACACTACGTATAAAAAGATTCTCAATGAATGAAATGAAATGTAATAGGGGTTTATACACCATACAAAATAATGTACTATATAAATCAATATTTTCCACAATGAAAGGAGATTTAGAAGAAGTCCCTTACAATGATCATATCATTAGATTAAGGATAAATAAATGACATAATTATGTGTAAAAAATAATAATACTCCCAATATAAATGGATATTAAGATTAAATCAATAATAATTCATCCACACGTATTTAGATCTTGACATAATCAAGATGTTGATGTTTAACCCAAATAATTGAAATTTTGTTAAGAAGTTCTCTTACAGAAATTCGACAGCCTAACGACGTCGCTTAAAAATTCATAAAATGAGTTGATAATGGAGAAAAGGGACTCTATTAACATGGTCATAAATTTTTGGAAACAATGATATAAAATAACTTAATTGAACATAAGAAAATGGAAATTTAAAATACATAACATAAAATAAGACTTTTAATTGTAGGGGAGAGTGAATGTTTTCCTAACCGATATGGTCACTAACAAAACATAGAACACATGAACAAAGGGTCATCTAATGAAGATATAAATTACCCTAAAATAAATTATATTACACAATTAATACAATAATTTTATGTACATTAACCTATCAAAAATAAAATAATGGATAATATTACATGAATATCACGAGAATGTAAAGTAAAATGAAAACCCCTTTCGTTGTGTCTGACGTATCCTATTCATTATTCAATCTATGAATAATAAACATAAGTAAATGATACTTTCATATAAAAAAATTTCATGTTTATTACAACTTTTATATCACTTATTACCTTTTACTTATAATCATATAATTATTCAATTTCATATTGATCTTTTTGTCAATGTTCTGTACTTGAGTCAAAAATGAACTTGTTATAATTACAAATTGTCCATATGGTCCAAATTCCATTATCGACATAATGATATTAATGATTTAGATATAATATATATCATATATATTGAATATATATGAATTTATAAATTTCCATTTAATTTGGGTATATGAAATGAAAATCACCATTTATGGAGTTGGTAAGTCGTATGTTCGCATGAATAATACTTTAATTTCATTTTTTATCATTTTAAAATAATGAAAATCAAAAGATACATACGTATATTATTATTCCTTTATAATATATTATTTTATATATGATACTATTGTTAATTAACATCATATTTTATACATTCCATGTATGGTATAAATGAGTCATATCACATTGAGGGGGAGGTGGTATGGATTTCCACAAATTAAATTATCAAATTTTCACATTATAGAAACCATAAAGGTATTATATACATGAAAAATAAATTAAAATAGAGACAATATAAATATAATATACATCAGATATAAATACAGTACCATCATAATTTTTACTATGATAGGTGTTAAGAGAAAATAGAACAATCATCATTTCTTGAGGCAGTAGTTCGTCCTCCAAATATTTTTTATGTTCTTTACCCATTAGATGGAGGTGTGTGTAAGTGTTGTGTGAATATGTATCATAAAAACACCATATTATATTGAGGATACTGGTTTTTTTATTAAAAAAATATCAACAAGATCATACGTAGTTTAGAAATAAAATAAAATAAGAGAACATGGGGGAAGATGTTACTTTTAAATTTGGTACCTTATTTTGATTTGAGCCAAAGGGATCTATTGAATTTACATATTCCTAGGGGAATGCTTCTTGTATAATGAGAGGGATTTATGGGTCTTATTTTGACATATTTTGGATGATTCAAGGGGATTGAGAGGTGTGTGTAATGGGTTATGGTAGTTGGGCATTTATAAGGGTGAGGAGGGGATCTTTAGGAATGTTTGAAGTTATTATTTACTATAAAAGTATATTGTATTTAAAAAGGTACATAACTCGTTAAATTTGAAGATATGATGACTAGTATTCTAAATCCTTTCAACCAATAGGTTTTATATAGGTTTTGGGTTCACTATTAACCTCATCCTTTAACTTTAACCCTTTGTTAACAAATATATCTTTTAAATTGTCTTCTTGTGTATTCTTACTATATAGTTAATATAGTTACAATAAAATGACAAGAGAACCAATATGGATCATTAATGACATTATTAATATCATATATGGAATCTGGATGAAATATTTTATTTTTAGGACCATTTTGTCATATAATAAAATATTAATTGATTTAAAAACTAATTCACATCATTTTTTATACTAATCATATCATGACATTTTGAAAATTCCTAACCAACTTTATTCCTTCAAAAAACCATCAGTAATTAAAATATGACAAGTATTAATCTTCTCCAAAATTCTAGGATGGCATAAAAAGTTTAAAAATATATTTATGTTAATATTTATAATATCATTAATTTAAAACATTAATTAATGAGGTAATCATTGCATCATCATTAAGTCATAAATATATTTATTTATTTGAGGTCGAACAATTATATAAAAATTATCATGATGTATGAAATCTTTTTATATTTATTATTACTATTTATATTCAAATATATTAGTCATATAACATCACATTAATATTTTTTTAGCCGAACAATACATGTTTATGATATTTTTATTCTTTACTTTAAATAATATGTTATCAATGAAATTATCGTAACTAAGTGTCATTAAAATTCCAAATGTCTCACCCACAAGTTTTATTAGTTGTCCATGACTCATCCAATAAGGTTAGGACAAGTGTTAAGGTAAATTTATATTATTATAATATTATTTTTTCCGTGAATTACCCTATTAACCTTTAACCATGGTAAATGAAAGACGAATGTTACTATTCACAAAAAATTATTTTCATCTTATGAAACCATATTTTACATACGTAAGAAAACCATGAATGTCACATTTTTTAAATTCAAATCACCAAAGCGATAAATTTTCATTTAAATTAAAAAGTCTATTTTTACTACTATGTAGTGTTTTCACTATTCATAAAATAATTGAACGTTTTCAGAAAAATACTAAAAATTTACCTTAAATAATTTTGATATTACAAATTTCAAAATGATATCTATTTTATCAAATTCAAAACATCAATGTTTCATTTTTAATTCAAAACTAATAAACATTATCAAAACTAGAAAGCATGATTTTAAGAAATAATAACTATAAAAATATTGACACATATTTATGTCAAATTTCAATGTGAAATTACTGCAAATTCCATGAATTTAATTAAGTGGTAAAAATATAATCTCTTTATACTTTAAAACCAATTAAAAAAATAATATATTGATATAAATAAATATGATTAAATGACAGTTTTGAAATAAAATGCAGTATTTTTGACTATTCATTAAAAATGAACATTATTGGCGAAATACCAAAATTTCATCCAAAGAAAATTTTTATTTACAAATTCTAAATAAGAATATTATTTTGTCAAATAGAACTTATTAATGTGAAAAAAATTAGGTTTAAAAAGGTTTTTCCATAAAAAGGAAGTAAATCAACCTTTTAAAAAATATTACTGTATTGATGAATAAAATTGGATTAATTCAAATTTTAAGCCTCTAAATTTTATTGGATAAATGTAAAAACATTTCAAAAACATGTATAATAATATTTTAGATAGTTATATAAATTTCTATCAATTCAACGTCTAGGTGATGACTACCATTTAAAATAATATTATATTATTATTTTTTAGTGTGAGTCAGCCTTGTGTGCTACATGATATTTCGAAGAAATCCATTGTTGCATGTCAGGTACACCATCAAACATAGAATCACCTTTAATGTAATATTAATATTTATTTAAAAAATATTAATATATATGAAAATTTCATATCCATTATTTACCTTGGATGTTACAGTAGTAGAATGAAAAAATATATAGGATTCGAATCCGTGACATAACACTCCCATATCTAAGACTTTACAGCCCTATAATGAAAACATATATTTATATATATGTAATTTTATATAAAAATAATTATTATAATATTAAAAAATTAATAATATTTGTGGTTATAAGACACCATAACTTTCATCAGTACATTACCTTGGTAGTAAGACATCTAGATGGGTAAACAACCATAGTTGGGGGGGTGATCATGGTTGTTGCGTCACCCACTGTCAAAATAATCATACCGCCATTGAAATAGGATATCCAGAAGTACCTATAGCCATAATAGTACTATTCAAATAGTTTTAGTCTATGATACAACCACTATCATTACATAACCATTGATGCAATACTTCCCTCACCCTTCCCATAGGAAAAAATATCTCATGAGGTGTTGTTGAAGGACTATAACCACAAGAATCAACTGTACATGGAAGTATTCTACCATATGACTATTGTAATATTCACATAGTGATTTTTTTCAAGTAAATTGGATAATTTTATTGAAGTGTTAATTAATTATTTTGTTTTTAGAATATCCAATAAAAAACTTATTCTTAAATCTAAATTTCATTTCTAATTTCACATTTTATATTATCAAAAACCCATTTATTTCTAGAATAAAAATTATTATTTATCCTTGAAAAAATTCTCATGTTTAAATCATTTGGATTTTGAAATGGAACTCATTAATATCAATAACCTAACAATAATTATTTTTCTCTTATTTAGAATAATTTCTCCATACCTACGATATGGAAATTTTTAAAGAGAATTAATTATCATTATATCCACTATAGTTGTCTAAAAGTAAATGATGATCTCTTCATTGAAATAATCCATTATTAATTTCATCCTCATGTATAAAAATATTTTTATATCTTCTTGATTATCATTTTATTATTCATAATCATCCTCCTCCACTTATTCTCCCCCTAAGCTATCAAACTCCTCACTATATCCCTTCTTCAATTTTCATTTATACTATTGTGAATACTTCTCAATTAACCAAAATAGAAAATTATGAGTATAAATTATCATTCTAATAAATTTATTAAACATTATTATTTCATTATCATTGATGTGTTGCTAATATGTATCTCTTAATATCATTGGGACTCAATCTTTTAGTGATTCTCCTATTTTTTGAGAATGATCGATTATTCATAAATATTCAAAAGTATTTCAAGGAAGGGATCCTACTGTACCATAACATTCATAGTGTACTCTCATCACTTAGAAAATACCTATTTTGGATGTATAATAATGTTAATATCACTTATATGTAATAGACATCTACTATGTGTTCCTCAATGAACAACATTCGACTCATATTGTTAATGATCGAGTTTCTCTTCTCTATAACAAAATATTGTTAAGGATTCAATAACAATGGTACATATAGAGTTAAATCATTATTCATTAGATAATAAATTTTTAGGGTAAAATCATGTGATTTTTTGTAAAAATAATCAATCCCTAAAAATATAAGGAAATATTGTAACATGGGTTGTATACAATGGGGGTTTGTTTTTTTTGTTATCATTTTGTATTGTTTTCAACATGTGTGAATAATGTGATTGAATTGGACTTATTCTAAATTTATAGAATTATTATACTAAAAATGAATTTACACAAACATTTCTAATAAATTATCATTCAATTTTACTCCCCTTATTTCTCTATAATCAGTTGAAACCTCAATATATCACCTACACCAATTGATTTTAGCTCAACTAAATGATTCATTGATCATTGAATATCAATTCACAGGGTGAGACCCTATATTTTGGAAATTTGATATTTCAATCCCAAAAGATTAAAATTATGAATAGCCTCGAATGAATATGCTCATAAAGGTGGATGCTCAAAATAATATGATTCAAGAATAGTCAGATGCTAGGAGACCACCAATGCCTATAGATCGGAATGTGTGACGTTTAGTGTCTAATGTATTATTATTGAAGCCATATGACGGTAAAATTATCATACTCCCATGATTTCAAACAAAGGAAACACTTATTTTATGTGAAAGTAACATTCTGATATATGAATCATTCCTGGGTTATGCAATGTTATATGTTCAATAAATACTGGAGATGGTTTCTCAAAAAAAGCCATATGATCCTTGGTAGAGTCATATGATGTCAATTTACCAATGTTTCACAATTATTGGTCATTAAATACATCTAATTATAGATGAGTCAAATATATTTGTTGTTATATAAATCATATAATTAGTATGCAGATGTCATATTATTAAAGCCATATGGTCATGCCATTTCGAATTTAAGAAAATAAAATAATAAAAATCAAGCACAGTTTAGTATTTTTCAGATTTATTATATAATTTATATAAATAATGAAAATCATCATTTATATTATTTAAAATAATTTAATTTAATGATGTGAATTTATTATATGTATTTATAATAAATTCAAAAAATTATTTAATCATTAAATGTCATGATATAATAAATTTAAAAAATTCATTCCAGTTTTGAAAATGTATCAAAATTAGTAGTATTTAAATTATTTTAAATCAATTGTATAATAAATTTTTAATGGAAAATAATTTAAAATTTTGAAATTTTTTACTCTTATCACTCCCCCATAATTACATTTCTAAAATCCCATATAATAAAATGAAATTATCATTACCAAAAGAACAAACTTCCAAAAAAATATCAAAGTGAAAGAATAATGGAAATAAAATATTCATCCAAATTATTAATTATCCTTCCAAATATATTAATTTAATTTAATACCCATAGTTCAATTAAAAAAATTGTAGTTATTGGTAAATAAATAGACTAGAACTTAGTATAAGAAAGATATAAACAAGTTGAGCATTATTAAATACCTCTATCCCATATATTACATTTCCAATGATCCCATTCGCACATAATACAACCCAAATTAATTTAAAATAAATTATTTTCCCCTTATTAATAATATTTTGTAAATTCTCAAATATTTTCATTTGATTTTTTAATTAGAACTAATTTAATTTTTCCACAACAAGATATGTGAAAATATCTTACTAGATAACTGTATATAAACCTAGAACTAATCTATCCTAGGATATAAGGTCCCCATGAGATTAATTTTAATGCATAATACATAAATGCAATTCTTAGTAAGATGACTGTTAGGTAAATCTAACCCTTATTTTATTTCCAACACATACACATGTTCTTTTCTAGACATAATAAGACATATAGATTCGTTATAATATCGTTGTTTTACATCATTTATTAATAGGTATAAAAATTTAATTATGTGATGATCTCAAAAGTTCTAATAATTTACAATATTTCTCTTACATATAATAAAGATAAAAAATTAATGTTTTTTCATGCTATTAATTTTATTCTATATTACTATTTTCATTGATAAATATTTTCCCAATTCTGAAGTAAAATTTACAGTAAAATACAGATAAATTCACTATGAAATACTCTATTGCTACTAAATCCATAACCCATAAAATACATCCACTCTAATATGATATTTTTTATGTTAATCTATCTTCTGGGCTCATGTTTTCTTATCAAAAAAACTGTAAAAATCTAAAAATAAAATAAAATAAAAAGTATAATTTGATAATCACCTCATTATAATAGATTCATATACACTTTAATTCATTTTAATTTAAGACAAAATCACATAGAAGTGTGTAATTAATGTTCTAAAATGTATTTAAATCCATAGGAAATTTATATCTACACTATTGTTATCTTATAACCCAATTCCAATTTATTTTGGACTGAATTTTTATAGGTAATAACAGATTTAATGAGAAAGTATCAATACTAAAATGAAGGAGATAAACAACAAGGATAATCCGCATTAAAAATTACCATTGAAGAGTTTATATTAATTTATATGATCCATGTAAAATAATCCATGAAAATGTTTCAGCTACCCTCTATTAAAATCCATGTAGTTAAATGTTTTTGTACATTTTATTTCAACTAATTTAAATCGAAATATTACAGTTTAATTAAATATTATAGTCACTTGGATAAATGATTACCATATATGGTCTTCATCCATGAGGAGAATATAATAACATTATCTACCACTATAATGATTCTATTTTAAATGTGTCATTAATTAATATATGTGTATTTCTATTTATATAGAATGGAATTTTTATATTCTTCCTCCTTAGATCTTCTAGTGTGATCAGTTGGAGCTTCCATTTCTCCACAACATAGATGAATTAATGTATCGGTCTCATTATAGCCTTATATGATTTTTACCACATCTCAATAGGTACAAGATAATAACTTCTATATACAATTATATACGTGGAATACCGATGGGTTTTTTTGGAATCATTAAATTATTCCCACGTTCCATTGTCATGATTATTACTCTATTTTTTTAAATTAACCATTATTTCCAATGTGATATTGATCACTTTTTTGGAAACTCAAATTTCCCTTTTTTTGTTGTAGGTAGTGGAGGTATTATAGTGTACTCTATATCTATTCATGAATAATTCTATGTTCCTGTTAGAAAAAAATATCTCTTCAAAATTTATTATCGTTTAAGGCACTCCAAAACATAAAATAATTATTGATCTTAGAAACACAAACAAAAATTTTCAATCATCAGTCAGGGTATACTTATTTAATAAAATATCAAAATTTTTATATTTATAATAGTACATATGAATACCAAAAAGAATCATGAAATGTTCCAATGAAAACTAATTCCAACACATCAAGTGTTAGTCAAAAAAATTATATTTTTGGGTATAATTTATTACCATTAGGAAACCTCACCAAAAAATTAATAGTTACGACGTATTTTAAAAAATATATGTGTTTATTTAAATAATTATGTCCAAAAATAACAAGAATATAACACCTTTCCAGCTGTTATTTTATTTCTAAAATGGCCTCCAAATTAAATATAATTACAAAATTAATTTAGATACAATAATTATTCTCTATGTGTACATCTCTGTGTCACAACATTACAAAATGCATTTTATTTATAAGGTTCCTCTCAAACCTAAAACATTGAGTTATATTTATATTTAAGGTATTTTTATTCAATAAAAATGCATGGTACCTTGGATGTGAACCAAAAATACACTAGTATAAAATACATGGGAAATTGGGATATATTTTATAACTTCTAACTATGGAGAGATTAATTCATATTTGATTCAATTGATGTTTTTACCTCTGTAGTGTGAGGTAACATAATCAGCTCTTTTTCTCCCACATTATGATATCATTTCTAGTACTTAATCTCAGGATTGATTTATTTTAGTAGCAATATAAATATAAATATATATATATATATATATCAATAGTATTGGAATAACAACCTCATTCTTTATCATGAATATTATGGAATAGTTTTCACAGAAATTAGTTTATTCGATTAAAAAAATATGTATGATTTTTTTAAAGATGCAATATTTTTCAAAAAAAAATTACAATTATTTTATAGTTTATTTTTTATGTTTCTATGGTCTATAAATTCTATTCTATCACATGGATGTTCCCATAAAAAAATTCTATAGCACGAATCACACATCATTTTTAATGAATCATTACAAATCTCAAAGAAGTTATTCAATTCCATTATATAGATTATAGGTTCTTTATTGAAGATATCTTTATATAATTTAAAATATTCCTGTCATGAATCATAAATAAAAACATTACTTTTCCTATAGGTAATAAAAGGGTGGAGGAAATTTTAAAAATCATTAAATAACATTCTATAAAATCAATCATTGAATAAAAATGACATAATTGGTTTCACAGTGGTGGCGTAACGTTATATAGAAATTATTTCAACAATGGCCTTATCTTATTTAGTTATATAATTAGAAATTATATGTCCCATAAAATTTATTTTTCCTATGATGACACTAGTTTAAATTAACATTTAATAAATTTTTTTTCTAAATTAATTTCATTAACAAAATAAACATATTTTCAAGAAATGTTTCATATCATGTACAATAAAAACTATGTCATTTGGAATACCTCTGGATGATATTAATATATATTGAAATGTAATTATGATAAAAATAAAATTTCCTAGGGTATTTCATAACCAAATATTCATCCATTAATATGAAAACACAACAAAGGGACATGTAAATGTAGTGTTGTATTGGTCCTCTATAGCTACAGTTACCTAAAAATATAAACAAAATCCATCAATAAATCATAAATGACCATTATCATTTAATATATCTAATATTTATTATAGAAATGGATGGGGGAAATAGCCTTTTGGGTCAGATGTTTCAATAACCTATATTCAATGAAAAGCCTCTAACATCATTTAATCATAGTGGCAAAAAACTCATTATTCTCATTTTTATAGATTGGTGATTCCAATTTTATTTGGGAAAATATGTATGGAAGTCACCTATTAGGAGTTTGAGATATTGTATATGATTCGTGTTCAAAAAAGTACCTCAAATTAATTCTTAGCCGCATCTATTAGGGTTTGGTCAATCTTGTTTTTGGATGTTTTTTTAGGTTTGTACTAGGTTATAAAAAATATATTTTATAAATCTTAAACGACTAATAATTGCAATATGAAATAATAACCAGGCTATGGCCCTATAATTTTTTAGAGTTTTTAATTTTTTTTCTCCATTATGTTTAATATTTTTTAAAATTTTAATAGTAAATTTTTCATTTTTATTAAAAATTCATATCTGATTATAGTATCTGCAGTCACAATTTATTTAGGAGTTCCAGATATTTTTTTAAAGTAATTATATTCATTGTTTGTGAATTAATCATAAAAGGTAGAAATTTTTGTAATATATTGGATTATATCATCAAAATATTATTCATCTAGTATATTGATAAGCTCTCACAGAAACCTAATTATAACTAAAAAACAATTTTAAAAAATAGATTCATAAAAAAATCAGGTCATTTAATAATTCAACTATTTGAATAAATTCATCCATAATTTTTAATTCCCCTATGAAATAATAATTAATTTTTCTATGAGATAATGTAATCACATATTTTTCATCCTGGTGTGTTTAACATGAATATAAAATTATAATTCTCATATACTCTTAACTAAAATCCATTAAAAATATTCCTCTAAAAACCTTAATTACTATTTAATTAGTAATATGAAATCGCCTTCCCAAAATTTTATTGGATTCTGTGTTACCAATTTATTATTCCAAGATAAAAATATAAATCTTATCTGGAACAATTGTCTTTTTATTCTTACCAACGCATCTTATTATAAAATATCTATTGGAAAAATGGTTTGGTTAGTAAGATAGAATAATATCCTAGTTGGTTTGAGCTCTCCAATCTCTAGGGAAGAAAAAATGAGAATGGGGAGACATTGATTGGCGATCTTAAATAACAATGGGCATAAGTAATATCCCATATGGTGAATGGGATAGTGATAGTTCATAGATCGTGATATTTATAATATAGTTTGCGGTTATTATTATATACCCCTTTTTAAAAAAGCATAACATTCCTTGTCCAAGAATTTTTATTTTCTTGGTACACATGTTCTATTGAAATATTTCAAACCTTGTTATTTATTGTATTCTTTCAAAAAGGTGATGTCAAAATATATGTTAATTATTGTTTTTATAAAATATTTTTGTTACGATTCTTCCCTAGGATTCTTATGTGGTTTTATTAATGTATGGAAGGTGTTTTGGGATAGTTTTGGTCCTCTATCATGGATATTGCATCATCATTTGTCACCATTTGTGACTCAATAAGGATGTCATCTCCAAGTTTCATTTCAAGGATTGATTCAACTAGATTATTAAGATATCCAAATCTATATTTCACCTCCCTTGGATGTTATTCACTATTATTCTCATCCTGTTCAGTCCCTAAATAAATTGATCTAACATTTCTTTTATGGTTAGGAAATGATTCATCTAGGTCTTACTTAATCCAAAATTTAACATGTTATTTTGTTTATACATTATCTATCCATTATAACCCTTTATCTCCATTAATTGTGATCTACAGGTGGTGAGGGTGGATTATTGGTGGGTTTGAGACTCTAAAAGTTATTTAATAAGACCATTCATTGATATTTTATGAAATTTTACCTGATTAGATTATTATATAATGTTTAGATACATTATTTTAAAATAGTGGGGGTGGAATGGTCTCCAAAATCCCTATCAAAAATGTTTTCCATGGAACTATTAGTTCCAAGTTCTATATTTTTTTAGGGTATTCATATAATATGTTACTAATAGTATTTTGGTACTCGTATTTCCTTTCGTAAAAGGCATCAAAACTCTATTTCACTTAAGGGAAGCAGTCAGTATAATTATCTCAATAATGTAAATTCTAAAACCATTTGGGATATCTGTTTTATGATACTTCTTCGACCCTGGTATTGCTATATTTCTCACATGTTATGTTAGTTAAACCATTTTTGTTTCTATTAAATTATATTTAAAACTATTAACCTCATTTACACCTCTACTGGTCATCCTTTTTCTGAGTTTTAATGAGTTTTGATAGAATCCCTCTATAAGCTCTCCATCTTTAGAATGTGATTTTTCAATTACAGCTCCCCTCGAAGAAGAATCCAAACTAACTATGTCATTGTAAAATATTTATTTGTTAAATAATACCACAAAATCGAGGTCATCAAAGGTTTAGTGTGGAAATGATATTGTCAACTACATGAATATCTCATTACACTCATTTTGAGTGTATCCATGTATTTGATTGATCACACATATGTACTGACTCAAATGTGTTTCACATGAAGCATGAAAGAATTTTAGAGGTAGGTAATCTAAATTTATTCAAAATTGATGATTTGTTAATGTCTTAAGATGTACATCCATACTTTTTTATATTTTTATTTGGATAATAAAACGACTTTATAGCTAATATGATCCTTTGGGACTCCCATAGGATTTTAATTGTCATATAAAACATGGAATACCATCATGGGTTTGTTGATATTATCTCCTGATAAACAATGAAATTCATGAAATAATATTATCATTCCAATTATATTCTCACAATCATGTTGTTTATTTGGTTGTAATTGATTTTTATTATTATAAAATATAAGTTCATACCACTCTATTTGTTTCATTTTTAGTGTAGATAAATTTCATTACATATTTCAACCCCCAAAGAATGATCTTGTGGAATAAGAGTAGGATGAGAAATATATAAAAGTGGCTATCAAAAACTCCCTCAAAACTACCTCAGTGGTTCATATGTTATTAATTTTTTTATATAATAGATCATTCAACCTATTAATCATGTACAAAGATATGATTTTAACTAGAGTTGTTCAAGTTTCTACATTTTTTAATGAAAATAAAAAAAACAAAAAAAAACTTAATATTGAATACCTAAAAATGAAATCATGTTTTTATGGAATCTAACATGGTGTTTTATTCATAAAACTCTAATCTAATTATAATTTAATGAAATGGTGGGTCATAAATTATCTCTGGAGAATAGGGTGTTTTGGGTGTGTGTTTGTTTTTGTAAAGGTTATAAAGTTTGTGAGGAATAAGATTTTATTAGTTTTGACTCATTTTTTAGAATAATTTTTTTAACCTTAGATATCACCTTATAGAACTATTAAATCATTAATAAATATTACTCTCATTATCAATTCCTCTAATATGAAAAAAACATAACTAATTATCCTCAACTACTGATTTTGTATTAGAAATGTATGTAGTGGAAATTAGAAAATACATCTAAATTCATGTGTTTCTACATTAATAAATTTAAAATTTGATACATATGTCTTGAAATTATGAAAAGTCCAAAATTATAAAGTTTTTAAAATATTACCCTCAAATTCATACTATGGGACCTCTATATTCTAAAAATATGAATGTATTATATTTTCTAAAAATTACCTTATAATGGAGGAAATATATTTTTTGTAATATCATCCTTATATGGATTTATATGACAGATTCATATGGTCAGTTTGAATTTTTATATTTATGTATGATGTTTCTATGAGTTTTGAAATGTTATATTCTCACATAGGTTTAATTTTGGTCTATCCCAATGTTATAAATTACTTGTATAATTCATTATATATTACATACCCGAAGTATTGGGGTTGTAGATAATAAAATTTATATGCTGATAAATAACGAAAAATAGAATGTTGGATGAAAATTGAAATTATGTGTTGGGTAAACATATACATTCTTATATATATTGTCTTTATTTTCAATTTTCTGACCTATAAACCAAGAAAATCATACTTAGGGAATTAATTTTTCAAAATGATCAATTTTATCTAAATAATAAAATTCAAAATTATGATCCACTAATATTTTTAAACCCAAAATCCAGAATCATTTTATCACATCATAATTAATTCCAATAATTTTTTGAATCATTTAGAATTAATAAATAATTTTATTGTAGCTCTCATTCTATATTTTAAAAGGTCTAAATTATTATGCAATTTCCCAACAATAAAATAAAATGTGGGGTTAATTTTTATGGTTAAATTTTAAAAAATGTAATTATTTTATGTCATTAATTATTCACTTGTTTATTGGTAAAAATTATTCTATTTGGAGTCGGAAATTTGATCATTTTCAATCTTAGAATCATCCCTTAAATATAGGATATTTTTTAATGAAATTAAACACATTTAATTATGATTAGTCGCCAAAAAAATGAAATACTATTATAATCAGGAATCAATTATAAATGATATATCATTCCAAAAATTTATCATGAAGGTATTACACACAAACATTAACATACACTAAATGATGTAACCTTATTGGATTTTTATCTAATATTTTGAAACTCAGCAAAATAATATTACTATTTTTTTTAAAAAAATTTGTATGATATTGTAAATTTTTTAGAAAATAGTCATCTCCTCCATTATATAGAAAATCGTAAATATAATTTTTCCTAAAGTGGAACAAATGTTTATTTTATAATTTATTTTCATCATTCTTAGATAGTATCAAAAAAATTTCACCGAATAAAGTTGTAGAGATTCCCCATTGTACACTTCCCATATATCACAATATCCATATATTTTCTGTTTCCAATAAAATTATCTTTTGTTTCAATTATTTCATACCCAATGCCACACATTTGACATTATAATTGAAATTTAAGAACAAGTCCTTCCACTAACTCTTGTATTTGTATTCATATAACCAACTTTTTTTACTTTATAATTACATATATTCATTGTTATTAAATATTTATAAAATATCAATCACATTATGATTTATTTATATATGAAAATTCATGTGATATTGTCTTATGGATACCAGTCTTATTGAATTTTCATATCAGTTGTAATCTATTATGAGAAAATAGATGTTTTAAAAAAAGTTCATAAATATATGTTATACAGTCAAATGTTATAAATTAGTGTAATTCAAATAATATAGGCAATTTGGGGTGGAGTCTCTTAGTATATTGAAAAAAAATCTCATAGTGTATAGCCTTGGTAATCTTTGCAATGAGGATAGGAGAACGTGTCCTCCAATTAAGAAATCACACTTATTTTAGAGCCATTGGTAGTTCCTACATATATACATGAGTAATTTTATTGAGACTATGATTTTTATTAAGGCATATCATCAGTTATATATATTTTACATTGAAAAGAAACAATAACGGAATATGCTCATCAAGAGGTATGATAATTTTTTTCATCATGACTGAAATTTCATTAATAAGTAATGATATAAAGGATTATTACCATCCTATTATAATGGAATTTTATATCTCAGGCCCTTTGATAGATATATAACTTTATGATAAAATCTATTTCTACGGTGTTCTATAGGTAACTACATTTTTGGATAGTCTATGAAAGTTACATTAAGAATAAAATTTATTGAAAATATTATGAAACCTACATGATTAGAGGTTTATAGATAAAAAATATAATATTAAACCTTATATATTTAAACGAGGATCTTTGTAATTTTAACATTATAATATTTCTCTACGAGTTTCATATCATATTTTTATATTATTATCATGTAATTTTGGGGGTTTTCCTTATAAAATAGAGAAAGGGGCCGAAAGGGACACACATTAACCATATACAGTCCCTCATAAAAATTCTATATTAATTGAACATGTAAAATAAATATTATTCTTATATGTGTTATAATAATTTTACATGTTTAAATTTATTGAAAATACTAATTCAATAGTCATTCAAAATAATAAATGTGAGTTGATGGTTCATTTAATATTTATTCTGTAACACCCAGAAATTTTATGAAAAATATTATTTTTAATGTCATTGATATCATGTGTTTTATGTTACACCAATATTATCTTGTGCTATATTCAACATCGTATTAGCTTTCAGTATATACAACAATATTCCTGGATTGTGTTCCACACAATTTCTTGTTCGTTTGATAGTAGTTATTCTACGCAACATTGAGTGTATATATATATATATATATATATTCAATGTATAAATGAAATATGGTTGGATTCTGTTATATGAAACAACAAAGGAGTCTTGCACAACACGCAACCCTGACTTGGCTTGCATTACACACAATCACGACCTTCCTCGATAGAGTATGTGGTATGCAATCCCGGGTTTTACTAAACGATGATATATTGTTATAATATTATTATGCACTAGTCGTTATGAATAGTATTAACTACATTTTAAATTTTATAACATTATTATTCATCTTACATATTTTCTAGAACATGGTATGAGAACATAATAAATTATTCCAGAAAAATTAGTATTTTTAAAAAAAATCTGTTTTTCCGCCTTTTGATGTGCACCCACTTTAAATCTAGTTTTTGACATATTTATAAGTTCAATTTGACAAAATAAAATTCTTTATTCGAATCAGGATATAAAAATTTAATTTGGATAAAATTTTCATATTATTCTGATAACTTTCATATTATGATGAATAGTAAAAACACGATATATTTTAATTAAAAACAACTTTTTTCATCGCAATAATTTATATGGTAAGATTATCTTTTTAATTGGTTTTAAATTGTAACTACAATTTATTTTTACCATTTAATTCAATTTTGTTCATTGAATTTATTTCACTTTGAAATTTGATATAAACAAGTATCAATCTTTTGATAGTTATTGTTTCTTAAAAACACGCTATTTGTTTTGATAACTGGAATTAATTTTAAAATTAATTAATGCCACTTCTATGTTTTGAATTTGGAAATATATATATAAATTTTGAATTTGGAATATCAAATAATTTTTCGGCTGAATTTTTGGTATTTTTTTGAAAAACTTCGATTTTTGATGAATAGTGAAACCACTTAATGGTAGTTAAAAAAAACTGACCTTTTCATTTAAATTAAATCGTACCACTTCTGTGAATTGAATTTAGAAAATCCTAGAGACATAGTTAATATCAATGACTAAAATTTGGTTCAATGAGATGAAAATAATTTTTGGTGAATAGTAACTTTTTACTTTTATTTACCACAGTTAAAATTAAATAGGGCAATTAAGTGTAAAAATGATATTACTATTACCCTAAAACATGTAATAATTCTATTGGATATGTTTAATTCGACCAAAAAACCTTATGAATAAAATATGACCATTTAGGCCCACTTGGATTAGATTAGGACATTTATTATTTATTTATTTAAAGAAGGGTAAAAATAGTAAAAATCGCAGTTTAGTAACTAAAACATTTTTATATTAGGGTTATACATAAGAAAAATTAGACTATAAATATTGGTTAGAAATAAAAAAAAGATTTCCTACATTATGGTATTTTATTTAAAAATTTTAGACATTATATATTTTAATTTATTTATGACATAATGGTGACGCAGTAATTACATTATTAATGAAATATTGACATAATTGATGTTATAAATACCCAAATAAATTTAATTTGAGACATTCTATGAATTACACTAATTTTATAGGTTTATATGACTTCTTATTATTGATTTAAATAACTTTTTTCGAAGTAATAATTCTGTTATGATTTTCACAAAAATCAAATACCAAATAGTGTCAAAATTGACATAAAATAGTTTTTAAAACGAATATTATATTATTAATTGTTATTTCATTCCTAAAAATATAAAGTTCAAAAAATGACTTATATAAGGTTATATATATTAATAAAAAACAACATGGGGTTCTTTTGTCTTTTTATAGAAAGTTTATTAACCTTATAGTGTAATAAAACAAGATGACACAGTAAAAGTAAAATTATTTAACCTAAAGTTAACTCTAAATGATAAGGTTAAAATAGAAACATAATCTTGTATAAATTATATTAGATTAGATTAATGTGACCTATACCCACATTAGCATAGAAATAAATCAATTTGGAGCTATTCAAAACCAAATATGACTTTATAATAAAATAATATTTTTAGTTTTTCCTAAGGTGCCCCTCTCCTCCCTTATAAAAGGGAACCTCCTCCCTCTCTTCCTCACACCACATTGAGCCTTCATTCTCAGCCAAACCCTGCCAATTTCCCTTCTCCACTTCCCTAGAAACATCCTAGAGGTCCTGGTCTTCATCAAAGACCATTTTTAGTGCCCTAAGAGGAGGTTAAGAAGAGGCGCTTCAAAGAAGATGTAATGTCCGTTACCGATTCTTTCAAATTTATTTCTTCTTCTACTTATTCTTATTAATTTGTTTCATTATGAATTAATAACATATGTATCACTCATATACTGATATGTTGTTATATGTATGAAACAACCCTATTTCACAATCTATCCATCCTACGGAAAACAAAATCACAGCGCATGCGTACGTATAGAATACCGTCTCCACGCCGTGGTGTAATCTATTTTCCACCACCACCTTACATGGATGTGTATAATGGTGTAAAAAAATAACTATAGATGATTATATTAACGTTATATTGATTCTTAAATACTATTCATATGCTTCAATACTATTCCTTTATCATGGGAATGATATCATCGCTCATGCGTACGTACGGACTACCCTCTCCACGAAGCGATGAGATTCATTCTCCATGTTAACCAATCATGAATGATTATAAAGTATATATAATGAATAATAATGAAATATATGAAATAATAATGATACTGGATTTATGTATATATATATATATTTATTTATTTCATCGACTTAATTCCATTCAATTCGATAAGGAAACCAAAACAACGTTCATGCGTACGTACGGCATGCCATCTCCATGAACGGTGTATTTTATTCCATTTATCAATCTATCATATATATATGTATATTATGAATATATATTATATATAAATAATGTTTTACATTTTGGAATTATATAAATCAGTATTTAAGTAATAATATCAAGAACAACAAGTCGAAACACGTACAATAAATGAAACGATTATACCAAAATCGATGCTTTTGCATCAAATTTAAAAAATAAAGGGTAATATAAAGTCATAAGTGAACTATATATGATTTCATAACAATTAATATGATTATGTAACAGGTCAATAACATTATTTAAATAATTATATTGGAGGTTCGGATACATACGAAGCATAACCGACATAAGGTAAGGGATAACTTTTCAAATCTCGATTTTATCTGATATTATTTATTCGTAATTATTTACTGGGGTTATATTTATCATCATTTTCAAAGTTTTATAAAAATGTTTTCATGTATATTTAATGTCCTTTTTACCCATTTTTGACTTTTACTACGAGGTATGTAATGAATCTATTTTTTTTACCATACGAGGTAATTTTTGAATTTTCCGGAAAAAGTACGAGAAAAATGTTTTTAAACTTATACGGCATGAAAATATTTTTACAGTTTTATAAAGCCTTATTTTCATTAAGAATAATTGAAAATATTTCATGAATATTTTCAAAAAAATCATTTTCATTTAAAATTTCATGACATTTTTTGAAAAGAAAATGATTTTTAAGGAGAAAGGATAGTTTCCTCAAGAATTCATTTCATGTGTTTTATCAAAACCATTTTCCATCTATGATGACATTATTTCATATGTGTATGTTTCAAGTATAATGTCTCTATGATTTACATAGTTTCACTTGTCTTATTATGAAATGATATCCATTTATTTTATATGGATTATGTGATGATGGGATTATGTTTATGAAACCCATTATATTCGTTGGGGTATTATGAATGACGTATATTTATTTTGTGGAAAAAGTAAGAATGATTTCATTATGAGATTGGTGGGACCTATATCTCCCTCCAATTCATTGGGTAAAGATTTATATCTCATGAGATATACATGGCTATAACGGTAAGTTAATCCAGTTCAGTAACACAGGACTGGAACGAGGAGTGAACTCGATTCAGAAAGGGACATTATCCACTAAGATGGTGTTGGCAGCAATGCCTTGGATAATAAGGAAATCATATAATGTGCTTAATGGATTCCACAATAAAAAATTTTATTCCCATGATATTTTATCTTGATTGATGTTCCTTTATGATATATGCCTTACGTACTTCCACGATTTATGTCTTTGCTCATGATTTTGATGTTTAGATTTTATGTTCAAGATTTTTCATTCAAATGTTTATGGATTGTTTTATGTTCTCTATGTTTACCCATACTGAGCATTTGAGCTCACGATTTTTATGTTTTATTTTCCTCAGGATTGAAAGAAACATTTTAGGTAAGAAAACAAAAGGGGAAGATCTTTACGGGAGATGTTGTAGATCTTTCCCCACGATTAGAAGATTATTTTTCCGAGTTTCCAAAGACACTAAACTATTACAGACCTTGTGTGTCTGTTTTTGATATGTATTAATTATTCCGCAAAAGTAATTTAATGTCCTTGTACATCAAGCTTTGGGTATCTACATTTGGTATCAGAGGAAAGGTATAGTTAACCTTTGGAAACTAGGATTCAAAAACATTAGTGTGATCCCTAGAGATATTTCTAAGGTATGTATATGGATTTCCCTAAGGTTAAGTATAAGTATAGGTTATAGTACGAGAATTACAATAACGATATTATAATTTAACATAAGATGTTATATATTGAAGGTAATCCCCATTGATTATAATTTTGGCCTTCCACACTAATCTTTTTGGGTTTTAGAAAATGGATGGAAACAAGAAGATTCATGATAAATGAGGAAATGATGGATAATGGAATGATAATCTTCTTGAGAAACCAAATGAAATTCGATCTAGAAGTCCAAATATCGTTATTATGCCTAATCATCAATATCATAATATGATCAATAATCTCAACTTTGGTAAGTATCCTGACTCAACTAATAAGAGAAAGATGGAGTTTCATGATGATCATAGAGGAACGAACGTTCAATTCCCCTCATGTAAATTATGTGGGAGGAGGCATCAAGGAGAATGATTCAATGGAACTGGAAGATTCTTTGGGTGCGGAAAAGAAGGACACAAATCTAGTAAGTGCAATGGAAAAGGTTCAGTTAACACCATGGAAAAGGATAATGGTATTGGTACGACATCAAAAATGATTAGATGTTTTAAATTTGGAATGTATGGGAATTATGCAAACCAATTCCCTAAGGGAAAATCTCAGGAATAGAATCATCATGGTCATATGGGTAGTATTTATATGGATGATGATGAAGAGTCTATAAATGATATATGAGATGAAAGAAGTTTTGAAGCTTGGTCAATGGTTTAAGAAGGTATTGGAATGATTGTATGTTTATCAAGAGTTATGTTGTATAGTTAATGGTATTATTGAATAAAGAATCGTCTAAGGATTGTTACATTGTTGTTATTCCTAAAGTATTTGAAAGTATATGTTGAATAGTACTGATAACCATGAAATGTAATTCTAATATTTTTAGAAAGAAGCTGATATGAACATAATGAATGGATAAGGAGGAAATAATATGTTTGATAGTTTTCATGTGCTCATGATTTATATAAGGACTAAGTGATATCATCGTTTGAGTATATAGAATTTTGAGGATTTTGGTATGTGGAAATTGTTAACTTTTAACTGCATTCATGTTTTCACTAAGGTTCAATGGGTATTAATTTTTCAATAGAATACATGATTAAGGCCTTCTAATGCTTGAAATGTGACCAACAAGACATATCTTATGATATATGGGGATCACTGATGGTATTAACATGCTTGTTATATGAACTCTCTGGTAATCATTTTCACTATAATATGAAATTGGACATCAGTATTTTAAATAAGACTAAAGATTGGAATGGATTATGTTGGACATTATTTATTATTGTTTAAGGCATGTACTTTTTCAATATTATTGATGGAAAGTTATAATAATGTATTTTCAGAAAAAAAAGGAGATCCTGCAGGACGAGCGACAAACTGTCACGTCAGACAAGGCTGTGAGAATCGAACCCACAACTAAAGTGCGACATGCCTTTATTTCCTACCACTGGCCTACAAGAAGTCCCTGGTTAGTAGAAAGTAGTTTTATTTTATTGATCGGTATTCTAGATGAAGTATAAGTCCATTCTTTGAATCATATCTGAATAACCTCACCATAAATGGACTTATGTATTCGATAACTTTTTCTAAACATTTCTTTGAGATAGATGGAATGACCCATCATTCTATCACATGATCTGCAAACACTTGCAGAATGAAAAATTCAACTTTATTTCTTTAAGAGATTAAGTGGAAATTGTTCAAGGCACAAACAACAGGGAGAATGTACCGAAATAAAGTAAGTATTTCTTCTAATTCAAATTCTTCACCTTTAGGAAATGATATTGAAAACAAAATGTTGTCCTAGTGCTCTTATATTTGATGAATCAAATGGTACCTTAGATCATCACAAATATATGGCTTTTTGATTGGTGGCTTTTTCATAGCCATGTCCTCTACCACACTCCATCAGAACATGATGGTTAGATTTCTCTTCCATATCCAGATTTTCACCTATGTTGTCCTATGTGGAAACCCAATGCTAAGTTACTTTCGGTGACCGTTATGATTCTATCTTTCCTTTATAAAATGAATTTTTAGTATTCCTTTTTACGATGTGGGTTTCTATGAAAGAAACTTTCAAGTAGTAAACCATTAATAACCCTGACGAATTTTGAGGGCGAAATTCATTTTAATGAAGGTAGAATGTAACACCAAAAGATTTTATGAAAAATAATCTTTTTAATTTCATTGATGTCATGTGTTTTATGCTACACCAAGATTATCTTGTGTTATACGCAACACCGTATTAGCTTGCAGTATACGCAACACTATTCTTGGATTGTGTTACAGACAATTTCATGTTCGTTTAATAGTAGTCATTCTACGCAACATTGAGTGTATATATATATATATATTCAATGTATAAATGAAATATGGTTGGATTATATTATACGAAACAACAAATGAGTCTTTCACAACACGCAACCCTCCCTTGGCTTGCATTACACGCAATCGCGACCTTCCTTGATAGAGTGTGTAGTACGAAATAACGGGTTTCACTAAACAATGATATATTGTTATAATATTATTATGGACTAGCCGTTATGAATAGAATTAACTAAATTTTGAATTTTATAACATCATTATTAATCTTACATATTTTCTATAACATGGTATGAGAACAAAATAAATTTTCCGGTAAAATAAATATTTTTTAAAAAATGAAGTTTTTCCGCCTTTTGATGGAGCACCCACATTATATCTAATTTTTGACATGTTTATAAGTTCAATTTGAAAAAATAAAATTCTTCCTTTTAATCATGATATAAAAATATAATTTGCATAAACTTTTAATATTATTCTGATAACTTTCATATTTTGATGAATAGTAAAAACATGTTATATTGTAATTAAAAGCAACTTCTTTCATTGCAATAATATATATTGTTAAATTATATTTTTAATTGGTTTTAAATTTTAATTAGAATATATTTTTACCATTTAATTCAATTTTGTTCATTAAAATTAATATCACTTTGAAATTGGATATAAACAAGTATCAATCTTTTGATAGTTATTGTTTCTTAAAAACACGTTATTTGTTTTGATAATGGGAATTAAATTTAAAATGAATTATTTTCACTTATATGATTTGAATTTGGAAAAATAGGCATCAATTTTGAATTCGGAATATCAAATAATGCTTAATCTGAATTTTTGGTATTTTTCTAAAAAACATCAATTGTTGATGAATAGTGTAACAACTTAGTGGTAGTTAAAAAAACTGACTTTTTCATTTAAATAAAATTTTAATACTTCTGTGAATTGAATTTTGAAAATACGAGAGACACGGTTAATATCAAGGACTAAAATGTTGTTCAATGGGATTAAAATAATTTTTGGTGAATAGTAACTTTTTACTTTTATTTACCACGTTTAAAAGTAAATAGGGTAATTAAGGGTGAAAATGATATTATTATTACCCTAAAACATGTCCTAATTCTATTGGACAAGTTTAATTCAACCACAAACTACCTTAGGAATAAAATACTACCATTTAGGCCCACATGGATAAGATTAGGACATTTATAATTAATTTATTTAAAGAAGGGTTAAAATAGTTAAAATCAAAGTTTAATAACTAATTCATTTTTAATATAGGGTTATACAAAAGATAAATTCGACAATAAATATTAATTAGAACTATAAAATGATTTACTACATAATGGTATTTTTTTATAATTTGTAGAAATTATATAATTTATTTTATTTTTTGACACATTGATGGTATAATAATTATCATATTAATGAAATATTGACATAATTGATGTTATAAATACCAAAATAAATGTAATTTGAGAAATTTTAGGAATTAAAATAATTTTATAGGTTAATATTACATGTTAGTATTGATTCAATTAAATTTTTTCAAACTAATCATTCTGTTATGATTTTCAAAAAAATCAAATACCAAATAGTGTTAAAATTGACATAAAATAGTTTTTAAAACAAATATTGTATTATTAATTGTTATTTTATTCCTAAAAATATATTGTTCGGACAAATGACTTATATAAGGTTATATATATTAATAATAACCAACTTGGGGTTCTTTTGGCTTGTTATAGTAAGTTTATTTACCTTATAGTGTAAGCAAACAAGAAGACACGGTAAAAGTAAAATTATTTAACTTTAAGTTATCTTTAAATGATAAGGTTAAAGTAGAAACATAAACTTGTATAAATTCTATTGGATGAGATTATTTCTACCCATACCCAACTTAGCTTAAAAATAAATCAATTTAGAGCTATTAAATACTGAATATGACTTTTTAATAAAATAATATGTTTTGTTTTTCCAAAGGTGCCCCTCTCCTCCCTTATAAAAGGGCACCTCCTCCCTCTCTTCCTCACACCACTTTGAGCCTTCAAGCTCTGCCAACCCCTACCAATTTATCTTATAATCTTTCCTAGAAACATCCTACTGGTCCTGGTATTCATAAAAGACCATTTTTAGTGCCCTAAGAGGAGGTTAATAAGAGGCGCTTCAAAGAAGAGGTAATGTCCGTTACCGATTCTTTCAACTTTATTTCTTCTTCTACATATTCTTCATTAGTTGTTTCATTATGAAGTAATAAAATCAGTATCATTCGTATACATATATGTTATTATAAGTATGAAACAACCCTATTTCACCATCTATTCATCCTACGGAAGAAAAAATCACCGCGCGTGCGTACGTACGGAATACCGTCTCCACGCCATGGTGTAATCTATTTTCCACCACCACCTTACTTGGATGGGTATAATGGTGTAAATAAATAACTACATATGATTATTTTAAAGTGATATTTATTCTTAAATTTTATACATACAGTTCAATACAATTCCACAATTATGGTAATGATATCATCGCTCGTGCGTACGTACGAACTACCGTCTCCACGACGCGATGAGATTAATTCTCCATGATAACCATTCATAAATGATTCTAAAGTATATATAATGAATAATAATGAAATATATTACATAATAATGATATTTAATTTTTGAATATATATATATGTCTTTCATCTACTTAATTCCATTCAATTCGATAAGGAAACGAAAACAACGTTCATGTGTACATACGACCTACCGTCTCCATGAACAGTGTATTTCATTCTATTTATCGATCTATCATATATATATATATATATATCTATATAATGAATTTATATTATATATAAATTATTTTTTACATTCTGGAATTACGTAAATCAGGATATTAGAAATAATATCAAGAACAACAAGTCGAAACATGTACAATAAATGAAACGATTTTACCCAAATCACTGCTTTTACATCGAATTTACAAAATAAAGGGTAATATAAAGTCATAAGTAAACTATATACGATATCATAACAATTAATATGATTCTGTAATAAGTCAATAACATTATTTAAATTATTATACAAGAGGTCTGGATACATACGAAGCATATCGGACATACGGTAAGGGATAACTTTTCCAATCTTGTTTTTTTTCCGAGATTGTTTATTCATAAGTATTTACTGGGGTTATATTTATCATCCATGTCAAAGTTTTATAAAAAAAATTTCATGTATGTTTAAAGTCCTTTTTACCCATTTTTGTCTTTTACTACATCGAATGTATGGAATTTATTTTGGTTTACCATACGAGGTACTTTTTGACTTTTCCGGCAAAAGTACGAGAGGAATGTTTTTTTAACTTATATGGCATGAAAGGATTTTTACAGTTTTATAAATAATTATTTTCATGGAGCTTCTTCCAAAATATTTCATGAATATTTTCAACAAAATCATTTTCTTTTAAAATTGCATGATATTTTGTGAAAAGAAAATGAATTAAAAAAAGGATATTTTCCTCAAGAATTTATTTCAAGTGTTTTATCAAAACCATTTTCCATCTATGATGAAATAATTTAATATGTTTATGTTTCAAGTATAATGTCTCTATGATTTACATGGTTTCATATTTCTTATTATGAAATGATATCCATTTCTTTTATATGGATTATTTGATGATGGGATGATGTTTATGAAACCCATTACATTCGTTGGGTTGTTATGAATTATGTATGTTTATTTTGTGTCAAAAGTAATAATGATTTCATTATGAGATAGGTGGGACCTATATCTCCTTCAAATGAATTGGGTAAAGATATATATCTCATTATATAGACATCACTGGAATAGTAAGTTAATCTGGTTTAGTAATACAGGACTAGAACGAGGAGTGAACTCGATTCAGAAAGGGACTTTGTCCACTAAGATGGTTTTGGCAGCAATGCATTGGCTTCTATAGAAATCATATAATGTGCGTAATTTTTTCCACGATCACATGTTTTATTCCCATGCTATTTTATCATGATTTATGTTCCTTTATGATATATACCTTATATACTTTCACAATTTATGTCTTTGCTCAAGATTTTGATGTTTTGATTTTATGTTCAAGCTTTTGTATTAAAATGTTTATGGATTGTTTTATGTTCTATATGTCTACCCATACTGAGAATTTAAGCTCACCTTTTTTATGTTTTCTTTTCCACAGGATTTAATTAATGGTTTTAGGAAAGAAAACCAAATGGGAAGATAATTACGGGAGATGTTGAAGATCATTCACCACGATTTAAAGATTATTTTTTCGTGTTTCTAAAGTCACTAAACAATTACAGACCTTGTGTGTCTATTTTTGTTATTTATTAAGTATTCCATAAAATTAATGTAATGTCCATGTACGTCATGCTTTGGGTATCTACATATTCTTTATTTTATTAAATTTAAAATATATTTAATTTTCATGAATAATGTGATATTGTTTATTTAATTAATTAAATGTTTTAATATTAAGCCTGATAAATGTTGGGATGGCTTTATAGGACTATTTTAATAGTCTGTAATGATATTCCATATTCAATATTATTTGAATTTTTTTTAATTTTTTAATCAAAGAATCAATATTTATGTATCCTTGAGTTTAGTTCATGTTATGTAAATAATAATATTATTATTTTTATTTTTATTAGTGTTTAAAAAGGGGTTCATCAATTTATAAGAGAATCATAATGGACCATGTGAAAATATCATTCTCTAACCCATGATATATTTAATATTATAAATAATATTCTCATATTATAATCATTTTTGTGGTCAATGATAGTATAGAGATAATTCTACATATCCATAAAAAGTACTCCATATAAAAAATGATAAGTAAATATTGAAATTATTCTATTCCAACCTCTAAAATATAGTGAAAATAAGAAGAATTTGTCTATCTTCGATGAAATTCTTATACTGATCATCAGTGAGTCAAGAATGTATCATTATATTCAAAACTATCACCTAGAGATTTCTACATCATTGTTTGGAGGTTTATAGTGTATGTGTGGATCACTTCTATAAGGACATTACTAATAAATCCTCTCAAATAACTATATCATTGAATTATGTTGTCCACAAAATTTTCATCAATGAAATAATTCTAAATCTATGTAATTTTTTTTATATAAATTAATTTTAAACTATATTTGAGGATATTTTCTTCTTGAATATTGAATTTATGTAATTTAATCTACTAATTAATTTTTCTTTCATGACAGTCATGATTATTTAAATTATATATTATTAACTCATTATGAAAAATCTATATTGAATACTGGTAAATTGATCATTCCATTATTCTTGGAAACATCAAGTGGGATCATAGTGATCACATAATAATTTATAATTATGGATTTTTCATTTATGGAATTATGATTGTATTTATTAGTTTCATTTTTAGGATTAATAATAATTTAATCATGAATTTTAAGAGTTTATTTTTTCATCTTTATTCACACTCATATAATAAAGAAATAGTATTAATAATATATGAAGAAAAACTAATACAATCTTATTATGTGTTCCAGGGATTAAAGTATGATTTCACAATATTACATGGCATGTAGCCCATAGGTACATGTTTTTAACCATCTTTAATATATCTGGACAAACCACAATTCATATTAGTAAGAATTCAGAAAATTCATGTAACATGTATTAATAAACACTTATTTTTAAAAGACCATCCTGACACATTGTTTTCTAGACTATGTTTCATGTAACTCACTTATATTCCATGTAGTTTATGTGTTTTTGTGATTAAAGACATATATTTAAGGATTCGTCATTTATTTAGAACGTGATGTGTGTGAGTGAAATCCATTAAAAGTTGAGTCACATTGTGTGTAATAGCCACACACATCATGTATGTCATTAATGTTCGTGGAAAACATAAATTATCATTCCACAGGTGTGTGTCCTTGATAGATGAAAAATAGACATACATGATGTGTAACTATCTGGTACACGAAATGTATTCTAAAAATTTATGTAGAAAGTAAAATTAATTAATTATCACATTTAAACTAAATGAACATTTTTTGTTTTTTCATTTATTATTAGTACACAAAATTTGATTGGTTTATATATATATATATATATATATATATATATCTGTTAAAATATTAATTAATTTCTACATAATAATGTAGAGTACATATAGTTTATATGAATAATACATCGACTATTCATAATGAATTAATATAATTACAGACTATATAAATTATCATGTTCCAATACTTTCTTTTCTGGATGTAAACTTCATTTTATTAAGTGATATGAACATATAAGTTACATTAAATATGATTAGTCAACATATGACCATAGTACAAATAGGGTATCTCTGACTAGTTCACACATTGTTACCTCCAAGTAAATTCTTGGTACGTTGATAATTTTAAATAAAAAACTTATTTAAATTGATAAAAAAATACGGTGGAGTAAATTCTTAATGAATTTATGAACAAAAATTAAGAATACTGAATGAGTGAATTAAGAAAAAAAGTAATTAATTTGAGTGTATTTTATTTTACATAACATCAATTGAAATGAACTCATGTTTATTAGATTCATATTCATTGTGTGTGGATTATCATGATCAAAGAAATCCCTATGTTTGTGATTGTCTTCTATAAATTTTTATAATTTAATTTTTTAAAAAATTAATCAAATTAAAAAGGTACCATATGATTCATCCCATCCTTTAATTATTTTGGGCTTATATTCCCATTTTATCTTTTGTAAATATCTTGAAGAACACTTTGGTCCACCTCACCTAAAAGTGAATAAATATTTTTTAATGAGTAAATCTCCCCTGTAAGTGACTGTGTTTCATCTTTGGATGTGATATGAAACCAATCCATGAGATACATGGTTAAATAGGTTTAATACCATATCATTAACCTAGTTATGTGGTATGTTGTTATTACACTAGGTTCGATGGATGGTTTGTCATATTATGGATAAAAAATCCATTAGAAATTTTATTAATAGTAAATCATTAATATTTAATTTTTTCCAGTTTCAATTTTAATTATTTAGTGATACTTTATCACATTCACATAAAAATTAATTAACAAGCATGAAAATGGTATTAAAATAAACCATATTATTAAAAAATTATATCTATACATTATTAATTACTTAATTTAAATCCACATAATATTAAAATGTAGGTAATAACATAAAAATGGAAAAGCTGTGACTAAAATAATGATAAAAATACTTAATTAGAATATTAATTACTTATAGCCTTTCATTACATAATTTTGAGTGGAACCACTAGATCATAATGTCTGGTCTTTCTATATATTGGATACTACCATTTAATGGAGAGTTATAGAGAATATTTTGGGTTGAATTTACAAAATTCACATCCGAATATGTATTTTTTAAGATAATTGGTTTATGATTTGATATTATAGTTGAGGAAATAAATGTTTACGATTTCATTATTGGGGAGTCCACATAGAAAATCACGGAGATGTGAGTTAATGTAGATGGAAAAGACCTATCTAAATAAATAAATTCATGTCCATAACTAAACCCCCACATGGGTTCTGCGAATTTAAATATGGATCAATTTTATATGAATATCCATATGAAATTATATTTTAAAACCAATGGTGATGTTTATCGGGTATCAATAATATAGGGGGAAAATAATTAATTAAAATAGATTGTGTATTTTGTAATCTAAATAAAGTACTAAAAATATTCCATTATTTTTTATTGAAATTGAAATCCATAAATGTTTGAATATATCACTATAACCAATATAAAATATGTATAACCATCTCACCAAATTTATATTACAACATTGGTATAGTCACATGCATGTAAGACATTGGAATATGTGGAAATTATACTTGTTTTAAAATTAAATTTCTTAATATCCTTGTATAGAGGCTCCCGAGGACGAACTCTCACTGTACATGAATCATTTTTACTATGCCACATAGGCACAATTTTTAATAATATCATCCACGCCTTGTGATATAATAATGAAACATCAGGATATATATGTGTATATCATCTTTTCCCACATTTATGATATTTATCAAGAGAAATATATACAATAGATATAAGATATATCCAATGAAAAAGTCATGGAATATATTGGAGTGTTATCCAAATATAGACCACATTAATTCATGTTGATTGGAGACATGGAGAACATGGATAACTTTGGATTTAATATATGTGAATTCTTTCTTTTTTCACCGTATATACTCACTATATAATATATTCTCAGGTTTCATTATTATTTACAATATAAAAAAACGTCAGAAATAAATTTTATTACTTTATAACTTTACTCATAAATGTGATTAGGATGTAAGAAATGATAAAAATATGGTCCTTATAGTGAAAAAATGAATAATAAGGAATAAATTAGTCATTGAGAATAAGGCAAGAAAAGAGGAGTCTCGTGGTCTGCCGGTGGTCCTACCATTTTAGTGTAGGATATGCATGACAAATCTTCTTATACTGGGAAAAAAATCCATGGGAATTTTTAATATTTTTTAAAACTAGTTTGTTATTCTAGTAGAAGGTGAGGGTCGTGTTTCTGGTGAAGGTATTACGATAAAGGCTGGCCCTAGTGAGGAATCTTCTAATGGAGTGGAGGTCTTCCAAGAGGATATGGACTCTACTTCAGACTCCCCAGCTGAGTCCAAGGAAGTAGGGATTGTAGAGGATTATTTTAGATACTCTTTATAGAATGGCCAGAACACCCTTATAAATTAAAAATGAGTAATCATGAAATCCTAGAGGACGTGTGGAAGAATAGTCTATACTAAGTTACAAAGTTCATAGGTAAATATGTCTACAAGAAAAATGTAAACCTCTTTCAAAGACATGTAATGGTGCTGGAATGCTCGTGGGGGCTTCAATCTCTCAAGATGAGGTCATTCAAGTGAACCTTGTAGCTAATGACTCTAACCAATAGGATCTTTCATGTTGGCATGGGCTACAGAGTGAGGATGTGTGAGCTTCACTACCTTCAAGGAAGCAGCGTGAGGAGGATAATTTTTTTGTCTCTCAGAAACAGATTACATCAGTGATGAATGACATGAATCATATTCTAAACTCATATGAATAAATGGTGAATAATGTCTTGGATATTATGGTTCTGAAGAAAGTCATCATCCAAATGGTTGGGAAATTTCTTTGAATGTGGATGAAAAAGTTGACAGATAAATTGATTGATTGGAATAACTACATCTTTATTAGAGGATTTAACATGGGAATGATTAACTTGGCGGAATATATGAACACTTTGTACATCTTGGAAAAAAACTATGATATCATCTGGACGGACAATCATGGAACACAGGTAAACTCTATTCTTTAGATAATGGTAACAGAGTTTGTTTCAAATTGGATCAAATTTTCTATCAACAAAAATGTCATATCTATTAGGGATTAAACTACCTGTTGTGAGGGTTCTCACATCCCCTTAAAATTGTACGGTATAATAAAAAAATGGTATTGAGGAGGAAAAGGGACAAGTCTGAATCAATGCCTAAGGCTCTAGAGAACCATCATACCAAGAAAATGAATATCCAATGATTTGTGAAGGGAGACAGTTTATTAGGTTTTTAATTATATATTTTTTCCACTGGAATAAGAAATAAAGCTAGATAAATAAACGTGGGTTACCTTCTAGTTTGTTTGTTATCGAGTAAAATAATTCAATATATACCAATGGGGTATTATATAATTTTGTGGTACTCACATCCATATTCAAATATAGGAAGCATGTCGATTCAAGAATCATTAAAGAGGTTGGTTGTGTCATCATGTTTTCTATGTGGAATTATTATTTTTTAATATATAAAATACTACCAAATTCTATTTCCAATTAGGATAATCTTGGTTTATACCCATTATTATCAAAACCAAACTTTTTTTATCTTGAATAGATATAAATGGGTTCATTTATAAATTTTGATATAAATTTTTTTATAATGTAAACATATATGTTGGTATAGAATATTTAAATTACAATATTTATCAATTACATTATAAATCAATGTATTGGTAATTGATAATTATTTAAATTAATGTGACTCTTATCATACCCAATTTGTGGAATCACTAACGTGGTCATGTAAATGAGAAGAGCTAGATAAATATCAATTAATATGATAAAATAGAATAATATAAGATAATACCACTTCAAACATTGCATGCTTGTTTACATGGTAATATGACCAAACCAATAGTTATTGGACAAGTGTAAAGATCCTCAGAGCTTTACGGATTGGAACACACTGATGTGTGGAGTGAATTTTTTATAGAATATAGAGATTTGTATTCATAATTTTTTCGATTTAATTATGAATAGATTATATATGTATATGTCCAAATAATGATGTATAAGACAAAATACTTTGAAAAAATTGAATTATTTTAAAATTAAGTAGATAACCAACCTGGAATGAATATAAAAAATATTCTATCTAGTTAAGATGGTGAGTTTAATAACTAGTTTCTTGCTAATTACATAGAGGTTTTTGTGATTTTCTATAAACTCACACCTCATTATACACTATTGTTTAATCATATTGATGAATGGAGGAATCATACATTTATTATATTGCATAGAAAATGAAAAGACATCTGGGTCTTCCATTATTATTTTTGGGATATGAAAGAAATAATATAGTATATAAAATAAACTATAATCCTAAAAAAGTAGAAAATGAGATAACTTATGAGTTAATGTATGGAAGGAAATACTTTCATTCCAACAAATTTTTATGGGGATGTGAGGAAATTTTTAAGGGAAATTATATAATCAAACTACCTAACTATGGAACAATGTGTGTATTTATGCTGTATATTAAGAAAAAAATAGAATATTATCTATACAATACCCCAACCAAGGTGGGTTTTATCACAAGACATGCCATATTTCATGATAGGAAACACATCCTCATAAAATATAGTGATAGAAAGGTTGAATTCGATGAATTTGATGATCTAGATAGAAAATATTTCGTATGGAAACATATTCCATAGTTCCCCATGGTTGATATGATTCCTAACAGTAAAGTATTATTTAGAATAATTAGGGATGTTAGATAACTAAAAATATATGTTTTTATAAACATTTAGGATGGAAACTCATTAATTTTAGTTCAAAATGAACCAAAATCCTACAAAGAGGTATAGAATACTTCCGACCTAAAATATTGATATAATCCATGCATTATGAGTTTTATTTCATATATCAAAAATATGATTGACATATAGTAAATATTATAGTTAATGCAGATCCCATTGGTTTCACATTTTGATTTAAATGAAATCAATGATTGAAATGAAAATTAAGTACCTATGAAGCATGAATAGTTCTTAAAGGGTTTAAAAAATATCACCGAATTGACTATGATTAATCCTATTTTATTTTTTATGCTAAAATCAATGAATATTCTACGTTGTATAAAAACATTCCATGATTTTGGGAGATTTATTATAGATGTAAATGAAGCATTATTTAATGTAAACCATCCTATGGTTTCATATATGACACAATCAAAAGGATTTATCTCACCAAACGACGATAAGAAGTTATATGTTTTTAGATATCTACATATAGATTTAAGTAAACACCATGTTCATGTAAAATTAGATTTGATAAACCCATAATATAATTATTTTTCATGGAGAGTAAATGTGATCCATGTGTCTATAAGTAGTTAAGTGGTAGTGCAATCATTTAAATTGTAGTATATGTAAATTAAAGGTTACTTATTAGAAAATATATTTCGGTATTATAGTTAGTTCAAAGCTTGATAAACAAGTCGTTATCTATCAATTACATTGGTTAAGTATCAATCATTATTTGAATAAATTTAATTCATGATATATTCTTGTGGCTTCATTGACTATATCAAGTTAATCACATTGAAAAAAACAGTAGATATTTTGTAAGGAAAATTATAATAGGAAGTGAGTTCTAATATCGCATTGTATTCATCATACAGTAGACAGAACAAATACACGGTATGATGAGTAAGATCCCATGTACATATATATCATGATAGAACATGTATTATTGGTTATTTTCTGGGCTATATGTTTCCATGAACATGAGAACTATAAGAAGATACCAAGATGATCCAGGTGGTCAATATAATAATTCATTTAATTATATCATTATTTATCTAATATAATATATGGTAAATTTATGTTATATGGAAAATAAAATGATCTATTCATTACGTTATATACTGATACTATAGTCTGAAGAGATCATATTGATAAAATTTCACAATTAGGATGTGTCATCCATCTCAATGGAGATGATGAAAGCAATAAGAGTTCAAAAATGGATTTTTTTCTAATTATATAGATTTTTATGAGTATACAATGAATTTTTATAACATCAAGGATGATTTTTAGATATGAAACATCATTCAAGACCATGGCGTAATTCCAAATAAAAGATAAACTATCACATTTTATTATGATAATACTATAATAGTGGCTTTCATAAAGGATTCAACGTCAGATCAGTGGATGATGACCCTACTTCCGAATTATCCGCTCTTAAAAAAATTCTCAATTGGTTGAGGGTCATGGTGAGGAATGATTCCATAGAAAAAAATTTTTGGGTCCTATTGATTGAATCCATATCATAGTAAAATTATATTTTTCAGGTGAGACATTTCATTCTGATGTTTTATAACAATGAGATCTAGTAAAAGTTAGTGTCAATTAGAGTTTATGTAAAACTACAAGATTCTACGTAAATTATGATTACTTCAATTCATATTAATTAAATGTTAATAATTTTTTTTCACATAATTATTGTTCTTCTACATAAATGTTTATGTGATAATTCCCTAAGGGTTCCTATAATAAAAAAATGTTCACCATACTTCCCCACAATGATGAGAACCTAGAATTAATGTTAATATAATCTAAAATATATGTTTAGTGACTAGATAATATCATTTAGGGGAAATAAATGACATAGGCTATTAGGTATGGAGTCTCATAAGACTTCTAGACACTTTTTCATGGTGTAAACTATTGGTAATATCATGAAAGTAGGTCATGATTACATGTATTTGCAATAATATATCCAAATAAATTTATATAAATTGGTGTTCCTATTTATGAACATGTGAAATATTCCAAGACATTATGATTATTTTAAATTTAGATCATGAGTCTATTGATTTCATATATTGATGAAAACTCTGATGACATATTCTTATGGTAGGGTAGGATTAGTTGGTTGAATCATGAGTGATATTTTATTAATGGACAATACCCAAAATGAATTTTCACTTTCTAGTTTTGTGAGAGTTGATGTCCTTTGACCATTGATGGAAATATATATTCTGGATCAACACCATGGCCATGTTTATTTTTTCATGTTATTTTTTAGATATTTAAAGAAATATTAATTGAGTATATAGGTTGATGACATGATCTTGTGACATAATCGATTAAATTTATCACAATAAATATATTACATTACATAATGTACATTTTTGTAATTTTTTCTATCATTAAAAAATTAACATTATCCTATATGGGTTCTTAGACTTGATTATGTCCACTACCACTTTCTATTAGGTTGTTATACCAAATTCATCTGAGAAAAGGTTCCATGAGTGTCACACACTATGTATAACTAGAACCTTGGTCAAAATATTTATGAATTTAATATGTTAAACTAATATTATTCATGTATATGGTATAATAATTATTCACATTTTTATCGATTGAAAATAATGGGTAACTAGTCATTTGAGAGAATAAATTCCAGTTGAATATTCAATAAATATTTATTCTCAATTTTAGTTAATATAATATTTATTTATTTTTTGGTGAATGATTAAGTTATAATAATTAAACTAAAAATATTCATTGTTCAGGGGATGATAAATATTTCACATGATTGGATGAATATGTTTAATGGCCTGATTAAAAATTCCTTAATAAATATTAGCTTTTTTATTTATGTAAATAGTATTTATTTATTTTATAATATTCACACATGTCATGTAAATAACAATATTAATATTATTATTATTTAGACATGAGGTTCAACATAAATTAATGTATAATTATGGACAATGTTAAAATATTATTCTCAAACCCTATCATTATTTAACCTTTTAAATGATATTATCATCCCTTATAATTATTGTTCATAATGAAATTCTTGATAGAATTATCCCAATTCATATATATATATATATTCATCTTAAATGTTTTGAAGAATGCATCACAATCCTCATATTCTACCTTCTCAACTCTATATAGAATTTAGAGAACCCTAATAATAGGAATATGATTAATTTGTGGATCATCAACTAACAGAAATAGTGATTGAATCTTCAATGATAACACCTGAGGATTTGTAAGGAGAGGTTTAATAGTTATCTGTATACATGTGGGTCACAAAAAGTGGTATTATGACATTTAATACTCCCAAAAAATAGATAGTATGACATGATGTGTCTTAGAGAATAATTAATGAAGAATAAATTATAACTCAAATGTAATTATTTACTTATATAAATTATTTATAAACTAAATGTTATGTTTACTCCTTCTTGGTTATGGAATTTTTGTCAATTAATAAACAAAATATTATTTTATAGAAATACCATTATTTGTTATGAATATATCATATAATTATTTTATTTTGAACAAATGGTGAGTTGGAAACTTCCAAATAGAGACTTTCATTACACCAGTAACCATTACTACCATTCCTTTTGGGCACATAATGACTTTGTCTTCAATTTTAACTTCTATTGTGCCAATGATCATCAATTATTAATCTCTATAATATCATATGAAACCTTAATTATTGTGATATATATTCCAATTATAATTCCTTTCTCCTAACCAAATGTAATGTGAAACTACAATCGAAGATCCAAACTCCAGAATAATCCATTGATTTAAAATTAATCTCTATAAACAAGACATTATTATATCTTTTTATTATCCATATCCATTTTTTCACATCCTTTGGTGGTGAGTAATTTTGTTCCTCCTCTAGACATGGTGGATCAACCACACAATTCATGTATTAAATGAATTTTAATTTTCAACCCACATAATGAAGCTTCAAGATGCCATCATCTTCAAATTTGAATCAGTTTTTGTAAATTTATCTAAATATGTGCGGATATATACCTAGATTTTGTTCTACATCCTTCACTCCAAAAATTAAATCCATTAATGATATAATGAAATACTAAATTTTCATCTTATCATTATATATTTCTCTTATGCCTTGATGTCTTACATAGATAGAGAAAACACATATTTGATTTTCACCATATTTCCAAAATAATATCACCTAGTTAGTGGATAATTTATTTCTACATTATGGAACAATATTTTTAAACTTTTTCACCTCTTGAGAATCAACCAAGTACATATTAAGTTTAGGAGTCAGTGCTTATGGATTCATATGATACATGACATTATTTTTCTAATTATGGATTCCAACACAATAATTTTCTTTTTATTGGGCCTTTGTTTTTAAATAATATATTCTAATATTTTTATTAAAATTTCATTACATTCCATATACATTTCCTCATTCCTCACAACCATATTTTGTAATGTCATATTATGATTCAATATCAATTCCACATATTCCACCATTCATCGTAGATTGATGATTATACATTCAAGATCATCTATTATTTTGAATTGATATTTTAATACAATAGTCAAACTATTAATAATCGAGTAATTATCCTCATTTTTGTGTTTGTACTCATCAAAAATCTACATGTTTTAAATATTTTTCTTATTTTAGTCACTCGATATTACGGATATACCAAATATTTTTCATCTTCAAATTTTTGAGCATAATGTTTAAAATCTTGTACCACTCAATTTTATATTTTAGTTTTGTGAGTCTAAATATTTATCACATCATGTGAACACTCAAACTATACAATATGGTCTAGTTTTCCATAAATATCATCATCATAACAAACTTTATGATATTATATTTCTTTTTTGTCTTGACATCCATGATTAAACACGCTTCATAGTTTTTACAGAGCTCAAATTCATAAAATTATATTTCATTTGAGTTATCATTTTTTTGTAAATAATTTTTTTATTTTTGAATAATTTACATTTTAAAATCATCTATCATTTTAGATAATTATATATTTTCTTTTTGGGAACACCCACTTTATATATAACTTATAATTTCTTATGTCAAATTTCAGCGAGGTTCCCAACATTTCTACAATGAAAACAAGAATATTATAGTGTACCTTTGGACATTCATTTTTTCTTAATAAAACTTTTTGAATGAAACACAATAAATATTAAATTTTATTTTATTTATGATAATACACCACCCGGAGATTCCTCAAATACATTAATGAAACATCCTAAGATTAATTTATTTTTTATTAAAATTAATTATCATTATTTTCCATTTCAAATATAAAAATTGTTATTTGAATATAATCCAAGGTATCATTTTTTGAATCCATATTTTTAACCATAAAAACCATTTAATTCAATCAATGGGGTAGTCTCCTATGAATAATCATCAGGATCATGAAACCACATAGGGTTTCATCACATCCAAACATGTCCTCTATAATCACATTAACCTGATTTAAGAATAAAACAAGTTATTCATTCACGTGTATCATTAAGTCCTCATATATATAATAAATAACCATAAATTTATCATTCAATAAATATGAGTCTATTTAATATATGTTGAGAGAATTTTCCAATATGGCATGCAGAGATATAAAGGACATGGAATTCATATATATCATATTAGACAAAGAAAACCCTAATGTTTTCATTACATTGGTGTAAGAACCAATAACCTTACAAGATAATTCCATTATATATCCAAAGTCAATGTTGATTGGAATACTGTGTAAAAAAACCACAAACACATCTATCCCAAATTAGTCAAAATATTAATTCATCCAGTTATTTTATAATTGAAATTGTTTTCAATGAAATATCAAAATTAGTCTGTGATTTATGAAATCATAAATAGATTGAAAGAGATAAATTTTAAAATTAGAAATTTTACTCTAATATAATTTAATGGTCTCATAAAAATATGATAATTTTACATACATTGGATATGATTCAGGATATGTCAATTTCTAACAACACTTTTAACAATCATTTCATATGGTTAATAAAAAAATTTCTTACTCAAAACAAAATATAAGGTTGAAAATAAATAAAAGAGATAAATAAATGTTTTTTAAACGGTTCACAAACAAAAATCTAACTCCATGGATCCTTATATGATTATGTGTTGACATAAGAACATTAATAACTATTTTTTATTATAACATCAAAAAAGTCATGCTGACTATCCAGGTTTACAACTTTCATAACAGAAGATAAATTACTAATCTATCTAACATAGAAGCATAAAATCTCTTATAAGAGAAAAATTTATACACTATAATGAAATATATTTTTGTTAGTGGTATTCTAGAGGTGGTTACATTAAAAACTTCTAAAAGAATATTTCATCTAGTTGTTGTGAGACATTTCAAAAAAATCAATAATAGTGTCTTGACATATAGTATAAATGAAAATCATAAAGGAATAAAATTTATCCCCTTTTATATAAAATTACCTCAATACCATTGTTATTTAAAAATCCCTCCCCCTTCCACCTTCAGTCTCATCACCCCTCTATCGAATCGATAACCTGGGAATATTACACCTCCATCATTATTTCCTCCTAAACCTACATAACTCTATCACTTCCATAATCTATCCTATTATCATCCGATCAGCATTATCCCATACAATATTTGGTTTTGGGTATTTTATTCATCATGTTATCTAATGTACTATATACTTTTCCCTTCATCATTTCCTTCTAGATTCCTCATCTCTAATGAGGATATAGAAGTGTTTTTCTCTTTATTATGATAGATTTTTTGATGAATTTATGAGAAGATGTGTTCTTTATATTTCTGAAGGATTACAATATTATTTTAATAGTTTCATCTCAATTTACTTCTCACTACATATTGTGTCATTATTTGAGATTAATTTGAGGTAAATGATTAAATTTATCACTATTTATTTGTTTTCATGATGTTTATAAATTATTCTTTAGTTTTATTGGGGGAATCAGGAAATAATTGAATAATAAATAGTAAAGATGAATGCAATTAATTTGAATATATTAGAACATGTTTTACATTTATATTTAAATGATATTTTTTATTAATTGTGTTTTAATAAAACTTATATGTTTTCTATATCATTTTTCATTTGATAAGTGATATTTAAATTGGTAAAATTTTATATGAAGGTAAATGGAAGAATTAATTGTAAATAAAGAATAATTTTTATTATTATTTGGGGCATGAATTCATAATGAAATAAGGTCTTCATATTTATTAATGATTATAATTTTATTATAATATTATCATTACTAGTAATTCCAAATACACGAATAATGTGAGAATAAGGTTGTTGTGCAAGGGAAATAGAAACCCCATTAATATTTGTTTTTGTAATTTTTAAATCGTTAGAAACCATTCCAAGAATATTTCAAATTTAATTTTTTGAATGGGATGTTTTTTTAATTGGTAATCAAGATAAACTCTAATTTATAATTATTTATTATTTTACATGATTTTAATTTTCCCCTATCTTATTTATTTATAAAATAATATATAGAATTTATGGGATGGGAACAATATACATTTAACATTGATATGTGTTTTCATTCATGGATTTTTTTTTATTTTTTAAGGATCATAGTTAAATTTTTTACAATTTTTTAATTCTGTGATGTTTATATTTAAATTCATTAAAATTTAATATATGATTAATATCATTGATGGAATGTTATACTATGGGTTTTTGGGATGATTTTTTATTTTTACTAAAATGTGTTATATTATACCTATATATTTATATTCCTATATATTTTTTCAATGATTTGATAATATATTACATGTAAATAAAATTTTGATAAAATTACCTCAAAACATGTCTCAGAACATCTTCGTTTTTTATATGATATTTGGATTATTAAATTGGAAAAAATAATTGGGTAGAAAAATAAAATTTCAATGTCCTAAATTAATGACAAAAAGATATTAATAGAGTGGTGATGTATTTGAGCACATAATATTGAAATAAGTTTCTCTTTAATATATATGGTGGACATGGCAGATAGAATAAAATTTTATTGTATGATTTGACAGTTATATTCCAATATCAGAATGAATTGGTTAATTACCTTATTGTTTATAATAAAATTCTTAAAATGATAAATGATGAATTCAAAACATTATGAAAACGCCATTATGATCTTAACTGAAATGTAGATCTACATGTTGATGTTAAAATTATTAATGATGATTCTATAACTTCAGGAAAACATCATCAATATGATAACATTTTAATTGAAGATAATTTAATGAATAATACAACAGAAAAACTAAGAATTCCAACAAAACCCATTTATGAATTGGTTTTATATAGAAAAAAATAATAATTTTTAGGATTTTCAAAGTATTTAGAACTACAATTTCTATTGATGTTTTACCACATCAAGTGTGTTTGTGGAATTACAAAATAGAAAATTTTAATGATATTGGTATTTTTTTGGATACATTAACAGAATCAAAGATACATAAAAAACATTATATATAAAGAAGTTTATTATAAATCATATAACTTGTTATACAATGATACTAGTATATCCAAATGATTTTATATGATATTGGGAAGAATTTTATAATATAGAAGTGTAAAATGATATAATATATATATAAATAAAAATTAAAAAAAATTAATCAAATCTGAATCAACAAAATTCAATTAATAAAAATAAAAATAAAACAATATAAATGTTTTATGTTCAATTTCATTAATTATTTCACTGTGAATATTTTTATGTCATAAAAAACAATAATGGTTGCATTGGAAATTTTTTGTTGTGAGGTCTTTAAAAATTTAAGAGATTCAAAATCATTGAAGAAATTTGATTCATTATATCCTAATTTTCCTTACGATCTTAGAAATGTGCGTTTTCAATTGGAAATTGATGGGTAAAATACATTTGGGTCTTTATATATTATATATATATTACATCCAATTATATTGATCGATTAAAATATACTTACCTAGATGTGTATGGAACACAACCAATTAATTATATCAATGATTATTACAAAAAAAATTTCATAGAAATATCATTGATGGCTATATTTATCCTCTTATATAAAAATTATAAGGCTTATAGATTGATTTCATAGAAATATATGAATAATATACCATAAGGTTTTTTTTGAATGAACACTTCCCTAATGTAGATCATCAGCGACTTTGTGGGAGAAGAATATTTTTCTTTTCTAAAAACCGACATTGGATTGTTTGATCATGTTTGTAAAATTTATATTAATCATCAATGACTAACATTAATTTAAAAAAAAAATATTGTGTCATAATATCTTCTTAGATACACAAAATTGATTTTGATTTAACAATATTGTATACAATGGAAAAAAATTTATGATTCCACCAATGTTATTATCTTTATAAAATATCTTAACATAATTATCAATTATTTTTATGAAGATTATATAAGGATTTCTGTTAAATAAAGGTTCAAATAGAATATAAAATCTGCAGGATATAATTTGAACTCTGCAACTGTTTAAAAGAAGATTATTTCTCAAACCATCATATTAGAAATTTATATTTTTATTTCATATTCATGATGTTATTCACATTAAGATTTTTTTTAAAAAAATATAATTATAAATTTATTAACAATGATGTGAATTATAAGGATTATCAAAATTTTATTATTTTATTAGAAGAAATGGATATCATGAATAATCTATAAATTAATTAAGATTAAAATTTTCTAATAGAATTTTTTATATGAATATATGGAAATAGTAATTATATATATAAATATTATTAAAATATAATGTTCTTTAATGATATTCAAGCAAAATTTTAGGATGTGTTAATTTGATTCATCATAATTAGATAAATTGAAAATACATGAATAACATCAAATAAATAAGTTTCAACCATTGGTGATTTATAATTTTTTATAAAAAAATATTTCGTTTCTAATTAGATTTTTTTATTCATAGTAAATATTTTTTGAGAAGAAAAGTATCTCAATAAATTCGGATAAACATTATGAAAGTATTATAAAACACTATTCTATTTTCTGATATCATTTTCTCATTCATTTTTAACTTTGATTATTCACTGTGATATTCATTTAGTATAGTAAAAAAATATAGAGGACCCTTATAATATTTATATATGAGTACCATATAGGGTTAATATATTTTTAATATATATTTTACAATTATTAAAATGTTCTATAATAATATTTTTATGTTTTATTATTAATTTTCTATTTTTATAAGTTATCATGTTCAATTTTAATCAATTGTGAATATTGTAGCTCAACTAAAATGTGTTACATATTAAAAACAACCAACAAATGGGGTGGTTGACCATTGAAATGGGTTATTACAATTTGATAGAGATGATATTAAACTGAGTATTACATGTTAATAAAAATTAAAGTTATTCATAGAAATATAATAAATCATTAATAATTCTAAATTTATGTATAACAGTTATGAACGTATCCTCATTTTAATTGATATAAATTATCCAATAAAAATTAGATCGATGTCTGTTTCTAAACACAAATGTTTGTTTATCAATATATCAAATAATTGAGGGCCCAAATTAAATAATATAATAGGAATTTATTTCAAAATTAAGAGGAGTTAACATAATTAGTTAACAAAGAAAATATTAAATAGTTTTCATTTCTTGTAATATATTAGTCAAATATATATTTGTTATTAAAATTTTGAAAAAAATATAATGTATTTATAAATTTTTTATATAAATTTTTTATAGGTATACAATGTGGATAATTGAATTGAACTACAAGATGATTTTATGTATTTAGATAAAATTCCTATGAAAAACTCGTGGACATTGAATGACTACAGTATTTTTTAATTCAGTTTACATATTTTATACGATAAATATGAAATTTATATTATTCAAGAGGATAGGATTATAGAGGAGGAGATAGAGGATATGATATGATATGATAGGACATGGCAGAGAAAATGGAGGCCTAAAATCATGGGGGTATCCCCTTGAATAAAATTCACCCACTCCAGTTTGAATAAGGAGATTTTGGAAAAGCACGTGAGAGAAGAGTCTTGACCCTCCAAGGAAGACAGGTGATCTGTATGTTTTTTCCCCTCATGCTAAGTGTGGGTCACCTTATTTGTACCCTTGAGGCTCTTTATACATTGTCTAATTATATAAGATATTTTCCAAGGGGTGGGTTCTCTACTATAAAAGGATTCTCTAATGATAATTGAGACTATTTCCACTTGGGAGAAGAGGATATTATCTTGCTTATAGAGGGTAATACAAGGTAGCACTGCATGGGCCTCTGCTTGAATGGATGTGCCGCTACAAAAATGTGTTATAAAGGGAAAGAGAACATTCCCCCCACCGTCTCGGAAAACCCCTCCTCCACACATGTCCCCTTATATACACGATCCATTCGTACTAAGAATGTGCCCTATTGCTAGAGGCGTCTAGTGCACCCAATGGATTTGACTCCTAGAAGAGGTTTGGGTCCTCGGGGAAGAGACTTGATGCACCCGAAGGTAGGGTACTTCCTGCCAGTTTTTGATCATCGCCACCATGTCAATCAGTAGGATCCTAGAATTCATGATGTTGAATATTCCTCTTGATGTGCCTACCTCATATCTTTCCTGATTCTTGGCTTTCAAAATGTATCATCGCCCCGTGCTAGGAATCACCACTCTCACAGTTCTTTCAAGTCCCTTAGCAGTCCTCCTCTAAAACCTGCAGTCTAGGAAGGGTATGTTTTTCAGGTCATGAGAATAGAAATTAGTAAACTTCCCAACGACACTCTGCACGTCACAAGCCCAATCTCCGTTAAAAAAATATGTGGTTCATTCTTTCCTCCCTTTTGTTTTGGCTCCAACAATAGCAGGACTGCAAGATAATACCCATCTTTTTAACATTTTCTCCTGATGGTATTTCTTGATTCCCAATCCTCTAAGTAAGTAAATTTAATTTCGTTGGAATCCTATTGCACCAGGTCATGTCATATCAGATATTTCGTTGGGAGGAAGAATTGAGAGATATTCATAAATCCATCGAGTTGAATATCCTTATGGAAAAGATTGTGAAGACGCATCTCTTTTTATTTTAGTTGATGGCGATGAGATCAAACACCTCTTTCTAATTCTTATCCAGCACCGATGTGACAAAAAAAACATGAAGACTAACCTCCTAGAATGATATTGATGGGGCAGGGCATCCCAGATGACCTATCACATTACCTGCCCAGTTATGGTGCCAGAATAGAATCTTACCCACCCTAATTATCTATTGTGATTTCCTTCTGAGTTCTGGGATGAGAGCGAAAATCATAGACCAGAGGGGAGAGCTAGCCATAGAGCGAGTGGTCCCATTGTCATCCTAGTTGTAGGACATTGTTTTCTACCATAGCATGCAATCATTGATAGATCCCCATACATGTTTTGCATGCATAAATTGAATGGTTCCAGCAAGACTTTTGAGATTGATCCCTCCATCAAGTATAGGTCTTTCCATTTTATCCCATGAGACCTAGTGTCTCTTCCCCTCCAACTGTGCATCCCAAATAAACCCTGAATGCACTTTGTAAATGGTTTTGATAACCCCATGTGGCACGATTGTAAAGGCCAAATCTTGAACCAACATGGCTCACAAAACACAGTAGAACAGGGAAATCCGACCACCAAAGGATAATAATTTGTTTTTTCGATTGAGGATGTGGCCAGTGATCTTGCACACAACATGGTCATAGTCTCGGATACGAAGCCTACCGGGAAAAATGGGGGTTCGATGATACTCCAAAGGAAATGTGCCTCTCTGCATGCCCAATCTGTTACACAGAACCCGAACCCGACTAGTAGTACATTTCATCAATATATAAAAGTTACTCTTTTACTTATTAATTTCATGGCCACTACAGTTGAAATAATCCTCAAGTATCCTGTTGAAACCTCCCATGGATATCCTGCCTACATTTATGAAGATTATGTGGTCATCTACGAACATTATATGTGAGATAGAGGGGAGGTTCAGTTTCCTACGATAGGGTAGAAGCACCTCGTTGGCCATGACTCTATTGATCATGCGACTGAGAGTGCCTTGTATAATAATGAAGATGCTGGGGGAGATGGGATCACCCTGCCATAAACCTCTTGTCACCTTGAAGAATCCATGATATTTCCCCATAAATGATACCGCCAATCATGAGGAGCGGAGGCATATGAAAATGAGGTCACAGACCTAGGTAGAGTAACCCATTATAGCATGTACATTGTTGATGAAGACCAATTCAAGTCTATCATATGCCTTATTTGTTACTATATTTATGGAAATATTAGATCTTTTAGCCTTCAAATTTATGTCCCTAATAATTTCCATGCCCACTAAAATCACACCTTGAAAAGAGAATCCCTTAACAAAGCATGTTGTTTGAGGGAGATCCATCGAGGGAGGTCCATGTATAGCCTCTCATTAATAATGCTGGACAAAATTTTATATTGAAAATTTCACATACTCATAGATCTTTAGTGAGAGAGGGACGAGGGTTCCTTAACATTTTGAATGAGAAAAAGGGTTGTAGACTATTCCACCCATGATAATCTTCCACCAAGAAATAATTCTTGCACTGTTACAATAATATCCCCCTTTAACACCTCCCAGGTGCCATATAAAATGATCTGGGAAATAAATCTAGGCCCGATGTGCTCTCAGGATTTAAGCTCAACATAGAAACGTGGATCTCTTCCACATTCGGTACCCATTCCAGAAGTTCATTATAATAGGCCGAGACCTTAATAGGTATCACCCCCCAAAAAACATGTAATCTAACTGGGTAACCATTTTTCATGTTCGTGTTCGGGCTATCCAAGAGATTCTTGAAAACCATGTAAGACATCCCTCCAAGTACCACGTAGTCATCAGTATACGTACCATCATCCAGAGAAATATTGGGCTTTATCAGACAACTATTCTCCTTAATGCATGCATGGAAGTACGTAGTGTTTTTCCCTTCCTTGACCCATTTTACCCTTGAACTCTCCCTAGACATTCGCTCCTGCGAAAGTACTAATTCTTACAACCTTTTCTTTTTATCTGATAGTTCGCCAAACTGCAGATCATGCTACTTTGTCTCCAGACTGGTTTCCATGTACTCAATATCATGATTGAGATCATCAGTGTCCTGATACGGTGATAGTAGGGTCCTCGCCCACCCTCGAAGATCCCGGTTGAGCCTCTAGATCTTTTTTTTTGGAGAGCCACCCATGTGAGACCCTATGTCAGCCTTCCCAAACTCTCCCATATCAACTGCTGATAACTCGGATCGTTGATCCACTGACCAACTTGCTTGAATTATTCATGAGAAACCTATTAAGGGGATAAAGGGAGTAATTATAGGGAGTTATCTAAAATACCTCAGACGAAGTATCTCACCATGGCATTTGGAAACATGGTGAGGGAATGTATGTTTACTCTATTCCCCCATCCTCAATGTATTAAACCTCAAATAACATCCAGTGAGATGAATGCAAGGATCCCCCTAATTTCATTCCATCTAGATTTGGAATTACCTTATCTTATTTCATTTGTTCTGGAAGAAAATATCTTCTCCCTATTAATAAATGAATATACATATAATTTTTAATTGAAGAACAATTTCATCCATATTTGTGATATTAAATTTTAAAAGATAACAATAGAAAAAATATTCTATATTCATCATTGAAAGATGCCTCAATTTCAATCAATCCGATTCATAAAATATCTCTCCAAAAATAAGAAACATGTATTAGTGATATTATGTTGTAGCTATGAAAACCATGACATTTATAGATCTATGACACATGTTTTGGATTTCATGTTACCTTTGAACATAAATTTTTTAACATTATATCTAATTCATCATTTTAATATCATCATTTTTTTCATTTACATTCTTATTAATTTGACCACCATTACGAAAAGGAAAACAAATAATGGATATTTTGATGCCTAGAAATGGGTGATGTCTTGTTCCAAAATATAGTAAACTACAACCACATTTTTTAATTATTTATAAATAAATCTAAATCAAAATGGATAACTCCCATTTCATTATTCTTATGAATTATAGTGTAACAGTCATCACAAGACACAAAATCAAACATTTGTTTAAAACCATGGACATTGTTTTTCCTTTATCAAACTATCCATGACCACACCTCAAGAATCTAAAAGGGATTGTACCACTATATCTATTTTGTTACACACTCAACCATGATAAGGCCCTCATATCTTTCAAAATTTCTAAGATATAAATAAAAACAATAATGAAACCTATAGTACCCTATCAATTTCAACAAGTTCTATTCATCGATATGCCCTTATCAAAAATGTAGTTTGAAATATATGGGTTTTTAATGTCACAATTCAACTATCTTCATCTAAAAAATAATCCAAAAATTATAAAATTTAATTTTGTGGATCTATATTAAAAAATATGAGTTTTATTAAAATAAATATCTTATTTTGTGAATTAACGCAACCCAAAAAAATTAGTAAAGTATTTTTTCTAGCACTACTTGAAATCAATAGGCTATAAAAAACATGAAGTTACAACAACTAATATTTTTCATAATAAAATAAAACATCTTTTCCATAGGGAAATTATATTGGGTAGATTCCAAATATGGGATATAAATTTTCTTGGGTAATATTTTCGACAATCAAAAATGAAAATGGTATGGAAAAATCAATCATGTTTGAACAAAATCATCACAGATCTACTTTTATATTGAAACAATCATCAATGCATAGTATTTAAAAATTACAACGAAAAACTAAAAAATTCAATACTTATTAGATAGTATAAAATCCAAAAAAATCCCATATATATTAAACTGAGAGAATTGAAAAAAACTATTTGATAACAACATCCCAATATGCACTTATCACATATATAAAAAAATCTTAGTGATAACCTTCACAGTACTCTAACTAACACCGCTACATCAAGGATCTAATTTAACACAATTTCACCCATCCATGGAATATTCCACTACCTTATAGATCTAATATTATATAATTCCACCCTTTAATAAATATTTATCTTAACTTGTCTCGTCATTATCAACACTTTAATACTTTTTTCTAGACAATATGTTATTGTATAAAACACTTCAATTTATGTTCATATCACCACTAATCTTTATAGACATACTGAACATGCTATACAAAATTTGGAATCTCCCATGCTTATTTCGGTATACTAAATCAGAATTAAATCCCAATGTTGTTCCCTAAAAACTCTTCATGAGTAGTAGTGCCCACACATGTATCTTCTCTCCCAATTTTTAATTATTCTCATGTTTATTTCTAAATATGTATAAAATATAAATATATAATATATTATTCTAAAAAATAACACATAACATAAATGAAATGGGTTTTAAAACAACTCTTACCTCCATTAAATTAATATATAAAAATATATCAACCCAAATGAAATGATTTCACCCATTTAAAATTTTATTAACAAGTATATTAAATATCCTAGTTATATTAAAATGCAAACAACCCTATCATATTCACATACTATATTAAATAAAATATCAAGAACAACAAAAATAAAAGTAGTTTAATTTTTAATTGACATATGTAAAATTTCAAAAACATCGTACCTTTTGAAATATTATTTTTGAAATTTTGAGTATGAAATATTACTAGAAAACTAGGTTTGATTTCTATAGGAATATTATTATTTATGTACCACATTAATTTTCATTGGAGACTCCACATATTTGGGGAATCATATTCATGGATATCTATATGAATACAAAATGGAAATGGATTAGAGAAAATATATAATGATTATGACCATTCTAAACCATGTGGAAGTGATGAACCACTTCACCATAAGAAATAATTTTCCACTCATAGAAAAAAATCATGTGTTAACACAAAAATGATATAGTAGTTTTCATGACTAAATAATTATTGGACTTTTTATATAAACTATGTTTCTTAATAGAATCCTAGATTTAATGAAAAGTGTCCTTCTTGGGGCCTCTAATTTGTCGTATCTCCACCCAAATCACTAGATCACTGGTGTCTCCACCAAATCATCACAAGTATAGAGGAATCATCATGATATATTAGTATTATGAATATCAATAGGAGATAAAACAATGATAAACATCAGTTTTCCTTTTCCCCCATTGAGATATCACTATGTATTATGATCTATCTCTCTCTCTCTCTCTTTAATGATCTAAAAAATAGACTATAATGAATAAATATTATCAATAGAAAAAATGATGTTCGATTAATCCACCGAGCAATCATGGTGATTAGTCAATGTGTCAGTGGGTTCAAGTTAATTTTTTAGATATGAAACGTGTTAGTAACATAGATTAGATGGGTTCATTCAAGTTAAAAAATAAAAAAGATCTATTTGGGACATGTGATATGATTTGAAAGAATATTGGGGTGCCATTCCCATTATGATAATCTACGAAAATACTCTAAATAAACTCTTTAAGGCCACACCATAATCATTCAATAGTCATATATCAATGACTGTAGATCATTTTGAAAAATAATAAGGAAAATTATAAACATGAGAATTGAAAAGACAAATGATTTGAGAAATAATAAATTGTGTTTTAATTAAGAATAATTACATGAAAATGAAATATATAGACGAAAAATAAAAATTTAAATCAAGTAAAAAAACCATATCAATGTTTTATAAATAAATTCAAATAAAACAATGAAAAATTATGGAACATTTTAACACCACAGATGATGGTTCTCTTGACAATAGTCCTTCCCTAAATTCTGTGTGTACATTAATTGGTCCCAATGGTCACATATTTATAAAATTTATAGATGTAGAATTAATATATTATGATGGTGATCATGGAAAAACTCCAAACCATTACCCCTTTTTTAAGTAATGTTACTCCAAACATTTGTATAGAAAATGAAATTAACCCCAACCCATTTTCATGCATTTCAATTCTTAAAATAATATTCATAGAATATTACTATTTTTATATATTAAAAAAATATAATGATTCATTTCATAGATAAAATTATTAAAATGTAAAAAAAGTGTAATAATATAATGTACATATTGTGAACTTCAATATATGGTACTATAGTGAAGCATGTATCTATATTAATAATTGTAATAGAACTATGATAGTGATTATTTCTGTTCATAATAGATGTTTTTTTAGAATTTTATCACATGGTAATACAAACTCTCATTCAGAATGTGGTGATACCATAGGAATTTATTAGAAATCCTATTTATTATTTGTGAACGAACATAATAATGTTTCATTGAAAAATCAACCCCCATATATTTATCATCGTTTACCCATACCAATGTTTGATAATCCTTATATATCCCACTAAATAGATTCATTCACACCACAACCAGCTTCTTCTTAATGATTCACCGTCTTACCCTTCCATTAAACACTACATTCTTCCTCCCCTCCTTATATAAAATCTTCTCCAAAATTCCCCAAACCACCTTTTGGATTCCCTATCAATCATAATGTCATGGGGTGAAAGGAGAGTCTCCCATATGTTTTTTTAACTTCCCTATCTCACACGAACTGATAATTCTATTATGAAATATCCATAACACCATATATAGTCATACCCTATTTTTTCTCTGTTCTTTTATCAGATATATTCTTTTATTTTTTATGTATATTGGGTTTTGATGAATTAATTGTTTTGAAGATGGTAGTGATGGAGCTATGTACATTCAATGAAATATCAAAGTATAAGGCCATGAAGATGGTGTACAATGTTTCAGTGATCAATGGCATAAAAGTGTGGGTGGAGGTAGTGAATTTGATTTTTTATTTTAGTTAGGAAAACCCCATTATAGTACTGAAAAATATATGAGAGTGATTCTATTCTCAAATCATAACCCTTATTCCCACCATGCTGCAGAATAATAAACATGAGAGAAACTAGGGGAATATGGGAGAGGATAAGTAGGAACCACTCATCATCAAGCCTGATATAGTCAACCCCTACTTCTTAGTGATGAAACATTACATCCATAATATAATCTATATTCTAAATTGAAACATTAATTTTAATGAAAGCACAATCTTTAATAAATAATATAAATGATAATAAAAAAGATCATTTATTATCATTCATTAAAAAATACATATAAATAAATGATCGTAAAATAATAACACTGAATAAAATATACATATATTAAATTAAAAATGAGGTACTGATATGCTCTTCCAAGTGATTCCTTGATTAGTCACTAACCAAGAACATGAATTAATATTTCTCATGAACAATTCCATGAGTAATGGTTACCACTGTTACATTTGTAATGGGACTGTACAATTTTTAAGGGTAACCAATGTTATCATTATCATGGAAACCCCATTAGTGTATAGCTAAATATTAATAATTTATATTAAATTTTTTTTATACATTTATTAAATGATTATTATATGTGATAAAAGGGGTTTTAGGTGGGAAATTTTCACTTTTTATTCTATATAAATTAATTATGGATGTAATTATTAAGGAAATCAAGAAATTAATAATACATTATTTTATGATTTATTAAAATGTGTAAATTAATTATAATTTATTTAAAATTAATTTTGGACTATATTAATTCTATTATTTTAATTTATTTATGAATGAAGACCATTTCTATTTGGATGGTCTTTGGTTGGGTTGTTTGATCTTTATGGTAAATGGAATATCACATTATATGGTAGTTGGTCTCTTAAGAATACCATTATGTTAAAGATATTTTTTTTTATGTTCATTTGATTTATGTTATCACCAGAGAGTATGATCAAAATTCATTTTAACATAATTATATTATTAATATAGATTCTAAATAAATGAACAATATTTTAATGTCTACGAAGCAACACTAAATACTAGTTGGATACATCCGTCACTGATGGTAGAAAGGTTTAATATAAACTCAAGCCCTGATAGTAAAGAACCCTGGTTAGGTATATGTTATATGGAATAAGAAAACGTAGTGTCCCATGTGATCAGATCCATTGGATTACCTCAATAGGGAGTGGTGACAGACTAGATAATGGAAACCCCAGGTTCTACCATAAAACCTGAGGTGAATTATGTGAGACCTTAAGGAACCATAATGTCGTCAGTGTTCTTGAGATGATCATGTGGAGACCTTCACACCCTCACTAGATTGTGAATTCCTATGTTTTGGTAAATTTATTTGATTGAGGATATGTTGGTTGAGTGTACAAACATTGGATGTTCCTGAAAATTTGGGAGATCATCATTTTCTCTCGATCGAGTAATGTACTTATGACCATTAATATGAAACCAATTAGGCCATCATATATTTATAATGAGGACGTGGGATGAAAAAACCAATAAATTATGGAATGGGACAATGACATTAGATTTAGATCGATGACACCATGTTTGGTATCTGAACTTTTGTTTGACTTAAAATACATTGGCTGAAACCCAATGTTTTGTATCCCTTGAGAGGTTTGTTTGGGTATGTATAATGATGATTTGAAATTTCCCCATTGAACATTAATACATGATGTGTCCCTAGCAGGTTTTTGTTGATTGGGATAGGTACTACACTTTAGTGGCTGACCATGGTTATACATTATGGTTTTGGTAGATTTAGAACCCATATTAAAAGGCCCTAACACTAATTGCCCAAATATGGTGCATTATTTCATTACATTAGCATGATTAAAATGAATAAAATCAAAAAGGAATATTTATTTATGTATTTTTTAAACACTATATAAATACATAAGTTCAACAACACATCTTGAAATGAAATAAAAACAATAAATTACACTGGAACCATCCACAATTCATATATTATCCTTAAAAGTCATTTATATGATTTATCTTCAAATCCTAGTGAAAATAGAACATAAGAAAGAGGTGATCTAATATTAATATTATGGTTAATAAGTACAGTGGACGACATCAAAAAAATAAACCTTATTCATGGTGAATAACTGAAAACACATTCCTTTAAAAATGTGAGCACTATATAGAAGGATTAAAAACTAAATAAATAATTTAATAATAAATCTCAACCATGGATATTCTAGTAGTTGAATAAAGAAATGGAATATTAATTAATAATACCATATTTATGAAATTAATTTTTTTGAAATAGATATTATACTTTCAAGGAATCATCCATGATATCTAAATATGACTGTAGCTTTTACCTAAAGCATATATGACAATGGTAAAGGGGTGGATGTAATCAATATATACATTCATATTTAATGAGATATATGACATTTTATTTACATTCCCAAACCATTAAACATAGACACTATATTTTTGGATTAACATGGTGAATGTTATCATGATAGCCCTTCCATATTAAAAATAAAAAAACATAAACCACATATTGTATATGATATAATAAGATTGAAACCTCCATAATGTATATGATTCAAAAATTATTGTTGTCATAGATGAAATTACTTTTAAACAAGGCCATTGAAGTTTTCTTTAGTATGTAATCCTTAAAAAATCTAGTGTCCAATTCCACATTGAAATATTCAAATCCTAATCTCTAATAATATCATTAGAATAAGGAGACTCTTTATATGATATATAGAAGGTAATTTGATATAACACATCCCAGTAATATATTTTGAAAAAATTAAATCTCTCATAAATGTTAATGTGAGATGAGAAAAATTCTTTTTTACTTTGTAAATAAGAGTTATTTTGGAAAATCAGTTATATTAGTCATGAAATCATATTGAAAACATTTATATCCCAGAAAAGAAAAGGTAAGTAAATTTAAAGTATAATTTAGGCATAAATATTGTACAAGTAATGTCAAATCTTGTAAAATGTTATTTTAATGATGTTTTATAAAAAAATAGTTTAGTGTTGTTTAAGGAAAATACTAAAATGATTTTAAAGCGTAAAGGCGTGTTTGTTTTCATGAAACCATAAATGAACCAGCATATTTTTTAATAATATTGAATGATTATGATTGGTAATAAAATATATTACATTGATACAGAATTTATTGGGATTAGATAAGAATAATTAATAATTTCATTGATGCTTGTATAGAATTTGATTGAATTTAATTAAATTAGAGGTTCCAGTAGAAATCTGTTACCACATTGTAATCAATCAAATCATATGCCAAAAAATTTGGTATCATAAAATAATAAATTAAAATCCATGAAAATAAATAGATTCGTGATATTATATATCAATGTGATGTATACACACACCATACATAAGAAATAGTAGTGAATTAAGAATATCACACAATAATGGATGTGAGATTAGGAAACCATTTCCGTAGATTCGAATGCATTATTAACATGACTGTAATTATTTTGATAATAAAATTAAATAAATTAATTAATTAATTAAATACCATATATGAATATATTTGATTAATTATAGTTTTATTATGCTAAATTATGTCTATATTGATAAGTAATAAGATTTAATACTGTTGTTCTGGAGTTTTCAATTTCTTGGTTTTCATAATAAGTTCTCTTGATTACAAGTACTGGAGTTCATGTGGAATGGATACAATTCTCCATAATTGATTTTATATGACAATAACGAAAATTCAAATGATTAAATGGTCATATAATTCTATCAGTCATATTGTATGATGAGGAGTTATTAGATTAATCATTATTGAAAACGATTTCTATTATTTTGAGAGTATTTTGATTAATGTGAACTAATTTTGTCATATGAAATAATATTACGAATATATAATGTTTCCAGGTCATTAAATAGGTTATAATAAATATATTTTTGTTTTTTAAACCCAATAAAAGGTATTATAACAATATAATATGTAAAATTTGACGAAAGAATGTCTGTTGTCCATGGAAGTTATAAATAGGTGCCTCCTGAGCAATGATTTAATTTTAAAAATAAAAGGGATACAGAGTTTGTATACTTTAGATGGATCGTCTATTAACATGATAAAATTCTAGTAGATAGATAATTTTACAAATATCATGATAATTTGGATAGATGTGGTGAGGTGAGGATATTAAAATAAAATAACTAGAAATGAAATTAAAATAAAAATGAAGTGGATTTATCTCTTGAATACACCTCCTTGAGATCCTCTTAATGGGAATGGGTTCTGGACTCTAGGTAAAACCAGGGCATCATGGATGTGGGGAGGGACATGGTAAGATTATTTGGAAAGAAATTTGGGAAGATTTAAGGAATATAAGTGTGAATATAAGGGGGAGTAAGTGTTGGATTTTATACTGGACTAGAAGAGTGATATTAGAATATCTTATTAATTATTTAATTATTTTTTCCATGAAAAGAAATAGAGATTAATTCATGTGACCAAAAATAGTAATAAATGATATTTAGTTAGAACTAAATTTTCTCAAATCATCCAATTATTATATATGTCTTAATAAATCATGTATCTATCAATTATCGTAAATTATCTTATTTTAATATTCACAAATAAATCATGTATTTTTGAAAAATCCAAAAAATTCACATTAACAATTTTTCAATTTGATTATTTCAAAAATGTAATCAATTTTTTAAAAATAATTTTTTATATATATGAAATTTAATTTTAAAATAAAATAATGATTTACTAAAAAAATATTGTGTTTAAAATTAAAACTCATTTTATAACACCATAAATATTATCTAAGGTCACATTAAATTATACCAAAATAATAGGACAAGAAAAATATTAATTTAGGGATACATTATATGAATATGAAGGTTAATTTAAATAAATTAATTAAATATAAAATATTAATTAAATAGTAATCACTCATAATAAAATACCAAAACATATTTATTAAATATATTTCATTTATAAGGTGCTTAAATTTTAGTTATACATTCATGGGTGAGATTTATATTCATAGGGGTAATATTAATATTCATAAGGGTAACATTAATATTCAGAAAGGTACAATACAATTCATATGTGTGATGTTACAATTCACAAAAAAGAATGTTATTGCAATCAGACTCTAAATATCTGATTGAGCACAACTGTGTATGTCTATTTTTTGATATTCAAATCACAGAAGCGACAATATTATGTTAATTATCTAGGTTATAAAAATTTATTATTTCTTATAGGCTCAATGTTTCATAGAAATTTATATTAAATTACCTTGTGTTGTTAAATTCTCCCCTGACGAAAATTTTGTCAATGAAATTTTTGAATTTTACCACATAAAAATAATTGTGTAGTTCTACATCACATGTTTCTCAAGCTCCCATATCCCCTGTTCAATATTATGATTTTTTCACAATTACCATTACCATCCAATACATATGATTCATCCACACATGTAATTTAGAGTCTGATATAAGGATATTCTTTTCACAATAAGAAAATTCAGGTTACATATCTATCCCTTTAGAAGTGAGGACATGCATTTGGTAGGACACGTATGTTCTGAATAAAGAGACATGGAAATCATTGTGTACCATTGAAAAGATAGGATGTATTTTCAAATGATAAGTCATATCTCTAGTTATCTCTATAATATGAGAAGGTCATATGTACCTTGTGCTCAATTTATCATTCTTTCCAAATCATATAACACCATTCTATAGGGATAATTTCTGAATAAAATGTGATTTCCCTCTATAAATTACTAATCATTCTTTTAATTATTTTTATATCTATTTTTTTGTTATTTGATCTTCTTTTACATTGGTCTGAAAATTGTTTACCTTTGTTTTTGTTTCATCCATAAGATATAGCGTAACAAGATTCCTTTCACCAACTACATCCCTATATGTTGGAGTATTCCATCATTTTCTGTATAATTTTTTGAATGGTGCCATTTTAATACTAGAATGGAAAAAATTATGGTAAAAAGACTCTAAAAAGGTAAATAATCATCCCACATTTCTTGAATATCAAGTGAAGTTGAACTCAACATGGTTTCTAATGTTTTGATCATTCTTTCAAACTACCTGCTAAATTGAGGGTGATAAGAAGTAATCATATGATGCTTAGTATTCAATGATTATCAGAATATTTTTCAACAATTTTGATGTAAATCGTGCATCATGATCAGACATAATTGACATTGGTGATCCATGAAGTCTTAAGAATTCATTGATATAGTTTCATGAAAGGATATCCAACTGAAAAGGTTCTCTTATTCTAAAAAGATTAGAAGATTTGGTATGTCGATCAAAAAACACCGATATTGAATTCGTTCTAGATCTATGTACATAGGGTTCTTGGAAATACTCATGTTTTATAACTCCATTATACATCCCACTCAATGCATCAATTACCATATTTTCCTATAATAAAAAGTAAGCATCTCTAAATTTTCACATTTAAAACATGTGAATAACATCATCATGTGTCCTCCTGAAATGTTTTAATAACTTGAAATACTATAAAACATTATAGGAAACATTGTTTCATCCTAAAAAATTTTATTCGATATATTAATTATATCCAAAACTGTTGTAAACTCCCTTAATGATAGCATTGAATGCTTTTCAACAAGTCATTAATCAGTTACCCAATAGTTAGAACATATCCAAATCGAACATTTATTCATCATTATTTCAACATCAGGAATATATTAAGGGTTTTATTTCCCTCATTCATTCATTTCCAAAGAAATTAACCTTTAACTGTTTATCAATTCTTGGAACCATTCATCATATGGTCTCAAATCATTAAAGAAAAAGTACTTGAGTGAAATCCTCATATAATCCCTAATTATTATAACCATAAAATTTTTCATAAAATATTCCTTCAACATGATTTTCGAATAATTAAATGCTCATATATTCCTTTTAATTGGGCTAGTTTATCAGGATGAAATTTTCAAAGATCGTTTTAAAACATGTAACTACCCATAAAGGAAATACGTATTATGATTGGTAAAAATATATAGAAACTTTACATATATATTATGTGGATTAAATAATAATAATTTCTATTTTTATTTATGTATTCATATATATAAGATTAATATCAATTAAAATAGTGATTCAGGTATAAATCCATTAAATATTTGTAATTAATCGAACCATATGACTATAAATTAATAATCATAAAATGATAAACAGAATAAAATAAAAATATATGATTCATAAAATGATATATAAAATGTATTTATACATACATCATACATAAAAAATATTAGTGAATTAGATGTATCTCACAAAAATATAAGTGGGTTCCTGAAACCCTTACATTATTTCTGAATATTGTTAGATCTTTCCCTTAGTGACATGGATAATAAAATTAAATCCACTAATTAATAAATTCAAAAAAAATTCTATATATATTTTATTCATTATATTTTTATTTATTTAACTTATTTTTTAATTTATAGGTTATAGGATAGAATTTCATCGTTCTTCAGTATTCGTTTTCTTGGTTTTCATAATCAGTTAGAATGTTTATATTTAACGAAATTCACGTTAAATGGATATAATATTGAAGAATTAAATTTATATGATACTAATGAACATACATGATATTAAAAATTTATATAATTTATATTTATATATTTTCTGAGGATGTGTTATTATATGAAGCATTTATGACAATCATTTAGATTATTTAGGTAGTGTTTCAGTTATTACAAACTAGTTATGTTGAATCAATTAATATTATACATATACTGGTTACAGAACATTAAATAGTTTATAATAAATATATTAATGATTTTTTCATTAATAAAAATTCTTTTATTAACACACATGAATTAAAAATTTAATAACAAAGCTTCTTTATCCACGAATGTTGTAAATCGTCACCACCTGGATAATGAATTAATTTTTATAATAAACGAGATAGAGTTAAGAGATTGATTATGTTTCGTCCATTAACATGATATAATTTTTGTATATATATGATAATAGAGTTATAATGATCACTTTTACTTAGGAAGTTAATATATGATAATAAAAGAAAACAAATTGAAATGAAATTAATATAAAAAGGAATTGAATTTTACCTCTAGAATACAACTCCTCGATAATCTCTTTCTAGGAAGGGTGTATGGCCTTTTTGTAGAACCAACAGATCCTAGTTTTGGGGAGAATGTTTGTAAGATTATTTGGGTAGAACATTGAGATGTTTCAAGGTGTTTAGTATGGAAGATAATAGGGAGTGAGTGGCAGCTACTAAGTGGAGGAGAAGAGTAATTTTTTGAATATTTTCATCATTATTTTTTTATTTTACCAAAGACAAGCAATATAGTTTGTTTTTTGTTACAAAAAACAATAATAAGTGCATGTTAAATTGAACCATGAGTTATAAAATGAGCCATAAAACACCAATTACTTAACTAATCATGTATTTTTCATTTATTGTAAATTATCATATATTAATATTCAACAAAAATTTATGTATTATAGAAAAATCCAAAAAATTCCCGATAACCATTTTACAACATGCAGAATTAAAAAATGGAATCAATTTAATCATAATGATTTTCTACATATGTGAAATTTAATTTTTAATTAAAATTATTATTCAATCAAAAAATACATTCCATAAATTAAAAACATATTTTAGGAAACACTAATAATTCACTAACGTCCCTTCAAATTATCTGAAATCATAGGTACACAATATATAGATTTATGAATAAATTTTAGAAAACTACAATTTCTTCTAAATTAATTTATTAATTATAAAACTATGTTTAAAAATTTAGTACTCACAAACAAATACCAACAATTAATTACTAATTCTAGTTCATTTATAAGGTTCCTAAACATTATTTATACATTCATGGGAGAGGTTACTATTCATAAGGGTCACATTAATATTAATAAGTATTAAATATATATTCATAATAGTACATTAATATTCATAAGGGTCATGTTAATATTCACCAAGAAAAAGTAATTTGATCCTATCAGACTCAAAATATCTTACTGAATTCAATAGTGTATGTCAGCTTTTCGAAATTGAAATAACTGAAGTGAAAATAATATGTTTATTGGATAGGTTATAACAATGTTTTTTTAATACAAACATAGTGAATCAAGAATTATATATTAATTTTATTTGTTAATTTTGGGGTTATAACATTCTCACCTCCCTACCCAAATTTCATCATAGAAAATATTGAATATTATATCATAAAATGATCTGGGTAGTTCTTCATTATTTGTTCCTTAGGCCCCCATGTGACCTATCAAATTTTATGATTCTTCTAAATTACCATTACCTACCGAGTCATATTATTCATCAAAAAAAGTTATTTAGTTTCCATGATACGTAAAGGCTCATCATAGTAAGATAAATCTGGATCTAGATATATCCCTTAAAAAGTGAGGATATGTGTTGGTTCTAGAATGTAATTTCTCAATAATGTGACATGGAATACATTGGGTACCTTATAATTTCTTGGTGGTATTTCAAATTCATAATCCACAGCTCCAATAATCAATTGGATTTCAAATGGGCCAATGTAACTAGGGCTCAATTTCCCTTTCTTCCCAAATCTTATAACAACCATCCATGGAGATACTTTTAATAAAATGTGATATCCATCTTGAAATTAAAAATCCTTCCTTAGATTATCATTAGATATCTATTTCCTACATTGAGTAGCATTGATATGTATTTGAATAGTCATTAGCATTACTTTTATTTCCTCCACATGCTCTAGCCCTACAAGCACGCTTTCACAAACTACATCCCAATATGTCATTGTAGGACATATTACTCTGTACAATGCTTTATATGGTGACATTTTCATACTAAAATAGAAATAATTGTCTTAGTATAACTCTACCAAAGATAAATACTAATCTCGCATTCATTGAAAATAATGTGACTGTTATATCAATATCTCTTTTATTGATTGGATCATCCTTTTAGACTACCCACCAGTTTGAGGGTAATAAGCAGTACTCAGATGAAGCTCAATATTCAAATATTTTTGAAGAATTATCCATAATTTGGATGTAAATAATTGATCATGAGGAGACACAATTTAGTTTGGTTCTCGATAAAATCATAAAACATCATTGATATTGAGTTATAAAAGGCGCTCTAGTGGTAAAACATCCCTTATAGTGAGTTAAAGAGCTGATTTGGAAAAAAGATCAATAAAAACTATATTGAATCCATTCTAGATCCACGTACATGCAGTACTTGGAAATCCTCATTTGTCTAAAACATTATGATCCATCCTATTCTAGGCATTAACTACCAACTTTTACATTAATAAACATGAAGTATAACTAAATTTTCACATTTCAACCATGTGAATAAATTCATCATTTGTCCCCTCGAAATATTGTAATAACTAAAATTACCATAAAAAATTATTTTAAACATTATTTTATATTTATAAATGTTATTTTATATATTCCATATATCCAAAAGTGTTTCAAACTCAATCATTGATAACCTAGACCATTTTTCATCAAGTTATAAATCTATTTCAAGGTATTTAGCACATATCCATATCAATAATTTCATCATCATTATCTCAAAATTAGGTATATATTTAGGGTTTTATTTCCCTCAATCATGTATTTTCCAAAATGCTAAACTTTATACTGAATATCTTTTCATGGTACCATTCAACTTATGGTCTAAATCCTTAATGAAAATGTCTGGTAGTACAATACTCATATAATCCATAAATCATATAACTAGTACATTGCTGATAAAATCTTTAACTGACATGATTTTTGAATATGCATATTATTCATTCAACATTATCTGCATCAGTATCATAACTTGACCATTATCTTGTAACATATTTTGGGGAATATTGCTTTGATGATTCAGTCATTGATTTTCATAGTGTCCCATATCTTTGTAGTTAAATGATTATAAATTGGAATTTTATTTCATAACCTTATAATAACAAACATGGATTCCTTTTCCTCTACACTTTTAAAAAACACACACTCCCTTCAATAATTTACCAAGGTTATTATTTCCACATTGTCACATATGGGAGACCCCTTCTTTACCATCTTCCATTTATCTACATTTTTTTCTTTCATCCACTTCTTCTATTGTGTCACTTCAAATCCATTGGACTTAGAGAATTCATTAAATATCATCTTAACACATTATACTATTTCATCATAATATGAGGATACATGGGAGACTATCTTCCTTTGATATCATGGATTATGACCAAAATTGATATGATCATTCTTACTCTATGAAACATGTGTATTAGTGTATTTCTTATTTAATCTACTAGGTTAAATTTATAATCAGTTACATATACTATATTATCTCATAAAATTATGAAATACCTATAAATATAAACACGGTATAACAAGTAATATAAATTTGTGCCTCGTAAAGACAAGAACCATATATTATTGTTACATTGAGGGGATAATTCCTTCATAATTATGGGTAAACTAAATGTTAATTTTCCAAAGAATATCCCATAGGTGTGCTGAACTAGGTGGGACGTAATGCTCATTTCCATGTACTGGGATACCCTGAGTAAGGCACAGAACATCTTGTCGGAGTTGTTACTCCATGGTACATCGGTGCCAGAACCATGTCCAATTGTAGTATCCAGAATCTGATTTATTTTCTATGAAGATCAACTAAATGTATACCTTAAAAAAATTCAGGATATTCTTGTATGAATATCCCCAAAAACTATCTTTGGGATTTATTTACTAATATACATTTTCTAAACCTATTTTCCATATTTTCTACTAAACTTCATTTGATACCAATTATAACACCCCAAACCAAATTACCTGGAGCAGGTGCATTATTTCATTACATTGGCATGTTTAAAAGGAATCAAAACTGAAGGAAAAAATAGTTTTGGAGTTTTGGAGGACTATATATAAAAATATGATCCATAATAAAACATTAAATGAAATTCAACTTATAAATTCAACAAGATACATCAACAACAAATAGATTATCCAAAATAATCCTTCAAAAACTTCTTCATCGAATAATTAGAAAAATAAAACAAATGAAATGTGTGTTCTTAGATGAACAATAAGGGTAATAAATATTATAAAATATATCATAAAATAAACATTCGTAATGTTGAATAACTAAAAAAAAATTCCATTAAAATAATCATGACCATAATCTAATAAGACTAAAAAGGAAATAATAATTCCATAATAAAAAATATATATGTATATTATACTAGTTGAATAATCACATAGACTATCAATTACTAATTTAATAGTGATGTAATATATTTTTCAAACATATTAATCCTACTATTAAGGAAACAACCAAGACATCTAAAAATGATTATGTCCTTAACCAAAACCATATCTTAGAATGGGTAAGGCCTTAGATAAGTACATATCAGTTTGTTTGATTTGACCTAAAAATATATCTAGGGGCTATAGAGGGATCCACCCATCACTTACTAGCCCCCATGCATTCCTTATTTGGAATGGTTGGACATAATAAACAAATAAATTTATATTGAAATAGACATTTGAAATTTAAATAACATTCCCAAATCATTAAACTTATACAGTAATCATTTTGAGTAATATGGTCAATTGTGTCATGATAGAACATACACATCCAAATTAATAAGAAACCCATCACCAAAAGATTTTGGATGACATAATAAGATATATACCTCAATTAAGTAAAATATTGAACAAATTATCTTCTCATAGATGAATATACTTTTAAATTATACTATTGAAAAAATTATGATGAAGTAATCCTTAAACATTCCAAAATGTCCCATAAAACATTGAAATATTCAAATCATAATAACATAAAATATCATGAGAATAAGAAGAAACATGATATGATATATCAATGGTTAGTATATACACCACATACATGGAATAATTTTTGAATAAGGAAAATATCTTGTAAATGACAATGTTAGATGAGAAAATTATTTCTTACGCTGGAAAGAAGGGTTCTTTTCTAAAATCATTTGTATTTATCAGGAAATCAATCAGTAAAATTTATATCCCAAAAATTATTATATAAATTATATTTTATTAATAAATTTTTCCCAATATTATGAAATCATGTAAAAATGGTATTAAATTATTCTTTAGAACTAAAACATTTTCGTGTTGTTTAAGGAAAATATTAAAGAGATTTTAAAATGTAAACAATTTTTTTAATAAAATAATAATTAAAAAAATATTTATTCATGATAAAATAATTTCCCTAAAAATAGTGATGTATTAAAACATATTATAGACATCATTTCAAAAAATTTAATAATTCAAGTAGTTTCCTTGAATCAGGCATGATTATCCGGAAGGAATTTTGAAGGATCATTTCAAAACATCTAACTTCCCATAAAATAAAGAAAGATTTTTGTTATTACACATGTATAGAAAACAACCACAAAATTTATTTGTAGTAAATAAGAAAAGGTAATAATTAAAATAATGTAATTAGTGAATAAGTGTAACCTGAAAGAAAATTGAGGTTATAGTAGAAATCCCTTACCACATTCTAATCAATCAAATAGCATGACGCAAAATTAATAATCAACAAATGATAAATTTAAGTAAATGAATGTAAATATATTAATGAAATGATACATAAATTTAATTTATATATAGATCATACAAAATAAATTGTAGTTAATAATGAATATCTTAGAAAAATGGAAGTGAGATGAGGAAACCCTTACTTTATGTCTGAATGTATTCTGCACCTAACTTTAATTACTAGGGTAACAAAATAAAATATATTAACAAATTATATTATATACTTATAAAAATATATTTTATTAATTATATTTTTATTAATCTATCTTCTATCCTTATAAATAAGTTCTATGATTGAATTTCCTCATTTCAGAGTGTTTTTTTAATGGTTATCATAATTGGTTCTCTTGTTTATATGTAATTATGTTCATGTAGAATTGATATAATTACCTAAAATTGATTTCATATGATAAAAATGAACATACATTATGTTAAATTCTAAAATAATTCATTTGGTTATATTGTATGTGGATGAGTTATGAGATAAAACATTAATGAAAATCATTTAGATTATTTGGGTGGTATTTCAATTATTACAAACTACTTTTTTAGTATGAATTTATATTATATATATAATTGTTATAGAACATTAAATAGGCCATAATATATAGATTAAAATTTTTAACCATAATAATGGTTTAATGAACACAATTTAATAGAAAATTTATGAATGAAGGTTCGTCATCCGTGAAGGATGTAAATCGGCACCTCCAGGATGATGATTTCATTTTAAAAATAAAAGAGAGGGAGTAAGGACATTGAGAATGGCACTTCCAATTATCATGAAATAATTCTAATATATATATAATACTATATATATCATGATAATTTGGATATAGGATGAAATGAGAGGATAATAATATAAAATAACTTGAAATGAAATTAAAATGAAAAAGGAAGTTGATTTTACCTCTTGAATACACCTCCTTTAGAATCTCTTTAACGGTAGGGTTTTATTTATTTAGGAATGAAATTTAGATCTTTGTAGTGGGGAGAGACAATAGAAGAATATATGGGTAGATCTATGCGAAGATTTATGACTGTAGGGGGTGAAGAGATGAAGTAGTGATGAGTGGCTTTTATAGTGGAGGAGAAGAGTGTTTCTGGAATATCTTATTAGTATTTATTTTATTTCTCCCAAGAAAATTAATATTTTTCTATTTTTTGTGACAAAAAATAATACTATGTGCATGTGAGTTTGAAAAAATGAGAATACATCATCCCTACATCATCATTTACTCAATAAGTCACGTATTTAGCTATATTGTAAATTACCATATTCTACTATTCAAAAAAAATTAATGTATTTAAATAAATCCCAAAAATTCTCCATTACCATTTATTGACATGTAGAAATCAAAAATGAAAATATTTTTTTCAATGTAATTTTTTAAATATTAAAATTTTATGTTTATTTAAAATATTCATTAACTCAAAAAATATAGTCTTTAAATATAATACTTTTTATAAAACACACTAATAATAAATTAAGGTCTCATTATATTATCCTAAAATTATAGTCCAAAAAAATATTTATTTAGGAATGCGTTTTATCAAAATAATTTTTTTATGAAAATTTATTTAATATAAAATTGTAATTAAATATTTATTACTAACGAAAAATACCAACACATAATTATTAATTCTATTTTATTTATAAGGAACCTAAATTTAATTTATATCTTCATGGGTGGGGTTAATATTAATAATGGTCAAATTACTATTCATTATAGAATATTATTATTCATATGGGTATAGTAATATTTAACAAGTTCAGGGAACTATTCACCAAAAACATATGTTGATCATATGAGACTCTAAATATCTTACTGAATGCAACTATATATGTAAGTTTTTCATAATTAAAATAACAGAAGGGACAAAATTATTTTTATTGGATATGTTTTAAAATATATTTTTTCCTTTGAGACTTTTTGTTTCATTAATTCTATGTTAAATTTATTTTTGAATAATTGGAGCATTTTATTCTCCCTTCATTACAAAAATTCCATCCTACAAATTATAGAATGTTACCTCATAAAAATATTTTGGTAGCTCTTCATCATAAGTTCCTCATGATCCCTTGAAGCCTATTCAATTTTATTATTTATCCAAAGTATATGAACTAATCCAGTCATGGTATTCTTCAAAAATTGTTCATTAGTGCACAGAATCTAGATAGGCACTTCACATTATGATAAATCAGGTACCAGATCTATCCCATCAAAAGTGATAACATGCATTGGGTTTGGCATGTACATTCTCAATAATGAGACCTTGAACAAATTGTGTACCCTATAAAGGCTAGTTGACATTTTCACATGTCAATGCACAACTACAAATCTCTCTAAAATTTAAAAAGGGACAATTTAACTAGGGCCCATTTTCTATCTGTCCAAAATCTATGGACACCCATCCATGTACATGATTTCACTAAAATATGATCTTTCACAAGAAATTCCAAATCCTTCCATAGATTATCAGCATTGAGCTTTTTACTTCTTTTAGTTTCGTTGATATGGGTTTGAATATTATTTACCTTTTTTTGTTTCCCCCACATTCTCTAGGACTACAAGCATCATTTCACCTACATCATCCCAAAATTTCAGTGTACTATAGTGTTTTCCATAAAATGCTTCATATGGTTCAATTTGAATACTAGAATGGAAAATTATTTTGAAGGAATACCCTTCCAAAGATAAATACTAATCTGACAAACCATGAAAATCATGTGAGCAAGATATACCCATGTATTCTACTATTTGGATAATTTGACTACCTCCCAGTTTGAGGGTGAGAAGAAGTACCCAGATGAATCCCATTATTTTAATATTTTGGAACACTCTTCCATAATATTTAGATACATCATAGTTCATTATTAGAAAAAATTGATAATATTTCTCTATGAATTCGTAAAACTTCATTGATATAATATCCCAAAATGAACTCTAGCAGAAAACCATCCCTTATATTGAGTTAATTAAAATAATTGGCAAGTCGATAAAAAAAACTTTATTTCATCTTTGGTAAATCCATGTACATAAGGTCCTGGTCAATCCTCATTTTTTAGAACTCCATAATTCATCATGGTCAATGCATCAACTACATTATTTTCCGTTAATAAAAATGAAAAAGCACTAAATTTTTACATTTGAAACATGTGAATAACGTCATCGTGTGTCCTCTTGAAATATGGTAATAACTCGAATTATAATAAAACATTATAGGAAACATTATTTCGTCGTTAACATTATTATTGTATATATTCATTATATAAAAATGTGTTTCAAACTCCATCAATTACAGCATATACCACTTTTCAACATGTCATTAATCACTTCCATTATAGATATAACTTTACCAAATTGATCATTTATTCATCATTATCAAAATATCATAAATATTTTTATGTTTTTCATTCCCTCATTCACGTGTTTTCCAAAATTCCAACATTCCACTTTGTATATTTTCTGGGTACCATTCATTTTGTGGTCTCAAATCCTTAATGAAAATGTATAACAGTATAATCCTCATATATTCCATAATTCTTATAAAAAATACATTGCCAATAAAATAATCAAATAATATAACTTTTAAATAGTCATATATGTCATTCCATTTAATCTGTGGTAGTATAATCACATTGATCATTATCATGTAACATTATTAGGGTTATATACCTTTGATGTTTGATACATTGATTTGAATAGTTTCCTATAACATTATAGTTGAAGAATAGTACATTGGAAAACATTTTTTTAACCTTTAAATCCTGAAAATGGTGTCCTTTTTCTACACACCTATAACAAACTATCATTACCTACAAGAATTTACAAGGGTGACACTTTCTGTAGTTATAACATTTGGTAAAAACCTTCTTTCCCTCCATCTGTTCATCCTTCATTTTCTCTTCAATCATCTTTATCTATTGTTTCCTTTAAAATCCATTGGACTCAATGAATATTTTACCTATCTTGTTATAACATAATACTATTTCCTCATATTATGAGGATACATGGGATACTATCTTCCCTCGAAATGATTTCATTAGAACACAAGACATATGATCCTTCTTACACTTTGCATCATTTGTATTCGTGTAGTTATCATTCATTCCAATAGGAATCATTTTTAATCATTTCCATATACAATATTTTCTCATAAAATTATTAACTCTCTATAATTCTATACATAATATATCATATAACAGATATTTTTGCATTTTCAGTCCTAGAACCATGAACATTGGCTACACTGGGGTAATGTTAATTTGAATTTTTATAACAATATCCCCCATGAATGTCAAACCAGGTGCCAGTATGGACCATTGATGTTTACCAAGATTCCCTATTTACGAACTAGAACCCCTTGTCACAGTTTTTGCTCTTAGGTACATTTGTTCCAGAACCACGTCCAATTATAGTAACCTGACATGAATGTTTTTTCTATAATTATCCACTTAATCTCTTCCTTACAAAAAATATAGGATGTTCTTGTATTATTCTCCTCAGATTCCATCATAGGTTTTTGTTCCCAAATCAATATTATCTATATCTATTTTCTATGTTTCCTACTAGACACCCATTGATACAAGTTGTAATGCGCTAACCCTACTTTCCTAGAGCAGGTTCACTATTTCATTACATAGGCATGATTACATGGAATCATATCCCAGAGGACCAAATAGATTATTTGTTATGAAATACTATACACATAGATATGTTCAAAAATACTAATTGAAATTAGATACAACATTTAATTTCAACTATAATCATTCACAACTCTTATATTATCCCTACATGTCACTTTTGACAATCATCATCGAATCCTAGGAAGATCGATCATAAGAAAGTGGTGAGCTCAGATGATCGTTAACGGTAAGAAAAACATGTGATGATATCATAAACATAAACATTAGGCATGGTGAATAACTAAAAACACATTCCATCAAATAAAACTTGATCATAATATGGCATGAATAAAAACTGAATAAATATTTATATTATAAAACATAACCATTGATATTATTCAAGTTGAATAATCACAGGGACTATCAGTTAATAATATCATAATGAGGGAATTAATATGTAATAAATTTGAATCATACCATCATGGCCTCAACCATTATATATAAAAATGATTAAATACTAGGACAAAACTATATATGAGAAAGGGTAAGGCCTCAGCTAAGCACATTACTATTTGCCTCATGAGACCTATCAATGCATCGAGGGTCTATAGTGGGCCACAGCCATCCCATAAAAAGATAAATGCATTCCAAATATGAAATTGGTTAAAAAAATTAACATATACATTAATATGGAAACAAAAATTTAAATATAAATAAAATTCCCCAATTACTACAAATATACACTAAACATTCAGAGTAACATGGTAAATGGTATCAAAATAGAACATCCATATTAAAACTAATCATAAACCCTTATAAAACCAATTTTAGTTTATATAATTAGTGATAAACCTCAATGAAATACAATATTCAATAAATGATGAATTAATAGATGTTGTTAATTTTAAATGATACCATTGAATAATTATTGGAGAAGTAATCCTTAAACAATCCAATGTGTCCCATTTTACATCGAAATAATCAAATAATAATCTCTTAATATTTCATGTGAAAAGTTATACTATTTATATGATATATCAATGATTATTACATACCCCAAACACAATGAATAAGTATTTAACATCTAATATATCTCATTAAAGGTAAATTGAGATGAGAAAAATCCTTATTTACTTTGCAATGAAGAGTTACTTTGGAAAATCATTTGTATTGGTCAAAAAATAACATTGTAACCATTTTCTCCCAAAAAATGAAGGATATTTAAATTATATTTTCGGTATAAATTCTTTTCCCTATGAATTGAAATCATATAAAAAGATTTTTTAATTAATCCTTAAAAATAAAATATTTTAGTGCAGTTTAAGGAAATTATTAAAAAGATTTTAAAGTGGAAAAGAATTTTTGATTTCAAAAACCCATAATTTAACCAAAATAGTTTTCCATTATTATATTATTTATTTTATAAAAAAAATATGGGTTAAAACATATTATAGAGTGCACTTCAAAATATGTAAGAATTCAATAAGTTCCTTTCAATCGGGGTTTTTTATTGGGTATAAATTTTGAAATATCCTTTTAAAACAAGTAACTACCTATAAAATAATGATGGATTATTATTAGTAAAAATTTACTTAAAATTAAGACATAATTTATGAGTAATATATAAGAATAATTATGAATTTCATATTGGTAACTAAATAATAAGTGTAACCCAAAAGAAAATGGATGTTCGAGTAGAAATTCCATTACCACTTTGTAACCAATCGAATCTAATTCACCAAAATTAAAAATCATAAAATCAAACATTTAATTCCATGAAAATAAATATTTTCATTATATTATAATTAAATGGAATGCATACATACACCATACACAAGAATTTGTAGTGAATAATGAATATCTAACAAAAATTCAAGTGAGATGGGGAAACCCCTATCTTATGTCCAAATGTATTTTGCTCTTCATCTTAATGTCTTAGATAATAAAAATAAATCCATTAATTAATTATTTATTGATGAATATTATCTTTATATGTTTAATTAATTATAGTTTTATTATGTTCACTTATGCATTTATTGTTAGGTTATGACATTGAATTTTTTCGTTTCAGACTGTTCACTTTCTTTGTTTTCATAATCAGTTAGCTTGTATATAAATAATAGAGTTATGGTCGAATAGATATAATTCCCCAAAATTGATTTTATATTATACTAATAAATATCTATAGGATTAAATTTTAATTAAATTAAATTGGTTGTATTTTATGAGGATGATTTATTTGGTGAATCATTAAAGATAATCATTTAAATTATTTTGTTAGTATTTGATTATAATGATCTAGTTTTGTTATATGAATTATTATTATGTATATATACATAATCCAGAATAGTAAAAATGTTATAATAAATATATTATATTTTTTCAAAATAAAAAATGGTTTCATGACCATAGTTTAAAAAGAATTGAAGAATGATGTTTCACTGTATACAACAGATGTCAATCAGCACCTCCTGGACACTGATTTTATTTTTAAAATTAAAGAGAGAGAGAGAGTAATGATATCGATGACAATTCATTAAATAATAGTATATAATTAAAAAATATATATTATACTGTATTTATCATGATAATTTTATCATAGTAGGTGAGGAGAGGATAATAAAAGAAAAGAAAATGAAATGATAGAAAAAGTAAAAGGAATTGGATTTAACATCTCAAATACCCCTCCTTGAGAATCTTCATAAAGGATGCGGTTTAGGTCTTCTGGTAATAAAAAAATATCATATATGTATGGAAGGAATAGGGAAGTATATTTGGGTATATATTTGAGAAGTTTCATAACTTTTAGCTGTGAATATAAGATGGGTTGAGTGGTGGCTTTTACAATGGATGAAAGAGTGATTTCATAATATTTATTCATTATTTTATTATTTTTTCTAGACAAGAAATATTGTTTGTTTTTTGTTACCCAATATAGTAATTTGTTCTAGTCAGTTCTAAAAAAGTGTGATTACATTAACCATACAACACATTTAACTCAATAAATCATATATTTACCATTTATTGTAAAATATCATATTTTATTATTCACCAAAAATTCAATTATTTTAAAAAAATCCAAAAAAATCACAATTTCCATTTATCAACATTTATAATTCTAAAATGGGTTCCATTTTTTCAAAATATTTTTTAAATATGAGAAATTTAACTTTTACTTCAATTAATCATTTACTCGAAAAATATAGTCTTTAAAATTATAACTAATTTAATAAAAACATAAAAATTAACTATGGTCTCATTAAATTTTCCTAAAATCATATAAAAATAAAACTTTTATTTAGGAATACGTTTTATGAAAATTAATTTTTCTTTTAAATATCGTCATTAATAATAAAATTTTAATTAAATATTTATTACTCACAAAAAATACATACACTTTATCATTAATTATATTTCATTTTAATGGTGCCTAAATTTTTTTATACATTCATTGGTGAGGTTACTATTCATAAAAGTAACATTACTATTAGTAATGATACATTAATATTCATAATGGTCATGTTATTATTCACCAAAAATATAAGTTGATCCTATTAGACTCTCAATATCTTACTAAACGCAACCATGCTTGTTAGGTTTTTAAAATTCCTATCACATAAGAGATAAAATTTTGTTTTTTGGCATGGTTATAGAGATTTTTTATTTCCTAAAGACTAAGTGATTCATTAATTATATATTAAGTTTATTTTTAAACCCATCTTTTGTTACACATTCTTTTGTTATAATTAATACTTTGAGATGTTATAGGGTGGATGCAATCCCCCAGATATGATATGATGGTGTGATATGGATTACCTCTCTGGGATCTAAATATAATTTACAGTGGTTTGTTTTAGATTAACTCCATATTATCTGGATAGGAATTATGTCGATATGGGGTAGATGTGATTACCTCTAAATGATTCCAAATTATGGATACAAATTTTAAAATTTTAATTGCTAAAAAGTCTAATGTGATTGATTAAGTGAACCTATATTTTGATGTATAATATTTATATTTGTTGTCATAAATTTATTTAAATATTCCAAAAAGAAAGTAAATTTCAATAAATAATTAATTTTATGTTATTGTATTTTCAAAAATATTTTTTAAATTACATTTCTATGAGTAAATTAAAAAAAATATGGATATATCGCACAATCCCTAATCACATGGCTGAAATCCTAATAGCTAGCTCCTAAGGACATACTATCCCAGAAAGCCATATTGAATGCCCATATGGGTAGCATAATGTTGTGTCACACACAGTAGTTCACATGTGTATATGTTGGTAAAAAACCCCAGTGCCCATGTGTGTTCGTACATGCCCATCTCGTCTTCCTCTGAACTAACAGACATGCCATCCACACATCATGATTATGATCTGAGGATGTTAACAAATAATTTGTTAAGCAGAAGAAATCCATCTGTATTTTGGATTTGGGGTGGGTCAATGAATGTTTAATATTCCTCACATATGTAAATTATGTGATTCCGTACAAGTTGGATTTCATCTTCATCTTCAAGAAGGCCTATATTAATGAATAGTAATCCCTACATGGATATTGAATGATAATCTCAACGGTTATATTAATTAATGTCCCAATTCACCACAACTATGGTTGTATGGTTTAGTGGACTTAGGATCCCACAAAAAAGAAGAAGATGATATGGATCCATACATATAATTGTATCATAGCCATGGTCAGCCTATGGATGAAGAAGGCACTCAGCTATGGAATGTGATGTTATGACATTGATATGGGTTTTTTAAAGGGTATATAATTTCTTTAATAAACGATATAGTGTTACCATATTTTTTAAAAAGGGGACCCCTGAATCATGAAACCTAATAGCACTTATTTGATCTATGAATAAATCATGAATAGGGTTCATGCTTCCCCCACTCCCACCGATGAAGCGTGAACCCCTTTCACGTTTCCTTGGCATGGAGAAGGATATGTGAACCCCATTCCAGCATTTTTCGGAAATTGGAAAAAGTATGCAAGAACTTGGTTCCTATATCAATCCAAGAATTTATTATTATAGGGATTCCCCCTCCAAATTTCATTCATTCCCTGTGTTATTTTTTTGATGCTCTGTTTGATTTCATTTCCAACCTATTATTGAATCTCTTTTTAAAAGGTAAAATTTGTAATTAGAATTATTAGTGTATAAATATTTTTTTATTTTGTGTGTATGATTTATTTATTTTAAATTTATAAATCCATGAATGTGTGGATTTAAAAATTATAATTTTTGTGATATTTAATTTAAATGAAATGTTTATAAAATTTAAATAATGTGTTTATAAAAATGAAATATAATGAATAAAATGAAAATTTTATTTATAGAAATATTTTTTTAAAAATTTATGTATTTTATAGATGTAGGGGTTAATTACCTAAATATATTATTAAAAATATAAAATTTTATTATATATCTATCTAAATTTGTTAAAATATATATTTAATATTATTTTTGTTAATAATATAAAAAAATAATACAATCACTAAATTTAAATTATTTTTAGTATAAATAATTTTCCATTCAAGTAATAAAGTATTTCATATAATTACTTATATTTTGAAAAGATGAAAAATTTACAAAATATTATATATAAATATAGAATTTTATTAAATTTGAAATAAAAAAAGTGTATAGTACTTATATTACTTGTAATAAAATTTAGTATTATTTTTACTAAATATATATATATATATACACACACATTGAAAAGATAAAACCTTGGAAATCAGTTATAGATCTTTATCATATATATCATCTTTTTTTATGTAATGAATATAACATGCAGAACATAATTAATATACAAATAACCTGTTTAGAGTAAAACATGATAAATGATTTTGAGATGGCTAACCAATGAATAACAGAAATATATAACTTTTTTTGAATGTTGTTAAATTGTTTTTAATAATTTCATTTATTTCTATGTTTATGACCTTTGAGCCATCCCCCCCTTTGTTTGTAAAGACCAATTTTTTCCCTAAAAAATGTTCTTGTATTTCATACACTTAGACTCCCTCACTTGAATATGAGTAACATTGTAATAAAAGTTGTTCTTTAAGAGGCATTTGGAAAGAATAATTTCACATTCATAATTCGATTAGAGGATTTGGTGTTTGTAAGGAAATTGCTGGTAGCTGAAATATGCGATAGTAGAGACTCTTGGAGTACACCCAAACTCATTGTTTTTATTTCTAGATATTGAAAAATGAATCCATAGAATATGTATCAAAGACAATTCATGGTTATTTATTCATATGTAATTATAATCTATGAAACATTTGACGATTTGGTATAAAATTTTATAATGTTTTATTAAATTTTCGTTGATAATCATATCACCATCAATATACATTAATAGGTAGTTTATTTATATTGATCAACATTTTAGTTATACATTATCATATACGACCGTAAAAAGTAATCACGACACACTGATTAAATTTAGATATATTTATATATATTATTTATTTAATATAGTACATAATAGGACCAGATTTAGAACATAATGAATATCTCAAACAAACATGTGAGAAATTTAGAATTTTTTCCAATCATTAGATAAACGTATAATGTATGATTGAGATCACATGTTTATTTTTTGTATTAGATTGTTTAATTTATAATTATTTGACGATCTTTAGATAACCGACCAATGTATGATTTAAAAATCCTATCCTGTTTTTTCAGTAATATAATATGTAATAATTTCATTTTATTTATCTTATTGATGAACTCTATGGAATCCCTATTTGTAATTAAGAAATGACCTACATGTATACTAAAAAAGTTACGTATTTGAAACCCCTATACCCCTTCACATAAATGTGAGTATCATTATAATAAATGGGTGTTCTTCAAGAACTGTTGCTAATTGAATCTGTATTTTTACAATATATCTGAGAATGAGCTAAACATAGTTGAAATTTATGCTACAAGGCACACAAGGATCCCCCATTGGTTTGGGTTGGTTTATCATATAATGATTAAACAATATATATAAAAATTCTCAAGAACATGTCTATTATTCCATCATAACCAATTTAAAAAAATTAATGTTTTCTTATAGTATATAATATTTTATTAATTATTTTTTTTCTAGGTAATCGTGACTACACTAATAAATTGCAATGGTGGGATAATTTATACAAAGTGGGATTTTAGCTAAATTTTTGAATAGGAAGGAGTAGAAAATCATCATGATTGTTTAAAATTGTATCAAATTTCTATTAAGATTCATATTTAGTTAAAATTGATGTATCAATAATCAATTACTTCTATAACATATCAAATTTATTCAATATCCTGAATTTTAATGGCACACATATTACCTAGTGGTCGATGATGAGGATTATACTAATGAATCATTGTAATTATAGAAATATGCTAGTAGTGGTCTTATAAAATATTATTTGGTTATTTTTAATGTTCAGGAGGTACAACCTACGACTACATAACATTTTTTTTGAGATTTATAGTGTTTGGTCCCTCAAAACACTCTTATTAATTACATCCCCTTTTGACTCTTGTGATATAACCCAATTATGAAGTAGATGAACTGAATTTTTATGTAAATTTCATGTAATCCATTTATGTGTGACTGATTTAGTGAATGAAATATTATCCGAGGATGATGTATCTTTTGAGGAATCAAGACATGATATGGGTGAGGGTGATGTGGGGGATTAATATATTGATGTTCCAATGATATACAGTCATCCATGGTAGGGTGATGTGGGGAAATAACCTTCTGAGTATTCTATGATAGACAAGAATCCATTCTATCCACTAGGGAGTGTGTCTAATATTTTATGAGCATCAATCTATTATAGGTGTTGTAAATTGTGACAGGGTTTCATGTAGAGATATGAATGGTTGATATTTATATGTCTAGAGGTATATTGAATGTAATGTGAATAAGAATTTTTTAGATGAGTTAATAACGAAGGAAATATTCAACATGCTTATCTGTTTCTAAATATAATTTTTTTGAATAAAAATTTAAAATCATATTTAATACATTATTCACTAATGGTTTCAACATACAATCCACAATAAAAAAGGTTTGATATAAAACATAAAGATATTTAAAGGGATAATGGATTTGTGTATAAATATGTAATGCATGTTTCAAATGAAAAAGGTCATTTCCATATGATGGTGTCAGGAGATATGTCCATATGACCACTAATATAATCGACTATATAAATAGGGTCCTCAAGGGAGTTTTCAAAATTTTGAACACTAGTTACTGAAAGAGACAATTAATAGATGTGTGCAATAATTCATTTAATGGCCCAAAAAGGTCTTTCACATGATTGAAAATGGAATGTGTTTTACTTAATATTTCCAAAGTAATATTGATCAGATAACACATGAGGATTCAAGATTGAGTGGTCTACAAATTTATATGGAAATGTGGAGATTTCATGTAAGAGAGTGATATGACGAGGCAACATACACTAGAGGTCATGTTCTTATGGCCGTATTGGATAAAAGGTATTGTGATTGTGGAATCTTTCATACATTGAGATATCCTTATAAACATGTTGTTAGATCTTGTGATTTGGTAAACATATCATTGGAGCACAAAGTTGACATAATTTATCACATGCAAACTGTGGTTAAATATTATAGTGTATCTTGGACGCCTATTGGGACTATTCATTCTATCAAATTTCATACTAATCTTCTGAGTGTCTTCTCTGCTATTTCCAAGATTCATAACATGGTTTTGTTTTCAATTATGTTTTTTTTCAATTTCTATAATTTTCTAAATTATTGGCTTCTTATTACCAGGTTGTGCCCCCATGAGAGACCAAAGACTACATGACTCCAAAATGAGATGAACTGACCTCAGAAATGGGGAAGGGGGATATAATAAAAGACATATCACATAAAAGGACGTACTATTAAGAGATGTCGACATGTGGTAGGTTAGATCTCTGCTTCCCATCATCCATGTTCAATTCTATGTATTTTTTCATGAATGTGTGTATTTTTTTATTTTGTATGTTTTAGTAATGGATTGTTTTTTCAAAGAATCTATATTCCTAATTTAATTTAATTTTTGTTTGTTTCATTTTTTGGATTCTATCTAAAAAAATATACTATAAATATTAACTAAAAAAGTCAACAAAATTGAATGTATCATGAATCCACATGTTTTATGTCGGATCTCCATCACTGCTAATTTATATGATAAAATTATTTAAATTAAACATCATTGAATTTAAATAAATAGAAAAATTCATATACTAAACCAATAACACCAAACACATATATTTGTTTACATATTTTTCCTCGTAATGATGAATTATACAATCTGATTGTGTACCTTAATTTTCAGATTGTAATTAAAAAAAGGGTTCACAGGTTATTTTAAATTAAGTATAAAAAAGTAATGATAATATAATTTTTGTAGATTTAAGGACCTAGACTTTTCACAAGAAAGGATACTCTTGTTTCATGATTAGTTTTAAAGGGACGTTTGGTGCCTCCTTTGAGTGTGCAAAGATGTTATCATTTCCAAAAAGCCACACCGACTTCTTCTATCATCCCCCATCTTCGTCGAGTTAGATTTAATAGTGTAGTGATGTGTGACTTCACCATTGTGTACCATAAGTTCATTTATGAACTCGTACAAAGATTGAGTCTAGATACACATATAGTTCATTTTATTGATGGGGGAGATGACTATTATACAACAAGATTTTTCATCTTATGGTCCTCCCCTTCGACGGTGCTGTTGTGGAAGTCCATGTTAGATTTGATGGAATTGATCTTGTTCATAAAATACTTGGAATTGAGTTTAATGATGACGTTAGGTACATAGTTAGTTGTAGATTATGGAATCCATAGTTAGACTATCACATCCCACATCTAGGAGAGGATTGCGAGGAGATCACCATGCCTTGATTTGCACTTGATCATATTTTGAGGATTATCAGAGACATGATTTTAATTGATCACACTACTACATTTTTTCAAATTATCTCTTTAACGTGACTAGAGAATTTGGACTTGGAATGCCAGTATAGATTGGGGTCCTCTTTCCATGCATATTCATATAGGGAACTATATAATGCATGTCACGTTGATAAGATGGAGATAAAAGGATGTGATATTCATCTATATAAGTCAATATGGTATCACATCTCTCCCTTGGTTTCACATTCCCATGCACCATTTCCTTCACATATTATAGTAGATTCTCTGTATGGACGATAGAATGATACTCCTCTCTTTTAATGTCTAATATAGTTGTATGAATTTGTATAATGAAATATAAATTTACCAATGTTATATAAAGGTGGATTCAAACACACCGATATTGACATATAGATAGACATGATTTCCCTGCCTAGAGACATATGTTAGACTGGCTTAAGTCAGAAAATGTATGTGGATTATATATATATAATGTTAAATAATTATTCATTACTGTACACATATTAATTTATTAATTTTTTGTACATTTTTTATGAGATTACAGGGATTCCATATAATCATGATATTAGATAGAATATTCCACCATATTTTATAGAGATAATTACTTCTAGATCTTGCATGGTTCTTTTGATTCATTTGTATATTGTCGAATGGCATCAGACTGGCATAGTTGTGATGTTGTTTGGATTTTGTTAACCCATTCATGGCCCTCCCAATTAGTTACCTTCAAATTATTTCATGAAGATGTCAGTGAAGAGATAATTTTATTAGAAAAGGTATAATTCTTGATAAATTGATCTGTGGGATAGATGACATTAGTCTTGATTACAAGGTTTGGGGACATTATCTGTGCATTAATTCGATCAGCTAGATTATGTGTCATGATACATCAGTTCCCAAGTTTGATTTCCCATATGAAATGGATGGGGAATTCATGGATTGGTAATAATTCATTAATCCAATGTTGAAATTTTTTTCTTAACAATATATAAACGTATAAATTTTTCCAATATGGTTGTATCACTCGTCTCCTTCACATCTTTGATCTCGTGGAGGGAGGCGTAATTGACCATAAATATTTTCAAAAAGACGTGGCAGAGTAGATTTCTTCCATTGATGAAATTTATCATGGCATTTTATTTGATCCACCATGTGATGCTAAGGCCATTCATCATGATATAAGTGCTTGGGGTGATGACCCAATTATTGATTCCAGTGTTTCATAGGAGGTTGGTGTTCATCATGATCATATGGATGCTCTTCCATATTCTCAGTCAAATCCAATGGAACATATATATGGTAATTAGTCTTATCTCGATGCTTTATTAGTCCCCTCACTCTAGACATCAGTAGCATAAAAAAAATATTTATTGTAAATTTTCAAGAGTTCTACCCAACATCAAATATCCATAGAGCATTATTGCGAACAAGTGGGAGACTATATATCCATTAACTATAACAAAAAATTATGTAGTGGTGGGTGACGACAATGATAAACTGATGAATTGTATGCCAAAGTGATGACGTTGACAAACATAGTGTGGATGCTTACTATATACGCCCGACTATGGGGAAGAAGACCATCCAGGCCACAGTTGTAGGTAAGATTGATTGGAGATTGATGATACATGTTTTTTGTTTTTGAAATCATTATTCATAAACTGTTCAAAAACAAGAAAATATATTACATAATGTTCAAGAACTCATATGATTGATATAATTGGTAATTCAATCTTATAATTTTGAATAACAATGAAACATTAAGATTAATAAATGCATTGGAGAAAATGAACAGTTGAAAAATGTTTTGTATATTTAATATTTTATTATATATATATTTGTTTCACTCCATTTATTTCCCTTACTGTTATCATTTATAGAGTTTTGTTCTTTTTTTTCTATAATTCCCTTACTATTATCAAATTATCTATTAAAATTAATATATAGAATTTTATTAATATATGTATATTAAATAATATTCTTATATTCATTATTCATTAATAATTATTAATATTATTTTGAATTCAATCAATGTTGTTATTATTTAATAATTAATTTAATATGATTATTTTTTATATATAATATGTATTATAATACTAAGTATTAATATAATAAATAACCATCTAAAATTAATTATTAATTAGTAATAATATCAATAAATGTTACTATATATCAATTCAATAATCTTAAATACTCATAAATATAAATAAATAATACTATATATTACTATCAATTAATAAATATTCATAAATATTAATATTTACTTATTTTTAATAATATTTATTAATATTTAATAATATTTACATAACACATAACAATTAATCATGAATATTTGTTAAGGTGATGAAAACCAGTGTGATTAGAAAATTGAAGTGGGGGAACTAGAAAAAAAACATTAAATTAGATGGGTTTATTTAGAGGGGATTATACACAACCCACTCTAAATTCATTTTTTAGAAAAAATATATATGGATTATTTACAACTCCTTCTAATCCTTAAATTTATAGGGGGGTATAGACTGCTTCTAATTTCATATCATAGAGAGGGTTTTCATCCCAATAAAAAATTTAACATTATTTTTTAAATATTCATATGGATCTTGGAGGGGGTTCAAATCACCCTCTAATATCTTAAATTATAAGGAATGTAAAACCCCCTATAATTCATAAAATTGAGAGGGATCAAAACCCTCATTACATTCTTAAATTAAAGTGGGTCCAAACCCATCTAATATCTATAAATAAGAGGGGGTTCAGTACCCCCTATAATGTCCTAAATAAGAGGGGGTTCAAAACCCCCTTGTAGTATAAGGCCCCAGCCTTAAACATTACTTAATCTTGAGTTATTACAATATTACACATTGCGGATCTTTTCAGGTTTAGAGTTTTAGAGAATTAGATCATAAAACTTGCATTACATTCCACATATAAACAAAGTGGTTACAACAAGATAGTATTCTTCATTCCCATCAATGGAAACATATTTAAAATAAAACATGGATTGTTTCTTGACACTCCCTTGACACTATCATCATATCATGTACCTTTCCCTTGACCTGTGAAAAACATTTCAAAAAAATACTTGGGATGAGCATAAAAAGCATAGTAAGGGATATAAAAATATGGAAAGGAATCATGGGTACATATATACATAAGAATGAGATCATACTTTACCCATAAAACATAAGAATTTTAACATACCGCATAAAATCATGAATAAATCATAGAAATCATAAGACATAAAGGTAACTTGAGGCATTCATAACATCCTTACGTAGGGAGTAACCCTCTTGGTTACGTTTGGAATACCCATCACAGTATATTCCCTAAATCTCTTCGGAGAAACCTTAACATTTCCATCCTTCGCGTTACCCAATGCATTGAAGAGCTATATCGGGCTCACCCTCCGTTAGTTTATCACGGAACCACCCGTCTTCATTATAATTCCCAAGAACCTCAACATAATCGTATCACATAAAACATGCATAAAGGAAACATACCATTTCCACCTTTCAATCACAAGATATCAATACAACACATTGATATAAAAACATTATGAAAACCATTTTCAATACCAAAATAAAAGAAAATTAAAACATGGTATTTATTTTTCTTTTAAAAAAAGGTATGGCTTGTAGTGGAAGCCGAAACTCAAATAACGGTCACGGTGGCGGAGAAGTGGTTGTCGCCGCATACGTACGACAAAAACATTCCCTTTTTTCATTTAGTAAAACGCTTCGTATAAATAATATTCTTTTTGGATAAACGTAAAAGTCAAAGGGGTTTATACACCGTATAAAAGGAGGTTGTGAATAAAACAAAATATGCCCTAATGAAAGGAGATTGAGACGAAGTCCCATACCTCGGGTCCGACTTGACTCGGTCGTTCTTTAATCTCATGAATAATAAACTTGAGTTAATTTATACTTGATTAAGAACCTTTTCAAGTTCATTATTCCTTTTATATCACTTATTTCCATGTCATGAACACTATTGTAATTATTTAAGTTAATAACGGTCATTTTAACGATCATTGGTACTTGAGTAAAAAATAAGAACTTTATAATTACAAGTTTTTCATGTATACATTATATCCAAAATAGTATTCATGATGTAGATATCATATATGTCATATATATCTAGTAAATGCATGCATTTATAATATTACATAATCATTTAGAGGTAAGAAATGAAATGCACCGCTCATGGAGACGGTAAGCCGTACGTACAGATTAACGCTACTTTCATTTCTATTTCATATTTCATAGAATGGAATCATAATGATATAAAGGTATATTATAATTACAGTATAATATCATATATACTATCATTGTTCCATCCTTTATATGTCCCACATATGGTATTTAACGAATCAAATCACTTTGAGGGGGCGGTAGTCCTCACTTCCTTAAATGAAGATATCGCGTTTACCCATAATGGAAACCATAAAGGTATGACCAAAATGAAAAATAAATAAGCTTAAGGAAAACATAAACATATTATATATCATATATAAATATATTTTCATCTTAATAGCCACCTTTGAAGGTGTGAAAGGAATGTTGAACAATCATCATTCCGGGAGGCATAAATTCACAATCCACGGAAACAGTAAGTTCTTTAACCATTAGATGTAGGTGTGTGTAATTTTAGCTCGAATCCTTCTTATAACAACATCCTAGTATATTTATGATACTGGAGTTGTTACAAAAGAAATGAATAAAAAGATTTTAGGGGGTTGGAGAATCAAAATCAAACAAAAGGACTCAAAAGAAGACATTACCTTAAAATCGGGTAACTCCCTTTGGTTTGAGCTCAAAATCTTCCTTGGAAGACTTCATCCCAAATTGAGGCTTCAAGGAGTAATAGAGGGAAGTGTAGAGACAAAATGTGTAGGGGTTGTCAGAGCCAAAGGCTTTGGGATTGTGGGTAAAGAGGTAGAGGTGGGGGCCTTTTATAAGAGGAGAGGAGGGGCACTCTTGTAAAGTTACAAAATGTTACATTATTTTCAAAAACATTTCGGATTTTAAAGGTCCCACATTGATGTATTTCTAGGATAAGGTGATAAGGGTTTCAAATCCACACATACAATAGGTTTTGGACATGTGTAGGTCTTATATATTACATTATCTTTCCATTTTATTTAAATCGTTAAATAATGAGGTCATCGCTGCATCTTCATGATGTCATAAATAATATAATTTATTTAATGTCTAAAAATTATAAAAAAAATACTATGATTTAGGAAATATTTTATCTTTCCAATGACTATTGATAGTCAAAAATATGACTTGGATAACCCCATGTAAATATTTTTTTAGTAAAACATCTCATATTTGTGTCATTTTTACTTTAACATTAAATAAAAAGATATTTATGTCATTTCCCAAACAAAGTGGCTCCATGGGGTCCACAAGTTGACCCATGGATTGTCTTGGTCGGCCATGACACATCCAATGAGGTTAGGACATGTGTCTATGTCATTTCATTTTATTAAAACATTATTCTTACCATAAACAACACTAATTACCTCTAATCGCGATAAAAAACTTAATAAGTTACTATTCACCAAAAAATTATTTTAATCCCATTGAACCACATTTTACTTCTTAATGACAACCATGTATGCGTATTTTTGAAATTCAAAACACAATGATTGCAAAATTTCATTTAAACGGAAAAATCAGTTTTTATAAGTACCACTTAGTGGTTTCACTATTCATCAAAAATTGAGGTTTTTCAGAAAATTACCAAAAATTCACCCTAAAATATATTTGATATTCCGAATTCAAAAAGGAAGTCTATTTTATAAAATTCAAAACATATAAGTCACATTAATTAATTTAATAATTAATTCCCGTTGTCATGACAAATAGCGTGTTTTTATGAAACAATAAGTATCAAAAGATTGACACCAGTTTAAGTGCAATTTCAAAGTGAAATTGATTCCAATGACCACCATTGGATTAAATGGTAAAAATATATTCTAATTTCACTTCAAAACCAATTCAAAAGATAATCTAATCATATAAATAAATTAGATTAAAAATCAATTTTGATGTAAAATGTTGTATTTTTCACTATTCATTAAAAAATGTACATTGTCAGAAAAATACCAAAAATTTATCCAATGTAAAATTCAATGTCCCAATCATAATTAATATGTTAATTTTGACAAATATAGAATATAAAATTGTCAAACGATTGATTTAAAAAGGGTTTTCCATCAAAAGGCAGTAAAACAATCTTTTAAGAATATTAGTGTATTCCATGCTTATGATTGGATTTATTTTCATTTTAAGCCTCTAAAAACTATATAATTCAATAATAGACATATATAAAAATATCTATTATTCACTACATACTTGGGATGTAACATCCTTCCCCCCTTTATAAAATTGCGTCCCCACAATTTATTTACTTATCAAATAAATGTGGGTACTTATCCCTCATTTCATTTTCAGATTCCCATGTTGCCTCTTCCATCATGTGGTTTTTCCACAAATCCTTTACCTGCTTAATCACCTTATTCTATAACACTTGCTCCTTGTGGTCAAGAATCTGGACCGGTTTTTCCTCATAAGATAGGTTCTCTTCCAGCTGAACTACCTCTTGACTCAAAACATATGATGGATCTGGCATATACTTTCTCAACATCGAAACGTGAAAAACATTGTGAGCCTGAGATAAACTCAGAGGTAAAGAAACTCGGTATGAAACTGATCCAACTCTCTCCAGAATTTCATATGGTCCAATAAACCTTGGACTCAGCTTTCCTTTCTTACCAAGTCTCATCACACTTTTCCAAGGAGAAACCTTGAGAAAAACATGGTCACCTACCTCGAAAGATAGATCCTTCCTCCGGTTATCCGCATAACTCTTCTGTCTACTCTGAGATGTTCTCATGTGTTTTTGTATCAGCTGAACTTTTTCTTCCAACTCTTCTACCAATTCTGGTCCCATCAATTTCCTTTCACCCACTTCATCCCAGAAATCTGGAGTTCGACACCGCTTCCCATATAATTCCTGAAATGGTGCCATCTGTATACTGGAATGAAAACTGTTATTATATGAAAATTAAACCAAAGAAATATGTTGGCCCCAACTTCCCTGATAATCCATAGAGCAAGAAAGTAGAATATCCTCCAAGGTCTGAATTGTTCGTTCTGACTGCCCATCTGATTGAGGATGAAAAGCTGTACTAAAATTTAATTCAGTACCCAACGACTTTTGAAGGCCTTTCCAAAAGTTAGAAGTGAACCTGGTATCACGATCAGATACAATGGATAGAGGAACTCCATGTAACCAGACTATCTCTTTAAGATACAAATGGGAAAGTTGATCTAGGTAAAAAGTATCTCTTAAAGCAAGGAAATGAGCAGATTTAGTCAGGCGATCAACAATAACCCAGATTGCAATATTACCTCGAGATGTCTTTGGTAATCCCACAACAAAGTCCATGGATAGATTCTCCAATTTCCACTATGGCACTGGTAAAGGCTGAAGCATTCGTTTCGGTAACTACCGCTCTTCTTTAACCTGTTGACATGTCAACCACTTCACAGTAAAATCAGCAATATCTCTTTTCATTCCATCCCACCAGTAATACTCCCGCAGATCTCTGTAAATCTTAGTACTGCCAGGATGAACTGAAAACAGAGAACTATGAGCTTCACATAACAACTCTCTCTTCAACTGTGAATCACAAGGCACACACAATCTCTTCACAAATCTCAAAACGCAATCATTATCAATGTTGAATTCAGGCAACTTACCTTTCTGAACCAGGTCTACCTTTTTCTGCAACTCACTGTCTTGCTTCTATGCTTGCTTGATTCTATCTGATAGAGATTATCTCACAGATACCTGAAAAAAAAACAAAATAACATCATGCACCAACAACTTCTATGTCAAAGTTCATCAAATCTTTAACCAAAGGATCACGTTCCAAACACAACATTGCTAATGAAGCATTAATTTTTCGGCTCAAAGCGTCAGCCACTTTATTTTCTTTTCCCAGATGGTAATGAATTGTACAATCATAATCCTTGATTAATTCTAGCCATCTCCTTTGTCTCAGGTTCAATTCTTTCTGAGTGAATATATACTTTAAACATTTGTGATCGGTATATATTTCACACTTTACTCATACAAATGATGCCTCCAAATTTTTAAAGAAAAAACAACAGTAGCTAATTCCAAATCATGTGTAGGGTAATTTACCTCATGATTTTTCAACTGTTGTGAAGAATAAGCAATTACCTGATCATTCTGCATTAGGACGCAACCATGTCATTTCAATGAAGCATCACTGTATATAAAAAACTCACCATTCCTGGACGGTAGTGCCAAAACTGGAGCATTCACCAATCTTCTTTTCAATTCCTGAAAACAATCATCACATTCTTTTGTCCAGATAAACTTAACACCCTTCCGAGTTAGCTTAGTCATTGGACTAGATAACCATGAAAAATTTCTAACAATCCTTCGGTAATAGCCTGCCAAACCAAGGAATCTACGAATATCAGTTACATTTGTAGGTCTTGGCCAGTCTTCCACATCTTGTTTTTTGCAGGATCAACAGTTATCCCATCTTTAGAAACAATGTGAACAATGAATGAAATTTGTTGCAACCAAAACTCACACTTGCTGAATTTCCCATACAATTTATTTTCTTTTAAGGATTGCAAGATAACCCTTAAATGTCTTTCATACTCTTATTTACTTTTAGAAAACACCAAAATATCATCAATAAAAACCACCAAAAACTTATCCAAGAACTCATGGAAAATTCTATTCATTAAGTCCATGAATACAGCAGGTGCATTGGTTAGCCCAAAAGGAATTACTACAAATTCATAGTGGCCATATATTGTACGGAACACGGTCTTCAGAACATCTTCTACCTTTACCTTCAGCTGATGGTACCCCAATCTCAAGTCAATCTTTGAAAAATACTGAGCTCCCTGGAGCTGATCAAACAAATCATTGATATGAGGAAAAGGATATTTGTTCTTAATAGTGATATTATTCAAGGCTCTATAATCAATGAAAAGTCTCATTGAACCATCTTTCTTTATTAACAAACAAGACAGGAGCACCCCATGGTGATGTGCTAGGTCGAATGAAACCTTTCTCTAATAAATATTTCAATTGCTCCTTCAAATCTAAAAGTTCAATTTGAGCCATTCGATTAGGGGGTTTTGAAATTGGATTAACATCAAGAACTAAGTCAACCGTAAACTCAACTTCCCGATCTGGTATTATTCCAGCAAACTCATCAGGAAAAACATCAGGATACTCATTTTCCACCGGAACATCATTAATATGAACAGTTCCCTCGTTTTAAACAATGTGTTCAAGGTAACATTCATTTCCATCTTTTGCAAGTTTCTTGGCCTCTTGATAAGTTATCAACAGTAAGGGTTCATTCTTGTACACAAAATGAAAGTATTTCTGAAAAGAAACTTCTTTAGCTCTACAGTCAATGTTAGAATGGTTAGTAGAGAGACAATCCATACCCAGGATAACATCAAACTCTACTAGAGGTAGAACAATAAGGTTTTCAAGTAGGTTCTCTCCACAGATAAGGATAGGATGATTCTTATAAATTATTTTTGCCTCAACATTCCCCCCAGGTGTTTTTACCAAATGTTCAGGAGTCATTTCTTGAGATGGAATTCCCATTTTACTAGAAAAGATTTCAGAGATGAAAGAATGTGTAGACCCCGAATCAAACAACACACTTTCATAATATGTAAAAACAAACAAAGTACCTGATACAACCTCATTTGATGGCCCGACATCTGCCGAAGTAGTTGCACTGGATTTCGCCACCCCTTTCTGCTTGTAGTCCAACTGCTTCCCATCACTCAAGCTCTTTGTCAGACACTCGTTTTCATAGTGACCAATCTCATTGCACTTATAACATTTCACTAACTATAAATCAAATTTGGTCTTACCTTCACCTTGATCCTTTTTAGTGCAATCACGAGCCTTATGTCCCATCTAACCACATCGGTAGCACTTTCCAGAATTCAGAAGACATTCCCCAGCATGCCTTTTGCCACATTTATCACAAACTGGAAACATAGTTTTCTTACCATCAGACTTTTTTGAAGAATTCTTACCTTTCTCCTGCCACCTCAGTCTCTTCTTCTGTTGGTTGTTATAGAACACTTGATCATCGGCAAACTCCATTTCCACCTTCTTAGCACATAGAACAAGCTTTTCATAACTTTTAAACTCACGAGAAGCTAATGCCCTTCGATATTTTGGCTTTAATCCTGAGTAAAAATGATTGATTTTACTATCAAGGTCTCGGATAAAATTTGGAGCATACCTTGCCAATCGAGTGAACCTTTCTTCATAGGTAGCCACTGAGTCTTCCTCTTGCCTCATTTCCAATAATTTCTTTTCCATCCTAAGTCTAACAGCCTTAGGAAAATTCTTCTCAAGAAACATACCTTTGAATTCATCCTAGTCAAGAGCATAAATCTCATTGGCGTCCCTGGTATTTTTAACCATAGACCGCCACTAATCTGCCTCACTCTCCAAACGGTAAATAGCCAAACAAACCTTTGGATTGTCTGAACACCCCATGACATCAAAAATCTTCTCCAGTGATTTAATCCACCCTTCAGCTAGCACAGGGTCAGATGATCCTCTGAATTATGGGGGATGTTTCCTCATGAAATGTTCCACCACTGACATGTTCCTCTCCGGTTGATCTGGCTGATCTCGTGTATGGATACCACCGCCATTTATCGCTTGATTCAACTGTTCCATTACTGCAACAAACTGTTCAGTTCAATTCTGACCATCTCAGGATGCTGATTCGGAAGGTTATTTCCCTCTATATGCCTTCCTAGCACTGCTTCCCTGTTTCCTCTGCGGAAAACCATTCTGAAAAAACATGTCTTAGATGAAGCAACATGGTAATCATCAAATGCTATATCATTTCAAAAAAAAATATTTTTTGGATAATCATTTAATAGAGTTATATATCTTAAAGTTATCTAAACTGACCTTTCATACCAACTATAAGACCCTAGCCTTAAACCTTACTTAATCAAGAGTTATTACAAGATTACACATTGAGGATCTTTTCGGGTTTAGAGTTTTAGAGAATTAGATCATAAAAATTTCATTACATTATACATATAAACAAAGTGGTTACATAAAGATAGTATTCTTCATTCCCATCAATGGAAATATATTTAAAATAAAATATGGATTATTTCTTGACACTTCCTTGACACTATCATCATATCGTGTACCTTTCCCTTGACCTGTGAAAAACATTTCAAAAAAAACTTGGGATGAGCATAAAAAGCTCAGTAAGGGATATAAAAATATGGAAAGGAAACATGGGTACATTTATACATAAGAATGAGATCATACTTTACCCATAAAACATAATCATTTTAACATACCTCATCAAATCATGAATAAATCATATAAATCATAAGACATAAAGGTAACTTGAGGCATTCATAACATCCTTACGTAGGGAGTAACCCTCTTGGTTACGTTTCGAATACCCATCACTGTATATTCCCTAAATATATTCGGAGAAACCAAAATGTTTCACTCCTTCGCGTTACCCAATGCATTGGAGAGCTATATTGGGCCCACCCGTCCTTAGTTTATCATGGAACCACCCGTCTTCATAATAATGCCCAAGAACCTCACCATAATCGTATCACATAAAACATGCATAAAGGAAACATAACATTTCCACCTTTCAATCACAAGATATCAATACAACACATTGATATAAAAACATTATGAAAACCATTTTCAATACCAAAATAAATGAAAATTAAAACATGGTATTTTTTTTAAAAAAAAGAAGTTATGTCTTATAGAGGAAGCCGAAACTCAAATAACTGTCACAGCGGCGGAGAAGTCGTTGTCGCCGCATACGTACGACAAAAACATTACCTTTTGTCGTTTAGTAAAACACTTCGTATAAAAAAGTTTCCTTTTGGATAAACGTAAAAGTCAAAGGGGTTTATACACCGTATAAAAGTAGGTTGTGTATAAAACAAAATATGCCTTAATGAAAGGAGATTGAGACGAAGTCCCATACCTCGGGTCCGACTTGACTCGGTCATTCTTTAATCTCCTGAATAACAAACTTGAGTTAATTTATACTTGTTTAAGAACCTTTTTCGAGTTCATTATTCCTTTTATATCACTTATTGTCATGTCATGAACACTATGTAATTATTTAAGTTAATAACGGTCGTTTTAACAAACATTGGTACTTGAGTCAAAAATAAGCCCTTTATAATTACAAGTTGTTCATGTATCCATTATATCTAGAATGGTATTCACGATGTAGATATAATATATGTCATATATATCCAGTACATTCATGCATTTATAATATTAAATATTCATTTAGTGGTAAGAAATGAAATGCACCGTTCATGGAGACGGTAAGCCATACGTACGCATGGACACTACTTTCATTTCTATTTCATATTTTATAGAATGGAATAATAATGATCTAAAGGTATATTATAATTAAAATATAATATCATATATAATATCATAGTTCCATCCTTTATATGTCCCACATATGGTATTTAACGAATCAAATCACTTTGAGGGGGCGGTAGTCCGCACTTCCTTAAATGAAGATATAGCGTTTACCCATAATGGAAACCATAAAGGTATGACCAAAATGAAAATTACAGAAGCTTAAGGAAAACATAAACATATTATATATCATATATAAATATAGTTTTATCTTAATGACCACCTTTGAAGGTGTTAAAATAATGTTGAACAATCATCGTTTCGGGAGGCATAAATTCACCATCCATGGAAACAGTATGTTCTGTAACCATTAGATGTAGGTGTGTTTAAGTTTAGCTCGAATAATTCTTATAACAACATCATAGTATATTTTTGATACTGGAGTTTTTACAAAAGAAATGAATAAAAAGAGTTTAGGGGGTTGGAGAAGCAAAATCAAACAAAAGGACTCAAAAGAAGACATTACCTTAAAATCGGGTAACTCCCTTTGGTTTGAGCTCAAAGGCTTCATTGGGAAGACTTATGCCCAAATTGAGGCTTCAAGGAGTAAGAGAGGGAATTGTAGAGACAAAATGGGAAGGGTTTGGCCGAGAAAAAGGCTTTTTAAGTGTGGGAAAGGAGGTAGAGGTGGGGGCCTTTTATAAGAGAAGAGGAGAGGCACTCTTGGAAAGTAAAGATAAGTTACATTATTTCAAAATGAGTTTCGGATTCAAAAGGTTCCACATTGATATAATTCGAGGATAAGGTGATAAGTCCTCGAAATCCACTCATACAATTTGTTTTTTCCATTTTTAGTGTTTAGAGTTTACATTATCTTTCCATTTCATTTAAATCGTTAAATAATGAGGTCATCGCTGCATCATCATGATGTCATAAATAATTTAATTTATTTAATGTATAAAAATTATAAAAAAATACTATGATGTAGGAAATATTTTTATCTTTCTAATTAATATTTATAGTAAAAAATATGACTTGTATAACCCCATGTAAAAATTGTTTTAGTAAAATAACTCATGTTTGTGTCATTTTTACTTTAATATTAAATAAAAAGTTATTTATGTCATTTCACAACCAATGTGGCTCCATGGGGTCCCCAAGTTGACCTATGGCTTTTCTTGGTCGGCCATGACACAACCAATGAGGGTAGGACATGTGTCAAGCTCATCTCATACTATTAAAACATTATTTTTACCTTAAACTACACGAATTACCACAAATCGCGATTAAGAACTTAATAAGTTACTATTCAAAAAAAAATATTTTAATCCCATTGAACCACATTTTACTACTTATTGACAACCATGTATGTCGGATTTTTGAAATTCAAAACACAATGATGGAAAATTTTCATTTAAACGGAAAAATCAGTTTTTATAAGTACCACTTAGTGGTTTCACTATTCATCAAAAATTGAAGTTTTCCAGAAAATTACCAAAAATTCACCCTAAGCTATATTTGATATTACGAATTCAAAAATGAAGTCTATTTTACAAAATTCAAAACATATAAGTCACATTAATTAATTTAATAATTAATTCCCGTTGTCATGACAAATAGCGTGTTTTTATGAAACAATTAGTATCAAAAGATTGACACCAGTTTAAGTCCAATTTCAAAGTGAAATTGATTCCAATGAACACCATTGGATTAAATGGTAAAAATATAATCTAATTTCACTTCAAAACCAATTCAAAATATAATATAATCATATAAATAAATTAGATTAAAAAGCAGTTTTGATGTAAAATGAAGTATTTTTCACTATTCATTAAAAAATGAACAATGTCAGAAAAATACCACAAATTTATCCAATGTAAAATTCACTGTCCCAATCATAATTAATAAGTTTATTTTGAAAAATATATATTATAAAATTGTCAAAAGATTGATTTAAAAAGGGTTTTCCATCAAAAGGCAGTAAAACAATCTTTTAAGAATATTAGTGTATTCCATGCTTAAGATTGGATTTATTTTCATTTTAAGACTCTAAAACACTATATAATTCATTAATAGACATAGATAAAAATATCTATTATTCATTACATTCTTGGGATGTTACATGTAGTTTTTTAAATTAGAGGTGGTCCAAACACTCTTTGAATTTCATTAAATTATAGGGGGTTTAAAAATAACTCTAATTTATATAATTAAACTGAGATGTGAACCCCCACTATTTAAAAAAAGAAACATCCTATATATATATATATTTATATATATTTAATACCCAATATATAAATATATATAAATACATTATATAAACATATTATATAAACTATATATATGATTTTATTTAATTGTAATTATATGTATACATAAATATAATTTTGTAATATTTGGTAAATTAATATATATTTATTTCTGTTTAAATTCTATTTCATATAATATTAATTATTTATAATATGAAAGAAAAAACATATTGTATAAATATGTACATAAATATTATTTCTAAAAAATATATATCATATAAAACCTGAAGCATGTAGTTTTTAAAAATTATATTATTATAATAATATATTTATTTTAATATAATAGTTTTGTGCCATTATATTATATATAATTAATATTATATAAAATAGAATTTATAAAAATAAATTTTTATTAATGTACATAATGTTATAGAATTATATTTATTGAAATAAAAATATATATTAATGTACATAATAATAAATATATGTATTGAAATACCTAATACAAATATTCTTATAAATTTTATTTCATATAATTTTAATTTTTTATAATATATGATTATATATTATATAAAATTGTATATCATATAATATTATGTATATTTTCGTATAAATTATATTTCCAGTAATATTTATTATATATAATAAAAAATTAGTAAATAATAAAAAATTTTATAGAAAAATTCAAGATTTGTATAAATTTTATGTCATATAATAATAATAATATTAATATTAATTTTATATAGTGGTATAAATTTTATAAAATTAAAATAAATATATTAATATAAAAAATAATAAATATATGTATTAAATTCATAATATAAATAATTTTCTAATAGCCACATCTAAATATATTAATTAAATATATATATATATATATTATTTAAATATATGTGTATATGTATTTAACTACATAAATAATTTAAATAAAAATATAATAAAAATGTATTTAATATAATATATCTTTAATAAAAATCATGAAATTAATTTATAGTATCTATAAAACCAAAAAATAATTTTTATTGAATAATAAATAGATGTAATAACAATAATAATAATAATTATTATTATTGTTATGACCTAGAAACACAGAAACACAAACACAGATATATTATATATATATATAAGTGCAATATATATATATACATGGGAAATATATTTAAGTGTTATATAAATATGTAATATTAAATACATATAACTTCATATAAGAATTAAATATATTAAATTATATATATATATCAGTATTTAAATTTATTTAAATATATTATGTTAAAAATATTTATTATATTAAAAAGTTAAATATACGTAAATACATTCATGTGTATCATAGAAAAAAAGATGTGTTTTCTAATGTGGGTAGCCAGTTCGCTTCCAACTGAATTTGTTCCATGGGGTCCTTGGTAAAAATAATTCCATGCACTATTTTTCTATATATCCACACACTGCGGTCTCTAGGGTCAGGTTCGAGGGAACTAGAGAGAGGTTGGGGGTCGATGGGGTTGAGATTGGGAGAATCGAAGGGTCACTGGGGTTGGGATTGGGTGTATCAGAAGGAGGCTGGGAGAGCAAGGCAGTAATGGGAATTGCTAGGAGAGTAAGAAAAATAAGGGCATAGACCTTGGGGAGACCTGTGAATGGGGAATCAGAGGGATAATAGGGAGATTGTGTAATGGGGAACTTGATGGTTTTGAAAATTTTAATAAAAGTGATTTATTTTTTAAAAAGATGAAATGGTATAGTGTTGTTTGTTATAACTGCCCCTATGGCCTTTCATATAGTATAGATTATAATTATAACCCCCTTAAACACAATAATTCGTTGTGAATTTATTTCTACATTAATGGGAGTTTAAACCCCCTCTAATGTAACTGCTTCTAAAGTCAACATGACATTATCAGCGCTAACTCAAAACCCCCGCTAATGACAGTAAGAGGCCACATTAGTGGTGGTTCTCATAATAGTTTCTAATCTATTTAGATGGGGTTATAACCCCTTATAAATAAAAATATAACCCCTTCTAAAGTGTCTCTCTTTTTGTAGTGAAGTCTGAAATCCAATAATAATTTCACCTTTTGTTTTCGGAATAGTAATTATGCATGTAATATGGTTAATGGAAACCATAAGAGGGAAGCCGAATGATTTGCATTATCCTAGTGGATTCTGAGTAGAAACACTATATACCCATCAAATATCATGTTTAATATACTTTAGAATAATCATCCTCGATATTGAATCAATTTCACAATCTCTAATTTTTTATTTCTCAGTTATTCCTAATCAATAATACCTTGTATTTTCATTAAATTAATTTATATTATTCATGGATAATAACCATCAGATCACTTGAATTCATATATCTCTATCCTTATAGTATCGAACCCATATTACTATTATTTTACTCAACAGTAATTTGGGTTGTTGGTAAATATTTTTTTTTTCTTTAGAGAAGTAATGATGCACTTAGGTGATGTTGAAACCGTCATCATTGCTGGGGAATAAGGTTTTTGTTTATTAAATCGCTAGAATGTTATTTTAACTACCACAACTTTTTATTGATTTTATATTAAAATATTTATAGTTCATTTTAATACATTGGATTCTTTGTAATATTTGAAAAAAAAACAATAATTAAATCCTATATTCAAAAAGAAAATATGCTTTGATGACTCTCTAAATGAATTGAATATATGGATGATAATTCAATAAAAATTAAGAGAGCATCAATGAATATGAAGAGGAACCTAACCACACCCAATTCATGATAAAAAACTATGAAGTATGGGTGTTTAGTTTGAGGAAGAATTTTTTCTCCAAAAATAATGGATATATAATATTGTCAAGTAGAAGATAGAACCACAAAGGTATTCTACTTGGAAGATAATTTTGGGGAAACTACTGAATTTGAGAATTGATTTAAGGTATGACAATTTTTATTCTTATTTTGAATTTAAAATGGAGTCCACGTACTTTATAGAATATGTAAAATAAGAATAATAAGTGGGATATCTATGCACTATTGAAATAGAAGATAAAAATGATGAGGAGGACGAATGATCTTATGAAATTTGTAATTTCCCCTTGTTTCTTTTTGAAAATAGCTCCATGGTGAGAATGATAAATAAGTGTCTATAAAAATTCTATAGTTAATTTCATATTTTTATGCAAAATAGACACCACAAGAAGAGATAGAAGAATGGTACAAGGTATGGATGTCCCATGATTTGTTACTCTAAAATTTAGGTTGTTCACAACTTGGTACCATCTATTACAAAAATTAAAAGAGCTTTCTTGGAGGAAGAAGGGACGAATAACTTCCCCACATTTTCACCAATGAAGAAATTTGTTTAATACTTGATAGTTCACTCTGTACCATAATCACATTACATGATAAAATTGGTAAGTTAAAGATTAGTGATATTAATAAAAGAACCATATGGTAGGTATCTTGAGTTTTATTTTCATACATTATTATTTTAAGATTACATTTCATGATATATTAAAACCCCCCTCCCCTATCATTTTTGAACCATCAATAAAAATGGATTTATAATCATTTTTTTAGATATTTTCGTTTTCATGATTATCCATCGAATATGTCCATTATGAAATAGATACACGAAATTATGTTCATCAAATTCAATGAGAGCATGATTTTATCTCTCATTACTATTTTAATCCATTTTTTAAAATCTATTTTATAAGCATTAACTGAGAAAAATTCATTTGATACATAGATTAGTGATTACTTTAATATAAATGATACAAAGAATATTTGTGAAACTAATGATGACACAATTTAATTTTACAATTAATAGGAATTGATAAAGTAAGCTGATGAATTAGAATGGCTAGACTGAAACATAGTAATTTGAAGTCAACAAGTCATGTTTTTTCTTCAGAGTCACATGTTGTTGAAAATTCCCATCCATATTTCTTTCTTTTATTTTCAAAAATTTATGTTGATAATTTTTTTTATGAAAATTTCTAAAAGTGATTTTTTTAATTACCTAATATTATTCCCAAGTGGTTTCTAATAAAACAATTTATGATATTTCTTTGTAAGTGTCTTAAGGGAACATTCAACATTTCAACAAATAGTATTATATATAGAAAGTTTCAAAATGATGCTTCTAAAAATTAAATTAAAAAATTCTCAGGAATTTTAATTTATTAACCAACATTCCTTGAGAACTACCACTCATTGATCCACCCATTATCCCACAGATTACATGAATGTAATTTTATAATAATTTACACATTTCAAGAAAAATATATAATACTACCGTTATACAAATGTTTGTCATGAATTTAAATGTTAAATTATGGGGGAGATTGATTTCATAGAAAAAAGGATGTAATTTTTTGAGACAATATTTCTTCACTATCTTGTTGGATTTTGGGAAGAAGGGACATGTAACTTTTCAATATTTTTATAGTTTACCCCTTTAAAAATTCTATATATATTTATAATGTAAATAAAAAATAAAATGGATTGAGTTTTGGGAGGACATAAATCACCAACTATTGAATAATTACTTTTATCATTCGAAGTTGGGTGGTGGTTTTGAGACATTTAATAAACTATTTTTTTAAAATAAATAAATATTCTAAAAATAGATGCATTACTCATTATTTATGATTATTCTGATCATGGAATTACATAAACATTAGATTTTTTGGGAATTATTTTTATCTTTTAAGATGAGATTATCATTGTTTTTACATTATATATCATGATTAATATGGATAATATAGCCTACTTTTTATCCTTATATTTATATATTAATTTCTTACATTCTTTTAGTATGAGAATTATTTTAAACTATATTTAAATTTCCTCATGAATTTTAGTGATATTTTCCTAAACTAAATGGATAAATTAGATCATTTTAAAATTCATATGTTTGGCTAATGTACTCAATGTATGAGGAAACCATAATACTATTTTTTCAATGAGTGACTTCAGACAAAATTAATTTTTGTGGTAGATCACAACTTGGCTTGTTAATAATGACTTGTAAATACAATTCAATGAAATAGATGAGAAACCCCACCTTTTTCATTCGATTTTCAATGTAATTTTATCTATTGATGAGGTGGATTTGTAACACCCCGCGATTTTATAAGATATATTCTTTTTAATTTATTTCATATCTTTTGTTATACCATACACCATGATTATCTTACACTATACACAACACCGTATTAGCTTGAAGTATACGCAACACTAATCTCGGATAATGTAGCACACAATTTCAAGATTTTTTGATAGTAGTAACTCTATGAAAAATTGAGTGTATATATATATATTCAATGTATAAATAAAACATGGTTGGATTTTGATATAGGATACAATAAATGAGTCTTTCACTACATGCAACCCTGACTTTGCATGCGTTACACGCAATCATGACCTTCCTCGATAGCGTGTGTTGTACGCAATATCGGGTTTCACTAAACAATGATATATTGTTATGAACTAGCCGTTCTAAATAATATTATCTACATTTTGAATTTTGTGACATTATAACTCATCTTACACATTTTATAGAACATCATATGATAACAAAATAATTTTTTCGAGTAAAATAAGTATTTTTTAAAAAATGCAGTTTTTCCATCTTTTGATGGAGCACCTACATTAAATCTATTTTTTGACATGTTTATAAGTTCAATTTGACAAAATAAAATTCTTCCCTGAAATCAGGATATAAAAATTTAATTTCGATAAACTTTTCATATTATTCTGATAACTTTCAGATTTTAATGAACAGTAAAAACACGCTATATTTTAATTAAAAACAACTATTTTCATCATAATATTTATATGGTTAGATTATCTTTTTAATTGGTTTTAAGGTGTAATTAGAATATTTTTATATCATTTAATCCATTTTTTTTCATTTGAATTAATTTCACTTTGAATTTGGACATAAACTAGTGTCGATCTTTTGATAGTTATGGTTTCTTAAAAACATGCAATTTGTTTTGATAATGGGAATTAATTTAAAAATTAATTAATTCCACTTCTATGTTATTAATTTGGATAAATAAACATCATTTTTGAATTAGGAATATCAAATATAGCTTAGGCTTAATTGTTTTTATTTTTTTGATAAACATCAATTTTTGATGAATAGTGAAACCACTTAGTGGTAGTTAAAAACTAACTCTTTCATTTAAATGAAATTTTACCACTTATGTGAATTTAATTTAAAAAATTCAACATACATGGTTGTTATCAAGAAGTAAAATATGGTTCAATAAGATGAAATTAATTTTTGGTGAATAGTAACTTTTGACATTTATTTACGGCGGTTAAAAGTAAATAAGATAATTCATGGTTAAAAGAATATTATAATAATTCAAAATTAGCTTAACACTTGTCCTAAACTTATTGTATTAGTATTGGCCAACCATGTAAATCCTTGGGTCGATTTTGGGACCCCATTGAGCCACTTGGTAGTGATAATGACAATTTGGATTAATTAATTTAATGTAAAGACAAAATTGACATTAAAAAAATATTTAAGAAATTAATTTTTATAAAGGGTTATATAAATAATATTTTTGACTACAAATATTAATTGGAAAGCTAAAAAAATTTCGTACATGGTGGTGTTTGGTTTTATAATTTTTAGACATCAAATAAATTAAAATATTTATGACACAATAATGTTGCAGTATTACATCATTAATAAATGATTCTAATAAATAAGATTATAATGATTAAAATATTATCCAAAACATATATAATTTTTATTTGATGATTTTATTTCGGCCATGAGTCATCTTATATTCATCCTTGATGATTTTTGGACCTTTTGAAACCGAAGATAAGTGTATAATAAAATAATATTTTCACACTTTCCAAAGGTGCCCCTCTCCTCCCTTATAAAAGGAAACCTCCACCCTCTCCTCTTCACAACACTATGATCCTTAATGCTCAGAAAACACGTGAACATTTCTCATATCCACTACCCTAGAAACATTCTAGAGGTTCTGGTCTTCTCAAAAGACCAACTCTAGTCCCATAAGCGGAATCTTAAAGGAGGTGCGTCAAAGAATAGGTAATATCTTCTACCGATTCATTCAAGTTTCTTTCCTCTTTAACATATTCTTTTTTAGTTGTTTCATTATAATGTAATAACATAAGTATTAATAATATAATGATATGTTATTATAAATATAAAACAACCTCATTTCACCTTCTATCCATTCTATGGAAAACAAACTCACCACGCGTGCGTACGTACGAAATATCGGCTCCACGCCGTGGGGTAATCTGTTTTTCCACCACCACCTTACTTGGATGGGTATAATGGTGTAAATAATAACTGTATATGGTTATTATTACATCATACTGATTCTGAGATATTATATCATCCTCTCCAATTATATTCAATAATTATGGGAATGATATCATCACTCGTGCGTACGTACGGACTACCATCTCCATGAACGCGATGAGATTCATTTTTCATGATTAACCATTAAAGTATGATTATAAAGTATATATAATAAATAATCATGATATATATTACATAATAATTATACTGGATTTATTTACATATATGTTTCATTTACTTAAATTCATTCAATTCAATAAGGAAACGAAGATAGCATTCATGCGTACGTACGGCCTACCGTCTCCATTAACGGTGTATTTCATTCCATTTATCGATGTATCATATATATTTATATGATGAATATATATTATATATAAATCATGTTTCAAATTATATAATTAAGTACATTTTGATATAAGTAAAAATATCACGAACAAAAAATCGAAACACGTAAGATAAATGAAACGATTTTACCCAAAACGCTACTTTAACATGGAATTTACAAAAGAACGGGTAATATAAAGTCATAAGTGAACCATATATGATATCATAACAATGAATATTATTATTTAATAATTCAATGAAATTATTTTAATCACTATACAGAATGTTCCGATACATACCAAGCATACCAGACATAAGGTAAGGGATAGTTATTCCAATCTCTTTCCTATCTGATAATGTATATTCGTAAGTATTTACTGGGGTTTTATTTTTCATCCTTGTACATAATAATGTTTTTAATAAGGTCTTAAATATTCTTCCATGTTTGTTTAAATTCATCTTTACCCCTATTTGACATTAAATTTGTGTTATTGAATAAATATTTCTTTTACCATATGTTGTACATTTTGACTTTTCTGTGAAAAGTACGAGGAGAATGTTTTTTTAGCTTATACTGCATGAAAATATTTTTATGGTTTAATAATAGCTTATTTTAATGACTATTACTCTAATAGATTTCATGAATATTTTCAACAAAATCATTTTTTTTAAATTTCATGGAATTTTGGGAAAAGAAAATTATTTTGAAGAAGAAAGGATATTTTCCTCAAGAATTCATTTCAAGTGTTTTATCCAAAACATTTTCCATCTAAGATGAAATTATTTCATATGTTTATGTTTCAACTATAATTTCTCTATGATTTAAATATTTTCACTTTTCTTATGATGAAATGATATCCATTTGTTTTATATGCTTATGTTTCAATTATAATGTCTCTATGATTTAAATGGTTTCACTTTTCTTATGATGAAATGATATCCATTTGTTTTATATGGATTATGAGATGGGTGGGACTAATATATCCCTCCAATATATATGGTTTGTTTTATTTTTTCCATGATTACCCTTACTAAGCCTTTGAGTTCACCATTTATATGTTTTCTTTTCCCCATGATATAAATAACGGTTTTAGGTAAGAAATAAAAGGGAAGATCTTTATGGGAGATGTTGAAGATCATTCACCAAGATTAGAAGATTATGTTCCATGTTTACAAAGACACTAAACTATTACGGTCCATTGGTATCTATTTTTGTTATGTATTCAGTATTTCACAAAATTAATGTAATGTCTATGTACATCATGCTTTGGGCATATACAGTTGGTATCAGAGGAAAATTATGTAGGAATGTATCTAATCCTTGGGAACTCTCACATGTGAGCATTGGACGAAGCATGTATCTCTGCCCAACGGCTTCATGAGGAAATGTATTCCATTGGGGATGGTGGTGTGTCCTACCCAGGGGGTGTAGCCGCCCATGGAGTGCCCTGATAGGTATCAATTTTAGTTCACTTGAAGTAATTCCAGACCTCTACAGCTGGTATCAGAGGAAAGGTTTAGTCAAACTTTGGAAACTATGATGCGAAAACATTAGTGAAATCCCAAGATATATTTCTAAGGTATGTCTAAGGATGTCTTATAAGTATAGGTTATAGTCATAGAATTATGGTAAAAATATTATAATTAAACCTAAGATGTTAGATATTGAAGGTACTCCCCCTTGATTGTGATTTTTTCCTCTCACCCTATTTCTTTTGGGTTATAGAAAATGGCTGGAAACGGGATGATTCACGACAATGTAGGATATGATGGACAATAGAATGATATTATTATTGAGAAACCAAATGAAATTGGATCTATAGGTCCACATATAGTTATTATGCCTAATCATCAATATCATAATATGATCGATAATCTCAACATTTGTAAGTTTACCGACTCATATAATAAGATAAAGAAAGAGTTTCATGATGATCATTGAGGAACGAAAGTTCAATTTCCCTCATATAAATCATGTGGGAAGAGGCATCAGGGAGATTGTTTCAAAGGAACTAGAAGATGCTTTAGGTGTGGAAAAGAAGGAAACAAAGCTAGTAATTGTAAAGGAAAATGTTTTGTTAACACCATGGACAAGGATAATGGTATTTCTAAGACATAAAAAACGGTTAAATATTTTAAATGTGGAATGTACGAGTATTATGCAAACCAATTCCCTAAAGAAAGTATCATGAAGAGAATATTACTGGTCGCATGGGTAGTATGTCGATGATGATGAAGAGACTATAAGTGATATGTGAGATAAAATAATTTTTTAAGATTGGTCAATGGTTTAAGAAGGTAGGGGAATGATTACATGTTTATCAAGAGTAATTTTGAATAAGTAATCTCATGGTACTATAGAATAAAACGAAATCTAACGATTGTTACACTATTGTTTTTCCTTATGTTTTTGAAAGTATATGTTGAATGGTACTGGTAACCATGAAAGGTTATTCATATATTTTCAGAAAGAACCTAATATGTGCATAATGAATGGATAAATAGATAATGAAATGTTTGATAGTATTAATGAGATCATGACTGATATAAGGACAAAGTGGTATCATGGTTTGAGTATAAAGAATTTTTGGGATTTTGGTATGAAGAAAGAGTTACCTTTTGACCGCATTCATGTTTTCACTATGGTTCTATGATAATTTATTTTTCAAGAGAATACATGATTAAGGTATTCACATGTTTGGAATGTGATCAACATGATATATCTTCTGATATATGGGGGATAAATGATGGTATTCACTTTCTTATTATGTGACCTTTCCAGTAATAATTTTCCTTATACTATAAGGTTGGACAAAAGTATTTTGGATAAGCCTAAAGAATGGAATGAATTAGGTTAGAAATAATATAGTATTGTTTATGTCTAGAATATTTTTTCAATATAATTATTGTAATGTCATAGTTTTAGAAAAAATACAACCTGTAGGACTGGAGAAAACCCGTCGTGTCAGACAAGGCTGTGGGAATCAAACCCACAACCAAAGCATGAAAATCCTTTATTTCCTACCACTGGCCTATAGGAAGTCCCTGATTAGTATAAATTAGTTTTAATTTATTAAGTGGTAGGATATATGAAGTATAAGTCCATTTTAGGAACCAAATACGATTAATCCCACTATAGATGGACTTCTGTATATTTAATAACTATTTCTAACCGTTTGTTTGAGAAAAATGGAATGACCTCTCCTTATGTCGCATGATTCGTTAAAACTTCATGGAAGACAAATTCAACTTCATTTCTTTAAGAGATGAAGTTGAAATTTTTCAAGGCACGAACAACAGTGAGATTTTACCAAAATCAAGTATGTTTTTCTTTTAATTAAAAAATTCTTCAACATTAGGGAAATGATCTTGAAAACCAAAAATGTTTTCCTAGTTCTCTCATATCTGATTAATCATATGTTACCTTAGATCATCACAAATTTATGGATTTGTGACTGTAGGATTAATCATATCCATGTCCTCTATCACTCTCCCTCAGAACATGATGATTAGATTTCTCTTCCATATCCATATTTTCACCTAAGTTCTTCTTTGTGGAAACCCATTTATTAGTTAATTTGGGTAACAGTTACATTTCTTACTTTAGTATTTAAAGATAAGTTTTGGTATTCCTTTATATGATGTGGGTTTGTATGAACTAAACTCTCATGTAATAAGCTATTTATAACTCCGATGAATTTAGAGGGAAGAATTCATTTTATGTGGGGTAGAATGTAACACCCCGAAATTTTATAAGATATATTATTTTTAATTTATTTCATATATTCTGTTGTACGCTACACCATTATTTGTTTGTGCTATATGCAATAACATATTAGCTTGCAGTATACGCAACACTAATCTTGGATCGTGTTACACACAATTTCAAGTTTGATTGATAGTAGTTATTATATGAAACATTGAGTGTATATATATATATATTCAATGTATAAATGAATTATGGTTGGATTTTGTTATATGCAACAATAAATTAGTCTTTCACTACACGGAACCCTGACTTGGATTGTGTTACATGCAATTACGTCCTTACTTGATAGTGTGTGTTGTACGCAATACCAGGTTTCACTAGACGACGATATATTTTTATGAACTAGCCGTTATGAATAATAGTATCTACATTTTGAATTTTATGAAATTATAATTCATCTTACACATTTTCTATAACATCATATGAGAAAAAAATACATTTTTCGAGTAAAATAAGAATTTTTCAAAAAATGATGTTTTTCCACCTTTTGATAGAGCACCCAATTTAAATCTAGTTTTTGAAATGTTTATAATTTCAATTTGAAAAAATAAAATTCTTCCTTGAAATGAGGATATAAAAAATTAATTTGGATAAATATTCCATATTATTCTGATAACTTTCAAATTTTAATGAATAGTAAAAACACGCTATATTTTAATTAAAAACAACTGTTTTCATCACAATAATTTATATGGTTAGATTATCTTTTAAATTGGTTTTAAAGTGTAATTAGAATATATTTTTACCATTTAATCTGATGTTGTTCATTATAATTAATTTTACTTTGAATTTGTATATAAACAAGTGTTGATCTTTTGATAGTTATTGTTTCTTAAAAAAATTCTATTTGTTTTGATAACGGGAAATAATTTTATAATTATTTAATACCTCATATATGTTTTGAATTTCTAAAAATAGACATAATTTTTGAATTCGGAATATCTAATATATCTTAGGCTGATTTTTTTTATTTTTCTGAAAAACATCAATTTTTTATGAATAGTGAAACCACATAGTGGTAGTTAAAAAACTGAATCTTTCATTTAAATGAAATTTTACCACTTATGTGAATTTATTTTCAAAAACCTGACAAACATGGTTGTTATCAAGAATTAAAATTTGGTTCAATAAGATGAAAATAATTTTTGGTGAATAGTAACTTTTGACTTTTATTTACTGTGGTTAAAAGTAAATAGGATAATTCAAGGTTAAAAGAATATTATAATAATTTAAAATTACCTTCAAACATGTCCTAACTTTATTGGATGAGTTGTAGCCAACCATGGGAATCATTGGGTCAATTTGGGGACCTCATTGAGCCACTTGGTAGTGATAATAAAAATTTGGATTAATTAATTTAATGTAAAGGCAAAATTGACATTAACAAAAATCTTTTAGTAATTAATATTTACAAAGGGTTGTATAAATAATATTTTCGACTTTAAATATTCATTGGAAAGCTAAAAATATTTCCTACATGTTGGTGTTTTTTTATAGTTTTTATAAATCAAATAAATTAAATTATTTATGACACAATAATGATGCAGTATTTACCTAACTAATAAATGATTTAAATAAATAAGATTATAATGATTAAAATATTATCCTAAACATGTACAATTCGGATTGGATGATATTATTGCAACCATGAGTCATATTATATATATCATTAATGATTTTTGGACCTTTTGAAACCAAAGATAAGTTTATAATAAAATAATATTTTCACACTTTCCAAAGGTGCCCCACTCCTCCCTTATAAAAGGGAACCTCCTACCTCTCCTCCTCACTACACCTTGAGCCTTAAAGATCATCCAAAACATGAACATTAATCTTCTCCACTTCCCTAAAAGCATTCTGGAGGTTCTGGTCTTCTCAAAAAACCATCTCTAGTCCCTTAAGAGGAGTCTTAAAAGATGTGCATCAAAGAATATGTAATCTCTTCTACTGATTCTTTCATGTTTATTTATTCTTCAACTTCTTCTTATTTAGTTGTATAATTATAAAGTAACAACATCAGTATGAATAATATAATGATATGTTATTATGAATATGAAGTATCCCCATTTCACCTTCTATCCATCCTACGGAAAACAAAATCACCGTGCGTGCGTACATACGGAATACCATCTCCGTGTCGTGGTATAATCTGTTTTTCCACCGCCACATTAAATGGATTGGTATAATGGTGTAAAGAATAACTATATATGGTTATTATTACGTCATACTGATTCTTAGATATTATATCATCCACTCCAATTCTATTCAATAATTATGGGAATGATATCATCGCTTGTGCGTACGTACGGACTACCGTCTCCAATAACGTGATGAGATTCATTTTCCATGATTAATCTTTCCAGTATAATTATAAAGTATATATAATAAATAATCATTAAAGATATTAAATAATAATGATACAGGATTTATGTACATATATGTTTCATTTACATAATTCCATTCAATTCAATAAGGAAATGAAAATAGCGTTCATGCGTACGTACGACCTACCGTCTTCATGAACAGTGTATTCCATTCCATTTATCAATCTATCATATATATTTATATGCTGAATATATATTATATAAAAATTATGTTTAACATTCTGGAATTAAGTAAATATGGAAATAATTAATAATATCATGAACAACAAATCAAAAAAGATACGATAAATTAAACGATTTTACCCAAAACACTGCTTTAACATGGAATTTACAAAAGAAAGGGTAATATAAAGTCATAAGTGAACTATATATGATATCATAACAATGAATATAATTTTGTAATAAGTCAATGACATTATTTAAATAATTATAAAGGAGATACTGATACATATGAAGCATATCATACATAAGGTATGGGATAATTATTCCAATCTCGTTCTTATCCAAGATTGTTTATTCGTAAGTACTTACTGGGGTTTTATTTTTTCATCATTTTCCATAAAAATATTACTAATATGGTGTTTAATATTATTCCATGTATGTTTAAAGTTATGTTTACCCCTCTTTTATTTTTTTACTTTGTGTTATGGAAGGAATATCTCTTTTACCATATGTGGTACTTTTTGACTTTTCCTTTAAAAGTACGTGGAGAACATTTTTAACTTATAAGGCATGAACATATTTTTACGGTTTTATAAAACCTTATTTAAATGAATCTTACTCTACTAGATTTCATGGCTATTTTCAACAAAATCCTTTTCTTTTAAAATTGCATGGAATTTTGTTGACAGAAAATGATTTTGAAGATGAAAGGAAATTTTTGTCAAGAATTCATTTCAAGTGTTTTATCAAAACCATTTTCCATCTAAGATGACATTATTTCATATGTGTATGTTTCATGTGTAATGTATCTATTATTTACATGTTTTTACTATTCTTATTATGAAATGATATCCATTTGTTTTATATGGATTATTTTATGATAGGTTGATGTTTATGAAACCCATTTTATTTTTCGGGTTATGATGAATGGTTTATGATTATGTTGTGGCACATGTAAGAATGATTTCATTATGAGTTTGGTGGGACATATATCTCCCTCAGATGCATTGGGAAACTATTTATATATCATGATATAGTCATGGATGGAATGAATATATAATCTGGTTCAGTGATACAGGACTGGAATGAGAAGTGAACTCGATTCAGAAAGAGACTTTGTCCACTAAGATGGTCTTGGCAGCAATGCCTTGGCTACTATGGAAATAATAACATGTCCTTAATGGTTTCTACAATTACATGTTTTATTCCCATGCTATTATATCATGATTATTGTTTCTTTATGATCTATGTCTTATGTACTTCCATGATTTATTTCACAACTAAAGATTTTGATGTTTAAACTTTTTTGTTCATGTTTTTAAGTTCAAATATATATGGTTTGATTTATTTTTTCCATGCTTACCCTTACTAAGAATTTGAGCTCACCCTTTATATGTTTCCTTTTCCCTAGGATATAAATAATGGTTTTAGGTAAAAAAGAAAAGGGAAGATCATTATAGGAGATGTTGAAGATCTTTCACCAAGATTAGAAGATTATGTTCCATGTTTCCAAAGAAACTGAACTATTATCGTCCTTTGGTGGCTATTTTTGTTATCTATTACGTATTCTGAAAAAGTAATGTAATGTCTATGTATGTCATTCTTTGGACCTCTACAGTTTGTATTAGAGTCAAAGGAGGTTGGAATGTATCTGATCCTTGGGAACTCTCACATGTGAGCATTGGACGAAGCATGGCTCTCCGCCCAAGGGTTTCATGTGGAAATGGATGCCACTGGGGATGGTGGTGTGTCCCGCCCTAGGGGTGTAGCCACCCATAGAGTACCCTTCTAGGTATCAATTATATTCCACTAGAAGTAATTCCACACCTCTATAGAATTTATTTTTTATATGTGATCCTTGAAATTCAATTGCCCCATTGTAATTTTTGTATTTCATTGAATTTCAAATTAAATTATCTGTTAAATGGGAATATAATTTAAAATATTTTGTGGATATTTATCCTTATGGAGAAGCATTCCCTATGTATGGTGGATGTGATGAGTTTATATTGTATAAGATAATTTTGTAAATTTTTGTTGATATATGCATAATATTTTAAATTTAGTGTACCCATGTCTTAAAATATAATAATTTTTTTCTATTTTTAATATTTAATGATATTATAGAAAATGAAATAAAATTGTTTAAAATAAATGATTTGGTAGAAAATAGTTAATTATAGAATAAAAAATTTAAAATATTATTAATATTTCTACATTAAAAATTATTTTAAAATTTAAAAGGGATTATATTTTCAACAGTTTATGTGATAAATGATTTTATGGGACTAATACTTTTATTTTAAAATAATAATAATTTATAATAAATTAAAGGAATTATTATTTTCAAACTAAAATTTTACACATTTATAAATTATATTTTATATATTAAACTTAATTTTTTATATATTAACATCAAAAACTATACTTTCATTATTTTTTTCTATTTTTCTAATAAGTTTCAGTTTTTTTGAATTGTGGAAAACTATACATTTTAATTGTAAGATTACTTGTCATCTAAATAATTCACATAGTTAAATTATTTTATAAAATTTGTTGTAAATTATACATAGTTCAATTATACATAAATAAATTAAATTTAGTTCAATATAATCATTTTCACAATGAAATTGAAAATAAAAACACTTCAATCCTTTGAACATTTTATCTTTCAAAACTTGTTGTTTCGTCTCGTCTACCAAATTAATTTATAATTAATTTTTGAAACTAATTTGAATTGAAATTTGAAAAATATAGTCCATAAATTAAATATTAAGGACCAAAATTATTAAATAATTCTCTTTTATTTTTTTTCAAATATAAATAGTAAACACGGTAATTTTCGTTACCACGATATAGGGTAAATCCATTGAAAATATAATAATTAAGTGTAAAAAATATTATAATTTTTTCCAAATTAACAAAAATAATAATAATAATATTTGATTATTATATTTATTCTAGTATAACTCAATGTTTGAATATATGGCCTTTTTTCCTAAATATGTGGCAATGACATTTATAATAGGTTATTTAATTAGTAGAAAAAGTTGTAACAATCAAATTATTAACAATGAAAATATTTATAGTAAGGACTTATACAGAGTCAATGTTATACTATAAATAGTAGTTAACATTTTAAATATTTATCTTTATCATGGTAATTCATTATTATTTTTTAGTTAATAAATAATTACATTAAATTCATTCACAGTATAAGATTAGTTATTTTACTAAAATAAATATCAAATAACTGATATTAAAAATATTAAAATAAATAAATTTTTGGATAATTAATGTAATAAATGAATTTTTAATATGTACAAAGTATTTTAGGTATCTATTAAAATAATAATTATTTTTTCAATGTATTTTATTGAATTTATCTTTTTTATAAGTCAAATTATTGAGTAGTGTTGAAATTGACATTAATGATATTAAAAATAATAATTTATTAAATGTTATAAAATTCATAAAAATTTAAATTCATCCAAATGATTAGAATAATGTTAAAAATTCCATCAATGATTCATTTATGGAATTTTTTATATTTAATAGGTTCTATATTAAACCTCAAAAAGTAAAAATCCCTTTTGTCACTCAAATAATTAACACGGTTAAATAACAATTAAAACAAAATTAAAAGGGTAATATTGTGAAAAAGAATTATAACAAAATCATGGGATTATTTCAACCTATAATCTTCTTATATTCCAAATATAATCCATTCTGATAAATTTTTAATTCAAGTTTAATTTATATTAATTTAAAATTTTTATCGATTCCAAGAGTCCCCCTCCCCTCTCATTTAAAAAGACATTTCTTCATCTCATTAATTAAAATAAAATAATTTTTTTTATAGACCAATAATTTATCATATATCTTCAAATAATCACTTTAAATTAATTATTTATCTTCTTATAGGATGTACACCAACCATATGTGTCTTAAGATGTAAACAAAATTAGATTTTATGATGAAAATCTATTGTTATTAATCATGTATATAAATTTTATTTCGTCTTTCACATCTTTCTGATATACATCACCCATGATAAAAAAAATCTCCAATATCATAAAAATACTTATATGTAATTATGTTATTATCATGACCCAAAACCATCTCCACTTTCATCGAATTGTAAATGAATTTGTCGCTCGTGTGTATGCAGACTATCGCCTCACGAACTGATATAATTCATTTTTATCAACATCTCCCATTACATGATATAATGATAGAATTAAAGTTCATATATGATAATCATGACAATTTATTAATTATTAAATTATAATATAACATTTTATTTCTTACCTTTTCCATACACAGAATAATTATAACATAATTTGTTTGTAAGTGTGAATTAGCACGTCCACGAGGTGTTGTGATTAATTTTTCCTCACCACATAAAATTAATGATATATATAAGTAAATTTTAATATATAATAAGATAAATATTATTATATTATAACTATGGAAAGGTAACATAATTATGACCTTTATTTTATAATGGTCATTTAAAAATGAAAATGTTACTCACGCATACGTACTTCCTTTTTTCTCCACGAATGTAACCTGTAAATTTATAATATTCATAAGTAACATATGTATTTAAATGAAATTTGGTGTATAAAAGTATTTATTATATCATTAATATTATTCTAGATATGATGTACTAATGAAAATGTTTACTATTGAAATTATTCAAAAGTCATTTTTGACTCATGTACCGAATATCATCAAAACATACAAGGTGAACATAACTTTTTATGTAATTATAATAACATGGTAATAAGTGCATAAAATAAATAATAAACCATAAATATTTTTCAATAAAATTAGAAAAATTACATAAGTATATTAATAATTAATATAAAGGAAAAATGTTGCAAATCAATCTCAAGGTAAGTGAATTCTTAACTCAATTCCATTTCCTTAAGTTAACCTTCAAAATCATTACTCTGTCTTCTTAATATTTGTAGTGAAATAAATTATAATTTTCTTATGTATTATTTTTTCTTATTTAATGTGGATTTATAATGAAGACACATAATATATTCATATGTTAATGGTCACATCAATTATATGATATTTTTAAGGTAAATTTTCGTTAAAACACCTTTTTAATGTTACTTATTCAAGGATTTTTAAAAATGTCTTAATAAATTATTTCTTCTTATACATAAAAATTTTAATTTATTATTATTATTATTAAAATTATATAAAATAATTTTTTCCTCATAATATTATGGATTTATTTTTATAGAAAAAAAATTATTTATTAGTGCACGACATTTAAAAAATGTAATGTTATTTAAACATGGAAAATTTTTTCCCATCAAGACTATTTTTATGTATGTTTTATGTTCTAGGATTTTGTAATGGTTCTTCAAAAAATATTATTAGGATGGGTGGTTTCGTTAAAAATTAGGGAGGGTGAGCCCATTATATCTTCATAATGTTTTTGGTAATGAGGTGAATTTAACTAATTACGTTTCTCCTAATATATTATAAGATTATACTTAGATGGTTATTCCAAACATAAAAATGGTATCATTTCCTCTGATTCTATGAGATATACATTATTATAGATAGCTAAAAAATATTTAATTCTGAAATTAAAATAATTACACAAGTTGCCTTTATGATTTAATCTCTCTATGAGGTTTTTTGGAACCATATGATTTCATGAGGTAATATAAAGATCATAGGTTTTATTGGTGAAATGTATAACTTAGTGAACATGAATTCATGGGATTATAGGTATTCAGGTACTAATAGTTTCTTTCATTCGTTTTGTGTCCCTTACTGTGTTTTTTGTGATCAAACATTGTTTTAAAATTTATTTATTAGGGTTTTAATAAATGTTAATAAAAATGATGATGTCATGGATAAAATTTTAAATATTTATCATGAAAAAAATCATGTTTTATTTTAAAGTGATTCACTTTATAGAAAAATATATTATTTGTAGAAGTATCCCCTTTTAATTTTGATGATTATTATGTAGGAGTTTTTCTCAATTCTATAAAAATCTAAATTGGAAATATATTCTAAATTGTAAGAAAGTGAATACTATTTCAAAAACACTAGAATATTTTATTTTTAAGGATGGGTCATTAATGTTGGTATTGAAGGATGGTTTATACATCATTGGATGTTATTATAGTGATAAAAGCCTGCCAATTGAATATTTAACTTAATGGAAAAGTTTAAAAGATGTATATTTTTAAAATTAACTTATTTATTCATTGAAGTTATCTTTTTTATATTCTGTTTCCATATAGGAATTACGGAATCTATAGTGTCAAGGCATGGAGAGGAAATTTCATTCCAAATCAGCATCCCTTGATAGATTTAGTCGATACATATTTTTGATGAGATCAAAATATTTAATTACAGTCATGGTAGAATGAAACACAGTGGAATACAATTAAGATGAAATTTCAAGGAATGTTTTCCAATATTTGGGAGGATTTTAAAGCTTGAATGGTTTTTTCACAGGATATGTTAATATAGAAAAAATATTCCTGAACAATCCACGAATGAGATGATTGATAGCCAGTCCACAATGAGGACTTTAATTTTCAATGATTTGTGTAATTACATTAATTTTTATCTAAAGATACTTACTCAATGTGAAAATAAACATGATCGGTAACAAAAATGTGTTAGAAAATAATTTTCTTATACTACCGTTTGAATTTATACAACTGTTGAAGTGATTGATGCTCCATGAAACATTATATTTTCAGATGTTAGTAATATGTTTTAGGATTTAGACACTCCTTTTGAGGTTTTATGTGATGATATCTTAATGTGATAATGAAATTTTAGGGATATGTGGTTTTTTAGTTTATGATTATGTAAGGATTCAGTTAAATGAGATGTATGCTTTTAATTTTGGACAAGAGTTTTATTGTGTGGATAATAAATAGTTTTTATATGATCAATGATGATTATTGTTATTTTTATGGATGTACATAATAATTTTGGGAATATTATGATGATGAAATTATTCTTATAAAATAGAAATATACCAAGTATGTATATTTACCTTTGTTATCATCTTTTAACGAATTTTATAAACTCTAGTAATATTATTTTGAATAAAAAACATATTAAATTTATGTTTACAACTTAAAAATACATTTTCTTTTAGCACAAAATTAATTCTTTGTTTTTTGATGGTTAAGAATATAATTACTACATTCTCTATGACTCTCTATCAAAACATGATAGTTAGTTTTATCTTCCACATATATATTTTTTTACATGGAAACGTAATTTATTTTATCCAACATGACCTTCATAATTCCCATCCATTATTTATAATTTTATTTTTCATTAATACTTTTTCTGGTTTGAGTTTTCAAAATAACTTTTCATTAGTTTAACCCTGGTAACCAAGCTCGAGTTCAAATTTTCATCACATAATTTTTTTTTGGTGGGGGGGGGGGATGTATGAACCACGATAAGGATATAATAATTATTTTAATATTTATTAATATTTTTGTATTATATTAATATTTTATATATAAATGGGATTCTATGTTTAATAGAATGTGCGATAAATCCTGTTTTCAAATTAAAAAATGTATTTTTTAAATAAGAACGTTTACCAACTTATAATGGAAAAAAGTTTAAAATTTTTTTTTTTGATAATTTTATAAAATTTATTTTAGAAAATTTATTTTAGAAAATTAGAATATCCAAATTTTCATTGGCTATATTTTTTTTGATAAGTTTTATTTTTTGATTAATAGTGAAAAATATTACATTTTAATTGAAATCTGTATTTTCATTTAAAAAATGTATATTTTTAAATTATTTTTGAAATTGTATTTAAATTATAATTAGTTCTATTATACATAATCTATTACAATTTAGATTATTTTAATGAACATCACATTGAAAATGGATATAAACACATTTCAAAATTTGGAATATTTTTACATTAAAAACAAGTTATTTCGCCTGTCCCAAAGGATAAATATTTAATTAATTTTTATAACTATATAGAATCGAATGATTAAAAATTAAATACAAAATTTAGAATTATATGGTTAATGTTTTTTAAAAAACTACCCCTTATATTTTTTTCAAATATGAATACTAAACATTGTAATTTTAGTTAACAAGATAAAGTGTAAATAAGGTAAAAAATTGAATATTATGGGTAAAAATAATAATATAAATATTAAGAAATTACCCAAAAACTTCACCTATTTTTATTTTATGAGAATTATTTTTCAATAAGAACTCATGTATTGAAAATGTTCACTTTTTTATCCATTGTATTTTTTTAATGATAGGTATAATATTTTATTTAAAAAAATACATGGATGTCACAATTATATTCTTAGTAATTAAAATATTTTTAAGGAGGGTTTATCTTGAAAAATATAGGACTAAAATATAAATTTTAAAAATCAAATATTTATCTTTATCATGGTAATTTATTTTTAATTTTTAGGGAAGTCGTTTCCTTAAATTCATTCAAAATAGTGATGTAGTAATTGTATTTCAAATAGAAATATTAATTTTATTAAAAAGGTTGGGGCAGAAGACGCATTTTTTATTATTGAAAATCAAATACATCTTTAACTGTGTAGTGGGGGAACCATTACATAGCCAGAAGTCCTAGTTGTCATTTTTATCCCATTACCTGGCCCGTAGGTCCCAATTTTTGGCCCAAGCCCCATACTATGAAAAATACTGCTACAGTACCACTGCTACAGTATGACATAGTACCGTCGCTGCAATAGTGTTCTATCCCTTCTATTGTGACATGCCGCCTCTACAATGCCTACCATTTTTATAGTGCCACTACTTCTAAATTATGATACAGTATTGCTACAACAACCTATGCCCAATGGGTTTTGAACCCCCAATTTTCATTTATTATTATATTGTCCTTCAATTAATCATATTAAAATATTAATCTTTTTTATAATTAATGTCATATGAATATTTATTATATGATACAGAGATGTTATATATATACTAATAGAGTTTTTTTCAATGATATCCTATTTTGTTAATATTTTGAAAAATTCAAACTAATGAATTGTGTCAACATTTAGCATTATAGATATTTGAAAATAAATAATATTTTATTAAATTATATAAATTTTCAAAAAAAACAATATCATCCAAATAATTGGGAAATGGTTTATAACCTCATCAATGACCCATATTTTATTCACTTGTAATTTAATTGTCACTATATTAACCCTCAAATAGTAAAAAACAATGTTTCAACGGTAACAATTAACGGTGTTAAATACAGTTTGAAACTAATTGATAATTTTAATGATATGAACTAAAATTTATAAAACATATATGATTCATGTATTCTGACCCATAATCATTCTCTAAACAAAATTACACACTTTAGAAAAATTTATTATTAAATAAAAATTCATATTAATTTAATATTTTGAGAAATTCCAATAGATCCCCTTACCTATCATGAAAAATGACTACACTTCCTATATTTTATTCAAATATAAAAACCTATTACATTCATCCAATATCTTCCCAAATAACTTAATATAATCCCTCAAAACATTTAGTTGCTCTTATTTAAGGAATAAAACCACCCTTAGTGGTCTAAAGTTTTCAAGAAAAGTACATTGTCTGAGGAAAATGTAACACTTTTAATAAAGTATTTAATTTTTTTTCTTCTTCCACACATTTCAAATAATATTAAACCAAAATAAAATACGAATTAATCTATCTTAAATATACTGATATGATAATATGTATTTTTCATGACCCATATCCATCTCCACTTCAATCAAATGGGAAAATAATTCATCATCCATGTGTACAACGGACTATCGCCCTGTGAACTAAAATAATTCATTTTCCAGAAACAACTCTCCAAACTGGTTATAATTAAGGATTAAAAGGTAATGAATTATATTAATGACTTATTTATCATTATGTAATGTTAATATGTCATTAATTTTCTTACATTTTGTTAACATTGAAAAATGATAACGTCGTTCGTGTCTATGTGTGAATTATAACCTCAATGGAACTATGTGTGTAAGATCCCAAACCTTTCTAGAGCCATCCTTGGAACATTTTCATGTAAATTTGAGGATTATATGTTATATTATATTTTAGGAGTGTCTTGTAAGGTTTTTGGGTGATTGTTTATGAAAATCTAACAAACAGTGGGTTGTGCATGGTTTTCACACGGTTTGAAAAACTGTATGACTAAACAGTGCCAACCATTCAAACCTAGATAGAGATGCTCGCACAATATGTGCATGTTTTAAAAAATCAAGCTATTAAACCATGTAAAACTTGAAAACCTGGACATAGAGGTCCACATGGTTGGAACACATTTTTCTCTAATTTTGCGCCCCTGCCCAGGAAACTGTGGGCAAAAGATTAATTATCTAAAAATATATTTTAAAACCCACCTGAACCCCTATCACCTCCATATTTATACCTTGGAATAATATTTAAATGGACTAGGTGATCCTAAATCCTTATGAAAGCATTCCAATGTGATTTGAACAATGTTCATTGATATTGAAATCCTGGATTTAAAATTTGTCTCTCTTTCCGATAAGTGGATTTCATACCATTGCTTCACCTGTTCATTCCTCTATCTTTCCATGATCTTTTCAAAGAAGATATCAACTATTTCCACGGATATAAACCTATGAGGTTAAATCTAGATCATATATTATAGATGTAGTTCAACATTTTCATTATCTTGATTCATTTGATCTTAATTTATTTTTTAGGGAATTAGATCTGGATCACGATCAATGACATTGTGCCATTTAAATTTTGGTGATTTTTTTTGGGATAACATCCATTAATAAACTGATGTAGGATGTCTAAATCTAACTCCAAAAGTCGTGGATTTGATATGTTATTGTGAATTTATTTATTTGATTTTTTTCATTGATAGTTGATTTCAAAAATTTGGGTAATTAGGAATGTAGAATTGACTTGTGATTGACATTGTGAGTAATTTACAATGCTATCATAGAACAAATGAAGGAGTTATTTTTTAAATATATATTTATTTTGGATAGTGGTTATGAGTTGAGATATTATAATTGAGATATTTAATTGATTATGTTAAGATAATTAATCAATGAAAATTATTTATGAAATTATATTTTTCTATTGAAGATAATTTACTCTGAGAATTATTTACATTCAATTTTATTGATCAAATATAATTAATTGTAGGAATTAATTATTTAAAGTTGATATATTATATGGATAATTTATTATGAAGAATTGATTATGGAATGATAATTATGTTGATTGATTTATTAATTTATTAATAAACTAATGGGTTATGGTCATAGTCAATTATTGAGTTAAGTAATGGACATTGAAAAGAATAACTAATCCTTGAATTGGTTATGGAATGTTGTGGCTAATTATTGTGAAATAAATAATGATCAAATGGCTGATATTTGTCTTCTTCTATGAACAATGTTCTAGAATTATTTGAAATCTGGACTTGGACATGACAGTCATAACCAATAGTTATCCATGATTGAGATATTGGGGTACTATGAAAGATGAACTACACTGAATGAGATATGGGGTGGTAGGCATGGTGACCGATACTCAATGAGATTTTGGTTTCATGACATGAGGTTCATCGCCAAATGAATGATGTTAATGGTTGATGATTCAAATGGAAAAAATAAATTGAAACTGGGCATAATTTTATGATTAATTATTAAATGACAATGTGATAACTCATTAATTATTCATTGAATTTATTGATTCATAAAACTGCAAATAGTATCATTGGAGTAGACTTGTTTTAGACACTTTTGGTAGTTTCCTTCTATGTTGTGCTCACACCCTATTCAGGCTTCCAGATCAACACTCGAGTAGACTTTTTCAGTGCATGATAGGATAAAGGAAATGCCCTGTCGTAGGATGATGTTTGGGATTGGAGTACGGGATATTGAACTAGAGGTGGTTTTGCACTTTCTTGGGAGTTTTCATATCTTTAATTTTAGTTTAATTGTAGATACTAGACCTTAGAATCTTCATAGAATGTTTTACTGTTCAATTGATTATTGAATTTTTATTGTTTTGAATATCATATGGAATCGTATTGTTCTATTTATATACATTCTTATACACTAGGTTATTGTTGTTTCCTTTAATTGGGGATTTATTATAATAAAATAGGGTATAGTATCCCCATTACTAACTTACCAGAACCTCTCTACTAGTGGCACCATCTGGCATATGGGTAGGTGTGCTTGAGGGCATGTGGCCAACAAGCTCGGGACACCGTTTAGTGACGTCCGGGTTGGGACTTGACAAATTAGTGTTAGAGAAGTTTTATTTTAATTCTTCAACATTTTTATTACTAATTTGGGAGATGAATGCATGATACTGGGAATGGTCATGGCTTGGTAATGAGATACTGCAATGGAGTCGCAAGCTAAGGTACGAGGGAAAATCCGAGTACTCAGTGTGGGAATTTAGTGATTTTAATTTGTTGATACAGTAGGATATTACTTCACCTTGGGTGATATACTTGTGGTGAAGTGTGATTTTTGATTTGATAGTTGTCTAATTTTGATTCGTGGCCATAAGAGGCATGATACGTGCATCTTCATGCATCATTATAGTTACTCAGGGTTGTTGTGACATGAATCATCAAGGCACTCAAAGTAAAAAGGGTTATGGGTAATTGGTTTAACCCGAACAATCTTTCCTTGTTGTGAGATTGAACTAAGGATGAAAAATTAGGATAAATGGATTTCTAATGAGAACCTTGATTATTGAAATAATTTTGATTATTTAATTAATTTTTGAAGTAATTGATTTGAGATAATGTGTTTATCTATTAGTTTAATTAATTAATGAGTATGTATACACCATCATTAACAAATACCTAAGAGTATTATGGTAAGAGTAGTTATAAGGCCTCGGTGTTGACAGTGAGTTGAATAAATGGTGAAAGGACATGTTAAACTTTGATATATTAGTTTCTAGTCTTATGTAAATGTTATAAGGTTGAGTTATACATCCTAAGATATGTGTTTGGATTTGTAGATTTATGCCTCCATGGTGTTTGATGAGGGAGTGATAGAGGGGTGTCGCTTGGAAGAGACATTTAGATAAGGAACATGAGTAACCATTGTTGAATGCTTGGGAGGAAAGGGAACAGTTTTGAGGGAACATTTCTTGTTTCATGATATTCATGGAGAGAGTCCTAGGTTGAGTTCCGAAAAGCACGTCTAAGTTGACAAGGGATTTCAGATGGATCACCCTCATAATTTAATTAGATAGGGTGCACCTATGGCTGATGAATTCATGATTGAATCCATAGAGAAGTTACATGACCATTATAGACTCTAGTTGAGAGGAGGGTCATGTTGTCTTCTTATATGATATGGGGTTTAGAAAAGAACTATATGGAAATTTAGGTATGATCTGGAACGATATATGATATGTTATGGATGGAATTTCTAGAGATGTTATTGGAGTACTTATATCCAGAGATGTTGAGATAAGAGAAGGCTTTGGATTCTATGCATCTGATCAATGGAAGCATGTCTATAATGGATTAGGCAGAAGGTTTCACATTTTTATTGCATTTTTCTCTATCTTTTTCGGTAGATGAGGATTCTTCATTTAAATTATTTCAGGATTGACATAGGTGTGAAATTATACCCTAGGTAAATATCGTTTGGTGGAAGAAATTATCTTAAATGTTAAATCAGGCTCTCATTTCAAATGGGAACCAGATAGAGGTTTCTAGAACTAGATAGGTTGTTGTCTCTAGATGATCAGAGAGTGGGCCTTCTAAGAGAAGGAAGAACCATTATGAGAACCTCAGTTAGGACTGTGGAAAGAAAGGTGGATATCCAAGTGGAACAGTTGGACCACATCTTACTCATGTGATATTCCACCATTGCTGTATGAAAGGAATCTATCATACACATTTTCCTCAACCACTAGAGGGGATCAGGTTATGTGGAATGATGGGGAACCTATAGAAGTTATAGAGGATGTTGATGTAGGATGGTGCTGAGGGAGTATCTACTCAGAGTCAAATCATGGGCATGGGATCCTCTACACTGTATGGGACTCGTAGATAGAACTCTACAGAAGGACCAACTAGAGGTAGTGGATGTGGTGATTTAGCGTATGATCGCATGTATCATTAGGGTTGTTCTACTAATGGGAGTTAGATAAAACAATAGGGAATAGTGGAATTTTTTTTACATGCAGTGAAACCTTTACTAGGGGATAGAAATGCTGGTCCTTCAACAATGATATGTACAATTCTAGTTTAATCTACATTATCTACAGCCTTGTTTGATACTAGTGCCTCTCATTCCATTATATATATAAATTGTGATGATGGTTTGAGCATAGAGGAGGAGTCTATAAGAGGGGTGAATAATATTGATACATAGTTGGGATTATTTTTTAGGGATATCTGTTAATGCATGGAATGTTCTATAGATAACAGAGACTGTAATTTTAGTTGCGATATATATGTCCTTGATATAATGAGAATGGACCTGATTATGGGTATGTACTGGATAGTCACATACCAAGCCCAAATATATTATTACCACATTTGAGTGACCTTTACAGATCCTATGGGTGACAAGAACGTTCATTATGGAGAATGTGATATTCGTGCAGGATGATATGGACCAATTACTCAGCAACTGGGAGAGCTCACAGACCAAGTTGCTAGTATTTTTCTTGATGATGTGAGTTGTAGGAAATAAGTCCATCCAAATGTAGTACAACTATTTTAGGATGTCTTTCCTGAATAAATTATAGTGTTTCAAAATGAGGGAGAAGTGGAATTAACTATTGAGATCATGTCTGATGCTGAGCCGATATCTATTCCACATAACATAATGGCATCGACTGAGAATTAAGAGCTCAAATAGTAGTTAGAAAACTTGGAGGATAAACTGTTTATCCGTCCATGTATTTCACATTAGGGATCACCAGTTTTGTTTGAAAAGGATACCGACAGGAGTTAGACATGTGCGTCGATTACAAGAAGTGGAATAAAATGGGCTGGAAGAACTGATATCCTCTTCCACACTTCAATTATTAATTTGAACATCTAAAGAGGTCTTGGTTGTTCTCAAAGACTTATCTAAGATAAATGAATCATCAAGTGATTGTTCATACCTCTGATATACCATGAAATTATTTCAAAAGTAGGTATGGGCTTTATAAGTTTGTTTTAATGTCATTTGGGTTAAAAAATTCTCTATTTTTATTTATAGGCTTTATAAATAGGATATTTCCTTCATAAATATAATAGTTTGATGTGTTGTTTGAGGAATACATCATGGTGTATTCTATGACTCGTGAAGATTATACCCAACATATTGACATCATCTTAGGTAAACTGATTGATCATCATATATATGCATAGATATATAAATTTCAGTATGGTATTGATAGGGTACACTTTTGGGGGCATATAATATTGGACGCAGGTGTGGTAGTGGACCTGGAAAAATTTCAAGTAGTGATTTCTTTGGGGCATCCCAATAATGTATTTAATAACCAATGTTTTTTTGGGATCATGTGTTTATAAAAGGAGGATCATTAAGGGATTTTACCTATTGGAATCAAGGATTTTATGTTCAATAAATAAAGTGACAAACATTGATTGGACATAAGCATGTGAGAATGCGTTTCAAGATTTGAAGAAGTGTATAATGTTGACCCATATTTTGATCTTATGTGAGTCATTTGAGGAGTAAATGGTGACTTGTGATGATTTTACTATCATTCTTGTAGATGTGATGATGCATGGGGATAGAGTTGTTGCTTATGGGTCTCAGGAGATAATTCCATGTGAATGGAATTAGCCAATGCATGACCTCAACTTGGCTGTAGTCGTTTATGCACTTATTTTTGGAGACACTATCATTTGGGTTAAAATTTTACAATTTTTATAGATCACAAAATCATGAAGTATATTTTTTCACAGTGAAACATGAATCTTTAAAAGTGAAGATGGGTAGAGTATATGTTGTATTTTGATTTTGAAAAGGCATATTTACCAGGAAGGGGAATAGTGTGGTAGATTCCATGATCTGGATAACTAAAACCCAGTTTGTATATGAGTCGAGTGCATAATTGAACATGATGTCCTTTCTAGAAAAAAACTCATGTGGTAATTAATGAGATTCAGGAGAGGATGACACTGGAATCAATAGTAGTTGAATCTCCACTCTTGAGAATGATTAGGGAAATTAATTATGAGTATCTGGAGTGTTTATTCATAAGGGTTAGTGTTGAAGGTGGAGAGACACATTCATATTAGATAATAGATGAGTATGAGATCATTTATATGAAAAAGGTTTGTTTTGCCTATGTGTGTGCGAGAGGAACCCATGCTTAATTTTCATGCCTCAAAGTGGGCGGTACGCCCTGGGGTGAGAAAAATGGACCATGACATAAGACAAGGGTTTTGGGGGCCAGACATGAAAACAGATATAGAAGTTATTTTAAGAAGACATTTCACCTGTAAATAGGTAAAGTCATAACATCAATGACTTAGAGGCTTGTTGTGGTCGTTGCCAAATCCAGAATGGAAGTGGTATAATGTGAAAATAGATTTTGTGGTAGAAAATCTAATGACACTTTGGAATAATGATGTTATTTGGGTGGTTATGGATCCCCTAACTATGGTAGTACATTTCAATCCTATCATATAAAAATTTACATAAGAAAATTTGGGAGAAATGTATGTTTAATAGACTGATCGTTCGCATGGGGTTCAACAGACTATAGTTTCATATCATGATTTTCTCTTTACAACATGAATCTGAGAGGGTTTACATAATGTTTTTGGTACACGGTTTCTGTTAATTACAACCTTCCACCCACAAAAAGATGTCTTGTCAGGGAATACCATACATGTGTTAGGGGAAATGCTATGAGAATGTGTTCTTGAAATTGTTGGTTTTTTGGAGAAGCACATGGCTTTATTGGAGTTCCCTTATGACATCAGTTTTCAGGAAACTATACATATGGAACCATATGATTCACATTATTGTATACCTTATAGATCACTGCTATATTGGTTAGAGTTTGGTGAGTCAGAGCTATTGGGACTAAGTCTCATATAGGAGACATTGTAGCAGGATCAGTTGATATGGAAATGTATTCCTATGGTTCAGAGTAAGAAGAAGTCTTTTACCAACACATGGATATAACCCCTAGTGTTTTAAAAGGGAGATCGCATATTCCTTAGGGTGTCTCCTAGATTGGGTCACCACATGATACAGTGGAAGGGTATGTTAGAGCCTGGTTTTGTCAGACTGTTTGTGTTATTTGAGAGAATCTGGCCAGGGGCGTAACGATTAGCCCTTCCACAAACATCTGGTGTTATGAATGATGTTTTTCTTGTTTTAAAACTATATAGGTTTCACCCAAACCCTTCCCGTGTGATTTTTTGGAAGAAGCATACGTCAATATTGATGCGTCAATTGAGGAGCATCAGATACACTTGTTGGGTCGCAGTGATAAAGTTTTGTGGGGAAATATTGTGACATTAGTTCATGTGTTATGGAAACATGAATCTGTTCAGGTGTAATTATGGGAACAGGAAGCATACATGAGGTCTTAATGGCCAATTATTTTTTCATAAAAATAATAGAGAAGTTTGGTAGTGAAGATCATGGATGATTTTTTATAAGGTGGGGAGATTGTAAGATCCCACCCATTTCAGGAGTCATCTCAGGCACGTTTTTATGTATTTTTTGTATTTTTACGTACCATTGTTTTGGATTTGTGCCTTCCGGAATTTTTGGGTGAATTTTTAGGAAAATGTAATTAAGAGTAGGGTGTGCAGGGATTGTTCATGGTTTTACAAATCATACGACTAAACTGTGAAAACCTAGAAATAGGGGTCATCATAGCTCGCACAAGGTTTTCCTTAAGTGTGCGCCCCTGCCCAAGAAAATGTGCCTATAGAATTAATTTTCCAAAAATCAATTTTAAAAACCATATGAACCCCTATAACTACCATATTTCGACCTTGTATTAGGATTGAAAAAATATAGCGATCCTAGACCGTTCCAAAGGGATTCCATCGTTATTTCATCAATGTTCCTTGAGATTGAAATCTCTAATTGAAGATCCACTCTCTTTGCAATAAGTGGATTTTATCCAGTTGCTACTCTTGTTCATTCCACTATCATACCTTGATCTTATCATAGTATATCTCCATTGTTTACATTCATATAATGTTATGTGTTGAGATATAGTTCTACATTTTTTGATATAGATATAGATTTTCAATATCAATATGCCTTTGATATTAATTTTTGGTTTAGGGATTTGGATCCAGTGCGTGATCAATAATGTTTTTCTGGTCACATTTTGTGGATTTCCATTCTGATAAAATTCATCAATAAATTGAGGTATGTGGTCTAAATAGAACTACTATTGTCTTGGATTTGATATTTGAATATCTATTTATGGATTTTATAGCTTCCCTTGATAATTGATAACCAAAATTTGAGTAATTTGGAATATGGAATTGAATTTCGATTGCCTTAGTCATTAATTGAAAATGGAATCACAGAGCAACAAAGGGGGGTTTCCCAAATAGTTATTTGTTTTGGAGAATGGTTATTGGTTGAAATATTGTAATTTTGATGTTGAATTGAATTTTTTAAGTTAATTATATGAGGGAAATTAATTATGAAATGATATTTGGCTATGTAAGATAATAAATTGTGATAATTAATTATGTTCCATGATGTTGATCAAAGATAATTAATATTGAGAATTAATTATTAAATGTTTTGATTTGATATGGATAATTGATTTTGAATAATTTATTATTGTAGGACAATTTTATTGATTGATTAATTATTTGATTAATTAATTAATGGCTTATGTGCTTAGTGAATTGTTTATTTGACTAACATACATTGAAATGTTTAACTAATCATTAAATTAGTAATGGAATGATGTAGATAATTATTTTGGTTTAATGAGTGATTAAATGGTTCAGATTTTTGTGGTTCTAGAAATGTAATTCTAGACCGATTAGAAATGGGGACTTAGACATGGTGTTCCACCCAAATAGTTATCCAAACATGAGATGTTGGGGTGCTAGGCAGGACGACCTACACTGAATGAGATATAGAGTGGTAGTAATGGATACCTATACTCAATGATATTTTGTGTGCATGACATGATGTTAAACACAAAATTAATGATAATAATGATTGATAGTTCAAATGAAAAACATTAATTTAAACTTAGCCTGATGATATGCTTAAATATTTTTACGACAACGTGATAATTACACAATTATGCATTATATTTATTTCTTAAAAAATCTTTATACACTATCTTATGACTACATGTGTTTTAGAAACCATTGGTGGTGGCCTAATAATTTGTGCTCACTATCGATTTGGGATGTCTAATCAACATCCATGTAGGTATTGTTATAGCATGATAAGATATGTGTAATGCACTGGGATATGTTTCTATTTGGTATTGAATCATGGGATAGGGATCAAGACGTGGTTCAAGAACCTCTTGGGAGTTATAGGATCATTAAATTTAGTTGCATTTTGGACACTTGAAATACTCATTTTCAAAGTGGTTTGTACCATTCATTTGAGTATTGTATTTTCTTTCTATGAATAACATATGATATGGTATTTTTAGGGTTATTTATTTGATTCCAACCATTGTTTTTCTTTTTTTCTTCAATGAATTTTTTTATTCTGATGAAATATGGTATAGTCTTTCCAAGACTGACTTACCAGACCCTCGCTGCTAGTCGACACCCTCTGGCATAAGGGGAGGATTTCCTGAGTGCATGTTGACAACTGGCTCAGGGAACCATTTAGTAGATCCTCAGTCATGACGTTGCAATGTGATTCATTATTCATCACCGCATCACATAAACAATATGTCAAAAAATATTTAAAAACATAAGATGATACATATGATATTATTATCATTATGTAAGTATAAAATGTTATTACCTTTGTTCCATAATTATCATTAAAAAATTAAAATGTTACTCTTGCGTACATATGTCATATTGTTTTCCCCACTCGATAAAATAACCTGAGATGTTGGTGGGTGAATTTGGGTATGAAATATTAAAACAAATTCCCCTTTTCATCATAACTCATTATATAAAATAACTCTCTTCTTCCTATTTCCCACATTAATGTATTAAAATAAATTATTGCATGCACATGACACACCAATTTTACTTCATTCACCCTCACTGGTCTACATCAAAGATGAATACAATGAAAATGTTCCAATGTACCAAATAAACTAAAAGTGAAATTTTGATTAAAAATATTTCAGAAGACTCATTCTACCTCCTGGTTAAAAATAAATCACAAAATGAATTCTCACTGCCCTCTCAACAGATGTGTTCTTACTACCTCTTCAGAAAATTCCCATTTGATCCCTTTAATCATTATAGTTTTCACCACATTTAGTGTATCATTATGTTTCAATTTAATAGAAATGAAGAATTAAAATTTACCATATATTTACTAGGAACTAACTTTTTAACACTCTTCATTATGCGCACTACCATCATAATACTCTCTTTTTTAAAAATAATTTATCCTTCACGATCCTCCTTCTTTTGAGAAGTTCAAACAAACCTTCAAGAAGAAACCAACCTTCACGAAGATCCCAAATTTCCGTCTTATTTCTATCAACATCACAAATTCCAACACATTAATGATTCTTAAAACATTTAGTTAGCTATAATATCGTTCACAATGTTGCTTTCTATGACAACCTTCGGTAACTAAATTCGTGATCCTAGATAATTTGAATTTTCATTGATCTTCCCTCTATTTATTGAAGGGGGTATGACATACTTATAGGCGTTTCTACCCATTCCAAAACCATTCGGACCATGATATAAATTTTTAGGACCTCCCAATTTTCCACCATGATGCTCCCCTTTTAATGAATCTCTATTAATATTTATTGTTTCCAATTCTTTTTATAATCACAAATAGTTTTGTCAAACAATTGTGTTTTTGTGATGCTCCCCTGAAAATGCTCATCATCATCGTCTTGGATATTTTTCGACATACAATGTAAATAATATATCAATATTCCACAACATAAATTGGAAACCCTCACTTTCAACAAACATAAAAAATCCAAAAAAATCATTGATACCTCGAGGGGTTGTTTCCAAACACCTACCATCTCTGTAATTCTAATGTAGTTTAGTTTTATATCCAAATATAAAGGATGGGTTGAAAATAATAATTGGTCTATATGTGTGATTATTTTTTGAATAAATATATTCTTGATAGGGTTTACTAATGAACAATTTGGTGACACAAATCATTCCAAATTCATTCTAGACTCAGGTACCGAATATAATCCAAACATGAAGCATAAACATAAATATTTAAGTAATTTTTTAACATGGTAATAAGTTTTAATAAATGGGTAAAAATGTAAAAGGATAAGAAATGATTACATAATTAACATAAATAAATAATTTTGGGAGATAAATTCATTACGTGACAAATCTTAATTGTGGTATGGGAAATCTTAACTAAATTCTCATTAATTGAGATGAGCTTATTATTTTTTATTAGGTTATGCTAATATTATAGGTAATTAATATTTGGAATATATTATATAGTATTTCCCCTAATTTTATGATTATTCATAGAAAGAAATATAATAAATTAACTTTATTAATTCTCAAGTCAATGATATTAATTTTGATGGGACATTCTTTTAAACCCACTTGTAATGATACACATTAAACTATTTTGTATAAAAAGTCTGTGAAATTTTTTTTATCTTATATAAAATTAATGTATTTTTTATATATCATGATGACTTAATGTTTATAAGATTCAATTACATGTTTTTAATTTTAATTTAAAATATATTTTTTTCATTTATGAATTCATGGATTTTTTAAAATGAAAAGTTATTTTGAAATAGAAAATTGATTCTCATCAAGACTGTTTATGTCAAACATGTGGTATGTGTTAAGATTATTTTATGGGTTTGGGGAATTTTCTATAAGGATGGTTGGTTTCATTGAAAAGGTTTGGTGGGTAATAACATTATATCTCTCCAATTAATTTGAAAGTGAGACAAAAATAAACAATTAGTATTCAATTAAGCGTATATAAGAATATAATGTGATAGTTATTCCAAATGTAACCATGATGGATATCCCTTATGTAGCTATGGGAACTAAAATATGAAAGAAAGATACAAAATATCTTTTTGTGTTATAAGTGTTATTCCACAAGTTTACTTTATTATTTATGATTTCTTTGTATTTTATATGAAATATATGCATTCATAAGGTAAGTAAAATATATTATTATTTATGGGTGAAAATCCTAACATTGTGAAAATATTTTCATCGGTGTATTATGTTTCATGGGATAATTGTTTATTTATTCATATTGTGTTTTTTACACTCATCCCATGTTTGGAATTTTTTTCAGGGATTATGGGAGAGTAATAAAATGGAATAGGTCATGTTGAAAATTGTGAAGATTTATCACGAAAAAGCATGTTTTTGTGTAAATACATCTGTTTTATATAAATAAATTGATATTTTATAGATTAGACCACTTTTAATATAACCTATTATTATTTATGTGATTTCTTTTATTCACTAATACTCTAAAATAATAACATTATCATAATTGTAAAATATGAAATCAAGAATAAAAGTACTAGAATATGTAATTTTTAATGCATGGTACGTGATGTTTATCGTTATTTATTTTCATTAATACTTTTTTGTTTCAAATGATGGGGATATGGTAATAAAATATGGACAGAACACACATTCACTGGATCCAAGTATGTAATCCTTATAAGTAATCTGTAATGGATGATCATCCAAGTAAGCCATGGGGAAGGCCCACATAAGGGGTAGATGAAAGTTGGGGAATGCACAATTTCCCATTCATACATAAGTTGGTACAATGCCCTCAAAACACGCGCTTGTCTCAATTGGACCACTTGGTTTCAGTGTGATCAATGCAATATCCCATCCTTATATTTAAATTTTGAGCAGTGTATGCGATCAACTCATTTATTAAGAGTAGGATATCTATTTCTGTATCGATGTGGTATATGTCTGTGCACCGCTACTATTCATCACATAAAAAAAATATTCCATACTTTCCATTGTTATTTTTTCATCAATCCCATTACATTAGTCTATTTCCTTGATAGTGTACCATATACCACTAGAAACCACCAAAGCATGCCATTGGAAAATGCCACTGCTTCTACATGGAAATATCAAGATCCAGAAAGATGCCTCGTCGAGGCCTATAACCACTATATATCACCTTAGATTCTTGAGATGACCAAAATAGAGACCTTAATTAAATAATAAGAATCCATTTAAAGAAAGTGATTGATAATATCACCATCACCACATTTTCTAGACCCACTACAATGAATCCAGGTCTATATGGCGTAGTGGAATTGGGATCCCAAACTGAAGAAGAAGTCGCTATGTTGTCAACCATAACCTTACCCAATAGCCATGGTTGGACCAATGATAGAATGTTGATTTAAATTCATTAATACCATTGAAAAATATCCCGGATCTGCCTAACGATAATGAAAAAACTATTTTATGGAGTGTTATGCTCATCTAGGGATCCATGTAGCTAGAAATGTGTAGTATAAGGCTTCCCCATCATGGAACACATTGAACCATAGACATAAAATAAATTTGATAAATGAATAAAAAAAAATGCACTATGTTTATCTTACTATGACATGGGGGTGAAAATTGGTAGTATCTTATAAATAAATGTAGATAGGTTGTTACTATGGATGAACTAGTTGTAATATGGCCCTGAATACAATTTATTTTCAACATTGTGGCCACTAAAATCATGTTGTGGGGTTTATATATAAAAATTATCATAACCACATCCATTCATGTTATTTATGGGTTGCATTTGGGTCTCAAGTATTATTAAATATAACAACATGGTGGGTTTTTTTCAAATTGAAAGAGTTATATACCATAAAAATAGTTATTTAGAATCCTACCAAATGAATTGGAACTACAACAACTAGCTAAGAGTGAGAAAAAGAAGGGTGATAATACCTATATAAAATTAGAAGGAACTAATCGGTTAAGAACAATATATTATAGTGAAGAAGAAAATTTAAAATTTCAAAAATGGAGAAACATATCTCTGGAGAATAAACATTGGGTTTAAACATATAAATATATGATTTTTTGTGTAAAAAATGAGTGTCCCAAACCTAATCAGAATCCAACATTAAAATTCACCAGCACTAGGAAGTGGTTTAGTTTCAAATATAGGAGTACATTTCATTGATATATACATGACATCCGATGTGAGAGTGGGGGAAATCATTCATCAACAACAACTATGCTACTAAAATTGGGATTTTTTTTGTTTTTATCTTTTCTCAATTGTAATTATGAATTCATGTGTTATTTGAAAATGTAAAAAAATGCATCCCATAATTTAAACTTCCCCATTATTTTAGAACTAAATATTTTCCTCTTCATCAAAATTAAATATAATCTATATTAATTGACATATTAATTATTGATTTATATTGTCTTGTGGGAAAAGAAAGTTTGATTAAAAGCATAACTCTGTAAATCAATTTAATGTCATGTGTAATTAAGTAAAATCAAATCCAATATGTTCATATTAAAAAATATAATATTTATAGGATGAACTTCAAGATGATAAATGGAAGTGGGCCTTAAAAATTCAAAAGAAATTTCCCCTTCTATTCATAGACTAGTCACTGTAACAGCCCGAGATTTTATGAAAAATATTCTTTTTAATTTTCATAATGTCTTGTGTTGTACGCTACACCAAAAGGAGCTTGCACAAGACGCATCCTTGACTTGCCTTGCATTACACGCAATCGCGGCCTTCCTCGATAGCGTGTGTAATACGCAATACCGAGTTTCACTAAACAACGATATGATATTAAAATATTATTAAAACTAGCCGTTATGAATAGTAATAACCACTTTTTAAAATTCTGTAAATCTTATTTTTCAAAATGAACTTCATATTTGGATTCGGAGTATCGAATTTAGCCTAAGGTGAAATTTTGGTACTTTTCGGATAACTTTCATATTCTAATGAATAGTGAAAATCACTAAATTATAATTAAAAACAACTTTTTTAATCGAAATAATTAAAAGTGATAAATTATTAATTTGAGTGGTTTTAAAGTATATTTAGAATATATTTTTACAATTTAATACAATGTTGGTCATTGGTTGTAATTTCACATTTAAACAAGACATAATCAAGTGTCAATCTTTTGATATATATTGTTTCCTAAAAACACGCTGTTTATTTTAACAGCGGGATTTAATTATAAAATTAATTAATGCAACTTCTATGTTATGAATTTGGTAAAATAGATTTCATTTTTGAATTCGTAATATGAAATATAGATTAGGAAGAAATTTTGGCATTGTTCTGAAAAACATCAATTTTTGATGAATAGTGAAACTACTAAGTGGTAGTTAAAAAAAACTGAATTTTTCATAAAACTTAATTTTTCCGCTTCTGTGAATGGAATTTCGAAAATCCGAGAGACACGGTTAATATCAAGGACTAAAATGTGGTTCAATGAGATGAAAATAATTTTTTGGTGAATAGTAACTTTTTACTTTTTTACCGCGGTTAATAGTAAATAGGGTAACTAAGGGTAAATATGATATTACTATTACCCTAACACATGTCCTAATTCTATTGGACAAGTTTAATTCGACCAAAAACAATCTTAGGAATAAAATATGACCATTTAGGCCCACTTGGATTAGATTAGGACATTTATTATTAATTTATTTAAAGAAGGGTTAAAATAGTTAAAATCAAAGTTTAATAAGTAAATCATTTTTAATATGGGGTTATACATAAGATAAATTCGATTGTAAATATTCATTAGAAAGCTAAAAAGATTTCCTACATGATGGTATTTTATTTGTAATTTTTAGACATCAAATAATTTAATTTATTTATGACACAACGATGATGCAGTAATTATCTTATTAATGAAATATTGACATAATTGATGTTATAAACACCAAAATAAATGTAATTTGAGATTTTTTATGAATTCCACTAATTTTCTAGGTTACTATGATATATTAATGTTGATTTAATCAACTTGGTTCGAACATTTAATTCTGTTATGACTTTCACAAAAATCATATATCAAATAGTGTCAAAATTGACACAAAATAGTTTTTAAATCAAATATTATATTATTAATTGTTATTGTATTCCTAAAAATCTAAGGTTCGGCCAAATGACTTAGATAAGGATATATATATTAATAATAAATAATGTGGGGTTCGTTTGGCATGTTATAGTAAGTGTATTAACCATATAGTGAAAGAAAACAAAAAGACATGGTAAAAGTTAAATTATTTAACTTAGAGTTAAATCTAATTGATAAGGTTACAATAATATCCTAAACTTGTCTAAATTATATTGGTTGATAGGATTTCGACCCATACCCACTTTATATTCTAAATAAGACCCTTTGGAACCATTATAAACCGATTTTGACTTTAATATAAAATAATATTTTGAGATATTCCTAAGGTGCCCCTCTCCTCCCCTATAAAAGGACACCTCCTCCCCCTCCTCCTCACACCAATTTGAGCACTCAAGCTCGGCCAACCCCTGCCAATTTATCCTCTACACTTCCCTAGCAACATCCTAGAGGTTCTGGTCTTCCTCAAAGACCAATTTTAGTGCCCTAAGAGGAGGTCTCAAAGAGGCACTTCAAAGAAGAGGTAATTACCGTTACCAATTCTTTCATCTTTATTTCTTCTTTCACTTCTTCTTCTTAGGTTGTTTCATTATGAAGTAATAACATCAGTATCACTCATATACTGATATGTTATTATAATTATGAAACAACCCTATTTCACCATCTATCCATCCTACGGAAAAAGAAATCACCGCGCGTGCGTACGTACGGAATACCGTCTCCACGCCGTGGTGTAATCTATTTTCCACCACCACCTTACATGGATAGGTATAATGGTGTAAAGAATAACTATGCATAGTTATTACAACATCATATTGATTCTGATATATTGTATAATCCACTCCACTCCAATTCAATATTTATAGAAATGATATCATCGCTCGTGCGTACGTACGGAATACCGTCTCCACGACACGATGAGATTCATTCTCCATGTTAACCATTTAAGAATGATTATAATGTATATATAAGAAATAATAATGAAATATATGACATTATAAAGCTACTGGATTTATGTATATATATACATATGTATGTCATCTACTTACTTCCATTTCAAGACAATAAGGAAAGGAAAACAACGTTCATGCGTACGTACGGACTACCGTCTCCATGAACGGTGTTTTTCATTTTATTTATCTACCTATTATATATATATATATATACTGAATATATATGATATATAAATCATATTTTATATTCTGGAAGTAAGTAAATCATGATATAAGTAATAATGATGTCAAGAACAACAAGTCAAAACACCTACGATAAATGAAACGATTTTACCCAAAACGCTTCTTTAACATGGAATTTACAAAAGAACGGGTAATATAATGTCATAAGTGAACCATATATGATATAATAACAATGAATATTATTCTGTAATAAGTCAATAACATGATTTAAATCATTATACAGGAGGTTCGGACACTTACAATGCAAGTCGGACCTAAGGTAAGGGAAATATAACAATCTCATTTTTATCCGAGATTGTTTATTCGTAAGTATTTACTGGGGTGTATTTTATCATCCACATCCATGTTCCCTCAATATGTAATATTTTTTCCATCCACTTGCAATGGTTTAAATCCAATTTTACCCTTCGGTGAGTTTTTAGTAAAGAATATGAAAGGAATCTTTTGTCGTTTTTCCGTACGAGGTACTTTTTTTACTTTTCCGACAAAAGTACGAAGAATGTTTTTTTTAACTTATATGGCACGAACGGATTTCTACTGTTTTATAAAGCCTTATTTTAATGAAGCTTCCTCTAAAAGATTTCATGACTATTTTCAATAAAATCTCTTTCTTTTAAAATTGCATGATGTTTTGTGAAAAGAAATTGATTTTGAAGAAGAAAGGATATTTTCCTCAAGAATTCAATTCAAGTGATTTATCAAAATTATTTTCCATATAAGATAATAAAGGGTTCTGTTTCTATCCATATTTTTACATTGATTTGACTATGTTGTGATGGAATTATGTTTATGAATTCCTTTATCTTATATGAATGGTTTTATGATGTCATGTTGTTTAAGAATCCCATTTTTATTACATGGGTTATGCAATGATGTATGATTTATGATTTTGTGGCACACATAAGAAAGGATTCATTAAGAGATGGGTGGGACCTATATCTCCCTCCAATGCATTGGGTAAAGATTTCATATCTCATGAGATAGACATGGCTGGAATGGTAGGTTATACCGGTTCAGTGAAACAGGACTGAAACGAGGATTACTCGATTCAGAAAGGGACTTTGTCCACTAAGATAGTCTTGGAAATGAGTCTTGACTAACAAGAAATGATTCTCTATGATTATGTGTGTATGCCACAATGAGTAATGTTTTAAGTAAGGGTTTCATTTTCACTACTATGATTTATCCCATGTTATGAAATTATGCTCTCTTTTGCAGGTTAAGATTTCCAAAAATGTTACGTTCTTATGAAAATTATGTGATTGATATTTCTTTTGTTTACCCTTACTGAGCATTTGAGCTCACCCTTTTATGTTTTCTTTTCCCCAGGATATAAAGAAAGGTTTTAGGTAAAAAAAAAAGAAGATCTTTGTGGGAGATTTTGAAGATCTTTCACCAGGATTAGAAGATTACGTTCCGAGTTTCCAAAGACACTAAACTATTACGATCCTTGTGTGTGTATTTTTGTTATGTACTAAGTATTCCGCAAATGTAATGTAATGTCCATGTACGTCAAGATACGGGTCTCTACAGTTGGTATCAGAGGAAAGGTTTATTCAACCTTTGGAAACTAGGATGCGAAAATGTTAGTGAGATCCCTAGAGATATTTCTAAGGTATGTCTAGTTATGTCTCTAAAGTTAAGTATACGTATAGGTTATAGTCCTAGAATTGCGCTAACGATCTTCAAATTTAACCTAAGATGTTAGATATTGAGGGTACTAACCCTTTATTATGTTGTTTTCCCTAGCATGATTTTTGCCTCTCACACAATTCTTTTGGGGTTTTAGACGATGGTTGGAACCCGAAGGAACCGTGTTAATGCGGAATGTGATGGGCAATGCAATGATTGTACCCATGAGCAACCAAACGATATAGGAGCTGGAATGCAAAATCTTGTAGCCATGCTCACACAACTTTCTCAAGCTATGAATCATGCAGGACTTCCAAACGAGCAAAGGAAGGAGCAACATTCTGTTGAATCCTTCATGAGGCAGCGTCCACCTTCTTTCAGTGGGTCTACTTATCCATTAGTTGCTGAACAATGGATCAGTACTACTGAAAAGATATTTTCAGTTCTTCAATGTTCTGAACATGATAAACTCATCTTAGCAGTATATCGTTTGGAAGGAGATGCTGATCAATGGTGGAATCTTATTAAGAATACAAGGCAAAGGGATGAAATTGAGTCTATGGAATGGGACGAGTTCAAGAACTTATTTTTCAATAAGTACTTCCCTCGTATTCTTCGAACAAAGATGGAGAAAGAGTTTCTTGAACTGAAGCAAAGGGACGATGAATCTGTTGGTACCTATGAAGCAAATTTTACAAGACTTGCAAGGTATGCTTCTGGAATTATCATCCAACCTGAAAGTAAAGTTGATCGATTTTTCAGTGGCTTAAAACCAAGTCTTCGAAGGGCATTAGCTATAAGAGACTTCAGTAGCTATGAAGAAATTGTGCGTTGTGCTATCAAGGTAGAAATGGAAGTTGGTGTTACATATCCATCTCATGGTTTTGACAAGAAACGAAAGATGGAGTTCAAGGAGAAATCTCAGAATAATGGTGAAAAGAAGATGAATGTTTCCTTATGCACAAAGTGTGGAAAGAAGCATGGTGGAGATTGTCTAAAAGGGACTAGAAAATGTTTTAAGTGTGGAAAAGAAGGTCATCGAGCAGCTGAGTGTCGATGTAATGGAAAAAGGGTTTCTAATGATAAAGCAAACACAGCAGAGAACGCACCGCCAACACTTCAATGCTTCAAGTGCAAGGAAATGGGGCATTATGCTAATAATTGCCCTAATCCAAGGGTTAGTGATGATCAACATGAGCAACCACTTAAGGCAAAGGACAAAGGGAAATCACATGCGATCACTATTGGAAATGTTGAATATGACAACGATGTGGTGGAATGATTAAGTGTTTATGTAATGGGATTCCAAAATAATGTTGTATCATTGAGTATTGCAATATTTATGGATGTGGTATTCAAAGTGATTGAGATATTTTTTGGAAATAAGATGATATGCGCATAATGAAGACGAGAAAATGAAATTTTTAATAGTATTCATGATCTCATGATTGATATAAGGACTAAGTGATATCATGGTTTGAGTATATAGAATTTTGAGGATTTTGGTAACTTTTAACTGCACTCATGTTTTCACTAAGGTATTCAAGAGAATACACGATTAAGGACTTTGAATGTTTGGAATGTGACCAACAAGACATATCTTATGATATGTGGGGATCAACGACAGTATTAAATCTCTGGTAATCGATGTCACTATATTATGAGAGTGGACTGCAGTATTATGTATAATCCTAAAGATTAGACTGGATTATGTTGGACATAAGTTAGTATTGTTTAAGGATAGAAGATTTTCGATATTATTGATGGGATGTTATAGTAACGTAGTTTTAGAAAAAGGGACAACCTACAGGACGGGCGACAGCCCATCGCTTCGGACAAGGCTGTAGGAATCGAACCCACAACCAAAGTGCGACTGGCCTTTATCGCCTACCACTGGCCTACAGGAAGTCCCTGTTTAGTAGAAACTAGTTTTATTATATTAAGCAGTTTGATATATAAAGTATAAGTCCATTTTAGGAACTATATATGATTAATCTCACTATAGAATGACTTATGTATATTTAATAACTTTTGCTTACCTTTTGTTTGAGACAGATGGAATGACCCGTCATTCTCTCACATGATCTGCTAACACTTCACGAATAACAAATTCAACTTCATTTATTTAAGAGATGAAGTGGAAATTGTTCAAGGAACGAACATTAGTGAGATTGTACCAAGATAAAGTAAGTATTTATTCTAATTCAAATTTTCAAATTTAGGGAAATGATCTTGAAAACCAAAAATGTTGTCCTAGTGATCTTATACCTGATGAATCAGATGGTACCTTATATCATCACAAATCTATGGATTTGTGATTGTTGGCTTGTCCATAGCCATGTTCTCTACCACTCTCCATCAGAACATGATGGTTAGATTTTTCTTCCATATCCATATTTTCACCTATGTGGAAACCCAGTGATTAGTTTATTTGGGGTAACCATTACGTTTCATAGCTTTGTTTTTAAAGATTGGTTTTGGTATTCCTTTTTACGATGTGGGTTTCTATTAAAGAAACTTTCGAATAGTAAACCATTTATAACCCAGACGAATTTCGAGGGCGAAATTCATTTTAAGGGGGGTAGAATGTAACAGCCCGAGATTTTATGAAAAATATTCTTTTTAATTTTCATAATGTCTTGTGTTGTACGCTACACCAAAAGGAGCTTGCACAAGACACATCCTTGACTTGCCTTGCATTACACGCAATCACGGCCTTCCTCGATAGCGTGTGTAATACGCAATACCGAGTTTCACTAAACAACGATATGATATTAAAATATTATTAAAACTAGCCGTTATGAATAGTAATAACCACTTTTTAAAATTCTGTAAATCTTATTTTTCAAAATGAACTTCATTTTTGGATTCGGAGTATCGAATTTAGCCTAAGGTGAAATTTTGGTACTTTTCGGATAACTTTCATATTCTGATGAATAGTGAAAATCACTAAATTATAATTAAAAACAACTTTTTTAATCGAAATAATTAAAAGTGATAAATTATTAATTTGAGTGGTTTTAAAGTATATTAAGAATATATTTTTACAATTTAATACAATGTTGGTCATTGGTTGTAATTTCACATTTAAACAAGACATAATCAAGTGTCAATCTTTTGATATATATTGTTTCCTAAAAACACGCTATTTATTTTAACAGCGGGATTTAATTATAAAATTAATTAATGCAACTTCTATGTTATGAATTTGGTAAAATAGATTTCATGTTTGAATTCGGAATATGAAATATAGCTTAGGATGAAATTTTGGCATTGTTCTGAAAAACATCAATTTTTGATGAATAGTGAAACTACTAAGTGGTAGTTAAAAAAAACTGAATTTTTCATAAAACGTAATTTTGCCGCTTCTGTGAATGGAATTTCGAAAATCCGAGAGACACGGTTAATATAAAGGACTAAAATGTGGTTCAATGAGATGAAAATAATTTTTTGGTGAATAGTAACTTTTTACTTTTTTACCGCGGTTAATAGTAAATAGGGTAACTAAGGGAAAATATGATATTACTATTACCCTAACACATGTCCTAATTCTATTGGACAAGTGTAATTCGACCAAAAACAAACTTAGGAATAAAATATGACCATTTAGGCCCACTTGGATTAGATTAGGACATTTATTATTAATTTATTTAAAGAAGGGTTAAAATAGTTAAAATCAAAGTTTAATAAGTAAATCATTTTTAATATGGGGTTATACATAAGATAAATTCGATTGTAAATATTCATTAGAAAGCTAAAAAGATTTCCTACATGATGGTATTTTATTTGTAATTTTTAGACATCAAATAATTTAATTTATTTATGAAACAACGATGATGCAGTAATTATCTTATTAATGAAATATTGACATAATTGATGTTATAAACACGAAAATAAATGTAATTTGAGATTTTTTATGAATTCCACTAATTTTATAGGTTACTATGATATATTAATGTTGATTTAATCAACTTTGTTCGAACATTTAATTCTGTTATGACTTTCACAAAAATCATATATCAAATAGTGTCAAAATTGACACAAAATAGTTTTTAAATCAAATATTATATTATTAATTGTTATTGTATTCCTAAATATCTAAGGTTCGGCCAAATGACTTAGATAAGGATATATATATTAATAATAAATAATGTGGGGTTATTTTGGCATGTTATAGTAAGTGTATTAACCATATAGTGAAAGAAAACAAAAAGAAATGGTAAAAGTTAAATTATTTAACTTAGAGTTAAATCTAATTGATAAGGTTAAAATAATATCCTAAACTTGTCTAAATTCTATTGGTTGATAGGATTTCGACCCATCCCCACTTTAGCTTCGAAATAAGACCCTTTGGAACCATTATAAACCGATGTTGACTTTAATATAAAATAATATTTTGAGATATTCCTAAGGTGCCCCTCTCCTCCCCTATAAAAGGACACCTCCTCCCCATCCTCCTCACACCAATTTGAGCACTCAATCTCGGCCAACCCCTGCCAATTTATCCTCTCCACTTCCCTAGCAACATCCTAGAGGTTCTGGTCTTCCTCAAAGACCAATTTTAGTGCCCTAAGAGGAGGTCTCAAAGAGGCACTTCAAAGAAGAGGTAATTACCGTTACCAATTCTTTCATCTTTATTTCTTCTTCCACTTCTTATTCTTAGGTTGTTTAATTATGAAGTAATAACATCAGTATCACTCATATACTGATATGTTATTATAATTATGAAACAACCCTATTTCACCATCTATCCATCCTACGGAAAAATAAATCACCGCGCGTGCGTACGTACGGAATACCGTCTCCACGCCGTGGTGTAATCTATTTTCCACCACCACCTTACATGGATGGGTATAATGGTGTAAAGAATAACTATACATAGTTATTACAACATCATATTGATTCTGATATATTGTATAATCCACTCCAATTCAATTCAATATTTATAGAAATGATATCATCGCTCGTGCGTACGTACGGAATACCGTCTCCACGACACGATGAGATTCATTCTCCATGTTAACCATTTAAGAATGATTATAATGTATATATAAGAAATAATAATGAAATATATGACAGTATAAAGCTACTGGATTTATGTATATATATACATATGTATGTCATCTACTTACTTCCATTTCAAGACAATAAGGAAAGTAAAACAGCGTTCATGCGTACGTACGGACTACCGTCTCCATGAACGGTGTTTTTCATTTTATTTATCTACCTATTATATATATATATATATATACTGAATATATATGATATATAAATCATATTTTATATTCTGGAAGTAAGTAAATCATGATATAAGTAATAATGATGTCAAGAACAACAAGTCAAAACACCTACGATAAATGAAACGATTTTACCCAAAACGCTTCTTTAACATGGAATTTACAAAAGAACGAGTAATATAATGTCATAAGTGAACCATATATGATATAATAACAATGAATATGATTCTTTAATAAGTCAATAACATGATTTAAATCATTATACAGGAGGTTCGGACACTTACAAAGCAAGTCGGACCTAAGGTAAGGGAAATATCACAATCTCATTTTTATCCGAGATTGTTTATTCGTAAGTATTTACTGGGGTGTATTTTATCATCCACATCCATGTTCCCTCAATATGTAATATTTTTTTCCATCCACTTGCAATGGTTTAAATCCAATTTTACCCTTCGGTGAGTTTTTAGTAAAGAATATGAAAGGAATCTTTTGTCGTTTTTCCGTACGAGGTACTTTTTTGACTTTTCCGACAAAAGTACGAAGAATGTTTTTTTTAACTTATATGGCACGAACGGATTTCTACTGTTTTATAAAGCCTTATTTTAATGAAGCTTCCTCTAAAAGATTTCATGAATATTTTCAATAAAATCTATTTCTTTTAAAATTGCATGATGTTTTGTGAAAAGAAATTGATTTTGAAGAAGAAAGGATATTTTCCTCAAGAATTCAATTCAAGTGATTTATCAAAATTATTTTCCATATAAGATAATAAAGGGTTCTGTTTCTATCCATATTTTTACATTGATTTGACTATGTTGTGATGGAATTATGTTTATGAATTCCTTTATCTTATATGAATGGTTTTATGATGTCATGTTGTTTAAGAATCCCATTTTTATTACATGGGTTATGCAATGATGTATGATTTATGATTTTGTGGCACACATAAGAAAGGATTCATTAAGAGATGGGTGGGACCTATATCTCCCTCCAATGCATTGGGTAAAGATTTCATATCTCATGAGATAGACATGGCTGGAATGGTAGGTTATACCGGTTCAGTGAAACAGGACTGAAACGAGGATTACTCGATTCAGAAAGGGACTTTGTCCACTAAGATAGTCTTGGCAATGAGTCTTGACTAACAAGAAATGATTCTCTATGATTATGTGTGTATGCCACAATGAGTAATGTTTTAAGTAAGGGTTTCATTTTCACTACTATGATTTATCCCATGTTATGAAATTATGCTCTCTTTTGCGGGTTAAGATTTCCAAAAATGTTATGTTCTTATGAAAATTATGTGATTGATATTTCTTTTGTTTACCCTTACTGAGCATTTGAGCTCACCCTTTTATGTTTTCTTTTCCCCAGGATATAAAGAAAGGTTTTAGGTTAAAAAAAAGAAGATCTTTGTGGGAGATTTTGAAGATCTTTCACCAGGATTAGAAGATTACGTTCCGAGTTTCCAAAGACACTAAACTATTACGATCATTGTGTGTGTATTTTTGTTATGTACTAAGTATTCCGCAAATGTAATGTAATGTCCATGTACGTCAAGATACGGGTCTCTACAGTCACAATGTATATAATTTGGTTAATGGAATACTCATGTGAGAAGCCAAAGGATATGGACTTTTTTATTGCATCATGAGATGATACAATAGATACCTAAAAAATCATGTTTTTAATTAGTTTATGAAAAACAATCTGCAATATCAACACAATTCCATTCATCTTATTTTATTCCTTTTTAGTCAGACTAAATGAACCACATCATTTATTTTTGTTCAATTAGTTTACATAATTTGTGAAAAACATCCCTCGATACTATTTAGTGCATATACCCATTTTTCTCATGGTATTGAACCCATCTCATCACTATTTTGTACATTATTAGTTAGTGTAGTCAAGTGAGTATAAAGTATTATTTTTATATTTCTTGAGAGAAGTAATGACACTCTCCATAGAATTCACCTCCTTAGGGTGCAAAAATTTTTGGTTTTTTTTGGGATGATATGTGTTACCTATTGGAGATCCATTAATACATGGTGACTGGTATATTCTATGGATTACCTTCTTAGGATCAAAGGATATCAATTGATGATGAGATTCTTGGAAATAACTCCCTAGGAACCATTGATAATTGATTAATGTGGTGTGATATAGGATTACCACCGTTGGATATGATGATCTTTGTTGATAAAATGATGCTAGGGATAACCTCCCTAACATCCAAGGATTCTCTATAACCTATGATTCATTATAATTCATATGATATAAAAATTCGGTTATTATTATGTGATATTGTCCAGTGTTCCTAGGATATAGGGTAATAAATTTTCTTATCGAAATCCCCTGAGTCCCTCTAGTAGTTCTTGTGTCTCCCCTATGTATATTTCAAGCTAAAAGACATATGACACATGAAAAATCAAGTATGGATAGTCCCATGTGTAATTACAGAACTTGAGGATCGAATATGGTTATTTATTCGCATACTCTTTAGAATTTATTTATTTATTTAGGAACATATCACCTATACATAAACATCATTTGATGGATATGTATGATACCCCGTAGGTAGTTCCCAGTTGACTTATATTCACACTCTTCTTGGGCATCCATGACACTTGGGTTTCCAAAAATACTTCACTAATCGTATGATTAGGTTGGGTATTGTTTAAATATAGTATGATTGAATATAATTAATCCTTTGTAGTTAGAGAATAGGATTGAGGTACTACTCAATAGTGATATTAGATCCTCACATACATTTTTTTAATTTATTTAATTAATTGTATTTTTGATCACACCATTGTGTGATCGTTTCATCTATATTGGTATAATTGTAATTTTACATGATTCCACATTCAAATTTATTATTGATGGATATGTTTATAGGTTTATGTGGACTTTTATTTATTTTTTATTTATGTGGATGATCTATTGATATTTATTTATGTCATTACACCCTATGATATGGGTTTATATTCTCCCAATGCTAACACACTAGATCATCGCTACTCGTCCAAAACCTCTAACATATCATGAGGCATGTCTGAGGATGATAATATCTTCTAGAATAGAATATTGATCATTATCCACTTGTAATGGGGATGTTATAAAATCATATCTTAGTATATTTTCTTTTTGACGTACTATTTTATATATGATAAACATAATGATGATTATGATGGATATCTGATATGTGTATCCTGAAAAACATTTTAAATGTAAAATATTTGTTACCGATTCATTCTATTGTATTCGTGATTTTTATTTTTAGGGTTTTATGATTTAACATAGCATGCCACACATGGTTTTTTAATATAAATTTTATCTTTTTTGCCTATTGGCTCATTAAAAAGGGGAATTACTACATGAAACATTCTTACCACCTCTGATTCACATGAAATGATCATGAAAATGTTTTTACTGTCATTGATAACATTGTATAGGTTTTTAGAGTATCAAAAACAACTTATATGTTGTTTTATCAAATAACATATTGTTCTATTACTACATTTTCATACAAAAATTAGTTCTTTTTTATGATACATTATGAGAATATTACGAGTATATGTTCCTCAATGGTGGATATATTGTCCCTCATTGTAGGAGTGGAATAGTGTCACCTTGATGGATTTTTTTGGAACTTTATGCCTTAATTATGATCCACTTATGGGAGAGTACAAAGATGGTTTAGTTACATAATGTTACACCAACCACATATATTGACAAGTATATAATGGGCCTAGGAATATTGGTGGAATGTGAGTTACTATGTGATATTTTAGATGGAAATAGTGAAATGATGCATCTGAGTTATGGCTTATGTGTGTTATTGATTATGGAATAGGTGTGGTATCCATGTGATTTTGATAACTAAATCAATATATTAGTGAGTATTATAATATTCTTGGGTTGACCTAATTTTTTATATACTAGGTTAATCCAAGAGAGTCGTTTGACTTGAAAATTTAGTGCCATAGAAATCAGAGGAATGGGTAGGTTCAATGGGTTTTTAGGCTATTTTATGTGAGGTGATAATTTATATGTGGTACATGCATGAGGGTGACTTATGATTTTGTTTCCGGAATCAATTGAGGTGATTTAGTATCTAGGATTGGTTTCATTGGTAAAGACCAATATGATTTTTGACATTGATGATTATTGGTTTACATAATGAAGAAAGGGTGAATGCTTCTTGTTTTGAATGATACTTGGGTTCATGAGTGATCATACAATAGGAATTATAGGGATGAAATGTTGTTATTTTAAATAAGATCCCTGTGGGTGATTTTAGATATATGATTTTGATATGTCTGTGTGCATGGAAAATTATTTATGAATATGATCCTAGGTTTGATCGAGTCAAACTCAGGGGATAATAATTCAGATTTTATGATTAGGTTGTATCAGAGTGTCAAAACATTTGGATAATATATATTTATGTAGTACACGCTATTTATTTATTGTTTCTATGAATTAGAAATATATAATTGACATTTTGTTCGGTGAGATTTGATCTCTAATGCAAACTTTTTTAAAACATATTTATGATTTTTTTAATTTTTTATTTCAATTATTGTGCTATGCCATTATAAGTGTTGGAAGGAATCAATTTAACATTGGTTAGTATATGTAATGTAAAATCTACTTTTCAAGTAGATTAATTTTAGAAAAAATATATAAATTAGATTGATAACTTTGAAATTAAATATATTTTCATATAATTCATGAAATAAACAATGTTAATAGCTATATAATATATCGATTATTAAATAACCAATATAAAAATATTAATTTTTTTGACTTTTTTAAACATACCCTAACCCTAAATTCATTAATTAACACTAACATTTATAATCCAAAGAAATAATAGTCTAAAATAGAACCAATATACAGTTTTATTACAAATAATTACATCAATACTTATTTGAAATTATAAATTCATTTTATTTTATTTTATAATTATTAAAACATAATTAAAGTAAAATTTAATCTATTATGAAAAATTAATCCATCCTTTCTCCCCAAAATGTTATATACTCATTTTCATCATTAGGCCAAGGATCATAAAAAAGAAAAAAAACAATGTAATAAACTTATATTTTCTTTATAATGTCAATATAATCAAAATTAAATATTTTAATAAAATATAAACATGATGAACTATATAGAAATTCTATTTTTTATTATTTTATAGAAAAAAAATGTTATGCTTTTTAATCTTTATTAAACGTTGATAGGTGGGTTGTAAGGGCGTATATAATATTAGAATGATTCGTACATGATTTGGGATCTTATTCTCTACCCTTGAAGAACACTTAAATTTCCTTCCATTTTGATTCATTAATTGGTGAATTTATTGAATTACATGAGGGTTTTACTATGTTAACAAAAATTGAGTTATACCAAGAAGAAATCAGGACAATGTGGTTATGCATTGAATAGATTAAAATCTCCCAAATTTATAAGTACTACTTTGGATCTGTCTCACTGACCTTACTAGTTTACTATGATAAAAAGATGGAGAAATCATTGCTTTGCCTCACTAATGAACTCATTGCTCAAATAGATTATTACATTCTTCTTCACTCAATGATAATGGAAATCATCACCAATAATGGTGTTTCTCTTCAGCACAAGAATTTTTTAACTTCCAACAAGATAATTGAACTCATGCAATAACACATTATTTGACCACTAACATCCCAAATGATAACTACAAGAAACCTATGTTCTTATATCCTTTATATTTTCAATTTATTCTATATATGGATTTACCCTAATTCATTCTTCTCTAGTATATATTATACAATCAATAACCACTACATATATTCATTCGACTTAGCCTACAAAACTAAAAACAGATAATTGAGGACTTCAAAACATAGAAAATCTTATTGGAATTTTATAGCTTAATTTCCATGTAAAACACTAAAAAATTAATATATGATACACATATGTTTATCTTACTTGACCCCTAACATGTAATGGACAATGGAGTAATACACAAATGTTGAACATAATTCCTTAAGCACACTCACATTCACAACCTATTCTCCTCCTATTCATCAGGTTGTGATTACATTTATCATGTTGACCACAACTTAAATCATCCCTAATGTTCTCACTATGTGTGCATATTAATTTTTTTTTGAGAATGAATATCATTTTTATTAATTAAATAGTTTTATGATGTATATTTTTTGATGATATTGTTAAAAAAAATTATTGTAATGATCATTTCATGTATCCAAACTTGGTAATATAGAGAAAGTAGCTTGTATGGTCAGATATCGAAGATAATAACTACTCTTGTATTATTATTCTATAAGTATATTATTTTAATTGGAAGAGTGGAAAATAATTTATTACATTAATATAAAATGTTCATTGAATTCATTAACTATTCTTTAGATGATTTGTGAGATATTATTTATATCTCAAACTTGTGCACAATGATTATAAAATTATTTTTTTGAAAAATTATAAAACATCCTTATGTATTTTCACTAAGAATATTATCATCAAAATGTTTTATTACAATGAAGGGATGGATGATCAGACTGATATTTAAAATTAACTGAATTGTAGATGTTTCCGATGTATCAAAAAATATCATCAGGAAGTTTTCTCACATGGAGTCACTTAGATGGATTTTTATAATTTATTCTAGGAAAGTCCATTAAAAGGATAAATATATATGTCCATAGATAAAAGTATGTATTTAAATTTAACTAAATGAATTGTTATAGAGACACTGAATTGATGTCAATAAACTGAGTTGACCAGAAAAATGGTGGAAACAATTTTCGGCCTGATTACATTAGAAAAATATATCGAATTGATAAGTGATGCCTAATATGTTGTTCATCATTTTTTTAAAATTACAATGACATATTTCTATGATCCAAATGAATTTTTAAATGAATATATAAGTCATTATGAAAAGGTTGAAAATCAAGTCATGTTTTTTTGTTCCTAAATGAATAAAAAATCATGAAAAGTTTTTTGAATTAATGAACCATGTATAACATTGATGATGGATAATGGTTTCGGTATTTAGTGGAGCTAGTGTTCCGGAACATATGGATGTTCTTATTTATTTTTAATGAATATATATATGAATTTTTTAGGTTGATATTTAAGAGATATCTATATACGAATTTATAATTTTACATATGATATTGTATCTGATAAAAGATAGTATTAACTCTATCATATAAACATTGTGAGTCCTCCAAATCGTTCTATTGGATCTAACCATTCAAAATAAAATTTTAAGATTAATGTAAAATTAATTAGATAGTGGAATCATATAAAGATAATAATATAATGAAATTTCCATAGTATCTCATTAGACTAAAAAATAATTATGATGTTAGAGGACATTATTTTCCAAATTATGGAATAGATATTTCAAAATACTGTTAGAGGAAGCATGTCATGATGATCAGAAAAAATATTTTTAGGGGATTCAAGGAACTGGAATACGATATATATTTTCAAACTATTTTTATCAAATAAGTTTCTTTGAGAAATTTCATAACACATATTTTTAGGATGATTCCAGTAATTATATTTTAAATTCTGTTAGTGGTACTTTATTAAGTCCTCAAAAAAAAGAAATGATATAATAATATATGGTTCATTAGATAGTGAAAAGCATACATATGTTAGGGTAATAATTTGAAAATTGTTTTTTTATTAAATAAAGTGATATAATTTCTTTGAAGGGAAATCTAATGCAGTTATTAGATAGATACAACAGGTGTAAAGGAACACCAGATAGAGTATCATCGTATGGGGGATTCCATATAAAGGATAATTTATTGATAAATGTCTATGTAGAATATAAAAAATATTTCTATGAAATATAAAAATTATTTTGAAATATTATTTGATAAATGTGACAATAATGATTTGGTGGATCAATATTTAAATAATCAGAGAAGAAGTAATCATAATCATCATAAAGATCATAGAATGGATTGAATGAGTTTTTTAATGTCGAGTATTGATGATTGATACAAGTCTCTAAAAAGATTGAATATATACAATCTAATAATATAATAACTATAATATTTTAAATAAGACTCAATAAAATAATACTTGAATTTTAGTATGTCTTCAGATTTCGTAAAAATTGCAGTGTTTAGGGTCTTCTATAAATGGTTAAAGAAAACAGAAAACAGAAAATTATTATTATTCACTAGTTATTGGATGTGTTGAAGATTTTATGACATAATTTTTCAACCAATTAACCTATTGGTTGAGGAAGAGGAATAAAACAGTGTGTTCATATCATTTGGTATTGGAGGAATAGTTTGTAAAGTGATTTCATGTTGCAGTTGTTTTAATTGATGAAATTGTGATGTGTTATAATGATTTATCGTATATAAAGCATGATATTAATTATCATTTGTGTTGAAATTTTTTATAAATAATATTTTGGCATAGGAGGTCATACTAGAAGTTGCAATGGAACCATAAAGTGAAATCAAGCATGTGATGAAGTAGGGTAAAAGTCATTAAATGAATATAAAATAAACACAAATGTAATAAATTCACTTGATCAAGTAAAAAGGAATGATAAGTAAATACTAGTTGATAAATTATAAGAATGTATTAGTTGTCCTATATCAGAAGTAACATGAATCAGATGTATTAGATCTGATAGAATAATCAAATTAACTAGTTGTAGATGATGGGAACACAATAGCAGGTTTCCATTTTTTTGATAAATAAAAATAAGCATGTGTCCTTAATTTTGTGGATGTAAAATTATAATATGATGTAACTAAAGAACAATATCACACTATGAAATCCAATATATGTATCAATTGGTGGTCAACTAAGTTTTTTTCAACGGAACATTATAATGTTTAATACTATATACAACTGTAGTATAATGATCCTGATAGATGCAGCAGTTCGACATGGATTACTACTTTCTTGGGATTCATAATTTTTTTATTATCAACCCACTGTATGGGATGGAAAAAAACTAGGAAAATGAATTTTTCTATCCAAATGACTATAAATGATTTCAATATATAGTTGAGAATATTTCTATTGGAAATCACCACACATGGTAGGGCCAGCTACTTTCATGGACTTATGAACCTTGTAAAAAATCATGTTTCATTATTCACTTTCATTCTTATACTCTCATATGGTTAAAATTATTATCATAGTAGGATAAATATCATAATTGGTCTACTAGTTAAATATATCAAATTTAATTATTTGTGTAAAAATTCCCATCATTAATTCACCCCTCTTAGTGTTGAACATATCTCATTGTTTTTCTAAAAATTAGTATTAGAGCTAGGCTAAACTAAATTGGATTTTTTACTTTTAAGATAATATCTTTTTTAATAATTTATTATATTTTATATATTCATAATAAACAGTTGTTTTAGTGATGATTCAACTATCTTTGAGTTCAATTATATTTCTACTAGAGAAACATTGAGAAAAAAACATTGAAGAAGAAATAAATCTTACCTAATGAATATGATTCTTTAGTTTATCCATTAAATATTAGAAATATTGATAGATCTATAATGGAATTCAAAGAACATATTTTTACCTACATCTATGGGTAAGGAAAGCATTCTTACCTATAGTGTATTGTATTTTGTGATCACTAGCTTTGTGAAATTTTTTAGAAAAACTATCATCAAGAAGAAGATCCTAGTATAATTGACGATGATTATATATTGAAAACATCTCAAAATCTATCATTTTGAGTATTCAAATATATCCTACTATCTTCTAGAGAAAAATTCACACTTTTTGGTGATCATTGAGAATATAATTGAAAAAATTGCACAGTTGGAAGAATAAATAGAAAACATATAGAAGGATCAATTGGAAAAGGATGAAGAATTTATAAATCTCTCAATGAAAATTAGAACCCTTGTGATATTAAAATTTTAACATCAAATATGTTCCTTAGATTTTTAATTTATAGTGATGAATTGATTTCAATAGAATTTTGGAGTCATGAAGTATCATGTATAGATGATCTATGAACCTAAAAAAGTTGATTAAAAGAATTGATGTTAAGGGTTTAAAGATAGAATTGAAATTGATGGTGATCAAGGAACATGAATCATTATTATAAAAAATTATAAGATTCTAAATTAATAATTTAATTATGATTTACAAATACTTTGATGTTAATGGGGCATTGGTTGAAAATTAGATGAACACCAACTCCATGAGATGTGCAGAATTTGAAGTCAAGAATTTTTAGTTTTAGAAGAACCATATTGATTCTTAAGAATAGAAGGGGAATGTTTTTTCAACTAAAAAATTATCCATATAGTATTATAATGTTAAAATACATCTATCATGTGATAAAAAGATCATAACATAATTTAATAACCCACCACATAATGTTGTTATAAAAGCGGATCCATTAACACATTTTTATTATATTGATTTTAAATCTTTTTTCTTGAATTGCACGCATTAGAAAGAAAAATCTATTCGTATATGGATGAATAAAAAGAATATTAATCTTACAACCATCTCTATTTTTGATAAGAAATATAGTATGGAATATAGTTAAACATGAAGAGCCTGAATGTTTATAATGAAGAACAAAAAAATTATATACATTATATAATAACATAAATATTTTGGGGTAAATATCAATGTTGTAACAGATTTGAGTATTTTTCACTAGATTTTTGGAACAATTGTTGAAAATAAATGGCAAAATCGAATTGTTTTTCAAGGTAGAGAAATCCAGAAGATAATAAGAATCATCCGTAGGTTATAAAAATATGTATCTATCAAATATATTAGTAATGTATGAATATAAAATTTATGGATATAATAGTTATGTCCCCAAGGAGAGTAAATTAACCAATCATCATATATCTAAAGGCGATAAGAAAATATGATCATAGGATTTCTTCATAATGAAAAATTAACCATTTTATTTATGCGGAAGATAGTTTAATAAAAAAATCCCCCAAAACGATTTGAACTATTAAAGGTAAAAAGGCCTAGGATGCCAAATCAAAGAAGCTATATAATAGTGTATCATCTTAAAGAACAAAAAAATGAACAAAAAATAATCCATTTTGATACTCCATGTATTTTTCTATGAAATGAAATGATATTTTAGTTATCAAACTTCTTAGTTTGAGGAAATTAATTAAAATTAAAAAAACACATGAAAAGGAAAATAGAAATGAAAAATAAATGATTCCATATTTTGATATCAAAGATCATGATATTTGGAATATAAATGAAAACGTTTATGTTAAATATGTTTTGTGTGATGGATCTAAGAATATATAACATTATGAAAAGGGTATTTAAATATTATTTCAGAACATGAAGTGGCCTTTTGAAAAATAAATTTTTTATTATATAAAAATGATAATAATAATAAAATTTATCCACTAAAATAATAATGAAATTTAAAAATATCCGTACAACATAATAACAAATCAGATTTCATAATTCACATAGAATAATGGAAATTATAAAAATAAATCAACATAGTTGGAAAAACTATGTCAATATTGTTGTACATATTAATAAGTAATGAACATCCAAATTATTGAATTAACATTGTATATTGTAATATATCGTTAGTTGTAGGGAAATGAAGGTGAATTGTCATCTAAGAAGGTTAAAATGAGATATTGGATAGGATATCAACATTAGTGTATATTCTTAATGAATTTTTCTTCCTTTAATGTTTCCTATGTTTCACTAAGTACATATATGAAAATCAACCGTGATGAAGTTGATGTGGATTCTATAATAATATGACATAAATGTAAAATAATATTTGTTTTGTTGTATTTTCAACATGGAAATATTGAATAAAAACTACGAATGAAGATTAATAATTATATAGATTATAAGAAATGATTTCATCTGGGTGTGACAATTAGTGAACATTTATGAATCTTCTTCTTTCATGAAATCTAAATTTTTATTGAATTTAATTAAAATAGTTTCATATAAAATGGTTATCCTTCATAACCTATTATACATGATATTAAAAATAATTATGATAAAATTAATGGGGGTAAAATGAATTCATCTATTGCATATTAAAAGTATAACAATGAATGTTTTCCTCAGCTACATATCCTCTAATTTGTACTTGAATGTTTTCGACCTATTTTTTGTAGTATGTGAATGATTTTTAGGTTGATTTATTCATAAAATGTTTCATATCACATGTTGTATCTTCGTATTATAATACAACTGCACAACCTATGAATACATGGTTTTGCGATCCCAAATCACGTGGTATTAATATCCACTAACAGAGAAAAAATATTTTTGTCTTAATCAATTCTTACCAATTTCTGAAATTATCATGGTTCATATTAGAATATATTGAAATGTGTGATGTCCCAATAATTAATAATGAATTTATACACTTTACCCAAAAAAATTAATTCCTTACTAATATGAGAGATAACATGAAATGAATGATTTAGAATGATGAGAGAGAAATAAAAAATAATATTAACATTTTGACATATACATTTTTGAAAAACCTTAAAGGTATTATCAAAATACTACAATTGGGTAAATTTATAATATGACTATGTTTGTAGGATTTATTTGTGTTAAATAGTTATCATTGTTTTTATTGATGATTTTTTATATCTATATGTTGATGTAATTAGTAATAAGATATTTTAGAATGCTCGGTTGAAGTATACATGTTTGTTAATCGAGTGCATGTAACATGTTTTTTTAGATGTATAATAGGATAAGTGATGATGTTACATTATCTTGGAAGTATATTCATTCCCTTTGAAAAATTATTGGTTATTCATTACAAGAAATGATACATTTTATTAAAGAAATTGAATATAATTATGATGATTGGTGAGATATTCTTAATGTCCCAAAAAATAGTTTGAAGTTTTATGAACCATTTCTTATTAATATTACGTAGTTTCTTTAAGGATTTTTCTTATGAAGATTTCCATCTGAATGTTATTCTAATGAAAAGGATGGTACGATAGGTAGGAGGTTCAAAATGAATTGTTTTTACGTAGTTTTCAATGTGTCAAAAAGATATCCTTGAGAAATTTTATCGTATGGGGTCATTCAAATGAAATTTTTCAAAGTCATAGAATATAATAAATTGGAAATATGAAGAAGTAAATCCCATATATCATATGAAATATTGGGCGTCCACCAAATTAATGTTCATCGGAAAATTAGATTGATATAAATGTACTAACTTGATTAGATGAAATGAGGGAAAAAAAATTTTGAACGATTAAATTTATATGTTATATTGAATAGTAAAGTTTTTCATAGTGAGATTTTCCCCATTTCATAGACATTAGAATGCCTTATAACTATAATTAAAATTAAATCATTAGAAGAAGAGAATGTTCTTTTAGAATAGGTGGAAAAGTAGGTGTTGCATTATTGTTAATTAATGTATAAAACATCATTATTATTCTATGTAATTCATGATTAAATATTTCATTGGATGATGGAAGAATTTGGAGGAACTTTGTGGAAATATGGTTCTTGATCATTGTTATATACTGATTAATGTTTTTTGAAGAGGTTTAAAAATTATATCAGATGGAACGGTAAAAATATAAATAAGTGAATCGATGAAGTTACAGACAATGTTATGGCTGATGAAATTAAGTATGAATCTTTTCATACGAACATGGTAATACATCTGACGTGATATATCAGATGGATGTATTTGAATGAATTGATAGAGGTTTTTTTATAAATTATTCAAACTGATGAAACATTTTATGATCATAAAATTAAGAAGTTTTGTGGTAGGTTCTCAAAAAAGTGAAATTGTATTAAGGATAATGTATAATGGTATCTGATGGATCAAATAGTTGTTCCCCAATAATGATAGAGGAGAATGCAATGATCATCAAATAACAGTTTTCAATGCTTGAAAATAATCGAAATGGATAGATGTTTTCAAAATATATACAATTTTATAGAAGTATCTGAGCAATATCATATCACAGATTATTTTAAATACATCACAGAGTGCATTACAAAGTCATAAGATGAAATTTAATAAACTAATTAGTCATAACAAACTGAGATGATCCTTGAGGGTTCATTGGATGGAGAATAACATATTATCATCAAGGAACCTATAGAACATATTTAGCAACTTTTAAAATATTTATGGATTGTATTTTGATAGAATATCATAAAATATTTTAGACAAAGAAGACAGTTTTCAAGGAACACATAAAATTGTACCATCAAACAATATATTCCTTACTAAGAAGAACTAGTCAATGATGAACTTATGTTGGTACAAGAAAGAGAAATCGAAGAACATTAGAAAATATTTTTGTACTGTTAATTTATAAGTGGAATGTATTTTAGTTATTCATTCAAAATTTCAAAAATCATGAAATAATGAATTTTCTGCCTCTTTAATATAAAAATAATTTTTTATGGTCTTTAGTATATGTCATTATTTTTAGTATAATTGAAAAAAATTCAAACTATGAATTTTATTACAGTCATTTTTTATATGACTGGGGAAATTAAAATTTGAATTTTAAAAAGTCCATTTTTTCTCCTAATGTTTCTGCTGATGGGTTCTAATATAATAAGGTAAAGGCATCATAAAATGTTATAGTGTTATTATGTGAAAGAGTGAAAAGTTTTAATGATTTTTAGCACAACTTTGCAAAGAAAGAATATCATTGTTGAGGAAGAGAAACATGGAAATCATTTTCAATATTTTGGTATCATATGAATATCTTGTGAAGTGATTGAATGTTGTGATTTTGTGCCTTACTAATGAAGTGATGTGTTATCCATGAAGCAATAGAGTAATTATTATTTATACTGAAATTTCATACAATGTAGTTTTAAAAAAACCATGAGTAATAGATAAATATGAGTCACTAAATATAGAAATCAATCACATAATGCTGAAAAGATGAAGTGATCAGTTGATTATGTACCAGATGTATATAAAACAGAGGCATCATACCAAATATATGCACTAGAGAAATAGTTATTGGATGAATAAGAAAAAAAAGGGATCATATGAACTATCAACAGTGTCACGTGCACCTTAGAGAAATGATAGTATAAAAGGATTGAATATTATTATTCTAGTTGAAGAGAATGATGGGTATGCTTTAATTTTTCTACATTAAAGAACTAGTGTTTCATGCCAACTAATTTTAAATTATCAATAGTATAAGAAGGAACACTATGAAAAAAATTAAATTTTTGCGACCAGTTATTTGCGACGTGGAAGGGTCCCTGTTGCAAATAGTCTTCCAGGAGGGATTATTTGTGACGTGTAGACGACACTCGTCAAAAAAGGATTGGTATGGGTGGCGGGCCAAACCAGGAGAAGTATATTGGCGACATGTATAAGAACCTGTTGTAAATACTCGACATCATTTTTTAGTATTTGCGATGGGATTTATCCCTCGATGGAAATGGTATGTCGGCAGGTTGGTATTTGTGACAGGACCTATCACAAATACATTTTCAAGTATTGATGATAATTAATTGGGGGTTAGTATTTTCAATGGGCCTCATCGTAAATAAACTCATTTCAACTAATCTAACTTAAATATATCCCAACATGTTTTCATCTAATTCCACTCCTTTTTCTACTCTTCTCTCTCTCGACTAATAATTTTTCTCTCAATGTTTTTCTATATTTCAAATATTATATCAGAACAATATTCGCTTCATAAATCCTAAAAAAAAATTGTTTATAATGTATTTTTCTATTTCTTATATTGTTTATATAATTTTTTTGATATTTTTTGTAATTATTTTATAGTAGGTGCAATTAAATGAAGATAGAATTATATCTTTTGATTTTGCCTTATTTTTTTCTAATACGCATGACTAGTAATAATGTTATTTGTTTAATTTGGAATGATCGTTAATAATTACTAATAATTAGTCCTTTTTTGTAATAATTAGTGATAATTACTAATGATAAGCATTAATAAGCAGTAAAATGAAATAATTATTTCTAAATAATTTTAAATAGTAATAATTAAAAGTAAAGAGTAATAATTACAAGTAATTAGTAATATTTAAGAATAATTAGTGATAATTAGTGATAGTTAGAAATAATTAATCATAAATTGAATTTATTAGTAATAATTATGATTAATTAATAATAATAAGGTCTAAATAGTAATAATTAGGATTAATTTGTAATAATTATGATTAATTTGTAATAATTATGATTAATTAGTAATGATTAGCATTAATTAGTAATAAATAGAATTAATTAGTAATAATTATGATTAATTACCATTAATTAGGATCAATTATGATTAATTAAGAATCATTAGTAATAATTAGAAATGATAATGAATAATTATAAATAAATAGGAATAAATAAGAAAAAAACTAACAAATAGTAATAAATACTAATAAGTAGTAATAATTAGAAATACATAGAAATAATTATATATATGCATTAATAATTAGTAATAATTTGTCTAAATTAGAAATATTTAGTAATAATTAATAATAATTAGTAAAAATTACAATTAATTATAATTATTTATAAGTAATTAGGATTAGTTAGTAATAATTACGAATAATTTGTAATAATTTGTAATAATTATTATTAATATTTAATATTTATAATTAATTATTAATATTTTGGATTAATTAGTAATAATTTGGATTAATTAGAAATAATTAGGGTTAATTATTAATAACTAGAATTAATTTGTAATAATTAATATAAATTAGTAATAATTGTGATTAATTTGGTTTAATTGGGATTTATTGTTATTTAATAATATTAATGATGATTAATTGGGAATAAATTGTAATATGTTGTAAAAATTAGTAATAGTTATGAATTTTTCGGACTTATTAGTATTAATTTGGAATAAATTTTAATAACAAGTAATTAATATTGTTAATTATGAAAAATTACTAATATTTAGTAATAATTAGTAATAATTAGATATAATTAGTAATAATTTGCAATAATTCATAAAAATTAGTAATAATTAAATTTATTTTGTATTAATTGTGATTAATTGTTAATAATTAAGATTAAATAGTAATATTTCGGATTATTTATTAATAATTAGAATTAATTAGTAATAATTTGAAATAACTAGTAATAATTGGGATTAATTAGATATAAATTGGATTAATGAGGAATAAAAAGGAATAATTAGGTATAAATAAGAATAAATATTAGTAATAATGAATAATTTGGAATAATGAGTAATAATTACTAATAATTTGTAATAATTAGTATAAATAAGTATTAATTTGATATAATTTGTTTTAGTTAGGGTTAATTAGTAATATTTAAGATTAATTACTATTAATTAGAAATAATTAAGATTAATTAGGAATAATTTGGGTTAATTATGAATAATTAAGATTAATTATGAATAACTATTATTAATACAAAATAATTTGTAATAATTTGTAATAATTAGAATTATTTAGTGACAATTAGTATTAATTAAGATTAATTAGTATTAACAATGATTAATTAGTAATAATTAGGATTAATTAGTAATAATTATGATTAATTGGTAGTATTTTGAAATGATTACGATTAATTAGAAATAAGTATGTTTTATTATTAATAATTAGGAATAATTAGTAATAATTTTGATTAAAGAGTAATAATTAAGATTGATTTGTAATAATTTGGATTAATTTAAAAAAATTAGGATAAATTAGTAATAATTATGATTAATTATTAATAATTTGGATTAATTAGTAAAAATTGTTATTAATTATAAATAATTATAATTAATTATAAAAAATATCGATTAATTAGTAAAAATTAGGTATAATAGGTAATATTTATTTATAATTAGGGATAATTAAGATTGTGTTGTAAACAAATAATTGTAATTTTGATAAATTTAAATTTATTGTGGTTAATTAGGAATAATTAGTAATAATTAGTTATAATTAGTTATAATTAGGATTAATTAGTAATAATTACTAATAATTATGATTAATTAGTAACAATTAGGATTAATTAATAATAATTAGGATTGGTTAGTAATAATTAGTAATTATTATAATTAATTAGTAATAATTAGGATTAACAAGTAATAATTATGAATAATTAGTAATAATTTTGTTTCATTAGTAATTTTGAGGAGTAATTATAAATAATTATAATTAATTAGTAATAGTTTGTATTAATTGGTAATACGTTGTATTAATTAGTATCAATTTGGAGAAATTAGTAATAATTATGATTAATTAGTAATAATTTGGATTAACTAGTAATTGTTAGGCTTAATTAGTAATAATTACGATTAATTGGTAACAATTAGGATTAATTAGTAATAATTATGATTTATTTGATCCAATTAGGAATAGTTAGTAGTAATTTCAATTAGGATTAATTAGTAATAATTATGAAGATGATTAATTAGTAATAATTTGAAATAATTAAGAATAATTACGATTAATTATGAATAATTTGGAATAATTTGGAATAATTAGTAATAATTTGTAATAACTTGTAATAATTTGGATTAAGTAATAATAATTAGGATTAATTAGCAATAATAACTATTAGTTAGTAATAATTAGGATCAATTACTAATAATTAGGGTTAATTAAAAATAATTAGAAATAATATATATTAATTTTTTATTATTAATATTATTTAGTAACAATTAGGATTAATTTGTACTTATTAGGATTAATAGTAATAAGTATGATTCATTTGTAATAATTAGGATATATTTGTAATAATTAATATTAGTTTGTAATAATAAAGATTAATTAGTAATAGTTTAGATTAATTATGAAAACACAAGTATTAACAGGACTAATTAAGAATAAATAGAAATAAATTGGAATAATTGTGTGAAATTAGGAATAATTAGGAACAAATTAGGATTAATTAATAATAATTAAGAATAATTAGAGCTAATTAAATAAAATTAGGAATAATTAGGAATAATTAAAAATAATGACGGTTAATTTTGATTATTTAAGAATAATTAAGAATAATTAGGAATAATTAGAAATGATGAGGAATAAATATGAATTAATTTAAATAAATTAGATTAAATAGTAATAAATTGTAATAAATAGTTATAAATTTGAATATATAAGAATAAATAGGAATAAGTAGTAATAAATACAAATAAAGTGTAATAAATAGGAATAAATATGAATAAATATTAATAATTAGAAATAACTTTTGATAAATATGAATAAATAGTAAAAAATATTTATAAATAGTAATAGATAGTAATCAATAGTAATAAATAGTAAAAAATAGTAAAAAATAGTAAAAAATAGTAAAAAATAGTAATAAATTGTAAAAAATAGGAATAAATAATTATAAATATGAATACATAGTAAAAATTAGGAATAAATATTATTAAATAGTAATAAATCGTAATAATTTGGAGTAAATAGTAACAGTTGGGAATAAATAGTAAAAATTTAAAATAAATAAGAAAAAATAGTAAAAATTATCAATAATAGTATCAATTAGGAATAACTAGTAACCATTATGAAAAATTAAGAACAATTAGTAACAATTGGGAACAATTAGGAGGAATTCGTAATAATTTAAAATAATTTGCAACAAATTAGCACAATTTCAAGTGGATTAGAGACATTACATTTTCTTGAAGACTCACCCTCTAGAAACATTCTCCCACTAAAATCAATTAGAAAAATTTTCTCCAACACATGAATATCCATTTTCGTGTTCACATTAATTAATATGTGTACATCGAAGTAGATTTTATATAATTATTTTAGAGAGAGAATGTTAAAGCAGATGAGAAGTCGGAGAAAAGAGGATCGTTTTCCGGACAGATCTTCTTCTTTAAACTTTCTTCAAATGAAATAACTATGAAAAACCATCTCTGATGTTCAAATATCTGTTTACATATTAATGAGAGTTGATTTTATATAGTGATTTCAGTCAGAGAAAATTGAATGGAGTTGAGTCGTCGAGCAAGAGAGCTATCACCAATTCTTTAACAATTTCATCGCTCATAATTAGTGTTATTTATTATAAATTATGCTTAGTTACTAATAATTAGTGATAATTGGTATAAATTATTGTAAATAAGTGTTGGACATTGAATATGAGTAAAAATTTAAGAACAAATACTATAAATAACTGTGAAATAATTAATTTATTTAGAATTTTTTGATAAGTGAATTTAAATTTCATTTCATTTTTTAATATTCTTTTTCCAATATAAAATTATACAAAAAGTCTTATTATTTAATATTTGTAGAGAAATACAGAATTAGGATGCCAAAAAAGTTATTATTAGACGATCGTGCATGGATATATCAGCACAAGAATCCAAACTGTTCTAGATTAAATACCGTATATATTGAGGGAGTTAAAGATTTCATATAATATTCATTATCAAAACCAGAATTTGTTTCAGAAGGAAATATTATATGTCCTTGAAAATAAGTTCTATGGGGACATTTTACACATTTGGAAAAGTATGAGAGAATCTATAGAATTTTTTTAACCATATTACTTTTTTATATCAACATGGTGAACAAAATTCCATAAAACTAATAATTTGGTTATGGAGTCGTCATCATTTACAAATTTATTAACATTTGTAGAATAACTAATTTTCACCCAAATGAAACTCATGTTGATATTGATTTAACTCCAGAGTTGGAAATATATCAATTTTATCAGTTTTTATGGTCCACTAAGGAAGCCCTATATCCTGGATGCAATATAAGAAAATTTTATGAAGTTGAAAAATTCATGGCTATTTTATCTAATAATGGATTTTCAAATAGTTATTTTGATCAGATATTCAATTTTGTGAATACTCTATTACCTAAAATAAATTTCTTTCTTAAAAATTTTAATCAATGTGAGAGGTAAGATCATAATCTAAGACATGGTTATCATAAGATTCATGCATGTTCAAATGATTTCATCTTATATTATGGTGAAAATTAGTTGTTGGAAGCATTTCCAAAATGTGGAAAATCAATATTGAAAGAGGCTCAACTAGGAATATCCTGATTTATTCTTGTAGCATAATTGAGATATTTCCCAATTACACCAATATTTAATTTTTTATTTATGTCTTAGAACACAAATTCGTTGATGTCATCACAAAAAAGAAATAATTCAACTGGTAAATGCCTAAATCATCATTTTGATTGTGATTCATGAAAACATTTTGGCAAAGGGAATTCATAATATTCATTAGTGTAACATCACAAGTAATTAATAATAGATATTTTTATCTATGTCTATTAATGAATTATATAGTGTTTTAGAGGCTTAAAAATAGAATAAATCCAATCTTAAGCATGTAATACACTAATGTTTTTAAAAGATTGTTTTACTGCCTTTTAATGGAAATCCATTTTAAAATCTATCTCTTGACAATTTTATAAGCTATATTTTTCAATATAAACTTATTATTTATAATTTTGACATTGAAATTTACTTTGGGTAAATTTTTGGTATTTTTTCGATAAAGTTCATTTTTTTAATTAATAGTGAAAAATGTTGTATTTTAATTCAAAACATCTTTTTAATCTAATTTATTTATGTGATTATATTATCTTTTGAATTGGTGTTAAAGTTAAATTAGAATATATTTTTACCATTTAATCCAATAGTGGTCGTTGAATTAATTTCACTTTGAAATAGGACTTAAACTATATCAATCTTTTGATACTTATTGTTTCATAAAAACATGCTATTTTCTATGACAACGGGAATTAATTATTAAACTAATTAGTGTAACTTATATGTTTTGAATATTGTAAAACAGGCATCATTTTTTAATTCGGAATATCAAATATAGCTTAGGGTGAAGTTTTGGTATTTTTCTGAAAAACATAAATTTTTTATGAATAGTGAAACCACTAAGTGGTACTTAAAAAACTGATTTTCATTTAAATGAAACTTTACCACCTCTGTGATTTGATTTTAAAAAATCAGAAATACATGATTTTCATTAAGAATTAAAATGTGGTTCATTGGGATTAAAATAATTTTTGGTGAATAGTAACTTTTATGTTATTAATCACAATTAGAGGTAATTAGTGCAATTTAAGGAAAAATGATATTAAAAAAAATGAAAATACCTAGAAAGATGTCCTACCCTTATTGGATGTGTCATGGAAGACCATGAAAACCCATGGGTCGATTTTTGGGACCCCATGGAGCCATATGGGTCTGATAAAGACATTAATGCCTTTTATTTAAAGTAAAAGTAAAAATGTCACAAACAGGAGTTGTTTTACTAAAACAATTTTTACATGGGGTTATACAAGTCATATATTTTAATATAAATAGTCATTGGAAACATAAAAATAATTTATACATCATAGTTTTTTTTATAATTTTTAGACATTAAATAAATTAAATTATTTATGACACCATGATGATGCAGCGATTACCTAATTATTTCACGATTTAAATAAAATGAAAATATAATGTAAAATATAAGACCTAATCTTGTCAAAAACCTATCAGATGGATGTATTTCGAACCCTTATCACCTTTTCCTTGCAAATTATAATCGTGGGACCTTTTTTATCTGAAAATCATTTTATAACAAAGTATCTTTTCTTAACTTTCCAAGAGTGCCCCTCCTCTCCTCTTCTAAAAGGCCCCCACCTCAACCACCTTACCCACACTTCCAATGCCTTTGTCTCCGCCAACCCCTGCCCATTTTGTCTCTCAAAATCCCTCCTTAAAAATTAGAATCCTCACTTTGGGCATAAGTTTTCCTAATGAATCCTTTTAGCTCAAATCAAAAAGATTTACCTGAATTAAAGGTAGTGTCTTCTCTTGTGTTCTTATGTTTTATTTTGCTTCTCCAACCCCCTAAACAATTTTTATTAATTTCTTTTGTAACAACTCCAGTATCTTAAATATACTAGGATGTTTTTATAATAAGCATTCTAGCTACACTTACACACACCTATATCTAATTGATAAAGAACATACTATTTCTATGGATGTCGAATTTCTACCTCACGAAACGATGATTGTTCAATATTCTTCTAACACCTTCAATGGTGGCCATTAAGATGTCACTATATTTATATATGATATATAATATGTTTATGGTTTCCTTAGGCTTATGTATTTTTCAATTATGTCATACCTTTGTGGCTTCCATTATGGGTATACGCGATATCTTCATTTCAGGAAGTGCGGACTACCGCCCCCTCAAAGTGATTTGATTCGTTAATACCATATGTGAAATGTATAAAGGATGTAATTAATGGTATTATATATGATATTATATTGGAATTATAATATACCTTTAAATCATTATGATTCCATTCCATAAAATACGAAATAGTAATCAAAGTAGCATTCATGCGTACGTACGGCTTACCATCTCCATGAACGGTGCATTTCATTTCTTACCTCTAAACGTTATGTAATATTATAAATGCATGTATATAATGGATATATATGATATATATGTTATCTACATCATGAGTATAACTCAGGATATAATGGATACATGAACAACTTGTAATTATAATGAGTTTATTTTTGACTCAAGTAGCAAAGATTGTTAAAACGACCGTTATTAACTTAAAAAATTACATAGTGTTCATGACATGGAAATAAGTTATATAAAAGGAATAATGAACATGAAAAAGGTTCTTAAACAAGTTTAAATTAAATCATGTTTATTATTTAGGAGATTAAAGAATGATCACGTCTAGTCGGATACGAGGTAAGGGACTTCATCTCAATCTCCATTCATTGAGGAATATTTTGTTTTATACACAACATTCTATTATACGGTGTATAAACGCCTTTTAATTTTATGCTTATTCAAAAGGAATTTTTTTTATACGAAGCGTTTTACTAAAAGAAAAAGGGAATATTTTTTTTTGTTTTTTTGTCGTACGTATGTGGCAATAACGACTTCTCCGCCGCCGTGACAATTATTTGAGTTTCGGCTTCCTCTATAAGCCATACCTTTTTTCAAAAAAAAAATAAATACCATGTTTTACTTTTATTTTATTTTGGTATTGAAAATGGCTTTCATAATGTTTTTATATCAATGTGTTGTATTGATATCTTGTGATTGAAAAGTGGAAATGTTATGTTTCCTTTATGCATGTTTTATGTGATACAGTTATGTAATGGTTCTTGGGAATTATTATGAATACTGATGGTTTCATGATAAAATAAGGGCGGTTGAGCCCGATATAGCTCCCCAATGCATTGGGTAATGTGAAGGAGTTAAATGTTAAGGTTTCTCCGAAGTGATTTAGGGAATATACTTTTATGGGTATTCCAAACGTAACCAAGAGGGTTACTCCCTACGTAAGAATGTTATGAATGCCTCAAGTTACCTTTATGTCTTATGATTTATATGATTTATTTAGGATTTGATGAGGTATCTTAAAGTGCTTATGTTTTATTAGTAGAGTATGATTTCATTGATTCTTGTGTATACATGTAATCAGGTATTTTTTCCATATTTTTATATCCCTTAATGAGCTTTTTATGCTCATCCCAAGTGTTTGAAATGTATTTCACAGGTCAAGGGAAGGGTACATAAGGTTTAAGGTCGGGACCTTATAGTTCCTATCAGAGGTCAGTTTAGATAACATTAGCAGTTATAATTCTATTAAATTATTATCCAAAAATATTTTTTTATGGTCAAATTGAAATGATATAGCATTGAAGATTACCATTTCGCTTCTCCTAAGATATTTCTGAGTTATGAATGATTTTTTCATAGAGGAAACGAAACAGTTTTTCTGGGAAAACATATAGAGGGAAATGACCTTTCAAATTAGTATCATGAGATGGTCAGAATCAGAACTAAACAGTTTGTTGCAGTTATGGCTCAGTTAACTCAGGTGAAACATTTTGGTTATTTTTATTGATGATATATTGTTTTTTTTTCAAAAAGTAAATAGGATCATGAAAGACATTTAAGGGTTATTTTGAAAACATTAAAATAAAAGAGATTTTATGGGAAATTCAGAAAGTGTGAGTTTTTGTTGCAACAAATTTCTTTCCTTGGTCACATTGTTTCTAAAGATGGGATAACTGTTGATCCTGCAAAAATAAAGGTTTTTGAAGAATGGCCAATTCCCACAAATGTAACTAAGATTCATAGCTTCCTTGGTTTGGCAGGCTATTACCGAAGGTTTGTTAGAAATTTTTCTTGGTTATCTAGTCCAATGACAAAGCTAACTTAGAAGGGTGTTAAGTTTATCTGGACAAAAGAATGTGATGATTGTTTTCAGGAATTAAAAATAAGATTGGTAAAGGCTCCAGTTTTGGCACTACCTTCCAGGAATTGTGAGTTTGTTATATATAGTGATGCTTCATTGAAAGGACATGGTTGTGTCCTAATGTATAATGATTTGGTAATTGCTTATGCTTGATGTCAGTTGAAAACTCGTGAGGTAAATTACCATACACATGATTTGGAATTAGCTGCTGTTGTTTTCTCTTTAAAAATTTAAAGGCATCATTTGTATGGTTTAAAGTTTGAAATTTATACCGATCACAAAAGTTTAAAGTATATATTCACTCAAAATGGATTGAACATGAGACAAAAGAGATGGCTAGAATTAATCAAGGATTATGATTTTACAATTCATTACCATCCGGGAAAATAAAATAAAGTGGCTGATGCTTTGAGTCGAAAAAGTAATGATTCATTAACAATGTTGTGTTTGGAACGTGATCCTTTGGTTAAGGATTTGATGAACATTGGCATAGATGTTTTTGGTGTAGGATGTCCTTCATTTGTGTTTCAGATATCAGTGAAATCTTCTCTATCAGACAGAATCTAGCAAGCACAGAAGCAAGATAGTGAGTTGCAGAAAAACATAGAGCTCGTTCAGAAAGGTAAGTTTCCTAAATTCAACATTGATAATGATTTTGTTTTGAGATTTGGGAAATGATTGTGTGTGACTTGTGATTCACAGTTGAAGAGAGAGTTGTTATGTGAAGCTCATAGTTCTCCGTTTTCAGTTCATCCTGGCAGTACTAAGATGTATAGAGATCTGCAAGAGTATTACTGGTGGGATGGAATAAAAATAGATATTGCTGATTTTACTGTGAAGTGTTTGACATGTCATCAGGTTAAAGTAGAGCAGCAGTTACTGAAAGGGATGCTTCAACCTTTACCAGTGACAGATTGGAAATGGGAGAATATATACATGGACTTTGTTATTGGATTACTGAATATATCTCGAGGTAATAATGCAATCTGGGTTATTATTGATCATTTGACTAAATCTTCTCATTTCCTTGCTATAGGAGATAATTTTTCCCTATATCAACTTTCACGTTTGTATCTTAAAGAGATAGTCAGGTTACAAGGACTTCCTCTCTCCATTGTATCTGACCATGATCCCAGGTTCACTTCTAACTTTTCGAAAGGCCTTCAGAAGTCGTTGGGTACTGAATTAAATTTTAGTACATATTTTCATCCTCAGTCAGATGGGCAGTCAGAATGAACAATTCAGACTTTGGAGGATATTCTACATGCTTGTTCGATGGATTATCAGGGAAGTTGGGAACAACATCTTTCTTTGGTTGAGTTTTCTTATAATAACAGTTTTCATTCCAGTATACAGATAACTCCATTTGAGGCATTATATGGTAAACGTTGTTGAAATCTAGCTTTCTTGGATGAAGTGGGTGAAAGAAAGTTGATGGGACTAGAATTGGTAGAAGAGTTGATAGGAAATGTTCAGATGATACAGAAACACATGATACCACCTTAGAGAAGGCATAAGAGTTATGCGGACTACAGGAGGAAGGATCTCTCTTTTGAGGTAGGTGATCATGTTTTTTCAAAGTCTCACTATGGAAAAGTGTGATGCGATTTGGTAAGAAAGGAAAGCTAAGTCCAAGGTTCATTGGACCATATGAAATACTAGAGAGAGATGGATCAGTTTCTTACCGAGTGGCTTTACCTCCAAGTTTATCTCAGGTACACAATGTTTTTCATGTTTCAATGTTAAGGAAGTACATGCCAGATCCATCTCATGTTTTGAGTCCAGAGGTAGTTCAGTTGGAAGAGAACCTATCTTATGAGAAATAATTGGTCCAGATTCTTGACCACATGGATAAAGTGTTACGGAATAAGGAGATTCATCAGGTAAAGGTTTTGTGAAAGAAACACATGATTGAAGAGGAAACATGAGAATCTGAAAATGCAATGAGGGCTAAATACCCCCACTAATTCGATAAGTAAATAAATTGCGGGGGCACAATTTTCTAAAGGGGGAAGGATGTAACATCCCATGTAAGTAATGAATAATAGATATTTTTTTCTATGTCTATTAATGAATTAGATTGTGTTTTAGAGGCAAAAAATGAGAATAAATCCAATCTTAAGCATGTAATACACTAATATTTTTAAAAGATTTTTTTATAGCCTTTTGATGGAAAACCATTTTTAAATCAATCTTTTGAAACTTTTATAAGCTATATTTGTCAAAATAAACTTATTATTTATGAATGGGACATTAAAATTTACTTCGGGTAAATTTTTGGTATTTTTCCGATAAAGTTCAATTTTTTAATAAATAGTGAAAATGTTGAATTTTAATTCAAAACCTCTTTTTAATCTAATTTATTTATATTATTAGATTATATTTTTAATTGGTTTTAAAGTTAAATTAGAATATATTTTTACCATTTAATCCAATAGTAGTTGTTGGAATTAATTTCACTTTGAAATTGGAATTAAACTAGTGTCAATCTTTTGATACTTATTGTTTAATAAAAACACGCTATTTTCTCTGTCAAATGGAATTAACTATTAAATTAATTAATGTAACTTATATGTCTTGATTTTTTTAAAATAGACATAAATTTTGAATTCAGAATATCAAATATATCTTAGGGTGAAGTTTAGGTATTTTTCTGAAAAACGTCAATTTTTGATGAATAGTGAAACCACTAAGTGGTACTTAAAAAACTAATTTTCGTTTAAACGAAACATTACCACTTCTGTGATTTGATTTTAAAAAATCCTACATACATGGTTGTAATTAAGAAGTAAAATGTGGTTCATTGGGATTAAAATAATTTTTCGGTGAATAGTAACTTCTAAGTTTGTAATTGCGATTAGAGGTAATTAGTTCAATTTAAGGGAAAAATGATATTATAATAAAATTAAAATACATAGAAACATGTCATACCCTTATTGCATGTGTCATGGCAGACCAAGAAAACCCATGGGTCGGTTTTTGCAACCCCATGAAGCCACTTGGATAAGATAAAGACAGTAATGCCTTTTATTTAAAGTAAAAGTAAAAATGTCACAAACATGAGCTGTTATACTAAAAAAACATTAAATGGGGTTATACAAGTCAGATTTATTACTATAAATATTAATTGGAAAGATAAAAAGATTTAATACATCATAGTATTTTTTATATAATTTATAAACATTATATAAATTAAATTATTTATGACACCATGATGATGCAGTGATTACCTAATTATTTAACGATTTAAATAAAATGAAAATATAATGTAAAATATAAGACCTGCACTTGTAAAAAACTTATTAGATGGGTGTATTTCGAACTTTTATCACCTTATACTTTCATTTTATAATTGTGGGACCATTTTTATCCGAAAATCATTTTATAACAAAGTATCTTTTCTTAACTTTCCAAGAGTGCCCCTCATCTACTCTTATAAAAGGCCCCCACCTCTACCACCTTACCCACACATCCAAAGCCTTTGCCTCGGCCAAACCCAGCCCATTTTGTCTCGCCACATCCCTCTATAACTCTTAGAAGCCTCACTTTGGGCATAAGTGTTCCCAAGGAAGCCTTTGAGCTCAAATAAAAAAGAGTTACCCGATTTAAAGGTAGTGTCTTCTCTTGTGTTCTTATGTTTTATTTTGCTTCTCCAACCCCCTAAACGATTTTTATTCATTTCTTTTGTAACAACTCCAGTATATTCAAAATACTAGTATTTAGTTATAATAATCATTCGATCTACACTTACACGCACCTACAACTAATGGTTAAAGAACATACTGTTTCTGTGGATGGCGAATTTCTGCCTCACGAAACGATGATTGTTCAATATTATTCTAACACCATCAAAGGTGGCCATTATGATTTCACTATATTTATATATAATATATAATATGTTTATTTTATCCTTAATCTTCTGTATTTTTCATTTATGGCTTCCATTATGGGTATACGCGATATCTTCATTTTAGGAAGTGCGGACTACCGCCCCCTCAAAGTGATTTGATTCGTTAATACCATATGTGGGAAGTATAAAGGATGTAATTAATGGTATTATATATGATATTATACTGAAATTATAATATACCTTTATATCATTATGATTCCATTCCATAAAATACTAAATAGAAATGAAAGTAGCGTTCATGCGTACGTACGGCTTACCGTCTCCATGAATGGTGCATTTCATTTCTTAACTCTAAATGTTATGTAATATTATAAATGCATGTATATACAGGATATATATGATATATATGATATCTAAATCATGAGTATAACTCTGGATATAATGTATACATGAACAACTTGTAATTATAAAGAGTTTATTTTTGACTCAAGTACCAATGATCATTAAAATGACCGTTATTAACTTAAATAATTACATAGTGTTCAGGACATGGAAATAAGTGATATAAAAGGAATAATTAATTTGAAAAAGGTTCTTAATATAGTAGATATTAACTCATGTTTATTATTCAGGAGATTAAAGAACGATCAAGTCAAGTCTGATACGAGGTAAGGGACTTCATCTCAATCTCCATTCATTGAGGCATATTTTGTTTTATACACAAATTTCATTTATACAGTTTATAAACCCCTTTGACTTTTATGCTTATTCAAAAGGATTTTTTTATGAAGCGTTTTACTAAATGACCAGGGGAATGTTTTTTTTGTTTTTCTTGTCGTACGTATACGGCGACAACGACTTCTCTGATGTCGTGACCATTAGTTAAGTTTCGGCTTCCTCTACAAGCAATACCCTTTTTTAAAAGAAAAATAAATACCATGTTTTAATTTTCTTTTATTTTTGTATTGAAAATGGTTTTCATAATGTTTTTATATCAATGTGTTGTATTGATATCTTGTGATTGAAAAGTGGAAATGTTATGTTTCCTTTATGCATGTTGTATGTGATATAGTTATGTTATAGTTCTTGGACATTATTATGAATACGGGTGTTTCCATGATAAACTAAGGGCAGGTGATCCCGATATAGCTCTCTAATGCATTGGGTAACATGAAGGAGTTAAACGTTAAGGTTTCTCCAAAGAGATTTAGGGAATATACTATGATGGGTATTCCAAATGTAACCAAGAGGGTTACTCCCTATGTAATAATGTTATGAATGCCTCAAGTTACCTTTATATCATATGATTTCTATGATTTATTCATGATTTGATGAGTTATGTTAAAGTTAGTATGTTTTATGTGTAGAGTGTGATTTCATTTATTCTTGTGTATACATGTACTCATGTTTCCTTTCCATATTTTTATATCCCTTATTGATCTTTTTATGCTCATCACATGTTTTTGAAATGTTTTTCACAGGTCAAGGGAAGGGTACATGATATGATGATAGTGTCAAGGAGGTGTCAACAAATAATCCATGTTTTATTTTAAATATGTTTCCGTTGATGGGAAAAATGAATACTATATTTTATGTAACCACTTTGTTTAAATGTGGAATGTAATGCAAGTTTTATGATATAATTCTCTAAAAATCTAATCCTGAAAAGATCCTTAATGTGTAATCTTATAATAACTCAAGATTAAGTAAGGTTTAAGGTTGGGGCCTTATTATTAGAATCTTGAAACATGCGATAGGGTCTTTCTACTGATGCATTTTTTCATTTTTTTCTTAAGATACTGATTATTCATGTTGGAATGTCTTTATAACTCAATATAATTTACCTACAGGGATATTTATGAATGAGAAATACATCTTTTTAAATATATTAATTCTAGGACATATGAAAATTAATATTTATGTTTTTTTGAAACTGTTGATTGATAAGATAAATTCATTGTGAAGTAATGTTTTCCGTATATATGATGTCTTTGTGACATGAAATTTCTAACAGAAATCTACATTGATGTGAACAATTAGTGACTTCCCTGCACATGGCATGTTATCTTGCGGGAGTAAACATGGTACCGAATCATGTATGTACTTTATAAGAGATAATAAATCATATATTATTGTAAATATAAAAAATAACTTTTTTAATATCTTCATAGTTTCTTTCTGACTAATAATCTATTATGGTGGAACAAATTTCATTTTAGAAAAGGTATAATTGAAAGAAATGAACTTCCAACAATGTTCACAGGTAAAACGGATAATAAATTTTCTCTTCATTACCTATCATCACATTCAGACAAACAATAAACATCATATAATTAATGGATTTGGTAAATAACGGGATTAGATAAAACAACTCATTTTTAGTATCTACTATACTTGTCTGATATATTAGTCTGTCAAATGTTGGGTGTCATGTATATTCAGAAGAACTATTTTTATATATTTTTTCATGGGATAACTCATGTTCTACATGAAGATAAAATCTGCCCAAAACTCATTAATTCTCATCCTTACAATTATAAACTTATTTATCTTATTCACAATAGACATGGAAAGATGATAATACTGGTAATCATAAACGTTTTTGGTTTCAATATCACATGAAAAATATTATTCTTTTCAAAAAAAATCCTTATAAATTATCTATATTCAATTTTCATTGTAACATTCACAGACCTAGTTTTCTTCATGGTATTATTATCTTCATTTTCCTTGAACCGATGGTTCTTAAGGTAATTATCCAGATGATTTTACACATTCCCATATATCAAGAATGAATAAAGAAACATACCATTTAAATTATATATTCCTACCTTATGATTGGAGGAACAAATTAATAAAACCACTTCAATTTATTCAATATAAATATTCTTCTTAATTTAGAGACTATTCACAGAAGGCCCCCTCTTGTGTACTCTTCTTCATTTCTTACTTATTTTATTTATTTCAAATCTCAAAATCCACAAGAGTACTATGAAAACTATTATGTGATACATATTTTGGGTATTCGTAATATCGAACTGAAAATATATCATTGAAATTATAAGGTATTATTTTCATGATAAACATTGCGATCATTTAATCTTTTATAACATTACTGAGGCCACTACATCCAATTATTGAGAAGATTTTCATGGAAATAACTTTTTATAAATATTATTTATGGGAGCATTTACCAAGTAATTTCTATCTTATTCATCAACATCCTATTATTTATGATCTTTTTCTATCAAGGATCCACTCTCTATATTAGTATTTATTACATAAATTGATTTTGTGTAGACACCCATTATCAGAAACCAAAAATATTATTACTTTTGGGATTTCCATAATTAAAAATTACTTAAATAAAATATGTGAATAATTTTTTTTGAAAATCATGACCATTATTAAATATAGAAAAGGAAAAAACATCTTAAATACCACTTTTTATTCCCTTAATGTAAATTACACCCTGAGATGGGTGGGGAGAATTAGGATATAAAATATTAAAAATAAATTTCCTTGAATATAGATATTGTTCTATACCTTTGGGAACACTTTTATTTTTCACTCCATTACACTCTCTCCTATAAATAATCATTGAAAACAATAAATTACATAGTGTATTTTAAATGGATCGCTAACACTAGACTATATCCATGGAGCATATATGCCAATGTGCTTGTGCACTAGAAACAGAAAATTATCACCGGTTTAGAAAAATAAATTTTGAGTAGTCTCACTAACCCTCCATGTTGACTTCCAATAATAGATGGAGAAATCACTAATCCCCTTCACCATGGAACTCTCTCCTCTAATTTAAAATGTCTTTGTTATTCACAATAAGATAATGGAAATTTTCACTAAGAATGATGTTTCTTTTATAACCAGTAACTATCAAACATATAGTGATATAAAGTGTATCTTGGAATAAGACCTTATTATAATTTCATCATTCCATATTTTATTGGGAATAAACCCATGGTATTCTAATAATTATATTAATAAATTCATTCTACAAATATTTCTACCCTATAATATTATTCACTTGTTTAGAATATATAATAAATAAGATCACCATGCATTCATTCCACTCAGCCTCCATGAATAATTCCACATTAATGTGGCCTTTCAAACACTACTTCCCCTTTTTCATGGAATAGTTGGATCAAATTTTTAACATTTTGAGATTTATATAAAGAAACATTCCCTATATATATGGAAGATCATACATGGGCCAATTTTTCAACTATATCTCCACTCCTCAATGATGACCACAATAAGATTACTAATTATTTTTATAGACACCCTCAAGGCATAAAAAGAACTAACTTTATGTGGCCCTCTTCTTATTGCTTTTTGTGGTCATCATAATCATAAAAAAATATAGGATGGGTGTTGTCACTAATTCCAATTATATACATCTACACCACAATGTAGAAATATTTTAATTGGGTGAGGTCTTGGCCTTGTTGATGTCCTATTTCACCAAACATTATTATCTCTTTCCTTCTAATTCCAATTAATTATCCTTCATCAAATATGTAATGAAACACAACCCAAATAATATATATTATTTGTTTTTATTATGAAGTTGAGAAAATAATTACCAAATTTGATAACTGATTTTTATGGATCAATTTTATGTTCTAAATGAAGTTATCATTTTGAAATATCATTTTAACAGTTTTTGATATTCATATAAATTAAAATGAACACACCTCTGTGCACACTTATTTCATATTTTGTTTCCACATTTTCCTTTTATCATTATATTTAATTGATGACCTATTTAAAAATAATATGTATTGAATAAAATATATTTTTACTAATATATATATATTAAAAAATCATACATACCTCTATAATTTTACTTCAGTATTTTCTCACAAATCCCCATGTATTGATCATAACCAATGATCTTTTCTTTTAGGTGGCAAAGAAAAACTCAAAATCCAATAAAAAATAACTAAAAATACAATATTATTTTTTATTTAATGAAAAACAAACAACACGATGAATTTTCTTTTTCATGCCTTTATAGAAAAAAATCAACCAAAACATTATTACATAATTCTAAAATCTTTCATATATATAATTTTTTAGTATATCATTATACATTATATGAATTACAAGAAAAATAAATTGGTTTAATATTAATCTAAAAAAAGATTTTGTATCATGATAAAAAAATATTTATAATGATTCCTAATAAATAATCATGGATATGAAGTTAACTCATGTTGATACAATTGAAATAAATATTAAAATCAACTTATATAGGAATGATTCTCATAACTATCATCACAAAATATATACATTTAGTAGATCCATGATATCACTATTACCAATTATCACCTTGTAATCACACAAAAAATGTAAATATTCATTATTACATCATAATAATCTATCAAAATAACTGTATATGACGATAATATAAAATATTTATAAAAAATAAGTAGTGAAGATGAAAGGTTTTCAATCATTTTTTATTTCTATACAAATTTTCATTACCTTTAACATATTACAAACTGTATATGGAAGTATTAAAAAGTGGACAAAAATATGAAATATTGGAGATAACATATTGATACATCAATGGTATATTTTTAGAAAAGGATATACGACCAAATAAAAACAATTATGACACTTTTTCCAAACTGTAAAAACCTCATCAGTTGGGAATGTTATCCTAGTTGGTGCATCTATATTATTTGGTACAATTACCATAGGTTGATCCATCTCAATTTGTTGATGATTAAAGGTATCCCAAATATAATATATGATCCCATTTTCTATAATATAATGTTTGAGAAACTAAAAATTATAAACAAAGTAGATGAGAATATATTAAGATGGAGGGGAGGAGAATGATACTCAAGAAGATATCGATGACAGTGATATAAAAGGGGAGGTGGTGTGTAATATTCATCTTTATACTATCTTTTTATGAGGTTAATCATCTATTATACCAATTTTTTAATCCTATCAATCATAATAACACCCATATCCTTAAACCTATTCATCTAAAACATATATCATCCCTATATAAACATCACACCATAATGAATATCCAGAGTTTCAAAAATTCATTTCATTCGATACAACATCCTTGTATCCTAGTATATGAACTTGGAATTAAGGATTCAGTAATTCCATAGTCAAAAAAATTAAGTTCTTCACATTGGTATAATATTTATTGTGTGCATGAGTACTCAAGGAAATCAAATATAGAATATTTGAAAATTTTATTACTAAATTAATAAATATAAAGAGTTAGAAAAATTATTTTAATAACATCTTATAATATTTTCAGATACTTCCTTCACATCTTGTATAAAACAATTTCCCTTTTACAATATCAGATCCCTTCATAATTTTTTATTTATTTATGGGGGATGGATAGTCTTTGTGTGCCATAATTACTCAACTCTGTATTTTCACTTTTTTTTCAAATATCAATTGTTTTTCCAACAATAAATACACTACAAGATATAATTTAATATTATTTATACATTTTATTTTATAACGTGATGATTTATCCTATTAAATTATTACTAATGGTAATCAAGTAATAAAAATGAACTTTTTTTAGAATTATATAAATAAAAAAAATTAAAATAGTGATGTTATACTTACAATAAAATTTAATGTTACCTACATTAAATAACCTTTTTAATGCATCATCATATAGAAAACCAAATATATAATAATTACTTTAAAATTTTATTTTCTCTAAAAATGATAGGCAATGATTCAATTGGTTGAAAATATATCCATTTCAAAAAAAAATTAAAATCAATTCCTCCAAACATCTCTAGTTTCATGTATATCATTTTGAATCTGATGAGAAAGAAAAAATAAACAAAATTAGTAAAACAATGTCATAATAACTAAAATAATAATAAATGATCTTTACAAGATGGTCTCATGTAGATTAGATTGTGTTTTTAGGGAGATATTTGTCTAATAAAAATTAAAATATTTAATTTCTCTCAATTTTTCATGTATTTAATTGTTATAAAATATATGAAATTTTCACCCATTGTATTAATACCCTAAAAAAACATAATAACTACCTCTAGTACTAGAAATAAACAACTGATATTTTAGGCAAATGAGTGATACTATGTTTACCAAACAAGATTTCCTTATCTTTCCCTTTAGATGTAGAATGATTCTATATAAAAAACAATTCCCTTCAATGGAAGTATGTAAAAGATCATACCCAAAACAATTTGGTGGATATGATATTATAAATGAAATTATATTTTAAATAAAAAATAAAATAACAATTTAATTATTATTTTATCAATCATTTACATATAAAATTATATAAATATTAACAAGATGATGTAACCATAAAAAACTAAATGTGGCACATTTTTATTCATATTAGATGAAGTATTTAACTATAATACTAAAAAATATTGACAAAATTTATTATTCTTGAAAGGATATATAAAACCGAAAGAGAAACATAACTACATTATGATACAAATCCAACAAGAAAATAATGTTTAATTATAATTGGAAAATTATACAGAAAACTAACAATAGGACTAAAAATACATGTCAAATTAAAAATAGTATATATAATATTTTACAAAATTGAATAATTTGTAAATTAAAAAAGTAATCCAAAATGAATAATTAATATATCTGAAGTTGTGGATTTCAGTTTCATAACTCCATCCAATATTTTCCACTTAAAATATGTCTCTGTAGTGACAAGAGGGTTGTCTCACATGGAGGTTGCATGCTAAGTTATCAAACCGTCTCTTTGTTAAGTTTTTTGGTTAATGTTAAAAATAAAAATATAGATTAATAATTATTAAAACATGATTAAATTGAATAAAATATTATTTAAATAATAAATCTATGATAGTGATTGAAAATAATATGAAAACTAGGTTGATTAAAACTAACAAAAGTAGGAAGTGATGGAGAAACCTTGATCCTCACAAACTCTATTTATCCTTTTCAAAATATTTTTTCCATTTAAATTATCCAATGTATACCTCAAGACAAAAATTTATACACCAAAATTTACAATATACCATATGGACACCAAAAATGTAGGTGTCGATCCTCTTATAAACATGATCTGATTTCATGAAGACCTCTGAACAACCAAAAAAGATTAATCTCGTCGTGCTCAAAGGATACACCAAACAAAAAAATTAACAATGTGGGAAACCAATTTATTTACATATGATGATAATAAATCTAGAATAATATAAAAAGAAATTTAAAAAAGAATTAAATATTACAGCTTTAATCAAAAAACATTTTCCACAATACTTTATAGTGAAATAGTTTACAATAATAAATAATCTAAAAAAGGAATTTCCCTCGGATCTCTACTTCCCACAACCACATTGAGTCTAGACCTTCATGGAATGATTATTTCCTATAATACACATCTTATTCATCATTTAATCACCATAATAGCCTACATATTCCTTCTAACTTTCTATTAACACAGTGGATGTGGGCATTATTTATAGGAAAATTCATCATAGAACTCAGTTGCTTGGATTTATTTTTCTGCATCTCTCCGTTGTCATGATATGTATCTATGATAAATGATTTTTACATTTTGATTCAACATTCATCATTAATCTTGTTGAAATAATTTCTTAAAACTCATATTCAAATGATTCATCTGTGTAATGTCATTTCATGATGTGTAATTGTGATACACACAATAGAATTATTTTAGGACTTGTCTGGAATTGATACTTCCCTGAATTATTTCACTATTTTATTCCCAATAATAGTATATTATCTTTATAGAATATTCTATAGATATTTTTATATATGATTTTTTTACTCTAAAAATTTGACATTATTTTCAAACACTTATAGATTGTTATGAATTAATTACTAAACATAACTTTTTGAGCTGAATGTTTCATAATTTTTCCCCTTGTTTAACTCATTCAAATACTTAATTAATTAATGAAATTTTTCGTTAATACTTATCATGGATAATTTTATATGATCTATATATCATATACATGTAGAATAATTTAATTTGGACATCTTATTCTATATTTATGCCTTTATTTATAATGTGGTTCCCAACATGCTGTCCAAAAAAATATCTTGCAATGACTAATTTATTTTGGCCTCTATATTTTTTTTATAAAAATATGTCCCATTTGAATAATTCTTATCCAATGAATAAAGGGTTCCTAAAAATATAGAATCAATCTATTTGGATCAAAATTAAAAATTATATAATCGAAGTTCTTAAACTATTAAAAATTTCTAATATAATAGAATTGTTAAATTTTCTATTTCAAACTCAAAGACTCCCTAATAAAATAAAATAAACGTAATTTCCCATAAAATTATAGAAATTTGGGTTTTAAATCATTAAAATAGAACAGAAATATATTGAAATTATTATCCCTGTCAATTCCCCTACACTTAGAACATGGACTTATTGACAAGTTGGAACAAAAAATGGATTGACAGTAAAAATTAAAATCATGTCAATGAAAATTTTCTATCTATAAATATTGGAACCCTAAATATGATTCCAGTGCAATAGATTCAATTCTATATTCATCATTATTATTATTTCAATCAATTCCAATTTCATCAATTTGTCCGTGCACAAGTATTTGTACCTCACTTTTATCTTATTTTTCAACACTTTATTTTTATTTTGAGCAATGATTGCCTCATAAAATTAATTTAAATGGTCACCATAGGCTTGAAAATTTTATAAATATCCAACAAATTGAGTTAAATCATTGTGTATATAATGATTAAATAACAAGTTTTTTTCTGATTCTTGATGGTAGGTTGGTTTTCTAATGTGAAAAAATCTGAGGAAGAAAGAGATGCCAAGGATAATTTTTTTAAGAAAGATTAGATTATTATAGTTTTTACTTTAGTTTTGAATTATAATATTTCTTCATGAAATAAAATAGTTCCAAAACAACATCATAATTTCTTTTGAGAATACCCCACCACTTAAAAAATTATACAGCAATGTCAGTCTACATTATTTTCAAAACATGAGGGGTTTTTTCAATCTCCAGACATGAATGTCATTATTTCTTAGGGAGATATAGGAAGGAATAGATCTATTTTCCTTGAAATATTTAGTTGGGTGTAAAAATCATTAAATATTTTTATCACCATGAACATCTCTACAGAACACAAATTTCCACCCAAAAATCACCAATTAATATAGCACTCCATAATGAATCCCACCCCAACAGACATATGGTATACTAAAATTAGGCTATGTACTTCACAAGCATGTTGGAAAGAGAAATTGTCTTGTAATTTGGCATTTCAAAAGTAGTAAATGGCTACTAAGGGATTAAAATGTCTAAATTTATAGGCTAGGACAAAATATGAAAGTAGTACCATGAGAATTTTTCTTTCAATAAAAAAAGAATTTCCTCAATCATTTATACCAATATTTTTTTAATTCCCAAATGTTTTGATAGCAAAATGGAATGTTGGGGTTAAAATAATTATTTTCTATTCATTCAAGAAGGTGGAGAATTTGAAGATGATGATAAAGTTTCCACAAATACTTCATGGGAAATGATTTTCAGTATTGGATATCATTCATGGAATGGAATTAAAAATCCAATAGTATTTTTATAAATTTCCACAATTGAAATCCAGAAAAAAACACATATCGGAAATCATATATATTAAGTTACATGAATCATGTTGGTTTCTTCTTTTTACCACATTTTCTTCAGACAAAGGATATTACATTGAAGATCACAATAAAAATTTTTAACTCCAAATTTGAGTTATAATACACATAAATTAAAAATAAATCACACAAAATCTTGATCTACCGAACATGTTATTGCACCCACAATTGTTTCAACAATGTTATCATTATGAATAGATTTTATAATAATTGGAAATCATGAATATAAGACATGAAAAAACAAGATGAATAGAAATATATAACCTAGTTTTGTTGGGCAGTAGCATCCATAAGATAACATCTAAGATGATGTAACTTTGAAACCTACCTGAAATAAAAAAACAATAACATTGTAATAGAATTAATGTGAAAAAAATAAAAAGATAGCGGATGTAAAAGAAATTTTTTTGGATCCCCCATGTAGGTTCGAGTATTTAACTACCCCTATTCTGGTATTTATATCTGATCATCCCCAATATGACAGTGGGTGATGTTCCTTACACATAACCTAGGAAAAAGAAATTTCCCCAATCTTTTTCACCTAATAAAACTTGCATATGCTCTAAAAAATAGATTTATTCTTGTTACCCTTCATGAATTTGGTGCTCCAATGATGTAGTGAAAAATTGAAAAAATATAAAGGTAATGTCCCAAGGCATTATCCTCAAAATAAAATATATTCTGGTTCATGAAATGCAATTACAGGATGTGGTTCCCCTCCAATTTCCTCTTTAGAAATCATTTATACTTAGAAAATCAGTTCAATACCACCACCCTCATGTGTACCAGTGTACTCTACTATTGGACTCACTATTCTTTTTGCTCTCTTAGCCTTGAAATCATGTTCATCAAAAAAATAATTCCACTTCGATGAAGTAGGAACTAAATCTATGTAGGTATAAGTATTTTTATTATTATTATCAATATAATCATGAAAAATTAGATCAATAATTGAGATATCTCCCTATGGGTTCCCATTTTCTATATGTTTTGTGGAGTGAAAAATAGTTGTTTTGAAATTGAACAGTAACATTGGTTCCTCCATATGCTCATAAAAAATTAATGGCTCACAATTTTTTCTAATTTATCCCACATATCAATTTTTTTTCTAAATATTCAATATCTAAAATAGCATCTTTACATAATTCATTTAACTGATTTGAATTAATTCTTATTGATATCATTAAATCTTGAATCATGGAATATTTTTTTTGAATCTTTAAATATTATTATTGAATTTGTAAATAATTTTTTTTTGGTATTTGAAATTTAAAAAAATGAACATAACTCAACACATCATATTGTTGACAATAATGAAATGAATATATGTAAAAACGGTTACAACCAATTTTTGTTAGACACTAAATTAGTGGATAAAATTTTAAAAAGTAAAAAAATCCAAAAAACAATATTGGAACCCTCCATGGAACAAACAATGACACACATTAGTTATGGGGCTTGGAAAAAAATATTTTAATTACCAATGTATAGTATATATATTGATCTATGGTAGTCTTCTGAAGAGGATTGAACACATAACAGGGTTGTCATTTCTTGTTGGATTTCTGAAAAAAGTGGTTTTAATAAAATTTTATCAAAATATGAGACAAATAATTAACATGATTTTTCATTTTTTTAAAATGAGAAAGATAGTGGCCAGATTGGGTTTGGAAAGAACTAGAGTTGTGTTATCATTGATTTCATGTATGTCATGATTTAATTCATTAAATGGTAATATAGAGATTCTTCTTTAGATTCCTTTCTCCCCCTTGGCCAGATGGAAGGGATGAGAATATTCATATCCAAAACCATAGATTGGACTATCCACATTATAATTTGTGTAGTTCATCATAATGTTATATTGATTAATAATAGAAATACCAAACCTATAATTGTTGATCACTAATAAAACAATATTCCAACATAAAATAATACACATGTTTTGTCTAATGTCGAGCACTCACCACCCAAACCTAATGTGTTCCATCATATATAGATTAGAATTGGGTGGAGGGAGACGTGATCATTGACCAAATAAATTTATTATAATATAGTCAAAACCTAACTCAAATAGATTCAGAATTTAAATTTGAATATATAATTGAAACAAAATGAAGAAACAATAGGGGATATTAATAATTTGATTCAGAAGAACTTGTGGAAAGAAATTTTGACTAGCCTCCCACCTTTTATAACCACTCAATGAATCTACCCCTCAATTTATGGTGAATTCGAGATGTTGCAGGACAGTGGGTACATTGCAGAGAAATGAAAATAAATGAATGAAGAAAAATAATGCTAAAGAAAGTTATCCAAGAGAGTAATTGGACACATATCTTCTAAGAGTGTATTGTATGGGAGGATGATTCTAGTATTTATATTCCAATCCCATCGAAACCCATATCCATAGTGCATTTATTTTCATCTTTCATGTCAATCATTACACAACATGTAATTGGGTTACACATTGTGAACTTTAGATCATTTTTCTCTACCATATTCTCAGAATCCACGGAAAACACATACGATGGTTTTACTATCTGAATTTGGTCAAATCATGTACCTAGAACTCACGACTTGTACATGTGTTTCATAGAATGGTCCATCATCATGACATCTCTAGCATGCCACTTTCATTTTCAAAACTCCACAATGTGTAATTTGGATACATGAAGTGTAATAACTTTTTTCCAATTTCTAGATCTACTTTATCTTTGAAAATATAGATTCATGTGACGTTACTTCTATCAGGCACAAATGGTCCATTGGATGATATTTTCATCACCATGATTCCTTTTTCAAATATTCATCATTTCCTTCCATAAGAAATAATTCAAATTGATTTGTCCCTAAAATTCAATGATTCATCATTTAATTTCACAAATTGAGGCATAAAATGTATGAATGAAATAAATTTATCAAATACCCCAAATTGAGGCAGGGGTTTTCAATATTGTTACCCCAATAAATTCTTTTCACCTAAAAAGGTATCACAGTTGTGACCACAGTGTTGTCTTACAAGGAGGTTGTTGGCTATATTATAAACGGTCACTTTGTTAATTTGGGATTGTTTGATTTTAGAATTAGTAATATGGATTTTTTAGGATTTAAACTTTTTTAAATAGGAAAAAATAAAATTTAAACTAAAAATATACATTAGTGATAAAAAATACGAAGAAGACGGGATGATGAAAACTATTTAATGTATGTAGTGGTGGACAAAACATCGATCCTCAGACAATCCATTAATCATTTTCAATATATTTTATCCTATTAATTTTTTTAATTTATACCTTAATACCTAAAATTAAACACTTAATTAACTATATACCATATTGGGAACTCAAATAAGAATTTTTATCCTATTATGAATGTGATAAGATTTCCCAAGGACCACCAAACAATCGAAACAGATTAAATTAATTGGGCTCAAAGGCGAGACATCATCAAATAAATTCAAACAATGATGCAAGACACATTACATTAATAAAATTTTAGTAAATTTAGAATAATTTAAAATATAATTTAAATAAAAAAATTATACCTCCATAAAATTTGATAATATTTTCCAGGGTAATTCATAATAAAAGAGTTTACATTAAGAAAACCCCAATCTCAAGAGTGAAACACCTTCAGATCTCTACATCTGCCAACGACATGGAGTATATCCCTTAATGTATTGATTATTTCCTACAATAAACCTCATCTTCATCGTGTCTCCAGCAGTATTTCATAATTACCAATTCCATCTGTCTTTTAAAGAAGTGATCTAGGGGTGTATTTATTAGAAAATTTGTCAAACACATTGGCCTCATGAATTTATTTTTCTCCCTCTCACCCTCTTCATGATGTGTTACCAGGTTACACAACTTGTAAATTCTTGGCCAATATTCATCATTAATATTTGATTAATATTCTAAAAAGGAATGCTTCAAAATTATTCACTTAATGTAATGTACTTTCAGTACATGAAATTTTGTTTCATAGTGTGAAATTTTGTCATGACTTGTCCTACAATGATGTATCACAGAACAATTTCTAGATTGTCCCCAATTAATTGATGAATGACCTAATGGACTATTATAGATATTTTATGTTATTTGATTTAATTTTTGACAATCAAAAATTCATACCATTTTGAATCTTGGTGAGATTGTTATGATTTAATTATTGAACACAACTTTTTTCTACTCAAATTTTCAATAATTTTATTACTTCATAAACTCATTCCACGAATTAAATAATGAATGAATTTTTCAATTATATTTATCTATCATTTAAATTCCTGCACTATATTTCATATCCATATGGAATAAAAAAAATTTCTTCTTAATCTGGATTTATACCTCCATTACAGATGTGGGGTCCACCATTCTGTAAAAAAATGTTACACAATGACAGAAATATTTGGGCCTCTAGATTTTCTTATCAAAATATGGTATATTTGAATAATATTTAGCACATATATAAGGTAATCCTAAATTAATATAATCATTCAATTTGAAATAAAAGTGAAAAATATATACTTGAAATACAAAAGCGGTTAAAAATAGAAAAAATTCCAAAATTGTGAAATATTCCATTTCAAGCTCAAAACATCACTAAAATCAAAAATCAATGAAATTTAACATAAAATGAAACATTTAATCACTTATTCAGACAATATATGTTGTCAATACCCAAGGATGTAATGAGGGCTGAAAAGTGTGAGGTCCCGGCAATCGTTGGGTTTTTGTCTGAGCAAATTCATCACATGAGCAATGGTTCTCAGCTAACGGGAGTTGGGGTTGGGATGCATGTTATCTAACCATATGCATTGTGTGACACATCCAAGAGACTTGTATCTCAATGTTAAAATGGATGGAGTCTACCTGTCGAAATTTCAGAATGAACAACAAGGATTTTTAGCTCCTCATAGGGGACTTGGGAAGGGTGGTGTGTGAACCCAATGACTATTGAGGGTTTTCCGAGAATTCTTTTCCCATGATGAGTGATCCTCGGTGAACATGAGTTTGAAATGGGAAGCGAGTGGCTTCGAATCAGCTTTATGTGATGCATCCCAAAGACTAGGAACTCAATGTGATGATGGGCATATTATTTCTATTTATATTTTGGGTCAAACGACAAGGGTTTATACTAATCTACCTGAAAGGCATGGATTATATCGTGATGATGGCCTCAGTTGTTCTATTCATGTTACATAACATAAGTCAACTCAAACATCTATATATATCATTGGTGTTCTGGATAAGGGTTATTCAATTAATCGTTATATTTCTAGCTTCGAAAAATTAGTTGATCCCTCCATTCATTGAAAATAGAGTATTGCGAAATTCAAAGCTGATTCTGACATGGTATCTCAGTGTCTCAAAATGGGTGAGTTATCAAATAATTCTCACTAATTTCTGCCTAATGGTTATCAACTTCTAAAAATGGATAATCTCAAGGCATGAATTTCATCAATATGGGGTTTTTCATCTGGGATGTTTGTATTGCTAGGATGAGGATATTTCCATATGTTCTTCCCTTTAGAAGAATTAAAAGTCTGAGCCAGGGGCTTTGATTCAATAGTGCTCAATCCTGGGATTATTCATTTGCATGAATGGGTTAAATAATAAAATACCTTTGAGTTTGGTACCTCTACTATTCAAATTTGGGTACAAGTTCATGGTTTAAATTAGTTTCTCTAGCATCCCAAATTCTTGAATGATAATGCCATATCCATTGATATCTGATCAAAATTGAAAAAGAAACTACTCGTTTTAGGAACATTGAAATATTCTTGGTTGATGTTGAACTATGGTCCACTCTTGTTGACAATGTATTCCTTGAAACTGTTGATTATATTATTTATTTGAAAATAAATTATAAAAAAATTCCAAAATTAATTAAGGAATTTAATGTTTTTATCCATGAATCATCTACCTATAGGTCCTCAATATTTTGATGATTTTTTTCTTTGTGTGGCCATGATGTGAATAAGTGTCTCAAAAAGCGAAAAACTCATAATTGGAAAGCTGTTATTCTTCAACAGTTGTATAATCATGTGCCTTTAAAAAGTGATGATGGACTAGGCTTTGAATCGAAGATAGAGGCGCCTGGTGTTTTTCCTGAAATGGGAGACCATCCAAATGCCTCCTCTACTAAAAAAAAAATGAAACCACGGGCTTCCATCTTTTCTGTAGAGGAAAATGTTCACATCACTAATACATGTAATACTGGAAAAGGTGAATGATTTTTTCCTGCTCAGTGTTATTCAACTTCAAAAGATGATGACATAATGAATGATCAGGTGAATTAAGAAGGAGTCCAATTATAGGTGGATCACTACCTCACACAAGAATGGATGGTTTCTTTTGGTAACTGGAATGGTAAGAATATATTATAGTCTAACTCTGTAGTCTTTTCTAAATATAAAGGCCTATTCTAGAGAATGAAGGATTTCAACTGGTTTCATACATGATGACAAAAATAATCGCTTTCCACTCTAGTGGTTTTGGAGCATTCGATTGTAGGTAACAGTACCACATAATTTGAGAAGAATATATGAGACATGGAGATTAAATACTAATATTATATCTCTTAATGAGAAAAAACCCAACATGAGTTTATGTACCCAGCTAAAGCAAATATCATTGAGGTAATGGTGATCCCTGTGAAAAGAGACACTTATCCCGACAAATGCAAAGACCGAAAAGCAGAAAACATTGATTATGAAATTAATAATGCAGGGATTCTTTGAAAATTGATTCAATCTCTTCCTTATAGTGGGGGTGATAAAGCGGTTGGGGGCATAGTCGTGAAAGGGTTATCTAGAAAATCATTTAAGAAGAAGAAAATAGGCTAAGTGAATGGATTTTGAAAAATATATTTAAGTTCTTACTCCTTTTTATTTTTCCATGTTTCCTGTAATATTCTCAGCAATAATATTTTACATTATTTTAATAAAAGGCACAACCTCCATCATTTAATAAACCAAAAAATTTACACATTTTTCTGTTAAAATCATTAAAAAATAACAGATAAATATTAAAAATATAATCTCTATCAATATAATATTTGTTATAATATGTACCACAAATATAAAAAATTAAATATTATAACTAATATTTTACAAAATTTCATAATTAGATAATTATAAAAACAAAAAATAAAAAAGAATTAATACATCATGTGTGTCAAAATATGTGATTGAAATTACCAAAAAAAATAAAGAAGGTATATCTAACAATCTAGAAAATTTAAAATTTCTATAAAACATGTACCCATATTAATAAATTATTTACAATGGAATGGTTTTTTGTATTCTTACTTCATTATTGTATTTTATAGTACAAACAATGTCTATTAATCAATAGTCAATATCCTCTACTAAAATTTCTATGAAATTATGGATTTCATTGTCATAATGTTTCTCATCTCCCAAATATTCTTTTTTTACTTGTAAAATTATATACCACTATATATTTGATGGATCAAGAATATAGTATATTTGTTTCTCCAATGTTTCCATAATTAATTGTACATCTACTAATTACAATTTATTTATATTTATATGTATCATAAAAAAGTCATCATTAATGATAATATATTTACCAACAATCCATTTACAATTTCACACTAGAAATATAAATATTAAGGAATTACTCTTCTATATTTCTTAAATAACTCCATGATTTGAACAAAATGTAGATGTTGGGTTATTCTCCATTACACTAGAAAAATGAACTACTTTAGAAAACACTAATATAAGACTATTTTTAGCTGTACTTTTGTTGTCTTGGTGTTTAGTATAAAATGTACGAATGTTTATTCCATACCCATAAAATGTTTTTCGATTTATGCATGATCCACCCTTTAAAAATATACCTTTTTTAGATATATCTAATTTACCATACATTGTCTCTATAAACTGTTTCAAAAAATGTTTTCGTATATTCATTCAACATCCACATAAATTTCTAATTTATATATATGTATTTTAACAAATTAATATTCGATGTTATATATGGTTTATTATAATATATATTATTCAAGATATAAAAATGGGTTTTTTTAAAGTTGACTTTTCATTGAATTTATTTTATACACATAGATCATCTTTCCCCAAAAAACTCATTTGTGATGATATATAGGTAAAACAATAATCTCTACCTAAGACATGTTTTCAATAGAAAACTCGTTCACTTCCTCAAAAATATATTTGTTAATGATAGAGGATAATGGTCAATATTTTTGGACAACATACACATTTAATATCTTCCTTTTACTATCAAAATAATACATCCAATATAGATATATGGGACCATAAATATTTAATTCTCACACAAAAATGGACCATTTAATATAACTTTATATTCCCAAAAGAGAAGATATTACATATCCAGTTGAAACAATATCTAGACTACAACATTCTCCAAATTATATTATTAATTTTAATCCATCACATTATTAAAAAATAAATTGGATTGATAGAACACCTTTACAATAGTCAACTGAAAAGGAGGAGTAGTATTCCATGTAATGATACTCATAGGAGTTGATGGATCAAATCGTGATAGTAATGGTATTTTATTTTTATTAACATGAAATATTTTATTGGAATAATTTTTTTACATTTGAATAATAGCCATGTTTTACATTAATATTATTTAGGAACATGAAAAAACTGATTTTTTACCTCTTGAATAATATATGAAAAGCCGAAGGTAGGTAGGTTATTCATCTTCTACAATTTTGATCTACCTCCAAATTTATTCCCATTTAATGAAATTCAAATTTTGAAATCAACTCATCTTATTCCTAACATTAATATATAAAAATATACCAATAATAACATCGAAGATAAGATTATCAACAAGCATGAAATAAATATTTAATTTGAGCTCATGATATCTCTAATATAGAAGTTCAAAAAATATTTGTGAATTATTTTATATATTTATATCTTTAATATATTTTGGTGCCTTTCAGAAATTGGAATCAATTTTTTCACATAATCAAAATAATAATCACATAAAAATGATTTAGAGAAATATCAAATTTCAATAATCTATTGAATTATCTTTTAGATTCATTTTCAGTGATCTATAGGTAAAATCATTTAATGACCCATGCACAATGTTTTTCTTTGATTTCTTAGTTTTAATGTGTAGGACCTAATGTTATATTTAAACTATCAAAATGACTTTTATTATAATATCATGAAAATTTCTATATGTTGGGAAGTAATTAATATAGAACATAACAATTTCATGAAATTAAAAATATTCCATTTGAAAATAATGATTCACAATAATGATTTGATATCGATTTATTCCATCTATTAACCGTTAATAATTGAATTTTATAAATTTAGTTTTGAACGTATCAATGTTTTGATCAATTGTATTCCCCATGGAAAATTATTTGGATGATGTAATTTTCCACCAAATATTTTCTCACATGAATGAAACATTAACCTTTTTGAATCATTTTAATTTTCATATAAATGTTTCAAATGAATAATTATAGAACAATATCAAATTACATTAACACAATTGTTGGTTATTTCCAAATCAATCTGTGATTTTTCATCCAACTTATACAACAATGTCCAATATTTTGGACACTCTCACATACATTGGTATTAATTATCATATAGAAAATAATCATTTAGGAAGTCATGTATATTCTTGTATTACAAACAAAATGGATATTATAATGTATTAATATTATTACATGAGTCTATATGGTCATTTTCCCCTCAAAGTATGTCGTTCAATAGTAGTAGGAAATCTATAAAACTCTATTCAATACATTTGATCCAATCATTCATTATAATCATTCATAACATCATTGTAAAAAATTACATTCAACATGGATAAAATTTTTCAACAAAATTAACATATAGGTACTTGATCATCAGTTCATTACCAATTTTTTTACTTAAATATCATGATTTATTTATTGAATTTGATCAAATTTATCATCATAAAAATCATCATTATTAATATATGTGGAATTATTTCCATTTTGACCATGCCAAATTAGGGGACTATTACTAAGATTGAAAGATTGAAAAATTAAATTGTCTTTGTTTTTTCAACATATAATCATTTCTATATTTAAATACAAAAAATATGAATAGTGAAATAGGACGGTGTTTAGAATATTTCGTTTAGAAAATTCAATTATGTTCCAACTCCATAATTTCATTAAAATTGCACTTTATATTTATCCAACTATGATTGATTATCACATATTATAAATTTATGTGTGGAATATTTGTTATTATTATTGAAATTTCAATTTAAAATTTATTTTTTAATCAACTATACAAATAATTATACGTCAAAATTAAAATGGACAAATTATTTTTATGTTGGTAACTATGGAGAATTGAAAGTATAATAAAAAATTTAAATTTTTTCGAATTATATTCATGGTAAAACACTAAATTCAAAAATAAATTTGCATAATTTCTTAATGGATCTAATACAATCAAAATTTATCACAATTATAAAATATAAACAAAACCATAAAATATATTATATTTATTTTAAATCATCAATTTTACTCACTCACCATCGGTGTGTCATGGATTAATGATAAAAATATTGGAATCCTCTACATCTACCACTCTTTTATCAAATAATCTATTTAATATATCCTAAATTTTTTGGATCTATTGTTGTAAATTGAAGGGTTTTATGATGTACTTTAAATCAATACTACCAGATTGACCGAATCGTGTTATTTCGTTATTTTCTCAATCTAAAATAATATATAGAGGATATGGGAGCTTTATATTCATGTGAATTGTGTATAACACATTTCATGTCTCTAAAATCCACTTATATACATAAGTTATTCATTTAAAATATTCTCTTTAGTCTATAATAACATATTTAATTTATTTTTACAATTTCCCACACTTATGAATCAATTATACATTTCATAAATGCCAGGAATATTTCATCAACAACTTTTAATACGTTGACATGTCACATGATAAAATATAAACAGTTAAATTTTCTCATAATCTCCCCAAATAAATTAAAAAAAATTTAGCTGCCAACGAGCATGTACCCTAGTGGTATAGGCTCCTGCTTGGCATCCAAAAGACCCAGGATCGAATCCGGGCAGGGGCGAATTTCCCAGGTACTGTAGCTGGTACTGTTGCAGCGGCGGCACTATAGCAGTGGCAGCACTGTAGCGGCGGAGGGACTGTAGCAGATACTATAGCGGTGGCGGTACTGTAATAGGAACTGTAGCAGTGCGGGTACTGTAGCAGTACTGTTCACCGAGGGGTCCTTTGGGCCAAAAAAATGGGCTTTCAAGCCTTGTATTCAGGCCACTTGGCCTTGGGCTTTCGGGCTATGTAATGGGTCTCCCTCTACCCAGTCTAAAGAGGTCTTTGCTTTCAAATAATAAATTGAGGCTTCAGCCCCAACCTTTAAAAAAAAATTAAAAAAAAATTAGCATGTCATATTAATCTAAATAATTATATTTTATCGTATTATATTTTATGATAAAACAAATTATGAATATGTTATGAAATAAATTCAAACATCATTATTTTAAATATGAATAATACAATTGAATTAATCCACTTCTGTCTTATCACACTCAGATGTTCATCGGCCCCCCACATATGGGCCCCACTTCATCCTAAACCCATTTTCATACAAATAGGTGGATGTTTTGGATAGAATTAGTATGTGACCATCTAGGTCCAAATCTCAATATCATTATGTTCAACACACGGACCATGTAAATTGATTAGACACCAATCATGACCCCAATGGAGATAAATAATTTCATAGTTATTAATGCCTCCAATGAACACATTATATGAAATATAATCACTTTGTCATATGATATAAGATATAAAAGGAAACACACTTCTGAGATAATCCTCTTTATGATTTAAATATTTAAGGACCATACTGAACATTCATACATTCTTGTAAAATGGATATGGAAATAATGAATGTACTACTATCCTGGTAAATCGGGGACCATGAATAATCTCTTCTTCAACTAGGAATTTAATAATTATATCATTATCATTAAGACAATACATTTCTAATAATGATTCACCAAAAAATCAGGCTTTCAATAAGTTCATTATAATTTTTTTTTACATTTCATAAAAGTACAGGATCAAATAGTACACATTGATAATGATATCAATTTGAGAGACAAATAAACATGTTCATAGGTAGGAATAACCAATGTCACCTAAAACATTTTGTGTTTTTATTTGAGGATTAGACCTCATGATCTCATCTATATGATATCACCAAGTGAAAACATCATGAGATGGTGTCTCAATGCTTTTGGTCCCCATAAAAATATAGTTATAAATAATTTTTATCTACTCATAATGATTTTTCTGGACCATAGAATATAAGTAGAATAATACAATCATAGAATCTCTATTTGTTCAATATATATGGAAATTATGATATGCCTTTAATATGAAATGTAATATAAGGACATTACAATTTAAATAGTATATTGATAAATATCAAAACTATATTGGTAAGAATGAAAACATTTATATATCAAACAATATACATGTAATGATAATCAAAATACATATAGGATTTGGTACTATGAAACATTGTCGCAGTAATATCATTTATACTATAACCAAATTATAACAACTCTCAATGCGTTAACTCTAGTGTGATAATCATACTTCTACTGAGATACAGATTTAGTAAGGGGTATGAAATTTTATCCTCCATGGATTATTTTTTGACCACCTCATCTCCTCTAGAGAAGAATCCATCATGAGATGAAACATCCAATGTATATTATTTATCATGTAGTGTGACCTATGATATTTGGAAATCCAATTACTAATATTAGTAGAGTATAATGTAATAGATTTTATAATTCTATATATAACTCCAATATCCAAAATAATGTTATGTATCTAAATTTACTCCTTATTAAACTTGAAATACACTATATACTCAAATTTCATAGTATAAATAGAAACCATAGACTATTATAGGCTTCAAATACTCACTACAACACTATTAATTAAAAGTAAGTTGCCCATCTTTGATTCTAGATCATATTGTTACATCCAGAAGCTTGCCTAAATATATCCCTTTAAGAATATTTTTTCATCTCTACCATACACCATTTACATAACCTTTATATGTCTCAAGTGGTTCTGGATAGTTTTTACCACACTATAAAGAAACAATCTTGGATTTTATTGTTATGTCCACACTATGATTTATGAAGATTATACATCACACATAGTGCATTGAATAAAATACATGACATATCGCAAAACTAAAGTATATTTTATTCTACTAATTCTTTCAATATCCTATTTTTTATGTGGAAACATCATCATTGGATGATAATTTCATGTGATATCTAAAAAAATACATTCTCTGGTTATTCCATATTATACATTTTTATTACATTATCAATAAATATACTTTGACTTCACCCTTGTTTCCTAGAAAACTTTTTTTTGTAGAGCTTGATCCCTTAAATATAATGTACTTATTATTCTAGGTATAACAATTTGATTAAAAAATTATTCACTGACTATAGTAGTTGAACATAATTTCTAATTTAAAATATTTCATAATTAAACAATATTATGAAAATTATTTCTCTCCATCATACATTCTTATATACAAATGAATCAATTTTTTTATTATTGAATCCAAATTCACTTTTCCTCTACATATAATAACCAATATTTGATATGGGTTCATATATAAAACCATATACGGATCTCTACAACATGAACACATTACCTTCATTTTTTCTATAATAAACTCTTCAGGTAGTGTCTTATAGACATCTTCAACCCAGATACAATTTATAATTTTTTTTTCAAAAAATTTCAAAATTAAATAATCTACGAAGTCTTAAATTAAAAGTAATATTTTTATTCATTTTATCATTATGACTCATTAAAAGGTAACATCATATTGGTTTCCTTGATGTTTTTAGAAACCATTCTTTACTAGTTGTTCCTTAAGAGTGACCGCTTGACCATCCATTCCCAACTATTTCTTAAATAATTATATAAAACGACTTGGTTTTACAATAGCTGGTGGTTATGCCAAAATCAATACCAAATTTTAGTATATAGAATATATTTCTTGAGGGTGTGGATTTTATTCATTTATTTTATTCAATAATATATATTTCTCCCATATATATTATACGTCTACAATTCATGAGGAGAAATCTTTCAACTCTTATAATGATAAGAAAACTAAACCACTATTGTTCAGTAATTTCTTTATTTCTCAATTGAAATAATTATTAATTTCGAACATCTTTAACTAAATCTAAATCATTCGTATATTGTACTTTTTCTAATTTGTATGCATCTAGAGCATCAACTTTATAAATTTTTATCATTATCCGTCTACTTCCACTGGAATAGTGTTCCCTTTCATGAAATAAATCATGGAATTCCATATCACTATCCAGTATTAATGGTTATAGGGTTAATATAATTTATCCCCCACAAGATAACCAATAAAGATGCACATCAGGATTTAGAATGACAATTTTTTAATTGGTTTCTTCTTTAAAAAGGCATCATATCCTGATACAATCTTACACATCGAAGCTAGTTTCATACATAATTTAGTCATATGGTATCCCCTTTGAAACATTATTTTATACCCATTTTAGTATATACATTGGAATATGTATTGCATATTTCCAAATGGATCATGATAGAGTTCCATGTCTCATCATTGATCAGACTCTGTCATACATGGTACCATTTCTTCTTCCAAAAACATATTTCTTTTTCAATATATATGGTGGAGTGAGTTGGGAAACTAACACACACTCTCTTACAATGTTTCCAAATAATAAATATAGATACTTAATTAAATCTAAATCTAGTTAATATGATCTAAAACTCATATGGGAACTCCATGGTATTCATAGATACCCTCAACTATGGATGATGAGAACCAATAAAAATTTGTTATATCAAAATTCATGAATTGGATGGTGTTTCTAGACATGATATTTTCATTGAAGGATTTGTTACTTTATCTTTATGAATGAAATGAATTTCTATTTAACATATTTTTCTATATGATCACACTCACAACATAACCATGATTTAAAAAGAAAACATTCACTACTCATGTTAATTTTATGAATTCATACTTGTTAATTTTTATACTATGTGATTTCATGTAATAAGTAATATTAAATAATATAATAAACAATGAATGTGCTAAAATTAATAATAATGAAATGATTATATGACACAAATTCTTAGTTATTCAATCAGAAAATAATGGATTATCTTAGACCTTATGGGAATTCCATAAGTTAATACATGACATGAATTAAAGCACCTAAAAATCTCTTGCACGTGACTTATTTAGTTTCAGAAAAATCTCGTCAGGAACCCCTTTTCCATGTACACATATGATCTTTATAATGTATACTCATAGACAAGTGAGTTGAGATCAGGGAGTGAAATAATATTTTATCTCCTAAATGGGGACATTTATGCTCTTATATAATTTTAGTGGCTGGAATGATAATAGATCTTGATAAAAATAGATATTAAATTTAAAAAAAACTATAACAATTAATAATAATAAATTTGTATCCCAAAACTAATTGGTTGTTTTTGTATCATGAAAAATAATCCTGATATTATACCATATAAGATAATTTACATTTTATAAAATTAAAATCTATGGAATTTTTAAAACATTAACTTATTTTTATAAAATTTTAATTAATTATTTATTCATCCCATGACACCTGAAATGATTTTTTTATATTCTAGAAAATTAAATTTAATTTCAGAATTTTTATGAGAATTATTTTCAATTTGGAGCTCAAAGAGAACTCCCATCATAAATTTATATCTTTTAGTGAGTTTTAAATATTAGGTGGGACAGAATCGGACTTACTCGGTCTTGCCTATGTCTACTCGGTGTATTCATTGAAGGGTATATATTTACAAAATATTCATATATATATAATATCTAATTTATATTACATATATATATATATTATGAAACTACCCAAATAATTCGGTTTCCAAACAATATCCCACCAAATAAATTATGTCGGGCAAGATGTCCACACCCATGGGTGTGGGAATTGTTTTATGAAAGTATTATACTTGAAATGGAATGATATGATTAAATATATTTTTTGGATTATATTTTTGTCTTCCAAAGAAATACTTACTTCCAATGGAATAACATGGTTGGCTACCATTAATCCATGAAACACACAACACGGTAAAATTACACAATACTCTAAATACATTACATCGTTGGAAATTAATGTGAAAAAATGAATATATTTTTTTTCACAATTTATATGAAAAACATTTCGTTCGTTGATAAGATATTCCATTGAGATATAAATTCAAATTGAAGCTCCATCAGTGTATTGGGACCCAATTGATATCTTATTTATAAATCATTACAACATTATTAAAAAAAAATTTTAACCTAAGTAATTTCTTATTTTCTCTAATACCAATTGAAGAATCTCAGGGTATAATAGTGGCATTATAAAATTCAATTTATATTTTCATGTTTAGAATAATGTAAAAATAGTGAATCCACCAATTCCTTTACATAAATTTCTTATATAATCACATAAAATTCATTATATTTTTAAAATAAAAAAAATGAACGAATCCATAATCAATATCATGTTCTTTTGAAACCGCTTTATTGATGTTCCCACATTAATCATGACACAACTTAAAGACAATTTTATGAGTGTACTATAGGTAATCCACAAATTCTCTAAATTTTTTGGATAATCAATCATTTATTCTAATGATATAGAATAGGAAATTAAATATCATTATGAAGTCATTAGATTCCTCAAAAATGCATACTCAATCAAGAATTTGAGATAAATTTGGTTGTGTTTATTATTTGGTTTCACAATCCAAATCATGAAAGATATGAGAATAGTTTTTAATAAACAAGGAAATGGTATTTTACAATAAAAATTCATCATTAACTATCTTATTTGGGTTATACAATCCAAAATATCACTATAGTCACAATAATGTAATAACCTATATTTTAGACATATTTTAACCCTTAAAACGAATTTAATCTTCATTTAAAGGTGAGGAATATTTTACCATCATCATGTATCAATTTATCATGTCATTTGATAAAATATGAACCATTAAATCACTTTATAATCTCCTTAAATAAATTAACAAACCTTGAAGGGAATATTTCTATTTGAAAAATTATGTTTTCTCTTATTCACTTTTATTAATAAACCACATGTGAATACCATGTGAACTAAATTAAATCATTATTATTAACAGTAATGATATAATTTAATTAATTTACCTAAAATCGATCACACTCAAATGATCATTAGCCCCTCCACATAGGGCCCACTTCGTTGTAAACTCTACTTTATCTTAATATGCGCATCTTGTGGATACACTTATTGTGTGACCATCTAGGTTCTTTTCCTAATAACATATAGTCTTAAAAATTGATGAAGACTATATTCTATCGACACATTATCACCCCTATGAGGATAACAAATTTCATAGATATTACTACCAAATATGAACATATTAAGTATAATATGATCTCAATGTCTTGTGATCTCTCATAATGTAGGACACACAATTCTTTCATCATTATTTTTATTCTATATATATTTTGTGTCATTACAAAGAAGGATTAATCTATTATAACCTGTCATGGATATAATAAATGTACTAATATCGAATTCAATATATTCCCATAAGAAATCACTTCCTTATCAAGGATGTAGAAAATTAAATATTGAGCATTCAACCAATGCCATACCATTAATGAAACATGGATATCCATAATCACTATCCTGTATTAATGGTTATAGAGTTAATTTCATTTATCCTCCATATGACAACCTATGTAGATGCACATATGGATTCAGAATCCTAATTTTTTATGTGGTATTGTCTTGAAAAATGCATCATATCCCTATGCATGATTATACATCGAAGAAGGTTTCATCCATAATTTAATCATATGGAATCCCCTATGAAACATTATTTTATACTCATTTTAGTGTATACATTGGAATATGTATTTAATATCCCCAAAAGGATCATTCAAGAGTTTCATGTCTCATCATTCATCAGGTTGTATCGTACATGGTACAATTCCTTCATTCACTAATAGATTTATTTTTCTATATATAAGGTGGAGTGAGTTTGGAATCTAACCCACACTCTCCTAAATGACTTATGAAACATGTTTATGATATACTTTACTTTGGTATATGTTTAGTTTCCTAATTTTCTTACCTTGATTTTTGGTACATCATTATATTATTCCTTTAACAGACAAAAGGAATATGACTTATACCTCATTATGTAGATAATTTCATTTGTATAATTGTCATTATTAAATGTTATGACATACGAAAAACAACCCCATTACACTACTATAAATATACCACATACATCATCATAATCATTTTAGAATAGTTCATTACCACTTTCTCCATTACCAATGAAATGTTCTTTTGTAATTCAACCTTTTAAATAAGCATGAAATACTTTCAACGGATTTAACTCAATGTAGACTAAATTCATTGCCTAATGGTTTTTTCTTAATAGCTTCTAATTTAAATATAATATCATGAAGTTCCATACCTAGATAATATATGATTCATTATCACTGGATTTTTAATTGACTTCCAGATATATATTTTCTACTTCATATATATATATAATTAATTTTTATGTTGTTCCATACCATAAAATATAAATACTCATAAGACAAAATTAATTTCGAAACATCAAAAAATATCCTAATGTCCAAAATTTACGATTATATTATGTTTATGTGAACTAATTTAATAATATAGAAATTATTTATTATTCAAATATTCCACTAGGAAATGTAAAAAAGAGAATATACTAATATTAATGATTCTGGTCTCCAACAATATTATGATGGGATATCCACCTCATCTTGTAAAATTAACATGAATCTAATTTGTTTATATATTTGAATAAAAATCACTTTGAAAAATTATATATCAATTAAATTTTTTTTTTAAAATATATAGGATACCTTCGATAACAAATATACCTGTAGTAAAATCATTAGCTTTCTTCTTATTCCACAAAATAACATTCTTCTAGTATTTTTCTTTCTTAGAACATGTAAAAAAGATAACATCATACTTTTTCCTCTACCTCTATTTGATTGGCTTTTATAAGGGATGTAAATCAATGTCTTTGAGTTAGAAATGACCATTTTTCCTTTAAACATGCCTTTATTCATCATTCTCACTATAAGGAAAAAATAATTGGAATTTTTCATATCCTTGTCTTTGGTGGACTTGATCAAACATGTTTTCAAGGGAATTATTCATTTTATTTGAATCAAAATTAATGAAGAATTTGGATAATATATATAGTAATGTGGAATGATTTCTATTGGATTCAATTTCATTATTTAGTTTAAAATCACGGGACACTATTCTCATAGTGTACTAATTATCATAAGTATATGAGGTCATACCTGATTCACTTTAACTATAATGCAGCTATAAAATGCACTGGAAAATTCGAATAAAATTTACTAATATATAGAATAATCATAGATATATTATGATACATAGAAATCATATTAATCATTTTTCCTTTTTTCTAGCTCACTACACATAGATAAAAACATAAATAATTATGAACTCTCATTACCTGATAGTTAGGCACCATTTGTGACCCATCAACAAGATATATGTAGTCCATAGGACATATTTTAACAATTATGGTCATATTTTATCAAGATTCATGTTATAGTTGAGATGTTTTATAACATTTGGATATGGAATGTAATATTATGACAATACCTTCTAAACCTAGGATACATAATTATCAACCTTACTATATTAATAATAAATAACTATATATGTCCAACATTATATATTTAATGATAATAGAAGTACGTACAATTATTTGGTTTAGGGAACCCACTCCCAAAATTTTTGAATGTCACTAAATTATTTTATTTTTTAACCTATATAATTGGAATCAAAATATATAATTCATATTTAAAAAATTATAGTCCACAAAGTATTATTCCATGTATAATAGAAAAAATGTAAATAATAATAAATAATATATGAAAGTGCTACACACTAAGTAAAATTATTCTTTAAAGTATTTTATTATAGTTAAATGTATGTAGTAAAAATAGTCCACAACTAATATCTATTATGGGAGTGTGATAAAACATGAGATTAAAAAGTCACGATAGAAAAAATCATTAAATTTATTAAAAATATGATTAATATATTATTATGTACTTAAAATGGATTACCTACATTATATATATTATAGCTAAATAATGAAATTGATTATTAATATCAGAACACAAATAAAGGAATGTATTTTTGAGTTCCAATGCATGGGAAAATATTTCTATATAATGTAGTAATGTAATGGATATAGAGTAAATATAAATTTTCCAAATAATAAAAATGTGAGAAAAATAATTATGACTTCAGTACATGAATTGAAATGATTAATCAAATATTAATACAATAAACTATTTTTAACAAAATCATTATAATGGAATGAGTGACCTAAAAGGTAGATTATTTTATGACCCATTACATAAATGTTATAGGTGTCAATTAATAATTCATTATGAAAAAAAATTATTGATGGATGTTATATAATCATTCTATAATAATGTGACGTCAAATATTCCTCTAAAAATTCATAGTTATTTTAAATTATGACACTATACTTTTCGACATAGAATTTAATTGATATATATATATATATATATAATCATCCTGTACATTATAGTGAAATATTAACAACATGCACAATGACCTCTTTTATGGGGAATATATAAATTCCATAGGATCATATAAAGTAGTTAATCCGTTGTGATTAATGTTTCACAAAATATTTTACAAATTCTACATTTAATATTATATTAATAATAAATTAGGATAGTATTTGAACATAATGAATGAATCAAATTTTCATAAACAACAAATAATCATATAATCAACATATGATTTACTTCAAATTATAATAGGATTTATATCATCCCAAAAAAATACTAATGCTTAAATTATCTAGTAAATTAAAAATATGCTTAATGGTTGAAAAAAATTGAACTATAAAGAAAATATGGTGAAAATAAATATCAAATATCCTCACAGTGACTGAGAAGGATAGAGACAAAATAAATTTTTATTGAGATAGTTACAATGATGGTGAGAGAGGGTGGACTAATACCATAATGTTACATTGGAAATGTTAATAAATAAGTAGATAAAACTTATATAAACGGTTTTGAAAAAGGATATTTGGGTACGTCTAGTATGAAATAAAACTTGTGATTAAAAAAATATACTAATGTTTGACTTATTTCTATTTTAAGAGTATTCTATGATGGTTTTCTTATAAATGATATGAAAAAAATTCTTTCTACATCAACTATATTTTAAAAAATGTATAAAATCTATTTTATAAATTGGTTAACTTATAAACATCATATAAAGACTTATTTTCTATGTTAGAGATTAGATAAATAACATTGAAATCATTCAAAGATGAGTTTTTATGTTGGTTACCCCAAAATAGACATGGAAAACCATTTATAATGTCATGGTTTTAAAATTGATGTTTTAAATGTGTCATATAAAATTATTTTTCACTGAATGATGGATTGGAAGATATAATATTGGAATGGTGGAATGAGGTGTTGAATGATAATAGATCATGATGCCTTAATAGTTTAAGGTGGAATCATTGATAAATAGTTTCACATATTTTTAGGACTGGTGGGTGTGGGTTGGGAAGGGATTCATTCTTTTAGTTATATATCTTACTTAGGATTCACTCAAGAATTATTTTAAGGGAAAAAATATAGCGGGGACCTCACGATTTACCTTTATCAGTGTGCCCCTCATTATAAATTGATCTTCTGTAAATTGATGATGATTATTATGTTTCTTTCAATTGAGAATATATAGTGATTAATGATTATTGTCCATTTTCGGGATTGATCCTTCCATCAATGACCACTCATTACATGTAGTGAATGATAATGTATGGGTATGGGATTAGTGTTTGATATAATGGACTTCCATTTAGGATGATAGTAAATTAGTGTAACATCCCAGGTAAATAAAGAATAAAACATTTTCATTTTTATTAGTATTTCTGAATTAAATATTAATTTTACTTTAAAGGGGTTGCTATGTTTGATAGCGTACCCGATACGCAACAAAGAGTTTCTTCGAAATATTAAATTGCACACTTGTAATAAAATTATATTATTTTAAATGGTAGTTAACACGTAGCTGTTGTATTGGAGGGAATGAATAGAAATAACTCAAATATGATTATATATGTTTGATAAATGTTTTTACATTTATCCAATAAAGTATAAAGGCTTAAAATACGAAATGAATTCAATTTTAGGCATAGATACTCTAATATTCACTAAAATGTCGAACTATTGCCTTTTGATGGTGAACCCTTTTTTAAATAAAGTTTTGGTCACTATTATACATTCTATTTGACCAAGTAAAATTCTTCTTTAGAATTGGGACATCAAAATTTACTTTGTGTAAATTTTTTGTATTTTTCCGATAAAGTTCATTTTTTAATGAATAGTGAAAAATGTTGTATTTTAATACAGAACCTCTTTTTAATCTAATTTATTTATAAGATTTGATTATATTTTGAATTGGTTTTAAAGTAAAATTAGAATATATTTTTACCATTTAATCCAATAGTGGTCGTGGGAATTAATTTCACTTTAAAATTGGACTTTAACTACTGTCAATTTTTTGATATATATTATTTCATAAAAACACGCTATTTGTTCTGACATCGGGAATTAATTATTAAATTATTTAATGTAACTTATATGATTTGAATTTTTTAAAATATACGTCATTTTTTAATTCTGAATATCAAATATAGCTTAGAGTGAAGTTTTGTTATTTTTCTGAAAAACTTCATTTTTTAATGAATAGTGAAATCACTATGTTGTACTTAAAAAACTGATTTTTTGTTTAAATGAAATTTTACCACCTCTGTGTTTTGAATTTAAAAAATCTGACATACATGGTTGTCATTATGATGTAAAATGTGGTTCAATTGGATTAAAATAATTTTTTATTGAATAGTAACTTTTAAGTTTATAAACACGATTAGAGGTAATTAATGTAATTTAAGGTAGAAATAATGTTTTAATAATATGAAATGACGTCGACACATGACCTACCCTTATTGGATGTGTCATGGAAGACCAAGACAATCCAGGGGTCAACTTGGGGACCCCATGGAGCCACTTTGGTAGGAAAATGACATTAATGACGTTTTATTTAATGTTAAAATAAAAATGTCACAAACATGTGTTGTTTTACTAAAACAATTTTTAAATGGGGTTATTCAAGTCATATTTTTGACTATAAATATTCATTAGACATATAAAAAGATTTCCTAAATCAAGATATTTTTTTATAATTTTTAGACATCAAATAAATAAAATTATTTATGACACCATGATGATACAACGATTACCTCATTACTTAAGGATTTAAATAAAATGAAAAGATAATGTAAAATCTAAGATCTACATTTGTCAAAAACATATTGTATGGGTGTATTTCTAACTCTTATCACCTTATCATTGAAATATATAATTTTGTGTCCTTTAAAATCCTTAAATAATTTTATAATAAAGTAACCTTTTATATCATTCCAAGAGTGCCTCTCCTCTTTTCTTATAAAAGGCCCCCACCTCTACCACCTTACCCACACCTCTCAAGCGTTTTGACCGTATAACCCCGGCCCAGTTTGTCTCTAAACATCCCTATCTTACCCCTAGAATCCTCACTTTGGGCAGAAGTCTTTCCAAGGATTCCTTTGAGCTCAAATAAAAAAGAGTTACCCGATTTAAAGGTAGTGTCTTCTCTTGTGTTCTTATGTTTTATTTTTCTTCTCCAACACCCTAAACTCTTTTTATTCCTTTCTTTTGTAAAAACACCACTATATAAAATATACTAGAATGTTTTTATGAGAAGGATTATAGCTACACCAACACACACCTTCATCTAATGGGTAAATAACATATTGTTTCTATGGTTGGCGATTTTCTGCCTCACGAAACGATGATTGCTCAATCATCTTTAAACACCTTTCATGGTGGCCATTATGATGTCACTCTATTTATATATGATATATATTATGTTTATGTTTTCCTTATGCTTCTTTATTTTACATTTTTGGCATACCTTTATTGTTCCATTGTGGGTAAACACGATAATTTCATTTTAGGAAGTGCGGACTACCGCCCCTTCAAAGTGATTTGATTCGTTAATGCCATATGTGGGACGTATAAAGGATGGAGTTAATGGTATTATATATTATTTTATAATATAATTATAATATAACCGTATATCATTATGATTTCACCCCATTAAATACGAAATAAAAATGAAAGTAGCATTCATGCGTACGTACGGCTTACCGTCTCCATGAATGGTGCATTTCATTTCTTATCTCTAAATGTTATGTACTATTATAAATACATGTATATGATGGATATATATGATATATATGATATCCAAATCATGGATGTAATTCTGGATATAATGGACCTTTGACCACATAAACAACATGTACTTGTAAGAAGTCCATTTTTGACTTAAGTACCAAATATTGACAAAATGAAATTTATTAAATTAAATGAATACATAACGTTTATAACATGGAAATAAGTTATATATAAGAATTAATAAACTTGAAAAGGGTTCTTATGCAAGTAGAAATTAACTTTAGTTTATTATTCAGGAGATTAAAGAGCAATCAAGTCACATCGGACACGAGGTAAGGGACTTCGTCTCAATCTTCTTTCATTGAGGAATATTTTGTTCTAATATAAGACTTTATTTTATATGGTGTATAAACCACTTTGACATTTAATTTTATACAAAAGAAATCCTTTTCTATGAAGAGTTTTACAAAACAAAAAAAAGGAATGTTTCTTTTAACGTATGCGGTGACAACAACCATTTCCGCCGCCGCGAGTATTATTTGGGCATTAGCTTCCTCAACAAGTCATAATGTTTTTAAAAGTAAATAAATACCATATAATCTTTTGTGTATTTTGGTATTGAAAATGATTTTTATAATGGATTTTTCATGCAAATATATTTTAGAGATATATTGTGATCGAAATTTGGAAATTTTTTCTTTCCATTATATTTTTTTTATATCTTATGATTTTATAATGTTAATTGGGAATTTGACGGGTGGTTACGTGATAAACCATATGACTGGTGGTTCCATGAATACCAGGATTGGTGGTTTGTTATAACCTCCAATGAATTGTGTATGGAATTCAGTCGTATGGCTATTCCATTAAGTGATATGGGTGGAAGTCGACCGTATTGTTATACCATATAAGTATGTTTATGTCCCTAGGTACCTTTATATGTTATGTGTTCTTTATATGGGTTTCATGATAATATTTTGGTTACAAAAGGGTCTGTATTGATATTTTATTCAGTGATGAGTATTTACTACTCCATAAAGGTTAAAATTATTACTTTGTAAAGTATTCATGGTTTACTTGTTGTTTTGAAAAACTAACAGTTTTCCTTCTTTGTGTATCCCTTACTGATCTTTTTACGCTCACCCCTAGTTTTTTTTGAAATGTTTTTCATAGGACATAATTTGGAATAGGGTCAAGGATGGGATCAAGGAAAAGTCATTCTTTCTTATACATGGAACTAGAAATGACTTTTTTTAGAGTTCATGTTTTGAAAAAAAATAAACTTTGTAGAAGTGTCTACTGTGTAATATTTTGAGATGTAATAGTTATTATCTAATTCTCAAAAACTCTAAACCTGAAAAGATACTCAAAGGGAATTATTCATTTAATTCAATATTATGTAATTTTTAAGGATGGGTCTTTATAATTAGGGTGAATTTTATTAGTTGAAAGTGAGAAACCCTTGTGATTGAAGGGTTGTCAATGTGATATTTTGATTGGTAGATAGTTGTGATGGAACCCAGATTCTTATATGTAATAAGAACCAAATATATCTAGTCATTTAAGGAATACATGATTAAATATGTGAAAATGTTTTCTAATGGAGTCTTTTTATTGCTTCCTAGCTCAGTATGGATTTAATGTGACCCTTGCGTGATATGTATTGGTGATTTCTGTGTTCTTATTGTGAGAGTGTAATTTTTTCTGAAGGTAGTTGGTGATCCAATAGTTAAATAACACTATGTGTTGTGTATATACTATAGTATTGGTGATATATTTTCATGGGGTTCAATCACAGGCCATGTAATCTTGATTTAGAGTTGTGATAATTCTTTTGTGTGTGATAATATGTACATTTGAGAATGGTCTTCCAAAGAAAGAAAAAATGGTTCATATTCATGAAATTAGATGTAGTAAGATGGAAAATAGAAAACTAATTTTATTAGATCATGGGAATGTATTTTGGTAGGTGATTCTAATGGTGGGGAGCATCTTGTCTTTGAATTGGACCTTACGAGTTCAAACTTATGGTTGGGAGAATCATAGGCCTATAAATGAATTGATTGATGGAAATATAGTGTAATAAGACATATTGGTGTGGATAATATCCCTTTAGAAAATTTAGTGGTTCTAAAAAGAATTGGATTTTGTTTTGATGATTAAAATTCCACTTTTTTGGAGTTCCATGGTGGAATCTCATTTTGTGTTATGTTATAGAACAAATTGAATTAATTTTAAACGATGACTGGGAAAAGTAAGCGAAAATTATTTAATGGTTGAAGAGACATGGTAAGGATGAAAGGGTATATAGTCTGTTGATTTAAATGTTCTATGTCTTTCCTGGTTTTTATTTTCAATATATAATGGTAATTTTCGTTATAGATGAATGTCTAGTGAGAAATTGTAAATTATGCTAGTAAAGAAACTATGAAATTTTTTCGAATAGCCTTAATGATTTTAGATTTTGGTTTTTACCCTGTAGAATTAATTTTTTCATATTCTGAGTAGATTTAGTTTTTCATAATATAATAATATTTATGAAATATGTATTAATTATTATATGGGAAATAATATTGATATCTCATAAATGGTGTGCCTAATTTAAATTTTCACTTCATATTTGAGTTAAACTGAGTTTTTAACTAAAAATTGTATAAAAATGCTTGAGTTCTTATCCCTAGGTTCGGCCTTTAAATGGGGTGTTATATTTCAATTGAATTGGATAAAGATATATTTTTATTTTTTTAAGTACCTTATCAAAGTCTCCATTATAAATTTCAAGTGGGAAGAAATGAATATTTTCCTATAATCCATTCTAATGTAGATAAGGATGTATGGGTTTGATTGAATCTTATTGGAATGATAAATCAGAGTGAGATCAAGGTGTTGTGGAAATGGAGCACAAATATAATCAATAATATTCAATGGCTCACTTTTAGGAAAGTCAAGTACTTCAATTTTACAAAATTTATGTTTAAATAAATATTTTATTTGTTTTTTATTGTGTGGACGGTTGTGGGTTGGGCAAGGGACTTTATAGGGGGACAATTGGGGTTATATTTCATGATATAATTTTTTTTTGGGTTGGGAATATTTTCAAAATTATTATAATGGGAATTATGTATTTTTTTAATAGAAGAAGTAGATATATATATATATATATATATATATGGTGTGTGTGTGTGTGTGTATGGAAAAAAATATGTGACACATTGTGGTGGTTAACTAGGGTTACCCTAATGTAGAAAACTAACAGTGCATAAGGATAAGAGTGGATACCCTTTTTTGCTGGTTTAGTTTAGTGGTAGTGTCATAGTGGTTAACCTAACTTAGTGGTATGACCCTACATGAGGCTAAATAGGGTTTCCAATACAATTTGTATTTCCCCTCTATAAGGACATCCATTTTCACATTAACGTATAGGCAATGCCCTGTGTAAGGTTAAAGATGATTCCATTTCAGACATGACCCCCAATCCCAAATGAATCTAATTTAGATAAATCATTATTTTAATGTATAAAAATATGTTTTTGGGAAAAAAATTTAATATTTATTATGTATAAATTAATCATAGAATAAATTAGGATATTAATAATACTCTAAATTATGAATAATTATAATTTAAAAATAAATTATAATTGATTTATAAATAAATTTTTTATTATATATATGTTATATGGTCCTTCAATTTTTGGATGATGGATGTTATATCTTTTATGGGACTTGGTGAGGGTGTTCAAACATCATTTTTTTGTAATAACATTATATAAGAATGGTGGTCACCTGAGAATACCCCTATGGAAAATATATTTTTAATAATATAAATGTGATATATGGGCTCTACAATAAGGTATATTGAAGATTAATTTAAATATAATACCAATAAAACAAATTCCTATAAAAATGGACTATGTGACATCTTCCATAACAGACCCCTAAGCATTGGTTGGATGCGTTGACCACTAATGGTAATGGTTTTGAAAATAATCATGATTCATGTTATACATGAACCTCTCTATGTTATAATGTATGGGTAATAATAATAAATAATGTCCCAATGATAGGATATATTTATTTCTATTTTTAGGGAGTGGTGGTGGACTATATACCAACTACCCCAGTTGTTATTGTAAAACCAAAGGGAGGACCTATGAAACATTGATATAGCTTAAGGAAACTGTAATATTATAATGATAGATGAGTGGAAATCTATCCCATTTTATCATGTGAATACCTGGGTATCCATATCATCCATATACTGAATATACTTTGGGTCTGTCTATAAACATATGATGATCTTAAAAAGAGGGACATGGACTATTTCCTCTCTCCATGGTACTTATAGTATGAAATTTCATTTTATCCCAATGAGGATATAATAAATTTACAATGGGGATGCGGTATTACATTAACTTTGAGTGATTTTATTATCCCATGTAATGATATTTAAATCAGGGATCCCATATATGGTGTTTGTGCCTTTTTGTGACCTAGGGACCTTGGTGGGTGTTGTTTCTTAAATAACCCTATAGAGGGTTTGTTTGGGTATGGCTTGTAACGATTGTAGAATTAATTATAGTTCCTGAATTAATGATCTATTAATGGTATGGATACAATTATATGTAAAGGTAATGTACATTATAGGATTATCTGGGTTATACAAGATGGGTCAGCCAGGTGTCTAACCAATATGATTATTATTATGAGATATAACCAGATGGATGATGTCCTTTTGATATATGATGATGTAAATTGAGAATTAAGTATCTTGCCAGGTAATGATAAAATAATTCATTTTCATTATTAATTATATAGTAATTAAAGCCGAAACTATATTTAATTGTGTATGTTATAAAACTTGTCTTATTCTTGATAACATTATTTTAAAAAATTGGGGTTATCATCTTTTAATGGTGAACATAATTTTAAAATAGTTTTTCACATTAAAAAAAATTATTTTAATAAATAATGTTGTCCTATTTAATTTGACGATCAAATTTTATTTTGGTTATTTTTTTTGTATTTTTCTAATAAGATTAATGTTTTGATGAATAATGAAAAAATAATGTATTTTAATTGAAAAATACATTTCATAACTTCCATTTATAGTACTAAATAATATTTTCTATAGTTTTTAAAGTGAAATTAAATCATTAACTTATCATTTAATCCAATGAAGGTCTTTATAATCAATTTCCAATTGAAATAGGTTATAAAAACTATATGAACTTTTGGATGTTTTACTTTAATTTTTTTGGTATTTGGTCTATGGAATGAATTTTTAATTAATTATTTCCAATTATGTGATTTGAATTTCGGAAAATTAATTCCATATTTGGAATCAGTACTTCCAAAATATTTAAATAGTAACCTTATATTTTTTGAAATTATGAATAGTAACATTAGTATTATTTGTTTTTATATGATTTAGGGTAAATATGGTAATTTAATGAATCAACAATATTATAACTAAGATAAAATTACCATAAACAATTCTCTAATTTCATTTTATGAGATTTTTTAGAAAAAAATAATTATTTTTATGAACATAAGTAAATTTTAATCCACATGGGTGTATGTATTAAATTTATGATTTTTTATTTAATGTAAATACAATAATGTCATACACATATTTCACATAACTATAAAAATATTAATATGGGGTTATATAAGTTATATGTTCGACTATAAATATTATTTAGAAAGAAAATATTATTACATAAATCATGGTAATTTATTTATAATTTTTGGGTTAATAAATAATTAAATTAATGGGTGACACATCTATGTTGCAGTAATTGCATCATTAATGAAAGAATCAAATAAATGATATTATAAATATCACAATAAATTTAATTTGACATCATTGATGACATAAATAAATTTTATGGATGACCAGTACATATTAGGGGTGTATTAATTTTTTTTTTATACTATATAATGATTTTATTATATTTTTAAAATGTCAACAAATTGAATAATGTCTAAATTAACCCTAAAGGAATTAAAAAATATAAAATATTTTATTAAATGTTATATATTTATTAAAAAATAATTTTTTTCCAAATAGTTATGATATGTTCTAAATTTAATAAAATACCCTGTTATGGTTTTTTTGGAATGTTATGGTAATTATACTAACTCAAAAAGTATAAATAAAATGATAAGATATTAAGATTAAAATGTGTATAATTAGGGTTAAAAAATTAATATTTCAATTAAAAAATAATAAAAATATATATACTATTTATTGAATGGATGTATTTCAATACATACTAATCCTTTATATTATCTAATTACATTTTGACACATTTTCAATAGAATATTAATTTATATTAATTTAATCAATTGAAGAATTCCAATAGTGCCCATCCCTTCCGTTAAAAAGTTAATTACATCCTATCATTTATACACATTTAAATTCCATTTTTCTTCATCTGAAATATCAGTAATTCCTTTATTATAATATCCCCCAACATTATTGTGGAATTATTTTATGTATAACATCTTCCTTATATGGATTAATTTTTTAATCAATGGTGATCATCCAAAAAAGATGTATCATTTTTAATCTAATATTTTTGTTTTATTACTTCCAAAACATCCTTAGAATATTATTCAACCATGATGATATAATAAATCTAGTATCTTAAATATAATGATATTTTGTTATGTTATTTTAATCAAAAAAATACATATCCAATTACATCGAATGCGATAAGAATTAATCATCTGTGTGTACGTATGAAATATCACCTCCACAAAGCAATATAATTCGTTTTCTATTACCATCTCTCAATATTTTATATAATGATGTAATTAATTTTTTATATTATATTCATGGCATATTTTTCAATAATGTAAAATAACAAATCAATTATGTTTTTACCATCCATGAACATAAAAAAAATATAATTCTATTTATGTGTATGTCTGAATTATCACATCTATGAAGAAATGTGATTTGTTTTTCATCGCCAACCCATAATATATATATATATAAGTATATATAAATAATTAAAATAATATTTTGTATATTTCAATCAATATGTAATGATGAAATAATAATTATATTTTTTTCCATAAAAATAAATGAAAAACATGATCCTTACTCATGAGTACATATGGCCTATCGTCTCTATGATTATAAAGTTGTTCATTTTTTTAATAAAAACATAAATAATTGAATTTAAAATTTTATTCAATGATTAAAATTTATTATTTTTCCATTATTACTATTCTGGAGAATATAGAATAATTTCCACTTTGGGCTACAAACATCATACCAATTCTTATTAGACTCAAGTACAAAATATTATAAAAAACATATGACATGAATGTTTATAATTAACTAATAGTTATCATATGATGATAAGTGATACTAAAGGAATAATAAACCTTCAAATGGTTCCAAATCAATTAAATACTTAAATTAGGTTTATTATTTTGGAATATAAATACATACTTTCCAAATCGGACTTGAGGTAAGGGACTACATCTAAAAATCCTTTCATTAATTCATATTTTGATGTTATACCCCAACTTATTTTATGGTGTTTATAAACAGCCCAGAATAATTTAAATATCATTAAATGGGTTTTAAAATGATTCATTCGATATGTATTTTTTTACTTTCATTACAAACAACCAAAGTGATTTTATTTTTTAACATATATGGAAACAACGACTTCTCTGCCACCCTGACTGTTATTTGATATGTGGATTCCACTACATGACATAATGCTTTTAATTTTAAAATAAATAAATTATTCCATTTTTATAGGTATTTTGGTATTTAAAATGGTTTTGGAAATTTATTGATTATTTTAATAACTTTAAATTATATCTTGTGACTGAAAATGAAATTTTATGAATGATATTTTGAAAATTAAAATCTATTGTGTGTTTTTATTGTATAATGGTAATAAAAATTTTACAGGTTGTTACATGACAAACCATGAATGGTTGGTTCTATTATAAACCATTGATGGGTTGATACGTTATAGAATCCAATGAATTGGGTAGGGAACATGTTCATATGTTTATATAAATTTTTAACAGTAACATTTATGGAATTCAACCTCATTCTTATTCCATTTAAGTATAAATATGTCCCAATTTACCTTAATGTGATATATATTCATTCATAGGGTTTTATAGAAAACATATGATTAAAAAATAAGAAATGAGTTATTAAATAAATTATTTACTACTTCAAAATGATGAAAAATATTACCTTATAATAAAGTAGGTGTGCATCATATGTTTTCACAAGACTAATATATTTCCGTAATTGTGTATCCCTTACAAAGATTTTTATGATCATCCCTTGTTTTAAAATGTTTTACACATGATTTTCGGTAGAATATGGGAATGTATTGGATCAAGGGAAAATTTGATATCTAAACATGAAAAGATACCATGTTATATTTTATAAGTTTCTATTATATGAAAAAATGTATATTTTTTTGGATGTATACACTTTGTGTTACTATGGATTTCTTATGTATTAGTTATGGCCAAATTCTCTATGAATATTAACCTAAAAATATCCTCAATCTGAAAAATTGAAATTGCTGACTTTTCTCAATATTATGTAATGTTTAAGGTCAGGTCCTTATAAATTTCCTCACATGGTTCCATATATGAAGGATGATATAAATAAAAATATTTACTCTTGTGTATCCATATATATTTTTAGGTGGTACATGATACCATGTTTTACCTACACAGGATCCCTAGATTTTTTTTCATTAATGGATGTAAAATATTACATCACTATGATCCAATAATACTTGGTAAATGAGGGATTCCATGTAAATTATCGTAATATGTTTTATAGTGATGAAATGATAATGATAACCTCACTAGGATTCATTGATACATCATGAATGGGGGATTCCAATGATTTCCACCGTTGGATTTAATAACACTTGGGGATGATGGGGTGTAAAAATTACTTCCCTAGAATCCTAGGATTCGTTATGACTAGGTATTCTTAATGGTAACTAATATCTAGTGATTGAGTTAAAATTTGGTTCTTCCTTGAATGGTTTCAATTATAAAGGGTTTATAATTAATTATATGTAATTTCATGAGACCTTGATGCTTGAATTTTTATCACCTTGTCATACATAGAGACATCCAAAACTAGCTGGATGAGATAAGATCGATAGTGGGTGTCCTGCTAGAACTAGATAACCTATGATGGTTATTTTTCACAAATACAACAATAGTTTATTTATTTAATTCTGGGTATATGACCAGTTCATGAACCATATTTACTTGTTATATATAACCACCTATTTGTGGTTAACTATAGAGTTATACTCATAAACTAATCAGGGGGCCATGAAACATGGATACATAATAAGTCATTCTTTTTCTCAGGTTCCCATTGTGTAAAAGAAAGATGTATCATTATAGAGTGGGATAACTCAGATATAATTTTTATATCATGATTAATATAAGGCTAAGTGGTGTCATTATATCCTCAAATACATTATTTAATTTTATTTTATTTTATTAAATTTTTATTTTAAATTATGGGTTTTTAGTACATCTATGTTGGCATGACTGTGAGTTTCTATTCTTCTTTATTTATATTTATTATTAATGGACATTTTATTTGATATCGGTGCACTTATCTATACGTTATAATAACTATTTTGATACAAGATTATTTTAACTACCATTATGAACATTTATTTCAGTGTATAACTTCCCCAAAATAAAACGATATCTGTAGCTACAAGTCAAAGCCCTCTATAATATTAGGAGGAAATCATATGGTCTATTATCTCATTCAGTTTGGGGGAAAAGATAGTGGACTCTTATTTTGGGGATGTAATATCAGATGGTGAACCTTCAAACAAATGGTGGTAAATAGAATATTTTATTATCATATTTAATCCTTAGTCTACAACACAGAAAAATACCCCTCACCACAAATGCGTTGAACCAAAATTCTATAAAATTATAATCAAAATCCAAGATCAAGACACAAAAATAAATATTTAATTATGGAGTAGAGGAAATAAAGAGTACTATATTGAAGAAAATAGATCAAAAAACCACAAAAAACCCTGAATTGTACCTTTCTTAGGGGGGCTGTGTAGGTTAAGGATTTGGAGAGAAGCTAGCTGAAACAGGAATCACTTAATTCCCCTTCCTTCCAAATTCTAAAGTGGTCTAAAAAATGTAAGGATTTTACCCTATTTCAAAAAACTATAAAAGTCCATGTTATATTTTGACCCCTATATACAATGACAAGTTTACCTGTTCTAAAACCCCATCACATCATGGTCACCTGGGTCATGGTGCATATCACCCCACTCATCTAGATCGAAATACCCTGAGGCCAGTCTCTCAAAGTATAAAAACTCAAATCCCAACATGAAACTCCTCAAATAAAAAAATAGACACTATAATTCCATGAAAATCAATGTGTTTCGTCCCCTACAAAAATATATCCTCCGCATTTTATAACACGATTTCCCTCTTTGAATTCCACTAGGTCATGATGATCCTTTATCCATGACTATTTTCAAAGAAAATAGTCATGGATATTAAACACATCATGGAACCCTTCACTTAGACATTATCACCATATGTAATGAATCTTATTTTCCAAAATACATCAAACACAATAATCACACAATGAAATCCACTCATCATAGCATGATCAATACCCCTCATGTTGTAATGCCTTCCAAAGACACATCATGATACTATATTATCACCAAATCCTAACCTGACCCTTCCCTATCACACCATAACAATCCTTTGGGAGAAAAAAAGTGTTCCAATACCAAATATTTGAATATCCATAAAATATCAAAGCATGTAATTATACATGTCCTTAGAAAAAACCCAAAAAATGATTATCTCCATCAGGAAACTGTATTATTCCTCCACCAATTATTCCCAATATATTAATTATCAGTTCACAATGTAATATTCAAATTATATTCATTAATTTTGAATGAAAATAAATTGTAAAACTCAAATCACTATAGAAAATATTTCACCATAATAAAGATTCATTGTTTTTAATATTAAGAATAAACTCAAAATAAAATATTCTATGATGAAAATCCATAGAATTAACAAAGATTTTATTCTCAAGATCATGGTTCTCCAAAATATGACACATTTATTATTATGTTTGATTCTAGGTCTAGACACTCCCCACCATAAAAAACAATTAAATTTTTTTTATGTTGTCCATCAATGACATAAATTGTGTTTACACCTCAGCATATAATTTCACATAAAAATATTTGTCTATCCTCTTCAGAGAGACTGTTTCTAAAAGTTCTCAGAGTAAACCACTAATGCATTATCCAATATCCTAATAAGAATGTCATAATTTGTAGAGAAATCTTGAAATCATCCAAATTTCTATAGTAAAGCCTAAACCCAACACATAGTGTAATTCCATAAATGGGTCATCAACCACCAAAAAATGGTGTAATGGGATTTCACCTATAAAAAACATATATTTTTTATCTTATTCTATAATGGGTTCTCACTACCATAAATGTGAGTAATGGGTTCTTTACCTACGTATGATATTAAAAATGGTTCCCCCAAACCCAAAATTAGATGGACGATTTTCTTGGTCTCCCCCAAGATCTGGGGAGTAATTATAATAACCTATCAACATGAGGGGAGGATACCTAGTGGCTGACACCAATATATTTTTTATATACTTTATCAAATGATGTTCACTCTAAAATTAAATTTTAAATTTCCTCATTCAATATCAACACACATAATTTGACAAAATTAATATGTTCATGTTCAACAGTGCATTAGATATATGTCAATATTGAAATTATCTTTCATTTACATATAGAATTATTTATTTATCACTTTATTGGATTTATATGATTTAATATGTATTATATCTTTTTATTTTTTATTTTTTTAAAAGGGAAAATCATTCCCCTTCAGTCCTTATAATCCAAAAAATAACAAGTATCTGATATATTTTTTTATAATAATGACTTAATTTCCAAAATATTGTCTTAAATTTTGTTTTAGTGTTAAAATATTTATTATTATGATATTGTGATACCATTGACCAATTATAAAAATTCTCTTTTAATTAGTGGTACAAATTACTCTTATGGGAAAAATCTCATGTCTGTATTTATTAATAGAATATGTCACCCTATTTGGAAGATGATCAGGTAAGGATATTTTATTACTAAAGAAGTAAAGGATTAATAGACAATTATGATATTTCTGATTTTAAACATAATGGTAAATTAATGAAATATCTTCATTGTACACATGGATAATATTAAATTAATCAAATATATATTTTGGAAAAAATCTTATGAACATATAAATTGATAAAAGCCTTACTAATGGTGAAAAATAAAGTAAAAGATATCGTATTATATATGTATCGATATAATTTTCAATGTTTTACTATGGATCCAAATTAATCTATTTAAATTATTAGTAGAATATTTATGTAAAATTGAAATTGATGAGAGTATCACAGAGATGATTTATCGTTATAATCCATAGTGAAAAAGATATTATAGGCCATACCTTCATATTGGGAACCAAATTTCATGGTCATATAAGCTAAAAAGTACCCCCAAAGACATTTTCATACATGATTAAAAGTGTGAGATGAAAATGGGTGTCAAATAACTAATCAAATGCTTAATTACACATGAAATTACAATGAAGAAACATGATGATAAAGACACTATCATCCAAATATATATATAATATGATTTATTATAGTGTAAAAAATAATGACTCATTTGAATGTGAAGTTCATTATTATTCTAAAATATCTATATACATGAATATGTTATTCAATATAAACTAATATTTCAACCGATCCAAGAAATTGATTCCCAAATTTGAACCAGAGGTGACATGGAATTAATAAAAGAAAAATGGTCACATAAATATATAATGGAAATTCTATAAATGAACATTATACAAAGATAAAAAGTTCTAATGAGCTCTCAAAATTATAACATAGTGTGAAATTGATTACACAACGGACTCAACACCTCTATCATCTTCATGTCACAGATGTCTGATGTGCCTTATAGTATATGTTGATGAAGACCTCATGGTTAGTACACATCTTATTATTTCTTTTTCCCATATTTTAATAATAATCTACCAAAATTTATTTTATATTATTTCTCCTCTAGTCACTATAACTATCAGTAAATAAAATACACTATTGATCAACTCTAAAATTGTTTTCATGATCCTTCTTCAAAATAAAAAGTGCATCATATGAAATAAAACCTACTAATTAATAAAACAACATATTCTAAAAGAAATAGAACAATTCATCATGAAAAAAACAAGAATTATATATGTAAATTAAAAATCATCCAAAAGTAAATAATATCACATCTATAATAAAATAACTCAAAATCCTCTTCCGATATTTAATCATGGTGAAAATAATCAAAATTAAATTATCAGTTCTCAAATAAATAAAAAACAATGGTTTGTTAATGGATTATCAACTCATTCAAGTACCCCCCCAAAAAAAATCCATAAACCCATTTTTATTAACGTTTTATTGTATTTTTTTCCATTTTAGTAATATAAATAGAATCTTAATTTATCAGTTTGAATGAAATAAATCATAAAATCAGAGAACAAAATTAATCCATATATTTTTCAATATTTCTTAAATATAAATCCGTTAAAAAAACTGTGATACACGAATCATTATCAAATAATATTAGCATGCCCCTATTAGTTTGGGTACCAAAACCATTATTAATTTCATTTGGATGTAATGTTGTTCTTTAGAAAATAACAAGAAGAGTTTTGATATCTAGATAGTGGTTTCTTAATACAAATATGTATAATCCCCATAAAATTAATCCAAATCAAAAAAATAGATGATGGTCAAATCGCATTCAAGGATAAATCTATGGTTAAGATAAGTGGTGAAGGTTAAATTAGTTTTTCTGACCCAAATATTATAACTAGTGTCTTAATTTTAAATGTATTGATGTTAAATTTGATATGAATTATAAAATTATGTGATATAGATTTTAAAATTTCTCTAAAAATGAATTTTCTTTCAAAATTATTTACTCCCAAATAATTATGTGTTTTTACATCTCATTTTGATAATGTTTATATGATTAATTTACAACCTTACTCTATTAAATTTTTCAAATTATTATGTTTAAATGTTAGAGAGTTGTGAATTTTTCATAAAAACCATTGTTACAATATCCCACACTCACTTGTAAAAAACAACTATTATCAAACTTTATGAGATTTAGCCAAACTAAATTTCAGTGATGACATGGTTTGTGAAGCATGAAAATATAGTTGGAATCATAAATCATATTTAAAATAAAAAAAAAATTTCCTCTAAATATATAGAATAAATTATTGTCGGTTTATTTAAAACATCGAAAATTGATTGTATATGAGGTAAATACAATAAAGTTTATTTTATGATGACATTACAAGACTTGTTGGGGATTAATTTTACTCACATAAAAGTGAAGTTTGAAAATACATAATCATGTTATGTAGGAATTATAAAAATGAAACATGTATTAATATAATTTTTTTCAAATTGATAATGGAGGATAATGTAAAAATTAATAATTTTGAATATTTGGTTTTTTTATATGATATAACAAATTTTTTATGCTCCTTAAACCCCTCAACACAATAAGGAAATACTTTAGGTAAAATCAATATATCTCAGAAATCACTCAATATCTTGTAAATGAAATTAATTTGAATCAACATTTTTGGGTTGACTCAATGAATACTCTAGGTTTTACCATTAACCTACTTATCATTAGACATTTAATAAAAAACTCCTCCTTATTATCCATGTAAAAATAATAATCAAAATTTTTTTGTTTTCAAGGTATTAGGTTAAAAAATTTATATTATCGTCATCAACTAAATTCATGGAAATTTATATTCAAATAACTATGGGGTTAAATTTATGGGGCACTCCAACCAATGAAATGAAATCAAGTTCTTTATAATAGATTAATTTTTTGGAAGAATCAATCATTGTTGTTTCTGATGAAAAATTATAGAATAACATTCAATTTTTTTTTTGAAAATTGGAATTATATATGAATTTAAAATAAAATAAAGTTGAAGATGAACTAGAATAACATTTATATTCATTACCGAATGATTTAAAAAAAATAAAGACCATCCAATTGAAAATTTATTTTTATATTTGAAGGATTATGCTCATACTAGAATATATATCATAAAAAATGTTGAACATTATACCTTATTCTCTCACATAGAAGACCAAAAATGTTAATAATTCCCTTAATAATTAAAATTGTCTAATTTTCAAGCCATGATAAAAATATAAATTCAAAAAAATTAGTATGTACTATCACGGAAGGACATAATATAATATTCTCATAATCTCAAAAAGGGTTTTTTGGATTAAGTTATATGAACTTTTGATCATCACTAGAGAAAAATCCCTTCATATATGTACATGTTTTAAACAATATGAATGAATTGACTATGGTAAGACCATGGATCCTATCACATAATTACAATCCCATAGAATATTTTTAGAATTAAAATATCAAAATCATTTTAAAATATATCAAATAATGTTAAAATTACCTTTTTTGAATGTTTTATTAATTGAAATGTTGCTATCGAACAACAACCTTGTCTGAAAAATCAATTTTTTCTAAAATATTATTTTGAAATTATTGAAATCAAGTTGTTGGGTAAACTAATCCCATTGGGTATAGTAAAGATATTTTTATAATTTTACATTATAAAATTATTCTAGAATAGGAAAAATACAAATTTTAATTTTTTTTCTTAAACATATATTAAATTATTTTTTGTGGTTCAAATTAATGTGGATGATGTGCTTTTTTTATCTACTAATGGATTCTGTTTTTTGAGATATATAATTTAATAAAAAAATTATTTTAATTATAATTATGTGGGAGATAAATTTTTTTTAGGGTTTTTAAAATTATAAATGAATAATTATAGTGGTTAAATAATCCAAGGAAAAGAACCATGGAAATTATAAAATAGCTTTTGATACATAATGCTAAGGAAATTTGAACACCCAATAGTACAACTTTTATGATAAATTACAATGAATTTTTTGATTTAGATAAAAACATGATTTACAAATGTATATATATTATTCAAAATTATCATACTATGACCCAGCCTAACATCATGTTAAATGTTTCCCTTTATAGTTTTCATTAAAAATTAATTTAATATCATAAAATTACTATTAAAATGGTTTTTCTTTTGTAAAAGGAACTATAAATCATACTTTCTATTGTACCAAGGTAACTTATTTTGATATACATGTTTTTGATAAATATATTTTAAGATGATGGAAAATAGATTAGAAAATTACAAGTGGTACTTTTTGTTGGAACCCTGGTTGTTCTATGCAGGAATATGAGGTTGGTTTGTGTTTTTTGTCAATCATCGGTGGAAGTTCACAATGTGTGACAGCAAAGTGATCATACAGTGGGATGCACGAAAAATAAAATCCTTGGGCAAAATACTTGTGTTGGGCGTGAAAAATAGTGGGATGCGAGAATTAGTGGATTGTGGTTTTTTGTGCAAATAGTGTTTCAAAGTCAGATCGGTGAAAAATGTCAAAGACGTGGGCTGCACGAAAAATCTGGTGTTGTGCACGAAAAACAATTCTTGCCTGAAAGATTAAACACCAGTTGAGTGGTTTTACGCGCTATAGAGGATTTTGCAAGCGGGGGTCTTAGACGCCAATAAATAAGAGGTGAGCCCCCTCATACGGCACGTTTGAAGACTTAGAGAAGTTCTGAGGTCGGATTCGTGAAAAGGATCGCGTAAAGGGATTTGCGTGAAATATTGGGTATTGCGCGGAAAATTTCGGGATGCATGAAAAATGAAGAGTTGCGCGTAAAAATTGGGTTCGCACATAAAAGATTCAGTTTCACGAAAAAGGGGGTTTTTTATGAAATTTTTTTCCACGTGAAAAGTAATGATTGCGCGCAATAGGATGGTTTTGCGCGGAAAGGGTTGGTGTTGCGCACAATTGTCAGTGAAGTTTTTCTGCTCATTCTGGTTATCCGTTTCAATGGTTATGTGATTTATAGTGTATCTATTCCGAAAATCGATGCAAGAAGAGTCACGTGCTGAGTAGAGGCAAATACATAAATGCAAATCTATTTAAGAGACCTTCACATCTATTAACTGAGTGAGACTTCACAAAGGGCAGTGAAGCAGGGTGAGTAAACGGGAGTGAGATGAGGGAAGCAGTGAGCTATCCCTGAATCTTTGTAAATTCAGTGAGCCTTGGACATAGTGATTGTTTCAGAACCGTTGTAATCCACAACTAATGAAGATTAGTGAAATTTGGTAAGACCGAAAACCTGTCGGCGTATGCTTCTTGGACGTAGCCCTTATTGGTGAACCAAGTAAAAAATGTTGTGTCTTCTCTCTACATGTGAATGTATGATTTCTAATCTTATCCATCATACAGGTTTCACAAGTTCCTACCAACTTGGGAACAAGATCCAATACTTTAAATTAAAAATTTGTCACCCTGATTCACCCCTCCCCTCTCAAGGTGTCCCGGGGTCCTACAATTCTCACCAACTTCAACAATACCTCATCTCATAGAATAGTAAAAATAAAATCACCATTCATTATTCTATAGATAAAGCTGAATATTTACTGATCGGTGTATTTTACACCAAAATAATATCGATGAAACACACTCTCTTCAACAGATTTGTTACTTATGTACTCGTCCCTATTATATGTAATAATATTATTGTTATTAATATTTCCATAAAACTATAAATCACTCACTCTATAAATAAATTGACAATATGAACCATCTCTTAAGATATTATTTTCAAAAGGTTGATGTATTATTAGAATTTCATTGGTTTAAATATCAACTCACTAATATTTTAACAAAATAATTTTCTCTTGATTATTTCTATTTTATTAATTTGGAATTAGGAATTTTCCACTATTAAAACATTTGATTTGATGATTAGTAACATAGGTTATCGTTTGAATGTCTATTTATCTTAATAATTTACATTCATCAAAAAAATATTTAATATCAAGAATTGTTACTCTGATTCATTATTTAATTTTATTTATCTCATTGATATGATCTGTTTACCTCAATTATGTGTTTATTTGTGGGATGTGGGTTATTATCTAATTAATTCTAAAATTTTCTGTATGGGTGAAAATATATTTTCTCATTTAGTTTTAAAATAAAATGTGTTTATCTTATTTTCATACATCAAAGTCATAGTTTCTATATAAAGAACATCTTTTTATATTTTTTACATATTTAAATGAAATTTTCTATGAAAAAATTATATGTGAAATTATATATTATACATTTTATTAAAATATGTGTATTTTTATCTCCATTAAAAATATATTAAGGATGAGAAAAATTTCAGTTTTAACTTGTCTCTTTAACAATGTTGGTTTAGTTTAATTTGGAAAAAAATCAAAGGACAATTTAAATGTAAATTTCCACATTCGACGAACTTCTTGATGCTATTTAAATAATAGAATATTTCATTGGATGAAAAAACATATATTAAATGAATGAAGGATTGTTTTCGAAAAAGTTATATACAAAAAAATTAATTCCCTTTCTCCCGCTCTTCTCTTTTTTATTTAAATTTATTTCTCTCTTTATTTTCTTCTTTTTTATTACTATTTTTATTAATATTTTCAAATTATATTTTTTCTAATTGAAAAAATTCTTTAAACATTCATATCTAGGAATATATCTATGATATTTAACTATTAATTGTAATCAAGGATGTTAGGTTTTTTCTAGTGCAATTTAATTCTGTTTTTTCAAAATCACATTCCATATTAAAGTCAAAATTAAAATATTAACAATTAGTTTTATTCTTCCTCCCATTTAATCATTATAATAATAACAAATAATGAAATTGTTTATTAAATTTTAATTTCATGTAACTGTAAATGGGGTAAAATTAGTAAAATTATTTTTTATATGTTGTTTCTTATTAATTTCATTAATATAGAATTTTTGAAATCTGAGTTAAAGTTTTCCTCTTTTATAGAATGATTGTTTTTACGTAATGTGAATTTTTAATATTAGATACTACATAATCATATTGAATATTTTAAATAGAAATTTTTAATTTCATTAAATATATCATTATTATATGCTTTAATTAGTCCAGATCGGTGAGGATAAAGACACAAGAACTATGAATTGTGTTCCAAAAAATGAAATTCAGAAAAATGTTATTCTTATTATTGATGTGAATATTTATTTCCATATTAAATAATAAAAAGTTGTAGAAGATAAATAAAAAAATATCACCGGGATATATAGTTTTTTAGGTCACAAAAATCCCCTATTACACTCATCTATTACTCTCCCACCAATCATGGTTATTTTAACTAGTATATACCTTTTTAGGGACTTCTAAAACTGGGTTAATACAGCTAACATATAAAAATAAAAATTTCACATGGGATTATGGTTTATTTATAGTGAACCAATGTAACACCGCAAGTAAATAAAGAATATATAATTTTTATATTTATCCATATTTGTGAAAAAATATTAATATTACTTTAAAGGGAACGCTATGCTCGATGTCGTACCCAATACCCGACAAAGAGTTCCTTTGAAATCTTACGTTGCACTCAAATAAAAAAATAATATTATTTTAAATGGTAGTTAACGCCTAGACATTGTAATGGAGGGAAAGAACGGAACTAACAAAAAAAATGATTATGTATGTTTGTCAAATATTTTTACTTTTTACAATAAATATTAGAAGATTAAAAATGTGAATGCATCCAATTTTTGAGTGTAAACATTCTAATATTCTTTAAAAGGTCGATTAACCACCTTTTGATAGAAAACCTATTTTAATTCGAATTTTTAACACTTTTTTGTTTTATATTTGACATAATTAAATTCTTCTTTATAATCGGGACATCAAAATTTACATTGTGTAAATTTTTGGAATTTTTTCGATAAAGTTCATTTTTTTTAATGAATAGTGAAAATGATGTATTTTAATTCAAAACCTCTTTTTAATATAATTTATTTATATGATTAGATTATATTTTGAATTGGTTTTAATGTTCAATTAGAATATATTTTTACAATTTAATCCAACTTTGGTCATTAGAATTAATTTCACTTTGAAATCGGACTAAAACTAGTGTCAATCTTTTGATACTTATTGTTTCATAAAAACACACTTTTTGATCTGACATCGGGAATTAATTAATGCAACTTCTATGTTTTGAATTTTGTAAAATAAAATTCATTTTTTAATTCAGAATATCAAATATAGCTTAGGGTGATGTTTTGGTATTTTTCTGAAAAACTTCAATTTTTGATGAACAGTGAAACCAATAAGTGGTGCTTATAACAACTGATTTTCCGTTTAAATGAAGTTTTACAACCTCTGTGTTTTGAATTTCAAAAATCCGACATAAATGGTTGTCATTAAGAAGTAAAATGTGATTCAATGGAATTAAAATAATTTTTTGGTGAATAGAAATTTTTATGTTTTTAATCGCGATTAGAGGTAATTAGTGAAATTTAAGGTAAGAATACTGTTTTAATAATATTAAATGACCTAAAAACATGTCCTACCCTCATTGGATGAGTCATGTACGATCAAGAAAATCCATGGGTCAACTTGGGGACCCCATGGAGCCACATTGATTGGAAAATGACATTAATACCTTTTGATTTAAAGTTAAAATTAAAATGTCACAAACATGTGTTGTTTTAAGAAAAAAAAAATTAGATGGGGTTATAAAAGTAATATTTTTGACTATAAATATTAATTAAGAAGATAAATAGATTTCCTATATCATGATTTTTATAATTTTTAGACATTAAATATATTAAATTATTTATGACATCATGATGATGCAACGATTTTCTCATTAATGAACGATTTAAATAAAGTGAAAATATAATGTGAACTCTAAGACTAACACTTGTCAAAGACATATTGTATGAGTATATATAGAACCCTTATCACTTTATCCAAGAATTTTATCAATGTGGGACCTTTGAAATACAAAAATCATTTTATAATAAAGTAAACTTTTATAACTTTCCAAGAGTTCCCATCCTCTTCTCTTATAAAAGGCCTCCACCTCTACCACCTTACACACACCTCTCAAGCCTTTGTCTCGGAAAAACACTTCCCATTGCATCTCTCCACATCCCCCTATTCATCATTGAAGCCTCACTTTGGGCAGAATCCATTCCAAGGAAGCCTTTGAGCTCAAATCAAAGAGAGTTACCCGATTTAAAGGTAGTGTCCTCTCTTGTGTTCTTATGTTTTATTTTTCTTCTCTAACACTCTAAAATCTTTTTATTCCTTTATTTTGTAAAAAACCCAGTATCTTAAATATATTAGGATGTTGTTATGAGAAGTATTGGAGCTAAACATACACACACCATCGTCTAATGGTTAAAGAACATACTGTTTCTGTGGATGGCGAATTTCTGCCTCACGAAATGATGATTGTTCAATCTACTCTTAACACCTTTCATGGTGTCCATTATGATGTCACTATATTTTATATATGATATATATGGTACTTATTTTTTATATATTATTCTGAATTTTATATTTAAAACAGGCCTTTATGCTTTTCATGTTTTGCAAATGCGATAATTTCATACGAGGAAGTGTGGACTATTGCCCCCTCAAGTGATGTGGCTCGTTCATGAAATACATGGAATGTATAGAGAATGAAATTAATGAACATATGTGTCCTATATAACATATATATTATACTGTAATTATAATATATATATATCTCAATTATTTTTAATTACATTAATATTACAAAGAAATGAAAGTAGCGTTCATGCGTACGTATGGCCTACCGTCTCCATGAACGGTTCATTTCATTTATTTTTATCTCAAAATGTTATGGAGTAGTATAAAATGAATATGTACTGGATATATATGATATGTAAATCATTAATACTATTCTGGAGATGATTTACTTATAACTATATTGACAATCATTTTCAAACAAGTTCATTTTTGACTCATGTACCAAACATCGACAAAAACATCTGATATGAACTCACATTATTAACCAATTATTATAACATTATAACATGTTATATGAACTGAATAATAATCTTTAAAATAGTTCCTTATGCAATTATTAACTGACCAAAGTTTATTATTCAGGAATATAAAGAAACGAAAAAGACAAGTCAGACTTGAGGTAAGGGATCCTACCCCTCTCTTTCTTTTTAAGTACACTCGTTTATGTCATTCCTTTTAAGCTCATCTTTCTTATGATTGAGATGTTATTTTATATTTCTCATACTGTAATTTTTTATGTTCATATGATGAGAGACCCTATTTTCTCTCATCAATCCATTTTGGATGTTTTGATTGGCACCGTTAGGCTGCCAAATTTTCTTAAGGGATCCAACCTCTCTCTTTCTTTTAAAGAACTCTCTTTTATGTAATTTCTTTAACGCTCATATTTCTTATGTTTGGGATGTTATTTTATATTACTAATACTGTAAATTTTATTTTCATATTATGAGAGACCCTATTTCATCTCATAAATCTATTTTTGGATGTTTTAAGTGGCGTCGTTAGACTGGTGAGTTTCCGTAAGGGATTTTTCATCTCACTTTTATTCCCGTGACATTTATGCTACGTTTTCCACTATTTCCTTTTAGTGGTGTATGTACATCCCATTATTATACACTTTTTGTAGTATAATTTCATTTATGGGTATTTAAATCATCATTTTATGACCCTTATTCAATGGGTTGTACGTTTTGAAAGTTACTGAACTCGGTAAGGGGACCTTTCACCCTCCTCTTTTTAAAAGACTTCTTTTGTTATGTCTTTTAATTCACATAATACTCTGTTGGGATATGTTATTATAAATCCTTATTTATGTAAATTTTATGTCCAAGTGATGAGATACCATTTTCTCTCTCATCAACTTATTTTATGAATTTTAAAGTGACGTCGTTAGTCTGTCGGATTTCTGTAAGGGAACTTATTAACCCACATTCAATTCATTGGGTGAAACCTCTACTTCTTGATTTTATTATGAAAATATTATGTGTGTAATCTCTATGTTGTAATTTCCACAAAACTTGTTGTGGATATGTTATTTCTACACATAATCATCTCATTGATAAATTCTTAAGAACTTGTATGGGAAATCATAACTCAATCTCATTTCATTGAGTTAAATATCTATGTCATTGGTTTTGTTTTTCCAAGATTATTTGTGAATGGGCTCTGATTTTTTCACAACTAATATCCACTTATATTGGGTATATTTATATTTCTCAAACATAATTATGTGATAGATTTATCCTTAATTTAAGGATGCCATCTTTATAATGGATTTCATCTCAATTTACATTTCCATTGAGACTTCATTGTTGTTATGCACCAATTCACTATTATATGGTGTGTATACTTTCCTTTGACGTATTATATCAGGAATCCCTTTATTCTCATGACATTTTAAAGCTCGGATTACATATTATTACACAATTATTTGTATTCTAGAGTCTCTCATTTTGTTAAAAACTCTTTAACAAAAATATCATTTTAAATGTTTTAAAGATTCATTATTCTAAATCTTTATCTTTAATGTCCATGTTTTAAAAATGGTTTTTAGTATTTATTTATATTGACATTAATGTTTTAAAATTCTAATTCCATTAAAATATTCAATGTGGTATGGGACACTTTGATTCAAAAATCTCTTTTAAATGGTTTTTGAAAATGGATTGCTTAATTCAATATCATGGAATTACTTATTGTGATTGCAAATGAAATGTTGTTATTGAAATGTTTATATTTTCAATATTTTATTTGTAATGATGGTACTCGGACATTTTACGGTTGGTTAGGTGACAAACCATATGACGGGTGGTTCTGTGAATACTAGGATGGGTGGTTACGTTATAACCTCCAATGCATTGGGTATGGAAGTCGTCCATATGGCTATTCCATTAAGTATGTGTGGAAGTCGACCGTATGGTTATTCCATTTAATTATGTTTATGTCCCAAGTTACCTTTTTATGTTATGTGTTATTTATATGGGTTCTATGGTAATATTTTGGTTAAAAAAGGGTAAGTAATGATCTTTTATTCACTGAAGAGTTTTTACTACTTCATAAAGGTGAAAATTATTACTTTGATAAAGTATCCATGGTTTACTTGTTGTTTTGAATAACTAACAGTTTTCAATCATTGTGTATCCCTTACTGATCTTTTTATGCTCACCCAAAGTTTTATGAATTTTTTTCACATGACTTAATGTGGAATAGGGGCAAGGATGGGATCAAAGAAAAGTCATGCAATCTAAAACATGGAACCAAACATGTTTTTTTTAAGAGTTTTTATTTTTGGAAACTTATTAGAAGTGTCTACTTTGTAATATTTTGAGATGTAATAGTTATGTCCTAATTCTCTAAAACTCTAAACCACGATAATATCCTCAATGTGAATTATTCATTTAATTCAATATTAAGTAAGGTTTAAGGTTGGGGCCTTATAGTTGGTATCAGAGGTCGGTTTAAACAACTTTAGGGATTAGGAGTTTTTGTTAGACACATGGTTAGTCCCTATATCTATTATTTCAGTTAAATACTTATTTTATATCTTTTTTTCAGGTCAAGTAAAGTCAGTTATGAATGGAATGAGAAGTATCTCAAAATACATTCCTATCTCTTCCTGATGACATGCTTGCAATAATTATTGCAAAGTCATGTTCGGATGATTGTGAAACTTTTTCTAGCATACAAATAACTTTCAAGATGTTGTTTGAGAAATCAAACACCTCCACTATACCTCGTTATCATCATGTTTCATGGGTTGTATTTAGACAAATACTATTTTCACAATATTCGCATATTTTCAAGAAAAGAAAATATTATCAAGGTATTTTCAAATATTTTACCTTATCACAAGAATTTGAAGAATATTATGATTTTAAAAAATGGTGCTGAGGAAGGAGAACCTTGGGCAACCTACTTATATTTTCTTTTAAAATATAGTCTCTCAGCACATACATATGGTATTTTAAAAGAACCAATAATAGAATGATTCAACTCAAATTTTTTCTGACTATTTTATAGAAAGCATGTTTTGTCAGATGTTTTGGCATTATATGTCATACATGATTATTTTCCAAAACTGTTTTTCTGTGAACACCCATATGACCCATGTTGTACAAGGTGTATTTGGAAGGAGGAAGAAAATGATTTTGAAGGATCTCTAAATCATTGTTGTAATGCATGGGACGTCTACCTACGTGAAAAAGATGACGATGAAACCGAGTGGACTCCATGATTAGGGTATGCTGTTATTCATTTTGGGAATCATTTTATTTTATCTTATGATTGTGAAATAAGACATCAAGAATTAAGATGTTGAGATTGTAATGAATTTGGATGAAAATGATAGGTGTAAGGAAACTATTGAGGTTAAAACATGTTGAGGTTATTTTTGGAGTTTTATAAAAAGGACAACACGCAGACCGCGTGACAACCCGTCACGTCGGACAAAGCTGCAGGAATCGATCCCACAACCAAAGTGTGACTGGTATTTATCGCCTACCACTTGACTACATGAAGACCTTGGTTAGTTTGACTAATTCTTTTTAGTTAGATTATTTTATGAATTAAGATTAAGTTTATTTTGGGTAATCTATGGAAATTATTAACCTATCATGGAGGATATGTGATTAGTTTAATTACTTTTCAATATGAGACTTTAAGAGAAACTGATTTTATTTGAAAATAAGTGTTATTTTGTACCTTGGATGACTATGTGATTAAATCCTTCAAATATTTGGGTTTCAATCTTAGTTTGGTTCAGTTTGAAGAATTTTATGGAAAGTTATTTTTATCGAATGGTCTTCGTTAAACTTTGGGTTTTTTGGACAAATTTTGGAGATTAAGAATGGATTTTCTTTTTATAAAGGGTTATCTTTTTCTGGATTATCTGATCTTGTACTAACCTTTTTGGTTTTGGGTTTGGTTAAAGTCTAAAGACATGGGAAGTATATAGTTCTCTTTTGTGGATTAGGTGATTCTCTAGAAGTTTATTATAGATCTCTTAATGTAAAAAAGTCATCCTAAATACTCATCTTTTGGAGATAATATGAGATCATGTAAGAAATCTAGTAAAAGGAGAAAGTCAAAATGACAATAAAGTATGTTTCCTTATGTTTTAGTTAAGCTCAAAAATAAACTCCTCAATGAAAAGTCACTAAAAAATTGTTGTCCATTAACTTTTTCTACTAGGGAATCCAATACCATTTAACCCATTACAAGTTTGTGATTTTCTTAGAGTTAACTTTCTCCTAGACATGTTTACTATCACTCTCCATCAGAACATGACCCTTTGTTTTTTTCTCCATATCCATATTTTCATACATTTAATCCTAGTATGGGTTAACTCGGGTGACCTTTTTACATCCCTTTTTTTCTTTTAATGTGATGGTTTAATTTACTCTTTTTTTGATGTGGGACTTTCAATGGGGTTTCCAAGCCCAATTTTGAAATTGCGAGGATGCAATTCCCAAAAGGGGGGAAGGATGTAACACCACAGGTAAATAAAGAATATGACATTTTTATATTTATCCCTATTTGTGAAAAAATATTATTATTACTTTTAAGGGAATGCTATGCTCGATGGTGTACCCAATACGCGACAATGAGTTTCTTTGAAATCTTATGTTGCACTCTAATAATAAAATAATATTATTTTAAATGGTAGTTAATGCCTATCCATTGTAATGGAGGGGAAAAATGGAACTAACAAAATAATGATTATTTATGTTTGTCAAATATTTTTACTTTTTACAATAAATTTTAGAGGATTAAAAATGTGAATGAATCCAATTTTTAAGCGTAAACATTCTAATATTCTTTAAAAGGTCGATTAACAGCCTTTTGATGGCGAACCTCTTTTAAAACCACTTTTTAAAAATTTTATGTGTTATATTTGAAAAAATAACATTCTTCTTTAGAATCGGGACATCAAAATTTACTTTGTGTAAATGTATTGTATTTTTCCGATAAAGTTCATTTTTTAATGAATAGTGAAAAATGTTGTATTTTAATTCAAAACCTCTTTTTAATCTAATTTATTTATATGATTATATTATATTTTGAATTGGTTTTAAAGTTCAATTAGAATAAATTTTTACCATTTAATCCAATTGTGTTCATTGGAATTAATTTCACTTTGAAATCAGACTTAAACTAGTGTCAATCTTTTGATACTTATTGTTTCATAAAAACACGCTATTTTTTTCTAACAGCGGGAATTAATTATTAAATTAATTAATGAAACTTATATGTTTATAATTTTTTAAAATATAATTCAATTTTGAATTCGGAATATCAAATATAGCTTTGGGTGATGTTTTGGTATTTTTCTGAAAAACTTCAATTTTTAAGGAATAGTGAAACCACTAAGTGGTGCTTATAAATACTGATTTTCTGTTTAAATGAAATTTTACCACCTCTGTGTTTTGAATTTCAAAAATCCGACATACATGGTTTTCATTAATAAGTAAAATGTTGTGCAATGGAATTAAAATAATTTTTTGGTGAATAGTAACTTTTAAGTTTTTAATCGCGATTAGAGGTAATTAGTGAAATTTAAGGTAAAAATAATGATTTAATAATATTAAATGACCTATACACATGTCCTACCCTCATTGGATGATTCATGTCCGACCAAGAAAATCCATGGGTCAACTTGGGGACCCCATGGAGCCACTTTTATTTGAAAATGACATTAATATCTTTTTATTTAAAGTTAAAATTAAAATGTCACAAACATGTGTTGTTTTAAGAAAACAATTTTTAGATTGGGTTATACAAGTCATTTTTTTGACTATAAATATTCATTATGAAGATAAGAATATTTCCTACATCATGGTAATATTTTTATAATTTTTAGACTTAATATAAATTAAATTATTTATGACATCATGATGACGCAACGATTACCTCATTAATGAACGATTTAAATGATGTGAAAAGATAATGTAAAATCTAAGACTTACACTTGTCAAAGAACTATTGGATGAGTATATTTCAAACCCTTATCACCTTATCCTAGATGTATACAAATTTGGGACCTTTAAAATCAGAAAATCATTTTATAATAAAGTAAACTTTTATAACTTTCCAAGAGTGCCCCTCCTCTCCTCTTATAAAAGGCCCCCACCTCTGACACCATACACACACCTCCCAAGCCATTGGCTCGAAAAAACCCTGCCCATTTCATCTCTCCACGTCCCTCACTTCATCATTTAAGACTCACTTTGGGCATAATCATTTCCATGGAAGCCATTGAGCTCAAATCAAAGAGAGTTACCCGATTTAAAGGTAGTGTCCTCTCTTGTGTTCTTATGTTTTATTTTGCTTATCCAACCCTCTAAACTCTTTTTATTCCTTTCTTTTGTAACAACACCAGTATCTTCAATATACTGGGATGTGTTTATGTGATGTATTAGAGCTACACTTACACACAACTTCTTCTAATGGTTAAAGAACATACTGTTTCTGTGAATGGTGAATTTCTGCCTCAGGAAATGATGATTGTTCAATATTCTATTAACACCTTTCATGGTGTCCATTATGATTTCACTATATTTTATATATGATATATATGGTACTTATGTTTTCTATATGATTTTTAATTTTATATTTAAAACATGCCTTTATGCTTTTCATGTTGTGCAAATGCGATAATTTCATTCGAGAAAGTTTGGACTACCGCCCCCTCAACTGATTTGACTCGTTCATGAAATACATGGAATGTATAAAGAATGAAATTAATGAAAATATGTGACCTATATAACATATATATTATATTGGAATTATAATATATATATATATCTCAGTTATTTTTAATTACATTAATATGAAAAATAAATGAAAGTAGCATTCATGTGTACGTACGACCTACCGTCTCCATGAACGTAGCATTTAATTTATTTTTATCTCCAAATGTTATGGAGTAGTATAAAATTAATATTTACTGGATATATATTATATTTAAATAATTAATACTATTCTGGAGATGATTTAATTATAACTACATGGACAATCATTTTCAAACAAGTTCATTTTTGACTCATGTACCAAACATCGACAAAAACGTCTGATATGAACTCACATCATTAACCAATTATTATAACATTATAACATGTGATATTAACTGAATAATAATCTTTAAAATAGGTACATAATCAATTATAAATTGACCAATGTTTATTATTCAAGAATATAAAGAAACAAACAAGACAAGTCGGACATTAGGTAAGAGATCTTACCCCTCTCTTTCTTTTTAAGTACACTCTTTTATGTCATTCCTTTTAAGCTCATCATTGTTATGATTGAGATGTTATTTTATATTAATCATACTATACTTTTTATGTTAATATGATTAGAGACCCTATTTTCTCTCATCAATCCATTTTGGAAGTTTCGATTTGCGCCGTTAGGCTGCCGAAATTTTTTAAGGGATCCAACCTCTCTCTTACTTTTTAAGAACTCTCATTTATGTAATTTCTTTTAAGCTCATATTTCTTATGTTTGGGGATGTTATTTTATATTCCTCATACTTTAAATTTTATTTTAATATTATTAGAGACCCTATTTGATCTCATAAATCCATTTTTAGATGTTTTAAGTGGCGTCGTTAGGCTGTTGAGTTTCTATAAGGGATTTTTCATCTTACTTTTATTCCCATGACATTTATGCTACGTTTGAGAATATTTCCTCTGAGTGGTGTATGTACTTCCCATTATTATACACTTTTTGTAATATAATTTTATTTATGGGTAATTAAATATTCATTTTTTGACCCTTCTTCCATGGGGTGTACGTTTCGAAGGTTACTAAACTCCGTAAGGGGAACTTTCACCCTCATCTTTTTAAAAGACTTATTTTGTTACGTCTTTTAATTCACATACTATTATGTTGGGATATGTTCTTATATATCCTTATTTATGTAAATTTTATGTCCAAGTGATGAGATACCATTTTCTCTCTCATCAACTTATTTTCTGAATTTTAATGTGACGTCGTTAGACTGTCGGATTTCTGTAAGGGAGCTTCTTAAGCCACTTTCAATTATTTGGGTTAAACATCTACTTCATGATTTTGTTATTCCCAGATTATGTGTAGAATCTCTATGTTGTAATTTACAAAAACCTTTTTTTGGATATAGTATTTCTACACATAATCATCTCATTGATAAATTCTTACGAACTTGTATGGGAAATCACAACTCAATCCCATTTCATTGAGTTAAATATCTACGTCATTGGTTTTGTTTTTCCAAGATTATGTGTGAATGACCTCTGATTGTTTCACACTTAATATCCACTTATATTGGGTGTATTTATATTTCTCACACATAATTATGTGATAGTTTTATCCTTAATTTAATGATACCATCTTTATAATGGATTTCATCTCAATTTACATTTCCATTGAGACCTCATTGTTGTTATACAGCAATTCACTCTTATATGGTGTGTATACTGTCCTTTGACATATTATATCATGAATACCTTTATTCTCATGATATTATAAAGCTCGGATTACATGTTATTCCGCAATTATTTTTATTCAAGAGTCTCTCATTTTGTTAAAAACTCTTTAACAAAAATAACGTTTTAAATGTTTTAACGATTCATTAATCTAAATCTTTATCTTTAATTTCCATGTTTTCAAAATGGTTTTCAGTATTTATTTATATGTACATTAATGTTTTAAAATTATAATTCCATTAAAATCTTCAAAGTGGTATGTGACACTTTGATTCAAAAATCTCTTTTAAATGGTTTTTGAAAAGGTATTGCTTAATTCAATATCTTAGAATTACTTATTGTGATTGGAAATGTAATGTTGTTATTGAAATGATTATATTTTCAATATTTTATGTTCAATGATGTTACTTGGAAATTTAATGGGCGGTTACATGATAAACCATATGACGGGTGGTGCCGTGAATACTAGGACGGGTGGTTACGTTATAACCTCCAATGCTTTGGGTATGAAAGTCGGCCGTATGGATATTCCATTAAGTATGTGTGGAAGTTGACCGTATGGTTATTCCATTTAAGTATGTTTATGTCACAAGTTACCTTTTTATGTTATGTGTTCTTTATATGGGTTTTATGGTAATATTTTGGTTACAAAAGGTAAGTAATGATCTTTTATTCACTGAAGAGTTTTTTACTACTTCATAAAGGTGAAAATTATTACATTGATAAAGTATACATGGTTTACTTGTTGTTTTGAAAAACTAACAGTTTTCATTCTTTGTGTATCCCTTACTGAGCATTTTATGCTCACCCCAAGTTTTTTGAAATGTTTTTCACAGGACCTAATGTGGAATAGGGTTAAGGATGGGATCAAGGTAAAGTCATGCTATCTAAAACATGGAACCAAACATGTTTCTTTTTAAGAATTTTTATTTTATGGAAACTTAGTAGAAGTGTCTACTTTGTAATATTTTGAGATTTAATAGTTATATTGGAATTCTCTAAAACACTAAACCATGAAAAGATCCTCAATTTGAATTATTCATTTTATTCAATATTAAGTAAGGTTTAGGGTTGGGGCCTTATAACCAAAATATCCAAATCATAGTATTAGAAAATGATACATGACCACAACTCAGTATGCAAATCAAATACTAGAAAATAGATATCTATTTGTGAATTAGAAGTTGAAATAGCTTTCGAACACACTTTTGACTGAAACTAACTATCTATAAGGTCCTTAATAAATTATAATAGCCCAAATTATTATTATGAGTCTAATAGGATTACAAAAAAATTGTATTAGAAAATAACCATGTAGATGATCAAAAATGCATTACTCCATAGTGTATCTCTGATGTGTTCATTGTCAAACTCAAAGAAAGGATTATTATCAAAATATATCGAAAAAACTTGGAGTCAATCAAAATTATAATATTCTAATAATTAATTCTTCCAATGTGTCTCTGAAGTAAATAAAACATTATCTTATTTAAAAATGTATCTATTTATTTTTTATAAGAAGAAAATCATTATTATTTACCCTAATGATCAAATTATTCAGGTTAAACAGATCCAAAAATGCCTCACGATATATAATGATAATTTAAATTCCCAAAAATCATTGAGATTCATGACTTCCCTTATAAATAGAAATTATTTAATACATTTATCAAAATTTTTAAATAATTTTTTAAATTTTTTTAAATATATATTTAATTACTTTGAGACATTTATAAAAGAAATATTAAATTTAAACATCTATATTTGATCAATTTAAAACTAGGGTTTCTTTGTGTAGTGATAAAATAAATAATTATTGTTTTAAAAAAAATGATTTATTAAAACTGTATGGATAATGAAAAATGAATTTGTTCCGAAAAAGTAGGGTTTCCTCCAAATGTATGATCTGTCTCCATACATTTTACTATAATATAGGGTTCATGATCTATATATTTACACAAAATGATGGGTTCCAAAACCATATATTCCAATTACATCTTATTATATGAATTGTGTTCCCAGAATTCATATAAAGCACATCAAGAATACATATAAATCATGAAATTAATTAACCTCATGTGGGTTTAATTTCGATAAAATCATAAAAAATAAAAATATTAATTCTTATAATTATCATCCAAAAACCACTTAAGGTAACTTCATTAGAAACAAAAATGTGGGTGTATATTTTTATAAAAATAAAATGTAAATTAAAAAAATCATTTAATCAACACATACTCAATAATATACCCCTTTTTATGGTCACAAAACCTATAAAACCAATATTGTAATTAATGAAAATATGAAATAAAGTTTTGAAAATGTGATCATAAACTTCATTAAATTTTCTATATCATAAAAAAATATTTTTAAAAATTCATTTTTCTCATATATAGTTTACATGTTTATTACATATATATACTTATATATTTCTCACATTTATTAATCATAATTTTTATGGTCTTACTATTTATATTTCTTAATATATATATATATATATATTTCTCCCTATTATATATAATTTTCCACCTTTCTATTATATTAAAAAGAAATTTAAAATATATTAATTTATATTTTTCATAAAAATAATATGTAAAAATAGGGAAATATATGAAAATAAATTATTCTTTTAATATATTTTTATTATAAAAAAACATTTTATTTTTGAGATAGTATACTCTATGGTTAAGAAAAATAATGGAGTATATTTCAATGGTTTATCTTCATTCTCCAGAATTTGAATTCCTATATACATATCATCATGAAATTTTTAAATCCACTCTATTATCGAATGATTATCATCATATTACTGATTTATTGAAGATAATGTAAACTAATTAACTAAAACCTCATTTAGAGTACAATGATTTTACCTAGTAATATAATCTTTTCTAATTTTTTCAATTTGAATATTCATCTATTGTTCAAAGTCAGGAATATATATTTGATAAAGTGAGATTTATTACAGTAATTGAAACTTCCATTGAAGAGAGAAGAAGTATTGTTTTAAAATATAAATTTTTTCCACCTCTTCATAATCTATTCTAGACCTTTTTATGACATCACGATACGTCAAATCACCAATATCTAGAATATTGAAAATAGATATAAAATCTATAGAGGGTATATCAACATTACATAATTGTAGATATTGTAATTAAAGATCTTCAAAATGAAACAATTATTTACCTTAACTAGAATTTATTACTAAGGAATCCTCAATAAAAAAAATTATTGTTGTCCATATAATTCATTCATATTATTGAGAAATTTATTAAAATTCATAATGATATAATAATGAATTCCAATAACACGTGTATTTAAAATAATAAATACAAATTCCTTTTCATACACATATTTTTTTGGGACATGCAGATTTAGAAATTGAAGACTATTTCAACCAAATTTTTTTATTTTTCGAAAACGATATATAATTGAGACAATATAATCCTTTTGAATAATGAATATGATTCATATGGAAAAATTGAGGTTTCCTAAAATGTCATTTATTAGTATAATACCAACTATTACATAGTGAAAACAATTAACCCTCATCTTTCTTTTACTTATAGAATTGGGTAAAAATAATTTCTATAATGTCTCGGATTTTCAACATCACTACCAATTCCATTATTTCCTTTTTAAATTTCATTTTTACCATGAATTATATTAAAAACAATTTCTCCTTCAATAATAATATTATAGTACTGTTTAATGATTATATATCATCCAATAGTTCATTATTTTAGTTTCATTAAGATAACATGAAATTTGGGATGAATTATATTTTATAACTGAAATATTTTGTTTCCAAACATTATTTTTCAATAAAAACAGAATTATAATATTTTCTATTTTTTCTATTCTCTGTATATAAATATTCAAATTTATTTTGTATCAAGATAAAATAAGTATTCTTTTTATTATAAGGTTATCTTTTATAATGATAACATTGAGAGTGAGAATACTTTACTTCATCAGCATGAGCCAGAAGTTATAGATTTACATTATAATTTTCATGAAATTATTCAGATATTGTAGTATATTAATAACTTGAATCCAAAATTGAGCCTCAGTTATCCTTGATAAAAATATTTTGATTTAATTAATAATAATTTTTCTTTTGTGATTTTTGAATATGAATGTATTTTCTTAAATAAAATTTCATTTTTATATTTTTTTGAATATGATATCCTAATATTTATTTATATTAAATTTTTTCTATTGGGTTTCAATTTAAAAATAATTAGCAAGAGAAAATAACTCTTTACTAGATCCTAAATGACTTTAATATCAATTATATAATCCATTTATCGAAATATTTACATCAACAACATCTTTTTTGTTGAGATATTGTAATTAACCTCTACATTCATTTTAGCTTCATATATACTCAATGTACCTATCAATTCGATCATATTTAATTCATTAACAAATGTAATTTTTTCAATAGAAGCTGATATTTAATTCCACATAGAGGATAAATCTCTAAATACTATTAAATACTGATCTTGATTTGGGATTCGAGTTCCTAAGGTAGGAATATTATTGAATGTTTCAATAAATCATGATGTCATATAAGTGATCCTTTAATGATCATTCATGATAAATGATTGAAAACCCAATTTTTTTTACCTTAGATATCATATATGTTTATTTCCTTGATAGTCATCAGACAATGTTTTCTAAATCTCACACACTATAGAAAACTGGTTTACTTGATTGAATTCATCATAGCCTAGTCCACATATAATATCATTTATATCTCTCCAATTAGGATCACATAATTTATCATGATAATCGTCCCATTTTTTCAGATCTTAAATATTAAATTCATATAGGTTTATAAATTTAAATAAACTTGTCATCCATGAATTTTATAACAAATAATCATGTGGAATTTCCAACATCTATGATTAACACCATTAAAATAAAAATCAGAAACCATTACCGTACCTTCTATAAGATCATACATTAGAGATTTATTTTCTTTTGAATCATTAACTCATTATTATATATGAAAAAATAATAATTGATATTCCAAAAATAACCCTACCAATGTTACCAATAGTTATTTCAAATATCTAATGACGAAAACATAAGAGGGTGTGAATTGTGCTAAAAATTTGATAGAAAACAATACATATTGAGATTGATGTGATTATTTTCTTCTCAATTAAAGAAGATAAAGTAGAGGAATATAATAAAATAAAAACGAACAATGATTTATAGTATATTCATTCATATAAATCCCCTACTATAGTCCATAAATAGTTTCTCAATGAGATTGGGTATTTTTACTAGTAATTATAGTTTTTAGGGACATCTAAAACATAGCGTAACAAGTTAACACGTTAAAAACATATTTTACAAGGCCATATAGATATTTTAATGGGATGAAAAATATACACAACTTAGTTAGAAAAGAAAAAACACCACCATTACTAAGTATGAGCAGTTGATACATCATGTAGATAATTGTTTGGGATGTATATGTTGAAACTACATCATCACACAATTCTAATAGGACCTTATAGTTGTATTTTTTTAAAATAAAAAATTTCAATATACAATAATTAGTCATTGTCTAACATGATTTCATCAAATAGTTGTAGGGAATACACTGTCTATATAATCATACATGTATATCTCCAAAGTTTAGCTCTCATTAGTGATTTTTTAACAACAATATTGTATTAAGAAAGGAATTATAGTATTATAAACAACAATTAGATCAAATATATGTGATTCAAAATAAGTAACTATTGAAAGTGAATATCCAAAGATGATGACACATTATAATTTTTAGAATAATATCTCATATTATTTCAGAATAAGAATCACATTTATTATTATTTATATAATCAAATGATTAATTCCAATATCTCCATAAATATAGCATGATAAATCAACCAATATTAAATTAAAAATATTCAATGGTATTAATAAGTTACCTTAGAAATTAAAATGATTTAATCTGTTCAACATTAGTGTAACGTCATGAATTATGTGATACATAGTGGTGACCTAAGATAGTGGTCACATATCCTTAGGCACATCACATCGTATGTCAGAGGCTACTAACATGTAGTAAGGGTCTAATATCGATCATGGGGATCCAACAACCACATTATTAAATTATCACAATATGGTAAATAAATATGAATAACCAAATGGTTTAACCAATAACTAGAACAAACTAGTATCACATGATAACAAAAATATGAAATAAAATATGTAAAACTAAATAGTAGATATGTAATTCCAAATATGTGTTATGTGTCAATATGAAAAATAAAACATAGAAAAATAAACTAACAACTCTAATGTGGCGCCCAAATCACATCTTGTTCCCTCATCCGTGCTCCATCCCAACTCATCCAAATGACATAGGACTCTTCCTATTATCCTATAATGAATTGATGATGTTTATTTGGGTACCAATTATGCATCTTGAGTAAGGTGTGAGTATAACTCAGAATAACACCACTAATAACATCTAATACAATATCTAGTCAATAATAGTGTTTGTAGTTGTGTATTGAATAAAATTAAATTCAATAGTAAATAGTTATCAAATATCATCATTATTTAATTAACCACATAAACAATAAAGTTCTCGAGGACACCTGGACCCTCAATGCCTATATTTTCTAATTCAACATTATGAACATTATCACAATTCTATTTTTATTATTTATCATTTCAATTCAAATCACATCACGGCCTATTAGAACCATAGTTTAATGAAAAAATCATGGGTGTAGAAAATCATGTCTAACAACCCATGGGTATTTAGATCCTATTTTCATATCCCACACCTCAATGTCACAAAATTATTTGGAACATTAGTTCATGTCCAATACTCGCTATCTCATATGTGTATTTATAGCCACAATCTTTATCCCTCACTCATTTATCACACAGTGGTATTTGGAGCCTTAGACAAGGTCTCACAAAATAATAATCACATATATTTATTCTATGTCTGGGTACTAATCCCACACTATTATATCAATGAGTCAAAAATATATCACGTATATCACATAATTCACGAATAATCAACATTAACCCTTTTTATTGACATTTCACATCATGTAGTACTATTTCAATTATCGAAACAATCTTTCTTCAATAATAAAATCATAGGGATTTATATGAACAACTCACTATTAAACCAACCATCAATATTTATTCATATAAATCAATGAACCTTTATGGTTTCTCTAGACATTTATTCATCACCATTATTTTTTAATTAGTAAACACAATAATTGACCAATCCCATGACCCTTATTTCTCATCAATTCCACAATCACACATTCCATAAATTAATTCATCAATTAATTAATCATATTCAACCAATTGTGTAATCACTACATTCATTTAATTAATTCTTCAATATATTAATAAAATTAAACAAATTTCAAAAACCCGAAATTCCATTAATTAATTAAGAAGTTAATTAATCCAACACCATTTTTCAATAAATCAATAAATTTATTAATTTATTTAATTCAAAATTAAATATCAAAATGTTACAATTTAAATATAACAACACCTACACACAATTGAAATCCAGACAATGAGAATTGAATTTAGACCACCTACCTCAAAATTGATGATGAATTCTGTCTAGTGGATATCCCCAACTAAACCAGATCATTCAATTGTAAAATTTAGAGAAATATCTAGATCCATAACTTATATCAAAGAATAAACATATTATATCTACTAAATCCTAGATCTAGATCTATCACCAATAGAGGAAAAAATATTTCCAATAGATTAGATAAATATGGGAGAGAAGGAAGAAACCAATCGAGATGTGATTCTCTTAATGACGGAGGATTTGTTATTTAATCTTGGATTCGAATAATCAATAATGTATGTTAGAGGTCCTTCAAATTAGTTTGAGATCATACAAAAATAATATATGTATTTTTTTGGTTGAACTAATGTGTTTAAGGGAATAAGATGGAGGTTACAAAATTTTTAATTTAAATTTTAGTTTCCATGGCCTCCAACTTAGGGCCCATAATTTTCCATAATAATCTACATACTAGTAATCCTCACTCAAGGGTGTCACATGATTACTAATTATATGGTGCACATTTGGAAAAAAACATGCACCATTTATGCAAGTCACCTTTGTTTATGTTCAAATGGTTTGTTGGTCAGGGCACATTGTTTGGGAAAATCATGCACCAACTGTACATTTCCCATCTTCAAACAAAAATCAACTAATTTTACCCAAAACACCCCAATGTAAAACCCCAAAAATATATAAAAAAATGAAAAAGAGTAATTGTGAATGATCTTGATAAATCTCAATAAAATGTCAGTATCTTAAAATCTCCTCACCTTATATGATCTCATCCTCAAGTTATACATCAAATATCCCTTATGATTTTGAGATAAAAATATCAGGCCACTGAGCCTTCATATAAATGTTTCATTCCCATGTTTTCTCCAAAATAGGGACATGTTTCCATATAATAGAAACTATCATCACTAACATTCATTACGACACATACCCATTAATATCCAACACTAGTATCAGATTCTCCATGATGAATGAATTGGTCTCTAGATCAACATAATACACATTGATCACATGAGAAGGGTCGAGGTGATACCATGAAATGTGTGACATATGAAAAAAAATGATGCATAAAATTATAACTCTGTGGAAGAGATTATCAATATTCCATGGGCCTGATTCTATTCACAACTCTAAATGGTCCCGAAAACCTTGTCCCTATATATCTTATTCTATGAATACTATAGTGACCCAATCTAGGTGTCACTTAAAAGAACACGCAATCACCGACTGAAAATTCTAGGGGTCATCATCATCGATAAACACATTACTTACACTACTAAAAAAGTAGGCTCTACCAACAGTTTATAAGCATTGGTATAGGCTAGAAAACCGTCAGTATAGGGTATACCAACGGTTTTCCAAACCGTTGGCCAGTTAGCCGTGAGGAAAGCCTTATACCAACAGTTTCATTTAAACCTTTGGTATATGTGTTTGAGAATTCTGGGAAAAACATATACCAACGGTTCTGAACCGTTGGTAAATCTTTTTCCAGAATTCATGAAAAGGCTTTACCAACGGTTCATAACCATTGGTAAAGCTTTTCCTAGAGCTGCTGCACAGCAGCCCCCAGAAGCCCTCCAGAAGACCTACCATACACCTGCATAAAAAAACAGTGCACAACAGCCCTCCAGTATACCCTCCACTATACACCTGCATAAAAAATATCACAAAAGCCACATACAGACTTCAAACAGTTTAAAAAACACATAAAATAGCCCAAAAAAACACATATGACAACAATCATCCGGTGGTAATTCACCTCACCCATCAAATTCTAATAGGCAGAATAGTTTGATAAATATCTATTAGATTTGAATAAGACATTCAAATTGACTCAAATCCCATTTTTTGTGATACTAGGTTTGGGTATGTAATGATTTGTGATGAATTTTGCAGTGAACTTTTATAGTTTATAATATATGGTGAAAAGATATTTTCTTAGGAGTCTCTTCACTTATTACCCCATGAGTGAAACTACCTAACTCATGAAAAAGAGTTTGCAAATATTGTTGATGACTGTAAATTTTAGTTGTATTCACTTAAAATGATTTCCTTTTGAAATAAAAGAGAGACTTTGAGTGGTGTCGTCCACACCGCGCCTCGGATTGAGGTGGAGTTGACTCGTACACATTACAAATGACCCATGGATACATGTTCTAAAGTATCAACAATATCTGAATTCTTTTGGTCTATTTTCTATATGTCAGTTGTTGTTTTAACTTAAACTGTTGTACATTTCAAAGAAAATTGACACACTTTGAGTGGTGTCGGCCACACCGTGCCTCGGATTGAGGCGGGGTTTACTCGTACACGTCACAAATGACCCATGGATCATTTTCCTAAAGTTTCAATAGAATCCGAAAGCGTTTGTTCTGTTTTCCGTATGTCGTTTTTTTACTTAAAAGCGCATCCATTTTAAACAAAAGAAAGTCACTTTGAGTGGTCCCGGCCACACCAGCCCTCGGATTGAGGCAAGGTTGACTCGTACACGTCACATGTGACCCATGGATCGTTGACATAATGTTTCAACAGAATCCTAATGCGTTGGGTCGGTTTTCCGTATGCCAGTTGTTGTTTTCACTAAAAATCATGTTCATTTCAAATAAAAGTTAGACACTTTGAGTGGTGTCTGCCACACCACGCCTCCGATTGAGGCGGGGTTGACTCGTACATGTCCCAAATGACCAATGGATACATGTCGTAAAGTATCAATAGTATCCGACTGCGTTTGGTCAGCTTTCCGTATGTGGTTTTTTTACTTAAAAGCGCATCCATTTTAAACAAAAGAAAGACACTTTGAGTGGTCCCGGCCACACCGGCCCTCGGATTGAGGCGGGGATGACTCATACATGTCACATATGACCCATGGATACATGTCCTAAAGAATCAATAGTATCCGAATACCTTTGGTCCATTTTCCGTATGCCAGTTGTTTTAACTTAAACTGTTGTTCATTTCAAAGAATAGTGAAAAACTTTGAGTGGTCCCGGCCACAGAGGCCCTCGGATTGATGTGGGGTTGACTCTTACATGTCACATATGACACATGGATCGTTTTCCTAATGTTTCAACAGAATCCGAATGCGTTTGGTTGGTTTTCTGTATGATAGTTGTTGTTTTCACTTAAAATCATGTCCATTTCAAATAAAAGTTAGACACTTTGAGTGGTGTCGGACACACCGCAACTCGGATTGAGGTGGGGTTGACTCGTACACATCACAAATGACCCATAAATCATTTTCCTAACGTTTCAACAGAATCCGAAAGTGTTTGGTCGATTTTCCGTATGTCGTTTTTTACTTAAAAGCGCATCCATTTTAAACAAAAGAAAGAAACTTTGAGTGGTACCGGCCACACCGGCCCTCATATTGAGGAAGGGTTGACTCGTACACGTCACATATGACCCATGGATCGTTTTCGTACAGTTTCACCAGAATCCGAATGCGTTTGGTTGGTTTTTCATATGTCAGTTGTTGTTTTAACTTAAACTGTTCTCCATTTCAAAGAAAAGTTAGACACTTTGAGTGGTACCGGCCACAATGCGCCTCAGATTGAGACGGGGTTGACTCATACACGTCACATATGACCCATGGATAGTTTTCCTACAGTTTCAACAGAATCCTAATGCGTTTGGTCGGTTTTCCGTATGTCAGTTGTTATTTTAACTTAAATTGTTGTCCATTTCAACGAAAAGTTAGAAACTTTGAGTGGTTCCGGCCACACCGCGCCTCATATTTAGGCAGGGTTGACTCGTACACGTCAAAAATGACCCATGGATACATGTCCTAAAGTATCAATAGTATCCGAGTGTGTTTGGTCAGTTTTCCATATGTGGTTTTTTTACTTAAAAGTGCATCCATTTTAAACAAAAGAAAGAATCTTTGAGTGGTACTGGCCACACCGGCCCTCGTATTGAGGCGGGGTTGACTCGTACACGTCACATATGACCCATGGATCTTTGTACTACAGTTTCAACAGAATCCAAATGCGTTTGGTCGGTTTTCCATTTGTCAGTTGTTGTTTTAACTTAAACTGTTGTCCATTTCAAAGAAAAGTTAGACACTTTGAGTGGTTCCGGCCACACCGTGCCTCGGATTGAGGCAGTGTTGACTCGTACACATCACAAATGACCCATGGATACATGTCCTAAAGTATAAATAGTATCCGAGTGTGTTTGGTCAGTTTTCCGTATGTGGTTTTTTTTTACTTAAATGCGCATCCATTTTAAACAAAAGAAAGAAACTTTAAGTGGTCCCAGCCACACCGGCCCTCGGATTGAGGCGGGGTTGACTCGTACACGTCACATATGATCCATGAATACATTTTCTCAAGTATCAATAATATTTTAATTCCTTTGGTTGGTTTTTCGTATGCCAGTTGTTGTTTTCACTTAAAATCATGTCCATTTCAAATAAAAGTTAGACACTTTGAGTGGTGCCGGCCACACTGCGCCTCGGATGGAGGTGGGGTTGACTCCTACATTCCAAAAACGACCGATGGATACATGTCCTAAAGTATCAACTGTATCTGAATGTGTTTGGTCTGTTTTCCGTATGTGGTTTTTTTTACTTAAAAGCACATCCATTTTAAACAAAAGAAAGACACATTGAGTGGTAACGGCCACACCGGCCCTCGGATTGAGGCGGGGTTGACTCGTACACGTCACATATGACCCATGGATCATTTTCCTATAGTTTAAATAGAATCTGAATGTGTTTGGTCTATTTTCCATATGCCAGTTGTTGTTTTCACTTAAAATCCTGTCCATTTCAAATAAAAGTTAGACACTTTGAGTGGTTCCAGCCACACCGCGCCTCGGATTGAGGCGTGGTTTACTCGTACACGTCCCATATGACCCATGGATACAAGTCCTAATGTATCAACAGTATCCGAATGTTTTTGGTCCATTTTCCGTATGTGGTTTTTTTTACTTAAAAGCGCATCCATTTTAAACAAAAGAAAGACACTTTGAGTGGTACCAGCCACACCGACCCTCAGATTGAGGCGGGCTTGACTCGTACTCATCACATATGACCCATGGATCTTTGTCCTGTAGTTTAAATAGAATCTGAATTTGTTTGGTCTGTTTTCCGTATGCCAGTTGTTGTTTTCACTTAAAATCATATATATTTAAAATAAAAGTTAGACACTTTGAGTGGTGCCGGCCACACCGCACCTCGGATTGAGGCAGGGTTGACTCATACATGTCACATTTGACCCATGGATACATGTCCTAAAGTATCAACAGTATTAGAATGTGTTTGGTCCATTTTTTGTGTGTGGTTTTTTTTTACTTAAAAGCGCATCCATTTTAAACAAAAGAAAGACACTTTGAGTGGTACCGGCCACACCGGCCCTCGGATTGAGGCAGGGTTGACTCGTACACATCACATATGACCCATGTATCGTTTTCCTATAGTTTAAACAGAATCCGAATGTGTTTGGTCTGTTTTCCGTATGTCAGTTGTTGTTTTCACTTAAATTCTTGTCCATATAAAATAAATGTTAGACACTTTGAGTGGTGTCGGCCACACCACGCCTCGGATTGAGGCGGGGTTGACTCGTACACATCACATATGACCCATGGATATATTTCCTAATGTATCAACAATATCCAATTGTGTTTGGTCCATTTTCTTTATGTGGTATTTTTTACTTAAAATCGCATCCATTTTAAACAAAAGAAAGACACTTTGAGTGGTATCGGCCACACCGGCCCTTAGATTGATGCGGGGTTGACTCGTACACGTCACATATGACCCATGGATCATTGTCCTATAGTTTAAACAGAATCCGAATGCGTTTGGTCTATTTTCCGTATGCTAGTTGTTGTTTTCACTTAAAATCCTATCCATTTCAAATAAAAGTTAGACACTTTGAGTGGTGTCGGCTACTACTTCAAAGAACATTTTCCATATCATTTTCCACATTCATAAACAAGAAATACATGGCTAACTAAAAAATATAAGTAAAAAAATAGAGAAATGAGTATCACGGTACCAAGGAATACTAAAGGTCTAGGTAGTAGACTAATCATACAATAAGAATCAAGTGCAAAAAACAGAATCTAAATGCATCGTCCTTATGAAGCAGAGGAAAACCCCAAAGTGGAAAACCATGTTAAAAAATAAAGAGTTATACAGAATTCAAAAATGTAATGGATCAATCTTCCTCTGATCACCATCACCATCACCACTATCATCATCAGCCTCATCCTCACCGTCATCTCTGTCCTCGTCGTCGTCATCTTCATCGTCCCCATGGTAATCGTCGGCCTTATCCTCGTCCTCGGCATCATCCTTGCCCTCCGCCCCATCCTCACCCTCGGCCCCATCCTCTCCCTCGTTCACATCCTCATCCTTGCCCTCTTCCTCTTCAGCATCCTCATCATCACCAGGAACGTCATCATCTCGATCTCCACTAGAGCTGCCGCCTGGTGCATTGGATGATGCACCCATCGACGACATAAATGTCTGACAAGCCGCACTAGACTCTGGTGGAAGTGATGAAGATAATGCTTTCATCAGTTTCATAAATTCTCTGTCTCTTGTTTGAACTTGTACTTCCAACTCTGTGACCCTTTTATCAGATTGTCTTGCATGCTCCTTGACCTGTTCTAACTCGGTGGTACTGGAATGGATACCTAGAGACGACCAATACCTCGTCGGGACTATATTCTTACCAGGTCAGCAGCGTACTCGACCAGAGTGCTCATCTCCCAAAACCTGATATAAATGATCGTGTGGCCCAAAATTGTCAGGCTCCTGGGCATAAAGAGCCTCTAAAGCAGCCTGTAAAAAATATTAATAGATTATTAAATTTCAAATTAGATATTAAACTTTGAAATAAACAAATTAAAGCTTACAATCTTCTCTTGGGTCGGTTCATTTACCACAGTTCCATCGTTTTTTCTTCTACTCGAGCAAAACAATTTTGCTCGAGGGATACGCCCTTCAATATTCATTTTGTGCTTCTGTAATGACATTGAAACAATATAAAGTGAAAGTATAATCATATATTCATTATTTAATAAATCACATAATTTAAGTAGGATCCACTAAAAATGGAAAGTCCTAATGAAAAATTATAAACAACTATATCGTACCTGCTGCCTCTCATGATCTTCCATAGTTGTGCGCCCCAATGTGTGGAGGTATTGCTTTGAATCAATGTTTTTTTTGTTTTTTTCAGAATATTCCTAAATAATGATTAATAAATAATAATATTATATTAATGAAAAATATGAAAACTCTCATTTAAATAACTCAAATGAGATTAATACCTTAAATTTGGCAGTCGCCCAATGGGTAATCATTTGGAGATATTGCTCTATCGGGCAGTCATCCACGATAGGTAATTTCTGTAACTCTGTGCCCACTCTATCACACCAGCCAACATACAGATCACGCTTATAAGCTCTCCAAAGCTCTTCTAGCTCTTTTAAACGCGCTGGTCATGCACCTTCACCATCAGGGATGTTAAACCGAAGCTGAAACTAAATTAATTAGTTCATTTAAATACAAAAATATACTACATTAAATCCAATATATTTTTTACCCATATTTGTGCCCACACATTATCCTTGACTTCGGGTGGCAGATGTCTCCAAGAGAGAGGGCTGACCGGAATGGTATCGGAGTATTTGGCTAGCGTCGCCAAAAAACACCGACATTGTTGTCCAGATTTCTCAATCATTTGTCCATCAACATTGTATTCAACCATCAACTGTGACTGGCAGTTCCATACCGCATGCAAGAGAGTACGCCCCCTCCCCCGCCTCCTATCTGTAGATGACTCTGTTATTAAAGAAAAATAATATCAATACAAGTTATAAGAAAAATAAATTATGGAATAAAAATTTGATAGAGTTATATAAATATACCTATGGTAGTCGGATCAATGGGTGAAGAAGCTGAAGGAATATCCTATATAGGTGGAGTGTCCCTTAGTGTATGCTCCTCAGCCACATAATGTGTCACAGTAGGAGTCGAAGAAGGTGGAATATAATAGCCAAGAGATAATGAACCAGAAGCAAAAGATGATGGCATAGACATCTGGCCAGCTGGTAGTGTAAACATCGAAGGTCTAAATATCTCATATGTCCCTGAAGACACGCCAGGATCAAAATAGGGTGTAGAAGATACGTTTATGGTAGTGGGTCGTCTAAATCTCTCCCCACTATCCCTCGTACCACCGGCCTCAGTACCGGGACCAATAGATGATCGTCCATCTCTGACACCCCCCTCCTTCCACCAACCTCTCTACTGGGAAAAATATCAGGCTCCTCGTCAGATATCTGTCATCTAGGGGGTGGATCCTGAAAAAAAGATTGACAGAAAAGTAAACACATGATATTATAAGTTATTGAAATATTTATATTTGAAATAAAATACTCACAAGAGGGATGAGTGGAGGAACACCCATCTGTACCATGTGACGATTATTATCTGTCATCTTTTTCCACCGCCTCTCTTCAATGGGTGTCATTTCTTGCAATGAAATCAAATATGGAAGTAATTAGAAATAGATAACTAATTTGTAACCCAAAAAAATAAATACAGAAAAACCATTATGATAAAAAGAACATAATGAAACAGAAGATTTATGCTGTTATGAAGGTAAGTACTAGGATACACACTCTGAATGATGTAAGTGAAACATGTAGGTGAGAACACGACTGTATGATTCTATATATTTCCCACCACAACTTCGGGTTCACAATCAACTCTGACAATTGAGCTGTTGGGGTCATCATAAGTAATAAATGGATTGCATCCAATTGCAGTAGGGATAGTTTCAACTTCATCATCACCATCATCAAAAACATGTCTGGGATTTACTTCAATAATTACACTGAATTTAGGATGACCATGATCTTTGACATAAAAAACTTGTTTCACCATTGATGCCAATACATATGGTTCATCGGTGGAAAGAGTGCGAGTCATGTCAATAACTCTAAATCCACAATCATCAATAAAGGTTCCTTGCCTCATCATTGAATCAAACCATTGATATTTCATCATCGTGACTCGACCATGAGAGTAATAATCCAAAATTATTATTTTCTCCACGACACCATAATAAGCAACATTCTCAGAATGAGGTCTAGTGTCTGGTGAACTGACATAACAGTCTGTTGTGGCAGTTAGCATAACACCATTATGCTGTGTTCTCATGTTCCTTGCTCGTTCAGTGATAATAAATTTGTATCCATTGATCACAAGTGATTTACAAGCGTGAACCATGGTATTAGGACCAAAATCCAAAGCTCTTATTTCCACAGAAACAGAGTCTTTAGGCAAACTCGATACCTGAAATATAAACAAATAGTAAACTGATTTAAATATTATTTTTATTTAGTTATTACAGAAATATTTTTACCTTCAATTTCAACTAAGCATAAAACCCTTTGCTATGAAAATTCTCCTTCTTTCTCAAAGATAAAGAATGATGCTTTCTATATATCAATTCATTATGTTCCCTGTAGATAAAAATAATAATAGTTTAACAAATATTTAAAATTACAAGAGATAAGATAAGAGATACATGTACAATTAACTTACTTGATATACTCATCAAACAAATCACAATTGAACAACATTGTGTGATGTGCCATCTCTCACTCTTCAAGGCTTAATGTTGTCAATGTATATGATCCCGGAATTCCTCCTGTCTGAGAAAGTGATGGAAAACTGGGTTCAATTTTCTCATACTATTCATCTTCATTTCTCATTGGTCTGTTTATTCTCATAGTATGATCAAACAAATACATTGAGCCAAAATCCATACATTCTTGAGCCAAGTAACCGTTCACAATAGAACCTTCGGGATAATTCTTGTTCCGAGCATATTATTTCAATGTGCACTTGTTTATTTCAGTTGGATACATCCAACGAAAATCAACAGGTCATCCAAGAAGTATTTCGGACGGAAGAGAGACAGTCAGATGCAACATGCATGTAAAAAATGATGGAGGGAATATTTTTTCAAACTCACTCAAAATTAATGGTGTCTCTGCCAACAGTTTTTGCACGAGGGATTTGGAAAACCTCTTAGCAAAAAGATCTCTAAACCAATAGCACAACCAAATAACTGAGACTCTAACATTATTGGACAAGATATGACGGATTGCTATTGGAATCAAATCATGCAAAAGGACGTGATAATCATGAGTCTTCAAAGATTTCAACTTCAACTCTTTTCTGTCGACCCGTTTTGATATATTTCTTGAATAGCCAACATGAACTTTAATAGTCTCTAGCACTTCTAGAAATTGATTTTTTTCAGCAGGAGTCATCAGATAAGAAGCACATGGAACATGCCATTTATTTTCACTGATACAGACAGGATGCAATTCTGGTCTGATCCCCCAATCTACCAAGTCGCACTGAGATCGTAAATCATCTTTTGTCTTCCCCTTGACATTTAGAAGAATCGAAAGCAACATTTCACATATATTCTTTTCAATGTGCACTACATCTAAGCAATGACGTAACAAGTTGGTTGACCAATATGACAACTCAAAGAATATACTCTTCTTCTTCCAATTGTAGTAGGTATCATTGGAAACATTTTTCCTCTTTCTAGATTTCATTGCACTCTTCCCAAATAAATAACTTAAATCTTGAAATTCATTAAGCACATCAGTTCCAGACATACGCTGAGGTGGATCGTCATTTTCCATGGTACTGTCAAATCTTCGACGATTGTTTCTATATTGATGGTTCATTGGCATGAATTGTCGATGTCCTATAAAACTAAAACTATGACGATATTTCAGTCTTCTCGATCGAGTATTCTTCATACAAATAGGACATGAAAATTTTCATTTTGTGCTCCATCCAGACATCATTTTATAAGCATGAAAATCATTGATAGTCCACATAAGTGCAGCATGCATCTGAAATATGTCTTTCGAACATGCATCGTATGTGGGCACACCCACATCCCAAAGAAGTTTTAACTCTTTTATCAAAGGTTGAATGTATACATCTATATAATTGTCAGGATCATAAGGGCCAGATATCAGTATACTCAAGAAAGTGTAAGGCTTTTTCATACACAACCAAGGGGGGAGGTTATAAATGTGTATGAAAACCGGCCATGTGCTGTGTGAAGTAAGAATCTGCCCAAATGGATTAAACCCATCACATGAAAGACCCAGTCTCACATTACGCACGTCTGCTGCAAATTTAGGATATCGAGCATCAAATATCTGCCATGAAAATCCATCTGCAGGGTGAACCAACTCTTCATTATTCTTTTTTCTATCGGTGTCATGCCATAACATTTTTACGGATATTTCATCAGACATGAAAAGGTTCTGTAATATGGGGATCAATGGAAAGTGCCACATTACTTTTTGTGGCACACGAGATGGTGTTCCATCATCTTTTGGCTTCCATTGGGAGGTTCGGCATTTTATACAATCATTTCATTCAGCAGTTTCCTCCCAAAATAAGCTGCAATCATTCGGGCAAGCATGAATTTTTTTTGATAATCCAAGTTCATCAACCCACTTACATGCCATAAAGTGGTTTGAGGGAATATCTGCATCATCTGGAAGTAATTCCTTCAAGAAAGTGAGAATGTAATCAATTGTAGTATTTAAAATCTCATACATAGCTTTCCCATGAAACAATCGGATTAAAAATTCCAACTTTTTCATTTTATCACATTGCCGATATACTGGAGTCGTCGCAGCATCATTCAATTTTTTCACCCCATCAACATCATCATTTTCATTGGACGCATCATGTGTGCTTGTATCGAAATCTTGTTGGTTGGACAACCTTTCCTTCTCATGATGTCGAATAAATGGAATCCGATTATATATCAAACTCTCTAATTCAGTCATATCATTTGGATCATCAACATTTTGAGATTCCATTTTCTCTCCATTATGATTCCACACATAATAGTTTGTTTGGAATCCATATTTGGTTATATGATAGCTAACTGCTTCACGGCCCAACCAAGGTCTTCCAACACAATTAAAGCATTGGCAGTGTATGCGACCACTATCAGAAGCCTTGTCAAATGCAAAATCTAGAAATATTTTCAAATTATTTTGAAAATCGGTTGAAATCCGATAAGTTTCGTACATCCAACTTCTATCCATTCTGTATAAAAATTGCAATAAGTCATTTCAAAGAAATTCAATAATATTAAAGTTTAATCAAAAAAAGATTTACGTAAATGACAATTGTTTACTCTATATAAAATCATAACTGACACATTACTCTATATGAGAATCATATTAAGAAATAAAACAACATACAGTGTATATAATAAAATTAGATACAAAATTTATAATGCCTATATTCAAGGATTGAAAAGTAAGATATTGGAAGTGGATCAAGGAATACATAATCCTTAAGGGTCTTGTTGGGAGTATATGAGTTTTATACTTTAACTTCTTCAAGTAGATCAGGATGAGGAGTAGGATGAGGATCATGGGAGTGGCAGGACTGTCCAAGGGGGGTGTGGCGTGTCCAGGGAGTGCGGGGTGTCTAAGGGGTTGTGGTGCCGTCCGGGGGGTTGGAGGTGTCCAGGGGGTGGGGGGCTATCTAGGGGGTCGGGGTGTCCAAGTGGGCGGACACCTCCAAAATTGCCCAAGTGCTCCCGTTTAGGGCTCTAGATCGCGAATGGGGGAGAGGATCAGCTACTGCCAATTTGTTGGAAAGTTTTCCCAAAGTTTTTTAAAAACCGTTGGTATATAACTCCATCCCAAACCTATACCAACGGTTCAATGAGAACCGTTGGTAAAAGGTCACCGAAATCCCACTTTTCCCAATGGTTCTCATTGAACCGTTGGTAAAAACACCCCTATACCAACGGTTGTGATGAACTGTTGGTAAAAGCTTCCAAAAAAACATATATACCAAAGATTATCAGAAACCGTTAGTATAGATGGATATTCCCAATGGTTTAGTAAACCGTTAGGATATAAGTGTTTGAAAAATCTTTTTTCCAGTAGTGTTATTTCTACACTAATATATTTCCATGTTCTTCCTAAATAATTGAACCTTATATGAAATCATATTGATGAGACCGATTCCCAACAAATCTATCTCACCTACCTCCATCTATCATAGAGGTGATCAGCATGGCCAACCATATAAAGAATAATATGGTCTAATCTGAATATTAACATGTTAGTTGTTACATTATGTAAACACAGTGAGTGCTATGTGATTCTCCCAAGAACCACTAAATAACAGAAAACATGCTCATATTACATCCTCAATCACCTTAATGTTACACTCTGACTACCCATCATTCTTTTTGTGGAGTTCCATGTTTGGTTGAATTTTTTTCCCAATCACCTTATGTAAGTCCTACAAAAATAATAAAGAAAAACATGAGTTAGGGTCTTAAACTATACACGATATCACCCTATATAAATGGACTATATCTCAATGGTACGTATATCCGAATTGATCTGGTATAGATTCATTTGGATAGGTATGAAATTAATTACATTTTTCAGTTAGTCACCACCAACCCATATAACATCATTATTCTATAAAATACCCATGAAACCCAAAATAAAGTCCATTATAACATCGTCCCCTTCCATTCAGGAATTGAAAACGTCAATAGTAAAATACGATTTCATTGATACATGTCATTCACCTATTGGAATGTGTAGTATCTTGTCATGAACTCTTTTATATACTTTTTCATACATGGAACAAAAACAATCGACATTGGTCTTAGTACATTTTTCTCAAACATGGAAGCACCACTGTTGGGCAAAAATCCCTCAAGGTATCATTGAAGCATTTTTGAGGAGAATGTGTTTGTTGAAAAAGTGGACATCTGAGTAGTGATTGATGACAATGAAAAATAATTGCATACAAATTTGTTGAAAAAGAGGATATCATGATGGAATATCGAGTTCAAGAGCTGAGGTCAACGATCCATGTTTAATTCAAGAACGTCGACAAAAGGAATGAATGATCTGGAGGCGGTACAAAAGAGCAGATACAAGGTGGCGCCGTCGCGGAGGTGTTGTGGTCGCGCAAGTGGTGTGTGTGGTCGCGCAGGTGGGACTTGCGCGCCAGGTTGATTATTGCACGCCATTGTTTGAAGCTGCGCGCCAGTGTGGAGTTTTACTCCAATACTGGATTGGGCCTAAAAGGAAGTGAGTCGCGCAGGTTTGGAGTTGAGGAATCTTGAGTCGTGCAAGTGTCTAAGGAGGACTTGTGTGCCCATTGTGACTTGCGCGCCGATACTTGCATGCCAAGGTTGACTTGCACGCCATGTAAGGTTTATTTCCAGAAGTGATTTTCGGGCTGCGTGGAAGCTGGAAGTTTTCCTGATACCTTCGGTGCAAAGAGAGATTAATCTACGGGTGAAAATTGGGCTTCAACAGAGCATTTACTTACAGAGGAAGATGCATTCCTTCATGAAAATGATGATACCTATAGGTCTATAAACTGTGAGTGGATCCTTTCCAAAGAAGTGAGCAAAGGAAGAGGAATAAGGTGATCCTCTCCACCGGCAGTGAGCCATAGAGAGAGAAATAGGGAGTGACCCTTGGGAAAGCAGTTAGATGACCCTATACAATGTAAAGGCAGTGAGCCTGGTCATAGAAGTGATCTAGCCCGAACATTGTATCCACATCTATTGAAGATTAGTGGAATTTGGTACGACTGTCAACTTGTCGGCATATGCTTCTTGGACGTAGCCTAGTGAGGGTGAACCAAGTAAAAATCTCTGTGTCTGCCTGCATTGCATTTAAAGCATCATCATCAGATAAAGAACAAAGTAAGTGATCTTAACAAACACACAATTGAAAACAAAGTGACCCTTGTAACAAATAGGTCAAGATCCAGTGGGGCAGGAAGAATTTTGAAAAAGAATATCCATACCCTGATTCAACCCCCTCTCATGGTATATAGGCCCCTACTGGTCCTAACAATTGGTATCAGAGGACTGGTTTCTTTTATCAGATTTGTTTTCTTCGACTTGGTGTAGTCGATCTGTGTGGTTGAAGATATGGTTTTCTCTTATCTCAATCTTCCATTGGAAAAGGAAAAGCATCAAAGAAGAATCAGAAGTCAGGTAATTTCCCTCAGTGTGGAAGTGTTTTTGGAAAAAGTGTGATTCAACTAAAAGAATCAAAAAGCTTACTAAAGGAAGGTCTAGATGAATCTAATAGGGAAAATATTTATTCACTCAATCATGATGTTGGAATGAGTGAAGTACATGAGCATCAGAGTGATGCTGAAACAGAAGAAGAAATTGAAGGAAGAATAGATATGCGAGCTGAGTTAGAGGCGTCTCTTGAGGAGATAGATGTTTGGAGAGAAAAAACAAAGAAATATAACAAAGTTGTTCATGATGCCAAACTCTATATGCAGAAGCAGGAAGAAGAGAAGTATGAGTTGATGGAAGAAATCGAGAAACTCAAGTTATCAACACGAGAGAACTCAGAATCGGTTAGTGAGTATAATCTTAGGATTGATGAACAGAAAAGGGTGATCAATGGATTGAATTGAAAAGTGAAAGATCAAGTCAAGTGTATCGAAAAACCTGATATTTCAAGTGACATTAAAAACACTGATGAAATTAAATCTAAAGATATTCAGATCCAAGCACTAGAAACTGAGATCAACAAGCTAAGAAGTTTGAATCAAAGGCTTATTGATGTAGCTGCTGACCTAATGGAGAAGAATGATTCTCAAGGTGAATAACTACAATAGTTGGCTAAAATGAAAGGAAAATAGAAGGTTTCTGATTATGAGGAGAATCAAAAGTCAGATGACATTCGGAATCTGAAAGCTATAAATGATGATATAGAAATACAATTGTCGGAAGATGTTCAGAAGAATCAAAAGCTAAAACAAGAGAATGAATCTGTCTCTGAATATATTTCTCATGAAAAATTGAAGGTGAAGGAGAAAAGTGACACTGTGGAAAATCTCACATGAGAACTTGAAGATGAGTTGAGTAGCCATATGAATCTCAGAGGAGAACTTAATGCTCAACTTGCATCATGAGATAAAAAGATTCATCAACTGGAGGAAGAAATAGAGTTGGTCAAGAAAGAAATGGAGAAATCTAAATCTGAAGATAAGCCCACGTTGAAGGATGCACTGCACTTATTATTGGATTATCCTTCACCAAGTGATGATAAAATGAAAGCCAAATATGCTAAATCAGAGGAGAAGCATGAAAGGATTGTATCATCCCAAAGGCCATCCATTTTGGTAAAATCTAGAATTGGATATGATGATCCCTCTATTATGCGTGGTATGAAAAATGCAGTGAAAATCTCCAGATGTAAGGAAAATACTGTAGGTGCTGGAGATAGGTCTAAGAGGACATTTTCAAGAAGAAGTGATGACATGTGCTATTTCTGCGGGATTCATGGTCACACATCATGTTTTTGTTTAGAGGCTCATGAATACATATCAAGCTGTGAAAATAGAAACTTTGCTGAATCTTAGAATAAGAAGAAGCGTCCTGAGAAATCAGAGAGTAGAGCCTCTCAAAGGAAGCATTCATACAATACTATTACTGTGGAAGAATGGGACACACCATGAATATGGGTCAGGAAGCTCAAAAGATCAATGTCAGAGGAAGAACTCTAGATACATCAACATCTCGACATAGAAATGATGAAATGAGGTATGTATTTGATGGAAGATGTTTCATATGTTCTGATCATGGGCATTTTTCCAAACAGTGCAGCAAGAAGAAAGCAGGGACGGAAAAGGAACCCAGGAAGATAATTTCGACTCTAGTGATGCATAATGAAAAATTATACGCTGGAAGACAAATTTGTAAGGTTATTAATAGGCTTAGAGTCTCAGGGGAATCACATGGAGCTGAACAAAAGGTGTATCTCTCACCTCCTCTGTCACACTCACAATGGCCCTCTAAGAAAGAACATGAACATATCTAGAATAAAAAGGGAGGAAACACAAAAGTTGTGAGTAAGGATAATATACATTCAGTGGAGGAATCACCACCAATGAAAAATTGGGTGGAGACTCATAAATATGATAAAAGTCAGATAAATAAAGAATGGGTTGAAAAATTCACAAGTCATGTGCCACGAAGAGGACTGGAAGAAAAAGAAAAATCTCTGCAATAGTGGAAGAAGCACGGGAAGATGACAAGCAATAATATTCCTGTTCAAATAAATAATAAAGGAAAATGGAATTTTGGTAGAACCTCAATGAAGGAAATGTGTACTAGTGGGATTAAACCCCAAATTGCGAGAAAGTTCATGCATGTAGAGTCTTCATATCAAAAAAATACTCAGCATGCAGGTAATGAATTCTTAGTCATATGGCTAGAGCAGTTGAAGTTGGCTAGGAAGCTGGAGGAAGCAAGAAAAGAGTGTGACACGCTCTAAGAAAGAATTAAAGGGTTGACCCATCAGGATCAACCGCAATCTTCTTCTTGAGGATTCTAGAAGAACCCCATATTCCTATGAATATAAATGCTATTAAATGATGATCCATGTGTTTCAGGTTTTAGGGAGATACGATCCAAGGGGAAGTGGAATCTAAGGATGCAAATTAGAGAAGTTATATTCTCTAGAGTTTCAATTGATTCAAATCAGGTACTATAGTTGAAGAATAAATGGAGAAACATAGCACAATAGGTAGTGATTGTGTTATTAACTCTATCTCTTGATTCCTAAATCGAGTTCCAACTCTGTAGGATTAGAGATTTGGTTAATGGCTCAATGATGAGTGCTATATTGGAATAAATCATAAAGTTGGTAGATGAGAATAAGTGATGCAGGACAAGAATGACGTTTATGGGTGTAAACAATGGGTCTAACCCCAGGAAGTGTTGCATAACATAGGGGGAGCATTCAATAAGAAAATCAGATGCCAGATCCATCAAGGAAATAATTGGATGACCCATCTCAGGTGTTTTCTATCGAGATAAGACATATTGTGGGAGAAGCAGCAATAATCAAGCATTTCATGCTTATTTATTTTGATCTAACAATGTGGTATCAGCTGACTATTTTCAGGATACCAAGAAGCTGGGAGAAGTAGTTGAAAGGAATGATTCCACTGAACAATGAAACAGTGAGAAATTTCCTGATAAACGTGATGAGGAGGAAAGAAACAAAGGGGGAGCATATGTGACTAATGCTGATTTAGAAAAGAAAAATCCTCATCTGCACAATAGTCAAAGAGTTGAGCTGAAATTGACATGTAGAATATCATTGGTGATTAGTCAAATCTAGCTCAGACAAGGAGAATGGAATCACTGCAGAAAACATCTTTTATATCCCATGTTGAGCCAAAATGCTTTGCTGATACAGCTGATGATAAAAACTCGGATCATTCCATGAATGATGAGATATATCATAATTGAGAAGAATCAGACGTGGGAGACTGTTTTGAGGCCATATGATAAAAACTTCATCAGGACTAAATGAATCTATTAAGACAAGATGAATGAATATGGCATAATGATTCAGAAAAAATCACGACTAGTGTGCAAGGGGTACTCCCAGATCGAGGGAATAGATATTGATGAGACATTTGAACCGGTTATGAGGCTAGAGACAATCAGATTATTTTTTGCCATAGTAGTGAAAAGAAAGTTCAAAATGTTCCAGATGGATGTAAATTCCGCATTCTTGAATGGGGTTCTGGAAGAAGAGGTGTACATTGAGCAGCAAGATGATTTTCTCATTCATAAGGATGTGAAAAAAGTTTGCAGGCTGAAAAAGGTGTTTTATGGGTAGAAACAAGCACCAAGGGCATGGTACTCAAGACTTGATCTGTACTTAAAGAAGCTTGGTTTTCATCATGGGGGAGTTTATTACAATATTTATTTCAGCAATGAATGTAATCAAAGGATGATGGTGTTGTTTTGTGTCGATGACATGATATTTTGCGGATCAAATGAATCTCAGTGCAAACAATTTTCTGAATTCATGAAAAATGAGTTTGAAATGTCAATGATTGGAGAGATAACATTTTTCCTTGGATTACAGGTGACACAAGGAAGTAATGGAACATTCATTTCTCAATCCAAATACGCCAAAGAGGTTTTGAGAAGGTTTGGAATGGATAATTCCACGGAGATGAAGACTCTGGTTGCTACCTGTATGAAATTATCAAAAGATGAGGATGTAAAGGTAGTTAATATCATAGAATACAGGCAAATCATTGGAAGTTTATTTTACATAACCACAACAAGGCCTGATATTGTTGTTGTCACATGCCAAGAAGTGAGATATCATAGTAATCTCAAGTAAAGCCATATTCTTGAAGTGAGAAGAATACTTCGGTATATCCAGGGAACAATGGATTTCGGCTTGACATATACTGATAAATCTCAGACAGAGTTATTGGGATATACTGATGCATACTAGGCTGGTTCAGCGGATGATAGGAAATCAACTTCAGGTGGTGCATTCTATCTTGGTGGATTGTGTATTTCATGGCTAAGCAAGAAGCACGATTGCATTTCCTTGAGAACCGCGATAGCTGAGTATATTGCGGCCACTCAAGCTTGCATAGAGTTATTGTGGATGAAGCAGCAGCTTGAAGATATGGGAGTTGAAGTAAGTCTCCGATCAGAATCCAGGGCGACAACTCAAGTGCTATAAATATTATCAAAAATCCCTTCCATCAATCAAGGACAAAGCACATTGAGATAAATATCATTTTATCAAGGAGAAGGATGAGCAGGAAATCATGAAGTTGGAGTATGTGCCTACAGAGCTCCAGGTTACTGAAATTCTAACAAAGGCGTTACCCAAGGAAGCTTTTGAGAGGCATCGACTGGCTTTGGGAGTTTAGTCGATTCCCCACACTTGAGATAGTGTGGATGTTGAACCCCCTCTCCCCGAGGTATGATCTGTGTTTTTCCCTAATATGATGATTTGTTCTCTACTCTATTACAGACTACAAAGGAGTGGCCTTTGGGTTCATTGACAAAGGGGGAGAAAATAGTGATTGTTTAAGGGGGAGACAATGTGGAGATTTGATATATCATGAATGATATATCGAGAACCTGACAGTTGGAGTAGCCAGACAGGGGGAGTTGAAGCTAGTTGAATGTACTTAGCTAGAGCTTAGCTTAGACAACATAGGAAATAGGGCTAAAGAGATGTTGATGTTGTGAGAAGAAAGGGGGAGCGTAAAAAATCTGACAATTCTATAAGTTATCGATCGAAGTATAGATATCACGATAGCTGAGGATCGTGATAAAGGCAAAAGAGTGGTGTTGGAGAGTGGTAAGAATTTTTCCAAACCAAACATTGGTCTTCCAACAAGTCCTTCAACAATTAGTTTCAGTTTAGTAAAAATTGGTATCAGTTTGGTATCAACAGTGGATGTCAGAGATGAAGTGATTCATTGATGAACTTTTCATTTACTCTTGTTTCTCACACCGATCATTTCTCATGTGGGGTTAGAGTATGTGTTGAGTAAATCCTTGATCGCTATTAGAATCGCAATGAGGCGAATGGTGGCTGAAGAATCAATGACGTATATTTTTATAGAAGTGTTTTCAACAAACTCAACGGGGTAGATTGTTGGGAAAAAATCCCTCAAGGTATCATTGAAGCATTTTTGAGGTGATTGTGTTTTTTGAAAAAGTGGACATCTGAGTAGTGATTGTTGACAAAGAAAAACAATGACATACAAATATGTTGAAAAAGAGGATATCATGATGGAATGTCGAGATCAAGAGATGAGTTCAACGATCCATGTTTAATTCAAGAACATTGACAAAAGGAATGAATGATCGAGAGGCAGTACAAAAGAGCATATACAAGGTGGCATCGTTTTCCAGTGTTTTCTAAATTTTTGGGCCTGAAAATCGACAAATGAAGAAAAGTGTTTTTGGAAAAGGGACTTGCACGCCGAGGACTTGGAGTATAGGAAACTTTCCCCACATTTGTTTTTCAAGATCATAAGATCAAAATATGGCTACGGAAACAGGTTCGCGCAAGTTTGGGTGCTGGTCGCGCAAGTCTCTAGGATGACAGAAGTCTGGCGAGCCGAGACTGGGTCGCGTAGGTGACTTGCGCGCCGTCGCGCAGGGTGTTCAATTTTACTATAAATAATGGACCACCCCTCTTCATTCTTCACTGGAGTTCAACACTTTGAGAAATCATAACTCCCGCAACGTAGGTGTGGTAGTCGCGCAAGTGGTTTTTGTGGTCGCGTAGGTGGGACTTGCGCGCCAGGGTGATTGTTGTGCGCCAGTGTTTGAAGCTGCGCGCCAGTGCGGATTTTCACTCCAATATTGGATTGGGCGTAAAAGGATGTGAGTCGTGTCACGACCCGCCCTCGGGGTCCGTGCCGTGACTACCCGAAGCACGCCTTCCATAGGCCAGGGGCTGGCGACTAGCACCAAGGCGTAAATCCCAGAAAAAAGGGAAGGCATTGCCTTTGTAAAGTAAACAAACACCACAGAGTAAGCAAGCAGAAGTAAACACTAAGTACAAAAAGAAGAGCTGAAAAGTAAAAAGGGGCCGGAAATACAAGCCCAACTGTAAAGTATAACTCGAAAGGGAAAACAGCGACTGAAAAGTAAAGCTGCTACGCTGAGATGTCCACTGGAAATCCCACCTGAAGGGTGGGTACAGATAGCTCCTCTGCTCCTTGGGTCCCGCCATCCGCTCCGAGTATGTCCCACCCAGTAGTCCACCTCCGGGTACCGCCTCATCGTATAGTCCACCTCCAGGTACCGTACAGTCCTCGAACCTTCGGCTTCTGTCAGCACTGTCCGTCGTCTGCAACCAACACAACGAGGTGCGGGCATAGCCCGTGCAGGGGTGAGTATAACGATACTCAGTAGGGTCCCCGAGACCCTCAAGGTCTCACTAAAACCAACAAGGATAACCACAAGAAGATCACAATAGATAAACTCTACTTAGGTATATGCCCATACATATACCTAAGTTATCAAGTAACCCATCTCAGTCATGAGGAAACACAAGAATCATGAGATCAACGGATATCCACTACCCAGGTATATGCCCATACATATACCTAAGTTATCAAGTAACTCATCTCAATCATGAGGAAACACAAAGGTCAAAGTCTCAGCTCAAACCAGGATTTTCATTATCGAAACCGTAACTGCTGAAGAGCTCCGTCTCTAGAGTGGACAGTGGTCCTGTCTAGACTCCGAGGTATTGCTCACTAACCTAAGACTGCTGAAGTACTCCTCCTGTCGAGTACTGCGGGCCAGCCACCCAAACACAGTAGTGCTTCCCGCCGAGGTATGTCACCCAAACACCGTAGTGCACACCCCCTAGTAGCCTGCTGAGGTACTCTCCGGACGAGCACCGCGGGTCTGCACTGTCACACAGGTAGTGCTCCGTCCGCCATGGGTCTGCACCTCAGAAAGTAGTGCTCCGTCCACTGGGCTAGTCGACTCACTCCAAGTCGAGTCGGTCAAGCAGTCGTCAGGTCTCAGCCAGCTACACGGTCTCCGTACTTCTCACGCTCGTCACTGGGAGGGTCCGCTCCACGAGCTACAGGTCGATACTCCAAGTATCTCAAAGTCCCACGAAGAAGTGTCTCAAAAGTCCGTCTCGTCACAGGGGTCTCAACGCAACAGACGGCGCGTCGATCGGACGCCCGGTCTGTGAGTTATTAGCCTATTCGTCCCAGGGGCCCGGTTGGTTTCGTGAGCGAAACCAATCCCGGCCGTATCTCAACTGTACCCCGAACTCCCATAGGGTATACTCAAAGGGACCGTTACTCAACGTAACCACCAACGCTGCTGACGGCTCGTCAAGCGGACGTCCTGTCTGTAAGATATCAGCTTTTCCGTTCCAGGGGCCCGGTTGGGTTTCGGGTGCGATCCAACCCAGCCTCTACTAACTGAATCCAAAACTCGGGCGAAGGATACCAAAAGTTCCGTATTGTAAACAGGAACTCAACGCAACAGACGGTGCGTCGATCGGACGCCCGGTCTGAGAGTTATTGGCATTTTCGTCTCCGGGGCCCGGTTGGTTTTTATGGCAAAACCAACCCGACCGTACTCCACCTGCGTCCAAACCTCGGGCAGAGTATGCCAAAAGATCCGTCTCACTAAAAGGAACACAACGCGACTGACGGCACGTCAATCGGACGTTCGTAGCTCAAGATATGAACGTTTCCGCTCCGAAGGCCCGGTTGGTTTCGTGAACGAACCAACCCGGCCGAACTCAAAGTAATCCGAAACCTTGAGTGCGATATACTGAAACGACCGTCTCGATCCAAGGATCGCGTTGCCGCAGACGGTTCGTCATTCGGAGGTCCGGGGCTCAAGTTATAGGCCAAAAACTAATTCTGGTTCAAAACGGGGGGGTCCGGGTCCGGGCCGACCCGGCCCGACCCCCCCCCCCCCCCCCCTGGGGCGGCCGGCGACGGCAACCGGCGGCGGCACGGCGGCCGGCGGTGGCGCGGCGGCCGGCGGCGGCGTGCTGAGGCGGCGCGGCGGTGCGCTGGGCGAGACCCCCGCCTCCCCGATTTCCCTTGGCGGCGCGGCACGTGCCGCGCCGGTTTTAAGAAAAACCGCCCCCTCACATGAGGGGGCCTACTTGTGCGGATCCGAGGGGGGGCCGGCTGCCCCCCTCCTTCAAAGAACCGCCCCCCTCATAAAGAGGGGGGGTTTTTTTAAGAGGTGGCCGGGGGATTAATTCCCCCGGTTTTAAAGGCTTCCGGCCGGCCAGCTGGCCGGCCGGTTTCTCCAACGGGACCGGAAATTCCGGTCCCCACTTCGGCTTCCGACACCGGCGGCCCGGCCGCCGGTCTTCTCTTCCGCCGCGGCCCGGAACCGGCCGCGGTCTCCTCGTTCCGCCGCGGCCCGGAACCGGCCGCGGCGTTCGTCGTCCGGCGCGGTGCGACGGCACCGCGCCCCTCCTCCGCACTTTAATTTCTTTCAACGCGGTGCGACGGCGTCGCGTTCTTGATGTTTCTTCCATGGTGTGCACGCGACGGCGTTGCGTAAAATAAAAGCACGATCAACCGCGTGGTGTGACGGCACCACGCCACTTGCTTCCACCCGCAAGAACAAACAAGATCGTTGGAGGGGGTTCGGCCGTGTTCGTGCGGTCCGCCCCCCTCACGTTAAAATAATAACGTAACTTTAAATAATCAACATCCTTACGTTAGTCATACGAACCACGAGCAAGAATGAGATAATTAAATATTAAACAACATCCCCTACCTTGGTATAAGGTTCGAAGATCGTTCTACGTTCCGCGGAAGACGACATCGCGGAGGTCGGGCGACGCGGTCGTCGTTCGTCAAATTCAACGACGAAGAGGCGCGTCTGAAGAGGCACGTCGTTGGCGAATCCTTGTACGCCGACGAAGGTTGTCCGAGGAAGGTGCGGTGTTCTCTCTCGTTGACACCGAAGACGAAGAAGAGCAGAGCGGCGTTCTTCGTCGGAAACTTGAGCATTCTACGTCAAGTCTTGAGGAAAGTCAAATAAAAAGGAAACAACGAACTCAAGAACCCCTACCTTGATAGTCGCACGTTGACGGAGTCGTGGAATATCGATGTCGATTCCTTTGACGTCGGAGGAAGAGTCGTTGTCGATGGCGTTCGTCGCGGAAAACCGTCGCGGAAGAGATGACGCAGAAGAAGTGCGTCGCGTCGCGGATACGGCGTCGCGGATGGATCGTGTTCTTCGGCGGAGAAGTTCTTCGTTGAAGAACGACGTTCTTCGCGTTCTTCGTTGAGTTTGAAGAAGAAGAAGAGGCTCTCCAAAAGCTCTCAAGGAGACAAACAAAGAACCCAAAATAAAATAAGACAACTTCTTATTTTATTATTACAATACACATTAGAATTTCAAAAGTTTGAAATTCAAAAAGGTTAAACTCCCATAATTAATTAAGTAACTCAAGTTGACAACATTAAATGAAATGAGTTAAAGGGGAGGTTTTAAGAGAATTTGAGGAGTTGGGGTTCGTGTGGACCCCACCTCACTTAATCCTCCCAAGGGAGGTTAAGTGGATGTGGGTCCCACTCCCAACTCCCTTTGGTAGGACTTAACTAGTTAAAAATAAAATTTGTTCCTCACAAATTTTATTTAACTTAAACTAAAAACCCAAAAACTAACTTTCAACCCGCAACAAACGCAACTCCCGAAAAGGACTCTTTAAGCGAATATCGGCGCTGCGAGTTCATCGGTGCCCTCGGATTTCAATACCGAGCACCGAATCAATAGTTAGGAATTCCCGCTCGTTCGTTCACTGAACGTACCCGAGCCAAACCTCGGAAATTAATTCCGGGCACTCCGGGCCTCGGAATCAGGTGCCGTCTGAAACCGCGCTCTTGTAAAATTCTAAAGAAAATTAAGAAAAAAATTTCCTTGAATTTTACGGGTCTTTACATTACTCCCACCTCAGGGCTTTACGTCCCCGTAAAGCTACATCAAAAACTAGGGAAACAAAAGAGGTTACTGAGCACGCATCTGAGCCTCCCGCTCCCATGTGCTCTCCTGGAGATTCCCGTGCCGCCATCTGTTGCGCACAAGAGGAATCGATCGCCCATGTAGGACCCGCTCCTGTCGATCCTCTATCTCCACCGGGACCTCCGTAAAAGTCGCCCCATTGTCAACGTCAAGCTCCCCATGGTCAAAGATGTGTGTCGGGTCGTGCACGTATCTCCTCAGCTGAGACACGTGGAAGACGTCGAGCACCCGGTGCAACTGAGGTGGTAGAGCCAGGCGATAAGCCACCTCACCAACCCTGCTGAGGACCTGGAAGGGTCCGATGAAGCGCGGAGATAACTTGTCGCCTCGGCCAAATCTCCGAATACCACGTCGAGGTGAGACCCGCAAGAAGACGTGGTCACCATCCTCGAACTCTAGTGGCCTCCGCCTCCTGTCAGCGTATGACTTCTGCCGGCTCTGTGCTGTCCTCATCCGCTCCTGGATGACATGGACCTCCTCTGACGTGGCCCAGACCATCTCTGGTCCCACAAGAGCTGCAAGATTTCTTCTTTGCTGATAAGAGAAACCTGGTCTCATCCCCTGGATGAACCACATTCTTTTCCTAAAACAGTCATTCCTAACATGGATGATACTAATCCATACCAAGGATGACGTCGTAAGGCCTCGATGCTACTACTAAGAGATCCAACCGTTACTCTCGCCTCCAAGGGTTGAGTCACACTGTCGGCATCAGTATGTGGTAACTAGGTCTCCTCCAGTAGATGTCTCACAAGTGAGGGTCAAGTCAACAGTCAACTGGAACCTCTTAGTAACATCATAAAAGAGGACAGGAAGGAAAACATCACAAAGGTATGCGTCTTATATTATTGCAGCTCATATTACAAGACGCTACACAAAAGCAACATCAACATGGAGCTTAGAAGTACAAAAGACGTATCCACTAGTTCCTCCCCTGTCCACCTGCTCCCAGAGCTCCAGCATTTGTCGCTGCCTCAACCTCGGTGGCTCCCTCCAAGCCTGCGGATCGAGGAGTCGGACAGTCACGTGCCAGGTGACCCTTTCCACCACAGGAGTAACATTGTCCGTTTCTGGCACGCCTGGCTCTGACCCCACCTCGGGTGCCCCGCACCACCGGTCCTAAAACCCGAGATCGCCCAACTGCTGGTCTGGTCCTCCTGGACCTCTGCATCATCTGTCTACTGCCCACAGATGACTCGGCTTCTGATCGAAAAACACGCGGCAAAGGCAGAATCTCCTGTACACGCTCGGGGTGTAGAGATACTGGCACAAACTCCACCCTGAAGAAGGTCTCGAAGTCCTCCCATGCGAAGTTCATCTCATCGCAAAACTGAAACAAGTGGCTCCACCACCTACCTGCTGCTGCCTGAAGGAGGCTGGTAGCAAAGATCACCATGAAGTCTGTCGGCGTCCCCACTAGCCTGAAGACTCTCACCACAGCCTCCAGCCAAACCTCAGCCGCCTGCGGGTCCGTCTCTCCCCGGAACCTGGGTGGCCTCTGGCGCTGGAACTCGTGCAGCGCGCTCAAGCGTCGTGCATCGCCTACTGCTGGGGCTGGTGGCATCGGTGGCCCAACGTATGGTAGTACCGCTGGTGCCTCCGCTGGTGCCTCAACTGCAAGAGGGCCCTGTACCGAAGCCTCGTCGCTCGAGAGACTGTCAGCACGCTCATCCCTCCGAGCTCTAGCTGGTCGTCTGAGAAAAGACATCCTGAAAGAAACAACGTAACACGATCAAACGATTATACCTGGTGAGCTGACCTGGTTTGAGCTGTTTTAAGGGGAAAAACCTTTGAAAACACACACGCAATCAGTGTTTTCGTGCACAAAGTCGGAAATCAGTTGTCAGGGTCCTGGTGTATGGATACGTCGGCCGCCCGCACCAACACTGGACTCCCTGAACTGAAAACCACACTCGGTACCCTTAACACTATTGCTTCACAGAAAGAAAGATCAGAGTCTGCGGTAGAACCGACCACCTCTGATACCAATTTGTCACGACCCGCCCTCGGGGTCCGTGCCGTGACTACCCCAAGCCCGCCTTCCATAGGCCAGGGGCTGGCGACTAGCACCAAGGCGTAAATCCTAGAAAAAAGGGAAGGCATTGCCTTTGTAAAGTAAACAAACACCACAGAGTAAGCAAGCGGATGTAAACACTAAGTACAAAAAGAAGAGCTGAAAAGTAAAAAGGGGCCGGAAATACAAGCCCAACTGTAAAGTACAACTCGAAAGGGAAAACAGCGACTGAAAAGTAAAGCTGCTACGCTGAGATGTCCACTGGAAATCCCACCTGAAGGGTGGGTACAGATAGCTCCTCTGCTCCTCGGGTCCCGCCATCCGCTCCGAGTATGTCCCACCCAGTAGTCCACCTCCGGGTACCGCCTCGTCGTATAGTCCACCTCCAGGTACCGTCCAGTCCTCGAACCTTCGGCTTCTGTCAGCACTGTCCGTCATCTGCAACCAACACAACGAGGTGCGGGCATAGCCCGTGCAGGGGTGAGTATAACGATACTCAGTAGGGACCCCGAGACCCTCAAGGTCTCACTAAAACCAACAAGGATAACCACAAGAAGATCACAACAGATAAACTCTACTTAGGTATATGCCCATACATATACCTAAGTTATCAAGTAACCCATCTCAGTCATGAGGAAACACAAGAATCATGAGATCAACGGATAACCACTACCCAGGTATATGCCCATACATATACCTAAGTTATCAAGTAACCCATCTCAATCATGAGGAAACACAAAGGTCAAAGTCTCAGCTCAAACCGGGATTTTCATTATCGAAACTGTAACTGCTGAAGAGCTCCGTCTCTAGAGTGTACAGTGGTCCTGTCACGACTCCGAGGTACTGCTCACTAACCTAAGACTGCTGAAGTACTCCTCCTGTCGAGTACTGCGGGCCAGCCACCCAAACATAGTAGTGCTTCCCGCCGAGGTATGTCACCCAAACACCGTAGTGCACACCCCCTAGTAGCCTGCTGAGGTACTCTCCGGACGAGCACCGCGGGTCTGCACTGTCACATAGGTAGTGCTCCATCCGCCATGGGTCTGCACCTCAGAAAGTAGTGCTCTGTCCACTGGGCTAGTCGACTCACTCCAAGTCGAGTCGGTCAAGCAGTCGTCAGGTCTCAGCCAGCTACACGGTCTCCGTACTTCTCACGCTCGTCACTGGGAGGGTCCGCTCCACGAGCTACAGGTCGATACTCCAAGTATCTCAAAGTCCCACGAAGAAGTGTCTCAAAAGTCCGTCTCGTCACAGGGGTCTCAACGCAACAGACGGCGCGTCGATCGGACGCCCGGTCTGTGAGTTATTAGCCTATTCGTCCCAGGGGCCCGGTTGGTTTCGTGAGCGAAACCAATCCCGGCCGTATCTCAACTGTACCCCGAACTCCCATAGGGTATACTCAAAGGGACCGTTACTCAACGTAACCACCAACGCTGCTGACGGCTCGTGAAGCGGACGTCCTGTCTGTAAGATATCAGCTTTTCCGTTCCAGGGGCCCGGTTGGGTTTCAGGTGCGATCCAACCCGGCCTCTACTAACTGAATCCAAAACTCGGGCGAAGGATACCAAAAGTTCCGTATCGTAAACAGGAACTCAACGCAACAGACGGTGCGTCGATCGGACGCCCGGTCTGAGAGTTATTGGCATTTTCGTCTCCGGGGCCCGGTTGGTTTTTATGGCAAAACCAACCCGACCGTACTCCACCTGCGTCCAAACCTCGGGCGGAGTATGCCAAAAGATCTGTCTCACTAAAAGGAACACAACGCGACTGACGGCACGTCAATCGGACGTTCGTAGCTCAAGATATGAACGTTTCCGCTCCGAAGGCCCGGTTGGTTTCGTGAACGAACCAACCCGGCCGAACTCAAAGTAATCCGAAACCTTGAGTGTGATATACTGAAACGACCGTTTCGATCCAAGGATCGCGTTGCCGCAGACGGTTCGTCATTCGGAGGTCCGGGGCTCAAGTTATAGGCCAAAAACTAATTCTGGTTCAAAACGGGGGGGGGGGGGTCCGGGTCCGGGCCGACCCGGCCCGACCCCCCCCCCCCCCCCTGGGGCGGCCGGCGGCGGCGCGCTGAGGCGGCGCGCGGAGGCGGCACCGCCGCGCCACTGGGGCGGCGCGGCGGTGCGTTGGGCGAGACCCCCGCCTCCCCGATTTCCCTTGGCGGCGCGGCACGTGCCGCGCCGGATTTAAGAAAAACCGCCCCCTCACATGAGGGGGCCTGCTTGTGCGGATCCGAGGGGGGGCCGGCTGCCCCCCTCCTTCAAAGAACCGCCCACCTCATAAAGAGGGGGGGTTTTAAGAGGTGGCCGGGGGATTAATTCCCCCGGTTTTAAAGGCTTCCGGCCGGCCAGCTGGCCGACCGGTTTCTCCAACGGGACCGGAAATTCCGGTCCCCACTTCGGCTTCCGACACCGGCGGCCCGGCCGCCGGTCTTCTCTTCCGTCGCGGCCCGGAACCGGCCGCGGTCTCCTCGTTCCGCCGCGGCCCGGAACCGGCCGCGGCGTTCGTCGTCCGGCGCGGTGCGACGGCACCGCGCCCCTCCTCCGCAATTTAATTTCTTTCAACGCGGCGCGACGGCGTCGCGTTCTTGATGTTTCTTCCATGGTGTGCGCGCGACGGCGTTGCGTAAAATAAAAGCACGATCAACCGCGTGGTGCGACGGCACCACGCCACTTGCTTCCATCCGCAAGAACAAACAAGATCGTTGGAGGGGGTTCGGCCGTGTTCGTGCGGTCCGGCCCCCTCACGTTAAAATAATAACGCAACTTTAAATAATCAACATCCTCACATTAGTCATACGAACCACGAGCAAGAATGAGATAATTAAATATTAAACAACATCCCCTACCTTGGTATAAGGTTCGAAGATCGTTCTACGTTCCGCGGAAGACGACGTCGCGGAGGTCGGGCGACGCGGTCATCGTTCGTCAAATTCAACGACGAAGAGGCGCGTCCGAAGAGGCACGTCGTTGGCGAATCCTTGTACGCCGACGAAGGTTGTCCGAGGAAGGTGCGGTGTTCTCTCTCGTTGACACCGAAGACGAAGAAGAGAGGAGCGGCGTTCTTCGTCGGAAACTTGAGCATTCTACATCAAGTCTTGAGGAAAGTCAAATAAAAAGGAAACAACGAACTCAAGAACCCCTACCTTGATAGTCGCACGTTGACGGAGTCGTGGAATATCGATGTCGATTCCTTTGACGTCGGAGGAAGAGTCGTTGTCGATGGCATTCGTCGCGGAAAACCGTCGCGGAAGAGATGACGCATAAGAAGTACGTCGCGTCGCGGATACGGCGTCGCGGATGGATCGTGTTCTTCGGCGGAGAAGTTCTTCGTTGAAGAACGACGTTCTTCGCGTTCTTCGTTGAGTTTGAAGAAGAAGAAGAGGCTCTCCAAAAGCTCTCAAGGAGACAAACAAAGAACCCAAAATAAAATAAGACAACTTCTTATTTTATTATTACAATACACATTAGATTTTCAAAAGTTTGAAATTCAAAAAGGTTAAACTCCCATAATTAATTAAGTAACTCAAGTTGACAACATTAAATGAAATGAGTTAAAGGGGAGGTTTTAAGAGAATTTGAGGAGTTGGGGTTCGTGTGGACCCCACCTCACTTAATCCTCCCAAGGGAGGTTAAGTGGATGTGGGTCCCACTCCCAACTCCCTTTGGTAGGACTTAACTAGTTAAAAATAAAATTTGTTCCTCACAAATTTTATTTAACTTAAACTAAAAACCCAAAAACTAACTTTCAACCCGCAACAAACGCAACTCCCGAAAAGGACTCTTTAAGCGAATATCGGCGCTGCGAGTTGATCGGTGCCCTCGGATTTCAATACCGAGCACCGGATCAAAAGTTAGGAATTGCCGCTCGTTCGTTCACTGAACGTACCCGAGCCAAACCTCGGAAATTAATTCCGGGCACTCCGGGCCTCGGAATCAGGTGCCGTCTGAAACCGCGCTCTTGTAAAATTCTAAAGAAAATTAAGAAAAAAATTTCCTTGAATTTTACGAGTCTTTACAAGTCGTGCAGGTTTGGGGTTGAGGAATCTTGAGTCGCGCAAGTTTCTGAGGAGGACTTGCATGCCCGTTGTGACTTGCACGCCAATACATGCGCGTCGAGGTTAACTTTTGCGCCAAGTAAGGTTTATTTCCAGTAGTGATTTTCGGGCTGTGTAGAAGCTGGAAGTTTTCCTGATACCTTCGGTGCAAAGAGAGATTCATCTACGGGTGAAAATTGGGCTTCAATAGAGCATCTACATACAGAGAAAGATGCATTCCTTCATTCAAATGAAGAGACCGACAGGTCTATAAACTGTGAGTGGATCCTTTCCGAAGCAGTGAGAAAAGGAAGAGGAAGAAGGTGATCCTCTCCACTAGTAGTGAGCCATAGAGAGAGAAATAGGGAGTGACCTTTGGGAAAGCAGTGAGCTGACCCTAAACATTGTAAAGGCAATGAGCATGGGCATAGAAGTGATCTAGCCTGAACATTGTATCCATATCTAGTGAAGATTAGTGGAATTTGGTACGACCGGAAACTTGTCGGTGTATGCTCCTTGGACGTAGCCCAGTGGGGGTGAACCAAGTAAAAATCACTGTGTATGCATGCTTATTTGCCTGCATTTCATTTAAAGCATCATTATCAGATAAAGAACAAAGTAAGTGATCTTAACAAACACACAATTGAAAACAAATTGACACTTGTAACAAAGAGGTCAAGATCCAGTGGGGCAGGAAGAATTTTGAAAAATAATATCCATACCCTGATTCACCCCCCCCCCCCCCTCTTAGGGTATATAGGCCCCTATTGGTCCTAACAACCACCCATTTTGTTTATTGTAATTCACGCATCAGCTTCTCTTACATACTCTAGGGAACAAAAACTCAATTCCTAACCAAGATGATATCATACTCAATTATGGTCCAATATATATGTCACTCCACATCATCATGGATTTCTATCAAGGACAATAATTATGGATCCTCATACTATATTCCCATGATCTAACATGAACCTATATACTCCAATGAAAGTAATATGAAAGTCATCTTCTTCATAATTTCCAAATCCAATTCAACTGTCTCAGCTAGAAAATTCATTAGATTACACTAATCACAAGAATCCTAATCTATTAGGACAAATATACTGCAAATTTATCTCCTTTCATCAACACTTTTCCATCCATAATCCTTGATGCCTAAAAAAACTCCATATTCTCCTGACACGGATTAGGTATGATCAATATTGTTGTAACTGGAAAGTGTACATTAAACTTCAATAATAAATTATCACATGAACTAGACCACTAAAACAGTATTTCTTCCATGTTCCGGACCAAAAGTGGTGATAAAAAATTAGAAATGTCCATAATGAACCTCTGGTAATAACAAGTAAACCCCAAAAGGCTACGTATTTCAAAAACATTCTGGGGATGCTACTAAGAAACCACCTCCCATATATTCTCTAACTCCACTGACACTCCATCCTTTGAGATTGTGTGACCATAGAATTTTACCTGATCAATATGATAGTGACACTTATATAGCTTGGTATATATCAAATTTTATCTCAATGTACTCAGGATAATGTCATGATGTTGGGCATGATTTCCATGAGTTTGGTAGTACAACAAGATGTCATCCATGAACACATCCAAAAACTGATCTAGGTATGTATGAAATATTTTATTAAATAAGATCTTAAACACCACTAAAGGGTTCATCATCACGAACATCATCCTGAAGAACTAATATTTTCTAGACCAGCTTCTGTGTGTAGTCCTCGGTACATCAGAAGTCCAAACTCTCAACTCATGTTACCCTGATCTATAGTTGATCTTGGATAAAATATAATTTCCTTCCCACTATCCAAATAGATCATCAATATACAGAATATGATGACAGTTCATAAATGTCATATATTTTAACATCTAGTAATAAATAATTGTAATGTCTGTTAAGCCTTTATAACAAAAAAAACTGGAGAACCCCGAGGTGATGTACTCAAACAGATGAACCCCTTATCCATAAACTCTTCCTATTGATTATGGTTATCTTGAAGATATGTTAGTTCCATTCTATAAGGTGGAATGGAAATATGATCTACCCAAATCGTGAACTCAATTTTAATCATTACATCAATCTTACGTGGAAACCCTAGGATGTAATTTGGAAATATGTCATATAAATTTCCCACATTAAGTGAAAATATCTTATTTCACACCCCCATAATCCAGAAAAAGACTAGAACCCTAGAAGATGAGCTCCCCATGTAACTGATAAACCAACCCCACATAGCCTGACTTGATATCACAATATCTAGAGTGAATATTATTTCCACCCTCTAGAGACATAAAAGTAACACTCTTACGGTTATAGTCTATGTGGGGTCAATATGATACTAACCAGTCCATATCTAGAATTAGGCCAAATCATGACCTATATATAATATAAGGATCCCAATGAAAATAATACTCCCTGAAATTGAGATAACACCCCTAACATAATCAAATTTTCCTATATCGTACTCCCAAAGGAGTATCTATTGACATAACCGCCCTCAAAAACTCCACCACCAGGCTAAAACCATGCAAAATTTGTATATATATTAAATAATTAGATACTCATGTATCAAATAATGTTATATCAAGTGTAGAATCTATAAAAATAGTACCTCAAACTGACAATGGTCTAAACTTTCCTTCAAATAGTATAGGTAGAACTATTTGTAATTGTCCCAACCCTCTTATAAGAGGGGTAGTTTGATATGCCTAAACTACACCAAACTACTGATATAGGTGTTATTACCCAAATGAACCTTATCCATAGCCTCAACTTCTATGGAACATAGAATGCGAATTTTCAGACTGATAAGGGGTAGAAAATCCCCTTCCCACAGTGTGGTTCTATTTTTCTACTCTATCATTGTCCGTATTTCATAGGTTCCTACAAAACCACTGTATATGTCCCATACTACTAAATGAATGGAACACTAATGGTTTTAAGGTATAGTTTCTCTGGTAGTGGATCTTCCTGCTGCACTGGTGGCAAAGAACTTGGATAAGATCTTGAGTAACTAATCCTTCCTTCTGTCCCCTATTCTTTCCAATGATCTAGTTAAAATTATTAATGTGTTTCTTATAACCATAATAATACATACCTTTTGATAATACCATATAAATTACTCTATGGTAATCTTTTTTATGGTTCTCAATGAATTCGAGTTCTCGGACCACCACTTCAGAAAACATTTTCATCTAATGTATATTAACATGGCTCATAATATAATATTTATGAACATTATGGAAACACCTTATATAGATATCTCATACCGTTATAATTATGTATAAAACTGCTAAAGGTCAGAAAAGTGACCAACATACTCCATCATATACATACTCCCAAGAGTCATCCACGTGAACTCAATTTCTCTCTAGAGTCTCAATGTCTATAGATAAATGTGATCTAGTAACATAATAAAAAATTCCATTCATACCATAAAATATATCTTATGGGTATGATCATGAACATCCATTCCTGGTTTCTCACACCCTCATAAGATATAGGAAAATTAATTCATCATATTCTTAGGGGGATTAAATAAATGTTCCCTTTTAGTCTAGATAGAATCAGTGAAAAAATCATCTACCTTAGGTCAACCCTGTCAATTGAAAATTAGAGGGTGATGTAACTAAAACCCATTTATAATGTGTAATATACTATTCGTTACCCACTATGGGCCTCTCTATATAAATATCATGAAGCGAGATATGTTATCTGGTAACATCTATACAATTCCTCCACCTGTCACTATAAGTGCCTTATGTACCACTACTAGATGAAGATTTCCAACCACGTCCTCCTATCATCCTACCAAAAACATCATCATGGAGGCATATCTATATAATTTCAAACATATATCTACAGACACATAACACATCATCAACATATTTACCTATTTGGGACTCATAAAATCCATAACAAGTCATTCCCCCGAATCCCACCACATAGTTAGAACCGAGGAACTATCACTACCCTTAACTGTCCAACATCTAAGTCACAATTAACAAGGTTAAACTCATTTTTATAAAAAAATATCATTAAACCCCAATTTTTTCAAATTTTTCATCCTTTTACAAATTCTAATTCTCTATTAGTCAAGATTTTCAGTTCAATTACCCAAGATAGGAAAACATTTCAAATTCCCGCTACTTACATAGAACCAAATTTTTATTTGAGTGCCTAAATTGATGCATGTCACAGTAAATTTTTAGTGACAATGATGATTCATGTATTCTCAAATATCATTACATACTAGGACATTAGTCAAATGTAAAAAAAACATAATCAATACACAAATCTCACAAAAAGTGTATCCATTGAGGTGAAATAACATCCAATCCTAAAAACAAACATCAATGAAAACAATACCACCATGGGTACATGGATTTTACCATTGTACAGGGGTTAGATACTCTCATTCATATTCTGTTGACCTAGTCCCCACTCATTATACTCTCTGTTATACATTTCAAAAATAGTAATACAAATGAAAAGAAAGGAAAACCCATTTGATGCCATTTTGTAACATCCCTACCAAGGTTCCACACAGTAGTTCCCCCAGCTGGTTGTTCACATGAACTCATGCATGCTTCTCCATATTTTAGATTATGTAGACTAATAGTGAGGGTCTAATATTGACAATGTGGAGACCATACCTCATTTTCGAAGTATTATAATAGTTAAAATAAATAATAAAACCAAATGATTTTACCAATAAACAAACCCAACTAGTTTCATATTATGAGAAAAATAAAAAATAAAAAATCAAAAACTAATCAGTAGATATATCATGCTAAATACATGTCACGTGTTAAAATGAAAACTCTAAAATAAACCAAGGCACTGGAAACTCACAAGAGGTTCTTGAATCATCTCCAGTTCCATCATCCATGCACCATCCCAATTCATCTATTTAATATAGGACTTTTTCCATTATCATGTCATGCCAACATGAAGTCGATTCAAGTACCGATCATGAATCTCAAGTAGGGTGTTAGTACAAATTAGTAGGCCACCCAAAACAACATATATAAAAACATCATGTTAATAACACTTTATGAAATTTTATTAAGAATAAAGTACAATTCATAAGTTAACTGTTATTACATTTCATCATTCATTAATTAACCACCTAAACACATGGGTTATCAAGTTACCTGAATCCTCAGAAGATTCTTCAGACCATGAATAATTCAAAACCATATTATAATACAATATTTATCATTTATCATTTTATTTCAAATCACACCAAGTACAATTGTAATCATTGTCCAATTCAAAACTCTTAGGCATAGATCATCATGTAAAACACTCTTAGGTTATTTAGAAACATTTCCCTTATCCCGCACCTCAATGTCACTTGGGTTTTTGGAGCCATAGTCCCATTAAAATACATTCCATATCATATGGGTATTTCGAGAATCCTTCCATATCTCACAATCCTTTATGAAACAAGGGTATTTGGAGCATATTCCTTGTCCCATACAATAATAATCACATATGAGTATTTAGAGCACCATTCTATATCCCACACTAATATTTTAAAAAATCAAAAAGATATCACATATATCAAATAAATCATGTCTAATCTACATTAACCCATATTATCAATATATCATATCATGCTACACTATTTCAATTATCAAAACACTGAGGGTTCAATACTCTAATGATGGGGAATAATATAAACTATTCATTGTGAAACAATTAAAGGACATTTAATAATATAAATCATTATCCATTCAAGGTTAATAAAAACATCCCTTAATCCCCAACATCAATTAATTTTTAAATAAATTATTTTATAATTTACACAATCGCTATTTATCATCAATTCCATAATTAGAAATTCAATTAATTATTTCATTAATTTATTAATCCTATTCAAAAAATATCATAATCACTAAATTAAATTAATTAAATCTTCAATTAATTAATAAAATTAGACTAATTGAATAATACCGACATTCCAATAATTAATTCTCCAGTTAATTAATTCTACTCCATGTTTCCATATATTAACAAATCAAAAAATTTATTCAATTAAAGATTCAATTTCTAGAAATAGTAGTTAAAATATAAGAATAAATACATGAAATTGGAATCAAGAATACGTGAATTGAATTTCAAACATCTTACTCAAAAATGATAAAAAAAAATCACCAATGGATGTCCCCAATTGAAGCGGAAAGTTCTAGTACACAACATATAACTGTATCTAAATCCAAAACCCAAATTCATGAAAAAAATTAGATCTTCCAAATCCATGATCCTGATTTATAAAAAATAGATGAAAAATATATTCATAAGATAAAAAAAAATTCGGAAACAGGGACGAATCAAATAAGGATCTGAAGCACATACTAAGAAAGTTGCAGATCATCCATCCCAGATTCAAATCATTATGAACAGAGGTTGGAAGGTATTCAAATCCATATGGGAACCTCCAAAATGGGATAAATCATTTTACTGTCAAGCAAGGGAGTTTATGGATTTACGAAGTGGGTTCAGGAATTTTTAATCAAATTTTCTGGGGTCTACTGTTGTATTCAGATGGTTTTCTTCTCGTGTGGCTTGGTATTTCATAATCTTGTACCAAACTATGCGCCCCACCAAAGGATGTAACATAGTTAATAATACAATGGTGCACGATTTTCCATACTATGTGCATGTCATGAAAATCTAATCTATTTAGTTTCTCAATATTTGTGGGTGTAATACCCCAATATATTACGGTTTGTTTCTTTTTTTAACTTCTTCAATATCAAATGTTCCACAAACCACCTTGTTTAAAAAAATGATTAATTATTAATATTATTTCATTGTGATAATTATCAAATTTCCATTTGAAAGGAAGGATTGAATACGAATATATATATATTAAGAATACATTTTTTAAACCTATTTATAAAATGAATAAATTTATTTGAATTTATATAAAATAAAAATAAAAACCAATTTAACCAAAAGGTTGTGTTTTTTGTAAAAAAAATATTTTTTTGAAAATAAATGAATTTTATCATAATAAATTAACTCAATAAATATTTGTAAAAATAATTAATTAAATTTTTATGATACATATTAAATTTTATTTTAAATTCAAACAAATAGTTTTATATACTTAAGATAATAATAAATCCGATTTTATGAATAAAAGACTATATTTTTTTAAAGGCAGTTTTACCACCTTTCAATGAAACACTCGTTTTAAATAGAATTTTCAAAACTTTTATAATTTTCAATTTTCAATTTTTTTTATAAATATGACTTTCAAAATTTACATTTTTTTAATTTTTGTTATTTTTATTATATGTTTCGTTTCATACTGTATAGTAAAAACATACATTAATTTAATTAAAAAATCATTTTCATCTAAATTTTTATATATGTTAATTATATTTTAAATTGTTTTTAACGGATAAATATTTATATTATACATAAAAAATCCAATTTTGGTATTTATAATCAACTCTATATTGAAATTGGATAAAAAAAATTCAATATTTTCAACATTTTTACTTCAAAAACATCTTCTTTCAGCATGCCTGTAAGATTAACATTAAATTAATTTCAGAAATGTTTGTAAATTGAATTATGAGAAATAGATTCCATATTTGGATTTATCGAGATAATATTTATTAAATATATCATTTTTTTATGTTAATAATAATAGTATCTATGGAAATTTTTATTACTTCCGTTAATGGGTATTTTTTGGAAATTTTGGCTAAAAATAATATTGAAAAGGATTATAAAAATAATCTTAAAATTTCCTAAATTCAATTATATGTTTAAAATTAAACCATTTACACCTATGATTTGAATTTGAGTTATTAATTAGACAAATTTCCATGAGAATGTCTTTTATATGATTTAAATTAATGAAAAATAAAAAAAATTCACTTTCCTTGTCTTAATCGTTTCTTATATGTTCACATGGAGACAAAGGTGGGGTTTTAAAAAATATTAGAGTCAATTTTAAAATTTATAAACTTATTTTATTGATATATATTTATTTATATATTTTTGGAAAAATTTGGATTTTTTTATGATACGTATAACATTGTATTTATGGAAATGGCAAAAATGACAGATTCATATTTTAACAAATATATTATTATTTCTATACAGTTAATCTGAAGATAATTTCTAAAATATATTTATCCCTAAAATATATTATATTTATATATAAATTATAGTATTATATTTTATATTTTTAGGGATGAAATATTTATCTTCAATAATTATACACTGATGATGAATTGATTATTTTATTAATCAATCAATTAAATAAATGTTTTAAAATTTATTCAAATATATATAATTTGAATTAATTCAGGTAATACATCAATATTTCTAGTGTATTGTGACATATTAAGACTATATTAAATTTATTCGTTTGAAGATATATTTTTTTATTGATTTCTTTAAGGCCAAAGTGATGTATAGTATCTAAGATGATAATAATGATATTTTCTAAAAATAATATCTAATAAAATTATTTAATAATTATAAAAAAATAAAAAATAAAAATTACTATTTAGGTTTTTTAAAATTACATCAATGACTCATTTACGGTACAATTTACGTTCTATAGGTATGTTATTACCATCATTTAATATTAAATAAATGGTTTTTCAAATTAAAATTAAATTAAGTTCACTAAAGTCAATCAAAATGATACGTTTTAATGTCAAATCAAAACATGTAAAAAATTATTGGAGGATTATATTAAAACTACATCTCATATTATATTATAATCCTTAGATATTTGGATAAATTTTAATCTAAAATTAATTTATTATAATTTAATGTTTTGAGGGTTTGCAAGGGTTCCCCTCACCTAAATCAGAAATGGGAACTCTTCGTTTGATTTTACCACCTTCATCTTATTATCTCAACCATGCCCTGACCATATCTCCCCATAACATCCTTATCAACGTTCTAGAGGTCCTATATTTCTTGAATGTCCATCTATAGATCCCTTACAAGGAGATATAATGGAAACCAACCAAATAAGAGGTAATATTTTTTACCAACTCATTAATTTTAATTTCATCTTTTACTTCCTATACATTTTTTCCAATATAAAAAAAATAAATCTAATATTATCTACATCATGATATGATATTATTAATAATATTAAAAAATAATATTAATAATTTTACCCACATTATGAAAAATGAATGCATCACACGTGCATATATAAGGATGGCCATCTCCACATATGTTGTAATTCAATTTCTATGTTCATCAATAATGAAATTTTTCTAAAAATATAATTATTTTTAAATATGATATTTATGAAAAAAATGTTATTTTGGATATGTTGGATATATATTCTATGTAAGACAAATATTACATTCAAAAAAATTAAGCCCAATAAAACATGACAATTAACATCAGAAACAATGAAATTAATAAAATATTATTAATAAACAATTTCTGAAATGTTATAGGTGGATAATATATGATATCCTAAATATTAATATGATCTATTATAAGTTAATTATATGGTTTATACCATTATAAAAGAGATTATGAATTTTTTAAAGAATGTAGAATTGGTGGTAATTGATTTCTTAACTCAATTTCCATTCATTGAGTAAAACATGTATTTAATTAGTATTCATGGACGTGTGGCAGGAGTTATCTTCTTTTTTCCTTTTTTTATTGTAGGTGGTCCTGATTCTATGGTTGGGTATCTCACAAAGGTATAGTTCACTATCAAGGGCTTCGTCTTCTCTTTTCTTCTCTGAAATCTTGGTCCAAAGACCCCTTCCCAACCACTTTGGCGTGATAGTTTTCTAGCGTTTTCATGGATGTATTGATCGAGTACCTAAATGTTTTCTAGGAGGAAGAACATGAATTTCCTCTGACCCCTTTGGTTCCCATAGAGGTTTCTATTTTGGTTTTTCTTGATAGCATTTTTTTTATCAGGGATATTTCACATTTCATGTCAAATGTCAGTTTCTAGAGGGATCTGATTAGAAAGGTGGTGTTTTTGACAACATCTCATCTGAAAAGTAGGTATTTAGATTGTGTGATCAAGAGACTCATGGCATGACTCAGTGATGATTTATTTTTAGGTTATTTAGGCCTGAGGATATAGTGGTGAGGTGTGGATTGGTTTGAATTTTGAATTATTAATGTCTGATCTATTACCTAGATTATTTATAATGGTGATGTGGTGGATTAAAAAAATTATTTCAATGGAGGGTAGTGATTATTTTTGTTTAGATGTCATTTTTAGTTTGAATTTTGTCTCTTGGATTGTATGTGTTCAAACATAACCTAAAAAGTGTTCCCTGAAAATACAAAAAAAATATAGATTTAGAGGGGGTGTATCCACGTTTTTATTGTGGATTTATATTTTTACACACATTTATTTCAGTTACTTTTCATCACCCTAATGATAAATTCATTATATGGGGTTACTCATATCACTTTTATTTATTTGAGTTATTTTTTATTCTCCAATAATTTCTAATGTATGGTGTATCTGTACTACTCTCTAATATAAAAAATCATGAATATTATTATCTTTATAGTATTTTATATTTAATTTTATGATTATAAACTTTATTGGTAATATAATTCAATTGATTACAATGTGTTAAGAGAATCTCTATAAACCATTATTTTTCTGTATAGTTACACCTTCTATCACATTAAACCAATTTATTTCTTTATTATTCTCATGTAAAACATCTAAAATCTATGTATATTTTCTTAAAATATGTTATTAAATGGTTTAATAATTCATTGATGGGGAAATACATGTTTTTAAGAGGTTAAATTTTAAATTCCTTCTGATAAGAATGTCTATTTAACAAGAACATCCCAATTTCTTACCCAATGTCATATACATTGTAAAATATATTTTCAGTCACAACTTCTTTTAAATGAACTTTTTATCATGAGAACCCTTCTATGCTAAATTTTGGTATTACACAAACAATTATTCATTTTTCTACTCGAAATAATTTATAATATTTTCTCATAATACACACTAATATAGTTCTTTTATAATGTTTCTTAAACACTATTTTTAAAATTTGTCACATTATTTGGAAATAATATATCAAATTATAATCTTATTTTAATATTTCATTCAATTATTTCAGGAATATCATTATTTTATATGTTGTATTCCATTTCTACATATGATGATTACCCTTATGTGTATTTTATTTAATGGATTTTTTTTGATAAATCGGCAATTATTATCTGATATGGATATTTGGTGATAACGATAATTATTTATTAATTAAATTTATATATTAGTAATGATTTGGATAGTAATGACACCATTCAGGGTATTTTCAATGCAATCCCCATGGGTTGTGCACTTTTTAATCTAAGCATATTGATAAATCGCTAGTCTCTTAAGCGAAATGAGTTGGAGACAAACCATTACTTTGTCATTCCAAGAAAAATCATATGTGTTTCCACCCACAGACAGAAATATTCATGATGGTATAATGGTTTCGGTTCTATAAATATTTCATAAAATAATTAATCATTCCCTATATTTTGATTTTTTTTGTTTTTATCGTGAGAATTTTCATTATGAAAAAATCTAGGGATGCAGTTTCATTATTATTTTATAGGTTCGAATGTTTTTTTCAGTCACTTACTTTTACTTATTTATATCACTTATTGATTCTTGATAAATTTTATTTTTTAACCCTTATCTAGAATTTGATCTCACCCTTTCATATATTTCCCTCCTCAGGATATGAAGAAGTTATCATTTAATGAGTTTTCAAGGAATTAGTTTTTTTCCTTTAACACATTCTATGATTAATTAAAAAATTAATAAGTGATACATGTATGTTTCTACTTCAACAAGACTACTAAAATTATCGAAACATGGTCATGTGATCTGTTGTATCAATGTATTTGTAATAAAATAAATATCGACAATTGGTAACTGTGGTTGGGGTTATTACAGTTTGTATTAAAGGAATTTTAGCATAAAACATGGGAAATAGATTTATGAAATCCAATTTTAGGGAACATAACCCTAATATAGACAAGGAGGATAACTATAGAAGAAAATACCAAACAAAATGAGTTTATGAGATTAGTTATGCATAAAATTTTCTATTTCAGTTATGTATATCACTAGTTATCGGATTAGAAAATTTGTTTTATAATGATATAATTTAATCTTGTTTATGTTGAGATTTAGATATGGCACCACATAGAAGTATGAGTACCTCACTAACGCACATAATCATATTTCTAAAGAGGAAAAAATCATTTATGATATTATGCCAATGTTTTAAAGGGAACATGTCTCTAAAATAATATCATCATATGTTTACATAGTATCATTTGATAACCAGACAAAGACAGAATTCATAATATATTATGGCCTTAGAGTGAAGCACTAGATTAGTATAATATCTTGGAAAATGTATATAATGAAAATAATTGAAGGATGTGTTTTACCACATTTGGTAATTTTTTAAAGAAAAATTCAGATACTTACATAAAAGGAATGGGAGTTTACTACATGTGGATAGAGAAATCCGACATTTCGTTTGATTGAAAGGGTATGAAAAGGTTTTCCAATATACAATGATTCAACTATAATGTGATGGGAAACTTTGAAAATAATTGTTTCAAACGTCAAAAGAATTTACCTCAATAAGGGATAATGGTTCCTGGTCGAGGTTATGAAATTAAATTAGATGAAGTGGAATGATTAATTTTCTATATTTTGGATTCAAGAATTATGAGTTTTTTATCAATGGTTATCTTGTTAAAATAATCATACAATTTACAATAAGTGTACTACAATATATATATTTTTTGTAATTAGATGTATGTGAGGAATATCCCCAGTAATAAAAAGAATTTTTTTGGTTATGAGTTTATTATATGGAAAAGATAACCCTTAATATGTTATTTATGTTGAGATAATAATAAATATATTTTTATGGAATAATATTTGTTAACATACATGTGATTAGTTATCTGATATTTTATTTTAGGAGGGAATTATTAGATTTTAGAATTTTGGGAATATGTTCAACAACATGATATTTTAATATTGGAATAATTCATTTTTCATAAAGGAATAAAGGATATTAATGTATTAATATATTTTTAATTTTAAACTAAGCATTAAATTATTTGGGTAAATCTAATGTTAAGTTGATTTTAGAGATTTAGTAATTCTACCTCTAATTTTTTGGCGTTTGAGTTGGGACATATTTATTTTGGATGAGTATTATGATTAAAATCTTATGGAGTGAACAAGGGATATTATTATTTTTGATTACAAAATAATTTATAATATTGGATAACTTATGATGACCAAATTTGGTATTAGTAAATATTTAAAGGATAAATGATTTACTTGTTGACTATATGGTTTTTAAGAGTTCTACATGCGTAAATATTCCATCTCCAGCTATATGAAATTAAGTGAAAATAGATCAATGCTGAATAAATGTATGAAATAATTATTATGACATGGAAATGAATCAAGTAATATCTTTTATTACTCCAAAAATATTCCCTCAACTCTAAGAAATAGTTTTTTATATTTACATTATTTTCTATGAAATTAATGGTATTTATACTAATCACAAATTTATTGTTTTTTATAGTTAACTTTCAAATGACCATGATCTCTATCAGTCATTATCATAACACAATGGTTAGATTTCTCTTCCATGTCAACTTTTTAACATCATACTAATTTTATATATTTTTCAAATCCTAATTTTTTGGTGAATTTCTCATTTCCTATTCCATCTTTTTAAGAGGAAATTTATTAACCCTATTTACGATTTGGGTTTCAACAAAAGACTTTTAAAGTGTAATCCATAGATTTTTGTTGTTCAATTTCAAATTGTGAGGATGATAATTAATGAATTATGGTAGAATGTAACACCCTATGATTTTATGGAATGACTCTTTTTTATATTCTTCAATAGCTTACGATACACTGAACACCTTGTTTAAATAAATGATTAAATATTATTATTTAATATTGATAGATATAACAAAGGAATTGTAATAGAGGGATTTAACTAGATTATTTAAATTATAAAAATTTAGCTTATATATGTTTGTTAAATTAATTCATTTATTTATAATTATTAACAAACGAAAATAAAAAACAATTGACTATAAAAGAAGTGTTTTTAGAAAAAGAAACTATTTTTATGACCACAATAGAATTTTATCCTAAAAAAAGAAATTATTCACTATTAGTGAATGATATTATTTAAATTTATATGATAAATTTTAAATTAAATGTTTTTAAATTAAACTAATAATTTTGATATGAGTTATATAAGAATAAATCTATTTGTAATCACAAAAGGATTCAATTTTGAAAGGATTTTTTACTATCTTTCAAAGGAATACATGTACAAAATCTAAATTTTGAAATTTTTTTAAAATCAGTTTTATAAAAAAGAAATTATTTTATAATGTTGAATATAATATTTTACAATTGTTTATTTTTTTATATTTTTATGATATGTTTCATTTTTTGATGAATAATAAAAATTTTACATTTCAATTGAACACAATTTTCATCTAATTTAATTATATTCTGAAATTATATTTTTATTTTGTTTTAACAAAAATTAAGAAAAATTTTATATCAATAAATATTATTTCTTTTGTTATTATAAATTAAACATAGAAATTGGATATTAAAACATTTTAATCTTTTCATGAGTTTTATAGTAAAACATGTTGTTTCATATCATCTGTAAAATTAATGTTAAATTAATGTATATAACATCTATGTATTTAATTGTGAAAAATGGATTTAATATTTTAAATAACCCATACAAAATATATTTTATAGGACAATTTTATATTTTTTCCATTATTAATTGTAAATTTTTTAATTTTTTAAACCTGATTAATGGTTAAATTTTGAAATTTATCCTAGAAATAAAATGATAAGGATTTAAAAATTAACAAAATATTCTTCCAAATTTTTTTAGATGATTCATATTATAACCTTAACAAATAAGGTTATAATTTGAGTTATTTATTAAACACTTTTCCATGATAATTTCTTTTATATAATTTAAATTAAATAAATTACAAATGTCACATTAATTGTCTTAAACATCTCATGTGTGTCCACATAGAGGCAATGATTAGTTTTGGAAGAATAGAAAATCCCATTGTCAAATTAATAAACCTATTTTCTTGATATAAATTTATTTACATTTTTTGGGAATCAGTAGATTGATGTGATCATATTTATAATATATTATTTAAGGAAAAGACCAAAATGTCACACTCATATTTTATTAAATATATTATTTTTTACTATGGTGTTAATCAAAATATATCATCAAAAATATATATTTTTTGTAAGATAATAGTTTTATATATATCATTGTATATTATTTTAAAATTTTAGGTAAGATACAATTAAATTAAATAATTATACAATGATGGTGAAATATTTATTTAATTAATGAATCAATCAAGTAAATGATATACAAAATATGATAATTAATATGATTTAAATTAATTAAGGTTATCCTTGAATTTTTCTATCTATTATAAAAAATATAGAGTATATTATATTTCTTTTAGTGTAGTTACCTTGTTTTATTTATTTCATTAAGGAAAAAAAGATGTATTGTATCAAAATTGACAATAAAAATATTTTATCAAAATAATATTTTATCAAAGTAATATTTTATTAAATAATTTTAAAATAATAATTAATATTAAAAAATCAATATGATTTTTAATGGACATCAATTATTGATTTATATTCTAATATATATTTTTATGTAAAAAAAATCCAACTTTTAATATTAAATAAATGGTTTCCATAACTAAAATTTAAATATGTTTCCAAAATTTAATCAAAATGATAATGTTTAACGTAAAAATAAAAATCAAAAAAATATATTGATATATGAGATTAAAAAAATCTCTCAAATTATATTTTAATATTTGGAAATTTGGTTGTATATAAAGAGAAAATGAATTTATTATAATTTAATATTTCTAGGATTTCCTCAGGTGCCTCTCAATGCAATCATCAAAGGGCGCTTCTTCCTTCACTTCCATTTACCACATTGAGCCTTCCGGAAAACCCATGACCCCTGATATCTCCTCATAACATCAATACCCATGTTCTTAAGCTCTTAGTTTTGAGAAGGACCATATCTTGATCCATTAGGAATATATCTAATGGAAGCCTGCTGATAAAAAGGTAATTGTTTTTACAAAGTCATTCTAATTCATTGATTCTTTAATATCCCTTAATAAATTTTTTATCTACTAAAATAATAAATAATGTATCATATATATACTATTATTTTATTATGATTATGAAAAAAACATAGTCTCATTTTATCCATCTTTCGAAAAATAAAATAATTGCACGTGTGTACATATAACTTAACATCACCATGAAGAGGTGTAATACATTTTGTATGTTAAAAATTCATGAAATATTTCTAAAAATATAATTAATTATTAATTATGATATTAATGAAATTAATTTTCATGTAGATATGATTTATCTATACCCCATTTAAGAGAACTGTGAATTTCAAGAAAAAAAATATGATAAAACATGGAAATTAACACATGAATCAATGAAATGGATTTAATATTATTAATAAATTAGATGTGAAATGTTATAATTGGATCATATATAATATCATAATATTAATATGATTATATTATAAGTCAATAATGTTATTAAATCCATTATATAAGAGGTTTTGACTTCATTAAAGGATGTCAACCCTAATGTATGGGATTTCTTAACATGTTTTCCAATCATTGAGTTAAACATGTACGTCATTGGTTATGTTATGCCAATAATATGTGAAAAATGACCTAAGATTTTTTTATAATTTATATCCATTTTTATTGTGAGGATTAAAATTTTTCACACATAACTTTTTAACTGATTTATCCACACTCCTGGGATTAAATATTCATAAGGGGTTCCTCATATCACTAATATTTCTGTGAGATATTCCTTATTCAACACTTATTCCATGTGTATTGTGTATATATACTACCATTTGATAGATATTATCATGATTCTACTTGTCTCAAATATATTAAATTTTCCAATTGATGATTATTAATTTTATGGGTCATACGATTCTATTTTTTACAAAGTGGTAAGATATTCTCTCTTAACCACCATTCTTACATGGAGATACACTTTCTTAGTTTTAGACCAATTTATTTCTTCATTATACTAATTTACATGTTCTCAATTATAGGTATTTGTTCCTAAAATATGTATTTTGACCATTTAATCTTTTTCATATAGGTACATAATTTTTTTAAAAGGTTCCATTTACAATTTCTCTTGATAATCCATCCCGTTTAAAGGGAACTTCTGATTTTCATAACCAATGTCAATTGCACTAAAATATAAACTTTTAGAAACAAATATTTTTTAAATAAATCAAAAATTTACATGAAAACTATTTATTTTCAATTATGGTTTTATAAAAACAATTATGTTTTTGTGTGTTTTAAATATTCTTTAATATGTTCCATTAATCCACACTAAAATGGCTAATTTATAATGTTTTTTACTCTAATTTTTTACATATTTTCACTTTATTTAGATTTATTTTATCCAAATATATTCCAAATTATCTTTTTAATACATTCTTCAAAGGATATGATTATTTTCTAGTTTTTATACCATTTTTACAAAGGGTGTTAACCTTGGTGGATATTTTATTAAATTGAGAAATATTGAAAAATATATATATTTCATTTAATATGAATATTTTATGATAAATAAAATTAATTATTATTTAAATTGTTATGTTAGGAATTATATCAACATGGAACAGATTTTTAGGGTACTATTCAATTAAATCCTAACGGGTTGTGAACCGATTAATTCATGCCACTTGATGCATTCGTACTCTCCTGAGATAAAATTAGTTGGCAACAAACACTTTGTGTTTGATTCTATGTAGATTCATAATGTCTAACACCCATATGATTAATGAGTCTTGAATTTATAATAGGTCATCTTCTAGATATATAATTTCCAATAATTATGTATTCCCAATATTTAGATTATTTTTATTTTTATCCAAGTGGTTTTCACTATGAAAAAATAAATGGAATCATTTTCATTATTAGTTTATATATTAGAATTTTTTTAGTCATTTATCTTTATATATTGATTATACATATCGATTCATGTAATATTCCACTGTAAAAATCCATTACTATGAATATGGTATCACACTTTCATTTTTTTCTTTTCATAATTTATAAAGAAGATTTCATTTGATTAGTTTTCATTGAATAATTTTATTTACCTTTTTTATTTTTTATGTCTATTAAGTAATGTAATAAAGAAACTATGTATGTATATAGTTCTTCAAGTATACTAAACTGGTTGATCCTTGGTAATGTTATCTCTTATATCGATGCCATTGTTATAAAGTAGCCACCGACTCTGAGAAACTGGTGTTAGGATTGTAACAGGTGTTATAAAATGCTTTTTAGTAGAAACCAAGGGAACTATATTTAATATTAACTTTATTCGGGACATAACCCCACAAATACATTCAGGATCACTGTATTAGAAAATCACAAACAAACCAAGATTATGATATTAGCCATGCCTATATATTTCAATTTATGTTAATTAATTAATTAGCTTTGTAAATATATATTATGTTTCATTATGAGATAGTATAATAAAGTTCATACATTAATTTAAAAATGGTACCTCATAGAAGAATTAGAAACCTCACCATCATAAATGATCCAATGAGAAAGGTGGATGAAATATTTTATGGACTTATGAAAACCATTCAAAGGAAACATGTCTCCTAAAAATTCTCACCATATGAAGACATTTTACTATGTTCTAATAAGAAAATGAAATAATTAGCTAAGAATTATGGCATTGATGGGGAGCACATGAGAAAGAGTTTATTTATGAAAAAGTTTCATAAATGAAAGAATATAAATAAGTGTTTTTCATCATGTTATAATTATAGAAAGAAACATAATAATACATACATAAAAGATATGGGGGTTTTCAAAAAATATGGGGACAAAGTTCACCGTGCTTATGATTTCAAGGGTATAAAAATGGTTTCTAATATTAAATGCATCAAGTACAAGGATATGGGAGAGTACACAAATCAATATCTCAATAATCAAAAGAATATAAAAAAAGGATAATGGTTCATGATCAATATTTTTCTCCTAACAAAAAAAATGGGGAATGATTTATATTTTTGTTTGGACTTAATAATTATGATTATTTTATCAATAATTATCTAGTTATATGAATCAGGATATATACGAGTAAAGTACTACATTACTTCTTTAAAGAATTCGAAGCATGTGTTGAATATCATTTCTAATCAAGAGAAGTGTTTTTTTATTAGTTGATTAATTGGTAAATATAACCCTTAATATGGTCTTGATGTTTATATAATAATAAATAGATGTGTATTGGATAATGTTGTTGACTGAAATGGTGGTTATTGATATGATGGATAATGTTGTGTATGAATTGTTTGATGTTTGAATTTAAGGAATATATTAAACAACCTAATATTTTAATCTTAGATGAATTAATGTTTCATAATGGTTTAAATGATATTAAAGTTTTGATATATTTTTTATGTGATAGTAAGAGCTAAATTATTTTCTGATATATTATGTTAAGTTGATTGTAAAAATTTAGTGATCATCATAATAAATGTTTTTCCTTTAAGATGGGATAGATGTATTTTGGATGTGTATTATGATTAACTACATATTGAATGTGATAAGGATATTGTTAATTAAGAATAAAGTCATATTTATAATATTGGATAACAATTGATTACAATTTTGGGTTTAGTAAATAATTATCAGTCGATGGAATTCCTTTTTGACCTTATTATTTTTTAAATGTGATTGAGGAAAAAAAATCCATCTCCCACTAAAAAAATGAAGTAAAAATTGTTCAAATCACAACCAAGGGATGATATTATTATGATGAACTAGATATAAATCAATTAAGTTCTTATATGTATTGTGGAAGAATCCCACAACTCTATGAAACTAAGTTTTCCATTTACTTTTCATTCTCTGATATCAATAGTATTTTAACAGAAAAAACATTTACAGACTTATAATGGATAAAATTTTGAGGACCTTGTTCTCTATCACACTATATAAGAACCTAATAGTTTGATATCTATTCCATTTCAATGTTTATAATTTCTAATAATGTCATCCAATATGAATGCCTTAATTTATTATGACCTTGCAATTTCTATTTCCCTCTTATTAAGAGGATGTTTTATTAACCCTATTTATGTTGTGGGTATACCATAATAGAGTTTCCATGTATCAGAAAATTAATTTTGAAGATGAATTTTAAATTTTAAGGACACAATTTATTGATGGATTGGAAAATTAGACACCACAATATTTTAAGATATGTCTCTTTTCTTAACTTCTTATATATTTTACATTACACATAACCCTGAGTTTAAACACATGATAAAATAATAAAATTTAGTTGTTATTATTACCACATAAATATTGGTATCGAGGGAGTGAATGATATTATTTAAATTATGAAAATAGAGTTCACACATATATATCAAAATAATTTTTTGGATACAAATTTATTATAAATGAAAATAATAACAAACTGAACATAAAGGTTCTGTTTCTATAAAAAAAACAATTTTTAAGACCAAAATGAAAATTTATCTTAATAAATTAAATTAACCACCATTAGTGAATGATAATAATGAAATTTATATGTTTCATATTCAATTTTTTTTTACATTCTACCAATAATTTTTATAGGCCAAAGATAAGAATAAATCACATTTTTAGAATAAAAGTCCATATTTTTCTAAAGGTAGTTTTACTGCCTTTCAATTGACCATATAATTTAAATATAAACTTCAGATTTCTTCTAAATTATAAATTATGGATTATTTATTTTACAATAAAGAATATTGATTTTTTTTTTCTATTTTTTGTATTTTTCTCATATTTTTCATTTTTTGATGAGTAGTAAAAAAATACAACCTTTTGATTTCAAAATTAATTTTCATCTAATATATCTATAAATATAAATTATATTATAAATTATTTATATAATATATATAGTTAAATTATACATCAATAAATCCAATTTGGTTCATTATAATCAATTCCACATTGTAATTGGGTTGAAAATCATTTCAATCTTTTGAACAATATTACTTTTAAAACTCATAGTATCATCGTATCAGCTTGATTAATTTTAAATTAGTTTCAAAAAATTATATGAATTAATTATGAAAATTTTATTCCAAATTTTGAATCATAATTCTCAATTTTCTGAAATATTTACCTTCTAAATTTTTCCAATATGAACTGTATCTTTGGTAATATTTATTTACATTGTCAACGGGTATTTTAGGAAATTTATGTTAAAAAAAGATAAGGATTAGAAAAATGCCGTAAAATTTTAAAATATTTTATTAGTTGATTTTTATTAAACCATTAAAATATAATTTTATTATTTGAGATATTTATTGGACCCTTATCCATTATAATGACTTTTATATTATTTATATTAATGAAAAATCACAAAAATCTCTTTCTTTGTCTAAAAAATATCTTCTGTGTCTACAAGGATACATAGGTTGGTTTTGAATGAATATAAGTATCAATTGTGGTATTAATAAACATGTTTTCATTATATACATTTATTTATAGTTATTTCGTAACTATATTTATGATTTTATTAGATTTCAAATATTTTATTTACAAAAAAGTCAAAAATATCACCTTCAAATTTTAATAAATATATAAGTTTTACTATGGTTTTAATCATACCATATATTACACTATAGACACTATTTTGAAATATAATATATTTATCCATGTCATTTTATTTTATTTTAAATGTGTAGGGGATAAATATTTACCTTAAATAATTATACAATGATGATGAAAAAATGATTTTATTAATGAAACAACCAAATAAATGATATTAAAAATATTAAAATAAATATAATTTAAAATAATTAAGGTGATCCTAGATTTTAGGTATTTTACATAATTATTAATAGTATGTTAAATGTCTTGTTTTTAATTTATCTTATTTTATTGATTTTTTTAAGGACAAAGTCATGAATAACATGAATATTGAAACCAAATATTTATTTATCAGACTAATAATTTATTAATTAATTTAAACATCATAAAAAATTACAAAAAATAATTAATTATTATTAATTATTATAAAATATCATAATTCATTCATTTAATGACCAATTTACATTTTATATGTAATTTATTAGTTCCTTTTGGTATTAAATAAATGCATTCCATAATTGACATTAAAATAAGTGTACTAAAGTTAATCAATATTATATGATTATAAGTAAACATGAAACATGTGAAAGATTTATTAGTAGAAGATATTATATCATTATGTCATATTATATTTTAATCCTTGGAAATTTGGTTTTATTTTAATAGAAATTAAATTTATTATAATTTAATATTTTGAGGATTTCTAAGGGCTCACATCACCTAAATCATTAAAGGGAACTCCTTCCATCATTTAATTTCACCACCATGTGCCTCTTATCACAACCATGTACTAACTATATCTCCCCATAAAATCATTATCCATAATCTGGAGTCCCTTATTTCTGAAACTACAATCTCATGATCACTTAACAATAATTCTAAATGATGTCTCGTGATGAAGTGGTAATCATTTTTACCAACTAGTTCAAATCCATTTATTCTTTCACTTCCTCTTGATAGTTTTTTTCCTATATTAAATCTTAAATCATGTATCATATATAAAATGAGACGTTATTATGATTATAAAACATCCATATTCTACAATTTATCCATCTTATGAAAAATGAATGCCCCCATGTTCATATGTAAGGCTTACCATCACCATGTAGCAATGTATTTCGTTTCCCTATTCAATGATCAAGTAATAGTTATAATAAAATAATTAATTTGTAAATATTATATTTATTAAAATAATTTTACTCTAGAAATAAATTATCTATACCTTATTTAAGAGAAGAATGACTTTCCAGGGAAGACATTAATGAAAGTACATAGAAATTATCACCTAAAACAGTGAAGTGAAAAAAATTATATTAATAAACAAGTGGATAATTATTATAAGTTGATCATATATGATATAATATTTTTTAATATTATTCTTTTTTTTATAATATGTTTAAAAAATTTATAATGGAGTTTATGCACGTTTAAACAAATATAAACAAGAGTTATGGGATTTCGTAACTCTATTTCCATTTATTGAGTTAAATATTTATTTCTTTGGTTATGATTTTCCATGAATATGTGTGAAATGGAAATTTATTTTTTTATATATTATATAAATGTTTTTCATATTTATATTTCTCAACCATTATTATTTAATTGATTTATCATCTATCCAATGATAAAATATTTACAAGGGGTTCCTCATCTAATATTTATTTCTATGATACATGCATTTTTTACCACCGATTTCTTGTGGATGGTGTAAGTATACATCTCCTTGATATATAATATCATGAATATGTTTATCTTAATTTAATTTAGTAATTCATTTTATTATTATAAATTAAATTTGTAATATGATTCGATTAATTACAAAGTGATAAGTGATTTTATCTAAACGTCACTTTTTTCCTTCGGGTTATGTTTTCTCTCACGTTATACTAATTTATTTATTTATTATTCTTATATAAATATTCTAAATTAGTTATATATGATTTAAAAATACTGATCTAGTTCATTCTATCCTTCATTTATAAAGAAATACTTTTTTTTGAAAAGTAATATTATCAATTCATCTGGATAATCATGCTCATTTAAATAGAACTTCCCAATTTATTACCTAATGACATGTACATTGAATAATATGTTTTGATCTTAAAATATTTTTCTAAAATCACTGTTTTTATCATTCATGACTATATATTTTCATTTCATGTTTTTTTAAAAACCTTTTCCTTTGTCTTTTTTAAATTTCATAAGTATTTTCTCTTAAACCACAATAAAGAGGCTCATTTGTAAAGTTTCTAAAATAGTATTTTTACATGTTACAAGTTTATATGAACATGATTTATCATTATAAATTACTATTTTACATTATGAATTCATTGTATCGTGTATATTATTATTTCGTAATCTATATAAAATTTATATATACGTTGATTACCTTGATTGATATTTTATTTAATTGGGAAATATGGAGAAATATGTATCTTCTATTTAATAAGGATATTTTATGATATGGAACAATATTTATTAATTAAATTTATATGTGAGTAATGTTTGGAACTGGGTTTACATGGGTTAGGGAATATTCAATGTAATCCCATCTGGTTGGGGACTAGTTAATGTATTCACCTCGATACACTGGTAGTTTCATGTGACAAAATAAGTATGTGACAAACTATATGTTTTTGTTTGAAATAAGAATTGGATTTTTTTTCTATGTAAATACAGACACTGTCTTGATGTTATAATTTTTCATGTGAATGAAACATAACAATGAATAATGAATCATTCACTATATTTAGAATATAGTTATTATTATCCACAATATTTTTACTGTGAAAATATCTATTGATGTGTTATCATTCTCTGTTTACTAATTGAAAAGTATTTATCAGTCATTTACCATTCCATGTTGATTATATTTATTTATTCACGTTATCTTATACTATAACTAACCCTTACTCATCATTTTATCTCACCGATTCATTTATTTCATTCCCGAATTTTGAAGAAGAGATCAGTTAATTATTTTTTATAGATGTTGTTTATTTTAAAATATTATGTTCTATGTTTAATTAACAATGTAATACGGGAACCATGTATGTATATACTTATTAAATACTACTAAAATGATGGATCATGGGGGATTGTATCTCTTCTATCAATGTAATTGTATTAAAATAACCATTAACTATGAGAAAATGGGGTTAGGGTTGTTACAATAGGGTTGCATACAGGGTATTGGAAAACCATGTTTCAACCCTGAATTTCCCCAATTCCTTCCAATTTTCTCTAATTTCTCCATAAAAAACCCCCAAGGTAAACCCCAAATAAGATGTTCTCAAAACAATGGAAAAGTAATCATGTAAAAGTGATCTAGAAATCCCCATAAAATGTCAAGATCTTACAATTAGCATTCAAATTGGTCTTCAAAAACCATTAAAGATATATTTTATTCTAGTGAGACCATTGCATAAAACATGGAAAATACCATCAATTTAAAATTGTATATTTTAAAAAGTCAAATATAGTGTTTTTCTGCATAGAAATAGACTCTAAAATAATGGTTGAAATTATATGGTTGATTACAAAGTAAGCATGATGAACCATATTTTTTTACCTCACACATAGGGTTTCTTACAAACAAGTTGTTGTGGATCCATATATTTACCATAGAATAGGGTTTTTCATCTATAAATTTACAAAAAATATATTATTTTAAACCAATAAAATCCACTAAATATATATTAATTGAGAATAGTGTTTTTAGATGGATTATAAAATAATGTTCATAGTATTTATACATTACGAAAACTAAATAACCTCCAAATGGAGAAGGGTAATTAAATGCATCCAGAATGAAAATAATAATTCCCATAATTAATATCATGAAATCTATATATTGTAAGTTCATTATCATTATATATGTGGGTTATTTTGAGAGTCAAAATAAAAATCTAATTAATTAATTTTTTTAATAAATGTGTCCTTATGTAGTTTACACATGATATATCAATTTTTGATAAATATATGTTCATAAATATGTATATATTCTTGTTTGATTCTATCATGTGGTTTTGATAATAATAAACACATATTTTTGTTTCTAACAGTTTCATTATTGGGAATTTCATTATCGTTTATTTGAATTTATGTCTTTCCATTTATGGCCCAAATAGTGTTATTAATGTCCATATAAAAGATTCATTATGATCTTATAAAATAAAGAAACCAATATATTATGATTATTTATGGTCTAGTAATGAATTTTGATGATCCGTCAATAATATATATAGAATATAGGGAGAATTTTATTGAATATGGAGGCATGTAGGATACATGTTCTCAATGGATCAATGTACTGAAAAACTACTAAAACATATAATTCAACCCCATTGAATCAGAAGAATACTAGACAACTAGTGGAAGATAAAATTATTCTCTCTAGGAATTTTATTGTTTTTTAGGCCATCATTATGCCACTAAACTATATCATCATATACATGGGTGTTTTCTATAATATCTCGTTTCTATGTGACCTATTAGAAAACTAGTAAGATAAAAAAATATCCAATAGCTTATGGATATGCTATCTATATAAGAATTTAATAATGTTAAAAATTTTATAAATACATTTTTATTTTATTTTGATAATAACTTGTTATTAAAAAATATTCAAAAAAAATTTAGGTTATAAATAAGGGCCAAATATGGCTTGTATGATCAACTAAATACGAATAATAATTCCTCACTCACATTTGATTCAAATTTCTATCTCAAAAATTGAATTTCCAATGAATCTTGTTAAGTTACTTCATTGTTCCAACTAGAATTACATTTCAATATCTAAATCTATACTCCTTCATCTTCTTTATTTATTTACCATATCTATTTTACAAAATATATTTATATTTTTGGAATAGTAATTTCAATGGGTTTTCCATGTAAACCTATCTTTCCACATATCCTTCAAAATTCGATTCTCTCTACCGAAAAAGTCCAGGAATGTATCATTAGCTATGAGAAAATCTGAAGAAGATTATTAGATACACAATTTCGAGGGTATGTTTTCTTGATCACTTTTAGGATCTAGAGAGTATGGAAATAAACCAATCAACATGAGGGGAAGACACATACAGTCTCACATCAATCTATTCCAAACACATTTATAAATTTTTTTTTCTATTGTTTTAATATATATTGAATTATCAAGAAAATAGATGAATAATTCAATAACCTTTATAAATTCTTCCACTAACAAATATTTCTCAAATAATATTGAAATAAAATTTACAATATGTATAAATTTTATCATTTATTTATTTATTGAATTTGTATAATTTAATTTGGATTATTCATTTCATGTGTGTTTTAATTTTTTATGGGAACTTCAACACCTTACCATTGAAATTGTACACCGTTAATTTCCATGGACAAACCAATATGGAGGTCATAAATAAATATTTCATATGATTCTCCCTAATATTGTATTTTCCTTATGATCACTCAGTGGAAAAAAAACCCATCCTTTGTTACATTTTTCTTGTATATTAATGAATATATTTAATAATAATGACCACCCTTCTCGTTAACCAGTTCCATATTTAAACACCAATTCCTACCCATATTATGTTAACTATTAAAATCATCCTCAAAGCTTGCATGATTAATCCATAATGAGGGCCACACCCTAAAAATACTATGATTTTCACCAGACCGTATGAGTTTCCTTACACCAATCCATGAGATCAATGCTTGGATATCATCTTTGATTCATTTATTACAATATTCCGAAGAATAAATACTCCAATCTTGTACAATTTTTATCATGGATCAAACATGGTTTAACCATAACATGTAAAGATGGTAAATTTCCAATATCACCAATTACCATAGAGGGGCATATCCCATCCTTAACAAAACATTATCCTTATGTTCACCTAAATATATAGTCAAATCCATCAGTCTATGGCCCTTACAAAAACTATCACCAATCCAAATTCCCTGAACAACTATGTTTATAAATTTCACAATTTCTTTCAAATATCATGGATTTTCCAAAATATCCATGAAAACAGTCACTCTCATTATCCTTGGAAGAGTGAACCCCTAAATAAATCATCTCATAGGTTCTTACACACTATCGAACTCATTATAAAAACCCTATAAAGTGTATATTTGCGTACTTCCGGATCACACAACATGACTCGTGCTCCTTTAGGCCTTGTCCTCAAGAATCTAGAATGTTTTACCTAAACCACTGATCATTATTCTCTCATAATAAATCTCTGCTCAAAATATTTTTCCTTTGATGCTTTACTTGTCATAATTTTATATGTATCTCACATTTTAATAGGACATCCCCATGATCACCCACCACACATCAATCATTACAAAACAATAAGTTTCAAACCATTATTTACACATCCAATATTATAAAATATAGGATTAACATAAAATAGGGTCAATAAACTAACCAATCGTTCCCTCTAATCCCAACCTCAATACTGAAATATCATAATGTTTCATACACCATAAAATTCCATGGCTTTCCACATTCATTTCCTAAACCCTCAAATGGGTATCCAAATCCTTAGGGAAACTCATTCCTATCTTAAACCATAACTCTCATGTAAGACTCTACTATACCAGGTTATTATGATAACATTTAATGCATGAAAAACCCATCAAGGGTCTCTATATATCTACATAGATGGATTGTATTATTATCACTAATAAACATCTCAATATAGGATCTATATGACATATCATTATAAAAATATATTTTGGTTAAACTGTGCATAATAACACCTTAAATTTATATAGGATGACAATATATATGTTTTTTTGATTATTTAAACAACAAAACATTATGTAATCAGTTAAATAAATCAAACAAAAGAATTTGACTGTTATATGAACCCTATATAAAAAATTTGATATATGTACATGGTCTTGAAACCACCACGAGTCAAGTGAAAAATAATAAATATAAATATAAAATACACACTTTATACCTGAATAAATATCTAAACTATAAAAATAAAAACCATAAGAACATTTTTTTAACTATAAATGGAAATAAATTTTTTTAAAAGGGTGATCACGACTCCCTGGTTTGTGGTCAATCCTAGTCACCAAAACATTCATATTTCTTCTTTTTCATATCCAATATATTAAATAAAAATTAAAGGTGTATTGATGCCATTTAATAATTTCTTTTTTGAAATATACTCTTCAATATCCATCTCGGTGAATCAAATGACCTATGTTATGCATCCCCTTATACTAGAGTAATTCTTCTAGTTTCAAGGTCCTAAAATAAATATTGGGGAGACTATGACATATATTTCTTAAAAATATATAATTTTAAAAAATAACTCTGAAATTTACGCAACAAATAATCGGAGTACATAGAATCATCCAAACACAGCTTTGCTATAAAAGAAATTAATATTCTCATATATTCATACTTCTCAAATAATCACATACTAACCAAATAACATACTATAGATAAAACAATGAATGTGTAGATGGTAAAATACTGACCTAATGACTGACCTCAATATTAACTCCAAATTTCATTGAATATACTTCATCCTGATCCACATCACAACCTATTATTAATCCTATACATATGATAAGAGGTTTTCACATACACTATAGTGCCAGTATAGGGAGTGAAAACTACATATCATTATGGTCTTTCTAAATTCTCATAATAAAATATATATTTTATATGTATTTTCATGGAAAGTAAATTATATATTTAATAACGTGAAATAAATCTTGTTAGGTCATCAAGTGATAACTAGGCTACCTTGATACCTAACCCTACCATCTTGATAATCCTCAAAGTATAAATTACCCCATTCCATAGAACCAATATTACACCCATTAATCAAACTAAATGTTGCGATTCATATCATATATAAAATAATACCTAATGATGTACGGTAGGGTGTAAATCATGTCCCAAGGAATCCCCTCTAACTTAGGGGTGGCCATAAGTCAATCCCCAAAGAAAACCCTCTCCCTGGTAGTCACACATCCAGAACCAAAACCATTACTTATCATTGTGTATTGGCATCCAGTACCCAAATGAACCCATTTATGTTATGTTTGATAACAAATACAAATCCATACTTCCACATATAAATGCAGTTTATACATCTAGTATCCAAATGATTCATTTTTTCACATGGTATTCCAAACATCAAAAACCCAAACGAGACGAATTGTTCAATGTTTTTTCATCTAGTACCAAAACAAACATTTCTCAAATTAGGGTGGAATCACATCAAATTTCATTGACCACACCCTCTCTTGTAGATTGGATATCATATATAGAAAAATAACACTACCTTTTATATCATTGTAGTGTCCAACTAGAATATTCTCACTCAATGTGAGACTATATATATCATCTTGTTAACAATGATATAGTAACTCAATACCAATCATCATGTCACAAAGCATGTTACATAATCCATCTAGAATAACAATCTAATATCTTCACGACCATCTCGATCACAAAATCATATCACAATGAACCTATTGGCATTATCATATAATCTAAAATGGAATCCCCTATATATTTCAAACATATATCGGTATCTACTCAGAAGTACCATTCATTATCCAACTACCCATTGCAGTTTATCAGCATGAGGGAATAATCCAACCCTATACTCAATTGGCATTCCCCATTTAATTATAATTCTAACATAATAATATTTTCTAAAACAAATAGGGAACATATTGAGTCATATCACTCTATGGATAATGAAAACATATTTCAGGTTGATATTTTCCCCTTATGACCATTTCTTCGGTCCTATAAGATATCTCCTTCGATGATATTCCATGAAGATTATCTACTAGAAACCGTCCACATAAAATTTCAAAAATACAAGGAGGAAATATACCTGTCAAGGAACATGTAATGTTTCCAATCCACCTGTAAGTGGGTGATCCACATAATATGTGATATGTACTATCTTATCACCCATCACAACTAGGATTAAGCATCTCATTCCTGGCTAACACACCTTAGAAAAAAATCATACGCCCAAAAAACCTCATCAATAAGCCAACGACCTATATTGGACCACTAATAAACTCTACTAACACTTTCACACCCTAACGACATAGTCACTAAGAGAAACCAAAATACCAAAAGTGTATGGTTGAACATATTTTTATTCTATGAGGGTCAATTACACTCGATCTCATTTCCCTCGGTTTGTTTCCTCATTTCACTAAAACTGTAGAATTCATTTAGGTAGGAATGGAAAAGCATTGATAAATAGTAATATGGGTTTATACTATAGGGACCAAATTCTAAAAACATATATTTATCTCCTCATCAAGATCCACACATCATCAAATAAACCCACCCACACCATGTATATTATCATATCGACACGCGATATCCATTATCATGACATGAAATAAAAATAATTAAACATAAACATTTATAATTAATTTTTCAATATAATACTATGTGGTATATAATTGAAAAATCAATCTATAGAATATATCATCCATATCCTCAGTCAATACTATGCCATCATAATGTGGCATGATGATGGAACTCCTATAATGAAAATATATATCATACACCATCCACTCGGGATCAATTTCAAAAAAATGCTTATAACACAAGAAAAACACATCAGGATAAATACCTTAAAGTAAATAGAAGAAAAAAAATGTATTCTACATCATGTGACTCCCATTACCCACTCGATAATAAATCCCTATAGTCTTAACCCGATTCCACCTTGATATTGTGGATTTGTAATCAAAATCCTTGAAAAAAAACATAAATATAAAAAAAATGAATGGGAATAAGATATAAAAGAATTTGAGGGAATAGATTACCACAAAATACTATGGAAACCTCTTATAATCACTATACGTCAAGGGGAATCATATAGGGAATTAATTGGGGATGAATCATGTCAAAATGGATTCTCCTGACTCCCCTTCACTGTAAATTAGAATGGTGACCAACTGAATGGTGGTTTACCCCTATTTTTAGAACATGGATAAATTCCCATCATGACATGACTTACACTCTAGCCCAACATTCATTTCATAAATCCTAAGGACTAGTTGAGGTAACTAACCCACAACCTGAAGAAAAGACCTTGTGGATTACCCTCACAGTGTGACCCACTATGTAACCACATGACATGACTCTCATATGAAAAACCAGAACTCATATTCCTAAGTCCTCACATCAGGGCCTCTCCATTATGGTTAAAAAGTCCACACATCATTCTTTGACACCCCCTAGAAAAAATATATTATGGTGTGACCCTGCTAGTCATGGACTAACCATTAATTATTCCCGACCATTCAAAAATGTGACATATAAACATATATTCTATTATGTGACACACTCTTATATAAAGAGACATATGTATTGAATAATTATTTATTTTGAAAAACACCCCATATGTTTCAACCACATCGGGACACCCACTTGTCATAATGGGACCAAAATCCACCATTCCATAGGGCCTACCAAGGCCATTATGTGAACATAGATCAACCAATCATCATGGAATTAATGTTCCATATTATTTAATGATAAGAAATTAATGGAATAAAATCTTCACCAAATCTATAAATTCAAATTTCACATAAATTGTAAAATGATATTGATGTGAGTCATTATATTTTTAAAGGCCATATATGAAAACCATTTTATTAATAGCTTCTAAACTCTTTATATTAGACCACCATCAAAAATACAATATAAACCCCACTTCATCACATCATGTTTCCAATTTTATAAAATTTATAAAAAAAACATATTTGGAACAAAAACTATGTACTATGATATATACAACACATACTATATTTGTTGATTAATTATACATTGATTTACATCATTAAAAATAATGAATATCATAGGAATAATAATTTTTATAAAATACTTTTCATCATATTATATATAATGAAATGAATGTTTCAGTCCTTAATCATAATTTTACCAATTTCCAAAACTAAAAAAATATTCACCACAAGAATCTAAAATCATGTTTCTCACAATTTTAAAATTTTAAACATACTCTTCAATGAAATTATCTACAAGACATACCCAATTCAATAAAATATTTTATCACCTAAAGGATTCCTAATATACATTGGTAATTTAAATTAGTCATGGTCAATATTATACCATATATAGGGATTCAATATGACATAAATTGTGTCTTCATGAAATACTCTTACCATATTCATCTCAAACATCATTTGAAGATTTTGATTCTCAATTTGGTTGATATTAATTGAATATTTGTGTCTATTAGATGATAAATATTATTATGTTCCTTTTAAAACAACCCAAAGTGAATTCTTGAATGTTTTCAAATCAATAAATGAAAAAAATATATATAACAAAATATTTAAACCAACAAAAATAAAATATTATATAATAATATAATACCATTACCTCTTATTAAATTTTAAAAGGAATGTATTTTTAAAATAACATTGGAAAATAATTGGAAATATAAAAATTTAATTCATAATTAACACATTGAAAATTTAATAACTTTTTTAATTTTTTTTATATTATATAGCTGACATTGAAGTTGGAACTAAACTATTAAAACTAAAATATTTATCATGTTAAATGAGTGGACAACTATGTTTTACATTCATAAATTTTATATAATAACATTATTCTATAATTTTAGTAATTATTATATTTTTTTAAAAAATCAATAAAAACTATTCCAATTTATTCAGCTATAGAGAATCCACCTAAGTGAGTCCTAACAATGAATATTAATTGTTAGGCCCCTCAAAGGAATTATGTTAGAAATACGATGAGTGGGTATGAGTGAAGATATAAAAAATATTTGGATTTTAACACCTTTTACTTTATCTCTCAATTCCCAATTATGATCTTTAACTCTTACTTATTAGGATCGTAATATTTTTTATTTATTTTTATATTTATTTGATTACCACTTATCTGGAGAATCCATTAAAAAAATATTATTTATGGTTTTCAATCACACAATGTGTCTATTAGAAATTAAAAACAACATACACATGGAAATAAAAATAAAAAATTATTAAAAAATATTGTATAATTCAATGATTATTCATGAAAATAATGTAATTAACCAAAATAATTGATGTTTTGGGATCAATTTTGTCACGACCCCCTCCCAACAAAGATTCCCCTTCTAAGATGGCAATGGTGAAAGGGAGATAATGACCCCTATGTCCCACATTCAGCAGGCCCCAGAGTGGCGACTAGCACCAATGGTATGATTTTTCACAAATATGGGAGGCATTACCCTTTTATTATTTACGATTGGGAAATAGGATGAGTCAAACACCAAAATAAAAAGAAACATGTAAATAAAAATAAACCCAAACCAATCCCACATGCATGTCTAAACAATTATGAAACAAAGTACATGTACAAGAAAAATCTAAAGTGCAATACCAAAAGAAACTAGAGTACAGTAACTGCAACAACTCAAACTGTCCCGACTAGTATAGCCACGTACGACCCAGGTAGTCCTCTTGGAAACCTGAAAGTAAACGTAGAGTGAGCATACAAGTACACTCATTAAAGAATCCTAAATATATCATGTAATGGTGGGGAGATATCCTAATGTCTCGTGAGAAAAACAGATGAAACCAAAACATATCAAGTAATTCTATCCACCCAACCTCACCAGCCACGATCACCAGAAGCACAAAAAAAACATGTAGTAGTATATAAGAACAAGAGTATTGGATACCCCGCACCATTTCCCCATACTAGATAGCTACTCTTCCTAACAGAAAATATACTGACGCTACCACACGCTTCTTGCCCACACACACATGGGCCTCACAAACCACATATCCTACCCGCACACACCTGGGCCTCACAAACCACAATCACTCCCCGCCCAAACACACCTGGGCCTCATCCCGAAGATTATTGGGAATAGTAAACCTGCCCGAAGAGTCTTGGGCTAAAATCACACCAATTGAAACCTACCCGATGGGTCTTAGGTCTAAGGATGCCTCAATCCATCACATCCTATGGAAGAAGTAGCAGGAAGGAGCTAGAAACTAAGGGGAAAACACCCTCTCCCATGAAATGGGAGTGTTTGGCACATGGTGCTCAATATGGGTGGGGTGCGACAAAACACAAAGATATGGACACATATATGTATAACAAACTCACAGCCCAACCTATGGCTTCTAAAGAGAGAAACTGATCACGTGCCTCGACACTGCTACTACGAATCATGCATACATCAAACAATCCCAACCCCATTTTGGTTTTCATGATCCAAAAGTAATATTTTATTAGTTCTTTAATTACTGGGAAATTATCAAACCAGATCAAGCGTTTCGTAGAATCACCATGCCAACCACAAATCAAGTTAGATTGAACACAAGAAACACAATACCAACCTTTTTATCATCAGTCAATCCCCATTGATTGTTCCAAAGTTTAATTCCTTATCGTTCCCCATAGTTCGTTTATCATCTTTCTTCATTCTTTTAATATCACAACCCATTACTGTAGCCCTGCTGCCACTATAACCACATCTCCACAACCGTATCACAAAACAAGGCTTGTGCCACATCATTTCTCCATTAATATCATTTACCACAGCCCCACTTCCCATCTTATTCGTAATAACCCAGGATTCACCCCCTCCCCTTTCACAAACTACGTAACCAAATCAACACCCACATTTCATTATTCCATTTTGTTCAATTGGGGTGATCACACAAGCATTCCAGATATTTATTTAATCACCCAACATTACGTGATTAAAAAATTTCCATATTCCGCAAATTTTCCATCCAAAAAAACGGTCTAGAATGATAGGGAAACATTTAATTATGCATGTAAGGGTCCCAAACGACCGTGATTTTTAGTAGGAATAAGCCTATTCAATTCACAACATAAAAATAGGATAGACAATGATAAACATAACAACTTCCCCATCCCCATTTATTAATCCAGTTATTGTCTTCATAAAACTGGTTCAACTATGTCTCGTGAAAGAAAGAGGACACCCATCCTGCATGATGTGTAAATTAGATAAATGAAGGTAAAATCCCTACTGAAAAGGTTTTTGAGGGAAACCAAAACGGTCAAGGAACGCTCAAGGAACATGGGTCGATTCTCCGAAACCCCGCCTTAGATCTCTCCTCCTAACAAGATCAAGTCCAAGACCCATCATATTCGACATCCACACACTTAGATCGGCCCATAACAGGCGTAGATTTACGAAACCGAGGGAAGAGAATGAGTCTATCTAAGAAGATCTCAGAACCCAACAAGAATGATCACATACCTTGAGAAACTGGCATTGATTTGTACAGAGAAGCCTCAAGATCGCCTCCAAAACGCTTGGTAGAGGTTCTCTTACCTCCAAGGAAGATTAATCCCGAGTTATGGCCACTTAGGGGCTTAAAGGAACCATTTAGAGGAAAAATAGTTCAGATCCAAAATTTTAGGATCTATCTTTAAGTGCCCGCATGGTTAGTCCTCACAGTTTATCAAACCGTGTGCTAACCGTGCGTTAGTTTCATCCTCGGCAGAAATCCTCGCACAGTTAGGCCGCACGATTTGTCCTAATTGTGCACCTCTCATGCAAAATCTACTTCCCCCAACACCATCCTCGTATGGTTTGGCTGCACGGTTTGACAAACCGTGTGCCTCCCGTGCGAAGGCCATTACCCCTTTAGTTTTGATTAATGTTCCAACCAAACACACCCCCAAGTCAGCTTTATTTCCCAAAACACCTCTAGCCCCACATTTTCACAAAGGAATGGACTGGAGAGGTCCATCCCATTACATCAGATACGTCTCAAAACATTCTCCTCCCCGAGAATTCAAAAGAAACCCGATAGAACCCAACAAGATACCTCTTAGGACTCTCATTCTAACAGGAACCCAACCAACAACCCTAATCATAGGTGTTAAGAATTTCTTATCCTATGTCGAGATATTATCCACTTTAGGCGGCACTGACTTGCCTACACGGGTTTTATCTCTTCTGTATTAATGCGTGTCGATTAAGAATTGGGTCATCGCACTTCCAAATATTAGGATTTTATCAAACTTACACTTCCCCAACACCATACAACCAACACACTAGCAGAACACATGGCTTGGGGAATTCTTTCGCCCATGTCGAGATATTATCCGCTTTAGGCATCACTGACTCACCCGCACGGGTTCAATTGCATCCGCATTAATGCATCTCGATTACAGATCATGTTTTTCCCTTTCCCCAAACATCCGGACATGTTACACACTTCCATAGAACAAGGAAACCAAACGTCTCATAAACGACAAGCCAATAATTTCATACATCAATGGTACAAAGTATAACATCAAAAAAATATCAAAAGAACAAAGAAAAACACATGTAAAAACAACTCCAGGTACTGAGCGTGCATCTGAGCCTTCTACTCCCAAGTGCTCTCCTCGAGGCCGCCATGCCTCTATAACACACGAACCAAGGCAATGGTTCATCCACGAAGAACCTTCTCTTCACAATCCAAAATTCTGACTGGTCGTTCCTCGAAGTTCGCGTCGTCTCCCATATCTAAATCTCCCCAGTCGATAACGTGAGAGTCATCATGTAAGTACCGACGAAGCTGGGAGATGTGGAAGACGTCATGAACCTTATCCATCTGAGGTGGCAGGGCCAGCTGATATGCCACCTCGTCGACTTGCTTCAGCACCTCAAAAGGTCTGATGAACCTAGGGGAGAGTTTACTCCCCTTCACAAACCTCTGATGACCCACTCGAGGGGAAAACTTCAAGAACACATGATCTCCCACCTCAAACTCCAAGGTCCTCCTCTGACAATCATCATAAGACTTCTGTTGGTCCTAAGCCACTTTCATCCTCTCACAGACAAGATGGACATTCTCTGTGGTGCTCTGTACTACCACTGGCAAAAAAGCACCTGTCTCACCAACCTCTGCCCAGTAAATGGTTGAACGAAATGGTCTTCCGTACAAAGCCTCAAACGGTGTGATGCCAATAATAGAGTGGAAGATGTTGTTGTAGGAAAAATCTACTAAAGGAAATAGTCACACCCAAGATCCTCTGAAATCTATAATGCATGCTCACAGCATGTCCTCCAACGTCTGGATAGTCTACTCAGTCTTCCCATCGGTATGGGGGTGGAAAGCATTGCTAAGGGGAAGCTAGGTTACAAAAGCGTGATGTAACCCCCTCTAGACTCATGAGGTAAACCTATTATCCAGATCTGAGATGATCGTCTATGAAACTCCATGCAAATTCACCACCTCGTCTATGTACCTCTGAGCTAAGGTACTCACCGGGCCCAAATCCTTAATTTCTAAGATGTGATATGATTTCGTCAGTCGGTCCACCACTTCATAGATAGCATCATAACAACCCGAAGATATGGGTAGTCTTGTGATGATGTCCATTGAGATGTCATCCCACTTCCACTCGGGGACATCTAAAGGATGCAACAAACCACTGGGAACACAGTGTTCAGCCTTTACTTGCTAACACACTAGGCACTTATCCACAAACTCAGCCACTGCCCGTTTAACCTAGGTCCACCAAAACTGTTCCCTCGGGCCTTAGTACATTTTTGAAACTCCTGTATGTACTTCCAAGGATGAGCCATGGAACTCGTGGAGAACTCCCTCACGAATCACCCCCAGAAAAAACAACTTTCCTTGAAAAATCATCAAATGTCAGCTATCCTCTAACCATCCATTTGGAGTGTTTACCTGATCGATACAATCCTGCATTACTTTCGCCTCAGAGTCTCCCCACTGAGACTCTTCCACCTGTTGCAGCAAGGAGGAATGCACAGTCATCTGAAACAAACAGCTTCTAACACCCTCTACCCTTGCATCCAAGTGCAAGGAATCAGACTCTCCCATCACATTCCAAGCATCAGCGGATTCATGAACCACTCTCTTATGAGACTTCCTACTCAGGGCATCAACCACAACATTTCCCTTACCTTCAGTGTAAGAGATATAGAAGTCATAGACTTGGAGAAAATCGACCCATCTCTGCTGTTGTAACTTCATGTCACGCAGGGAAAAGATATAACGTAAGCTCTAGTGATCTGAGAAGACCAAAAGGTGCTCCCCAAAGAGGTAATGTCACCACAAATTTTGTGTGAACGCTAAGAATTCATGCTCTAGTTCATGGGTGTCATAGTTACGCTAGTGAGGGCGCAACTTCCTAGAACCATAATAGATCACACTGTTCTTCTACATCAGTACGCACCCCAAAATAAGGACATAAGCATCACAAAACACCTCATACAACAACCCTTACTCTGGAAACATGAGAACTAGAGCACATACCAACTTCTCCTTCAGGTATTCGAAAGATTTCTGGCACTGCTCGCTCAATAGGAAGACCTGGTCCTTCCTAGTCAAAGCTGTCAATGGAGCATCAACTCGTGAGACATCTGAAAAAAACCTCCGATAATAACCTACGAACCCCAGGAAACTACGAACATCCTCCATGCTCTTGGGTGCCGCCCAAGAAAAAACTACCTCCACCTTTGACGGGTCCACTAACACTCCATGATAAGACACTACGTGACCAAGGAAGTGTACTTCATGTGTCAAGAACTTACACTTAGACAATTTCCTATAAAGCTAGTGGTGTCGAATGACTTCCAAGACTGCCCTGAGATGCTCAACGTTCCTCTCCTCTGATCTTGAGTAGATTAGGATGTCATCGATAAACACAACGACGAACCGGTCTAGAATCTCTTGGAACAAAAAGTTCATAAGTCCCATGAACACAGCCGGTGCATTTGTAACTCTAAACCGTATCACTACAAACTTGAAGTGCCCATACCTGCACCTGAAAGCCTTCTTCAAGATGTCACTTTCCTTTACCCTCAGCTGATGATATCCATATCATAGATCAATCTTAGAAAACTAACATGTCACCCTTAGCTGGTCGAAGAGATCATCTATCCTTGGAAGGGGGTAACAGTTCTTGACTGTTACCTGATTCAACCTTTGGTAGTCTATGCATAGCGTGAGACCACCATCTTCTTTCTTCACAATCAAAACTGAATCACCCCATGGTGACACGCTTGGTCGAAAAAACCCTTCTCCATTAGATCGTCAATCTGAATCTGCAACTCCTGCAACTCTGAAAGTGCAATCCGATAAGGGGCCATCGAAATCGGACAGGCACTAGACTGTAAGTCTATCCCAAACTCAATGTCACATTGGGGGGTAGAGTCCCAACCTCCTCGGTAAAAACATCAATGAACTCCCCAACAACCTCTGGAACATCCACCATCTCTGTATCAGCTGAAACCACTGATAATACGCCTAACAAGGAAAGGAGATGATTCACATGTCAGCTTCCCACCTAATATCCCCTCTCACTAAGAAAAGCTACATGCTTCCCATACACTTCGGAGAACATGACTCTCCTCCGGAAGCAGCCGATAATGACACTAACAGAAAACAGCCACTCAAATCATAGGATGACATCTTATGGCTCCATCTATATCAAAATTTGATCCCCACTAGATCGATGTGGTCCCAACGTCAGCCCACATCCCCGGAAAACACAAGATATGCTGGTCTGACCTCCAACTAGTGTACTCAGCACCGGGGGTACGGAAAGTCTCTCTACGTCTAGAGACAAAGAATGGACTAGATCGGGTGCAAAAAAGGAGCGTGAAGCTCCCGAATTGAAAAAATCATAAATGAGAGTGCTGAACAACCAAATAGTACTTCACACCACCTCTGGTCCTGTCGGAGCTGCCAACTCTACTGCGTGCAACTGTCCACGCCCAGCTCCTTTGCCTCTCTGATTTTGACCACCTCCTGGACCACGCCCCGGTTGAGGTCCCTGAGGTCGGCCTCCTCCTACAAAGTCTACCCTCAGAAGAGAAAGGTCTTGCTGCTTCTGGAAGGGCCTCTCCAGCAACTGGTAATGCTGAGGTGGGCGCGGAACCTGCCCACCTCTACTGTACTATGCTCAGGTCGGGCACCGACTCTAAATGTGCATGAAAACTATGCAAGAGAAACACTTCGGTCCTGGGCTTGCGAAAAAGGGATGAGGACCCGATGATCTGAATTGGAAATACTGGGGCCTGCTCCCTACAGGCCTGAATCTGGAAGGACCTGTCGAAGGAGAATTACTGCTGACTGCATTCCCCTTCGACGAACCCAGCTCGATCCCCTCTCGTGGGGCACCTCCCTACAAGTGCATCCTCTCTACAACCTCTTCCTTCTTCGTTACTACCAAGTACGTCAGAAGGGTGAAGGGGGTGACAACATATTGGAGTGAAGGAAGAAATGCATCCTCCAAACGTCTTGCCCGGGACTCCTCATCCGGAAAGAGATTCGTAGAAAAGCATATGAGATCCTTGAACTTGATCCCCAATTCTCATACTGACATACTCCCCTATTGGAGGGAGAGTAACTCATTCCACTTCTCTACCTTGATCATGGAAGAAAGGAATTCCCCTCGGAACTCCTTCTCAATGTCAGCCCGCGGATCCTCTGCCTCTGACCTCTCCCCAAGGTTGAGCGTCCACCACTGACGCACCACACCTCTCAGCTAACTGACTGGTAGGGGAACCCAGTACACCCTCGGAGAATGGATCAAAGTAAAATTGATCCCTATCTCTTCAAGACACCCCTCCATCTCTATATCTGAAGTAGTACCCTCATACTTCTTTAGGGTTTATTGATGGAAAACCGGAGAGTCTTCTACCACTGATCATCGTCCTCCTCTCGGCCAATCCTCAACTGATCGACCACCTGTATCTGCTGGGCGTCAACTGTCTGAGTCACCCGGGGATGACGTCTTGGCACCATAGCTGTATAGTAAACAAAGTTCGCCTAATCCCAAGTAGCAAGGTAATTTCTCAAGGTTTAATTTTATCACATTATTTCAATTTCTTTCCTAGAACACCAAAATCAAGTAAAACACAAACATGATGATGCATGTACCATCCCTAGGGTCTTTCCCCTACAATCAATGTAGTCTCACTTGGTCGTTCGGCAGGCTCATATTCCTTGCATTAGATCATGGGGGGGCCCTAAAATCCTGTGTCCTAGCCGGTCTTCCCTGACCTATTCCACACACCAAGATCACCTAACATTGTTTCCCTACCATTCCATGCAATATTTACTATGTCTAACTCTATACTCCATCCTATATCTCAACCATCAGCCTTTGATACCATTCTGTCACGATCCCCTCCCACCAAATATTCCCCTTCTGTGCTAGAAATGGTGAAAGGGAGATAATGACCCCTGAGTCCCGCCTCCATTAGGCCCCGGAGTGGTGACTAGCACCAAGGGTATGAGTATTCACAAATATGGGAGGCATTAACCTTTTATTATTTAAGATTGGAAAATAGGATGAGTCAAAAACCCAAAGAAAAAGTAACATGTAAATGAAAATAAACCCAAACCAATCCCATATGCATTTTTAAACAATTCTGAAACAAAGTACAAGTAAAAGAAAACTAAAAAGTGCAATAAAAAAAGAAACAATAGTATAGAAACTACAACAACTCTAACTATCCTGACTAGTAGGGTCCAGCACGGCCCTGGTAGTCCTCCGGGAAACCTGAATGTAAACATAGGGTGAGCGTACAATTATACTCAGTAAGGAAACCTAAAGATCTCATGCACATGTGGGGAGACATCCTAATGTCCCGTGATAACAACAGAAGAAACCAAAACCTAGAAAAGAATTCTATCCACCCAACCTCACTAGCCACGCTCACCACAATCACAAAACATCAGGTAGTAGTATATAAGAACAACTGTATTGGGTACCCCACTCCATTCCCCCCCACTAGCTAGCTGCTCTTCCTAATGGAAAATGTCTTGAAACTACCATACTCTTCCTGCCCGTACACACCTGGGCCTCACAAACCACATATCCCGCCCGCACACACATGGGCCTCACAAACCACATATCCCGCCCACACACACCTGGGCCTCACAAAGCACATATCCCGCCCACACACACCTGGGCCTCACAAACCACAATCACATCCCCGCCCGAACACTCCTGGGCCTCATCCCAAATATTATTGGGAACAGAAAACCTTCCTAAAGATTATTGGGCTAAAATCACCCCAATCGAAACCTACCCGAAGAGTCCTAGGTGTAAGGCCACCTCAAGCCATCACAGCCTATGGAAGAAGGAGCAGGAAGGAGCTAGTAACTAAGGGGAAAACACCCTCTCCCATGAAATGACAGTGTTCGGCACTCGGTTCTCAACATGGGTTGGGTGCGACAAAACAAAAATATACAGATACATATATGTATACCAACCACACAGCCCAACCTATGGCTTCTAAACAGAGAAACTGAGCACGTGCCTCAGTACTGATACTACGAATCATGCATACAACAAACAATCACAACACCATTTAGGTTTTCATGTTCCAACAGTATTTGTTTATTAGTTCCTTAACTACTAGGAAATTATCAAACTAGATCAAGCATTTCATTGAAACACCCTTACCACCACAAATCAAGTTAGATAGAACACAAGAAACACAAAACCAACCTTTCAATCATCAATAAATCCCCAATTATTTTTCCCAAGTTTAATTAATTATCATTCCCCATAGTTAATTTATCATTATTCCACTTTCTTTTAGTATCACAACCCATTACTACAGCCTTGCTTCCACTATAACCACATCTCCACAACCGTATCACAAACAAGGCTTGTGCCACATCATTGCCCCTTTAATATCATTTACTTTATCCTCACTGCCCATCCTATTCGTAATAACCTAGGATTCACCCCCCCCCCCCTTTCACACACCGCGTAACCAAACCAAAACCCACATGTTCATTATTCCATTTTGTTCAACCGGGGTGATCACACAAGGGTTCCTGATATTCATTTAATTAGACAACATTACATGATTAACCAATTTCCATATTCCCCAATGTTTCCATCCACAAAATGGTCTATAAAGATAGGGATAATTTTAATTGTGCATGAAAAGGCCCCCAACGACCATGATTTTCGGTAGGCATAAGCCTATTCAATTTACAACATAACAAAAGTATAAAAAATGATAAACATAACAACTTCCCCATCCCCATTCTTTAATCCAGTTATTATCCTCATTAAACTGGTTCCACTATGTCTCATGGAAGCAAGAGGACACCGATATCGCATGGTGCACAAATTAGAGAGACAAAGGTAAAATCCCTACCTCAAAGGTTTTTGACGGAAACCACAATGATCAAGGAACGCTCAAGGAACCCGGGTCGATTCTCTGAAACCCCGCCTTAGATCTGTCCTCCTTGGAATATCAAGACAAAGACTCATCATATTCGACATCCACACACTTATATCCACCCATAACGGGCATATATTTAGGAAACCAAGGGAAGAGAAGGAGTAGATCTATGAAGATCTGAGAACCCACCAAGAACGATCACATACCTTGAGAAACCAGCTTTGATTTGCGAAGAGAAGCCTCTGGATCGCCTCCAAAATGATTGAGAGAGGGTCTCTTACCTACAAGGAAGAGTAATCCTAGGTTATGGCCACTTATGGTCTTAAAAGAACCATTTATAGAAAAAAGAGTTCAGATCCGAAATTTTATGATCTATCTTTAAGTGGCCGCACGGTTTAACAAACCATGCACTAATTGTGTGTTTGATTCTACCTCGACAACAATCCTCGCACGGTTAGACCGCACGGTTTTTCCTAACCGTGAGCCTCCCGTGCGAAGGCTATTGCCTAAAACACCAACCTCACATGGTTTGGCCGCATAGTTTGACAAGTCGTTCGCCTCCCGTGCGAAGGGCATTACCCCTTTAGTTTTCCTTAAAAGTCCACCCAAACACACCCCCAAGTCAGATTGATTTCTCGAAACACCTCTAGCCCCACATTTTCACAAAGTTATGGACCAGAGAGGTCCGAGCCATTACTAGTTTCTCTATCCAGGGATCCGTACCAATAAAATGATTAGTGTAGATAAAGGATCTCCAAGGGATCACATCCTTCACAATACCACACTTGTTATAACTTCTTAAAAAATTACTAGAATTTTTCTCACATGAAATGAAAAATATTATTTTTTTATAGATGTACCATATATATGATGGGTCTGATTGAACTCCACACATTACTCTAAATTGTAATTTTGTGAACTCTTCTATATACAATGACATTTTATTTCTATGGTATTTCATGAAATCTCTTTCTTTTTTCCTTCTCAGTCAATACGAGAATATAATTCTTCACTTAAAAATAATGATTCTTCCTTTTTTACTTTATCATATTCTTAAATTTGTGTCAAAACCTAACTTTTCATATTTCTAAAAACTATACAAGAATTCTACATATTCATCAATTAAAATATATAATGTATTCTCTCACTCCCATTATTATTGTATTGAATTTATTATTTTATTAATATGTTCTACTTTAATTTCATATATAAAATAAAAATATCAATTTAACATCAAATTAATATTTCTTAAATTTCATCTATTTCATTTTATACTCAAAAATAATCACCAAATAAAATAATTTATATAACTAAAGATTTAGTGATGACATCCATTTATTTATTGAGCCTTAAAATAAAAAAAAATCATTTTATAACCTCAAAAAACCCCATGGAATGTAAAATATCTTACTCCATGACTAAAAAATAAATTGATGTGATCCTAAAAATCATCTTTTCCCTGTTCCCAAAACCACAAACCATTTTTTCTACTTTTACATCAAAAAAACAATGTTCAATATGGCTAGTATGTCATTTATAACCTTGAAAAAACATTATTTTATGGAATAATATAATCTCTAATTGATTTAATTGAAAATGGTTTACACAACCTTCACTAAAATTATTATTTTTCTCCTTATTTTTCAATGGTATAATATCAATCCAAAATTCCAATCACCCTGAAGAATACTTCTTCACTCCCTTTTTATCACCCTGACATGAACGTGGATCAACCTTAACAAAGCCCCTGTATTTAAGAGACACCATTATGCCTAAATTAATTTATATATACAACTTATCATTAAATCTTTAAAACTCAATTTTCTATTGTGTGGTTACAAGAAAATGGACATTTTAGTTTCAATTAACCCTAATATATGAGTTTTAATAAATTCACATATCTTCTTTTTTAGATAAATTAAAACAAAATATTTTCAAGAGTAATGAACCCTATATTGGTCAATGAATTTTTGGGATAACATTTGATATTAAATGTTTTACCATCACATTAGTTCACATTCTCTTTGATAACCTTTTTTATGATGTCTACTATACCCTTTGTTAGATCAAAATAAGGATAAAATATTCATTATAGAATATTCAAATTTTAGTTGAATGATTCTTTCATCTACATTACATTATCATGTTTCACATTATACACCCATATTGGATCATTTTAGAGCATAACTTCATTCTATGAATTACATAAAACCATCACTATACATTGTCAATAAATATATAAATACCTTAACTATTTATGTTTTTTACTTGTACAGTTCCTATAAACTCATATATTGTCAAAAAATTGATCATAAACATTTTGAGGTTCCATAAATCATCATAATTGTATTTTTTAATAATATCATTATAAAATATATTTTCACTCAATTTATTAATGAAATCAAAAGAGTGGATAATATCTATGTTTTTATTTTATCTCCATTCAAATTTGAGCACTAAATATATAAATCTCTATCCTAAATTTTGGTAATTCTTCTCTATAATCTTATGAATACTACATGGTTTCTTTTTATCTTAGACACCCCATTCGGAAATAATGACCTTGACTATAATGTTTTCCCCCATTTATAGAGTTAAATTTATTTCCTAATAGGATTTAATTTCCCATTGTTGGATGTGGATAATCCATTCATCATGTGGTTCCAAAAACATTTTATCAAAACCAATTATTATTTAACAATATAATACCAATTGATAAAATAATATGATCATAATATCCAATTCTATTGTACTCATATTAAACCATCCTCCATGATATCTAAAAAACATATAAAATATCAATGAGTGATACTCCAACATAGAATTTTTGTTTTCAATAAATTATCTAATCCTGCATCGACATGGATTAGCGTTGGATACAAGAGTCTGTGTTAACCACCATAATGGTTTCCATGTCACTAATGAAACCATTAAAACAATGATATATTTTTCATTATATTTTCTCAAAAATGACTATGATGTCAATTTTATTCTCACAAACAATTTTATTAAAAGTATTAAATCCTAATAGAATTATTCAAACCAATTTCAACTACAATTGAAACCAATTATACTCCTGATATTCATGAGATTCTTTATCCATTTATGACACATAGAAACCTTTATAAAATCATCATCAAACCACAATGAGTTGTTAGGTGGTCAAACTAATTCTATATAATCTATTTGGGGTAAAACATTTTTAATAATATCCCATTTACAACTATATTTTTTATCATATTTAACAAATATACAATATCAAAGGATATAAAAAATAAATAAACATGAGAATAATTGAATATTGTTTCTTTCCAAACCAATCTATTCATATACATTAAAATACTAATTCCAAAATATTACTAACATCATATTAATCATTTAAATACATGATTTTAATTATATTAAATTAAGATACCAAATAGGAAATAATATATTTATCATGAAAGAAAAAATTATTTCATGAATCGTTTGACATCATTTATTAACATTTTTCAGGATAGTTTTATAGTATTTTAATAATAGAAATTCTTCCCTTCACAAACATTAAATTTTTATTCCAATCATGACAAGAAATAAATTAAACATTTTTATTATTTAATCTTTTCATCTCCAATAGATATATCTGTCAACTAAGATATATTTTTTTCAATAGAAACTACCTCAAGGATTATATATACCCTAATTAACATCCAAACTTTAAAATATTTATAAACATTAAAATAAATTTTGGAGAGGGGTATGTTAATTTTTCACAAGTTTAAAAGGATTATAAGTCATAGTGAACGTATATTTTCCATTTATCCTTTATAATAGTTTAAATTTTTATATGAAAAATATATTTAATTAAATCTAAGACCTTTTAATTTTCCATGGTCTTGTTCTCTTTTTCAAAAAAATAAAATATATGTTCTAATTCTTTGAATAAAATTACTAGGAATGATATCTTAATCCTATTTAGATTTTTCCTTCCTTCAATAAACATTCATACTCTCCCAATAATAATTATTTGACTTTATATTATATTCCTTGCTTTGGAAAACTCTTTTCAAATGAGTGTTCTTAAATTATAAAAAATGTGAAATTTTCTCCAACATCCAAAACATTTTTTGTTTTCCATGATTTATTGGATTAACAAAAAAATTAGTTCCTTTTTTATATAACTATTATCAATGGAAACCTCTCTATATAAACATTAAATTATTTTTTTTAGTGTAAGAAAATTTTCTTTATATACATGTTGACTTGTTACTATAATCCCTACTAAATATATTCCTTATTTTCACATAGGATAAGAAAAATTAGAATGATAACTATATATTTTTTTGTATTTAGTAACATATTATTTCAATAAATACTCTAGATTCACATCAATCATCATATACCTATCATTTAAAGAAGACACAAGTGTTATGTTCATGCAACACATAAAAGTAACGCATGTCTCCATAAAAACATGATGATATTAGACAATTATTTTTATTAATTTTAGAGTCATTCATATATATTTCACTAATATATTCTATTTTTTACCATTCAATAGAATTCTATATAATCTATTCTTCTCATTATTTGGAGAGGGTTCATCTTGGCCAATTCGAGATTTTCTCATGGTGGGTGATCTTTAATACATGATAATCATTTCATATTTGGTCTCCATGATTGAATAATTATTTGTAATTTCACTGTTACATGTTCAAGGATAGAAAAATAATAAATTCAATGCATCATTTTGATTATGATTACCCTTTTAATTAGAATTTTCTACAGCTTTCTTGAATGAGAACAATATCTCTTCCAACTGTTGCATTTCCATGATTCTGGTCACAAGTCGAGAATTTAAATCTTCCATGGGTACATTTCCATAATACAAATAATCCAATAATTCCAAAGATTATTTGTCCAAAATTCTTATTTCTTCTGTTCATATTATTCTCCATTTAACTAGTATAATATATAATAGAATCCATTTCTTGTTTCATCCTTTTTTTCTCATCACTTAAATCTGATAGGCGAGAAGATACATCATCCATATAATTCTTTAATATTTGAAAATATTTTGATATCATAATCCTTCCGATGACACTTTATTTTTATTTTTCAACCTTAGTGTAAATATTATATAGTTATTGTGCTTGATATACATTAAATTCCCTTAAATTAGTTTATAATTCCACTAGTCTCATATAGTGTAATTTAAATATATCGTATTCAATATTTATCAACATAAACTGAATATCATGAGACTTATTTCTTCACTCAAATCGATTTTCTATTCCATTTACCACTAGTATATTCCATATAATAAGTGTAAATCAACCAATTTTGGTCTTCATTAATTTTCTTTACCATTAATAGATCCAATTTTACATCCCTATGAAAACATTTATCCAATAAAATTTGATCATTTAATTGATAAGTAGATTTGTGTTTTATTCTTACCTTCCATTTTTAGGTTTAAGGATTCATTCAACGGGATATCAATTATTCCAAAAAATATTCCCAATATAGAATTACAGAAGGTTTATATTTCATCTTTTTTAATATTTATATTAAGTATTCTCTATTATTCATATACATTATTTTCTTATCTGGTAATGAAACATCATCATATTAAACATCTATATTTTTTCACACGTCATTGGAAAAATTGATGTGAGATATCATATTGGACCCATAATTCTTTAAAAAATAATTTAATGTATTATTTAATATAGGAATACATCACATGATTTTTTATATACATTCAAAAATTATTTTTTTCATCTTAATAGGACAATTCCTTCAAACTATACTTTATAGGGTATTCTTTATTGTTCTTCCTCATATAAAATTAATAAGATTGACCATATTTTAAATTTATTTCATTAAAAAATAGAATCCTTCATTGAATATTCCAATAGATTTAAAAAATAAAATTTATTCATAGATAAAAGAATCATGTGAAGATAAACATAGATATGATACAAATTACATGTCCCCCAAGACACATTCATCGGAAAAACACATAGTGGGGGAGAATCATGATATTAATAATTTTAAGAAATTAAAACGTTTTCACTTTATATATCACTACCTAATTCATTTTATGATTACATTATAATATAATTTATAATATATTTCCCTTCATTCCTATGTTGATTTGATTACAAATTTACTTAAAAATCAATTAACCAAGTATTATTTAAGGTTGTTTAATCAACATTTTTTCTTATTGAAATATAAATAATCATTCACAAATACATAAGTACTTTTAATGGGATGAATATTACAATCCAATCCATGTATCATTATTGGAAATGTGTATATACTCCATAATCACTAATGATTCAATCTGGATTACTCCTACATCATATCACAACCCATATAGTGGTTAATGGAGTATAATCTATGTACCAAGGATCCTATACATCACATTTACTTAATTTTGTTTTATACTATTAAAATTATTTCAATTGGGATTATAATATATGAATAATATCAACATTGTTCATGTAAATACACCATTGATATAATGGTTTCCTTTGAACTCTACGTACCACTCTTCATAGGAAATCTGTGAACTCACTGTTTATAACATCATCTTATTTCCATGATATTTCATGGAATATATTTTAATTTTATTTTAGTGAAATTCATTGTTTTCTTTTATTCAATACATAAAATTTAATCTTCCTCATTCATCTCCTCATAAATATCATCATTGGTGGGGTCTCCTACTCTTTTCTAACCCAACATTTAGAATTACCCACCTTCAATGGTTTGGATATACATTGTATAAACTCTTTTATAATTATTGGAAAAAAATCATTTTTTTCATTATTTACATTTTAGTATATAATTTAATAATCAAATATTAATGCGACAATAAATGGTTTATTTTTAGATCTACTCATTGAATTTTCTTATAGTAAATAATCACCCTATATCAACATTTCATGAATTGATTCTCTATAAAAAACATACAACTAGTTATGTGGGATAAAATACAAAAAATATACTAATAAATTCATTGTGTACTTAATATATAAGAAAAATATATTTTAACATGATCGACACTTTAAACATTACGAATTTTGACATCCACCTTAAAAACCATCACTTATAAATCCCAGTGAAATGCTTTGAAGATTAATTCCAAATCATGTTAAGTTATAGTAGATCCTATAACATATTTCACTGAAAAAGTCATCCATGACCTCATTAATCCTATTTCTATTTCATTATTCTTATAGTTAAAATTTCATGTCAATTAATTGAGCACAAAAGTGTAAACTCTTTTGGGTCCCTTGTTTGTCACCCAAACAAGAGATGGGGTCATGCTTTATTTAAACTTAGTATTTAATATACACATATATCTATGAATTAAATGACATTTACGTAGATTAATTCCTATATGAAAATTCTATTCCACATTACATGTTCCTAAACAACATTTTATTTGGTCTTCACCTTACCCATACTTACGTTTTGATACCTTTTCAAATCTTTATATCCATATACCTTCATGCAAAATCATGTCTATGGTAATGACCATTATATTGGTCACTATATTTTTATAAATCACCTACAAAATAAATGGTTAACCCTAATGTAGGTTGATATTCACTTGGATCACTAATACATAAGTTACACTACTACCATTTTGACATAAATAACTCCACCACAATTACCATGGCATACACCCAGCCATGGTGAATTTTTCATTTCCCTAATTTATTCCATCATTATGTATCCTTATAATCCTTCCCATTTTCATTCAGTGAATATATTCTTTACAAGACATTCATATAATATATCTCTTTATTTTTCGAAAAAATATCCCCATATTATCTCTATTTATTATTACCTATTATATAATTCTAATAATCAAATGAATTATGAAAAAAAATCCAAAATACCCTCATTGGTTATAGAACATTTCATGACCAAATCCTATTGTTTTTCCACAAAATGGTAAAATATTTCCAAGACTGGTAGATAATGGTTTTAATGGTGATGTTGGAGTCCATGGAATGGTGACAGTAATAAATTTATGAGTCTTCACATTAAAGATTATATAAATTTTAAAATGATAAATCATGAAAAAAATACTTTTCTCTCCCATCGAAAATCTATACCATTTTTTAGGTTTCCTTATATACTATTGAATAAATTCATTTACACCCAAACTCCATTCTAACTACATAATTACTATATCTAACTTATATTAAGTACTTACTTCATTCTTCCCTTCGTAAACAGTTCTCCAAGATCCCACCCAACCTTTCATGACCCAATAAATTAAACTAAAATATATAGAAAAGGGAGCCTTACTTCTATTCATATAAATTCCTCATTCCATAGAAAATGTAAATTCAATTATGTAACTACCACCATTCCATATATGAATTTACACTATTTTTATCTCATTCTCTACATTGTTTTTCTATTTTGGTTTTGGATGATTATTTATTAACCTAATTTTTTTTATATGTCGATGATTTAGAATTTTTTGGAGATGAAAAGTAAAATTAATGTTTATACCAATGGTGGGTAACATGTCATGGATTTAATTAATAAAAATTGATAGGGATGTGGGTTATTGGATGTAGTTTAATGAGAAGGTGGAAATCATGTTTGATAGAAATGGAATATGGGTCTTAGTGTGTGAGTGGCCAATGTTTAAGAAACCACTCCCCAATTCTATTAATTTTTTCTCTATTTAAACCATAATGTATGTTTTAAAATTTATATCTATTATTAATATCATAAAAAATCACTATTTTATTATATATAATAAGTAATTGGAATCACGCTCTCTTATGTACATGGAATTACATCCTTAAATTTTCCAAAAAACTATTAATATTTGTATATGATTATCGAGAGATTTAATAGTGATTTTGTGAATAATTTTTATTCCTTGGAGTTTCGGTAATTTAATTGAAAATATTAGGGAAATATTATTCATTCAAATATAAGAGTAAATTTATCATATCATTTGAAAATATTGATGTGGAAAATTATCACAAGGAAATTTTTGTGTTTTTTATGAATGCATTTTACATAATTTATTAGTTATTAGCATTTATTCCCATATCCTTCATGACTTATAAGAATTACATATAGATATAATCCAATTATTTTAAAAAATTCACATATATTATGTATTCGTAATACATCATTAATCATATTGAAAAAACCTTACATTTTTTTCATATACATATTGGCTTAATGTCTCAATATTATATTTATAAATTCATAAAAGAAAGGCCCTACATTATTTAGTATAAATAATTTTCCTAAAATCCTCTACTATATTCAAATACTATTAAGATACCCTATTACACATTATGTTGATTGTTCGATGAACTGTAACAGTATTTTTTATATAATATATTGTGTCTCCAAGAATATTAATCAAAATATAGGATTTTATAAATACGATGTTAAAAATTGAGCCTAAAAAATTATGAGATCATTGAATGATTTTTAATAAAATGTGATGAATTTTATTTTTCTCACATTTGTTATTATTATAGTATATTTTATAAATTTATGGAGTTGTGGGTTGACACCGAAGTAATTATCCATGTTTTTTAGAACAAGTTAATGATATAATTATAGAAATATATGGTAAGTGATAATAAACTATTTATAGGGAACCCATGAACTTATAATGTAGAGGTTATTGATAAGGTACTTTTGAAAAAGACCACATTCAAAGTTTTGAAACTAAAAAATGTACTAAATGCACCTAATATCTGTTTGATTTTAGTGTCTGTATATTTTCTTAATATGAATGGATTAAAATTTCTCATTTTGGAAAACAAATTATGATCTATGATTACTTTTTACATCGTAAAATATTATATGAGTGATCATTTATTCAAATTTAATGAATTTAACTTGGAAACCAATTCTTCTAAGATGAATGATATAAACATTCATTTTGGTTACATGGTTGGGTGTGTTGATTTTTGGTAGTAATGATTGGGTTGTGATAATTAAAAATAGATAATAAAATTTATTAAAATGTAATTATTTCAAAAATTTGTTAATTCAATAATGAAATTTTAATTATGGGTTGAATTAAAATAAATTGTATTACCCTTCTGCTATGCATATTGGAATTAAAATCCATTGGATTTCATGCACAACAATAAATGCGATATAAAAGATTTTCCTTCAAGAGGTGGAGATAAATGAAATATCAAATTCTTATATTTTTGTAATAGGTTTTTTATATTTATCGACATTTTTTTCAAGATGAATCTATCAATGTAAATATATATTAAAAAATGAAGTCGAGCAATCACACAATAACAGAATCAATGGAATATTCATTTATTAAAGAGGTGAATATATATCACATTTCTAAAATTTATGAAATGAGTTTGTAAAAATTCTCTAAAATGTAGTTCCATAAAATCTATAATCAAATGGAGTTTGAGAAAAAAAATCCAAAACAAAAACAAAGTGATGAAAATTATGATAAATAACGACATTTTAAAACAAAAAAATTTGATGGATTCATTTTTAATAGTAAATTTCTTATTAAATTGACTACCTTAAAAGATAATACAAAGTATTCAGTATGATTTTTTTAAAATGTTAAATAATTCCCTTAAATATCTAAATTTTTGGTGTGGTTTGACCGTTGTTTTAGTTCATTAACCTATAATCATGAGCATTTGGCCAAAAAATTTTGATTCCAAATTTATGGTCGATTCTCTTAATATTAGTGGATAGTGATTCCTTGTTACTAAGTCATATTTCAAATAAATATAAAATACATTTACCATCAAAGTAAGCAGTTCTTAATTTTTTAAAATTATATTTCCATATAGACAAGAAAATAATGTGAATCAAAATAATAAACGATGTCTATATAATGTGGAATAAATAGATTCAATGGATATAGTAACCTAAAGGACAAAAAAATTGACTCTAAGAATTTTTTGTTATATTGTGTAAAAGATTTGTTATAAAATGGTCCTCATACATTTATATTGTCTGTCAACTGCAAAAAAGATTATTTTGGGAACAATTTTTCAATAGATAAATTGATTCTATAATATAAACCATCTAGGGTAATTATTTTATCATTCTATAGAAGAACGAAAACATAGATTCCATGGGGTATTTTGAAATATATTGATGCTTGGTGGAACAAATGATAAATAAAACGATAATATTTTGAAAAAAGTTGAAAAAGGACGACGATTAAATTGGATGATTCTACACTTAATAAACTCTTACATGAATTACATCTGTAGTGATTTTAATTTAATTAGTAACATTAAATGGAACAAAATTCATCAATTGGATTCTGATACCACATTCTTAAATAGTTAGTATTAAGAATATATTTATATTGAATACCCCAAAGTATATATTTTTATAGGATAAGATAGTGTATTCATTAAATTTCTAAAATTAATTTAAATGTTAAAATAATATCTCATGTAATGGAATATGATGTTTGATGATGTGATGTTATCAAATTTATTCAATATTAATGAGTGTGTATATATATAAGAAACAATCAAGATGGATATATCAGTAAATAATTGTTTGTTAATGATATTCTCAAAAGTGGATGAATTATATAGGTCATGTAGTACACCAAACAATTATTCACCATTCAATGTGAATTGAAATACATGGTAGTGGTATATTTCATTTTTGGAATTCAAATATAGAAAATTTCTAATGGGTAATAATATTCATACTCTAATTATATTGAGAATATTAAATAGAAATATTTCAATATTTTGATAAATCATGAAAATACATTGATATATGTTAATATACATATTTTAAAAAACACTGGTGAATGTAATACCCGGTTATTATATGCTTATATTCATGGATTCCTGATGTATATCATAAATTTCACCAAACCATACATTGTTTTTCCCTTAAAAATGGTATTTAAATTTAATATAAACGTAAATAATATCCATTTGATTTATATGAAATAGGATTATAGATATTTAAAAAATACCAAGAAAAAGAATTGAACTATACCATTAATTTAGTGGTACATTGTGGTAATAATGATACAAAACTGCATAACTATAATAAAATAAACTAAATCCACAAGTGTTTATGTGTTTAAAGGAGATAGTTGGAATTTATCCTGGAAATAAACCATATAAAATTTCATTTCATGATATAATATGGATATGTAATTTATTTCCTTATAAATGGATAGTAATGAATATGAATGGATTTGTAACTTCTTGGATTAAATTCTAAGTTATCCATTACCTATTCCTAGTATGTGTATTCATTATTATTGTCAACAAATGATGGAAATGGAAATGATTGATTATATATAACGAAAAATCATGATTTTTATATCAATGATATTAGTCATTAAAAAATACCCTATAGTGGTATTATTATAATTGACCATGTCAAATAAAAACATATTTTAGATCCACTAATTAATGACATAACTATAGATTTAGTAGAGAAATAATCAAAAGGAATAGGTTTAATGATTTTTAGATATATGTTTTAAAAGGTAACCCAACCTAGTTGATTGGTGATCCAAATTTCTCTGTTTAAATAGAAAAATATGTTATTTTGTAAGATGAATTACCCTTTCATTCCCATTTTATAAATGATCAATAATTTCAAGAATAGGATAATCCATCACTTTTAAAGACATTTCAGATGAATTTATTTTTTGAGAATCAACTATTTATTTATAAATTATGGAAAATTATAGGATAAATATCAAAAAAAGATATCTAGAATACTCAAGAAATGTGTTGGTGTTAATGAAAAAAAAGAAATTTTAAACCAAATCTGTTTGGGAGATATTTGTGGGACATCATTCCAAACATAGAATAAATGTTGATAGTTTAAGGAAGTCGTGTCAATTGATTAATCGATAAATTAAAATATGATTCATTAAATAAAGATAAATGATAAAAAATTACTTATCCTAAGGAATTTATCTATCATTATACAAATAGAATCAAATATAATTTTTTGTTGATTTACATTCCACTTATGTTATGGGCTGCCAAAAATAAATGGAATGTGGGGCTCCGTGAGTGGGTTTTCAGAAGTTATAAAACTATTTTACACTACACATATGGATATATATTATTTATTTTAATTATTAATTGTATTATAATATTTATATATAGTATTATATAAATTTAAAATAACAGTATTTTTCATTTTCTTTTACAATTAAGTGTACACTGCATCAGTACTAAATATAAATATCTCTATCAAAATATTTTCACTATTGACTCAAAATAATTATTTCTAAACTTTTTAACCACACATTTGAAGATAAAAATCCACATCAGTATAATTTATTTCATTTATAGATTTTATAGTTCCTACTGTCATAAAAATTATAGAAAATTTATATACTTTACTATTTAAAGAATATCATATAATACATACAAAACCTATTTAATGTATTCTAGATATAGGATATGATAGTAAAAATCGTTTATAAATAGACATGAATTTCTAACATAGGAAGGTTGTATAAAAAGTTTAAGAGGTATATTATTACAAAGACGAGTATCTGAATTATAAAAAAGTCCAACAAAAAATCCTTTACCAAGTCTAACAGATAGACATTATCTGATGGGGGTATACATTCTTTCTAAATGATCATTCTAAAATCCATCTAGAAGAAGTACATTATAAATTCTTTTGGAATAATAAATCTGATCATTCAAGACATAATTTATATACATTTTAAAAGTTTATATTGAATCAAATATCAGATAAAGACTCTATATAAACACATTCCAAGTGATGAATATGTTTGTTCGATCCCATTGCAACTGATCTTGATTTTTGTAGAATATGACTACTGGAAAAACATCAAAAAATATAACATAATGAACTATAAAAAAGTTATTTTCCATGTATATGATTTTATGAATATTTATATTTTACAATCCAAATATTCCTTTATGACTTTTTAGTGTCTTTTACTTGAGTTCCCTCCATCATAAAATTGAGAGTCCTTTTCTAAAATCATCCACGGTGTGGTTTAATTTTTTAAATTCATTAAGAACATTTTATTTTATAATTCCTATATCAAATCTGTTTTATTGGAGGGCTTCAATTGTTAAAAAAGATAAAGGATATATTGATCATCTAATATATTGTTCCAATATATTGAGACATATATTCTATGTATAATATTTATATCATGTGATATAATGGGGTATGAAATAAATACCATTACGGTATGGTTTATAACATGATTAACTTTTTTCTAACTTATGAAATTATTAATAGATAAGGATAAGTTTTTTATTTCATGTTATAAATTTTTTATAATTTTTTTAATATACATTAAATTATATTTCTCAATACTTGTTTTTAAAATTTTATTCCATTGTATATTTAATAGTAATATTTTTATACATATTTATGAAAACATTTCTAACTATGTTTTATAATTATTTAGAATTAATATTCATCAAATAAACATCCTCAAATAGGTTGGAAAAATTTTATTTCTAATTTTTTAAACTATAATTCACCCCCACTTATTGTCAAATATATACTCTTTTGATCTTATGTTTAGAATCATAGATAGTCTCTACTATAATAAATGATTATTGTAATGTGATTTTTAAAAAAATAGCTTCTTTGTTTTTAAGATTGTATATTTTCCATTATAACGTAATAATATTTTAATTTTTGTGGACCACTATAATTATATGTTTCTGAAAAAAAAAATATTGAAAAGATTACATGTAGACTATTTCTAAAAATTATATGGTTAGAAATTTTTTCATGATGACTAGAAATTATAAAAAACATTAAAAGGAAGACACTAATTTTAAAATTGAAAATCAATTTGAGTATCAGCGTATATATAGAGTTAAAATCAATTGTTTATGATCAACAAAAAGAAGAATATATTTTTATATTTAATCATGTGAATTTGAAAAATTATATTTAAGAGACATAAATTACCTCACAATATAATTACCAATGTTCATGAAACAAGATGAACCATTCTAAGAGTATATTGTATTTTTCAATCAAAAATTCAATTTATAAAATCAATTACTACTTTATTAATATTGTTATTATATTACAATATCTTGAACATAAATTCTTGAATGATAAACAATTTGTTGATAACATTATTATTATTATTCAAAATAAATAGGAATCTACGAGGATATCTTAGGATGATACTATGAATATTAATAAGCCTAGTCTGTATGATATTATTGGTTATCGCATTTAATATTATGTTTGGTTAAAAAACATATAGAAAAATAAATGATCAAAAATGGAAAATCTTTTCAATCTACATCAAATGTTTATTAATGGTGAAAATATTTGGAGAAAGAACCAAAATCATCTAATATAATTAATGTGAAAATCTAGATAGAATGTGGTTCATCTAAAGAATGATAAAATGAAAATTTGTAACATCCCAATGGTTGAATAAGATTGCTCGAATAAAATTAAAATACAAATATTAAAAAAATTAAAAACAATGATGTGATAACTAAAAGAGTTATAAATATAATTCTTTATGAAATCAAAAATAATAGAAATATCAGATCAGTTTACCTAAAATTGATGAAGAAGTATAAAATTTAAAAAAAAGTTAAAAAAAATTGAATTATTCTAAAACATAAACTGCAAGATGGTGTGATAGTTAATAAAAATAAATTTATAAATTGTAGTGACAAAAAAAATTATATGTCACTATAAAAATATTCCAAAGGCCAAAAAATTACAAAAGGTTATGGTTTTTTCTAAATTCACTAAAAATATATATCATGAAATAATAATTATCCATATTTCGATGATGAATATTGTACTTCTTCTGATAAAAAAACATTTTAAATTTGATGAGTATAATACTTCATGATATTTTAAATATGTATCTAGATATTAATCTTTACTCTGATAAAATAATAAATTTTTCAAGAAATATAAATGTGGTAATGAGTAACATTCCAAATAAAATTTATGAATTTCTAAAATTTATATGGATATATAATAAGTTAAAAAGAGTTATATTATAAATTTATTTGTAACTTACACATTGAAAATAAGAATATAGTTTTATAAATAAAAACCAAAATTTTAAGTCTGAAAAATCTTCAATCAATATTTACATATTGGAAGGAAATTGTTGACACTAATTATAGATAGATGAGACATTATAGAGACACATCATTGATTTTTTTCTGATAGAGAACCTCATTTTCAAAATAAATAGTTTTTTTAAAATTTATCCCACATGTATGAAATTTCCTAGTGAGAGATACTAGAATTATACATTATCATTAAACATAGTGAAAATCCTATGGTTTTCAAAAATAATATATTTTAAATGAATTATCTTCTATACAACAAAAAATAGTTTTACATTTATAGATTTGAAAAGTCATTTTTCTAATAATTATTGACCATATTATGTTTTCATTGAAAAATATTAAATTTTAAATTTTGAGTTAAATGGAAACATACCAATATAAAAATTATTTTGTACATGGATAGTGAATTCTCTTGATATATTACTAGATAAAACTAATTTTTATAGAATATTATTAAGATGAAATGAAAAAAAAGTCACTTTTAGAGATAATAAATGAAGAGAAATATACAGTATAGATAATATTGAATTTATTGGGAAATCATTAATTTAAAATGTTTTATTTATGGTCGGATATAATATTAACATCTTTAGAAAAATTCAATTTTTAATGAAATAAATCTTGAGAAATTTATGAATAGTAAATGTATTGTTTAATCATCACACGGTAAATTTACTCTTTCAACTTATAGGTATGAATATGTATACAATTAAACATTAGAATAACATAGAAGTTGAGATATACCTTATCATTGTGAAAAGGAATATCAATAATGGTTATGTAGGATAGAGTTATGACACAATACAATTACAAAAATATTATAACATTCTAAGAAGGGTAATTTTACAAATTTACCCAAGATTAGATTTATTTTATCTAAATTTCCTGATCCTTAATTTTTTGTAAATAAACATAAATCATTATTTAAATATTTAGTGATGTTTCAACTTATGATTCGTTATAGTTGGTGCACATGAGTTGATTTGGTAAAACCCAAAATGGATGTATCAGTTGAATAATTTTCCTATGACTTAGTTAATGAATGAACCAGATTTATGTGGGTATACGTTTAATGTTCTGGGCACAGTGGAAGCACATTGGTGGATGTTCCCATATCGATTTTTGTCATTAACAATGATCAATCCTAGATCAATATGATGATAAATGCTAGTCTCCATGGATCAAAACACAGAAATGGACAAAGAAAAGGAAATTCCTGGAACCACAAAGTTGGAACATTATAGGTTGATTGTAATTAATTTAATCAATTTAAAAGAAATACCTTTTGGGTTTACTTTCATCGTTGATGTTATTGATCACGTTCAGATGTGATTCATCGTTGCGTCCTAGAAGCCAGGTGTAGAATTCCTCTAGAGGTGATCTACATGTGTACCTCATATCTCAGGAAGTCACCAAAGGAGTCTCCTGGTGCTAGTGTGGAGAAACCATTGCTTGCGTTGTCCACCATAGATCATCTTGATCTGATGTAAGATGATATCTCTCAGTCTTCAGAGTGTTCTTGGAGGAAGAGGTTCTTTCAGCCTTGAAGGAATTCTCCAGAGATCTTGTGCACAATGATTCTCTTGTGTATAAGAAAAAGAGTTGGGGTTGTGAGGATATTTATAATCGGGTTTGATGTTGTAGAGTTATGAAAATAAATAAACACGTTACACATTTTATTTATTTCATTAACTACCTTTTAAAAACCCCATGTTGAGTCATTAATTCCTTGACATGCGCCCACACTGATAATAATAAATATCGTTTAATAAAATGATATTTCCTCAAAATACCGACTGGAAAAACTACACGGTGTGTATTAATAAATACACGGCGTGTACTTGTTTTTCATTGAAAACTACATGACGTGTACATTAAATGTATAAGGGATGTATAACTTGTTTTCATTTATTCATTTCCTTTCCAAAATGAAAACTACATGGCGTGTACATTTAATAATACACGACGTGTACTTGTTTTCAAAATAAAACTACACAGTGTGTTATCATTGATACACGATGTGTACTTGACTTATTTTATTCTTCCTCCATCATTAAAACGATTTAGGATTCCTTTAATAATTATTAAACCATGTATGGGAATAATCATTATTCTACTTTAGATACATGAATACACTTAGTGTGTGACCCTCTAGGCCTTTTTCTTGTTGGAATTAGGTGGGCTTGACTAAAGTCCAAGATTACGGTCTAGCAATGGGTCAAGGAACCGAATAGAAAGAAGTTGATGCCGCATTAACATATCACCTCATACGAACTCTTACTGTGTTATTTAATCCCTTTCTCTCAATATCTCAACAAGTAGGTTTCATAGAAGTGTCATAAACCTATATTCTTGAACTTTTGTTCTTTGAGTACATGAAATAAACTCGTCGTTTAAACGTTGGCCATGGAATTTAATGTCACAGTTCTATTTCAATCAAAGGTCCGAGATATCAACCTCCATAAATGGAAATGAAAAAAATCCTTCCTTGACTTATCCATTAACAACATATCACTTATGACGCACCCAACGTACCCTACTTCACACCGACTGTCAGCATGACGGTTTAATCTGTAAATCTTAGTGCGCGATTCATGACATGAGTTAATGATAATCTTCCAGTCTAATGACCATTACACACACTCATAGATAGCAATGTCTGATGACACCAAGACATGTGGAATTTCTACTAGCAGGTCTGTTCTCATAATCTCCCATCTTGGAGATTACCAAGTGCAAACTCCATGAGAGAGAGTCTCATCATCTTACAAGTACTCGCAGGTGATGGTCTGTATAATATATGTCATATCATAGTATATCATCCAACTGTAGAACATTATTTAAGAATATTTTTATAGCATTTGAATTTTCTCATCATAGCGGGGATCTGCCTTGACCTTTTTAATGAAACAAATATTCTGGGATATTATTATACTATAGTCATGCAGAACAAAGAACAATATATAACAAGAGTACATTCGTTTAATAAAAGTAAAAAATAGTTGGTTCTCAGGAAACCAACCCTAAAAACAACCACTTTGACTAGATCCAACTACCTACGACATTTAGTCCGCTAGACCTCACATGATGATCATATTTCTGGAGAGTCAAGGCATTTTTCAAGGGGTCCATCAGGTTGTCTTCTGTGGAAATATTTCTCAATGCAACTTCACCACTTTGAGAAAAATCCCTTAAGAGACTATACTTCCTAAGTATGTTCTTTTTCTATTGAAGTGACATTGGCTCCTTTGCAAGTGCCACCTCTGCAGTATTATCACAATAGAACATGATATGATCTTTACTACTCGGTACTACATCAAGATCTTGGACGAAGCTTCACATCCATTCTACTTATTTAGCTACCTCGGAAGCTGTGATATACTCAAACTCTACCGTAGAATCTTCCACCGCACATTGTTATGCACACTTCTAGATCACTGCACCTCCATTGAAACTTAACATGTATCCAGTATACGACTTCATGTCATATTGATCAGTCTGAAAACTAGCTTCTACATGTCCTCTGATGACTAGTTCCTCGTCTCCTCCATAATCCAGGAACATATCCTTAGTACACCTCAAATACTTAAGGATAGTCTTGTCTGCCATCCAATGGAGGTCTCCAGGATCAGCTTGATATTTGCCTACCGCACTTAATGCGTTTACAACATCTATCCTCGTACATAGCATAACATACATGACTAACCCAATCACAGATGTGTAAGGGATCCTTTCAATTCTCTTTCTTTCCTCATGTGTATGAGGAAAAATTTTCTTAGAAAGATGAATGTCATGTGACATTGGAAACAGTCCCCTCTTGGATAGTTCCATACGGAATCTCATAAGTATCTTGGCAATTTTTTTACTTTGACTCAGGCCCAACATTCTCTGGGATCTATCACGATGGATCTCAATCCCAATAATATATGTTGCCTCTCCCAAGTATTTCATGGAGAAGAATTTATGAAACCATGCCTTAACTGACTGTAAGATAGGTACATCGTTTCAAATTAGAAATATGTCATCAACATATACAATTAGGAAAACGACTGCACTTCCACTAAACCTTTTTGTAGACACAAGGTGCACATTCATTCTTAACAAAACCAAATTCCATTACAGCTTCATCAAAACGAATGTTCCATGACCTTGATGCTTCCTTTAATTCATAAATGATTTTTTTTCAACTTTCATACCTATTTGGCATCTTTTGGAGTCACAAACACTTCAGGTTGTGTCATGTAGACATCTTATTGAAGGTTCCCATTAAGGAATGATGTTTTGACATCCATTTGACAAATTTCATAGTCATGGTAAGAGGTAATGACCAATAGAATTATGATGGATTTTAGCATCGCAACCGGTGAAAAGGATTCATCATAGTCAATTCCTTGACACTTTCTAAAACCTTTTGCAACCAGTCGTTCCTTATAGGTTCTGAATTGCCCCTCCATGTCTAGTTTCTTCTTGAATACCCATTTATTACCAAAAGGCATTACATCAACTCGAGGATCTACCAAAATCCAGACTTGGTTTTGGTACATGGAATCCATTTCAGAATTCATGGATTCTTGCACTTGGAAATGTTTGTGCCTTCAAATACTACCTTGTAGGTAAGAGGATCATCATTGTCATCCAATAATGAGTCACCATCCTTGGTGACAAGAAAACCATATCGTTTGGGTTCTCTCACCTCTCTAATGCTCCTACGCAGTTCTTGTATCTCTGGAATGGATTGTTCTTCCACAGGGCTTTGTGGAATCTTCTCTTGTACCAACTCATGTGTATCATGAGCCTCGACTTCATCAAAGTCTATCTCGCTCCCGCTATCTCTTTTTTAGTTGTGCTCCCTCTCAAGAAATATGGTGTGCCTTTCCACTGTAACATTTTTGTATGAGGGGTTGTATAGGTAATATCCCCTTGTTTCTTTGGGATATCCTATAAAGAAACACTTTGTTCCTCGGTGTGCAAGTTTTTTACCTGAAGAGGGCTTAACAAATGCTTCGCTACCCCACACTTGTAAATTCGATAAAATGACTTTGCGTCCACTCCATAACTCATATGGAATACCATTTGTCGATTTAGTTGGTACGTAGTTTATTATCTGTGCTGATGTTTGTAAATCATATCCCCAAAAGGAAAATGGAAGACTCACATGACTCATCATTGATCTCACCATGTCCAATAGTGTGTGGTTCCTCATTTCATTTACATCATTCCACTGAGGTGTGTAAGGAAGAGTGAGTTGAGATAGAATCCCAACCTCCCGTAAGAAATAAATGAAGTCCTGATTAAGATATTCTCCTCCTATGTCTGAGAATAGTTACTTAATCATCTTACCAAGAGGGTTCTCAACTTTATTATTGTATTCTTTGAACCGATCAAAAGAATATGACTTATACCTCATTAAGTAGATATATCCATCTCTACAAAAATCATCAGTAAAATTTATGATGTATGAGAACCCACCCCTTACATCAACTAGAAATGGTCCACACACATTTGTGTGAACATATTCTAGAAGCTCTATAGCTCTTTCAACTTTCCCACTTTATGGGGATTTAGTTATTTTGCTTTGTAGACATGCATGACATACAACAAGTGGTTTTAGTTTGAAAGAATCTAAATACCCATCTTGATGTAATTTTTTCAAACGTTTCTCATTGAAATGACCTAGCCGGTGATGCCAAATTTGGTTGTGGTATGAGTCATGTAAATTTACATTGTCATTGATCGCCATTACATGGTTTGTGTAGTCTAACACATAAAGACCATTATATAAATGTGCCCTACTAAAACAAATTCTATCTCTATAAAAGTAGCATCATCCACTTGAAAACATGAAGATGAATCCATAAGTATCTAATATGGATACTATAATAATGTTTTCGGTTACATAAGGCACATAATGAAAACCTATTAACACCAAGATCATTCCAGTTGGCAATGTGAGGTGGTAGTCCTCGATAGCTACAACAACAAGTCTGGCTCCGTTGGCTACTCGTAGATCTACCTCCCCTCGATCAGTCTTCTTGAATCTTCTTGGTTTCTATATTTTGATACATATGTGATCACCAAAAGCTATATCTAGTACCCAATTTGCAGAAATATATAGTTTGAATTCGATTGCAAATGCACCTGAAGCTTCCCCTTGCTTCCATGGCTGGGTGCAGTTTTTCTTCCGGTGGTCCTTCTTGCCACATGCGAAAAAAACAGCATCTTGTTCCCTTTCCTCCCCCATTGATCTTCCTTTTCATGGAAGGCCTTGAAGAAGCTTTGGGATTAAAGCTCTTCATCATCCCTTTCCTTTTATTCACCTTAAGGAAAGAAGGTTTTTAACGCTTAATGTCATTATCCACATGGAGAATGAGGATAAGAATATCAAATAGAGACTTCTCAATATTGTTCATGTTGAATTTCACAACAATGTTTGAGATGATCTAGGTCAGTGATGCAAGAATGTGATCGGTACCTAGTTTTTTAGGGAGTATAATCACTAGAACCTACAAGCACTCAATGTTTCCAATGAGCTTGACTACATGATTCCCAGTTGGGGAACCCTCTCCATGCTTTCGTTGAAATTGAGCCTTGAATATCTCAAACCTTTATTGTCTTTCTCTCTTCTGGTATAGACCACGGAGGTGCCCGAGCATGCTGTAGGCATCAATGTCTTCATGAGACTTGATGACCACACTATCCATTGATGACAACATCAAACATTGAACGTTGAGTGCATAAATCAAATTTCGATTTTAGAACTAGATATCTTCATCACTAGATCCATGGGAAGGAGTTTCAGGAAGTGAGGACTGAAGCACGTAAAACATTCGTTCATGGAATAGGATAACCCGAAGGCACGTAAACCATTCCTGAATGTTACTGTCGTTGAGGATATTGTCTTTATCCATAATTGATCACAGAGAAAATTAGGTTGACATGTTTTTCATATGGATTCTACAAATTAAAAGAGCAGATTTATCAGTACATTCTTGATTACAATATTATGAGAAATAATAAATGAATTTATTAATTCTCCCGTTATTTTTTCAAGTCCAAATGGCCCTCACCATTGAACTCGGAATGTCCAGATTCTTTGACATTCTAGTGTAAGGGATCCATATTACCCTTCCCATAACCCCAACAAGGGTTGGTCAACCTATTTGAAGGTATTTAGGTAGGCAGGTCCTTCCCAACTGTGAGATTACAGTTCCTTGATCTGTTGAGTGGACTCCCCAATCCTGAAATCCCGACTTGGATTTTCTCAACTCCTGCCTCCAATATTACATCATGTATAGCAAGGGATACTCCTCTTGATGTAATATGGTTAAGTCAACCTGAAACCTTTCATAAGGGCTTCCTTTATAAAACTAAGTATCCCAACAACAGTTGGTCAAACACATAGTTTTATTGAGTCGTGCCCTTAATCAAGTAACGAATGGCTTGGTCTGAATTAATATGTTATTTGAGGGATTTTATTCTTTATGAGTAGTTATGCATTATCACATGCTTGTTAATATTTAGTGATTCTTTCTTAAGTGATTAACCATGTTCTGATAATGTTTATGCATAGTCTATTTTTATTTTATTCCATCTTTGCATTCTTGTTTATTAATTATGTGATCGCGAAAACACATACATAATAAATAAACCATGCAATCAGACAGAATTAAAATAATATAGCATGATCATGATATTTTATTGGTTAGCTTTTCTAGAAGTTTTCATAAGCTAACCCTGACCTTGGGAAAACACCTTGAACCTGATGGTTCGTGTTTTGCAGCTCCCACATGTCCACCTTTGTATCTTCTTGGGTTGGTTTTGCCTCAGTTTTGGATTTTGAACTGTCTCCTGTAGCTTGGTAGATCCTCTATTACATGGGGTTTAAATTGAAGAAACGATGGGCACATAGGCCCTACATTTTATTGGAATAAGGCTCGCAGGGCAATGAATTTAAATGAAACAAATTTAAATAAAACCATACACACATACAAAGGTTCTTTGGTCTAGCTCATGATCATCCATAGAATGCAACGTCATTTACACATATTTAGAATTCAAATTCTTTTAATCATTCTATTTTTCATGATTAGTCGCGTTTGATTTCAATTAATTATGATTTATAATTAATAAATTGTTTATCTTAAATTACTTTCTGAATTTTCTTGAGATTATTCTCATCCATATTCATTATACAGGTCTTTGTACTTTTGGAGGAATCCAGGTGAAATTTCTGTAAAGTACACGACATGTAGTATATAGTACATGTCGTGTATTTCTTTTCACCTTTTATGAAAAGTAAACACCGGGGGCTCTAGCGTGTTTTCTATACTTTGGAAATTTTGGATTACATGGCGTGTAGATAAATCATATATGGAATGTACTTCATTGTTACATGGTTACCGGCCTGGAAATCCCGTGTACATGGTACGCAGCTTCTCCTTTGTACACGGTTTCACATGGGCTGCATCGGACTACACGGCGTGTTTCTCCAACATACACGTCGTGTATTCCAGTTCCCATGTGCAATTTAATTCTGGTCAACATGGGGTGTTAAATGCTTAGGTGTAATCAATTCACACGATGTGGTTTGGCGGACCAATCCAGTTCGTTGATCCTAAGTACACGACATGTAGTTTTCATTACACGTTCTGTATTTCTGTGTTGTACAGACCGAAAGAGAAGCTCCTCTATATGAGTTTCTCGTTTTTATTTTAATCAAAAATTAAAATAAAATTTGTTGTTTCTATGATATGAATCGAGAAACAAAGGAGGAAGAACAGTTCCCTTTTATTCAGATTTATAGAACGATTTATTTCGAATTGAATCAAATATAAATGCGTAAATTATCAACGAAAATTAAATAACTATAATCAATATTGTATCCTTCCTTTGATACCAATTTATGGTTCCTGGCTCAGCGGAAGCGCGTGGGTGGATGTTCCCACTTTCCTTTTTTTCATTAACAATGATCAACCCGGGAACAATACGACGATAAAAGCCTGTCTCCACGGATCGAATCATAGAAATGGACCATGAAAAAGAATTTCCTAGAACCAAAAAGTAGGATCGTTACGGGTTGATTGTAATTAATTTAATCAATTTAAAAGAAATACCTTTTGGGTGTTCTTTCTTCATTGATGTTCTTGATCAAGTTCCGATGTGATTCTTCATTGCGTCATAGAAGCAAAGTGTATACTTCCTCTAGCGGGGATTCACATGTGTACCTTGTATCTCTGGACGTTGCCAAATGAGTCTCCGGGTGCTAGCATGGATAGACCATTGCTTGGGTTGTCCAACATAGATCATATTGATCAGATGTAATATGATCTCTCTCTGTCTTGAGAGCGTTCTTGGAGAAAGCTTTTCTTTTGGCCTTGAAATAATTCACCAGAGCTGTTATGCACAATTATTCTCTTATGTGTAAGGAAAAGAGATGGGGTTGTGAGGATATTTATAATCAGGTTTGAGGTTGTAGAGTTATGACAATAAATAAACATGTTATTCATTTAATTTATTTCATTAACTCCATTTTTAAAAGCCCATGTCGTGTCATTAATTCCTTGACAGGATCCCACACTGATTATAATAAATATCATTTAATGAAACGATATTTTCTCAAAATCCCGATTGGAAAAACTGCACGGCGTGTATTAATAAATACACAGTGTGTACTTGTTTTTCATTGAAAACTACACGGCGTGTACATTCAATGTACACAGCATGTATATCTTGTTTTCATTTATTCATTTCCATTCCAAAATGAAAACTACATGGCGTGTACATTTAATAATACAGGACATGTACTTGTTTTCAAAATCAAACTACACAGCATGTTATCATTGATACACGGAGTGTAATTGTTTTATTTTATTCTTCCTCCAACATTAAAACGATTTAGGCTTCCTTGAATAATTATTAAACCACGTATGGGAATAATCATTATTCTACATGAGATACTTGAATACACTTATTGTGTGAACCTCTAGGACTCTTTCTCATTTTCATTAGGCGAGCTTTCCTAAAGTCCAAGATTATTTTCTAGCAACATGTCAAGGCACCCAAGAGAAATAAATTGGCGCCGCATTGACGTATCACAACATACAAATGCTTACTCTGTAATTTGATCCCTTTGTATCGATATCTCATCAAGAAGGTTTCATGGAAGTGTCATAAACCTATATTCTTGATCCGTCGTTCTTTGAATACCTGAAATAAAATCGTCATTTACACCATGGCCATGGAATTTAATGGGATAGTTCTATTTCAATCAAAGTGCCGAGATATCAACTTCTATAAATGTAAGGGACAAATACTTCCTAGACTTATCCATTACAAACATGTCACTCGTGATGCAACCAACATACCCTACTTCCCCCCAACTGTCTGCATGACGATTTTCATCAGTATATCTAAGTGTACGAGTCATGACATGAGTTAATGATAATATTTCAGTATATGGAACATTACACATGCTCGTAGATAGCAACATCTAATGACACCAAGACATGCAGAATTGATACTGGTGGGTCTGTTCTCATAATCTCCCATCTTGGAGATTACCCAGTGCGAACTCCATGAGAGAGATTCTCATCTTCTTACGAGTACTCGCACACGACGGTCTCTATACTATGTATCCTATCATAGTATTTCATCCAACATTAGAACTTTATTTAAGAATATTGTTATATAATTTCAAGGTTCTCATTATATCAGGGATCTTCCATGACATTATTAATGCAAAAAATATTCCAGGACATTATTATGTTATAGCTATGCAGAACAATGAACAATAAAAATTAAGAGTACAATCATGTAATCAAAGTAATAAATAGTTGGTTCTCAGGACACCAACCCTTACAAACATTCTATATAAAAAAATAAGACTTGTTCTATTTTAAAATAAAATATGTTAAAAATGGGAAAAGAATTCATTTTTTTACTATTTATAGTTATCGTGGTGGAGAAATTGAAATTTAGTATTTTAAAACTTTTTTTATGAAAAACAAGTTAGTATACAAAAATTCACATCTTTTGTAACCAGTCCAAAAATTGTATTCTTGAATAGAGAAATAGTGCTCATCAAAAAATTAATATAACCACCTTTACTTAAATCCAAATTTCAAAAAATCATTGTGATGAAGTTATTAGTATAACTTACTATAATATAAATGAATTTATTTATAAAAAACATTAATAAAAAACTATGATTATTGAATTGGAATAAATCCAAATTATTCATGATTCTTGTTTTACGAATGAAAATTATTTATTTAGAATAATAAATATATTTTATTAAAATTTCTTTAAAATTATAACGGCGTAATATTTATTGGTCATTATACAAAATGTAAATCTTGTAATTATTACTATAAATATAAAATTACTTTTGAGAAGATATTTCGTGTGAAATTTGATGAAATCTATCCTTTTTTATGAATCCAAAAACCACCTCTTTAAATGAAATTTATTATTCAAAATTTATCCACATGTTAAAAAATTATTCAAAAGAGATAAAAAAAGAAACATTATCTAAATTTATACCTCTTCTTGAATATCAAAATGTTTTTGAAGTACAAATTTTTACAAAACTATGAAATCAAAAATTACATAGGAATCATTCCACTAATAATATCATTTTTCATATATGTCAACCAATAAAACTACATGTTATATAAAAATTGAATGTGAAATTTATGTATTCTAATAAAAATTCCAACCTAAAACTTCTGAATATGCTTTAGTTAATGATGATTAGTCAGAGGAAATGTAGGATTAACTCAATTAATATATTGAAATAAGTAAATACTTCATTATAAGGGTTATAATCTACATTAGGGAATAGACTATGAAGGAAATTTAACTCCAATTGATATAGTTGTATCTATTTGTATTCTTCTATCCTATTCGGCAATCTAAAATTTCACTCTTTATCAAATGGATGTGAAGCATTCCATTAATAAATTTTGTGTATTGGAGGAAGTTTATATATAACAACCATCAAATTATGAAAATAAATAATACATGAATAATATTTTTAAACTTAGGATGTCCCTCTATGGACATAAACAGGCCCCAAGAGGCTAATATTATTGACTTTAATGATTTTTATTAGAATCTAGTGTTAATGGATCTTTGGATGTAATACATTTTAATAAAAAAAAATAAACCATAATTGATAAAATTTTAGTAGATTTCATTATATTTTTATTAAAAACCACTTTTATTTTCCTCTTCAAATCTTAGGAAATCAATGATTGAAATGAGCATGATTGGTGGACTTATATTTTTCTCGTGTTTTTCAAATTTCTCAAAAAATCATTTGGAACATTTATATAACAATAAAAGTATATAAAACCTCTTCTTTAGTATTTTAAATATGATATACTTAAAACTAATAATACACCTATGAAAACCTCAAAATCATTAGATCATGATGAATCTAGGATAATAGTTTGTCTTAATATATTTTGAGGAATGATGAGTGTATTGTTATTAATTTTTACTAGTTATCGTATCATTATGTTTTATGTATACTTTTGTGTGACATTAAAAGGTAATAAAAAAGGCCCCATATAAATCTTGTAAAATGAAATTATCATTACCTTTATAGAACAATAGATCTTGAATTATTTTTTTCTTTTGTAAATAATTTGGATCTATATATTTTTTCGATGCTAACTTTAGAGGATGAAAAATGGATGTAAAAAGTACATATGGAAATATCATTTAATTTAAGACTCTTTATTATCATGGTCTTGTAAGAAATTAAAGTCATTATAAAATTTCACTATTGTATATGATTATGTAGTAGCTATAATTTAATATGTCTAGGTGATGTGGATGCAACAAAAACTCAATTACTTTAGAATTAGTTTTTATAAAATATCTATTTTTTGTGATAAAAAAAGTGAAATATAATTCCCTAAAAACATTAAAAAAATAATTAACTAATAACATAGATATAATACACTATATCTTTTAAAACAAAACATAAAAAAGAATATGGAATTTTACAATTTATTGGAACATAAGAACAACTTGTTGATATTTTTACAAACCAATCAATAATGATAGAATTTAATATATCAAACATAATCATGGAATGATCAAAATAAAATGATCATTTATTTAATTCATATATAACTATATTCTTATAATAAAAAATTCCAGGAAAATGGGAGAATAATTTTTCAAATGTTTTTAATGTTTTATCTCATGTTTTCTAAAAAACATTCATAGAATAATTTTCTGAGAAATTTTCCATAATATATTTTCTTATAAATTTTACAAATTTGATTTTTGAAAACATATTATATTTATTCAGTTGAAAATTGACTAAAATAAAATTATATATAGATGTTAATTTTTGTTTTTAGTAGAAAAATAATTTTATATTATCAAAAAAAACTTTTAATAAAAATTTATAATATTTTTCTCAATGGGGTAAATTTTAAATATTTTATTGTAAATTATTCTATCTGTTTTAAAAATTCTTATATTTTTTTGCTTTTTTTTAACAAATTAGTCATTATTTTTTAGAAACATTTTGGTTTGTTAAGAAAAAATACTTTACCAACAAAATTTTTATCCAAATTTTTAATACCTAAAGTGTTCAATTATTTTTTCAACATATGAGAAACTTTTTCTATCATTGAAATTTATAAATGTTTTATTCTATGATGATGGATTTGTGGAAGTTTTATCTTCTCTCATAGGGGTATATATAATGAATAAGCGAGTAACCACACCATCAGCACCAATTAATTTTATTGGAGTCCTCTCTTCATCCTTCCATTATTTCATCCGAAACATTTCATGTTTACCAAATAAATTTCAAATTATTCATCTCAGGATATTTGGAATCATCAGGTGATTTTTCTAAAAAATTGTTATCACTGATGGTTTGACATAGGGAAACTGGTTTAATTTTATTTAATGATCATCAAAATAAATTTTCAATGTTAGGAATATCTATAAATTTCTAAATATCATTTTTATTTTTTCATTTAACAATCTATTATAGAATTCTATATATGTGTTTAATTTAGTGAAATTAATGGTTTAATTAATGTTTCATTCACCCCTTTTATAAAATAATATTACCTCAATATCAGGAAAGTGTATAAACTCATTTAATTCCCACATGAATGAAAAGAAAACATTATCACACTACAAAACCATGATAAATCGTACTATTTTAGAAAATAAAAGTTTCAATCCTCAATATTTTTTTCATATAAAAAGTAACGATTGTTTCACACACATCTCTAAATGAAATAATAGTTTCTTTATAGAATCAATATATTCTAATTCCCAAAACAGAATATTGGGACTCTCTAAAATCGAATGATATTTATGAAATATATTATATACAAAACATGGAAATGTTTCAAATTGATAATATTATTTTCATTAATGTCCAGGAAATAAATGTTGGGTTGTTGTAATTGAAAAACCTTATTTACCCGAAATCTATCTACACAGTTTTCATAAACTTTATTCAGGAACAAATGGAAAAAAATGGAAAAGTTCATATAAGTAAATATCATTGATATATTGGAGGATATAAAATTAACCAGATGAAGCTAGAGTTTGTTCCTTCTGTAAAATTATTTATTGATGAAGTACAAAAATATTTTTCTATTAGTGAAGTCAAAAAACATAAATAAAATGTTTTTCAAAAGGGGAATTGTAGTTAAAAATATCATTCAATACTAGTGAATAATGAAGAAACAATTTCTAACAAATCTTTTTCAACATTACCTAAAAGGAAGGGTGAAAGGATCGATGAAGGTCTATTTCTTGGTCTCAAAAAATAAGACCTTTTGGTTATTAAGAGGAAAACATATTAGAAACATAGATAAGAAGAAAATAAAAAAGTGGTTAAAAAGAAAGTTGATGAAATGAAAATTTTATTATATAATTATTAAAGTATAATGAAAATATCCATTAAATTTTTGAAGCTATGATAAATAGAAAAGTTTCATTGCTTGATCATCATATGTATATTCAAGTGAATTAACCTCTATCTATTTTATCAGGAAAACCGCTTCTCATATTTTGGTTAAAACTATATAAATTAAAAAAGAAAAAACTAATTTTTTTAAAGATATTATTTATTTTTAAAACTAAATATTATAATTTTATTTTAAATCCATATAAGAGATAGTTGATAAAGAAACATATTCTTGCTAAAGAGTGGAAGAAAGGTGTGGATTTGTAATAATTTTCACTAGAAACATTAACATCTTTATCCTTTTAGTTACAAATATATATTTATCACTATGTTTTATATTATAAATAATACTTTGAGGAAGAAGATCAATAATCTCAAAAAAATTCATTGGATAATTTAATTTCCAATGAGGAATTTGATGATATTAATTTTTCCCAAAATCACCATGTTGGAAAAAAATATAAGGCCCTTCCAAAATTACACCACCTGTAGTTCTAGATTTATATTATTCCTTTAATTATATCACAACCCAAATTATTATAATAATAGATATCTTGGTGAATTATTTCAATTATTTGATAAATAGGATTGATGGTATCATGTAAATCTTAACGAACATTGATTCATAGTGAATGCATATTTAGAGAAATGTTGATCTGTTTAAAAAAAATTGGTTCCATGAAACACAATTTTAAAATAGATAATAATAAAAAATGAACAGTGAAATGAATTAAAAGGAAAATCATATAAGTAATTAAAAAATATGAATAATTATAATAAGTGGATAAATCCTGTAGAAAGGGATCTCATGTAATTTAATGTAATAGATTATGAAATAAAAAACTCTATAAAAATATTTGAAATATTTGAGAAAAATAAACTCTTATTTGTGTAATGGATCAAGGTTAGTTGATAATATACTGACCCTTACTGTTGAAAAAGATAAATATATCATTCAAGAAAAGATAAGATTTTTCCAATAAAATAATTTAGATAGAAGTTATGGATGAAGATGTAGAGAAGTAAAAGTAATTTTTAGCTGAATCATGAAAGAATGAAATAGTTGATCAGAAGAATAAATAAGATTTAATGAAAATGATTGAAATTACCTATAATAATTCAATGAATAATAGGGTTTTCTTTAAAATAATGATATTTTTTTAATAAACCAAAATAAAATATTTTAGATTTATATTCCAAATAGATTTCCTTCCAATAAATGTTGATAAATTTTTTCCCAATACATTGGGATCAATTTAATTTTTATATTTTCTTTCATAATGTTTATTTAAATAATAATTAATTATATTATAAATTTTCTATAATATTTCATGTTATAAATTGTACCTCTAATAAATCATTCAGAAAACACTATGGTGGAAAAAGTTAAAAATTATAAATATTTCGGTGGAATGTTTGTAAATTTTTTCTGGAAATGGATCTATTGGAAATTGTGGAAGAAAGAAATAAAAAAATTATATATCATTAGTGGAATATATTTAATTATGGATTTTATGATTTTTTATTGTCATTAAATTTTTATTCTTTCCATCAAATTGGTATTTATTACAAGAAATAATTATTTCAACCCATTTTAAACATACTTATGAAAATGATAATAAACATCCATAAAATTTTATATATTTATTACTCTTAAAAATACAATCTTATCAAGAGGTTTTTCAATGAATGTATTTCGTTTTACCAAATACATAATAACATTTCCAACAAAAGTAACATTATTAAAATTTTAGGGAAGGAGGATATCAGATGGAACTTACATAACAGAGAGACATATAATTTTACAATGGATATACATATAAAAGGTTCCCAATATGAAGGATTATAAATTTTAATATAATAATTATATCAATGTATGACTGGGATATGTTCTACCAAGTCTACCAAATAGACATTATCAAATGGAGGTAGAAATTTATTCCAAATAAAGATCCTTCAAAAATTATTGGATTAAAAAATTCCTACCATCAACTATAAAACAATTATAATTCTATTGGATAGATCCTTTATGAAACTTAATTTTGTATATCAAGAAAACTATCATACATTGATGTTCTTAGGAAACATTCCATGTGGATAATAATTTTATCTGATGTCATTGAAACAGTTCCTGTTATATCCAGAATATGACCATTATTAAAATGACTATTAATAGAGTTTTATGATCATGAAAAATATCGTTTCGAGTAAAAACTATTAATATTGAGCATAATAGACAATCATATGTTGTGGTGAAGATTTTATGTTGTCTTTTTAGTTGAGTGTTCTACATTTTTTCATTTACAAATTATTTCTCCTATGAAATCTATTGTCAGGTTTACTTTTGCAAATGGATTAATAAGTATTGTTTTTAAACATATACAATTTATATGGTTTGACCAACAGATTCAAATGTTATGGAAAATAGAGGATATCACAATAATATTATTAGTGGTTTCCAAGGCTATGAAGATTGAGGTATTGTAAGATATTTGTATCAAGGGATTTCGTAGTGTAAGAATGATAGAACATTATGGTCAGGTTAATAAAGTTGATCCCCAAAGTATGTTTTATGAATTAACTAACACTTATAGTTATTTTTTGTATACGTTCATATATAATTTTTTATAACAATTTTTTAAGTACATTATCTATGTTCATTTATTTATTTAATTTAGATGTTCTTATTTTTCTAATCATTTCTGAAAAAAAATATCATGTTTTTTTATAAAAATTCCATATATGATTATAATGTCATTGGAATAAATATTCATTTGAAAACAAATATTAATATGTTAAAAATATTTAATTTTTTTTGTAAATAATAATTGGACATTTCTATTGCTGAAAAAATTATACCCTATTGATCCTATATAAACATTAATGATATTTATCCACTATTCTTGACAGTTGAAAATAGGATTTCTCTGTATAAATTTCCACTGAATGAGACATTAAATTAGAATATCCACTATCCATGATAGGTTATATGTTCATACATGGGATAAACATTATCACATCCATGGGAAACATATGGGGACCACATTTATCTCTTGCAAACAATGTAATTTTCATTGGTATGGAATTTATGTTATTTATTTGTTCTTGAATTTTCACCCCACTTTCTTCATACCTTTGATGTATGTGTGTAGAGTGAATTTTATTACATGATAAAATCTTTCAATAATTTGTTTATAAATTACATGATTTTGTTTAATAGAAAATACCCAATGTTTTCCCTATACAGATTGGTATATCATTACTCTTCTGTATTTTTACTAGATTGGCAGAATGACAATATTATATTTACTATAAATATTGGTAAAATAATCATATTCAATTTTTATAAACTATTATGAGATCATACTACACATTGAGTATACAATATTCATAGAAATATAATTTTATTCCATATATAACGAATTGTATCTCCAACCTAGCATTTAGATGTTAAAATAATTCAAGAAGTGTTTTTATTCTAATGTCATCTCCAACACACTCTTACAATAGGGGAAGGAGGATGATGGGAAATAATAAGGGAGGTAAAATCTAGGGGAAGAAGTTATAAGAGAATAATAAACTAATCATTATCTAGACTGGGCCAATTGACAACCATTTTTGGGTTCCAACCCCATATGTGAACAATGTAAAAGAGAATCACAGTGCATTTTTAAAATGTTGATACCTACATAATATTTTGATGATGAAATATTTATCCTTTTCTTCTTGATTATGTCAAGATGCATATTTTTTTATAGTGTCCAAGTCCTGTGGGGAGTTATTTTATTGATTTTTAAAAAATTTATAAATAGGGTTGGGAAAAATATTGAGAGACACTTTTTTTATATTCAGATAAGAATGTGAGAAAATAAAAATTATAGATTAATTTCTATTTCATGTGTATAATATCACCATTTGGTTGTTCATTGATCTATTTTCACTCCATTTTATGAACCTGGAGATGGATATACAAGATGAAGTGTTATGCCTGAAGCATTTTTAAAGAATCAAAGGTCTACATGTAATTCCTCAAACCTATAATTTTTTACTAAACCTAATAGGTAATAATGTTATATACAATAAATCATACTTTGACCCCAAACAATAATATCCAAAATTCTACAAAATCTATTCCATCCTTAAGAATCATACAAAAAACATCTCTATAATTTCACAGTCAAAAAAATTATATTGATGGTCCCTAAATATCAAATATCAATATAACATCATATTTTCCCCCAAAAAAAATGCAGATATTTTTTTCACAAACCAAATATTTGAATACCTTCAAATACTTTAAACATAAATGAAAAAATCCATGCTTCTAATATAAAATATTTGGTATATTTCATAAATCCAATGATATATTAATCCCAAAAATGATAACATAAACCATAATGTCACAAATCAATATTATTAAAAATAATACAATAACATAAATATTTTTTTCACTATTATATCAACATCAATCATATAATAATGTTTATCTTCTCACATTAATTAATTTTTAAAAGATCATCATGGAACTAAAACAATTTTAATATTCATTGGTACCATTCAATATAATATATCAAATACGTAAATAATATATAATGTAGTACAATCCTTATATATCTCATGATTATTATAAAAATAATATCATTGATAAAATAATTTTACAACGTAATTCTTGTATCCAAAAAATCACATTAATCATTCTACTATGACTGTGGTAACATCATAATCTTGACTTTGATCCCTTTTCATCTTTAGAGATATATATTATTTATAGTGGGGGAATTCATTTTCATTTTTCCCCATTTAGTTATATTTAAATAAATGGACATGTTCAAATTCTTTATTTCCATTGAAATCACAAAAATGGTAGAATTTCTCTCATCATTTACTAAAAAATCGCATTCCTTTCAATAAAGTACTGGTGTGTTTCTTTGCACAGTTATCACATGTATAAAATTCATTCTTTATGTTATTCCATATTTCCGTTTTTTCCATCCTCTTACTCTCTTTTCTACCTTAATAACCATTGTAATTAATGAATTATGTTTCCACCTTCATATCATAAGATATAATATCTTCGTATTATAACAATCATTGTCATAGTAGTTCCCTTTATAGAATTAATTTATTCCTATGAATGAAATGGTCAATATTAATCTTCGGATTTTTTATATATTTCATAGCATGTCTAGATATCCTATTAATTTTATCATCATACTAAGAAACATTTTCCACATCCTTTTGTATTAGACTCAGGTATTATCTCTTTATATCTTCTCATTTTTCAAATTAGAACTATTTTCCCATGAAATGTTTTTTAAAATCATTACATTCCATGATTTCCATTTCTTCTATAGAATTAGTGTTTTTAATGAATGATCACCATTTATCTTTTTCCCCTAATAGATGATAAACTATCATGATAAAAGTTCCCCTTTCATTAATTCCCAAAGTGATAAATATTTTCTCTATGTAACTTATCAATTTCTTAGCTATAAATGGATTTGTAGTCCCATTTAATAATAGAATTTATTGTATCAATAAGAGGTTTAACATAGACACTCCACATTTTGGATTTAGCTTATTCATAAAGGTAAGTTTATTTCTAATAACATTTATCAATTTTCTTTGTAATGTTATATGATTATCACCTCTAGTTGCAGCTATAACTCCAACATCATTTTATTGTATAAAAGGGTAATTGCTAAACGAATTACATGCATTGATAAAATTTCCATTCACACTACTAAGGTTAATTTATAAACAATGGAATACACTATATTAGGTCATTCTATTATAAAATATAATGTATAATCTCAAAAATATTGAACCACATAACATAAATTTGAAATTTAGGTATATATAATTCATAAAACAATGTTCAGTTTATTTGTATATATTTAAAAATTAATTCATATAGTTTCAATATATAATCTATATTTTCCTAAGTCCTGTTCAATATGTTTCTTCTAATCTTTCCTTGATAAACTGTAATAACCTTCACCCTTTTTTAAACAAGTTACAGGTTACATTATTACATTGGCATATTATGCAAGGAATCACATCCCGAAGGGCCAATTTAGTATTTTTTTTTAAATTATATATATATATATATATATGAAATATACCATATAGATGAAATTATAAAATACAACATAATGGTTCTTTTTTTATTCTTCTAGATTATACATGAAGGTAAATCCTAAAATACATCTTGGTATCCTAAGGAAAATAAAATCTATGAAATGTGTGAGCTTAGATTCATAGTAAGGGTAATCGTACATAATAATATATAATGAAAAAATAATCCAAAACCTTAATTAATGTTTAATAACTAAAAAGAAATCCATTTAAAAATAATGTTGAGCATAATAAGGCATGATTAATTTATAATCAAATAATTTCATTTTTATAATATCATTGGAATAAATCTTAATCCTGGGTATTATACTAATCGACTAATCCCTTGTAATAACAGTAAGAAACCATATAATTAGGCAATTCATAATGTAAAACATCATAAACATACCATTAAGGCTTTGTCAAAGACACCATAATCAAACATGTAATATATCATCCAATAACAAAACAATTTTGTCTCATGAGACCTATTAATGTATCTAGGGGATATAGTGGTCCTAGACCACCACTTACAATGTCCAATTAATTCCTTATACAAATGGTTTGAAACATAAAAATAATGAAATTTCTTATCGAAATACCTAATATCAAAATGTAAATTCTTTCCCCAATTAATAACTATATATCATCTTGAGTAATATGTTGAAAGATATCATAATTCAACATCCATAGTCAAAAGGATCATAAAACATTTTAAAAAATATGTTACATGGTTTCATACATGATAAAACTCAATGAGTCATTGGATTCAACAAACCATGCTGAAATATATGAAAATACTCTAATAAAATCATTGAAAATTCTTGAGAGAAATATATTTTTTAATTTGAAACTATTCCCTATAAAATCTATACTATTATGTTAAAAAATTATTTAAAAATTCCCTCATAAAAATATAATGGATTAATCAATACATTAAGTCATCATGAAAGAATAAAATATTTTTTTCTTCAATATATGTTAAAAAAATCCCTTATGTATATTTTTATCAGAAAAATCACAAAGGGACTTGATTAGAAAATGAAAAAACAATTTTTTTTCTAACCATTATATAAAAATTAGATCATGTGTAATAATAACATTAAATATTCATTTTAAACAAATATATAACCCATGGATAGTTGAGATAAATATTCCCTAGTAGAGACTTAAACAGAATCATCCCAAATAATTATGATATTGAGAAATAAACCCTTACCTTAAACACTACTTTAGTTGAATGTGATTCCAAATAATGAATAATGGTGAAAATAATTTTATTAATTAATACTAGAACCCTATATTTATTTATGATATCATATATCATCCTATTGAATCATCTTATCACCCTTTGGTTAATAAAATTTCGTTATTACCCTTGTTTCAGGTGTTAACTACATCATTTTCCTATGTATGTTTGGTTTTGTATGTCATGATTATTTTTAATATAATATAGTTATTTCATATCCAAAATTATATTATGTTCCTAGATATCATATGTTTTTAATTATATACATTTTAAAAATTATTCTTTAATGGTTAACATGGTAGATGATTCACATCACATCGTGGAGACGTTAGGCCATGCATACGCACAAGTGGTGTTATCATTTCTAAATGGTTGAAAAGGTAAAAAGAGGATGTTATAATAAATTTAAATAATTGATATCATTTCATAATTTTCATATCTATTGATTATTTATATTATGTTGACCTTCCATGTAATGTGGTCATGGAAAATGGATTAAACTGCTACATAGAAATCGTAAGTGGTACGTACACTCTTTTGAGGATTTTTATCATAATATAGATAGAAGTTAGAATACGGTGGTTAAATTATCATAATAACATATAAGTATATATAAGATAATGAATTAATTATTTTAGTATATAAACAACACATTAATATGATGTATAAAAAGAAATCAATTTGAATGATTGGGTAAAAATGATACCTCTTCTTCGGTGGATTGCCTTTAGATCTCAACTCAATAGATTTAGGGTTCGTGTCTTTGTAAGAAAAAGAAGTTTAGAACTTTCGTGTGTCTGTTTTTTGTAGAAAATACTAGTTTTCTATATAGCTATTTCACTTATTGGTTAGAAGAAGAGAGAGTGGAGGTTCCCATTTAAAATTGAAGTGAGGGTCACTTTTTGAAATTGTCAAAATATTAAATTAATAAAAATTAAGATTAAATTCAAAATAGATAAAGAGTACTCTATTTCAAATATATTATATGTATCAGTAAAACAAACTCATTAAATAATTCTTATAAATTATTAGGTATCATTATTTCAATTATATTTTGGTTTTGATAATTATTTAATCTATATAACACTTATCATGATGACATAGATTTTTACTCATTGAAGGTCAATATAAATACTATAAAATGACTAATTAATCATAAATGAATATGTTTGACATTTAAAATAACATATAAATTAATTGGGAAAAAATTATATTTTAAAAAAAATTATATCTTTAAATAAAAGTTTATTTATTTTAATATAACATTATATTCAATTTTGAGACTATTCATTACTTTGAATTGTAAAATAAATCATAAAACAATATATCGTCAAAAATATTAATACATCAATAAAATGTAATATATGTATATATATAACTTTTTATGGCATTAATAATATAAAATTATATTTATTCCAATATTTTTAATATGATTTATTTGATATTTTCATTAACTAAATGAATCATTGTTTTGTACTCCACAAAGGTAATTATTTATTTCATAAAAATAAAAAATTAATTAACATGATGAAAATAGGTATTTCATATTCTTAAATACAAATTATTTTCAAAAATATCATATGAATGATTATATATTATAACTCTAATACATATAAAATTCATTACTATGATATGTTTGAATTTTCTTAAAATAAAATACAAATAAGGGCTTCATCTCATCTACGTGGCTCCGAGAGGTAATAAAATTGACCCAAGGATTTTTTTCATCGACAAACACATAAAATAAATATGACATGTTTTTGGGTAATTATAAAATATATATAATATTATTTTTACCATGAATCACCCAATTTACCCTTAACCATATTAAATAAAATTTCAATGTATACTATTAATAATTTCACAATGTAAAATAGGACTATTTACTAAATTTAGACCATCAAAGTTGAATTATTGAATCCTTTTTTCTTAATTCGATATATGAAAATTAATATAATGAATTTAATAACAATACCATAGACTGGGTTAGGTAATGAGTTTTAAAGGTGAAGACATTCAAAAGTGTTAAATTGATTTTATCTCAAAATACAATATAAAAAATGATTAAAATAAAAAAAAATTGTATTAATATATCTATTATTGATCATGTTTTACTTTAAACCCATTTTAAAATATTAAATTTATTTTTATATTATTTAATTGAAAATCCAGTTTTCAATAAAAATGATTTATTTTTTCACTATTCATCATAAATGAATCTTATTAGAAAAGTACCAAAAATTAAACCAATTTAAATTTCTAAATTTTTATTTAAAAAATGATGTTAATTTTTTAAAATAGAATTTATAAAAGTATCAAAATTTAGTTTAAAAAAATACACCATTAAAATGGGAAAAAACAATATTTAGAAAAATATACCCATTAATGTGTAAAATTGAATTTATTTTTATCTTACGCCTATCAAATATATTGGATGACTAAAAAATTATTGAATATAGAAGATAATAATTACAAAATATGGTTAATACAATATATTCCAACCAATTTAATGGCTAGTTTATAATGATCATATAATACTATTTAATTGTTAATCTAAACTAGGTGTTGGGTATATGAGGATGATATTTCAAATAATTTCATCAGAAGAATATATAGTCAATTTGAGTTTTTAATTATGTCCTTTAGTTTCAAAAACATTTCTAAAGTGTTTATTAGTCTCCTAAACTCCAAACTTAAATATTTTATGAAAATATTCATCTCCATGTTCATCGAAGACTTATTTATATACATTAGGTATAAGGAAGAGCATGCAATGAATCTATAGATGATTCCTAACACTCAACAAGAAAAACAAAAAATATTTGATGTTTTCCAATTAAGAGTATTAGATATAATTTATTTGAATACATGGAATGTGGTTACTTATCAATTCCTATCAATAGATCCATTAATGGTTCAGGTGGTTGTTTCATAGGAGGAACATTAGAATGTTGTGGAGGTTAACAACTTTCTTGGTCTTGCTAGATACTATAAGTGGTTTTTTTCATAATTGTACACAATTTTTAAACCCATTGAAATCTCTAGGCAATAATGACTTAGAATAAAATTGGACTAATCAATGTTTGAAATATTTTGACTACTAGAATGGGATGTTTTTCAGAACACTAATCTTATTGTTTCATGAGGAAGGGGTTAGGTTGGAGGTGTTTTATAACTCTTCATATTTTGTCTTGGGTAGTATCCTAAAGAAATAGTAAGATATATTATCTTATAAATCAATAAATGTATTCCCACACAAGAATAATTATGTTACCCATGATTCGGAATTGGAGGAAGTAATGTTGCCCCTGAATATGGGGCTACCATTCCTTTCTAGATAATGATTTTTATTCCTCAACAATCAAAATATCTTTGTTAAAATTTTCTCTCAATGTGATTTAAATCTAAAATCAAAGTGTTTTTTATATAATAACCAATTATATTAAAATTATATCATTTAAAAAACATGGAAATTTATTTTTATATAAGAATCAAAGAGTTGGAATCCATGAAGGGATATTGTTCAAGACTGTGGGGATTTTTTGGAGAGTGACAGTTGAGTTCTCAAACATATACCAGGATTCAATGGTGAATTATTCTGTATGTTTTATATTCCACATGGTATGGTAATACTATATAAAATTGTAGGTGAATTAGACTTTTTGGTAGGCCTATATGTGGAAGTGATATGGGATTCTATTTTTTAAGTTGAATACACTAATAGGTGGTAAGAGGAGCACAAACATTTTTTGTTGTTTTTGAGGATGATGTTCATCAAAGGGGAGATGTTAAGGGGAAACCATTTGATTTTTACATCTTAATTTTAAATTTTAAGACAATATTTTACAATATTTACTATATTTGGAGGATGTTTTTCCAATGGCCTCAGATAAAACATGCAGTGGAAGAGTTCATGGTGTAGTGTCTAGTTTGTCAATATGTAAAGGTTGATCATTGTGTTCGAAGTGGTTTGTTGTACCCATTTTATTTAACTTTCTGTAAATTAAATGAAATATTGATTAAATTCATTAAAATAATACCTATAATCATGCAATATATGATTCTTTTTTGATAATAGTGGATTACCTAACAAATTTAGCTAACATCTTACTAATCATGGAGTCAAGAATCATAAATGATTTGGTAATGAGATATGTTGATGATGTTATTTGACAAAATAGAGTATTATGGTCCAATATCTCAAACCATGATTATATTTGTAACTTTTTATATAAGAGATTATTTCTGTATGATTTTGACAGTCAATTACACCTTACCAATAATTTCCTCCCTCATATATGTGGATAGATGGAGTAAAACATATAAACACATGATGATTTGTTTTTGGCATGCATCTCTGATTTCAAAGGATCCTATGAAAAGAAAATTATACTGTATTAGTTTTATTATAACATTAGATACCAATAATAAATTAAAAAGTTATATTTGAATAATTTTTTGCGTATCCATTTCACTCTTTATTGTGATTGATGAATTTGGAATGTCTTTTGTTCATGGTGCGTATTTGGTGCAGTGTATAATAGAGAAGGTCCTAATGGTATAGGGGTGGGTGAAGGTGTTTCATGTCCATCAAGAGTCATATATTGATGGTTTTAAGAGGCCCTTATAGTTCTATTTTTGGTAATTTATGATCCTAATGTTTTTCCCTCATCACATGTTGTAGAGGGTTTTTAATGGAAGCAATTTTTCTATCTAGTTTTCCAAATAATTCATTGTTATTGAGTGCATTGGTGTGGCATATTAATTGTTGGTGCTACCTAAATTGAGAATTTTATTCATGAAATCTTCCAAATGTCTCATATTTATCATTTTATTTAATTTATCACTCATAAAATTGGCTATGGATATTCATCGATTGGGATACTAGATCCTTTAGGGAAGGTGAGTCAGGTAATATTTCTTCCTATAGTTTATATAATGTGGAGACATAGTAGATTTTTTCCTATGGATTTTATAATTCACTAATTTCCATTTAGTTGAAATGATGTGTTTTAACATTATGATTTCTATTAGATCAACTCTCTACCTTGGTTTATTATATTTCATGGCTCTGTGTTTTATTCCTCCCATGTGTGGCTCTGTTTATGTTATAATTACAACCATGAGTGGTATCTCAAATCTGCTTTTTCTAATTTATTTTTATTTTTTCTTTCAGGTTATTATTCAACTTTTGGGGATGATAATTTTTAGAGAGGTATCCAATGAAATTATTATAGTTACTGAAGCATTTATTTGTGTTATTTCATTTAATGTAGGTGACAATGGGGGTGTTTCCAGTCTCCATTCCTCTAAAATTTCCATGTTTGTTCTCATGGTCAAATAATTATTTACCATGTTCATTGTTTCATTTTAGTGTTAGATTAATCGTTCCCATGACCAAACTATTCCTTCGCAGGAATATTTTTCATCAAATTTTCATTAAAATTGTTCTCTTATTTATAGTTTTTTGTTGATTTTGGAAAACAGGTTATCATAGTAATTATTTTGTTCCCTCATTTTATCTATCCCATATCTGTAAAGATAAATATATTGTCATAGTGGCTCCATTAATTTAAATGGGAACTTTTTTGTCGTCATGGTCGATCCATTCTCACATTCAATTCCCTTTTCAACGAATATAACTTTAATAGTTTGTTTCATTATGGTTGATCCCTTCCTGGACGAACCACATTTTTTTAAAGTTACCATTTTTTTTAAAATTCCTTGATTTTATAGAATATTATCAATAATATTTTCCACATAAAAACATGGAATTTATCGATAATTTTTTTTTCAATGCCTTTTTTGAGAATAAATCAAGAAATTGGAACCATTAAACACTTTTGTTTTAGAAAAAACTTCATTCCACATGTTCTAAATGAAATAAAATTAAATTAAAGGTATAATTGAAGGATTACTGCATTAATATTGTAATAAAATATTTTCATCATAATGTTTAAAATCTTCTTCATTCATGTATTTTATTATTTTATTCATGTATGGAAGAACCAAAACCGTATTATTTGATCATGTATATTTTTTTGTATCTAAAAAAATAATCCTTGTTTTTAACTTTATCCATTTTAAAAAACGTGGTTTCTTCCCAATTCTCGACAGCAGTGTGTTGTGATAAAGGTAGAAGTTTTATCTCCCATATAATCCTACATTAACTAAAAGTGTTGTATTATTGGTTAATTCTTTACCTTAATGATATATTGAATGATACATATTCTTCTTTCCCTGGGGTTTTTGTGCATCATGTTTTATAACTTTTTTCATAGAATGAGATCAATGTTCCATATTTATTTTTTATTTAAATGATACATTAAAAAATTTCTCTTTCTGATGTATGGTAATAATTTTTATAATGGAGTTAATTTATAATAAACAATTAAACTATTGGGAATGTGAAATATCATATATTATTTACTTGTTTTCATTTTTATCACATATCCATGATAATGTACCTGATGTTTCAGATTTTTAATTTTTTTTCCCAATGTGGATATGTTGTTTTTTTTCTAAAATATGACCGTAAAAATCACCTCACAAGGAATTAATAAATCCATTAATATTTTTAATTGAACAATAAATGTGTAAATTTGGAATTGATTTGTTTCCACTTCTTAAGTGATGTTGGAGTTATGTGATGGTTTCTGTGATGAATATAATTATGGGTGTTGTCTATTATTGATTTTGACATGTGGGACTGTGTTAATGATGTTTGATATGGATTCATGGGGATGATGTGATAATTAATATTGTATTTATCGTGAGAGTTTCTCAACCGTTATGGAATGGTTGATATCTTCTATGGGATAATAATTCTTAGTCGCATGAAATTGGATTGAAATAAACACTGAAATTGTCTTGAGAATAGTGTATTGTAGAATATGGGAAAACTGCTGATTAATATTTTATTGGTTACTAAAAAACATTGTTAAATGAGAACTATGAAATTAATTTGTAGTTTCGATGAGGGTATGTAGTACTGGATTTTTGGTTAGTGTAATGGATGCAATGTTGGTGTGCGATCATGGTGATAACGTTGTTTTAGTAGTTTGGTTGTTTGATAGCATGGAACCTTATCTAAGTCATGTGTATAACTATTATAGTTTGTAATTTCCTTTTTATTACTATACTCGCACCACTCGATTCATGTGTCTACACTAAAACAAAAATTCATGGGTTATCGGTGTTTCCCCCGAACATCCATGTTCATGAGAACAAATGTTCATCCCCCACCTCTTCCCTGATTATCTTCTAGCTGGATTTGTTATGAATTGTAGAAAGAGTCATATGGATGAAGTGATATTACAGTGATGACTAGTAGGGGTGTGAGGGTTCATGGTAGGTGTCATGCATAGTAATACATGTAAATGATGTTTATTTCCTTCATTTTTATTATTCCATGCTTTTCTTATTTATGTTTGTGGTCATGGGATTATATGGATATGATAGTTGTGACACATGTCCAGTGATAGGGATTTCTTATTATGATAAGGTTAGTGATGATTAGAGGGTCATGGATATAGAAGGGGTGAGAGTTACATGACAAAAAAATTGTGGTATGAAAGTTAGAAATCATTGGGGTAGTGATTTGGGTTACCCTCTTTAGACATGCTTCATCTTGTGTAACTATACATAGATGTGGCATTTTGTGAGTGAGCCTTGGTGAGGGAGAGAAAAAGTTGATAGAAATGTTCTTATATATTTTCATATTTATTCACATGTTAATTAATATTATCTTCTCATATTTATATGAGAGTCCTCAAGTATGAACCTAATGATTATATATGTTACTGTCATCCTATATATATACAAACTATTTTTAAAGGTTTCCTTGAGGACTTTAGGAACAGAGGTGGTCACAACTAGATTATGAATTATTGTTATTGTTGGGTTTCAATGTTATTATTTCTATTTAGTATATTATCTAGATAATTTCATTTTTATTTGTATGACATTTTATACATTTTGTGTTTTCTCAATTTCTATTATTTATAAAGTTTTTTGGAGGTTAATGTTATACTTGTGAGTCCTGCTTCATTATATATTGAGGGAAATTCCTCCAATATGTCTAAAATTCATTATAACATATGTGATGGTCTCTAACATGGGGACTATTATGTGTAATTAATCGTGGTTAATTATCTCCATTCCATGATTCCTATCCCTAGATGGGTACCTTTAGATGGATGGATTCATGAATGTCTCACCAATGGTAGGCACCATAAGTGTTAATTCAGAAAGAAAGGAAACAAAAATAATAAATCTATTATGAATCTATAAATGTGAAGGGTTTCTACATGTCGTTTATCCAACCATTCTCCAACCAAGAAAATAGTTACATTGATAGTTGTTAACCCATACTTAGAGGCTCTATAAGGTTTTTCTGTTCATGAAATCTAGGATTATAGCTTTGGTTCACATTTCATTTACACAGAAAAATATTCACCTGACTTCCAAAATCATTGGTACACTAAATATGGAAAAAATACTCAAATATAATATAAAAATTCATCAATAAAAAAAACTTTAAATTCAGGATTAAATATTTAACTACATAAGAAAACTCAAGGTTCACGACAAGATAATTCTTTCCAAACTCCCTTTGCACTTACCAATCATGTTCTAAACCTCGTATACCCACAATAAAATACATACCAAATTTAAAGAGTTACTTAAAAAACATAGGAATTTAAGAAATCAAAGAAATAATTCATTTAATTAATGAACTAACAAAGGCTGATCTGATATGTCATTCAACCCAACTTGTAACATAGAAGGAAGGGAATTCAGGACCCCCATAAGATGGAAATTAATACATGGGTATGAAGAACAAAACTCTGGGATTAATTTATCCCACTAAATAAGATTAACCATCTAGGATTGATACTATAAATATATCATTACTTATTTTTGCAATAAATATCTACATAATTAAAACAAATAGATATAATATAAAAGAAACAATAAATTTTAGCACTCGTCGAAACAGATACAATAAAATAATATATATAATCACTCCATAAATTTCACACAATGGAAATATACATATTTATAATTAAATAAATTAAATTAAATAATTTTGAAAGTCATATACATAATTTTCCAAAAAGAAAAATAAATGAGAGACACAAACCTCTACAAATGCCTACTCATGACACATAATCAATCATCGTGCCAAAAAACTAACAATCAACTATCAAACAAAAATAAATCACTTGTAAACATCATACCATGGAAAATGAGAAAAAAAATAATAACTATATAAATTAAATGGTGTATGAAAGGTTTGACTAAATCATTCCTTGTAGGATTTTACCAAAAAAATTAGTCCATTTACAATCAAAATAAAACATTATTAGAAACAATGGATCATACGAGTAAACTAAATTAGAAGTGAATAACTATATACATTTATTTTCAAATTATATCATTTTACTTGAAATAAACCGATATGTATGGTTATGATAGGAGTATGGAACTTGTGTACATTAATCTTATCATTTCATGAAAATAAAAAAATTCATAAATTAACATAATAATTTAAACAAGAATCGACCTCAATGTGTAAAACCTACTAGATAAAGTAATTATAATTGATATATATTTTACACTGTAACTAAATGATTAATATATATAAGGAAGGGTGGAATCACCCTTCAACTATAGTTTCAAAACATCCAACTAATACCATTAGACACCATGCCACTGGTCATACTCTGCATCTCAATATTTATAGTGGGTAAAATATAATGATAAATTACACTTCTAGATCCATGTTTCTTAATAAATAAATTGATATACTTGTACTTATCCAATTTAAAATAAATAACATAATATACTCACCATATTATTGAAATTAAAAAGTTGATAATAGGACCACATGTTTTATTAATAACCTTCTCATGTTAATAAACCAGTTCAACTGGTTATTATTATTATTTTTGATTATTATTGTATGCTCAGGAGAAGTTAAATTTTTTATATGAACATAAATATTACTATGGATATTCCAAAATCACATCTTATTCCAATCAACAGTTCCTAAAATTTTATATATCATATTTAGAGCACCACATTCATTAATAAATAATTTTTTCTGGAGAGATTGACCATTAATTGCACTAATACTTTCTATATTCCCACAGTGGAATATAATTTTTTGTCTTAAACCTCTAAAAATAAATCTTCATAAGTGTTGTACAATTTTATATTACTCAAAAATTATAACCAAGACACATTAATATCATTAAAATTGGTATACACCACCATACTCTCACAAAAATTACAAAATATCCCTCATTTTCATTATTATATCCACAAAATCATCATGATATAGAAAAATATTAAAACATAAATCTTCAAATATATCTAACCCACAATTTTTTTTTCACTTCAATTAATTATATATAATTTCTTCTTTACATCCTCAATAATCTATGGTGTCAAAGAAATTATTATGGTGCAATGATTTTCAAAATATTACAGGATAAAATATAATATACGTTCCAAAAAATCATCCAGAATCACTACACAAATTTCACATGATTTTTGGTTAAAATGAATGTAAAATAATCATTACACACTTTTTTCTATTATTCATAAAAATAAAATAAATGGGTTTCATTTTGAGTTTATCTCATCAGGAAGATCTCTTCTTTGAACATGCTCTTCAGGAAATGAGGATCACTGATTATCCTGCTACATGAATCATAAATTAGTTAGGATATCATACAAATCAAATATCATTTTGATAATCATATTATTTGATTATTCATAATATTTAAATTGTAAAAACAAAAAAAATTAGGAAGAAAAAAATCATACACATGTTTATTATCATCATAATGCTCAATCTACTTGCAGGCATAAAAAATATTCCTAAAAAAAATTATATGTATTGTCCTCGTATGTTAATCAATATACATAGTAACCACATAAGATAACTAACTTATAAAATATTTCATCTCTATGTATAAAATACCATATTCAGCATTGTTATCCTATGAGCACAATATTCACTAGAATTAAAAAAAATTATATTAATTAGGTGATATATAAACAAATTCAATAAAAATAAATAATCCTATGTGGTCTCCATATATGATAATTTACATGTACATTATATTGTTACCAAAAATGTTGATTCAAAACTCCCAAAAACCAATCACATAATCTCTTGCAATCATCTTATGACATTTCAAAACCTATTCAATGAAATGGATGACAATAAAAAATAGAATAAATGATCTACAATAATTCCTTTAATTTATGGGGAATGTAAATCTACACCTTTATATTTCATTTCAATCCAATTTCAACTCTTGTAGCTTCAAGAAACTCATCAGTCCTAAGAATCATCAAAACAACTCATATCTCTCTTATGATATTTATTTCACTACACTAACAGATAAATAATTTTTTTTATATAACAATATCTCACAGTTACAGAAGTGGTATCTATGTGACATAAATGATCATCCCCACATTTTCTTGACTTTTACATATATATAATATTTTTGATAGTTTTATTTTACTCTTATACAAACCAATCTGCAGTCTCATGGTGGAGGATTTTTAAAATACTATTAAGTAAGGTGGAGAATAAACATAATTTTTTATCCTCATGTCATAGAACATCTCCTTTACAAATTATTTATTTGAAATAACTTCAACTTTTTCATTGGTTCCAATGAACTCATGTATCACAGAACCAGGATTCAGAAGTTCTTTGGTAAAATGATATCTAATATCAATGTTCTAGGATCGAGAGTATATTTTTTGAATAATCTTTTACAAAAATATTTTCATATGAAATATATATGGGCTTCTTAACAACAACTCTCACGTATTCAAATTGTATTTACATCAAACCCATTTTTGTTTGGAGACGAGTGGATTCAATGAACTCATTTTCAATGATACTCAATTCCACATTGAATATCTTCTTGTTATTCCATTCTGCACATATTTTACCACGAATGATAGAGTCACCAAACATGGACATTCATTCAATATTTTATACAATACTATCATAAGATGTAAACCCGTATAGAGTTAGTGATATATCAGTTATTTACATCATGTTTGAACTCAATGTTTTTTGATATACATAAGTATTCTCTTTTTTATCGACATCTGTGATTCTTTCGGGCCACTATAAAATAATAGACAAAATTTTATTCCAAAATTATTTTACTTCTATTGGATTTTAAATACATCATTCACAAAATCTATATTATATGTGATTTTTGATTCAATAAAGTTTCAATCTCATAATTTCTCATTTTGTAACCAATAATAAACTTATTAATGATCCATTTGTATTCCTCCATGGAAAAATATATCAAAATATATGTGGAGTACTTTTCTTACGATCGAATGATATTATCAACCCCATAAAACCAGAAGAAATTACATCTCACTCAACACTATAATTCTATAATTCAATTTCATTAAAACACAAAATCACTAAAATAGAGTAAATTTTCATTGAAAATTATTTTTAAAATGTATTATATGAAAATAATAGTACCGGTAGACAACTCTTTCAAAATTTTTTGTTTTTTTTTCATTATTCCATTTTTTTAAAATTATTCAATTTAGGAATCAGTCAACATTTGTATACATGTCCCTTGGTAATTCTTATCCAATATTAATGTTTTTTGATTCCTTGACACCATAAATACATCATTATCAACAAGAAATACCTTATTTAGTTCATTGAAACCCACATTTTAAAGATTAAAATTAAAGAGAATATACATCATAAACATTTCATATATTTTTTAGTATTTGTAAGAATCCATGACTTAGAAAATTCGAGTATTATCATGTATTACCAATGGTCCAAAGGATTCTTAAAATTAAACAAATATTATTTGAAATTATCCTGAGAAAAAAATTCTTTATTTAATGTTACTTATCCTCTTTCATTTAGATTATTTATGAAAACACACTTGGTTTAAATGAATATTTTGTTTATCGATCTCAATATGAGATCCCAAAATGAATTTTTTTTCTATTTGATATGGATCCATTTATATTTCAATAATAATCTCTTCCTGTCTAACTCCCTAACCAACATCATGAGGTTAAATATGAGAAGTTGGTGCAGTTTATTATTCTAATCATATCCTTCATCATTTTTGGAAATGTGGTTCTTTTTGGCTAACAATATTATCAGATTCCCATAATTCCTCAATTATTGATGATGATACTAATAAATCTCAGTAACTATATCCTCACACGTAACATATGAATCAATATAAATCATAAATTTCACAGTTACTACATTATTACTAGGTTATTTTATGATTTTTTTTCCAACCATAGTAGATTAATGTTCATGACCAATATGATTCTATTCATTATACTGATTTCAATTATTTTAATACATTAACATCCACACAACATTTTCTAATTTTAAATCATTTATTTATAACAAATATTTTTGACATGTTAAAAAGTATTTTCTTTCATCATCCTTTTCATCAAAATCATCCTGATTTGATTCTTTATCTCAATGTAATAAGGGATCTAAAAAAGATTGATTTATTTCTGTGTGGCCCATTTTATGAGGAATATCATCGGGGGCCTTCTATGTTCAATTATTCACATGAATTTATTTTTTATATTCAAAGTGTTGTAAAATTCTTCTATCTATAAAAAGAGTGTATGGTTTTTTTTAATTATAGTTCTACCAATTTTTGTTGTACATTTGTTATATCATTCAACTAAAAAAAGTATGGATTATATGGTTTATAATATTTTTGTTTAATCCCATTCGTTTCTAGATAATTATTAATTTTATTGTATTTGATTCAATTATTTTATAAAGACTTTTTAAAATACACACCAATATCTATTTCCACTTGCCTTATGAGAAATATGAATATTTAAATTTCCAAGGATTGAACCTTCATATAGAGGAAATTTTTTATTCAGTTTTATTCATCATTGAATATGATGAAATAGATATCAACCAATGATGAATTTTCTTTATGAGAATGCATACAAATGAATATATTGTTTTAATGTTTTAGTGGATTGTATATCTAAATTATTATGAAACATTTGAGTCTTCTTCATAATTAAAAATCTTTCAATATTTACATATCATTATTCATTATGTGTTAGATGATATCTCACAATTTTGTGTGTGTATATATTACTCACATTCCCTTGAGAATGGTGGGAAATCCTCTGATTCAATAGATTAATTTCATTTCGTGGTCTCATGTAATTAGAGTTTGACAGATCACCCCTCAGAAAGAAGTTACTATTTTTTTACTCATGTAATTATTATGTTATCCTTTTAATATACAAAAATTCAAGTTTTCATTTGAAAAAAACCCATTACATTTATCAATTATTTGCCTAAAAATTAATATGTTAGGTTATATTACTTCATAAATAGAATATATTTTCCATTGATTTCATCAAAATCAATCCATAGAGTTCCATTACATTTGATCTTAAGTGGGTAATCACTAAAAGCATCATTGAGCCACCTATATATTTATCAAAATAAATAATTATTTTAGTGTATCCAACCATATATAAATATCACGTGTATGTCATGAATCCATGGTCATCCATTCATGCCTTAATACTAGCCTCTCCAAAGAATGACTCCTCATATTGACTATTATTTTGATCTCATTTTAGATTTTCATAGTAAGATAACTATCTAAAATATATTGACGTGAATTTTTTGGTTTAGTGTCTCCGTTTCTCATATATACCACACACATATTTCAGAAATATGAATCTCTAATAAAAATATTGATTTGATATGAATTTTTCCATTTATTTATTTTATGGGGAATCAATTTTTTTCATCCTAGAGTCACTCCATATTTTATCAAGCCTTGTTTCAGATAAATACATGTTTTAACATCATGTGTATGCAGTATGACCACAATGTCCAAAACACCAAAAATATCTAACAAATATGATCCTCCTATTATATCTAAAAGAATATTATAAAAATTACATTTCCAAATTCTACATTTTCTATATAGATATACCATGATATTTATTTTTCTTTTGGGGTAATTTATTTTTATTATATTATTCTTTTCAACAATTTTTTTCATTCTCTCTTATAGCATAAACATGTGTAGATTTTTAATTTGAGCCTTCATGGATTAGTAAAATATAATAAAATATTAGATAAATTTTAGATACAGATTTACTTAAGATAATGTTTTGTAATTTTTAGATAATATATGTTTCTTATCCTTGATAACAATGGATTTATATGTTTTTTCATAGACACTTTTCTACTCTATATCTACTAATAAATTATTTTATTCCAGATTACTATGTGCTTCTTATCTAGTGACCAATGATTCTTCCGGATCCCTCATGATAGATTCATTCTCACCTAATTTCTACTTTAATTTATAAATAAATCCATTATGTTCAATTAATTTCATAAGGGAATCATTATATTAATCAATATTTTTTTCATCGACATTCTTTATAAATTTGACTTCCTTATTTATAATTTTTTTATTCTCAATAAAGGATTCTAACTCAGATCTGACCATTTGATCTATGAATATCAACTAAACAACATTATCTAAATTTCATGATGAGGCTTCATACTTCTATATATATACCATAATATCTATGAACATTCCAATCCCTTAATCCTCATATTAACATTAAGATGATGTGTATCAACTTTTTATTTACTTATTGAGCCTTTTTTTATTCACAGAAAACTATCCTCCAAAACATATGATGTATTTTAATTCATGGAGTATCACACGGACATATTATCCTTAGTCTTATCATTATTATCACAAGCCTCAGATCCAAGATTTTTTTTTTTTGAAATTTTATATACATTTATCCAAAACCACCATAATTTATGTACATCAAGGGATGATTACCAAGTTAAATTCCATTACCTTTTATGATATTATTAGAGATAGGAGATGTGATTCCCTTTGAATCATTTTTGGTCGAATCTTCACTATATAATTCACTCAAAGTATTAGACTATACTTTAATCGATATCATTTTCATGGCATCAAAACCATATCATCCTTGAATTTATTCATAATAGTATGGTTCATTATCATTACATTAAAAATAATGATAATAAAAAACTAATTAATTAAGATATCTCTATTTTCTTATATTGTAAAAATTTGAGATCAAATCTATCTAGAATATTCCTCATGAGTTTCTTCATAATAATACGGATGTCTATTTTTTCCCATAATTATCTGATGTTACCCACTATATCATTTTCTATTATGAAGTAATTAATTAGGGATTTCTACTCATCTATATTTTCGTCATTAAATTTTTATCTATAGGTTTTTTATTACCTATTTTAATTTGCAATCCAATTCCTAGAGGTTCTCAAGGTGTACCATACTTCATTGTTATTTTGTTGAACTATCACCATTGTGAACACTTTCTTTGTGTGAGACATAATAATAACATTCCCGGTATTTTAATTATCTTCAAAATGTCTTTCATAAATGAATGTTGACTAAACAATGCATTGAATCAGTGGAAGACCTGTTGTAGTTACATCAATAACTTCAATCCTTTTCAATAAAAAATTTGAATAATCAAATTTTTATAGCCATGGACATTGTTTTCACAAAATATTGGCACTTATATCTATTCATTGAATTGATGATTACCCCACTAGGTAAAATATATATATTGGGTGGTGAATATGATTATATATAATAAACCAAGTTCCCCTTATTGATCATGTATCATTATTCGGAAATACTCTCTTTTATCTCTTTCCCATAGAATTGTATAAATATTAATGAATCCACAAATGATTAATAAATCTTTTATTTCACCAAATAACTGGAATAATATAAGGAGAATACGAAGAAAATGTTTCAATATACTAGATCTATTATATCACACTGATTTAAAATTTGTTTATTGGGGACTCATTATCCCCTTGGTTCACTACCATCAATGTTCTTAAACCACAATATTTCTGTTACGGTGTATTGATTTTTCTTCTAGTGGATAACCATTGGCTTCTGGAATCAATGTAGTTTACAAAATAATAGGTGCATCATGAATTTCCTCTTTTATCAAACAAATGAATTCCAATTTACCATAGTGATTCAGAGTAATTAATAAATTTTTCATCAAATAAATTCATTCGTGAATGTTTTATAAATATTTCCCACAAATACCAAAACATTGGTGAAATTTCCCACATTCTCATAGATTCCAAAACCTTAATAAAACATGGATCGTCACACATCTCAATACATTCATGAAAATTTAATAAAATTCATGAAACATAGTTGATCTTACTAAATCAAGTTGTTTTAATTTCTATACAAATTTTCGGGTCAAAGAATCATGTTTTAATTATGTTTTTTCAAACCATCTAAAAATACAAATTCTTTCAGTTATCCTTATGTTTTAATTCAATAAAAGTTGGGGGGTATGGGACTATATATAGGGATTCCACATACTTTTTTTAACCTCCATTATCTATACGAACCATTTAAAAAACATAGAATCCATGATTTTTTTAGTATTTTTTGTTAACATAATCTTCATAAAAACATATGTCTTTAATCATTCTTTTTTATTTCGAGAACACCCCCATAGTTTAATATTTCATCTATGTGTGAAACCCAAAATTTCATGAAAACCCATAATTTCACTCAAGATAACACCCAAATATTTACATGACACATACTCTAAGATAATATGATCCATGCTCATTGTGAGAAAAAATAGTATATTGTGAAGTTTTTAAATGGATCACCTAATTATTAAATCATATAATAAAATCTTTCTCAATTAAAAATGTGGAATTAATGTTAACTGTCATTACATAATAATACTAGTTGTTACTAGTAGTCAATACTAGTTGTTGTAAATTTATGCACATATTGTATCTCTCATCAAAACCCACATATTCAAATATAATATGTAAATTATTTTGTCACAATCATAGTGTTAACTCATTTCATGATTCATCATGATTGAATGAAATAATTTAGAATTATAGTAATTTGAAAAAGTTCTCATTCTACATGATCCATATGATTCAGAATAATATGATCACTCCATGTTCATCACAATACTCTCCCATATAATTTATTTAAACAAATATCATACCCCACCCATTCAATAATATTTATTCCTTTTTCAAAAAACCCATAGATCACACCTTTTTAGTTTCAATAGGAATGTTAATGTTATCATCACATAGGGGAATCCTAAAAAATCATATAAGATGGCGTGTTTCTCATCCATGCTACTTATGTGAGAGTGGTAAACATGACTCTAAGAAATAGATGATGACTTTTTATTGCTTATTCAGGTAGTTCCACTATACAAATTTCACTAAATTATAGTATTATATTCACATACTCAGATATTACATACCAATGCTCCAACATTCCTTAATAACATTATTCTTAACATCACTATGTTTCATTGTTAATAGATAGACTATATTTTTTATAATGCTTTTAGAACTTGAATTCTGAAAATTTATTTTGATAATCAAATTTAATTGAAAAATAATATCTTGAATTTGGTGAATCTTCTATAATAAATATGTCAAATAATGAGTGAATACAATATATTAAGCCACTACAGTGATTTTATAAATATAAAATTATTTATTACAATAAAAAGAGATTTAAATCCCACCAATATTAAATACATCTCAAAATTTAGAATTTATATCATCCATTGATGTGGCCCAATATATTTCTGAATATCCCAATAACATGGGCTGAATATTTTTATTCTACTCCATGGTGAAATCCACCATGCCATTCACATACTAAAGTATACCATTAACTATATGAAATTGAATCCCCAAGGATAATATTGAAATAGTTCCTCTTGACATGTTGAGAATAAATTGTTAGGTGACATCACTATTATATAAAATAATATTCCAATAATCTACATGTATTTTATGACATTAATCACTTAGCCTTCATCATCCCTTTCTAATTTTATCATGGGTTTATCTAGATTTGTCATCAACATGTATTCCTTGGATCTAAATTTTCTAAAAAAATTCCTTATAATATTTATAATGAGAAATAAATCATTCATCCTTTATTTTTATCACCTATAATGAAAGGAAAACATAAGTTTACCAATCTTTTACATTTTTAACTCTCACTTTTTGAATTTTTCAAAAGGTTTTAATTTTTATTTACCCAATACCAAAAACATTACCTATTCCATGGACACTATCATCATCATTATTTGATTATGCTGATTACTTTTATATATAATTTAATTAACTCAAACATGTTTTAAACTGGGATTATCTCAAAACTGATGAAGTTTTCAATACCATGCTCTTAGGGCTTTATCCAACCCACACAAAGCCTTCATTGGCTAATGAATTTTTTTCTCATTGTCATGTAAAAGAAACCCCTATGTTTTTCATTTTAAACCACATATTTTAAATATTAATTTTTAAACCAGAGGTTGATATCCATTTAGAAAATATTAACTTTTCAATGTACTGTTGCGGCTACAAATAGTCGAATATTCAAAAGCCAATTCTTGGGTAAAAATGTATCCTCAACATTGATTACCTCGATCTAGGAGAACCAATTTCCCACTAGAAATTATTTTCCTTGACTAAAAATTCATTTTCCATTAAAATTGTTATGGAAGACTTGATTAATCATGTTGATGTTCTAGTCTTTAATCTGTGAAAAATTCACCCATGTCCGATTCTTCCCAATATGGTTATATTCTTCATGAAAGGATTAAACCAAATTATTACCTCTTTTAGCTTATTAATACCATTTTGTTACCTAAACCATCTATCTCTTCAATATTATATTGTAATTAAACATATAAATTAACTTTAAATTTTAATATTGATTCATTATTTTCATTATCATCCTCAGTCTTAGAACATCTGATAACTACTACCATCAAATTTTCTCTGTGATCTTTTCATCCTTCCATGTTATCTACCTCAATTTCTTTTAAACTATCATTTTCTTATAAATATATATACCTACTATTGATGGAGTTTAATTTAGTACATTTATTACCTTTCACAATTGAAGAATAATTATTTAGAAGAACATCATCATCCTCTTAATATTATTGAAATTTCATGGGATAAAATAATTAAATATTCTCATGAATTTATAATATTAAAAATACATGTGTTTATTTTTAAAAGTTTTTTCCCATTTTAATATTTGATTAATGGAATGAAATAGCATCATACACCGCTTCTTCTTCATTTCCATCATCAATTGTGATCTTTTTCATGACCTTAAATTACTCATCCTTATACTTCCCCATTTCCAATACTTTATTATCCTCATTTCCCGTATTTTTTATGATAAGAGTACTATGAAAAAATTCATTGAAAACTCCTTTGGTCATTATATCCTTGTATAGAGTCATTTGAATTGAATTAAGGTGATAATATTCTCAGTATTATCTTTTCAAAATTTACATCATCAAGGTTTTATGTGAGAGAATGAATGATATAATGACCCATTATTTCATAAGTAGGAATTAACTACAAATAGATGAATATCCATTACAAAACATGAAATCGTCATTCCATAATCATATGGGTTTAGAGTCTTCAGAATAAAAGAATCATAAAAAAATAATTCATTAAATAAATAAATATTATCACACTAATTTCTTCATAACTAGAACCATAATGGAAATTTTATACTTAATATATTTGTTAATGTGATTTGGGAAAATAATAATAACAAAAGTGTTTTCTTAGATTCATAGTAAGCGTAAACAAGTGATATTAGAATCTAAACATAAACATATATATATAAGGATATAAACACATTATTTTAATATTATAACCTAGATAAAAAAGATCATAATATTGGGTCATTGAATGAATCATAAAAATTCAAAATATATGATTTATAAAAGAATAACTTATTCATAAAACATGCAATTATGGAAAACACATAAACATAGAAAATAATTTCAATAATATTCAAGGCCTTTTTCCAATACTATAATAGTTAATTGGTTTAACACCCTAAACCATTATATTAGTCGTTTTTTTACTACCAATAGAATTATGGTGGACAAGTCAATTACTGAATGGAGTTTAATCCTCGTTCTAGTCCAGTCTTACTCAATCGAGTTCAATCCTCATTCTAGTAATGTCATAAAAATCAATTTTTCATTGTTATTATGTCCCTATCTAACCGAAAGTATTTCAATGCTCATACAAGTCTTTTTACGGTAAACCAAGCTAACCCCCATTTCATTTGTGTCATACTGAAACAAGTTCAATACATGTTCTTGTCTGGTCTTATTGAATTATATTCAACCCTATTGGAAATACTATATATATAATGAGAGATAATATCATTTCCCAATACAATATAGGGTGATATAGTTCCAACCAATCAATGGTTGTAACATAACTACCTTTACATAATTATAACAATATTTAAATTCCCGAAAAGAAAAACAATCATTTTAGAACCCATGAAATGAAATTTTATTCTATAATAATTTCATAATAACATACCCCATGGTAAATAAATAGGTTTCATAAATATCATTCAATTATAAAAACATTCCAAACATAAAAGGAATAAGGAATATTTTCTTGAACAATATCCCTAGAAAAACATAAGTAACTTTAAATAGTGTTTTCTTATATTGAAAGTAATTTTCAAATGTCACTTGAACTAATTCTTGAGGAAAATGTTCATTTTTTTTGAAAAGTCGTTTTTAATGTTGAAAAATCATAAAAGAAAAAAAATTCATTTAAAATAACCTTTGAATGTTTCAATGAAAGAATCATGGAATTAACATGTTATTTTGGTTGTAAAATAATCTCTTTAAGTGTATGTTATAAATAATATTTCTTCCCAATATGTTTTGAAATTATCATAAAAAAACTCGTTTAGAAAAAAACAAAAAGATTCCATTATATTTATTTAAGATTAAAACATTATTAAAAATATCTTTCAAAAAACAGAATAGAATATTAAAAAAATTGAAACAATTTAGTAAAAGTATACATTGATGATAACGAGAGGATTAATGGAAATTTTAAAAATATTATTTTTAAAATAATATATATCATAAATATCATGTAGTTCAAGTGAGAATAAAATTAATAAATTATGTTTACTCATTGTAAAAACACATAAATAATTATTATTAATCATTTTAAAATCAAAATACATCCCACAAATAATCATGTAATTATATAATTGATTTATTGTAAGATTAAATAAAAGAATAAAAATTGGTTTAAAAAATACCATATTAAATTGAAATCAATCAAATTGTTTTCCACATAAAAGTAATAATGTCAATTGAAACATTAAATAAAATTAAAATATTGAGAATAAATATATATATAATGGGTTTTTGTACAACATACATGACAAATATCTTTTTAATAATGTATATATCCCACCGAACACAAATGTTGATTTGAAATCCTTACCTCACACTTCAATTCAATTTTTAATGCATCATCCTTTTGTGTATTTATTAAAATAATTCTATTTTTTTCCATAACAATATTAATATGTATAAAAACATACACTATATTTTTATATCATCTTATCATACATTCATTAATACTATTTTAGTATTTTCAATGTTTCTAGAGCGTTTGTTTCACAATATGGTCTGTACATTTTTGTATAATTATGGAATTTATTTTAATATAGATGTAGAACTATAGAATTGAAATTAAACAGTGTTAATTAAAATACATATGTTTAAATGTTATCATTTATCATTTTTATTTTTTTATAAGGATGATTTATTTGATAATATGTCAATGGTGAATTCTTAGTTTAATTTGATGATTTTTCTGAACATCATGAACTAGTCTCGTTTTATTTAAAATTATCATAATGTATGTAATGGCCCGGACCTCTCCGGTCCATTACATTGTGAATTTTGGAGTTGGAGGTGTTCCGGGAGGTCAAGGGGACTTATCCCAAACACTTTTCCAATTTTCCAGTTTTGTGAACAGTGTTTCCAGTTTTATGAAAAGTAACAGATCGGTCTCACCGATCGGTCTGACAGATCAGTCTGACAGATTGGTTTCACAGATCGGTCTGACAGATCGGTTTCACAGATCGGTGTGACATATCGGTTTCACAGATCGGTCTGACAGATCGGTTTCACAGATCGGTGTGATAGATCGGTTTCACAGATCAGTCTGACAGATCGGTTTCACAGATCGGTGTGACAGATCGGTTTCACAGATCGGTGTGATAGATCGGTTTCACAGATCGTTCTGACAGATCCGTTTCACAGATCGGTGTGACAGATCGGTTTCACAAATCGGTCTGACAGATCGGTTTCACAGATCGGTGTAACAGTTCGGTTTCACAGATCTGTTTGACAGATCGGTTTCACAGATCGGTTTCACAGATCGGTGTGACAGATCCGTTTCACAGATCGGTATGACAGATCGGTTTCACAGATCGGTCTGACAGATCTGTTTCACAGATCGGTGTGACAGATCGGTTTCACAAATCGGTCTGACAGATCGGTTTCACAGATCGGTGTGACAGATCGGTTTCACAGATCGGTGTGACAGATCGGTTTCACAGATCAGTCTGACAGATCGGTTTCACAGATCGGTTTCACAGATCGGTTTCACAGATCAGTTTCACAGATCGGTTTCACAGATCGGTTTCATGTACAGTAACATTGGGTGAACAGTGTTTCCAGACTCCTACAGTTTTGCCCATTTTGACATTTCCTTTGACGTAAAATACATTTAAAGCCTTATTTTAAGGGATCTTAAGGCCGTTTAAAATTCCATAAATCCTATATTAATTATTCCTAATGCTTGGAATGTTTTACTTTGTCAAACCACGTGGGTTAATGTGATCCGTTTTTAATGGAGAATTAACCGGATCTTAAACTGTTTCCCCATTTAATCTTAAAAAAAGGGACGAGATATAATTCTTCCTTGTTCTTTCCCTTTTTTCTCGATTAAGAGGAACTATAACCTTTCAATCCCTTCCATAGGAGTTTCACAATCAATCTTTACTCCTAGGATTGGTTCTCCTCTGTTTTGGATGCAACTGAGTCGTGTCAATCAATCTTCGATATAAGGTATGTTGTATCGTCGTTATTTTGGGGTTCATCTTCTCCTATCCTCTTTTCCATAATTATACCATGTAATTTCCAAGATTCTAATGGGTTTTCTTGGGGTTGGTTGGTACTGTCGTACCGCAGCATCCTCCGGTGGATGCAGTTGTCGCGAGGGGAGGATCGTGACCTGTTGTGTGGATAAAGAACGTGAGGAACTGTTTGAGGTAGGGGATTCATGGCTTCTCTAATTGTATATGTGCAATCATAGAATTAGCATGATTTATCCCTTCGGATCACAATGAAATTGACCTAATTAAATACTTGAACTGGATTAAGAGAATTGGTTGATCGCATGTTTTTTATTTATACCGTGATAACGGTTGCCTCATGTTTTGCTAGATAGTGTGTTATCTATGTTTTCTATGATTATTTATTCATTCATGATAGAAATTGATAATGAACGTAAAGCCGAAATTAATTGTTAATTAATTGGCTAAAGATAAAGAGGAATATAAATTAATCTGGTTATTTCTGTTGTTGTAGTCATTCAAATTTGAGGATAATTAAATTAGGGAAGTAAGCATGGTTATTTATTTGTGATAGCTTACTGATTAGGTATCCCGTAATTGGAACCTATGAATAACAAATATGTTAATTAAATATGGATTAAAGAACTATTAGTTCGATAATTTCAAAAGGGTTCTGAGTTACCCTCCTGTTTGTTAAAGGGTCAAGATCCCATGATGTGATGTTTGTTTTCCTGCTGCTTGTGCTGTGATGTGAGCCTAGATGGCTGTTGTGATATGTGGAGGCATAGAGGCCTTGTGGTTATGGTAGCGGATGACGCCTAGAGTGGCGAGATGCATCAGTTTATGCATGTGGGTGTCGGGGAGGACACCAGGGGTGATGGAATGGGATGGATGTGGTTGCTAGTTGCTTGCAGTTTTCTTGAATGTTAATCAGCTTTTCTTTCCCCCACTGCTCAAGGCAGCTGGTCTTGCTACCCTTCTACCGAAGGAGGCGAAGACGCGCGGGGTATTCCACGTGCTTTCCATGTTTATCCTCTCAAGGGAGAATGGGTATATTCTCTTTCTATAGGCGGAAAAGACTCGACGGGTAGTATATCTACTCACCTTTTTGAGCCTCCATTGTGTTTAGAAGCATAGGATGCTTTTCAAGAATGCCTGGGAATGTGGAAAAGTAATTCTGTAATGAATGTTTGATTAAATGGTGAAAATCCATGGGGATGGAGATGCTGGAATTTAAAGGTGATGTGAATCTTAAAAAGGAGTAGTTGTTTTTGAATGTGATGCCAATCCAGTTTAATGTGGAATTGTTCATTCGTAATTAATGTTTAAAGAAATAATTAATGTATAGTGGAACTGATAAAATTAGAATGGAGTAATCTAATAAATCTCTTTAAATGTTTGTGTCCTTATAGGATACCTAGTCTTAGAAGTATCATCCTGGAGTCTGAGAGACGTTAGATGCAGTTGTATCTAAGACTAGGTAATTCCCATAGTGTGGATGTGAGTTACTTATATATTCTGTAGTTTTGTGTTTCTATACGCTACTCTACCCTGTCGGTAAGGGCAACTAACACCCCGGGGATTTTGTGCCCTGGGGGGGTGTTTTCCCCAACATCCTGATGGGAGGTCGAATGGCTGACTACCCCCTTTAGCCCCGCTCTCTTCTCTTGGTAGATACTTGTGGCATGAGACACAACGGTTAGTTACCCCATATATGTGTGCAGAGGGCTGTAATGGCTTGTGGTTATTCACACACATATCTTTTCGATATAGTATCCTATGGACTACTATAGGTGTAACGTGTATAGGCTATGATGGCTTGAGGATCCTTACTCGGATTATGGGTTGTAATGGCTTGAGGTATTATACCCGACGTATGATAAATGTTATGCAAGTTGTGGTGGCTCCCAGAAACTACCTGGTTACCTTTGGTTGTGAGGACGGCGTGGTGCTTCACCCAGGTGTCTGCGGGTAAGACTATGTGGTGCACGAGGTGCAGATTGTGGAGCTTAGCCCAGGTGTCTGCAGGCAAGCCTTTGGAGAGAGATGCACAGGACGTATGTCGTTAGGGCAAAGAGGCAAACCAGTGGGGAAGTAGTAGTGGGGTACCCTTGATATTCATTACTATATGATATTTTCTTGTATGCGTTACTTGGTGAGAGTAGCCATGGTGAGGTTGGGAACATAGTATACCTATTTAGGCGACGAGTTAGTTTCACTTGTAGTTCACTAGGCTTTAGCATGCTTTCTTTACTTTTGCACGAGAGGCTTGGGGAGGATCCTACTGAGTATAATGTTATACTCACCCTATGTATCTATAAACTGTTTTTCAGGTCACTTGGAGCAGGTTGGAGATCAAGCGGGTTACTACTAGCTTATGGTTGGAGGAGGAGCTGTTCAGGCTCGTGGTCGCTGCCGTTTAACTTGTTTTTTTGGGTACTTTTAGTTTTCCCCTTCAGTTGTAGTACTTTTGCATGACATTTCATATATGTACTTGGTTTCCTTTTATAACTTAGTTCTAAGTTAGAGTTGATTGGATTCTATTCTATCTCTCTCTTCCCCATGTGTTCTCTTAGAGGGTAATGCCTCTCATTTGTATGTTTATTATACCCTCGGTTCTAGTCGCCAACTCGGGGCCTACTGGAGGCGGGACTGGGGGGCATTATCTCTCTTCTCACATTTCCAGCCCAAGAGGGGTACACTTTGTGGGGACGGGGTCGTGACAGAGTGGTATCAGAGGTCTGGTTGAGGGATATGATGGAGTTTGGAGTTAGACACAGGTGAGGATGCATGGGATGGTAGGGCAACAGTGTCATTCATGTTTAGCAAGTGGGGTAAACATTGGAGTCCGGCAGAGACATAGGCATTCAGGGCCCCCTATGATATGTTGCATGGAACTTTACGTTTACGATGGCTACTAAACAAAGTGATACTGGTTGCAGGGTAGAGACCTAAGAAAGGATCATGCATCATTATTCTTTATGCCTGTGATTGAATGGGTAGACCTTGGGATAGGTAACCTGAAATTAATAAAACAAAACAATTAATTAATTAATGTTGAGTCTTCCATATTCCAGGATTAGGAGCTCTAACAATTGTTATTTTACAGGTATGGCTCCAGGTCGACGTCCTCGTCAGGTTTGCGCAGAAGATGCCCAACAGGCTGTTCTAGTAGATCACCACCGAGTAGAGGTTGACGACGATGACACTTGGAGGAAGACACTTCGAGAGATTAAGCGCCAGAGTCTACAGAAGTATGAGGGCTCCGTTTCAGATGCAGTCACAGAAGACTGGTTGGAGGAGATCGAGATAGGCTTCAGTTCGATTCGTGCTCGGAAGGAACACTGGGTGTCCTTGGTTGTGACCATGCTACGTGGAGCAACGAGGCAGTGGTGTTTCTTGTTCCTCGGTGATCGTAAGGAGTCGGCAATCTCATGGGAGGAGTTTCGAGATAGGTTTAGAGTCGAGTTTCTTTCATTGACTGTGAAGGCGTCCAGTCGCCAGGAGCTTCTCACCCTTCGACAGGGGAGCTCCAGTGTTCGAGTGTTTGGAATTCGTTTCAGGAACATTATGCGATATGCTTAAGACCTGTTACCAGATGAGGAGTCTAGGGCGAGGAATTTCGAGGAGGCTTTGCGTCCAGAGATCCAGCGCTAGGTCACCCCTTTTATGATGAGGGCATATCTTGAGGTGCTGGCGAGGGTAGATGTTGTTGAGAGGACTTTGGCTAGGACCGGATCGTCACGAGAGGGGAATCTTCATGATTCCTCACAAAGCAGAGTTGTGGTCCGGGGTTCCCGGTTTTCAGGACAGAAGAGTTTCCGTTCACCTGGGGGTAGGTCCCAGCCCTTCCCATCTCGTTTCAACAGAGGCAGCAACTCTCAGGTCTATGACAAGGGAATAGGCGCTTGTTTTTCTTGTGGTTGTCGTGGTCATCAGCAGCGAGAGTGCCCGACTTTTCAGAGCAGTCATCATGCACCAGACGCTCCACTCCAGGTTCCTCCGTTGAGGCAGTTCCAGCCAAGGCAGCAGCAGCAGGTTGCACCAGCTTTAGATCACCAGAGGTTAGATGGAGCAGGCAGAGGACAACCCCATGGCGCTCCCCGTCCTCAGAGAGAAGAGCGCGGTCGTGGTGGTGGTCTTCATCAGGGTCAGAGAGGCCGTGGAGGTGGTCGTGGTCAGCTTCATGCTCTAGTGTTGCCAGCTCCAAGCGAGCCAGACGTCGTCTGAGGTACCCTTTGCTTGTTTTCTACTATGTTGTATGCCTTGTTTGATTCAGGAGCAACACACTCCTTCATATCTCATACCCTTATCCATGCTTTGGGACTTGAGGTAGAGAGGCTTCCAGTGCCGTTGGTGTTGACAACGCCAGTTGGAAGTCGAGCTGACTTGTTTGAAGTATGTAGAGATTGTGAGCTAGTGTTGGGGCAACACCGCTCTTGGGGAGATTTCCTATATTTACGAATACAACCATATGATGTCATCCTTGGCATGGATTGGTTGTATTCGGTGCAGGCTATTGTGGATTGCTTCCAGAAGGAGGTTATCTTCTTCAATGTAGATGTAGAAACAATGATGTTTGTTGGTGAGAGAGATCCTCAGATGAGTCATAGACGAGTATCTCCATATCATCCATGATGGCTGATATGATGTTATGTTCTTCAGAGGTTGAGCAGTTGGCGTTTCCTAGGTTTGTGGAGGAGTACCCAAATGTATTTCCCGAAGAGGTTTTAGCATTACCCCCTCGACGAGAGATCGAGTTTGGGATCGAGCTATAACCAGGAGCGTCTCCTATCTCTATGTATCCGTATAGAATGGTCCATTCTGAGTTACGAGAGCTACGTATACAGCTTGATGATCTGTTGAAGTGCAGTTTTGTTTGGCCAAGTGTGTCTCCATGGGGTGCACCAGTCTTGTTCGTGAAGAAGGCCGACGACAGTTTGCAGTTGTGCATCGATTATCGTCGATTAAACAAAGTGACAATAAAGAATTGCTATCCTCTTCCCCGGATAGATGTCCTATTCGATTAACTGAAGGGTGCAAGTTGGTTCTCAAAGATCGACTTTTAGTCAGGATATCATCAGATGCGTGTAAAGGATGAGGATATCCCAAAGACTGCTTTCTGTTGTCGTCATGGGAATTATGAGTTTGTTGTAATGTCATTCGGCGTGACGAATGATCCAGCTGTTTTTATGTGGTTGATGAATGCTGTGTTCTGTGAATTATTGGATAAGTTTGTTGTGGTTTTCATCGATGAAATCCTTGTGTACTCCACATCTGAAGAAGAGCATGCAGATCATCTACGAGCCGTTTTGGGAGTTCTTCACCAACATAAGTTGTTTGGTATGTTGTCCAAGTGTGAGTTTTGGGCTCGAGAAGTTCGTTTCTTGGGGCATGTTGTGTCCCAACAGGGAGTAGTTGTGGATCCTTCGAAGATAGAAGCAGTGGTGTCATGGGCAGCCCCCAAGACCGTGTCAGAGGTGCGAAGTTTCCTTGGTCTCGCAGGCTATTATAGGAGGTTTGTAGCCAATTTATCCCGAGTTGCGACTCCTCTGATATCTTTGACCAAGAAGGATCAAGCGTTCATATGGACTGATCAGTGTCAGGAAGCTTTCGAATATCTAAATGAGAAGTTGGTAAGTTCTCCAGTCCTTTGTCTTCCATCGGAGGGAGTCCAGTTTGATGTTTTTTGTGATGCTTCACATCTGGGGCTAGGATGTGTTCTCATGCAGTAGAGGTCAGTTGTTACTTATAGGTCCCGAAAATTGTGTCCCCATGAACGCAACTACGCCACCCATGATCATGAGTTGTCAGCCGTGGTGTTTGCTCTGATGTTGTGGAGACATTACCTCATTGGTGAGCACTTTGTGGTTTTCACCGATCATAAGAGTTTGAGGTATGTTTTCTCCCAACGTGACTTGAACTTGAGGTAGCGTCGTTGAATGGATTTCTTGCAGGAATACGACTTCGAAATATCATATACACCTGGGAAGGGAAAATTTGTTGCTGATGCGCTGAGCCGAAAGTCACGTAGTGATGTTGTGCATAAATCCGGTGATTCCTGGAGAGTGATGGAAGAGCTAGCAGCTTTGCATCTTGATATGGGAAAAGTTGGGGGTAGAGGTTGTCTTTTCCAGATGACGGTGCAGTCATCCCTGATGCAGAAGGTGGAAGAGTCTCAGCTGGGTGATCTAGAGGTGGAAGTTTGGAGAGACAGAGTTGTGTGTGGTGAGGCCCTTGATGGTTGGTCGGAGGACGAACAACACCGAGTATTGTATCATGGAAGTCTTTTTCTTCCCTTGGTGATGCGCGAGACGGTTCTCTGAGAGTTCCATAGTTCACCCTTGGCAGTACATCCTGGTGTGACGAAGATGTACCGATCCTTGAGGAGTTAGTTTTGGTGGCCTGGGCTGAAGCGTACAGTTGCAGAATGTGTGTCTCGATGTTTAGTCTTCCAGAAGGTGAAGGCTGAACACCGTGTTCCTGGTGGTCTTCTCCAAAACATAGAGATTCCTCAGTGGAAGTGGGAGGAAATCTCAATGGACTTTGTTACAGGTTTACCTCGAGCTCCGGGAGGACATGATGCTATATGGGTGGTAGTGGATCGTTTAACTAAATCGGCCCACTTCATAGCAATCAAGGAGTCGAGCTCAGTGGAGATTTTGTCGAGGAAGTATCTGGAGGAGGTGGTGAGGCTTCACGGAGTACCTAGGACGATCATTTCTGATTGAGACCCTCGTTTTACCTCTAGGGTGTGGAGAGGTCTCCAATATGCTTTTGGCTCTCAACTGTTCCTTAGCACTGATTTTCATCCTCAAACGGATGGTCAGATAGAGCGAACCATCCAGACTCTTGAAGACATGTTGTGCTCTTGTGTTCTTGATTTTGGAGGTTCATGGGTGAAGTAATTACCCTTGGTAGAGTTCGCTTACAATAATAGTTTTCACTCTACCATCGGTATGGCACCATTTTAAGCCTTGTATGGCCGGCCATGCCGTTCTCCGTTGTGCTGGACTAGGGTCGGAGAGTCAGCAATTCTCGGACCAAAACTAGTGCAGAATACAATAGAGATGGTTCAGGTGATTCGTGAGAGGATGAAGACAGCACAGGATCGTCAGAAATGATATGCTGATCAAAGAAGGAGACCGTTAGAGTTTAATGTTGGGGATCATGTGTTTCTAAAGGTGACTCCACGTCGGGGGTAGTGAAGGTTTGGTCATGGATGTAAGCTTTCTCCCCGGTTTGTTGGGCCTTTCGAGGTGATAGGTCGTGTTGGAGCTGTGGAATATCGAGTAGCAATCCCCCATCATATGAGTCGGATACATGATGTTTTCCATGTATCACAGCTCTGTCGTTATCTTCATGATGAATCTCATGTTATCGATTGGGGAGAGATCGATATTGATGATGATGCAACCTTCGAGGAGCGACCTGTAGAGATACAAGACCACAAGGAGAAGTTGTTGTGTGGGCGTTCTATCCCCTTAGTTCGTGTCTTGTGGAGACACGGTGGCATGGAGGAGAGTACCTGGGAGCGTGAGTCACAGATACGTGCTCAGTACCCAGAGTTGTTCCATGTTTAACTCTTTTCATGTAATGATGTTTCCTCTCTGGTTAGACCTTTCATGTTTTATTTATGTACTTTTCATGTGATGTTATGAATGAATTGTTTTGGTATGGATTGTTTGTTCCCATACTCCCAGATGTTGTAGTTTTGTTCCAGATTTCGAACAACTCATGGTGGTTTTCCCCTGAGAGGTATCTTATGGGGTGGTTGTTCGGACCCCTCTTTTCTTATGGGTTGGTTTTTAATTCTCAAGGACGAGAATGTTTTGAGAGGTATCTAATGTAATGGCCCGGACCTCTCCAGTCCATTACCTTGTGAATTTTGGTGTTGGAGGTGTTCCGGGAGGTCAAGGGGACTTATCCCCAACACTTTGCCAATTTTCCAGTTCTGTGAACAATGTTTCCAGTTTTAAGAACATTAACAGATCGGTCTCACCGATCGGTCTGACAGATCGGTTTGATTGATCGGTTTCACAGATCGGTCTGACAGATCGGTTTCAGAGATCGGTGTGACAGATCAGTTTCACAGATCGGTGTGACAGATCGGTTCCACAGATCTGTCTGACAAATCTGTTTCACAGATCAGTGTGACAGATCTGTTTCACAGATCGGTCTGACAAATCGGTTTCACAGATCGGTGTGACATATCCGTTTCACAGATCGGTGTGACAGATCGGTTTCACAGATCGGACTGACAGATCCATTTCACAAATCGGTGTGACAGATCGGTTTCACAGATCGGTCTGACAGATCGGTTTCACAGATCAGTTTCACAGATCGGTTTCACAGATCCTTCTGACAGATCAGTTTCACAGATCGGTTTCACAGATCGGTTTTAGTGATCGGTTTCACAGATCGGTTTCATAGATCGGTATGACAGATCAGTTTCACAGATCGGTGTGACAGATCGGTTTCACAGATCGGTCTGATAGATCAGTTTCACAGATCTGTGTGACAGATCGGTTTCAGAGATCGGTCTGACAGATCGGTTTCACAGATCGGTGTGACAGATCGGTGTCACAGATCGGTCTGACAGATCGGTTTCACAAATCGGTTTCACAGATCAGTTTCACATATCAGTTTCATTTACAGTAACAGTTGGTGAATTGTGTTTCCAGACTCCTACAGTTTTGCCCCTTTTGACGTTTCCTTTGACATAAAATACATTTAAAGCCTTATTTTATGGGCTCTTAAGGCCGTTTAAAATGCCATAAATCCTATATTAATTATTCCTAAGGCTGGGAATGTTTTACTTGGTCAAATCGTGTGGGTTAATGCGATCCGTTTTTAATGGATAATTAACCGGATCTTAAAACGTTGCCCCATTTAATCTTAAAAAAAGGGACAAGATATCATTCTTCCTTGTTCTTTCCCTTTGTTCTCGATTAACAGGCACTAGAACCTTTCAATCCTTTCCATAGGTGTTGCACAATCAATCTTTACTCCTAGGATTGGTTCTGCTCTATTTTGGATTCAACTGATCTGTGTCGATCAATCTTCGATATAAGGTATGTTGTATCGTCGTTCTTTTGGGATTCATCTTCTCTTATCCTCTTTTCCATAATTATACCATGTAATTTTCAAAATTCTAATGGGTTTTCTTGGGGTTGGTTGGTACTGTCGTACCGCAGCATCCTCACGTGGACGCAGTTGTCGCTAGGGCAGGATCGTGACATGTTGTGTGGATAAAGAACATGAGGAACTGTTTGAGGTAGGGGATTCATGGCTTCTCTAATTGTGTATGTGCAATGGTAGAATTAGCATGATTTATCCCTTTGGATCACAATGAAATTGACCTAATTAAATAATTGAACCAGATTAAGAGAATTGGTTGATCGCATGTCGTTTCTTTATACCGTGATAACGGTTGCCTCATGTTTTGCTAGATAGAGTGTTATCTATGTTTTCTTTGAATTGAAATTCGTTCATGATAGAAATTGATAATGAACGTAATGCCGGATTTAATTGTTAATTAATTGGCTAAAGATAAAGAGGCATATAAATTAATCTTGTTATTGTCGTTGTTGTAGTCGTTCTAATTTGAGGATAATTAAATTAGGGAAGTAAGAATGGTTATTTATTTGTGATAGCTTACTGATTAGGTATCCCGTAATTGGAAGCTACGAATAACAAATATGTTAATTCAATATGTATTAAAGAACTATTAGTTCGATAACTTCAAAAGGGTTCTGAGATACCCTCTTGTTTGTTAAAGGGTCAAAGGCCCATGATGTGGTGTCTGTTTTCCTACTGCTTGTGCTGTGATGTGAGCCTGGATGGCTGTTGTGATATGTGGAGGCATGGAGGCCTTGTGGTTATGGCAGCAGATGATGCCTAGAGTGGCGAGATGCATCAGTTTATGCATGTGGGTGTCGGGGAGGACACCAGTTTTGATGGAATGGGATGGATGTGGTTGCTGGTTTCTCGTGGTTTTCTTGAATGTTAATCATCTTTGTTTTTCCCCACTGCTCAAGTCAGCTGGTCTTTCTACCCTTCTTCTGAAGGAGGCGAAGACGCGCGGGGTATGCCACGTGCTTTCTGTGTTTAGCCTCTCGAGGGAGAATGGGTATATGCTCTTTCTATAGGCGGAAAAGACTCGACATGTAGTATATCTAGTCACCGTGTTGAGCCTCCTTTATGTTTAGATGCATAGGATGGTTTTCTAGAATGCCTGGGAATGTGGAAAAGTAATTCTGTAATGAATGTTTGATTAAATGGTGAAAATCCACGGGGATGGAGATGCAGGAATTTAAAGGTGATGTGAATCTTAAAAAGGGGCAGTTGTTTTTGAATGTGATGCCAATTCAGTTTAATGTGGAATTGTTCATTCTTAATTAATGTTTAAAGAATTAATTAATGTACAGTGGAACTGATAAAATGAGAACAGAGTAATCTAATAAATCTCTTCAAATGTCTGTGTGGTTATAGGATACCTAGTCTTAGAAGTAGTAGCCTGGAGTCTGAGAGACGTTAGCTGCAGTTGTATCTAAGACTAGGTAATTCCCATAGTGTGGATGTGAGTTACTTATATATTTTGTTGTTTTGTGTTTATATACGATTCTCCACCCTGTCGGTATGGGAAACTGACACCCCGGGGATTTTGAGCACTGGGGGGGTGTTTTCCCCAACATTACGATGGGAGGTCGAACGGCTGACTTCCCCCTTTGGCCCCGCTCTCTTCTCTTGGTCAATACTTGTGCCATGAGGCACAGCGGTTAGTTACCCCATATATGTGTGTAGAGAGCTGTAATGGCTTGCGTTTATTCACACGCATATATTCTGGATATAGTATCCTATGGACTACTATAGGTGTAACATGTATAGGCTATGATGGCTTGAGGATCCTTACTCGGAGTATGGGCTGTAATGGCTTGAGGTATTATACCTGACGTATGATACACGTTATGCGAGCTGTGGTGGCTCCCAGAAACTACCTGGTTACCTTTGGTTGTGAGGACAGCGTGGTGCTTCGCCCAGGTGTCTGCGGGCAAGCCTATGTGGTGCACGAGGTGCAGATTGTGGAGCTTAGCCCAGGTGTCTACGGGCAAGCCTTTGTAGAGAGATGCACAGGACGTATGTCGTTGGGGAAAAGCGGAAAACTAGTGGGGAAGTAGTAGCAGGTTACCCTTGATATTCTTTACTATATGCTATTTTATTTTATGCGTTACTTGGTGAGAGTAGCCATGGTGAGGTTGGGAACATAGTATACCTATTTAGGTGACGAGTTAGTTTCACTTGTTGTTCACTGGGCTTTAGCATGCTTTCATTACTTTTTCACGAGAGGCTTGGGGAGGATCCTACTGAGTATACTGTTATACTCAACCTATGTATCTATAAACTGTTTTTCAGGTCACTTGGAGCAGGTTGGAGATAAAGCGGGTTACTACTAGCTTGTGGTTGGAGGAGGAGTTGTTCGGGCTCGTGGTCGCTGCCGTTTAACTTGTTTTTTGGGGTACTTTTAGTTTTCCCCTTCAGTTGGAGTACTTTTGCATGAAATTTCATATATGTACTTGGTTTCCTTTTATATCTCAGTTCTAAGTTGGAGTTGATTGGATTCTATTCTATCTCTCTCTTCCCCATGTGTTCTCTTAGATGGTAATGCCTCCCATTTGTATGTTTATTATACCCTCGGTGCTAGTCGCCAACCCGGGGCCTACTGGAGGCGGGACTCGGAGATCATTATCTCTCTTCTCACATTGCCGGCCCAGGAGGGGTACACTTTGTGGGGAGGCGGTCTTGGCAATGTATTAGTTAAAATAAATTAAATAGGGTAAAATATACTAATTAAGATTTTATTTATCCATTATAATACTATTATGACCTTTCATGATGGAAGTAATCGAAAATGAATAAAATCATTATTCTGAGAGGTGATTTCCCTTCATTATTTGAACAATAAATTCATTTCTCTCAATAAGAGGGGAGGAGAAATACAATTGTTCTGTGATATTCCATAATAATCCTAAAAATATAGTATATATTAGATTCTGGAGTTATTATTACATTATGGATGAAGTATGTGCATTGAATGTACATGAATGAAATAAAATAAGCATGTTTTTTGGGATAATTGCCTCGTGAATATCACCTCATTAAAGGACCCATTGAGGACCTCAGATCGAAAATTTTGGAGAGGCTAGTAGAACATGGAAATGTAGAGATTTAGTATAAGATGTTCTACTAGATATTTTAAGAGCTTCATGTCATGTCAGATGAAATGTGTTGGGGCTAGGTGGTATTTATACTCGAGGAAGAGATGTTTCAAGTGATTAGATAATGACCATTTTATAATTAAATCCAAACACATTTACTTCGAATTAATTTTCATGATTTTTTGGATAATTAATGTAATAAATGATTTTTGGGGTTTATCAATACATCAAAATCACATTTATGTTTTTATTGTTTCTATATTTTAATCCATTACCTTTTAACATTCACTTGGTTCAGTTTTTTACCTATAGATCTGTAAATAATTATTTTACAATGATAAATTTATCATGCAAACCCATTAGAATCACCCAATACCTAATTAGTCACATTTTATTCTAAATATAGAATTAATTTTACATAATATATTTTATAAGTTTTTTTAATATAAATTCTAATTTCAAATGTTTATAACTCATGAAAAAAATTTATTTTTTGAAAGATTACTATCAGGGTTTTCAAAAAAGATAAGAATATATTTCTAAATGAAAATCAATATATATTCTGATATTACCTAAATTTAAATTTATAATGACTAAGGTTTTATGATCTTTAAATAATTATCATATATTAATTAATTCATAAGAGTTTTGTCAAAACATTATTTCCACTTATTAACCCAAAATATCAAAATTTTATAAAAGTCCCAAAAAAATACTCTATGCTAATTTCGAAATTATGGATTTTAAAATGATGTTTATTTTGAAAAATAATATTCATCCTATAGTAAGAATTTATTTTTATAATTGCTTCTCTACTATAATCTAGAAAAATTAACTATTATAAAAATATCTTTTTATGATTAAAATTAGATTTATTCTTATATAAATCATATAAGACATATTAAATGACTATTAAAACATTTTATTGAATTTATAATATGTAAATTTCACAATTTTTATTATAATTGTTATTAATGAAATATATTAGTATAAAATACCACGGTGGCGTAAAAATAGTTTTTTTTAAACATCCTTTATGTCTATATTGTTTTCCTTTTAAATTATAATTAATTGGTAACCAATGAATTTATTTTTTTATCATGTGTAAACTATATTTTTGTAATTTAGTTTTTATAATTTAATCACTGCATTATTTTTTATAGGTAATATATATCAAAATTAAATAATAATATTTGGATGTTCATTTATTCTTGGTGTTTTGTGAAATAAATGAAATAAAGGAGATAAAATTCCAAAAAAAATAATGTAATGGTGTAAAATATTAGGTTGTTACATTAAAATTCCAATAAAAGGAATTTCACAAATAAAATTCATCTATTAAATATAAAACATTGGGACACATCATCCTCATCACAAACTATGGTTTCAATATATCTTTATAAAAATAGTGTTTTACCATAAAAAAAGCATTAACCTGGTGACTGAACATATTTAGTAGAACATTATATCTACATCACAAAATCACTTATTGTTTGTACTTATAAGAATTAACATTCAGCGGTGGTAATAATTATGATTTTACTACATGTTAAGGATTAGGTGAGTACATACTCATGATACATACATGGAATATATTGTGAACTTTAGAGGGATTCATTGGAAGAGCCAATCGATAAGCTACCATCTCGATACGATCAATAATTTCAAGAAAATAGTGTCCTAGATGATTTTAAATTTCAAATGAATACTAAATACAGATTTTTGAATATTTCTCCTCAGATAAAACCACATATGAATATGGTTATATAAAACTTCATCTTAAAAATAGGGAAATTAAAAGATGAATATCACCACATAACTATGTTTTAGATTGTTAGAACATTAGTATAAAGTGAAGAGATGTACACGGAAGAGAATAAAAATAAACACGCTCTAATGTAGAATAATAAAAACATGGTCATTATAAGCATAATGAAAAAAAAACCATAGATGAAATTGTTATGAAAACGCCCTTGATATAATCATAAGTGTTGAGAGTAATACAACATTTTGTTAAAATAATTTGACAAGATACAAATACATGCTTTCATCTCATTACTATAATATCTCCCATCGATTGTGTCATGATAAATTTTCATTTCATTTCATAGTCCAATGACTGATGATTAATTTTTAATTCATGTATTACTATTGGAATATAAGATCCATAATGGTATGATCAGTCATTCGTTCTATCCCTAGTAATCACACAAGAAAAAGTATTACCATAGATTATAAAATCCTCATAAGTATTTATACTTTTATATAATACATTAATCAATAAAACCTCATCCGATTTTCAATATTAAAAAATTCTTAAATGGTCATCCTTATGAACCATCCTATTGATTAGAATAAAAAACATTCAAATTAAGGTCAGAAAATTTTCAAAATCAACATATCATTATTACACAAAAAACATGATGTATATCCTAACTATCACACACCAACCATGTAATGATCATCATCTTATATTATCTTGAAAAGTTTTAATCCCCTTAATTACAATGAAACATTAGTGAAAATATGGAGTCCTTCAAAAAATAATTCCTCCCTCATACCATAAATCCAAATATTCAATTAACTCAATCCATGATAGAATAATAAACCTTATCTTCATATTACAAATCATTTCCTTGGTGTTCGATACTATAACATTTTTTTATCAAAATAAACATATATTTATCTCATTATTATCCCAAATTCATACACATATTAAGGGTTATCATTCCCTCAATCATGTATTCTCCAAAAATATAATTGTACATCCTCACTCACATTTTATAGTTACTAGTAAAATTAAATAATACATTCAAATAAATATTTAAAATACTATAATAGAAAAATAAATATTTGTTTCATAAAATCAGAAATTTTGTAGAAGAAGAGAACCACATGAAGTTCCACAAAAAAAATTCATTGGCCACACTAACGAAATTCCCAACTACGGAGTATAAATTTTATCTAATTAATATTATTTCCTTCATACATTATGATTCCATAAACATTTACTCTATCCTTTTCCTTTGAAAAATGTTGGTGATTATCACCCATATTGAACCTTTTATTGGGGAATTTATTCTTATAATACCCAAACTCCATTAATTCCAAATAGTGGAGTGTGTGTGGATCAATACATGATGTTATCTCTCTTTTAAAATTGATAGCTCACTTATTCCCATAAATTTTGTGATCAGTTCCTTAGTAACCTTCCCTTCCACACTTATAACTATTAACAATACCCTTATGAAAATTTCATCAATGTCTCATCCCACATATTAAAAATAATGTAAATCACATCACCTTATCCCATGGGTTCATATAAATCACTTTTAATTCCAGTTTTCATTTAATTTCAAATATATTGACCCTATCCTTTTACTCATCTAATTACATTCATCTAAGAATATTAAGGAATCATATTATATTCCATGTATTATAAATTATTATGTCTACGAACAATAGGTACATAAAACAAAAAAAATGGTACTAAATAAAACATTTATTTATTTAATCATAAATAAGAGATCCTAAGATCCATTATTCTCATATATATTAATATGATAAACTTGGGAAAATATTATCAAATGGATAATCTCATGTAGTATTTAGGGAATAATCATAATAATAAATCTTTAGTACAAGGGTAAGAAGTCATGACATAATGATATGAAAACGCATCAAACATATGGAATCATAATATATAAAAATGGGATCATATATACATGGAATCATATTAATGTGTGAATGAAATAAATCATGACTTTATCTCAATTCAATTCTTTTTAAACATAGAGGAGCACATTCCAATGTTAATCACCATGATTGTTTCACATGGTAGCATGAGTCAAGGCTAACTGCGAAGACCATTGCACATAAAATCTCATGAGACTCAACATTACCCAATGTGTTGGAGTTATATCAGGGTTCACCCATCATAGAATGTTGTTTAATCTTCATTACACATATATAATCACATATTATCAATCGTACATAAACATAAGTGTTACCCATGGTAAGAATTTGGTACCATAATCTTGTCATAAAGAATAAAAAATGGGTGTATCATAACAATTTCCATGAAGGAAATTAATAAGATGTTTCATAAAAAATACACTAGTAGAATAGGAATATATCATGAAAATGTATGTCAATATTATGTAATAACATTTTAAAATATTACTTAAGATTGATGGGAATTAAAACATTTTAGTGCGAGTAAAGGAAAATATGAAGGCCACATAAAAATAAAATGGAATAATATTTTATATGAAACTAGTAGATAACCAAGGAGGATATCATAATAAAAATATATGGTGTCTTAAAATTAGATTATATAGTGTTCATGAAAATGGGAATGAATTCAGGAGATTCCCATAAAATATGTTTTCTTATCGGGATGTATTGTGGAGGGAATCATTTAAAATCATGTATATCCCAGAAAGATAATGATGAATGTATCATAATACATTACTTGGTATCATATACAATTAATTTATAAGTTTCACATAAAAATAATAGGTAACTTAAAATTGGAAAATTAATGATAGAACAACCTATTGGAATAATGGAGGATCCGATAGAAACCATAACCATAAGGTCGATTGTGTCCATAAATTGATATTAATGTCATGTATAACCAAATTAAATTCATTAATTTGTTATTCCCAAACCACTTCTTCATGTAACTGATTTATTATAACAATATTAAGTTAATTAATTATTTTTTTATGGATTATTAGGTACAATATCATTTTCTGGGAGGGTTTGTTTCCTTGGTTTCCTGATTGGTTTACTTATATACATCTAAGGATAAACATGTAAGATGATAATGGTTTTCTAGAATTTATGTTTTGTGCTATTATTTAATATACTAGAATATTAAATGGTAATAAAATTTATTATCATATTTTGAGTGAAGATGAATCATTATATAAAACATTAATCATAACTATTTTGGTTAATTGGTGGTTTTTGATCACATAAAACATAATATTCTATATAAATGATTATCATTTGTATAAAAATATTTATAAACGTTAAATAAGTTATAAGTAATATATTATAGTCTATTTAAACCACCAAAATGGTATAATGACTAGAATTAAAGATGGTAATAGAAATTAAAAACTCTTCCTCCTTTTATGTGATTACTTAACACATCTCAGATGGTATTTTCATTTATATTATAAAAGGAGGGGAAAGGAGAAATGATTTTGAATTATTATATTATTATAACAATATTCTAGTGCATTTATGTTTTTTGAGATATCATAAAAATTGGATGAAAATTGTGTGGGGATAGAAAAATGAAAGAACTGAAATTAAAAGAAAATAAAAGAAATGAAATGATGAGTTAACCTCTTTAATATATCGTCCTTGATATCCACATTGTTAGAGTGGATTTGGTATTGTGAAAATTAAAAGTGTTTTTACAAGTGGGATAGGGTCTTAAGGAGATATTTGATCTAAATATTTACTAGTAACAGGGTTTGAGTGAAGTGAACAGAAGAGGCAGGTGAGGGTTGTTATTATAGTGGGAGAGAGGAGAGGTTTCCCATTATTATAATCATTAGTTTAATATTTTTTCTCAAGACTATGAATAATCATGATTCTTCTGACCATAAATATTAAATAGAGCATTTTATTTTTATCCAAGGGTGATTACCATAGCCATGATTCTTGGAATAGATTATTTTACTCATTATGTATATATACGGTAAATTACTGTATTTCCCAATTCATAATAAATTCACGTATTTTATGGAAAGCCCAAAAATTCATCCTAGATATTTTTAAACATGATGTAATAAAAAATGAAACCTAAAATTAAAACTACATTTCTAACACATTGAAAAAATATTTCTATTCAAAAAACATTTCTTCTAGTCATAAGGCATAAAAATAAGAATTTATGAATTCATTGTTTGAAAATATATTTTATTTTAAATTTTTTAATTAATAATAAAATTTTATGTAAATATACATGAATTATAAAAATACATACACTTTATTAATAATTTTGTAAAATATTTATTAATTTACACTATAATATATTTTTATCATAGTGTCAGTTAAAAGATGGATACATTTTAATTATACTTTCATTAGTGAGGTTACTATTACATTGGATGGTTTACTATTAAAAAGGGTAACATTTATATTCCAAAGTTCAAGTTTCTATTTCATTAGTATATGTTCCTTAACATCTAGATATACACTTTTCTACCCAAATTATTCATTTAAATGGTTTCTATTGTGTTCTAAAAGTAATATATTTTTTATTATACTATAAGAAATAATTAAAGAAAGGAATTACATTTATAAACCATGGGGTTATTACATTCTTCCCCACTTATGAAATTTCTCCCTCATAATTTTGATTAAATTCTATGAAATAAACAAGTGTTGTTACATATCCTTCATTTCCTTCTCCAGTTCCCATGTTTCCTCTTTATAGTTGTGGTTCATCAAAAATACATTGACCAAGTGAGTAGTATTTTTGTGTACAAATTAATCTCTATGATCCAAGATCTTCAGTAACTACTCCTAATAAAAAATTTCATTCTCAAAATGTACCACCCCTAAAGACGGTACATGTAAAGGATCTATTATGTGATTCATAAAGAGGGATACATGGGAGACATCATGTATTTTACACTTGGTATATGGAATTTCAAGTCAATTGGTGACAGCTCCCACATGATCAAGAATCTTGAATGGCTCGATGATCCTGGTACATACATTTACATTCTTCCAAAACCTCGTGACCTTATTCCATAGAGATATATAGAGGAATTCCTTGTGTCAAAATTTTAACTCAAGGTCTCATCGACGATTTTCTACTTAACTCTTTTTTATAATTTTGGATTCCATGATGTGATGATGAATTATTTTTACCATTTCCACCATTTCATTGACCATTTTACATCCTAGAAGCTTATGCTCAATGACATCATCCCAACATGTCAGTTTTTTGAACCATTTATCATAAAGGGATTCTTATGTTGTCATTCAGATTCTTGAGTTGAATATCTTATTGTATGAGTGTTAAAACAGTGGTAGATGTTGGTAAAACCCTCCATTAAATTCCATAGAATAAGATCTCAACATATCTTCCAATGTTTGAATAATTTGACTAGATTGGCCATCTTATTGGGGATGATAGGCCATGCTTAAGATTAAATTAGTGCATAGAGCATGTTGGAGACTTTTCCAAAACATTGAGATGAATGATGGATGGTGATTTGATAATATAGATAGTGGTACTCCATGCATCATTACCACCAATTTACATATATCTATTAATGTTTATCTAATGGTATGCCCTCTCAAATTTTGATTATGTGACTTTTATTATTAATACAATCCACATTGACCCAAATTTCATTATTTCATCTAATTGACGTTAGAATTATAGTGAAAAAGACTATGGTAATGTTCTCATACATTAATGTTGGTATTGGTAGTGGTATAAACATAACCTTATACATTTTCTTTTCAGCCTTCACTTTTTGACATACCAAACACTTTAATGTATTTTGAGAAATATTTTTCTTCATATTGTCCAACCCAAAGTTATTTTGGGGATATCAATACATATTTCTAATACATGGGTGAGTAGATAATCTTGTGTTATGTGAATCATTTAAAATTTCCGCTAATATCTCAAAATCTTATGATACACATAAACATTACCCAAATATTTCAACATGTTCCTTATCAATCTTGAACTCATAGGATTTCCCATTTTTAATAGCTTCCTCCCATTTTATAATTTAGACATCCTTTCATTGAAGATCCTTAATTTTCTCCATTAGGTGTGGTTTAGAAAAATTTGATAAAATATTGGTGAAGTTACTCACTACATTATCCCCATTTCCATCAAATCAAATTCTAAGAATATTGGATCCTTTTCTATTGTCAACATTGATAAAGATGCTTGATCCTTTCTACTTAGTGTTTCCATATTGAGATGGTTGTGGATTGAGATGTCTTAATATTTGATGAGAATTAATCATCCTTACTGGCACATGTTATAATCTTTCTTTTGGAATATATTTTTTACACCATTTTCATCGGTATGTATCTCACACTTCCCCCGACAGAGATAATTCCTCCATAATCTCAATGAAATGATCAAAGCCTCTAATTATAGATCATGAATGGGATAATTCATCTCATGTATTTTAAGATACCTTGTGGTGTAGGCTATCACTTTATAATTTTCCATTGTTACACATCCAAATACATTCATTGAAGCATCGTTTTACACCATAAAAAGTTCTCCACTTCAAATAAATTTGAGTACTAGCATCATGATAAGTCTCTTTTTGAGCTCCTTAATATTTTCCTCACATTCATGGGTCCGAATGAAATTAATCCCCTTCTATTATATCTTCGTTAATAGGACGGAAAAACGTGAAAAACTATTCACAAATCATCGGTAATACCCAGCTAGACTAATGAAGCCATGGATCTCCGTTATAGGTGTTGGCATGAGCCACTCTTCAATTTCCATTATCATAGAGGCGTCTAAAGATATCCATTTTTGGGTGATAAGATTCAAAAATAATTATACATCCTCCATCCAGAAATCACATTTACTATACATTACATAAATTATCTCCCTAAACAAATTCATCAGCATAGTATTCACATACTCCTCATGTTCATCCTTGCTCTTGGATTATATCAAAATATCATCAATAAAGACTACCACAAATTTTTTATAGTAATCTATGAAGAGTATCTTTATTAAATCAATGAATATTTCAGTAGAATTAGTGAGTCCAAAGGGAATCACTATGAACACATAATTTACATTCCATGTTCAAAATGATGTCTTTATAATATCTTCCTTCCTCACCAATAATTGATGATATCCCGACCGAAGGTCCACCATAGAGTAATAACAGGAACTATGAAGGTGATCGAATAATTCATAAATATGAATTATGGGATAATTTGTATTTATCAATATTTTATTGAGATCATGATAATAAATTCAGAGGCTCACTGAAACATCTTTATTCTTGACAATGAGGACTTGTTCTCCCCATTGTGAAGCACTTAGGGCATATAAAACACAAATTTTAATATAAGGCCACTGTAACGACCCAAATTTTTTTAAGTAAATTTTGTTTCCTAATTTTATGTGTTATTGTTATACTCAACAAAAATGTTTCATTTGGTAACATGAGTATAATTAAAATGAGACTGTTGGGTTTTGACTGTTATTTGACCACTGGTCAATATGACCGCTGGAAACTAAACATTTTGACTATTGTCTCTAAATACAAGCAATCTTGGTTAATTAATATAGAAAGAAGATTCGATTGCCTCACCCAGTAGTCTTGGACCGATCGAAGCCCATCTAACAGAACTTGGGAAGGAGGTAGCACCACTGGGCTTTGCTCTGGACCAAACCCAAGCTGAACTTCATCATATAAAGCTAGAACGGGATCGCCTTCACGAGAAGTTCAAACTGATAGAAATTACTACTCCTGCGATGTTGGCCGAGCCTCCCTCGGATTCTCTCACCTTAGCACACCTTACACATATGTCCTATGCTGGTGTGATAAGGGGCTATGCAAGGAGACCGTAACTGTCTTGTGTAATCCTTTGTTTTAAATAAAATTTTGATTTCTTTTATGAATTTTCAAATGATCGGATAAATATAGTATGCAAATTTTTGATCAATTTTAGAAAAAGGATATTTTAAATATGTTTATGTAAACCCTAAATAATTAAAAATGTGTAATGATTTTCAAAAAATGGTCTTCTGCAATTATGTTCAGTACTAAATGTAGAGTATAATAAGATCAACATGATTTTTGATGAATAGTAAATTATGAATAGTGATTTTATGATTAGGATTAATAATGTGTCTAAATGGATTAGTAATCTCACTTAAAGAAAGTATTAAAATAAGCTAGGCACATTGATTAAGTAATGTGATTCAATAAAATGGTTAAATAACGGTTTCATAAATTATTATTCAAGTATTAGTTTTTTCGGATGAATAGTGTTTTTTAATTAAAAATTTAATTAAAAATTATTAGAAAATTATTTTTATAAAAATGACTTTATTTTTGAACTCAGAGCATCGATATTATGTTATGGTAATTTTTGGGGATTTTTCTGAAAAAAATGAATTTTCGGTGAATAGTGTATTTATTTAAAAATAAAATTAAGAATATTTAGAAAACTATTTTTATAAAATGGAGTTCATTTTTGAAATCGGAGAATTGATATTTAGTTAAGGTGAAAGTTTGGTATTTTTCTGAGAAAGATGAATTTTTCAGTGAATAGTAAAAATGCAGTTTTAGGGTTTCGGTATGTTTAATGACATCATAATTTTTTCATGATGATTTCATGAGATATTTTAAGGTTTGGCCGGCCAAGGGTGATTAATTATTGTTTTGGGGGCCCCATGTGGCCTAACTCCATGATAAATGCCAATGGAGAGCACATGGGTTTGAGAAAAGCACATGTGAGGTGTCCCTTGGCCATTAATGCCTTGTCCCCTCACTTTCCCTATAAATACCAAGCCCTCCTCGCATCCATTCGACTCCCCACTCATTCCCAACAAATTTATGGTCTCATTACCTCCCAAGGAGTCCTCCCAAGGTTCCCCCAAGCCCTCAAGGTCCCAACCTTTGAGGATTAAGAGTTACATTTTAAGGTAAGGGATCCGACCTCTCTCTTTCTTTTCAAGTAATCTCTTTTATGTCATTTATTTTATACTCCATGTTCTTATGTTGGAGGATGTTATTTTATATTCATCCTACTGCCTATTTCATTTTCATATGATGAGAGACCCCCCACCCCCCTTGCTCTCATCAATTCGTTTTAAGAATGTTTAAGTGGCGCCGTTAGGCTGCCGAATTTTTAAGGGATTCTTTCACCATCCTCGTTTTCAAGTTCTATTTTCATTCAAGTCTTTCATGTTCCTTTTTATTATGTTGGGGTATGATCTCTAAATTATCATACTGATATTTTATGATCATATGATGAGAGACCCCATTTGATCTCTTCAATTCAGTATTTTGAAGTTTTAAGTGGCGCCGTTAGGCTGCCGAATTTTTAAGTGGTTCTTCACCCTTCTCGTTTTGAAGTTCTACTTTCATGTCAATTCTTTCAAGTTCCTTTTTGTTATGTTGGGGAATTATCTCTATATCTTGCATACTTGACTCTTATGTTCACATGATTAGAGACCCCATTTGATCTCTTCAATTCAGTATTTTGATGTTTTATGTGGTGCCGTTAGGCTGCCGAATTTTTAAGTGGTTCTTCACCATTCTCGTTTTGAAGTTCTACTTTCATGTCAATTCTTTCAAGTTCCTTTTTGTTATGTTGGGGAATTATCTCTATATCTATCATACTGAACTCTTATGTTAACATGATGAGAGACCCTATTTGATCTTTTCAAATCATTTTTGTTGATGTTTAAGTAACGCCGTTAGGCTGCCGAACTTTCATAAGAGAAATTTATGTTTTTTCTTCCTTCCATATTTTTCATTTCAAATGGTATGTCCTTGAAATTTCATTACCATGATCATGTATCCTTCTTATTCTGTCCATGTACTATTTTATGGGTCACTTATGAATGTTTGACCCATTTTACCTCTCTTTTAATGTTTTTTAAAACCTCGAAACATTGCTGTAATGCTGTAGAATTTCTGTCTCGAAATGTCTATCTATTTTTCTAATGTTATTTTATTTTATTAACTGAAAACTCAAAGCTCTTTCTTCTAAAGGGGTATTCACATATATAAAAAAATGTTCTATTTTAAATTCTGGGATTTACATACATGAGACCCACCTTCCTTTTCTATGGGTTTTAAAGTGATATAAAGATCATGTCTTTAAAGCAGTTTTTAAAAAGTTATGATTATGAAATGAAACCCATTTCCTTTATGATATATGGGTTATTTATGAAATGTTTGATGATGATATATGTGGATCACATGATAATAAAGGAAAATTTAAGGGTGTGCCCTGATAGCGCTCCAATGCATTGGGTAATGATGTAACCACTATAGATTACAATTTTCATGATACCTTGGTGAATAACCTTGGTAATTTTAAAATGACACCTTGGGGATGGACCTTGGTGATATGTTCATGATTGTCTATGTTAAATGATGTATCCACATCTTCAAGTTATGAATAAGTTTTATGTTTGTTATGATATGCCTCATGATTTCATTTTCATGCCTTAAAGTTCTTTTCATGACTTTATTGATGTATCTCAAGTTCATATGTAAAATGTTTCACTTGTTTCCCTTACTGGGCCTTCTGCTCACCCTTCCTTTTGATGTATGTCCCCAGGTTATGAGATGCAGTAATGAGCCTAGGGTGAACATGAGGAGAAGCCTTTCAAGTGTTTAAGAAGAATGTTTTTTTTGTTTCATGTTTTATGTTCCTTGTTTCCAAGACACTAAACCTTAAAGATCCTCAGTTCCGTGTAATGGAATGAAAGTTATGTTATAAAAAGACGGGATGCTATAGTTGGTATTAAAGGATGTTTTAGTTATTTGTGGAAATTAGGATATGAAAACTCTAGGAAGAACCCTATAGAAAAGTTTAATATAGGAAATCTTCCTTGTATTTTGTTGAGTATTGAGTAAGGGGTTGCCAAGAAAATACATCCATGTCTGGATACGAGCAGGTAGAGGTGGCTCTGGCACAGATGTACATAGGGGTAAAACCCGAAAACACCGCTTTGAGCTAGACTCGAATGGGAACTGGTACACGACAACGGGCCTTGCTGCACTCTTGGTTACGACACTCCCGGGGGATATGCTTTGGTAAATTCATAAGCTTGGTATGAACCATTGTTAAAGGAACAAAGATAAAATAAAATAAAGGTTAACATAAGAATATATGATCATTCATAACCTATATGGGAACCTAGGAGATCACAAGTTAGGGTATACCTTTCATATACAAGTTATCCTTATATGATTTCAGTTCCTTTTCATGATTATTAGCTAAGTACTTAAGCCACTAATTATGATTTCTATTCTTAGTTAATGGTGGGAAATGGAAGAACATGTTCCGACAACCAATGTGATAGGAAATGCGATGATTTTCATATTAATATGACAGGGATGATTAGGGGATTAAAATATGATTATTATTTTGGAAGACGTTCATTATTTTGGGAACCATATTTGATCGAGGTAAATAGATTACTATGGTATTTTCATTGAGTAGTAAGGTTGACTTATATTTTGAAGAATCGATGAATTTAAGGTGAACTTATAGTAATTTAGCTTACTTATGGGAATGATTAACCTATCTTGGGTAAAATATGTTTAGGTTAGCTACTTTTTTTATAAGATGTTAGGAGTGGTTGATGTTGTCTAGAGATGAACAATGAAGTTGTTTTGGAAGACTATGTTATCAAATCCTTCTTGTATTTGGGTTTCAATCTTAATTTGGTTTGTTTTGAGGAATTTTAAGGACCGTTATTTATGGAATGGTCTATGATGAACTTTGGGTAGTACCATGGAACTTTGATGATTTAAAAGTAGTTTCCATTCCTATGGGATTCTTTCTTTTTGAAGAGTTGTTTTACCTTAACCTTTCTGTTTTTTGGGATAATGTTTAAAGCTAGAAGAAATAGATAGTTAATCTTTTGTAGATTATGTGATTCTATAGAAGATGATTCTTGTGCTTTTATGAGACCAAGTGTTTTTGAATTCTCATCATCTGGAGAAAAGAATAGTGTTGGTAGGGACTTGTTAAAGGATGAAACTCTACTTGAAGGTAGGAATATTTTCTTATGTTTTTGTTCTATGTAGTAAATGAAATCCTCAAAATTATGAAAAGAAAAGTAAAACAAAAATGTTGTTGGTTTACGTTTCTTACTAGGTAATCAAAGACCGTTTACACACATCATAAGTTTGGGATTTTCTCATGGTTAACTTTCTCCTAATCATGTTCTCTATCACTCTCCCTCAGAACTTGAACCTTTGTTTTCTCCTCCATGTCCATGTTTTCCTACATGGAACCCTAGTGTGGGTTAACTCAGGTGACCTTTGTACTTCCCTTTCTTTATTTTAAAGTAATAGTTTTACTGACTCCTTTTCCGATGTGGGACTTTCAATGAAATTTCAAAACCCAATTTTAAAATTGCGAGGACGCAATTTCTTTAGGGGGGAAGATTGTAACGACCTTAATTTTTTTAAGTAAATTTTGTTTCCTAATTTTATGTGTTATTGTTATACTCAACAAAAAATTTTCATTTGGTAACATGAGTATAATTAAAATGAGACTGTTGGGTTTTGAATGTTATTTGACCATTGGTCAATATGACCGCTGGAAACTAAACATTTTGACTATTGTCTCTAAATACAAGCAATCATGGTTAATTAATATAGAAAGAAGATTCGATGGCCTCACCCAGTAGTCTTGGTCCGATCGAAGCCCATCTAACAGAACATGGGAAGGAGGTAGCACCACTGGGCTTTTCTCTGGACCAAACCCAAGCTGAACTTCATCGTATAAAGCTAGAACGGGATCGCCTTCGCGAGAAGTTCAAACTGATAGAAATTACTACTCTTTCGATGTTGGCCGAGCCTCCCTCAGATTCTCTCACCTTAGCACACCTTACACTTAGGTCCTATGCTGGTGTGATAAGGGGCTATGCAAGGAGACCATAACTGTCTTGTGTAATCCTTTGTTTTAAATAAAATTTTGATTTCTTTTATGATTTTTCAAATGATCGGATAAATATAGTATGCAAATTTCTGATGAATTTTAGAAAAAGGATATTTTATATATGTTTATGTAAACCCTAAATAATTAAAAATGTGTAATGATTTTCAAAAAATGGTCTTCTGCAATTATGTTCAGTACTAAATTTAGAGTCTAATAAGATCAACTTGATTATTGATGAATAGTAAATTTTGAATAGTGATTTTATGATTAGGATTAATAATGTATCCAAATGGATTAGTAATCTCACTTAAAAAAAGTATTAAAATAAGCTAGGCACATTGATTAAGTAATGTGATTCAATAAAATGGTTAAATAACGGTTTCATAAATCATTATTCAAGTATTAGTTTTTTCATATGAATTGTGTTTTTTAATTAAAAATTTAATTAAAAATAATTAGAAAATTATTTTTATAAAAATGACTTTATTTTTGAACTCAGAGCATCGATATTATGTTATGGTAATTTTTGGGGATATTTCTGAAAAAAATGAATTTTCGGTGAATAGTGTATTTATTTAAAAATAAAATTAAAAATATTTAGAAAATTATTTTTATAAAATGGAGTTCATTTTTGAAATCGGAGCATTGATATTTAGTTAAGGTGAACGTTTGGGATTTTTCTGAGAAAGATGAATTTTTCAGTGAATAGTAAAAATGCAGTTTTAGGGTTTCGGTATGTTTAATGACATCATAATTGTGTCATGATGATGTCATGAGATCTTTTAAGGGTTGTCCGGCCAAGGGTGATGAATTATTGTTTTGGGGGCCCCATGTGGCCTAACTCCATGATAAATGCCAAGGGAGAGCACATGGGTTTGAGAAAAGCACATGTGAGGTGTCCCTTGGCCATTAATGCCTTGTCCCCTCACTTTCCCTATAAATACCAAGCCCTCATCCCATCCATTCGACTCCCCACTCATTCCCAAAGAATTTCTGGTCTCATTACCTCCCAAGGAGTCCTCCCAAGGTTCCCCCAAGCCCTCAATGTCCCAACCATTGAGGTTTAAGAGTTACATTTTAAGGTAAGGGATCCGACCTCTCTCTTTCTTTTCAAGTAATCTCTTTTATGTCATTTCTTTTATACTCCATGTTCTTATGTTGGAGGATGTTCTTTTATATTCATCCAACTGACTATTTCATGTTCATATGATGAGAGACCCCCCATTCCCCTTGCTCTCATCAATTAGTTTTAAGAATGTTTAAGTGGCGCCGTTAGGCTGCCGAATTTTTAAGGGATTCTTTCACCATCCTCGTTTTCAAATTCTATTTTCATTCAAGTCTTTCATGTTCCTTTTTATTATGTTGGGGTATTATCTCTAAATTATCATACTGATCTTTTATGATAATATGATGAGAGACCCCATTTGATCGCTTCAATTCAGTATTTTGAAGTTTTAAGTGGCGACATTAGGCAGCCGAATTTTTAAGTGGTTCTTCACCCTTCTCATTTTGAAGTTCTACTTTCATGTCAATTCTTTCAAGTTCCTTTTTGTTATGTTGGGGAATTATCTCTATATCTATCATACTGGAATCTTATGTTCACATGATTAGAGACCCCATTTGATCTCTTCAATTCAGTATTTTGATGTTTTAAGTGGTGTCGTTAGGCTGCCGAATTTTTAAGTGGTTCTTCACCCTTCTCATTTTGAAGTTCTACTTTCATGTCAATTCTTTCAAGTTACTTTTTGTTATGTTGGGGAATTATCTCTATATCTATCATACTGAACTCTTATGTTCACATTATGAGAGACCCTATTTGATCTTTTCAAATCATTTTTGTTGATGTTTAAGTAACGTCGTTAGGCTGCCGAACTTTCATAAGAGAAATCTATTTTTTTTCTTCCTTCCATGTTTTTAATTTCAAATGGTATGTCCTTGAAATTTCATTACCATGATCATGTATCCTTATTATTCTGTCCATGTACTATTTTATGGGTCATTTATGAATGTTTGACCCATTTTACCTCTCTTTTAATGTCTTCTAAAACCACGGAACATTGCCGTTATGCTGCAGAATTTCTGTCTCAAAATGTCTATCTCTTTTTCTAAAGTTATTTTATTTTATTAAGTGAATACTCAAAGATCTTTATTCTAAAGGGGTATTCACATATATACCAAAATTTTCTATTTTAAATTCTGGGATTTACATACATGAGACCCACCTTCTATTTCTATGGGTTTTAAAGTGATATAAAGATCATGTCTTTAAAGCAGTTTTTAAAAAGTTATGATTATGAAATGAAACCCATTTCCTTTATGCTATATGGGTTATTTATGAAATGTTTGATGTTGATATATGTGGCTCACATGATAATAAAGGCAAATTTAAGGGTGTGCCCTGATAGCGCTCCAATGCATTGGGTAATGATGTAACCACTAGAGATTACAATTTTCATGATACCTTGGTGAATAACCTTGGTAATTTTAAAATGACACCTTGGGGATGGACCTTGGTGATATGTTCATGATTGTCTATGTTAAATGATGTAGCCACATCTTCAAGTTATGAAAACGTTTTATTTTTATTATGATATGCCTCATGATTTCATTTTCATGCCTTAAAGTTCTTTTCATGACTTTATTGATGTATCTCAAGTTCATATGTAAGATGTTTCACTTGTTTCCCTTGTTGGGCCTTCTGCTCACCCTTCCTTTTGATGTATGTCCCCAGGTTATGAGATGCAGTAATGAGCCTAGGGTGAACATGAGGAGAAACCTTTCAAGTGTTTAAGAAGAATGTTTTTTTTTTGTTTCATGTTTTATATTCCGTGTTTCCAAGACACTAAACCTTAAAGATCCTCAGTTCCGTGTAATGGAATGAAAGTTATGTTATAAAACGACGGGATGCTATAGTTGGTATTAAAGGATGTTTTAGTTATTTGTGGAAATTAGGATATGAAAACTCTAGGAAGAATCCTATATAAAAGTTTAATATAGGAAATATTCATGGTATTTTGGTGAGTATTGAGTAAGGGGTTGCCAAGAAAATACATCCCTCTCTGGATACGAGCAGGTAGAGGTGGCTCTGGAATAGATGTACATAGGGGTAAAACCCGAAAACACCACTTTGAGCTAGACTCGAACGGGAACTGGTGCACGACAACAGGCCTTGCTGCACTCTTGGTTACGACACTCCCGGGGGATATGCTTTGGTAAATTCATAAGCTTGGTATGAGCCATTGTTAAAGGAATAAAGATAAAATAAAATAAAGGTTAACATAAGAATATATGATCATTCATAACCTAGATGGGAACCTAGGAGATCACAAGTTAGGGTATACCTTTCATATAAAAGTTATCCTTATATGCTTTGAGTTCCTTTTCATGATTATTAGCTAAGTACTTAAGCCCATAATTATGATTTCTCTTCTTAGTTAATGGTGGGAAATGGAAGAACATGTTCCGACAACCAATGTGATAGGAAATCCGATGATTTTCGTATTAATATGACAGGGATGATTAGGGGATTAAAATATGATTATTATTTTGGAAGACGTTCATTATTTTGGGAACCATATTTGATCGAGGTAAATAGATTACTACGGTATTTTCATTGAGGAGTAAGTTTGACTTATATTTTGAAGAATCGATGAATTTAAGGTGAACTTATAGTAATTTAGCTTACTTATGGGAATGACTAACCTATATTGGGTAAAATATGTTTAGGTTAGCTAGTTTTTTTATAAGATGTTAGGAGTGGTTGATGTTGTCTGGAGATGAACAATGAAGTTGTTTTGTAAGACTATGTTATCAAATCCTTCTTGTATTTGGGTTTCAATCTTAGTTTGGTTTGTTTTGAGGAATTTTAAGGACCGTTATTTATGGAATGGTCTATGATGAACTTTGGGTAGTACCATGGAACTTTGATGATTTAAAAGTAGTTTCCATTCCTATGGGATTCGTTCTTTTTGAAGAGTTGTTTTACCTTAACCTTTCGGTTTTTGGGATAATGTTTAAAGATAGAAGAAATATATAGTTAATCTTTTGTAGATTATGTAATTCTATAGAAGATGATTCTTGTGCTTTTATGAGACCAAGTGTTTTTGAATTCTCATCTTTTGGAGAAAAGATTAGTGTTGGTAGGGACTTGTTGAAGGATGAAACTCTACTTGAAGGTAGGTATATTTTCTTATGTTTTTGTTCTATGTAGTAAATGAAATCCTCAAAATTATGAAAAGAAACGTAAAACAAAAATGTTGTTGGTTTACGTTTCCTATTAGGTAATCAAAGACTGTTTACACACATCATAAGTTTGGGATTTTCTCATGGTTAACTTTCTCCTAATCATGTTCTATATCACTCTCCCTCAGAACTTGACCCTTTGTTTTCTCCTCCATGTCCATGTTTTCCTACATGGAACCCTAGTGTGGGTTAACTCGGGTGACCTATGTACTTCCCTTTCTTTATTTTAAAGTAATAGTTTTACTGACTCCTTTTCCGATGTGGGACTTTCAATGAAATTTCAAAACCCAATTTTAAAATTGTGAGGACGCAATTTCTTAAGGGGGGAAGATTGTAACGACCCGAATTTTTTAAGTAAATTTTGTTTCCTAATTTTATGTGTTATTGTTATACTCAACAAAAATGTTTCATTTGGTAACATGAGTATAATTAAAATGAGACTGTTGGGTTTTGACTGTTATTTGACCATTGGTCAATATGACCGCTGGAAACTAAACATTTTGACTATTGTCTCTAAATACAAGCAATCTTGGTTAATTAATATAGAAAGAAGATTCGATGGCCTCACCCAGTAGTCTTGGACCGATCGAAGCCCATCTAACAGAACTTGGGAAGGAGGTAGCACCACTGGGCTTTGCTCTGGACCAAACCCAAGCTGAACTTCATAGTATAAAGCTAGAACGGGATCGCCTACCCGAGAAGTTCAAACTGATAGAAATTACTACTCGTGCAATGTTGGCCGAGCCTCCCTCAGATTCTCTCACCTTAGCACACCTTACACTTAGGTCCTATGCTGGTGTGATAAGGGGCTATGCAAGGAGACCGTAACTGTCTTGTGTAATCCTTTGTTTTAAATAAAATTTTGATTTCTTTTATGAATTTTTAAATGATCGGATAAATATAGTATGCAAATTTTTGATGAATTTTAGAAAAAAGATATTTTAAATATGTTTATGTAAACCCTAAATAATTAAAAATGTGTAATGATTTTCCAAAAATGGTCTTCTGCAATTATGTTCAGTACTAAATTTAGAGTCTAATAAGATCAACTTGATTTGTGATGAATAGTAAATTATGTATAGTGATTTTATGATTAGGATTAATAATGTGTCCAAATGGATTAGTAATCTCACTTAAAGAAAGTATTAAAATAAGCTAGGCACATTGATTAAGTAATGTGATTCAATAAAATGGTTAAATAACGGTTTCATAAATTATTATTCAAGTATTAGTTTTTTCAGATGAATAGTTTTTTTTAATTAATAATTTAATTAAAAATAATTAGAAAATTATTTTTATAAAAATGACTTTATTTTTGAACTCAGAGCATTGATATTATGTTATGGTAATTTTTGGGGATTTTTCTGAAAAAAATGAATTTTCGGTGAATAGTGTATTTATTTAAAAATAAAATTAAAAATATTTAGAAAATTATTTTTATAAAATGGAGTTCATTTTTGAAATCGGAGCATTGATATTTAGTTAAGGTGAAAGTTTGGGATTTTTCTGAGAAAGATGAATTTTTCAGTGAATAGTAAAAATGCAGTTTTAGGGTTTCAGTATGTTTAATGACATCATAATTGTGTCATGATGATGTCATGAGAACTTTTAAGGGTTTCCCGGCCATGGGTGATGAATTATTGTTTTGGGGGCCCCATGTGGCCTAACTCCATGATAAATGCCAAGGGAGAGCACATGGGTTTGAGAAAAGCACATGTGAGGTGTCCCTTGGCCATTAATGCCTTGTCCCCTCACTTTCCCTATAAATACCAAGCCCTCCTCTCATCCATTCGACTCCCCACTCATTCCAAACTAATTTCTGGTCTCATTACCTCCCAAGGAGTCCTCCCAAGGTGCCCCCAAGCCCTCAAGGTCCCAACCTTTGAGGTTTAAGAGTTACATTTTAAGGTAAGGGATCCGACCTCTCTCTTTCTTTTCAAGTAATCTCTTTTATGTCATTTCTTTTATACACCATGTTCTTATGTTGGAGGATTTTCTTTTATATTCATCCTACTGCCTATTTAATTTTCATATTATGAGAGACCCCCCACCCCCCTTTCTCTCATCAATTCGTTTTAAGAATGTTTAAGTGGCGCCGTTAGGCTGCCGAATTTTTAAGGGATTCTTTCACCTTCCTCGTTTTCAAGTTCTATTTTCATTCAAGTCATTCATGTTCCTTTTTATTATGTTGGGTATGATATCTAAATTATCATACTGATCTTTTATGATCATATGATGAGAGACCCCATTTGATCGCTTCAATTCAGTATTTTGAAGTTTTAAGTGGCGTCGTTAGGCTGCCGAATTTTTAAGTGGTTCTTCACCCTTCTCATTTTGAAGTTCTACTTTCATGTCAATTCTTTCAAGTTCCTTTTTTTTATGTTGGGGAATTATATCTATATCTATCATACTGGACTATTATGTTCGCATGATGAGAGACCCCATTTGATCTCTTCAATTCAGTATTTTGATGTTTTAAGTAGCGCCGTTAGGCTGCCGAATTTTTAAGTGGTTCTTCACCCTTCTCGTTTTGAAGTTCTACTTTCATGTCAATTCTTTCAAGTTCCTTTTTGTTATGTTGGGGAATTATATCTATATCTATCATAATTAACTCTTATTTTCACATGATGAGAGACCCTATTTGATCTTTTCAAATCATTTTTGTTGATGTTTAAGTAACGTCGTTAGGCTGCCGAACTTTCATAAGAGAAATCTATTTTTTTTCTTCCTTCCATGTTTTTCATATCAAATGGTATGTCCTTGAAATTTCATTACCATGATCATGTATCCTTCTTATTCTTTCCATGTACTATTTTATGGGTCATTTATGAATGTTTGACCCATTTTACCTCTCTTTTAATGTCTTCTAAAACCTCGGAACATTGCCGTTATGCTGCAGAATTTCTGTCTCAAAATGACTATCTCTTTTTCTAAAGTTCTTTTATTTTATTATGTGAATAATAAAAGCTCATTATTATAAAGGGGTATTCACATATATATCAAAATGTTCTATTTTAAATTCTGGGATTTACATACATGAGACCCACCTTCCTTTTCTATGGGTTTTAAAGTGATATAAAGATCATGTCTTTAAAGCAGTTTTTAAAAAGTTATGATTATGAAATGAAACCCATTTACTTTATGCTATATGGGTTATTTATGAAATGTTTGATGATGATATATGTGGCTCACATGATAATAATGGCAAATTTAAGGGTACGCCCTGATAGCGCTCCAATGCATTGGGTAAAGATGTAACCACTAGAGATTACAATATTCATGATACCTTGGTGAATAACCTTGGTAATTTTAAAATGACACCTTGGGGATGGACCTTGGTGATATGTTCATGATTTTCTATGTTAAATGATGTAGCCACATCTTCAAGTTATGAAAAAAGTTTTATTTTTGTTATGATATGCCTCATGATTTCATTTTCATTCCTTAAAGTTCTTTTCATGACTTTATTGATGAATCTCAAGTTCATATGTAAAATGTTTCACTTGTTTCCCTTGCTGGGCCTTCTTCTCACCCTTCCTTTTGATGTATGTCCCCAGGTTATGAGATGCAGTAATGAGCCTAGGGTGAACATGAGGAGAAGCCTTTCAAGTGTTTAAGAAGAATGTTTTTTTTGTTTCATGTTTTATGTTCCTTGTTTCCAAGACACTAAACCTTAAAGATCCTCAGTTCCGTGTAATGGAATGAAAGTTATGTTATAAAAATACGGGATGCTATAGCCACGGCCTTAAACATTACTTAATCATGAATTAAATGAATAATTCACATAGAATATCTTTTCAGGTTTAGAGTTTTAGATAATTAAGTCATAACTATTACATATCACAAGATTACATAGTAGACACTTCTACTAAGTTTCCATAAAATAAAAAAAAACGCTTAAAAAGAAATATTTCTAGTTCCATGTTTTAGATAGAATGCCTCTCCTTGATCCCATCCTTGACCCTATTCATCTTTAAGTCCTGTGGAAAACATTTCAAAAACGTGGGATGAGCATAAAAATCTCAGTAAAGGAAACACAGATAAGAAAAACTGTTAGTTTTTCAAAACAACAAGTAAACCATGAGTAATTTACCAAAGTAATACTTTTCACCTTTATGAAGTAGTAAAAATTCTTCACTGAATAAAAGACCATTACTTACCCTTTTGTAACCAAAATATTACCATAAAACCCATATAAAGAACAAATAACATATAAAGGTAACTTGGTACATAAACATACTTAAATGGAATAACCATATGGTCAACTTCCACACATACTTACTGGAATAGCCATACGACCGACTTCCATACCCAATGCATTGGAGGTTATAACGTAACCACCCGTCCTAGTTTTCATGACACCACCCGTCATATGGTTTATCACGTAACCACCCATAAAATTTCCAAGTACCATCATTACACATAAAATTTTGAAAATATAAACATTTCAATAACAACATTTCATTTGCAATCACAATAAGTCATTCCAAGATATTGAATTAAGCAATCCATTTTCAAAAACCATTTAAAAGAGATTTTTGAATCAAAGTGTCCCATAAAACTTTGAAGATTTTAATGGAATTATAATTTTAAAACATTAATTTCCATATAAATAATTACTGAAAACCATTTTGAAAACATGGACATTAAAGATAAAGATTTAGAATAATGAATCTTTAAAACATTTAAAACGACATTTTTGTTAAAGAGTTTTTAATAAAATGAGAGACTCTTGAATACAAATCATTGCAGAATAACATGTAATCTGAGATTTATAATATCATGAGAATGAAGGGATTCATGATATAAAATGTCAACGGACAGTATGCACACTATATAAGAGTAATTGATGCATAACAACAATAAAGTCTCAATGGAAATGTAAATTGAGATGAAATCCATTATAAAGATGGTATCCTTAAATTAAGGATAAATATATCAAATAATTATGTGTGAGAAATATAAATACACCCAATATAAGTTTATATTAAGTGTGAAAAAATAAGAGGTCATTCACTCATAATCTTGTAAAAACAAAACCATTGACATAGATACTTACCTCAATGAAAAGAGATTGAGTTATGATTTCCCAAACAAGTTCGTAATAATTTATCAATGATATAATTATGTGTAGAAATAATATATCCACAAAAAGATTTGTGGAAATTACAAAATAGAGATTCCGCACATAATATTGGTATAATAAAATCAATAAGTATACGTTTAACCCAAAGAATTGTAAGTGGGTTAAGAAGTTCCCTTACAGAAATCTGACAGCCTAACAGCGTCACTTTAAATTTCAGAAAATGAGTTGATGAGAGAGAAAATGGTATCTCATCACTTGGACATAAAATTTACATAAATAAGGATATATATGGACATATCCCAACATAATAGTATGTGAATTAAAAGACATAAAAAAGAAGTCTTTTAAAAAGAGGAGGGTGAAAGGTCCTCTTACTGAGTTGGGTAACTTTCGAAACATACACCCCATGGAAGAAGGGTCATACAATGAAGATGTAAATACCCAAAAATGAAATTATACTAAAAAAATTGTATAATAATGGGAATTACATACACCACTCAAAGGAAATAGTGGCAAAGGTAGCATAAATGTCACAGGAATAAAAGTGAGATGAAAAATCCCTTACGAAAACTCGGCAGCCTAACGGCGCCACTTAAAACTTCCAAAAATGGATTTATGAGATCAAATAGGATCTCTAATAATATGAACATAAAAATTAATGTATGAGTAATATAAAATAACATTCCCAAACATAAGAAATATGAGCTTAAAATAAATGTCATAAAAGAGAGTACTTAAAAATAAAGAGAGAGGTTGGATCCCGTACCTCAAGTCTGACTTGTCTTGTTCGTTTTTTTATATTCCTGAATAATAAAATTTTCTCAATTTATAATTGCTTAAGGAAATATTTTAAATATTATTATTCAGTTCATATCACATATTATAATGTTATAATAATTGGTTAATAATGTGAGTTCATATCAGAAGTTTTTGTTGATGTTTGGTACATGAGTAAAAAATGAACTTGTTTGAAGTCCATGTAGTTATAAGTAAATCATCTCCAGAATATTATTAATTATTTAAATATCATATATATCTAGTACATATTCATTTTATACTACTCCATAAAATTTTGAGATACAAAGAAATAAAATGCACCGTTCATGGAGACAGTAGGCCGTACGTACGCATGAACACTACTTTCATTTCTTTGTCATATTAATGGAATTAAAAATAATTTAGAGATATATATATTATAATTCCAGTATAATATATATTTTATATAGGTCACATATTTTAATTAATTTCATTCTGTATACATTCCATATATTACATGAACGAGGGACATCAAATGAGGGGGCGGTAGTCCACACTTCCTCGTATGAAATTATCGCATTTGCACAACATAAAAAGCATAAAGGAATGTTTTAAATATAAAATTCACAAGCATATAGAAAACATAAATACCATATATATAATATATAAAATATATTGACATCATAATTTCCACCATGAAAGGTGTTAAGAGAAGATTGAACAATCATCGTTTCGTGAGGCAGAAATTCGCCATCCACAGAAATAGTATGTTCTTTAACCATTAGACAAAGGTGTGTGTAAGTGTAGCTCTAATCCTTCACATAAAAACATCCTAGTATATTTAAGATACTGGTGTTGTTACAAAATAAAGGAATAAAAAGTGTTTATAGGGTTGGAGAAGAAAAATAAATCAAAAGAACACAAGGGAAGACATTACCTTTAAATCATGTATCTATTTTTGATATGAGCTCAAAGGCTTCCTTAGAAAGGATTATTCCCAAAGGTGGGGCTTAAATGAAGAAGAGAGGGAGGTGGAGAGATTAAATGTGAAGGGGTTATCCAAGCCAAAGTCTTGAGAGGTGTGGGTAAGGTGGTATAGGTGGGGACCTTTTATAAGAGGAGAGGAGGGGCACTCTTGGAATGTTATAAACTTTTACTTTATTATAAAATGATTTTCGGATTTTAAAGGTCCCAAAAATATATATTTCGAGTATAAGGTGATAAGACTTATAAATCCACCCATAAAATAGGTTTTTGACAAGTTTAGGTCTTAGATTTTACTTTATCTTTTCATTTTATTTAAATCATTAAATAATGAGGTAATCACTGCATCTTCATGGTTTCATAAATAATTTAATTTATTTAATGTCGAAAAATTATAAAAAAATATAATGATGTAGAAAATATTTTTATCTTTCTAATGAATATTTATAGTAAAAAATATGACTTTTATAACCCCATGTAAAAATTGATTTAGTAAAACAATACATGTTTGTGATATTTTAATTTTAACTTTAAATAAAAAGTTATTAATGTCATTTTCCAACCAAAGTTTCTCCATGGGGACCCCAAGTTGACCCATGGATTTTTGTGGTAATCCATGACTCATCCAATAATGTTAGGACATGTTTCAAGGTCATTTAATTTTATTAAAACATTATTTTTACCTTAAATTACACTAATTACCTATAATCGAGATTAATAAAACTTAAAAGTTACTATTCACCAAAAATTATTTTAATCTCATTAAACCACATATTACATACTAATGACAACCATGTATGTCGGATTTTTTAAAATAAAATCACAGAAGTGGTAATGTTTCATTTAAACAAAAAATCAGTTTCTTTAACTACCTCTTAGTGTTTTCACTATTCATCAAAAATTGAAGATTTTCGGAAAAATACAAAAAAAATCACCCTAAGCTATATTTGATATTCCGAATTCAAAAATGATGTTTATTTTAAAAAATTCAAAACATATAAGTTGTATTAATTAATTTAATATTTAATTCCCGCTATCAAAACAAATAGCATGTTTTTAAGAAAGAATATCTATTAAAAGATTGACACTAGTTTAAGTCCAATTTCAAAGTGAAATTAATTCCAATACAAACTATTGGATTAAATGGTAAAAATATATTCTAATTTAACTTTATAACCAATTAAAAATATAATATAATCATATAAATAAATTATATTAAAAAGTGGTTTTGAATTAAAATACAAAAAATGTCACTATTCATTAAAAATGATCTTTATCAGAAAAATACCAAAAATTTACACAAAGTAAATTTTGATGTCCCGATTCTAAAGAAGAATTTTATATTGTCAAATATAACACATAAAATTGTCAAAAAGTGTATTTAAAAGAGGTTCTCCATCAAAATGTGGTTAATCGACCTTTTAAAGAATATTAGAATGTTTACGCTTAAAATTGGATTCATTCGCATTTTTAATCGTCCAACATTTATTGTAAAAAGTAAAAATATTTGACAAACCTATATAATAATTTTTTAGTATGTTCTGTTCATTCCCGACATTACATCGGCTAGGTTTTAGCTACCATTTAAAATAATATCATATTATTATTAGAGTTCAACGTAATATTTCAAAGGAACTCGTTGTCGTGTATTCGGTACGCCATCGAGAATAGAGTTCCCTTTAATGTAATATTAATATTTTATTCACAAATATGGATAAATATAAAAATGTCATATTCTTTATTTACCCGGGGTGTTACATCCTTCCCCCTTTTGGGAATTGCGTCGTCGCAATTTAAAATTTGGGCTCGGAAACTTCATTTAATGCCCCACATCGGATATGGAGTAAATTGAACTATCACTTAAGAAGAATGAAAGGAAAGTACAAAGGTCACCCAAGTTATCCAATAATAGGATTCCATGTATGAAAACATGGATATGGGAGAAAAAAACAAAGGGTCACGTTCTGAGGGAGTGTGATAGGAAACATGTTTAGGAGAATGTTAACCACAAGAAACTCACAGACATGTGATGGGTTAAACGGTATTGGATTCCCCAGTAGGAAAAGTTAACGGACAGCTTTTTTTTAGTTAATTTTCATTGAGGAATTTATTTTTGAGCTTAACTAAAACATAATTAAACACACTTACTTGTCATGTTGACATTCAACATTTACAATATTTCTTACACGAACTCATATTTTCTCCAAAAGATGAGTATTTAGGATGACTTGTTTACATTAAGATAGATAAAATCAACTTCTAGAAAATCACCTAATCCACAAAATAGAACTGTATACTTCCCATGTCTTTAGACCTTAACCAAAACCAAAACCAAAAAGGTTAGTATGAGATCAGATAATACCCAAAAAGGATAATCCTCTATAAAAATGAAATCTATTCTTAATCTCCAAAATTTGTCCAACAAGACCCAAAGTTCAACAAAGACCAAAAGTAAACCAAACTAAGATTTAAACCCAAATATTTGAAGGATTTAATCACATAGTCTTCAAAGCTAAATCATAAAATTTATCACCAAACAACATCAGTTTCTCTTAATGTCTCGTATTTAAAAGTAATTAACCTAATCACATATCCTCCATGATAGGTAAATAATTTACATAGATAACCCAAAATCAACTTACCCTTAATTCATAAAATCATCTAACTAAAAATAATTAGTCAAACTAACCAGGTACATCACCTAGTCCAGTGGTAGGCGATAAATACTTGTCACACTTTGGTTGTGTGTTCGATTCATGTAGTTTTTTCCAACGTGACGGGTTTTCACACGGTCTGTGTGTTTTCCTTTTTCCAAACTATATAATTCTCAAATCATTCCCGAAAAAGAGATAAAATCATCAAAAATAACCATAACATAATTTAACCTCAAGTTTATCTCATGTCGTTCATATTCCATCATAACATATAGTAACCCATAATTACCTCAAAAGTAAGGATCATATAAACCCAAACGGTTCTTTATAACTATGTCCACAAAAGAACAGATAACAATTCCTTGAATAAAATTTTCATATATCAAACATCAGGGTTACACATACTATAAAAAGTATTCTAATGTAACCCCATCATCAAAAGAGACTTAATACTCTTAATAATTTCACCATAACTCTTGAATACCATATATGTTGACTTCTTACTCATTAAACATTCTTCATGATCCATTAACCATTCCTTTCCAACTCATTCGGAAATACTTCATTCCTACAAACAAAATCATTTATCATATAATAAGATTCCAAAATAGGAAAAAAATGTTAAGAAATAATCCATCCCTTTGATTGGTCATTGTTATTTTCTTCATCCTCAATCGGAATGGCATTAGGTATTGGTAAACGAATATTTGTATGATCCTGGTGATCCCATTCCCGAAACTTCTTCATAGGACATGTGTTTGCATAATGACCACGCACACCACATTTACAACATTCAATTGATCCCTCATAAAGAACTTCTTTCCCTTTCCTCGAGTCAACTGGATGCCTCATTTTTACATGGAAGGTTCTTGCTTTATGACCTTAATTTCCACATCTATAGCATATTCCTGTCCCTTTGAAACATTTTCCTTGGTGCTTCTTTCCACATCTTTGACACATAGGTTTTTGAACACACTTACCTTTATGATTATTACCTGTAGTTCCGTAGGGATCTGTTTCTTGCATATACGATACCTTATATAAATCACCAAGGTTTAGGTGATCAATCATGAATCCAGATAGTTGGTTGAGGATAAACACAAGAGTTCTCATTGCAGCTCCCATATCATTCAGTTGCTTTCTTAGAAAACTGTCAAAGTTTCCTTCACATCCACTGTTACTTTGGTGCCTAGTAGATCCAACCATTTACTAAAACTAAAACGATCATTGTGAGTATATCAACAAAACCACCATGTACTAATGAGGGAGATAAACACTAAGATATACTTACTAATTCACTTTATCAAAAACTAGGATTCTTTCCTAAATCCTAACCATTGTGGTAATGTCACTTATTCATAAATAATACCCTAACCTCTAAAGTTACCTAAACCGACCTCTGATACCAACTATAAGGCCCTGGCCTTAAACATTACTTAATCATGAATTAAATGAATAATTCACATAGAGGATATTTTCAGGTTTAGAGTTTTAGAGAATTAGGTCATAACTATTACATCTCAAAAGATTACATAGTAGACACTTCTACTAAGTTTCCATAAAATAAAAAAAACACTTAAAAAGAAACATGTCTAGTTCCATGTTTTAGATAGAATTTCTTTCCGTGATCCCATCATTGACCCTATTCATCTTTAAGTCCTGTGGAAAACATTTCAAAAACATGGGATGAGCATAAAAATCCCAGTAAAGGATACACAGAGAAGGAAAACTATTAGTTTTTCAAAAAAACAAGTAAACCATGAGTACTTTACCAAAGTAATACTTTTCACCATTATGAAGTAGTAAAAAATTTTCACTGAATAAAATACCATTACATACCCTCTTGTAACCAAAATATTACCATAAAACCCATATAAGGAACACATAACATATAAAGGTAACTTGGGACATAAACATACTTAAATAGAATAACCATATGGTCAACTTCCACACATACTTAATGAAATAGCCATACATCCGACTTCCATACCCAATGCATTGGAGGTTATAACGTAACCACCCGTCCTGGTATTCACGGCACCACCCGTCATATGGTTTATCACGTAACCACCCGTAAAATGTCCAAGTACCATCATTACACATAAAATATTGAAAATATAAACATTTCAATAACAAAATTTCATTTTCAATCACAATAAGTAATTCCATGATATTGAATTAAGCAATCCATTTTCAAAAACCATTTAAAAGAGATTTTTGAATCAAAGTGTCTCATACCACTTTGAATCTTTTAATGCAATTATAATTTTAAAACATTAATGTCCATATAAATAAATACTGAAAACCATTTTGAAAACATGGACATTAAAGATAATGATTTAGAATAATGAATCATTAAAACATTTAAAACGATATTTTTGTTAAAGAGTTTTTAACAAAATGAGAGACTCTTGAATACAAAAAATTGCGGAATAACAAGTAATACGAGATTTATAATATCATGAGAATAAAGGGATTCATGATATAATATGTCAAAGGACAGTATACACACCATATAAGAGTGAATTGGTGCATAACAACAATGAAGTCTCAATGGAAATGTAAATTGAGATGAAATCCATTATAAAGATGGTATCCTTAAATTAAGGAAAAATCTATCACATAATTATGTGTGTGAAATATAAATACACCCAATATAAGTGGATATAAAGTGTGAAACAATCAGAGGTCATTCACACATAATCATGGAAAAACAAAACCAATGACATAGATATATAACTCAATGAAATGAGATTGAGTTATGATTTCCCATACAAGTTCGTAAGAATTTATCAATGAGATGATTATGTGTAGAAATATTATATCCACAAAAATTTTGGTGGAAATTACAAAATAGATATTCCACACATAATCCTGGAATAATAAAATCAATATGTAGAGGTTTAACCCAAAGAATTGAAAGTGGGTTAAGATGTTCCCTTACAGAAATGTGATAGCCTAACGACATCACTTTAAAATTCAGAAAATGAGTTGATGAGAGAGAAAATGGTATCTCATCACTTGGAAATAAAATTTACATAAATAAGGATATATAAGAACATATCCCAACATAATAGTATGTGAATTAAAAGACATAACAAAATTAGTCTTCTAAAAAGAGGAGGGTGAAAGGTCCCCTTACCGAGTTGGGTAACTTTCGAAACGTACACCCCATGGAAGAAGGGTCATAGAATGAAGATTTAAATACCCAAAAATGAAATTATACTACACAAAGTGTATAATAATGGTCAGTACATACACCACTCAACATAAATTGTGGAAAAGATAGCATAAATGTCATGGGAATAAAAGTGAGATGAAAAATCCCTTACGAAAACTTGGCAGCCTAACAACGCCACTTAAAACTTACAAAAATGGATTTATGAGATCAAATAGGTTATCTCATAATATGAACATAAGAATTAAAGTATGAGGAATATAAAATAACATCCCCAAACATAATAATGATGAGCATAAGAGAAATGACATAAAAGAGACTACTTAAAAAGACAGAGAGAGGTTGGATCCCTTACCTCAAGTCTGAATTGTCTTGTTCATTTCATTATATTCCTGAATAATAAAATTTGGTAAATTTATAATTTATTATGGAAAATTTTTAAAGGATATTATTCAGTTAATATCACATATTATAATGTTATAATTATTGGTTATTAATATGAGTTCATATCATACGTTTTTGACGATGTTTGGTGCATGAGTCAAAAATGAACTTGTTTGAAAATGATTTTCCATGTAGTTATAAGTAAATCATATCCAGAATAGTATTAATTATTTAAATATCATATATATCCAGTACATATTCATTTTATACTACTCCATAAAATTTGGAGATAAAAAGAAATAAAATGCACCGTTCATGGAGACGGTAGGCCGTACGTACGCATGAACACTACATTCATTTCTTTGTCATATTAATGGAATTAAAAATAATTGAGAGATATATATATTATAATTCCAGTAAAATATATATTTTATAAAGGTCACATATGTTCATTAATTTAATTCTTTATAAATTCCATGTATTGCATGAACGAGTGACATCACTTGAGGGGCTGGTAGTCCACACTTCCTCGTATGAAATTATCGCATTTTCACAACATGAAAATCATAAAGGCATGTTTTAAATATAAAATTCACAAGAATATAGAAAAAATAAATACCATATATATCATATATAAAATATAGTGACATCATAATGGACACCATGAAAGGAGTTAAGACAAGATTGAACAATCATCGTTTCGTGAGGCAGAAATTCGCCAACCACAGAAACAGTATGTCCTTTTACCATTAGACGAAGTTGTGTGAAAGTGTAGCTCGAATCCTTCACATAAAAAAATCCTAGTATATTGAAGATACTGGTTTAGTAACAAAATAAAGGAATAAAAAGATTTTAGAGGGTCAGAGAAGGAAAATAATACAAAATAACAGAAGGGAAGACATTACCTTTAAATCAGGTATCTCTTTTTGATTTGAGCTCAAAGGCTTCCTTGGAAAGGAATGTTCCCAAAGGTGAGGATTCAATGATGAATATATGGATGTGGAGAGATGAAATGGGCAGGGGTTGGCCTAGACAAAGGCTTGAGAGGTGTGGGTAAGGTGGTAGAGGTGGGGGCCTTTTATAAGAGGAGAGGAGGGGCACTCATGGAAAGTTATAAACTTTTACTTTATTATAAATTTATTTTCGGATTTTAAAGGTCCCAAAATTATATATTTCTAGGATAAGGCTATAATATTTCGAAATAAACACATCCAATATGTTTTTGACAATTTTAGGTCTTATATTTTACATTATCTTTTCATTTTATTTAAATCATTAAATAATGAGGTAATCACTACATCATCATGGTGTCATAAATAATTTAATTTATTTAATGTATAAAAATTATAAAAAAATATCATGATGTAGGAAATATTTTTAGCTTTATAATGAATATTTATAGTCAAAAATATGACTTGTATAACCCCATGTAAAAATTGTTTTAGTAAAACAATACATCTTTGTGACATTTTAATTTTAACTTTAAATAAAAATTTATTAATGTCATTTTCCAACCAAAGTGGCTCCATGGGGTCCCCAAGTTGACCCATGGATTTTCGTGGACGGCCATGACTCATCCAATAAGGGTAGGACATGTGTCAAGGTCATTTCATTTTATTAAAAAATTATTTTTACCTTAAATTACACTAATTACCTATAATCGTGATTAATAAAACTTAAAAGTTACTATTCACCAAAAATTATTTTAATCTCATTGAACCACATTTGACTTTCTAATAACAACCATGTATGTCGGATTTTTGAAAATCAAATCACAGAAGTGGTAAAGTTTCATTTAAACGAAAAATCAGTTTCTTTAACTACCACTTAGTGGTTTCACTATTAATCAAAAATTGAAGTTTTTCAGAAAAATACAAAAAATTAACCCTAAGCTATATTTGATATTCCGAATTAAAAAATGAAGTCTATTTTACAATATTAAAAACATATAAGTTGTTTTTATTAATTTTATAATTAATTCCCACTGTCAAAACAAAGAGTGTTTTTTTAAGAAACAATATCTATTAAAAGATTGACACTAGTGTAAGTCCAATTTCAAAGTAAAATTAATTCCCATGACCAGTATTGGATTAAATTGTATAAATATATTATAATTTCACTTTAAAACCAATTCAAAAGATAATATAATCATATAAATAAATTATATTAAAAAGAGGTTTTGAATTAAAATACAACATTTTTCACTATTCATTAAAAAATGAACTTTATCAGAAAAATACCAAAAATTTACACAAACTAAATTTTGTTGTCCCGATTATAAAGAATAATTTTATTTTTTTCAAATATAACACATAAAATTTTCAAAAAGCGTATTTAAAAGAGGTTCGCTATCAAAAGGGGGTTAATCGACCTTTTAAAGAATATTAGAATGTTTACGCTTAAAATTGGATTCATTCTCATTTTTAATCCGCCAACATTTATTGTAAAATGTAAAAATATTTGACAAACCTATATAATCATTTTTTAGTAAGTTATTTTCATTCCCGACATTACATCGGCTAGGTTTTAGCTACCATTTAAAATAATATTATTTTATTATTAGAGTGAAACGTAAGATTTCAAAGGAACTCGTTGTCGCGTATTGGGTACGCCATCGATCGTAGCGTTCCCTTTGAAGTAATATTAATATTTTATTCCCAAATATGGATAAATATAAAAATGTCAAATTCTTTATTTACCTGGGGTGTTACATTTAAATTCTCCTATAACTACTTCTTCCTCTATTCCAACTCTTTAGTGGCCATTCTATATGATTTCATTTATATAGGTAGAGATCTAGGAAAAAATTTAACCCAGAACTCAACATATCGATCAGGATGAAGACTATGGAATTTGTCTGGAAATACATCGGTATACTACCGTATGACGGAAATATATTTGAAAAGTATCTTTTTTATTTTCTCAATCATTTGAGTAAGATATGATTTTTCATATGGAAGAATTATCCACACATGAGACGATAATTATAAGGTGTATTAATCTTATTTATTACAATTGTATATAATAAGAGGACACTTCAGGATATAAAGAGTAGCCTCTCATTCCAAACAATTAATGTGTGTCATTGTATAGATATAGTAAATCTAGGCATAAGATGACATCAGACTCTACTAAAGGAAGTATGTCAAGATTTTATGGGTGGTTAAGTCCATTAATATTAACCAGGGTGGAGTTATATACTTTGGAAGAAATAATTTCCACATTTTTTGTTCTCATAGTTAAATCAATATCTAAATTTTGAGGCGGTGTTTTAATATTTCTACTAAACATTCATGGTATGAAAAATGCATAGAACCAAAATCAAATTGATTGTTCACTATTCCTAAAAGGATATCTTTTGAACCTATCACTACATCATTTTTTGGATCTTCCTCAATATTAGTGAGATAATAATCCCTTCCTTGTTTTCAAGGAGGTTGTTGTTTACTACCTCCTACAACCCTTGGATTAGGGCAATTGTTCACATAATACCCATGTTCCTTATAGTCGAAACATTACACTATTGGTTAATCATTAATCTTAAGCTTACTTTCATCTTCCATATTAGTGGGATTCATCATATCCCATTGGTAGTTATTATCCATATGTATCATCATTCATCATTTTATGAAATTCCTAGTTTTATTTTAGACAGTTATTGTGATTCTTCTTCCCACAATTTGGACATGTGGGATTTTTGACCTTCTTTCCATAATGGTAATTATTTTCCAAAAAACCCATATTAGTCTAAATATTCCTCTATTTTTCACTGGACCCATGATAATATATATATCTCTTATCTTTATTTCAACCATCAGGTAACAAAAAGAAATCTCTTTATAACTACCATGTCTCGAATTTAAAAAACATATCATTGACCCGACATTAGTTTTCTAAATAAGAGATCTGCATTGCTTTGGGTGTTTCTGAAAAATCTAGATGCATATCTTCTAAGACATGTGGAGTTTTATTCATACCCCCTGATAGACTCATCTTCCTTCTATTATGTCTGAGGAACTCACTTTCCATTGTGAGAAAATGGTTTTGGGGAAAATATGTTTTGATAACGTTTTTTTTAATTCATCTCAATCCATGGAATCAATTTATTCATAGGAATTCTTAATCAATATCAATGTCCGCCACTGATTAACTTAGCCATAAAAACAGAATACCACTAGTACGACTTTCACTTTTTATAAGCACTAGGGGATATAAAATATCATTTTAATGGATTTAATCCATTGTTCTGTGTGAATGGGATCAGAAGCTCCACTAAGCATTGGAGGCCTTTTCAGTAGAAAGGATTTGACGGAAACATTTTCTTTCCATGGAGGGGGAGGTAATTCCACATGATTAATGTTATTATTCATAACTTGAGCCATCTGAGAAAGTTTAATCATAATGTTTTGATCACCAAAAACCATAATATCAAGAATATAATTAGGTAAATCATCACATTTACTATCACATTGATTTTTGGAATGTATGGTTATATTTACTTCCATTAACTTCGAAAAATAATATACAATTAGGTAGCTGGGTCAATTCCATATTAAGCATGAAATGGAAATATTATTCATAAAATGATAAACTATTAGGTGAAAACTATGTCATATATTTTGATTCCCTCAGTTTCCATCTATGTAATCTATGATTTGCTTCCACACGTTTTTATTAGGGTATTTCCACCACTAATATTGGTTCATAATGAGATTATAAAGTTTCCAAAGAATATCCCCTGGGAGTGTCACATCCAGAGTGATGTAAGGCCCATTTTCATGAATGAGTACAAATTAGAGTCTAGCTCAAATTAGTGATTTTATGTTTTACCCCTAGATACATCTAGGCAAGTGCCACATCGGCTTTTTAATATCCATATAGGGATTTATTTTCTTGAAAAACCACTTACTCTATACGTACAAATATTTTGGGATGATTTCTTATACTTAGTCGCATCCTATTGGTTTATACTAATGTTCTATATTCCTAATCTCCAATAATAGAATGACCCTAATTTGATACCTACTATAATGACCCTAGCCTTTTACAAATATCATTACATGATTTTACTCATATTAAAAAATCATTTTACAATCCAAGGATCTTAAATTCTAATGTCTAGGAAGACAAGGTAAATAGAATTGAAAAATATGCATGGGACTAAATAGAATATTTATTTATTTAATCTTTATAAATGATAATAACATCCATTTTTCCCATATATAATTAATGGATAACCTAGGGATAACATAAAGAAAGGGATGATCCAAAATCCCAATAATGTAATAAGCGTAATAATAATGCTTTATCACATGGATTAGAAGGCAAAACATAATGATAAAAAAAGAATGGAACATATGGAATCATAATTTATAAACATGTGATCATAGAAACATAGAGTCATTTTAATGGAGAAGAAACATAAATCATAACATTATAATGAGATAGGGCTCCATGTACATAAATTTTCACATGTCAATGTTATCCATCAAGACTGTTGCACATGGTAGCACGAGTCAAGGCTAAGCACCCATACCGTTGCACATAACATCAAATGAGACTCAACATTACCCAATTGTTTGGACATATACCAAGCAAAAACCCCCATAACATGTTCATGAATATGCTTCCACATATGGAATCAAACATAATCAATCTTATATTAACATAATGGTTACCCATGGTAAGAATTAGGTATCATAATCATGTCATAATGTATAAAAAATGGAGTATCATAAAAAATTACTTGAATGAAATGAATTAGATCATTCATGGAAAATAATAAGGTATAAAATATATATATATATATCTTGAAAATTGATGTCAAATTGAAGTAATAACATTTAAAAATAGTACTTAAGAAACTATAGAATTAAAAAAATTGTGTGGTCAAAGGAAAATATCAAAGGTCATTTAAAACAAAAAAGGGCATAATATTTTTTATGAAACCAGAAGTGTACTATGAAGTTTTTCATAAAAAACAGTGGTTTTATAAAAAAAAATATGGTATCTTAAAAACATATTATATAGTGCACTTTAAAATGGGTATGATTTTGGGAAATTCCATTAAAACGTGTTTGGTTATAGAGATGTATTGGGGAGAGAATCATTTAAAACATGTACATCCCCAAATGGAAATGATGAATGGATATTGATGTGTGATATCATATAATATACACATAAATTAATATATGTGCATAATTTAATAGATAACTTTGTTTGGGTAAAAATAAATATAGAAAAACATGAAGGAATAATGGAGGTTCATGTTGAAACCCTTACCATAATTATGATGGTGTCCTTCACGTGAACATAATGACCTGAATAACCCAATTAAATTCATTAATTAATATTTCCAAAACGACTTATTCATTTTATTGATTTATTATAAACTTATTAAGTTCATTTTTGATATTTTTTATGGGATAAGAGGTCTAATTTAATTATTTGGGAGCATTTGTTTCCTTGGCTTGATTATTGGTTTAGTTATATACATGTAAGGAAAAACATGTAAGATTGAAATGGTTTTCCAGAATTAATTTTTTTATTATTATTTAACATATATATTATGACATGGTAATAAAATTTAATTGGATATTTTTAGTGAAGATGAATACTTATATAAAACTTTAATGATATCCATTTTGATTAATTTTCATATTTTTATCACATCAAACATATTCTTCTTTGTAATGTAATATCATGTGTTAAAAAACGTTTTAAGAACATTAAATTATGAATAATAAATATATTAAATCCTTTTTCAACCATGTAAATACTTTCCTAACCATTATTTATGATGGTAATAGAAATTGAAAACTCTTCGTCCTTGAATGTGATAAATTATCACATCTCAAATAGTGTTTTCATTTATATTGTAAAATGATGGGTAAAGAGAATTAATGATGAATTGTTTCATTATCATAACAAAATTACATTACATGTAAGGTACTGGAGTCATAATAATATTTTGATCAAAATAGGCGAGAAATGATAAATAAATAGATGATCTTGAAATAAAAATGAAATTAAAAGAGAAATTTACCTCTTGAATATATCTTCATTTATTGCAACATTAGGGGAGTGTATTTAGAATTTTAATGAGACCACAAGATGATGGACATGATAGAGGGACTTAGGGAGATATTGGTGTATAATTTTTACTATGCACAAGGTTTTAGTGGAGTGAAGAGAAGAGGGGTGAGAGTGGTTTTTATAGTGGACGAGTGGAAGGGTTTCTAAATATTTAAATCGTTAGTTTAGTAGTTTTTCACAAGGCCAGGAATATTATTGATTTTTGTTACCAAAAAATTGTAAATAGATCATGTGAGTTCGAACCAATGGTGATTACCTCATCTATTATTCTAGGAATAATGTATTTATCCCATAATGTATATATATATGCTAACTTACCCTATTTAACTTTTAATCAAAAATTGAAGTAAATTAGAAAAATCCAAAAAATTATCCCTAACCATTTTTAGATGAGTGTAATTCAAATAAATAACTTCGTTAAAAAAATATATATATGAGAAATTTAATTTTTAGTTAAAATCATAATTTACTTGAAAAGTACAAATTTTAAAATTAAAACATCCTTTTTAAAACATTAAAATATAAATTAGGGTTCATAAAATTATATTATGATCATAAGACACCAAAATAATAATTTATGATTTATTTATATGAAAATGAATTTTATTTTAATTCATTAACATAATAATCAAATTGTAATTAAATATTCAAGACATTCGATAATAAAAACATTTGTTAATAATTTATAAAAATATTTAATTATTTATACTATGATATAATTATATCATAGTTTCGAATAATATATGGATAAATTTTATTTATAAATTTATTAGTGATGGTACTATTACATTTGATGGATTACTATTCCTGAGGTTGACATTACTATTCCAATGGTCAAGTTTCTATTTCGTCAGTATATGTTCCTCAATATCAAGAGATGCCTTCTAATTCACTAAATTATCATTTATATGGTTTGTATTATGTTATCTAAGAAATATTATGTTATTATGTAATAATACTAAATTATAAGAATGAAATTTCAGTGATAAAACAATTGTTCAGTACATCAAAACTAGGATATTAAATGGTAACTCTGATTTATGACTCCACCTTGAGAGTACATCGAACAATTTCTTTGTAGGTACACTTGTCTCATAAAGCTAATTATAATCTAATACATGGTTCTATGCCACCAATGAATTGATCAATTTTATATACATGATTGATAATTAATCCTCATGTATAATATTAAATTCTTGAAAAAATTTCCTCAGATGTACCAACGATTTCTTCATCCTTCTACTTCAGCTCAAGAAATTCATTCTCCATCTTCGTTCATAGTATTAGAGGGAATTACCATCTGAGTAATGAACCCTTAAACTCATCTCATTCCATTGCATCAATTTCTTCTTCTTGCCTTTCATTCTTGGTAAGATTCCATTATTGATATGCTTCTCCTTCCAGATGATAAACAACAGGGAAAACGTTTTCATGTCCCAATTAATGTAGAATCGAAAAAATTTATCAATGGTGTTGATCCTTTTATATTCCACTAGTGGATTAGAAGACCCACTCAAAAGGTTTAAATTAATTCATGAATTATTCAAAAGAATTTTCTTCCCTCCATTTCCCGTTCAGAAGTCTAGTATAATTTATTGCTTATGTGACTATAATAATATGACATTTCATTATACCTCACATAACATTTAGTTTCTCAGGAGGGAAATCATTACAATTTTCAACCCATTTTGTATTAACATTATTCCTTCAGGTATATACATCGACTAAATCAAAAAGGAAAATTGTAAGTAATAATTAACATATTGTGAAAAAAGTTATAATAAATTGAAATTTCATATAATATTTCAATCTATGGATTCTTATGATTAACTTATGTTATGCATTATCATTACCAAAACTCTATGATTTTAACCATGAAATATCATTTGATTTATTAATATGGTTTTATAATACTAGTTTCCAAATGTAAACTATTCCATGATCATAAAATAACAACAACAGGCTGGAAATATTTTTAGTGGACTATAATTGATACTTATTAATGTACTCTAAGAGAAGATACGCCTCTTATATATGATACACAACCATCCCCAGTTTCATCCCTTTCTTCATAAATCCATTGTGTAGAGAGCCAGTATTTGTCATATTCTCATACATGAGAGTACCCATGGATCACATTCCTTTATTTCCTTTGATACCAAATATAATTACTTATACTTTTAATATATAGATATTAAATCTAAATATATGAATATTTAATACATTGCATGAAAAAAATGAAATAATCATATGTGTTTTGTATTTTAAAAAACATGTAAACAAAAATAACTAGTTCATAAAAAATCTACATCATCACCAAAATATTCATTCAAAACTAAAACCCTTTCTTACATTTCATAAATTGTATCTACCATCATATCCTAGGGAAAAATAAACATATGAAAATCATGATCTCAGATGCCTATTAAGGGAAAACAAGTGAGATATGAATCATAACATAAATACAATGGTATAATAATATTAAAATAAAATTGAAAAATTATACCCAACATACCAATGAACATAATCATGAGTCATTTAATAAATAATAAAATTTCCTAAGACAAGATTCAGAAAAGAATAGTTGTTCCATAAAAAATGGAACTGTAGAGAACACATAAGGAAATATAATCATTTCAAAAGTAGTCTAATCTCTTTTTAAATACTATAAAAGTGGATTGGGTTCACACCCAAGACCATTAAAATAGTCAAGGATCCCTCCTAAGACAATATTGGTGAACAAATTCCTTTACTAAATAGAGTTCAATCCCCATACAAGTCTTATCTAACCAATCTGATTTTAATCACCATTCCATTATTTTATTACTAAATTGAGTTAAATCTTTATTCTAGTCTTTTCTGAATGAATAGATTTCAATCCTAATTCCAGTAATGACTTAATTAAATGTATTTAATTCTTGGTCTAGCCACATCTTCCCAAACTACGTCAATTCCTCATTCCTCACCTGTCTTATATAACCTTTTTCAATCCTCATTTCATCCATATCAATCACTTGATATATAATATCATTAACTAGTTTATTTGAGGGAGATATAGGTACCAACTATAATTGTTTATAACTTAACAACTACCACATAATGATAACCATAAATATGTGTTCCATAATAACGTCATCTTTATATGACCCATGAAAATAAATTGACTCTCATAATATTTTAATCATAAGATAACCTGAATTAAAGAAACATGTTTCATATATATAATTCCATTATAAGCATAAACAATCCATAAATGTAATAAATATAATTCCATTGAATAATGTTACTTGTAAATCATAAGTATCATCACATATTGTTATCTTATATTGAAATTAATTTTGAGAGATCACATGAAATAATTCACGAGGAAAATAACTTTTGTATTTTTAAATCATTGATTTTTAAATGTAACACAATCATAAATGAATAAATTTTAATTGAAAATGACATTTTAATCCTAAAAATTACGCATCAATTCATTAAGGTATCATGATGGTGGGAAAATACACCACATTATTATAGTTTAAAAAGGAATTTCTTGTGCATTTACATCCAAAAATGCATAAAGACCCCGTTTTAGAGAAGGAATAAAAGAATACATTATTTTGGTTTTATAAAAGTAAAATATGTATCTAAATTAAATTAAAAAATCATAAAATAAAAATATTTGCATTTTTAAAATAAATTTTAGGAATTATGGAAATTTTAGATAAATATAATTTTATGAAATTTTTTTAAAATATAATATTTTAAATAAAATCCCCCACAAATATTATATCATTAATGAATGAATATAACTAATAGATTATGTGTATTAATTTTAAATACACATACAAATATTAGTAATTCACTGTAATATAATCAAATTTCACCCCACAAATAATCATAACATGACATAATCGATGTAGTAGAAGGTTAACCCAATGAATTGAAATTGGGTAATTAATTTTCTTAACACTTTGTATTCAGTCGAATTATATTAACCATAAAATTAAAACTATCAAGTAAAACATTAAATAAAATTATTCTAATGAGATTAATTATATATAAAATGTATCAATATAAAAAACACATGATAAATAATTAGATAATGTTGTATATATATCAACAAAGTAAAACTGAGATGATAAACCCTTACCACACACTTCCCTTTTTTTTACTTAAACATGATGTATAAGGGTTTTAAAAATCTTATTAATTTTATACAGAATAATACTAATATTTATAATACCTTAAATTATATTTTTGTAAAAATATTACCACACTATTAACAATAATATTTCATGATTGACAATGTTTTAGGTTCATTATTTTCAAAATTTTCATATTCATTTCATTTGTGTATTATTTGGGATTTTCTTGTCAAAATGATGTAAAAATACATAACTCAAATGAAATGGTATTAATGAACATCCATAAAAATAAATGGTCTCATATATCATTTTTAATTTTTTTTTGAATATGATTCATTTGATACAATGTTATTGATATACGCTTTGTTTAATTTGGTGGTTTTTCCAGACACCATGAAGTAATTTCGTTTTTATAAATATTTTCAGTATATATAAGTTCAATAAACATAAAATATGTTATAATTTACCTATTTAAATATTATTTAATAAGAATAATAATTTTTTTTACTATACATGACGAAATTAATGGTAAAAAAGTAAATCGTTATTCATAGAGCCAATTTCCCATCATAATTTGGAAAATAGATTTTTTTCATTGAATAAGAGGATATGATAAATGAAATGTTTATGATATAGTATATTATAGAAATAAATATACAATATATAAATTATTTTGAAGTTACAATTACATTATGGATGAATTGGGTGTTAATAATGCAGAATAAGAAAATAATATAAGAGAAGTATTTTGAGAAAATTACGTCTTGAATATCACCCCCTTAAAGCACCCCATGAGGACAATGGATTTTGTATTTTGGGGAGACCAATATAAATTGGAAGTTTGAGTAGTGAGGAAGATAGTATCTTATATATATTTTAATTAATTCATGGATTTTGAGATGAAATAGGGTGTTTTTGGGTGTATTCATACGTGATGAGGGGGGTTTATGTAATTAAATAACGATTATTTTATAATAAAATCAAACCACATTGAAGTGGTATTAATTTCCTTGGATTTTGCAGATAAATAATGCACAAAGGTCTAGTTAGGGTCAATAAATACCACAAAACACATTTTAAAGTTTTATTTTTTAAAATATTTTAAAACATTACCTTTTAACTTTAACCTATTTCATTATTTTACCTATATTGTGATAAATAACATTTTTACCCCGAAAAATTTTTTATGCCCAACAATGAAAATATATTATCTACCAAATTTATATTCTCTTATTACAAATAATAAATCCAAATTAAAAAATTTAATTTATAAAAGTAGTAAAAATAAAATCTAATTGGATATGCATAAAAATCATGAAAACAATAGTTCTTTAATATGATAAAATCTTTTTTTCGAAAATTATAGGTATGTGTTTATAAATGTAACTTCTTATATATTATGATATTAAATCATTTAATTTTGATGATTAATATGTTTTAATGATCTTGGAGTCGTAATCCAATAATTATTATTTTATATGAGTTATATAAAAACAACATTTTTACATTTTATCCAAAAATATAAACTTTTATGAAATTTTCCTAAAAAATACAATAAGATAATTCTGATATTGAAATTTTAAAAATGGCATTTATTTTTTCCAATAAAATATTTAAATGTTTCAAATTTTATTTTTGATATAGGTGTTCCAATAAATTCCTATAATTTTTTATTTTAGAAAAATATTTTCTTATTATTATAATTTCATTTATTTTAATATTAGGCAATTAAAAATTATTATATGAATTAAAAAACATTTTATTGAAAATATAATATATAAATATCTTTATGATTGTCCACTAATGGGTATTAAATTAATTTACTAAGATAAAATTCCACTGTGGCATAAAAATAGTTTTTTAAACACATTCTTTATATTCAATTTGTTTTTATTTTAATTTCAATAAAATTGGTAACTAATGATTTAATTTTAAAATCATGTGGAAACTATATTTTTTTAATTTAGTTAGTCTTATTCAGTCCCTCTATTACAATGTTTTGGTGATGAATATCACAATTAAATAAATGCATTTTTGACATTGTTTAAGAATAGTGTATCGTGAAAAGTAAGTTATCAAAGAGAATAATTTTTTAAAAAACTACAACAGGCATAAAATATTGGTTTGTTATAAATTTCCCCGAAAATATCGTTGACCTGATCTATGTATATGTTAGTTGATTCATTTTTTCACGTATTTATTTACTTGTATTTGTTTAAAAAAACATATAATTTCCCTTCTCATACTTTGGAAATTCCATTGTAGGTATCCAATATATTTTCCTACATGGAACGTGAGGATATAAATGACATCACATTTTTTTATATTATGTTAGATAAAACTCCCCATAGGTCAATATTATCTCTATCATCAAAATCGATTTTACTTAGTTTTGTGACTTGTAAGGAATGTTTTTCCATACTGACTGTGATCCCATATATATGTTCTCAATATATATACATTCCTATAGATTTAATGTCATGATATATTCAATTTTTTCCTAAGTGAAAATTGTTTCCCTCAAATATCTAAATTCATTAGTGATTCACTCATACAAATGGATTCAATAAAGAAGATTCAGTTAATTTAACAATTATTTATAATACCACATGGTGTCCCCAATAAGTGAAATACAATGAAAGATAGGGTGAATCTAGTTATGTGAGATAAAATAAACTCATATTCATGACATTGGATTTTTGATAAAAACACTCTTTTGTTTGATTCTTATAGAAATGTATAAAGGGAAATAAAAATATACACAGAAGAAAAACATTTTACTTAGTTCACTATAAATAAGATAGTATCAGGATCATAAAATGGAAATGTGTCAACATACCATATATAATATAGAAAACTATTTTAACCATTTTTTGAGAGGACACATTTCCCCCTTAGTTTAAAAATAGTAACTTGTTTAAAACTCATCTCTTTGAACATAACTATTCTCACTTATACATCAATATATAACCATTGATTTCATGAAAAAAAAACTTCTACACCACTCTAGTTGTGTCATGATGCCTCTATACCATCATGTTGATGAATTAATATTTTAGAAAAAAATATTATAGGAAATTATTTGTAAGATTTCACAACTTATTTAATCAGAAAACATTTTCATAGCATTCACAATACTCCAAAACGTTCATGAAATTTTTTCTATTTTATGAAAATTTTCAAATTTCTGAAAAAAATTTACTTTATATAAAACTCTACACTTTCATAACACATCATATTTTCAAAAAACTAATTTTTTTAATATTGGAAAATGTCAAATTCTTAAATGAATTGATATTAAAATTAAATCATTATGAAAGATAGACACTTTTGAAAATATTCAACAAAATCAAATCTAACTGATCTTCCATTAGAGTTTCCTCCTAAAATGAGGGGGATATTGACCCATTTATAGAATTTAATAAAGATTAATGTAACTTACATTATATCCATTAACATTTCCTAGAAAATGGAAACACATGTTCACTAAAATCTATCCCCATAGAACAATCTGTATTTATTTCGTTCTTGTAATCTTCTAACAAACAATTCCACCTTATGCACATAACTTCCCAAACTCCTTCCAAAGCTTCTTGACATCGATAGTCTTCATTACTATATTACATCAACTCCTATTATTGTCTTAATATATGAATATCAATAAATAACCCACCATCATATAGACTTTTCAATATTCATCTTCATCATTCAAAAATGAACTTCAACATATACTATTTCAATTGTTTTTGACAAGAAATAAAAAACCCAAAAACTTGATATTATTTCAACCTGATTTTTTTTCTAACAATTTCCCTATTTGTGTTAAATTAAATTAATAATACATTGATACCGCTTCAACCCTTTTATTGTTAAACCCTTGTTCGATCTTTTTTAAACAGCTATAATTCACATCATGTGACTCTAGATAGACACCCAATATTTACTCAACACATACTCTAAGACAATAATTTCTATACTCAAATTGAGAAATAATAGTAGAATTTTTTGTTCATCAATAGAAGAAATTGGTTATAAAACCACTTATAAGAAATTCCATTATAAAAAATGTTGATTTTCAACTAATTGTTGTTAAAAGATGATACCAACAGTTTTTTTGGTTAATCCCAATAATTGAAAATATATACTGATATGGTATCTCTCATTACAACAACTACATTAACCACAAATGATAAATTGTTTCCTTTAGAATATAGTGTTAACTCATTTCATGATTTATCTTCATCGAATGAAATTATACAATATTATTATATTTTAAAAACAATCCCAACCTAATTGCTCCCCATTATTAAACAATGAATATCAATCTCTATGTTCATTACCATACTCTCCACTATAATAAGTCTGGGTTATTCTCAAGTTTCCCCATTTCACTTATTTCTCCCCATTTATTAATCAACCCGTAGGTCACTCCATTGTGAGTTAAAATAGAAAAAAAATTAGCATCACATAGGTAAATCCCCAATATTCCATGGGGAATGTAGTGTTCCTCGTCCATTCCACTTAGGTGGGGGTGGGTCACCTAGATTATGAGAGATATTCGGCGGCTTTTGAACACATTCTTTGGGAATGAATTTGTATGAATTTCTATATCCTCTAGTTCCAAAGGAACATACTTCAACATCCACAATGCATGCTCCACATTGTCTTTGATAAAATCATTATCAATTTCGTGGTTCCTCATACTCAAGTAACAAGAAAAATTTCTACTAATATTTATAACACACTAAATATCTCAATTGATTTTTCTCAAAGACTACAATTCAATTCCTTTTTCTTTACCCAAATTCACAATCCATAATAATTATGTGCAATCTTGAATGGATATAATATATTAATCCCATATTTTTATTAGGCAAATGCGGTCTTGTTTTATAATAATCCATGAAATGAAAAATTCTCTAAGAGATAATTTATTGCTTGGTTTGGAAATTATATAATCTATCAAACTAGAATAAACTGCATCTATATATCCTCAAGTTATGTTATTTTATTGTACATTAAGATGAAATCCACCATGCCTTTGTTATATTAATTAATTATTTCACTATAATATAGACTTTTTCTATAATTTCAGATAGATACCAAAACACCTAACATGTAAGAAATACATTTTTAGGTTCTTCCAAAATTATGATCATTTCAATTCTAATTATTGTCTTATATTCAATTAAAATATACTCTTTCACTTCATGATCTATTTAAAATTTCACTTGTACAGCCACATGTCTTCTCTTTAGAGTCTTAAAATATATACTATCTTTGAACCACAATGTAATATTTTGATTAAAAAATAAATGTATGATCCCATAATTTTATCTACTAATGAAAATTGAAAAAATTCATTCCACACATCATCAACATTTCATGAACAAACAACATGAATTATAAAAAAATTAATATCAACATCATCCTTCTATTTTAATATTTATTAAGATATATATTTTAATAAACTCCACCATATTATAAACCAAGATTTTTCAAGTATTCATCATGTCATGAATACGATGATCTTTATTCTTACATTAAACTTTAAAAATATACATTTAGCTAAAAAAAGTAATCATGTTCTTGAAAAGAACATCTGACCATTCAAGATATGCATATTATTTTTTAAATCCAATTAGAAATTTATAATTTACATTAATTTAGATAACATTAATTTATTTATTCACTATTTAGATAAAAAATAATTTAATTGTTTCCTTTATTACCACATGAAAAATATTCTCATCAACATTGATTTTATAGATCAATGAGTACTTCCTACACACTAGTAAAGAAATTTTACAAATTTCCATGTTATCTTCCTTAATCATGTAATGGATGATCCATTTGGTAATGATAGAATTCATTTTAGTTTTTCTGGAATCAATATCTCATGAATGATTCTTGTTTATTTGTCCAAGCTATTAATTGATTGAATAAAACTAATTCTTGTATAATATAGGAAAGAATTTTGGATCTCAAAAAATTTATCTCTTCAATTGTAACCTATAACTTAACGGGTATGCAAATGATTCCGTCAAATTTTTCATCATAATTTTCACTTTCTTCACTTATTTTTGAACTTCTGAAACCCACTACACTATAATTTTCTCTATGACCAATGCAGTATACCAATTTATCTAATACACTTTGTAAAAAACTATCATTATGTTATGAAATAATATTCCTCTTCATGATGAATTCCGATTAATTATTTTTCTTACCTTTCACATTGGTTGAATATCTCTTCATAGGAACTTTATCATCCTCATTATTTTATTGATATTTCTTGGGACACATGGTTGGATGGGGACCAAACATTCCACATTGAAAACATTAGTGTGGAAGGTTCCATTAAACATTCTTGCAACATTTAGAGAATTGAGAAATAGAATTATATATCTTTATCCAGATTTTATTATTTTATTCAATCATCTATGGTGACATTCTTCATGGCCTTGAATGGAACCACCTTATACTTCCCATTAACATCCTCATTATCATCACTTCTCATATTTTATGTGACAAGAGTTCTATGTAAACAATGAAATATTTGATCCTTATGATCATTATCCTCTGGTAATAAATATTTAGGACTAATATAGGGTAAAAAGGATCTCAATATTTTCATGGAATTCTCCACAACATCAAGGTGTTATCTGAGGCTATGAATTCCCCAATAATAAAACAGAACTAATCAAAAAATGTGTTAATTTTTTTCATTTTGGTGAATCATTAATATCTCATATTTTTTAAAAAAAAATTATCTTTGACATTGAAATTGTCTTTATGGGTATTGATTTTCATTTCCCACATTGAGAGTGAGTGTTTGAATGATATCACTTCTATTAGGATGTGTCTAATAAAGATCCCATTAGTGAATTAATAGCTCTAGAATCAACATCAATTTGTTATAGGTCTCTGTAGGAGATATCCTCACTATCTATACTAACTGTGAACCTATTTATAGTCATTATATAAACATTTATTCCTAAGGATTAAATGTATTGAAACATATAATTATTCTACAGATAAAAATTGATTCCCTAAAAGATAGGAGTCCATTTATGGTTGATAGATTTCATGGATTTAGATGAGATAGAGAGACTCAGTTTAACCTTTAGCGCTGATATTAATAATTTACCCTGGTAGGTTAAATAATCTAAAAGGGGAGGGGAATCAGGGTATGTCAAATAAAATCTATTCCTCTATATAATATTTTTTTTTATTTAAAAATATAATCTTCTATCTCGTTCCAAAAGTAAATTAAAAATAAAATATCAACTAATTTTACATGGTTAACTCTAACTATGAAATTATCGGAGGATTTCAAAGTAAATGTTCAGATGTAAAAAATCCAATATTCCACACAACTATTATAATGTTTGGTTCACAGTCATTTTTCCCCATTGTTCATGAAGGCTCACATGTTCATATCTTGATGATATATTTTGATGTGTACTCACTTCTACATTAGTATATTTCCTTTGATTTATGGAATCAATGGTTTTACACCACAATTTGAGGGTCATGAAGTTCTTATTTCACCATACCGATCAATCATAATTTACTATAGAGGGTTTGGGAAAATTTCAACTATTTAAAGGAACATATTTATTTTTTATTAATTTTATAACAATTATTAAAATAACCTAAATTTTTCTTAAATACTTTCATTTAAGTGAAACATCCTGCACATTCAAAAAAATGTTTACTTTCACTGAGCTCAAGAATTTCATAAAACATGGAAAATTTTCCAAAAATATACTTGATTATATTGGCACATATACTTTTCTTCATTGAGATAATGTTAGAAATAAAAATTTGTATTGTAAATATGTTTATGATAATTATACATGAATTAATATCTTTCATATCATCTATATGGTTTTTTTCATTTTAATGATGGGGTATGGCCCTATTTATAGGCATTTCAGACCATTCATGATATTTCCATGACTTCCACAAACTTTTCATGAGGCTTGGAATAATGTCTTATAATAAAAATATTCCTATTTATATTTCATGAACATTTTATATTTTTTTTATATAACAAAAATAATATAAAATAAATTGTTCATTTTCTCATGAATGATACCACCTTTACATAACTCTAAATTGGTATGTGAAAACATTCACAAAAAAACCCATCTTTTATGAAGATCATGATTTTTCTTTTTTTTTATGATGTGGCTCAAATAACCATGGTTTTAATATATATACACTAATTTATCATGTTGTACTCCACCATAATAAATTTTTATCAACATTCATTTTCAACAATTTTCATAAACCATAAACTTTGGCTTTATCTAGTGTCTTTTTTAATTAACACCACCACACAAAAACTAGGTTTTTACTCTGATTTGAATTTTTTCATAGTTAGTGAAGTTTTTCATCATTTAGTGGACTATTTTAATAAAAATAATTGAATTTAGGCTTGAATACATCATGATATTTCCAAATTATAATAAGACTACACTGTAAATGATGTTTAATTGGTGTAGAATTTTCTTTTTATTATCTCTTATTATATAGGAAATAAAACGTAATGAGAATTTAGAATCATATTCTATAACTATTATAATTAAATATCAACATAGAATAAAAATATATATAATAATTATAACATCGTAAACAACAATTTTTTTCATTATTCAGCCACATTTTTTTTTCCAAATCCATGATGCAACTTGTTATTATCCCGAATATATGTTTTCCATAACTATCAAATCACCAACATATAATTGATAATGATGAATATCCATTTACATATACTTGTATAGAATCAATCTTCTACCATAAAATATTATCCTAATAAACATACTCAATATCCCATTTATTATAATTTGTTAAAACAAATGTGAAAGATCACATGAATCTCCATGTTTCTTTATTAAATGAAGAATATCCTTATATCATGGAAATTAGATTAAGATAACAGAAAATTCTCACCATATTATTGAAATAAAACTTTTGATGATGAAATTATACTTCTATTCATTTCTTTTTCATTGAGACAAATCCATTTAAAGGGTTTTTCTTTTTCATCTGGTCATAATTAATTTGAGTTTCTTACAAGATAAATTTTCCATATGCATATAACTTTGAATCTAGCTTCTCATAACCCACATCATAGATTTTATAAAATATAATATTATTCTATATATCTCACCTCTAAATCTTCTTCCTTTGTGACAAAAATCTAACAAATCGAAAATTAATTCCACTTATCCTTTCCATATTCCAAAATAGTCATATAATAAAATGTCTCAATCCAACCAAAAACAAATTCCCTGAGTATTATATTATATTAAGATTCACTGAACCTTCTTCCTCAAACTCATTAACGATTGTCATGTGGGCCAGATCCCCCATATTCTCATTAAAATAATATAATTTTCTTTATTATTTTCCTTGGATTCATAGTAAGAACAATATCCACAAAAACTCAGCAAAATTTATTTGTGAATAGGAAAAATACCATGAACATGTTTATTCTATAGTTGGCATCATCAGTTTTACTCATAGATTCTTTATTATTATACAGAGTGAAGGAAACAATTTTGGTACATTGTTTTTTTTATTCCTTAGGATGCCATTAGATGGTAGGGGAGAATCAGGGTGTCATATTTTTATTTTACATTAATAGTATATTGTATCCTCATTTTTGGGATGTCACTAAACCTATATAATTGATATTATAATTCAGAAAACACATAATTGAAGAAGTAAACCATAACATATAAATATATACATGATTTACCATTAAGGGCTAGTCCAAGTAGAATAAACCGATAATGTAATTGTCTTACCAAAACCCACTAAAAATATTCAGATTTTGTGGATCGAACATTTACGATCATGTAAACTCTATTCCATGTTAATTTTCATTATAATGATATCAGATAGAGTGGATTACTACCCTCTTGTCACTTAAGTAAATTCCCCCTTACTTACTCACTTTGTTTTTGTCTTACCTATTTTATTAAATTAAAGTTATTATACTTAAAATGAAGAATACATTTAATTAATTATGTTATTAATTATAGAATTTGAATCTATAATAAAATTCTCAATCACATGAAATGTTACTATAAACCATACATGTAAAATATTTCTTCTCAAAATGACCTCCCAAAAAATTTAATTTTGGAATGTTGTTCCCATATGAATTCATCTACTTAACCCCTTCATGCGTGTCCCCGATGTGACTCACTCCTCCTGAATGAACAATGATATTCCTTCTATGTTATCTGGTTCTGATTCTAATTTCATGTGAAATCATCACCTATATCATTATGCCTAATAACATTGTGTGATTCCATACATGTGAATTCCCATATAAATTACCCCAATTAATATATTTTATATATTTTTTTAATCTTATTAGGAACCACTAACTATGTGGGAAAATGTGGTATAAACATTTCACTAATCCCCAAAAAACACAAATCATGAATATTATTGTTTCACCCTTCTACTAGAAACTCATCAAATAAGATAATATGGGGTTTACTTGAATAAAACACCTCACTACTGTATAATATACACTCTCACAGATCAAATGATGACTCTACTATACAACCACATTTCATTATCACATGTGTCTTTCTTTATCTTTTTGAATGTCCTAGGACATGTAATCCACTATACATATTGGATCCTCACGACTGTCTTTAGAATCCTATTATACATTATAACTGTATTATTAATTTGATCACACATGGACCACCTATCTTCTCCACATGATTTAATTAATATTATGTATTCAAACTAATAATATCATCCAAAAGATATTGAAAATTCTTGAACATTGCGTAAGTCACTCCCAGTCTATATAATTCACTCATGATCAAGTTATGGGTCACAACCACACTATTTTAACATCAGTTACTTATTCTCAACAAATTAATGCCTCAGATACACAAAAAAAACTCTTTAATCATTGTTTACATTATTATTTTCTTGTTATATGGTATACAATATCCTCTTCTACTTAAATAGTCTACCAAAACATCCCATCCTAATTATTTTTTACATTAAATTTTGTCATTACTTTAAAGGATCATATGGTAATTATTAATCTTTTAAGGATATACTTCTCCATGAAAAACAACCTTAATGGAAATCAAAATCCTTTTGGACTATAGAAATATATTGATAAAAAATAAAAATAAAAAAAATTAATCCCATATCATAATGTTTCCAATAAATTTTCATATACATCATGAGAATATAAGTGACCTTATAATAACTTTTCATTATTGACTATACATATTCAACATGATTTTAGGAACTAAGGAAATATAAATAATTTCCAAACATATATCTAAATTATTCATGAAAATATATTAAATTCACTTCATTTTAAGTATACCTAATTAGGTTGATATCAAATTTTTACTCTTTATTCACTGAATGTGGATCATTAATTTATCATACTCTTCAAATAAATAGTAAAATTTTGATATTATAGATATTTATTATCATCTATTATATCACCTAATTTGTTTCATTAGAATATTATAATTCTCTGAATTTTATTTTTAAAATGAAAATAATCATTCACATGAAAATTCTTATCACATTTATATTTCTAATTATGTAGTCATGAAACTAAATATTTATAAGGTAAAACATCATATTATCTTCCCTAATAAGATAATGCACTTACATTGTGGTCCCATAATAGAGTTACCACAACCAAAATCTCATCCCGGTAAACAAAATACTGTATTCTCCTCAATTATCAAATGATCCCAATCATACCTATAATATAAAAAACCCATCTTACCAATGTTTCACATAATAAACATGAATATAACTTAATTATATTATATGGTTACCCCAAATTATAATTTAATTGGATGAAAAATCAACATCTATCATCATTAATCTAGATTCACATCACACACTCATAGAAAATTTTCAAATCTTCACAGAACTTCTCCAAACCACTTCATATATACGGTTCCGAAAATATATTAAAAAAATCTTCATCAATTCATCAAATTTAACAGTCTATTCAAATTTCAAAAATTATTAATTGAACTACAATTTGAAATTAGTGTCTTAAAAATCATCTTTGATAAAATATAATATCAATCTACAATTCCATTTTATAATTCAACCCAAATCTAATTTCAATTCCTAAATCATTTTCCAATTATTTTTTTATAAAATAAATGAGTGTTTTTATAAAAAAACAATTTCTAAATCAATTTTATGATAAAATTTTATGTGAATAAAAAACATAAATAGAAAAAATAATTAATCCACATGACATTGAATATATATAAAACATGATAAAGTATACAAATAGATAAATGGATCAAATAATCAATCAATGGTGGGGAGTAAAGTCATATTTTAAAACATGATACCCTATGAAATTATCAAAATTGACTATCATCAGTGGTAACTCCTACGGTTATAACAATAATAATACGGGATCTGATCTACGTAGAAAAACACTCTTTATGGGACCCAATAATGAAACTAGAATATACTTCTCAATACCCCTTAGGGTCACTGAGTGCAATATAAGATACCATAAGGGTGAAACTATCTATGGTCACTAGATTGTTTTTTAAAATTGTACTTGTGTAACACCGATCGATATTTTAAAATATAATACAATGTGTTGGTCAAAGAATGATGGAAAGAGGTAGGGGTGAATTTCCCTTTTAAGAATTTATATAAAAATATAGAGGATATGTACAAATTTAATGATAATTAAAAGATAAACTATTAGATTGATAAATGTTATTTTTATTTTTATGATAATTTCAATATTAATCTAGTGATAATTTATAACAAAAAATAGAGATATCAAATTTATTTAATTTTTCTTTTGGTGTTTGAATGATGAAAATCATAATTTCATATATAGATAAAACATGGTTCAATATATTGGTTTGATAACAACTTAGTTTGAGACCTAATGACTACTCCACTTATGTTGACATATGTATGATATAACTCCCACGATCTTTGTAGTGATCAATAAATAGGTCCCTTATGATTATGGTTGTGATAAATCTCTCGATTTTTAAAAATTTCTAAGGAACCTATACCTTAACATTTTCAATAGTAGGTACTCATTTTTGAGGGATATGCGAGGATGAAGGTTCACCTCTTGGAACCCCATTACAATTTTAATCTATAATCTCTATAACAGATTTATACAATTTGAGATGACAAATTTGAGAAATATTTTGGAATATAGAGACTTTAAGAAAGATGGATAATTTTTATTGTATATTTATAGAATATTGAGAGGATATAATAAATATTCTCTTTTAATAGAGGTAATCTTTTTATCAAGAATTAGATGGTCATTTTCATTCACTAGTAAATATTACATCCCAATAAGGATACCTAATTATATGACCCAATTATTGAAGGTATATTTTGGGATAATCAAAGGGTCATATAATCCTACTAATATTGAAAATAAATTTTGAGAAATAAAAAATTAACCCCAGGTTGCCCTTTCCCAATGCCACTAGTTACCTTTTGCGCCTCAGGAGCTGGATGGTGGGTCTGAAATACTCCATAACATGATATTCAACACCATATAGCCATTAAATACCTACAAAAAGTTGATTTAATTTTCAAATATTAAAAAAATACTAGAATTATCATTGTCTAGTAGGTGAAATCATGTTATATCATCACTTTTGTCCATATGGCATCAGTGGGTGGGGTCCATACACCAAGGATTATGTGATTTCTCTATCACTTCAATTTCAACATTTTACTTCTTATCTTGCATCCATGGCCTTATATTGGTCTTCCAACTATATTGCAAGGACATTAAACTTGATTATTGAATGGATAATTCCTCTAACAGGATCATTACAAATCCTTTTAATAGACATAAATATCATAATTATTTCAATAAATGACGTAACATAAAGTCAATATAAATTGAATTAAATTCAATAAAATTAAAATGTTAAACACACAGAAGATATTTAGTGATCATGAAAACTCCATGTTAGATAGTGTTAAATCAATCTCACCCTTTTTTAATATCAGAAACACTTAATATAAAAACATATATCATATGGAAATTGACATTTTACTAAATATTGAATTATTTATGATATAAATGTACACACGATATGAAATACGGTCAAGAAGTAAATTATAAAAAGGAAGAATTTAAAAAATTATGAAGTAAGAAAATAAATTCACAAGAAAGATAAAATTATCAAAGAATAAATGTAGAATAAGATGGAACATAAAATTGTTTTATATGATTTCTAAGATACTCATTCCCTCAAAGAGTTCCTTAACCACTATTGAAATAATTATTCACAGAAAGAGAATTAAATAATGTTCATTTGTACGTGAAATCATTCCTCAAAAACCTCCTTCTATTTTAATTTCATAATAGTGACATAAAAATAATTTTCATAGAGACAAGTATTCATATAAATTTGTCTCATAATTTATATTCCCTTAAAAGGGCCAATTTTTTTCCAAATTATGAAAATAATATACATAATTTCTCATATAATTTTTTAAAAATAATTTAAAAAAGATAAAAAACAATGTGTATTCAAATTTGGAATAAATTTTTTTGATAATAATCATAAAAATACAAAAAATTAAACTAAAAGATATTATTTTAGACCACATGTCTTTGAGGAATAATAATAATAGAAAATATATTTTTTATTTTAAAATTTAATATGAAAAAAATAGTCTCCCTTAAAAATATTTAATAATTTAAGATATAAGACTCATTATCTAATGTATAAACAAGTTATATATAAGCATAATACCAAAAATAATTGAGAAATGAATATTAGAAATATAAAACAATATTTTAAAATTAAATTATAAAAATATTGATCATGTTATCGCTGGTAAAAAGGAAAGTATCAAAATAATAAAATTTCTATTTTTCTATTAATAAAATAAAAATAATTAGAATTTTTTTGAAATAAAATAATGTTGATAATCTCTTATATGCAATTTCAATAAGGTTTCATTCTTTTAAAAGTGTTCTAATAATAAATTGTTCCTGAGTTCATTTTGTTTTGTTAGAGAGTGTTGTATGGGATTTGTAGAAATTTTAATATCAATAGTATTTTCACATGTAATTAGAATATGGTCATATATATATTCCCAAATTACATGATATGGTGTTTTAATCAATATTATTCAGGCACAATAACTCCCAAAAATTATGTATTGTGTATCAGTTTTAGAAAACAAAAATATTTTTATTCTTACTACTCAATGAGATTAGAAATTTTATATGTATGTATAAATTACAACTTGTGATATTCCTATCTATATTTAATCAATTAAAATAATTTTCATAAAAACTAGTTAATTCAAAAACAAGATACCTCTGGATAAAATAAACAAATATTTTTATTTCCATTAAAATAATTTAAAATCAGTTTAATATGTTTGTGATGTGATTATTTTTGGATTAGATTAAAAATGAGCACAAAGACAAAAACCATAATTAATTTTGCCTTCAGTCATAGTATGATAAATTAGACTACCTATTGTACTTATATAAATCATATTATTTATATGATTATATTCTTTATCCAACATTAGCATACTAGTTATACTCATAGGTGTATTAATTTCTTTAGTGTGATACATGAAGGGTCGTTTTAAAAGTTCATTGGTGTATTTTCATTGGATTAGAGAAATAACATTATTCTTTAGGGAAATTTGAACCCCAAGGAAGAATTTTAGTTCACATATAGATCACATTATAAATAATTATTTTACTAAATTAAAAAATTAAAAACAAATAGATTCATTGCTTGAGCTAAAAATTAAATCATCAATATAAATTTTAAAAGGTATATAATCATTTATGATTGAATTGTAAAAATAATTGAATAAAATGTGCTTTGTTTCAAAACAATTTGATAAAATAAAATTAGACAAATGTTTTTACGAATCATAGGTGTCTTATCATCAACCATAACGAGAATTAGTTAATTGGAAAACATTATTTTTAAAACTAGTATTTTTAAAACTATGTGATTGTTCTAAAAAAATATTTTTAGTAACAAAACCAATAAAAATATTACTTTTAACATCAATTTGAAATAGTTTGAAATTATGATTCGTGCAAAATTTGACCAGGATTTTAATCAATTCTAATAGAGAGATGGGTGTAAACATTTCACCATAGAATTTTCCTCCATATTCATTACATCCTTTATCTACTAAACATGATTTATTTAATGTAATATTATTACGTTAATAAAATGTGTTCCAAAAACATCCAATGTGATACTATGATGGGATTCTCATTAGTTATTTCCTTTACATTCTATACATCATTAAATTTGAATTGATTAATTTCACTTGCATTGACAGTGTCCAATTTTTATCATTATGGGGATCATTCATATTTAAGTAATATATATAAGATATGACTAAAATATGTTCATCCTCATTTAAAACAAATCATATAGTATAATATATCAATTAGAAGTATCCAATTACATTTTTAGGGGGATTACCTATATATATTTTTCAATATTTAGAAAATAATTTGACGTTTATTCCTGATCCACATAAATTTTTTAATATCGATGAGTTAAATTTAAGACATTATTATTGTCAACTTTTTTAAGGATATTTTTTAAATTTCTATTAAAACAACATTAATTGATTCTTATAACATTTTAGACAGCTTTTCAGAGACTTAGTATGCCTTACTTGAGTTGGTGTGTCCACGAACGATAACTTCACTAGATTTTTAAAAAATATCCAATATTTTATTTTGTGTTGATAATAAAACATCATCATAAAAAATATTTATAAAACCAAATTTATGTTATTTTTATTTATAACATTCATTTGGGTATTTTGGAGATATCATCTTATAATAATGATATTAATGATAAATAATGTTTTATTGATGGCCTTAGACCAAAAATATTTAGTAAATTAAATTTATTTAAGTGTTTTATTGATTTCAAGGATAATTATAATTTTAATCTATAATAAAACCTTTTTAGGGTTTAAGATAGTATCAAAATAATTTTCATCACCTATAAATGATAATAAATAATTAAATTCATTTTTTATAATTCTATCCCATTATAAAATTTAATAAAATAAATTTTAAAGATTTCCCATTTAATATTTGTTCCTGAAAAAATGATGATTGATTTTAATGATTCAATTTTGTAAGATTATATGTAATCCCAATATAATAATTTAAATTAACAAATAGTAACTAAATTGCAGGATTTAATTCATATACATTCTATTTGATATGGTCAACACAAATCAAGAAAAATAAATTCATGAGTTTTAGAAGAATATATTGATTTTTTATATTTTATATATTTTATTGTGTTTCTTTCCATATTTTAAAGTTTAAATAACCATGAAATTTTATAAATGTAGTTTGGTTAAATCCCAAGGTGGTTAATAATATTATTTTTGAAATATGAGTGTGTTCGATATTGACTATTCTATCTATTTAAAATTCATGAATCACTGACATGTGTACTGAATCATTTTTTGTTTTGGCTAGTGATATATTATAAATTTATTTGGTAAACATTTTTAAATAAATAATAAGTAAATTAGATATTTATTTTTGAGCTACAAATTGTGAAAGGAATTTTTTTATGAAAAATTGAAACCCATTATCAGAAAATTATCAAATGATTAGAATATTTTGTTTCCACTATTAAAATATCTTCTCTAATAAGATTTGAAATAGATATACTGATTGTGACTTCATGTATTATCATACCCCTATAGGTATTACTGAAGAAAATGTAACCACTATATAGCTTATCGATTTTATTAAATTCATAGGGGTTCCTATGCATTTTTATTGGTCAACCATTGTATTTGTACAATAAGGATTTTAGGGGTTTTCACGTAAGTCCTTTTTCATAAAAAATATATCATTGGTTTTTTTGATACCCAAAAAAATATGGGACACCTAATGTTATTCAATATTTATGGAAGTATAAAATTTTTATTAGTCTGAGATTTTCCTTTCAAAATATTGGACTAAAGAAAAATTTATTATGGTATATTATAATGTTCATTCATTTAATCACATTCATATATTAAATTTCAAATTAATTCAAAATTGTAATAAAAATTATCTCATGGGAATACACTAAGAAATGTTGTTTTCAATGGTTAATTAGATATTTTTTTCTGATCTATGAAAAAGTAACAACTTTTTCTCTCATATATCAATGAGAATGACAAAAAATTATATAGATTACTTTCACCTTGATGATATTTATATAGATATCTTCTAAAGTATTTGTTTTTTTATTTATGTTCATTAACATGGATATGATTCTAAAATTTCATGAATAATTATTCCATTTTCCGGGATTGATTAATAATAATTTTTTAAAATATATTTTAAGTCATTAATCACTTACTAATATTTATTATCATGTTTTTTTAATAATAAATTTATTTTTTGAAAACGTTTTTCATGTTGATCATGTGAATATTTTTATTCTTTGTTATTAAGGATATATGAGGGGATGGATGTATTAGTAGATGGGGATGAAGTTGGTGAATATAAAGAATATAATAAAATTTTAATATGTGTAATAATATTTATTTTTTCTCAAATATGTTACATATGGAATATTACACTTTCTTCAATTGATAAGGATGATTAAGTTGAGTCCATGGGGTCATCTCTTACATTTCTTGTTGTTAAATTGAGAGCCTTCTTACCTTGCATCCTTTATTTAATCATGTTTTTATAGAAGGAGAATTCCATCTTGATGGGACAATTTCCTTCCATTTATATCATTTAAATCCCCCTTACACTTCTTTATTTACATTATTGTCTTAATTGGAATATATATTTTTCTCGATGAAAGTTTTCATTTTCTTCTATGGATATTCAATATCGTGAACTACACATATGGACGAATCATATTTGGGGTCTATGAAAGTAATTTTTTTAAATCATTGGGTTCCCTAGATTCTTTATAATCTTCTCTATTGATTTTAATTTCATTCATCATTAGAGACTGGATAAGTTATTCTTCTAAAATTTTCATTACATTATTTGATTCTTGTATGGTAAAGAATTTGTGTTCCCAATTACATTTTGGGACACATAGTTTCTTTTTTACTATGGATTATCTAGAAAAATCATTACCCAGTGACATTGAACTATTTAATATGTAAGTAAAATATGTAGACAAACTAGTAATGGATTCATTTTGATACCCAAATAATAGTTCAGTATCCTATCAACACATTTCCATTATTGTATATTAGATATTTTGGTTCCTAAATGAGTGACTTTTTGAAATTTATATAATTCATATGATTTTTTTGTATGTAGAAACATGATTAAATTATTTTAATTAAAAATCACAATATTGAGAATAAATGGAGTTCACATTAATCTCAAAGGCTCTAATATCAATAGGTTTCTTCTAATAATAATGTTCTTAAATAGGTATATATTCATGCATAAAATATTTCCATACATGTTAAATTATAATCCTAAGAATCGATTACAAAAATTGTTTCCAATATTAAATATCCTTTATATAAAAAATATGAGCCTCTGAAATAGAATTAGATGTCATTATAAAATCATTGAACATTCAAATAGATTAATAATAAAAATAAAAATAAAATAACTTTTGAAAGAAAATATATATACTTAATAAAAAAATTAACATTTTAATAATAATTATAGGTCAATGAAGGAATAAAGTGGGGGTCACAATCCATTTATAAAATTAATACAAATTATAAAGGTATATTAATATTTAAAATATACTGAAATGGAAAACCATTTGATTGATAAATTTGAAATATATTATAATGTTAATTTAAATATTAATAGAAATAGTATGAATAGTATGAATAGTGGAATTTAATTTTAAAAATTTATGTAATTATATATATCAAGTTCAAATAATTAAATTAATAAATTTAAATATATTAGTAACATTATTTAACAAAGGTGTTCTGAAATTAATAGTTGGTATCCACTATATCTCCTCCCCTTGGGGTGAAAGGTCTATTTAATTAATCCCTTGATCTTGGTGGTGATAAATAACCTCTCCCCTCGTAATTATTATTATAATAACACTCTTGAGATTCTATGGTATCCAAAGAACCCATCACAAAATTTTTTGTAGTCTAAACTTATTTTAGAAGTGTATGAGAAGATAATGGTTTTTTAAGAGAAATCTAAATATAATTATTCTCCCTAATCTCTCATATAAATTTCTTAATTATTTTATTATATATTCAGAGAATATTTATGAAATTAGAGCATTTGTGATTAATTTATAATAGAGATTTATAATTGAGCAATCATTTAGATGAATTGTTGGACATTTTTATTTTAGATATAAAATTAATTGATCATGAATTGGAGATGGATTTTTGATAATGAGTTGATCTTCTAATCCACTATAAAGATCCATTTATTAGATTGAATATTCCAAGAATTATTTTGAAATATCCTCATGTCATTGAAGCCAATTAATCTTAAGATAAATTAATTTTGACTATTAATAAAGGTGTTATTTGATAATCTATCTCAATTCCACTATCTACCTAGTGTATCTCACTAGAATGTCTCTAGGTAAGTTGGATCAATCCAAAAGGAAATTCCCCACTGGGGGGATAATACTAACTAAAATATGGATGATGGAATTCTATAAAATGTAGAGACAATTTATTTGTAACCAACATTCCAACGGACTCATTTTGTATCTTGAATTATTTCACCACTTTACATACAAGATGGTTCCCTAAATTGGTCATTCGATGGGGCTTACAACACATAAATTTCTAAAAGATCAATCATATATTCATTCAATGGAATTCTATTAGTCTTCCAAAATTTATATAAAAACATTAATATGATAAAATATTCATATATGAATTTATCAAACTAATAATTAAGCTTTTATATAGAGTCTAATATCTCTATTCAGTCAATAAATGAAATTAATTTGAGTGAAATTTTAGTGAATGAAATTCACTCAGATAAAAATGCGAGAAACACAAAAGAATATTTATGACCCTAAAAACACCATGAGCGAGTAGTCCAACACAATTCTCCCAGGATAAGAAAATATTGGTGAGTAACAATCATGTAAGACATTATCAATACAGTAAAATTAAAAATTTATAGTAAACATTATCTCACCTCCAACACCATCATATGAAACTACACCTTTTACAACCATTTATAAGAAAAAATAAGCATAACACAATAAATCCACTTCCACAATGGTTTTTAATGCATAAAAAACTATTAAATACCATGTGATGAATCAAGGAACTCACCCATTTGAAAAACCCATTACAAGTTAAAAATATTTCATTCAATTATTTTTTGTCTATAAATACCCATCATTAAACTCTATAAAGCATTCTAAATACCATTTTAAATATCCCATAAAATTTATTCCATAGAAAATCACATTTAGAAATAAATTTTTGAAACCAAAATGATTTCATACCTCTTAATAATTTCTATAGTAATCCCATATTTTTAACTTATTCATGACACAAACACTCCAACCCATCACTATAATATAATTATATGTCCCATTGAAATTTCCATACACATTGAATTTATATAACACATTTGAATCCAAGAAATTCCATAAAACAAATTTATACTAAGTGAAAACATGAAAAACATTTATGTAATATCTAATAATAGTAATTCATGTGATTAATATAATAAAAGAAAACATTTAAAACTACAACAGATTAAATTTCATGTAATTTCAATGAAATAGAAAAAAAACTATATTAAATTTTGTTGAATCGTTATAAAACCATTCTAAAATGTATCAACAATGGTATAAAATTCTCACCCAAAAAACATGACACTATTACACCATAGAAAAAAAATTATAATTAATACCCACCCCACACTCTTTTAATAGATGATACTGTAATTCCTAAATTTATGTGTTGGGTTTAATTTGTATTCTTTTGAGATATAAAGGGTCAACATGACTCCCAATAATTTTTAGGATGGGAGTATTAATTTTTGGTGGTTTCTCATTGTGCTCCATAGTCAAGCCAAATGGATAATAGGGAATATGTAGAAACAATTAAGAGAGATATATAAAGGATACAATATTTTCTGGAATGGTCTCTATGTATTTTTTTAAAAAATGTGATGTTTTCCAAGAATTGTGTGACTTCATTCAAGAGTAATGGTACTCCAACATTATTGGTGCCCAATTTGGAATATCGTGTATTTAAATAATTTAGTCACCTTGGGTTTTTATGTTAATTTTTCTCAAAATTTACCACATTATAATTAATAGTGGATCCTTCCCTCTCTTCTCCCATATAGATCAGAAAACTCCTAGGATTCCAAGAAAGAGCTCTATCCATTATCTTCCTTTGACCATGGACCTTACATTACGTTTTCAAATGGTTTTCATGTTTAAAGTTCTTTGTTTCTCCTATTTCTACAGTTATCCTATAATCTCTCTTGGTGTTGGTTCCTCCCATGAATCCTATAATCCCCATTTGAAACATTATGTTTTAGTGTAGACCTAATGTTGGGGATTTTTGTGTGTAGTTTTATAGACACCATTTACATCCTTGTTAAGCCAGTCATTATTGAAGGGGAAAAATACTAGATTTCCTTTTCATGGTATCTTTTTATTCCAATTTTTTTATATAAAAAATTATAACATTTTGTAATTATATTTTTTATTATGATTTTTAAATTTATTTTTTTGTAAGTATAAATATATGTGATTCCAATGTAATGATTGTAAACAATTCCAATGAATATTAATCATGGAAAAAGGTGTTTCTAAAGTTAATTTCATGTTTTTTCTTTTGAAATAGAATATTTTCATGCCCCGAGAGTTTTTGAAATGCCAATGGTGATGTTTGAAATAGGTTAGATAGAATGTGTTGGATTTTAATACTGATTTATTTTTCAAAAAGTTAAAAAAATCCACTTTTAAGAGATTTTTTATAATGAGTTTTTGACCTAAAATGTATTAATAATTGGGGTTTTCTATGAATTTCAATTTTGTAAAATGATTGTGTTCATACTATCTTTTTAAAATTAATTAATGTATTTTTAAAAAAATGTTGGAAAGGGAAGGCCCATGGTTTTGTATTGCATGATAAATATAAAACCCTTGATTAAAAGGTTGTTTATAAAATGAAAATGATCTGAATGGTTTTATGGAATTTATTAAGGATTTTTAATGTTGTGTTTTATGAAATGTGTATGGACTATGTTATCAAATCCATATGTTTTTTAAAGGCCTATTTATAAATTTATAATGTGCAGTATTAAATACATATGAGACCCTACCAATTTTCCTCTTAGGTGGTCACCATTTGTGGGGGTTTTTCATTGATATGTTATTCTAGTTGATCCATTTTGAGGGAATATTCATATTTATTATATGAATTTTTAATGTGTATAAGGATATTTTTAATGAGGGTAATAGAGGTAACATATACTGATTGATTTTGTTTTTATGTTGGCATAATTGTTTTCTAACCTATACTTTTCTACTAATCGTGGTAACACATGTACTAATATGAAGATTTGTATTTATGTGACACTAGTTGGTTCACAATATTCATGTGTCCTTATAGTTATTATAGGAACCAATGATCTAAAGGTGATCCATTTTTGATGAAGTCAGTTCGGTCTATTTTGATGGATTGTGGAGGCTTGGAATCCACATTTACCATTAGTTGGTCTGTTGAAAATTTATAATGATATATGTGTCTAACATTAGGATGTATTTTTAATCCCATTACACACATGATCCGTTATTGGTGGTTTACATAGGTGACATATTTCATGAGCTTGATTGTATATACACCTTGATTGTATTGTTATGGAAGCCTTATCTTTTTTATCTTCATTATATATCATTATATGTGGGGTTCCATTTTTTATTTAGAACAGGTCTTTAGGTTTTTACTATTTATATAGATTTCAATGACATATGGAAAACCTATTTTCAAATAAATACTCACATATTGTGTTTTTAACAGAATTTCAATGTGGATGTCTTTTTAAAATTGGGCTTCTTCTAATGAATATTTTTAAAGTAATTGTTTTTATTTAAATAAAATAAATGGAATTTTTAGGAATGTTTTTATTGGATTTATATTGGGGTTTTATGTGTTTAAGTTTGAAAATACTACATTCTTGTTATAATATTATGATATAATTTATTAATGTACTTATAAAATGAATTATATAGCTTCATAATGTGGTGACCTATTTTTTTATTAGATTAAGACAATATATTTCATGTTATATGTTTTCAATTATTCCAGGGGTTTTTCTTTTGGTCAATGTCATGGGAAACAGGAATTAGTGAGTAATCAGCTTTTTCATGGAAGGGGATTCGATCGTGGTATGCATTTTATTAATGAAAATTATTTAATGGTGAAAGATGATATGTCATGTAGAATCTTTTAGTTTTTTATTGCATCTAATTCATTCATGTTGTATTTCATCAATTATGGGAGATGGGTTATTTTTATAAAAATTGATTCAACCATTGATGAAAATAATAAACCATTTAACATGTATCTCTTTTTTTTATTCTTATTTTAAATTTCATGGATGTCAAATGTTAGGAAGGCTCTTTATGGAAATTGGAAATTTTCATGCCATCTTTTACCACTAATTAAAGGTTGAAATCATTCTAAAGGGTGTTTCCTATGATTCACAGACACTAGTTTCCAACATATTTGGACCGTGAAAATCATTTTGGATGTATATAAAGCAATGTTGAGTTCCAAGTGGATGTAATCCTGTGTTAGTTTGTTATAGAGTATAACCTATAGTGATGGTAGGAGAAAACCAATCTATGAAAAATGCAATAAATACGGAATCCTTTGTAAAAAATAAGTAAGAGGATGGAGTATCATAGAGATAGATCTAAAAATTGACATTATGGAACTCAAAGTTGAGGGTGGTGGAGGAAAGAGGTCCAATTCATTTATAGAGGTCTTCTAGGTAAGGAGGAAGACAAAGTGGTAAAATCTATAAAAATTGAAGGATTGGAAACATTATAAATCCACAAATTATAATAATATGTGTAACATGAAATGTTTGGCGACATGATTTTCTAATCTATGAACCCACCATGTGAAATCCACTATCTAAATAAAATCCCTTACAGGGTTTGGTCATACAGCTCTTATAAGCCTTTCACTATCCAAATCACAAATTAACCACACACAAACCATGAATTGAGTAAATATTTCCATAATTTATAAAATATCAAAGAAAGGCTTCCAAAATTTTATGTTTCCCTATAATGTAGTAATATAGTTTAAAATAAAATAAAATAGTGACATGAATGTTTCAAACCATAAGTACATATATGATAACATTGAAATTTCCAAGTGCCTATCTTAGAACCAAGGTATAATATTGGATTATAGGGTAACTTTTCCAGTCAAGTAAGGCATAAAATAGTATTAATACATAATTAATTAATTTTGATAATTAATGAATAATAATATAATAAATTAAAATAATGAATATATAAAACTAAGATAACATAATTAATAAAATATTAAAAATAATTAATAAATAATAAGGTATATAATTATTGACAATATAAATAATCATGATAATATTTACATTATAATTAAGAAATAATAATACATTTAACATAGTAAATATTTGATAATATAATTAATATAATTTGCAATTATAAATAAAAATGATCTATATAAGAGGGTATATAGCCTCCACTCCATTATTAAAAAAGAAAAGGTAATAAAATTAAATGATTGCTTGGATGGGGTAAGATAGAGGGACCTACCCTTATCCAAAAGGGTGAAAATTAGAAAATTAGTGATTATATGATATGTAAATCAATTAAATAATAATTATCGTAAGCTATAAACTAGTCAAACTATATGTTAGATTAGAGAATTATCATACAGAACACAAATTTACCCATTTCTAATTCCATATAAATCTAATATTTTAATGTTATTATGGATTATTCATAAGAACAAGAATTCCATGGGAGACTATTAAAATACTCACTTGGTATCCTTATTGTTGGTACTAATGTGAAATTGCCATTTTCAACTATTTTTTTCATTATATAAGACATACTCAAAAGTGGATGTATCCCAACCAGTGGCCTTGGGAAAATTATTTCATCCCTAATCATATTCAGATTCCTACATAGGCCTACACTCAATGAACATCACCCACATTACCATCTTGATCTATTTTGGAAACCTATAATGAAACTCCAGATTAATACACATTAATATGTTGGACATCAAAGACATAGACCAACACTCCCATATACACTACCACAATATCCCCTTATAAGAATATGGAATCACCCTATACCATTCTCAAATAATATCCCATTATTATGTTTTTACAACTATTTCATACATTTTGGGGGATACCTTGACCCAAAGGGTTCCAAAACTTCTCTATGTCCTTTCCTTCCCCATCACCTCATACTAAATCACAAAAAATATCCCAAGGAATACCTAGAAGCGATAAATAGAGAATCCATAAAAGGGTTCTCCAATGAATTATAAAAACCATCACTTCCATTCCAATATAGATTAAAATTTATATCAATAATTTATTTTTACTGCTATTAAAAACTGAAATTAAAAACATTATAATTAAATTTTTTTTCATTGAGGAATTCAGCATCCCAAGATGTTATAAAAGTAAAAACACTATCACTCCCAACCATTTTATCAATCAGATATCTTCACAAGGGATCAATTTCTTTAAAATAAGAATCACCATCAGAATTTTGAGGCACCGTTGATCAATATTTCTTCTCTATGCCCAATCTATGCATACAATCACAAAAAAATCATTTTTTCTAACATTAAATGAAAGCATTGTCACCTCCCAAATATTAACATGTTGATCATATATCAAGGGTCTATATATACCAAACCCTCATTAAAATATATTACTCATAGACTCTTTCATTTTATGGAATGATTTATCTAGGGGCCCAATTTATTTAATGGAGGGATCAATATCAGCATCACCACTAACTTTTATTTTCCATAAAATAAATAACTATATTTGAAAAACCTTATACTTATTCACATTTAACACCCATAAAAAGATATATTTATATTAAAATAATCATTCAAATAGAAAATAAAAACGAATTCAAAAAAATGAAAATTTATAATTACTAACTTTTATGTCCAACTAATTCTTAATTGTAGTAAGAACTACCTATCATGAACCATCCTTCACTTCCCCTAACAAAATCAAATTATTTATTCTACAATAAGGCCTAATGGTATTCTTGATTAATATTTTATGAAAACTAGTTCCTGGAAACTTTGGAATACATATTTGTGAATGGTTTCTCCCTATATACTAATTTAAACACAGGGTTCACACCAAGAATGAAACATGACCTCAAAAATATTTTTATGGTATGTGATAAATATATAGATAAAATTATTATATCACAAGTTATAAATTATTTAAATTTGAAGATAAACATAACAAATTTTCATTAATAATATAACACTAACTCAATCATCATTAAAAAATAAAATTAATGAGATAGGATGAATGAGTGTAATTATAAGTTAAACATGATAAAATTGGTTACAAAATGAAAAAAAATAGAAAAACAGACTAGGAAACCCAAATTCGGGTGGCATATGGTATCATACCACCCCATGAAACCACCATATACCTAGATATGTCTTGAAAGAGTACCCACACCCTCAAAGTAACACGTTTCAATTTCATGTATTAGATAAAATAAGGCCTATATACACCCATGGTTGTATATCATGTATGAAAAATGAGTCATGTAGGATCCCAAATACGGTTCTATATCAAACCATTTTTAGAAAAATAAGACATTCATGTTTTATCATACTAAAAAAAATTAATGATCATATTAATAAAAATAATAATAATAAAGACTTACACTAATGAAATAATGAGCACAAGAAGAAGAATTTATATTTTAATTATATTTAATATAATGGGGTTACCCCTTATGGATTCTCCGAATATAGGTTCCATGAATTACACATCACTAACTAAGATCATTACATTAATAAGTGTGATAGGTGTTGAATTTTGTTACTAGCCAATGTGGGTGCCACATTATTACATCACTAGAATGGATAGTGGTGGAGGAACATCACCCATTGTTGGTTATCATAACCATTTAATCAAGGTTTCTAATAAAGATAATTTATGAAATAAAAATTAATTAAACCTAAATTTTCCTCAAAAAATTCATAACCAATTCTGCTCTATATCTAAATAATAATTTTCTATTACAAAATCATCAAAGATATACATCTGTCATAATGAAAACTAATTCATTTTCAAATAAATATAGAATACTTTTAAAATATTTTATAATAAAATATAAAAATAACTGTATAAATAACCTGGATGTTAATGGAAATTATATGCAATGACATACTTTAAACTAAGGGAATCATGTGAAAACTGGTTACCAATGACGATAATCCTCATTTAATGTTAATAGAGATCCTTGAGTGGAAATATAAAGAGATTAAATTTAAATACCAATCTATTATATTTTATAAATTGGAACCCTAGGTCTATTTTTCCTAATGGTATGATAAAAACCTTGCAGATGAGGTGCAGGAATCGAAATAATTTAAAACAATCACTTACCATGGCGTTTATCTAAAGGATCCCTAATGAAAAACATGAGATTAAGTCTATATGAAGTAATTAGTGAAGATCATGTATGATATAGGATATATGTTTATGGAGAATGGAATATGTGTTTAAGGATTTATTTTATAGTAGGATTAATGTAAAATTTTAATTATTTTCAATTTCAATGATGACTATATGGATTGGCTTCACGGTTTTTCAAACAGCGCACCCACTTTGCATGTATGCTCTATCTCACTTTTGAACAGGAACAGTTATCCTACATGGTTTGGAATACCAAGAAAAATTAGAAAACATTACACTTATATGAATTTGATATGTGTAAAATAGATTAAATACAGTTTCCCCAAACAATTTCACAACTCTAGTTATCCATATTCACATAAAGTTTTAAAGATAACACCCAAAAATTAAGCACAATAATAAATTAATCAAAATAATGACTATATTACCTAGAAATAAATTCATTTGTGTTAAAATTACACCCTCTAAATCAAATTATACACCATAAATTTATAAATTATTCTCAGTCAATGAAAAAATTAGGCCACTACTCCCTTGTGTGAGTTTCCTGGTCCAAAGTATCATTAGAGTTAGATCTATGTCACCATTAAAATTCAACTAAATTATTAGATTTTCCATTTAAAAAAATTTATTTGGAGTCAACAAACTGAACTATTCAATCACTAATTGATTGATTCAATTCTAATTCAACTTCTTCCTAAATAATAATATGATATAGATCAGGCATATACTTATTCATTCATGAAATGTGAAATATGTTATAAATTTTTTTAAACTAGGGAGGAAAATACAACCATTAATAAAAAATATTAAGTATATATCTGACCTCCAATGTTCAAACACATATTGGGGTGAGATTCACCTCTTTATCTAATCTCTAATAACCCATGAATGGTCACTCCTTTATAAACACTATGTATCCTATGTAAAAAATAATTGATGTTGATGATCATCAAAATGCGATTTTTGGTGATGTTGAAATATCACTAAGCTCTTCTATATAATCAACATCTTTATGGTCATATCCTAGAAATGGCTATGTAATACCAGAGAGGCCTCACCACCCTATATACATAATAAATTTTAATGATATTTCCTTCCATAAATAGCATCGAACAGGTCCATTGGGATAGAATATTGGTAGATATTGTTATATAAAAACTCAACAAGTCCCTAATTGAGTTTCTTATTCTCCAAGAATTTTTGGGATTCTTGTATAAATAATATCATCCTTAATATGGTTATCACTCCCAATTTATCCATATTACTAGGGATATTAATTCATTCTCAATTTCTCCTAAATTCACATATTCTCTTGGAGTATCATTCTGAATAGGGACACAAAAATATGTACCTATTAAAAATGATTGTGGAGGGACAACCCTGAAGATTCAAAACCATATACACATAAAAATTTCTGAGTTATTATACCTTCATCATATTATTATTTTGTATGGAGTGAGTGGATTAATTCAACTAGTCAATCACAACCCAGATAAAATTCTATCTCTAAGGGGGAAGCGACCATTTGATAATAAATCAATGGAAACCACATCCATCATCTTTGTAAGAATTGGTAATGAATATTGTAATCTATAGTGTTCTTTTGTGTTTGAAATTAATCAGTTTCAAGGGGTAACACCAATACATTAATACTGATATATCTCCCCTTGTACTTAGCCACAAGTACCACCACATCACATTATAAAAAATCTTGGAGTCATCAGGATAGAAAATCCACTAGGACTGGGGATACTATTCAATTACATTAATACTCACTAAACAAGAGACTAACAGATTATTTTAATGGAAATGGAACCATTGGTAGAGATATTCCATTTACGAGTGGCCTCCCCTCTATATAAAGCTCTCTAATGATATTCATACTCACTATAATCTACATTCTCTCAATAAGTAATCAAATTCAAGGATGATGTAAAACGAATGTTACCTAGAATACGATCATACTTCGACTCTCTCACATCCAGGTGATGATCATCCACTATTCTCATGAGATCCCACTTCATATATGATTCCCTCATAGATTATGATTTAAATTTCCTACTCAATACATTAATGACTACATTTACATCCCCTAGAGTAAAAGAAATAACAAATTAAAAATTATAATAGTATTATATGCATCATATTTTCATGTATTTTAGGTTATTTAATGATTAGATATAGCTCAAATTAAATTATTAGTGAACACCATATAATTATCATCAAATGAATGGTGTCACCACCATTTGAGCACATACATGACAACATCCCATTCTAGGTCATGAATAGGGGGATCCTCTTATGTGGTCAGATCTACTATGAGGCGTAGGCTAAGATGAGAAAACATATAATTGTAACATATCCCAAAGTCATTAGTGATTCATCAAAATAATCAATGTATTCTGAATGGAATCAAGAAGGATTAGTATATATACTAAAATGAACTTCTGCTTAAACTTATAAAATATGTCCTAGAGCATTGTTGTTTATATGAATTTCAACCCCATATAACTGAATTTTATCTATGGAGATTGCATCTTTGAGAAATCCCTAATTAATCTTTGGAATTCACCAACTAATCCCAAATATATATGAATTTTAAAGGAATTATTATTATATTCCAAAGAAATAAATACCTTCACTTTCCTAGGTTCAATAGAGATTCCTAGAGCAGATAATATATGCCCAAATAATTTCACATCATAGATCTAAAAGATATAATTGAAAAATATGGAATATAGTTGATGTCCTTGAATAATACCTAATGTTAAAATCAAATGTTTTATTTTTTCTTCTTCCATTAGAGAATGGAACAATATGTAATCCACAAACACCACTACAAATAGATCGATATACTAATGAAATATCTAGTTCATGAGTACCATAAAGATAAAATGAAAATTATTAAGACTAATAGATGTTTCAAGATAATCATAATTTTAACACCTATATCAAAATACAATATTAAAAACATGAACCCCTTTTTACCATAATCTGTTAATAAAATAACTAAATGTAAAACATAAAAAACCATTGTGAACCTTCTTCTATTTAAATATTCAACTGAAATGGGAAAGAGATAAATGTTCTTGATTATGTCTAGATTTATAATTGGGTAGATGATACATAATTACAGTAAATATTAAAATTTCATATCAAATAACATCTTGTTCATCCATAGTGACAAACGTTTTTGAATAAACTCTTTAAGCTCTAAATTTTCCATATGGATTTTCAACTCTATTAATTAATTCAAAACCATATGGAACAAAAATAAAGATATTCATTGTGTTCCATGAACTAGAATAATAATGAAATAATCCACTCTCTTGAGATAAAACAATAATAAATCATAAAATAAACTCATCAAATTCCTTAACCTTAGGAGGTGAAACACTACAACAATTCCCCTCATTGACTTACCATAATAAATAAGATTCTTATCACGAGATTATACATTCCATGGGAAGGTAATGACCTAATTACCTGGATTGAGGGTTGCATTCCCCATAGAATAGATGAATATTTTCATCTAGGGTATTAAAGGAGAACCTTCTATGAATAGAATATATGTGATCCTTAAGAGAAAAAATTTGGACCATCCCATAATATAATGTCTAATTGGTCAATTTATAAAATAAGGGAATACTGGGAAACATCATTAATTGAAACAGATATGACAAAAGGAAACTAAGGGAAAAAATTTATCTTCATCACATGAGGAGTTGAAATTTATATGGACTGAGGCTTGGGTTGTGAATGAATATTCCATTAATCCACTCTATTAGATGATATAAATGAGTGAAAGTCACATATACAAAATAAATAAACTGCTAAAAATATTCTGTAAGATATATACCAATCATTGTTGGTGGAGCTACCTTAGATACCATGGGGACATAAACCACTATACAATGATATATTCTCCACATAAAAGTTGTTACATGAATGAAATACATAGGCCACACTATTACCCGGATCAACCCATGAGGTGATTCATCACTACCTCCATGAAAATGGGAGTGTGATCCAGTTTAACTTTTTTGTATTATATTAGGAATTTTATCCTCTAGGATAAGTAGACACCACACAACTCCTTAATTAATGACCCATTCTTGAAAACCATTGGATATTTCATAAAATTATTTTTTGATCAATATAATTTATAATATTTGGATAATAATCCATAATATGGCCTTCATTACCACATTTATAGAAAATGGGGGTCCAATCCCCAATTACGGAATAAGGGTCTAGTTGAGAACCAATGATACTTCCCTTTCATGGATCATCCCACTACCACTTAATAGAAAATCTATACTCATTATCGCAGGGCAATAAATAAGTCAAAATAAGCCTAAAAATTTTTATTCCATTCCAAGACATTATGTATTGAGCCACCACTTTTTCATAAGTTTATATCATGAGAATAATGATATGAGATCAAATACTAGGTCAAAGGCCAAGTAAGACCATTGAGATTTCAAATTATAATTACAAACCATCTTAGGAGAAGTTTGGATGAGTTCTGTAAAGAGTTTTTAATGCTACATAAACATACTATATCCATTATAAATTCTTAAAAACTATTTATATTTTTTGAAAGCTATCATGTAAGTACCAAACTATTGGAAAATTAGTTCTCTAAAATCATTCCACTCAATATCCTCCAGCTTCTTGTCTTGAATAATAAAACATAACCATATAAGATTAGGTACCTCATGTATAAATGAATAAAATATCACCTTGATAAGGATGGGAGTATGATGAGACTCCTTGATTATTTCAATATTTTTCATCACATCCTAAACATCCACATAATTGTTTCTTTCTTAGAAGGATGAATGATTTTACTGATGTAACTATTAGGCTTTATCTTAATTTTAAAAAAAAAATTCTCAAGCTTCAGTTACAACATCGCAGGCAATGATACAATAACACCTTTTTATTTTTAGATAGATAACTTTTAAAATATACACTGTGTTCAACTACATACATGGTAAAACTATTTTTATGCTAAAAAAATAATTTTTTTTAAAAATATGTATCTTATTTTAGTGGCAGACATTAATTAAATATAGTTTTTTCAGTTTTATACATTATATTTCAAAAATAAAAGATAAATATATTATTTGAAATAGTTTCATCAAAATTTTCTATGGTTAATTTTTTAGTATTTTTCTCGTAAGATTCATCTTTTGTTGAAAAGTGAAAAAAATTAATCCATTTTAATTTAAACCTCTTTTCATAAAATTTATTTATAGCATAAATTACATTTTTATGAATGATTTTAAAGTATATCTCTAAAATTTTATTATTAGTTTAACTAATTTAGGAAATTGGTATAAATTCCACATTTAAATAGCATATAAAACGTATGTGAACTATTGAACAATTTACATTAAAACCTATTTTTGTATTCCCTCAAGGGGATTAATTATTAAGTATTTCATACTAATTATTCAATTTGAAAATGGAAAAATTTATTCTGTATTAGGAATCAAAAGGATAAAATTATTTAAATATGGACTATTTATTTTTTGATATTATGAATAGTAACTTTATTAGAAAAATTATTATCACAATTAAGGGTATATCAGGTAATTTAATGTTAAAATAATATTATAAATACTATACATTTACCCTAAAACATTCTCTAATTTCATGGGATTTGTTTTCTAAGACTAAAATCCATATTGGGATGAACTAATGATCTTTTTAAGCCATATGGGTGTGAGTATGAAATTTATAGTAATTATTATAGGTAAATACCAAGATATCATACTCATGTTTCACATAAATGTAACTATTTTAATACGGGGTTACATAAGTGATATGTTCAACTATAAATCTAATTTAGAAATATAAAATTATTAATGATATAAAGTTATATTATTTATTATTTTTATGAAAAAAAATTAATTAATTAAATGGTGGCACACAAATGATGCAGTAATGACATCATTAATTAAATTATCAAATAAATGATATTATAATTTTTAAAATAAATATAATTTGAAATAATTGATGTCACCCCCGAATTATATGGATGAATTTTACATGTTAATTATGTGTAAAATGGTTTTTTTCAAATATGATATTTTTAAAAATTCAATAATAGAACAGTTTCAAAATTGGCACATATTGTATTTTAAAATATAAAATATTATATTAAATTTTTTAAATTTTCTAAAAATATAAGATTCAAAAAAATAGTTCAGATAAGTCCTATAATGTCATGTATTACTATTTTATTAGTATTTTGTCATTGTATGGTAATTATATTTATCCAAAAAGTGTAAATAACATGATTTCATGGTAAGAATAAAAAGTGTAAAATAAGTCATAAAAACATTAAGGATAAAAAAATAATAAATACATCTATAATTTTAATTGGATGAAAGGATATAGACCCATGATCAACCTATATTCTAAATAAATTAATTTTTACCCACATGGAATACAAAATTAATTAATATTAGTTTAATATATAGATTAATTCAATGAGTTCCCCTCCCCTCTCTTACAAATGGGAACTACATCCTATAAATTGTTCACACATGAAAACCATTTTAGGTTTATACAAGATTAACCAAATACCTTACAATAATTCATCCCCGCGTTAGAGATACCTTATTTTAGGTATAGTATCCACCTTGGAGGTGTTTAGGTGTTAATCAAATGTTCACGTCTAAAGGGCATGTATTTTTTTTGTTAAGTGTTTCTGTATTATTTTTTATTCCACTTCCGTAAAACATTATTCAAAAATCATGATATAATACATCCCATATACCCAATATAATGAGAATTTAGTAGTGCAGTATCATCACCAAAATCTATATCCACTTCCATATAATGGGAATATTACTAATCATTTGTGCGTATGTCAGAACTATCTCACCTATGGACAGATATAATTTGTTTTCTATTCGCTTCTTTCAATACTGATTATAATTGTCAAATTAATTTTTATATATGATATTCATGAAAAATTTATAATTATAATAAAATAATACACCAATTATTATATTAAATTCCTTTCACATAAAAATGATAACATTATTCATGTGTATGAGTGAACTTTCACCAGCACGAAGAGATGTGTTTCATTTTTCATCAGAATATCACAATTATGAAATATATAATTATATATAAATCAATAATATAATATTTATTATATTATTTTCATTATGGATTTATAAAATAATAATTACCTTCTTTCAATAATGATCAATAAAAAATGTAAATGTTACTCATGCGAACGTACAACCTACCGTCTCCCTGATTAAAACATTTTTAATTTTTCATAACCATATATAAATGGTTTGATATAAATTTATAATTAATGTTTAAAAATTATTATTATCTCATTAATATTATTTTGGATATAATGGATTAATTATAACTATTTTTATAGACATCATATTAATTATTTTTGGACTCCTATACTATATATCATCAAAAAAATCTCATGTGAAATTAAATAATTATGTAATTGTAATAATATTAGTAAAAGTGCCATTATGGGAATAATAAACACTAAACAGGTTCTCAATAGAGTATATAATACACATAATTTTATTATTTAGGAAGATAAAAGAACATAACTGATAAATCAGACTCTAGGTAAGTGGTGTTGTCTCAATCTCCATTCATTGAGTCATATTCAATTGTAATAGACCACATTATTTTATGAAAAGTTTTAAGAAAAATTAATTGTTATATCATCTAATGGTTTTGAAAAGGAATCATTCTATATTAAATGTTTTACTTTTTTTACAAACATTAATTGGAATTTTACTTTTTTTAGCATATACGGCAACAATAACTTCTCCAACATCGTGACTGTTATTTGTTATGTGGATTCCAATAAAATGTGAAATGTTTTTTAAAAAACTCATATATATATATATATATATTTTAGTTATTTTTCTATTGAAAATGGTTTTGTAATTGGATTTATTATTTCAATACCTTGAAATGATTTCTTGTGATTGAAAAAGAAATTTATGAGTGAAATGTTAGAAATTGAAATCTTTTATGTGTTATAGTTATATAATTGAACATTGAAATTTGATGGGTGGTTATGTGATAAACCAAGAATGGTTTTTTCCATGATAAACCAATTATGGGTGGTTACAATATAACCTTTGTATCTTTGGTTATGGAAGTCGACCATATGGTTATTCCATTTTGTAAGAGTGACATATATGGAAGTGGATAGCATGGTTATTCTATTTTAGTATAAATATGTCCTAAGTTACATTTATGTTTAATATATGATTACTATGGGTTTTGTAGAAAACTTATGAATAAAAAAATAATAAGCATGGTGTTTTTTAAGGAATTTATTTTCTACTTTTTCACAGTGATACATATTAATTTATGATAAAGTATTCATGGTTTACAAGTTTTCACAAGACTAACTATTTTCATTCTTTGTGCATTCCTTAAAAAAATTTGTATGCTCATCTCATGTTTTAAAATGTTCTATATAATATTTTATGGATAATATAGATAATTATGGGATCAAGAGAGAAATTATGATGATTTTACATGATAAGAAACCATTTTTCATTTTTGAACATTCTCTTTTATGAAAACAACTTGATATTGTTTGGAAGAATATATTTGTATTACTATTGTTTTTTATGTATGAATTATGGACTAGTTATCTAAATCCCAAAACATGAAAAGGTCTTCAATGTGAAATAAATTAAAATTATTTACATTACATAAGATTATGTTAGTGTCATTATTGTTGGTATGAGTGGATTGTTTATATAACATTTCAGGTTAGGTTAATTTTAATCACAATCATTTGAAATATTTCACATTTTTTTAAATTTAAAATATTATTTCATTTTAATATTACTATATTAATTTATCTAAATATATATTTTCATAATGGTTTTTCGAATATGAAATATGGTAGAAGTGATGGTATTAGAAAAAGAGGATAAAAATATTCCAAATAAGCATACCAAGACGATTGGAATCAGAACAGGTCATTTTTTACATTGATGGCTCATTTTACTCAAGAAATAAATGTTGGTGGGATCCATTCAAGAGATAAAAATGAAGATAATGTAGAATTTTATGAGAAAGAATCCCTCATAATATAGAGGATCATCTGACCCAGTGTATGACGAAGGGTGGATTAAATATCTAGAAAAGAAATTTGAAATCATGGGTTGTTTAGAGAACCAAAAAGTATCTTTTTAAATTTATCATTTTGAAGGTGAATCTGAGTAGTGGTGGTCAATGGTTAAAAATATCAGAGGAATTAAATAGATTGATGTCATGGAATGGGATAAATTTATGAATACAGTCCTTGAGAAATATTTTCCTAAAACTAATTTACATAGGATGGAAAAGATATTATATTAATGGAGAAAAATAATGAATATTTAGTGGTTGAATATGAATAAACATTCTCCTTTTTTCAAGTTATTTACCAAATTTTATCAGTGATCTTGATATTTCCATAAATCAGTTTTACTCAGGACTAAATAAAAGATGATGTGGGTAATTGTATTCTAAAAAATTCAAAATGTTTTATAATCTTGTTTGATGTGATGGGACGGTATAAATGGATTTTTAGGGTGATCATGTTTTGCATTAGAACAAGAAAAAGAAGATGTTATATTGGAAGAAAACGAGAGTGAATTCATCAATGAATATTGTAGGTAATAAAACAAAATATACATCTTGTGAGATATGTGGAAATAGATATCCAAGATAATTTATTTCAAAGTCTAGGAAGTTATTTAGATGTAGTAAGACTACTCATATCTCCCATGAATATAATAGAGATTATCAGTAATGTATTGAAAAGACATTTGTACTATGTTTTAGTTGAAATGAGTTAGGTCATTACGCATATGTGTGTCCAAAGATGATTACCCGGTGTGTAAACCAGCAAGATAGAAAGAATAATGTCATGAAAAAACCATTTTATACTACTATGGCATAAGTGATACCATTAAATAAAGTGATGATAGGTATGTTCCGTGTTTTATAATAATATTCCATTACTATATTTGACTTTGGATCCCCACATTCATTCAAATATAAGAACATTAAAAGATAATTGGTAGTATCACCTCTGTAATGTGATATAAAAATTTTATTTAAACACTGAGTGGAATTATTAAATAAACCAATATTTATAATAATATTTCAATTAACATTGGTGGGAAGTTATTTCCTACAAGTCTTATAGAGCTTCCTATAGTGGTATTTAAAATCATTTTTGGTGTGGATTATCTTTTAGTTTATCATGAGAAAATATATTGAAAATACAATAATGTTTTATTTAATGATTTAATACCATTGATAATATACCAAGAAGATGATTTATTTATTAATGGTGGTAGTGAAAGTTATCTAGACCATGTTGTTAAAAAGAAATAAATAGATTTTATTAGTGAAATTCTCGTAGTGAAAGAATTTATAGATGCTATTCATCATTAGTTTCTTGGAGTTATTCCTAATTATAAGGTTGAATTTACTATTTATTTGGTGACTAATTGTAAACATATTTCCAATCCCCCTTATAAAATTTCCCACGTAGATTGGGTGGAATTGAAAAAATAGTTGTCATAAATTCATGATAAAGGTTTATTTCGTCCCGGAACATCACCATGGGGTGCTCCTATTTTATTTTTAAAATAGAAATATGGTTCCATGAGACATTATATTGATTATACTACCATTAATAAAATCAATATTATGAAAAAATATCCTTTATCTCATATTGAAGAGTTGTTTTCTCAACTATAGTGAGCTCAGTATTTTTTTATGATTGATTAGAGGTTGGATACCATAAGATAAAGGTAAAGTAGTTTGGCATTTCAAAGACAATGTTCCTACCAAGATATAGTAATTAGGAGTTTCTGGTAATTCCATTTACATTATCTAATGCACCTATTATATTTATGAATATCATGAATTGTACAGTTCATCAATTTTTTAGATCATTTTGTGGTTGTGTTTATATATGATTAATTTGGTATATTCTAAAATCCATGAGGACAATTAATGTCACCTAAGGGTTTTTTTGAAAACTGTAAATGAAGTGAAACTATTTTTATGGTTTACTGAGAATGTATTTTTGTTGAAAAAATTCCATTCATTGGACATATTGTTTCTATGATGAAATAAATATTTAACATTCTAAAACAAAAGTTGTTATAGAGTAAGGAAGACCTACCAATGTCAAAGAGATTCAACGTTTTCCTGGAATAGTGGGTTATAAAGGAGGGTTTTCTGAAAACATTTATTTTTTTTCTAGCCCACTTTTTATGTTAAAATTTATGGGAGTTATGTTTATCTATAAAAAAGTGTGTGATGATTTTTTTAGAAACTAAAAATAATATTTTAAAATGTTCTTATTTTGACACTACCTTCCAGAAATGGTGATTTTTTTTATCAAAAATGATGCTTTATTGAAAATGAATGGTTGTTTCTTAATGTATAATGATTATTTAATGGTTAATACTTAAAATCAGTTGAAACCACATGCATAAAATTACAATACACACGATTTTTAATTAGATGATTTTTTTGCATTATAAATTTAGGGGCATAATTTATATGGAATAAAGTTTGAAATATATGTTGATAAGAAAATTTTTGAATTATATACTCACTCAATAAAATTGAAAATTATATAGAGAAGGTGGATTAAAATAATCAATTATTATATATTCGGGATTCACTACCATCGTAGAAAAGAAAATAATTTGGTCGATTTATGGTGTCGAAAATATAATTCAACATTAACCATGCAATGATTCGAATGTGAAACATTGGTTAATGGTTTGATAACTTTTGTCTTGGATGTTATTATTATATGATGTTACTTTGTTCTATTTCATGTCTTTGTGCAATATTCTATATCATAAATAATTATGAAAGCAAAAAAGGAAGATATTATGTGTTCCTTGTGATTCACATTTGATGAAATATTTTTTAAGTGAATCTCATATTTAACTATTTTTAGTTCATCTAGGAAGTACTAAAATATATAGAGTCCATCAAGAGTATTACTAGAGGGATGTAATGAAATGAGATATTTCTTACATTTACCTAAGATGTTTGACATGTTATCAATTTAAATCAGAGTTCCGGTTACAAAAAGGGATGCTTAAACTTTTTTTTGTACTATAATGGAAATGTAAAAATAAATCTATAGACATAAAAGTTGGATTACTAAAGACTTCTCGAGTTAACAATGTGATTTAGGTTTTTATTGATCAATTGAAGAAATATTCTCATTTTCTACATATGCGAGACTCTTTATCTTTAGATAAAATTTTTCATTTTTATATTAAATATATAGTCAAGTTACATGGAGTTACCATCTCTATTTTATCATATCACAATCCTAGGTCTAGTTCTTACTTTTGGAATGTACTTCAGAAGACATTGAGTAATGAATTAAATTTCAATACAGCTTTTCATCTCCAAATAGATGAGTAGCCATAACAAAAAATTCATACATTTAAGGATATTATAAATACATGTTCATTGGATTTACATGTAATTTGGGATCAACATTTTTTTTGTTGAATTTTCATATAATAACAGCATTTTTTCTAGTATTCAAATGGCACCATTTGAGATATTATATGAAATGTTGCGTAAAACTCCAGCTTCCATGGGATGAACTAGGTGAAAAAAAGTTGATATAAACTGAATTTTTAGAGGAAATGGTATAGAATGTTCATTTTATTTAGAGACACATGAGGAAAACATAGAGAAGGCATAACATTATTAAGGATAACCGGAAGAAATATTTTTCTTTTGTGTTCGGTGATCATGTCTTTCTCAAACATTCCACATTGAAAATTATGATTCATTTTAGTAATAAGGGGAAGCTCAATAAAGGATTAATTAAACCCTATTAAATCTAGGATAATGTTGGATCAATTTCCTAAATAGTTTCTTTACCTTTGATTTTATCTCATGTATACAATGTTTTTTATGTTATAAGGTTAAGAAAGTATATTTTATATCCCTCTCATGTTTTGATTCAAGACGTAGTTCAGTTGGAAGAGAATATTTCATTAATAGAAAGAACCAATCTGTTTTCTTAAATGAAGATAGAAAAAAACTTAATATTTTGATTAATTAGATTAATGTATTGTGGAAAACTCATATCGTTGAAGAGGTTACATTAGAATAATAAAATGTTATGAGGGAGAAATACCTCTACTTGTTTGATATGTGAATAAAATTTCAATGAAGAAATTTCAAAAATAGTGGAAGAATGTAACATCCCAAATAATAATAAAATATTTGTTTTTAAATTTATGTTATATATTGATTAAAATATACAAAATTTTCTATAGTGTATATTATAAAACACATTTTATGATTAAACACATTTTTTTTCAAAAAAAAAGTTTTACCACCTTTTAATGGTGATGTTTATTTAGATATTTTTTTTTCATCTTTATATGTTATATCATAAAAAATAAAATTCTTATTTGGGGTTGTTAAATCATATTTTCCTTTTGTTAAATTTTTGGTAATTTTCTGATAGGATTCATTTTTTGAAGAATAGTGAAAAAATAATGCATTTTAATTGAAAACAAATTTTCAACATATTTATTAATAGTGTTAAATATTATTGTTTAATGGGTTTAATGTATAATTATATCATTTATTACCATTTAATCCAATTTAGATTATTGGAATCAATTTTACATTGAAATATTATATAAAAACATTGTGAAATGTTTTACATTTTACTATAAAAACAATTATTCGTATTACATCAATGGGATTCTATTTTTATTTTTTTCAAAAAATTCTATGTTTTTAATATTGAGAATTTCATTCTATATTGGTAATTAGAAAGTAAAAATTATGTAAATAGGCACCTTTTGTTTGTTAACATTATTAATAGTAACTTTGTTAATATTTTAATTACCACTCTTAAAGGTAAATTAGGGAATTTTAGGTAAAAATAATATTATAACTAATATAAAATTAGCCAAAATATGTCGTAATGAAATAGGGTGAGTTTATTTCAACCCAATGAATCTTTGTGCCGATCTTATGACCTTATAAGGCTAATTGGGTGTGATTATGAAATTTTTATTATATTATTTAAAGTAAACACATTGATGTCATGGTCATGTTTCACATAACTATAATAATTTAAATATGGGACAATATAGTATAAATGTTCTATAATAATCAGTATTTATAAATATAAAACGATTACAAAAATCATTACAACTTATTTATTATTTTTAAGAAATAAATAACAACATTAAATAGTGACACAATGAAAACATGGTCATTATATCATTAATGAAAAAAATATTGTTATAATTATCAAAATTAGTATAATTTGACATACTTGATTTCAGACATGAATTTTTTTGTATTAAATATACAATTTATTGTTTTTTAAAAGTTTTTTTTACAATATGATGTATTATTGATATATTTAAATATTAAAAAATTTAATAGTGTCAAAATTGATAGAAAATGTATTTTAAAATAAAAAATATTTTATTAAAGAACATAAAATTATTAAAATTCAATGATTCATCCAACTAGTTATTATATGTCATAAAATCTCATAAATTACTATTTTAAGTGCATTTTGATGAGTTATGGTAATTATATAAACCAGTAATGTGTAAATAACTTGATATCAGGGTATTATTAAAAAGGCTAAAATAAGGGTTAAAATAAAAAGATAAGGATTAAAAAATAATAAAAATAATTATAATTTTTATTTTGTTAATGTAATTCGACCCATATTAATCGTATATTTGAGAAAAATAAATTTTTACCCATTTGGAAAACAAAATTAATTTGAATTAGTTAAATAATTTGACTAATTCCAAGAGTGCCCCTCACATCTCCTATAAAGGGGAACTACTTTCTATCTTTTCAAATCACATTAAACCCATTTTGGATAATATAATATCAAAAAACATTCCTTTATAGAATCCCTAACCAAATTATTGAGGACTTATTTTCGGAAAAAAAGCCTCCTCAGAGGTGTTAAGCTATTAATCAAAGGTGATAATCCAATGAAGATGTATCATTTTTAATCAAAGTTTTATGTATTATTTCTTCATACACACCTTCAAATATTCTTAAAACATTATTACATAATAAATACTGTATATTAAATATAAATAGATGGTATTGTTTTAATATCATCACCTAAATCCATCTCTACATCCATCAAATGGGAAAATAATTAATCATTTTTATGTGTTAACTGTCACCTCACGAATCGATATAATTCATTTTCTATTACCATATCTCACGAATATTTTAAATAATCAACCAAATGATTAGATATAATATTAATGTAATATTTAACAATATATTAAAATAATACATCTATTAAATTCTACTTTCCACGCACATAAAATGATAACATTGTTCGTCTGTACATGTGACTTATCATCTCCACGAAGCGATGTGATTCGATTTTCTTCAAAATATCACAACTATTATATGTATATTATGATATATAAATTATTAATATAATATTTACTATATTATTTTTATTATAGAAATATAAAACAAATAATACATCATTTCAAAAAAGATCAATGAAAAATGTGAATGTTAATCTTCTCTCTGTATGAACTACATTCTACATTATTATATAATTCCTCATTTCTCATAACCATATATAAATTATTTTATTTAAAAGTATTATTAATGATTAAAATATTTTATTACTTCATTAATATTATTCGGGAGATGATTTTATAATGACCACTTTTGGTTATATACATCATACAATGTCATTTTGGACTTATATACCAAATATCATAAAAAACATCCAACATTAACATAAATAATTAATAAATTGTTCTAATATTGTTATAATTGGTATTAAAGGTATAATAAACGTCAATAAGTTTATCAATAAATTAAATAATTGACATAAATTTATTGTTATAAATGATAACGAACATAATTTCAATATTAGACTCGAGGTAAGAGACATTGTCTCAATCCCCTTTAATTAAGTCATGATTTGATATTCCACACCACCATATTTTATATGTTTTATAAAATTCCCCTATGACATATAATATCATTCATTGGTTATTAAAATGAATCTTTCTATATGATAGGTTTTAATTTATTTACCAATTTTATATGAAATGTTCTTTCATTAATATATTGGATGACCACGACATCTCCACCATCGTGACCATTATTTGTTATGTGGCTTGTTATACATGAACTATTGTTTAAAAAATTTACATATTCCATTATATGGGTATTCTAGTATTGAAATTGGTTTTGGATATGGATTGATTATTTTAGTACCTCGAAATTATTTCTTATGATTAGAAATACAATTTTATGAGTGACATGTTGTAAATTGAAATCTATATCTTTTATGACTATATAATGGTACATGGACATTTGAATGGTGGTTATGTAATTAACCCAAGATTGGTGGTTCACTAATGAACCAATTAAGGGTGGTCATGTTGCAACCTCTAATGCATTGACTATGAAATTTTACCACATGTTTATTCCATTTTGTAATAGTGATATGTTTGGAAGTGGATTGCATGGTTAATCTGTTTAAGTATAAATATGTCCCTAGTTACCTTTATTTGTTATATATTATTACTATTTTTCTTTTGGTAATATTATTATTACAAAAAGTTAAGAAATGAGTTTTTCTGAAAGTATTTAAAACCTCTTAACAGTGAAAAATATTACTTTATTATAAAGTATTCATGGTTTTATGTTTTCAATATACTAATTGTTTTCCATCTTTGTTTATCCCTTACTGGGATTTTTTTCTCATCCTAGGTTTTAAAATGTTTTATATATGATTTTAGGAAGAATGGAGATAATAATGTGAACAAGGAAAAAAATAGGGAAGATTGAACCTGAAAAGAAATCATGTTTAATTTAAAATGTTTTTATTTTAGGTTAAAATGCATATTGTATGGATGTATCAAAATTGTGTTACTATTGTTTTATTATTTATGAGTGAAGCATTAATTATCCAAATTAATAAACCTGAAAAAATCCCCAATGTGAAATAAAATAAATTTCATGACTTCATTCTAGATTATTTAATGATTAAGGATGGGTCCTTATGTGAGCGGTTCAAAGACAATCTCCTTTTTCAAGGGATCAAGACATAAAAAATTCCTCAATCACGTTTTGATCAATTTTGAGGTTAACTCATGTAATGTTTTCTTCTAATCCCTTCTAATGGTTATATGGGGTTCATTGTGTACGAATTCTAACACACAAGATCAAATAAATGGAATGATACAATCAATGAACACTAAAAAATAAATAAAAATAATACACATTCAAAAAATAACCAAGTGCATCATAAATAAAGAAACATATCAAACATCAACCTTCCATTGAACCCGACCTTGCTTCATTCTAAGTATACCTTTCATTTTTCATAAAAAGGAAACTAAATTAAAATTGAAACCAAAATATATTTACCATTATCCCATTGTATCCCATGGTGTGGTACTAATATTGTTTACCAGAAATGATATCTTAATAACTGTCTTCAATTCTGGATAGTCCAAGATCTGTTGTATCAAAATTTCTTATTTAATATTGATACCAAAACTAGTAAATCTTATAAAATTATTTCATGAAATAAACCTATTATTACACTCTCCAGGAAACCCATGTATATCTATGAAAATTCCCATGTGGTATTCTTGATACCTAGTTACTATAAACTTGTACATTGGAATTAAGAATACTACTTTTGTAATGGTTTCTCCTAATTGAAAAATTTAAGAATAGGGTCTATACCAAAAAACCTATTATGACTTCACCATAAATTTTTGTTCTAAACATTAATATATTGGTTAAAACAGAATAAATCATGAAATGGATAAATTCATGTCATAAAAAACTATGTTTATATTCAATATATAATGTAACACTAATGATATAACCATTATAAAATAATAATAAAAAGATAGTAATTTTTAGTGTTCATAAGGGAAGAAAGAACAAGTAAATTTCTACAATAGGCAAAAGAACATTCAACCCATCTCTATATGACATACGGTATCATCCCCCCACTGTGTCACAACCATATACACATATAAGTCTAGCATGAGTACCCACCACCTCTGAGAGGTTCCTTGAATCTACCTATATAAGATACAAAAGGTTTAAATACACCCATAGATGTATGTTGTTATTGATAAACAACCCATTGGGACCCCAGCAGTTGTCCAATTATAAATATATTTTTGAAAAAATAATTCAACTTCGAAAATTATAAATGATGACAATCATTATCATTCTAATGACAATGAAGAAAAATTATTCACACTACTAATAATATTAAGTGCACAGGAATATTTAAAAAGTTCATTTATATAAAATGACAAATTATTTCCACTACATTTAATAACAATTGGGTACCTATGAATTATACATCACTAACTAAGGTCAATCCCATAATTAGATTGATTGGTTGGGAACTTAGTCATAGGATTTTGGGGGCGTCATAGAACTATGTCATTGGAAAGAAAAGTGGTGCGGAAACCTTATCCCATTTGGGATTTCTTACCAATGATCCTATGGTTTTAATGATGACCATTTTAAACAAATTTAATCATTAAACATGATATTATATAACTAATTTCATACTCAATTCATCATTCCATCTAAGAATCCATTTTCAAATAAAAATACATTAAAGATAAACATCCAAATCAAGGTCTTTACAATTATATATTCAACTCAATATATAATATTTTCTTATTATTTAATAATCCAATTTAAAAATGTGAAATAATAAATATGTATGATAAGAAATTAAATCCTATGTAACCACTTACATTTAACCATGAAAAACTACTATAAACCACTCACATGTGAATGAAATCAACTTATAATTACAATAGGGACCACTAATATGTAATAAAAACTCATAAAAACATATACATATTCCAATATATTAAATAATAGGGGACCCTATGTCACTATTAACAAATGGTAAGTGGATAAACATGAATGTATGAGGTGGAACTGAATTAATGGAAGAGAAACACTTACCTAGGTGTTTACCTTGAATGTACTTGAGGAAAATAACATGAATATGTGCCAATAATAATGTAGGAGTGTTAATCATTCAATATAGTGGTTGGAAGTCAATTTATGATGGAATATAAGTATCTAGTATTGAATTTAGAGTAATGGAAATGTATTTTTTTTCTTATATTTAATTTATTTGAGGACTACATGGTTACAAAACTAGTTTCTAACCATGTGGGGTTATAAATATCTCGCCTGAGAAAAATCATTGTTAGTCCACATGGTTTTGTAAAATATGTGCCAAATTCATCAAATTTAATTTCTAGGAATTTAATATGTGTTTCATGGTCACCATATGATTTTCCCGAACCGTGTACTAATAGTGTGGATGTAAAATTATTTTCGAATTTACACCATTTTCAATGGAAAAGACCAAAAAATAAAGGTTAGGAATAAAATTAATTAAATAATGAATATGGTACCTAAAAAAGAAATCTTCTGTGTGGAAATTATCTCTATCACATCACATTATGCCCCAATAAAGTCAAACAAATTATTTATACATGTAAAATTGAGGCCACTGCTCCCTCATGTGAGGGTCCCACTCCCATGTATTATACAAGACAGATCCATAGTGCTACAACACATTAATTAGGTAATTGGTTTTCTTTCATAGACTAAATTTTATTGATAGTTAATGACCTAAACTGGTTACTCAATAATATGGATTTCAAAATCTAATTCAAGCTCTTATCAACTAATCTAGTCAATAATATAGGATTTATCGTGCTAATATTTATTCAATTGAGATGCATGTAATAAATTATTATGTTTCATTAAAATTATTGTAAAATACAATCTATATGAAACTTTCACAATAAAATCTGTGATATCAATAGGATCAACTAATCTTGGGGTGATATCCCCATACCTCTATAATTTTTGATGACACAGATTGGGTGAAACCCACAAAAACCCTAGCTAACATATTGAAAATTCTATGTGTTAAAAAATGTTAAAATCATATTATATTTTATGACCCTAATCTATCTCTAAATGTTATTTCATTACATAAATATTCTTGATCATCTCATGTATAAGGATTGTTATTATTTGATAGGTATCACCCACAACTATCTATTATATAGAGGTACAACATGGACATCAATAGATAGCTTTGATGGAGGTTGTATGGATTGAATAGTGGTAGAAATTGTGATAAGAAAACTTTAAAAGTACCAAAAAAGTTTTCCACACACCAATTAAGATAAGGAAACATACTCAAATCATATCTTATATAATTTACATATATGTCGATATTTTCCCATCCTCATGGGGGTAGTAAGGTATACTCAACCTCCCCTATGTGGTCATCACCATTTAGAGGCTCTTCTAGAACCATGATGTAAAATGTGGTTACTTATAACAAAGAAGTTGGAGGGAATATAATGAAATATCACAACCTTATACACATAAAACAAGTCAATTTCCCCAACCAATATCATTTCATTTATTGATATGAAGTTGTAAAATTAAGTTTACTACTTGATCCGGGACAAGATAACATTTCATCCTAATGGGGTATGAGGTAATCTGAAAATGATCTATATTAACACCTTTTCCTAATCCTGTGTAAGAAAAGGTAAAGGCTTGAGAAAATTAGAGGGTCGATGGTGATTAGGATTTAATTTCTAACTAGTTTCACACCAAGATACCATGATTGATGTATCTCTCCTCATAACAAGCCACTATTATTTCCATTCATTATTATAAAACATTATATTGTCCCCATGAGTTAATCTCTCATGTGATTGGTGGGTGTCATGTTTTTCTTATTTCCTCACAAAATAAGGGACCACAAGTATATTCCTAAATTAAAGGAAAACTTCAATAGATAGAGACAATTCACCATTGGTCTTTCCAACTTATAAGTCTCTTTTTAGCTATAGATAATAAATATATTTTTTCTACTCTAAGGTAATATGATCATGAAGGAACAGAGTCCACTAAATTCTACCAAAAATAGAATATTCTTCCCTTATCTCACATCTAGGTGCAACTAATCCATCAGTCTAAGGGGATCCCACTCTTAAATTGATTTCCTCAAGTTTTGTGTAGTTAATTTTATACTCAAATCATTTATGATTCCATTACCATCAACTTTAATATATGAAAGATGAAAGTAGAAATTATAAAGCTATTATACCCATCATCATTTTTTATGGTTCACTTCCTTCATGTGGGAAACATATCTCACGCTTTTATGATCAGTGAAAACCAAGAATATCTCAGCAAATAGGTAGTGTAAATAGTATTTGAGCACATTCCTAACATTGAAAAAATCATGATCATGTGTATGATACCTTCAATTATGTAGTTAGAGTTATTGTGAGTCATAAGACACCACATGAACACTTTTATTTTGACCATATCCCAAACCCTCATATGAGAATCCATAATTAAACTAGAAACACTAACTAGATTTAGGAAGCATTAATATAATATTTGATCTCTACTACCACTTCATTCATCAAAAGAGGATTGAAACTCAAAATTCAATTTTAATGTCACAACCTTATGGGTGATGTATATCAATAGAGATTATATATTTGATAAATACTTATTAAATCATTCGTATTAACCAACTCAACCCAAAATATATGAATTTAAAAAAACATTCCGTGTCTCCTCTTAAGACATAACAACATTAATATTCATTAAATCAATCCAAATGACTCTTTAAATAACCATGAACCATATCAATTTCACCTCTTGGATCCATAATTTACACTTATATAGCACAAAATGGAGTTGATATTCTTGTAGAATCCCCAAAACAATAATCATAATTTTTCCATATTCTTATTTTGTCTTGGAATAAACCAATTATCACCAATTAAAACCACTTTGAATAGACTGGGATACTGATAAAATATTTTTTTCATTAGGACCATAAATACAATGGGGTAATTGGTAATAAAAATTACACTACTCATAGTGGATGTAGAGTCTTTGGAAGAACATCAACAAAATGTTATCCTTTTTTACCCTAAACTAGCGATACCCTAATGAAATTTTAATCATATTAATCCATTATTACCAATTTAACTATTAAAATACATCATTTATTTTGGGAAGGGGAAATTTATTCTATATTTTTATTGAGATTTAGATTTAGGGGGCAAATATATTTCTTAATAGAATAATCATCCTTCATTGAAAACAACACTAGGACCACTACAGTGACAAAGTTGTGTGAAAACTATGTCAATATTGAACAATACATCTCACTCTAAAGGTAACCATAAGAATTCATCTAGAAATACACCATAATTATCTCTTATCCTGATAGGTAACACACTCTTTAAATTTTAATGGTAAAGATTATGTAAAAACTCAGAGACCGGGAAAAGTTGATTAACCACATCAATAGGTGGACATCCCACTCCGTTGGATCTGGGATTTGATTGTCCATAGAATAGAAGCAAATTCTATTTCAACATGGAAAAGGGACATCCATTGTCATAAAAGTAAATATGAGGATTAATTTTTTCATCTTTTCCACCATAAAAATGATGTTAAAGATATCTATTTCAAAAATGAATTATTTCAATAACCCTTTTACTTTAGATAATTACATGAATAAAAGTGCATTACACACTCCTACTTCATCTAGAGAGGATTTATAATATTCGTGGTGGGAATAGGTTCTTAAGGTAGGATTAAAAAGTCATAATTTTGGGATAGAGAAAAACGAATGATAGGAACTGGAATCATATAAATAAACTACCATTGATGATACTATAAGAACCATAACTCTCACTATATCTAGTCATACCTTATATTTCATTATTTTCAACACCCCTATATTATTTTTTCTACTCTCCTTGAAATTTAGTGCCTAACTACTAGCATAATGTTTCACTATTAACAAGATCTACACATGAGAAGATCCACCTCTTCCTATAAAACCATGATAGCAATATCCAACATCCATCAGTGCATCATCCTTAGTATGGGATCCTCTATGAGTAGATGGCCCAAAACCACTACTTATTTGAATATTAATTTTGAGAAAATCTCTATAGATTTATATAGTTCCAACCACATTTTAAATCATTCAGAGTCTTAAGACAAGAATAATTAATATGGTTGTTCCAATTGCACTGATGACTAGAAAGGGTAATACTCATTTTGAAAGATGAATAGAATAAACATGATGATGTTGAGAAACATTTCTAAAACCTCTTCTTGTTTCTCCTTACATATACTTATTATTATAAAAGTATAAATTTACAACCACTTGTAGAGGTAGAAGTACCCACCTATCAATACTTTTCATCTTGATTAGTATTAATTGTGATGGAAAAGTTAATGTGACTGGATAACAAGATAATATTGTGATCAAAAGAAAATTACACTACTACATGGAGATGCTAATTCGTACGTACGTACGATCAATGTTTTATATTTATATAGGATGTAAATGAGATAGAATGTGGAGTGACTTGTTTCATAAAAAAATTATTATTATACAAATTATAGTGGAGATATTATTTTAATATGTTTACAAATTGTGAAGGGAATTTAGAATTGGAAATAATATGGAACGAGTCGGTAAAGACGATTACCACTTCTTCGGTGGAATCCATGCAAATCTCTTATTAAGGGAAATAGGAATTATATTTTCTAGTAACAGATCCTCAAGAAATTGTATAGAGGAATGATAATGGTATATTCAAGCTATATGAATCAAATTTCATTAAATAAATGATTTAATAATTTTCTTTTATTAGTGATGGGAGGTGAATTATTCAAATTTCAATAACTATCAAATTAATATAAACTATTTCTCATATAAAAAATTATCCAAATTAATTAAATTTGATGATAATGTAATTTTTTGTTGAAATAAATTCATTAAATTTAATTTGTAATGGTTTTTGATATGTTTCCAAAAATATATTTTTTAACCCCTCGTTATCCATTTTGACAATTAGAGTACTTCTAAAAATTTATGCTCTCTAATAGTCAATAATGTTACTATAAATTACCAAAAAACGTAAATTTACTATGGTATATTTAATTAAACATATCACATTATTTTTTCCAATTTTAATATTTTTAGTAATTTTATTTCATTTAATAAAATATTATTTATATTAAAATATCATTTTTGTCAATTTATAAAAATACCCATTACTATGAAGTTAATAATATCAACACCACATATAGAATTTGATTTTTTTTATATAAGAAAAAATACATGATATTATATAAAATTCATCAATAATATCATTTATATCAAATTAAATTATTATTATGATTTTAAATATCACATGTTTGATTTTTCAGTCAGGTAAATATTTATTGTGTCAACGATGTGTGGGAATTTCGGGTAATAACTATTTTAACCAAATATTACATAAAAATTACCATGATGAAGAAAAATCATGTATATTTAAAAATACTATTTATAGTCAATAATATCCTCTAGATAACAAAATTTTAATAATATATAATTTATTAAAAACAAGAGTGTGACATTTTTGACTTTTCATGAAATAAAATACTATAATGATCATAATCACATCACAATGGCCCAAAATGCTATATTACTAAAAATTGTATTATTAAGGATAAAATGTAATAATATAATAATATTAAAGACAAGGTTAGGGTCATTTTGTAGTCCATATAATATTATTTTTAACTTTAGTTACCCGATTTACCATTTACCATGGTAACAAAAATAAATTATGTTACTATTCATCATGAGAAAAAATTAAAGGGACTTGTTTTATAAATTAAAAACTCTTGAATCAAAATATATGATCCTTTTTATTAAATATAAATCATTGAAGTTTTAGGTGTAAATTTAAATTTAAACTAGAAAAATGAAATGAAAAATAGTTTTTTAGAAAAATACCATTTTAGGTATAAATAGGTTTTTATAAAAAATTAAAACATGATTTTTATTTAAAAGAAAATATTTAGATCAATAAAAATGTAATATAAGAAATTTTACTTTTAAACAATTTTCAAATAAAAATGAACTTTTGAAATGTTTGAATAAAATTCAATTTTCAATAGAATTCGTTATTTTTCAATATTCATTATAAAATAATTATTTTCAAAAACATTAAATCAAATCACAGTGAAATAATTTGGATATAATGAATTGAAAAATGGTAGAATTTTTTATGACAAAAATTAAAAAATTTCTTAAATTTAATTACAATAATTTTTCAATGACACCTTTTTTGTAGAAAACTTATTTTTTAAGAATAAAATTACCTTATTGAAAATTTGGTACATATTTCATATGAATTAATCAATACATTGGTACCCAGTTTGTCATTAAAATATATTTCATAATTTCATTAACACTATTCATAAAATATAATTTAATTTCATGGTAATAATTTTAATATTTAAAAAATATTTCGCAGTAAGTTGAAGCTCTGTGTCATGTGTTTTATATGCTATCAATCATAGAGTTATTTTGAAATATCAGTGTCTTGTATTCCAAAATATATCAAAGAATATAATTTTTTTAAAATAAAAACAAACAAATATTCATGGGGTGTTACATGCTTACCCACCACAAATAAATAGTCTCCTTGCAATTTGAAATTTTGTTCAATAATTAAGGGTTTTACATTTGGAAATCCTTTTTTTAAAACTGATATCAAAAAATGTGTCAATAAAACACTCCCATAAAAATACATAAAAATATGTAAAATGGTCATCACAAATTTGGTTTATAAATAAGATAACAATATTGGTCTGTTAAAATATGAACATATAAGAGGAAATTAATTCCCAATGATTAATATAGAATAATAACGAATAAGGGCATGAGAAGGATAACAATTGTAAAACCATAAATCAGTGATGGGATAAAATTACATTTATTTCTTAGTAAAAAAAAATATATATAACACTTTTATTTTAAGGAATTATTTCTAATTTATATGTATTATTTTACTGTCTAGAAAAACAACATGTGAAAATAAAATTACAATATCCTTCATATTTTATAATAATACTCTCATCCTTTGTTTGTGCATTGATTTATTTCTAATTCAACAATTACTCTACTAAAAGGATATCTGAGATAAATTTTTAACCTTAAATCCCTATTAATAAATCAAAATATCAAATAGTTATTATTACAGCCTATAAATATTTATTTATATAAAATGGTTTTCACATGTTTTATAATATAATAAATCATAAATTAACAATGATCAATAATATATAATTTCCATTTTAATCCATTTCATAATTACTCAATATTAAGGAACAATAAAATATGTTTGGTTAATTTTAAAAAATAAAAAAAAACTAGGAATAAGGTCACTAAATTTACAAAATTAACTTAATTTTAGTTACAAAAAAAACAAAATATTGTTTTTAATGATGCAAACCAAATATCTTAATACCATACTCACCATGAAGAATTTTTTAAAATATTCAAGCTTTCAAAACAAAAATCTCTAGCTATTGAATATATACCTTCAATCCAAACATTTAATAAAATCTATCATATATAACATAAACCATAAAATCCCTAACTAATTTTATTGTCCACAATAAAATGTGTTGAAAATATCATTATTATTATTATCTCAGCATTCAGAACAAATTAACAATTATCTTACCTCATTTATGTTTCTTCCAAAAATATCACCTTCTCACTAAATCACTTTTCCATTTTTTTTGGTTCCCTTAAACATATGATCTCAATTCCTTAATCAAATTGTATTGAAGTAAAATCAGTAGACATTTAATTATTCTTATAAAAATAATTTCATTCACAAAATATTCATATAACATGTTAATAAATCAAAAAACAAGAAAATTAATCATTCCACATAATTATTAAAACATAAATTAAGGTTTATTATCTTATTCATTAATACTACATTTCATTAATATGGTATTTGTAGACTCTATAACATCAAAAATATGAAAATTACACATACATACTTTCAGATTCACTTCACAAGCTTTACCCCTAGATCATCAATTTTCATAATGCCTATATTTTATGTTTTGTAACATTAAACCATTGTTAATACCTTTGGAATACCATTATTAATTTCCATCACATTAACTAAAATATTCATTTTTCCCTTAAAATTTACATACATTGTGTCCTCTTTTACAATTGTAACATTACAATGTTTCTTTGAGATACTCTCTATCATCTCTTCCAACATTTTTAACATTATGAAAATAAATCATGTTTCCTCCATTGTATCCACAATTTAAGATCATAGTGGACTCCATCTATAACTTAATTGGTGTGTCTAATATTTGGTTAATGTGAATGTTATTAATCATATATCATGATAAATGGTTACGAATTATCAAAATATCCTTCCCACACAATATAATCCCATTTTTTTTCTCATTTAAAAAATTTCAATCCTATCCAATATTATCCCAGTTCCTTTTTTTCATCCATTGACTACAAAAATATGCACAGTCTAAGAAAAACAAATCATTGAGGGAAATCACATATTGATGAAAAAATAAATTATAATATGTCTAAATCATGATAACTTCATTTCAATATATTACAATATATTTTTCTCTTGGGTTATTCATTGTTTTAATGTATTCAAATATTTCATGATGGTTCATAAATAAAATGATAATTTACCCAATAATATCCCACATGAGTGACAAACCATGTGTGTAATTGTAACGCCCCGACCCTAGTTACCCAGAGTCGGTGCATTATTACATAACATTGTCATGATCATGAGAAAGATCAAGTCTCGAAAGACCGATTAGTTTAGTAGCCTTGGAATAACTAGATACATCCATAAATTTTTACATTACATCATAAAAAAAACATCTTGTCTTCATATCCCCTCATACTATCCCTGCAGGTCATTCATAAATTACTTCTTCATAATCCTGGGAAAAAAAATAAAACATTGAAAGGGGTGAGCTCGGATGCTCAGTAAGGATAACATTATAGCAGAAGCTTTCATAAATAAGCATAAACACTTAAGGCAATTTAAAACTAAAACAAAAGCCTTTTGAACTTGAACTTCAACATAAAATGGCAAAGGTAAAATGAAATAATGCCATTTACTTACTCACATGGATATTCTACTAGTCGAATGATCACATGCAATATCAATAACCACTTTCATAATGATGGAATGCATAATGCCAGACTATCATAACCACATAGCCAAGGCCTCGTGCCAAGACTACAAATAAGATTTTGCCAAGGACTTGTGCCAAGACACTAGTTTGTCTCATGAGACCTACCGATGCATCGAGGAGCTATAGCGGGCTCCACCCGTCACTTATTAAGTCCAATGCATTCCTCATATGAATAGGTTTAAGCATAAAATAAACATTCGTATTAAAACTAGCATACGAAATGTCAATACTTTAACCACAAACCATGAATGGTATAAAAATAGAACATCCACAGTCAAATATAACTCATTTGATACAATATGGAAGATTGTATTGTATCACATTAACCTCAATCATGAATAATGAAGGATGTTGACATAGATGAAAATAATCATCAAAACTATTTGAGAGAAATATCCCCCTTTTCTTGAAAACATTTAAAAGTCACACTATTTGTCAAGAAGCCATTTAAAAATAGATTTTTGAATCAAAGTGTCCCATACCACTTTGAAACCTTTTAAAAGGATTTTTAATTTCTAAACTTTAATGTCCATATAAATAAATCCTTAAAACAATTTTTAAAACATGGACATTAATGAGAAATATTTAGATGAATAAGTCTTTAAAACATTTAAAAATGGTATTTTAGTTAGAGATTATTACCAAAAGAGACACTTGAATACAAATAATTGAGGTGATCAAAACTTTGTAATATCATGAGAATAAAGGTAATCATGATATACTATGTCAAAGTACATTATATATACACCACATAAAAGTGATTTGGTGTATATCATCAAAGAAGTCTCAATGGAATGTAAATTGAGATGAAATCTCTCATAAAGGTTGTATCCTTAGGTTAAGGATAAATCAATGACATAATTATGTGTGACAAATATAAATACACTAAATATGATTGGATATTCAGTGTAAAACAATCAAAGGACATTCACACATATTCTTGTAAAAACAATACCAACGAATTGGATGTTTAACTCAACAAATGGAGAATGAGTTAAAATTACTCTTATCAAATTCATATCAATGACTTGAGAATTACCAATGGAGTGATTATGTGTATCAAACTTATATCCACAGGAAGGGGAGTGGAAATTATGACATAATCAAATGAATAGTGATTCCACACATAATCTTGGGGTAATATAATCAATGAAATATGTGTAAATCCAAATGAGTGGAAATTGAAATCTCAAATTCCCTTATCGATTAGGTAACTTACGAAACATACACCCATGAAAGAAGTATCATACCATGATGATGTAAATACCCATAAATTAAAGTATATTACACAATGAATACGATCATGGGCAGTACACATACACCACATGCAATAATTAAGTGGTGATCAATGGAATTCTCACGGAATTAAAAGTGAGATAAGAAAACCCTTACCTTGTACTTTTCCTTGGTTGGGGTAGGTTAACCTCCTGTATAATAGTGAAATAATTGTTACTAAATTATAAAAGAATCATATACATTAATATGATATCATATATGATCTTTTAATATTGATTTGATAATAATATCTTAGTATTATCGCCGTTTCGGGTGTTAACTTACTCATTTTCTTTATATGTTTTGTTACATAAGTCATGTTTGTTGTATCTTATTCATATCCAGAATGATATCAAGTCCTTAAACATCATTTTTAAATCATTAAATGATAATTATACTTGAATGGATACGATGGAGAATGAATCTCATCGCGTTCGTGGAGACGGTAGTCCGTACGTACGCACGAACGCTACTTCCATTTAATTTTTTATTTTAAAAGAATAGAATCCAAATGATACATAGGTATATTACTATTCCAGTATAATATAATATTTTATATATGTTACATAAGTTCATTAACACCATCCTTTATACGTTCCATGTGTGGTATGAACGAGTCATATCATTTTAAGGGGGCGGTAGTCCGCACTTCCTCAAATGAAATTATCGTATGTATATACAACATGAAACGAATAATGGTATGAAATAAAATGGAATTACAGAAGCTTATATATAAAATATATATCATTAATATCATATTTAATTACAGTGTCATCATAATGGCCACCATGAGAGGCGGTAAGATGTATTTGAACAATCATCGTTTCGTGAGGCGTTAGTTTGCCATCCACAGAAACATTATGTTCATCATCCATTAGATGGAGTTGTGTGTATGTGTAGTTTGAATCCTTCTTATAACAACATCCTAGTATATTTAGGATACTGTTGTTGTTACAAAAGAAAGGAAATAAAAAGAGTTTGGGGGTTGAAGAACCAAAATAAATGAAAATAATTTAAGAGAAAACGTTACCTTTAATTTAGGTAACTCACTTTGGTTGGAACCAAAGGACTTCTTGAAATGCTTTCTGCCTAAGGGGAAGCTTCAAGGAGGAGGAGAGGGATGTGGGGAGCTTAGTTGGGCAGAGTTTGGACGAGCCAAGTGGCTTGAGAGGTGTGAAGAAATGAGAAGGAGGAGTTCCCTTTTATAAGAGGGGTGAGGGGCACCTTTGGAAAAGCTAGAGATATTAGTTTATAATAAATTCATATTCGGTTTCCAATGGCTTCAAAGTTGACTATTCAAAGGTTAAGGTGGTGATGGGTCGAAAAAAACTCAACCAATAGAATTTAGACAGGTTTGGGTACTTATATTAACCTTATCTTTAAGTATTAACTCTAAGCTAATTAGTTTCACTTTTACAATGTCTCTTTGTATTTTTATATTATATGGTTAATAAACTTACTATATACATCCAAGCGACCCACAAGTGGTCCATTAATGATGAACCTATCCTGTTATAAGTCTTTTGGCCGAACCTTAGATTTTTAGGAATTTAATATCAATTAATAATATATTATTTGTTTTAAGAACTCTTTTATGTCAATTTTGACACTATTCAATAGTTGATTTTTGTGAAACTCATAACAGATTTATTACTTCGAACAAAGTCAATTAAATCAATCCTAATATATCATATTATCCTAGAAAATTAGTTTAATTCATTAAAAGTTTCATATTATACTTTTTGGGTATTTATAATATCAATTATTTTAATTTTTCACTATTATAGTAATTACTGCATCATCATTGTGTCATAAATAAAATTAATTATTTAATGTCTAAAAATTATAAATAAAATACCATAATGTAGGAAATAATTTTAGCGTTCTAATTAATATTTATAATCGAAAATCCAACATGTATAACCCTATGTAAAAATTGTTCTTTTAAAAGATGTAAGCTTATGTTATTTTTATTTTTATTTTAACTTTAATAATGTAAAGTGTCCCTACCACATACAAGTGGCTCCAAGGGGTCCCCAAATTGACCCAAGGATGCTCATGGTCGGGTATGTGTCCACCAATAAGGTTAGGACACGTTTTAGGGTAATTTTTTATTATTATAATATTATTTTTTAACCCTTATTTACCGGATTTACCCTTTAACCATGGTAAATAAAATATTTACCACAGTAACTATTCAAAATGTCTAAAAATAAAAGTTACCTATTTACACAATTTGAACATCCTGATTCCAAATATGGAATCCATTTTCCTAAATTCAAAACACAGAAGTGGCATAAATTAATTTAAAATTAATTCCCACTGTCAAAACAAAAAGCGTGTTTTTAAGAGATAATAACTATCAAAAGATTGACACTTGTTTATGTTCGGTTTAATTGTAAACTTATGTCCAATGACCAACATTATATTAAATGGTAAAAATATATTCTAAATATACTTTAAACCCACTAAAATTAATAATTTATCAATATTAATTATTTTGATTAAAAAAGTTGTTTTTAATTAAAATTTAGTAATTTTCACTATTCATCAAAATATAAAAGTTATCCGAAAAGTACCAAAATTTCACCCTAGGCTAATTTTGATATTCTGAATCCAAAAATGATGTCCATTTTGAAATATAAAATATATATAATTTCAAAAAGTAGTTATTACTATTCATAACGGCTAGTTTAATTGGTTGTTAGAACTCGGTGTTGCGTACAACATACGCTATCACATTATTCAAAGAGAAGCGTACTGTAGAAGCTTGGGATGTTTCATTTTAAATTTTTCATGTCCCCATTTAGTCAAAAAGTTTAAAATATAGTATTTAAAATGGTTTCACTATTATAGTTGATAAAAGTGCAATACTGAAAATGAATTTGTTCTTGCATTATATCTAAGAAACTCATAATATGGATTCTAAAATTATAAGGATTATATAAAGTTTAAAATTTAGTTAATACTATTCATAACCTTTTTTGAACGGCTTGTTTGGTGAGTCATGGTGCGCTTGAACTTGGTGTTGCGTGTAGTGCATGTTATTGAATTATTTTGAAGAAATAACACACTATGAAATCTTGGGGTGTTACATTCTCCCCTCCTTCAATAAATTGCGTCCTCGCAATTTGAAATTGTTCTTCGAAAATAAAAGGTTGAAAATAGAAAATATATTTGTGGGAAAACCCACATCAGAAATTGGTTTACTAAAATTTAGTCTTAATATGAGGAAAAGAGAAATGAAAGGGTCACCACCAAATTATGATCTCGATTAGGAGAACATTGGTGGCAATTAGAGACATATAATTGGAGGAAAAACGTAAATATTTATAGGTAGTGGTTGAGGTCATCAATCACAAACAAGTATAAAATTGAGGTCCTTAAACTCATCAATCTATGATGATTTGAAGTACCATCGGTTCAACAAAATATAGGGTATTGGGATCACACATTTTTGACATTTCAAAATATCTTAGTTGAAATCCCACATCGAAAAATGATTTAATGAGGCCTCTATTTAAAATAAAGAGTGGAAAGTATGAAGATTACCGAAAATAACACATACTAGGGTTCCATGTAGGTAAATATGGATATGGAGGAGAAATCTAACCATCAATTATCTGATGGAGAGTGGTAGAGAACATGGGTATGAAAAGGCCAACAATCCCAAAGCCATAAATTAGTGATGATTTAAGGTACCATCTAGGACAACATTTTTTTTTAAAGTTACATTACATAAGGAAGAGGAATTCATTTATGATATTGACTAAGAACATTATGAGATATACTTAAATTTTATGTAGATTTTCATTCTTTAATAAATTTCCACCACTAACTCAATTTTTTTTAAACGATGAGTATTCAAGAAGACTTGGTCACACTGGAAGAGCTAGAATAAACTTCTATAGAATCACATGATCCATGCAGGATAAACCATATATTAATCAAAACCAAAATGGTTAGTGAATGTTCTAATGATCCCCCAAAAGGATATTCATTGAGATAAATATGCACTAATTTTAATTTCTATAATTAAACCAACAATACCCCAAAGTTAAATAGATACCATTCAATAACCAATTGTCCTTAAAATCCTTTAATATAATCCAAACTAATATTGAATCCCAAAACATAGAAGAATTTGATTATGTAGTCTCCCATGTTACATTGTATCTCCAAATTACATCAAATACTCTTAAAGTCACATACTTAAAAGTAATCATCACATATTCTCTGTTATAGGTTAATCATTTCCATAAATAACCCAAATCACTATAAATCAACAATAAAAATGTAGATAAAAATCCACCATTACTCTACAAATGAAACCTCATTGTATTATATTTTCCTTGGGCATATAGTGTTCCTAACAAAACAAACATCTTCCAAAATAACATTTATCACTTAATCACCAAATCATTTTCCTATACCAAGGGTATTCATTTGATAAGACATAAGAACCCAAATCATCTTATTATTGATCAATAAAATCATTTAACAAAAAAAATAGTCACACTAACCAGGGACTTCACGTAGTCCAGTGGTAGGCGATAAATCCCAATCGCACTTTGGTTGTGGGTTCGATTCCCACAGCTCTGTCCGACGCGATGGGTTGTCACACGGTCTACGTTTTGTCCTTTTTCAAAAATTATATTTTATAATATTACCAAAATGAGATAAATTCCTCAAAATAACATAATTTAACCACAAATGTTATATCATACTTTGTATTTTCATCCCAAATTATAATAACTTATCATTTTCTCAAACCCCAATGATCATATAAACCAAATGGTTATTTATACCTATATCCACAAGAGAAGAGACAATTCTTCCTCAAATATCATTCTCACATGGAAAACTGCGGGGTTACAAATACAAGAGAAAATTATTCCAAAGCAAACCCATAAACAAGGAGTGCTAATACTTTTTAAATTTTTCTCCAGCCATTTATTTCCACATAGCTTCTTCTTTGACCAAGAAAATATCCTATAAAATAGGACATTCACTCGGGTAATGGCCAGGTCCCCTACATTTACGACAAATGACTGTAAATGGACTCTTGGGTCCATTTTTATCTTCTTCCATAGTACTCTTCATTTTTCTTCGGCAATTCTTCACTTTATGTCCTTCCTTCCCGCACGTAAAACATTTCGTTGTCCCATTGAGACACTTTCCTGGGTGTCTCTTTCCACAATTCCTGCATGATGAAAATTGAGGTTTCTTTTCTCCATGGTCTCCAATGCTGGAGATCTTATCATTTATCACCTTTCTCTTCCTTGTTGATTCTGGGAGTTGGTTAATATATATGTTGTTGATCATATTTTTGGAAAACTGATTTGGCATAAAGACGATATCTTTTACGCCTATCAACATTCCATTTTGTTTCTCATTGCCACCACTGTTCCCAACTTGTATATCATTCTCAAAGTCACTATGACTTCCTTGGAATCCAGCCATTGACTAAAACCAGAAGGCATTGTGTGAGTAATAGTAGTCGTAAAATCATTTAGAGATTAAAATGTCACCATATTCTCAATTTGAAACATATTAGGATTAACCAAGGTCATTTTCTCTCATCTTATGTATATATTACTTAAATCGGTTTGTAAAGAAAATGTAAATTATCCTAAGCATATCCCCCGGGAGTGTCGTAACCAAGAGTGCAGCAAGGCCCGTTGTCGTGCACCAGTTCCCGTTCGAGTCTAGCTCAAAGCGGTGTTTTCGGGTTTTACCCCTAGGTACATCTGTGCCAGAGCCGCCTCTACCTGCTCGTATCCAGACAGGGATGTATTGCTCGGAAAACTCACAAAATCTTTACAATACCAAAATTCTAGGAAGTTTTTTTTATACTAATCCTCAAAGTTCATCTTAGGTCTACGTGCTCTAATCAGAGTTTATCTAAATCTAGCTACCAAGGTTTGTACTAAACTTCCTCTGATACCAACTGTAACGCCCCGACCCTAGTTACCCAGAGTCGGTTCATTATTACATAACATTGGCATGATCATGAGAAAGATCAAGTCTCGAAAGACCGATTAGTTTAGTAGACTTGGAATAACTAGATACATCCATAAATTTTTACATTACATCATAAAAAAAACATCTTGTCTTCATATCCCCCCATACTATCCCTGCAAGTCATTCATAAATTACTTCTTCATAATCCTGGGAAAAAAAATAAAACATTGAAAGGGGTGAGCTCGGAAGCTCAGTAAGGATAACATTATAGCAGAAGCTTTCATAAATAAGCATAAACACTTAAGGCAATTTATAACTAAAACAAAAGCCTTTTAAACTTGAACTTCAACATAAAATGGAAAAGGTAAAATGAAATAATGCCATTTACTTACTCACATGGATATTCTACTAGTCGAATGATCACATGCAATATCAATAACCACTTTCATAATGATGGAATGCATAATGCCAGACTATCATAACCACATAGCCAAGGCCTCGTGCCAAGACTACAAATAAGATTTTGCCAAGGCCTTGTGCCAAGACACTAGTTTGTCTCATGAGACCTACCGATGCATCGAGGAGCTATATCGGGCTCCACCCGTCACTTATTAAGTCCAATGCATTCCTCATATGAGTAGGTTTAAGCATAAAATAAATATTCGTATTAAAACTAGCATACGAAATGTCAATACTTTAACCACAAACCATGAATGGTATAAAAATAGAACATCCACAGTCAAATATAACTCATTTGATACAATATGGAAGATTGTATTGTATCACATTAACCTCAATCATGAATAATGAAGGATGTTGACATAGATGAAAATAATCATCAAAACTATTTGAGAGAAATATCCCCCTTTTCTTGAAAACATTTAAAAATCACACTATTTGTCAAGAAGCCATTTAAAAATAGATTTTTGAATCAAAGTGTCCCATACCACTTTGAAACCTTTTAAAAGAATTTTTAATTTCTAAACTTTAATGTCCATATAAATAAATCCTTAAAACCATTTTTAAAACATGGACATTAATGAGAAAGATTTAGATGAATAAGTCTTTAAAACATTTAAAAATGGTATTTTAGTTAGAGATTCTTACCAAAAGAGACACTTGAATACAAATAATTGATGTGATCAAAACTTTGTAATATCATGAGAATAAAGGGAATCATGATATACTATGTCAAAGTACATTATATATACACCACATAAAAGTGATTTGGTGTATATCATCAAAGAAGTCTCAATGGAATGTAAATTGAGATGAAATCTCTCATAAAGGTTGTATCCTTAGGTTAAGGATAAATCAATGACATAATTATGTGTGACAAATATAAATACACTAAATATGATTGGATATTCAGTGTAAAACAATCAAAGTACATTCACACATATTCTTGTAAAAACAATACCAACGAATTGGATGTTTAACTCAACAAATGGAGAATGAGTTAAAATTACTCTTATCAAATTCATATCAATGACTTGAGAATTACCAATGGAGTGATTATGTGTATAAAACTTATATCCACAGGAAGGGGAGTGGAAATTATTACATAATCAAATGAATAGTGATTCCACACATAATCTTGGGGTAATATAATCAATGAAATATGTGTAAATCCAAATGAGTGGAAATTGAAATCTCAAATTCCCTTATCGATTAGGTAACTTACGAAACATACACCCATGAAAGAAGTATCATACCATGATGATGTAAATACCCATAAATTAAAGTATATTACACAATGAATACGATCATGGGCAGTACACATACACCACATGCAATAATTAAGTGGTGATCAATGGAATTCTCACGGAATTAAAAGTGAGATAAGAAAACCCTTACCTTGTACTTTTCCTTGGTTGGGGTAGGTTAACCTCCTGTATAATAGTGAAATAATTGTTACTAAATTATACAAGAATCATATACATTAATATGATATCATATATGATCTTTTAATATTGATTTGATAATAATATCTTAGTATTATCGCCGTTTCGGGTGTTAACTTACTCATTTTCTTTATATGTTTTGTTACATAAGTCATGTTTGTTGTATCTTATTCATATCCAGAATGATATCAAGTCCTTAAACATCATTTTTAAATCATTAAATGATAATTATACTTGAATGGATACGATGGAGAATGAATCTCATCGCGTTCGTGGAGACGGTAGTCCGTACGTACGCACGAACGCTACTTCCATTTAATTTTTTATTTTAAAAGAATAGAATCCAAATGATACATAGGTATATTACTATTCCAGTATAATATAATATTTTATATATGTTACTTAAGTTCATTAACACCATCCTTTATACGTTCCATGTGTGGTATGAACGAGTCATATCATTTTAAGGGGGCGGTAGTCCGCACTTCCTCAAATGAAATTATCGTATGTATATACAACATGAAACGAATAATGGTATGAAATAAAATGGAATTACAGAAGCTTATATATAAAATATATATCATAAATATCATATTTAATTACAGTGCCATCATAATGGCCACCATGAGAGGCGGTAAGATGTATTTGAACAATCATCGTTTCGTGAGGCGTTAGTTTGCCATCCACAGAAACATTATGTTCATCATCCATTAGATGGAGTTGTGTGTATGTGTAGTTTGAATCCTTCTTATAACAACATCCTAGTATATTGAGGATACTGGTGTTGTTACAAAAGAAAGGAAATAAAAAGAGTTTGGGGGTTGAAGAAGCAAAATAAATGAAAATAATTTAAGAGAAAACGTTACCTTTAATTTAGGTAACTCACTTTGGTTGGAACCAAAGGACTTCTTGAAATGCTTTCTGCCTAAGGGGAAGCTTCAAGGAGGAGGATAGGGATGTGGGGAGCTTAGTTGGGCAGAGTTTGGACGAGCCAAGTGGCTTGAGAGGTGTGAAGAAATGAGAAGGAGGAGTGCCCTTTTATAAGAGGGGTGAGGGGCACCTTTGGAAAAGCTAGAGATATTAGTTTATAATAAATTCATATTCGGTTTCCAATGGCTTCAAAGTTGACTATTAAAAGGTTAAGGTGGTTATGGGTCGAACAAAACTCAACCAATAGAATTTAGACAGGTTTGGGTACTTATATTAACCTTATCTTTAAGTATTAACTCTAAGTTAATTAGTTTCACTTTTACAATGTCTCTTTGTATTTTTATATTATATGGTTAATAAACATACTATATACATCCAAGCGACCCACAAGTGGTCCATTAATGATGCACCTATCCTGTTATAAGTCTTTTGGCCAAACCTTAGATTTTTAGGAATTTAATATCAATTAATAATATAATATTTGTTGTAATAACTCTTTTATGTCAATTTTGACACTATTCAATAGTTGATTTTTGTGAAACTCATAACAGATTTATTACTTCGAAAAAAGTCAATTAAATCAATCCTAATATATCATATTATCCTAGAAAATTAGTTTAATTCATTAAAAGTTTCATATTATATTTTTTGGGTATTTATAATATCAATTATTTTAATTTTTCACTATTATAGTAATTCCTGCATCATCATTGTGTCATAAATAAAATTAATTATTTAATGTCTAAAAATTATAAATAAAATACCATCATGTAGGAAATATTTTTAGCTTTCTAATGAATATTTATAATCGAAAATCCAACATGTATAACCCTATGTAAAAATTGTTCTTCTAAAAGATGTAAGCTTATGACATTTTTATTTTTATTTTAACTTTAATAATGTAAAGTGTCCCTACCACATACAAGTGGCTCCAAGGGGTCCCCAAATTGACCCAAGGATGCTCATGGTCGGGTATGTGTCCACCAATAAGGTTAGGACACGTTTTAGGGTAATTTTGTATTATTATAATATTATTTTTTAACCCTTATTTACCGGATTTACCCTTTAACCATGGTAAATAAAATATTTACCACAGTAACTATTCAAAATGTCTAAAAATAAAAGTTACCTATTTACACAATTTGAACATCCTGATTCCAAATATGGAATCCATTTTCCTAAATTCAAAACACAGAAGTGGCAGAAATTAATTTAAAATTAATTCCCGCTGTCAAAACAAAAAGCGTGTTTTTAAGAGATAATAACTATCAAAAGATTGACACTTGTTTATGTTCGGTTTAATTGTAAAATTATGTCCAATGACAAACATTATATTAAATGGTAAAAATACATTCTAAATATACTTTAAAACCACTCAAATTAATAATTTATCAATATTAATTATTTTGATTAAAAAAGTTGTTTTTAATTAAAATTTAGTAATTTTCACTATTCATCAAAATATAAAAGTTATCCGAAAAGTACCAAAATTTCACCCTAGGCTAATTTTGATATTCTGAATCCAAAAATGAAGTCCATTTTGAAATAGAAAATATATATAATTTCAAAAAGTAGTTATTACTATTCATAACGGCTAGTTTAATTGGTTGTTAGAACTCTGTGTTGCGTACAACATACGCTATCACATTATTCAAAGAGAAGCGTACCGTAGAAGCTTGGGATGTTTCATTTTAAATTTTTGATGTCCCCATTTAGTCAAAAAGTTTAAAATATAGTATTTAAAAAGGGTTCACTATTATAGTTGATAAAAGTGCAATACTGAAAATGAATTTGTTCTTGCATTATATCTAAGAAACTCATAATATGGATTCTAAAATTATAAGGATTATATAAAGTTTAAAATTTAGTTAATACTATTCATAACCTTTTTTGAACGGCTTGTTTGGTGAGTCATGGTGCGCTTGAACTCGGTGTTGCGTGTAGTGCATGTTATTGAATTATTTTGAAGAAATAACACACTATGAAATCTTGGGGTGTTACAGTAATAACACATTTTCTTGTGTACCAGGTAATGATTGAGTCAATCTAAACACACCTTTTTTAGATTTATTACCCCAAGGTATATATCTTCTAGAACAATTTCCACTTTTAGTATCCTGAAATGGATGTATTTCTTGGGAAAACACATAATAGATATCTTAAAAATTCTTTATAATTTTCTTCTATACTTAACCTTAGTTTTTTTTCATAGGGTTTTATTCATTAATCTATATTTTCATAAATATATTTCATAATGTTACAACTAAAATTCCCCTAATACTAACTATAAATTCCCCAACATTAATATCTACAGTCCGTGGAAGGTACTAGAAAAAAGGAGTCACATAACGAAAGACTGAATATCTTAGTAGTCCTTGTAAACTAGATACAAACATTAATTTAAAATGACAATTGAATAAAGAATAAAACATAGTATTTTCCTTTAGTGCACAATTATTCACTATATCATATCCTTATATATAAATCATAATACAATTCCAATAATCCTATATACTAAACCTGGGTATCCACTGCCTTACGTGTCACCTCCACAAGCTTCCACGTCACAAAAAAAAATTCCCCCTCCCGCAAATACCCCCACCCTATTGGGATGATCTTCCGAGACAAATTCTCCAAGCTCGCGGCCGACCTAACGCGTAGCTCTGTTTACCTCCTCCTCTTTCTGGGCTTAGTATTTCAATTGTACTGTGTCCATTCACAGACTTCACCCTAAATAATCTTTAGGAGCTCGATGCCTTCCATTACAATTGCTCGGTAGAACCACTTTTCTAGTGGTGATTACGGTTTCCAGGAAGCGTAGTTCAATACATAATTGCTCGATTAGCTCCCTCCCGCTTAGGGTTTCTTCCGTTCATCACTGATCTTCAACACCGAATCAAAATTCCTCCACTGCCGGGCTTCTATCGACAAGCTTCCATATGGTTTTCACTCCCCTCCATGATTCCCCTCTCAAGACCCCTTCCTGATTATCCCCTCTAGCCTGAACTGCTCCTACTGATGATTTTCTTCTCCTACTACACTTCCAGGTTGATTTCATCTGCTCAAAGATCTCTAAAGTGAAACGCCTAAGATTCGTTCTACGTCATTGACTATTCACAGCTTCGGTTTTTGAAGCCCAGTTAGAATCCTCCTTCAGCTTCATACATTTTTTATTATTCAGAACCCTTTCCAATACCACGGCGTCTAAAGCGACAACCTACTACCCGCTCGATTTCCAGCTATTACTCATCTAGATCTAAATTATCAGGCTCTTTCGCATCCAGGACCTCCACATCTGACTCCTACACCTTGGGAACCTCTACCCTGGGATCCTTCTCCTCATGTGGAACTCTCATTTGAAGGCCGATGTCGAGCTCCAACTGTCTACTCCAAATGATTCCCTTCAGCTTTCATCCATTTCAAATGATTTCAAGGAATTCCTTCGAGACAACTTCAACTCATGATTTTCATCACTTGTATCTAAGGTAAATGAGGTTTTACATTTTTGTAACCTACATATGTAGTTTTTAAACATCATTTTCCCCATATTCTTCTTTATTGACATTTGACATGGTTTAGTTTTATTGTCCTATATTTCCGGAATGGATTATTCCTAGATGAATTGGGGTACGAGTTTGACAAATCTTGCTCGGAAATTAGACAGATAAGTGAATTGATGTGGACTATATTTTAGCCTGGTGGTTTCTCTATCACAATGCTGAAACAAGTTCAGGTGTTGGGTTTTGAAGATTTCAAAATGCATAATGTCAAGATGAACACTATATCTATAGCTTTTCTATTTTTAGACATTGACTACGAAATGGTCCTTTAATTCTCTTTTTTACAAGTATACAACATATTAATTTATATTATAAATGCATGTATTTTCATTGGAACATAAAGTTCTATAAATGATTTTAAATTCATGAAAACATTGATTTTATGTATATCCTACGTTAAATTTATATTCCTATCTATATTGTTTTTTCAAAATAATGAAAGTATTTCTAACCATGATTTTGTTCTCTCTAGGCTTCAAAACACGTGTGGAATATACTATAGTGGACTTTTTTATGTTCTGATGGAATAGTGAGTTTGGTGTTTATATTGATTTGAATTTTTTAATAGGTTTATATTTTTTTCACATTTGTTCGTATTTTTTCAATACGGTTTATTATTACATATAGAATCGTATTTTTTTGTTCTTACAGTATACTGTTTTTTACAATTTTTCAGAGTACATTTTTTATAATTGAGACCAATTTAATATACAGGTTCATATTCTTTTTATTCTTACACTATACTGTATGAATCCTCTTTTGTAGTGATTTTGATTAAGTGGTTCTAGATACATGCCTATATTTCATTTTTTGGAGAAATTGTAGGATCTTAATCTGGTCTTTATGATTCTTTACGTCCACTGTAAAGGATTTAATATGATCGCCTTATGTTATTTCGCTAGTTTTTTATGATCAATTTCGTTGGTTGCTGCCAATATTTTTGAATCTTATTCTTCGAAATATTTACTGTTACTTCAAGTTCATAGAAAGTGTATTCATGTTTAAAGGTTTGGGTCTATGAGTATAATGAAAATTGTTATTGATATGCAGAGATCGATTCAAGCCGAGGAAGCTGGATTGACCTAGAAAACTCTTCTAACCTTAGAATCAGTGTAGGTGCACCAATGGCCAGGACGAGAAAAATATCTTTAATTTTTAATTAGAACAGTGTCACTATAGAGGCTCAGTAATATAAAATTAATGGTATTGTTTTATTTTTACGGATTCTGATGTGTGGATTATTTTTTATTTTAGTAGTTCGGTTCGCATCAGAAAACATGTATTTTTATAGGAAGGTATCGGTTCAATAATCATGTTCTTCTTGAATATTACATGACAGTACTTGTATTTGGATACAATGGGTAGGTTGGGCAGTTTTGGTTGTTTTTTTCTGTGCACTAATGTTCAATTTCTATTGTTTCTTTCAGAAAGAAAGGTTTTGATTTTTCATCTTCAATGTCAATGCCTTAGTTTCAACCTATATAAATCATGATCTGTGAAGATGGTGTTCTATCCTCATTTAATGATTTTTTTCTTTATATACATGATAAAATATTTACAGTTATTTTATTTTTTTCTAATTGTTTTTTCAGTGCATGAGAATACAGAGACTTAAATTGAAAATGAAGGTAGGTAATTTATCCTAAAATCGTGAATTTATCCTCCCTTTCTTCCAACATATGAATTCATGTGATTTTTTTTACTATTTACTCCACTATATATTGTTTTTTATGCACTGAAACCCTTATTCAAATAGCCTACATGTCTATATCTCCGCAACATGTGTGTTTTCCTAAAATTTTGGAATTAACCCCCCTTCCGTCCGACATATCTTATTTGCATTTACACACTATATGAATGCAGGTAGTTTTTCCTAAAATTGTGGAGTTAACCTCGATCCCCTTCATCCTACATATGAATGCACATAATTTTTTTCACTATTCATCCACTGTGTATTGTTTTTTTTGCAATAAAAACATATGAATTCGATTATTATATTTCATTCATCCTTGACTATTATTTACGAATGCTAAAAATTTTACTCATCTTCAACTAACAATTATTAAATTTTGCACTAAAATATGTAGATCTATTTTTTCCAGATAGGTCTTAAGACTCAAATATTAAATATTTGGTGGAATCCACTAATTTATAGGTATTTCCTCATAATATTTGGTATCACAATTGCATTTTATCTCCTGTATTCACTCCTATATGGTTTCCATTTCTTCTTTTCCATGACTCATGCAAATTTACCTTTTAATTTTTTGTTTCTATTTATTACTAAATATACATGGGTATCAATATAATTATGTAATCGAATGGATATAGAGTACAACATATGGTGAGTGATCACAAAGACTCAACGTCATATGTTCTCTTTTATATACACAGTTTTATGAATGCACATATCTATTATATGCATCGGTTTGATTGAACTGAATTCTGAAAAAAAACATGTCCATTGAGCAGTTGACAGATTTTGTAAATCCTGGAAATCAAAATTTCATGTTACGGAAGTATGAATATCCTTGAAACAACTACTATAGATTTCTTTTTTCTGGTCACAATGCTTACTTTTCAATTTGGGGGTCCATGTATCTCTTCTATTTTGATTCTTTTATGTTTATTCTCCCTTTTTAATTATTTGTACTGTTTAATTTTTTGGGATCTCCTTAAGATTCTACTAGTTTTAAAAACTATTTGTTAATATGCCCGTAATATCATCTATTTATATTTATAGTACATTAGTATAATTATTTTTCAATGCAGGCGTCGGCTACATCGAAGTTTAATCGACATTTAATTCAGTTTGTATCATTTTACTATTGTTGGAGAGCATCAACACATTAGCATGTGGTTTATTGTATGAACATGAACTCATCTTCTGGGACGTTCTTCTGAATGCTTCTCTAAAAAAACAGCTACAATGTAATTTTCATCATCAATAATGACAACTACATCAGTAGATTTACTGAATGCTTTAAATAAAGTTGTGTAAGAGTGTATAAAAATTTCAATTTATATTTGTAAAAAAATACACAAAATACTAAATTTTACCTCATTATTGAACAAGGAGATCAAAGTAATGCATATTCATAAGTATGTAGTGGCATCGAATATGTTGAGGTAAAATTTCTTTGGTCTATATTTTGTTTTATTAACAATTGAAATTATTATTATTGTTATATTAATTTTAACAATTCATGATTGGAGCATCAAAATAGTAGGTCTTCTCTATGGACATCAAGAATGGGAACACGATTTGATACTAGAACCCTGAATATGTCCACTGCTCAGGTATTCAATAGTTATATTTAATGACTAATAATTTAATTTCATTATCATTTCTTTTGATTAGTGTGTTTTTTGACATACATGTTTAACATTATCAAGTAGGTAGGTAATTTTTGTAGATTAAAAATCAATTTCCCGTGTAGTTTTGCAACCAAACATCTATAAATTTTATTGACAAAAATGTTTAAGATTTTTTCAATCTATAAGCTGTAAATTCTTAACATTTTTATCATTTTCTGACAATTTTTTTACATATTCTCACAAAATATGTAGTTTTTATTGCAAGCATGTTTCACATGTCTGTCATGAAATCCTCTAATTATTGTGATTTTTGAAAATCACGTGTATCATGTAATATGTACATTTTTTGAACCAGTTTTAGTTTATTAAAGACTACAATTCATAGAAACCCATATAAAGTTTAAATTTTTATTTTATAGTTGGATGATCATATATTTGCAATAATTTTAACAAAACGTTATGACATAAAGATTTAACTATTTAAGGTTGGTTCCAGGGTCCTCTAAAGCCTGGTGGAATCGATTATGCTTGAACCTATTGCGGGGGTCCTATTTCGTGACCTTTTTTTTCAAGCGTCTAGACCAAGCATGTAAATTGACTATGTGTTTTGAAACTCTATGCAGATTTATCTCATGAATAGTCTTTTAGGTAAGATTTATTTTATTATTTTGATATACTATTCATTTTATTTTAATTGTATTTCATTAAATGCATACAGTACATTATTATTATAAAAAACTAAATGTATGCATACTCCTTTAACATGTTTCTAAATAATATCAATTCTTTACCAATAATAATTTGAAAACCTATGAGATTATTTCTACAGAATTTCATTGTTTTTATATTATAACTATTATCTTAATGTTTCTGACATTAGATTATTTTTCTTTAATTAAATATCAATTGTCAATTTATGTGTTTTAATGCTGGTGGGGGAAGGGTTTGGGCATGGGGGAGGGGGCTGGTGGGGGATGGGGTTGGGCAGGGGGTGGAGGAGGTGGGAGGGGGAGGTGCTAGGAAGGGGTTGGAGGAGAAGCAAGGGAGGGGACAAGCTGAGCATGGGGGAGGGGAGGGGGGAGGGGGATGTGCTGGGAAATGGTGGGAGATTATTCTAGTTAAGAGGGAGGAGAGTGGCTGGGCAAGGGTGTGTGAAGGGGAGGAGAGCGGCTAGGCACGGGGATAGGAGGGGCGGGGGAGAGTGTAGGGACTGCGGAGAAGTGGGGAGGGGGCTGGTGGGGATGTGGCTTAGAAGGGGAGAGGGTCATGGTGGGGATGTGGTTGGGAAGGGGAGAGGGTCATGTTGGGGGATAGTGCTAGGTAGGGGGTGTAAATGCAAGGGGATCGGCTAGGCATGGGGGAGGGGGAGAGGGTAGGGCCTGCAGAGAAGTGGGGAGGGGACTGCTAGGGATGTTGCTTGGAAGGGGAGATGGTCCTCGTGGGGGATGGTGCTGGGCATGGGGGAAGGGTGGGGAGGGGGATAGATTGGTTTGTTAGTTTAGTTTTTTCCCACACCAATATTGAGGTCATTAAGATGTTCATACATCTTCAATTCAGCCCAAAGAGGAATTTTTTTAAACTAGAATGTTGCTATAATTGTTACTATAATGTTATTATGTTAACATTACGATTTAGACATGTGTAATGTTTTTTAGTCAACTTTCTGGTTATTATGTTGGTGACTGAAAAATAAGAATGATCAACCAGCATATGCATGTGGTGATTGTTATATACAAGTTTTTTGATCATTGTTAGTGAAAGTTAATCACTTAACAATTAATTTTATGATTCCCTGATTTTAACTTCTCTGTGCAGGTTCAATATCATCCTAGGGTGGGGCTGTATTGCGAGGAACTCCAAACAGATATTCAAAGTATGTTCTTATTTAATGTTGTGCATTACATTTGAATTGACTCATTAGATGGTTTATGTGAAAAAAATTACACATCAAATGAATATTGGCTATCTTATACTTATGATTTTATGAGTACAATAAAAAAATGATGTGAGGTTATTAGTGATTTTATCTAGTGCATATTTCATAACAAAAATAATTCATTGAAGTGTGTTATTGTTATTAAAAGGTAACAAGTTATAAATTGTTCAGTAGTTTCTTCATGAGTCCACTAGATTGGAACTGAAGAGATTTAATGGATGGATGGGAACTTTTGGTTGTGCTGGATTGTCATTGCCTTCATTTTTACTCATTTCTAGAGTTGTGTATTACATATTTTTTCTTGGTGCTTTTGTGCTCCTACAATTAAAACTACTTTAGTTAGCTTTTAGATTTTTTAGGTTATGTTCGAAATGGGGAAAATTGAAATTATGGTGAGATTCAAATGGCAGAATGGTTTGGTTTGTTTAATTTTTAGGATAATTTTCCCTATCTCTGTTTGCATGGTCATGTGATTTTTCAAGCATAGCAGAGGAATAAATTGGTTCTATTGTCTATGTATGATATCTAAAAAAATTAGGCATTTGTAACTTGTTTCTACAAACATGTGCATGTACCAGATTACTACAAACCAGCAACCACCAATACTTGTCTAATGCAGCGCCACAGGAACCCAATTTTGGAAGGTTTTTACAACTACAATTTATTGAATTTAGTTTCGTTCCAAAGGGGACAACATATACTATTACAGTATTTTGTTACTGTAATATGCTTCACCCAACTCTTTTCTAAAGAAACAATGTATCCAAACAATCAGTTTTTGTTTCCATGTGTTGCATTTAAAATCAACTCTGAAACAATTGTTGTTTCAGTTTGAATGTTTCACTATTTATATTACATCTTCATAATTGATATAAACTATTATGTTTTATAAATATCAATCTATACTTAATTATTAATATTATTTTATAGTGTCATGCATCGCATGGGTGGATTACTAGTGTAAAAAAAGAAAGGGCTGATCTCAAATGCATAGTAAGGGTATGCATACAACAGAAGTTATCATGAATAATGAAGGAATAATAACCATGGAAAAGAAAATATTTTAAAAAAAATTCAACTTAATAAATCAAATAAACTTGGGGAATAATATGGAAAGAATTAATTATGATAAAATAATTACACATAAATAATTACATGGTCTTGAAACATAGCATTGGATATTCTAAAAAACCAAATAATCCCATTGACATCAATAAGTAATTTCATAATGATGGAATGTATAATTCTGGACATTTTAAATATAATATTGATTCTTATGAAATAAATTTTAAGATAGCATTTAGGCATTATGCTACGATATCTACATAAATGATAAGGACTTGACCAAAATCCAAACTAGTTTGTCTCAAGAGACCTACAAATGAATTGAGGGGTTATAGTAGGGATAAATTTTAACATACTATGTCTAATAAATTCATTATATGATTAAATTATAAAATTGAAAAAAAAAATTTAACAAAATATATAACTATCTGAATTAGAGGAACAATTCATATATAATATCAATACATTTCCCAGTAAAACTAATAATAAATATAACACCCTGAAATATGAAAAAAAAATTACTCAATTGCATGTATGAAATTAAACACAAAGCATAAAAGGAAATATAGTAACCCATGAAATATCAATATAATAACTATTTTAAAAAACCCAATCAATAAAATTACTTGTAATGTAGGCAACACTAATTTATCTTGTGTTACACACAACAACGACCATCTTTGATAGAATGTGTCACACGCAAGACCAAATTTTATAAAATATGGTTAATATTAATATATATAATGAAAAATATATCATATATTTTATATTAGATGTTAAGAATGGGATTAACTAAAATATAAAAATATATGGTCAAATTCTTGTGGTACCAATTAATTCGAAAATAAAATTAAAACCATTTGAATATAAAGTAAATTTTTCCAAAAATCATTTTTTATATTCCCAAATATGTCTTACCATAATAAATTAAATTAATTACCATTAGTGAATGATATTAATTAAATTCATATATTATATATTCAATAAAATTTTGGAATTTCCAAAAATATATTTGATAGAAATATCATAAGAACAAATCCAATTTTATGCATTAAAAAAATGTATTTTTTAAAGACAAATTCGGCGACTTGTATTAGAATGCATGGTTTAAAAATAAAATTTGACATTATAAATTTAATTTGAAAAAACAAAATTCATTTTTTAATGATTAATTTCAGAAATATATTATGGTGAATTTTTAGTAATCTTTTTAGTAGATTCATTTTTTGACGAATAGTGAAAATACTGAATTTTAATTGAAACTACATTTTCATGTAAATAAATTATAATTATTAATTAATAGTTAAATTAGTTATAATGTTAAATTATTATAAATTTTATATATATTAACCAATATTATTTTATTTTAATAATTTATGTATTTAATTATGATATATTAGCACAGTAAACATTTAATCATTCTCACTTTAAAACTCTGTTATCTTGTCCCATCTGTAGGATTAATTTTCCTTTTAAATTAATTGAAGAGATAAAGAGAAATGAAAGTTTATAGTGGGAAAAACATTAAAAATAGGAGAAGAATTTACATAGAAACATTTACAAAACCAATTTTATGGTAATATATTGAGATTATAAATTATATGATCAACAAACTTCCATTATTAGGTCATGGGGACCCAAAAAATGGGTGTAAATCACTCTATAACAAAATCATAAGTGTGTCACTCAGACCACTTTTTAAAGGTCACTTCCTCTCCAACTATCTTAACAACGTCGAACAACTTTTATTCATCCCAACCATGAACAAAAATATTTTTTGATTTCCTCCCCTAATACTAAATTCATTATATTGTTTATAAATAAAAAAATAAGGTTTTAGTGAAAACCTAAAGAGGATACCTATAGAATAAGTAATGTTCTTCTAAAAGTGTTTTTATATAATTTCCTTCTACTCCTCCTTAAATTGTTATTATAAAATGATTATAAACTAACATAATTATATTAATCATATTTAGATTTTTTATGTAAATTTATGACCTAAAACATCAAAAAATATATCTAATGTGTTATAAAGTCCTCATTCATGAGTAGTGAAGACTACCACCTCGCGAACCGATTTCATTTGTTTTTCCATTACCACGTTTCACAGTTGGGAATAATTTTGTATTTATAATTTATATATGGTCTATATGATATTTACTATTTCATTATTCTTTTTTAATTGATATACTACATATACCTTCATAATTTCCATTTTTGTGGGAATATAATAACGTCGTTTGTGTGTATGTTGGACTACCACCTCACGAAGTGATGCGATTCATTTAAAAATTAAATGAACCATATTATGGTGGGATATTATAAAAATATCTGATATATTAATTAAAAATTATACTATAATTATATTATATATATATATATTTCTTTCATTCCATATGTCAAGAAAATGGAAACATCGTTCATGCGTACAAACGTCATATCATATCCCCAAACGCTGTATTTCATTTCCTATCACAAAATTGTAAGGATTACTAGAAATAAAAATATTTTGATGACATATGATATATACATAATTTTTTAAATTTCTTATATATTGAATTAATGATCTAATTAATAGAAATAAATAAAATAACAAGTCAAAACGTACTTGAAATTAATGAGATTATCACCAAAATCAATGAAAACAAAGAAAGGTTTTTAACAAACAAGTTATATGATTTTATAAAGAAGTCATATGTGATAAAATAAATTTTAATATGGTTCACCTATAAGTTAATAACATGTTTTAAACCACTATACATGAGGTTAAATCATGTTGGTCCAAAATGAAATTGTGATATAATGGATTTCATCTCAATTTCATTTCATTGATGCATATTGTAATGTTTTACACCTAATGTAATTTATACAGTGTTTATAATGAAAATTTGACTTTTATTACCATTAATAATTATTTATCCATGTTATTTTATGTTTAAAATTGAATTTTATCTTCTAAGGGTATTAAAATTATAAGTTACCATGTGGTAATGAATTTAAAAACTCAATTTCAATTCAATGGGTTAAATTATTCCTTCATAATCATTGAGATTATAAAATACCATGTAATTAATTTTACTCTAATTTGTTTTATATAAAAAATTTTATGTGGATTTATAGTAGATACCCATAACATATTCATTGATTAATCCTCACTTCTATATTATGATCATTTTTAGTGATTATTTCACATTTTCATTCAAATCGAGATTGTGTGTTTCTGAATTTCCATTAAAAGAAATTATTTGATAATTGTTTAATAAATCCTTTAATATTATTATCCTCTAGTTATTCATGATCTTAATTAATTGGTAGTACCATTTTACAACTATAAGGTACATAAATGTTTTTTAAAATTTAACATTTTGAAAATTATTAAAAAAATACCATTTCTTTCTTTTAAAAATGTTTCTCTAGAAATATTCTTATTACTTTCTGAATAACGATATTTTCAAACATTTTTACGAGGAAAATGTAATGTTCCATAATGTAGGAATGTAATTACACAATAACATGACCATCATTTCATTTATGCTTCTTTTTCAATTGTATAAGGATACTTTTATACAAAATACTTTTAAAAGAGATTTTCTATGAATACCATTTTCATAATATTATTCAAATTGAAACTAAAATTTTCTTCAAAAAAAATAAAAGTATATTTTTATATTATTTTAATTCATTAATGAAAAAATATAGATATTATTTTTCAAGGATATTATTATTTCTTAATCTGAATACCAAATTTACAGACAATTTTCACATTGAATGTTATTTGATTAGATGAAAAAATATAGATAAATATACATCCTTTACTCAATTGAAATACATTATTATGAAAATTTATATTTACGAATTAAATCGATTATATATATGAAGACTGTTTTGTATATGAATTACATGGGTTGAGACCTGATAATTCAAGCCCCTTAATGTATCATTAATCTCATTGAAAAAAGTAGTTTTGTGGCCTCCTCCAAGATGGTTTTTACCCTGTATGTTTTAATCTTTCTTGAGGATAGATCATGATGATAAATGAATCATGTTCCTAGGAAACATGACATCTAAAAATTAATCATTGAATTAATTAAAAATTATTATTATCCAAGATATTTTTACAAAGACATAATCTCTAAAAGAATTTCATTCTCATTTATTTAAATGGAATGTGTTTTATTAATTTACCATTTCATATCTATTATTGCATATCTAGTAATGACAGTAATTTTTTTTATTAAATGGAATGTGTTTTTAGTTAATTACATTCTTTTTTATACTTTCATATCAGTCTATCTATTACCTAGAATCTATGTTCATTTATTTACCTTTACATACTAATGGAATAAAGAACTATCTATAGGATACAGGGTTCTGATTCTCCATAGATGGTATCATAAAAAGTTTAATTGAAACTTTCAAAACTAAATTTCAGAAAACGTGGATTATGAAAATTTGCACTATGATAGGATTTGAGGATATGTACATATGAAGAACCTAATGTTTTGTTAAGTTATAAATTTTTTGGTTTTCCTTATAAATACATACATGTGTGGATACTCCATGTGGACATGTTTTGGGAACAGATGTACCTAGAGGTAATAACTCCTATAATGTCACATCGTTCTGGACTCAAGAATAACATGGTGCGTGACAATGATCCTTACTATGCCCCTGGTTTGAAACTATCAAGGGATATTCTTAGAAATATTCCAATTTTATATAACAACCATTGTGAAGGAGATTAATATATGATGACAATGAATATCCTTTGTTATATTTAATTTTTTTAAATTGCAATCAATGTGTAATGATTTATACACCCTATAAATGATTATATGGTTTTCTCACTATACTTATTGTTTCTCACACAATGATTTTTTGTTATTATTAATGGTTTGAACTAAAAGAATTCATGTTAACATTAAAAATGAATGGAAAGGGGTTTATTATGAAAAACTGAATGGGATACTGATCGGGTGAAATATATCATGTTTATGACTCACAAGTTTTCCCGAAATATGATTAATAATGTATGCATTAACCAACTCCCAGACTCACTAAATAATATAAGGATGAAGTTTTCTTATAACTCAAGGGATAGAGCTTTAGGAGGAAAGAATGATAATTTCCATCTTGTTAGAAATATATAAGGAAACACCTAGGAATGTGTCTTAAAGGATCGATAAAATACATTATGTATTGAAAATAAGGGCATAAAGAAAAGGATGTACCTGGAAAATGATCCATATAATGAATCGAAATAAATCCAATGATAAGGATCCAATTAGAGTTTATTTCATTAAAATTGGAAAACCTAGGAATTAATATAGTCAAATACCTATTATAAAGGATAAACTCTAGACCATGTACGTACCGTTATGGAAAAAAATTGAAGTTATATATATGTATTAAGGTGGTATAAAAACATTAAAAAGGTTATTTAATTATTAAATATCAGGGGTATCCATCATATTACATTTCTAAATCATATTAATATGAAATTAGAAAAAAAACTTGTATTATGGGGGATAACACATTGAGTCTTGAAATGATGTGGGTATTAAACCCATAACTAATGGACAATAAGGGTTCCGTGCCTAACACTGGCCGATGTGATGTCATATTTAATATGAAACTTATTTTAGGTAAATAATTCAAAATTTAAATATTAATTATAAACCAATTTTGGTAATTTTATGGTTTAGCGAATATATTATTATATTGGATAACTTTTTCCTAACTATATTGGATTTGTAAAATACATAGTGATTGAAAAAAATTATTTTCACTCTTTTATGGATCATATGGTCTCTTAAAATGTAATTTTACTACTTCATTAATAAAAAATAAATTTTCAATACTCATTTATCAATGTAATGTGATAATTTAAAATTTGAGAGAACCATAGACAATGGAAAAAATTGTGTTTATGAAATTGAAGTATATCACGTAAGTATATTTATTTATATTCATTGATAGGAAAATAAATAATAAACACTAAAAAAGGGATCTTGAAAGAAAAAAATTAGTATATTACATTCATATCCACAAACAAAATGGTCATTAAATAATAAATTATTTATGGTTTTAAGGAACATAAAGTTTCATTGATAATTATATTTTTAGTAATCAATTACCACAATTACTCCCTACAATTATTTATTCTTTTTCTCTAAGTCCATTCCCTCAAATTCTACTAATGTTTTCTTAAATAGAAAACTAGTTATATGTTATTGCATGTGACAATTGTACATTCCTTTCCCAGTTATTAAGAGGGTATTTTTTTAACTATTTTATGATATGGTTTTTTCAAAAAAATAATTTTCAAAATGTCAGAATAGTGATTACTAATATAATGATTAAATATAGAGGATGAATTTTATTTATGGTGGGGAGTAAATAACACCCCGAAATTATAAATGAGTAATATTTTATTAAATAGCATATGTGACACGAAAAAACTAAGCATATAACAGAATTTAATATCTGAAGAAATTAAAATATTTTTACTGTTGTAAATATATTGAATCTATAATATATATTTAAATACACACAATACTATGGTATATTTTTACATGCATCAATGACATTCTTTGATAACTTTTTTTGAACACATGATTTAATTTTACCAAATATTTTCAATAATATTATTTAAAATGTAAATTTTCCCATAACCATTAGATTTTTGTTCATTAATATGATTAACTAAATTATTAAAATATGCGGTTTACTTAATTATTTTCCAATTAATTAATAATGAAAATAAAATATTATTGAATATAAAAGAAATTTTTTTTAGACATTATTTTTTAGTTTTTAAAAAGGATTTTATCATAAAAAAATAAATGAATTATAATTATTTTATGATCATTATTAAATTAATATATTATAAATTCAATCAAAAATTTCTATAATCATAAAATATATTTTACTAGCATAATAATATAAAACAAATTCAATTTTTTGTATAAAAAGTTATGTTTTTCTAAATAGATTTTTATCATCTTTTAATGGCGAGCTTGTGTCTAAAACTAAATTTGGAAAATTTTAAAAAACTTATTTTAAAAAAACATTATTTTTGAATTAATATTTTCAAATTTATCTTTATGTGATTTTTTTATTTTTCTAAGAAGTGTCATTTTTATGAACAGTTAATAATACTAACTTTTGATTGAAAAGTGACATTTCATCAAAATAATTTATAAAGTTAATTTTTATTTTAAATTGGATTTAAAGTAAAAATATATCAATTATAAATAAATTATTATAATTTTTGTCAATTTAATTAATTTAATATTTTATTTAGAACAAATAACTCATTTACTTTTGAACATTTTAATACAAAAACCCAGATTTTCTCGTCTCGTCTACAAAATTAATTTTAAATTATATTTATCCACATGTTTGAATTTAATTTGCAAAATTTATTACATATTTTTTATAATCATAATTTTTAATTTATATTTTGTTCAACTTAATTTCATATCATAGTAATTATTAAAAATATTTGAAATTACGTACAGTGATTAAGAGGAAATCAAGTTTACTGAGGGACTTACCCTTATATATAAAGGTCGAAATGACCTATAATATTTTCTAAATACATTGTATTGAAATATTTATTACTTATCCATTCATTTATTGAGCATGTTCCATTATTTTTGTGTGTATTCATAAAAAACATGGGGGAATCAATCTTTATAAAAATTAGAAGTTTTCCCCTGACTCCACTTATAAATATCCCCAACATAACCTCCTCTCTTTACACCATCCAAAAATTTTGTTTCAACCAATTATTTCCATATCATAAATTTCCTAACCTCGTCCTATAAGTCTAAATTTCTTTATATAAATAACTATTATTTTATTTTATTGAAAAACTAATTTGGATACCTGAGGAAGAAATAATTTTGTTCTAAAACCATTTTTATTTTATTTCCTTCACTGCCTCCTTAAAATATTATCTTAAAACACATATGAAATATCATAATTATATTAATTATAATAATATGTTTTATTTAATGTTTTGTCCTATAAATTCAAACACATCCAACAAATGGGTTATAAAATGATCATTTGTGTCAATTGACTACCACCTTGCAAACTGATGTCCTTTATTTTTTCATTATCATTTTCAAGCACGAGAATAATGATGTATTTATAATTTTTGTAATATATATATATATATGATATTATATTTATTATTTTATTATTTTAATGAAATTATTGTATAGACCATAACACAATTCCTTCTATTTTATGGAAATATGATTACATCGTTCTTGTGTTTGACAGACTACTACATCACAAAGTGATGTGATTCATTCACACTATATATGGAATGTATTAAGGATAGATTTAATAAAAATGTGTTAAATATATTACATAAAATGCTATTACAATGATAATATATGTATATATATAATTCAATTTTTTTCTTTTAATATCATAACAAAATGGAAATAACATTCATACATACATATGGCATACCATCTCCATAAATGGTATATTTCATTTCCAGCAACAAAATATTTTAGATTTATATAAATAAAAATATACTAAATAAAAATTCTATTAATATAGTGGTTTAAATTTGGGAGATAATTAATTCATTATCAATGTAAGATGAAAAAAAATATAATGATACAAAACATACTCGAAAAACATAGAAAATAACACCCGAATCAATGAAATTAACATAAATTTAATAACAAGTGGGTTATAAGATATTATAAAATAATCATATATGATATAATAAGTATTAATATATTGTTGGTATTAAATGATAATAGGTGTAAATTCACTATATAGAAGGTAAAATAAAGTACAACCAAAAAGAAGGTGTGAGTTAAGGGATTTCATCCCAATTTAATCACATTGAGGCATATTGTAATGTTATGCAACTAATTTCATTTATATGGTCTATATAAATTCCATTTTAAAAATAATATAATGAATAAATAATTTCTAATGGTATTTTATACTTCAAATTGAATAAATTTATCTAAGGTTATTTTAAATAAATGTTACCATGTGGTAAATAATTTAATAATACAATTTCATATTGTTGGTTTATATTTCTCTTTCATTAGAATTGAAATTATATAACTATGTGTTCATTGTAAATGTATCTATATTATTTTATTTATACAAGTTTTAGGTGCATTTAATATTGATAACCATAATCAATTCATTTATTAATTCTAACTTATACATTATGACCCTTGTAAGCGTTTATTTTACAATCTCATTCTAATTGGGATTATGTACACTTTAATTTTCATTAAATAAAATTATGTGATCATTTTTAAAAAAAAAAATAATTTCAATCTCTTATGGTTATTAAGAAAATATTTTAATTTATAGTACCATTTTTCTCTATTTATTAAATAAAATATTTTACACATTTTTTTATGAAAACCTAAATTCATTTCTCTATTCAGTTGAAAATTTATTTTCCTTCATGACCATGTTTTCTAATAATGTTTTCCAAAATTTCATTAACCATTTTAAAATTATAGATAAAATTAATTTTTACCCAATTTATCTTTTACATTTTTTTCAAATGGATCTTCTTTTCAATATCCAAACCACACACATTTCTAAACATTTTATAGTGTAAAATAATATTATTTATGGAATGTATAGAATTACCCAATGACATAACCATTAGTTACTTTATGTTTATAATGATATTTTACAACATTAATTTAAAATAATTTTTTATAAATGTGATTTTCAAATAAAAGAGTTTTCTAAAAATTCTATATCTAATGTATATTTTACTTTAATAGTATTTTTAAATTTTATTTTAGTTTGTTTCCATTCATCGAGAATAATAACCCTTTATTCTTACTCTAATGGGAATATATTGTATTCGTATTGTCCTTAGTCGTCCTCTTTATGACTTATTATTATTTTAACTAGGAAATGTTTTTATATTCACCTAAATATTATATTTTGGTATTCAACAACTTTCCATTGAAATATTAACTTTTCAATGATCATTAGACAGTAAACATCCCATGTATATCTATATTAATTTTCATGAATATAATTATTACCTATGAATTATTCCATTTTTACATATGGTGTTCCCTTTTTAAATTGTATTATTAGCTGGGTAAATATTGATAAATATGTGTCCTTTACTAAATATGATGACATTATTATGAGAAAAAATGTTTATTAATTAAATCAATTATTGGACATATGAGGAATAATTTGAAAATGAAATAAATATATTGGGGACCGGTAAATTTAATCACCTCAATAAGTCAGTAGTGTCTTGTGATGGGTAAGTTGTCTAGCCTCATCTAATTAGGTTTTTACCTAATATGATTTAAACATTATTGATGACAGATCATAATGGTAAATGTATCTAGTTCCTTGGAAAGATGATGTCTAATAATTAATCCTTTCTTTCAATAATATTTATTATTATCCAAGATATTTTAACTATGACATGATCTATTGATGAATTTCATTCTCAATTATTTAAATGGAATGTGTTTTACTCATTAACCCATCCTTATCGATTATGACTTTTCCAATTATGATAGAAATGTTATTAATTAAATGAATTGTTTTTTGGTTATACCCTTAAATATTATATATGTATTTCCTTCTTAGTTTTTTGATTGGATGGAATTTTTTTTCATTTATTTATATTTCCATGCTGATTATTCTATTTGATTCATATTTTATTCTATTGTGCATAACCATTACTAATAATTTCAACTCACCCTTATTTTTCCCTTTCCCCAAGATTTCAGGACGTTTTCTATGAATGATATTTGAGGATATTCTATAGGTATTAATGATATAATTTAAGGAAAAAATTTATTTTGTAAATTTTGAATTCAAATTTCATTAATGTCACATGTATGTATTCAGTTTACGAAGAAAAAATAGACTATTTTGACCATCATGATGTGATATTTTGTATGTTATGCCAATGTAATTGTAGCAGGAACCATCTACAGGAAATGGGGTCTAGGTTTCAACATTAAACTATCCAAAGAAATATGATGAATTGTATCATTAGACCCCATACTCACCATAATATTCAATTAAGGATATCTACATTGATGAAATTTTTTTAAAGTGATTACTAGAATATTTCATGAGGAAAATATACTTTTTTTAATTTAATGTAATATTTAAAATCTAAAAACTAATCATGTCATACATGAATTATTTTATTTTAAAAAAATCCCTTTAAAATTGTAATTCTATATTCAAATCATTGTGGTTTAATTATGGTGGAAAATTATGTTCATGACTTATAACATAAAAAATAATTCCTTTGACACTCCTCTATATGTATTAAAAAATTATCATGTTGAGAAAATTATATGAGGATTCATTTTTAACAAATTGTAAAATGAACAAAATGGTAAAATTTAATTTAAAAAATTATTTTATAATTCTATAAAAAATTTATAATATAATTTTGAAAACATGTACATGGAGGATAAATATTCATCATGTTAGACATAAAAATAGACAATCCTGACTAATAATAAGATTATGAAATAAACCCATACCACATTAATTTTCTATTCAACTCTATGCCCATTAAAGAAATGACATCAAATAAAATGTTTAATAGCATGATTAAATATATTTCCATTATACAATATATAACCTTTTAAAATATATATGACAAAAAATAAATAAGTAGTGAATATTTAATTAGTCTCCCTGATGTAAAAGTGAGATTAGAAACCCTTACCTCTGGTTCAATTTCCTTTTTACCTGTATGAACCTACTCAGTAATAAATATATATTTATTTTATTTTAAAACACAATAATATGTATCATATGATATTTTTTTTCATATATTAATTTTTTCACCCATTTAATATCAATTCATTTTTAAAATCTCTATTGTTGGAGGTAAAAGCTTCATTTTTCATGTATGTTTTGATTTGGTAGATATGGTCCCCAAACATTTATCACAGATACATCATCTCAAAAATATTATTCAATGTATAAATATCATATATATTTATATATATGAAAAAAATATATATTTATATTCATAAATGATATATAGACATAGAAAAATGAATTGTTTTATTCATGGATATGGTAGATCGTACGTACATATCAATGTTGTTTTCATTTTTCAATTTATAGAATGAAAAAATTGTAAGTAATAATTAAACATTAAATAATTATTATTATTTGAGATATATCATATATATTGTATATATTCAATAGTTGTATTTTTATAACCGTCAGAGTAAATTTGTGATGAAGAAAAAAATTCACTCTTACATGGAGAGACTAAGTCATATGTACGTATGACCGATGTTTTCAATATTCATAGGATGACAATAAGATGGAATATGGGTTTTACTTATTAATAATAAAATATCAATATATTTATGATACTGTATTTTTTATTTTATTATGTGTACAACATATGAAGAGGGTGTATTAGAAGAAATAAATATGAATGAGTTAGTAAAAATGGTTACTTCTTCATTGGTATAATCCCACTATAGAATTTCTGAAGATGCAAGGGGATTTAATTTGTTAAGTTAAATAAAATAAATAAAAATTATAAGAATTTTTATTAGAGTAATGGATAGGTTTTTGTTGATATAAATTTCTCAATGTGGTGTATTCAGGTGAATAAATTAACTCTATTTTATAATTGAGGGGTGGTAGAGTCTTTTATTTTCTGAAACAATTACATTAATATCAATTATTTCTTTTGTAAAAATAGACAAAAATTGTATAATTCAATGATAAGGTGGTTATAAGTCTAAATTATTTAATCTAATTATATTGGGACATGTAATAGAAATGTTATAACCCTTACCATTTAGTAAAATCCCCCATTAACCCTTTTGATAATCACTCTACTATTAAAAGGTTTTACTCTCTTATGGTCAATAATGATAATATAAAATACCAAAATAGCCATAAATAGAAAACAAAATATTTCATTAAACATATTCCATTAATTTTTTCAAATAAAATATTTTGATGATTCTTTAATCAATTAATAAAATAGTATTTATTATAGAAAATCAATATTGTCATGTTTTAGAACAATTCATTACATTGACTTTAATAATATCAATAAAACACAATGAATTTGAAATCAATTTCTAATTATATACCAAAAATGACGTGTTCATCTATAAAATTTTATTATCACATTATTTATTCCAAATTATATCAAATTTAGTAATTTAAATATAATTTATTTAATTTTTCCTTAAATTAAATAATTAATGCATTTTCATTGTTTCAGTATTTAAGGCAAATATAGTTTTACAACAAATTAAAAATAAATTATCATAATGAAGATAATTATTTTTTATTTAAAAATAATATGTACAGTCAAAAATATCTTATTAATAACCTCATATTAAATATAGTATATTTTTTTAAGACAAGAGTGTGACATGTTTGACTTTTCTTGAAATAAAATACTATAAAGATCCTAATCTTGATAAAATGGCCATAAAATTTCATATAAACGAATATTGGATGATTATGGATAAAATTAACTCAAAATTTAATATTATATAATTTTTTTTAGTCATTTTATTGTCCATTTAATTTTTTTTATCATTAATTACCCGATTTACCCTTCTGTGTGGTAATAAAAATTATAAATGTTACTATTCATATTGAAAAAAAATAAAAGGGTACAATTTAATAAAATTGGAACACTTGAATAAATATATTGAATCCTTTTTTAAAATTCAAATCACTGTGCTAAATAATTTAAATTAAATTTAATACAGTAAAACACAATGAAAAATATTTTTCAGAAATATTCCCTTTTTAAGTATAAAAATGTTTTTCAACCAAAATAAACCCTAAAAATTATTCAAATGAACATATTTTTATATTTAAAAAAAAGTAACTAATTTTACTTGAAAAAAAATTTAAAATAAAATGTATATATTCAATTAGTTGAAAAAATATGGTTTTGAAAATATATATATATCTCTTTTCCACTATTCACTGGACGATAAATATTTTAAGAAAAATAAGAAAATTCACTGTAAAATAATGTTGATATGATGAATTAAAAATTGATAATATTTTTTAGCAAATAAAATTTATATTCATTCCTTAATTTATTTATAATAATTCCTCAATAAAGAACACTTTTGAATAAAATTATTTTTCTGAAGCAAAAAACAACTTATTTAAAATTGAGAACTTATTTCATAAGAATTAATAAATACATTTTTATTAGGTATTTATTTTTGAATATTCTATCCACAATATAGTTATTTTAAATTAGCGAGGTTCCATAATCCATAATTAAATTTAATTTTTTAAAAAATAAACACTCTTTAATGTCTTGGTTTTTTACAGGAAATATCCCTCACATGCAATATGTACTTGCACACACCATTCATTGTGGTGAGTCTCATAAATGATAACATCATTATTAATGTTATCTATAATACATTATCCAACATAAAAATTATTCATCTATATATTTTAATATGTCACGAAGATTATTATGATTGTTGGTTGAACTGTGAATGATTACATATAAATAATCTTTTACGAACATTATAATGACATGATTTAACTACTAAAAATATTTATATAATGTTATATCATTTAGTATTATATTATTATTAACTACAGGAGTTTCACATTTTTGAATAGAATAATTAATATATATCCATCCGAAATGATGAATAATTCTCTCCTTCCCAATTTTATAATATTCATTGTTTGATTCTAGAATGACACATTCAATATTAGAAAAACCAAATGTTATAATTTAAAATTAAAAACACTCTAATTAGTCCAAATAACGTAGTTTATTTAGTGTGTTATGTTTTCTTTAGTCAATAAATATTCTATTCTTATGGGAGAATTTTTAAATTTATTATATTTATGAAATTAATTAAAAAATCTCATATAATACTTCAATTCATAGATTCATGAATTCATATTTGATAATTAAACAAACCCTATGAAATAACATTAAATTATTATATTCATAATACCTATGATAATGTTGTGATAATTAAATTAAATATGTCATCTAATTAAAATATAATAAACATTACTATGAGATAAAATTTATTACATTTTGCATATAAATTATTTAATGTGGTTCAATAAATATTAATTTTATTTAATTTTGTATGTTGTGTGGAAACCTAATATTTAATAAAATATTAAAAACTCAAAACTAATTCATCATTTTAGGGAATTTAAATTAAATATATATAAATATATTTAATTAAAAAAATTTAATAATTTCATCTATTATTTAATGTGATTTTATTGAATATGTAAATTTAATTTAACTAGGAATTTTTTGGAAGGCCCAAATTTTAATAAAATTTAAAAAATATCCAAAGTAAATTAATATTAGTTTACTGAATTAAATAAGTGTAATAAAAATATTTAATAATATATGATGAAGAAACTAATTTGGTAGTGGTAGAAAAAAATACATCATCTCTAAAACAAAAAATATTAAAGGGCTTAATTAAGACTAAGTGTAGGAATTATTATTACAAGGGAGAGGTATATGATAATTCTATTTCCATATTTATGAAATTTTAACAAAAATATAATTATATAATCCTGTAAATTTATTAAATACAAATGGAAAAATTATTTGCCTCCATCCACAGAAAAAATAAAGGAAATCTAGGAATCAAAACATTAATGTCTTATACACACTACACAATGGTTGTAGGTGGTGTATGTTCTATTGTATCCACCATTTAAAGTGGATTAATATTTATAGTAGGTTCATCTATCCTGAACTCACCCCAATTTACTATTTCAACAATGATTATTAATGAATTGGTGGATGATTATCATCCAATAATCAATAATGTTTATGAACATAATTTAATACATTAAATCCTTAGACAATAATTTATTATATTTAACACAATGTTCTATATTAAATTTATGTAATATAATTTATTGGCCCATAATTTCTTATATTCTCAATTTTTTGATGAACCATTAATTTTAAAGCTTATATAAATTGAAAATTCATCAATTTTAAACATTGGATAATATTGTTTTCCATTCATCTATTTTTTACAAGAATGTCATGTTTCAATTTTTTTAAATATTATTTAAAAAATGTGTCTGCATTTTAACAATTTATTTAGAATTAGAGACACCTCCTAAAAGGTTTCTCCCAGGTAAAGAGATAAATACAATGGACATTTCATGGAACAACATTGGGAGAGGATTACAAAAATAACAACTCAATAATAGAATAAGGAAAATGGGTAAACGTGATGCTGCAATTTAAATTGGTATTTCAGGGCGGTAATAGATTCATAAATATAGTATAATGTCAAGGGGGATTGTAGGGTGGTATAGAAGCCATGATTTATAATGGCGGTAGAAACATAATCAAAATGGAGAAATACAAGGGGCTTCAATGGTTCTTGTACTGTAGGTTAGTGATAGTGGGTGTTGGAGTGATGGTAGGTGTCTCGTTGGAATCATATGTTACAAGAAGGAAGTGGTTATGGATGTGGAAGGATACAAAGAAAGGTAGGAAAATTTCTTTACACAATTTTTTATTCCCTTACAATACTCATTTTTCTCCCCTTTAATCAAATAATCATGGGTTTTGTCTAAAATGTTAACAAATTGGATTACCAAAATACCCTCAACACAGATATTCTAATACACACAAAACATTTATATATAGTTGTATTACCCTATGCATTGGATGTGGTAGATTATAAAAATAAATACCTCTATTTATAATAAATATATAAAAATACTATATAAAAACAATTTGAATAATTCATATTAATTAACTAAAATAAAGCTTCATGAATTGATTTTGTGTTAAATGTTATGGGTTTTCCAAATTAGTGTTAAAAAACATATAAAAATCCTTCATATATCTATCTATTTATTCATTCTTTTAAATATTTGTTTTCATCACATTCTTCCCTAAATTCAACTATTATATATTCTCATCTATTCCTGATGTAAAATTTTTTAAATCAGTGATGAATTTATCCCATTAAAGAATATATTCATCAACCAAATCATATTATAATTCTCAATTAAACTAATATATTAAGAAAGTAATTTAAGAAAATCAATACTATATAGAATAAGAAAAATAATGTAAGAAAACAATAAAGAGTTCATATACATGAATTTAAATTAATTTAGTTATCTAATTTTATAATATTTTTAGATAGTTTGATGAGATGATAAAAAGTCAATTCTAGATATGGTACATAAATGAATAACAAAACTAAATTAAAGATACGGTACGTTATGGTACGTTATGGTATGCCAAAACAAAAGTAATGAGGATGTATATTATAGATTATTATGGTAAACCCTATTAATTTAAATGTATTTTTATATAATATAAGACAACAACACATTGTAAAATACAATTATTTTACAAATTTCAAATTATTTAGTTAATTTTATGCGAAATTTTTTTGAAAATAATTTTGAATTGATAAAAATTAACATTTTCAAAAATATACATTATATAAGATTGATAATATTAAATCGGTTATACAAATTGTAAATCAATCCAATTATATACCCTTAATACATCATATCTTATAACATTAAATAAAAAACATAATCAATGAAGTTGTCTTTATTAAAGAAAACAAATATTTTTTTCACTTTTATAAAAAAACGATAATTAAGGTACTCATTTATACACTTCCAATTATTGGTTAATTATTTATTTCTGAAACTAACATAATCTAATAATTAGATAAATTTTTAAATAAACATCACCTTTTACAGATTTTTCATTTAAACTCTTCATTTTTTTGATTTCACATTTACTAATTATGTATATTTTTAAATTTATTCAGGTAGAATATTGTTTAAAATGATTAGAAATAAAACGATAATCGAAAAGGAAATCATGTTACATTAGAAAGCTGATATAATTTTAGTTTTTATTTTAAGAAATTATAGAAACTAAAAATCATGTTACTCTAAATAACAATCAGTCAATCTGTATATAGTTTATACAATTTATATAAGTTTTATTTAATGTATGAAATCCATTTATTTATTAAATTTTATATATTAAATTCAAAAAAATGTATCTAATCTATAACATGAATATATTTTCGTGATAAAAAAATATGTACTCATTTTATTTGATAGACAACGTACATCGTATAACAATGATTAATAATGAAAGAAAAATCATTAATTGTATAAGCTGACTGAACTGTGAACCTGATTGGAATTTTTTAAACTATATTCATAATATGAATTATTTCTTGTGAAAAATGAATAATAATATACAATTAATTAAATTTTTATAATATAATGTTAAACAATATGGTGGATAACATATTATGTACTATTGGGTGAACTGACAATAGTGATTGATTGTTGAAATTAGTTATCTATAAAACATCATCAAAAGAAACATAATTTAAGGAAATAATTGGGGTTAAAAAAAAGATATAATGATTTATTAAATAATTTTTGAACATTTTATTGGTTTAATAAAATATAAATTGAATTATACTACAATTAATACTATAGACGGGTATTGAGTTATTTCTTTATATTGATGTGTGGGATTGTAGAAAACTATGAATTGATGGGAACTGCCTGAAATAAAGATATGTTTGAAGATAGTAAACCTATATCATTTCTAAAATAATGATTCATTGGATGTTGTTGCCTCCTTAAAAGATAAATTTTTTACTTCCAATAACAAAAAAATATGTTTTGAATTTATCATTCAGAAAAAAATGCACAACCAAAAAACTATATCAATTATGGACAAATCTAGGACCATTAAAATAAATTGTTTTCTAACATTTATTTGTTCAAAGTATTATTGGATTTATTTGACCTAGGTAAAAAATATTCAAAATAAAAATATAAAAATTTAAAAATTTTATAGCTGAGGAAACAAGTTTTTTAATTTACTAGGACATTCGTTGTTCTAAAGTGGAACTTTAGTGGATTATGTTTCATCCATAACACCGGAATTGTTAATTTTATAAAGAAGAAAAATAATGAAAATATTCTTCTATTAAAAATTACAAGAAAAAAATAAACCACATTGATCATAACATGTGTATTTAATGAAAGTATATACTTACATTGAGATGTCTAGTGGGAAGTTGGAGGTAATAGGTTCAGAAGAAAATATTTATATGCATTTTAATGAGATGAGATATACACTACTAAAGAATAGTTTTTATTTATTTTTAACATTCATCAATACTAGAAAACAAATAAATAGTGTGTTTTATTATCATTTAATAAAGACACTAATAATCGTAACATTTATTAATGATAAAAAAAATTGAATATAAAAGAACACCTTTATCAGCACTTTTTTAGTAGTACTAAAAGTGTTTTTTATTAAACAATAATATATAATAATAAATCATTATATACTATATAAATATATTCATACAAATATAGATATAATATATAAAACTAAATAAGATTTGTTTAATACTGAATATGTATTTACAGCAATATATAAAATATTATGTGAAATATGGTTTATAAAATAATTGGATATTAATATTAATTAAAAGTAGAAAATTATTCATAATGAACCTACAAGAACCTCACATCAATATAGTGTGAAAAATGAAATATAATCCATAAAATAATCACATTACACATACACACACAAGTGGATGGTGCGTTGCACTATCCACCATAGGATTAGTCCCGTTTACATTAACATTTTTGTATAGTGATAAATATACTCTCGTTAATAAATGATACCCCACTCGACTGACTATTCAATGTTGGATTTCTAAAATCCCCCCGTTCCACCCACCCTAAAAAGTGTAAATAAAAAATAGTTATACATTTTAAAAACCATTAAAACTCAACAACCACAACTAATTTCAAATATTTTTAATAGATTTTTGAAAATAAAGTGTAGGACTCTTTTAGAAATATCTGGTATAAATAATGGTATCTCTCCATTTAAACCATTAAATAATAAACACAAATAAAATCATAATATATAAATGTGTAGTTATTAACTTGAACATGAAACTGATGTTATTTTGAAGATGCAACCTAGAAAAGTCCATTCAAATTCCTCAATTATTTAATTACTCATAGAAAACATTATGACCATGTGTCAAATATCCTTTAATGAATGTTTAATAAATATTTTATTAATCCATTTGGAATATAACCACTCTTATATTTACATAGGTGAACACAAAATTTTTCCCATGACTTATCAATTGTTTGATATCCATTGTTGATAAAGAGTTTGATACTCACACTCTTTTTTATCATAGGAACCAAATTCCATTTTCCTATGACTCAATATATATATTTGGTATTTTCATCACAAAAAAGTTTTAATTACCAACAAGAAAAATTATACATGTTAATTTATCACATGGTATGTTGAGGTCCCATAATTGGTGATTATTTAACATGGAATATAAACCCATCTCAAAAGATGTTTTTTATACCAACTACCATAAAAGTCTATTTGTAAGTGGATCCGCAATATTTTTAATTGATCTAAAAGAGTCCATGATTATGATACTATATTGTATATCTCACATAGTAATATCTAAAACAAATGTGTCACTACTTTTTTATTAAAATATTGTTATATTTTCATTCTAATATAGCTTTATTATCAAAATAGGAACCAGAGACATTGGAATGGGCTACAATTATAGATTTAATAAAATCTCCCAATGTTATATCAAATATATAAATGTTTATTTTAATCAATCAAACACTAAATCTATATTTATGTTCATTATAAATGATTTTTTGGATACTCAAGTTATCTATCCTTCTCCTTCTGTAAAAACTAAAAAACTTATAAATGACTTATCCACTAGATTAATAATCAAGATCTCATTGGAAAAACCTACCAATTCCCTTGTTTTTCCACTATAAAATATATGTAAATCCATATAACCCTTAGGATATCTAGGTACTCTTCTAACTCAATCCTATTATAAATTACATGGATTAATTATATTCCTTCCAAACATTACAACATCATATTCACTATCTCATCTTTTAACAGTCACTATGTTACATCCCGCAACCTATCACTCTCACAAGTGGCCAGAAAGGGTTGGTCTTGAGTCCTTAGGCATTAATCCATATACACCAGTGGATTGTGACTAGATGGGTGGAAATGTATTTTAAGGTTTGGATATTATACCCCCATGTAATAAGTATCAAATAAGTATAATGAAATCATAATAAACATAATATACCCAATGTATATATATATAGATAAAGAAAACAATAAAAGACAACTAAATTATCCAATAAATAATTATGGAATAATGTAATGACATGATGGAATGTATCTAAATGTCATGCAAGAACCATACAAGTAAAGGACTTTCAAAATCAAATGAAATATTCAATGTCCCGTGTCCTCAATCCCACATCGGTCCCACCTCCAAACTCTATCTAATACGCAAATAAACAAATAAATAGTAAGTTTATGTTCCCTTTTTCAAACCGGTATACACAAAATCATCTTGGGTACCAAATGACCCACAAAATAGTATTTGAGTATAACACATTAGGTCAACATATCCATGTCAAAACGGAACATGAATGAGAATAATTTAATGAAATAAAGTGATAAACATGTGTATTAATTAATTCAACAATTAATAAAATACAACAACAATCTTCTTCATCTCCATGGAAGAATAATTCTAATCATGAATTATGACCATTCCAACCACAACCATAAAACAAAGGTAAAATAACCTTTTTCATCTAAATGTCATATTATCTCATAGCATGTCTTACAACCATGCCAACCACAACCATATAACCATGGAAAAATAACTTTATTTAGTTCCAAGCCAGAATATCTCTTAGCATGACTTACAAACAATTCAAACACAACCATATAACCATTCTATTGTCCCAATAAACAATCTAGGTCAAAACCGTATATGTATTAATGCATTCCATGTCAAATACGTATAAGAATTAAATCATGGGATTGGGGATATCCCACTATCTATAAACATTACAGTATAATACTAGGTCGTGCCACCTCAATATAATCATTAAAACATATAAGTATGAATGTGACAGGGTTGAGGCCAATATATAAGCAATACCTCAAGGAACATAATCCATGTCATATTTCATGGATATCAGATTATCACATAAAAATTATCATCAGTTATTTATGAGAATTACCATTATTTATTCGTATTACACTTTCAATTTAATACAAAAATTATTAACAATTATTTCAATAACCAATAAGCCATAATTTAGGGACTCTATATCAAAAAATCATTCTAAGTCACATGTAATTCTAAAAATTCTATTATATCCACTTTCCAATTTAATTATAATCATGGTTCGCCCATCACAAGGGTAGCCATAATATAGTTAAAAATCCATTTAAAACAAGAGTACTTTAAGGAGAAATATCATTCATTTATTTAATAGGTTTGGACATAAAATATGTCAGTTCATTCACAATTTTTAATAACAAAGGAATTATCAAACCATGGGGTTAGGATTTAGACACATGCCTTTAAATGAAGATCTAACAACATTTATAACCACTAATTCCCATGAGGAAGAAGGTGTGGATGTTTTATAATTGGATCCTAGAACAAAATTGATCAAGACAAAAACCAAAAATAATAAAAAGGAAAATTTAATTCAATAAAATTGTTGGAGAGTAAGGATGAGAATGAATAAACCAAAACAAAATGACATACCAATGATGAATCATACATATTGTAAATCTATATGGGAATCTAGAATCCCAAAATTACATATAGAATACTCTAGGATCGAGGGGATATAATCGATAGGGGATTAGAATAGAAAGTCTACTAAACATCAGGTATAAAATAATAGGTCAGGCATTTACATAGCATGTAATGTTGTCACACATCGTCTAAATGTTTCTAATAGAAATTTCTTAAAACCCCATAACCTCAGATTTAATTTATGAAAACCCAAAAACAATTACATGATGTATAATCCCTTTACATTCCATGTAAATGTTTTATAGATTATTTTTCCAAATATTTTCCATTTAAACAAACTGAACCTCTTTTAAAGCATTTTAACTCACTGAGAACCTATAAAACTCTTAACCTATTAATACTAGGACTCCATTAATTCAAAAAAACATGAATCACCAAACATTATATCATTTATTCCAAAAAAGTATCTTTGTATCCATAGAAGACTCATACCCTAAGGCTCAAAAAAAACTCTGAGAGAAATGTATTTAGAAAAATGCAGGATCATAAAATATTTCAAGCATATAATAACTTATCCCCAAGATGATCCAAGTGTCACTATAACATCTTGGTGAAAAAAATTTCATGTTGTGTCAACATATCAGACTCCCTATCTCTGGTATCCTTCTAAAGTTTCCCACGTTTCCACTAAACCCGAAACAATAGTATTGTCTATACTTGATGATATTTCTCACTATGATCAGTAACTCATATCATATTCTTCCTATTGTATAAAACAACACAAGGATCGATGGATGCTGCCTCTATCATGTCATAAGGATCTATAAGATATCATCATATTTTGGCACATGTAACACATTATTCATGGAGTTGTATCACTGTGTATGTCATGTATGTTACACCACTGCACAGACCAAAGCAACTATTTCAAATGCATCATCAAAATAAGCATTGGATTTCTGTATTTCCTGACATGGAATTTCCCCAACCAAGGTGAAGCCCAATGTATTACATGATGACCAAACATGAATTCTAGAGGACATCTATGATGTTCAGCATATGATTTCTTCTTTCTCTATACAGTCACCAACCATTGTTTAATAAATTGGACCTACTAAGATGTATCCTGTAAGAGAATAATCCCAACAAGTGCTAACTCATCAGCCTCAACCAAAAATTATGAGTACAGAATACCCTTCCATGAAATGCCTCACAATGTTCCATTTTGATCAATTCTTGGAAACAATTATTTTATGAAAATATCATGAGTTCCATAAGATTCTCCCATCAATATCCATAATATAAAATGTAAGCTTGGAACATTTCCTCTAGAACCTAAATATTCATCTTAGGTTGACCATCAATTTGTGAATTATTGGTTGTTATTAAAATAACTCATGGCCCTAGGTATCTCTTAATACCCTACTATAAATTTGATGTAAATCAAGGATCTCTATTTGAAATTATACTCATTGGATGACAATGCAACTTAAACACCTCGCGCATTTAAATATTTCCAATATCATCAACTATATTGGTTTTTCCTAATATGTAAGAAGTGGGATACCATAGTTATTTAATCCAAAACATCCCATAAAACATATTTCCTAAAGGTGCCCCTTGATAATCCTATAAAAAAATTATTTCATTTTATCCCATTTCCAATATAAGTTTGGTAAATTCCATATGACTAGCAAGCCTCTGATTCTCATATTTCACAAACCGGAATTTGAATCATCTAGACTGTAATATCTACACGAAATTATTCTTTCTTGACCACCAGTACTACCTATGGTGGTAAAGATACATATTTGATAAAACAAGATGTTCCTTCCATCGAAAATTGTGAAACACCCTCATTAACTTATCACTCAATACCATGATTAACCATACTCGGCCGATGAAAATAAGAGAATAAACTATACCATGAAACCATCCCATTGGTGTCTCCCCACCATATAGTTTGTCTCATAGAACTAATCCATATGAACCAGACAATTGAACAATCTTAATCTAGTCTAAAATCTTGGGTATAATAGATGTGGAAGTCAAATCAACCTTCCCCTAAGATTTCTAAATATCGAGATAAATTTCTCCAAATAGGGTCATTATCCACCACTCATCATATGACTCTCATACAGCCTCTGTCTATGTCTTCTAGCTCAAATCATTAATAATTATGTTTCCCATTCATGATGTATAAGACAATTCATTGATGAAATACTACAAATACTCAACCCTCCATCTCTGCTGAAGGTTCAAGTCCCACTGAGAAAAAGATATACGAGAGGATCTTGGGATCCATGTTTACAAAAAACCTCTCGCTCATGGGATAGTGTGTAGAGACTCGAAGCTTAACATAAAAGGACATTACATTACTTTTACGGAATACTTAGTACATAACAGAAACACACACACACAAGGACCGTTATATTTTAGTGTCTTTGGAAACATGGAACGTAATCTTCTAATCGTGGTGAAAGATCTTAAACATCTCCCATAAAGATCTTCCCCTTTTTTCTTACCTAAAACCATTCTTTATATCTTTGGGAAAAGAAAACATAAAAAGGGTGAGCTCAAATGCTCAGTAAGGGTAAGCATGGATAAAATATAACATACCATATACATTTGAACATAAAAACATGAACATAATGTTTAAACATCAAAAGCTTGAGTAATGACATAAAACATGGAAGTACGTATGGCATAGATCATAAATAAACATTAAGAATGATAAAATATCATGGGAATAAAACATGTATTTATGGAAACCATTAAGCACATGATATGATTTCCATATTAGCCAAGGAAATGCTTCCAATACCATCTTATTGGACAAAGTCCCTTTCTGAATCGACTTCACTACTCGTTCCAGTCCTGTATTACTGAACTGGTTTAACTTTTCATTCCAACCATGTCTATCTCATGAGATATAAATCTTTACCCATTGCATTGGAGGGAGATATAGGTCCCACCCATCTCATAATGAAATCATTCTTACTTGTGCCACAAAAAAATGATAAATCATTCATCATAACCCAACGAATAAAATGGGTTTCATAAACATCATCCCATCATCACATAATCCATATAAAATAAATGGATATAATTTCATAATAAGAAAAGTGAAACCATGTAAATCATTGAGACTTTATACTTTAAACATACACATCTGAAATAATTTCATCTTAGATGGAAAATGGTTTTCATAAAACACTTGAAATGAATTCTTGAGGAAAATATCCTTTCTTATTCAAAATCATTTTCTTTTCACAAAATGCCATGAAATTTTAAAAGAAAAAGGTTTTATTTAAAATATTCATGAAATCTTGTAGAGGAAGCATCATGAAAATGAGGACTTATGAAACCGTAAAAATCCATTCATGCCGTATAAGTTAAAAATAACATTCTCCTCGTACTTTTTTCGAAAAAGTCAAAAAGTACCTTATATGGTAAGAAAAATAATCATTCCTTCCATACGATGTGGTAAAAAATGGTAAGAATGAATTTAAACATACATGGAATAAAAGTAAACATTTTATGAAATTTTTTTTGAGAACATAATGACATGTATAATAAACACAACACTAGAAAATACTTACAAATAAACAATCTCAGATAAGAATGAGATTGGAAAAATTATCCCTTACCTTATGTCTGATATGCTTCGTACGTATCCAAAACTCATGTATAATGATTTAAATAATGTCATTGACTTTTTAAAAAATCATATTCATTATTATTATATCATATATGGTTCACTTATGACTTTATATTACCCGTTCTTTTGTAAATTCAATGATAAAGAGTGTTTTGGGTAAAATCGTTTCATTTGTCGTCCGGGTTTTGACTTGTAATTATTAATATGATTACATAGATCATGATTACATAATTCCAGAATATAAAACATGATTTATATATAATATATATTAATAATATACTTATATATAACATATCTATAAATGGAAAGAAATACACCATTCATGGAGACGGTAGGTCGTACGTACGCATGAACGTTGTTTTCATTTCCTTATTGAATTGAACGGAATTAAGTAGATGAAATAAATAAATATATAAATAAATCCAGTATCATTATAATTTCATATATTTAATGATTACTTATTATATATACTTTATAATCATTCATGAATGGTTAACGTGGAGAATGAATCTCATCGCGTCGTGGAGACGGTAGTCCGTACGTACGCACGAGCGATGATATCATTCTCATGATCGTGGAATTTTATTGGAGTGTATGTATACTATTTCATAATAAATATCACTTTAAAATAATCATATATAGTTATTATGTACACCATTATACCCATCCAAGTAAGTTGGTGGTGGAAAATAGATTACACCACGGCGTGGAGACGATATTCTGTACGTATGCACGCGCGGTGATTTCGTTTTCCGTAGGATGGATAGATGGTGAAATAGGTTTGTTTCATACTTATAATAAAATATCAGTATATTATTGATACTGATGTTATTACATCATAATGAAACAACCTAAGAAGAAGAAGTGGAAGAAGAAATAAAGTTGAAAGAATCGGTAACGAACATTACCTCTTCTTTGAAGCGCCTCTTTGCGTCCTCCTCTTAGGGAACTAAAATAGGTCTTTGAAGAAGACCAAGACCTCTAGGATGATTCTAGGGAAGTGGAGAAGAGAATTTTTCAGGGGTTGGCCAAGCTTGAAGGCTCAAAGTGGTGTGAGGAAGAGGGGGAGGAGGTGCCCTTTTATAAGGGAGGAGAGCGGCTCCTTTGGAAAAAATACAAATATTACCTTATTATAAAGCCAAATTCGGTTTTAAATAGCTCCAAATTGATTTATTTAGAAGATAAGGTGGGGGTGGGTCTAAATCCTCTCATCCAATAGAATTTAAAAAAATTTAGTTTCCTATTTTAACCTTATCATTTAGATTAAGTTAAATAATTTTACTTTTACCGTGTCTTCTTGTGTTCTTATACATTAAGGTTAATAAACTTACTATAAGCAGCCAAACGAATCTAAAGTTGTATATTATTAATATATATAACCTTATCTAAGTCATTTGGCCGAACCATATATTTTTATGAATAAAATAACAATTAATAATATAATATATGTTTTAAAAACTATTTTATGTCAATTTTGACACTATTTAGTAATTAATTTTTTTGAAACTCATAACAGAATGATTAGTTCGAAAAAAGTTAATTAAATCAATACTAACATGTCATATTAACCTATGAAATTAGTTTAATTCATAAAAAGTCTCATATTACATTTATTTGTGTATTTATAACATCAATTATGTCAATATTTCATTAATAAGATAATTGTTGCATCATCTTTGTGTCATGAAATAAATTAACTTATATAAAGTCTAAAATTTACAAATAAAATACCATTATATAGGAAATATTTTTATCTTTCTAATGAATATTTATAGTCGAATTTATCTTATGTATAACCCTATATTAAAAATGATATACTTATTAAACTTTGATTTTAACTATTTTAACCCTTCTTTAAATAAATTAATAATAAATGTCCTAATCTAATTCAAGTGGGCCTAAATGGTCATATTTTATTCCTAAGGTTGTTTTTGGTCGAATTACACTTATACAATAGAATTAGGACATGTGTTAGGTAATAATAATATCATTTTTACCCTTAATTACCCTATTTACTTTTAACCGTGGTAAAAAAAGTAAAAAGTTACTATTCAACAAAAATTATTTTCATCTCATTGAACCACATTTTACTTCTTGACATTAACCGTGTCTCTCATATTTTTGAAATTCCACTCACAGAAGCGATAAAATTATGTTTTATGAAAATTTCATTTTTTTTAACTTCCACTTAGTGGTTTCACTATTCATCAAAAAATGAAAGTTTCCAGAAAAATACCAAAAATTAGGCCTAAGCTATATCTGATATTATGAACTCAAAAATGATGTCTATTTTACCAAATTCAAAACATATCAGTTGCATTAATTAATTTAAAAATTAATTCTCTTCGTCAAAACAAATAGCGTGTTCTTAAGAGATAATAACTATCAAAAGATTGACACTTGTTTATGTGTGATTTAAATGTGAAAATTACATCCAATGACCAACATTTTATTAAATTGTAAAAATATATTCTAAATATACTTTAAAACCACTCAAATTAAAAATTTATCACTATTAATTATTTCGATTAAAAATGTTGTTTTTAATTAAAATTTAGTAATTTTCACTATTCATCAGAAAATGAATGTTATCCGAAAAGTACCAAAATTTCTCCCTAAGCTAATTTCGATATTCTGAATCCAACAATGAAGTCCATTTTGAAAAATAAAATTTAAAAAATTTCAAAAAGTTCTTATTTCTATTCATAATGGTTAGTTTTAATAATATTTTAATAGCATATCGTTGTTTAGTGAAACTTTGTATTGCGTACTACACACGCTATCTAGGAAGTTCATGATTGCGTGCAATGAAAGGAAAGTGAAGGATGTGTGTTGTGCAAGCTTCTTTTGGTGTAGCGTACAACACAAGACATTAAGGAAATTAAAAAGAATATTTTTCATAAAATCTCATGGTGTTACATCTACCCCCATTAAAATTAATTTCGCCCTTGAAATTCGTTGGGGTTATAAATGGTTTACTACTCAAAATTTTGTTTAATAGAAACTCACATCGTAAAAAGGAATACCAAACCCAATATTTAAAACCAAAAGTATGAAACGTAATGGTTACCCAAATAAACTAATCACTGAGTTTCCACATAGGTGAAAATATGGATATGGAAGAGAAATCTAACCATCATGTTCTGATAGAGAGTGGTAGAGAACATGGCTTTGGAAAAGCCATCAATCAAAAAGCCATAAATTTATGACGATCTAAGGTACCATATGATTCATCAGATATAAGAGCAATAGGAAAACATTTTTGGTTTTCAAGATCATTTCCCTAAAGTTGAAGAATTTGAATTAGAATAAATACTTTACTTATTTTGGTACAATCTCACTATTGTTCTTGCTTTGAACAATTTCCACTTCATCTATTAAAGAAATGAAGTTGAATGTGTTATTCGTGAAGTGTTAATAGATCATGTGATAGAATGTTGGGTCATTCCATCTGTTTCAAGAAAAAGGTTAGCAAAAGTTATCAAATATACATAAGTCCATCTATGGTGAGGTTAATCGTATACGATTCCAAAAATGAACTTATAATACATATATCATATCACGTAATAAAATAAAACTAGTTTCTACTAACCAGGGACTTCATATAGGCCAGTGGTAGGCGATAAAGGCCAGTCGCACTTTGGTTGTGGGTTCGATTCCCACAGCCTTGTCCGGCGCGATGGGTTGTCGCCCATCCTGCAGGTTGTCCTTTTTCTACAACTATATTACTATAACATCCCATCAATAATATCGAAAAAAGTTCTATCCTTAAACAATACTAACTTTTGTTCAACATAATCCATTCCAATCTTTAGGCTTATCTAAAATACTTCGGTCCAAGCTCATAGTATAAAGAAAATGATTACTTGAAATGTCACATAACAATCACGTGAATGCCATCATTTATCCCCCATATATCATAAGATATATCTTGTTGGTAAAATTACAAACATGTGAATACCTTAATAAAGTATTCTCTTGAAGAATGAATCCCCATTGAACCTTAGTGAAAACATGAATGCAGTTAAAAGTTAACACTTTCCACATACAAAAAATCCACAAAATTCTTTATACTCAAACCATGATATCACTTAGTCCTTATATCAATCATGAGCTCATGGATACAATGAAACATCTCATTATCTTCTTATCCATTCATTATGTGCAAATCATCTGCTTACCAAAATTTCTCAATCACTTTCCATGGTTACCGGTACCATAAAATTATTAAAAACCACAATAGGCCAATACATAAATATTCCAATATTCCACTGGAATCCCATTACATAAACACTTAATCATTCCACCACATCGTTGTCATATTCAACATCGCCAATAGTGATCGCATGTGACTTCCCTTTGTCATTTTCCTTAAGTGGTTGCTCATGTCGATCATCATTAACCCTTGGATTAGGGCATTGATTAGAATAATGCCCCATTTCATTGCACTTGAAGCATTGAAGTGTTGTTGGTGTGTTCTCTGCAGTATTTTCATTATTCACACCATTAGCAACCCTTTTTCCATTACTTCGATACTCAGCTGCTCGATGACCTTCTTGTCCACAGATAAAACATTTTCTAGTCCCTTTAAGACAATCTCCACCATGGTTCTTTCCACACTTTGAGCATAACGAAACATTCATCTTCTTTTCACCATTATTCTGAGATTTCTCCTTGAACTCCATCTTTCGTTTCTTCTCAAAACCATGAGATGGATATGTAACACCAACATCCATTTCTACCTTGATAGCACAACACACAATTTCTTCATAGCTACTGAAGTCTTTTATAGTTAATTCCCTTCGAAGATTTGGTTTTAAGCCACTAAAGAATCGATCAATTTTACATTCAGGTTGGAAGATAAAGCCAGATTCATACCTTGCATGCCTTGTAAAATTCACTTCGTATATACCAACAGATTCATCATCCTTTTGATTTAGTTCAAGAAACTCCTTCTCCATCTTTGTTCAAAGAATAGGAGGGAAGTACTTATTGAAAAACAAGTTCTTGAACTCGTCCCATTCCATGGACTCAATTTCATATCTTGGCTTCGTATTCTTGATATGATTCCACCATTTATCAGCTTCACCTTCCAAAAGATATACTACTAAGATGAATTTATCATGTTCGGAACATTGAAGAACTGAAAATATATTTTCAGTGGTACTGATCCATTGTTCAGCAACAAGTGGATCAGAAGACCCACTGAAAGAAGGTGGACGTTGCCTCATGAAGGACTCGATAGAATATTGTTCCCTTCTCTGCTCATTTGGAAGTCTAGAATGATTCATATCTTGTGTAAGTATAGCAATAAGATTTTTCACTCCATCTCCCATAAAATTTGTTTGTTCAGGAGGACAATCATTGCATTGCCCATTACATTGATCAACATGGTTCCTTCGGGTTCCAGCAATCGTCTAAAACCCAAAAAATAGTGTAAGAGGCAAAAATTATGCTAGGGAAAACAACATAATAAAGGGGGAGTACCTTCAATATCTAACATCTTAGGTTAAATTCTAATATCGTTACCATAGTTCTAGGACTATATCCTATAAGTATACTTATCCTTAGGGACATCCCTAGACATACCTTAGAAATATATATAGGGATCTCACTAATATTTTCACATCCTAGTTTCCAAATGTTGACTAAACCTCCCTCTGATACCAACTGTAGAGACCCGAAGCATAACGTACATGGACATTACATTACTTTTGCGAAATACGTAGTACATAACAAAAACACACACACACTAGGACCGTAATAGTTTAGTGTCTTTAGAAACTTGGAATGTAATCTTCTAATCGTGGTGAAAGATCTTCAACATCTCCCATAAAGATCACCCCCTTTTTTTCTTACCTAAAACCTTTATTTATATCCTGGGGAAAAGAAAAAATAAAAAGGGTGAGCTCAAATGCTCAGTAAGGGTAAGAATGGATGAAATAAAACATACCATATACATTTGAACTTAAAAACATGAACATAATGTTTAAACATCAAAAGCTTGAGCAATAATATAAAACATGGAAGTACGTATGGCATAAATCATAACGAAACATTAAGAATGATAAAATATCATGGGAGTAAAACATGTAATTGTGGAAACCATTAAGAACATGATATGATTTCCATATTAGCCAAGGCATTGCTTCCAAGACCATCTTAGTGGACAAAGTCCCTTTCTGAATAGAGTTCACTCCTCGTTCGAGTCCGGTATTACTGAACCGGTTTAACATTCTGTTCCAGCCATGTCTATCTCATGAGATATAAATCTTTACCCAATGCATTGGAGGGAGATATAGGTACCACCAATCTCATAATTAAATCATTCTTACTTGTTCCAGAAAACAATCATAAATCATTCATCATAACCCAATGAATAAAATGGGTTTCATAAACATCATCACATCATCACATAATCCATATAAAATAAATGGATATAATTTCATAATAAGAACAGTGAAACCATGTATATCATTGAGACTTTATACTTGAAACATACGCATATGAAATAATGTCATCTTAGATGGAAAATGGTTTTGATAAAACACTTGAAATGAATTCTTGAGGAAAATATCCATTCTTCTTCAAAATCATTTTCTTTTCCCAAAATTCCATTCAATTTTAAAAGAAAAAGGTTTTATTGAAAATAATCATGAAATCTTGTAGAGGAAGCTTTATGAAAATGAAGCGTTATGAAACCGTAAAAATCCTTTCACGCCGTATAAGTTAAAAATAACATTCTCCTCGTACTTTTTTTGAAAAAGTCAAAAAGTAACTTATATGGTAAACAAAAGAATGATTCCTTCCATATGATGTGGTAAAAAAAGGGTAAGAATGACTGTAAACATACATGGAAGAAAATTAAACATTTTATGAATTTTTGTTTGAGAACATATGGATATCGATAATAAACACAACCCCAATAAATACTTACGAATAAACAATCTCGAATAAGAATGAGATTGGAATAATTATCCCTTACCTTAGGACCGATATGCTTCGTACGTATCCAAACCTCCTGTATAATGATTTAAATAATGTCATTGACTTATTACAGAATCATATTAATTGTTATTATATCATATATGGTTCACTTATGACTTTATATTACCCATTCATTTGTAAATTCCATGTTAAAGAGTGTTTTGGGTAAAATCGTTTCATTTGTCGTCTGTGTTTTGACTTGTAATTAATAATATGATTACTTAGATCATGATTACTTAATTCCAGAATATAAAACAAGATTTATATATAATATATATTCATAATATACATATATATAACAGATCAATAAATGGAATGAAATACACCGTTCATGGAGACGGTAGGTCGTACGTAGGAATGTACGCTGTTTTTGATTCCTTATTGAATTGAATGGAATTAAGTAGATGAAATAAATATATATATATATACATAAATCCAGTATCATTATTATGTCATATATTTCATGATTACTTATTATATATACTTTATAATCATTCATGAATGGTTAACGTGGAGAATGAGCTCATCGCATCGTGGAGACATTAGTCCGTACGTACGCACGAGCGATGATATCATTATCATGATAGTGGTATTGTATTGGAGTGTATGTATAATATTTCAGAATCAATATCACTTTATTATAATCATATATATTAATTATGTACAAAATTATACCCATCCAGGTAAGGTGGTGGTGGAAAATAGATTACACCACGGCGTGGAGACGGTATTCCGTACGTACGCACGCGCGGTGATTTCTTTTACCGTAGGATGGATAGATGGTGAAATAGGTTTGTTTAATACTAATAATAACATATCATTATATAATTGATACTGATGTTATTACTTCATAATTAAACAACCTAAGAAGAAGAAGTTGAAGAAGAATTAAAGTTGAAAGAATCGGTAACAGACATTACCTCTTCTTTGAAGTGCCTCTTTGAGTCCTCTTCTTAGGGAACTAAAATTGGTCTTTCAAGTAGACCAAGACCTCTAAGATGTTCCTAAGGAATTGTATAAGAGAATTTGGCAGGGGTTGGCCAGGATTGAAGGCTCAAAGTGGTGTGAGGAAGAGGGGGAGGAGGTGCCCTTTTATAAGAGAGGAGATGGGCTCCTTTGGAAAAACTAAAACTATTATTTTATTATAAAGCCAAATTCGGTTTTAAATAGCTCAAAATTTATTTATTTCTAAGATAAGGTGGGGATGGGTCGAAATAATCTCATCCAATATAATTTAGACAAGTTTATTTTCCTATTTTAACCTTATCATTTAGATTAAGTTAAATAATTTTACTTTTACCGTGTCTTCTTGTGTTCTTATACTATAAGGTTAATAAACATACTATAAGCAGCCAAACGAACCCCAAGTTGTTTATTATTAATATATATAACCTTATCTAAGTCATTTGGCCGAACCATATATTTTTAGGAATAAAATAACAATTAATAATATAACATTTGTTTTATAAACTATTTTATGTCAATTTTGACACTATTTAGTAATTGAGTTTTGTGAAAATCATAAAAGAATGATTAGTTCAAAAAAGGATAATTCAATCAATAATAACATTTCATATTAACCTAAAAAATTAGTGTAATTCATAAAAAGTCTCATATTAAATTTATTTGGGTTTTTATAACATCAATTTTGTCAATATTTCATTAATAAGATAATTACTACATCATCTTTGTGTCATTAAATAAATTAACTTATTTCAAGTCTAGAAATTACGAATAAAATACCATTATGTAGGAAAGCTTTTTATATTTCTATGGAATATTTATAGTCGAATTTATCTTATGTATAACCCTATATTAAAAATTATATACTTATTAAACATTGATTTTAACTATTTTAACCCTTCTTTAAATAAATTAATAATAAATGTCCTAATCTAATCCAAGGGGGCCTAAATGGTCATATTTTAATCCTAAGGTGGTTTATGGTGTAATTACACTTATCCAATAGAATTAGGACTTGTGTTAGGGTAATAATAATATCATTTTTACCATTAATTACCCTATTTACTTTTAACCGTGGTAAAAAAATGTAAAAAGTTACTATTCACCAAAAATTATTTTCATCTCATTGATACACATTTTACTTACTGACATCAACTGTGTCTCTCATATTTTTTAAATTTTACTCACAGAAGCGGTAAAATTATGTTTTATGAAAATTTCATTTTTTTAACTACCACTTAGTGGATTTACTATTCATCACAAAATGAAAGTTTCTAGAAAAATACCAAAAATTAAGCCTAAGCTATATTTGATATTATGAACTAAAAAAAGATGTCTATTTTACCAAATTCAAAACATATCAGTTGCATTAATTAATTTAAAAATTAATTCCCGTCGTCAAAACAAATAGTGTGTTCTTAAGAGATAATAACTATCAAAAGATTGACACTTGTTTATGTCATGTTTAAATGTGAAATTACATCCAATGACCAACATTGTATTAAATTGTAAAAATATATTATAAATATAATTTAAAACCACTCAAATTAGTAATTTATCAATATTAATTATTTCTATTAAAAAGGTTTTTTTAAATTAAAATTTAGTAATTTTCACTATTCATTAGAAAATGAAAGTTATCCGAAAAGTACCAAAATTTCACCGTAAGCTAATTTCGATATTCCAAATCCGAAAATGAAGTCCATTTTGAAAAATAAAATTTACAAAATTTCAAAAAGTGGTTATTTCTATTCATAACAGCAAGTTTTAATAATATTTTAATAGCATATCGTTGTTTAGTGAAACTCGGTATTGCGTACTACACACGCTATCGAGAAAGGTCGTGATTGCGTGTAATGAAAGGCAAGTCAAGGATGCGTGTTGTGCAAGCTCCTTTTGGTGTAGCGTAAAACACAAGACATTAATGAAATTAAAAAGAATATTTTTCATAAAATCTCAGGGTGTTATATAGTGTCTCCAACTTCTCTGGGAATGTAGAACTACTATTATCTCCAGATAATGAGTATGGTAATTCCTCTAATGCGGTATCATCTTTTTAGAGTCATTATTAGTGACTCAATCCTTATATATTATAACTACTTCGAGTACCACTCCATATGCATCACAGTACACGGTATATACTAAACACAACATAGGTAAGGTGAGCATAGGTGTTGTTTTCATCCTTACTTTCAACAACTCAAAATATCTATTACGTTCTTCAAACCATTCAAACATCACTCCATTCATGGTCATCCTTGTAATTGGTTCTTCCAGTCATGATATATTATGGATAAAATGTTGGTGATATCCTAGTAAACCCAGATATCTCTGAATTTCAATGACATTTTTGTGTTGTTCTCAAGATTCCATGGTTGTGACTTTCTCAAGGTCCCCAAAAACTCCCACCTCTAAGATTATATTACCAATAAAAAAACATTATTGATAAAATATATTTTGATAGCATCACATAAATCCAATGATATTTTAATATAATGTGGATGGTGTCAATATGATTGGCCTGAATGTCTACTGACTGAGAGTAAACTATGATATCATCAACGAAAACATCCAAAAAATGTTCTAGATAATGTTGAAATATCATATTCATTAATCCCTTGAATTCCCAGTTTGTATTAGTCAACCCAAACCTAGTCACTATGTATTCATACCGGTCATACCAACACCAATAATAAATCTGATGTCTGTCTGATAGTTTCAACCTTAAATGATGGTATCGAGATCTCAAGTTAATATTATAGAAGTTCTAAGTGCCTCTAAATTGATTAAAAACATCAATTCATGGAAGAGGATAATGGTTTTTTACGTCATCTTGTTCAACATCTGATAATCCATAAATAAGCCCAATGGTCAATTATCCTTTTTGTGAAAGGGAACATGAGAAACCCAAGTAGATGTACTATGCTGTATGAAGTCATTCAATTCTAGATCATCTATGTAAAATTTCAAAACATGAAGATCTATTGGGGAAATTCAGTAAGGTGGTCTAGAAATTGGATCTACTCCCACAACTAACATGATCGTCAACTTAATCCCTAGCTCGACCAGGACTCTATAGAATTCATCTTGGAAAACATCGTGAAAATGGTCTACCAGTGGAGGAAATTAATCATGATAAATTCCACCAATATCTAGATTAAGACCCACTATATGAGCTTTGAGAAAATCATATATGTATTTAATTGGTCCCGCATAACGAACCTAAAGATCCTTATCACCATAGTGATAATAAATGCATCTTTCTGAAGATTGGATAGTATCTCGCCACCTATAATAGTCGATTTGATCCTGGTATAAAACTAACCAATCCATACCAAGAATCAACCCAAATCCTATCATTTACAACATGATCAATTTTCAAATGAAATGGTAACCACCAATTTCTAGAGAACAGTCCTTGAAACATTTGATATTCTCTGACCTCACTCCCAATGATATTTCAATAGATAGAACACCATCTAATATTTCAACATCTAATCACAATATATTTGTAAAAATAAATAATAGAATAGAATTTGATGCTCTTATATGAAACAAAATACAAGATAAGGTAGATGATACATAAATCATACCTCTAAAGGTAAATAGTCATGTATCTATGTTTTCCATAGTAGCCTTAATAACATGAAACTAACTTGTCCATCATCCCTGAGATCCAGTCTGACTACACAGAGTGGAATCTCTTTCATGGTACTATTGATCATGCACCAGAGTACCACATCCACTACCTTGGTATGAACAACATGTTGAAATCTAGCTGACATCCTACTGAGGGGTAGTTGAGCCCCTTTCTAACTCTGGATCTTCTCTTGATCCTCTTCCGCTGCTCTACTATGGAAATGTCAAATATAACCTCTAAATATGACATAGTCATCCACAAATTGGACACTTGGTTATAGTTTTAGGATACTATGGGTGATAGTGGCCAAAATTTCCACACTAATAGCATGGGAATAGAACATTATCATGAGAGAGTTGTCCCCAACCCTGACTAATCTTCCCACTAATACTTTGGACGAAACTCTATTAACGGAAGCTCTTAGCACTCGAATAAGAACACATAGGTCACTAAGATTAAACTGCTCATCCACTGTGTGGGACCTCTATTGGATTCCCATCTATGATGATTTTCCGATTCATCATATCATCAAATATGATTAATATAACGACCCATACTTTACATAAATGGTTATTACATCAGTATTGAATAATACTTATTACAACATATAACAAAACTACGAAAGGACCATATAGGTATAGTGTCTTGAGAAACTGGGAAACATAAAAAACTGGTTCATAAATAATCTACATTGTCTCCAATTTATTTCATCGTATCTAGAGTCACTTTTTACATATTCTACTTAATAACCTATTTCCTGACCTGGGGAAAAGAAAACATACAAAATGGTGAGCTCAAATGCTCAGTATGGGTAAAAAAAGAAATATCAATCATATCATATTCATAAGAATATAACATTTTGAAAATCTTAACCTGCAAAAGAGATCATAATATCATAACATGGGACAATTCATAGTAGTGAAATGTAATCCCAATAATCATAACATAAAACATCAAACTTTGTGTCATACACCCCTAATCATAGAAAATCATTTCATATTAGTCAAGTCTCTTTTCCAATACCATCATAGTAGACAAAGTCCATTACTGAATCGAGTTCACTCCACGTTCCAGTCCTGTATCACTAAACCGGATTAACTTTCCATTCCATCCATGTTTATCTCATGAGATATAAATATTTACCCAATGCATTGGAGGGAGATATAGGTCCCACCCATCTCATAATTAAACAATTCTTATGTGTTCCACAAAATCATAAAGCATATATCATAGCATAACCCATTTAATAAAAATGGGATTCTTAAACATCATGACATCTCAAAACAATTCATATAAGATAAAAGACTTTATAAAAATAATTTCTTCATAGCATAAAGAAATAAATGTAACAATATGGATAGAAACAAAATCGTATATTTTCTTAGATGGAAAATAATTTTGATAAAACACTTGAACTCTATTCTTGAGGAAAATATCCTTTCTACTTCAAAAAACATGTTTCCTTTCTTAACATGTCATACAATCTTAAAAGAAGATAATTAAAAATAAAATTGAAAACTTGTAAATGAATCCTTCTGGAAATAATGTTCCCTGAAATCATAAAAATCAATTCATGTTGTATAAGTTAAAAAAATTCTTCTCATACATTGGCCGGAAAAGTCAACAAGTACCTCGTACCAAAAATGACAAAAGATTCCTTTCATATATTTTACTAAAAACTCACCAGTGGTTAAAATTGGATTTAAAAAATTGTAGGAGGATAGAAATAATATTAAATATTGACTGAACATGGATTTTTATGACAAATATTCCCTAGTAATTTCCGAAGTATAAACAATCTCGGATAAAAATTGAGATTCCGAGATTTTCCCTTACCTTAGGTCCGATATATTTGTACGTATCCGAACCTCCTGTATAATGATATAAATAATTTCATTTACTTATTAAAGAATCATATTCATTTTTATGATATCATATATTGTCATATTATTCTCTTCTAATTAATAATATTTCATTGCTACTTGTTATTCGGGGGTTCATTGCTTTATGTTCTTATGCGTGTTTTGTCGAATAAATTCTTATTATTCTTTTTAGGTTATAGATACATCATTTACATAATGGTATTAGTATAATATATATCACATTTATTCATTCAATTCATTTATATAATAATTATTAAATGAAGATCATGTAAAACGAGTCGCATCACATCGTGGAGACGGTAGGTCGTACGTAAGCATGAGCGATGATATTGTTCCCGTGATCGTGGAATTGTATTCAAGTGTATATATACTATTTCAGAATCAATATCACGTTACAATAATCATATATAGTTATTCTATAAACCATTATACCCATCCAAGTAAGGTGGTGGTGGAAAATATATTACACCACGGTGCGGAGACGGTATTCCGTACGTACGCATGCGTGGTGATTTCGTTTTATGTAGGATGGATAGAAGTTGAAATAGGGTTGTTTCATATTTATAATAACATAATGGTATATGAGTGATAATAATATTATTACTTCATAATGAAATAGCTAAATAAGAGGAAGTAGAAGAAGAAATAAATTTGAATGAATCAGTAACAGATATTACCTCTTCTTCGACATGCCTCTTTGAAACCACCTCTTAGGGCACTAAAATTGGTATTTGAAGAAGACTAGGACCTCTAGTATTTTTCTACGGAAGTTTATAAGGTAAATGGGATGGGGTTGGCCAAGAATTAAGGCTCAAAATTGTTTGAGGAGAGGGAGGAGGTTCCCTTTTATAAGGGAGGAGAGGGGCACCTTTGGAAAAAACATAAAATATTATTTTATAATAATGTCATATTCGGTTTTTAATAGCTAAAAATTGATTTATTTAGAAGTTATTTTGGGGATGGTTCGAAATACTTTCAAAAAATAGGTTTTATACAAGTTTATGTTACTATTTTAACCTTATAATTTAGATTTAAATCTAAGTTAAATAATTTTACTTTTAATGTGTCTTCTTATTTCCTTATACTATATCGTTAATAAACATACTATAATAATCCAAAGAAACCCCAAGTGGTTAATTATTAATATATATATCCATATCTAAGTCATTTGGTATAACCTTATATTTTTAGAAATAAAATAACAATTAATAATATAATATTTGTCTTAAAAACTATTTTTTGTCAATTATGACTCTATTTGGTAATTGATTTTTTTGAAAATCATAACAACATGATTAGTTCTAAAAAGTTAGATTAAATCAATAATAACATGTCATATTAACCTATGAAATTATTTTTATTCATAAAAAGTCTAAAATTGCATTTATTTGGGTATTTATAACATCAATTATGTTAATATGTCATTAATAAGGTAATTACTACATCATTATTGTTTCAAAAATAAATTACAATATTTAATGTCTAAAAATTATAAATAAAATACCATTATGTAGGAAATATTTTTATATTTATAATTATTATTTATAGTATAATTTATCTTATGTATAACACTATATTGAAAATGTTTTTAGTTATTAAACATTGATTTTAACTCTTTTAACTCTTCTTTAAATAAAATAATAATAAGTTTCCTAATCTAATCCAAGTGCACCTAAATGGTCTTATTTTATTCTTAAGGCTATTTTCGTTTGAATTAAACTTATCCAATAGAATTAGGACATGTGTTAGGGTAATAATAATATCATTTTTACTCTTAATTACCCTATTTACTTTTAACCATGGTAAATAAAATGAAAAAGCTACTATTCAAAAGAAAATATTTTTACCTTTTTGAACCACATTTTACACCTTGATATTAATAGTGTCTCTCGGATTTTTGAAATTCAACTCATTGAAGTGGTAAAATTATGTTTTATGTACTATTGCAAATGCTCCTAGGAGGTGGGTAAAAGACGGTTAAAAGTTCAATAAAAGTTTTATTATCTATATTATTATAAAAATACTCCAATTAATTATATTGAACTTATATAGGTATTAAGTATATATTTTTACCTAAAATAAATTTAAATAAAAACTGATTATTTAAATAAAAAGTCATTTTTAACAAATAACTCAGTGTTTTCACTATTCATGAAAATTTTAATATTTTCAGAAAAATACCAAAAATTCACCCGAGGATAATTTTGATATTCCGAATCCAAAAATGAAGTCCATTTTGAAAGATATAATTTATAAAATTTCAAAAAGTGGGTATTACTACTCATTACGTCTAGTTTATATAATATTTTAATAACATATCATTGTTTAGAGAAACTCGGTATTGCGTACAACGCAAGCTATCAAGGAAGGTTTCTATTGCGTGTAACGTAAACCAAGACAATGTTGTGTGTAGTGAAATATTCCTTTGGTGGTGTATATAACATAAAAACAAAGTATTTCTCATAAAATCTCGGGTGTTACATTCGAACCCCCTTAAAATGAATTTCGCCTTAGAAATTCGTCACTTTGTAAAAAATGGATGAGGATACCTCTCCCTCATCATATCATCAATTTCACATGTAGATTATTCTAATTGGTGGTTCCTCCCTAAAACTTTCTCCAAGAAAGTGGTCTTATTCCGTAAAACTTTTTCGCTACGATCCAGAATCTCTATTGGTTGTTCTTCATAAGAAAGTTCTTACTCTAGTGGTACAATTTCTGAGCTTAATACATGTGAAATATCAGTTATATACTTTCTCAGGAGTGATACATGGAATACATCGTGAACTTGAGAGATATTCGATGGAAGCGCCAATCAGGAAGCTACCTTCCCAACATGATCCAGTATCTCAAAAGAACCAATATACATAGGGCTCAGCATGCCCTTCTTTCCAAATATCATTACTCTCTTCCAATGAGAAATTAGTAAGAACACTTTATCACCCACATCAAAATCTAGGTATTTTCTTCAGTTTTCGGCATAAATTTTTTTTCGACTCTAAGCTGCTCTTATGTGTTGATGAATAGATATGACCTTATCTTCCATCTCATCAACATTATCAGGTCATAATAGCTTTCATTCCTCAACTTCACCCCAACAAGTTGGAGTTATGCATTTCTTTCCATAGAGAGCTACTTAAGGATCCATCTGAATACTATAGTGAAAGCTATTGTTATAAGAAATTTCCACCCAAGGTAGGTGTTGATCCCAACCACCTTTGAAATCAATAGAGAAAGCTCTTAACATCTCTTCTAGAGTTTGAATTGTTCTCTCAGACTAATCGTCTATATGATGATGAAAAGCAGTGATGAAACTCAACTATGTATCTAATATATGCTAAAGACATCGCCAGAACATTGAGGTAAACCTTGGATCCCAATCAGATATAATGGAAAGTGGTACTCCATTAAATCTTACAACTTCCTTCACATATATCTTGGAATGATGATCTAGAGAGAAATCTTTTCTAATAGAAATGATGTGTGCCGACTTCGTAAGATGATCATATATAACCCAGATAGAATTATGGCCTTTGGATGTTTCAGGAAGTCCAATGACAAAGTCCATAGTGATGTTTTCCCATTTCCATTCTGGTATGGGTAATGGCTGTAACACCCCATAGACTTCTGTCTCTCATCTTTAACTTGCTGACAAACTAAGCATCGAGAGACATATTCAGCAACATCTCTTTTCATGTCATCCCACCAGAATTACTCTTTTAGGTCCCTATACATCTTCTTGATTCCAGGATGGATAGAGAATGAAGAACTATGAGCCTCATCCAATAGCTCTTTCTTTAATTCTGGGATGGGTGGAACACAAACCTAATTCCTGAACCTTATTATCCCATCACAATCAAGGTTGAATTCAGGAATATTTCTCACCTTTTTTTGTAACTCTACATCTTCCTTTTTTGCCTCTTTAATCTTCACATGTATATATGTCTGAACAATAATTTGATAAATATAATATTTTTTCCTTCCATTATAATTCCAAGATCCATCCTTTGTAAATCCATAATTATTGGATCTTTTGTGATCCTCATCCTGGATAATCTAGCATGGTCTTGTCGACTTAATGCATTGGCACCTTGTTTGCTTTCCCAGTGTGGTAATGAATTGAGCAATCATAATCCTTACTCAGCTGCAACCATCTTCTTTGGTACATATTCAGCTCCTTTTGTGTGAAAATATACTTTAATCTTTTATGATCAGTATAAATATCACACCTTTCACTATAAAGATAATGCCTCAAAATCTTTAAAGGAAATATTACCGTAGCTAACTCCAAATCCTAAGTTTTGTAATTTTGATCATGGATTTTCAACTGTCATGATGCATAAGCTATCACCGTATCATTTTTCATGAGAACACACATCAATCCCTTCTTGGGTGAATCACTATAGATCACAAGCCCTTCTCCACTACACTGTAGTGTGAGAACAGGTTCACTGGATAACCATCGTTTTAACTCATTGAAATTCTCTTCACACTACTCCATCCAAACGAACTTAACTCCTTTTCGATTCAACCTAGTGAGTGGATTAGATAATCGTGAAAAATTGTTCACAAAACGTCGATAATATCTAGCCAAAACTAGAAAACATCATATCTTAGTTACTGTTTTTGGTCTCGACCATCTTTCGATAACCTCTGCTTTTGCTGGATCCACAGATATCCCCTCTTTTGAGATTTTGTGACCAAAAATGAAACTTTTTTAAGCCAAAATTCACACTTGGTAAATTTTTCATAAAGTTTCTCCTTTATTGGGGTCTTTAATACAATTCTCAAGTTATCTTAATGTTCTTTCTTGTTCTTTAAAAAGTCTAGAATATCATCTATAAAGTGTACCACAAAATGATCAAGATAGTCTCTAAAGACTCTATTCATTAGATCCATGAAAATAGCAGGGGAATTAGTAAGACCAAATAGCATCACTATAAATTCATAGTGTCCATTCCTTGTACGGAAATCCATCTTTGGTATATCCTCCTTTTTGAACCTTAATTGATGATACCCTGAATGAAGATCAATTTTGGAAAGGTATTGATCTCCGCGTAGTTGGTCAAAAAAGTCATCAACTCATGGGAGAAGATATTTTTTCTTGATAGTGATCTTGTTATGTTCTTGATAATCAATGAAAAGTCTCATTTTTTCATCTTTATTCTTAACAAATAGAACAGGTGCTCCCTTAGGTGATGCACTAGGGCGTATGAATCCTTTATCAAGATTCTCTTGGAGTTGCTTCTTCAATTCCTTTAACTCAATTGGGGCCATTCTATATGGTGTCTTTGAAATAGGCATAGCACCTGGTATGAGTTCTATTGAAAACACAAATTCACGATTTGGTGGAAGAGCTGGAAATTCCTCTGGAAAGACATCATCAAACCCCCATACAATGGGTGTATTTTTAATCATGAGTTTCACTCCAACCATTTGAGATAAATAACCTTAATTTATTGGAATCAAGACCCATAAGATGGAATAAATTTCCACTGGAAGTTTATATTCATCCTTGCATCGATAGATGATAGTAGACTGATCGGGAATATTAAATTTGATTTCCCTTCATTGGAAATTGATATGAGCTCCATATAAATAAATCCAATCCATGCCAAGAATCACATAAAATTCCACTATAGGAAAGATCACAAGATTTGCAGGAAGCACTTTCCCAGAAACATCAATCGGAGAGGAATTGTAAACGTTTGATGAGACTGTTGTGCCATTAGGGGTTTTCATAGCTAACTCAATATCTAACTACTGAGGTAATATGGAGATAAACATAGAAAATTATTCAGAAATAAAATATTGGGTGTATCCAAAATCAAATAAATCATTTTCTACATTAGAGTGGATGGTAAGTGTACCTTTCACCACTTCGTTATCGTACTCCGCATCGCCGATAGAAATTGCATGTGACTTTCCTTTGTCTTTGGCCTTGATAGTTTGTTGGCATCGATCATCATCAACAACCCTTGGATTAGGGCATTGATTGGAATAATTCCCCATTAACTTGGACTTGAAACATTGAAGTGTAGGAGGTGCATTCTGTGTATCCCTTTCTTTATTCGCATCATTAGACATCTTATTCCCATTATTTCGACATTCAACTACCCGATGACCTTCTTTTCCACACTTAAAACATTTACTTTTCCCATTAAGACAATTCCCTCCATGTTTCTTTCCACACTTTGAGCATAAGGAAAAACTCATCTTCTTTTCAAATTGGTCTATTGATTTTCCTTTGAATTCCATTTTCCTCTTCTTATCAAACCCATATGACTGATGGCTTACTCCAATATTCATCTCAACCTTGAGATCACATCAAAAAATTTCCTCATAGCTATTGAAGTCCCTTATGGCTAATTCCCTTCGAAGACATGGTTTTAATCCATTAAAAATCACTTGATCTTACTCTCATGTTGGATAATAATTCGGGAAGCATACCTTGCAAGTCTTGTAAAATTTTCTTCATAGGTACCAAAAGATTCATCACCCTTTTGCTTCAGTTCAAGAAACTCATTCTCCATCTTTTTTCAAAGAATGTGAGGGAAGTACTTATTGAAAAATAAGTTCTTGAACTCGTCCAATACCATGGACACAATTTCATCCCTTTGCCTCATATTAATAATAATATTCCCCCATTGATCAGATTCTCCTTCTAAATGATATACTTCTAAGATGAATTTATCATGTTCAGAACATTGTAGAACTGAAAATATCTTTACCATGGTACTGATTCATTGTTCAGCCACTAATGTATCAGAAGACCCGCTAAATGAAGGCAGACGCTGCCTCATGAAAGATTCAACAGAATATTGCTCCTTTCTTTTATCATTTGGATGTCCAGCATGATTCATAGCTTGAGGAAGTTGTGTGAGCATGGCTACAATATTTTTCATTCCATCTCCCATAACGTTTTGTTTCTTAGTGGGACAATCATTGAATTTCCCATCGCATTCAGCATTAACACGGTTCCTTTGGGTTCCATCCATTGACTAAAAACAAGAAGTATAGTGTGAGAAACACTAATCATAACAGGAAAGAAAAATAATCAGTAACAAAATTTCACACATTCGTTATTATAATAGGATACTCATAGAAATTTCTAAAACATTAAGATTGTGTTCTATGCTTAGACATATCCTTAGGGGTCTTACTAAGTCTTTCACATCCTAGTTTCCAAAGGTTGACTATACCCTTCCTCTGATACCAACTATAATAAAACATACATTACATACATGGTTATTACATCAGAATTGAAGCATACTTATAACAACATATAACCAAACCATGAAAGGACCGTATAGGTATATTGTCTTTAGAAATTGGGAAACATAAACAACTAGTTCATAAAGAATCTACATTGTCTCCCATTTATTTCATCATATCTAGAGTCCCTTTTGGCATATCCTACTTAACACCCTTATTCCTAACCTGGGGAAAAGAAAACATACAAAATGGTGAGCTCAAATTCTCATTAAGGGTAAACAAAATAAATATCAATCATATCATATTCATAAGAACATAAGATTTTGAAAATATTAACCTGCAAAAGAGATTATAATATCATAACATGGTTTAAATAATAGTAGTGAAATTTAATCCCAATAATCATAACATAAAACATGAAACTATTTTGAATACACACATAATCATAGAAAATCATTTCATATTAGTCAAGGCTATTTTCCCATACCATCATAGCCGACAAAGTCCATTACTGAACCGAGTTCACTCCTCGTTCCAGTCCTGTATCACTGAACCAGATTAACTTGTTGTTCCAGCCATGTCTATCTCATGAGATATAAATCTTTACCCAATTTATTAGAGGGAGATATAGGTCCCACCCATCTCATAATGAAACCATTCTTATGTGTTCCACAATATCATAAAGCATATATCATATCAAAACCCATGTAATAAAGATGGGATTCTTAAACATCGTAATATCATAAAACAATTCATCTAAGATAAAGGACTTCATAAAAATAATTACATCATAACATAATCAAATCAATGTAATAATAGGGATAGAAACAAGAACCCTATATTTTCTTAGATGGAAAATAATTTTTATAAAACACTTGAACTCCATTCTGGAAGAAAATATCCATTCTACATCAAAAAACATTCTCCCTTTCTTAACATGTCATAGAATCTTAAAAGAAGTTAATTAAAAATAAAATTAAAAACCTGTAAAGGAATCTTCCTGGAAATAATGTTCTATGAAATCATAAAAACTCATTCATTCCGTATAAGTTAAAAAAACATTCTTGTCATACTTTGGCCTGAAAATTCCAAAAGTACCTTGTACCAAAAACATCAAAAAAATCCTTTCATATCTTTTAATAAAAACTCACCAATGGGTAAAAATTGGATTAAAAAATTTTTAGTAGGATATAAATAATATTACATAATGATGAAACCTGTACATGGATGATAAATATTCTTGAGTAATTACCAAAGTATAAACAATCTTGGATAAAAATTGAGATTACAAGATTTTCCCTTACCTTAGGTCTGATATGCTTTTTATGTATATGAACCTCATGTATAATGATTTAAATAATGTCATTGACTTATTATAGAATCATATTAATTGTTATTATATCATATATGGTCATATTCGTATCTTCTTATTAATAATATATCACTGCTACTTGTTATTCAGGTGTTTATTGCTTTATGTTCTTATGCGTGTTTTGTCAAATAAATTTTTGTTATTCTTTTTAGGTTATAGATAAATCATTTACATAATTGTATTAGTATAATATATATCATATTTATTCATGAAATTCATTTGTATTACCATTATTCAATGAAGATCATGTAAAATGAGTCGCATCACACCGTGGAGACGGTAGGTCATACTTACGCACGAGCGATGATATCATTCCCATGATCGTGGAAATGTATTGAAGTGTATGTATACTATTTCAGAATCAATATAACTTTAAAATAATTATATATAGATATTCTTTACACCATTATACCCATACAAGTAATGTGGTGGTGGAAAACAGATTAAACCACGGCGTGGAGATGGTATTCCGTACGTATGCACGCGCGGTGATTTCATTTTCCGTAGGACGGATAGAAGGTGAAATAGGGTTGTTTCATATTTATAATTATATAACAGTATATGAGATATTCCTATGTTATTACTTCATAATGAAATAGCTAAATAAGAGGAAGTTGAAGAAGAAATAAATTTGAACGAATCAGTAACGGATATTACCTCTTCTTCGATACGCCTCTTTGAAACCTCCTCTCAGGGCACTAAAATTGGTCTTTGAATAATACCATGACCTCTATTATGTTTATATGGAAGTTGATAAGGGAAATTTTCACTTTTGGGCCGAGATTAAAGGCTCAAAATTGTGTGAGGAGGAGAGGGAGGAGGTTTCCTTTATTAAGGGAGGAGAGGGGCACCTTTGGAAAAACTAAAAATATTATTTTATAACAAAGAGATATTCAGTTTTTAATAGCTAAAAATTGATTTATTTCTAAGATAATGTGGGTATGGGTACAAATAATTTAAACCAATAAGTTTTACAAATTTTTAGGTTACTATTTTTACCCTTATCATTTAGATTTTACTCTATGTTAAATAATTTAACTTTTACTGTGTCTTCTTGTTTTCTTATACTATATGGTTAATAAAACTACTATAACAAGAAACACGAACCCCAAGTGGTTAATTATTAATATATAAAATATTATATAAGTCATTTTTCCGAACCATATATTTTTAGGAATAAAATAACAATTAATAATAAAATATTTGTTTTAAAAACTATTTTATGTCAATTTTGACACTTTTTGGTAATTGATTTTTGTGAATATCATAACAGCATGATTTTTTCGAAAAAAGTTAATTAAATAAATACTAACATATCATATTAACCTATAAAATTAGTTTTATTCATTAAAAATTCTCAAATTACATTTATATTGGTATTCATAACATTAATTATGTTAATATTTCATTAATAAGGTAATCACGGCTTCATCATTGTGTCAAAAGTAAATTAAGTTATTTAATGTCTAAAAATTATAAATAAAATACCATTATGTATTAAATCATTTTATCTTTCTAATGAATATTTATAGTCAAATTTATCTTATGTATAACCCTATATGAAAAAAACATTAGTTATTAAACTTTGATTTTAACTCTTTTAACTCTTCATTAAATAAAATAATAATAATAAGTGTCCTAATCTAATCCAAGTGTACCTAAATGGTCATATTTTATTCCTAAGGATATTTTTGTTCGAATTAAACTTATCCAATAGAATTAGGACATGTGTAAAGGTAATAATAATATAATTTTTACCATTAATTACCCTATTTACGTTTAACCGTGGTAAATAAAAGTAAAAAGATATTATTCACCAAAAATTATTTTTATCATATTGAACCACATTTTACTCCTTGATATTATCTCTGTCTCTCAGATTTTTGAAATTCAACTCAAAGAATCAGTAAAATTAAGTTTTATATAAAATTGCAAATGCCCCTAGGAGGCAGGTAAAAGACGGTAAAAAGTTCAATAAAATTTTTATGTATCTATATTGTTATAAAATTACTCCATTGAATTACAATGAACATATATAGGTATTATGTATCTATTTTCAGCTAAAATAAATTTAAATAAAAAAATTATTATTTAAAAAAAAGTTTGTTTTAACCAATAACTTAGTGTTTTCACTATTCATCAAAAATTGAATGTTTTCCGAAAAATACCAAAAAAATATCCTAGGCTAATTTTGATATTCCGAATCCAAAAATGAAGTCCGTTTTGAAAGATAAAATTTTTAAAATTTCAAATAGTGGGTATTACTGGTCATAACATTTTGTTTATATAATATTTTAATAACATATCGTTGTTTAGCGAAACTCGGTATTGCGTACAATGCAAGATATCGAGGAAGGTTTCTCTTGCGTGTAACATAATCCAAGACTGTGTTGTGTTTAGTGAAAGATTCTTTTGGTGATTTATATAACATAAAAACAAAATATTTCTCATAAAATCTCGGGTGATACAATTAAATAGAAAATTATTATGTATAACCTGGTCTAATAAAAAATACCATCATGGAAATATCTCAACCTAGAGATATCATAATCTTCCGAATATTGCGAAAAGCATTTTAGAATGGTAAAAAATCCAATATTTTCCATCACTGAAAACCCATCCTATGCTTGATGCATCAACACATGATATTTTTCATCCCATAATGTCATGGAATATAGTTGGATTGGAAAGTTAATCTCTTTGTAGTTATAAGATATCCTATCATTCTTCCACGATTCCTCCGTAGTATCCCACCAATGCTTGGCTGGTATGCGAAGCATATACACAATAGTCTTCACCCTTCTATTTGCGGGGGTCTCAAGATGATTAAAGATTTTATGGACTAACTCAATCCAGAACCTGATTACCTAGTGTCCCCCTTCAACATTAAACAGAAGCAGATGTTACAGCTAAAACTTATTTTTAAACTCAAACATCAATTGAATGGAATAAATTATCTCTATTTGCATGGATGGTATGGCCCATAGGTAGTTTCTGTGAATCTGAACACCCATCTTCCCCATAGTAACTATAATAATATCTAGTTTAGCTACGTTATTAGCATGTTGATTTCCACAATCCTAATGCAAAAATAGAAGGTGATGAGGAAATTGTTTTTCTACAAGACAACTCCATAACATAGAGAACTGAATAACAATGAGGTGAACTCTTAAATATGACTTGAATAGTGAACCACCAACTCTGGGTATCTCTAGACACATCTTAAATGTATTTTAGCATGAAAAGTTAACTCATTTCATTTACCATGTGACACAAATATATCATATTACTATTCTACACGAAATTATATACCACATGAATAAATTGATATGCCCCAATCATGAATTTCACTTGTCAATATATCCCTATGTTCATATTATGATGCATGTATTCTCATCTTATGCCATACCAATCCACGAGTATAATCTCAAGGATCAATAACATCATAAAATAATAACCTCACGCAACATGTGAATCACTCAAGGTTAAATGACATAAACTATAATAAGAAAACAACACAAACACCAATCTCATCCTTGGGCACTCAGATTTTCTACCATACATGGGTTAGCTACTCACATGCACAAGATCATTTCCATGTCCTAGCACAAACTAGTATCATTTTTATCATTCCCCAAAATAGTAAATCTTATGAAAAGATAATATGATCATTTGATAACACTTCGTAACATCCCCTAATCAAGAACTCTATAACATGGCCATAAAGGGTTGTTCATGGGACCTCAAGCATGCCTCCCCATATGCTAGAGGTAGTTGACTTGTTGCGTGGGTGGGTAATGTTTAGTGGGAAGAATATAACACATGGTATGAAGTGTGATAATTGTATAAACAAATCATATTAAATGATACATAATTAAAATTTTAGAGTACAATATGAAATCAATAAAACCCAAATAAATAAACCAATATTTAATAATTGAATGATTAAATGACATTCTGGAATGTAACTAAATATCATGATAGAAAAATATTAAAAAAAGATGAGTATACTTAAATAAAATACTCAAATTAGTGGGACTTTAATCCTTCGTTGGTCTCATCTCCAAATACCCGCTCATTCGCAAATAAAAAAATCAACAATAATGACATTTTACCATGTCCAAACCTACATCCAAATAATCTTCACGGGTACCAAATCGTGTCCCGTATAGGATGTGAGTATATCTTAGTATATCGACGTCATCTTGTATAAAATAAACTAGTCTAATAAAAACTGAATGAAATAAAGTGATAAAAATTCTATTAATTAATTTATCAATTAATTAAATACAACAATACCCTAATTCGACTCCCTGCTGTAATATCTCTAAGCATGTCCTATGAACATGCTAACCACAACCATATAACCAAGAAAAAATAAATTGTTTCATTACCATGTTGTATTATCATTGATCATGTCTTATGATCATGCCAACCACAACAATATAACCAAGGTAAAATAACCTTCTTTGGATTCATGTTGGAATGTCTCTGAGCATGTCTTACGACCATGCTAACCACAACCATATGACCAGTGTATAGTCAAAACAAAAAATCCAAGTCAATTATCTGTAATCATTATACAATTCAGTGTCAAATCCCAATAATTCTTATATCATTGGACTGGGATTATCCTTCTCTCTATAAGGATTATAGCAAGGGACTAGGTTGATCCCACTCAATATTGGCATTAAAACATATATGTGTGCATGTTATAGGTCCAAGACTGATATATAATAATTATAGTGTGGAACATAATTCCTATCATATAGCATAGAAGTCACTATATCACATTACAATTCTCATTGTTTAATTATTATGATTACCATTATTTCATCATATGCCACATGAATTATAATTCATAATTTATTATGAATTATATCAATAAGATATAATCCATAATTTATGGATTTTATAAAAAGAAATCACCCTAGGTCACATTTCATGTTAAATATACATTTAAATACAATAACCAATTCAATAATAATCACGGTTCACTCACTCAAATGCTATCCAAAATCTAGTTAAAATGTATTTTCAAACAAATGGAATTATAGGGGAAATCTAATTCACATATTTAATTGACATAGGTTCACACTGCATTGGTGAAATCATAATATTTCAAAACATGGAAATTATCAAACTATAATGTTCATATTTATACCCAATTCCATTAACTAAATATCCAAAAATGCTTCCAATGGCCAAAGCCCTAGAAAAAGAAGGTGGGGATGTTTGGAAGGGGACTCCTAGATCAAAATAGATCAAGGTCAAAACCAATGATGAAAAAATAGAAATTGGATTTTCTAAAATATTGGAGTGGATGTTAGAGAATGAATAATCCTAACCAAAAATACTTACATAGGATTTCTCACAAAAAAGGTAGAGTCATGTGGGATGATATTACCCAAAATAACCCAGGATAATTCTCTAGGGTTGAGAGGATAGAATATGTATTGGATTTGAATGAACAATCAACTGCACAACATGTTTTAAATTGAAGGTTTGGTATTTAAATGGCGTGTAATATGGTTACACTTTGTGTAAATGTGTTTAATTGAAATTGATGAAAAATATATCACATTTAATTTATTTTTGTAAAACCCCTGAACAATTACTTGTTCTGCAATCCCTTTACATGGCATGTAAATGTTTTATACTTTATTTTTTATCCAATTTTCCATTTAAACAAAATGATCCAATTTTAATGCTTCCCAAATCTCCAAGAACCTGATAAATACTATCCCATAAGTTACTATACTCTGTTAGTTTAACCAATCATACATCCCTAGACTTTTGGTCAATTTCCCCAACAAATTATATCTATCTCTGAACAAGACTCACCCAACAAGTCTAAAAAAAATTCATGGAGAAATATACCTAGAAAAAGATGGGAGCTTACACATGACAGACATGAGAAACCTAATGAACCTCTCATGTTATATTTATACAACTTCTCTACAAAGATTTAATATAGTCCTACACCAAGAAACAAATCATGTAAAATCTAGTGAATATTATTATTATTAAAACATCATTAAGATTTTTTTATATAATAATATTGAGAAACTAGAAAACAATTTTCATTATTGACTATTTTTATTCCAAAATTAAAATTAGCATTATATATATCTTGAAAATAAATGTATCTAGATTAAATGGATATATACTAAATTGCATGAATCATATCATTTCAAAATATTAACATATCATCCACAAATAAGAAAATAATTACACAATGATTATTGTGAAACCAACATTAAATACATTTAAAATATTTGGTAACAATATAACCATATGAAAAACCATTTCATTTAATTTCTATTTCCATTTTTGGTTCTTTTTTTAAACAATATTGGGACCATACGAATTTCAAACCAATATTTTCTATTCCAGGTATTATGAATCCTTCCAATTGTTCCATATATATATTTCTTCATTTAATTCACTATTTTGGAATTTTTTTAATATCCATTTTGTGGTTTTCAACATTATATGTGGAATCTAAAGTGATAGGTATTCTAATTCAATCATCCCTTGGAACTGTAGTTTATGTGTCCAAATATTAAATTCTATCATTTTGAGTAAACCACTTGGCTAACAATTGGGATTTTAATTTTTCAATTGTATAATGAAATTTTAAATTTAATTTAAATACATATTAACAACCTATTATTTTTGAACATTAAAAAGGAAAAATTATATCCGAATATTTTTCATTGTTATAATGTCAATTTTATTATTATTTTTCCTGCAAAATAGATGCATTGGATAATGACTTTTGTTATTTAAAAGTCTATGGATCATAATGTATATTGATAAAAACTAGAGGTTTATAACAATAATATAATTAGTTCTGTCAAAAAATTATATATATATATATCATATACATATAAATTTTGTAGGATCGATGTGATATTGATTGTATTATCGAAATAGTAATGTAGATGCTCAATATACAAGAGGGGTGAATTGTATACTTTAAAAATTATTTAGGAACTTTTAATGTAGGTTAGAATCATTTTTATTGTATAACAGTGTTAAACTAGGTAAATTCAAAAAACCACTACATTCTTCAAACATTCTTGATTTCTGAAATGTTGTTCTGAGAATGATATTCTGGAAATGTGGTTTGGAAATGAAACTAGTTCAACAAACTAACTAGATTGTGGAATGGTAGTTCTGGAAATGAAACTTAAAATAAGTTTACAAAAACAAGTATTCTACCTAATTGTGTATAGAACCTTATTTAATCAGAGTATACGTATAAGAGATTATAATATAGTTATACTTTCCTCAACAATCAAAATACAGCGGAACAAAACATGAAACAATAAAAGAAAAAAGTATAGAAATATTTTTACTCCAAGAGTATGTTATCCAAAAACCTTGGATAAATGTCCATTGATTAATAAATTCATGAAAGTATGCCTTACCCAAACACAGGTTATCCATCAATACAATGATCAGTATCTTTCTTTCTATCCCTGCATGCCCTAGAATTAGAAGGAAATCACTACCACTATCTTCTAAACACAAAAGGCCATGATCACCACAATCAGAGTCTGCACAATGAAAGTTTGAACAAGTCGTTCACTCCCAAAAAAGATGTTCAAAAGATCCATACAAAGAACTAATATTTGAAAGAGAATCTCTTTATAGAAATCACTTCAACATCATATAAGTTGTCCAGTTGTTAAAGTTAGTTCTGAAAATATTCTGAGCTCGTTCAAATGAGAAACTATTTATAGGTGAAACTTAAATGGTCATATCCCTCCTCAAATAGTCATATTTTCCCTTGAATTTATGATGGACCTGTATACGTGTCACTCAAACAACGTTTATTATATAAAAGAAACCATGACATAATTTTATAACTTAAACAAGAGTAAGTAAAAATAGGGATGCTTAGCTAAAACAATTTTCAGAATGAAAGGAAAAATAGATTCAGAATCTATTCATGTTAACCTTCAGAGTCTATAATAAAAGAATATTCGGATTATGTTTCTCAGAAATTCGGAATTGGAATTCAATAGACATTGGAGTCTGAATTCAGAAGAATTAGGAATCTGAAACCAGAATGTTTAATGTTTGAACATTAGAATGTTCGTAGTCTAAATTCAATGAATTCAGAGTCTGATCTTTAGAAAGTTCAAAGTATGAAATTAGAAATATTGGAGTATGAATTCATAGAATTTGAAACCAGAGTTTGGATCATTAAAACAAAATATACTCTATCTATGTATTTATAGTTTTTTGAGGTTTTAGATGTGAAACATAATTTTATACATATAATTAAAATTAGTTAGGTTATAATATGAACAGGGAAAAACAAGTAACGATATATTTTCCTTGGGGAATTAAAATTTTTCTTATCCAGGGAAAACATAAGGAAAATGAAATTGGCTAAATATATGGATTTTGTGATTTTAAAAAAATAATGGAATGGAGAAGTCATAAGGAAACCATATTGACTCAAAAATATCCCAAATCATAAAGGAATGGAAAATTCATAAGGAAACCTTATTTACTCAACAATCACCCCCTTTTTGGAAAGCACAAACATCATTACGAAAATGAATATAAGGATGTAGAAATTATATGGACATGGAAATAAACCATAAATCCCTTTACCCATGTGCAATGGTGAATTATACTAACCCCCCCTTTGGCGGTGGAAACACTAAGAATCGTATTTTTTATTTCTAGATTGAGACATATCATTTTATTGCATACAGAAATCTCTTTGGATATGAAATCCCCCTTAGATAAACTCCCCCTTACTTAGGGAAATTTATTCTTTTACTTTGTATTCATTTTTATCATTCATTCCCCCCCCCCACCTTGGGGATTTAAAAAAAGGATTAAAGGGAATAGAAATATGATACCTGAAATATTAGTACTAAACAACCAGAAAAATAAAGTGCAACCCAAAATTTAATTAGGATTGGAAGATTTGATACAAGAAAGGAATACAACAAAATATCGAATTGAACAATTTTATCCTTCCTTCTCCTTCAGCATAAACTTCATTACAATGGTTTTGTGATTCTTGAGTTCTTCGTGGTCCTCCTCTGCTCGTTTAAGAAGCTGATCTTGATCTTCAGTTATACTTTTCTAAGTCGTTGATTCTTTCTTTATGTGCCTTCAGAATCTCCACCTGAGAATTCAAGGCTTCTTCCTACATAGAAATATGTTCTTCTATCTCAATCCTGAGATCCCTTTCTCTTTTCTAACTTTGGGAAACTGAATACAACTTCCCATTCAGATCTTTTTCATCTTGAGTCCGAGAATTATGTTCCAATGATAGCTTCTCCTCAAAACGTTTTGTGAGATCCTTGATATTCACATATTCAGTGTCAAATGCATCCTTTTCACCTTCTTATAACTCCTCAGTAATTCTCATCTCTTCTATAGTTATCTTTGACTAGATTGTCATCTTCTTGTACGATCTTATGTGAGCTTCGTAATTTATGAAGAATGTTTGGATGTCGGTCTCGAGCTTGATACTTTTATCCATCACTGTGGATAATAAATCCGATTTCGGATTTAAGGAGTGTTGAAGCATTTGGAATCTCGATTCAATATTGGGAAATATTGGAATGGTGCCAACAGGCTTCTTCAAGGACTGAACTACAAATAAAATTCCAAAGGAGGATGATTCTGAATTAGATAATTTTCGTTGTGATATTTATTTATCTATATCACGAGTTTTCCTCAATTAAGATCCACCATCACCTTTCTTCATAACCATAGCCTTGGGAGGTGTATCAACTACCAGCTGTTTTTCTTTTATCAGCCTTCGAAATGGGTTCTTCCTGGTCTGGAGATTCGTGCTCACTATTAGATAACTGAATGATTTTGTCTTTATCTACCAATTCTTTCTCTAATGCTGCCTCATCATCCTCTGGATGAATAAAATCTCTATTGATTCTTTCTTCTTCAGAAATCTTATTTATTTCATCTTCATCATCCTATTCATCATTTCTAGGAGTAGAAGGCTTTGATGATTTGGTTTGAGAGTTTCAGATTGAAAATTTTTCTGAAGGTAATTTCTTCAATGAAAATCATCAACTTGCCTTATTAGATATTTGGTATCACCACTACCAACTTCTTTTTCTTCTTCCACTACCCTTTCTTCTTCAACAACTTCTTCTTGATGTTTTTCTGGAATCAAAAATATTTTTCCCAGAGTCTTAGGTAATGATTCTCTTTGGAAGGATTCTGGTACCAGAAACTTCTTAGATGCTTTCTATATGTCCATTAGAAGTTTTTACACTATCTCTGCCTCAGAAAAAATCTTATTTTGTTTCATTTCATTCTCTTGACTCTCCAGCTCTTCAGTTTCCTTTTCCTTTAGTGATTTTTCTTCAGTAGAATTTTAAAAACCCAATATTTTATTAGATTTATCCTTTTTAATTGATTTCTTGTGTTGTATGATACACCAAATGGAGCTTTCACTTCACGCATCTCTCACTTGGCTTTCATTACATACAATCGCGACCTTCTTCGATAGTGTGTGTAGTACGCAATACCGTGTTTCACTAAACGACGATATATTGTTATAATATTATTATGGACTAGATGTTATTAATATTATTAACTAAATTTTTAATTTTATAACATTATTATTCATCTTACACATTTTCTAGAACATGGTATGAGAACAAAATAAATTTTTCAACTGAAATAAATATTTTTTAAAAAATACAGTTTTCCACCTCTTGATGGCGCACCCATATTAAATATATTTTTTGACATGTTTATAAGTTAAATTTGACAAAATAAAATTCTTCTTTGGAATCAAGATATAATAATTTACTTTGGATAAATTTTTCATATTATTCTGATAGCTTTTATATTTTAATCAATAGTAAAAACAAGCTATATTTTAATTAAAAACAACTTTTTTCATCAAAATAATTTATATGGATAAATTATAATATTTACTGATTTTAAAGTATAAATAGAATATATTTTTACCATTTTATATAATGGATGTCATTACAATTAATTTTACATTGAATTCATAGTTAAAAACATTTCAATCTTTGACAATGTTTTAACTTTTAAAACTCGTTTTCTTAATAATGGGATAAATTCTATATAAATTACTGCAACTTCTGTGTTTTGAATTTTGAAAAACTTATTCCATATTATAATTTAGTGGGTTCATATTGTGTTAATAGGTTACTTTTATTTTTTTGATATTATGAATAGTAACTAGGGTAATTTTTATTTAATGCAGTTGAAGGTAAATCGTGTAATTAATGTCAAAAATAAGATTTTAAAATTACCCTAACACCTGAGGAAATTCTATTGGATAACTAAAAGTATGCCCATATCACATAAGGGTCTGAATATATTCATTATATGGACTTTTGACCATGAAAATAATTTAATTATTATTAAAACCATAGAAAGTGACAACATGTCACTCTTTTAAATCTTATAAGTATAATAATTTTAATTTAGTGAAAAACTTATGAAACTTAGAACATGAATAGTCTCCAAAAAGATAATAAAATTATCTACATCATTTGAATTTATTTATAATTTTTATGGATTAAATAAGTATCATTAAAGGTGACACAATAGTCATGTTGATATTATTTTATTGATTGAAATATCAAATAAATGGTTTTAAAAATATTAAAATAAATAATGTATGAACTATTTAATATTCTCCACTAATTTTCTCGATAAATATGACATGTTATGAATCTATAAATACTTTAGTTCGAACATATCTTCTGTGTGGATATTATTTAAATTCAAATAAATGAATAGTGTCAAAATTGACAGAATTGTTATTTTATAAAAATAACAAAATATAAAATTGTTTAAAAATAAAATAATATTTAAAAATTATAAATTAAAATTCATATGGTCTACAATTTCATAACGTATCCAATTATGGAAAATTCAAAACACATAAGTAATTATTTATAACAATTTAAAATATAGAATCTTATACCACAAATAAGATTAAATAAATTAAATAAGGATAAATCAAGTTGATAGGGTTTAAAATAAATTTCCAACATGTCTAAATATTATTGGTCGATTTTATTACAACCCTATCTCATCTAATATTTTAATATGAGTCATTTTTGGAGGTTTTTAAGTGTGGGTTGATTTATTATAAATTAATATTTGTTTAGGCTTCCAAAGTCGCCCCTCTCCTTCCTTATAAAAGGTCTCCTCCTCCCTCTCCTCTTCACAACACCTTGAGCCTTCAAGCTCGGAACAACCTGACCATTTCTATTATCCACTTACCTAGAAACGTTATGGACGTTCAGGCCTTCTCAAAAAACCAGCTCTAGTCCCTTAAAAGGAAGCTTAAAGGAGGTGCGTCGAAGAAGATGTAATCTCTTCTACCTATTCTTTCAAGTTTCCTTCTTTTTCAACTTCCTCTTCTTTAGTTGTTTCATTGTAAAGTATTTCAATCAGTATCACTAATATACTAATATGATATTATAAATATGAAACAACCCCATTTAACATACAATACATCATACAAAAAATGAAATCATTGCGCGTGCGTACATACGGAATACCGTCTCCACGCCGTGGTGTAATTAGTATTTCCACCACCACATTACATGGATGGGTATAATGGTGTAAAGAATAACTATATATGATTATTATAACACAATACTAATTCTGAGTTATTAAATCATTCACTCCAACTCTATTCAATAATTATAGGAACGATATCATTGCTCGTGCGTACGTACGGACTACCGTCTCCACGAATGCGATGAGATTCATTTTACATGATTAACCATTCAAGTATTATTATATAGTTTATATAATAAATAATTATGAAATATATTACATAATAATGATACTGGATTTATGTACAAATATGTTTCATTTAATTATTTCCATTCAATTCAATAATGAAATGAAAACAGCATTCATGCGTACATACGACCTACCATATCCACGAACGGTGTATTTAATTCCATTTATAGATATATCATTAATATTTATATAATGAATATATATTATTTATAAACAATGTTTTATATTATTGAATTATGTAAATCAGGATACGAGTAATGATATCAAGAACAATAACTCGAAACATGTATGATAAATGAAACAATTTTACCCAAAATGCTGATTTAACATGAAATTTACAAAAGAACGGGTAATATAAAGTCATAACTGAACCATATATGATATAATAACAACGAATATGATTCTATAATAATTAAATTAAATTATTTAAATAATTATACAGGAGGTTTAGATACATACAAAGCATATCAGACAAAAGTTAAGGGATAATTTTTCAAATCTCATTTTTATCCGAGATTTGTTATACGTAAGTATTTACTGGGGTTATATTTTTCATCCACGTCCATAAAAATGTTTTTCATAAAGTTTTTAATATTATTTCACATATTTTTAAAGTCATGTTTACCCATTTTCGACTTTTACATTGTGTTATGGAAGGAATCTTTTTTTTGTTTACGATACGAGTAACCTTTTTACTTTTCCTAAAAATGTACGAGAAGAATATATTTTTTTAACTTAATCGGAATGAACGGATTTTTACGGTTTTATAATTATTTTTTTCATGAATCCTAATCTAAAATATATCATGACTATTTTCAACAAAATCTTTTTCTTTTAAAATTTCATGACATTTTGTGAAGAGAAAATGATTTTGATGAAGAATGGATATTTTCCTCAAGAAATCATTTCAAGTATTTTATCAAAACCATTTTCCATCTAAGATGAAGTTATTTCATATGATTATGTTTCAAGTATAATTTATCTATTATTTACATGGTTTTATTCTTATTATGATGAAATGATATCCATTTTTTTATATGGATTACATTATAAGATGATGTTTATGAAGCCCATTTTATTCGTTGAGTTGTGATGAATGATTTATTTTTAATTTGGGGTAAAAGTAAGAATAATTTCATTATGAGATGGGTGGGACCTATATATCCCACCAATTCATTGGGTAAATATTTTTATCTCATGAGATAGACATGGCTGGAAAGAAAAGTTAATCTTGTTCAGTGATACAGGACTGGAATGAGGAGTGAACTCGATTCAGTAAGGGACTTTGTCCACTAAAGTAGTTTTGGCAGCAATGCCTTGGCTACTATGGAAATCATATCAAGTGATTAATGGTTTTCCACAATTACATGTTTTATTCCCATGCTATTTTATCATGATTGAAGTTCTATTATGATCTATACCTTACGTACTTCCATGTTTTATTTCATTGCTCAAGATTTTGATGTTTAAACATTATCTTTATGTTATTAAGTTCAAATGTATATGGTCTGTTTTATTTTCTCCATGATTACCCATAATGATAATTTTAGCTCACCCTATATATTTTTTCTTTTCCCCAGGATATAAAGAAAGGTTTTTAGGTAAGAAAACAAAGGGGGAAGATCTTTATGGGATATGTTGATGATATTTTACCATGATTAGAAGATTATGTTCCGAGTTTCCAAAGACACTAAACGGTTACGGTCCTTGAGTATTGGTTTTTTATGTATTAATTATTCCACAAAAGTAATATAATGTCCATGTACGTCAATTTTGGGGCCTCTACAGTTAGTATCAGTGGAATGGTTTTTTCAAGCTTTGGAAACTAGGATGCGAGATCTTTAGTGAGATCCCTAGAGTTATTTCTATGGTATGTCTAGAGATGTCCCTAAGGTTAAGTATAAGTATAGTTTATAGTCCTAGAATTATGGTAATGATATTATAATTGAACCTAAGATGTTAGATATTGAAGGTAATCTCACTTCATTATGTTGTTTTCCCTAGCATGATTTTATCCTCTCACACTATTCATTTTGGGTTTTAGACGATGGATGGATCCCAAAGGAACCATGTTGATCAATGTAATGGTCAATGCCATGATTGTCCACTTGAACAATCCAATGTTATGGGAGATGGAGTGTAAAATTATATTGTTATACTTACACAATATTTGAATCATTCATGACTTCCAAATGAGCAGAGAAGTGAATAATATTCTATTGAGTCCTTCATGAGGCAATGCCCACCTTCTTTTAGTGGGCCTTCTAATCCACATGTTTTTTAATAGTGGATCAATACCATTTAAAAGACATTTTCCATAATTCGCTATTCGGAACATGAAAAATTCATTCTGGATATTTACTATTTGGAATGTGAAGCAGACTAATGGTGGACTCTAATTAAGAATACGAGGCCCCGAGACGAAATTGAATCAATGGAATGGGATTAGTTCACAAACTTATTTTTCAATAATTAATTCCCTATTATTATTTGAAAAAATATGGAAAAGGAGTTCCTTGAGCTTAAGCAAAAGGATGACAAATCTCCTGGTATATACGAAGCGAATTTTACATTCCATTGAAGGTATGAATCTTGCTTTTTCATCCAACCTGAAAGTAATGTTGATCGATTCTTCAGTGGCTTAAAACCAAGTCTTCGAAGGGCATTAGCTATAAGAGACATCAGTATATATGAATAAATTGTGTGTTGTGCTATCAAGGTTGAACTAGAAGTTGTTGTTATATATCCATCTCATGGTTTTGAAAAGAAATGAAAGATGGGGTTCAAGGACAATCTCAGAACAATGGTGAAAAGAAGTTGAATTTCACTTTATGCTCAAAGTGTGGAATGAAGCATGGTGGAGATTTCCTAAAAGGTACTAGAAAATGTTTTAAGTGTGGAAAATAAGGTCATCAAGCAGTTGAGTGTCTAAGTAATGGGGAAAAGGTAGCTAATGATGAGAATATATAAAAGTCTATAGTGAATGCTCCACCAACACTTCAATGATTAAAGTACAAGGAAATGGGGAATTATGCTAATCAAGGCCATAATCCAAGGGTTAATGATGATTGACATGAGAATCCTCTTAAGGAAAATGATAAAGGCAAGTCACATGTGATCACTATTTTGATGTTGAGTATGACAATGATGTTGTGGAATTATTAAGTATTTATGTAATGGGATTTCAAAATAGTATCATGGAATCTCTTTTATGGTATCGTGGAATTTTGGAATATATATGTACTAGAATTCAATAATTATATGGTACTGGTAACCATGAAAAGTGATTGAATATTTGATATGCAAATAATTAAGGGATAAAGAGAAAATGAAATGATCTCATGGCTGTTATCATGGTTTGAGTACATAGAAATTTTGGGATTTTGTTATGTGGAAAGAGTTAAATTTTGACAGCATTCATTTTTTCACTAAGGTTTAATGGGTATTCATTTTTTTCAAGAGAATACATGATTAAGGTATTCACATGTTTGTAATGTGTCCAACAAGATTTATCGTATGATATATGGGGGATAAATGATGGTATTCACATGCTCGGTAGATGACATTTCTAGGAATTATTTTCTTTATACTATGATCTTGGACAGAAGTATTTTAGATAAGCCTAAATATTGGAATGGATTATGTTGGATATAAGTTAGTATTGTTTAAAGATATAAATTTCTTCTATATTATTGATGGGATGTTATAATAACGTAGTTTTAGAAAAAGGACAACCTTCAGGATGGGTGACAACCTATCGCGTCGAACAAGGCCGTAGAAATCGAACCCACAACCAAAGTACGACAGGCCTTTATCCCCTACCACTGAACTACATGAAGTCCCCGGTTAGTAGAAACTACTTTTATTTTATTAAGAGGTATGATAGATGAAGTATAAGTCCATTTTTAGAATCATATACAATTAACCTCACCATATATGGTCTTATGTATGTTTGATAACTTTTTCTAACCTTTTGTTTGAGACAGATGGAATGACCCATCATTCAATCACATTATCGACTAACACTTCCTGAATGACAAATTCAACTTCATTTCATTATGATATTTAGTGGAAATTGTTGAAGTCACAAACAACGGTGAGATATTACAGAAATAAAGTATTTCATCTAATTCAAATTCTTCAACATTAGTTAAATGATCATGAAAACCAAAATTGTTGTCCTAGTGCCCTTATATTTGATGAATATCATGGTACCTTAGATCATCACAAATTTATGGCTTTGTGATTGTTGTATTTTTGATAGCCATTCCCTCTACCACTCTTCATCATAAGTTTATGGTTATATTTAACTTCCATGTCCATATTTTCACCTATGTTCTCTTATGTGGAAACCCCGTAATGAGTTGATTTTGGTAACCATTGTGTTTCTTACCTTAATTTTTAAAATTAAGTATAGTATTCCTTTTTATGCTGTGGGATTCTATGAAAGAAACATTCAAGTAGTAAACCATTCATAACCCCGATGAATTTCCAGGGCGAAATTCATTTCAAGGGGGGTAGAATGTAACAACCCAAGATTTTATGAGAATTAATCTTTTTAATTGATGTCTTTTGTTGTATGCTACACCAAAGAGAGATTTCACTACATGCTTCCTTGACTTGGCTTGCATTACACGCAATCACGACCTTCCTCGACAGTGTGTGTAGTACACAATACCGAGTTTCACTAAACAACGATATATTTTTATAATATTATTATCGACTAGATGTTATGAATAGTATTAACTAAATTTTTAATTTTATAACATTATTATTCATCTTACATATTTTCTAGAACATGTTATGAGAACAAAATAAATTTTTCCGGTGAAATATGTATTTTAAAAAAAATACAATTTTGCCGCTTTTTGATGGCGCACCCACATTAAATCTAGTTTTTGACATGTTTCTAAGTTCAATTTGACAAAATAAAATTATTCTCTTTAATTAGGATATAAAAATTTACATTGGAAATTTTTTTCATATTATTCTGATAACTTTCATATTTTAATGACAAGAAAAAACACGCTATATTTTAATTAAAAACAACTTTTTTCCTCGCAATATGTTATATGGTTAAATTATAATATTGAAAGGTTTTAAATTATAAATATAATATATTTTAATCATTTAACATAATGGATGTCATTACTATTAATTTTACATTGAATTCATAGGTAAAAATAGTTCAATCTTTGGCAATGTTTTAAATTTTAAAACTCATTATCTTAATAACGGGATTAATTCTAAATTAATTACTGCAACTTCTGTGTTTTGAATTTTCAAAAATGGATTCCATATTAGAATTCAGTGGGTCCAAATTAAGTTAATAGGTTACTTTTATTTTTTTGATATAATGAATAGTAACTATGGTAATTTTTATTTAATGCAGTTAAGGGTAAATCGGGTAATTAATGGGTAAAAAATAAGATTATATAATTACCCTAACACCTGCCAAAATTTTTTTGGATGAATAAAAGTCTACGCATATCACCTAATGGTATAAATATATTCATCTTATAGACTTTTGACCATGAAAATTATTTAACTATTATTAAAACCAACGAAAGTGACAACATGTCACTCTCTTAAATCTTATAAGTATAATAATTTTAATTTAGTGATAAACATAATGAAACTTGTAACATTAATAATCTACATAAATATAATAAAATTATATACGTCATGTAAATTTATTTAGAATTTTTAGGGATTAAATAATTATTATTAAAGGTGACACAATAGTGATGTTGAAATTATTTTATTGATTGAAATATCAAATAAATCGTTTTAAAAATATTATGATAAATAATTTATGAACTATTTATTATTCTCCAAGAATTTTCTAGATAAATATTACATGTTATGAATATATTAAATATTTTAGTTCGACGTATCTTTTGTGTGGATTTTATTTAAATTCCAATAAATGAATAGTGTCAAAATTGACACTATTGTTATTTTATAAAAACAACATAATATAAATTTTTTTAAAAATAAAAAAATATTTAAAAATTATAAATTCAAATTTATATGGTCGAAAATGTCATAAAATATCCAATTATGGACAATTCACAACACATAAGTAATTATTTATAACAATTTAATGTTTAGAATCTTATTACCACAAATAAGATTAAATAAACTAAATAGCGATAAATGAAGTTGATAAGGTTTGAAATAAATTTCCAACATGTCTAAATATTAATGGTTGATGAGATTACAACCCTATCTCATCTAATATTCGAATATGAGACATTTTTGGAGGTTTTAAAGTGATGTTTGATTTATTATAAAATAATATTTTTGAGGTTTCGAAAGGTTCCCCTCTCCTTCTTTATAAAAGGGAACCTCCTCACTCTCCTATTAACAACACCTTGAGCCTTCAATCTCGGCCAAACCCTGCCCATTTCTCTTCTCCACTTCCCAGGAAACATTCTAGAGGTTCTGGTCTTCTCAAAAGGATAACACTAGTCCCTTAAGAGGATGCTTAAAAGAGGTGTGTCGAAGAAGAGGTAATCTCTTCTACCGATTCATTCAAGTTTTATTGTTCTTATACAACCTCTTCTTTAGTTGTTTAATTATGAAGTAATACAATAATTTTCACTAATATACTGATACGATATTATATATCTGAAACAACCCCATTTCACCTTCTATTCATCCTATGGAAAACGAATTCACCGTGCGTGCGTACGTACGGAATACCGTCTCCACGCCATGGTGTAATTAGTTTTTCCACCACCACATTACATGGATGGGTATAAAGGTGTAAAGAATAACTATATATGGTTATTATAAAATCAAACTAATTCTGAGTTATTATATCATTCACTCCAATTATTTTTAATAATTATGGATATGATATCATCGCTCGTGCGTACGTACGGACTACTGTCTCCACGAACGCGATGAGATTCATTTTCCATGATTAACCATTAAAGTATGATTATAAAGTATATATATTAAATAATCATGAAAGATATTAAATAATAATGATACTGGATTTATGTACATATATATTTCATTTAATTAATTCCATTCAATTCAATAAGGAAATGAAAACAGTGTTCATGTGTTCGTACGACCTACTATCTCCATGAACGGTGTATTTCATTTCATTTATCGATATATCATATATGTTTATATAATGAATATATATTATATATTAATCATGTTTTAAATTATGGAATTAATTAAATCAGGATCTTAGTACTAATATCAAGAACAACATATCGAAACATGTATGATAAATGAAACAATTTTACCCAAAACGTAGCTTTAACATGAAATTTACAAAAGAACAGGTAATATAAAGTCATAAGTGAACTATATATGATATCATAACAATGAATATGATTCTATAATAATTCAATGAAATTATTTAAATCATTATACCGGAGTTTCGGATACATACAAAGCATATTTTAAATAAGGTAAGGGATAATTTTTCAAATCTCATTTTTATCTGAGATTTCTTATACGTAAGTATTTACTAGGGTTATATTTTTCATCCACGACCATAAATTTTTTTTTCCTAAAGTGTTTACTATTCTTCCATGTATTTTTAAATTAATTTTCCCCTATTTTACTTTTACATTGTGTTATGGAAGTAATATTTATTTTATTTACCATACGAGGAACTTTTTGTCTTTTCCGGAAAAGGTATGAGAAAAATGTTTTTTTAACTTATACGGCATGAACGGATTATTATGGTTTTATAACACCTTTTTTTCATGAAGATTACTCTAAAATATTTCATGACTACTTTCAACAAAATCCTTTTCTTTAAAAATTTCATGAAATTTTGTGAAGAGAAAATTATTTTAAAGAAGAAAAGATATTTTCCTCAAGAATTCATTTCAAGTGTTTTATCAAAATCATCTTCCATATAAGATGAAATTATTTCATTTGATTATGTTTGAAGTATAATGTATATATTACTAACATGGTCTTATTCTTCTTATGATGAAATGATATTCAATTTTTCATATGAATTACATTGTGGGATGATGTTTATGAAACCCATTTTATTCTTTGGGTTATGATGAATGGTTTATGTTTAATTTGTGGAACAAGTAAGAATGATTTCATTATGAGATGGGTGTGACCTATATCTCCCTCCAATTCATTGGGTAAATATTTATATCTCATGATATAAACAATTCTAGAACATCAAGTTAATTCGGATCAGTGAAAGAGGACTGGAACGAGTAGTGAACTCTATTCAGTAAGGGACTTTGTCCACTAAGGTTGTCTTGGAAGCAATGCCTTGGTTACTATGGAAATCATATAAAGTTCATAATGGTTTTCCACAATTACATGTTTTATTCCCATGCTATTTTATCATGATTGATGATCCATTATGATATGTGCCTTACGTACTGCCATGTTTTATTTCATTGCTCAATATTTTTATGTTTAAACATTATGTTCATGTTTTTAAGTTCAAAATTTTATGGTTTGTTTTATTTTATACATGCTTACACATACTGAGAACTTGATCTCAACCTTTATATGTTTTCTTTTCCCCAGGATATAATGAATGGTTTTTAGGTAAGAAAACAAAAGGGGAAGATCTTTATGGGAGATGTTGAAGATATTTTACCATTATTTGAAGATTATGTTCTGAGTTTCCAGAGACACTAAACCATTACTGTCCTTGAGTATTGGTTATTATTATGTATTTAGTATTCTGAAAAAGTAATTTAATGTCCATGTACGTCAAGTTTTTGGTCTCTATAAAGATCCAAGACAAACTTAGGCTCCCCTTATTTCATATATTTCTTGTATTCCCCCCACTTATCTGCAACCGCATCCAGATAAACTTATTGTTTCTTTGGCTATGGTGGTGGGGATTGTGTTTCCTTAACCGTTAGTGTTTTTTATTTCACTTCCACTTCCTTCAAATTCTTCTTCCTTCCTCCCTTCTTAGAGGTTTCAGCAGGCTCCTATTTAATCAAAATAGCTTTCACTTCTTATTTAGGCTAGTCATATAATTCTTCGGATTCTATGGAAAATCCAACATTCATTCTTCTCAAAGTATCATCCCTTAACAACATAACCTTGCAATTCCTCGGCTTAGATCTGCATGGAATTTTGAATGATTTTAGACACCAAACAATCATCTTTTAAAGAATGGTTGGAAACATAATAATTTGAGCATTCAAATTTCCATTCATTATGTTCTAAATTTTAACAAGAATATAGATGAACATGTTTATTTTACTTTGATTTAAAAATAAATCTAGAGTATACATGTCACTCTTCTTCAATGTATCCTTGTCTATGTTTATCGGTATGATAAATCCTTGAACCCAAAATTAATGAATCCTATAATTTTTAGTCAGGTGGAGATTTTTCAGAGTCTGTACCCTTGAATGACCAAGACAAGTTGTGGCCTTCAGCTTATTGAAACATCCTTGGGAATATGGCAACTTATGGGATCAAAACTAAACTTCCACTTCATATGTAATACCAACCAAGCATTCAACATTGGTGTAGGAAAGTGAATATGTTTTCCCATAACACATGAAGGAAAAAATACTCCTTCGTTGTTCCTAGAAAAAAACTACTGACTCTTATAATTCTATAACAGAATCCAGGTAAACCAAATCCTAAGATTTTGGTTTTGAAATACATGCACTTTTCCATCCATTCAACTTTATATTCTTGGCAATAATAGAATTTTACTTCGCAAAAAACATCGGATCCACTAACCTTTATCTGTATATTTGACATTCGAAATTTTTTTTGATGGTTGACTTATATTTTTTAGATGAGGCTTCCGCAGACATTCAGAAGTAAGAAAGATCAGATAAGTTCGGAAATGCATTTTGTAGGATGGTAGAGCTTCAGTATTCACAATCTTGAGTTTTGATGTTGGACAGCGATCGGGGGTCCTTTATTTAGGAAAGTGATATGATGGTTCATCTTCCATACTCAATCCAACGGTTAAAAAACATCTGATCAAATCTGACGGTTTAGATAATAGCCGGAATGATATTTTGATAGAATCTTATCTTTTAAGGTTTTTATGAAAAACATTCAGATTCAAGATAAAAATTGAATACAAAAAATTAAAAAAAATAGATGAAAATACCAATAAGTAAAAGATGAGTATGAAAATTTATGAAAGAAAAAATACCTTTCGAATTTCTAGGAAGATTATTCTTAATGGGTAAAATTATTCTTGAAGAGCCTTAGATTCCGAAAATTTTTCTTACGAAAACTATCAATATGAAAATATTTATTACGAAAAACATCAGTTCGAAAATCTTCATTGTAGAAATTTTAATTACATAAATATATTATGTACAGAAATATTCGTTATATAAATTATAAGACTTCAAATTTTGAAAAAATTTAGGCTATGAAAAATTTTAGACAACGAAAAAATTAGACTACGAAAAAATTTAGACTTCGAAAAAATTTAGACTACGGAAAAATATTAGACTCCAACAAACAAACATACTACCCCTATGAAAATAAGTTCCTTAATTTAAGGAGATTGGGTTCAATAGGATGTTAACATGGAATATTACCTTAGGGTCATCATTCATAAATTCTATTTAATTTATTCAAATCTATTGGAGGGTAAAGATTTTGTGAAAATATCATCAAGTTGATCTTCAGTAATGATAAATTGATGATGGATATCACCTTTGTGTGTGTGATACATAAGAAATTGGTTCCTAATGTCTATTTGTTTTGAATGAGAGTGATGTGTAAGGTTCTTTCTTAAGGAAATGGAACTAGTATTATCACAAAAAAATTGTTTTGGTAAAACTCGTACCATATTCTATGAGTTTGTGTTGCATCAACAACACTTTAGCACAACAACTTCCTGCTGCTACATATTCAGGTTCAGCAGTGGAAAGTGCTACTGGGGTTTTCTTTTTGCATGACCATGAAATTAATGAATCTTCTAAGAAATTACATGCTCCATATGTACTTATCATATCCATTCTACATCAACCAAAATTAGCATCCGAAAAACTTTTTAAAACAAATTCACTTCCAGAAGTGTAAAAGAGTCTTAGATCCATGGTTCCCTTTAAATAGAAAAAAATTCTTTTCACAGCATTTAAATTCCCTTCCTTAAGACTGGATTGATATCTTGAACATAAGAATACAAAAAACATTACATCTTGATGACTGGATGTCATGTAAAGTGGACATCCTATCATACATCTAAATGAGGTTTGATCTACTGGTTTTCTAGATTCATCAAGATAAAGTTAATTTGAGGTACCAAAGGGAGTACTTATACACTAGTGTTATCATATCCACACTTTTTAATAATATCATTAATATACTTATGTTGGAGTTATAGATTTCTTATGGTTTTGAGAAATTTGATAACCAAGGAAAAAATTTACTCACCCATCATACTCATTTCAAACTCAGATTTCATTAAAGACGTAAAGGAATCAATTAAAGATTGCTAAGTTGAACCAAATATAATTTCATCAACATAAATTTGAACAATCAAAACATTTTTCTTTTATTTCTTTATAAAAATAATTGGATCTTCATTTCCCTTAACATAATTATTTTGAAGCAATAATACTATAAGTATTTCATACTAGGCTCGAGGGGCTTTCTTAAGTCTATACAGAGCTTTGGTATGTTAAAAAACATGTTCAGGATATTCTGTATCTTTAAAACCAAGAGGTTGTTCAAAAAAACTTCTTCTTGACCATAACCATTGAGGAAAGCACACTTTACATCCATTTGAAAAATCTTAAAATTAAAGAATGCTATAAAGGAAAGTAGATTGCGAATAGAATCAAGTCTAGCTACTGGAGCATAGGTTTCTTCATAGACTATTCATTCTTGTTGATTATATCCTTTAGAAACCACTATATATTTATTCATAATAATTAATCAATTTTCATCACATTTATTTTTGAAGAACCATTTACTTCAATAACATAATTTTCCTTAGGTATTTCAACAAATGGGCATACTTTATTCCTTTCGAATACATTTAGATCATCTTGCATAGATTTTATTAAATCATCATCACCTAATACTTCATTAGTTATTTTTGGATCTAATTGGGAAAGGAATTATAGATGTTCTACTTCATTTCGTAAGGAACCTCTAGTCCTTACACGTTGATTTACATCACCACTGATACTATCACTAGGATGATTTATTAGAAACATCGGATTTTTTTTATAAAACCAATTCATCAACATAGGTTAGGAAATATTATGTGGGTAAATGTTTCAGAAATACCTTCTTAAACATTTTACATATCAGAATTATCTTCTACCAAAGGTTGATAATTAGTTTTAAAAAACACATCTAATGGTGTAGCTTGAGGTTGTTTAAAAAAAAGGATAATTTCATCAAATTTAACATGTACAGTTATCTCAATAGTCCTAGGGTTTTTATTGAAAACTCTATAAGCCTTAAAAGTTGTAGAGTATCCTAAGAAAATTACTTCATCATATTAAGGGCCGAATTTGATTAAATTGTCTTTAGTATTCAGAATGAATACTTTGTAACCAAAAACAATGAAATAGGAAAGTCTAGTTTTTCTAAAATTATATAACTAATAAAGAGTTCTATTAAGAAAATTTCTAACAATAGCACGATTTATAGTATACCAATCAGTACCTACAGCTTCTGCCCAGACATGTTTGGCTATTCAAAATTCACTAAACATAGTTCATGTTATCTCCTGAAGAATTCTATTTCTTCTTTCAACAACAACATTTTGTTAATGTGTTCTTGGTTCTAAAAATTTATGAGTAATGCAATTTCAACTAAAAAAGGTTTCAAAATCATAATTTTGGAATTCTCCTCAATGATCACTATGAATAGTTATCAAATGAAGGTGTTTTATCATATTTAACATGGGCTCTAAATTTTCTAAAATAAGAAAAATCTCCATATTTATTTTCTAGAAGATAGACCCATGTAAATATAGTGTGATCATCAACTAAGACAAATACATAATATTTTCCACCAATGCTTCCAGTTTGTGTTGGAAAAAAAAGATCCATATTCACCAACTATAATTCATAAGTGGTTGAGACATCACCAACTAATTTAAAACATCATTTATGTTGATTTCCATATTGAAAAGGATCACCAACATTTGAATAATCGAATCTACGCTCTGTTAGATCCTTAACTAGTCTTTTCCTAGAGATTTTTCATTGGTTCTTAAGGTTATAGTGTCCTAAATATTCTCTTGACTAAGGGAAGAAAGAATAAACTCTTCCATATAATTTTATACTCAGCATTAATCATTCCTAAAATTTACAAGGTAACCTTCATCACCTAGTAGACTTATGCTAATGAGGTTGTTCTTAAGACCCTTAACAAATAAAACATTTGAAATCACAGTTTTTCCAAGAGGAACAATGTTACCTATACAAATAATTTCTCTCTTTGCATTATCACTGAAGGTTACTTTTCCTCCTTTCGTCTTGATAATATTTTCAAATAAGTTTTTGTAACCAGTCATATGCTGAGAAAATCCACTATCCATGTACTATATGTTGTTTTTGGTAATTTCTTTACATTCATGAAAATAAAAGAGTTAGGCTTTCTGAATCCAAACTTTCTTGGATCCGTAATTATTATACAATAAAATTTTGGGTATCCACATTTTTTTAGAAAAGTATACTTTATGAAACCCATGAGATTGAACATTATTTAAAGAAACATTATTCTCCCAATACAGACCACTTTGACATTTAGTACGGAAGGGGGCTTTGGATGGAATAAAATAGTTATTTTTTAAAATAGGCGTTCTGTGAGTATAACCTACTCCAGAATTATTTCCTTGAGGTCTGATTTGGGAATACATCTTGTCAAAATTTTCATTACTAGAGTAAAAGTTTGAATGAAGTATCTTAATGGAATTTATATCGGATTTTAGTCTTATGACTAAATACCTATCCTTAGGAATTATTTACTTAGAGTTATATTTTTCCTCAAAAACATTTATTTTTGAAATAGAATTCATAATATCTTTAGAAAGAATTACCTTTTCAGAATTGACTTCTTTAAGGTATTTAGAATGTTTTTCTAGGAGCTCATCATTGTCTTCAAGATCTCTAGTGGGGTCTGAAATCTATTTTGTAAAAACATCTTCTCTAGTGTTTTTCATATCTAGTTTCTTATAAATTTTGTAACTGTTTACATCTAGAAACATGATAAATATAGATACTTCTTCATACGAAGGTATTTCTTCATTATATGAAGATGTATTATCTTCATCAGAAGTAATATATTCAGTATAATTATTCTTATGAAAAGATAAATTTGTTAAATCCTTGGTAGAGTGTAATTTTTCCATAATACAAGTATTTTAGAATGGCGTATTATCTATGAAACCGATATTATTCTATGGTGATGATTCATATTCAAAAGATTAACTTTCAGAAGTGTCTCCACAAATAGCACTCCCAGGGTCTTTTTAATTAAGAATTTTCTTATTCTTGGAATGGTAGAACTACTTCTTTTTTCTCTCTGAATTCCATTCCTTCTTATCCTTCTTTTTCAAAAGAAGAAAATCTGGTCTGATATAACCTATTATTCTGCATTCATAGTATGTAACTTCCCCATATTCATTTTCATTGTAGTCTCTATTCTTAAACTTATTTTGATAGTTTTTCTGAGCTACTATCTTATTCATTATCCAATCAAGATTAGCCAACTCATTCTTTGATTTTTCTGTATCACTAAATTCTGACAGAATATTATATTTCTTTGAGATTGATCTATTAAGTCTTTCTAGGGTTTTATATTTCATATAGTTAGAATTTTTAGTAAATGAAACAATTCCATTTCCATTATTTTTCTATATATTATCTTAATAACTCATCAGTGTAGTCTCGTACTGAAGGAGAGTTCCAAAAATCTCATCTAAGGAAATCTAGGTGACATTCATATTCTCATCAATTGTTGTCCTCTTGGACTCCCATTCATTAGGCATGATGTCTATTATTTTGTCAACAAGTGCCTCATCATCAAGAAATTTTTCTCCTATTGACAATAAGTTATTCAAAATGGTCATGAACCATTACTGAACATTGTTTATTTGTTCTCCATACGAAAATCTAAATCCTTGATATTCTACTCTCAACATATCTCTTCTTATCTCAATAACATTAGAAGTACCAAAATGTGTAACTTCCAATTACATCCAGATACTATTTTCATCATCACATGAGGATATTTGACTATAGATGTTCCTAGTCATAGAACATATAAAGGTATTTCTGACTCTGAAATTATCTTGATATTCATCTTTCTCCTGATTAGTAAAATTTCTCAATTCCTTATCAGGAATCTTATAATCTCCTATTATCGTCAGGTAGTTATAAACTTCTGTATTAATAAAAAATGTCTTCATCCTATCTCTCATGTACTTATAATCATTTCCATCCAAAATACGAGGTCTATTAGGATTTAAATTTTCCAATGAAATAATATACATGGATCCTTCCATAAAAATATTTCATTCCTCGACAAGAATGTTAGTAGTAGTTCTTGAATAAAATATAATGTTTATAAAGATAACTTTAAGAAAAATTTTAAAATCTATGAAAAATAAAAACTACAGTATCTATAATAAATATATGAGTCCATACTTCTAAGCCCAAAATTCTTATTTCGAAAAAAATGAAGAAGAAGATGATTTCACTTTTCCGTCTAATCATGAGATTAATTCGGATTGAACCAAACCCTTTTATATAAATTGTAGGATCAATATGATACTGATTGTAGGAACTAAATAGTAATATTGATGCTCAATATACAAAAGGGGGTTAATTTTATACTTTAAAAATTCTTTAGGAACTTTTAATGTTGGTTAGAAACCATTTATTGTTTAACAAATTTAGCCAAGGTAAATTCACAAAACCTCTATGTTCAACAAAATTTCTTGATTTCAGAAATGTAGTTCTGAGAACGATATTCCAAAATTGTGGTTCTAGAAATGAAACTAGTTCAAAAAACTAACTAGATTCGGAAAATGTAGTTCCAGGAACGAATATTAAAAGAAGTTTACAAAAAAAAGATTCTACATTAAAGCGTATAGAACCTTATTTAATCATAGTACAAGTAAAAGAAAGTATATGATAGTTATATCTTCCAAATCAATTAAAATACATCGGAAAAAACATGAAACAATTTATGAAACAAGTATAGAAATCATTTTACTCAAAGGGTGGGGTATCCAACAATCATGGATAAAGGTCACTTGATTTATACCTCAAAAATGATTTCCATACCCAAACATAGGTAAGACCTCAATCCAAAGATCGATATCTATCTTCTTATCCCCACAAGACCTCGAATTAGAAGGAAATTGGAACCTTTTTATTACAAACCCAAAATCCCATGGTCAACACAATCAGAGTCTGCACAAACCATGTCTGAAAAAGTTGTTCACACCCGAAAAAGTTGTTCAAAACATCTGAATGAAGCACTCTGAGTTGAAAGTGACTTTAATTCTCTATAAATAACTTCAACATATTGTAAAATGTCTGGTAGTTAATGTTAGTTCTGCAAAATGTTTGAGCTCATTCAAATGAGATCCAATTTATAGGTACAACTTCAATGGTCGGCTCCCTCCTCCAACGGTCATATTTTTCATTTAATTTCGGAGGGACCTATATACGTGTCACTCAATCAATAGTAATTAAATTATAGAAATCATGACATAATTTTATAACTCAAACAAGAGTAAGTAAAAATATTTTTGCCTAACTAAAACAATTTTCAGAATGTAAGGAAATAATATATTTTGGCATCTTTTAAAGTTAACCTTCCGAGTCTATAATATAATAATATTAGGATTCTATTCCTCAGAAATTTGGAATTGGAATTCTATAGACTTTGATATCTGAATTCATAAGAATTTAGAATATGAAATTAGAATGTTTAGAATCTAAACATTAGAATATTTTGTCTCTGAATTCAGTGAATTCAGAGTATGAACATAGAAATTTCGAAGTTTGAATTCATAGAATTTAGAACCAGAGTTCGGTTCCTGAAAACAGAATCCTCTATTTCTATGTATTTATAGGATTCTGCGGTTTTAGATGTGAAACCGAATTTTATACATAGAAATAATATGATTCAGGTTATAATATGAACAATGAAAAACATGTAAGGATAGATTTTCCTTGGGGAAGGAAAATTTTCTTGATCATGGGAAATGATAGGGAAAATGAAATTTTCCTTAAGATATGGTGTTTTTGATTTTCAAAAACATGAAGAAATGGAGAAGTTATAAGGAAACATTATTTACTCAACAACTTTTCTATCTGAGGTCTTTTAATATTAAAAACCACCTTAACCATATCTTCAAGTGATACTATTTTATTTGAGCATGGTTCCTCTATTTGGAATTTCTTAGGTAAATAGATAAAACTAGATTCATCAAAGATTTAATCTCTTTATTACATTAATTTATTAATATATAAAAAATCATTTTATCCCATTACCATGAATCAATAAGTTTTTTAATTGTCCACATAACCAAGAATATTTAATCAATAACTCATTTACCCTAAATTTCCTTTTTGGGTTTAGGCACTCTTATAATTTCTTGAGAAAACCAAAACATTAAATTTATTCAATTTTGTTTCATAAGATTTAACAACTATTATTGGTTCATAAGATTCCCTTTTTTGATACCTTACCAAAGATGTGAAATTTAGTTAATAATTCTGTGTCCAAGATTCTTCTATAGGGGCCAATGATAAACATCTTAATAAAAGAAATTTCAATTATTATTCTATTCATTCATTCAGATAAACCATATTTTGACATTTATAAAGTGATATAACATCATTTATGATCCCTAGGAATTCCAAAAATGAAGGTTTAACTATAGGACCCTAGACACCCAGAGTCAGTGCGTTATTACATAACATTTTCATGATCTCAAGAGATCATATCCAAAATACTGACCAGTTTAGTAGCCTTGGAAGCACTAGATACAAACATTGTGTTTTACATTTCATTATTAAATGAAAAAACAACAACATTTTGTCTCATTTTAACGCATTCATCTCAATTAGACTATCCCTATAGGTCAGTCATAATATACATCTTCACATCCTGCGAAAAATAAAATGAATAAAGTGGCGACCTTAGGTGCTTAGTAAGGATAACAATATAGCAGAAACTTTCAAAAATATGCATTATCATTTAGGGAAATGTATAATACTAAAACACAATCTATTTAATCATAAACCTCAGAATAATAAGGAAATGATAAAAAAATATTACCATTTAAATATTCACAGGGATATTCTACTAGTCCAACAATCACATGTAATATCAATATCCAATTTCATAATCATTGAATGCGTAATGTCGGACATCATAACCACCTAGTCAAGGCCACATCCAAATTCTAAAAATAAGATTTTTTAAGGCCTTTTCAAAGACACTAGTTTGTCTCACAATAACTATCAATGCATCGAGGAGTTATAGGAGGCTTCACACATCACATACAATGTAACACCCCAAGACTTGATAGTACATTATTTCTTCAATGAAATTAAATAACTTACACTACACACAACACTGAGTTCAATCGCTCCACGACATACCAAACTAGACGTTAAAAAGAGGTTATGAATATTACTAACTGAATTTTGAAATTTATATAATACTTATAATTTTATAATCCATATTATGAGTTTCTTGTACATAATTTAAGAACAAATTCATTTTCATCAGATAAAATAATTATTTTTCAAAAAATGCAATCTTACAGCATTTTAGTGGCGATCCCTTTTTAAATCCAATATTTGAAACTTTTATATATTAAATTTGAAAAATAAATATCTTCTTTATAATTGGGACATAAGAATTTAGTTTCAATAAATGTTTGGTGTTTTTCTGATAACTTTCATATTTGGGTGAATAGTGAAAAATACTATATTTTAACTGAAAACAAATTTTTTAATCAAAAACATTTATTGTGTTGAATTATAAATTTTAATGGGTTGCAAGTATAATTTGATTATAGTTTTAACATTAATTCCAATGGTGGTCTTTGTAATTAATTCCACTTTGAAATTGCGAAGAGACAAGTGTCAATATTTTGATAGTTATTATTTCTTAAAAACATGATTTTTGTTTGTACAATGTGAATTAATTTTAAATTAATTTCTACCACTTATTTGTTTTGAATTTAAAAAAATGAATTCTATATTTTGAATCAAGAGGTCCAAATTATGTTAATAGCTATCTTTTATTTTTATACATTAGGAATATTTACTCCAGTAAATATTTTATTTAACCTGCTTAAAATGGTAAATCCATAAAATAAGGTTACAAAATAAAATTATAACAACATTAAATTACCCTAACACATGTACTAACCCTATTATCTGATACCCGTCCGACCATGGGAATAATTGGATCGATTTTTGGACCCCATGTAGCAACTTGGAAGTTATAATGACATTATATATTAATTAATTTAAACAAGAGACAAAAATAACAAAGGGAAATATCTTTATGTAAAAAATTGTTATATGAGGTTATATAATTGATCTATTCTACTTTGAATAGTCATTATACAGATAATAAGATTTCCTATAATATGATATTTTATTTATAAATTTTAGACTTAAAATAAATATATTAATTAATGACACAATGATGATGTGGTATTTTCTTTATGAATGAAAGAATCAAATAAATGGTATTATAGACGTTAAAATGAATATAATTTGAAATTTTTGATGTCGTCCACGAATTTTAAAGTTTAATATAACTTGTTAGGATTTAATAAATGATTTTTTTCTCTATGATAATGCTGTAATGAATCTAGAAAAAAACAAAATACCAAATAGTGTCAAAATATGAAAAAACAAATTTAGATGAAATATTATATTATTAATTGATATTCTATTCCTAAAAATAAATTTTTGGGCCAAAAGACTTATATAATGGTAGTTATATCATTATTTTACCACTTGGGGTTCTATTGGATGTATATATTATGTTTATTAACCATATAATATAAAAATACAAAGAGACAAGGTAAATATCAAACTATTTAACTAAGAGTTTAATCTAAAAGATAAGGTTAATAAAGTGACTCAAACCTATCTAAAAACTATTGGTTGAGTTTGTTTTGACCCATCTCCACCATATCCTATAAATAATCATTTCTGAGCCAATAGAAACCGATAATTATATTATTATAAAATAAAATTTATAGCTTTTCCTAACGTGCCCCTCACCCCTCTTATAAAAGGACACTCCCCCTTATCTCTAATTCACACCCTAAAAGACTTTTGGATAGGCCAAAATATTCCCAAATACCCTCTCAACTATACTCCCGTCATCCTATAGGACTTCCTTTAGTCATAAATCCATCATATGGATCCCTTTTTATCAAATCAAATGGAAGAACGCGAAGAAGAGGTAAATATTTCATCACCTCTTTCAAGTTCCTTTCTTCTTCCACTTTCACTTTCATTGTTTTTTTCATTATTAAATTATAACTCTAGTATATTCTATATAAATTTATGTTATTAAAAATTTGGTAAAACCATATTCAGTATTCTATTCATCCTTTGAATGACATGTCACCATACGTGTGTGCGTAGGACTTGTCGTCACCACGTCATGGTGTAGTTTGTTATTCAAACAATTCATTATTCGGATGGGTATAATAATGAGTATAAATGATGAAAATAATAAATATAACATTTTAATGATCATTTACATATTATATATCATCCATTTACATACTATTTCACCTTCAATATAATGATATTGTCTCTCGTGCGTATGTACAGATTACCGTCTCCACGACACGATGAGATTCATTTCCACATTAACAATTCAACGATGATTATAAAATATATATCATTAATAAGTATTTAATATATGAAATAATAATTATACCTGATATATATATATATGTACTTACATATATCTTATTCACTTAGTTCCGTTCAATACGATATGAAAACGGAAACATCATTTATACATACGTACGACCTACTGTGTCCATAAACAGTGTTTTCCATTTCATATATATGTCAATTATAAAAATTTATATTCTAAATATATATGATATATAAAATATGTTTTATATTCTGAAAGTAATTAATTCATGATCTATGTGATATGATCAAGAGTAACAAGCTAAAACACGTAAGATAATGAAAGCAATTATTAACCGAAATGTTAATTTAATAAGGAAATTCTTATTAAATGGGTAATATAAAGTTATAAATGAATCATGTATGACATCATAAATATTAATATGGGTTTGGTATAACTTAAAAGAATACTTTGGTCTTTATACAGGAGGTTAAACATACCTTACACTAAAGTAATGTTCAATGTACGGGGTTTTGATCTCACTCCTTATTCCCATGAGATTCATGCTATATTTCCACTATTTGCTATTGTATGGTGTATGTACTATCCATAATTGTATTCTTTTTGGAATAAAATTTAATTTATGTGTATTTACATCTTCATTGAATGATACTTCTTTCATGGGTTGTATGTTTCATAAGTTACCAAATTGGTAAGGGTTAATTTCACTATCTCTTTATTATCCGAGATTGTTTTTATGTAAGTATCTAATGGGAAATATTTATTATCAATGTCCATGTTTCATGAAAGAGTATTCAAATGGATTATTTCAAGGTTCTTTTTTACTAAAAAACTATTTTAAATGTTTTAAATATTTATTGTAACGCCCCGACCCTAGATACCCAAAGTCGGTGCATTATTACATAACAGTGGCATGATCACAAGAAAGATCAAGTCTCGACAGACCGATTAGTTTAGTAGCCTTGGAATAACTAGATACACTAATAAAGTTTACATTACATTATAAAATGAAAACTAAAACAGTATAGTCTCCATAGTCTACACTCTTATCCCCACATACTATCCCTGCAGGTCATTCATAAGTTACTTCTTCACATCCTGGGAAAAATAAAACATAGAAAAGGGGTGAGCTCAAATTCCCAGTAAGGATAAAAATATAGTGGAAACTTTCATAAATAAGAATAAACATTTATTCCAATGTAAAACTAAAACAAAATCCTTTTAAACTTGAACTTCAATATAGTATGGAAAAAATAAATTGAAATAATGTCATTTAACTATTCACATCGATATTCTACAAATCGAATAATCACATGCAATATCAATAACCACTTTCATAATGATGGAATGCATAATATCAGACTATCATAACCAAATAGCCAGGCCTCATGCCAAGACAACAAATAATATTTTGTCAAGGCCTTTTCCCAGGATAGTAGTTTGTCTCATGAGACCTACCGATGCATCGAGGAGCTATAGAGGGCTCCACCCGTCACTTATTAAGTCCAATACATTCCTCATATGAATAGGTTTAAACATAACATAAACATTCGTATTAAAACTAGCATACGAAATGTCAATAATTTCTCCATAAACTATAAAGGGTATAAAAATAACACAACTGCAGTCAAACATATCACAAAAACCTTCAATATAATATGGTAGTTTTGTATCATAATAAATCAACTTCAAATAAGCTTAAAATACATCAAATGATGTTTACATAGATGAAATCAAAACTATTTGAGAGGAATATCTATTTTTTTTAATCATTTAAAATTCACATTATTATAAAATAAAACATTTACTTTTAAAGTATCCTTATAAGCTTGTATGGTAAGCTTCTATGATTTTATAATGGAAGAAAATAGCTGCACCCTCCATATAAGTTAAAAAAAGACATTCTTACCTTAATTATGTCGAAAAGGTTAAAAAGGAACTTGTTTGGAAAACGACGAAAAGAATCCGTTATAAACATCTTATAAAAAGTCAAAGAAGGGTATAAATGACTTTAACCCATATTCTGTAAAATAGTAAGAATGATATGAAACACATTTTTAAGAAACATGGATGTGGATGATAAAGAGGTCCTAGTAGATAATTACGTATAAATAATCTCGGATAATGAAGAGATTGTGAAATAAAACCTTACCTTGTACTTTTCCTTGGTTGAGGGTAGGTTAACCTCCAGTATAATGGCGAAATAATTGATATTAAATTATACAAGAATCATATAAATTAATATGATATCATATATGATCTTTTAACATTGCTTTGTTAATAATATCATAGAATTATCGTCGTTTCAGGTGTTAACATACTCATTTTCATTTATATGTTTTTTTACATAATCCATGTTTGTTATGAATAGGTTGTATCTTATTCATATCCAGAATTATATCAAGACCTTAAACATTATTATTAATCAGAAAATGAGAATTATACTTGAATGGATACGATGGAGAATGAATCTCATCGCGTTCGAGGAGATGGTAGTCCGTATGTACGCACGAGCGACAATATCATTCTTTTGATATTAAATTAATATATAATTAGATGGTATATCATATATAAAGAATCATTATCATGTTATATTTATTATTTACTTGAATTACACATCATCATTATACCCATCCAAATAATAATTTATTGAATAACAATTACACCACGACGTGGAGACGGTAAGTCGTACGTACGAACATATGGTGACATGTCATTCAAAGGATGGATAGAATACTGAATATGGTTGTACCATATTTATAATAACATCAAAGTATATATAAGATACTGGTGTTATTATTTTAAAATTGGAATAACAAAGAAAGATGAAGTTGAAGAAGAAAGGAACTTGAAAGAGGGTGGTGAAAACATTACCTCTTCTTCGGGTTCTTCCTTTTGATTTGATCAAAAGGGCTCCTTAGGTTCGATTTCGGATCAAACTAAAGCCTCGAGGATTAATTGAGGGAAGTTGAGAGAGTATTTGGGAAGGTTTTGGCCGAGACAAAAGGCTTTAAATGTGTAAATTAGTGATAAGGGGGAGTGCCATTTTATAAGAGGGGTGAGGGGCATCATTGGAAAGGATAGAAATATTATTTTATAATAAATTATTATTCGGTTTCCAATGGATCCAAAGTGGATTATTTAAAGGTTAAGGTTGGGATGGGTCTAAAACCACTCAACCAATATAATTTATATAGTTTTGGGTTATTATATTAACCTTATCTTTTAGTTTTAACTCTTAGTTAATTAGTTTGACACTTACCATGTCACTTTGTATTTTTAAATTATATAGTTAATAAAATTACTATATACCTCCAAGTGACCCCCAAGTGGTCCATTAATGATACACCTATAATGATATAAGTCTCTTGTCCTAACCATAGATTTTTAATAATTTAATATCATTTAATTATATAATATTTGTTTTAAAAACTCTTTTATGAAAATTTTGACACTATTTGGAAAATTTATTTTTGTGAAAATCAAAACAGGATGATTACTTCTAAAAAGTTAATTAAATCAATCCTAACATGTCAAATTAACCTAGAAAATTAGTGTAATTCATAAAATGTTTCAAATTACATTTATTTTTATATTTATAATATCAATTATTTTAATATTTCATTAATTAAGTAATTACTGGATCACCATTGTGTCATAAATAAAATAAATTATATAATGTATAAAAATTATAAATAAAATTCCAATATGTAGGAAATCATTTTTATCTTTCTAAAGAATATTTAGAATCGATTTTATCTTATATATAACCCTATATTAAAAATGGTTTAGTAAATAAACTTTGATTTTAACTCTTTTAACCCTTCTTTGAATTAAATAATAATAAATGTCCTAATCTAATCCATGTGGACCTAAATGTTAATATTTTATTCCGAAGTTTGTTTTTGGTCAAATTTAGCTTATAAAATAGAATTATGACATTTTTTATGGTAATATTAATATTATTTTTACCCTTAATTACCCTATTTACTTACTGTGGTAAACAAAAGTAAAAAGTTACTATTCACCAAAAATTATTTTCATCTCATTCAAACAGATTTTACTCCTTGATATTAACGGTGTCTCTCGGATTTTTGAAATTCCACTCACAGAAGCGGTAAAATTTAGTTTTATGAAAAAATCATTTTTTTAACTACCACTTAGTGGTTTCACTATTCATCAAAAAATGAACGTTTTCAGAAAAATACCAAAAATTCACCCTAGGCTAATTTCGATATTCCGAATCCAAAAATGAAGTTCATTTTGAAAAATAAAATTTATAAATTTTAGAAAGTGGGTATTAATATTCATAATGGCTTGTTTGATTGGTTGTGGTGTTAGAACTCGATGTTGCGTACAACACATGGGATTTCATTATTCAAAGAGAAGTGTACTGTAGATGATTGGGGTGTTACATTCTCCTCTCCTTCAAATAATTTCGTTCTCGAAATTTCTAGAATACTACCACATGGAATGACTCAGGTGGTTCTTCATCATAAGTTCCTCAAGTTCCCACGATGCCCCTTCCATCTTATTGTTTCTCCACAAGACTTTTACCAGACGAGTCATTCGGTTTATCAGTACTTTCTCTCTCGTATCAAGAATCTTGAGGGGATTTTCGCAATAAGACAGATCGAGTTCCAGTTCTAATTCTTCATAGGTGAGTACATGCGTTGGGTCAGGCATGTATTTCCTCAACAGAGATACGTGGAACACGTCGTGAACTTTGGAGAGACTTGGCGGCATTGCAAATCGGTAAGCTACAACACCAATTCGTTCTAGAATTTCGAAATGTCTGATGTACTTGGGACTCAATTTACCTTTCCTACCAAAACGTATGACTCCCTTCCATGGAGATACCTTCAGGAAAACATGATCACTGACTTGAAATTCCAAATCCTTCCTTCGATTATCGGCATATCTCTTCTGCCTACTTTGAGCTTCTTTGATATGGTTTTGGATTACGTTCACCTTTTCCATTGTTTCCTCCACCAGTTCTAGGCCTATAAGCTTTCTTTCACCAACGTCATCCCAAAAAGTTGGTGTGCGGCATCTCTTTCCATATAATGCTTCATACGGTTCCATCTGAATACTCGAATGGAAGCTATTGTTATAGGAAAATTCTACCAGAGGTAAATATTGACCCCACATACCTTAAAAGTCAAGTGAGCAGGATCTCAACATGTCTTCTAAGGTTTTAAATGTTCGTTCTGATTTTCCATCTATTTGAGAGTGGTAGGCAGTGCTCAAATTAAGTTTAGTATCGAAGGCTTTCTGAAGACTATTCCAGATTCTTGAAGTAAAACAGGGATCATCATCAGAAACAATCGATAGGGGTACTCCATGAAGTCTCACAACTTCATCAATATATAGTCTTTCTAGACGTTCCAGTGGTAGATCATATCATATAGCAAGAAAATGTGCCGACTTGGTAAGACGATAAAAAATAACCCATATTGCATCGTTCCTTCTAGGAGTCTTCGGTAGTCCAATTACAATGTTCACCGTGATATTATCCCATTTCCACTCAAGTATGGGAAGAGGTTGCAATACTCCACCAGGCTGTTGCCTTCCAGCTTTCACTTGTTGACAAACCATATGTGTTGACACAAAATCCGCAATCTCCCTCTTCATGTTGTCCCACCAAAAATGTTCCCTCAAATTTCTATACATTTTGGTTCTCCTAGGGTGTATAAAGGAATTGGAACTATGATCATCATCCAACAATTCCATTTTTAGATCAATTATATCGGGAACACAAAGTCTCTTCCCAAATTTCAAAATTAATTCTTCATACACAAAGTCTCTCAATCTCCCATCATTCACATCTTTAATCTTCTTTTGAAATTCATCATCATCGGTCTGAGAACTATTAATCCTTTCTAGTAAAGATGGGTTTGAAACCATTTGAAAAAGCATTGATGTTTCACCTTCCACGGTAATTCTGATGTCCTTATTCACTAGATCCATAAAAATTGGATCCCTTTCAATTCTCATATTGTTCAAAACTCCATGATCTTTTCTGCTCAAAGAATCTGCCACCTTATTTGCATTCCACGGGTGATAGTGCATCGTAAAATCATAATCCTTGAGTAATTAAAGCCAACTCCTTTGCGTCATGTTGAGTTATTTTTGTGAGATAATATACTTCAAACTCTTGTGATCAGTATAAATATCACATTTTTCACCATAGAGGTAGTGCCTCCATATCTTCAAAGCAATAATCAAAGCTGCTAACTCGAGATCATGAGTATGATAGTTTTGTTCATGAATTTTCAACTGTCGTGATGCATTGGAAATAACCCTATCATTCTACAGAAGGACACAACCAAGTCCTTTCTTCAATGCATCACTATAAATAACGAACCCATTATTCCTAGATGGTAGAGTCAATATAGGATCATTGACTAATCTTCTATTCATTTCTTCAAAACATTCTTCACACTCTTTTTTCCAAAAAAATTTAACTCCTTTATGTGTGAGCATTGTTAATGGGTTAGCCAACCGGGCAAAATTCAGGACGAAATCTCGATAATAACATGCTAAACCAATAAAACTGCGTACCTCATTTATACTCGTCGGTGTAGGAAATTCATGGATTGCCTTGGTCTTAGAAGGATCAATATAGATTCCATCATTAGAGACAATGTGGCCAAGAAAATAATTCTTCTGAAACCAGTATTCACACTTGCTAAACTTCCCATATAATTCATGTCTTCTCAGAGTCTTCAGGATAACGCGCAAGTGATTTTCATGATCTTCGTAGATTTTGGAGTAAACCAAGATATCATCAATAAATACCACCACAAATTCATCGTGATATTCCTTGAAAACTCTATTCATCAGATCCATAAATACAGAGGGTGCATCAGTCAATCAAAAAGGAATTACTATAAACTCGTAATGCCCATACCTGGTTCGAAATGTTGTCTTCGGAATGTCTTCCTTATTCACACATAACTAATGGTATCCAGAGTGAAGGTAAATATTTGAAATGTATTGGGATCCATGTAGTTGATCAAATAAATCATCAATTCGGGTTAGGGGATACTTGTTATTTATTGTTATAGCATTGATTTCCCTATAGTCGATACATAACCTCATAGATCCATCATTTTTTTAACAAAAAGAATAGGGTATCCCCATGGAGAAACACTAGGGAGAATAAATACCTTATTACTCAATTCCCCTTGTTGATTCGTAAGTTCAACTAATTATAAAGTGGTCATTCTAAAAGGGGTCTTTGATATAGGCCTTGATCCAGGAATTAAATCAATGGAAAACTTAACATCTCCTTCTAGAGGATGTCCGGGTAAATCTTCCAGAAACACTTCTAAATATTCCTTCACAATAGGTGCATACTCTATTTGAACATTCCTTTCCTCACCCACTATAATTTCACTTTCTTCCTCCCCAATTATTTAATTTAGTTGAGCTACTGGGGGTGGATCTAGATAAGAATTAGGTGGTGAAGATTATGCTCTAAAGATAATGTGTTCCTTATCATCATCATCAAAAATTGTAACCTCCTTCTTCTTACAATAAATCTTCACATCATTGTCTGAAATCCAATCCATACCTAGGATTATATCAAACTCAATCATAGGTATGACGATGAGATCAGCAGATAATGAACATTTATGTGCTCTAATGAGGACTGATTCACAAAACTTTGTTGCAATGATACTTCCATTAGGAGTCTTAACTGACAAATCCCTTGTTAAATCAAATTGGAAATATCTAATTTTATTTGAAAACTAGGAAGATATGAAACAATTAGATGATCCAGAATCAAATAATGAATTTTCAAAACTTGAGGAAACCATTAAATTACCTGCCACCATGTCTTTTAGAGCTTCTACCTCAGCAGTAGTGATAGCATAAGCTTGGCATCGATCCCTTGGCCTTTTCTGAGGTAAGTTCCCCTGACGCTTAGGACATCCATTTTCATAATGTCCCATCTCCCTGTAATTATAGCATTGGACATCCGTAGCTTCCTGCTTCCCCTTGCAATCATGAGCTTGGTGTCCTTTTTAACCACACATGTAACAGACTCTCATTCCCTTCATGCAAGTAATAGGGTGTTTCTTCCCACATTTACTACAGGATGGATATTCAACTTTTCCCTTCTTCCCATTATTTCTATTCCCATATTGATCAGAAGCTCTCTTCTTCTCTTGCATTGCTTTAAAGTCATAAGACATAGAGAACTCCTTTTCTATCTTGATAGCACATGAGACAATGTCTTCGTACGACGAGAAGGATTGTGAGACTAATTATTGAGGGAGAAATGGTTTTAACCCATCAAATAAACGAGCAGTATTACTACTTGGGTTACGTATATAATCTTTAGCATGCCTTGCTAACCTTGTAAAGTTAGCATCATACTTTGCGACATTTTCATCCTCCTTTTGTCTCAGACTCAGAAATTTCTTTTCCATATCTGCTCGATTGTCACAAGGAAAGTATTTTTCTAAAAACATATATTTGGACTCCCTCCACTCCATATTTGATACTTCATCATCTTCCTTCACGTTTTGAATCATCGACCCCCATTGATCAGCATCTCCAGTGAGGCAGTAAACTGCCATGATAACTTTTTCTCATTCACTACTCCCCAAAGCCTGAAATTTTTTCTCTATGGAATTTATCCATTTCTCAGCTAATAAGGGATTTTTACTCCCATTGAACGTTGTTGGTTGTTGCCTCATGAAGCGATCTAACATTGATCCTCTATGCTGCAGATCAGGGTGCTCCATACGGGTAAGGCTATTATTCATAACTTGAGTGAGTTGTCTCAGTATGGTGAAAAGTTGATCAGCACCAGTTGCATCACCAGGTCCGCTATAATTATCTTGTGCAAAAGGGAAATCCCTACATGGAGTGCACGCATTGATACGGTTTACATTTCTTCCAGTAGGTGACATTTCTAAATAATGGCATAAACTAGATCAGTTTATGAATCAAAATACATAATTCAATACTTATAAAACACTTAAAAAATTGAACTATTTATAGATTTAATCGATAATAATAAAAATGTTTTCTTTGAGGAAGTATATACTCATAAACCATTCATAATGTTTTCTAAAGAAAATGAGAATAATCCTTATCATATCCCCTGGGAGTGTCGTAACCAAGAGTACAACAAGGCCTGTTGTTGTGCACCAGTTCTCGTTCGAGTCTAGCTCAAAGCAGTGTTTTCGGATTTTACCCCTATGTACATCTGTGCCAGAGCCGTCTCTACCTGCTCATATCCAGACAGGTATGTATTGCTCGGAATACTCACAAAATCTCTACAATACCAAAATTCTAGGAAGTTCTTCTATACTAATCCCCGATGTACATCTTAGGTCTATGTGCTCTAATCAGATTTTATCTAAATCTAGTTTCCAAGTATTGTACTGAACTTCCTCTGATACCAATTGTAACGTCCCAATCCTAGATACCCAGAGTCGGTGCATTATTATATAACATTGGAATCATCACAAGAAAGATCATGTATCGAAAAACCTATTAGTTTAGTAGCCTTGGAATAACAAGATACATTAATAAAGTTTACATTACATCATAAAATGAAAACTACAACAATATAGTCTCCACAATCCACACTCTTATCCCCTCATACTATCCCTGAAGGTCATTCGTAAGTTACTTCTTCACATCCTGGGAAAAATAAAACATACAAAAGTGGTGAGCTCAAATGCCCATAAAGGATAACAGTATAGTGGAAACATTCATAAATAAGAATAAACATTTAGGGCAATGTATAACTAAAACAAAAGACTTTTAAACTTAAACATCAACATATTATGGAAAAAATAAAATGAAATAATTCCATTTACTTATTAACATGGATATTCTACTAATTTAATAATCACATGAAATATCAATAACCACTTTCATAATGATGGAATGCATAATGCCAAACTATCATAACCACATAGCCAAGCCCTTGTGCCAAGACTACAAATATGATTTTGTCAAGGCCTTATTCCAAGACACTAGTTTGTCTCATGAGACCTACCGATGCATCGAGGAGCTATATCGGGCACCACCCGTCACTTATTGAGTTTAATGCATTCTTCATATGAATAAGTTTAAACATAACATAAACATTCGTATTAAAACTAGCATACGAAATGTCAATACATTCTCCATAAACCATGAATGGTATAAAAAATCACATCCACAGTCAAACATATTACAAATACTTCAATAAAATATGGAAGTTTTGTATCATAATAAATCAACTTCAAATAATCTTAAAATCCATCAATGTATGTTGACATAGATGAAATCAAAACTATTTGAGAGAAATATCTATTTTTTTGAAATCATTTAAAAATCACATTATTATAAAATAAAACATTTACATTGAAAATATCCTTATAATATTTTAATGGAAGCTTATAATATTTTATAACGGCGTAAAATAGCTGCACCCGTTGTATAAGTTAAAAAAGACATTCTTACCTTAAATCTGTCGAAAAGGAAAAAAAGGACCTTGTTTGGAAAAAGACGGAAAGATTCCTTTATAAACTTCTTATAAAAATTCACAAAAAGGGATGAATGACTTTAACACATATTCTCTAAAATAGTAATAATGTTTTGAAACACATTTTTAAGAAACTTGGATGTGTATGATAAAGAGTTCCAAGTATATAATTACATATAAACAACCTCGGATAATGAAGAGATTGTGAAATAAACACTTAACATTTACTTTTCCTTGGTTGAGGGTGGGATAACCTCCTGTATAATGGTGAAATAATTTTTATTAAATTATACAAGAATAATAGACATTAATATTATATCATATATGATCTTTTAACATTTCTTTGTTAATAATATCTTAGAATTATCGTCATTTTGGGTGTTAACATACTCGTTTTCTTTTATATGTTTTGTTAAATAAGCTGTGTTTGTTATGGATTGTTGTATCTTATTCATATAAAAAATTATATCAAGTCCTTAAAAATTATTTGTAATGATCAAATGAGAATTATACTTGAATGGAAACGATGGATAATGAATCTCATCGCATTCGTGCAGACGGTAGTCCGTACGTACGCACGAGCGACAATATCAATCTTTTGATATTAAATTAATATATATTTGGATTGTATATCGTATATAAAAAATAATTATCGTGTTATATTTATTATTTACATGAATTACACATCATAATTATACCCATCCGAATAATACATTATTGAATAACAATTACACCACGACGTGGAGACGGTAAGCCGTACGTACGAACGTATGGGGACATGTCATTCAAAGGATGTATAGAATACTGAATATGGTTGTACCATATTTATAAAAACATCACAGTATATATAATATACTGGATTTATTATTTCAGAATGGGAATAATAAAGAAAGAAGAAGTTGAAGAAGAAATGAACTTGAAAGTGGGTGGTGAAAACATTACCTCTTCTTCGGGTTCTTTCATTTGATTTAATCAAAAGGTTTACATTGGTTGGATTTATGATCAAACTAAGGCCACTAGGTTTAAGTGAGGGAAGTTGAGAGACTATTTGGGCAGGGTTTGGCCGAGCCAAAATGCTTTCAATGTGTGAATTACTGAGAAGGGGGAGTTCCCTTTTATAAGAGGGGTGAGGAGCACCTTTGGAAAAGCTAGAAATATTATTTTATAATAAATTCATATTCAGTTTCTAATGGATCCAAAGTGTAATTCCTAAAGTTTATGGTGGGGATGGGTCAAAAACCACTCAACCAGTAGAGTTTAGACTAGTTTGGGTTATTATATTAACCTTATCTCTTAGTTTTAACTCTTAGTTAATTAGTTTGACACATACCATGCCACTTTGTATTTTTATATTATATAGTTAATAAACATACTATATACCTCCAAGGGACCCCCAAGTGGTCAATTAATGATACACCTATCATGATATAATTCTCTTGGACGATCCTTATATTTTTAGGAATTGAATATCAATTAATAATATAATATTTGTTTAAAAAACTCTTTTATGTCAATTTTTACAATATTTGGAAAATTGATTTATGTGAAAATCATAACAGAATGATTACTTCTAAAAACGTTCATTAAATCAATACAAGCAAGTCATATTAACCTATAAAATTATTGTAATTCATAAAAAGTTTCAAATTACATTTATTTTGATATTTATAATATCAATTAATATTTCATTAATTAAGTAATTACTTCATTACCATTTTGTCATAAATAAATTAAATTATTTAATGTCTAAAAATTATAAATAAAATACCATTATGTAGGAAATATTTTTTTCTTATTAATTAATATTTACAATCGAATTTATCTTATTCATAACCCTATGTTAAAAATGTTTGAGTAAATAAACTTTGATTTTAACTCTTTTACCTATTCTTTGAATTAAATAATAATAAATGTCCTAATCTAATCCAAGTGGACCTAACTGATAATATTTTATTCCTAAGGTTGTTTTTGGTCGAATTAAGCTTATACAATAGAATTAATACATGTGTTATGGTAATATTAATATCATTTTTACCCTTAATTACCCTATTTACTTTTAACCGTGGTAAATAAAAGTAAAATGTTACTATTCACAAAAAATTATTTTCATCACATTGAACCACATTTTACTCATTGATATTAACCGTGTGTCTCATATTTTCGAAATTCCACTCAAATAAGCGGTAAAATTATGTTTTATGAAAAATTCAGTTTTTTAACTACCACATAGTGGTTTCACTATTAATCAAAAAATGAAGTTTTTTAGAAAAATACCAAAAAATCACCCTAGGCTAATTTTGATATTCCGAATCCAAAAATGAAGTCCATTTTGAAAAATAAAATTTATAAATTTCAAAAAGTGGGTATTACTATTCATAACGGCTAGTTTGATTGGTTGTGGTGTGTTAGAACTCGATGTTGCGTACAACAGACGCTATTGCATTATTCAAAGAGAAGTGTACCATAGAAGCTTTGGGTGTTACATTTATTATTCTAAATTATTATCATTAAGTTCTAGGTATTCAAAATGGTTTTTAAGGATTTATTTATAACGACATGAATGTTTTTAAAATTTTTATTCCGTTCAATATTTTCAAAGTGGTATGGGACACTTTGATTCCAAAATCCCTTTTAAATGAATAACTTTAAAAATTGATTGAATTTTAAACGATTTCATGAAAAATTGGTATTTCTCTCAAATCATTTTTCTGATCATTTTCATCAATGTCATTATCCTTTAATGGAATTTCAACTTGTTTGAAGTTGATTTTTTATGATACAAATCTTCCAGATTGTATTGAAGGTTTTGTGATATGTTTGAATGTGGATGTGTTATTTTTATAACATTCATGGTATATGGATAATGTATTGACATTCCATATGATAGTTTAAATAAAAATGTTTATTTTATATTTCAACCTTTTCTTATGATTAGTGTATTGTAATAGTATTTTCCAGGTTGGGGACTGGTAAAAAAATCCCTCCTGGTTGGGGTCCGGATACATCAGATCCTCCGAGTTGGAGTCCAGTTATAGAGGCACTCTGGGATAGAGTCCGGTTACAGAGGCTCTCTAGGTTGGAGTCCAGTTACAGAGGCTCTCTGGGATGGAGTCTGGTAACAGAGGCTCTCTGGGATGGGGACAGGTTACCATTATCTCAAAGGTCCTAGAATGAGGCCTTGACACATAAATTAAAATATGGCACTATACATTCTCTCATTATGAAAATAATATTGATGGTTCATGTGTTCATTCGACTAGTAGAATACCTATGATTATGTTTTATTAATGAATTATTTACTCATTCCATATTACTTCCATAAAAGTATTCATGTTTATTATTAGTAAAGTCATGTGTTTTCAATTATTCACTATTCTAAATATTTATGTTATCTTCTGCTGTATTTCATACCCTTACTGAGCATTTGAGCTCACCCCTTTCTTATGTTTCATTTTCCCAGGATATGTATAAGTTAGTTATGAGTGACTTGAAAGCATAATCTATAAGTCTTCGATGTTTCTAACAGAATAAATTTGTGATGTATTTCTTTTTAAGATGTAATGTTCAACTTATGTATGAATCTTGTTTCAAATAATACTAAACTGATCGGTCTTTCGAGACATGATTTCATTGTGATCATGCCTATGTATTAAAATAATACACTGACTCTGGGCTTCTGGGGTCGGGGTGTTACAGTTGGTATTAGAGGATGTTTAGTACAATCCTTGGAAATTAGATTTAGATAAACTCTTATTAGAGCACAAAGCCCAAAGATATACATTGAGGATTTCTATAGAAGAACTTCCTAGAATTCTGTTATTGTGGAGATTTTGTGAGTTTTCCATGAAATACATCCATGTATGGATATGAGCAGGTAGAGGTGGATCTGGCACAGATGTACCTAGGGGTAAAACCCGAAAACACTACTTTGAGCTAGACTCAAATGGGAACTAGTGCACAAAAATTGGCCTTAATGCACTCTGGGTTATGACACTCCTGGGGGATATTCTTAGGACAATTCTACTTTTCTTTAAAGATAATTGTGAAGGGTTTATGGGTATATACATCCTCCAAAACCTTTTTTATCATTATAGATTATATCCATAAACTGTTTAATATACGTTAGTTATTTTACATGTTTGTAAATATTTATTGTGATTCAAAAATTGACCTAGTGTATGCCATTATTAAGAAATGGCGCCCAGTAGAAGGAATGATAATTCCAGCAATATGTATGATCCAAATAGTAAGAAGGATAATATCTTTCATGGTATTAAGACAACATTTAGAAGGGAAATATTCTCCCAGGTATTCTCAACATATGAAGAAATAATATCATTTATTAATAAGATAAGTAAATAATTACATGAGTTTGATGGCTTGGAAGGGAAGTATGAGATGAAAAGGATGGTAGAGAGAAAAATGGATAATGGGAAGAGGGGGAAAAGGATTTATTTTCATATGTGATAACATTGGAAGGAATCACATTGGTAAATACTTGAAGGGGAGGGAGTTTGTTATAGGTGTGGACAAAAATGACTCCAATTACATCATTTCAAGGGTAATAAAAAGGTTTCAAATGTAAAATGCATCTACTGTATGGTTTTGGGACACTACGTGAATCAATATCCCTATCATCAGAGTATACCAAAAATTATGCTATTGGATAATAATCAAGTTATGATACTTCCTCAAATGAAGAGGAATGACTAGTGTTCTTAGGTTGTTATTATAGAATTATTTCATTTCAGTGTTGTATCAAAAATATATTGGTTATATGAATTATTGAGAAAAATAAGTATTATACTACAGTACTATTTTATTTGAGGATTTGAGATTATATGGTTCTAAGAAAGTTGACTTAATAGTAATCTACACTTTTTTGGAAAATACATGGTTAATGTAAAGGTAATCCTTAATATGGGCCTGATAATGAGGTAGTGATTTTGGAATAATATATGGCTGATTTGGATAAATTATATTGGATATTATTGACTACCTTGAATCTTATTAATGATTTGTATATTACATCATTGTTGGATTCTACAACATTTTTGGATAGAAGGAGTATTCTATAAATGATAAGGTAATATGAATGTAATAAATAAGGTTTTATGTTAATTCATGGTGTTACCATTTTTTAAAATAATACATGATGAAGGTTTTCACATGTAATTACGTGACAAAAATGATCTTCATTGTGTTTGACTTCCTTATAAATTTTGAACTATGAGTTTGGATGGAAGTATTTTGGATAATTCTAAAGGTTGGAATGAAATAATTTTGAAATTGGATAATATTGCTAAGGTTATTTTTTATTTTTATAAAAAGAACAACACGCATACTGCATGACAACTCGTCGCATCGGACAAAGCTGTGGGAATCAAACCCACCACCAAAGTACGATTGTAATTTATCGCCTACCACTGGACTATGTGAGGTCCCTGGATTGTATAATGTAGTTTCTTTTTTTAAAGGCCTGATAGGTGAATTATAAATTCATTTTTTGGAAACCTATACAAATAGGATAAATAAATTTTTTTTTTAACTTCTATTATCTTTTAGAGTGAAAGATGAGTTTGTGGTAGGAAATCCTTGAAGTATGATACTCTACTTGTCAAGTATATATATATATATATATATATATTCTTCTTATTAAGTCTAAATTTTATTAACCCAATTTCCTTTGTGGGTTTTCCCTCAAAGGTATTTTCCATTTTCAACATTTTATAAATAAAATTTTCAAATTGCGTGGATGAAATTTATTGATGTAGGGAAGAATGTAACATCCCAAGACATCATAGTACATTATTTCTTCAAAGTAATTCAATAACTTGCAATACACACAACACTGAGTTCAAGCACACCACGACATACCAAACTAGTCGTTCAAAAGATGTTATGAATAGTAGTAACTAAATTTTTAACAATATATAATCCTTATAATTTTAGAATCCATATTATGAGTTTCATAGACAAAATTTAATAAAAAAATCATTTTTTTCAGATAAAACAAGTATTTTTCAAAATATCCCATTTTACTGCCCTTCAATGGCGAAACCTTTTTAAATTTGATATATGAAACTTTTATATATTCAATTTGAGAAAATAAACTTCTTCTAGAGAATTATTACATAATAATTTAGTTTCAATAAATTTTTGGTGTTTTTCTGATAACATTCATATTTGGGTGAATAGTGAAAATACTATATTTTAACTGAAAACAACTATTTTAACCAAAATATTTTATAGTGTTGAATTATAAATTTTAATGGTTTTAAAGTATAATTAGTTTATATTTTTAAAATTTAATAACATGATATTAATTTTATTTAATATCACTTTAAAATTAGACATAAACAATTGTCAATCTTTTGATAGTTATTATTTCTTTAAAACACCCTTTTTGTTTTGACAACGAGAAATAATTTAAAATTAATTTCTGCCACTTCTGCATTTTGAATTTAGAAAAATGGATTCCATAGTTGGAAACCAGAGGTCCAAATTGTGTAAATAGTTATCTTTTATTTTTATACATTAGGAATATTTACTTTAGTAAATATTTTATTTACCATGGTTAAAAAGGTAAATCTAGTAAATGAGGTTAAAAAATAATATTAAAATAATATTAACTTAAACTAACACGTGTCCTAACCCTATTGGATGATACATTTCTGACCATGAGCCTCTTTAGGTCGATTTTGGGACCCCATGGAGCCACTTGTAAGTGATAATGACATTATATATTAAATAATTTAAATTAGAGACAAAAATAACAAAATCATATATATTTTAGTAAAACAATTGTTATATGAGGATATATAGTTGATTATTTGAATATTCATAGTCATTATAAATATAAAAATATTTCATAAATCATGATATTTTATTTATAATTTTTATACATAATAATAAATATATTTATTTATGACACAATGATGATTCAGTATTTTCCTTATTAATGAATGAATCAAATAAATGGTATTATAGATGTTAAAATAAATATAATTTGAAAGTTTTTATTCCATAAAAGAATTTTAAGGTTAATTTGACATTATAGGATTGATTTGATGAATTTTATTCTATTTAATAATCTTGTTATGAATTTATCAAAAAAACAATATACCAAATAGTGTCAGAATTGACATAAAAGTGTTTTTAAAACAAATATTATTTTAATAATTGATATTATATTCTTAAAAATCTATGGTTTGGCTATAAGACTTATATAATGGTATTTTTATCATTAATAAATCACTTGGGGTTCTATTGGAAGTATATAGTATGTTTATTAACCATATAATATAAATCTTCTAAGAGACATGGTAAATGTCAAACTATTTAACTAAGAGCTAAATCTAAAAGATAATGTTAATAGAGTTACACAATCCTGTATAAAACCTATTGGTTGAGAGGTCTGTGACCCAAACCCACCATATACTTTAAATAATCTATTTTTGAGACATTAGAAACCAAAAATGATTTTATTATAAAATAATATTTTATCTTTTCCGAAGGTGCCCCTCACCACTCTTATAAAAGGACACTCCCCCTTATCTCTAATTCACACCATAAATGCCTTTTCACTCATCCAACCTCTGCCCAAATACCATCTCTTCTATAATAACTTCATCCTAGTGTCCTTCCTTTAGTTATAAATCCAACCTACCGACGCCTTTTGATCAAATCAAAACGAAGAAACTGAGGAAGAGGTAAAACTTTCATCACCTCTTTCAAGTTCCATTCTTTTTCCACTTTATATTTCTTTGTTGTTTCCATTCTAAAATAATAACTCTCGTATATTCTATAAACTATGATTTTATTATAAATATTTTACAACCATATTCATTATTCTATCCATCTTTTTAATGACATGTCACCATACGTGCGTGCGTACGACTTACCTTCTTCACGTCGTGGTGTAGATTGTTATTCAAACACTTCATTATTTATATGGGTATAATAATGAGTATAAATGATGTAAATAATAAATATAACATGTTAATTATCCTTTATATATTATATAACTTCAATTACATATGATTTCACCATTAATATAATGATATTGTCGCTCATGCGTACGTACGGATTACCGTCTCCACGACGCGATGAGATTCATTTCCACATTCACCATTCAACGATGATTATAAAATATATATCATTAATACATATGTAATATATGAAATAATAATTCTACTTGATACATATATATAAATATTTACTTACATATATCTTATTCACTTAGTTCAATTCAATACGATATGAAAATGGAAATAGCGTGTATGCGTACGTACGACCCACCGTCTCCATAAAAGGTGTTTTCCATTTCATATATATGTCTGTTATGAAATTTTATATTCTAAATATATATGATATATAGATAATGTTTTATATTCTGGATGTATTTAAATCATTATCTAACTCATACAATCAAGAGTAACAAGTTAAAACACGTACGGTAAAGAAAGCAATTATTACTTGAAATGTTAATTTAACATGGAAATTATTATTAAATGTGTAGTATAATATCATAAATGAATCATTTATTATATCTTAAATATTAATATGGATATGGTATAATTTAATAACATACTACAGTCTTTATACAGGAGGTTAAACGTACCCTCGACTAAAGGAAAGTGCGAGGTAATGGGGTTTCATTGCAATCCTTATTCCTCGGAGATTCATTCTATATTACCACAACTTCCATTTGTGTGGTGTATGTACTGTGCATAATTTTTTTATTTGTTTAATAGAGTTTAATTTATTTTTATTTACATCTTCATTGAATGATACTTCTTTCATGGGTTGTATGTTTCATAAGTTACCAAACTGGTATGGGTTAATTTCACAATCTCTTTATTATCCAAGGTTGTTTTTACCTAAGTATCTACTGGGACATATTTCTTATCTATGTCCATATTTCGTGAAAGTGTTTTCAAATGGATTATTTTAATGTATTTTTTTAGTAAAGCATCATTTTAAATGTTTTAAATATTTAATCTTCTAAATCATTCTCATTAATGTCCATGTTTTCAGAATGGTGTTTAAGTATTTGTTTATATGGACATGAATATTTTTAAAATGTTAATTCATTTCAAAAGATTCGAATTGGTATGGTACACATTGATTCAAAAATCCCTTTTAAATGAATACCTATATAAATTGTAATATTTTTAAACAATTTCATGAAAAATGGGTATTTATCTCAATGCATTTTATTGATCATTTTCATCTATGTCAACATCCTTTAATGGATTTTAAACATGTTTGAATTTGATTTATTATAATACAAATCATCCATTTTGTATTGAATGTTTTGGGATATGTTTGACTATGGATTTTTTGTTTTTATACCATTCATGGTTTATGGATAATGTATTGACATTCCGTATGCTATTTTTAATACGAATGTTTATGTTATATTTCATCCTTTTCTTGTGATTAATGTATTGTACTAGTATGATCCGGGTTGGGGACCGGTAACAGTAAGACCTCTGGTTTGGGGTCTAGTTACAGCAGACCCTCCGTGTTTGAGTTCAGTTATAGAGGCTCTCTGGGATGGATTCTGGTTACAGAGGGTTTCCGGGTTGGATTCTGGTTATAGAGGCTCTCTGGGATGGAGTCCGGTTTCAGAGGCTCTCCAGGTTTGGGACCAGTTATAGTTAGACCATAGGTCCTTGCACAAGGCATTGGAATAGAAATTAAAGTATGGTACTATACATACCATCATTATTAAAATAATATTAATGGTTCATGTAGTCATTTGACTTGTAGAATACCCATGATTATGTTTTATTATGGCATTATTTACTCAGCTCATATTCCTGCCATAAAATTATTCATGTTTATTATTGGTAAAGGCATGTGGTTCCAGTTATTCACCATGATTAATATTTATGTTTTCTTTGACTATATTTCTTACCCTTAATGAGTGTTTTATCTCACCCCTTTCTTACCCTTACTGAGTGTTTGATCTCACCCCTTTCTTATGAGTGCCTTTCAAGAATAATCTTAGAGGCTTGGATGTTTCTAATGTAATAAATTCGTGATGTATTTGTTTTCAAGTTTTAATGTTGAGCTTATGTATGAATCTTGTTTCCAATAAAACTAAATTGATCAGTATTTCAAGACATGAATTCCTTGTGATCATGCCTATGTATCTAAATAATGCACCGTCTCCGGGCTTCTGGGGCCGGTTCGTTACATACAATGTCCAATGAATTCCTCATTTGAAAATGATGAAACATAATACAAACATTCGTATTAAAACAAGCATAAAAAATGTTAATACATAAACAATAAACCATGAATTGTATACAAATAAAACATCCACAATGAAACATATCTCAAAACCATAAATACATTATGGAATATTTTATCATAATAAATCAACATCAAACAAGTTTAAAATCCATAAAGGATGTTGACATAGATGAAGTCAAAACTATTTAAGAGAAACAACTCTTCCTATTTTGAATTCATATAAAATTCACATAATTATAAAAGAAAAATTTATTTTAAAAGTGTTATTATAAGTTTCTAAGGTAATCATAAATGGTATTATAACGGCGAAAAATAGCCACACCCCCTGTATATGTTAAAAAATATTTTTTACTTAATTTGGACAAATAGGTCGTAAAGGACCCCATTTCGAAACTGATGGAATGAATCCTTCAAGAAAATTTATAAAAAATCAATGAATGGTATAAATAAAATTAACCCTTATTCTAGGAAATATAAAAAAATTTAGAAATAAATTTTTAGGAAACATAGATGTGGATGATAAAGAGGCCCCAGTAGATACTCAGGGATAAATAACATCGGATAATGAAGAGATTGTAGAATTAACGATTACCTCTAAATTTACCTTGATCGAGTTTATGTTAACATATTATATAATAGTTAAAAAAATATTTATTAAATTATCCAAGAATCAAATACATAAATATGATATCATATATGATCTTCTATTATTTCATTGTAAATAATATTTCAGTAGTATCATTGTTTCAGGAGATAACTGATTCATTTTCCATTATATGTTTTGTTACGTAAGTCATGTTTGTAACAGATATGATGTATTTTATTCATATCCATATTTATTTTATAATCTTAAAAATTATTTTTAATCCCAAAAAGAAAATGATTATTGAATTATTAATATGGGGAATAAATCTTATCGGATTAGTGGAGATTGTAATCTGTACGTATGCACGAGCGACAATATAATTATATTGATGGTGAAATAGTAAGTAATTTGAAGGTATATCATATATAAATAATAATTAACATGTTATATTTATTATTTTAAACATTTATACTCATTATTATACCAATCTAAATAATGATCTGTTTGAATAACTATCTACACCACGAGGTGGAGACGATAAGCCATACACAAGCATGTATGGTGACATGTCATTCATTGGATGTATAGAATAATGAATTTGTTGTACCATATTTATTATTACAATAAAATTTGTATATGGTACGAGAGTTATTATTTTGTTATTGAAACAACAATTAAAGAGGAAGTGGAAGAAGAAAAGAACTTTGAAAAATGAGGTGAAATTATTACCTCTTCATCGGGTGTTTCCTTTTGAGTTGATCAAAACGGCTATATAGGATGGCATTATGATCAGAGTAAGTCCTCTAGGTAAATTTGAGGGTAGTTTGGAGGATATAGTTTCAGGTTTTGGATGATCCAAAATTCTTTGGATTTGTGATTTTGAGTGAAGATGAGGTACCCTTTTATAAGAGAGGTGAGGGTCACTTTAGGAAAAGTTTGAAATATTAATTTCTTATACAATCATATTCGGTTTATAATGACTCCAAAATGACTTTTTCAAACTATAAGGTAGGTATGGGTCGAAAAAATCTCACCCAATAGGTTTTTTAAAGGATTAGGTCACCATATTAACCATATGTTTTAGATTTAACTCAAAGTTAAATAGTTTAACTTTTACCATGTATTCTAGTATTATTACAACAAATGGTTAATAAACTTACTATAAAGATCCAAGATAACCCCAAGTGGATCATTATTGATATATATAGCCTTATATAAGACGTTTTTCCAATCCATATATTTTTAAGAATATTATATCAATTAATAATATACTATTGGTTTTAAAGACTAATTTATGTCAATTTGGACATAGTTTTTATTTTGTTTTTGTGAAAGTCATAAAAACTTTATAACCTCTAAAAAATTATTCAATAAACCATAACATGTCATATTAACCTATAAAATTATTTTAATTCATCAGAAGACCCAATTTACTTTTATTTGGATATTTATAATACTAATTATATTTATCATTCATTAATAAATTAATTACATCAACGCCATTGTATCATAAATAAATTTAATTATAAAATGTCTAAAAATTATTAATAAAATACCATTAGGTAGGAAATATATTTATCATTCAAATAAATATTTACAGTCTAATTTATATTTTGAATAATCCAATACTAAAAATGTTTTAGTTGTTAAACATTAAATTTAACACTATTAACTCATCTTTAAATAAAATAATAATAAATGTAATAACATAATCCATGTGTTCCAAAAGGATGATATTTTATTCCTAAGGTTTATTTTGATCTAAATACACTTATATAATAGAATTAGTACATGTGTTATGGTAATTATAATATCATTTTTTACATATAATTACCCTACTTACTTTTTACTGTGTTAAATAAAAGTCAAAAGTTATTATACACTGAAAATTATTTTCATCTTATTAAACCACATTTTAAAAACTAATGTCAATTATTTCTCTCAAATTTGGGAAATTAATTTCATAGTAGTGGTTAAATCATGTTTTATGAAAATTTTCAAAGCCGCCTAGAAGGTGGGTAAAAGATGGTAAAACGGTCAATAAAATTTTATATATCTAATATTATTATAAAATGACTCCAATTAATTACATTGAACATATAAAGATATTATGTATCTATTTTAACCTATTAAAAATTTAAATAAATTGACTAATTATTTAAATAAAATGTTGTTTTTATAAAATAACATTGTGGTTTTTACATTTCATAAAAAAATTGATAGTTTTTAGGAAAATTCTAAAAATTCACCCAAAGAGAATTTTTATATTTTAAGTTCAAAATTAAAATCCATTTTGATAAATAAAATTTATAAAATTTCAAAAATTGAGTATTAGAATTCATAAGGACTAGTTTAATTGGGTGTGGTGTGCTAGAACTCGAAATGGAATACAACGCAAGTTATTATAATACTCAAAGAGAAACATACCATGGAAGTTTAGTGTGTTAAATTCTTCCCAAAATCAAATGATTTTGTTCTCAGATTTTTTAGAATTCTACAGCATAACAAGATTCAAGTGGTTCCTCACCAGATGTTCCCTGGGTTCCCATGTCGCCTTTTTCATCTAATTGTTTCTCCATAAAACTTTTACTAGACGAGTCATCCAGTTTCTCAACACTTATTTTCCGGAATCAGGAATCCTGATAGGTTCCTCACAATAAGAAAGATTTGGTTCTAGTTCTATTTATTCATAGGTGAGTACATTCATGGGTTTAGGCATGTATTTTAGCAACAGTGATACATGAAACACATCATGAACAATGTAGAAACATGTCAGCATTGCCAAATGATAAGCTAAAACTCCAATTCGTTCAAGAATTATGAAACATTCGGTGTATGTGGGAATTAATTTTCTCTTCTTACCGAATTTTATAACACCCTTACCTAGAGATAACATCATGAAAACATGATCTCTATCATGAAATTATAATTCATTCCTTCTGTTATCAGCATAGCACTTTTTCCAACCATGAGTTTGTTTGATATGGGTTTGGATAATTTTCACATTTTATCATTGTTTCCTCAAAAAGTTCTAGGCCTACGAGTTTTCTTTCACCATCATCCTCCCAAGAAGTTGGTGTGTGAAATCACTTTCCATATAACGCTTCATATGGTGCCATATGAATACTTTAATTGAAGCTATCATTATAGGAAAATTCAAACAGATGTTAATATTGATCCCATATACCTTGAATGTCCTATGAGCAAGATGTCAAAAAGTGTTATAAGGTTTGAATAGTCCATTCTAATTTTCCATCAGTTTGAGGGTGCTAGGAAATTTTCAAATGATGTTCAGTAACCAAGTCCTTCTGAAGACATTTCCAGAATCATGATTTTAAAAAGAGATCACGATCGGAAACAAACGATAGCGGTACTCCATGATGTCTTAAAACTACATTAATATATAGTCTTGCTAAACATTCATGTGGTAAATAATCTCTTATTTCATGAAAATGTGATGAATTGATAAGATGATCAATAATGACCCATATTTCATCATTCTATTTTGGAGTCTTTTGTAGATCCATGACAAATTCCATCGTAATATCGTCCCATTTCAACTCAGGTATGGGAAGAGGTTTCATTACTCCTCTGGGATATTGTCTTCTATCGATAACCTATTGACAAACCATATATCATGACACATAATCTGGAATCTCACTCTTCATGTTGTCCAACAAAAAATATTCCTCCAAATATCTATACATCTTATTGCTACCAGGCTGTATTGTGAAATTGAATCTATTGGAAAAATCCAAAAATTCTATTTTTTATGAGGTATATCAGGAACATGGAGTCTCTTCCCAAATTTTAAAATTTAGTTTTCATATACGAATTTAATCAATCTCCCATCATTCACAACATTAATTTCCTTCTAAAACACTTCATCATATGTCTGAAATCATTTTATCCTTTCTAGAAAAGATGGTTTGACAACTATATGAAAATTCATTGATGTAACACCTTACATGATTATTCACATATTCATAGTTACTAGATCCATTAACATAGGATCCCTTTAAACTCTCCTCTTGATCAAAACTCCATAATATTTTCTGCTCAAAGTATCTACCACATTATTTGTCTTACCCGGGTGGTAGTGAATTGTGGAATAATAATCATTGAGTAGTTCAAGCCATCATATTTTCTTCATGTTGAGTTCATTCTGTGAGAAAATATACTTCAGACTCTTGTAATCGGTATATATCTCATATTTTTAATCATAGTGATAGTGTATCCATATCATCAAAGAAAATATTACAACTACTAACTCAAGATCATGAGAGGGATATTTTTTCATGAATTTTTAACTATCATGATGCATAGGAAATAACTCATTCATTCTATATAACGAAACAACCATGTCCATTCGTTGAAGCATCATTATAAATAATAAACCCATCATAAACTGAATGTAGTGCCAAGATTGAAGCATTGACTAATATTTTCTTCAATTCATCAATTAATTATTCTCATTCTTTTTTTCCACAAAATTTTAAACCCTTTATCGGTGAGCTTGGTTAATGGTTTAGCCAATCAGGGAAAATTATGGACGAAACGCCGAAAATAACCTGCTAAACCAATATAATTGCTTACATTAATTATTCTTGTCAGTTCTGGAAATTCTTTGATTTCTCTTGTCTTAGAAGGATCAATATATATTTTATCCTTATAGATAATATTTCTAGGAAAAGAAATCTCCTAAATCCTGAATTCACTCATGAAAAACATCACATATAATTCATTTTTTCAAAGGGTATTTAGAATATTGTGCAAGTGATTTTCATGACCATCATAGATTTTGGAGTAAACTAATATATCATCAATAAATACCACGACATTTTCCTCAAGATATTCATTGAAAAATCTATTCATTAGAACAATGAAGATAGAGGGTTCATTAGTCTGTCCAAAAGGAATTACTGTAAAATCGCAATGCCCATACCTAGTATGAAATTTTGTCTTTAGAATGACTTCCTTCTTCACGCACAACTGATGATATCCATATCAAAGTTGAATCATTGAAAAATATTGAGCTCCATGAATTTGATCGAATACATCATTAATGTGATGTAGGGGATACTTATTCCTTATTGTTAGATCACTGATCTCCCAGTAGTTAATGCACAACCACATAGATCCATCTTTCTTATTAACAAAAATAATATGGGCTTTCCATGATGAAACACTAGGGTGAATAAATGATTTATTACTCAATTCCTCTAGTTGTTTCATTAGATAAACTAATTCCACAGTGACCATTCTATATGGGGTCTTCGATGTGGTCCTTGAACCAGGAATTAAAAAATGGAAAACTAAATTTCTCATTCTTGAGGATATCTCGGTAAATCCTCTGGGAACACATCAACAAATATTTGTATAATAGGTACGTACTCTATATGATCATTTTTTTCCTCACCCATGGTTATTTCATTCTATTCCATCCCAATAAATGAATTTAGTAGAGCTACTTGGGGTGGATATATATAAGAATCACATGGTGAAATTTCTTCTCTAAAGATAAGGTATTCCTTATCATCATTGAAAAATGTAACCTCCTTTTTATTATAATAAATTTGCACATCATGACCTGAAATCCTATCCAGACTGAGGATTTTGTCAAATTAAATAATGGGTATGATGATGAAATCAGCATATAAATAACATTTATATGCCCTAATGGGACTAATTCATAGAATGTTGATACAATGATACTTCTCTTAAGAGTTTTGACTGACAATTCCCTTGTTAAATCAAATTGAAAATATTCTATTTTCTTAATAAACATGGAAGATATGAAACAATGTGATGATCCAAAATCAAACAAAACATTGGCTAAACATGAGAAATCCATTAAATTACTTTCCACCGCGTATTTCAAAGCATCAACCTCTGCAGTAGTGATTTCAAATGCTTAGCCTTTCTCCCTTGGCCTTTTCTGAGGTATATTTCTCAGATGCTTAGGACATTCATTTTCTTAATCCCCCATTTCCCTAAAATTATATCATTCATCATTGACAACCTCTTTCTTTATTTTTCAATCATGAGATTTTCGGCCTTTTTCACCACACTTGTAATAAACTCCCATTCCCTTCAGGAAAGTACGAGGGTGTTTCTTCCCATATTTACTACAGGATATAAATTCAACTTTTTCATTCTTCCCGTAAATTCTATTTCTAGAGTGTTTAGGAGATCTCTTCTTATCTTTCATTTCCTAAAAGTAGCAAGACTTCGAGAATTCATTTTATGTCTTGAGAGAACATGAGACAATATCTTCATACGGTGTGAATGAATGTGAGACAAATCCTCGACGAAGAAATGGTTTTAAATCATCAAAAAATCAATCAATAATACTTTTTGTCTTATGTATAAAATCTGCTACATACCTTTCTATCCTTGTAATGTTCACCTCATACTTTGCGACATTCTCATAATCCTTTTGCATAAAACATGGAAAATTTCATTCCTTATATTATCGATGGTCAAGAAGAAATTATTTTTCGATGAAAAGCTATTTAAACTCCCTTCATTCCATATTTTATAATTATTTATCTTCCTTTGTGTTTAGAATTAATGACCACCATTGATCTGCATCTCCCACGAGGCAATAAACTTCCATGATAACTTTTTCCCATTATCTATGCCCCAAAAAATGAAATATTTTCTCTAGGGAAGTTATCTATTTCTCAGCTACAAATGAATTTGTAGTCACATAGAATGCGGGTGGTTGTTTCCTCACGAAGTGGTCTAACATTTATAATCCACATTGTGTATTAGGGTGCTCCATATGAGTAAGGTTTTTATTCATAACCTGAGTGATTTTCCCCACTGTGGTGATAAGTTTATCAGCTCTAGTTTCATCACCAACTCCCCTATAATTATCTTGAGTAGGAGAAAAATCCCAAAATGGATTTCTTGCATTGATACAATTTCTATTCATTCCACTAAGCTCCCTTTCTAAACAATGACATACAATATATTAGATTATGAATCACAATACAAAATTCCAAACATGTAAAACACTTAACATAATTAAATAATTTTATGGATATAATACATATTTATAAAAATGTTTTCTTTGAGGATTTATATACTGATAAATAATTCATAATGGTTTTTAAAGAAAATGTGAATTATAAAATGCATATACCCTTGGAGTTTCATAACCAAGAGTGTAGTAATGCTCATTTTCGTGTACCAGAATACCCCAGGTCTTGCCAGAAACTCCTTGTCGATGTTTTATCCTCTGGGTTAATTTGTTCTAGAGCATCCTCTACATACTCATATCCACATAGTGATATATTTTTTGTAATGTAAATAAAATATATAAATTACCAAAATTCTAGGACATTCTTCTATACTAATCTTCAAAGTCTACCATAGTGTACTATTCTCTAATCAGAGTTTTTCAAAATCTAGAATTGATGGTTTTTACTAAACTTCATCTGATACCAAATGTAATGCCCCAACCCTAGTTTCCAAGAGTCTGTGCATTATTACATCACATGGTCATGATCACAAGGGATCAAATCCCAAAGGGCCGATCAGTTTAGTAGCATTGGAAGTAATATATTCAAACATAAGTTTTACATTACATTAGTAAAAGGAAAAAAATTCTCTTGTTTTAACACATTCATCTCCCTTAGACTATCCATGTTGGTCTGTCATAATATACTTCTTCACATCCTAGAAAATATAAAACATAGAAAGGGGTGATCTCAGGTGCTTAGTAAGGTTAACAATATAGCGGAAACTTTCATAAATAATCATAAACATTTAAGGTAATGTATAATACTAAAAGACAAACCATTTAAACATAATATTCAAAATAATATGGAAATCATAAATCAAATAATTCCATTTAATTATTCATATAAATATTCTACTAGTCAAATAATCACATGTAATATCAATAGCCAATTTTATAATGATAGAATGAAAAATTTTGGACATCATAACCACATAGTCAGGGCCTCGTGCCAAGACTACAAATAATATTTTTTCAAGGCCTTGTTCCAAGACACTATTTTGTCACGTGAGACGTACCGATGTGTCGAGGATATATAGCGGGCTCCACTCATCACATACTATGTCCAATTCATTCCTCATATGAAAAGGTTGAAATATAATATAAAAATTCATATTAAAACAAGAATACGAAATGTTAATACTATAAACATATACCATAAATGTTATAAAAATAACACATCCATTTTCAAACATATCACAATACCTTCAATATAATATGGAATATTCTGTCATAATAATTCAACATCAAACAAGTATAAAATCAATCAAGGGATGTTGACATAGATGAAATCAAAACTGCTTAAGAGAAATATCTCTTTCTATTTTGAAATCATTTAAATGTAACATAATTATAAAATAAAACATTTATTTTGAAAATATTCTTATAATCTTTTAAGGGAAGATTCAAAGGTGTTATATTGGCGGAAAATAGAAGCATAATTCATGTAAGTTAAAAAACATTATTTCATTAGTTTTGTTGAAAAGCTCATAAATGACCTTGTTTATTAAACGATGAAATTATTTCTTTCAAAATATTTTATAAAAAGTCAAAAAGTATATAAATTACTTTTACCCATATTGTAGGAAATATTTAAAATGTTTTGTAATACATTTTTAAGAAACACAGAAGTGGATGAAAAAGAGGTCCAAGTAGATTCTCATGTATAAACATCCTCAGATAATAAAGAGATTGTAGAATTAACCCGTACCTTGATATTTTCCATGATAGAGGGTAATTAATCCTAATACATAACATTTAAATCATTTTAATTAAATTATACAAGAATCATATAAATAAATATGATATCATATATGATATTATAATATTTCATTGTTAATAATATTTCTGTACAATCATTATTTCAGGTGTTAACTGATTTGTTTCCATTATATGTTTTGTTACGTATGTTAGGTTTTTTATTTATATGATGTAATTTATTCATATCCTGAATGATATTATGTTCTTAAACGTTATTTTAAATCATAAAATGAAAATTAATCTTACATTATTACGATGGGGAATGAATCTCAACACGTTCGTGGAGACAGTAATTTGTACGTACGCACAAGCAACAATATCATTATATTGATCTTGAAATTGTATGTAATTGGATGGTATATAATATTTATAGAATCACTAACATGATATATTTATTATTTACATCATTTATAATCATTTTTATACCCATTCAAATAATTAAGTGTTTTAATAACAAACTAAAACACAACATGGAGACTCTAAGTTGTATGTATGCATGTATGGTGACATGTCTTTCATATGATGGATAAAATAATGAATCTTATTATACCATATTTATAATAAAATTAAAGTATTTATAAGGTACTAGTGTTATTATTTCAGTATAGAAACAACAAATAAAAATGCAGTGGAAGAAGAAAAGAACATTGAAAAAGGTAGTGAAATTACTACCTCTTCATCGGGTGTTTCATTTAGTGTTGATCAAAAGGGCTCATTATATTGGATTTTTGATCAAATTAAGGCCTCTAGGTTGAATTGAATGTAGTTGGGAGGATATTTTATTAGTGTTAGTCTAAGACAAATGGATTTTTAGGTGTTATTTTGAGAGAAGGGAGAGTACTTTTTTATAAGAGAGGTGAGGGTCACTTTAGGAAAAGCTTGAAATATTAATAAATTATACAATCATATTAGGTTTATAATGGCTCCAAAAAGATTAACTTATAGGATAAAGTGGTTATTGTTCTAAAACCTCTCAACCAATAGGTTTTATAAAGGTTTAGGTCACCATATTAATTATCATTTCGATTTAATGTCTTGTTTAAAAGATTAACTTTTACCATGTATTCTTGTATTATTATAATAAATGGTTAATAAACTTACTATAAAATTCCATGAGAACCCCATTTGTTTAAATATTTTTTTTTATATATATATAACCTTATCAAATTCCATTGGTTTAAACTTATATTTTTTAGGAATATTATATCAACTAATAATATAGTATTTGTTTTAAAAACACATTTATGTTAATTTTGAAACTATTTTGTATTTTGTTTTTGTGAATCTCAGAACAACATTATCTCTTAGAAAAAAAATTTATTTAATCAACACTGACATGTCATGTTAACCTAATTAATTAGTGGAATTCATCAGAAGTCTAAATTTACATTTATTTGGATTTTAATCATATCAATTATTTTAGTCATTCATTAATAAAGTAATTACAACATCATCATTGTATCATAAATAAATTTAATAATATAATGTCTAAAGATTATATATATAATAACATTATTTATGAAGTTTTTTATATTACAAATGAGTATTTATAGTCTAATTTATCTTACTTATAACCCAATATTAAAAAATTTGTTTATTAAACATTGAATTTAACACTTTTAGCTATATTTAAATAAAATAATAATAAATGGAATAATCTAATACACGTGGACCAAAATGGTAATATTTTATTCCTAAGGTTTGTTTTGGTCGAAATACACATATAAAATATAATTAGGACATTTGTTAGGGTAATTATAATATCATATTTGACCTTTAATTACTCTATTTACATTAAATCGTTCTAAATAAAAGTCAAAAGTTACAATTCACCAAATCATGTTTCTTCTTATTGAACCACATTTAACATACTCATGTCAACCATGTCTCTTTGATTTTTGAAATTCCATTCGCAAAATTGTAATATTATGTTTCATGCAAATGTGTAAATGCGCATAGAAGTTGGGTAAAATACGGTAAAAATTTGAATAAAATTATATATATAAAATATTATTAAAAATGAATCCCATTAATTACATTAAACATATATAGGTATTATGTATCTTTTTTACAAATATAAATTTATATAAAATAACTAATTATTTAAATAAATAGTCGTTTTTAAATAATTATGCAGTGTTTTCACTATTCATAAAAAATTGACTGTTTTAAAAAAAAGGCCAAAAAATCACCCTAAGATGATTTTTATATAAAGAATACAAAAATAAATTTTGGGGTATTAATATTCGTAACAGCTACTTTGATTATTCGTGGTGGGCTTGAACTTGTAGTTTCATACAGTGCAAGTTATTGTATTATTCAAAGAGAAATTTATCGTGGAAGTTTCTGTTGTTACATAAGGACTATAATATTTTTTTTCTATTTCATATTTAAGGAGTTTAATTTTAAGCACACATTGTATTTCAACTTCATTTTTATAGCTACAAATATATCTATACCTTTATTTTTAGCATATAAAATATAGGTATGTATAAAACAATAATAAACAATAATAAAAGATAAAAATTAGTTTTAATTATCTATGGTGGGTGTATAATGAAAACACCTACACCACTACGTATTAATCATAAAAATTAATTTTTTTCTATAATTTGAAATTGATTTCTTAATTTTTCAATTCTCAAAAAAAATAAAACATACATTATCAATTTTATTTATCATGGATAATAATTCCATTTTTATGATTCATTAATTTACTTGGAACTTATGTGACCTAAATTATTTTTAATAAACCAATACTCTTTAGAAACAATGAAGAAAAAAAATTATTCTGTTTGATCAATCCATCGTTCAAGTTAACCTTTCCAAAAAAGACCCCACCCTTGGATAGAAAAAAGGTAGCATCCTCAAGTACTATCTTAATACCAAAAAATCTTAACAATATACTGAATAAAAATTTAATATGAACTTTAATCACATAGAAGACATCAATTAATGTGAGGATTGTTTCCTAAGGTAATCTCATGAAAAACCACACTCTTCCCACATAATTTTATACTCTAAGAGCCCACCAGGTAGAGTGATGTCACATGTTTTACATATTAAATCTTATTAAGGATGTATTTTCTACTTGAAATGTTTCCTTTGGCACTAAAATTGATAAAATATAAAGGTTATCCTCAAGATCATTATCTTTTTAAATCGTGTCGGAAAGTGATCCTTGAATTTTTTTCCACATTTTCTCTAATGGATATAAATGCCTAATTTCATGTGTCTCGTATTTCCATATAAGTATTATAAACCTTTCTTCTTCTTGAATTATTACTTTATATTCAATGTATTTTGTATATTTTTTCCTTTTTATAACCCATATGGGCCTACTATGTCTTTCAAGAGGACCGTGGATTTTTCATCCAAAGGTTCATTTTAATTCTCTTTTTTCATAAATTCCCCAATCAATTTATAAGTAATTGATTAACTCCATTGGGTAAATATATTCTGTCTTGAGTTATAAACAATGTTTAACATTCACCCAAACAAGAGGTAATATTATCAACGATGCATGATATAGTTATGGAATATTTCATGCTAATATTTTTTTATTTAGGTTTTTTATGTTGAATTTTATTTTATATAATTTCTCTATAATAGATATATTATCTAACATCATGTATAAAATAAAATTTATTTATATGAATTTTATTCTCACTATAGTGACCCATGATTTACGTTCATGGATGTTACATCAATTTAGATAAAAATTCTTCATAATACAAATGTACATGAATAAGGACCATAATACTTTTGAGTCTTTGGAAGAATGGAACAAAATCTTCTAGTCCTTTCTTCATAGCTTGGGGAAAGGAATCATAAAAAAGGATGAACTCAAATTCTGATTAGTGGTAAATAAAGAAGATACCTATGAATAACATGAACATAATGGAAGGAGAACATTATAATAATATTTGAATATCATACACTACATATCAATGATCATATTCACAGGTCATGGAATAATAATTTGTAGTTAATAATATATAAATCATAGTGGTGGTAAATCATAAAAAATAAATCATTAAAAATGGGATCCCTTCATATAAGTTTAGTGAAATCATAAATATATAAAATCATTTCATCTATCAAGGATAACTACCAAGACCACCGTAATAGTGAATCAAGACACACGTGTTTCCCAAAGTGGATGAGGACACACCTATTTCATAGATTGGATCAAGGTGAAACTTTTTCCCAATTTGGATAAAACCCATCATCTTTTTTCCCATTATTTTTTCAGAGAAAAAAATATTTACATTATTAATTGTAGTTATATATAGGTCACACACATCACAAAATGAAATCATACATATGTGTGCCATGTGATAATAAAACATTCAACATATCTCGACAAATAAAATTTATTGTTATAAAAAATAATATATCTTATCCTATAAAATGAAATCGGTATCATAAAAATATACACATTTAATAACATATATAAATTAGAAAGGTTTCATAATCATTTCATCCAAAAATCAGTCATGAAAGGTAGTGGGTTTTATAATAATTTATCATGCTATAACCCATATAAGAGAAACTAGTTTCATAAATATAAATCTATCAAAACATATTCCATTATGTGAAATAATAAAAATGGTATCCTTGTACCATATACCATTTATTTAATAAACTATAACCAAGAATGTCACCTTTTATGGACAAGTACTTTAAATAATCACTCGGAACATAACTTTTCTTTTAAAATCACTTTTTATAATATTTAATATTTTCCATATTTTTTTATTCGAAACAAATTTAAATAAATATATAGGAATCATGAAAAAAAATTATAACATTTTTTATGAAAATAAACATCCCAAATTGGAAAAAAAAATTTAATTTTCAATCATTTAAAAAATATATTCCTTTGGAAGTAACAATGAAAAATATAAAGCAATCATAGAAACCCATTTTAAATAAATTTTAAATTATATAAATTTCATTAAAAAAATCATGAAAACCACTTTAAAAAACTAAATTACAAAATATTTGGAAAATCATTTTCATTTATAAATAACCTTGAAAACATTCAGTGGAAGCTTAAATGCAATCAAATAGGATAAATCTGTATATATCGAACATTCCTTTTAAACAGAAATTTCTTTAGAAAAGTGACATGATTGGAAAATGAAAAAGATATTACTTTTAAAACACAATTTTATAAAAAATGTAAAACATGGGAAAAATTACTTTTAAACATCATATTAAAACATTTTTTAAAATAGTTTTAGTAAATTTTTTGTTGTGAATTAAAAAATTTCCAACTGAAGAGATAAATAAAGTAGGATTTTCTTATAATCTCTTACTTACTTATCATAATTACTAAATTCCAGAAAAATGGTACCAATAAATGGATATCTCATTGATAAACATATTATAAAAAATCCTATGAGAGTTCTTGCGATATGGATCACAATATTTCTTTAATTGAAGAGTATTCATAAACAATCTTGATAAATGATGAGATTGTAACAATATATCGTTACAACATTGCTAACATTAAATCAGAATACTATAGAAATAATAAAATTAAATTAAGCTTAAAATTTATTTAGAATGAGTATTTTCATAATTTAACAATTCAAATGGTAATATATTCACATCGTAAAATAATACAAGTGTATAAAGTGGCATATTTCTCCTAGAAGGAACATTAAGACAAAATTTATTTACCAATTTGGTAACTTTGGAAACATTATACCAATGAAAGAAATATCATAAAATTAATATTTAAACAACCAAAATTTAGTTATAATAATCATATAATGAATTCATGGGAATTATATACTCCATAATAAAAGATAAATGAGTTGTAAATAATGCATAAGTCTCACAGAAATAAAAGTGTGTCGACAAAAAATTTGCTACTTGAGTAACTTTAGTATCAAGGTCCCATGATATAATAACATCAATTAAAGATTTTAATGTAATTAAATAAATTAAATGAATTATATAAAAAGTCATTGAAAATTATATACTCCACACAAAATAAGTGACTCTGGAATACGACATGTATCTCATAGGAATAAAAATATATATGAAATTCCATTAACTTAAGTCATGAATTTCTTCATACACATTCCATACTTATGTATAATTAATATAAGTTTATTATAAATCATCCAAATTTCAATATTATTATATCTAATACCGTATTCTACATTTCATAATGTCTTTTTATTACCCTTTTATTAAAAACATCTTGGTAATGTTACATTTTGGGTAGTATCTGTTTTATGTTTCATATATGTGTTTGGCTAGTTATTATTCATCCTGAAATATAGATCATGAGTAACTTATTTATATAATATAATACATAATATAAATATCATATATATTCAGTATATATGAATTTATAATAATCAAAAAATATATAAATATGAAATGGAATGCACTGATCATGGAGACAGTAGGTCGGGCGTACTCATGAACGACGTTTCTGTTTTATAAATATATTAAAAAAATTAAGTAAATTAAATATATGTATACGTAAAATATCACTAAAATGGCATTATTTTTTAATATATAAAATATAGGTTCACTAAACCCTTATTTAATACAATCCATGTAATTTATGAACAAATCACATCGCTTTGAGGAGGAAGTAGTCCACACGTCCACAAATAATGTTATCCTATTTTCACAAAATGTAAATCATAGAGGGATTGTTTATATATTAATAAATTAAAAATAAATCCAAAATAATTATCATATATATCATATAAAAACATATTTTACAACATTATTTCCAACTATTATAGGTGGTAGAAGAAAAAAATAACATTGTTTCGTGAGGCGGTATTTCCCGGCACACAAGAACAGTATGTTTGTTACCTATTAGATAGAAGTGTTTATATGTGTATTTGTGACAATTATAATAACTAAAATTATGTATATTATATATATATAGGTTATTATATAATCATGGAATAATAATTATTTTTGTTTTGGATAATGAAAATAAAACAAAGGGGCTTGATGAAAGATGTTACCTTTTCTTTGCGTAACTCCTTTTGGATTGCACCAACGGACTTACATGGTTGGATTTATGAAAAAAGGGATTATTATAAGATTAAGTTATGTTTTCTATATCTTATTTGAGAAGATACTTGGGGATCCACATGTCTTGATAGTTTTGAATAAGTTGGATGGGTGAGTGCCTTTTTATTGTAGAGGAGGAGTGGAATTCCTGTATATTTATTAAAAAGGAAATGCACGCACCATTATTCCTTGTAAATTGGATCTAAAAATGGTCAAAACATTATAAAAATGATTATAGGGTCCAAATATTACAATAAAATTTCTTTTTTAAAAGTTTCTAGGTCATTTTGGCTTTTATCGTCAAGGTATAGTCCTTTGTTATGCTATTTTTCCTCTTAATCATTGTAATTATCTTTAATTACAGTCACTAATATGTTTGGATAAAAACTATGTGAACCCGATTATAAATTATAAATTATTATGATTACAAATATGGGATCAAATTTTAAAAATCCCAATCAAATAATTGGAATAAATTATTCTTAATTTAATCTCGTAGACGATATGACAAAGCAGGTTTGTAAAATAATAATGTTTAAAAGATTATAATGTTTTTGTATCCAATCACAATGTGAAATTACTTCCAATCACCTAAATTTGGATATGTTATGTATACTAGATCTAATTAATTTTTTAAAACAAATACAAACATAATTTAATTGTACAAATTAATTAGATGTAAAATAAATTTTGAAATAAAATTTAATGCTCTCATTATTCATTAAGAAATGAATTTTCTATGAAAAATACATTAAAATTACCCAAAGAAAATTTTGATATTAAAATTTCAGAAGTGAATTTTATTTTTTCAAAGAAAAATTATTATGGTGTCAAAAATTAAATTTAAGATGGGACATCCATTAAATGGCAGTAAAATAAAATTTTAGAAAAATAAATATTTTAAATTCATAAAAATGGATTTATTATTTTCTCATACTAATAAAATATATTGGATGACTATAAGTCAAAATTAATAAATATATAACTTTTAATTATTACTATAAACATTAATCAAAATTGGTTTATTTAGTTATTGAGATAAAATTGGGTTTTTACATAGAAAAATAGTTTAAGTTGAAAACAAATTTTTTAATTTTCAAATTGTTTTAACATATAATACTACTTATTGATAGCCAATGGAATAATTTTATGTATATGTGTAAATAATATTTCCAAAATTTATTAAATATTATTCATAAATTACATTCCAATGGCTATGTATGAGTTATAATATTAGTTTAATATTATTATTATTATTATGTTATTTTAATTCAATAAAACTCATCCTTACTTGTAACCCAAGTGAAAGAAGGAACTCATAATTACGTGTAACACTATAAAAAAAGTGTTGTGTGTTACAAAATTTAGTCTAACTGTTTTGTGTATCATAGTTATAATTTTTTTTGGTGTATAATATAAGAAAAAATTAGAGCTTTTATACAACAACATCTAAATTCGATGTTTTGTGAAATTAAAAATAAATATCAAAAAGTTAAAATTATTTCAAAAATAAAAATTCAAAAAATATCATGGTTTTACAGTCTATAACCATTAAAATGAATTTATCCCATGAATGTATTCATGGTTATCAATGGTCTAATATATGAAAGTTCCATTCATAGAAACCCATATCATAAAAATGAATACTAAAACATCCTTTGAAAATGAAATATTGGAAGCATTATGATTGTCCAATGTAACACATAACTAGGTTTCCACATATGAGAACATAGGTGGGAAGTGAAAACATGTACATTGAAGAGAAATTCAACAATCATGTTTTGATGATGAGTGATACGTAATATGGTTAGGAGAATGTTAATTATCACATGTCTATAACCCAAAGACGCTTGAAAAAGGTCATTGATATCATAAAAAATAATGATATATTGACAACATTTTATATCAAGACCATTTTTTCTAATGTTGAAGAAATTTATTGAAAATATATTATTAAATGTTTTAAGAACAACTTCACCATTTTTGGATCCTTTATAAACATTCACTTCATCTCTTATTCAAAGAAATGATGGTGAATTTATCATTCCAAAAGCATTAGGATACCATGAGATCAATAAATATAATGATAATCCATTCCATCCATATTTTGTTTCAATCATAGAAAAATAGTAATAATAGTTTATCTAATAGGAATAAATACGCATATGGTAAGAAAATAGATTAATCTCCCAAACATCAAATGAATTTTAACATAAACAATTCCAAAAATAGAAAACCTTGTATCCCTTCTAGAAGATGAAAATCCAATACATTAGAAAAAAGGTCAATAAATCATCTTAACATTAATCCCCAATATATGTCATATTTTATCTCCTAGGTTTCACATTCCAAACATGTGAATACCCTCATCATATATTCTGTTGAAATATGATAATAACCTGAATTACCATAGATAATTTTTGAAAACATGAATTCTTCCTTATTCCAAATATTACTGGATATATTCCATAAATAAAACTAGTTGAAAAATCCATACATGACAACATAGACCACTTTGCAACAAATCCTTTATCAGTCCTGATGTCATAAACACTATCCAATTTACATTATCCACACCATCAATTATTTCTCCATATAAAATATCATTTTCTCATCCTTTGAAACATTTTATGGGTTACCTTCAAATAATGTAACATTTTCCTTAAATCAATTTTCTATGTCATCAGAATATATTAAAATTTTATTGAAAAATAATTAATGAAAAAAATATTAGAAATACTTATAAACTTTTTAATTTCTATAACATAATATTTTAATTCCAAAACATATACACTTCAACCACATAAAATTATTTATAAAATAATTACTCATGCTTCATCTACTTATTCCTTTACACTTATTTCATATATGATATATGAATCATGTATTAAGATTCTTCACCCTCAATATAATCATTATTATTATGTTTAATGTAAAAAATACTGGAAGAACCCCACATACCTTTCAAATGTCATTTACAGTTTCCTCATCATCAACAGTATATCTAATACTCATACCACCTTCCTAATTCTCATTATTATATTTCCTATATGTTTATTCATTTTTATAATTCTCATTATTTCCACATCATAAAATTTCAATTTTAAACTAGTTCATTCTAGTTTCTACTATGATATAAGACCAAAAAATAAATTGTGAGAAATGATTATCATAATAGAAAACAACATAATCATTAACAATTACTTATGGGATTCCTAAATCATGAATATTAATTTTAAATCTATGACTCCAGAGTCTTACCCTTATATATATCCCTATACATAACCTTATATATATTTCTACGGATCTCACTAATATTTTCTTATCCAAGTTTCCAATGGTTAACTAAACCTTAATTCTGATACCAACTACAGTAACCCTGGCTTAACATACATGAATATTACATCAATCTAGATGAATATTCATCATATTACAAAATTACATTCTCAAGGACAATAATAAACTAGTTTATTTGGAAACCCTGAACAAAATATTTTATCTTTGTGAAAGTACTTCAATGTTTCCCAAAAAAGATCTTCCCCTTTAGAACTTATACCTAAAACATTTATTCATAACCTTTAGAAAGTAAACAAAAGAAATGGTGAGATAATATTCCCATTAAGGTTAAATAGAATTGATATGTATGTATAACATGAACATAAGTGTAGTATATCTTGATAATAACTTTTGAAATTCATACCCTACATATCCAAATTTATATACATGAGTAATTGAATACGGATTCAAAGAATATAAGACATGAATAATAAAGGTGATAGATCGTTAGAAATCAATTCCAATACTTATGATCAATTAATATAATTATATAACCATAATTAATATATAAATTCATTTCATTTTTCATCATTTATTTCCAATCGCATCAACATAGTGGTTCAGGAAACACCTATTACCCATAGTGGATTAGAACACAAATATAGGCCATAGTGGATCAGAATGCACCTGTTTCTCATTATTTATCAAGAACATAAACTTGTTTCCCATAATTTTCATGTGAGATATTAATCATTACATACTGAATTGGAGGGATATATAGGTACCACCTATAACATAATGAAATAAGACATATGTGTGACACATGATAATAAAAAATTCAGCATATCATGACCCATATATGATATAGTTTTCATAAACAACATAACATAACATATGAATTTAATGGGAATAAAAAAAATTAATAATATCCCAACCTATGGAATATAGGTAGTTTTCATAATCATTTCATCCTCGAATAAACTGTGATGGGAATCGGGTTTCAAAATCATTTATCATGGTACAACCAGTTGAAGTGAAATGGGTTTCATAAACATTGAGCCATTAAAAAATAAAACATTCATATAAATAATATTAATTTTATCCCTAGATCATATACCTATAAATAAAAAAACTATAACCAAGGATTTCATAATATATGGAGAATGATTTTTAATGATCACTTGGAAGATAAAATTTCATGGAAAATAAATTTTTAAAACATACATAATTATGAAAATAATTTTCTACAAAAACAATTCGCAAATATATATAGGAATCATGAAAAATATTTGAAAAATGTAAACACCTATAATTCCATTTAATTTTTTTTAATTTAATTGTAATTTTATGAGTCCGCAAAAATTTAAAGTGCGTGGTTTCGAGGCCCGATGTGATTGAATGAATTTCTGAAAGTTTTTTTGGTACGTTCTGTAAACGTACGAGGGGGATTTCGTAACATTTGGGTCGATGCTCTGAATTGAAATCTAAGGGCACCGTTAAACTCAAAGTGCTGGTATTCGCTTAAGATAACATTCACCTCGATGGCAGTTAGTAGAGGGTCAATGTTTGTTTATGGGTTTTTTGTGAAAGAATAAAATAAAATGAAATTTTGTAACATTTTATTTTATTTTTCTTTGGAACTCCCCAAGAGGATGTTAACAGGTAGGGATTCCAGAAGTCCATGTGAGGTTTTGGTGGTGGGGACCACCTGAGCCTAAACATACAAACTTGAAGTCTAGTGGTTGGGACCACCTAAAACTTAAACCCCCTTGAACTCCCCTCTTAATGCGGGAGAATCCTCTCAACTCCCCCAATTAATTTTATGTGTCAACATAAAATTAAATTTCAAATTATCAATTAATTTTATGTATCAACATAAAATTTAATGTTATGTCATTATTTAATTTATGTTCTCTCCAATTATGAATGCATTCTTGGATGAAGAACACCCTCCCCAATGAAAAACCCTCATGTCGTCGGGGAACATCTTCAATGACAACAAACCAATGATCTAGGAAACACTGATGTCATTGATGCCCGTCTAATTCCCAATGACAATGACTCCTTCCTTGCTGCCTCCGTCGACAAATCTACGAGGTAGGGGTTGTTATTAAATTCGTATAATTTTCTGGATTAAATTCCTCCTTCATGGATAGTATGGAAAAAATGAAACAACAAAAAAGTTTTGATACATGATTTTAATGAAATTTTTGAAGTTTATATCCTTGATTCATGTTTTCTGTTGAGCTTCTTACTACCAATCTAACGTGGAGGGTGGGGGCCAAACAAACATGGCCTGACTCCCTCCGTTGATCTTCATTATTTGTGTGTTCATCACGGTGGTGACGGTGACCTGTACAAGTGTTTGGCATTGGTGAAACATGATAATGGTGGTTGGCTCCATGGCCATCAAAGAAAAAGATGGCGGAGCAAAGGCACATCCCCACGGCCACCGCCGCCCCACGGCCTCACCGTGCCGCCCCGCGACCTTGGCGCGCTACCATGCAGCCAACCGCACCATCTAGAGGCCTCACCGCACCACCCTATGGCCTACCACACTGCCCAAAGGCCTCATTGTGCCTCCCCACAACACTTCACACCCCCATATGGCCCTCTGTAGGCTCCATGCAGCCTCTGCCCCACTGGCAGCCCTTGAGGCCGCAGTGCCACTGCTAGGCTTGGCCGCCCAGCGCGGGTCGGGCTACCCAGCACTGGTCAGGCCACCCAGTGCGGGCTGGACTGCCCAGTTCAGTCCAGGAAAACCCCTATGGGCCGAGCCGGACCTAGTGGGTCGGCCTGGGTTAGTTTGGGTCGGTTTGACAGGGTCGGGAAGGGTCGGTTGGACTGGGTCGGATGGGACCCAGACCCACTTCGACCAGTTTACGCACATTTGTCCATAACATTGGAACCGAGCATCTGTTTGATGAACCGTCAATGGAGCCAGAAACCTTGGAGAGATATCATCACATTAGTATACTCAACAATGGTTTTTTATAAATTTGGTGAATGGTCAGGTTGGGATGGGCACAAATCCAACTGATCCCTCAGGACTAAAAGGCTAATAACTCAGAGACCGGGAGTCCGATTGACGCACTGTCTATTGAATTAAGACCCCTATAATGTATCAGCCCTTTCAGATACTTCTTCATGATACTTCTTGGCATTTGGAGTATCGATGAAATGATTGTGAAGTAGACCCTCCCGGAGACATGCGGTTCTCTATGCGGGAACCTAGTAGTTGGTTGTGACGTGAAGAATGAACATCGATCCGGTGTGGGTCAGCACCGAGCTATCTTGTGTGAGTCAGCACCTAGAGATCCTATGTGGGTCAGAAACAAGTTATTCTTTGTGTGTTAGCACCTAGTGATCTTGTGTGGGTCAGCACTGAGCGATCTTGTGTGGGTCAGCACCGAGCGATCCTTTATGGGTATGCCTCTTAACAGAGTATGATAATTTAGTAGCTACATCTAATTATCTCTACAACTGTTCCAAATTTATACCTGGTGTGAACAGAGAATTTTACCTATGAGGTACTTTCCATCGTGGTAATACCTTGGTGGTATTCTTTTATTTGTTGTACCTGTGTGGTACTTGGCTTTTTGGTATTTCTTACTTTGTGGAACAATTCAGACTGGGGATTTGGAGTTGGACTCTGAGTTATCCTCATGATTGAGATGGGTTTAGTTGATAACTTAGGTATATGTTTGGGAATATACATAAGTAGGGTTATCAGTTGTTTCCTTCCTTTATGGTTTATCCTTGTTGGATTTTGTGATGCCTTGAGGGTCTCGAGGTCCCTTCTATGTATCATTATACTCACCCATGCACGGCCTATAAAATCACTTCATTGTGTTTGGTGCAGACGACAGATAGCACTGACTGAGGATGAGGGTACCAGGATTGGAGGTAGCTTGGATATGGATGTTAGACAAGGAAAACCGCCGAGACGACCATTCATGAGTTGTACATACCTTTCAGGTAGGATCATTGGTGGATGATTCAGGAGCTGCTTTTCACCTATTAGTGGTCTTGTACATTCTAGTTGGGCTTGTATTATGACCCCTTTAACATATTGCACTTACTCTGATTACTTTTCAGTTTACTTGAATTTGTATCTTGTTGTTATCTTGGTTGTGTGTTCTTATAGGTTATAAAGGAAATTTCTTCCTAGTTATAGGGAATATGCCTTTGGTGCAAATCACCAGCCCCTGGCCTATGGAAGGAGGGCTTGGGGTAGTCATGGAAAATGCCCCACGGGATGGGTCATGACAAATTGGTATCAGGGGAGTTGGTTCTATCGTAGAACAGAGAAATCTGATCTTTATTTTTAATTGAAATGGTGTTATGTGTTGTGAGTGTTGTAATCAGGTTAGTGAATCTAGTTTTGGTATGGCAGCTGATGTTTCCATTCACCAGGACCCTAACTGCTGGTTTCCGAATAAATGCACGAAAATATTGATTGCGTGTTTGTTTTCAAAATTCTTCTTTTTGAACTCATTTAGTCAGCTCACCAGGTATAACATATTTACCATGATATTCCTGTTTCTTTTTTAGGATGCCTCCAAAAAATAAATCCATCTAGGGTTCCATGAGTAGTACGCACTGATAGCCCACCGAGTGATGAGGCCTCGGTGTAGGGACCTCTTCCAGTAGAGGCACCAGGTGAGGCACTAGTGGTACCATTACCCATTGGGCCACAGATTCCACCATCCACAGTATTAGAGATTTCATGCCACTTGAGCGCAATGCATGATTTCTAGTGCCAGAGGCCACCCAGTTTCATGGGATAGATGGACCCGTAGGAAGCAGGAGATTGGTTGGAGGTTGTAGTGAGAGTCTTCCAACTAGTTGGGACACTAGCTGATCTCATGGTGATCCTTCCCGCCAGTATTCTATAGGCAGTAGTAGGAAGATGGTGTAGCTTGATGCTCCAGGCTCATGATGATGTGACACTTCTCTGGGCAGACATCAACAGCCTCTTTCAGGCAGAGTTTTTCCCAGTGACTCTTTTGCGAGTGTACATTTAGAAGCAACTTCATCTACAGCAGGGAAGCATGATTGTGGCTCGGTAGTCAGCGAGGTTAACCTACCTCTCATACTACACCACAGATATTTTGTGGGACCCAATCATCATGGCCCAGACATTTGAGTAGGGACATAGAAGGGAGATAATGGATTCAATGATCTCACTCAGCATCCCGATGCAGGATAGGGTGTTAGAGGGATCCCTTTTAGTTGATAGTTTTTTGCTTAGCAGTCCCCAGCAGAGGGACCCACTACCAGTCATCACGTGGTAGAGTATTATATAGCTGGAAGAAGACAGATGTCGTAGTGGTCCAACAGGACCGGACCTACAGGTGGATGACCAAAATATTTATTATTGGTTGTGTGGGTCACCCGAGGCATACCCAGTCATGCTAAGAGTGGGCAGGGTTTTTCATGTGGCTGGAAGGATCACATGGCTCATTACTGTCTGACCTGCCATACGGATGATAAGCAGATGGTCGAAGGACTTCCCACGAAGAGACAGAGAACCGACGGAGGAGGACTGCAGGGAGTAGGTGGATGTGGTAGAGGAGCTATACTTGCAACTGGCGGTGGGTGGTGATTCAATATGTTGCTGCCACCACCACCAGGTGGTCCAACACGACCACAAGGAGCAGGTGGACAAGTTCAACCTCATCTCTAGGTAGCTGAGGCTTATGCTCACAGCTCCTCGGAAATGAAACAAGGTATAATTTATAACTACTCCTCATTAGCTGCAGTACATATATACATAAGTGTCAGTCATTATTTTATTCCTAATTCCCACGTTTCTAGCTCGAAGATTTTTATGGAGTCGTTGGCTCGATCCTTATAGCTATAGACTCCTACGGGAGCGGATTCAATGATTATGCAGTGGTGTCGGTAGTGCGATCTTACTATAGGAGAAGAGAGTTTCGGCTGGGATATCATAGTAGCAGCATCGAGTCCATACGATTTCATCTTGGGCATGAACTGGTTATCTATAGTTCATGCTATGATTGAATGTATTAGGCACAAAGTGCGGTATTTTCACATGGATTGGACCAGGTTTACCTTTAAAAGAAAAAAAGGAGCCTTTCCAGCACATGATGGACTTACCCAGAGGAGAGTCCAGTTGATCACACATCATTTGGCTAGCCTTTCCCTCGAAGCGGTTGGTGTCGGGATTCTGAGTTATCCTATAGTAGTGGACCAGTACACGGATGTCTTCTCTTATGATTCTTCTGGTCTACCTCCTTGCAGGGAGGTGGACATTTGCATTGACTTGTACCCTAGGACTGCACCGATATCTACACCAGCGTATCGTATGGCTCATGTGGAGCTACGTGAGATGCGTGTACAACTAGAGGACGTGTAGGGGAAGGGATTCATACATCCTAGTGTTTCACCTTGGGCAGCCCCAATTTTGTTTTCCAAGGAGGCGGATGGGAGTTTGAGACTTTGTGTTGACATTCAGCGCCTGAACCAGGTGGCCGTGAGAAACAAGTACCCACTCCAGAGGATTGATGACCTCTTCGATCAGATGAAGGGGGAACATGGGTTCTTGAAGATAGACCTCAGGTCATGTTATCACCAGCTCAGAGTATGAGAAAATGATATGCAGAAGATGGCATTCAGATGTCGGTACGACCATTTTGAGTGCTTGGTTATGTCATTCAGTGTAACTAACTCTCCAGCAGTGTTCATGGGAGTCATGAACAGGATCATTCATCCAAACCATGATCTCTTTTTTGTAGTTTTCACCGAAGAAATTCTGATATAGTCAGATACTAAGGAGGAGCATGCCTATCATTTGCAGGTAGTACTGGACACAGTCTGAGAGCACCAGCTTTATGGTAAGCTCTTAATGTGCTTGTTATAGATCTAAGAGGTTCACTTTATGGGACAAATCATTTCAGACGCTGGAGTTGGAGTGGATCCAATGATGATTAAGGTGGTACACTCTTAGGATCCACCCAGTAGTGTGACAGAGATACATAGTTTCCTGGGTTTGGTTGGATACTACCAGTGATTGGTGCCAAATTTCTCCATAGTTGCACCACCACTTTTATTATTGATGAAGAAGGGGAAACCCTTCGTTTTGTCAGAGATATTCCAGCAGAGTTTTTAGTAGTTGAGGCAGAGGTAGACTAGTGCCCCCATCTTGAGGCTTCCAGAGGAGGGCATAGGGTAGGTAGTCTACTACGACGCATCCGGGACTGGGCTTGGATGTGTCTTGATGCAGGAGTGAGCAATGATCGCATGTAGTTCTCGACATCTGTGACATCATGAGTAGAACTATGATACCCATGACATGGATTTAGCAGTAGTGGTCTTCGCCATGAAGATGTGATGACACAATCTGCTGGGAAAACGTTTAACAGTCTACTCTTATTACAAGAATCTCAGGTATATCATCTCTTAGAAGGACCTGAACCCGAGACAACGACATTAGCTTGATTTCCACCAGGACTATGACATCGAGATAGTCTATACACTTGGGAAGGTGAATGCTGTAGCAGATGCAATCAATATGAGGTCAGGTATACAGCTACTAGGCGAGGTGACAGAGCAGTTGGCCACTTTGCAAATATCCTTTATGGATAGAGATGGATAATTTTTTCTTTAGTCTATTACATTCACTCCCCCCACTTCTTCAATGATTCACGGAGGCGCAGCATGGGGATGCTGACTGTGAGAGACATCATGCTCAGATATCCACAGTACAGGCACCTGATGGATTTTCTGATGGTGGGGAGCACGTTATACTCCTCAGAGGATATATCATGGTATCCATATAGCATCGGGAGGAATTGTTGAGGGATTTCCTCGCATCACCTCTATTGGTGCATCCAGGAGTGGCGAAGATCTACCAAGATCTCCAACGACAACACTAGTGGCCAGGAATGATGAAATTAGTAGTAGAGTTTGTCTCATGGTGCCTCACTTTTCCGCAAGTGAAGGTGGAGCATCAGGTACCAGCATGCTTAGTTCAGCCTTTAGAGGTCCCAGAGTGGAAGTGGGATGGTATATGCATGGAATTCAGGATAGAAATTCCACGTATATCAAGGTTTCATGACTCGATTTGTGTGATCGTTGACTTACTCACCATTTCGTCCCACTTCCTATCGATCAAAGAGCATGGTTCAGTAGAGAGCTTCAGACACCGCTATGTGTAGGAGATTATGCGGCTATATGGAGTACCTTCGATGATTTTCTTCGATCATGATATTGGTTTTACTTCCCTGCTATAGATGGGGTTGTAGGAGGGTTTCAGGACAACGCTTCGTTTGAGAACCACCTTCCATCCTTAGACAGATGGCCAAACGGAGCGTACCATTCATTCCCTCGAGGACATGCCACGTGCTAGCATCCTTGACTTTGGTCGTAGCTGGGAGGATCACTTGCCTTTGGTGGAGTTTGCATACAATAACAACTATCACTCCACCATTGGGATGTTATCTTTTGAGGCATTGAATGGGTGACTTTGTAGATCAAATTGGTTCTGCTTTGACCGAGGGGAGTCCGCACTAGTGGGACTAGAGATGGTACATGCTACCACAGAGAATGTGAAAATCCTCCAAGAGAGGATGAAGATTGCAAAGAGCGGGAAGAAGTCTTATACCGATAGGAGTGAGAGACCTCTTGAGTTCGAGGATAAAAACCATGAATTTCTATATGTCTCAACCTGACGAGGTTTACGGATATTTTGCTGAGGCGGAAACATATATATGAGGTTCATCGGCCCTTTTCATGTCCTCAGTAGAGTTGGTGTGGTGGCTTACCTCTTAGCTCTTCCTCCTCATTTGTATAGGGTGCACAATGTCTTCCACGTATCCCAACTGAGGAGATATGTGCACGACCCTTCTCACATCATCGACCATGGAGATATGGACATCGACGATGGTGAGACTTTTACGGAGGTTACAATAGAGATTGAGGATCGATAGGTGTGGGTCCTTCGTGGGCAGTTGATACCTCTGGTGTGTGTTCGCTGGAAGCAAGGGAACCTCAAACATAGCACATAGGAGTGGGAGGCTCAGATGTGTGCTCAGTACCCCAACTTGTTCCCTTAGTTTGAGTTGTGGCTTACGGGGATGTAAATCCCTGAGGTGAGGAGAATGTAATGATCCGCAATATCCATGTAATTTTTTTTAATTAAATAGGAATTTTACAAGTCCATCAAAATTCACAGCACCTGATTCTGAGGCCCGATGTTCCTGGAATGAATTTATCATTGTATTTTCAACTACGTTCAGTAATCGTACGAGCAGGTTTTTCTAACATTTGATCTGGTTCTTGAAATTGAAATCTAGTGGAAACGTTGAATTCAAAGCGCAAGTATTCGCTTAAGGAGACTTTCACCTCAATAACAGTTTTTCGAGGGTGAAAGTGAATTTTTAGGTTTTTCATGAAAGAATAAAATAAAATGAAATTGTGTAACATTTTATATTATTTTCTTTTGAACCCCACATGTGGATGTTAAGAGGTGGGGACTACCAAAAGTAAATCTCCCATGTGAGATTATGGTGGTGGGGACCACTTGAGCCTAAACCTTCCTACATGAAGTCCAGTGGTGGGGACCACCCGAGACATAAACCCCCTTGAACTCCCCTTTTAATGGTGGAGAAACCTCTCAACTCCCCTAATTAATTATATGTGTCAACATAAAATTAAATGTTAAGTTATTATTTAATTTATATTTTGGCTATTTAATTTCTTTTCGGTGGAATTGGGTGAAGGATTGGAAAATGAGAATTGGGAGAAAGCTCTCCAATGACGAACGCGTTCTCCAATGGAGAACGTGCCCCCCAATGAAGAATGATCACATGGTCGAGGAATGTCTTCAATGAAAACGAACCGACGATCGAGGAAATGTTGGCATCACTGACGTCCTTCTAATTCCCAACGACACTGACTCCTTCCTTGCAGTCGCCGTCTATAAAACTATGAGGTAGGGATTGTTGTTGAAATCTTATAATTTTTTCAATTAAATTCTTCTTTCTTAGAAATAATAGTGAACATGGATCAAACAAAATTAGTTGATCCACGATTCATATGAAATTGTTGAATTTGACATTCTTGATTCATGGTTTTTGTTAAGCCACTTGCTACCACTCAAACGCAAAGGGTGAGGGAAAAAAACAGGGCCCGACTCCTTTCGCAGTTCATATTTTTTTTGTGTGTTCATCGCGATGGTGATGGAAATTGGTTCCGGCATTTGGAACTAGTGTAAAATTAGAATGGTGGCCAACTCCACGTCCAGCCACGAAGAAGATGACGGTGCAGCGGTGTCGTCCCGTGGCCACTGCCACCTCACGGCCTCTATTGCTCGTGGCCACCGCCTCCCCGCGGCCTCATCGTGATACCCCATCCTTCCCCCTTCCGCGACCCCACTACATCGACAACGGCCTCCCCGCACCGCTCCGCAGCCTCACCACGTCACCTTGTGGCTGACTGTGTCGACCCGCGGCCTCGCCACGCCACCCCGCGGCCTACCGCGCTGCCCCGCGGCCGGCCTCGCCGCGCTTCCTGTGGACTTCTGTGGGGGCCTCGCTGCCTCAGCACCCCTCTGGGCCCTCGTAACCACCGCGCCGCTACTAGGACGGGCCACCCAGCGTGGGCTGGGTCATCCGACTCGGTCAGACTAGACCCAGACCCACATTGACCCGTTTACGCATTTTGGCCATAACATTGGCATCATCCGTCCGTTTGATGAACCGTATGTGGTGATGGAAACCATAGAGTGATATTTTCCCTTTTTTATACTCCACTGGTGTTTTGGATAATGTTGGGGAATAGTCAGGTTTGATTGGGCACGAATCCAACCATGCCCTCAGGACTAAAAGGCTAATATATCACAGACCGGGCATTCGATTGATGCACCGTCTATTGTGTTGATACCTCTATGACGCGGTATTACTTTCAGATACATCTTCGTTAGACTATATGGATGTTATAGTATCGACTAAAGTCTTATGGAGAGGACCCTTCTGAGGACAAGATAGTGCATTACAGGAATCTAATAACTGGTTGTGACGTGAATAATGATGAACAATCTTGTGTGTGTCTGCGCCGAGCGATCCTTTGTGGGTCACACCAAGGAATCCTATGTGGGTCAGGACTGAGCGATCATATGTGGGTCAACACCTAGAGATCCTAAGTGGGTCAGCACCGAGTGATCTTATGTGGGTATGCATCGAGTGATCCTGTGCGGGTCTTCCTCTTAACAGAATAAGATGATTCATTGGGTACATTTAATCATCTCTACTATTACACCTAAGTTAGACCTGGTGTGAGGTGATTCTTTACCAATGTGGTACTTTCTTTCATGGTAATACATTGGTGGTAATCTTCTCTTTGACGTACCTGTGTGGTACATGCCTTTGTGGTATTTCTTCCTTTGTGGAATAGTTTACCTTGGGGCTATGGAGTTGGTCGCTGTGTTTTCCTCAGGATTGATATGGGTTTACTTGATAACTTAGGTATATGTTTGGTCGTATACCAATGTAGGGTTATTATTTGATTCCTTCCTTTTTGGTTTTTCCTTTTTGGATTTTGTAAGACATTGAGTGTCTCAGGGTCGCTACTAAGTATCGTTATACTCACCCTTGAACATGTTATACCGGCACTTTATTGTGATTGGTGTAGATGACGGATAGTGCTGACCGAGGATGAGGGTACCAGGATTGGAGGTAACATGGGGGTAGACATTAGATGATGGGAACCGTAGAGACATTCATTCATGATTTGTACCTACCCTTCAGGTATGATCTGTGGTGGACGATCTAGGAGCTGCTTTTCACCTATCATTTGTCTTATACATTCCAGTAGGGATTGTATTTCGGCCCCTTTTACTTACTGCACTTACTCTAATAACTATTCATTTTACATTATTTCATATCTTATTGTGTGTTTGGTTGCATGTGCTTACAGGTTTTAAAAGAAAATTCATTCCTAGTTATAGGGAATATGCCTTCGGTGCTAGTCACCAGCCAATGGCCTATGGAAGGTGGGCTTGGGGTGGTCACGGCACGGGCCCCGGGGGATGGGTCATGACAAAAACATTTTTTTACAATATCCATTCTGCATTGAATATAATTTTTTAAACATAATCATTTTGAAATCATTTTACTTTTCAAGTAATCATGAAAACTTATAAAATAATATTTGAAACCCATTTGATACACTTTTTAAAGAATAAATCATTTGTAAAAACCATTTTCTCTAGAACAGACGTTAAAATATATATTTTCTAGAATATTAGAAAACACAGTATACTATAAAAAATATTATTTATATTTTAAAAGAATATTCAAGAAAATTAAGGGGATTAAATAGATACCTATCAAACAATCCTTTTGGACCGTTAAAATTTTATAAAATTTCCTTGATTGGGAAAATAAAATAATATTCATTTTAGAAAACCATTTTTTATTAAATAGTTAAACAATTAATAAAAATTTATATTAAAAAAATAATAAAAAATATATTAAATCATTTTCATTAAACATGGTTTTTTGAATAAAACTAATTACCAACTAAAGGGATAAATAATGTCAGATTTTCTTATAGACACTTATTAATTATCATAAGTACCAAAGAGTGGGTAAATGGTAGAAATAAATGGATATATCAAGGACAACCAATGTAATATAATATCTAAGATATTTCTTGAGATATGTGTCACAAGATTTCATTAATCTAACCATAATTATAAACCATCTTGATAAACGATAGGATTATAATAATAAATCGTTACCCCTTTGGTAATATTGAATCATAATACTATGAAAATAATAACATTACATATAGATTAAAATATCATGGAAATATGTATTTTAAATATATAACCTTTCAAATGGAGTTATATTCACCTCGTAAAATAATATAGCTGTATAACATGGCATGTGTCTCAAAGAAAGAAAATTGACACAAAATTACTTTACCAATTTGGTAAAATCTGAAACATAAACTCAAAAAAAAATTATCATCAAATTAATATGTAAAAGACCATAAATGATTGTATAATAATGAAATAATACATTAATTGGTTTTATATACCCCACACAAAAGATATTAGTGGTTAATAAGGTATAAGTCTCACATAAATAAAAGTGAGATGTGAATACCCTTACTACTTGAGTAACTTTAGAGTTGTGATCCCCATGAAACAACAACTTATATTAAATAATATAATATACATAAATAAAGGAAATTAATTATATTAAATTTCATAAGTATTTATATACAGAATCAAAAAATATGCTATTTGAACATATGGTATGTATCTCAAGGGAATAAAAATTGAGATGAAATTCCTTTACCTTATGTTTTGACTTTCTTCATACATGTTCAATCCTAGAAAAAATAAATATAAGTTTTTTATAAATTTAAAAAATAACCATATTAATATATATAATACAATATATTTTTTAATGACATTTAATTACCAATTTATTATAAACTCCGTGATAATGTTACATTTTGGGTAATATCGAGTTTGTTTTTGCTATATGTTTTGGCTTTTTATTATCAATCCCTTTACATAGATCATTATTTAATTATTTCCATTATGTAAAAAATTATATAAATATCATATATATGCAGTATATATTTATTTATAATATTCTAAAATATATAAAATTGTGAAATGGAAGACACCGTTCAAGGAGACGGTAGGCCCTACATTGGCATGAACGTTGTATCAATTTTGTTGGGAGAAAGAATGGAAATGAAATAAGTGTATATATATTAAGATAATATCCTTAAATTAGAAGTATAATTTCATATATATCATATAATTTCACTAAACCCATACTTAATAAAACCCAGGTAATGTGTGAATGAATCTCATTGCTTTGAGGAGGTGCTAGTCTAGAAACGAAGTTGTCGTATTTACACAAATTTAATGCATGACGGTATTTTTTATACAATAACTCAATGGGAATAAAAACATAATAAATATTATACTTATCATATAAAAAAATATTTTATATCATTATTCCCAGCCATTATTTGTAGTAAATGAATAACGAACAACATCATTTCATGAGGTGGATGTTCTCCGTACACAAGAATATTTAGTTTCTTACCTAGTAGATGGAAATGTGAGTATGAGCTGGTATAAACCATAGAAAAAAAATTAATATATATTATAGATACTATTTTTATTATATAATCATAGAATATGAATATTTGAGTTTTTGGAGAATGAAAATAAGACAAATGTGTTTGAGGAAGGATGTTACCTTTTTTGGTAACTCTTTTTGGTTTTCACCAATGGAATTCATTTTATGGATTAATTCCAAAATGGTGGCATAAAATATAAAGCCTGGGATGTTTGGATATTATTTTATAATATTTTTCGAAAGAATTTTTTTTGATAAGTGTGAATATGTTTGATTGTTGAGTTACTTTTTATAGTGGAGGCGAAGTGGCATTATTGTAAATTTTTTAAAAGTGAATTCCACCCCTTTTTTCCTTAGCCAAGGGGAAACAATAATTTTTAAAAAAATTAAAAGGGAGTATAGGGTATAAATATGGCCATTTAATGGATTTTGACACGTTTTTAGTTCATTCTATCCCTTATTGTTGTGTTTTATTATTTCATTAATCTAATGTTCCTCTTAATCATTATAATTAATTTTAATTACATTCACAAATATTTTAGTTCAAAATCTATGTTGTCCCTTTTAGATATTATAATTTATTTTCATTCTTAATATGGTATCTATTTATACAAATTACAACCACATTAGTGTAATAAATTAACTTAAAATTTATATTGTAGATGATATGAAAATGCGAGTTTTTGAAGTTAAAATGTTCAAAAGTTTGTTATGAATTTCAATGTGAAATTGGTTACAATGACCTAAATAATGTTATGTAGTGTATAATTGATCTATTTATTCTGAAAACCCAAATTAAAACATAATTTAACTATGTAAATAAATTAAATTTATAATCAATTTGAATTAATTTTTTTTTAATATTCATCAAAAAATGAAACTTCTCAGAAAAAGAAATAGAATTCACCAAAAAAATATTTATTTATAAATTCCATAAATTAATTTTATTTAGAAAATTTAAAATTCTAAATTTCTAATAAATCATATTTAAAATCTGTTCTCCCTTAAGAGGATACCAAATTACCTTTCAAAAAAATAGATATTTTTGTTCATAAAATTCAATTGATTCATATATTAAACCTATCAAATCTATTGGATGTCTATAAAAATATTTATTGAATATATAATATATAAATTTCAAATAAAATTTTAATAAAATGTTCTTTTTTTTAATATTTTGAGACAAAAAAATTAAATAGACAAATATTTTTCTTTAAAAACTATTTGAAAATTGTTTTTATATTCACTTGTACAAATTGTTTACGAAAAGGATTCATTTTTTATAAATTTTTAAATTATGATTTCACTATTTTTTCATCATATTCATAAATTCTATTACAATGGATCGGTAGGATAAATAATAATATTTTAATAATATTATTAATATTATGTTTTATTTTAGTAAGACTCAGCCTTTTGTGATACGCAGGCTATCAAAGGAACACATCATTGTGTGTAACACAAGAAAAAAATAGTGTTGTGTGTACTGAAGGTTAATCTAATTATTTTTTATAGAACAATAATAATGTGGTTATGTGTATACTAAAATACAAAATTTGTTCTGTTAGATAAAAAAACTATATTTAGTGTGGTGTAAAATAAAAAAATTATCAAAATGATTAATGCAATTCAATAAAAAAAATAATTCAAAAAATCACAGGTTATTACACTTAGTGCATCCTTTGAAATGTAATTTTCCTCCAAATCATCTGACATCTCATTTTATATGGAAACATATTGGTATGTGTCAATCTGATAATTGGATATGGTGTTGAGTACTAGTCCTCAAAACATGAAATCATCATTCTACCATTTTTTATCATTTGGGAAACTTGAATTGTCTAAATTCATTATATTGTAGGATTTTGAGTTTTATGAACATATACAACTTTAAGAGTTTCAAAATGACAATGAGTCCAATTTTTCCACTATTGAAATTATTCTTATTAAATTTTTCCACATTCATTTCATTTTTGATCATCACCATATACATGTTAGAAGAATATATTCATAATATTTTCGGTGATATAATTGGATAAGGGATAATGATGACCTTGTATGGTATTAGATAAAGCCTACCAAGCCATGTTACAATGTATCCCTCCTTAAAGGAATATTCTACCCCACCAAATCTATTTTAGAATGAGATTCTAGAGAATCCCCTTTAGGATAAAATGGTGTCTTGAAAATTAAAATGAATAATTTTTGGAGATTATACTTCAAATATGTTTTTTAAATTGGATAGTAATGAAGGGTTTCTTTATTGTGCACCACAAATGGTTCTTTAATTATTGTATAAGGATTTTGTGGAATCTAAAACTTTTTTAGGGTATTGATGTACTTTGATTTGGTGGAACTGAATTAAAATTGAACTCCATTGGTTCTCCATGCAATGGGGAGTCTATTTTATATGCATGGATGTACATATTTAAGTAATTCATAATACCCCTTGTAAATGGGTATATTTATATTCTAGAAAGGATTGTATTTTCATCATTTAATACTACATGTTCGATCTCACACAAACAAATAAGTTCCAAAAAATAACACTCACAAATGAATTGATATGTATGCTAGATCCCTAACCTGAGAATATTTTGGGGTGTGGAAAAAAAAATAAGTATTTCCTATGATAAATTTTTGAATAGTGGTAGACCTAGCACTACTACAAAACTAGGTTTATCATGAGATATGTATTTATTAGTGCTTTTAAAAGAACTGTTAACCCCCCCCCCCCCTTTATCGGTGCTATAAAAACTATTGTTAAAGGGGGTATTGAATAGGTATATTTTGTTTTTGTTAAAGTAGTTATTTAACAGTGATAGAAAAACATTTAAAGGGGTCTATTTATCAATGCTTGTAAAAAAGTGTAGATAAACCCCCTATCATTAGTAGTAAAAAACTCTACTGAAACATTTATTTATTAGTGATTCTAAAAAACACTAGAAAGGGGTCGTTTATCAGTGCTAGTAAAAATGTGATGACAAAAGGGTGGTATTTATCATTGATTTTTTAGAAACTGTAATAAATTTACCCATATAAATTTTTTGTTTCTATGGCTGATAAATGTTATATTTCAAAAAAAATAAAATTCATTAAAAATTATAAATTTATATATTTATTTAAATAATATATATATATATATATATTTACAAAATATTTTAGAAAATGATAAATAGGAATTTAAACATAATATACAATTTATTTTGTGAAAATGTATTATAACTCTAGAAAATCCCTACAAACCTAAAAAATTATAAAAACCCTATAATGACTCTAGGAACCATTAAAACATAAAACAATCATTACATTTTATATGAGTGTTTTGGTGGAATCAACCACCTATAAAATCGAAGACTATGATTCTCTCTATGTTGTGTAGTTATGGGACTATATCTTTGAGGAATGGCCTAGTTTAGACCCCCCCCCCCCCCCAAAGTCCCTGAAGGCCTCCAAAATGGATTTTTTTGTCACCGACCCGTATTTCATAAAATTAAAACATCTATAACGTATGATCTATGTTTACTTTTATCCTATGACACATATCATATTGATTCTAGTTTCATGAGATTCGATTTGACAAGTTATAGAGCTAAGATGGTCTCTCGGATTAGAATTTATATTTATTTCATTGATTTTAGGGGTTTTATGGTTTTTAGAGTTTCTTAACATTTTTATGTGTTTTAAGGGTTTTTAGAGTTAATGTCCAATATAAAAAATTAATATAAATAAATATGTATTTATATATATAAACATATATAAATATATATATATAGAAATATATATAAATATATGGATTAAAAAATGTAACGAAATATATATAAATATATAGACATATAGATATATCATAAAATGTAAAAATAATAGTATAATTGAGTAGAAATGGTGGTGGGGTATAAGCTGGAGGTCCCAGGTATGAAACTCACTAGAGGCTGTGGTGGGTACAGAAGAACTAATAAAGGGTTGGGTGAATTGTTGATAAAGGGGGGAAGCATTGATAAAGGGGGGTGATGGTAAATTGGATGGGGTATGGAAAAAGTATTTACTCTATAAGTGTGGCCTTAATCAGTTCCATTTTATGAACTATTAAATGGGGCCTTTAACAGCGCTAAAACCCACTCATAAAAGTGGCCATTAAGAGTACAAAAAATCACAGATAAAGGACACATTTATCTTTGTTTTTTAGCACTATTAAAGGGAGCCTTTATCAGGTTTTTTTTAACATTGTTAAAGCTAACTGTTTAATGATACATACATTATCATCCCATTTATTGAACTGAAATATTCATATTACTATCACTATTAAAGGTCTGATTTTTAGTAGTGTAGGTAGTCTCTAGGGAGAAGATCACATAAATCATGTTTATCACTTTAAATTAATAAATAAGGTGTGTTATTTAAAAATTTTGATTTTTTAAAGTAATGAAACATGAGATTAAAAATGGACTTCTAGAAAATTTGATTTAAAATTTTATTTGATAAGGGTTATAGGTTCTAGTTTAGTCTTTTAAATTCAATATAATTATACATACAATTTATCAATCTTGCATCTGCTATTCTGATTAAAGAGAAATTTCAAAATCTCTTCCTCTCACTAATATTTTAAAATTATGACGGTTAGATTAATCCTTTCCAAAATATCATATTTTATTATCCTCCTTACAATGTGTGAGATATAATTAGATAATAACCTCAATTGGCTTATGAAATTTCGAATCGAGTCTTATTTATCCCAAATAGTCAAGAGTGTCAAAAACCATTCCAAAAATTATTAACGATCATTAAGAACCTCACCATTGAGATCAAGTATATTTCATCATAATGTACTGTAACGTATTAGAGGGAGATAATTAACAATAATAAATAAAATTAAAATATTATATTCCAAAAACAAATATGATCAAACTCAATAATAAAAACTGCTATTATAACATTAAAATAAACTTACCAGATGAAATAAAGATATTATATTCAATCAAGTGATAGAATTTTAGAATTATAAAAAGAACCCACCCCCCCACAGAAGTAATAAATATTTTACCCCTTCATTGGAGTTTTAGCTAAGAATAAGGTGGTAGAATAAGGAATTACAAAAAAATGGTAAATAGAAAATGAAGATCAGAAAATTAATTCTATAGAAATTTTCACCATTTTTACCTAGAAAATAGAAAAAATCACTAAAATGTCTTCTTATGGATTTATTGAAAAAAAATTCTATCATCGCTCAAAATTTTATATTCTTTGTACATTAGAGGAAAAACTTATGTCAAAATTAATAAATCAATATTTTTCTATATGAAGAGACTCTTCATATTCCTCTATTTTGGAACATTAAAAGACTACATTAGTGAGTGAATTTAATCATTAAATTTAATTAAAACATGAAAATTATATTTTCCATTAATATTCAATTAGTATAAACTCATTTTCTTTCCTAATTCCATATATATGGCTCATTTAATGAGGCATACTCAATTTTATCAACCAGAAATATTTTTCGCATTGATTGATTAATTTGGGCCCTATATAGTTTATATGTGTACTGGGTATAGTTGATTAAGCGTAACCCCACAAACATTTGAATCCTAATAATTAATTCCCCCATTTGGATCAATATTGATAGTGTTGTGCTTAAAATACATATGTTGAAGAAAAAAACCAAAATTACCCAATTAATCAATTTTTACTTTTAAGGTCATAACTTCCCTTAAACCCCAAGAATGATGCAATTAATATCTAATTGATAAATTGGTGATAATTATCTAATCGAAATACAAATGAAAAATAGTTTAAATATAATCTCCCTCAATTACAGAAAACATAGAACTTGGACTCCATGGAATATAGATATTATAATCAAAACAAAGAACATTTTAAAATACATACCCATGAGATCCCCCAATTTAACAACAAGATTAAGAAAATTTCATGAATTATTAATAAATATTATTTCAAATTCCCCATTTATCTCTATGAATAATTTTCCTCTTAATTTCTTCTCCAAATCAATGAAATAACTTTCCTTATATGAATTTTCTATCATCACACCAATGTTAAATTTTAATAATGATTTTCTCATACAAACTCTTGTAAGAGTCAGTATAGCCTTGATAAAATTATAAATATCCACATATTGATAGAATAAATCATTTTTTTATCATGGGTAATTTTCATATTTGTTTAGTATATTTTGGATGATATTCTTTAGAAATCAAAAATAATATGAAAAATAAAGAGGCATGTCTCATTTAGAAATAAAATATTGTGATTCTAATCTTCAATCATGTTTGTTTTCCTCATCACTCCCTTTAGTAGTAAATAAACTCCAATCAAAATTAAATAGTTATGTAAATTTCACACCAGTTTCCTTTATTATTTTTATCTTCATAACAATGATTTTTATCTTATTATCTAGGATATTCAACTCAGAAGAGTATTTCAAATTCTAATAAAAATATCCAGCTGGGAAAAACGTATAGGAAAATATATTTTTAGAAGAAAACACACCGCTTCGATTTTTTCACCCTAATCATCATCTAATGATATAGAACACCATAGTACATCTTCCCCCTAAACATAATCAAAACTAAATCAAGATTATTAAAAACTAGAACATGTTTAATATAGAAATGTTTATTTTAATTTGTAAAAATTAACTAGATATTAATGGATATTCAGGGATATAGGGATTAAATTTATAGAAATTACTATAATGAAAACTAATTTCTTTAAAAAGAGGGATTTTAAAACTAAATAGATTCCTCAACCATTTAAAAATCATATAACTAAATCCATCATGTTTTTATAGAAATAAATAAAATTATGGTTTCTAAAAACATTGATTTTTTTCTCACAAAATGTGGTAAATGTAAAGGATATGAAAAAATGTGTTCAAAAGACTCACGAGAATGAAAATTTTAAGATAATTATAATGAGATGTGTCTTAGAATTACCAAATACAAGGTCATTTTATGAAATTATAAATTACAATTAACAAGAAACAATGTAAAGTTAAACACTATTTTATGTTAGGTTTAATGGGATAAATTTTTTCACTCACTAACAATGGTTTAAATTAAGAAAAATATAATTAATTTATATCACATGTTACAAAAAAATGAAAAAGGTGAAAAAGAAACACATATTTCAAAAAGAATCATATTTTTTGAAATAATAACATTTAAAATCATAAAATACAAAAGTTTCCAACCCCAAAATTAAATGATGTTGTTTCCTCAGTGAATTTAGATATATTTAACATATAAGTATATTTTTAATTAAGTCACATTACCTAAGTAATTGATATGGAGTGGTACATCATGACATATTGGTTGTACAACATTTTGATAATCTCAAAAATGATTCTCATTGAAAAATAACAAGCAGAAAAAGAAAATATAATATAAGAAAATTTAGTAAAAGAAAAGAAAATATAAATAAAATCATAATAGTAAAGAAAATAATGATATAAATTTGATTAACCCACCTAATGGGTCGTGTATTTTGAAATCCTTCTGGTAGGCAGTTCTAGCTAACATTAGCGGTTTGATGATGTGTGAAGTTGTTTTTATTTACACCACTAACACTTGATCATTGAAACTTAAACTTCATCATTTTTATTAAGTATTACATGGGTATAGATCACTAAATCCACCAACATGGAAATTATATACAACATTCATGGTGGGGGAATGATGAAGTATGAGTCCTGTCCCCTTTAATATCATCTTCCACAACCTCTTCATCATAATCCATTGCTTGACTAAGGTATATTTCATCAATTAAACAATCAACTAGAATTTCAATGTGTAATTATAATTTAATAAATTTAAATCATAATGATCGAATATAAAAATATTCAGTTCAAAGTAAGAAGTTGATGTCTTAGTTTCCTCGAGAAATGCAGATTGGTTATCCCCATGAACTCCTTCCAATAAATGATAAAAATTCGGAGCCACTTTCTATTTTACTCAAAAGGTGAATATTATTTTTGTCACCTTCTTGCAAGAGAAAAATGAATTATGAGGGTCTAAAAATTAAAAATCATTAGAGGTTACACTCAATTAATTTTGGATAAAATTAAATTATAATGAGTTTATGAAAATATCATCTCCATTAGTTGGTGTGTATTCAATTTCCTCTTTAGTGAAATGAGCCTCTTAGAGATAAATTTCACAATATATAGGTAATCATTATGGATCTTCCATATTCTCTTAAAATTCCACCACGATAGTGTCATATTATTCTAAAGATAGAAATATATACAACAGTGTTGATTCGTTGACTTTGTAATGGATGGAGATCATATTGAAACACATATTCATTCCAAAAGTCATATAAATCATGTTGATCTCCCATAAATATTTTATTATGCATGTATTAATCGTCACTCTCCCCCTTCATTGGTTGGTAGAGATAAAATGGATCTTATGGTGTATCCTCATTGACAACCATAGGTTCCACAACTTCATAGATGATTGGGGAAACCTATTACCCCATTGGATCATGTTTAGGTTTATATTAATACTCATAGGATGTTTGTTTCTTTTGTCTCATAAACCCCTATATATATTTTTCAATACATTTAAAATTTTATATTATACTATTTTTAAACACTTTTAATTGATGTTACACCTGTAGAATTTCATTAAAAAATTTCATGTGAAATTGGTAAGGATATTTTTATGGCTTGACCATTTGATAAATTCTTGGATGTACTCATGAGGTTCAGTTAATTCTCTAGATATTCGATATAATACATGGTATTCTATGGTTTCAGTAAGGCCATGGATGATATTCTTGTATTTTTCCTCTATAAAGATTCTAATTTTTGAACCCCGTGATTTTTAGCAAAGAAAGAAACATCATATTTCTTAATCCAAGGCGGGCTGAGAATTTATTTTATTTTAATTTGAATATATTACTTTATTTAAAAATAGATTATTTGAACTAGATCCCTGAAAATTATACAATGTTTTGAAATTAAAATGACATGGCGATTGGAGAAAATATTATTTCATAAGTTATACTACAGTATATTGGTCAACATATTTTGTCTCGTGAGAAGAGAATAAAACAATATAGATTGAATCATTAAATTAGAGACAGAAGGGTATGATTTAAAATAATGATTTTGAAAAAATAATAATTTAAAGAGTCAAGATTTTAAAAAGATATTGATGAAAAATGTGATAAAAATAGTTGTGTGAGGATGGTGATCTGGTTAGGTTATTTCATCCAAATTAAATGATACTGTAATTCCAATTTATCCAAACCTCTTCTGTTAAAACAATTTATGTGAGATTCTACAATTTCATCCTCTCACTCCCTTGGTCAAATGGTGATGATCTGAATAAACATTGAAAAAATATTTTCTTGTTCTACCGTACTTCTAATGTGTAATAGAGTTACATTGAATGCCCTAAATTGACATATGCACTACCAAATTGGGTATTGTTTACCACTAACTGTTAGGACTATCCATTACCCCTCCTAAATGTACTAATGATTACCAAGTACATCACCATTAATCCATAGTGTATTCCATTTTATATAAACTAGATCATAGTGGAGGGAATAAATACTCATTAAAAAATAATAATTATAATATAATCGAAAATCAAATACAATCATAATCGATAATATAAATTTATTTTAGAATATTTATACCAACAAAACATAAAAATTAAATTGATTCTATTCATGAAAGTGTAAGAACTAAAAAATTACAGAAAAGGAAAACTGACCCTTCCCAATCACTCTAAATAATACCCAACAATGTTATGGCTATCTAATAATAAGGGGGAGAATAAGGAATTAAAAAAATTTATAAAGGGATGTATTGAAATTTTCTTCTCTAGAATCCTTCCATCATATGTTTTCACCATTTCTTCTTAACATATGACCAAAACTCAACAATATTTCATATTACGGGGTTTTTAGAAATACATTTCCACTATAACATCATACATTAAATGAAATTAGACATGTTTTAAAAAGATAAGCCCAAATTACTGAATATATATTTTTATGGATAATAAGAATCTTCATATTCCTTTAGTTTTATAGAAGAAACAGATTTCTGAATGAGATAATTTCTACATGTAATTTAATGGTCATAGAATCCATCATTTCCAATTTCTTATCCATCTAGAATCAACTAACTTGGTTTCCTATATACTAATATATACCTAATTTAATATGGGATGTTCAATTTTTTCAACTAAAAATATTTTTCCACATTAATTAACTAATTTGGGCCTAATATAGTCTGAATGATAAATGGGTCCAGTTGAGTATATTGAACCCAATGAATAAAAAATGCCTAAAAATTAATTTCTCCCTTTTGAACAATCTATAAAAATATAAACATAAAATATAAAATTGGTAAAGGATAAAAAAATATAATAGAATATTTTTTTTACATTTACGATCAAAACGTCCCTAAAATCCAAAAATGATTAAATTAATCTCAAATTGATAAATTTTTGGGGATCATGTCATGACTCGACCCAAGACGGGGCTCCAGAAATAACTACCCCATGCCTGACTCTATAGCCCAGGTGCTGGAGACCATCACTGGTCATTTAACTAACCTAGGGATTCTTTTTCCTATATAACTATATGCACACACATAGTGGTATCAATGAAATATTAATGGAGTAAAAGTAAAAGAAATATAAATCAACGGAAACAACCATGCATGAAAAGCATCAAGACAGTACAAGAGTATGGTACTATAAATATAAAATTAAAGGGGAAACATACATGACCAACTTAAAATATAACCCAACCGGATGGAATCTAGAAAAGTAAACTACAAAGAGAGCCCAAATCTTGAATCCCAAGCAGTGGCCACCGTATGCAGTCTAAAGTACAAGGTAAACCTAAGATCCTATGAATTCAATGCTGACCCATCTATTTTCTTCATAATACACGAAATGTGTGGTTAAATACCATGTAGTGGTGAGTATATACATACCCAATATTATTCCATAAAAGGATAAGGGATGTAGTAAAAGATATAGTAAGAATTGAAATATATTACATGTTAGAGTACAATCAAAGAGAATAGATCAACTCAAACCAAGAGTGAAGTAACCTTGTCCAAGAACAAGGGTCTCTACATGATATGTAGATGAACTACACATATATTTTTCTCTACCTATACCATGATAGTGGACTCATTGAACTATAAGAAGCTAGACATGGAAAGAACGTGGAATACCTCACAAGTCTTCACCTCTCCAGGAAGGAGAGTAATTGAATCCAGTGGTATGGAAATATATATATATATATATATATATATATATATATATATATATATATATATCTGTGTGTGTGTGTGTGCGCGTAGTCAAAATAATCCCAAATGAGATATTATGGGGTTATCCATCTCATTGTTCATCCCAAGAAGAATACTATTCAATTATTTAAAAAGCCTCTAAGTGATACCCAGAATCACTCACGTCCACCTATAAGTAACTATGAAGGTTACGCAATGCCCAATCACAATGTTTCACATTCGAGGGGGAAACACTCATTGTAGAGGACCCGTGCCAAAGTTCATTAGGCGGTAGCACTCTAAAATTATCTGTAGATGACCTGAACCCATACTGATGGGGGTTTCTGCTCTATTCTCACAAGGATCCATGCCCTCTGTTGATAGGTGGTTCCACTAAAAAGTCGTGGACCTACTCCCTAATACCAAAATAGGGGTTCCACCCTAGTAATAGAAGTCCCACACCCTATCTAGTAGGGGTTTCCACTCAGATGATGAGGCCCTATGCCCTGGTACCACATGGGGGTTCCACTCTATAGGTTGAGAACCTACGCCCTAGTGTAACAGGGGGTTTTCTCTCTATTCATATAGGACCCATGCCCTATCTGATAAGGTGATTCCACTCAGAAGGGGGATTGATAGGACTCATTCCAATGCTGATGGGGGGTTCCACTGTAGTCCTTGAGGATCAGAACCATATCTAATAGGGGGTTCCACATGGAATATGATTCTTTATATCCTCCATGATCACTATTGTCATCAAGAATTTCCTCACTAATTTTAATTCTTGGAATAATTCAAACACTATCATGAAATCTATAACCAATTGCACCATCATTTTTTATGTTAAAAAACACCCCAAAAATGCTACTCATATTCCAAAATATGAGTACAAATGAAGGAAATATAAAACTTTTATGTTTCCTAAAAAGTGTTCATGGGTTGAATGGAATGTGAAGGGACCCACATGGTGTGTGGTCCCACTCCACTACAAAGCAGTGTCCCTGGACTGAACACATATCTCTACATGGTCTAGGTACATGTCGTGTAGGTGTACTACACGTCATGTCCATGCTACCTAGGATCAGGCCATGTCCTTCTATTCATGTCCATGTATTGAACCCCATGTCTGTGTACATTAGTACATGTTGTGTTACTTCACATGAGGTTCTTCTTATGTGATCTAACTATGTTTGTGTACTTGGTTACATGACCATGTACTTCCACATGGGATCCCGCCCATGTGATCCTCGACACTGGTTTCCCATTTTGAAAAGTGGTACTTGGAATGTATGATGGCTACATTCCATGTCATCTTTATATTTTTCCAAACCCTATTCAACACACATAAAGGTCTACATGCCATATGTTCATCCTTATACACAGTGTACTGTCAAATTCTTCTCAGAATCCTATATCTACATCTAGAACCTCAAATATAGACTCAACAATTCATATTTGGCCCTATCCACATCCGAAAATGGATTATTTAGTTCAGGATCTTGGAGCTCAGTTGTCATTCACAAAACATTTGTCTCTAGTGGTCCATGGGGGTTTCATCATGAGATTCACACAACCTCGATCCTTATTACATTGAAGAATCAACCATTGATCATAAAAATTATCATATTTATCCCAAAACTAATCCATATCTAATATTATTTTACCAATCCATGCTTATTTATTGATATTTCACGGTTTCAGGGGTCCGATCAGGCTCGGTGTTGTCCAGAAAAGTCAAACTGATACTATAGGTTCAAACCAGTGATAATCAAGAATATGAATTGGGATAAAGTCCCATTAAAATTATTTAACCATCATTTCCCAAGAATTCATGGCCAATGATCAAGAATATTGTTTCTAGGGTGAGAAAACAATTCATAAACAAACTCAAATTTGATACATAGTTGCATGATTATGCCACAATTGGTGATGATCCAAGAATAGGGATCAATCTTCTAAAAATATTTAATTGAAATGGAAAAAACACCAATTATTTCATTCTAACAAGAGAATAGATCGTTCAAAATTTATGAACACACCCACCAATGATATAATGAATTCATTTTGTTCGTTGTGTCCTAATCTTCTATGATCTGTCATTTCATCATCGTATGAGGTAATTCTCCAAAGTTGGAGGAAGATGGGGATATGGAATCCTCCCAAGGCTTATACGTCTATCCCTAGAGGATTTTCTATGGTGAAAGTTTCTTTATGAAAATTAATTTAAATTATACTGAATTAATTAATTAATTAATCCACTAAATATACTTCCAATGAGCGAGGATTCTGAATTCCCCACACCAACCTATTTTAGGTTGTGCCTTGGGTAAACACCAAATTTATCACACTACTATGGTCTCAAATTTCCGATCCTATATTATTTTTAGATTTATACCATTTTCATTTAGATATGTGCATGGAAAACATAAAATATTTTTAATATTTTTATAAAATTATTTAAATGCACATCGGTCCTTATAATTACATGAAATATCAGTGATTTGCACTAGAAATATATAAATAAATATTTCGAAGTCTGACCTATAAAAATACTAGGTCTCTACATCTTTTCATCCTTTAATAATTTTTCCATAAATGAAAAACTAATTAAAAAACTCAAGATATTGAGATCGCACCTAGCTCTCCCACTCCCAAGAACTCTCATAAACATTCCAATGCTTCCACAACATGAAAATGATGGTGATGGTCTATCCATGTAGTGTCTGGTCTTGTCAATCCCCAATCACCCCTCCGGTGCTCTGTAAATGTGGATCCATCCTTGATGTCAATCTCACCCTAGTTGATGACATGTGTGGGGTTATGCATTTATCTCCTTCGCTACAATTCATAGATGACATCATACATCTGCTCCTGCTGCGGATGTAGGGAGAGGTAGTAATAAAACTTTCCAACCCCTTACATGATATTGAACAGGACATTGAACCACAGTGATAGCTTTCCCCCCTAATTTTTTTTTGAAATCCTTATAATAGGGATACCCTCAGTTAAAAGTTTCCTCCCTACTCATAATACAAGGTCCTAATATAGTAATATATTTAATTTTCTTTACTCTAGACCATCCTCATCCATTCACAGATAACCTATAATTTCTCCATTATCACCTGCACCAAATCTAGACCCACAAGAGATGTCTCGCCGATCTATGTCCTACATAAGGGTGACATTGAGTGACTCCCGTATCGAGAAAAAAGATCCATTTTGATAGTATAGTGGTAGTTTTTGTTGTATGAAAACTATATGAAGTTTAGCAGATCCTTCCAGGTTTATCCAAAGGCCAACACTAATTCCTTTTACATATCTTCCAACACTAGGATAGTTCATGTAGTCTACCCATCATACCAGCGGTGAAAAGATATACTCATCCTCATTTGGGTCTTGAATTCCTCATGTATGACTCTTCACAATCGTGATGTCAACCACATGTCATGATTGGAGGTGATCATTGAGGGAAACCAATGATGAAAAAATATATCTCGTACATAAAAACTCCCCATACTCTCCTATGTTCTCTAAATCTCTGATAAAAATGAAGTGTTCCAAAATCAAGATTCAGTCAACTATCATCTAAATGGAATTATTTCCCTTCACTGTGAACAGAAGCCCCATCATAATATCCATTTCTATTCCATCCTATTTCTACTCGGGGATCTCTAGTGGATGCCGTAAACCTATCAGAACATGGTGCTCAATTTTTGCCTACTGATCAGTGAGGCACTAAGAGATGAACTTAGATACATTTTGTCTCATGAACGAACCCCAAAATTGATGCTAAACATCTCTAAACATCATCCCAACTCTGGAATATACAACATGGAAGAATTTTGGAACTCTCATATCACCTCCTCCATCATCATGACTGGAACAATTGTTCACCCCTAGAGCATGATGAAATTAATCCGTCCTCAGAATATCCATTTGGTGATTCACTAGTGGATATATGCTCTCTCAAGGACTCATAGTTATTATATCCAAACATGGACTCTCTAATATGCTCCAAAAGAGGAGGATTCAACACCATCAACTGATGAGAATTTGTACCATCCTTCTCCGCTAGGATCAGCTGCAAGGAGGTCAACTACTCTATATCCTATTCTCCAAGAAATAATGTGATTTATTCTTAGGGAATATTACTCAAAATTTCCATTTTCTATAGTATAGACTATATCCAATTCATTGTCCTGTAAGAATAGTGAGTATTTTCATTGTCTTAGGTTCAAGGCTCTCTGCATAAATATGTATGTGAGACTCTATGGGTGTGAGTATGTCACGGCCCGTCCTCGGGGCCCGTGCCGTGACTACCCCAAGCCTGCCTTCCATAGGCCAGGGGCTGGTGACTAGAACCAAAGGCGTAAATCCCGATAACTGGGAAGGCATTGCCTTTATAAAATTAATCAACACACCACATAGTACAAGCGGAAGTAATAAACTTAGTACAAAAGAAAGTGATGAAAAGTATGTGGGCCAGAATACAACCCCAACTGAATGTACAGCTACAACTGAACGAATGTACAACAGAAAAGACAAATAGGTGGAAGAATAAAAGCAGCTCTTGGGTCGTCCTCCTTGGATCCTACCTGAAGGGTAGGTACAGATTGCCTCCACAACACTCTCGCTCTTTAACCTCCTCTGAGTGTCATCTCATCTTGAATTCCACCTCCGGATGCTGACTCATCATGAGGTCCACCTCCGGGTACCGTCCAGTCCTCGAACACTCGGCCTCTGTCAGCGCTGCCCGTCATCTTCAACCAACACAATGAGGTGCGGGCATAGCCCTTGCAAGGGTGAGTATACGATGCTCATTAGGGACGCCAAGACCCTCAAGGACTCACTAAATCCAACAAGGATAACCACAAAGAAGGATCTCAACAGATAACCCTTACATGGGTATAAGCCCATACTTATACCTAAGTTATCACGTAAACCATCTCAATCATAAGGAAACAACAAGGTTATGAAATCAACGGATAACCACTACCTAGGTATATTTGCATACATATACCTAAGATATCAAGTGGCCCATCTCAATCATGAGGTAAACACAAAGGTCATTGACTCACCTCAAACCAGGATTTTATTCATGATGTCGAAACAACGGCTGCTGGAGAACTCCTCCTCTGTCGAGTACAATGGGTCTGCCGCTAAAACCAAGTGCACCCCACTAACCTTGGACTGCTGAAGTACTCCACCTGTTGAGTATGGTGGGCCTGCCGCTGCAACCAAGCACATACCACCATGGGTCTGCCGCTACAACCAAGCGCACCCCCTCCTAGCCTATAGAGGTACTCCTTCTGTCGAGTACCGCGGGTCTGCCGCTACAACCAAGCACACCTCCATCGTGGGTCTGCTGCTACAACAAAGCGCACCCCACTAGGCTATCTGAATAACTCGGAGACGATCGATCATATGTCGTCAAGTCTCAGCCAGCTACTAGGTCTCTACACTCCGTACGCTCGTCTCTAGGAGGGTCCTCTCCATGAGATACAGTTCGATACTCCAAGTATCACAAATTCCCACTAATAAGTATCTCAAGGGACCGCCTCATCATAGGGGTCTCAATGCAACAGACGACGCGTCAATCAGACGCCCGGTCTATGAGTTATTAGCCTTTTTATCCCAGGGGCCCGGTCAGTTTCGTGTACGAACCAACCCGACCGTATCTCAACTATACCTAGAACTCTCATAGGGTATACTCATAGGTACTTTTTCTCAACTTGATCACTAAAACCGCTGACGGTTAATCAAACGGATGTCCGGTCTAAAAGTTATCAGCTTTTCCGTTCTAGGGGCCTGGTTGAATTTCGAGTTCAATCCAACCCGAACACTATCCAACTACGTCCAAATATCAGGATAAGTATTCCAAAAGTTCTTCCTCATGAATAGGAATCAAAAAATGTCGACGACACATCAATCGAACATCTGGAGCTCATGTTATAAGTGTTTCCTCTCCGAGGGCCCCATTGGTTTCGGGTTCGAACCTACTCGGTCATACCCAAATATCTCTGAAACCCTGAGTGTAATATACTGAAACGACCATCTTAATCCAAGGATCGCATCTCACCTGACGGTGCGTCGATCGGACGTCCGTAGCCCATGATATGGAAAATTGAACAAAAACTGCCCGAAAATTGGCCGTTAGGGCCCGGTCTGACCCAGCCTGAGACCCCCAGGGTCGGCCCGAACTGGGTCGACCCGACCCTGGTCTGGGTCCGGCCCACTAGGGCGCGGTCCGCCTGGCCAGACATCTCAGCTTGGCCAAGCTGTCGCAGAAAGGGGGGGTCACGCTGCCCCCCTAATTGAAGCCCCCCCCCCCCCCCACGTGGGGCCCGCTCCCTTTGACCGCCGGGGGTTACAATCCCCCAGTCTCCCCTCCGGTCCCGCGCGGCTGCGGGACCGCCGCCTGCCACCACGGCTTCAGCCGCTGCCGACCCTCCTGGTGGCACGCCAGGCACCACCGCCTCCTGGCTTCCGGCCGGTGTCGGCCGCTGTGCCGGCGTGGCGGGCCGGCAGTCTCTTCCGCGGACCACCGGACATGCTCCGGTTGTCCGTTTTTCCTGCGTTCTTTGTCGGCGGTCCTCCCATGACCGGATCATCACTGCAAATACTTCAAAATGCCTCTTTGGCCCCTTCCTTCATCGCCCATCGATCCACACGTCAAATAAACAAACCGCTACCTCTTCGTGGTTTTCTGGCGCGGCACGGTGCGACAACGCCGCACTTCATCATTGTTTCTGCGTGGTGTGATGGCACCACGTCAACCTTTTTCAAGCCACAACGAGTATGACAGCAAGGGGGGAGGAGGGTTGTCCCTGTTTTTGTGGTCCGACCTCCTCCTGTTATAATGATACCAAGCGGCCAACCATTATCAACTAAGTTCGTTAAATAAAACATGAACGAAGATTAAACCCCTACCTCGAAATTGACGTCTCACGTCATCGAGTCATGAAAGTTGAACGTCGCGGTAGTCGGTTGTCGCGGAAGAATGTTATCTATTCCTTCGACGTCGGAAGAAGAAGAAGAAAGTTGTTGTTGGCAATGATCACCGTGGTCGGCGACTTCTCCCTTTACGTGGATGAAGAGAAGAGTTATTGGTCGTTCTCCGTCGAGAACGTTCTATATTGAACGGAAGGTGTTCTTCCTCGAAGAAGAATCGTTATTCGTTTAAGATGCGTCGTTCTTCATCGGAGGGAAGTTCTCTTCTTATTCAAACCAATGTTCTCCAAAAAACTCCAGGACGCTGTTAAAGTTTTCTCGGACACCAAATGCTCTAACACAAATAATATCCCTTGATATTTTTTTTATTCACACCTCAAAGATTTTAAAATTCAAACCAACCCACATAATTAATTAAATTAAGAGGCTCATCTCATTAATTAAGGCAGGTTGGGATGAATTAATGGTGGAAGGAAAAGGTGAGGAGTTATAAAAGATTAAAGGAGGAGGAGATTAAAGGTGAGTTGGCACCTTAAGTGCAAGGGAGTTTAAGGGGGTTATAAGAAGTTCAAGGGGTTATGGTCTCGTGTGGTCCCCACCACACTAAAATCTCCCATGGGAGGTTAGGTGGGTGTGGTCCCCACCTCCCACATATTCACACATGGGATGTTGGGTGGTTGTGGACCCCACCAACAACTTCCCATGGTATATTTTAACTTCCTCGAATATCAAAAATAAAAATGTTCACAATTTTATTTATTTCTTCCTTAAACCCCAAAATTTAACTTCTTCTCCCAAGAAAACACACCTACAGTAAAAGTCATCATAAGAAAATATCAGCGCTGTGAGTTCAATGGTGCCCTCGGATTTCAATTCCAAGCACCGGTTAAAAAGATAGAAAAACCCACTCGTTCGTTCACTGAACGTACCCGAGCTAAACTTCAGAAAAATATTCCGGGCTCACCGGGCCTCGAAATCAGATGCCGTCAAAAACTACGTACTTGTAAAATCCCAAATAAAATTAAGAAAAAATTTCCCTTGAATTTTACAGGTCTTTACAGAGTAAACCCAAAATCTCACTCCAAAAAGGGAGTGCCTCCACATCCTTTGGGATAATACTATCGCTTCCATCTCTAGGTTTTGAGTCACTTAGTCCTTCTCCTGGGGTATCATTTTCCCTTACCCGTATGTGATAATTTCTTAATACCACATCGATGTGCCTTGGAGTTCATGTCTTGAGGCATCACAATTCACTAAAAACACACACCTTCAAATGTAAGTCTAAACACAAGATCAAACATCATCCTCATCCTAAACTACTAAAAGGAAAACTAGTACCACTATGACTTCGTAAACAGCTACCATATTCACATTAGGTGGTCAAAGGGGCTATTTTCTAGAGAAATACTCCACAAACTCATATAATAGCCCTTTAATCAATGAAACCTCTAAACCTCTGACATGCTCTTGGTTGGTTCCCAGACACGCACAACATCAATATTTTTTTCATCCCTAGCTATTCCATGCACATAAATAACATGACCTTGAATGTAAAGCATAGGAATACTGATCTCACACTTTGAGAGTTTCCAATAAACCAATTGCTCTGAAAAAAATCATGGAACATCAACAAGTTCCTGCATGCTCCTCCTCTGATAAAGATTAAATCTGTATAGTGTCGATGAAGAAATTAACAAGCAAGTCCATGTATGGATGGAACACCTAGTTCATCAATTCCATTAAAATGGTGGGGGTATTCATCACACCAGAGGGAATCACTAGGAACTCATAGTATCTGTAGTGACATCAGAATGGAAACATTGGTATATCATCCACACAAACCATCAACTCTTGGTACCTGAACCTGAGATCGATTATCAAGAACCATGGAACACCTCACTATTCATAAAATTGGTCTTAAATCCATGGAAGGGGTTACATTTTTTTATAGTGCCCAGGTTTAGGCGATGATAATCCATGAAATGGTGAAAACAATCATCCACCATTTTAACAAACAACCCTTGGGATGCCCCAGGGGACAAATTGGTTCTAGTTAAACCCTTCTATAACAAGACCTCCAACTATAAATTCCACTCTATATGCTTGGTAGGGTCCATTTGATAGGATTTAGAAGATAATGGAATGGTCATTAGAGGAATGATGAGGAAAAACTCTATCTCCCACCATGGAGGTAGTCCGAGAACATCTTCGGGGAATTCATCCATATAATAATCCATAACTAAAGGATCAAATATGCCTAAACAGCCTTCCACACCAAGGGATATAGTTACTAACTAATGGGTGATGTGTTTTACCTTCCTAGTCATGGAACCCACTTCCCCTGCTATGAGATATCTCTTTCCAAAGAAGGAACATCACATCTCATCAGTGAAAATTAATTTGACTTGTCTATGGTGAAAGTAAATATGAATTTTGATCATGGAAAAAAATTACATACCGTAGATTATGTCAAATGGTTACATCATTATGACCAATAATTCATATCTAATCCTCTCTCCAACATGTGATAGCTATAAAAATAGACAAATAAAAGATACCGAATATGTTCTCTTTGTAGAAACCTATTGATGATGCTATTGTGCTTTCACCTAAAATGACATCTCCATTCATCACACCATGAGTAAAGAGATAAATAAATGATTGTAACATATTTCAACTTATACTATATAATGATTATTATAAATATTGATCATACCTCCAATCATCTTGTGCACTAGATGATCATTAAACTCTAAATCATGTTGTTGTCTCTGGCCCCGACCACCAACTCCCTGAGCCATACGTGGGATGTCTGGTGTTGGAGGTGGAATGATATCATACCATAATATACCACCCAAAACTTATTCTAATAATATTCCATCTTATCCTCACAGGGGACCATATTTTCCTTGATGGTGACATCCATTATCACAACACAGACCTCTTATGTGGTTGTCTGTTAGCTATTTTCCTTTGCTACTCAGCACGTCAACTCTGTAAGTCATGCTCTATGTGACCTACCTCATCACAAGTGAATCATAATCCATATTTGGGTTGACCTATCAATTTGTTCTTCCCTAGACCATGTTCTTAAGTCGGATTACAGGGAGGTCTCCTTCATCGATATCCTGAATCTTGGTATCTGCTAATTGCTACATATGAATCATCCCTTTGATTCCCACTTCCATTCCCAGCTCTCAACCATACCTCTAATAATATCCTTTTGGTCACTAGTTCACACTCCAGTACCCCATAAAATTAGGGGATACACTAGGTCTCTAGGTTGGTTCAAATATCTCATTAGAGTCCATGTTCAAACTTTTTTGCTCAAAATTATTCATCTCAGATCATGTTAAGAGAGTACTATGCATGGTCTATGAACATTTTTTCATACTCAAAAACCATCATACTTCCCTGTTTCAGCTCCATAAGCTCTTGGATTTGAACTAATCTCAAGGAGGGGTAGTACTCTTCACAGAATAATTGGTTAAATTTGATACACAAGAGTGTCGAATCATCATGAATATGGGTAACAAGACTCCATTGATGCCTAGATGCCCTATAGAAAAAGGAATACTACAAGTGAAACCAACAGATACATCAGGGTCCAGATAAGACTAATGACACATACCATTCAATCTATCCAATAATCTACTATCTGGGGATCTGTCTTGCGGAAGAACATTACCTTAGTTTGGCATTAGAACTCATGGAGAGAGTTATGCATATGTTCTTCCTCATCATTCTATTCTATAATATTCTACTGCTTGATAGGTAAATTTTTTTCTAACTATCCACCTAGAGAAAGGGGGTTGTGGGATGGACCTTGAACTAAGGCATCATCACTAATCAGATCATTGTCATGTTATTGAGGTGGTATCATGGATGGCTATTGTCGTAGAAGCATCATGAGATTTATCAAGGCACACCATAATAAAATGATCATATATATATAACAAAAAATAGGATATTCCATGATGTGGAGATTTTACGTGGTCTAAAGTAACATCTATCTCCAAGCTCCTATAATGTCACCACTGAACAATCTGAAATCTTCATAAGACACTACATGTGCAGTAAAATCCCATGTAGTGGTGATTATATACATACCCTATAGGATGACTCAAAATTTGAATGGGGGCATTAATAGATACAATAGGAATTGATAGATGGTAGATGAAAGATACAGTCACTGAGAATTGGACATCCCAAATCCAGACTGAAAGTAACCTCTTCTAAGAACAAGGGGTTTGACATTTTGAGGACCTTAAATACACATAGTGTATTCATCACCTATAGAAGGGGAGTAAACCCAACAAACCATAATAATTTATACACCGAAAAAAACATGGCATACCCCGCATGTCTTCACCTCTCTTGGAAAGAGAGTAACATAATCCATGATTATAGATTCATAAGAAAGTGTATATATATATATATATGAACAGTCAAAAGATGCCCAATGTAGAGAGTAAGGGGATCACCATCTCATTTCACATCTCAATAAGTGGAGTAGACAACAATTCTAAAAGTCCACCAATGATTCCCAGTATCTCACATGCCTACCTAGAAGTTATCATGAAAGTAAATTCACTCATTGTCATTGTGATACACAGTCAAGGGGGTAAAAACATGAAGTAGAGGACATGCACCCTTGCTCATCATGGGGATCCACTTAGAATGTATATGTAGAAGACCCATTCACATCACTTTTGGTGGTTCCACTCTAGTGTAATGAGGACTCCTTCCCTGTGATGATAGGGGGTTTCAATCGAAATATGAGGACCTATTACCGGGTAGTATAGGGGATTTACACTCTAATTATTGAGGTTATATGTCCTATCCGATAGGAGGTTCCACTCAGATGTCTAGGCCTTGTGCCCCGGTACCATAAGAGGTTTCCACTCTATAGGCCGAGGACCCGTACCCTGGTGTGACATGGGCTTCCACTCTGGTAATCGAGGAACCTCGTCCTATCTAATAGGGGGTTCCTCTCAGTATGTAGCTATAGAGGACCCACACCCATTCTGATGAGGGGTTCCACTCTAGTCTTTGATGACAATCTCTCTATATAATAGGGGGGTCTACTCAAAAGTAGCCTCAAGTGATCCTTCACGATCACTGCCACCATAGTGCATAACCTTAATAAGAATAATGCCCATAAAATTTCACATCGTATCTCAAATTCCACAAAAATGTATCTATTACTTTTTACACTGACAAACAATCAAGATAGGCTACTCACGAGCCAAAATATGATTCCAAATGATGGAAATATAGATCATGGAAATTTAATCAAAAGATGTTAAGGGATACATGTTGTGTGATGGGACCCACACTATGTTTTTTCTTTCCCCACCACCTGAATGTGTCTCTATCCGGCACACCGCTCTCGACCGTGTAGGAGTATATGTCTTGCTAGTGGACTACATGGTGGGTCCAAATATCTCATGACCAAGTTGTGTTCTTCTATACATGTATATTTACTAGACCTAGTGTACATGTACTATATTAAATTGAATTTTTATCCACAAAATTTTTCTCTCATGTGATCTATCTATTTCTGTGTACTCAAGAACAATGTCTTGTTCTTACACATGGAATCCCACCTATATGATCCTCCACATAGGTTTCCAACTAGGTGATGTGGTACATGACATGTTGGAGGAATACATGGCATGGCATCCTTATATCTTACTAAACCATAGACACATTAACTATGGGGCTACACATCATATAGTTATCCATGTACATGGCATGTAGTCAGATTTTTTACAGATTCCCAGATCCACTTATGGAACCTCGATTCAAGCCTCACCACTTCAGATATAGGCCAATCCCCATCAAAAAATTATGTATCTAGATGAGGAACATGGATTATGATACCTATTCCCTAGAAATCGATCTCTGGTGGTTCATGGGGCTTTCAACATGATCTCTACACCCCCCAACCCTCAATCCTTCTATCATCAAATAATCTTCCATTTATCAAAAAAATGTTCACCGTCATCCAACAATGAATCCAGATCTAGTATTATCTCATTAATACTTGCTTTTCTTATTGATCTATCATGATTCTAGGGGTCCGATCAGGCTTGGTATCACTGAACAATGATGAACTAGGACCACTGGGTCCTACATGTGATGAAGGTGATGAAAAATTTGGAAAAAGTATCCATAAAAAAGTTTTACAAATCATTGGATTAGTTTTATTTCCTAATTATAATGAAAAGTGATAACAATGTTATAAAATAATTCAAAACCCAATTTAAATTTTCTATGTAGGTGTATTCTTAGGCCAAAAATAGCACAGATCGAAGAACCTGGATCAATATACTCAAACAATTTAATCCAAAGGATGTAAAACACTAATTATTGGGTCCTACCTCAATATTGGACTGTTAATTTTCATATAATGAACCCACAAAAGATTCAAGTAATTCATTCAATTTGATGTATCCTAATCTTCTCTGATTCAGTGTTTCATCGTCATTTGAGGTGATTCGCCAACAAAGGAGGATGTGGTATCTCTGTAATCCTCCTAGGGTTTATATGGATAACCCTGTAGGATATTCCATGGTGATGAATTTTTAGACAATTCATTTAGGTCTAAAATGAATGAATTAATTTATTTACTAATCCAAGATTGTAATTCCAACGATCAAGGAGTCTAAATACCTCTTGCCAACCCTTTTTAGGTCACACCTAGGGTAAATAGTGAATTCTATACTCAACTACGGTCTCAGATTTCTGATATGAGAATTCATTTAAAAGTTATACCATTTTATTTAATAATTTATGCATGCACAATATAAAATAAATTTAATATGTTTATAAAATTAATTCCATGCACATCGGGCCACAGAACCGCACACTGTCTATATAGAAATATTTCATATTCTTAGAAGGAATAAACTTGGTATCCACATTTTAACTCATTGAAATAGACTTGAAAAATAATGGAAATATTAGATCTATAAATCACACCAGATTTGATAAATGGTATTGATCATACCTGTTTGATGAAATAGGTCGACCCACTATATGTACTCGTTCAATCATAGGACCAAACTGTTATGACCCATCAATATTTTGAGAAAAAATAATGATCCCCCTGGAACCTCATAGTGATTTGGTATTCTGAGTGAAATGATTTTAAAAAATATATACACATTTCATGTTTCTACACACACATGTGGATGGTGTGGTGCATCATCCCTCATAATATTATCCCCTTTTCTATATCATTTTAGAATAATGAAAAATGAAATACCATTTAAAAATAAAACCCCTACCTCGTTTTAATATCGGATACAAAAAAAAAATTCCCCTTTTAAAAATTCAAAAATAATTTTAAATATTTTAAAAAAAATTAAAATATAATAGATTTTCAGTTTCATAACCTTTTATAAAAATATAAGAATAAAACACAATGTTTGTACAGTAATTTTAATTCTTATTGGATAAAAATACTAAAGTGGATATTTATCTTCTTTTTCATGTTTGTTTCTGGAACCATATCTTAATATTCACTGTAGATATCCTAGTTGACACACATTTTAAAATCATATTCAATTTTTAGTATTCAAAATTTTTTCCCCGATGGCCCTATATTTAATATCTGGGTGCAAATACATTATTTTTAACCTATCAAATCCTATAATAAAGATATAAAAAATTAAATTAACTGTGGCATGTCCATGTAATAATTTTAAAAAATATATATTGAAGTCCTAAAAGTGTATCAATTAAATTTAAAGTAGGAGTTTTATAATAACATGAGTGGTATAATTTTTTAGTTTACAACTAAAGATTTATATAGTCCACAACAGGTTCCATAGGATTAATTACAAATATATTTTTAAAGATAGAGTTATCTTAATCTATGCAATGAAATGATCATAAAATAATGATAGTTTTTTAATGTAGATAGAAAATACCTATAAATAATAAATTATAAAATAATCACACCACGTAGAATATACATATTGATTACAATAACAATCATGTGGGGATATACTCTTTAATATGATGACTTGATCATTCATGAACCCAGAATAATAATTTCATAAATAATGATGAAATAATTTTCTCCACCATAATCAATGTGATGAATCTCCAAAAGCATTCAATAGGATGAACTATTGGATATCCTTCCCCAACATCTAATAAGATATAAAATTTATTTCAATCTCTCATTTGTTTTTTTCTTAACCATGATCTTATTCTCCCATTTTATAAAGGATAATATATTTAATATTTAAAGAGAATCGCCATGTTTCCCTTATTTATGATCATTAATTTTGTTTCTTAATTATCAAAAAATTAATCCATAATAATCAATTGAAATGGAGTCAAATACAATGAATATAAATCATAAAATATCTCCCCAAATATTGGAAACTTGAATTATATATATTTTGTTTTATCTTGGTCCATCATGACATGGTTGGATTCCACACACCAATTTTCGTGTTCATGTCATCTTCGATCCAAAATTTCCAAACATTAACTCTTTAGCATCATAAAAATGTCGACATTTTCACATTTTAATCTATTTTATTATTACCACCACTATAACATAGAAAATCCAATACTAGTCATTTTTATAAATCCCCGGATTAAAACCACTCCTTTTTGTCCTAGCAGGAGCATCACGGGACCTTAGGTATGACACCGTATAATCCATAGACTACTAATTATTATTGATGTCCAAAATAATACACTATGGAGACTATCCCCTCAATATCATAAACATTAAAAATAAATCAATCAATCCAAACAACATCAATTTTAGTTATTTTAAGTACATAGAATCTCGAAAAACATCTTATTATAACGAAATATAATGTTTACATAAATGTATACATTAGAACTAAAAAACCCTTTAAAAGGCCTAGTACATAGGATAAAAATATATTATAAAGTCCCAAATATTATAACTCAAACCTCACCATAACTCCAAAAAAAATTCAAGATAATTCATCTATATCTATTGTGCAACATGTTCTCAAATAAGTACAATATACATTAAGTCTATATGAAAACCAGTGTTCCCTTGCAGGGTGTGTTAATTATATATCAATAGTGTCTCACCATGTTCCCCTAATAAAATAAATCATATCAATTTATTTGTTAAGAAATTAAATGAAAATATAAAACCATACCATCGTGAACATTGGGTCGTCATTTGAAAACAATGTCACCGCTACACCATACACTGCCTGCTTCTCCATCACGGAGGGAGAAGTCTCTTCATACTGTAGTACCCATATTCAATTCCATAATTAATGAATAATGGAATGGAATAATATTATATCACAAAATATACCATTATATGATATTTAGGGTGTAGATAAAGTCTCAAAACATCCCCTCTTACTCAGGGGAGGCCACACATCAGTCACTGAAGAGAATCATCTTTTTAGATGATTCACATCAAATACCCAAACCATCTAATATTATGAGACATATCACATCATGTAACCAAACAAACTCCAATTTAGATAGGTCACATATAAAATATCTAACCTTTCCCTCTAACTTAATAACAGATTCATATAAAGTACTAAAAATTATCCCATCTCACTCAAGCGAGGCCACATATCAGATATCCCTGACCACTCCCCTATCTCTCACGATGGGTCTCAAAAACTCAACCTAACTACTACCCTCCCCCCCAATGTAAGTTCATCCTGACACATTCTCAAAAAATCTGAGTCCATACATCTATTATCATCATTATATTGGAAATTAGTTAAGACATGTCCACACATCATGATGAATATGGCATCATCAATCTATCCTCATTGGGTGATCATATCAAGAACATATCAGTCAAAAATCATATCATGAAAAACTTATCGGCATGTTTATCTCACCCATTATGTAATATAATAGTTTCACTATACCCATCTCAAACTCTAATCATGTGCACCAACCCATATCCAATACCCCAGGGTGTTATCTCTTCCATAAGCCCTATCCAACCCAATCCTTAAGATATTGTTCCCATTTTCTGTTCCTATATAAAAACATGTTCCCATAAACTAGAGACTATAATAATTTATATTAAACTATTATTCTTTGAATATTTATTAAATTTCATAAAATTAATTATTCAATCCTTGACGGGCCCAATATCACATAACCTTGGAAGATCTCTGAAACCCATCAACTGGATGAAGCTCTCTATGTCACAATGCATTGATCCTCCAAAGAATTATACATCTTTTTGTGCATTACAAGCCACTAATATGCCCTCAAAAGGGTGTTTCTCATTATAAGTGAGATGTAAAACCATCACACACATCACCTTAGGATTACATGTCACGTGTCTTTCTAACCATCCTTGGTAAAATATCAATCAATATCAACACCTCATCCCATGTATAAAAGATTATCTTGATCATCCAAAAACCTTAAAAGATACCTTTATCCTCCAAGTGACATATTAACTTGGCGATACTGAACAACACAAATTTCAAGGGTTCACGTAGTCTAATTCTATAATACTAATTTCAATACTTTCTACTTTCCTAAGGCACTCTAATTCCCTATCGATTTTACATTATCACTTTAAGAACCTACTTTTTCACTTGGGTATAGATCCTTTAATTTTCAGTCTAAATCATTACATTAGACCTTATATAGATGCCTTGTGAATTTGAAAATATTTTGAGGGTGTCTAGGGCATGATCAGAGCCCTGAAAAAATAATTTTGGAGACAATAGACACTTCACACGAATTACAATAAACCATGAACGTTTTTCGTACGGTTTGCAAAACCATGTGGAGGGTGTTTTTTTAGACATAGCCACCTCACACGGTTGACACACAGTTGTGCAGCATAATTATGAGAGATCCCCATTCCCCAAGATATAGGTACATGGGATTATAATGGATTGAAAAATCTTGTGGACCAAACCGTTCGGGCAGAGCCGACCCCCACGGTTTGGGCACGGTTTGACAAACTGTGCAGACAAACCATGTGAAGTCTATTTTTCAATGTAAATTCATAGTTTCCCTTAATGATATATTTATCCTCTTACTTCCATCCTAATATGCGTTTATGGGGTATTTCCATATTTCTCTATCAATTTGGGGATTTTTGAAGATCTAATGTTGGAATTAACCGATCTCCATCATCTTACATCCGATCGATCTTTCATCTTTCACGTTAGATGTGCAACGGTAATTACCCGAGTAATCCTTAGCCTCTCGTTTTCACTTTTAATATCAACATAGACATTTTCCTGTGATTTGTTTCACCTTTTCATAGATATACTCCGATCTAAGGAAAATCAAGGGCTGATACCGAAAGAGAAGGATTATACGACCCTACGATGGGCAGTCAATAACCTATCACTAATGTTCATTGATTTTGGAATGTTTTTGTGGGGGCCATTGTTTTCATTGGAAATTGTTTCTTAAATTTACATATTCTGGTTATACATTTTAGAATCTTATGGTTACGAACATTCCAAATATGTGATTAACTATTAGTGGTTACACCGATAACACAATACGCCTCTTGTCGAAGGTTATCCCATAATTGGGTTTTTAGTGTTTTTGTACGTATCATTAAGTTTTGACATTGCTTGGACTTTCTAAAGGTGAGCCTTCTTATCATAAATTGATTGTTATTATTAAGAATTTCATAATGGCATGTACCATGTATGCCCACAACAAGACCCGCCTAAGGTTAGTGCGTCCAAATGATTATTAAATGTGAAATGTGAAATGGAAAGTATACTAAGTATATATCATGGCCATAAAAAATGAGTTGAATTAAGGTTACATGTCTGTAGAACCCCTCTTTTTCTAATGGAAGGTAACAGAATTAACCTCTCTAATTTAGTATACCTTAATTATTAATTATGATTTGATTAAATGGTTGCAATTCTACTCGACCTATCCACCCTAATGGAAGGAAAGGCTTGTACTGATAAAGAAATGGTTGCAACTCTATATGACCTATCCACACTAAAAGAAGGCATGAAATGAGCCAAATGAATTATCACATGATTACTATATCAAATAGTAATAGACTGACTCGAGCTCGCCTAGGATTCTGAGAGGATAATACCTTGGTTCTCTAGAATCCCATTCTGATTCAAGGAAGGAGTTTTCTTAGGATGATACCCACCAAGACTATAGTTCTTTTATATGCCTCAGATGCCCGATATCCTACCGTAGTATCCTTTTCTTTTTTAAACAAAACCTCAGATACAATCCTTTGATCCAACATTTACTAGTAGGTTCCATAGTGAAATTAAATAGGGAAGTTCCTTATCTTAGCCTGGTTTTACCTTGGTAAATCACCATTGATTTGGTAGGCACCTTATTATGGAATACTTTGTATTACATTTCATGGATTACACTCTTACCCCTTATCTAGACTCAGATACTCATGAGTTAGTATTTCCATGAGTTTTAAATTATATTAGTTATTTTACCATAGAACCCCCTCATGGGATATCTTTTTAAGGTTTCCATGTTGAATCTTGGGACAATCATTACTTATACTATCACAAGGTCATGTTAGTGTTGGATATTCCCCACATGACCTATTAACATTAAATGGGAATTTCATAATTGCTAAACTAGTTACATATTCAGACAACAACCAAGGGATGAAACAGGTACATAGGTATTTAGTTATTTTGTACTACTTTATTTATATTTATATATATATATATGCATGCCTATACACTTCTATATTCCATTACATAGGATGAATGTTATAGACCCCATTGGTGTTGGAGCACTAATATTTATCTCACACCCTCTCTAGGCACCGTTGGGTACCCAGAGTAGATTACAAGGTTTCCAGTATTGAAAAAGATAAGAATATGGCCTCCAACACTTGATTACATGTTTATTAGGATAGAGCTTGATATTAAATGAGTGAGTTGGATCTCGGGATTGTTGGAGTAGTATTTTTTTCATTACCATGTGGAACATGTCATGCCTATTTTTTGTATCCATGTTTTTTCCAATTTTGTTGTGACATTACATTAAATCATAATTGTACAATTAATATAGATATTGTTATCCTTGTTTATCTATTGCATTAGTTAGCTTCAGCTGTTTGTTTAGAATATATATATTTCATCCAATATTTAATATTATGTTATATTTCTTCTATTGTGATACATTGTGATAATGAGTGCATAGTCTTCCCAAATACACAACCTAGGACCTCACTGCTACTCTGCAGCCTCTGTAATTTGGGATAATGTGCTTGAGGCCATTTGAACCACCGGGCTCGGGGCACCTGTTACGTGGCATACGAGTCGGGGTCATCTCAATGTGGTATCAAATGGTGTTTATTTTATTGTATTACTATTTTTATACAATATATTAGAGAATAGTAATGCGTGAGACATTTTCATAAGTTGTTCTTTGGCATCATGAACCCATGTTCGGGGTAATATCGATGTTACCCAAAAATTAAATTATTTTTTATTTTTCCTGTTACAGTTGATATTATATCACCATTGAGTGATGAATATGGTGTATGGTGTGGTTTATTATTAACCTTTTGAGAATTTATTTCATCCATGGCTCGATGATATGAGGGCTAGGAGCATTATTATGTGCATTAATATAGGTACCCAGAATTCACATGTCTCGCATATTTCCATTCCATAAAGGTACATCTCACTGATATGCACTGCTTGATATTCCTGTAATTTTTTAGTGACGCTATGATATTTTCTCGTACATGTATTACATTTTCTATTATTGAGTGTTTTATTATCTCAATTCATGAGGTGTATGGGACCTCACGGGTTGGGATGATTAAGTTTTCTACGCCAAGCCATTATACAACAAAGAAATCAGTGTCGTTTATGGTGAAAGGTGTATGAAAAATGATTCATCAGAAATGACTATCCATTATAAAGTGAATCCTAAAATATAAAAGGAATTGGTTTCACTTCTTTATCCTACCCTATCATGTTTATGAAATGTAAAGGAGTGAAAATAGAGATTAACTGAAAATCTGACATGAAAGTTATACTTGAGCTCTTATCGATACCTAGTCGTCTAAGCGGGTTGTTTGGGTAGTATGCCTTGGGTAGTGAGTTTTCTAACATTTAGATTCTGTTAGTGATGCTATATTTTTCTATTAATCATTTTATAAGGTGTGTGCATTGAATATATAGACCAATGCTGCCAAGACATCCTAGTGTCATTCACCATGTGGGTAGGGACGACCATACTCCCAACATGGTGGGCCCTTTGCCGCCAGTTTTACTTCTAGGAGTGAAACTTGAGGCATCACCTGTTGTACCTCATCCGGTAAATTATTCCCAATTCCATGTTAGTATCATATGTTTGATACAGTCTATGAAAGGTGCTCCACGAGATCCACTTACGATGGATGATCTGACCTGTGAGTTCCAGTTGTAGCGTCCTTTTAGTTTTTCAGTGGTTGGTGGTTCTCAGGATGTTGATCTTGGGATAAAGGAAATATTGTCTATCTTTAGGAATCTAGAAACACCTCCATATTATAAAATAAAGCTTTATACATACATGATTTGGGATTCGTCTAAGCATTGGTGGGATGGTGTTACTCAGGCCGACAGTCATCTGGGCATGTTATGTGTTTACTGCTAGACTACCTTCTATAATCAGTTCTTTACTCAATCACCTAGATATGACCGAGTCATAGTGTCCATGCATCTCAAGTAAGATTATATATCATTCCAACCCATCTCAAACCTTTGATCCTATGGAAGTTGAGTTAGATGTTGATGATACCTTTGAGGAGTATCCAGTATGCATCATTGACCGAAGCATGAATGCTCTCTGAGGAATGTTCATCCCTATCGTATGGGTTCTATGGCAACACAGAAAAGTAAAATATGATACTTGGGAGAGGGAAGCCTATGTATGTTTCTAGTGGACAGATTTTTTCTCAGACAGTGTATCTTTACCCTTAGAAGGAGAACTTGGGGTGAGTTTTTAAGGGGGAATGACTGTAATAACCCAATGTTTCACTCATGTATGTGTCCTTTAATTTTCATTATAAATATTCACTTTGGTCCTTATATGGGTTCCTAGTGAGTTTGAAAAGGTTCCAAGGGTGTCTGGGTCCTGTTGGGAACCCAGAACCCATCTATTTTGAGAAAACAACTCTTCTCATGGTTTAGAGTAAATCGTTATGTTTTTCAATCGGTTTTTAATACCGTGCAAAGGGTGTTTTCTTAGACAGATCCACCTCGCATGGTTAGCACACGACTGTGCGGACTAACCTTGAGACTTCCCATTTTCCCTATGTATTTGTGTCTAGGTTTCACATTGTTTGAAAAATTGTTTGGACCAAACCATTCAGGAAAATATGACCCATATGGTTTGGGAACGGTTTGAAAAACCATACATACAATCTATTCCTATTCTATTTTTTCTAGGTAAATTCGTAGTTTTTCCTTTAAGGATATATTAATCCTCTTCATTCCTCCCTAATTCATGTTTATGCGAGATTGAACTATTTTTCTCTTAATTTGTGGATTTTTTAAGATCTAATCATGGAATCAAGAGATCTCCACCATCTGAAATCTGATCGAGCTTTCGTCTATCACATTTGATGTACGATGGTATGTACTTGAGTCATCTTCAATTGTTCTTCATCATGTTCACTCTAGACCTAGATAAAATCATTTGAGTGTTTTTCACAATTTCTAAGATCTACTCGGATTCGAGTAAAATCAATGGCCAATACCGGAGGAGAAGGATCGTAAACCCCTATGGTGGTTGTTCTATAATTTATTCCAAAATTTCATTGATTTTGGAATATTTGTGTGTGGCCCACTATTTTTTTTGGAAAAATTTCATAAATTTACATGCCATGGTTATACTTGTTTCTATCATATGGTTATTCTGCTTCCAAATATGTGATTAGTTTTCATTGGTTACCCCCACAACTCAAATCACTTCATGTATAAGGTAATTCTATAATTGGTTTTTTTGTTTTTCGGCACTTTTCAGCCATCATTCATGTGTTCCTTTTCTTAACCACCCTAAAGGTGATTATTATAATCATAACTGTCTTTTTATAACTGATAATTTCATAATTTCATATACCATTTATGATCACCACTTGACCCACATATGTTTGTGCTTCCAAATGATTATTACAAGTGAAATGTGAAATGGAAGGTATAATAAATATATATATTGGACATAAAAAATGAGTTTAATTAAGTTTACATGTCTATATCACCCCTCTCCATGTTAATGGAATGTAACAAAATGAACGAGCCTAATTTAATATTCCATAATGGTTAATTAAGACTAGATTAAATGGTTCCATGATACATGAACTATCTAAACAAATGGAAGGCATGTCATGGACCAATAAATAAATGGTTTAAAATCTACTTGACCTGCCCACGCTAATGGAAGGAAAGACTTGAACCAAATTAATTATCACATGAGTACAATATCAAATAGAAATGAACTGAATCAAGCTCACCTTGGATTGTGAGAGGAAAATACATTGGGTTTCAGGAACCCCATTCCAATTCAAGGATGTGGTTTACATTGGATGATACCCACCAAAACTCTGGTTCATGTATATTCCACATATTCCTAGTATACTATCGTAGGGTCCTTTTCATTATTATAGGACTCCTTGAATACAATATGTGGATCAAACATTTACAAGTAGGTGCCATGGTGAATGTCCATAGGGCTCTACCTTTTTTCCCCATTTTAACTTGGTCGATCACCTTGGATTCGATAGGTGCCTTGTTGTGGAATTACATGGGTCACACTCCTTGGGTTACAATATTACCCCTTATCTAGACTTAGATACTCCTGAGTTATCATTTTAATGAGTTTTATGCTCCCTTAAAATGACTGAAGCGGGTACATGGATATGCCTCACATAAAATATTATTATAAAATTGTAATTCCTTATTTAATGAACTGGTTGCATGTTTAGACCCCTTCAAATGACTGAAGCGGGTACTTGGTTATTTATTTATTTTGTACTGCTTTCATTACATATATATGCATCTATGTACACTGCTATAATCCATTACAAATGATGGATGTTATAGACACTGTTGGTGGGGGACCACTGATATTTATCTCACACCCTCTCTGGGCACCGTTTTGTACCAAGAGTAGATTATATGGTTGTAGGTATTGACAAAGTGAAGCATATGGCTTCCAACACATGATTGCTTACTGATTTGGATGAAGTCTGAATTCAGATGTCTGAGTTGGATATAGGGATGCATGGAGTCATCTTTGTTTTCTTTACCTTATAGAAAATGGAATGCATATTGTTTTATAACCATGTTTTTCTGGTTTTCTAGTGACATGACATTACATCATCATTTTTTAGTTGATATATATATATTTATCCATGTTTATCTATTTCATTAGTTTTCCTATGTTGTTTGTTTACAATATTTATATTTCTGCCACTATTTACAATTTATTATAGTATTTCTATTTTTCTAAACTCTTCTAATCAGGGCATAGTATTCCCACAGACACACCCTAGTCCCTCGCTGCTAGTCGGTAGCCTCTAGAGTTTATGAAGATGCGATTGAGGCCATATGGTCCACCAGACTTGGGGCACCAATTATGTGGCATTTGATACTGGGTCGTTAAAATCACATATATTCATACTACAATGTGTAATAATTCATACATAGACCTATGGTTTTATATTATTAGCACCACCTATATGAAACAAAAAAATTATCTCTTCACTAGGATTTACACATCCTCAACCAATCTCATCCATTCCTTGTACAGTATCATATTTAAACCTAATGAAACAATTTGAGATTTTAGTCAGTGTTATTATTTAAATAAATACTATTTTTAATAGATTTATTAACAGTAAATACTAAATTAATAAAACTAAGAAACATTTTTTAAGAAAAAATTATAAGTATTAAAAATAAAAATAATACTATTGTTGTTGAATTGTTTGGTATAAATAAAGGAAACTGAATAATCAATTATTCATATGAATAAATGTTCATTTCATTATTAATATTAATTCATTGATAAAATTAAATTAATTAATATAAATATATAATGTAATCTTTTTATGTATAACAATATATATTTTTAAAATGGATTTTTATGAACTATTAATTTTATGATATTATCGTTAAATATTAATTTTAATTTAATATAATCATAATATATATATAAAAATAAGTTAATATATATAAAATATATATTACCAGGAAAGTAAGAAATAAATTTTATTCATAGAAGAAGCATTTTTTCCAATAATATTTTTTTGTGTTATGCATGATTATATTAAAATTTATTTTCATAACATTTAGAAAATGAATAAAAAATAAATTTTTACCATTTAAATCAACATATTCAAATGAAATAGTTATTTAAATTTCTTCATTAGATATAAAAATATGTTGCTTAGTTTGACTTTAATTATGATTTTAATTGTAAAAGGGTAATTTCAATGAATTGTTCTCAATAAAATTGTGTAATTTTTATGGAAAAAAGTAAATTGATCCCATTTAAAAACAAAAAATATATATTAACAATCATTAAATTAAGAATTTATATAATGTAAGAACAAGGATGGTTAATTTTTCAAAAATAAATTTTCTTATAAAAGATGTTTTCATTGTATGTTATGATTCCATTTAGAATTTATGTGTATAAATTTTTAATCATTCCATGAAAAATTCAGTTCCTTTTTTGGATTCAACATAAAAATATTATCAGTGTAATTTTTTTCATGATAATATTTATTTTTATATGAATAGTAAAAAATATCATTTCAACAAATACCATGAGTTTTATGATATTTTTAGAATATAAGCATGAATAAAAATTTTAGGAATAATTTTTCTGGAATGAATATTTATTTCATAAGTAAAATTAAACATTTAAAATATACATTTTTATTTATTAACCAATAATTTACATTTTTCAACCTATGCGTTATTGTTTTTTATAAATGATTATTATGAATTATACATTAGATATTTAATCTTGATTATAACCACTTATTGAAATTTATTTTATAAATTGGTTTTCATATTTTAATAATATTATTAAAATAATTTAATAAGTTTATCTTCAGTTTTTCCCCAAAAAATCATTACTCGGGTAAAAACGTTAGATACCATAGTAAAAGTAAATTATGGAAAATAGTTAAATTAATCGGAAAATGCCCATGTATTTCAAAACAATACAAATTTTATGGGTAGATAATCTATGTATCAACCAATAATATATTTATTTATATTTATCAATTTAGGATCCACCTTCCTTTAATGATGACATGTCACTAATATAAATTTATGAATATTAACAAAAGTGCCTCCCCTCTAACTTTCAAATAGAGCACTTCACATCCCCAATTACACACACACCATAAACCATTTCATTTGAAACAAATATACTCAAATCACTACCCATCACTCTCTCATATGGTTTCACAGTTCTGATCTCACTAAAACCCCATTCTTTTAAGGCTCCAGAATTTGTCTTCAGGAGTAAGATAAAAATGCTTAATCTCTCTTTTTTCATTTGTATTTGGTTCTTTATTCTTATACCTCTAAAAAATATGATAAACATGTAATAAGAAAATTAAATAAGGGAAATTAAAATAATTATTTGTTATTTTAACTGTAAATCAATTTTCCATAATCTTTTATTATTTAAATAAGGAAATTTCCACACGTGTGTTCATGCAGACTACCGCCTTCATAGACGACATGTTTCACTTTTCTTAATCACTATAAATGGATGGTTATAAATATTAATTTAACTAATAAATTATTATATTGATGATATATTAATGATTTTTTAATGATAAATAATTATCTACCTCCCTTTCAGTCCATCTGTTAAAAATGAAAGGGTCATTTGTGCATACGTGCAGAATATCACCTCTAAGGACGACGAGTTTTGTTTTTCATCATCGACCTTAAATGGTTGGTTATAAAAATATATTTGATGAATATATATCATATTAAGTAGTATTATGTTTCAAAAATATGATTCATTGATTATAACAGATGTATTAATGATAATTTGATGATAACATATTAAAATCGTTAAATTACCCAAAATAAGATAATCAATGATGTCATCTTCATAAATCATAACACTAAATCTCGTGGATTAAAATTATAACATTATAAACAATAATTTAATATATATTATAGTAATATAAAAAATTTGGTAATGATATCTTTTTTATCAAAGAAAAAGTTTTGACATCCCCATTACGAGACTATGAGTAACAATCTAATTATGAAAATATGGTCAGAAAATTATCCATAAAAAGCTAATTAATGTATAACGAGTTATTATAATTTAATAGAATAAATGAAAGTATATATGAATAATTTCCTAAAATAAAATAATATGATCACTATATTAATTATGTTTGAGGTTAAATCACATTCATGGAAGTCAAGAGTAATAGTTTGATGTTTTGATCTCAAACTTCATTATTTGAGACCCGATTGGTATTAAGAACCTATTTTTTCTTATATGGTTTATAATATTTCCTATGAAGAATATTTTATCACAATTTTCTTTTTTGTGGAAATAATATTTATATTTAATCTTTTCTTTTTGAAATGGTTATGATTCAAAAGTAACAAATGCTGTAATTTATTTTGTTAACTCAAATCTCATTCCATTGAGGTATAATGATTCTCCAAGAACAACTCTCGTGTATGATTTTTTTCTTCCACCATAATATTTTATTTTGTTATAAATTATTGTTATGTATTGGGGACATGAAATTTATAATTAAATGAATCTTTTTTGATAAATTTATTTCTCATTAATCTATAACATTGTTAAGAATAACTCTCATCCTTCTTAATATTGACATTCCCTTCCACTCTATTGTTAATTCATCAATAAAATATTCTAGTTTCTTATTTTGAAATAAAAAAAATTATAGTTCTTAATAATCTCAATAATTATATCTTCCAATTAAAAAATGTAATATTTTTAGACTCTTAAATGATGTGTGTTTTAATAAAGGTATTTTAAAATACTAAAGTAGTTTTATTTTCATTAACATATATTTTTTCACGCAATCCTTATTTCTTATAGAAAAATTTTCTATTTTTTTATAGATACATTTTTTTGATTTCTCTTAATTTTTTAAAACAAAATTCTTATTACCTTCAAGATAATTAAATTTGAATGTGGATCATAACATTGGCTATTAATGATAATGTTATTAAATGCTCTCTAAAAATGTTGTTTAGTTTTTGATAAGTATTCCTCATGATTTATAAAAGTTATATCTCATTTGGAGTTATGTTTCATGAATCACCATCTATATTCCCTTGATAAAAAACCATTTTTAGTGATTGAATTTTTGGTATCAATTATTCAAACACTTTAGTTCAATTTATACAATACCACTTAGTAATGTTAAGAAAGCCCTTTAATTTTCATGGGTTTATCATGGTATGATATATTAATTATTTTATGAGGCACACAAGTGTATAGATGGTAATTATATTATGGTTAGGTTCCTATACCTCCATATAATTCATTGGTAATGTATTTTTATCTCATGTGATGTTGAATTTTCCAGTGATGTAAATTATTGGTAATTATGCTTGAAAACACTATATAAGAGTTTAATTTTGTTTGGAATTTCTAAAAAATACTAATTGTGAGTGTAATTATGATTATTGTTTCTTATAAATATTCTATAAATGGTTAATTGTTATTAACTATTCTAAAAAATATTTTGTGTAGGAATAAGTGTGGTTATCTATACACATAAAGATCATGCCTAGCTATAATTCTATTAAGTTATTCTCACAAATATTGTGTGTTAATTTATATTTCTTTATCAATGTACTTAAAGACTATGCATGAGTATATGTGTGGTTATCAATACAAAATTTTTTTTTTGTGATCATAAAATTGAATTGATATATCTATGATGTTATAATTTCCATTGCTATTATACACAAAAAAATTCTATGACATGATTTATTCCTATGTTATGCTCTTGATTATTGTCTCGAATTTTTCACTCTTATTCACAGGTATAGGTATGCTTTTTTGAAATAAAATATACTTATATCAGGACTTATTGATAACAATTATAGTAAAATATATTTTTTTATATATTAATCTTATGTTCATATTATCATTAATGATTATTCCCAAAACATTTTTTTTATTGATAAGTAATTCCTTACCATGCGTTTGGGTAACATATTTATTATTTTTCACATTCCCCGGGTTGTAAATATGAATATATCCTCATGGATTTCTATAAGTAGATCTATTATATTGTGATTATATAAAAAATATTCACAATAATATTTTTATATAGTTAATGTCCAATGAAAAAGAAAACTACGGGTTCTAAGATTTTATGAACATTTGTGAGATAAAATATTTAAACTCTAAAAATAATGTATTGTATTTTATATTTATCATATGATAGGTCACTTGGAATCAAATCCATTTATTCAATAATTCGTCTTTTGAACTGGATCAAAGGGTGTGAATATGAGGCATCTCAATTTGTATCAGATCATGGTTTATTTAATTATATAGATTATTTTAGTTTCTTTGGGTGATTGGGAAGAGATAAATTTAGAAAAAACCCTTTTGTTATGTATAATTATAGGAAATCATCTTCAAATTCAAGTAAATTACAAATTGTGTGGTTTCATATTAAGGAAATGTTTATCTTGATATAAAAAACAAAATATAGTATTTCACAATGATTCACCTAGGTTTAATAACCCTATAATGGCTAGTTTGTTGTTAACTCAATCTTCACAAGGTGAAAAATAAATAGGACAAAAAACACAACTACTTTGAAACTTCCTATGGAATATCTTTATAAGTTTAGATGCCCTTTAAAAACTATTATGCGCAATTTGAATATATTTATGACTGATAACCTAATAGGAATATAACCATGGTAATACAAGGATAAACATAAGGAGTTAAAGGTAGATATAAATATGTCATAGTTGTATAGAATGTATTGTGGGTTTAAATGATTGTTTCATTAGAGAATACGTATTAAGATTGATGTTTCATATTTATATGATCATAAACTCTAATTTCATTATATATTCTCATAACCATTTTGGTTTTTTTATTTGTTAGCGAATAAGATCGAGAAAATGATGTTATGAATGGTATGCATCTATAAACTCATAATACTTATAGATATCAAAGTTATATATATATATATAATGTTTTAGAATCTTATATGCTTATTATAAGGGAAAATATAATTTATATTATCTTAACAATGATAGATAGTTAGAAATTATATATTGATTCTTTCATATCAAATTAATACTCTTACATATATTCATTAGTGAATGAAAATTAAAATTAAGGGGATACAATTTATTTAATGTAGAGAATGTAACATACAGAGATTTTGTGTTATTCTTTGAAAAAAAATATTGTTTAATAGTTTGTATCAAAATAAATACCAAACTAAAACAAATTGGGAAACATTTTATTAATATAAAATATTAAAAAGTAAATATAGTCATTTAAAATTAGTCATTAAATTGGTGGTTATAAATAGTGGTAAGAACGTTATGAAATATATATAATTTTTAATTTTTAATAAGTAATATTTTAAAATTTAATTTTCTTATAAAAATTATTTTCATTTTATTTTACGCTTCTATATAAAAGTTAAATCACCAAATTTTTAAAATATGAATATAAAAATTGATATTTTTTTATTCATCATAAAAATATTATATTAATATAAGTCAATGGGATTTTTCGGAAATACATATTTTTAGATTAATAGTAAGAAATATATTTTCAAAAAATGTCATGACTTTTAAGAAATCATTTCAATATAAGAATGATTTAAAAATTTATACAACCTATTTCATTATAATTGGTATATTTTTATTTAAAATAATATATTTAAAACATTAAGTTTATTTTTTGGAACCTATAATTGATTTTTTAGAACCTAAGTAATAGTATTTACAAAAAAAAATTTAAGAATATTATTTTAAAAAAAAAATTATAACTTTTAGAAATTTAATATTCTGAAAAATCAAATTTTTAATAAAATTATTTAATAGTTTAATTTCATTCTTTGTCACAAAAATATGTTATTGCGGTAAAAATGTGAGTTACAATGTAAAAGTATATTATTTAAAATATAAAATAAGGTGAAAATTCTTAAATATTTTAAAACCATAACCATTATTTTTTTAGAGGTGGATTAACCAATAATCACCCACTTTCCATTATTATTCACTTTATGAGCCACATTAATTTAAAAATCACATGTCAATAATATAAATTTATGAATATTTATAAAAGGTTCACCCACTTTCACTTATAAAAGGATCCCTTCACCACCTTACTTCAAAAAAAACCATAAAACCCTTATTTTTACCATCATTTATCTAAATAACTCTCCAAAAATCCCAATACCAATTTATATTGGTAATTTTTTCACTAAAATAACCTTAAATGAAAACTCACTAGTTTTTCTAAGGTTGTAAGGTAACAACTCCAATTAACGCCTTTTTCTTTTTAATTTCCTTTTTTATTCTTATATACTTGAAATATATTCTACCAAAAATAATTTAATTATATAAATATAATTAATATTATTAGATTTTATTATTTTTATGGTATTATCATTTTCTACGTTCCTCGTAATCATTTCGAAAATGGAAATTTCACTCATTCGCATATGCGGACTTCCGCAACAAAAGATGTTGTGTATTGTTTTTCATAATCTCATTAAATGTATGTATATATATATATTAATTTAATAAATAAATATTATTTTTATTATATATTTATGATTCTATAGAGATGCATAATTTTCTACCTCTTTTTCATTTCATTCATTAAAAATAGAAATGTCGCTTGTGCTTACATGGAGAGTACCTCTTCCTAGGACGATGTGTTTCATTTTTCATTACCACCTTTGGTGTAAATTCCTAAAATATCATTTCATGAATATATATGATTTTAATAGGTAATATTTATCATGAATAAGAGGTTTTAATAATAACAATATAATTAATGATCAATATAATGTAACCAATTTATATCGGTAAACTACCCGAAAGAAGATCGCCAACAATTTCACCTTCAAAAAAGGTAACTAAAGCTGTGATTGAATTAAATTATAAAATTATAAATAAAAATGAAAATTTAATTATATTACGTTAAATAATTTGGTAATGATGTTATTTGTATCATATAATAGGGTTTGATATCATTTTTACAAAACATGTGTGGAATAATCAAAATTATTCACATCTGGTGAAAAAATAGACATTAACTAACTAATAGATGTATATTCAATGATTATAACTAAATATTATAATATTTAATATACATTAATAATGTATGCGATATTTTACTAGGAAAATTAGGTTCATTATACAAGAGGAAAAAGTGTTTTTATCATGTCAAAAGTAAATGTAACGGTTTTCATCTCAAACAACCTTCTTTGAGAAATGATTCATATTACGAACATATTTTTGTTTATAACTTTTACATACATCATATATTTAAATTTTCATCATTGGTATATTTTATTTAATGTAATTAAGGTTCTATTTAATATTTTTTTTCTTTCCAAATGTTACGATTCAAAAGTTACTAATGTTGTAAGGGGTTTTATTAACTAAAGTTTCCTTCTTTTGAGTTATAATGCTCTTTTTGAACTTATTTGTTCTATATATTTTTTTGCACCATATATTTTAGTATATAATAATTTATCCCAAAAAATGGAATAAATTTCATTTTTATGTCAAGGATCCATCCCTGGTTTATTTATTTCTCATAAAAGTATATTTTTTAAAAAAATAATTATCATCTTATCAAATAAGCTCTTTCACTTCCCTCTCCATGTTTTTTCATTTTAATAATGTTCCAAATTTTTATTTAGAAATATAAAATTTACATATTTTTGATAATATTAAAATTCTATTGGCCTATTTTCTAAAATAATCATAATTAATTTTTTAAATGATTTGAGTTTCAATATAGATATTTGAAATTACTAGTTGTTTTCTTTTCCTGATTAAATATTTTATCTAAAACAATACATTTACATTAAAAATTCCTAAAATATTTTTCAATGATACATTTTTTAGATTTCATTTATTGTGTTTTAAAAAATTCCATGCTACCTTATCCAAAGGGACTTTTGATTGTGGTTCATAACATTATCTCTTGATGATAATGTTAATAAATGTTTTCTAAAAAAATTGTTTTGATTCCATTTTCTGCTTCATTCTTAAAGTATTAGTAACCTTTTGAGTAATATTTAATGAATCACCGCCTAAATTTCCATCTAAAAAAAATTGGGTGAATGAATTTTTAGTATCAACTGACTTGACTATTTAGATCATTTTAGGTAATACAACTTGGGAATATTATGAAACATATTTTATTTCAACGGGTTATTAACGGTATCATATATGATTAATTTGATGTGGAACACATGTTTATAGATGGTAATTTTGTGGGGGTTGGATAATTATATCCCCCTCTAAGGATTTGGATAAGGATTTTAATCTATGAGATAATAAATTTGTGTGTATGTATAATTTGGGTTAGTTATAATCACAAAGACTATGTGTGAATTTAATTGTGGTAAGACATTCTCAAAAAAACTTTGAATGAGTGATATTGGTGTTATATATTCTCATGATAATTCATTTTTAATATAATTTAAGATAGTTATTCTCATTTATACTGTGCATGATTATAAGTGTGGTTAGTTATGAGCGGTCCACTTCAAGATACACAAAATACTAATTGGGGTTGAATTAGTGTAAGTAAATTTTTCAACTCTTATAAATATGTAACCCTTTACCTCTTATACTTATTATAATAATGATTCTAATATTCTATTTTCCATATCATATTCATGTACATAAATTCAATTAAATATTAAATCTACCATTTTTACAAGGGACACTACTCAATAATAGTAGTTATTCATTTCAGTGTATGGTGATGACCAATACATAGATTATCCACTATAATAAGTCATCAAATAAAGTCTTGTGGATAGAAAACAATCCTTATCCAAGTGTAATCCCTTAATCATATTAGTGGGTATAACAACAATCCTATTCATCAGACTTGGTCATTTCTAACTTGTGGATCGTCAATGATTATTTATACGTTCTCTGATGATATTATTCACCTTCTTCATACGGTTCATTTTAATTCCAAGAAGTCCTTCCACATGATGGGACTAATTTTTTATGTCAAAATACTACTTTTTTCTCAAATACCATATTTTTCAATTTGTATCATGCATAACAGCAGGAAAACAAAATTTTGACCCCTTACTATATCTTTTCAGATCTAGACTATATGAATCTTTCATCGAATCATATTTATCTATTTCTATTTGTCTGATAATGTTAAAATAGATATGTTATATATTGGTTAAAAATATTTTTTCACTTTTATTCTACATCATCCTTATTTTTTACTTCTTCTAGATATATTCTATATGATAGCTTAATCTAATCATGTTCACTTGATGCCGGTTCAACTGGAGATAGTTCATCAGAACCTTTATCTTCTTCATTATCCTCCTAGTGATTTAATTTTATTGAGAGATTTATCTCATTACAATACACTCATCTATTTCATAAACTTATTTTATCATAACATTCACCCAGATGAGAATATCTTTCAATCTTGATGCGCAATAAATTTTTACTATGAAATTTATTCATTAGTTTCACTTTTTTCACATGAATAATATTTTGAACACACAACAACATAACATTTCAACCATTAATATAGGTGAACTTATAAGGGTAATCAAGGGAAATCAAATATATTTTTCTACGGATTTCATAAATCAGTATTTACCATATTTCTTATTTTGATTTCCTTATCACACTAACTAATTATTCAAGAATATTCGAGATTTTAACAAATTTCCACTATGTTTTTTAAGAAATAATGTATTAGAATAACCCTCTATGATTATTGGAACATTGAACAATCGTCTAACCATCACCAAAATTGTGCTAAATATATAAAATTTCTAATTTTCATTGACAATTTAATCTAGTATAACATTATTCAACATAATACATCTGGTGAAACATATAATGACGTTCTTAGAAACTTTATAAAAACATTATGGGATTCTTTTGCAATAAAAACCCTCTAACCATTATTGAACTTCACAAAAAAATCATCTGATAACTCTATTCTGATCTTCCTATTGAAATAATATTCATAATAATTTTAAATGGATCTTAATCCATATTTTAGGTTCAAATATGATTGTAAAAATCTTCCCAATGACATTGTAATACTTTGTAAATAATGAAATTGTCTGGAAACTTCTAACAGACAAAAATATTTTAAAACCATACTTCTTTTTTCACTTAAATTTCATATAATATTTACTATGATGAATGTTTCATAAAAATATATTTCAAATGACTTCATGTGGAAACCCTTATCTCATTATCTAGCTCCAAAACATTTAGTCACATATGTTCAAATATTTTTATTTGATTCCTCTGACATTGTTGAGAAAACATTATCTGGTTATTTGGAAACCTATATTTTTAATCTTCACAACCATTCTAATGTTAGATATAATACTTCAAAAAATTTATATCTATTACATGATTCATAAAATCTTCCCATGTTGTTTGAAAATATCTTCTTTTGAATATCTTCACACATTTCTCATAATTTTTGACTATTTTTGGAATTATTTTATTGATCATTATAGAACCACTTCTTAGAGGAGTCTTTTTGTTGTCATACCAAGTTTTATGAGAGACTTTATAACACTATATTTTTTAACTTCAAACTATATACATTGAGTAACACAATAATTTCTTCAAATAGATCTGTATGGAAGTCTTCATATATCTATTTTGATCGAGCTTTTTATGTTTTTAAAAATTGTTGAAACTTATAATGAATTAAAAAACAAAGGAATTTTCATTCAAGTAATATATTCTCCAACTCTTTTTTGTAACTTATTCTACTAACGTATTTATATTTGTACATTTTTGTTAAATTGACTTCATACAGCTCTTCTACCAAATATAAATCATCACTTCACTATGTTTGGGAGCCTGAGGTATTCTATAACTTAATGGCATTACAATAAAATAAATTTACTATCACTCTTCAATTTCCACAATGAATGTTTCTGTTTAAATTGTCTTTTAGAGTGTTTTTACTTTAACTAAAATTCATAAAATGAATCATATCCTCGTATAATTGAAATATTTGATCAACTAAGAACAGTACATTAATTATTTTCTATTATTTTATGTCAGATTATTATCTGTTTTATGTAACCTTGAATAAAATATGTCAAAAAATATATCTCTATTTCACATAATCTACCTTAAATAGTCATATATGAATTTTTGGTCTGGTTGGACACTAAATCTGATAGGATTACTTAGAAACCTCTATCTAGTGGTGTTATTTAGAAACTTGTGTATTCTAAAAATAGCTCGATTGACTCTATCTAATCATCTTGGTATATTGAAAAACATTTTATTCAACAATGAAAAATAATTTAAAAAAAATTTATTGAAAATTCCTCCATTTGGTTCTAAAAGTTCTTAAGTAATATCATTATGGATCATTTTTTTATTCTACATTGAAAATTTAATAAGGAAACACTTTATGAAAACATCAACAAAATTTTATTGGTGATAAAAAATATTATACTTAAAAAAATCAACAAAAATATTAAATACATTAATAATATCTCATTAATAATCATAAGTAATCTCAAAATATTCAAAAATATCTTCCATAAGAGAATAATACTTGAGTGACATTGTTATTTATACATTTTCCCAATATACCTCAACATTTTAATCACTCTTGGAAGCTTCATTAAAACCCTCCAGTAGCATGTTATTGATAACTTCTTCTACATATTAACATCGATGAAGTCATATTATTTCATTGCCTACCATTGACAACCAATGACATCCACTGAATAAAAATACATCTCATTGAGAAAGTGTTAACATTAGGTTATGCTCACAAAGATTATGCATGAGTGTAATTGTGATTAACTATGCGAAAAAGGTTTATGTTAGTTTTATTGTAGTTAGATATGCTCAAAAATACTATGTGTGGTTATAATTACCAATGACCATGTCCATAGTGGTAAAATTACCTATGATTGTTTGTATAATACATTTTTTATATGGTTTATTCCGTCATTATTCTTATATTTATTATATTGAATTTTTTTACTCTTATACAATGGTATATTTTTTATCAATTGAGATTACATGTTCTTATATTATTATTTATAGAGAAATAATTTCTAATGTTATTTTTAATATGATATTTCTCTCATGATTTTGTTTTATTATATGATTATGATCTAACCCTTTCTTAATCATTGATATGTTTTTCCCTCTCAAGTCATTTGATTTCCACCCTTTATTTTGTTTTCTATTCCACATGTAAGGAAGATTAGTAAAATCATTTTGATTTTTATAAAGGTAATCTAGTATGGTGAAAGTCCTCCATGGTTTTCACATAGGATGATCTGAATAGTAGAAAACTAATCCATAGAAATTTTGGTTCCTATGATTTATTATTTTATAAATATAAAGAATTTTCACCATAATCTAAAAAAAATTATTTATCTTAACACACTTGAAAAATAACATAAAATAAAGAAAATGTAATTATTTTAAATAGTAATAAAAAGTAATAAAGAACATATATTTTTACCCACTTCAGGTGATGTTTACTACATGAATGAGAGAAATTTCATTGTAACCATTTGAATTATAACCAGAAATACAATGATACTACTAAACGTTATTATTATATATAATTAATATAAATATTTTATTATACAAAAAAATCTTCTAATAATATTCATCATTGTATAAAAAAATTACTTTATTTATAATTTGATCACAGTTTCACTCAAGTCATCAAAACCATAAATGATATGAATAACTAATCAAATGAATTAAACCTACTCCCCTAAAGTCCTGATCAATAATTCATGACTGATTTACTTCAAATACCAATCTAGTGTCCCTACACTCTTTCTAAAAAGAAATATTTTGAGTTCTCTATTTTAAATCCATCGGTATATGAGAGCATTATATGGTCTTGCTTCCCTTGGATAATCCCTTCTACTACTATTAATACCCCGTATCCTTCCATCGTCCAGGGCATTAAATTCAGGTGAACATTCATTCAATTTATGAACATTTGATGAAATAAAAATATTCTTCACTTAACAAAAATAACCTACATCATTACTTTTTTATGGAACCACAGAAACACTCTAAGAGATGTATGCTACAACATTCTCCCTCTTTTCTCTTATTCACCCAAGTATCGATGAGGCTTAGTGGTACCTGAGAATTCATTGAACAATCATCTTGGTGAACATTTTTATCTAATTTTAACTTGTAAATATCTATCAAATATGTAATAATTTTTCATATAATAAACTTCTAATGAAGTGATACTTTATATTATTATGTTTTTTCAATTTATACAACAAATAATTTATATTCAAATTGATTTCGCATTGACTATTACAAAAAATGGACCCTCCCTCATGAATACCCCCTAATTAATTTAGAAATTAAATTAACCATATCATTTAATTAATTTCATTAATTATGGCTACATACTATATATTTTTTGTACACTCAGTAACAATCAATTTTTTCCATGGAAACTAGTTGAAGTTCATTCCACCATAGGGAATGAAAAACCCAATTTGGCAATGCTAGAAATCTAAATATCTTGAAAATTAAACATCATAAAATATATACATGAGATTATATATTCCAAAGCATAAGGTTATATCTCTAATTACATTAGAATACATGACGATCAAGTTTACAAGATTAGTGTTTGTCTTTCCCATAATTGGCATGAATTAACTTACGACTCACATGGAAAACCAAATACCTCATTGAGTGAAGTTCATTTCTTTTTCAAACCTTTTAATTATTAATTTATATGGAACATTATATGTGTATTTTCTCTAAATTGTCATTGTAGGTTGATGTTCCTGGGATAACATAATGTGTCCAACATGAGGAATTGTGTACTTTCTTATATGTGATCATCCCAAATCACTATATTTTCTTTTGAATACATTATTTAAGTGATAGTTATAGGGTCCTCAATTTCATATATATTTTTATCCTCATACACCAAATTTTCATAGAATTTTCTATATCAAAAATTTTTAATATTTCATCCAACATAAATTTTATCTTTTAAATATGTTGGATTAATAGACCCACCAAAATCATGTTACCCACATACGGAAATAGTAATGTACCATTATTAAAAATTTTCCAGCAACAATTATGATCTATAATGAACATATTGATACCTTCTTCTAATATAAATGAACCTAATTTATCATTCCATTTCTAAAGGGAATTATCCATTCCATAAAAATATTTTTCATCTTTCATGAAATATTATTTTTTCATCTCCTATGAAACCTTTTTTTTGTCTCATGTAAACATATTCCTCTAAATCACCATGAAGGATGGATATATTTAAATCAATAAATTTTATGTTTAAATTATCAAATGATATGAGGATTAATAACATCGATATAGTGGTATATATTAATACATGTGATTTTTTTTAAAGAAATCAAAATTTTCATTCTATTGAAATATCTTTTCCACAATACGTAATTTGTAACACTTCTTGTCTTATGAATGTTCAATTATCTATAATAACCAATTTTTTCAAGTGTTGACATTCATTATGGTATATCATGGAGCTCTCAATCCCCACTAAACATCAATGAATCCATTCCTTTTTTAATTGCTGACATCCACAATTTGGCATCATTATACGTTGTTTCCACATTCAAATTCTTTATCAATCTTACAACAATTAAGAGTCAAAATTGCATGTCATACCCAAACCAATATACATGGTTTCTAATCCTATTTGATAGTTTTTTCTCAATTATTTTCACAATAGTACTAAATTCTGGATGAACAATAAAATACTTAACATCTAGTACTACAAATTATGCCTCAACTACCCTGAACATTTTGGAAATTATTCTAATTATCTTAATAAGGTAATTTTGAATCTCTCAACTAATTTCTCTAAAATTTATTAAATTATTGTTCTTTTATTCAAGATAACGTAAATGTAGGTATTTGAGTTTTTCACAACATCCTACTCCACATTGATTTTTTCCTATCATAAAACCCCTTTATTAATGTGAATAATATAACTTCTAAAAACTTTTGATTTTTTATATTCTCATAATCTTTAATAGAAGTTATTGTCACAATACACATAAAACAAAACCTTGGACGTAGAATCAATATTTTCCCTATTCATAGAATTATTATGAAATTATTTAATTTTTTTGCTGAATTTAAGGATTTTAATAATTTTCCATAACATACCTCTTCTACAGGTTCCAAACCAACTATCACTATTGGAATTCTATTTGCTATATATTCTATTATGTTTAGTGTGTCTAACCAGATTCCCCTGGAAATAAAATAGTGAAATATAATTATTATATACATCTTTATCAACACCTGATTCATTATTTCAACCACACCATTATATTTATTCAGAAATATCTATTTTTACTATATCTTTTTATTCTTGTAGAAATTTTAAAATTTTTATCTATTATTCTCACAACCATTTTTAGTGTTAAGTAATTTGATCTTTTGGACTCACTCCCTTCCAACCAAATATATCCATGAAATATTTTATAATATGATATAGATTTATAATACAAAAAATAAATCTATACATTTCATGTATCATTATCAATAATTGTTACAATGTAAAATAAAATTATGAGGTACTGAATAGGGGATGATCCCCAGTCATTTGGGTGAACAATTTCTAATTTCTATCTCTTATGCTTCCATCCATGTAAATTAAAAGAAACCCTTTTCTATGTCCCCATCACATAGTTTTAATAGTTTTCTATTTTTAGGTGATCAATCCGTAGTATTTGTTTTTTCTTTATAATGTTTATATTCTTCCCACAGAGATTCCACATCTTGTAATGTCAATATTCTAGAACATAGTAGGTGGAACTTTTGTCCATTACAATTATTTATAAGGGTTAGTTAGGTAAATAGTTTAATACATTACTCATCATAAAACTTATATGGATACTTAAGTAACTTTTCATTATAGATTGGAAAGGGTAGACCCATACATTTTATAAATCTATTATCTAAATAAAATTATGTTCTTTTACAAAACTGGGATATGACTAATTTCCATTCGCTCTATGACACAACCATTCCTAATATATAAATTAACATATACTATTTAAAATATCTATTGTTCCTTATCACTTTCTATGTATACATTTTTGAATCAATTAAACACATAATATTCAATGTATATTTAATTTATCATTGAATGGAATGATTGTCTTTAGTCATCCACTCATGAATCCTCAAGAATTTTGACATTGATAAATAATTCACTACCTCCTTCCATAGTTACTATGTAATTTGACCTGTTATAATTTGATATTATTCACATACTTTTGATATTTATTTTTTAGTTCTTCTTGATGTTTTCCCCTAATTTTATCTAGGTAGATCATGGTTCTGATGACATACCATGGTATTTCATCCTCGACATGTCTTCATATAGTTTCTTCTTATATATATTCATTAGTTTAGGTGACCCTCATCATCCATCATCATTAAGTTAATTACCTGGTAGTTATTGTACTCTCCTCTTATAGAAAACTTCATTTTTTATTAAATAACAGATATCTTGAATTACAATATAGGTATTTCGGCCGAAGTCACTGACCACAATCAGTATTGCATACCTACTCTTCAGAAATGATGATATTAGTTGTAGTTCCCCCACATAATTTATGAAATTAACCTTCTATAATTTGATCATCGATATAATTATAATAAAATTATTAACCTGATATTCCATTGGTCTTCATTATAATAACATTAGGAAGAAAATTCATCGCATTATGAACAATTTGTTTAAGGTTATATTCTTTTAATACATATCTACCATCACTTTCAGTTCCTCTTATATATTCATTTTTTCATAAATTTTAAATGAAAAATCCATTTCCAAAGGAATACCCACCTAATATAGTTTCATCCTATACATTCATTCCCATTTATCCATCTTCTTATTCTATAGTAAATTTCTAGTAATTGGAGCATCCAAGAACTTTTGAATTGAATGATATTTCATCTCAATTCTATAGAAGCTAGAATCTGTCCCATAAAACCTATCCACATAAAAGTTTCTATCAAATGTTTTCATATGTTTTGATGATTATGAACTCTTTATCAAATCGAGTTATCTTAAAAGAAAGAGATAATTTAATTTTCATTAACTATTTCTCTTCTACCATTTATTCAGAAAAAAAATTCTCTAATAGTTCACATGTTCATACTTCAGATAAACTAATGGAACTTTATACATAGTTCCACTAGAGGATTTCACTTAGTATTATTTACCCATTTGAAAAAATATATATGGAACATATCTTCCCCATATCTATGTGTACCATAAGTATGTTGACTTCACTCCATACTCACCTCATAATGTATTCCTTTACAACCAACTATAATATCATATATAATCAAGGAAAAAAATTTATATACAATGGTAATATAATTAAATAAATAGATTAGTTTTGTATTTTCATAGGATGAAGATTCTAATGTGCACGGGAGAAACTACACTTTATCCACAACCTTTCAAAATAAATATACAATGAGATTAAAATATTAGAATATAAAGTACATGTAATATAATCAATCTTTTATCCCAACTTATTATTCATTATCCTTCTTGATGAATCTTTTCATGTACTAGAATCACACATTCATCAAAATTTCATTAAATTATACAATGGATTAAATAAAAATCTCATGCTCTAAAATTATTTAAATCGTCTCCCCTGAAAACTCATTCAACCCAGTATAGACACTTTATCTCCAATACTAAACCAGTGACCCTCTAGTCTTATTGAACATCTAATGTTTTATCACTTCATTGTAAATCTATAGATAAATTTGATATTATTATTGTGTTACTAACCATGTATAAATATATATACTAAGTTATGCACCTCGTGTTCAACCATTATCAGATTTATGAAAACAAATCATGTATTTCTGATATATGAACTTCTAGTGAAAGGAAAAAAGGCTTCACTCCCTAAAAAAATCCTAATATAAACATCCATGAATGATCCATCTCTAAGTGAGTCAAATGGGTGAAAATATGTGGATAACCCAACTCAAATAGACCCCCAACCAAATGTCCCTTTCAACTAAACAATGAATAATTCTAACCCTGAAATGATGGGTTTTACTCTATTTTATTTACATAGAAAAAACCTTATTATAGAATGGCCCATAGGTCTCACTATATGATGTCAATTTCTAGAGTTCTATCACAGTGTGTCCCCATGGGTCATGACATGGGACAACACATAATTCAAAACAAAATACCTCATGACTTATCCCTCTATTGTGACCCAAGATTCTCTTACACTGATGTTATTTCATGTAAGAATACAATACAATAAAAATAAAAAAAATAACCTGAGGACCATAATAGTTTAGTGTATTTTGATATAATGTACAAAACCTTATAATTTGGCTATTGTTTGTCAATATTTCTCAGAGATATATTAACGTTTAGTACAATTCATATATATTCCCTACTTCAATACATTCACCATAATTGAGGGAAATGAAACATAAGAATGGGTGTTCTCATATGCACAGTAAGGAAGAACAAGGGATATACATAAGAGTAACATAATAATAAGGGTATGAGAATGTGAAAATAAAAATTGAAAACCTTACCATGCATATCAATGATTATTATCTAGAGTTATGAAATAACTATTTGCAGCTCATATGAAATTAATAATATGTAAATCAAAAAACATGAGTGTTGAGATAATACAGTTTTCATAAGACATAGAATTTTGGAATAAACATTATCACATAATATCACTTCTTTATTAGTAAAGGATCATTTCCACAACATATCATGGAACACCATTGGGGGGTACACCTCTTTCATGGGTTACACCACCATCCCTAATGGAATCCATTTCATTAAAAGTGGAATGGGTTCATTCCCCAAATCATTATATTAGTCAAGGTCCACTCCCAAGATCATCATAGCAGAAAAAGTACCTTATATAATAGGGTCCACTCCCTATTGGAGTCCTACCTACCATGTGATATATAAACTATTACCCAAAGTATTTAAGGGTGGTAAAGGTATCATCTTCCTTTGGTTATAATGTAACCACTATCCTTATAAATATTGTAACCAACGTCCTTCATTTTAACAAAACCACCATATTTGGGTATACCATAACCACCATTACATAATGAAAATAAATAATATGTATTCCCTAAGATCAAAAAAAATTATTCATCTCAGAACCCATGAAATGAAGTGGGTTTCATAAAAATTTCATCATAACATAAACCATAGAAAAGAAAAAATATATCATAATAATTTATTTATATAATAAAATCACAAGTCATAAAAAACAGAAGTGATTTTCGTAATCACTTTATCGTGGAATAAAAAAATTAAATATAAACATATTTCATCAAAATCATTTCATCATAAATGTTAACCTTTCAGAGAAATAATATAAATGGAATAATTGGTGAATATCCCAAGTAACTTAAAATGATGTTATATTAAATGGAGAATTTCTAAATAGCAAATTTCATTTGAAAAATATCCTTTCCACACGAAAAATCACTTTTTAGAAGAAAAAAATTAAAATACTTTTCTTTGAGAATAACCTTTTAAACTTATATAGTAAGATTCAAAAATCATTTAAAACATTTATTAAAGAAACTAACACTTCCAATTTAAAAAAAACATTTTAAAACACAAAACATTTTAAAAATGTATAATTTAAAAATTATATAGAAAATTTATAATGTATGTTTCAAAACATTTTGTGTTAATGATGGCGGAAAATTTTATACATGTCGTACACATTAAAACAATGATTCCTTTCACATTTTTTAGTAAAATCTATACAGGTTCTATTTTGAAAACAACATGAAGAATCTATTAATAATTATCAAAAGTAAAACATAGTTAAAATATATTTTATTAATAATTTTATTAATTTTTTAAATATATGAAATAATTTTTTGAAAAAATTGTTTGGGAAAAAATATGATTTTCGACCGAAGAGAGAAATAAATTCATATTTTCATAAAAAATATCAATTATTTTAAGTAAAGTAGATTGAAAATGGTAATATTACTATAAAATATCATGAATAACCAGAGGAGAAAAAAATTTATTTTTTTCCTAAGATATTTGTGATCATATTTCATCATTAGATGCTTAATCATCAGAAACCACGATAAACAATGTAATTTTAACATAATACTCATTCAACATTGGTAATTTTGAATCATAATCAATATTAATGAATAAAATTAAATGATTAATAAAATATATTGATAATTAATAAATTTATGATTTTACAAGTCTATATTCTGGATATACACCTCATAAGATATGATAGGTGCATAATATAACATATTTCTCAAAGAATGAAAATTGACACACACAAAAACTCTTACTACGATACTAGCATTTTAATCATAAACCCCATGAAATTAATATCCTAAAATGTATATTTAAATAGAAATAATATTCATTAAAATAATAATAAAATATATACATTGGAATAATATACACATTATATAAAAAATAAGTGGAAAATATGTCAGAAATCACATAGAAATAAAAGATAGATGAGAAAATCATTACCGTAATTCTTGAAATTATTCAAACTTGTTCAAACCACCAATATAATATATATAAGTTTATTATACACCAATTACATAAATATTATATATATATATATCATACCTTATATCATTTACTTATGTTCTTTTATTAAATATTTATTAACAATTATGGGTTGATGTCAAGATTTGGGAAATAACTACTTCATATTTCATATATGATTTGATTTGTTATTTTCATTCCAAAAAATTTGATCATAGATACATAGTTTACAGAATAACAATAATTACATAATTATTATATTTATTCATATATTATACATTTAATAATAATAATGAATGATTGTTTTGATATATTAGGTATGTTGTGATCATCGAGATGGTTGGTTGTACGTATGCAAGGGTAGAATATCTAATTTTCCATGATCATCATAGAAAGTATATAAGTAGTATTTTATCATTAAAAATTTATAATAATATCATTAATAACATAAAATCTTTTTATATATACTTATAAATATCGGATATGTGGTTTGGGGATTTAAAGGGAGAGTCACATTGATTCTTGAAGGAGGTAGTCCACACATACACAAATGATGTTATCATATTTCAGTGAAATAAAAGGAAAGAAATAAAATGAGATATTATATTTTTAAGAATGAAATATTGTATTTTATATCATAATAATGAAATTTATTTCACATATATTCATTAATATTATACTTATTATCTTTCATGTTAATAGTTAGTGAAAACAGATCACATCACTTCATGAGGCGATAGTCTACCACAAACACGAACAGTGTTATCTTATCTACTGTAGAATGGAATATAAAAAGGTATATTTGATATAATAATTCCATATGTATGATTTTGTTATAAATATAATTTATATACTCTATATACATCTACATACCAAACCTTGAGAGGTGTTAATGGAAAAACAAATGACATCGGTTTGCGAAGTGGTAGTTCTCCATACACACGAATGATGATTTTGAAACCCATTTGATGGAAATGTATATTAATGTATGTAATTAAAATAACATAAAAAATATTTTTATATTTAATATGTTCCGGATATTATATAATAATGGTATAATAAAAATTTAATTTGGTGCTGGATTAAATAAAATAAAAACACATGATGTAGAATATTTTCTATTCATCGGGTATCCTCCTTAGGATTGCTCCAAAGACCTTCCTATGAAGAAATTTTTTCCAACATAAGACTTCAAAGATGTGAGGAGGGATGTTTTGAAGTTATTTTTGAAGGTATTTTATGGACCAAATTATTATTAATGTGTGAATATGATAGGAGAGTGGGTGTCCTTTTTATAAGAGCGTTGAGTGGTACATTTTATATTATTTTCAAATAAAAATGTGGACCAAACATCTTATCATTACATAAGGCTTGAAAATGGATTATTCGTGATAGTAGAAGGTATAATGTCTAAATATACCCATAAAATTGTTTTTCTACATTTTTTGGTTCATTTTGTACCCTTATCTTTTGAGTTCACCTCCAATGTAAATTTATGTTTACCTTAACTGTGGAAATTAATTTTTACTCATTTCACTATTAATTTAATTAAAAAATTAAGCTTAAATGGTAATATTAAATACATTATTATGATTTAAAATATGGAATCCATTTTTCCAAATTCCATTATTATAAGTGAAAATGTTTAAATTAAAATTAATCCTCCACCCGTGATGAAAAAGAGGGTTTTCAAAGATAAAAAATTCAAAATTAGAAAATGTTTTTATATCAAAATTAAAAATGAAAATGATTCCAATAACCTAATTTGGATTTATATATATTTTTTGTATATAATTTTACATTAAAACAAATAAAAAATATAATTTAACATAATATTTAATTTAAATAAAAAAGAAAGTTTTCAATTGAGATTCAATATTTTTCATTAGTCATCAAAAATTGAAACTTTTACGAAAAACAAAAACAAATATCCATAATTTAATTTTTAAATGATTAATTCAAAAATTAATCTTATTTAAAAAAAATCCATTTATAAAATCATAAAAATTTAATTTTTAAATAATTACTCTTAAGGTGGAATACGGCACTTTAGGAAAAAATTATTTTAATTATAAAATTTTATTTATTATTATATTTTTTCTTGAAAACACATAACTTGGATTTTAAAATATAAAAGGGACTTATCATATTCTCTTAATTGAGAACAAGGGATATACATAAGAATAAAATAAATAACAAGGGTGTGAGACTGTGAGAATAGAAATTGAAAACATTACCATGCATATCAAAGATTATTATCTAGAGTTATAGAAATAATTTTGGTAGATCATATGGAATTATTTATAAATAAATAAAATAACATGAGTTATAAGAGAATATAGTTTTCATAAGACATATAATTTTGGAAGATACATAGTCACATAATATCACTTCCTTGTTAGTAAAAGATCATTTACAAAACTTATCCAAGAACACCATTGGAGGATACACCTCCTGTGTGGGTTACACCACCATCCCTAGTGGAATCCCTTTCCATAAAAGTGGAACGAGTTCATTTGCAAAATCATTATATTAGTCAAGGTCTAGTCCCAAGATCATCATAAGAGATAATGTACTTTACTAAATATTGTTCACTACTTATTCAAGTCCTACCTACATTATGATATATAAATTATTACCCAACGTACTAGAGGGGGTTATCAGTACCATCCTCCTTTGGTTATAATGTAACAAATATCCTAGGAAATAATGTCATCAACAACCTTTTTTATAAAATAACCACCATATATGGTAATACCAAAACCACTATTACAAAATGAAAATCAAAAAAATGTATTCCATAAGATCAGAAAAATATTCATATCAGAACCCATGAAACGAAATGAGTTTCATAAAAATTTCATCATAACATATGATATTGAAAAGAAATAGATTTCACAATCATTTATTCATTTTATAAAATCATAAGTCATAAAAAACATAATTAATTTTAATAATCATTTTATCATGGAATTACATATTATATATAAATAAGCTTCATAAAAATATTTTCAACAAAAATGTAATCCTTTTAAAGAAATAATATAAATTGAATACTTAGATCATATCCCCAGTAACATAAAATGACATTATATTAGATGGATAATGACTTGGAAATAAAAAATGGGAAAATTAATTTCAAAATATCCTTTCCAATTGGAAAAATCACTTTTTAGAAGAAAAAAAATTAAAATAATTTTCTCTGAGAATAACATTTTAAACATATATACTAATCGTAAAAAATCATTTAAAACATTTATTACATAAAATTTAATTTCCAATTAAAAAACTATTTTTAGAACACAAAACATTTTAAAGATACATACTTTCAAAATTACTTTAAAAATTTATCAAGTATGTTTCAAAACATTTTGAGTTTAGGATGGAAGAAAATTCTATACAAGTCTTACACATTAAAACAATGATTCCATTCACATTTTCAACAAAATAAAAATGAGTTTTATTTTAATAAACAACATGAAAAATCTTTTTAAAAATTTTATATAATGTAAAACATAGTTAAAATATATTTTATAAATAATATTAATAATGTTAAAAAATATGAAATCATTTTTAGAAAACATTGATTTGGAAAAAAATTGATTTTCAACTGATGAGAGAAACAAAGTGATATTTTCATAAAAAATTATCAATTATTTTATATAAGAGAGAGTGAAATTTTTTAATATTATTAAAAAATATCATGAATAACTAGAGGAGAAAAACATTATTGTGTTTCATGAGATATTTGTTTTAAGAACATCATTCTTATTCATGAGGTACGGGTATCTTCTTTTCCTTTTTCCTAAATCATTTTTGAGAAAATAATGAAAATGGGAAAAGAAACCCAATTTTGTGGGTACACACCGTGTAATTTTCCACATGTCGGTACTTTGGCTCTGTGGGATGAGTAAAAAGGCTGTGTAGCCCTGTCGATGATGAAAGGTATAAAAACCGACTACACGTCGTGTAGTGGGTATTTACACGTTGTGTAGTCAATTGGTAGGTGAATAGTAAGGTGGTTGGAGCAGTCGATAGCTGAGCGATAGTACACTGCATGTGTTTGAAAATACAAGTCATGTACTCATGTCGACAGATGTAGAGTTTAGCGGTGGAAAAAGTATTCTCTTATGGAATAGTGAAATGAGAAAAGTACACTCTGTGTACTTGAGAGTACACACCGTGTAGTTTTTTTCATTTAAAATGGGCAGTATCCTCCTCTATTCACAGAAGAAGCTTAGAACATAGTTGGATCTCAGGAGGACAGTCGGAGCATCGAAGATGAACAAACCGCATACCGAGAATCTGTTTCCACTTCTCCGATCACGTTGGAACCGCACGGGTGAGTTCTCTCTTCTCCTTACATTGTTATTACCAATTCTTTCACTAAGGGAAGTTATTTAAGATTAAACAGGATTGTGTTCACCTCATATCTTCGTCGTTCTTGGATGTTTCGGGAGGCGTTGTTCACATATACCATTCAAAGACATTCGAAGTAGGTGGTCTGGTTTTTAAATTATAATTGTTTTGTGTTTTCTGTAAAACTGTGATACTCTCCCATGAAGGGTGTGGCGTATGGCTGAGTAATTTTTTAATTAAATACCTATAATTTCATAGGTAGTTTAATGAATATGTATATCTGTTGTTTCGGATCACTGCTTGGATCCAAGACCACCCCGGGGGTGTATTCCTCTGTTTAGCAGTTCAGCCAGGTTACCTGAGGTTATACAGTAAAATTTAACATGCTTTAAATTTCCTTGAGAGGAATTTTATATAATTTCTTGCTTATATGTTGGGCTCATCCTGGTTATATTAGCCTGAGGGCATGGTTATATTAGCCTGAGGGCATGGTTATATTAGCCTGAGAGCGTGGTTATATTTGCCTGAGGGCGTTGTTATATTATCCATAGGGCATAGTTATATTATCCTGAGGGCATGGTTATATTTTCATAAGGGCGTGGTTATATTAACTTGAGGGAATAGTGATATTTAGCATGAGGGCATGACTATATTAGCCTGAGGGCATGGTTACAACTAGCCTGAAGGTGGAGTTTTGTTTATCCAGAGGGCATGGTTCTGATTAGATAAGATTTTAATTATATTTAATTATTAAAATAATATTAAAAAGGAAATGAAAAATGGTAGTGATAATTACCTTGAGAACTTACTAGTTTTCTGCATTTTAATATTGCACACTGTTGTGGCATATTTTCACTAACAGTTGGGCACGGGCCTTTAGTGGGTGCCTACTGAGATTTATTTCTCACACCATGTGTATGGTCATGTCTTCGTCCCCAAATAGATTACATTTCTACAGGTATGGATAAGGTCAAGGGTCCCTATACTGGTACTTGATTGTAGCAAAGGAGTATGAGACCATGGGGATGAGCTTAGGTTTGCAATGCTGCTGCGTTTTGTTTACTCTTCTTTGTTTTGTTTGGTTGAACCTTATACTTGAGTTGTATTGTATTTTAATGCAGTGTATCATGTTCTGGCTATTTTCATAGAATTAGTGACATACTGCATCTTTATATATATATGACTACTGGTTCTCTTTTACTTCAGTTGTCCATTTTAGTTGAAAATTGTTTTCCACTTCTGCTTTTGTATGTTTATATATTTTATTCCAGTGTGATATACTTTGAAAGATGAGGGCTTAGTTTTCCCACTATCAGAAAAGGGCCCATGCTGCTAGTTAGCAGCCTCTAGCGTTTGGGGAAATCAGCTTGAGGTCATGTCCCCAACCGGGTTCGGGGAACCTGTTGAGTGGCACCAGGATCCGGGATGTTACCAAGTGGTATCAGAGACGTTCTTTTCGTTTATGTACTATTTGGATCCTTATTCATTGATAGGAAGGAATTTGTATTTGGTAATAAGTTGTGCCCAAGAGTAACTAACCTGTGTACAGCGAAAAGAAAATTTACCTCAAGTTACAATTATCATTAGTTTTGCAATTTTACAGGTGATTTGATTTTCATGGTTGGGTGACACACTTGTGGTGGGTTGTTATATTTTTTTACTGGGTTCTACTTAGTTGCAACCCAATGAGATGACGGTATTCCATCTCATGCATCATTTAGGCACATTCTAGAAATCACATTTCATTCATCCTTCCATACCATATAGGTGTATTATAAATTGCATGTTGTTGTGATAGCTGTTGTGCTAGAAAATCATGTTGTTGTGATAGCTTCTTTGATAAACACCTACTATTTTATAGGGTATTTTTGTGTGAGGACTTAATATAATGGATCCCAAACATTGGTTATTGAAGTGTATGGTCCCTCATTGACTGTAAATTGGTGGATCATTGGTTGTTTACCATATTTATAACACATATAAGTTGCCAAGAATTGATTCGCGAGGAGTATGGTCCCTCACAGATCGAAATATGGCACTTAGTTATTGTTTCGGTGTTTTTATGGGTTCCAGAGTAGATTCGGAGGCTTATTATCTTGAAAACCCATGATACATGCAGGTTAGTTCTATGATTACATGTCGTTTAAACTTCTATTCAAGAAGAAATGAAGACTTTTTAAGTACATTCTGTGTACTCTTAGTACACGCTGTCTAGTCTCCTCCTGTGTCATAGACGATGTGGGTGGGGACACTGGGTAGGGAATGACTTGGGGAAAACCCGCCGTGTACTGGTTGTATATGTTGTGTAGTTTAGGCCCAATGTCATCCCGTGTAACTAACAACACGGTTGGAGAAACCTTAAGACATACACGTCGTGTTCACCTTTAACACACCGTGTAATCTAACCCACGTTCTAGGCTGTGTCACAAACAAAACAGTTCGGTGTTACCTTTTCTTGAACACGCTGCATACCTATGGGACACACCATGTAGTCTTGACCAGGGGAAAGACCATGTGGACGTGGCCATGTGGTTGGGAAGATGGAGTGGTGTACACACAGTGTGTGGGTGTAACACGTCGTGTAGTATTAGTCGAGTAGTCGGCCGTGTAACGAACGACACAGGCAGTTGGAATTAAAACATACATGCCGTGTAGATGTTTTACATTCCGTATAGTCATGTTCAGAAGAGAGGCTTATGGCTAAGCCATGTAGAAGGACCCGGGCAGGGGAAGAAAATTCAGGTACACACCACGTAGTCTTGTCTTTGAAATCTTGAATTCCCTCTTCCTCCTATTCCATTTTTGGTCCCCTAGTTTTTAGTCTTTGATAAACATAAATCTAATGCGTTTTTTTACCTTGTAGATTCGTGCCGATGAGACAACCACCGGTTTTTCACCAAGAGAGCGGCAATGATTATACTTCGGATAAGGTAGGCCATGGGCTACGAGTTGATCCTCCAACAGTGCCAGGTGCAGCGCCAGCCGTTATATCGGACGCAGGTGCGGAGGTGCAGTTCCGTGAAGGCTTTATGTGTTTCATGATAACCTACCAGGGAGCACCGTAGGCCACCACATCTATGACAGAGCTAACGCATATATTCCAACAGCAACATCCTCCTACCTCTTAAGGGGATGGTGGACCACAGGCTGCGGAGTCATGGATGGATTCAGTGTAGATTATTTTTGAGCATCTGGATATGCCTCTAGGGAGGAGGGTCAATCTTTATACATATATGTTTTGTGATTCCTCTAAGAGGTGGTGGGATATTACCACCCAATAATAGCATCACAGAGACATGGCGTGGGAAGATTTTCAGGCATTCTTCTATGAATTTTTCTTTCCGGAGATGTTGCGGGTAGATCGAGCTCGAGAGTTCATGAATCTGCAGAAGGGCTCCATGTATGTGATGGACTACTCTTCTTGATTTACTGAGCTTCATCTTTTTGCATCCATTCTGGTGGGTGATGAGACGTTGAGTGCCAGACTCTTTGAGGATGGTCTTCGATATGACATCTGGTCACTGGTGAATGTTTTCAGGTTGCCGATAGTGCATTCTATTGTTAACCAGACACTAATTACTGAGCGGAACCTGCGGGAAGATAGTTGTGTGGGCCAGGGCAGTTTGACACCAGTTTATGGTACTACTTCTACCTAGAAGAGGAAGCGACAGATAAGTTTCTCTCACGGTGGCAGTACTATCCAGGCGATTACTTCAGGTGGCCTGGTCAATTGCTACTAGTGTGGTAGTGAGGGGCACAAGAGACCTCAGTGTCCTTGAGACCCAGTGGTGTGACGAGCTTGCTGAAATATGGGTCATCTGCAGTGCTTTTATATGGCAGTTATACCAGGGGCTAGTGAGAGGTGTTCTGTGTAGACTCTGCATGCGGGAGCATGACCAGCAGCTTCTTACCAGTCGGGAAACTAGGATACGTCAGGACATATAGGCAGGGGTGGTGTTCGTGGCCATGGTAACCAGACACAAGGATCTCAGAGGCAGCAAGGTGGGACAACTCAGGGTAGCCAGGATTTGTCGTAGGGCCATGGCACTGGGAAGGCATATGTAGTGAAATAGATCCAATAGGAGCAGGATCCCAAACCTTCTACTATAAGAGGTACTATTCTACTAGCTTCTGTTTCATTTTCTACACTTTTCGATAAGGGTGCTGGACATAGATTTTTATCTGTGCTCATTGTGGAGATCATTGGGATCTATGTTTCTTTATCTTCTGATGTTATGACTCTAGACTCTCTGTTGGGGGCTAGAACGGCTGGTGTGCGTAAGTGCAAGGACTGCCCCTAGAGGTTGGTGGGTGTCACTTTTTATGGGACCTCTATGTCTTATAGATGAAGAAATATGATGTCATTCTCAGGGATGGACTGGTTGGTTCCCTTTCGAGTCGTTGTGGATTTATATAATTCCAAGGTGATTTTCACATCACCAGAGGGTAGAGAGTTTCTATATAAAGGTGAATGGGATGTCCATGCTAGTTGAGCTGGACCCGAGCATTATAGGGAAGGTGATGTGACAGATGAGATTGTGATTTTATATCTGGATGATCAGGGGACTTGTCATAAGTATTTCCCTTCAGTGGTTGATCAATTCAAGGATGTCTTCCCAGAAGACTTTTCGGGTCTACCTCCGAAGTGAGAGGTAGATTTCTCTATTGATCTAGTACGAGGAGAAGCACCGGTGTCCATTCCTCCTTATAGGATGGATACACTAGAGTTGCATGAGATCAAGAGATAGATAGAGGAGTTACAGGAAAAGGGTTTCATCCGACCAAGTTCTTCACCTTGGGGTTCTCTTTTACTTTTTTCAAAGAAGGTAGATGGTACCCTCAGATGTTGTGTTGATTATCGGAAGCTGAACCAGTTGATGGTTAAGAACCGATATCCATTTTTGAGGATTGATGATCTTTTTGATCAACATAGAGGTGCATGAGTGTTCTTGATGATTGAGTTGAGATCTGGATATCATTAGTTACGCGTTTGACCATCAGATATACCGCTTACAGATTTTCGAATTAGATATAGTCTATGCGAGTACATGGTTATGCCGTTTGGACTCACAAACGCACTAGCAGTTTTCATGGCTCTGATTAATCGTGTGTTCCACCCTTATCTGGATTCTTTTTTGGTAGTCTTCATGGATGACATCTTGGTGTACTCTCACACTCGACATGACCATGCTACCCATATTGAGATCGTATTGAGTACACTAAGAGAGCATCATCTATATGCTAAGATCTCAAAGTGCCACTTTTGGATGGACCAAATACACTTCCTGGATCATATAGTCTTAGAGGTAGGAGTTTTTGTGGACCTAGAGAATGTGAGAGCAGTAGTTTCTTAGGAGCATCCTAAGAACTTGTTTGAGATACTGAGTTTCTTAGGGATTGATGGTTACTACAGGAGCTTTATACATGACTTCTCCCACATAGTATCACCATTGAAGTTGTTAACAAAGAAGGGTATCAAGTTCGTTTGGTCAGAATCTTGTGAGATAGACTTTCAGGAGCTGAAGGGATGGTTGACATCAGCACCAGTCCTGATACTTCCAGAGCAAGGGATGATCTATACAGTTTACTATGATGCATCGGGTATTGGGTTGAGAGTAGTGTTGATGCAGGGTGATCGAGTAGTTGAGTATGGGTCTCAGCAGTTGAGGCCACTAGAGAGGAATTACCCGACGTATGATCTCGAGTTGGCTATAGTTGTTCATGTGTTGCGCGGTTGGAGACATTATCTCATGGGAGAGATTTTTTTTGGTTTTAACCGACCACAATAGTCTCAAATATATCTTTACCCATTGTGACTTGACCTTGAGACAGTGAAGGTGGGTTGAATACCATCAGTCCTTCGATTTTTCTCTTACCTATACATCGGGTAAGGGTAATGAAGTCGCTGATACAATGAGTAAGAAGACTCAGATACAGGCAGTGCAGGAGGCCAGTGATGAGTGGCACCTTATGGCCCTGTTCATTGAGATGCATTTGGTGGTGCATGACAGTCAGGGGTAGACCTATCTTCCTTCCTTAGCTGTGACCTCTACCCTCATGGATAGAGTGAGGATGAGACAACTATCTGATTCAGAAGGCTTTGTTGTAAAAAAGTAGATGGAAAGTGAGGACCCTACTTTTGGATGGATGATAGGCAATGATGTGGTATTGCATTTCCATGGGCGAGTATGGGTTCCATGAGATATACGCGAGGAGATGATGCGGGAGTTTCATGCTTTAGCTTGGGCAGTTCATCACAGATTTACGAAAATGTATTGTGACTTGAGATGTCAGTATTGGTGGTTAGTTTGAAATGGGAAGTACATGGTTTTGTAACGAGATGTTCCACTTGTCAGTAGGGGAAAGTGTACATCAGAGGCCAGCTGTACTGTTACAGCAATTACCCATCCCAGAGTGGTAATGGGATGATGTCACGATGGATTTCATGACTGGGTTGTCGAGGTCACCTCCAGGAAATGATGCCAAGTGGGTTTTTGTGCATAGACTCACCAAGGTAGCTCACGTTTTTCTGATCAAGGAGACCTTTGTTGTTGACGAGCTCGGGAAGTTGTATATCCGAGAGATAGTGCATCTTCATGGGGTTACTCATTCTATCGTTTCAGATACGGACACCTATTTTACGTCTCATTTCTAGCAGAGTTTTCAGAGGGCAATGGGTACACATGTTCTTCTGAGCACAGCTTACCACCCATTGACCGATGGCCAGTTAGAGCGTACAATAAAGGTGCTTGGGGACATGCTGCGCGAATGCGTCCTAGACTTTGAGGGCTGTTGGGAGAATCATATACCCTAGTTGAGTTTTCTTATAATAATAGTTTTTATTAAACTATAGAGATGTCTCCTTACGAGGCTTTATATGGTAGGCCATTCATATCACCCTTGTGCTTGTTAGAGGCAGGTGAGGCAGCTTTGCTGGGGCCATGCCTTGTACAAGAGACATCAGAGTAGGTTCAGCTGATACATAAGCGAATGAATACTATGCAGTCTCTTCAGAAATCTTAAGATGATCGCCGCAAATGACCCTTGGAGTTCGTGGTCGGGGATCAGGTTGTCTTGCATGTTTCACCGAGGATGGGACACAGGAGAATCGGGAGAAAGGGTGAACTTTCACCGAGGTATGTGGAGCCGTTTGAGATTCTGGAGAGAGTTGGGCCTCTTTCCTATTGTTTGCAGTTACCACAGAGTTACCGGGCCATGCACTACGTCTTCCATGTATCTCCGTTGCTCCATTATCATTGAGACTTGTCTCACACCTTTCAGACTGAGGAGGTTGTGCTTCAGATCGATTCGTCCTTCAAGGTGCATCTGATTCATATCGTTGATAGGAACACGAAGGTTCTCCGAGGCCGGTCAGTTCCTCTCGTATGGGTGATATAACAGCATGGCCGAGTGCAGGACGAAACTTGGGAGCGGGGGACCGATATACGTGCTCAGTGGCCAGATTTGTTCTGTGATTTATCTTCTCCACCCATTGAAGGGAAATTCTGGGACGAATTTCATTAAGGGGGGATGTTTGTAAGAACCCGGTTCTTATTCATGTGGTACGGGTTTCTTCTTTTCCTTTTCCCTTAATTGTTTTTGAGGAAATAAGTAAAATGGGAAAAATCCCAAATTTTGTGGGTACATGCCATGTACTTTTCCACACGTCGTGCACTTTGGCCGTGTGGGATGAGTACACAGGGCGTGTAGCCCTATCGGTGATGAAAGGAATAAAAACTGACTATACGTATTGTAGTGGGTATTTACACACTGTTTAGTCAGTCGGTAGGTAAATAGTAAAGCGGTGGGAGTAGCCGCTAGCGGAGCGACAGTAAAGACCGTGTATTTGTAAATACACTTCGTGTACTCATGTCGACAGATGAATAGTTTGGAGGTGGAAAAAGTAACTGCCAGAGGAATAGTTAAATGAGAAAAGTACACGCCGTGTACTTGAGAGTAAACGCTGGGTAGTTTTTTTCACATAAAATGGGCAGTAGCCTCCACTGTTCACAGAGAAAGCTTAGAACGTCATTGGAGCTCGAGAGGATGGTCAGAGCTTCGGAGATCAGTTGACCACGCACCAGGAATCTGTTTCTGCTTCTGCCGATCACGTTGGAACCGCACGAGTGATTTCTCCCTTCTCCATGCGTTGTTATTACCAATTCTTCCTCTAAGGTAATTTATTTATCTTTGAACGGGATTGTGTTCACCTCAGATCTTCTTCATTCATGGACGTTTCGGGAGGTGTCATTCACATATACCGATCAGAGCCAATCGAAGTAGTTGGTCTGGTGTTTAAATTACAACTATTGTGTGTTTTGTATACCACTGTGATACACGTCCATGATAGGGGTGTCATATAGATGAGGCCTTGTGTAATGAAATACCTAGAATTGTATAGGTAGTTTAATGAATATATATAACTACTGTTTGGGATCACTGCTTGGATCCATGACCACCCCGAGGTGCGTTCCTCTGTTTAGCCGTTTGACCAGGTTACCGGAGGGTATACCATAAAATTTATCATGCTTTAAATTGCCTTGAGAGGAATTTTATATAATTTCTTTCTTATCTATTGGGCTTGTCCCTATTATATTATCCTGAGGGTATCGTTATATTAGCATAAGGGAGTGGTTATATTAGCATGAGGGTGTGGTTATATTAGCCTGAGGGCATGGTTATATTAGCTTGATGGCGTTGCTATATTAGCATGAGGGCATGGTTATATTATCCTGAAAGTGTGGTTTTATTAACCTGAGGGCATGGTCATATTTATCCTGAGGTCATAAAAATATTAGCCTGAGGGCATGGTTACAACTAGCCTGAGGGCGGAGTTTTTTCTAGCCTGACGGCATGGTTCTGATTAGCTCGGATTTTAATTATATTGAATTGTTAAAAGAATATTAAAATGTCAATGAAAAATAGTAGTGATAATTACCTTGAGTGCTAACTATTTTACTACATTTTAATATTACACACAGTTGTGGCACATTTTCACTTACATTTGGACACGGGCCTATGGTGGGTGCCAACTGGGATTTATTTCTCACACCCTATTTGGGGTCATGTCTTCAACCCCAAACAGATTATATTTCTACAGGTATAGATAAGGTAAAGGGTCCCTATACAGGTACTTGATTGTAGTATATGAGTAAGATAACATGGGACCGAGATTAGCCTTGTGATGTTGCTGCATTTTTTTTACTCTGCTTTGTTTTTTTAGGTTGTACCTTGTACTTGAGTTGTATTGTTTTGTTTTGTTGTGTATCATGGTCTGGATATTTTCATAGAATTAGTGACATGCTGCATCTTAATATATATAAGACTGGTGGTTCTCTTTTACTTCAGTTGTCCATTTCATTTGAATATTTCTTATCGCTATCGCTGTTGTATGTTAATATATTTTATTTCGCTCTGCTGCACTTTGAAAAATGAGGGCATAGTTTCCCCACTATCAGACCTAGGCCCTCGCTTTTAGTCGGCATCCTATGGAATTTGGGGAAATGCGCTTGAGGTAATGTGACCAACCGGGTTCGGGGCACCTGTTGAGTGGCACCTGGATCTGAGATGTTACATTGGTGTTAATATTTCATCATTAGAAGCTTAATCATGAGAAATCTCGATAAATGATGGGATTTTAATATAATACTCATACAGCTTTGGTAATTTTGAATCATAATAAAAATGATTGAAAAAATTTAAATAAATAAAATAATATCATGATAATTAATAACTTTCTGATATTATAAGTCAAAATTCTGGATATACACATCATAAAATATGATACGTTCCTAATATACCATATTTCTCAAAGAATGAAAATTGATACAAAAAACGCTTACTAAATTGGTAGCATTTTATCCATAAATCCCATGAAAAAGATATCCTAAAAAGGATATTTCAATATAATTACTATTCATTATAATAATAATAAGTTACACACATAAGAAGAATATATAAAACTTATAAAATAATTGGTGAATATAGCATAAATCGCATAGAAATAAAAGTGAGATAAGAAACTCATTACTGTAATTCTTGACATTCTTCATACTTGCTCAAACATCCAATATAATAAATATATGTTTATTATACACAAAATACATAACAATAAATATATGTGTGTATATATATATCATACCCTATATCATTTACTTATGTCCTTTTATTAGCTATTTATTAACAATTATATGTTTATGTGACGGTTTGGGTAATAACCGCTTTGTTATTCATATATGATTTGATTTGTTATTTTCATTCATATAAATTTGATCATAGTTATATAGATTAAAAAATAATAATTATAGAATTATTATTTTTATTCATCAATTTTACATTTAATAATAATCTGGAATGATTGTTTGGAGATATTAATTATGTTATGATCACGAAGATAGTAGGTTGTACGTACACATGGGTAGCATTTCTGTTTTTCAATGATCATTATATAGAAAATTATAAGTAGTATTTTATCAACAAAAAATTATAATAATATCATTACTAACATAAATATTCTCTAAATATACTTATAAATATCATATATGTTGTCTGGTGATTAAAAGAGAGAGTCGCATCGATTCTTTATGGAGGTAGTCCACACATGCACAAACGATGTTATCATCCTTCCTTGAAATAAAAGGAAAGTAATAAAATGAGATATTATATTTTTATGAATGAAATATTTATATTTAATATCATAATAATGAAATTTATTTCACATATATTCATTAATATTATACTTATTATCTTTCATGTAAAGAGTAAGTGAAAACGAATCACATCACATTATGAGGCAATAGTCTGTCGTACACATGAACAATGTTATCGTATCCCCTGCAGAATGGAATGTAAAAAGGTATATATGATATAATAAATCCATAAGTATAATTATGTTATAAATATAATATATATACTATATATACATAATCATACCAAACCTTAGGAGGTGGTAATGGAAAAACGAATGACATCGGTTTGCGAGGTGGTAGTCCGTCGTACACACGAATGATGATTTCGAAACCCATTTGATAGAAAAAGATACGAATATATGTCAATTACATAAAATAAAAACATATTTTTAAAATTAATATTTTTAGGATATTATATAATAATGGTATAGTAATAATATAATTAGGTGGGGGATGAAAGAAAAAAACACTCGATATAGAATATTTCTTATTCTTCGAGTATCCCCCTTAGGTTTTCTCCAAAAACCTTCCTATGAAAGAATTTTTTCCAACATAAGTCTTCGAGGATGTGGGAAGGGACGTTTTGAAGTGATATTTGGAGTTATTTGATGAACAAAAATTATATTTATGTGTGAATAAGAGAGGACAGTGGGTGGCATTTTATAAGTGTGGTGGGCGGTACATTTATAATTCGTTTCAAATAAAAATGTGTGCCCAAAATAATAACATTCTATAAGGTTTTAAAATGTATTATTTTTTATAATATATTGTTTAAGGTCTAAATATACCCATTAAATGGTTTTTTACATGTTTTAAGTCATTTTTTACCCTTATCTTTTTAGTTCAGCACCAAAGTAAATAAATTTTTACCTTAAATCTAGAAATTAATTTTTACTCTTTTAACTATTCATTTTATTCAAAAATTAAGATTAAATATTTATATAAAATAAATTATTATGATTCAAAATATAGAATCCAGTTTTTCAAATTTCATACTTATAATTCAATATTTTAAAATTAAAAGTAATCCTTCAAACGTGATGAGAATGAGGGTTTTCAAATAGAAAATGTTCAAAAGTATAAAATGTTTTTATAGAAAAATTAAAAATGAAAATGATCCTAATGATATAATTTGGATATATATATATATATTATTTAATTAATTTTACTTTAAAACCAATTAAAAATATAATTTAACATTATAATTAATTGAAGTGAAAAAATAAGTTTCCAATAAAGATTCAATATTTTTCATTAGTCATCAAAAAATGAAACTTTTACAAAAATTAATAAAAATTATCCTTAGGTTAATAATAAAAATTTGATTTAAAAAAATAATCATATTTTAAAAAAAATCATTTTCTAAAATTTTAAAGAAGAAATTTTTATAAAATAACGCTTATGGTGGAAAAACTACTATTTAGAAAAACATTATTTTAAGTATAAAATTATATTTATTATTATCCATTATATAGAAAACCAATAAGTATAAATTTAAAATATTTATTGATTATATATTATATAAATTTAATTATAATAATGTCAAAAAATTATCCTTTTAATTTATTGACGTAAAACTTGTTTTTTTAAAAAAATTATTATTTTCGAAATAGATTCCATTTATTTTCAAAAGGTTTTTATTATCATTTATAATTAATTTGACACAAAATAATTCATAATATAAACATGTTTAAAATATTTTTTCATAATTTATTTAATCATATTCATATTTTCCATTGCATCAAATATGTGATAATAGTTATATTAAATAATAACATTTCAATACTATGTTATGATTCGTTTAAACAAGGAGTTTCCATTAACACAAACTACACTTAGTACATACTCTAATGCGAAATTTCCAATATTTTAAATTAATTTGAAAAATGTTTTTCTCAAAATATTAGGGTGTTACATTCAACCCAAATTTAAATAAATTTCACCCACAAAATTCATCTCGGTCGTCTATGGTTTAAAATTTAAAAATCCAATCATAAAAACCCACATCAACAAAAGGGATAATAAAACATCCTCCTAATAAAGGATATGGTATGTGGAAAAATCATATTGAATAACACATATTATGTTTTAAAGTATGAGTACATGTCTGGGAAGTGAAATCATTGAGATAGAATAGAGAAACTATTGCATAAATACTGATGAAGAGTTATAGAGAACATGGTCATCATAATGTTAGTGACCAAAAATCCCTAAACCGAAGAGGCATGAAAAATGAAAATAATATCATAAAAAATGACGATAACATGACAAAACAATTATTTAAATATCCTTTTCATAATGTTTATTTATTTTTATTAGAACATATACATACTTGATTTCATTCAATTTCATAAGCACTATATCATCATTCTGTTATTCCTTAATTACTTTCTACATTATATCATACTAAAGTAAATGAAATCCTCTTTTTAATTCCATATGAACAGATGGATAAAAAGATATGTAATAGAATTATTAATTATTCCATCTATCTCTAGTTATCAATATGAAAAATGCTTAGAACATGTTATTCAATATGCATATATAATCATACACATTAATCTATAAAATATCATCCAACAGTCAATATAAACCATTCCATAAATGGTTAACCTTATAACCCTTAAAAAATTAAAAATTTATATAAATAACTAAAAATCATGAAGTTTCTCTTAATTGTAACTTATTAAACATGTGACTACCTTTATCTTATATTCTACTGAAACATGATAATAACCTAGATTTCCAAAAAAACATATTAAAATTTACATGATATCTCATTTCATAGATAAAACATAGATGACAAGATATATTCCTTAAATCCAAAAATTTAAATAAACTCCATTAATGATAGCATAATCCATTTTTTTCAATAAATCATTAATCAGTTCCAAGTTAATCAGTTCTATTGAAAACCCTTAACAAAAAACATATACTGGAGAATCATTACATATTTCAGGATTCATATAACATAATCCTTGAAATAAAATATATAAATACATCAATAATCCCACTTCCTTCTCAAAATATTAACTAGGATTCATCATCTTTTTCTTTAATAAACCTTTAATTTCATGTGACATTCATAGTCTCATCATCATCAATAGTAAAACCATTAATCATAAATCCTTGCTAATTCTCTTCATGAGAATTCCCCTTAGGACATCGATTTTAATAATTCCCATACTTCATACTTATAAAACATTTAAAATTTATTCTTATCTTAGGGAGAATATTATTATCATTTATTTTGAAAACATTATTTTTTATTTTTTATTTTAAATTACTTTCATTGTGTCCTTATTTTCCCCATCCAAAACATATTCTCATTCCAATGATACATTACCTTGATTATTTATTCCCACATTCATGACATATTAGAAAATAAATATTCTTTCCTATATGGTCTCCACTACTCGAATTCTCATTGAACTCTATCATTGTTTTCATTGATGAGTCCAAGAGTTGAATAAGTTGCATGTTGTTAATAATGCTTCATGATAGTAGATTAGACATAATCACAATATCATTTACTCTATTAATTATCCAATTTGGATTATCATCACAATATTATCAATCACATTCATTTTTAACCCATTTCCTTCTATTTTTTCATTAAATAAAATAAAAATGCATAAATAAGAAACACTAATCATAGTGTAAAATATAATAAATATGAAAAATAATTTAGAGGATATCTAAATCATGGAACCTTCTTTGAAATATTTTACATCTTATGCTTAACCTATTTCACACCCCGACCCATCACTTGGAGGTTGTGGTTATTTAATTTATTTTTGATTCTTTATTTAATTTACTAGTTTAAAATCAAAAAGAAAGAAAACAAAATAAATTTAGATAAATAAAATTACAATCAAAATAAAATTGAAACAAAAAACAAAATTAAAATAAATATAGAAAAAAACTAATTCTAACACCCTCCCCTACCTCACTCAATAATTCCCCCCCCCCCCTTATAATGCCCGATGTAGACCCCTCTTCCCCCTTTCCTCTTCCACTCACGCGACCCCCATCATATGAGGTCCATTCAGCAATCTTCACCACTCCTTTGGTGTATTGCATCTCCACTAGCCAAAGCTTTTCTAACTCGTGTGACACCTTTTCAAACCACTTCATGTGCCCCCCCTCAAGTGTACCTCCCTTCTCGATTGATTTCATCAGTTTTTCTTCTCGTCTCACCTAGGTTTGTTCCCTGATTTACCCTCCTGTGTTTTATTGATGATTATCCTCATTCCATCACCCTTATTTTCTTTGATGAACCTTATATTACAAGATAACATAATTTTGGTTCTTTATTTCATTTTTAGGGTTATATGATTTCTTTTTGTATTATGGTTGAGGTGTGAATTAGGTTTCATACCAAATTCCAGCATATTCTTCACCCAAGGTAGGTTGTTCCAAGTCCTATCTTTTTTAGATGATTATATTTTCTTTTTTAATTAATTTTTACATGTTATATATTTTATGTGATAAGAACTATAGTTTTTTTGGAATTAGTTGATGTGCATTTTGTTTGAAAATGATTTTCAATGTGAAATTGATGATATTTTGATTGTGAAGTTTGTTGTGCTTTTTTAGAGTCGTTTACAAATTTTTTAAATGATTTCGTAAATTGTTTAAATGGTTCATAACTTATTTTTATATGGTTATTATGTGTATTTGGTCATAAATTATGGTTTTTATATAAAAAAGGTGTGTTTTGTGTAAAATTTTATTTCCCCATTTTTAATTCTTTATAAATTGTTCGAATGAAATTTAAAAATATTCATCTAATGCGGAAGGTAATTTTTAAATGGTTTGGAATTCTATGTGATATTAATGGTTTTTGTAAAGAATTTGGCTATGTTCTATTTGAGTGATTCATTGTGTTTCCTCATGAAAATATTTTATGGGTTGGTTGTTGGGTGAATATGATTTTTTGAAATGGTATTAGTTTAGGTAGTGTTTTACATAGGGGATTGACCCATAAATTTTGTTCCTTCAACCCTATTTTGTCTATCTTAATTTTATTTAGAGCCTTTGGGAGTATTTGGTTTCACTTTGGGTTAATTAGATTGTTTGGTGTCTCCTAAAAAGGTTTCACATACAAACACGGGTACGTGTGTGTGTGTGTATCCTCCTTACACATATTCCATCATGGAATGAGGAATGTGTTCATTGGATTGAGGGGTATATATTTATAGGCATGTATTTGTGTGAAAATATTAAGATGTGTTCTTCAAAGGAATAAAGTGATGAATTGCTCAAATTAGTTCTCTCGTTTTGAGGTAGGATTCTTATACATTAGACATTAATTTAAAGAATTATTATTTATTATATGTCGCACATTAATTTAATGTTAGTTAGTAATGTATAGTTTTTAGAATAAATTTTAACATTGAAATTTAGTGATTATTTCATTGTACATGAATTGCATGTAATAATTTATTAAATGTGAATTCTCAGTTCATGGTGAAATGCCCCTTTGGCCTTTATAAATGTATTTCAGATATAAAATGGTGATTTTGGTTTCATAAATGGGTTTCCAATGATGGTTACGGTTTTCAATGTGTTGTGTGTGTGTGTTTGTGTGATTATTTATGAAATGATTTTACATGTTAAACCCATTTGAGGCCTGATTAGCATTTTTTTGTAAAACTGATTATCTTAAAAACCCTTCTTGGATGGTCCCCTTTCCATGGATATTTTTTATCTTAGAAGAGGCTTTTCATGTAGGAAAACCTTAAAATCAAATAGTTGACATGAAAGAGAATACTTCCTTGGAGTGATTCAGTGATGATTTGTGTGTGTGTGTTGATCATGTATGATGAAAATGTATTTGATGGAATGATTTTTTGACATTATTGGCCCACCCCCTTTTTAGCCTGAACATGGGAACCTAGCATTTCAAGATAATTCTCAGTGGACTATTTATGTACTAGTCTAGTTTGTTGCACTAGCTAGTGGACCATAATTTGAGGTTATTTTGTTCTCATTGCTATGGGATTGGGCCCCCCAGTCAGGTCAGGTAGGGAGATAATAAGGCATTTGGGAATAATTAAATCATCACTTTATGATTGCCTTCAGGATTAGTCACATGTATATTAAGGTCAAGATTAATCATGATCTCTTAGGTTCTCCCATGTACTTTGGAATATAATTTTCTATGGAGGATGATTAAAGTTCATTATATGGTTGGTCACTCTTTCTTGCGATTTTCCATTTCCCTTGTTTTGTGATCATGATTGGTGCTCCAATGTGTGGTGATTTCCTTTGAAGAATAATGAGTTTGATTTCATGATTTTATAAAAAGGGTGTTGTAATGGTTATACAATTTTTCTCTCCTTTGAAATGAACTGTGATCATTCTTTTTTAAATTTCCAAATGGATATCCCTTGGAAATGTTTTCAGTTTCAATGGTAAAATTGGAAATGGGCTGTGAATTATTTTAAATGGAAAATATTTGAAAAAAATACATTTTTATAGTGTATTTATAACCTAATACTGGTAATTCCCTTGTTTAATGGAAATACATTTGTGAATAGATTACTTGGGTGTGCCTACTATGTTTTAATACTCACCCTTAAATTGTGTTCTTATTTTTAGTCTTAAGAGTGGGTTTTAGTTTGATCTCAATCATAATCATTGTTGTTGAGTCTGGGGAATGGAGTGTGATCCATGGGGTCACATGGATTTTTAGTGGTCATTAGGTTTGGTTAGTTTAATATTTTTGAGTTCTGTCATAGTCGTTTTGTATAGTTTATTTGTTTTGGACTAATATTTTATTATTAAGCTGATTTTGTTTATTTATATTTGGAAAATCATTCCCATAATCACTATATTAATTCCCATGTTTCTTTTCTCCAGTCCGAGAGGATCGAGAATGCCTCCCAGACCTTGTTGTGGGCCAGATCGGGTGACCAGTTTGGGGTCTACCTGGGTTGGTTCAAGAAAAAATGGTATAATAACATGGTTCTATAGAGGACCTAGCATTATGTTCTCCCTTTTTTATTTGGGTTGTTAATATAGATAGAGTAGGACAATCCAATATTGGGGTGGAGGTTTTCTGGATTGTCTTGACAACACTTTCTAGAACGAACCTTGAGTTACCATGGGAATTCAGGTTTTCCTTGGTTTATTTGGATCTTGTTGGTGACATGGAATTTGGGAAAATGAAATATGTGTCTGGATAGTTGTCTTAGTGATCTTTTAGGTCTTGGAAATCCATGTTGAGATGGGGGAATGGTATTGGAAGACTCTATGTGATGGTGGATTGTTTGGTGTGTGGGCTCTATTCATATGGCTAAGTCTCCCAAAGACACAAGTTTCCCCTAGTGTGTTGTAATAGGTCATTGGATATTTTGGGATTGTTTTTGATATGTTGTGTTCTAGGTTGTTTTTTATTGTACTAATTGGTGGCCTATTATGTTTTTGGGTTTTTTATTTATATTTTAAAATGATTTATGAATTGAAAAAATGGATACTGGTTTATCAAAAATGCGATTTCCAAGACCAAATCATTGATACTTTTTTAAAGTGAAATGACAATTTTGCAAATAATAGTCATTTTGGAAAAAAATTTGGGTGTTTTTGAAAGGTATTGTGAGTTGGGATATTGGAAAAATGAATTTGGAATCTGGGAATGTTTTTCATTGATGATGATATGTTTTATAATTGGTTGGGGTATATCTAATGTGGTTTTGAAACTGATAATGTTTCTCTTATCTGACTCCTGATATTACTATGAGTTCTCACATTTATGTATACAGATGTATGTATGTGGTGAGTGTTTGGTTGATGGGTGTTTTTTCTATCATGGGAAGTATATATATGAGGATAAATGGAATACCAATTTGGTTGTTTGTTTCATAAGGATTGTTATATTTTTTGAAAATGTTCTTCAAAAGGGATGGATTTTAATATATCGAAAAAAGTGGGAGCATGTTATTATAACGTTTTATGATTGGAGATTTCCTTTCTTTTAGGCTTTGGATTTGATATTTTTGTGTGTTATTGAAAAGAATTTTTTAGTTTGTGTTGTTTATTTGAAAATTAAATATAGAATTTTAATTAATGATATGTTCTGACTGGGTTTTGTGCTCTGTGTATTTATATTATGACCCCAATGAGTTATAAGGGATTTTAAAAAACATTTTATATTACTTATTTTATCTTGTGTCTTCAATTTGATTAGGTCGTGTTTTTGATATATGGTTTTTCAATTTCATATATAGATCCTAGTGGTTCACAATAACAAGAGTTCATCCATGTGTTCTAGGAGTCAAACCCGTATCATAACTTTAGGCAGCCAGAACCATGGAATGTAGAGGAATGGATAAAAAATATTGAGGAGATATTTTTTTGCAATAATCTCACAATCCTATCAAGATTGATTATTCCACATACATGATGGATGAACCTAGTCTTGAATGGTAGAAATCTGTTCTTCAGGATGAACCGCAAAAGAATTGCTTGTGGGAATGATTTAAAGACTTTTTTTTAACTAATTCTACTTCTCTGATGATGTGAATATACAGATGGTTTCAAGTATTTATTGTATCGATCAGGGAGATTCAACAGTGTTTGAGAATGATAAGATCTTCTCTATGCTATTGTTGTATCTCCCAAACCTTATTGGGTATGAGTTTTTTAATGTTTAATTCTATAAGAAGAGTCTCCAATTATAATTCCTTCATGTTGTGCCTTCATTCCATTAGGATTATGAAGATTTAGGGAGGCATGCTATTTAGGTCAAATCCAATTTAGCAACATTGGGCCAGTTGAGAAGTGGTCTAAAAGGGTGTTGTATTCTGCCTCACCAGACTCAGCCATGAGTCAGTTCTAACAGTGTTTTTAGTGTGGGAATTCAGGGCATAAGATGTTTTTATGTGGCAAATAACCTTTGATCTACCATTGTTATAGTTGCTTAAGTAATCTTCAATGGTTTTTTTATTTTTTTTCTAGAAAGTGACATGGAGCCAGATCAACTTCATTAGAGAACTTTCAAGCACATTTGGACAAATATAGTGCTAGCATAATATCAATAAATAGATTATTTGATTGTAAATTACCTTTTGGTTATAATTAATGTAATCTATGGAGATTTATTCCTATCGGTATGTAGAACACTATTGCTTGTATTTTTAGAACTTTTTTTAATTAGAATGTATTTGTAATTTTTTAATGTAATTGATCTAGAATGATGTTGTTGGTTGTACCATGCATTGTTTGTTACGTTTTTATGACCCTTATTTGAAATCAAGATTTATTATAACTTGATAAATAAATGATTTTCTGGAATCGTAATTTGGTTGGGTGACCACTATGGGATGAGCTCATAAATAATCCATCTTCTAGGTCTTCTTTTTAGATAATTTCATTATTTCCACTCCACCAAAACCCAAAAATAGTAGTTTTTTTTCTTTGATATTGGGTCATGTAATGGATTATCATGGATATTTTTAATAGCCCACGACTATTTTCTTCATTGGTTTCTGTGTTATGGGTTGTGGTGTTCATTATTGGGTTGTGTTTAGAAATCATTGAGTGTCTTATTTGAAACATCTCCATTGTTTTTTCAAGATCTTTGGTATTCTGTGATTTTTTCCTGGGATATTTGTCTTATTTGAGGATGGACGTGTAGTTTCCTTTGTGAATTTTTATATCTTAATTTTGAACAGAATCGAGTGTTGGTTCCTTAGTCTTTGAGTTTTCATGTTTTTCTGTGGGTTGTTGTTCATCTTTGATTTAGTCCTGATCAACTGAATCTCTTCAGATATTCTAGGGGCAGAAAGTGTCATGGTTTGTTAAATTTACACAACCCAACCTGGAACTTGACATTTGTGGTTGTTTTATTTATATTAGATTCATTATTAAAAACTATAAAATTTATTAAATTAAAATCAAAAATAAATAAATGAAAGTAAATTTAATTACAATCAAAATAAAAATGAATGTAAAATTATATTAAATAAATTAAATAAATCCCCTATATCTAACCCTCTCTGTAACCTCACTCGATGAATCCCTTCCCTCCCCCCTTACCATGCTCGAATCTCCCCCCCCCCTCCCCATTTCCCTCTCATTCTCTCTTCACAACCACTGACCGAGGGCCCTCTGATGATCACTACCCCTCCACCGGTGCACACACTCTCCCCATCCAAAGATCTTCTACCTCATGTGATGCATTCCCTAAACTCAGATCACACTCCCCCCAACCAGTTCTACTGTGCCTCCATTATTCAAAAATTTATTTTAGTTCCCAACTCATCTCACCTTGGATTGTGCTCTTCATTCCCCTCTTAGGTTTTTTTGATGCTTTTTTCTTCATTACATCACCCATATTGCCTTTTTCAAACCCTAGATTATGAGTTAACCTAATTTTTGATCCTTCTTCAATTTTTAGGGTTCAGTCTTCCATGCTAGTGGTGTGGTTGAGGTGAAATTTAGGTTTTTCACTGAATTCTAGAATTTTCTTCAACCAAGGAAGAAGGATCCTTGCCCTAACAATTTTAAATTATTTTATTTTCTTCTTTAAATAATTTATAAATATTCTCTATTTTATGTGCGAGGTGTGGTAGTGGTTTTTTTGAAAAATTTGATGTGAATTTAGATTGAAATGATTTTTCCATATCAAATTGAGCATATTTTGTGTGTAAATATTATTTTTCTTTTTAGGAGTTGTCCTACAATTTTTTTAAAAGATTCATTAAATTATTTAAATTGTTATAAGAATGTTTTGATATGGTTATGATATTCAGTTGGTTTTAAAGCGGTGTTTTATATGAAAACATATGTGTTTTTGTGTAGTCTTTTATTGTGCTATTTTTTAATGCTTTATAAATTGTTCAAATGATTTATTAAAATATTCATGTGATGAGAAAGGTATTTTTTAAAAGGTTTGTCATTATATGTGATGGTAATATATTTTTTATGGATGTTGGTTATGTTTTGGGTTAGTGATTTGGTGTGTTGTCTCATTAAAATGTTTTATGGGTGTGTTTTTGGGTGAAAAGAACATTTCAAAACGATCTTAGTTTACGTATGGTTATATATAGGGGCATGGTCCATGACATTGGTTTCTTTGTCCCTCTTTTTTATGTTTCAATTTTATTTAGTGTTTTTTGTAATCTTTGGATTCCCTTTAGGTTAATTAGATTGTTCAGTTTCTATTATGTGGGTTTCACACACATACATAGGTATGTATATCTATATATATATATATATATATATATATCATCCTTGAACATATTTCATCAGGGTGCAGGGAATATGTGTATTGGAATAATGGGTGTGTATATATATGTATATGAGTGTATTTGTGTGAAAATGTGGAGTGGCCTTTGCCAAAAGGGTCGACTTCTGAATTGGTTAGCTTGTATCTCTCCTTTTGCAGTGGGTTTCCCTATGCATCGGCCATTAAATTTAAAGAATTATGTTCTCTTTATTTTTTCACATTTATTTAATGTTAGTTAGAAGTTTTTAGTTTTTATAAAAAAATTAATTTTGAAATTGAGTGATTCCTTCATTGTAGGTTAATTGAATGAAATTTTTTGTGAAATGTTCATATCGAGTGGTTGGTGAAATGACCCTTTATAATTTATAAATGTATTTTATATTTAAAATGAGTATTTTGGTTTCTTAATTATTTTTCCATGAGTGGTTATAGTTTTCAATGTTGTGTGCCTATGATTCTTTAATAAATTATTTTTCATGTCAAAAACATTTCAGTTTTAGTTGGAAGTTTTTTTGTAAAATTGGTTATCTTAAAAACCCTCATTGGATTGTCCTCATTCCTATGTTTTTTGTATGTTTTGAGAGGTCCTCCATGTAGGATAAAAATGAGATAAAATAGATTAAATGTGAGATAATAGTTCCTTGGAGTAATTTGGGGATGATATTGATGTGTTTGTGGATTATGTATTATGAAATAATTGTGATGGACTACTTTTTGACATTATTGGATCATCGACTTTTTATCATGAACATGGTTACCTAGAATAGAGAGATAATTATTAGTGAATTAATTCTTCAATAATCTAGATTATTGCACTAGCTAGTCGTCCATAGGAGGGGGGGGTTGTTATTATTTCTATGATATTAGGGCCCTTGTTCAGGCCATGTAGGGAGATGATCATGAATTTGGGCATTATGATGTCACTAAGTAGTATTTTCCTTTAGGATCATTAACTTGTATTGTATATTTTATATTATTCACGATCTTGAAGGTTCTCCCATGTACTTGGGAACTTAATTGTCTATACTGAATGATTCAGGTGAAATGTTTGGTTGGTCACTCTTGAATTCTAGTTTCCATTGCCCATATTTTTTTTAACATTGTTGGTGCACTCATGTGTGGTTCATTCCTTTTAAAAATAATGAGTTCAATTTTGTTGTTTAATAAAAAGGGTGTTGGAAAGGTTTCACTATTTTTCTCTCTTTTCATAGGAATTGTCATGAATCTTATTTAAAATTAAAAATGGTTCCCCCTTGGAAAAGTCTATGGTTTTAATGGTTAAAAGGGAAATGTGATGTGATTTCATTTAAAGGAAAAATGTGTTAAAAACTTATGTTTTATAGTTTATTTCATACCTGAAATTGATTATTCTCTTATTTGTAGGAAATTCAATTGGGGATAGATTACTTGTGCGCGCCTTGTAGGTTTTAATTCTCATCCTTATATATTGTTCTTATTTTTAGTCTCAAATATATGTTTTAGCTTGATCATGATCGCTATGATTGATGTTGATTCTTGGGATCGGAGTGTTCTTGTGAGGTCACATGGAATTTTAGTGGTCATGAGGTCTAGTTAGTTTTATTTGTTTCAATTCTTGCTTAGTCATTTTATTTAGTTTATTATTTTTGGTTTCCCTTTATGATTATACTAATTTTGTTTATTTATATTCTATGAAATCATTCTCATCATCACTCGGTTGATACCCTTGGAACTTGTATTTGTTTTCGGAGGATTGATAATGCCTCTTGGTCCTTTTCGCGGTACGGCTAGGGTGTCTGCTTTGGGTTCAACCCGAGTACATTCATGGAAACCTACATTATCCATGATCATCATCTATATAAATCCTTCATGATTTTTTGTAAAGAGTTTGTTAAATTCTAAATCATATCTATTAAAAATTTTCTAACAGGTTCTATAACAAATATATTTTCCATACTCTAGGTGATGATCGATTCTATCTAAATGCACCCTTTTCCATGTTATTACACCATGGTACATTTGTTCCAAATTAATTCCCACTTATAGAATTGTATAAGGATGTAATATTTTGGAAACCACTAGCTCTTCCATTTGAAAATATCAAATATATTTTCTTATACATTCACTCATCCTTTTACTTATCGTTATACATATCCCTAGAAATATCCTTCAAAATATCCTTTGTGATCTCCCTAATGTTTTCTCATACACGTTTATAATGGATAACAAATCCTTTTCGTTGAAACAAACTATAGTTACCCATGATTCTCATGTATATATATTAAATATTTTTAGATGAATATTAAATACATAACACAAACACACACCTGTGTACTGTAATAGTTTGGTTTCATTGGAGACTTGGTATAAAATCATCGAATTTGTTTAATGGTCTTCAATGTTTCCCACAAATATATCCTCATTTTTTAATATATATATACCTATCCTACATAAATTATTTCTTTATAACTTTGTGATAGGAATCATAAAAAAGAGTGAGCTCAGATGCTACATAATTGTAAATAAGGGAGATATGTAATAACAACATAAACATAAGGTTATGATAACATGAGGATGAAATTTTAAAACTTTACCCTGTATTTAATATATTATTATATAGAGGTAGGGACTAATGATTAGAATCTCATAAGACATGAATCATGAGTAACGAAAAAAAACAAGTGATGAGAGGATATAATTGGAAAAATACACAGATTTGTTTCATGAACATAATAATAGAATATAATTTACTTAGTAGTTAAGGATATTTTCTAAAATATAATAGGCCACTCTATTGGATGCTACACCACTTGGGAAAGACACCCCATCATCCCTAGTGGAATCCCTTTCCTCGTAGTAGAATGGGTTCACTCCCCAAAACATTATAGTAGTAAAGGCTTACTCCCAAACTATCATAGAAGATAAATTCCATTTTTGAACTAGGTTCACTCTCTGATCTAGTCATGTCGATCTTATGAAATATTTATCATTACCAAGTGTATTTGTTGGAGATATAGGTCCCACCAGTTAATGGTTATATTGTTACCCCCACACATGGTTATAACGTAACCACCGTCCTTGGTTATAACATAACCACATTCCTAGGTAAAAACGTAGCCACCATCATATAATGATAATAAAAAATATGTGTTTGATAATATTATAAAACATTCATCATATCAGAACTAATAAAAAGATATGTTTTTCATAAGAATTTTACCCTAACATAATTGGGGGAAAGTAAAAAGAATTTATAATATTTTCTCTATTTAAAAAAAGAAAATCCCATTGAAAGTGAAATGGGTTTCAAAATATGTTTATCATGTTATAACCCATGGAAAAAATCAGGTTTCAAAAATACCAGGTCATCATAAAAATAAACCATTTTGAGAATGAATAATAATGGAATCCATGGATCATATCCCTAGTAACATTAAATGATGTTACATTATATGAAGAATGATTTTTAAAGATTAATTTGGATATTTCCTTTATAAAATAACCATTCTAATGGGAAAAATAATTTTTAAAATGGTTAAACATTTTTAATATCATTTTCATTGAAAATTAGCTTTTAATCCTATAAAATAAGCATCAAAATTCATTAAATTCAGTTCTTGAGATAAATATACTTTACACTTTGAAAAACATATTTTAAAACACAATTTTGTTTTGAAAATACATATCTTTTAATGTTACATTGAAATTTTATAAAATAATCTGCAAAAAAATTCTTTTTCATGAAGGTGGGGAAATTTGATCATGTTTTACATGTAAGAACAATGATTCCATTCACATTTCTGTTAAAATCTAAATCAACATTGTTTGGAAAATGACCTTATGATTACTTTAAAATAATTTTGAGAAAATAATACATGGTTAAAAATATCTTTAATAAATAATTTTAACAATTTTAATAATATTTTTGAAAACATTTCTAAACACATGATTTTGGAAGAAAATGAATTTATCACAGAATAATGAAATGATGTTGGATTTTCTTGAAATCATTTTCTAAATTATATTAAGTATAAATGAGGTTCAAATGGTTCTATTTCACGAAAATATAATTAATAACAATATTATAGGAAACATCATGAGTTAAATGAGAGATATATCATAATATTTTTTCATTAAAATAATAATCATGAGGAATCCTAATAAATGATGAGATGGTATCATAAAACTCTTACAACTCTGGTAACACTGAATCATAATCCCCATGAAATAATAATATTTAATGGAATATATAATATCATTTGAAAAAATAATTTCCTGATATTACATGTAAATGGGATGTATATACACCCCAAAAAATAATATAGGTTCATAACATAACATATGTCTCAAATATGGAAAATTGAGACATAAATCTACATCTTCTTTGGTATCTTTTGAACCATAACCCCCATGAAAGAGAGATATAAAAATGGATAATTAAATCCATATAATTTTCATAATATTAATCATAATATACATCCATAGGCATTAAATAAACCATATGATAATATTAAGTGGTAAATATGACTTAAATCTCACAGAAATAAAAGTGATTTAAGAAAAGCCATAATGAAAATCTCGACTTCTTTCATACACATTAAAACCTCAGGTATAATAAATATAAATTCATTTTCAAACTATTATATAACCACAAAAGTATATATCATATAATATATTATTTACATATCTACTTTTATTACCATTTTATTAAAAATTACATGTTAATGTCACATTTCAGTTAACAACTTCTTTTATAGTCATATATGTTTTGATTTGTTATTTTCAATTAATTGAATTGATTATGGTTACGTAATTTATAGAATAATAAAAATGAAATAATAATAATATTTCTACAAAAATTATACTTTTATGACTAATCATGAAATATGGATTTGAGAAATGATTTATGTTATGATCATGGAGACAATACTCCTTATATATGCCTAAGTAACATTTCTATTTTTAAATGATCATTTTCGAAAGGATGTCAGTAATATTACATAGATAAATAATAATAAAAATATCAAAAATAACATATAATATATTTAAATATACATATACATATCATCCATGTGATGTGGTGATGAATATATAGATTCACATCACTTCGTGAAGGTGGTAGTCCACATCTACACAAACATTATCATCAACTTTCCGTTAGAGAAAAGGTAAGAAGAAAATGATATGTTATGTTTTAAAAATAATAAATTTGTAAATAATATCCTAACAATTTATTTTATACCACATATTTTAATTAAATATATCCTTATTATCTTCCATGTATATCATTAGTGATAATGAATCACATCACTTAGTGAGGCGGTAGTCCGACATACACACGGATAACATTATCGTATCCCCTATGGAATGGATGGTAAAAATTTATATTTTATATAATTACAAAAGAGGAATAAATATGTTTAAAATATAATATATATAATTTATATGCATCATAATACCCATCTGGGAGAGGTGGTAAGGGAAAATACTATTGACATTGGTTTGCAAGATAGTAATCTATTGTACGCATGAAGGACAATTTCATAACCCATTTGATGGAAAAAAATATGCATTTAGATCACGAACAAAACATAAAAAATATAATTATATTTAATTAAATATTTTTATTATATCATTATTTTAGAATAAAATTTGATGTAGGTGGATGAATAAATAAAACAAAAATGCTCGTTGAAGAATGGTACCTCTTCTTTGGGTATCCTCCCTAGGGTTGCACCAAATTCCATTCTAGGTTGGATATATGTACAAATAAGGATTATAGTATCAGATAATGCATTTTGGGAACATATATGGGAAGGTATTGGATGAAACAAAAGTATGTGAATGTGTGAAGAAGATGGGGGAAGGGTTGTCCATTTATAAGTTAAGTGAGTGACAAAATTTTAATTATTTTTTAAGAAAAAGGCCTACATGAATTGCTCTAAAAAAAGGAAAAAAATGGATTATTATCAATAATAAAATACATAATAACAAAATATTCAAATAAAATGTGTGTTTTACATTTATTGGGTTATTTTTACTCATTATTTTATTTTTTAATGACCCAAAAAATCCATTTTTACCTTAACCGTGATAATTAATTTTCACTATTTTATCTATTCATATGGGAGATAAATTAATTTCTCTTTAATATATAATATGAATTATTTTTATTAAATATATTTAATCCATTTTTTACAATTTCATTCACATAATTTTAAATATCTTTTTAAACTAATCTCTAAGACGTGAGGAGAGAGCGGGTTTTCAAAGACGAAATGCTCAAAAGATTAAAATATTTTGTTTAAATTTATTTATGAAAATGAATAAAATAATCTAAATTGGAATAATATATATATAATTTAACTAATTTTACAATAAAAAATTATATAATTAATCTAAAATTATAAATACTATAAATTAAATGACATTTGGCAGCTAAAATATAGTAATTTTCATTACTAATAAAAAATTGATACATTTTATAAAAATCCCATAAAATTATCTCTAAGATATTTTTTATATTATGATTTCAAAAATTAATTTAATTCTTTCAAATAAATATTCTATAATTTTCAAAAATAATTTTAAAATAAGTGTCCCAAAGGCGACAAAACTGTTATTTAGAAAAATACTTCTTTAAGTGTAAAATTAAATTTATTCTTCACTATTTTATAGAAAAAAAGATGAATGTCAAATGTTATATTGAATATATAATATATATATTATGTTAAAATAATTCAGTAAAATTAAATTATTATTTTATAATTTTCAAGAAATTTTTTTGATAAATATATTTTTTCAAAAAATATTCCCTTTAATTTAATTTTTTTTATTTTAATTTTTAACTAATAGGAAACCTTTGAATTACATATTTTTACATGTGAAAACCCATATTTTCATCATTTATTTAAACCAATTCATACTCTTCATTGCATATATTTTGTGATAATTTTTATATTAATAATAACATTTAAACGGTATTTTATGTTTCATTTAAACAATGTGTAGCATGTAATGAAAGCTGTACTAAATGTTGTGTGTCAAAAAAAATCAAAAAGGTTAAGTTAATTTCATTTAAATAAAATCACAACATCTTAGGTTGTTACACCCTCACGGTGTAACCCCTCTATACATGACATGGCACAACTCATATAGGTAGATCGAAAACTCTCATGCCTACAGTCTTATCACAAGAAATCCCCTTCAAGATTATTTCCTTCACACTCCATCCTTGGATGCCACTCATGGAAACCCATCATGTTGTGACTATCCATTCTCTATTAAAATTAAAAATTGTAATATGTAAATATCTCTTCTATAGATTAATTCCATATATTACAATGTGACCTTTAGATGTATGGATTTTGTCTTTGAAAAATACCCAGAACACAACAACCATGTCACGACACCAGATTTTCATAGAATTAACCACTTTTGTTGAATTGTAGTGTCTACCAAACCCATAGTGTGATAATTGACACACCCCTTATCTTAGGGAGACCCTTACATTCCATGGAATTTTTTGACTTTAGAGACAATATGTCATGACCCGTCCATGGGCCCATTCCATGACTACCTCAAGCCTCCCTTCCATAGGCCAAGGGCTGGCGACTAGCACCAAAAAGGAATATCCCGGAGAAAAGGGAAGGAATTTCCTTTAAACCTGCAACTCACACAGACTATACACAACCAGATATCACCAAAAAGTACTAATAATGTACAGATTTCTGAATGTAAATGGGCCAGTATACAAACAAAACTAAAGTAAAAGTACAGGAAAAATGGAAAAAATCTCATGGAGCATCCACCGGGAAATCCTACCTGAAGGGTAGGTACAGATCTCAATCAAGTCATCCCTGAGGTATTGCCCATGTAAGTCCAGCTCTGAGCAGCCTCCCATCCATCTCTCTCAGCCTCTATCACCGATGTCCGTCGTCTACACAGGAAACAACAAGGTGCAGGTGAAGCTCATGCCAGGGTAAGTATATCGATACTCATTAGGGACCCCGAGACCCCCGATGGTCTCCCATAATCCAATAAGGATAAACCAAATAAGTAAGAATACAATCAAAAAGTATCATCCAACCCTACTTAGGTATATGCCCGTAAATATACCAAAGTAATCAAGTACAAACCGGCTCAAACTCTTGAGCCCAAGCATAACTCGTTCTACAAAGGAACAAAGATAACTCATTGATAACAACACAGAGTCAAGTCTCAACTCACACAGGTATACAACTTATGTAGATAGATAGTGATTATTAGATGTAGCCACTAAATAATCTACTCTAATGAACCCATGTAGGATACTAGTATATTAATCAGAGTTGTTGAACCCACGTAGGATCCTTGAACAGTAATCAGAGCTGTCGAACCCACGTAGGATCCTGGAATAGTAATTAGAGATTTCGAACAAATGTGGGATCCTGGAATAGTAGCCAGAGCTATCAAGCCCATGTAATATCTTGGGATAGTAGTCAGTCCAGTCGAACCCAAGTTGGATCCCTTTATCACAATACAACCGGCCATTGGGTTCCGCACAAAGCACACATGATTCTGGGAGGGTCCTCTCATCATGAAATGTTTCTATAAATCAAATTCCATGAAGTCCCATGTTAATATATCCAAATGATCCATCTTTCCATAATAAACCCAATGTGATAGATGGCGCGTCAATCGGATGACCGGTCTGAGAGTTATTGGCATTTCCCATCCAAGGGCCTGGTTGGATTCATGTTCGATCCAACCCGGACATACCCCAACTGCATCCAAATTTCAAGTGGGGTATTCTAATAGAATTGTCTCCATCTAAGGTTTCCTTCTCCAAATATTCTTCTACAATAGGACTCCCTTAGCTCATGTTATGGGAAAATTAGTGGAAACAGGTCAAAGAAGGTCTGGGTTAGGTCTGGCCCAGACGGACTGACTAAGCCCAACCCATCTTAACCTGGGTCCAGACTGATGACCGACCTGGACCGCGAGGGCGGCCCGCGCTAGGCTCGGCCCACGCGAGGCCCGCCACTGGTGGTCCTTGTGGGGTCCTCCCCAGCCGTGTCCAGGGGGGAGTCCATTCCCCCTGGAGTCCCTAATGGATAAGCCATTCGGGCGGTTTATATCGGGCACCACGTGGTGCCGGTCCTTGTCACGCATGACCCATGAAGCGGGTTCCGCAATTCCCGGCTGGCCGAGCGGTTGGCCGCCTCTCGCGTGGCGTGGTTGTGTCATGCCTCCTCTGGCAGTCGGCCTTTCCGGACACCCGTCCTCCATCACCCCAGCCAATGTCACATCCCCTCGCTCCACTACGCGGTGTGCGTTGCACCGCGCCTTCGCCGGCAACATGGTAGCCCGAGCCGCCAGTTCGTCTCACGGCCCACTCCAATGGCGGCGTGGTTGCGCCGCCGTCGTCCACACAGTGGGTCAGAGTGTCGAACGCCATTCCCATCATTCTACTGATGACGTTCATCAATTCTGACCACCGTCGAACCTTCCGCTAGACACTGGACAAGATCTGGTGGCCTGATTCTCGTTCCAGAAGTAGTTACACAATCCTTAGGACATCTCTTTCAATCTACAATCATCATTGATGAAAATTTCTCAAACCAGAATCGTGCCACAATTAGTGAAAAAATCCACTAATTAAGGTGGAGGGTTCATGCCTTGTTCATTCGGCCCTCACCCTCCGCGTTAGAGTGATATCATGCAGCTTCGAATCTTAATCCACAATAGAAAATGAAGAACGAGAAAAAAATAACAAATCTCGAACCCCTACCTCAGATTCATTGACGTCGGTAATGAAGATGAAAGAAGTCAAGGATGAATTCGTTAGCATTCTTCAAGGATGGTGCTTCCTCCCTTTTCCCATTAGGATATCAAAGATAAAGAAGATGTTCATCGTTAGTGGAAGAAGAGTTCTTCCTCCATGGTTTCCTCCTATAGTCAAAACACAAATTACCCCAACTCCCAAAGGAGGGGAACAAACACCTCAATTTGAGGAGTCTCCCCCTAATCACTTAATTTAATGAAGGAGTAGGGTTGACAATAATTAAAGTGGGGGTTTAGTTCAGGTGGACCCCACATTAATTCAAAACGATTTGAATAAAAATAAATTTACGTTTAAATAATTTTATTATCTTCCAACTTTTTTTATCCTCCACGAAAGGTTGGAAAACCAACTTCCATTCACAAAAAAACGCAGTTGAGGTGGTAGTCCCCTTAAGTAATCACTGGCGCTGCGAGTTCAACGGTGACCTCATATTTCAATTCCCAGCAACGGTTCTAAAGTTACCAAAACCCGCTCTTATGGTCATTAAACGTACTCAGAAACTTTGGAAAAACAATCTGAGAACTCCGGGACTCAGAATTATGTGCCGTCAAAAACCAAAGTCTTGGAATAATTCCATATAATTAAAAACAAATACTTGGATTTTTGAGTCATTATATTCTCCCCACCACAGATCTTGCATCCCTGAAATCCCAAACTAAAAAAATTTGAAAAAAATGGGGTTACAGAGCACGAATCTATGACTCCCACTCCCATGTACTCTCCTGGAGGTTCCCATGATTCCATCGCACACAGACCCATGTTATCGATCGCCCATGAAGGACTCTCTCCTATCGATCCTCAATCCCCACTGGAACCTCTGAAAAAGTCTCCCCATCGTCGATGTCAAGCTCGCCCTTGTCTATAATTTGAGTAGGGTCATGCCTGTATCTCATCATCTAGGATACGTGAAAATTGTACTGCAACCGGTGCAACTGAGGGGGAAGTGTCAGGAAATATGTCACCTCACCTACTCGGTAGAGGGCCTGGAATAGCCCGTTGAATCTCAGGGATACCTTGTCGCCTCAGCCAAATATTCATAGACCTCGTCGAGGTGAGACCCGTAGAAAGATGTGGTCGCCATCCTCAAACTCCAGAGGACTCCACCTCTTGTTAACATATGACTTATACCTACTCTGTGTAGTATTATTATTATCTTGGATGATCTACACCTTCTATGTGGTAGCCTGTACCATCTTTTGTCCTACTAGTGTGGACTCCCCTCAGTCACTCCAGTATAGTGGTGAACTGCAGGGTTGACCATGCAAGGCCTCCAAAGGTTTCATCCCAATGGTGGACTGATAGCTGTTATTGTATGAAAACTCCACCAAAGGAAAGTGGTCCTCCCAACTGTGACCAAAGTCGAGGATGGATGCATGGAGCTTTTCCTCGAGAGTGTGAATGGTCCTCTTAGTCTGGCCATCTATATGAGGATGGAAGGCAGTGCTGAAATGAAGCTTTGTCCCAAAATCCTCTTTCAACCCCTTCTATAGTCGGGATGTGAAACTACATCACAATCAGAGACAATAATCTAAGGTATCCCATGTAGTCCCATTACCTTCTGCACATAGAGGAATCCCAAGCTCTCTACTGAACCTTGCTCTCTAGTCGGTAGGAAGTGGGCTGACTTGGTGAGTCGGTCGACGATCGCCCAAATCGAGTCATGTCTACTGGATGTACATGGATGTCCTTTCACGAAGTCCATGGATATCCCATCCCATATCCACTATGGGACCTCTAATGTCTGAACTAAGCCTGCTGGTACCTGGTGGTCCACCTTCACTTGATGACAAGTGTTGAATCGAGAGACAAACTCTGCTACTACCTTCTTCATACCTATCCATCGGTGTTTTCATCGATGGTATGGGTACATCTTTTCCACACCTGGATGTACCACAAGAGGTGATGTGTGGAACTACCTCAACACTACCTCCCAATGTGACAATGGTATCATGGTACGTCCTCTGAAGAGGATGACGTGCTCACCACCTATAGAAAATCGATGAGGTGCCTACCCTGTGAACATCTGTGCTCGCCGAGCCTAACGGTCAACATCCCCATGTTGTGCCTCCCTAACTCTCTGAAGGAGTTGGGGTGTGATGGTAAGAGAATACTGGAATGCTACTACATCTTTGTCCACATAAGAAATCTGCAAAGCGGCCAGCTTCTCAGTCGCCTCTCCTAACAGTTGAATACCTGAACTCATGTAGAGAGCATCTGCTACAACGTTCCACTTCCCAGGAGCATAGACTATCTCAAAATCGTAGTACTGGAGGAACTCAAACCAACACCATTGTCTCTAGATTAGGTCCTTATGGGAGAAGATATACCTGAGACTCCGGTGGTCAGAGTAGAGTGTGAAACGCTCAGCCATCAGATAGTGTTGCCACATCTTCAAGGCAAAGACCACTAATACTAACTCCTAGTCATGTGTACCATTGTTCTTCTCATGTTGTCTTATCTGAAAAGAACCATATTCTATCACTTCTTGATCCTACATTAGGACACATCCATCCCCGGTCCCTGATGCATCGAAATAAACCACATACCCAACACCCAATATCGATAGCCTCAAGATGGGTGCACTAGTCATCCTCTATCTGATCTCTTGAAAACTCTGATGGCACCTCTTTGACCACAAGAAGGGTTTCCCCATATTCTTCAACACCAATAAGGGTGATGAAACTCTGGAGAAGTCTGGAACAAATCTCTGATAATAACCAACCAGACCTAGGAAGCTCCGTACCTCAGTTATACTCATGGGTGGATCCCAAGCTAGCACAACCTCAATCTTCGCTGGATCCACAACAACTCTAGCCTCTGAGATGTCGTGTCCTAGAGAGTGAACCTCTTGGATCCAGAACTATCACTTTGAGAACTTACCATATAGCTTGTTCTCTCAGATTGTGTCCAGTACTATCCGGAAATGATAGGAATGCTCCTCCTCGGTAGTCGAGTAGATCAGAATGTCATCGATGAAGACTACCACAAATCGATCAAGGTATGGCTGGAATATACTATTTATAAGTCCCATGAACATAGATGGAGTGTTTTTTAGGATTAATGACATAACCATGAACTCATAGTGTCCATATCAACATCTGAAAGCTGTATTCTACACATCCTCATCCCATACTGTGAGCTGGTGGTAGCTCGATCAGAGGTCTATCTTCGAGAACCAACGTGCTCCCATCAGGTGATCGAAGAGGACATAATTCCTCGGAAGTGGATATTTTTCCCTTAAGGTCACCTGGTTCTGGTTCTTGTAATTCATACAGTGCCTCAAACTCCTTTCCGCCTTCTTAGCGTACAAAATTGGGGCTTCCCATGGTGAAACAATATGTCTAACGAACCCCTTTACCTGTAAGTCCACCAGCTGTACTCGCAGCTCACAAAGCTCTGTGAGATCCATCCGATATGTTAGTGTAGATATTGGTGTCATACCGAGATACAAGTCAATGTAAAAGTCTACCTCTTAGAGAGGAGGTAGTCCAAGCACCTCATCAAGAAAAACATCCACGTACTGATCAACCACAGCAGGATAGCTCAAAATCTGCACATCAACCACTATAAGGATATGGCTAATCAACTGATGAGTAATCGACTGCACCTCCTCTGGGTAAGTCCATTCGACACTAAAAAGTCTCCATTTTTTCCGGTCAAGGTAAACCTAGTCCCATCCATGCGGACACACCAAACATTCCGCCTAATAAAGTCAATCTAAGCAAGGACTGTAGATAACCAGTCCGTACCCATGATGACGTCATAAGGCCTCGACGGTGCAACTAGGAGAACCCAGCCAAAGCTCTCGCCTCCTAGTGTAATCTCACACTACCAACACTAGGGAGTAATCATCGAATCTACTCTGGTATAAATCTCTAGCTATAAGTATCTAGCCAACGACTCCATCAGAATCTCTGAGCTCTGAACGAGGGTAGTGGCACTGAAAGAGTGATAGGAACCTGTGTCTATAAGTACTACAACTTTGGTAGATTAGATATAGACCGAACCTCAAATCATCTCCAGAGCTCCATGATCGTATTCCTCATCTACCTAGAGCTAAGCTCTCCCATGTCCACCTACTCCATGCGGTCGGGGTGGACCTCTTAGTGGGTGTGAGTTAACACCTCAAAACGTCTCCCACTACCAGCTCCTTGACTAGATCCTCTATCACGTCCACCTGCGCCCTGCGGACCGCCTCGATCGAATCTATGTCTCTACTTGGGCTGTCCTTTGACTGTCTATTGTTCATCTGTACGGCGGGTCGGACAGTCATGATCCATGTGACCATGCCCGTTTCATGTGTAGCACTGCCTGCTCCTCGTATTACTAGCTCTTTCTCATGTTCCCGACACCACCAAACCCGTATCCTGAGGTCATCCACCAAATGGACTAGTCTGCTTGGATCTCTATGACAAAAGTCTACTTCGAGCTAAATAAGACTCGGCTATGTGATTCCCGGTGGTGGGTCTCTCTACTAGTGACTACTCAGCATGAAAACTCTCCACTAAGAGGGCTCGCTCTTACACCTCCACATGCATTGGGATGTTGAGGGAGATCATCGAAACTCATATCTCTCGCTTGAGCCCCTGATCAATGGTCTGGGTCCTGAGGAATGGGTCCCACACCATATCTGTGGAGCATCCCAAGAGGTCGGTGAACCTCGCTGAGTACTATGCCACCGTCATGCTGCCCTTCTATAGATGAAGTAGCTCATGTATCTGCACTGCACGTAGGGTGGCTGGGACAATCTTCTCCCAAAATTGGCTCTCGAAGTCTACCTAGGGAAGTGTCACATCGTCATGCACCTAGAGCCTCATGCTCCTCCATCTTCTCGCTGCTGCCTAAAGGAGACTCACGGCAAGGATTACCATAAGGATGGCTGGAGTCCCTACCAGTCTGAAGACTCTCACCATAGCCTCTAGCCAATCCTCAACTTCCTGTCAGTCTGTCTCACCCCTGAACCTGGGTGGCCTCTGGCACTGGAACTCGTGCAATGCGCTCAAGAAGCATGCAATCTTTGTTGCTGAGGCTGGTGTAATTGGTAGCCAAATTGGTAGTGGTACCGTTGGTGTCTCCATTGTTATAAGGCCCTGAACTAAGGCCTCGTCGCTTAGTGGGCTACCATCTCGTACAATGCTTGGAACCCTGGATAGATCTCGACGGGGGCCATCCTGAAAAGAAAAAGGTGTTCCACGGTCAATAAGTTATACCTGGTGAGATGACTCAAAGAGCTCAAAAAGGGAACTATTCAAATGAAACACACACGCAATCAGTGTATTCATGCCCTATGTCAGAAATTAAATTCTATGTCCTAGTGTATAGATCTTTCAGTCATCGCACCAACACCGTTATCCCTAAACTGATAACCACAACCAAAAAACATTACACTAATTACATCAAAGGTTCAGATTCCAATGTTCTATCGTAGAACCGACTCATCTGATACGATTTTGTCCCAACCCGTCCACAGGCCTGTATCGTGACTATCCCAATCCCCCCTTCCATAGGCGAGGGGCTAGTGACTAGCACCAAAAAGGCATATCCCAGAAAAAAGGGAAGGCATTGTCCTTAAACCTTCAACTCACACAGACTGTACATAACCATAGATAACCAAAATTTACTAATAGTGTACATAGTTCTAAAAGTAAATGGGCCAGTATACAAACCCAACTAAAGTACAAGTACAGGAAAAAGGGAAAACAACTCTTGGAGCATCCACCAAGAAATACTCCCCGAAGTGTAGGTACAGATCTTGATCAAGTCATCCTTGAGTTATTACCCATCTAATTCGAGCTCCTATTAGCCTCTCGTCCGTCTCTCTCGGCCTCGATCACCGCTTTCCTTCATCTGCACAGGACACAACAAGGTGCGGGCAAATCCCATGCAGGGGTGAGTATATCGATACTCAGTAGGGACCTCGAGACCCCCGATGGTCTCCCATAATCCACTAAGGATTAAAAAAATGAGTAACAATACAATCCAAAAGTATCATACAACCCTACTTAGGTATATGCCCATACATATACCTAAGTAATCCAATATAAATCGGCTCCAACTCTTGAGCCCAAGCATAACCCCTTCCACGAAGAAATAAAGATAACTCATTAATAACAACACAGAGTCAAGGCTCAGCTCACACAGGTATACAACATATGTAGAGAGATAGATATGATTATATATAGCCATTGAATCATCTACTCTATCGAACCCATGTAGGATCTTGATACAGTATTCAGAGATGTCGAACCCACATAGGATCCTGGAATAGTAATCAGAGTTGTCGAACCCACGTTGGATCCTGGAACTATAATCAGAGCAGTCGAACAAATGTAGGATCATGTAACTATAGTTGGAGCTATTGAACCCATGTAGTATCCTAGAATAGTAATTAGTCCTATCGAACCCACGTAGGATCCCTTTATCACAATGTAGTCGGTCATAGGGTTCTGCACAAAGCACGCTTGATTACGGGAGGTTTCGCTCCTCAAGAAAAGCTTCTATACATAAAATACCATGAATTCCCATGTTTATGTATCCAAAATATCTATCTTGTCATAATAAACCCAACGCGATAGACGGCACATTAATCGGACACTAGGTCTGAGAGTTATTGGCATTTCCGTTCTGAGGGATCGATTGGATTTACGTTCTTTCCAACCCAGCCATACCACAAATTCTTCCAAACCACAATTAGATTATACAAAAACAATCCTCTCCCTATAATTTTTCCATATCCATAGATGGTTCTTCAATCGGGCGCTCGTAGCTCATGTTACGGGAATATGAGTGGAAACAGGTCAAAATGGGTCCGGGTCTGGTCCGACCCAGTCAGACTGACCCGGCCAGACCCCGCCCGACCCGTGTTCGGACAAGGTTCTGACCCGGTCTGTGGGTCCGACCCGGCCCATGAGGGGATCCTAGCCAGCGGGGGTGGCCTAGCAAACGCGGGGCCTGCTGGGGAGGCACGGCCCATGCGGAGTCCAGCCCAAAGTGGGTCTGGACTGCACTAGGTCCTGCCTGTGATGGGCTCAACCAGCGCGAGGCCCGCTGCTAGCGGTCCCCATAGAGTTTTCCCTAGCCATTTCCAGGGGAGGCCACACCCCCTTTAGTCCTGAAAAGCTGAGCTGTTCGGTCGGTTCAGATTCAACGCCACTTGGTGACGGTCTGTGTCACCCAGGACCCATACAATGGGTCCCCCAGTTCCCGGCTGGTCGAGCGGTCAGTCGCCTCTGGTGCGGCCGGTGGTTGGTTCTACCAGCCACCCATACTCCGTCAACATAGAAAAATCTGCGGCTCCTCACTCCACCGCGTGGTGCGCGCTGCGCCGCGCCTTCCCCGACAACCCGGCGTCTCGAGCTGCTGGCTCTTCTCACGGTCGGCCTTGCGCCTGCCGCCACTGCACCACTGCGACCCATTGGTCATGGCCTGCTCTCCAGCAGCGCGGTTACACCTCCTCCATCCATGTGGCTGGCCAGAGTTCCATCCACCCTTCCCTTCATTCTACCAGTGATGTTCGTCAGTTCCAACCACTAGTGAACCTTCCGCGGGACACCAGATGAGTTCTGGTGGCCCGATTCTCATTCTGGAAGTATCCACGCACTCCTCGGGATGTCGTCTTTGATCCAAAACCATTGTTGATGAAAATTTCTCAACTCGAACTCATTCCACGATTAGCATCAAAATCCAAAAAAATTGGGAAGAGGGGTCAGACCGTGTTCGTTCGGCCCGGACCCTCTGCGTTAGAGTGATAGTATGCGGCTTCGAATCTTAATCCACAAAGGAAAATGAAGAACGAGAAACAAATAACAAAGCTTGAACCCCTAACTCAGATTCATTGAAGTTGGTAAAGAAGATAAAGAAGTTGAGGACAACGTCGTCAGTGTTCTTCTTGGATGGCGCTTCCTCCCTTGTTCTAGTAGGAGATCAAAGAAGAAGAATATATTATTCATTTGTGGAAGAATATTTGTTCCTCTAAGGTTTCCTCCAATTTTCAAAACACGAATTCCCACAAATCCCAATGGAGGGGGAAAAATACATCAATTTGAGGAGTCACCCCCTAATCACTTCATTTAATGAATGAGGGGGGTTGGAAAGAAGTAAATATGGGGTTTTGTTTAGGTGGACCCCGCTTTAGTTGAAAAAGATTTGAATAAAATAAATTTAAATTTAAAAAAATTATTTTATTCCACCTTTTTTATCCTCCACGAATGGTTGGAAAACCAACATCCGTTCATGACCAAATATAGGTGAGGTGAAGGTCTCCTTAATCAATCATCGGCGCTGCGAGTTCAACTATGCCCTCGGATTTCAATTCCGAGCACTAGTTCTAAAGTTACAAAAACATGCTCTTCAGTTAACTGAATGTACTCATAAACATCAGAAAAACAGTTTGGGCACTCGGAGCCTCGGAATTACCTTCCATCAGAAACCCCAAACTCTGAATAATTCAATATTATTAAATAAATACTATATGGGTTTTTGTGTCTTACACAATAACTCAACTTCAAAAAAATTTAAATTCCCCCTATATTTCAACACCTAAAAGATGTGGGTTATTAAAAAACCCCCATGATAATAATTATAACCTTTAATATTCCATGGTGGTCCTTCATCCATCATCCCTAACCCATTAGTCATAAATTAAAAACAGACTCTTCATGTTTTAACCCTCAACATTGAATGTGATTCCATTATGAATCTCCCTACACATGGTATTCCACTCACAAAAAACTATGCTTCCCACTCATTACCATCACTAAAACTAAGATAAAAATATACTAAGATTGTCTATCCCCATGCATCAAGGCATCAATGATCAAATCATTTTTTTTGAAGATGGTGTTCCCTAACATAATATTTTACTCATTAAGGTTGATTCCGTGTTATGGTTCTCCTAGTATAATAATCACCTATCGAAAATACATTTCGTGTAATCCATAAAAATGATAATTTTAGTCTACAAAAATAATGACTAGTTTTGTTTAATATAATTGTTCTATCCTCCCATGGCTGAATTTTCCCAACAATACTCGGTCTCACACAACAATTCATTATCACATCTCCCAATTATGATGATTTAATTTCTTAAAGCATCATAAGATCATTCAAACACGCAAACCAAAGTAAAAAACCCAAAATATCAATTTAATTCCACGATTTGGAACATTAACATCCCCACTATTCATCATAATCACTCTATGATCATGGGAACATATCTGATCCAACAAAATCTTTGACCACACATAATTCCTTTAAGGGCTCAATTCCAACATTTCAAATCCATCTGACTCTACATCTATGTCATGTATCTTGTATATTCTATGTAACCCGGTCAAATCTAATATATCTTCATGTCAATATAAAACTTTCATCTCAAAAAACCACCATCTGATCTCACAGAATCCACAACCCTATACACACATGAATTGAATAACCACAAACAATAATATGTTTCCAAATATAGGGGTGAAATTGTCATTAATCTACTAAACCAAACACCTGTCCACCACCACACACATATTTTCCATTAAAATATTTAATGACTGGGAGATACCACTTTTATCATACTTGAGCACCTATAACACCCTCAATAATCATATGGTTCTCTCTCATGTATATGGTTTCCCTTTAAACTCTCCTTCAGTGTAACACTTTAAAATCTCATTTATTTCTTCTGTGAGTCTTTTCCTAAGCCATTTTTATCCCAACCCTAACAAATTCCCCCAAGGATCAAACATGAATCAATGTACATGTGAATGCATCCTATTTTGATGTTACATCTAACCTCAATGGGATATCTCCCATTATTATAAAAAACTTAGGATACCATTCATGAAAGAATAATATAAAATATATTATTCCTTGTCCATCACAAGACCTCTCACATATCCGAAAATACAATAGGCTCCCAGAATAACCAGTGCACACATTCCCTTATATTTTGAGAATTTTCCTAAAAATCCATGCCAAAACTCATTATCCTCTACCATGGAAGAGTGAACGTCCTAAAGAAATTTCACATAGTTTGTTACAAATAATTAAACTAAATCACATACAATCCCAATAGGTGTATGCTTGTGTTCCTCTCAATCACAAAACATGATTCATACATCCAAAAGTCGCATACCCAAAAACCAAGGATCACATTCCTAAAAAACTAACCATGATTACCTCCTATGGAAATACCACCTTGATGAAATTGATCTATCAAGATTTCATTTAAAAAATAATAATTCATATCAACCCTTCCGAGGCCAAATATGTGATCACCCACCACCTAAATGTGGTTCTAAAAACATCAAAATCTTCCCTAGATTTATCGATTTTAGCTATGACCATCCAGGATCCCCATCTAATATGAATATGAAACTAACTAATTGTTCCCCAAAAACACATCCAAAATATTAAAATCACTTAAAGTGTTTTATATCACTGAATCCCAATGAATTACACATATTTTTCTTAAACCCTCTCAGGGGTATCTATATCCTTAGGTAAACTAATGCCCATCCCAAACCATATCACTCAAGCATATCTCACATATTATAAATCATCATTAAATAATATAATATCTTTACTAACCAACTAATAATCACAATACATAAGAATCATGTAGGGACTATATTATTTTCAACTGATAAATTCTCATAATATGATTCAGATGGATTGTTATTATAAAAAGATATCTTATTTAGAATGAATATAATTCACCTGATAAATTACATAAGAAAACAATATATATGTTTTTTTGATATATTAGACAAAAACGCATTTGATATCAATAATATAAATCACACAAATCCTAATAACTTTTATGTGAACACTACATTCCAAATATGTTTCATGTACACTATAATAATTCCACTATGCGGAAAGATAAAAACCCATTAATTTCAATCTAAAATACAAATATTATATTTGGATAAATATCTCAAATATAATATTGAAAACCAAAATAGAAATACCATAACCCAACTAGTTTGGACTTTCCATTGGAAATGTGTTAATGACTCCCTGGACTAATGTCTATTAAAAACATTGATAGGTCTATATTCTTTAGATACCATATCCTAAATAGAAAAAAAAATATAATATTCCTTGGTACAATTTTGTAATACCCTTAATGAAACCCACTCATCGGTGTTTCGATTCATGCATCACATGAACACAAGAGAACATCCCCATATACTAGAGAAAGTAAGATTAAAGATAAGAACAAAATCATATATTGGGGATACTATTCCATCAATAAAATAAACATAAATAACTAATAAATATAACAAAAAAATATCCACAACAAATAATCTAAGTACATAGACATAATATAACAATGTACATGCGATAAAAAATGTAGTCATTCCATAAAAGAATTTATATAAAACGGTCACCCATTAGGATAATAAAAAAAATGATAAAAATACATATATAAATGCCCAACCACCATCTATAAGAATCACTTCAATCCCAACTCAATATCCCCATTGAGATTCTCCATCCCAATCCTCTATGCATCATATGATCAAACATTTACAAGGGGCATAAATTCATGAAATTCACTAGGGTTATAGTTTAGAAAGATAGAAATAAATATTATTGGGTTATTTCTAAGTTACCCGAATATATTGAATAATATAATTGTAATCATGATGAATGTAAATGATATAATAGGGAATTCCCTTGGACTTCACTACTTTTACCCCTATAATTTTTGTCCCCTTTAGTCTCTTTCTTGTTTGTTCAATATACCTTATTTTATTTTAATAATATTACGATGATGATGTAGATGGTAATAAAATATAATCATTCGCATTTATTCAAAATTTCCTAACCAGGTCACCTCGATACCCAACCCTACATAGTCCATCAGTTTTTCAAGGAGAAGTCACCATGTTCTATATAACCACTATCCCATCCCATAAATGAAGACTCAGGGTAGTTTTCATATCGGTTTTCATCCTATCCTGAATGATATATGGTAAGTCCAATATAAAGTCCCAAAACATTCCCTATTACTCAAGGTTGGTCGCACATATATCCCCTAACAAAACCCCCCTCCCCGAGGTGGTCCCACATAAAGTACCCAATCCAAATACTATTAGTGGTGTCCACTCGTTATGTACCCAAATAAACCCCACTAAGGGGTAGACATACATCAAATACTACCCCATACATTATGAATTATGGGATGTCGCATATAAAATAACCCAACCATCCCTTATCTGTAAAGGGAGATACACATCAAGTACCCAAACAATCCCCTCATCAAGGAGGTGACACATCATGTACAAAAACCATACCTTCTCACTCAAGAAGTGGTAGATCATAAGATCTCATTGACTACTCACCTCACATTCATGATGGGTCACACATATACTACATGACCACTACCTTCTCTTTCAAGGAATGGTCTTATCAGTACCTTTTTAATCACGTTGAGGCTATATGTCTAGTATCATCATCAATGGGATAGTCACTCGAGACCTAGACCCAAGTCACATTGCATGTTGCATCACCTATCTGGCCTCATATTCTGATCTCCTCATGACCATATGGGTCATAAGAACATATCATAATTAACCTTCAAACCTCTTTATCTCACCCATTATGGAATCCACTAAGGCCCTTTGACTCATATTGGTCTATACTCAATAGCATCATGCCATATCAAAAACCACAAAGTGTTCTATCGACCAGTAGGCTCAATCCAACCCTAACTTCAATAGGTCAGTATATTTCACATTTTATTCCCACATAACACCTCTATATTAGAAAAAACATTCCATAAAATTATATCTCACACTAAATACATCATTAACCTTATTTAATGTCAATAAATGATTCCCATGACAAAATCCTCATTCATATAAAATAATTTCCTTACAGATATCTCATGTTCATCATCTAGAGGAAACCATATATTCCACAATGCATTAATCATCAAGAGAATTATTCTAATCATGGAAAAATCATAGGCTCTAATCCACCCTTAACTGGGTTTTCATCATTATATCTGAGAAGTACGTCCATGTCACCCATCACCACTAGTCCCAAGCCACTCATTCCAACCAAAATAGAATTAAAAAGGTATTATAGATTATCAAAACCACATCTCAAGGCCATAAATCTACACTAGAACTCTCATAACCAAAACCAATACATTCATCCCCTAGATACATAGTCACCAGTATATAGACAAATACAGAATGTGAATTGGTGAAATTTATCCAATTATATGTGGATTAATTTTATCCTGTCATATTATCTATGTCTCTCTCAGTCCCAAATTATTTTAACCAATAACATGTATTAATTTGGGAATGCCTAATATTTTATTAATAGTAATATGGATTGTAATTATTGGGTTTACCTACCAAAAAATGTAGATACCCCATGTACAAGATTCGTGCATCCTCTTCTAGGCTTTTTCAAGCCGCATACAATATAACACTGATACCTAAGTTACAATCACAATCTATAACATTAAATTAATTAATAATATATATTTATAATAATTTATTCAATTTAATCATATTATTTATTAACACCAAAACCCCAATAAGTGAAATTAACCCACCTTAACCTTTAAAAAAATCGAGCCAACATCGTGTGGAATGATCTCGGTACTCCTATAAATAAGAGCATCATTACACGGATTCCTATATAACAACAATTACATGAAAAATCGTGAAAACCCTATAAAAACACATTGAGTGATTTATGTTACTCTAATAAAAGTGTTATAATTTGAGTTCTTAACTTTGTGACATCATCTATCCACATCAAACAAAATAATATCAACTCATCCCTATTTAACCATGCTATTGTGTAATTATAATTAAAAACCTAATCAAAGAGACAAAAATAAATGAAAAATTAAGGGAATGATAAATAGATGGAATATGAGGGAAATACATACCACAAACTATATCAAAAATACACTTTAATAATCCATCAAAAAATTAGTAAAATAGTGGAAGATGAGGGGTGAGATATGATCGAAATGTACCTAGGAGGATACCCCATTCATATAATTCATAAATGCGGTTGACACTCAAATGATAGGATTGCCCAAATTTTTAAAAATTGGAAAAAGTTCTCACTATAGTGTAATTCCCTCAGAAACACACCCTTTACAGAATTGACCCTTGTTTACAACATGAAAAATTATTATGGATTTATTAACTGAGGATTAATTAATTTTTAACTAATGATTAAAGATTTATTAACTAATGATTAACTAAATTTTAACTAAGGATTAACTAATTATTAACTAATGATTAATGAATGTATAACTAATGATTACATATTGATTATGTAATTATAAAAGAATAATATCAAAATATTAAATAATGACTGACTAAAAATTCAAGAGTGAATAATTGATGATTAAATAATTATTAACTAATGAATAAAGAATGATTTAGTAATGATTAACTATTCATTATGTAACGATTAATTAATGTACAACTAATGATTAGAGAATGATTAAATAATGATTCATGAATAATTAATATTGAATTATTTAATGAATATTGAATGATTGACTACAAATTAATTAATTATTAGTTATTGATTAACTAATGAATATCATAGAAATAAAATAGGGTGAAAGATAGATAGTTGTATGACAAAGAGGATTAACTACACACATGATTTGTTACTCCTACGATTTCTATGATTCACACATTATTTCATGTATGGATTATTACTCTCGATTGATATGTTTTAGATGAATTACGTTCTCTTTATAAACCACAGAACCTGTATTTAGGGAAATTAAAATTTTTACAATGAATAATTAGTGTCATATTTTTTGATATAAGAAGATGTTTTATGATTTTTGTATAATAAATATTATGGGGTTACATAAGAAATAAAATCCCAATCTGGATACTACAAGTGGATATGGCACTAGAATATATGTACATAGGGTTAAAATCCAAAAAAACACATTGATCTAGACTCGACCTGGAATTGGTTCAGAACAACGGGCCTTGTTTCACACCTAGTCTGAAACACCAAGGGAATAAGATTTAAATGAATCATTTTTCATTATAAACTACTTCAATAGAATTAGGAATACTAAAAATTATACTATGAAATATTAGTGTTATATTTTATGATATAAGAAGATGTTATAAAATAACAGTATCATCAATATTATATAGCCAATCATTATTGTCAATATTATCTATATTATCAGAATATTAATCAAAAAAACATTTTTGATGTTTAAATTCATGTTTTAATATGCCTACTACTATAGTGAGGTTATTTAAATCGAGAAATTATCATGTTATAGAACACAACCAAAAGCAATGGTTAATACATCAAATTGTGTAACCCTATGATAAATTCAATAAATAATTCATTGTTGTATAAATCTAGTATATGATCAAGATATCTGGTCAATTAGCTATAAACATTTGGAATTCATGACTACAATATGGAATATAACTTATCTAGTGGTTTCTGATGAGAAATGTGTCTATCAAATAAATTTATTTTCCCAACAGTAAGAAGGTTACATGATGGAGTTATGTGTAATGGTTACTACTTCACAACAAAAATGTACAATTTTATAAAGACATAGACATACAATAGTGGTTGAAGAAGTTCTATACCGAAATATTAATGTTATTCCTTATGATGTAGAAGAATATAACCTAGATGATATATTGGATATACATGTAAATATGACATCTGATGAGGAATTTTCTAATGTTGGAATAGATTGACAAAAAAATGCTGATGAGGAGGATGCTACTGAAGGTGGGGGTGAGTTTTTAGAAATTTAGTATGTGTAAAATAGCCTTGACTCAAAATGAATCATCCACGACTCTTCATATATTTTTTGGAAGCAATGGTACATTTTCCTGAATTCTACTTGAATGTTATCACACCTACAAATGAGTTTTATAGGATTGTTTTAGTGGGACAGACAAAAAAATTTATATTATATGGGATTATATATATATATATATAAATTGAAAAACATTATTAAAATATTTTATAGTGAGAGACACTACATATATTTAGTTTAGGAATAAATTCATAAAAATACATCATGTGATGTGATAAATATGGAGATGATTATAGATTCTACATGAGGGTGATTTCTGACATTTGATTTGGAGGTTGGATAATTTCAATGATTGTGGTAGCTCATAAATACGTTCATCCAATCCTAATACAATATCATACGTCATTTTATGGTGAATTGGTGTAATATATTATTAGTGAGGTGATTTTAACCTACCAAGATGTTCCTACAGTTATTTTTGAATAGAGGATACAACAAAATTTTGAATACAAGATTTACTATAATAAGGCATTGATTGAGAAACTGAAGGTAATTGTGAAGGACTATGGTGATTGGGAAGACTCATATCAGGTTTTTCCCTAATTTCTAGCCATACAAGGACACAATGACCATGTTGTCTTTAATATTTATATTAATGAACATGTTCCTCAAGATAACCTACTTGATTAATCTTGTTTTGAATTTCATTAGTTGTTCTGAGCATTCTTCCCATGTATTTTCGAATTTTTTTTCTAAAAATTGTTTATATTGATTAATGGAGCATTTGTATATTGAAAATACAAGGTCATATTGTAGATTTTGTAAACCCAAGATGGAAACTGTTCACCTCTTCCTCTATAATTTTTCATTGTGGAGAAAGAAAAAATATAAATCTTGGAGTTGGTTTGAGGAATTATTCTATAGCCATTTCACATGAATTCAGGTTGTCTGTTTGATATCTGATCATCATCAGATAATTAATGAGGAGATCAATGTGGATCATGATACATGGAGGCCCTCAAATTAAAATCATCAGTACATCATCTGAAACATTTATAGAATTTTTCAAAAAACATTGAAAAATTAAACTATGAAGAATAAAATCAAGAGTCTTGTTATGAAAGTTTTCCTTATTTTTCACAATATCAACGTACTAATAGAATTAATTTTTGTCAAATATGATCACTTCTGCGTAGCATGTGATCCATATCAATAAAGTTTTAAACAATTTTTCAATGTAATCCGTAAGAATAATCAATAAGTGTTTGATTATATGATGCATATTCCCATTGAAAAATGGGCATTAGTGTATGATGAGGGAATAGATAAAGATGCATAACCAACAACATTGTGGAGTTCATCAATGGTGTCTCCAAGGGGATTTTCATGTTACATATAACTATAATAATTCATGATATATTTTATCATCAAGTGATGTAATTGATTAAAAGGAAAAAAATCGTCAGAAATGATTCAGCAGGGGATATGGTACGGAAGACACATTCAATGTGAAATTAAAATGAACATTGATGAAGCTTCTTCTTATGGAGTGGATATTTTAATTCACGAAGACTCTCATTTTGATGATTAAGATTCTCTGGATCCCAATACAAATATCAGTGTTAAAAATGGTGGTATTACTGGAAGTAAGGAAATTTCAATGTGGAAACTTCTATGAATTACAGTTTCCATCAGTACATGTCATCTCAACATATTCCTTGATGAAAATATCATGGGAATCATATGTTAAAATAGTGTACCTGTTGAACATCATTGCTAACAGTTATGTTTCCACATGGATACTTATTGGGGAGTTTATATATTTCCCATTTCCTAAAGACCAGTTTATATTGATACCTAAAATCAAAAGGATATGTTAATGTGGGAGGGAGATGTCTACCAGGATGTGGAATGAGATTGATTAGCCTCATAAATAAGGGCATCATTTGAGATGTAAAATATGTTATCAAGAAGGTCGTAATAATAATGGATTCCCAATCATTGATTGATCGAGTTCACACTCTCAAACATAGTGATTTATTGGATCCAATGTTATCTTTTCATATTAATAATTAAATGGTGTTAATATGCATTACTTTATTTTGAAGAATTTTTTAAAATTTCCAAATGCATTTACTATAATTAACAACCATCCTTTTATATTCGAATACATTTAATATGATAAAAACATGGGGTGACCTGAAAGAATAATTAAATTATCCATCTATAAACCATAAATAAAGCATGTGAGAAAATAATCCTGAAACATACCATCATCTGAAAAAACATACATAAATTGTTCTGTGTTATAAGTAGAATTGTTTATATTCTTGTTTCTATATATAATACATCACACTAAAATTAGTGAATTCTAAAAGTGACATGCTATGGGAAATACACGGATAGACAAATAATATTGGGAATGATATGATTATAATAACAGGATTTAAATATGGGTGGAGAATAATTAGTGAATTAGATGTTTCACAAGTTTATTAGCATTACAAATGTTATGAATAAACATGGTGAAGTACTAGAAGTACTACAATATTGGTCTTTGAAGCCCCCTGACATGGGATACCACCTCTGGCAGTCTCTAAGCTTTTCCAAACAAAATGGGGCTTCTCCCATTCCCACCGCTGCCCCTCGCGGGCCCTCCTCCCTCGCCCTCGACCACGTCGTGTGCCCTCCCCCATCACCTCCCTCCCCCGCACACCCTCCCCTATCATCGTGCTCCCTCTCCGCCCTCCACCGCTCACCGCCCTCGCCGACCTCCACCCTACGCCCTCTGCCCACCCTCGGCCCTCTGGCTTCGCCCGCCCTCTGCCCTCCGGCCATCCTCTGCCCTGCCCTCCATCCACTCCAGCATCCCTCCACCATCTGGAATCTGCCCCATCCGGTCTTGAACCCCTCTTCCCTCCAGCCGCTTCCCTCCACCCTCTACCCCTTCGGCCCTCCCCCCCCCCCACCCCAGACTGCCCCCACCCCGGACACCCCCCCCCCCACTCTGGATATCCCCCCCACTCCATACATCCCCCTCGCACCGCGGACATCCCCCCCTCCCCTCCGCTGCTCGTCCCTCGTTCCCTCACCTCCCTCCCCTCCAGCTCCCAGTAAGCCCCTGTCCCCTCCCTCCCTACACAGTCACTACTCGTCCCCTCACCGCTGCCACCCGTCCACTCTGGCTACCCGATGTCCTTTGTCCCCTCCCTCATCATCCCACCCTCACTGCATCGTCACCACCTCACATCCTCCTCTCCTCCGGCTCCCCTCCACCGCTGATGCCCGTCCCCTCCCTCATCGCACAGCATCTGGCTCTATCTCCCCTTCACATCCTCTCCTCTCCCTCACAGCACCACCTTCAGCTCCCATCCCTTCTAGGTTTATAGTGCAATCAGGTATGACATGGGATTTCACTTTCATTAATATTTTATAAATTGTTCACAAACAATTTATTAGTATTTATTTTAAATATAGTTTATTTGAAAAATGTAAATGTAATAAGTATTGTGTAAATTATTGTTATTCAGATGTTATTATGGATAATAGTTGGATTAATCTTCCATATCGAACGTCTAGAGAATATTTCAATGGAATTATTTAGTTTATTGACTTCACCAGAGGATTTGAAAGTTACTATATTAGTTGTCCATGTAGAAAATGTGCTAACAGATATCAATTCCCATGAGATACTGTGATGGAGCACCTATTCTTTAATGGATTTTTGAAAAATTATAAGAGTTGGACTCTTCATGGATAATAATATGTTCGTTGTAAAAATATAGATACAGTTCAGATGGATGTTGATGCAAGGATGAATGATCCAATACATGAAATTCTTACTGAAATTGTACGTGGGTTGGATCCTGAAGGCATTGACATATAGAATCTTGAGACCGGTGAGATAAATTTTCTCTCTAGTGTAGATCATGATTCTTGGTGGTCTTATGAATCACTTGATGATTCGAAAACAAAATTATATCATAAATGTACTTCTTACAATAAACTGTCATTTATCGTGGAGTTGTTGCATTTGAAAACAATGAATCATTGGTTAAACACATCATTAGACATGATTTTGGTATTATTCAAAAAGGTTTTTCCTATTGATGTTAAGATTCCCGAGTCGTATTACCATTCTCGTATGTTGACAGGGAACTTAGGTTTAACATATGAGACCATAGATGCATGTGCAAAAAACTGAATGTTTTTGGGAAAGGAAACTTTCCATTTGTATAGTTGTACGGTTTTTGGTGCTTCCAGGTGGAAGGAGAACATGGGAAATCATACTCATCAAAGTCAGATTGCGATATAGGGGAAACTGATTATCGTAATGAAAATGTGTTACTTTCCACATAAACTGAGGTTGAAAATATTTTTTATTTCATCTAAAGATTCTAATTTAATGAGATGGAATGCAGAAAGATTTCAGGAATGTGATATGTTAACCCACCCGGAAGACTCTCATGCATGGATGGATTTTGATAACAAACATCCTGACATTGTTAATGATGTTCGTAATGTCTGATTGGGATTGGCAGCATATCGTTTCAATCCATTCAAGTCTATGGTTGGTGCAACTCATAGCACATGTCTCGTGGTATTGGTTCGGTATAATCTTCCTCCATGGCTTTGTATGAAGCAACACTTTAAATTACTATCCACTCTTATTGATGGACTTAAATGTCTAGGGGATAATATTGATGTTTACCTTTATCCATTTATTAATGAGTTGAATGAATTTTGGGGTGATGGATTGACGCCTTATGAATGTGAAACGAATGAAATGTTCAAACTATAGGCTGCTTGATTGTGGACAATCAATGACTTCCCAGCTTATGAAAATTTATTAGGGTGGAGTACAAAAGCGTAATTTGATTTCCCTTGTTGGAATAAAAGTAAAAAATATGTATAGCTTAAACATTCCAAAAAATGGTCATACAAGGGTCACCGATGTTTTCTCCCCCCTCGGCACAGGTAAAGAAATGACAGAGTGGAATTTGATGGTTCTAGAGAGTTCATCCCAGCACCAAAGATCATGACATGAGTCCAAATGTTATCGTATATTGAGGAATAAAACATCTGCATGGTATAAGAAATTCAGGATTTGGTGGCTCCTCCAGTACGTAATATTCGTGATGCGGGTAGGCATCACAGTCACAATTGGAAAAAGGAAAGTATTTTTTATAGTCTTCCGTATTGGAAAACTAACATGATGAGGCATAATTTGGATGTCATTCATGTTGAAAAAAATTTTTGTGATAACATATTGTGGACCATTTTAGGTGTCAGTTGAAAATCAAAGGACCATGTTAATGCACAACGTGTTTTGGAAGAAATTGGTTGAATGAAACAGTTGCATTTACATTTAGATGAGGGTAACTAGGCATATATTCCTGATGCACAATATACGATGACTACAAATGAGGAAGAGACATTTCATTCCATTTTTAAGATGCTTATGGTGCATGATGGTTACTATTCAAATATTTCAAAGTGTGTTAATCTGACGAGAAATACATTGCAAGGGTTGAAATGTCATGACAATCACATGCTACTTCAGCAGTTTCTACCAATCACAATTTGTGATTGTTTCTCTCCCAATGTTGTTTAGCTGTTTATTGAGATGAGTAATTTTTTAGACAGCTTTGTGTAAGAAATAAATGAATCAGTGATTTAAAAAGTTTACAGGACCAAATTGTACGTACGTTTTTTCACTTTGAGAAACTATTTCCCCCCTCATTTTTCGATGTTATGTTCCACTTGATAGTTCACCAAACTGGTGAATTAATGGCTGTTGGTCCAGTGTAATTCCGGTGGATGTATACTATTGAGTGGTATTTGAGTACATTGAAACGATTTGTACACAATAGAGCTCATCCAGAGGAATCAATAGCCAATGGTTATTTGATGGTTGAGTGTACTACTTTTTGTGAAGAATATCTTACGGATGTTCAAACAAAATTAGATAAGCCCTCTCTGATTCATGGTGGCCCAGTTGGAAAAGGAACCACATTTTATATGGAAAAAATCGAGTGGATACAAGCACATCGATATATCTTGTTCAATACTCTATCAGTTGCACCATTAATGCAGTAAGTATCTTATCACATTTACTGTTTAACTTCTTCATGTTTTGTTTTCATAAGTTGATCATTTAAACATAGCATTATCATTTTTAGTAAACAAATTAATGAGATAAAAGAAGATATGTATCGTCTGACTGATTTTCAAATTCAACAATCTCATTATGCATCATTTCATGATTGGTTCAAGGATTATGTACGTATAAATTGATTTTCATTATGAGTAATGTATTATACTAATTTGTTTCTGCATATATCATTATTGCATTTTATGAATTATGTAGGTTCATAAGAAGAGGGAGTTAGAGGACCCCATGCTAACTGAATAATTTATCCAACTAGCTGAGGGTCCATCTATAACGGCTCGTCGTTATAAAGCTATATATGCTAATGGTTTTCGATTTCACATTAAATATGTTGATGACAAATGAGCAACACAAAACAGTGACATCGGTTGTCCATTTTTCAATTCTGGTTATTAATATGGTTAATTGATGGACATCATTGCAATTGTATACACATATGGGTTGAAGTACAGATTGTTAAAGTGTAATTGGGTTCATTCAGTGCGTGGATGTAAAGTCGATCAATATCAGTTTTCATTGGTGAATTTTATCTATATGTTATACAGAAATGAACGAGTTGAGAATGAACCTTTCATTTTTACATCACAAGAGGAACATATATTCTTCATTAATTTTCCTTCAAATCCAAGTTAGAATTTTGATGTCAAAATGTCTCTGTGAGGAGTGTTTTTATTTGAAGAAGATGAACCCGAGACTTTTCAGTTTGATTCCCAAAAGCATGATCAACATACCGTAGTTCAACATGAAGATGATATTTATTTTTTCAGAGCTGTTGTTGAAGGGGAAACAGTCGATTTTCATGCTTAACGAATGGTATAATTGTTTTCCCGCTATTTAGTATTTAATGTCCTAGTATATAATAAATTATCTAACAATTTTATAAATCCTTGTACGTTTTAATCCTCACTTTTGGAATTTTATTTAGTTATAAATATTTATGGTGATTTAACTCTTGGTATATAGATGTTATTGTCAGTGTATCTTTCCATTGAGGTATTCTTCATATGGTTCATGTGCTGCTTGAATTTTTATTAATTCAATATGAAATTTGTCAATGAATTGATTGGTTTTTTACATAATTTGTATATCTTTTTTGTTAACTTTATGATTTTTTAAAATTCATTCACAACTAATTATTCAATCTCTTTTTGTTTCATTAATTACTGTACAAGTTTTTTTTAAGAACAATCCAATTTTTCTTTTGGATACTTTGGATAGTCCCCTTACTAATGTTTTCAATGACTGCAGGCATGTCTGGGGAAGAGGCAGCAGATCCACATCTTCCATCTGAGGCTACGTCTCAGGATCGACGTATGTTTGAATTTCATTGTCACTATTTTTTATGTAATTGAGAAACATATTTATTTATTTATTTATTTATTTATAACATCATTCAAATTATATATAAAATTGTTTTCAATAGGATCAGACTTGATTGCTTATTCCTCTCGCAAGAGAGGCCCTGGTCGTGGCATTTTATCATGGAATTCTGACACGACGTTTGATGTTCCCTTTGATTAGGTATTTCATCCTGTGGGATTGAATTTGTAACATCCCAGGTAAATAAATAATATTACTCTTTCATATTTATTAATATTTTTTAATAAAATATTAATATTACTTTAAAGGGAACGCTATGCTCGATGGCATACCCAATATGCAACAATGAGTTTCTTTGAAATCTTACGTTGCACTCTAATAATAAAATAATATTATTTTAAATTGTATTTAACGCCTAGTCGTTGTAATTGTGGGAATGAACAAAACTAACTTCAAAATGATTATATATGTTTGTCAAATATTTTTACTTTAATCCAATAAATTTTAGATGCTTAAAATGCGAATAAATCCAATTTTAAGCATAAATATTTGAATATTCTTTAAAAGGTCGATTAACAGCCTTTTGATGGAGAACCCATTTCAAATACACTTTTTGAAAATTTTATATATTATATTGGACCGAATAAAATCCTTCTTTATAATCTGGACATCAAAATTTACTTTGTGTAAATTTATGTTATTTTTCCGATAAAGATCATTTTTAGTGAAAATGTTGTATTTTAATTCAAAACCTCTTATTAATCTTATTTATTTATATGGATAGATTTTATTTTTAATTGATTTTAATGTTTAGTTATAATATTTTTTTACCATTTAATCTAATGGTGGTCATTGGAATAAATTTCACTTTGAAATTGGACTTAAACTAGTGTCAATCTTTTGATATATTTTGTTTCTTAAAAACACGCTATTTGTTTTGACAATGGGAAATTAATTATTAAATTGATTAATGAAAATTATATGTTTTGAATTTTTTAAAATATAAATCATTTTTGAATTCAGAATATCAAATATAGCTTAGGGGGAATTTTTGGTATTTTTCTGAAAAACATCAATATTTGATGAACAGTGAAACCACTAAGTGGTAGTTAAAAAAACTGATTTTTCGTTTAAATGAATTTTTACCACGTTTGTGATTTAAATTTCAAAAATCTGATATTCATGGTTGTAATTAGAATGTAAAATGTGGTTCAATGGTATGAAAATAATTTTCGGTGAATAGTAACGTTTATGTTTTATTAATCACGATTAAAGGTAATTAGTGTAATTTAAGGTAAAGATAATGTTATAATAATATGAAATAAATTTGAAACATGTACTAACCATATTGGATGATTCATGGCCGACCAAGACAATCCATGGGTCATCTTGGGGACCCCATGGAGCCACTTGGGTATGAAAATGACATCAATACCTTTTTAATTAAAGTTAAAATAAAAATGCCACAAACATGTATTATTTTACTAAAATAATTTTTGAATGGGGTTATACAAGTCATATTTTTTACTATAATTATTAATTGGAAAGAGAAAAAGACTTCCAACATCATATTATTTGTTTTATAATTTTTATACATTAAATAAATTTATTTATTTATGACACCATGATGATGCAGTGATTACCTCATTAATGAACGATTTAAAATAATGAAAAGATAATGTAGAATATAAAACATACACTTGTCAAAAACCTATGGGATGGGTGGATTTAGAACCCTTATCACCTTATCCTAGAAATATATAATTTTGGGACCTTTAATATCCGAAAATCATATTATAATAAAGTAACTGTTCAAGACATTCCAAGAGTGCCCCTCCTCCCTCTTATAAAAGGCCCCCACCTCTACCCCCTTACCCACACATCTCATGCCTTTGGCACGACCAAAATCTGCTCATTTTATCTCTAAACATCCCTCTATTCATCCTATAATGATTCCATTAGGAATAAAGCTCTTCAAGAAACCCTTTTGGTTCAAACCAAGGGGAGTTACCCGATTTAAAAGTAAAGTCTTCCATAATGTTCTTTTGTTTTAATTTTCTTATCCAACCCCCTAAACTTTTTTTATTCATTTATAGTGTAACAAAACTATTTTATTCAATATAATATTATGTTTTTAGGATAAGGATTTGAGATAAACTTACACACACCTCCGTCTAATTGTTAAAGAACATACTATTTCCGTGGATGGCGAATTACCGCATCACAAAACGATGATTGTTCTATCTTCTCCTACCACCTCTCATGGTGTCCATTATGATGTAACTATATTTATTTATGATATATATTATATTTATTTCCTATCTATGCTTCTGTATTTTATATTTAATACATACTTTTATGCTTTTCATGTTGTGCAAATGCGATAATTTCATTTGAGGAAGTGTGGACTACCGCCCCCTCAAGTGATGTGACTCATTCATGCAATACATGGAATGTATAAAGAATGAAATTGATGAACTTATGTGACCTATATAACATATATATTATAATGGTATTATAATATATATATATATCTCATATTTTTTTAATTCCATTAATGTTCCAAAGAAATGAATGTAGCGTTCATGCGTACGTACGGCCTACCGCCTCCATGAACGGTGCATTTCATTTCTTTTTATCCCCAAATGTCCTGGAATATTATAAAATGAATATATACTGGATATATATTATATTTAAATCATTAATACTTTCTGGAGATTATGTACCTATAACTACATGGAAATTTTTTTCCAACAAGTTCAATTTTGACTCATGTACCGAACATCGACAAAAACGTCTGATATGAACACATATTATTAACCAATTATTATAACGTTATAATATGTGATATGAACTGAATAATAATATTTAAAGGAGGTCCTTAATCAATTATAAATTGACCAAAGTTTATTATTCGGGAATAAAATGAAACGAACAAGACAAGTCGGACATGAGGTAAGGGATCATACCTCCCTCTTTCTTTTAAGTACTCTATTTTATGTCATTCCTTTTAAGCTCATATTTCTTATGTTAGGAGTTGATATTTTATATCAATTTTACTGTAGTTTTTATGTTAATATGATTATAGACCCTATTTTATCTCATCAAACCATTTTTGGATGTTTTAAGTGGCGACGTTAGGCTGCCGAATTTTCATAAGGGATTTCTTATCTCACATTTAATTCTATGAGATTTCCATTGTTCGCCACTTATTTATTGCATGCGATGTATTTTTTACTTCCTTTTCATATATATTATCATGATTCTATTTATATTCATGGTGTTATGTGATTCACTTGGGGTTTATTATATTTTGTTCATACGACTCGATAGATCACAATGAGGTAAGGGGTTTTTATCTCGCTTTTTGTTCCTGTGAGATTCATGCTACATTTTCCACTATTTATTTTTGTGTTGTGTATGTACTGCCCATGATTGTATTCTTTGTGTAATATAATTTAATTTATGGGTATTTACATCTTCATTGTATGACCCTTCTTTCATGGGGTGTACGTTTCGAAAGTTACCCAAATCGGTAATGGAACCTTTCACCATCCTCTTTTTAAAAGACTTCTTTTTGTTAGGTATTTCAATTTACATATTATGTTGGGATACATTCTAATTTATCCTTATTGTTGAAAATTATATGTACAATTGATGTGATACCCTTTTTATCTCTCATTGTCTCATTTTCTGAATTATAAAATGATGATGTTAGGCTGTCGAATTTCTGTAAGGGATCTTCTTAACCCAATTTCAATTCGTTGGGTTAAACCTCTACTTATTTATTATTTCATACTATGAATATTTTTGGATGACCTCTGATTGTTTTACACTTAATATCCTCTTATATTGGGTGTATTTATATTTTTCACACATAATTATGTAATTGATTTATCCTTAATCTAAGGATATCAGCTTTGTAAGGGACTTCGTCTCAATCTCCGTTCATTGAGGCATATTTTTTGTTCTAATACAAGACGTTATTTTATACTCTATATAAAAACCTTTTACTTTTCATTTCATTCAAAGGTAATATTTTTCTACGAATCATTTTACTGAATGACAAAAAGGAATGTTTCTTTTAATGTATGTTGTGAAAATGACCTTTTCTGTCACGGCAAGTACTATTTGACCTTTGGCTTCCTTAACAAGCCGTAATGTTTTTAAAAGAAATTAAATACCATATACTCTATTATGTATTTTGGTATTGAAAATGGTTTTGATAATGGATTTGTTATGTCAATATATTTGAGTGATATATTGTGCTTGAAACGTGGAAATGTTTTCTTTCCTTTATAATTTTTTTATGTATTATGATTTTATAATGGTACTTGGACATTTGACGGGTGGTTACGTGATAAACCATATGACGGGTGGTGCCGTGAATAGCAAGACGGGTGGTTATGTTATAACCTCCATTGCATTGGGTATGGAAGTCACCCATATGGCTATTCCATTTAGTGATATGTGTGGAAGTTGATCGTATGGTTATTCCATTTAAGTATGTTATTGTCCCAAGTTACCTTTATGTGTTAATTGTTCTTTATATGGTTTTTATGGTAATATTTTTATTACAAAAGGGTAAGTAATGATATTTTATTCTATGAATAGAATTTACTACTTCATAAAGTTGAAAAGTATTACTTTGATAAAGTATTCATGGTTTACTTGTTGTTCTAAAAAACTAATTGTTTTCCTTCTTTGTGTATAATTTACTGGGCTTTTTATGCTCATCCAAAGTTTTTGAAATGTTTTCCAAATGACGTAAAGATGAATAGGTTCAAGGATGGGATCAAGAAAAGACATGCTATTTAGAACATGGAACTAGACATGTTTCTTTTTAAGAGTTTTTATTTTATGGAAACATAGTAGAAGTGTCTACTTTGTAATCTTTTGAGATGTAATAGTTATGTCCTAATTCTCTAAAACTCTAATCCTAAAAAGAGCATCTATGAGAATTATTAATTTAATTGATGATTATGTAATGTTTTAAGGCCGAGTCCTTATAGTTGGTATAAGAGGTCGGTTTAGATATCTTTAGAGGTTAGGGTATTCTTTATGTATAAGTGACATTACCATAATGGCTAGGATTTCAGAAAGAGTCATAGTATTTAGATAAAGTGAATGAGTATGTATATCTTAGTGTTTATCTTCCTCATTAGAATATGGTGATTTTGTTGATATAATCACACTGGAATTTTTGGTTTTAGAAAATGGATGGATCTAGCAGGCACCAAAGTGACAATGGGTTTGATAGAAACTGTGGTGGTTCTCTGATTAAGAGACTAGATGAAATGGGGGAATCAATGGGAAATCTTGTGGTTATTCTAAACAAACTATCATGGAGTCAGGATTAACCACTTCAACCTTGGTTAGTTCTCTCATGCATTATGTAAGAGTGAAGCAACTCGATGTGGAAGTTTAGGTAATAATTATAATGGTAACCATTAGAGTTTATATGATCCTTACTTTTGAGGTAATTATGGGTTACTATACAATGGAAGATGAATGGAACGAGGTAAATTTGATGTTAAATTATGTTATGGTTATTTTTGATGATTTTATCTCTTTTTGGGGAATGTTTTAAGAATTATATAGTTTTGGAAAAAGGGCAACACACAGACTGTGTGACAACCCGTTGCATCGGAAAAAGCTGTGGGAATCGAACCCACAACCATAGTGCAACAGGCATTTATCGCCTACCACTGGACTACGTGAAGTCCCTGGTTAGTATGACTAATTATTTTTAGTTATATAATATCATGAATCAATAATAAGTATATTTTGGGTTATCTAGGAAACTATTGACCTATCATGGAGGATATATGATTAGGTTAATTACTTTTCAATATGAGAATTTAAGAGCAACAGATGTTATTTGGAAATAAATGTTAATTTTTTTACCTTGGAAGACTATGTGATTAAATCCATCAAATATTTGGGTTTCAATCTTATTTTGGATTACTTTGAAGAATTTTATGGACAAATTGTTTACTGAATAGTCTTCGTTGAACATTGGGTTTTGTTGGAAAAATTTTGGAGATTAAGAATAGATTTTCTTTTTATAAAGGATTATCCTTTATGGGTATTATCTGATCTCGTACTAACAATTTTTGGTTTTGGTTATAGTCTAAAGACATGGAAAATATATAGTTTTATTTTGTGGATTAGGATATTCTCTAGAAGTTGATTCTAGCTCTCTTAATGTGACCAAGTCATCCTAAATACTCATATTTTGTAGAAAATATGAGTTTGTGTAAGAAATATAGTAAGAGATGAGAGTCTACATGACATGTAAGTTTGTTTCCTTAAGATATAGTTAAGCTCATAAATAAATTTTTCATTGAAAAGTAACTTAAACCTAAAATGTTGTCTATTAACTTTTCTTATTGGGGAACCAAATACCGTTTAACCCATCACAAGTTTGTGATTTTATGGTGGTTAACTTTCTCCTAAACATGTTACTATCACTCTCCATCGGAACTTAACCCTTTTTTTTCTTCCATATCCATGTTTTCAGAGAATCCTAGTACCTGTTGTCTCAGGTGACCTTGGTACTTTTCTTTCTTTCTTTTAAAGTGATAGTTTAATTTACTCCTTTTCCGATGTGGTTCATTCAATGAAGTTTACAAGACCAATTTTAAAATAGCGAGGACGCAATTCCCAAAAGGGGGGAAGGACGTAACATCCCAGGTAAATAAATAATATTGCATTTTCATATTTATTAATATTTTTGAATAAAATATTAATATTACTTTAAAGGGAACGCTATGCTCGATGGCATACCCAATATGCAACAACGAGTTTCTTTAAAATCATACGTTGCACTCTAATAATAAAATAATATTATTTTAAATGGTAGTTAACGCCTAGCCGTTGTAATGGCGGGAATGAACAGAACTAGCTACAAAATGATTATATATGTTTGTCAAATATTTTTAATTTTATCCAATAAATTTTAGAGGTTTAAAATGCGAATGAATCGAACTTTAAGTGTAAATATTCGAATATTCTTTAAAAGGTCGATTAACTGCCTTTTGATGGAGAACACTTTTTAAATCCAATTTTTGACAATTTTGTATGTTATATTGGACCAAATAAAATCCATCTTTAGAATCTGGCCATCAATATTTACTTTTTTCAAATTTTTGTTATTTTTCCGATAAAGATCAATTTTAGTGTAAATGTTTTATTTTAATTCAAAATATCCTTTTAATCTGATTTATTTATATGGATATATTATCTTCTTAATTGGTTTTAAAGTTTAGTTAGAATATATTTTTACCATTTAATCCAATGGTGGTCGTTGGAATTAATTTCACTTTGAAATTGGACTTAAACTAGTGTCAATCTTTTGATATATTTTGTTTCTTAAAAACACGCTATTTGTTTTGACAACAAGAATTAATTATTAATTTGATTAATGCAACTTATATGTTTTGAATTTTGTAAAATAGACATCACATTTGAATTCGTAATATCAAATATATCTTAGGGGGGATTTTTTGTATTTTTCTGAAAAACTTCAATTTTTGATGAATAGTGAAACCACTACGTGGTGTTTAAAAAACTGATTTTTCGTTTAAATGAAATTTTACCACCTCTGTGATTTGAATTTCAAAAATCCAAAATACATGGTTGTAATTAGTATGTAAAATTTGGTTCAATGGGATGAAAATAATTTTTGGTGAACATTAACTTTTAAGTTTTATTAATCGCAATTAAAGGTAATTAGTTTATTTTAAGGTAAAAATAATGTTATAATAATATGAAATGACCTTGAAAATGTCCTAACCTTATTGTATGAGTCATGACCGACCAAGAAAATGCATGGGTCATCTTGGGGACCCCATGGTGCCACTTGGGTAAGAAAATGACGTTAATAACTTTTTATTTAATGTTAAAATAAAAATGTCACAAACATGTATTGTTTTACTAAAACAATTTTTACATGGGGTTATACAAGTCATATTTATTACTATAAATATTCATTCTAAATCTAAAAATATTTCCTACATCATAGTATTTGTTTTATAATTTTTAAACATTAAATAAATTAATTTATTTATGACACCATGATGATACAACGATTACCTCGTTAATTAACGATTAAAATAAAATGAAAAGATAATGTAAAATCTAAGATATACACATGTCAAAAACCTATTGAATGGATGGATTTTGACCCCTTATCACCTTATCCTAGAAATATATAATTTTTGGACCTTTGATATCTGACAGTCATTTTATAATAAAGTAACATTTCAAGACTTTCCAAGAGTACCCCTCCTCCCTCTCATAAAAGGCCCCCACCTATACCCCCTTACCCACACCTCTCAAGCCCTTGGATCGACTAAACACTGCTCATTGTATCTCTCCACATCCCTCTATTCATCCTATAAGCCTTCCCATAGGCATAAATCTCTTCATGAAACCCTTTTGGTTCAAACCAAGGGGAGTTACCCGATTTAATGGTAAAGTCTTCCCTAATGTTCTTTTGTTCTATTTTTCTTCTTCGACCCCCTATAATAGTTTTATTACTTTCTTTTGTAAAAACTCCAGTTTATTAGATATACTATGATTTTTTTATGAGAAGGATTCGAGCTACACTTACAAACACCTCCGTCTAATGGTTAAAGAACATATTGTTTCCGTAGATGGCGAATTACTGCCTCACGAAATGACGATTGTTCTATCTCCTCCTACCACATCTCGTGGTGTCCATTATGATGGAACTGTATTTATTTAGGATATATATTTTATTTACTTCCTCTATATGCTTCTGTATTTTATATTTAATATAGAACTTTATGCTTTGCATGTTGGGAAAATGCGAAAATTTCATTTGAGGAAGTTTGGACTACCGCCCCCTCAAGTGTTTTTACTCGTTAATGAAATACATGGAATCTATAAACAATGAAATTGATGAAATTATGTGACCTATATAACATATATATTATAATTGAATTATAATATATATATATATCTCATATAGTTTTAATTCCATTAATGTGCCAAAGAAATGAAAGTAGTGTTCATGCGTACGTACGACCTACCCTCTCCATGAATGGTGCATTTCATTTATTTTTATCTCCAAATGTTATGGAATAGTATAAAATGAATATATGCTGGATATATATGATATTTAAATCATTAATACTATTCTGGAGATGATGTACCTATAACTACAAGGAAAATTCTTTTCCAATAAGTTCAATTTTGACTCATGTACCGAACATCAACAAAAACATCTGATATGAACTCACATTATTAACAAATTATTATAACATTATAATATGTGATATGAACTGAATAATAATATTTAAAGGAGTTCCTTAAGCAATTATAAAATGACCAAAGTTTATTATTCAGGAATATAATGAAACGAACAAGACAAGTCAGACTTGAGGTAAGGGATCCTACATCTCTCTTTCTTTTAGGTACTCTCTTTTATGTCATTCCTTTTAAGCTCATCTTTATTATGTTAGGGGATGTTATTTTATATCCCTATTACTTTAATTTTTATTTTCCTATGATGATATACCCTATTTGATCTCATCAAACCATTTTTGGAAGTTAGGTGGCGCGGTTAGGCTTCCGAATTTTCATAAGGGATTTCTTATCTCACTTTTAATTCTGTGAGATTTCCATTGTTCGCCACTTATTTATTTCATTTCGTGTATTGTGTACTGAACTTTCATATATATTATCATTATTCTATTTATATTCATTGTATTATGTGATTCACTTGTTGTTTATTATCTTTTGGTCATACGACTCGATTGATCACAATGAGGTAAGGGGTTTTTATCTCAATTTTTGTTCCTGTGAGATTCATACTACATTTGCCACTATTTACTTTTTTGTGGTGTATGTACTGCCCATTATTGTATTATTTTTGTAATATACTTTAATTTATGGGTATTTACATCCCCATTGTATGGCCTTTCTTTCATGGGGTGTACGTTTCGAAAGTTACCCAAATCGGTAAGGGAACCTTTCACCCTCCTATTTGTGAAAGACTTCTTTTTGTTAGTTGTTTTAATTTAAATCTTCTTATGTTGGGACACGTTCATATATATACTTAATGTTGTAAATGACATGTCCAAGTGATGAGATACCCTTTTTATCTCTCATCGTCTCATTTTTGGAATTTTAAAATGATGCTGTTAGGCTGTCAAATTTCTGTAATTCTTAACCCAATTTCAATTATTTGGGTTAAACCTATACTTCTTGGTTATGTCATTCTATGAATATGTGTGGATTACCTCTAATTGTTTTACACTTAATATCCTCTTATATTTGGTGTATTTATATTTTTCACACATAATTATGTAATTGATTTATCCTTAATCTAAGGATACCGACTTTGTAATGGACTTCGTCTCAATCTCCTTTCATTGAGGAATATTTGTTGTTCTAAAACAAAAAATTATTTTATACTCTATATAAACACTTTTGACTTTTTATTTCATTCAATGAGAATATTTTTATACTAATTGTTTTACCGAACAACAAAAAGGAATGTTTCTTTTAACGTACGCGGTGACAACGACCTTTTCCGCCACCGCGAGTACTATTTGACCTTTGGCTTCCTTAACAAGCCGTAATGTTTTTAAAAGAAATTAAATACCATATACTATTTTATTTATTGTGGTATTGAAAATGTTTTTGATAATGGGTTTTTTATGTCAATATATTTGAGTGATATATTGTGCTTGAAATGTGGAAATGTTTTCTTTCCATTATAATTGTTTTATGTGTTATGATTTTATAATGGTACTTGTACATTTGATGGGTGGTTATTTGATAAAGCATATGACGGGTGGTGTCATGAATACCAGGACGGGTGGTTACGTTATAAACTCCAATGCATTGGGTATGGAAGTCGGCCATATGGCTATTCCATTTAGTGATTTGTGTGGAAGTTGATCGTATGGTTATTAAATTTAATTATGTTAATGTCTCAAGTTACCTTTATATGTTTTCTGTTCTTTATATCGTTTTTATGGTAATATTTTGATTACAAAAGGTTAAGTAATGATCTTTTAACTAGTGAATAGTATTTACTACTTCATAATGGTGAAAAGTATTACTTTGATAAAGTATTCATGGTTTACATGTTTTTTTTAAAAACTATTAGTTGTCCTTCTTTGTGTATCCTTTACTGGGATTTTTATGCTCATCCCAAGTTTTTGAAATGTTTTCCACCGGACGTAAAGAGGAATAGGGTCAAGGATGGGATAAAGGAAAGATATGCTATCTAAAACATGGAAGTAGACATGTTTCTTTTTAAGAGTTTTTATTTTATGGAAACTTAATAGAAGTGTCCACTTTGTAATATTTTGAGATTTAATAGTTATGTCCAAATTCTCTAAAACTCTATACCTAAAATTATCCTTTATGTGAATTATTCATTTAATTCATGATTATGTAATGTTTTAAGGCCGGGTCCTTATAGAATTCCTCGACATTTATTCGTCAGCTGGGTCATATCACAGGTGACCCACATCGATTTCCATTGACCACGTGTGACTGGGATTCTATCCCTAAGGACACATTAGATCATCTTTAGAGGGAGGTTAATGTAAGAATATGATTTTACATTATTCCCTATGTATAAAAAATACTAATATGTGTGATTTTTTCCTTAATTGAAAAATTTGAAAGCATTCCGTGATGAGTTTTGGCCCGTGTGTATGAGAAAATGTTTTAAGATGTGGAAAGACAATAAAGGTAAATTGAAGAGGGGCCACTTGGTACCAAATGTGGGTGCCCCAGACATTCTGGAAAATGTCCCGAGAGGTGTCCTCCCAACTCAGTGGTGTGACTTATTTTCATATTGGGATACTGAGGGTGTTGCAGTTTGTATATTTATTTTGGTATATATATTTTCAAGAATTTGTGATTTGTTTGAAATTTGAATGAATTGAATATAGGAGGTTTCAACACGCCATTCTGAGCATCGAGAGTTATAGGGACCACCTCACAGGCTCGGGACTCGTCAAGTGTCTCAGATCCGATATGAGGTATTTATTATTCATTTTTTAATTTATTAATTAATATGGTTTTGTGATTAAATTCTATTCATATACAGTTGCGGGAGCAAGGTGCACCGACTGATAAAATGTCGGTGTGGTTGAGGACTCTTGGTCGCAATAATCTAGAGGTTGCAGCATTGATAGTAAGTGATTTTACTTACCAATACATACATAAATATATATATTAACATATATATGTATATATATTTAAATATTTCATAGGAATAATTTGAAGCTGAGTTAGAACATCTGCCAGAGGACCAGCGACAACATCCCATGCGAAGGGATTAGATCATTCATCGCATTATTTTTAGGGACGGTCATGGATATAGTTTGACCAATGGAATAGGGATTACTCATTTTGTAGTGTCATGCACTGCAGTTGTCGGTCCTGTTGTTTCTCAGATGACATAACAGTTGTCAGATATCGAGGCACGGTTGCATGCTTCCATGGAGGTAAATGCGCAATTGATTGCTGGGGTTAGAGAACTATGGGAATATGTGCATCCAGGTGATGGTGCAGGGGATCATACGATGAAGGTTTATACTATATTTATTTTATATTATTTTTTTTATGAAAATATTCACAATTTCTATTTTTTGTAGTCCCTTGGCCCACCAGATGGAGGTAGCAGTCATGACCGTGCATAATGCATCATATTCAGAAGGTGTGTTTATATTTTTACTGGTGGGATTGTTATTGATGTTTAGGTTGGTTTTTCTAGTGAAATTTTTTTCTGATTAGTGGGTATTATGTGTGTTTTGGCCTGATGCAATGTTTTTTTTGCACGAATTGAGAAGTAACCATGAAACTGATTAATGATTTGGATATTTTTTGTACATTTAATTCATTAATGTTTTAAATTGCATGTTCTGTAATAGTTTTGAAAAAACCATGTGATTCCTAATATAAAGCATGAAATCTGTTTTTGATGACTGAGCTAAAGTTCACTATTTGTAATCCTCGGAACCCCCCCACACCCAAGATATCCCCCCTCCAACACCCCCCCTCAGACAGCACCCCCCCAGACAGCACCCCCCACCGCGGACAGCCCCCCCCCCCCCCCCCCGCACCCCGGGACAGCCCCACCGCCCCAATTGTGGAACTATACAATAGACCAATTGGCCTTCAGTCTGTTAGAATATAAGGGAAATTGGCAAGTAGGCCAATTGTTCAATTGAATGTTAGACCAAATGGTCATTAGTCCATTATGCCATCATACCAATTGTAAAACCATACAATAGGCCAATTGGATGTTAGGCCAATTCATCATTATTCCATTAGCCCCTTCAGATAAAACGTTCTTCGAATGACCTGAAACCATAGGGAAACAATTGAAATATTATTAATGACATGTAGGAGGAGATGAAATTTCCTTCTGACATGCGTTGTGCGCGGTACAACCGAATGCGTCCTTTTCACCAGTTCGGTGCGCTCTAAAAGGGCGCATTAGGTAGTCAAAACCACCCGAATGACCTCATACATCCGTGAAATCATACTAAAACAACCGTGGTGTGAATTGTGAAATGTTCCGGTAGACGTAACGTCAATCATAGGTGTCGTTTGACCGTGGTGACCGAAAATTCGTTTCCAGAGTCATAAAAGACCAAAATGTCATGTAGCGGTCGAATTCAGAGCGAACATGCTCCAAAATACCTGAAACCACATAAAAACAATAGGAATATTATTCGTTACATGTAGGAGGAGACGAAACATTCATCGGACGTGCGGTGTGCGCCGTACGACCGAATGTGTCGTTTTCATAAGTTCAGCGTGCTCTAAAAGGGCGCGTTGGGAGCTCAAAACCACTAGAACGACCTCAGAATTCCATAAATTCATATGACAACAACCATGGTGCGAGTTTTAAAATGTTCGGGAAGATGGACCATCAATTGGAGGTGTCGTTTGACCGCAGTGACTGAAAATACGTTTCCGGAGTCATAAAAGTCCAAAATGGCATGTGACGGTCGATTTCAGAGAAAACTTCCTCTGAATGACCTGAATTCTCATTAAAAAATAGGAATATCATTCGTGAAATGTAGGAGGAGAGGGAACGTCTATAGGATATGCGCTGCGCACGGTACGACCGAATGTGTCGTTTTCAGCAGTTCGGCACGCTCTAAAAGGGAGCGTTGGGTGGTCAAAAGCACCCGAACGACCTTAGAATTCCATGAAATCATACGACAACCACCTTGGTGTGAATTGTGAAATGATCGGGTAGACTGCATGTCAATCAGAGGTGTCGTTTGGCTACAGTGACTAGAAACGTGTTTCTAGAGTTGTAAAAGACCAAAACGGCGTGTCACGGTCGAGTTCAGAGCAAATGTTTTCTGAATGACCTGAAACCACACAAATAATATGAATATTATTCGTGACATGTAGGAGGAGGTAGAACGTCCATCGGACAAGTGGTGTGTGTGGTACAACTGAATGTGTCGTTTTTAGCAGTTCGACACGCTCTAAAAGGGCACGTTGGGTTGTCAAAACCACGCGAACGACCTCAGAATTCCATTAAATCATAAGACGACAACCGTGGTGTAAATTTTGAAATGGTTGGGTAGACGGCATGTCAATCGGAGGTGTTTTTTGACCGCGGTGACCGGAAATGTGTTTCTCGAGTCAAAAAAGACCAAAACGGCATGTGACGGTCGAATTCAGTGAAAATGTGCTCCGAATGACCTGAAACAACACAAAAACAATAGTAATATTATTTTTGACATGTAAGAGGATACGGTACATCCATCGGACTTGCAGTGCACGCAGTACGACCTAATGTGTCATTTTCACCAGTTCGACGCGCTCTAAGAGGGTGCGTTGGGCAGTCAAAACCACCCAAATGACCTTAGAATGCCATGAAATCATACGCCCACAACCTTGGTATGAATTGTAAAATGATCGGGCAGACGGCACGTCAATCGGAGGTGTTTTTTTTCCACGGTGACCGGAAATGCACTTACGGAGTCATAAAAGACCAAAACGGTGTGTCACGGTCGAATTCAGATCAAACGTGCTCCGAATGAACTGAAACCAAAAAAAACAATTGAAATATTATTCGTGACGTGTAGGAGGAGACGACACATCCATCGGACGTGCGGTTCACGTGGTACGACCGAATGTGACATTTTCAGCAGTTGGGCGCGCAATAAAAGGGCATGTTGGGTTGTCAAAGCCACCCAAATGAACTCATAATTCCATGAAATCAAATGAAAAAACCCGTGGTATGGATTTTTAAATGGTAAGGTATAAGACACATCAATCGGAAGGGTCATTTGACCACGGTGACCGAAAACGCGTTTCCGGAGTCATAAAAGACTAAAATGGCATGTCATTGTCGAATTCAGAGCAAAGATGCTCCGAATGGCCTGAAACCACACAAAAAAAATTGAATATAATTCGTGACATGTAGGAGGAGATGACACGTCCATCAGACATGCGGTGCGCGTGGTATGTCCGAATGTGTCATTTTAAGTAGTTCGGCGCACTCTAAAAGGGCGTGTTGGGTGGTCAAAACCACCCCGAACGGCCTTGAAATTACATGAAATCATACAAAAAAACCATGGTGTGAATTTTGCAATGGTCAGGTAGAAGGAACATCAATCAGAGGTGTCGTTTGACCGCGGTGACCAAAAACGTGGTTTTAGAGTCAGAAAAGACCAAAAAGGCATGTGACGGCAGAATTTAGAGAAAACATGCTTTGAATGACCTGAAACCACCCAAAAACAATTGGAATATTATTCGTGACATTTTGGAGGAGATGGAATGTCCATCGGACATGTGGTGCACGCGGTACGACCGAATGTGTCATTTTCAGCTGTTTGTCACGCTCTAAAAGGGTGTGTTGGGTGGTCAAAACCACCCGAATGACCTCAGAATGACATAAAATCATAAGAAAACAACAGTGGTCTGAATTTTAAAATGGTCAGGCATATTTCATGTCAATCGAAGGTTTCGTTTGACCGCGGTGATCGAAAACGCATTTATAGAGTCATAAAAGACCAAAACGGCGTGTGACGGTCGAATTCAGATCAAACGTTCTCTAAATGACCTAAAACAACACAAAAACAATATGAATATTATTCGTGACATTTAGAAGGAGACGAAACGTCCATAGGTCGTGCGGTGTGCGTCGTACGACCGAATGTGTCGTTTTCAGCAGTTCGGTGTGCTCTAAAAGGGCGCATTGGGTGGTCAAAACCACCCGAATGACCTCGGAATGCAATGAAATCAGAAAAAAAACAACCGTGGTGTGAATTGTGAAATGTAAGGGATGATAACATGTCAATCAGAGGTTTCGTTTGACCGAGGTGACTGGAAACACGTTTTCGGAGTCATAAAAGACCAAAACGGCGTGTCACTGTCAAATTCGGATAAAACGTTCTCCGAATGACTTGAAACCACACTAAAACAATGGAAATAATATTATTGACATTTAAAGGGAGACGACACGTCCATCGGACGTGTGCTGTATGTGGTACGACTGAATGTGTCGTTTTCAGTAGTTCGACGCGCACTAAAAGGGCACATTGGGTGGTCAAAACCACCCGAACGACCTCAGAATGCCATGAAGTCATACGACAACAATAGTGGTATGAATTTTGAAATTTTCGAGCAGATATCACATTAATCAGAGGTGTTGTATGACCTTGGGGACTGGAAACGCATTTCCGGAGTCATAAAAAATCAAAATGGTGTGCCACAGTCAATTTCAGAGCAAACGTTCTCTAAATGACTTGAAATCACACGAAAACAATAGGAATGTTATTCGGGAAATGTAGGAGGTGACGAAATTCCCATCGGAAGTGCATTGCATGCGGTACGACCGAATGTGTCATTTTTAGTAGTTCGGCATGCTTTAAACGAAACGTTGGGTGGTCAAAACCACCCGAATGACCTCAGGATGCAATAAAATCATACAACAACAACTGTGGTGTGAATTGTAAAATGGTAGTGTATATGGCATTTCAATCGGAGGTTTCGTTTGACCGTGGTGACAGAAAATGCGTTTCTGGAGTCACAAAAGACCAAAACGGCGTGTGACGGTCGAATTCAAGTAAAGTTTTCTACGAATGAACTGAAACCACAAGAATAAAATTGTAATATTATTCACGACTTGTAGGAGTAGCTGAAACATCTATCGGACACGCGGTGCTCACGGTATGACTGAATGTGTCACTTTTAACAGTTCGGCGCACTCTAAAAGGGTGCATTGGGTTGTCAAAACCACCAGAATGACCTCAGAATTCCATTAAATTAAAATACAACAACCGTGGTGGGAATTTTGAAATGGTCGCGAGGATGGTACGTCAATTGGAGGTGTCGTTTGACCGCGGTGACCGGAAATGTGTTTTCGGAGCCATAAAACACCAAAACGGTGTGTCACGGTCAAATTTAGAGAAAACGTTCTCTGAATGACCTGAAACCACATGAAAACAATAGTAATATTATTTTTGACATGTAGGAGGAGACGGAACATCCATCGGACATGCGGTGCACGCAGTACGACCTAGTGCGTCGTTTTCAGCAGTTCGACGCGCTCTAAAAGGGGGCGTTGGGTGGTCAAAACCACACGAACGACCTCGGAAAGCAATGAATTCATACGAACACTACCATGGTGTGAATTTTGAAATGTTCAGGTAGACAAAACTTCAATCAGAGGTGTTTTTTGACCACGGTTTCTAGAAAATCATTTCCGGAGTCATAAAAGACCAAAACGGTGTGTCACGGTCGAGGTAGAGAAAATGTGCTCTGAATGACCTGAAACCACGCAAAAACAATAGGAATATTATTCGTGACATGTAGAAGGATACATAACGTCCATCGGACGTGCGGATCGCACGGTACAACGGAATGTTTCATTTTCAGTAGTTTGACGCGCTCTAAAAGGTCGCGTTGGGTGGTCAAAACCACCCGAATGGCCTCAAAATGCAATGAAATCATACGAAAACAACCGTGGTGTGAATTGTGAAATGTTCAGGTCAACAGCACATCAGTTGGAGGTGTCGTTTGACCGTGGTGACCAGAAATTCATTTTTGGAATAATAAACGACCAAAACGGTGTGTAACGGTCGAATTCAGATCAAACGTGCTCCAAAGAACCTCAAACCACACGAAAACAATAGGATTATTATTTATGACATGTAAGAGGAGAAGAAACGTCCATTGACCATGTGGTGCACGTGGTATGAACAAATGCATCATTTTCAGTAGTTCGGAGAGCTCTAAAAGGGCACGTTAGGTGGTCAAAACCACCCAAACGACCTCGGAATGCCATGAAATCATATGACAACAACTGCGGTGTGAATTGAAAAATGGTCAGGTATATGGAACATCAACCGGAGGTGTAGTTTGACCATGGTGACCAGAATCACATATCAGAAGTCATAAAAGACCAAAACGGCAGGTGACGGTCGAATTCAGAGCAAACGTGCTCCGAATGATGTGAAACCACACGAAAAAAATATGAATATTTTTCGTGACATGTAGGAAAAGACGACACATCCATCAGACATGCGGTGCGCGTGATACGACCGAAGGTTTCATTTTCAACAGTTCGGTGCCCTCTAAAAGGGCTTGTTGGGTTGTCAAAACCACACGAACGACCTTGGAATTCCATGAAATAACATGAAAACAACTGTGGTGTGAATTGTGAAATGTTCATTCAGACATCAAATCAATCGAAAGGGTTGTTTGACCGCGGTGACCGTAAATGCGTTTCCGGAGTCATAAAAGACCAAATCGGCATGTCACAGTCAAATTGGGAGGAAACGTGCTCCGAATGACCTTAAAAAACACAAAAACAATATAAATATTATTTGTGACATGTAGGAGGAGACAGAACGTCCATCAGACATGTGGTGCGCGCGGTACGACCGAATACGTCGTTTTCAGAAGTTCGACGCACTCTAAAAGTGCGCGTTGTGTGGTCATAATCACCCGAACGACCTCATAATTCCATCAAATTATATGAAAACAACCGTGGTGTGAATAGTGAAATGGTCGGGTAGATGACACATCAATCAGAGTTGTCATTGGACCACGGTGACCGGAAATATGTTTCCGGAGTCATAAAAGACGAAAACGACGTGTGACCATCGAATTTAGAGAAAACGTGCTCTAAATGATCTGAAACCACATGAAAGAAATATGAATATTATTATTGACATGTAGGAGGAGACGGAATGTCCATCGGATGTGTGGTGCGTGCGGTACGATAGAATGTGTCATTTTTAGCAGTTCGACGCGCTCTAAAAGGGTGCGTTGGGTGGTCAAAACAACCCGAATGACCTCAGAATGCCATGAAATCATACAAAAACAACCGTTATGTGAATTTTGAAATTTTCGGGCAGACAGAATGTTAATCGGAGGTGTCATTTGACCGAGGTGACTGGAAACGCTTTTTCGATGTCATAAAAGACCAAAATGGCATGTCACAGTCGAATTCAAAGAAAATTTGCTCCGAATGAACTGAAACCACACAAACACATTTGGAATATTATTTGTGACATGTACTAGGAGAAGTAACATCCATCTTACAAGCAGTGCCCGTGGAAAAATTTCCTTTTTTGACAACAAAATAATTTCTGAAACTGAATCAAAGACTCCAAAACAAGAAAAAAAATACTAAAATGTTAACTTTTCTTAAATTGGGGGTTTTAAATTATTATAGCACCCATGATATGTCATATTTCATTTTACTATATGTATATAATAAATTAATAAATATTTCAAATTTAAGTTGGTTTTGTTTAGTTGTTTTCTTTGTATCTTATTGTAGGTTTGTAATGGGATGGTTGTGGATCATTGAATCATGTCTAACATTTATTGTTTTTAATGATCTTGATGTTTATAGTGATTGTATTTTTTCCATTTTTTTTGATTTATATGCCATTTTTTTATTCTATACCATAATTTTTTTTACATAAAAAATCCAATATAGCGACCCCCGTAGTAGGTCGCTTTAGGATTCTTGATAACCTGAACAGCGACCGCCAGTAGAGGTCGTTGTAGTCCGGCATTTCGACCAGAATCAGAGACTTCCAATGGTGGTCATTGTAGGATGGAATTTCAGCCAACTTCAAGGACCATCAATGGAAGTCGTTGTAGGCCTACAGCGTTCAGCCTAAAGCGATAGCCATTGGTGGGCGCTATAGGCTGAATTTTTAGTATTGTAGACAACATAGAGCTAGTTGAAAATAGTGATGAGATAATTACAAAAATAATAGAATAAAAATAAAGTTGTGATAAAATAAAGTAATAATTTTAAATAATATACATTAGATGAACTAATAGGTTCTTTGTGGTAGTGTGAACTTAAATTGAAAATAATTCCTAATGATGAGTCTACAACGAAGAAATGTAATACATTAAAAACTAATGTAAAATTATTAACAGACTCGTACAATTCTGATTCCCAAAAAAAAAATTTGATGTGTCTCAAATAAGAAAAATTGATGTCAGATATATAAAAAACAAAGCCTTCATAAAGCATTTTAGAAGGAAGAGTAAAAAATAATACAAGAAAGATAACCATAACATGGATAATTATGTTTCATATCTAATGTGTTATGAGTGAAAAAATATAGATAACATAAGTCATAATTTTCCCAAATTCATAAATTCAAATAATTACTAAGTTAAAAGAAGAAAAGATTAAAAAAATGAAATCGTTATTTGTAGTATGAGATTGTTTTGATAGCCCTGATTCAAGAAGTGACTCAAGATCAAAAAAGAAACAAGGCACCTTGGTCTGACTGCTATACAATGAGAGGTACTTGATTCTTTATTTAATCGATTAATAACTCTTTATAATTCTGATCATAATGCTATTTGTGAATATTATTATGATATAGATTCTGATTCATGTTATGATTGTGATTCTTCTAGTTCTAATGTTAAATGGTTTCTTAAAGAATATGAGGTATTAGTACATGTGAGTATCAAAATGATTGAAAAATATAGATATATAAAATGAAAACATAAAAAATTATTTATGGAAAATGAGAAACTGTAAAGGGAATGTGAAAATGTGAATATCATTATTTCCTAAAATAAAGAATAAATAGTGAACTATGATTTTATGATTTTGAAATTGAAAGAAGAGAATGATTGAATTAAATATTTTATATAAGTGAATAATAAGGATCTGGAAAGATGATTTAATTTTGACATGTATGAATTGATCAATATTGAGAATGAATTTAAAATGATCATGAAAATAAGAAATTGAAAAATATTTTTTCTGGTTCTAATGAAAAAATTTATGTTCATTTAGAATCCATTCATACGGAGAATATGGATTTGAAAAATAAATTTTATAATATTATAAAAACCATATCCACATTTGTTCAAGGAGAAAAAAAATTTGATAAAATAATGTCTTTGATGAAAATAGACTGTAACAAGATTTTTTTTCATAATATTTTTTTTACAGAAAATCAAAATTACTATTCTTAAAATTTCAAAAGGTGGTATTTTTTTGTGTGATATGATTTATGTGTAGAATGAAAGGAAATTACTCCAATTAATACTCTTTAATAATTACTCAATCATGTGATGTAACTAAAAATATTTTATCTATGAATTTATTTTAAAAAAAACAAAAAAAATGAATTTTTGAAATATGTTTTGGAGGCCAAAAGTTCTTCATTCAATTTGGATGAATCCAAGAGATCATTTGTACCAAAATGAGGTTACATAAATTTTATTAGACCTAAGCTAGGAACCACACCTAGGTAAGTATTTTATATTATTTGACATGTATACTATGTATTTTTTCATAAATTGGAATGCTAGAATGTATGATATGTAATATCTTATATGATGATTATTTTAATTTCCAGATTTTAATCATGTACCATAACATTTCTTGTTTTATTTTTTTGGAAATAAATCTTCTAATAATTTTTTTTCGTTATAATTTTTAGTTATTCTTATTTTGTGTTTATATTTTATATAATAAAGTGTAATATATATATATATATATCTGTAGAGTTTTATAAATTTAGTGGGTGTTTCTGTTTTTTCAAATCAATTATTAAAATGATATTTATATTTAAAAAATATTTCAATAAGTATATAAAAAATAAATATTTGAATAATATTTTTAAAATATTTTCACTAATTGATTAATATTTCGGAAAAAAATCATGTTTTTTATTATGTTTTAATAACATGATTTTATACATTTTTGTTAGAGTGATTTAATTGTTAAACAAGTTAACCACGTAATATTTTAACATTTTGTTTCTTATAGTGTATGAAATACAATTTTCAACAAATTTTATTTTGGGAAGTCTTCAATAAAGTTCTAAACATTATTTAGTCATTAAAATTTTGTTTATGTCAGTATTAATTTTAAATATGGTTGATATGCTATAAATATTACATATTGTTGATTTATTTTAAGACTAGTTTGTTTCAGTAAAAAGAGAATTTGTTTTGTCCTTGAACTTATAACTTTTTTTGGATTTTATCACTTATTTAAACCCCCTAAAAATTATTTAATTTTTTATTCTATAAAATATATCAAATTCTATTTGATATTTTGGAATTATTTTAATTAGATATATTAGATTATTAACTCATGGGGAGGTTGTTTTCCAACACATAAAAGAATCATGATTTTTCTTTTTTTAATGGATAGTGTTTTTATTTATTCTATCATTTTATAAATATTACTGAATGGCCATTATGATTTCTGTTAATGATTTTCAATTTTTTTGGATTATTTATAAAAATAAATGTACATTTTTAAGACATCATTTTCTTTCTTGTTGATTAATTTCAAAAGGGGGATAAGGTTTGCTAATTTTAACTGAAACTTTTAGTTTTACAATTTACAAAAGGGAGGATATTATTTTTTGTGTGAGTTTTTATTTTTATTTGTTTTATTATTTTGTTAAATTACAATCCCTTTATTTAAAATCCTTTATTTCTTTATAGAAACGTTTCTTGTTAATTTATAATTGATAATTGTTTAAAATTATTCAATGGAGATCATATTTTTTGTGTGTTATTTTTTAACATGTTTTACCTCACACAATTTGTGTTTTATGAACTAATGGTTAAGGATATTATTTTTCTTATACTGTAAAATCTATATCACATATAAAATATTTTTATTTTTTATATATAATAAATATAAATATATATTGTAAACTGTTCATCATAGTCTTAATTAGCCTATGTACGCAACAAGAACACAAGACAATTCCTTTTAAATTTTTTTCATCCTGAGCAATCTCATCACGAGTTGTGGCCTTCAAGCATTAATCCTCATCAAAATTTGTAGCTCAAATTAAATAGTACCATGGAGATATCCTTCATTCAGGGAAGAAGCTACACTGAACTACCACTGATGCCCTCATACATGCATCACCACCTACTCTGTCTCCCTCCTTGTTCGCTTCACTCCAACAAGACACTTGTTATTATCACCTTACAAGGATGCGTCATGTATTCTACTGAAAAAATGCATCATAAAAATATTACCATCCATAATGGATTTACCTTCATCATCCATGTTTTCTCTCTATTATGTGTCACCTAGTTTTAGCATCTCCACAGCTCGACTTCACTTTTTACTTTACAAAACAACACCCAACATGGTGCTCCCATTCCGAGCAACATATCAGCGAAAATCAACCTCTTTTCTATCATTTTATAAGCTTACTCTATCCATATAGCACATAAACAATATCTCACAACACCAATATCATACCAGAGCCTTGAAAATTCACCCAGTAGAGCTCCTTTGTCTATATAAAATTGACAATGTGCCACCATGTGATGTGACATCAACATCAACATTCAATGATGTCAATAGAAGATACTTCTAACTTCTAGTTACTGTGAGGTTCCACATTGAACATACTATGTATTACGATTCTAAACATAACGTGAAGTGGAATTACAAGCAACCATGAAGTGGTACTATACACTACCACAGAAATAGCTTTACGCATCTCCATCCATTAACTACGCAAAAAAATCACTGATAATGGGGTATCATTATTAGTGCTAAGAAAAATCACTCATAAAAGGAGATTTTAAAATAAATTACCCATTTATCGGTGATTTTCTTAATGTTTTTAAATAGACCCCCTTTATCATCATTTTTTAGAAGCACTGATAAAGGGGGTCTTTTTCAACACTTTTTTACTAGCGTTGCTAAAGGGTATATCTCAAAAAATAATTACAATAATTTATTAATATATAAATAAACAAATATATTTATTTTGATTGAAATATAATAAATATATTTTAAATATGTTTTAGAAATGTATAAAAAGAAATTTACATAAAAAATATAAGATATTTAGTGAATATGAAATATATGATATTTAAAAAATATTATTAATTAATAATTTGGTAATTATTTTCAAGTAAAAAACATTTAACAAACATTTTTAAGAATGTAAAAGAAAAAAATTAATAAAATATATAAAATAAATTGAAAACATAGCTCAAACTTCAAACAAATATATCTTTTGATCCGACTATCCATTTGAGCTATACCTCATAAAAAATTAAATCATGTGATGATCTATTCACATTGGTTATATAGGAGAAGCCTCTGTTTCATTTTTTGAGTTCAAAAAAGGCCCAAAAGGCATCTAAAACTGAGTTTTTGGTTGGGATACCCAAATTTTTTAACATTTGATGAAATTTCAGCCTCGTTTAAGGGGGTATATTTTCCTTTTTTAGTGAGTACTGAATTTATTCCAAGTGATTACCATCGTATTGATATTATGGTTTTTAAATATTATACTTTTTCACAATGTACTGTTATTTACAGTCAAATATATAACAATATATGAATATTTTTTATATATTCACACATAAATATTTAATTATATAAATAAATAAATAATCATATTTAGATATAAAATATATTTATCGATATACAACCCTTATCAAAAAAATATACATTTTATTTAAAATACCAATATATGAATATTGATGTACCAATATAATCTGTTTGTGTGTGTGTTTCTATATATATTAGTGTGTGTGTGTGTATTAACAAACTGATATATATTATCTATATATTCTAGTATATTTATATACAAATTATTATACAATATATGTAAATATATATAATTATAATAATTATACTTCTATATACACACATATATATAATATATATACGTGTCTATGTATATTTTGTATATATGTATTTATTTATTTATAAACACACATTCAAAAACATATTTTATAATGTATTTAAAGAAAATCATATAAATATATATTAACATACGAATAAATATACATATAGAAAATATAACTATATATATATAAATATTAACATATGAATATATATATATATTAATATACAAATATATATATATATATATATATATATTTATATAAATTAATATTAATATAAGAATATATATATATATATATATCATTAAATAGAAAACAAAACCAGAAGGATGAGTTTTTAAGGAGAATCTGTGTAAGGGAGGTGTCTCATGATCAAATAGAAGTAAAGGTGGGGATGTGCGGGCAGGTTCAAGGGGGGAAGTGAAATTAAAGAGTGTGGGGTATGCTTAGAGTTGTTAAAGGGGTGGCAGGGGGCATGCGGGCAGAGCTTCCTAGAGCTGTTGAAAGGGGGTCAAGATCTATTAAAAGGGGTGGTTCTACAATCCGATTTACAAAAAAATAATTTTTTTATTTTCATCGCTTTTTTAGAGCCTAAAAAATAATTCATAAAATAAGCTTTATCAGTTATTTTTTTATCACTAATAAAATGGTTCTTTATCAACCCTAGTTTTAGCATTGATAAAAGGGACCCCCTTTTAATAGAGCCTCAATTATCATCGCTTTTTAGGGCTAATAAATTATTTTTTAGTGCTGATAAAACCATGTTCTATAGTAGTGGTACCTACCATGAGTTATATTTAATAACGTTCATTAGATATCAGACCATCCTACCAAGAAGAATTGATCCAACCTATGAATTTGAGAAGCTATAGTGAACACCTAAGTGAACCTACCATGATTTTTTATAGTTACCATAAATAACATCATCCAGTTACTGTGAGGCTACATGTACCTTCTACGAGTGAATCATTAGAACCTACCACAAGTGATCATTATGTACCAACCTATCATTCATTTTTTTAATTTTTCTGAAGCATCATTTTAATGTGACTATGGGGAATTTTACTAATAAAAATTATCTTTTTAAACATGAATAATATTTTTAATGCATAAACTATTTTATTAAACATAATTTTATTTTTAAAGTAACGGATCTATATTATTAAATTGAACATGAGTATTATATTAGAATGTGATCAATGATTTAGTATACTGACCACATGGAACATTTATTTGCATAGTCAACATATTGACCACACTTGATGGGATAATATGTACACCAACCAAAATGATTATACCTCACACGATCAGTTGTCTACTTTGATTATTTTGTGAAAAAAATAATTTACAATATATTTTTTATTACTATTAATTAAATAAATTTATTAACTGCATGTTTATTTAAATTTTTTTATCAGTTATAATTCATTGAAAACTACACTAACGTTATATTGAATTTTTTGTAATATATTGAATCAAAAATGTTATGGAAATACTAATTTTCATATCTTTTATTTCATTATAATTTTTTGAACATTTCAATTAATATAAGTTGATGTGAGTGAGATTTTTCATTCTAGTTATTTTAATATATATCATTTATTCTAATGGTTATATTAGAAATTTATTAGTGAATGTAATATAGGAACTTAAGCTAGTCAATATAATTATAGAATACGCATTATATATTCATAGGTAATGGCATGTTTAAATATTTTTTATATTTTTAATCATTGTATGGATGTTATGAGTTTAGGAAACTCCCATGTGATTATAAATAAGATAACCCTTGATAATTAGTTGATACATAGATACAAAGGCATGAAATGGGAACAAAAATTGATGAATTTTTTAATACTGGCTGTTTTTTGAATACTCAATGACACGAATGGTTTTTTTAACACTCAATAATGTTCTTCTACAACTATTGTTCCATTAATGTGATAAAAAAAGAAATAAGTTCAAATATCTACTAGTAATGTGATCAAAGATCGTTGAGCTATATAATCTTCAACATCTTATGATCTTGGTTAGTTTTAATTATTTTCTAGTATTCTTCATATTTTTTTCATTAATTTGTTTTTAATATTTGTTATTGGTTTACTCATTTACAAGTCAAAATAGTGTTATTGTTTGGTTATTTTGACAACCTAAATGAATTTAATGATGAATACAAATATTCTCACCATGTAGAGACGATTAATGGATGGTATCTAATCTTACTGATCTGAACCGCTATTCAAATACATTGTTATTATTTTAATTTCTAATGCACTTAATCTTAAACATAGCACTACACTATTGTTAATTAAAGTCTAAAAATCGTATTGATTAATTTTGTTAGTATTTTTAAAGGTTTTAAAAAATTTAATTCACCCACCTCTAGTTTATTTTGAAATCAACATTGATATAAAAATTATATCATAGGGTTGATTCTTTAAAGGATAATGAAAAGATCTTATTATCTTAATATAATATAAAACAATTTTTATCAGAGGGTTGGACGTTCTAAAAGATAATTTAGGTATTTAAATTTCATTTTATCTAATTTCATGAACTAAATATTCTAGACCTTACATTATAAGTAACAATGATATGTTATGGATGATATAAGGTATTAATTCTAATGATGTATCGATATCACAAAACCCCCATTTTTTATGGAACTAACTATACGTATTGGATTGATCAAATGGGGGAATACCTAAAATAGTTATGTGTAGATAATTGGAAAATCATAGTTAAATCATATGATCTATCCAAAGTGGATGCATAGACACATGTTGGAAACAAAATTGTAATGTGTTTTCTAAATTTAATAGTAAAAAAATTATTCTTTAATTATAAGTGTGTATATTTGTGTTTCAGTATGTCACACAACACATTACATTTAAGTAATTATACATGTCACTCACTATGGTACTAACAAGATTAAAATAACCAATATGGGATTACTATGATTTTAAAACCATGAAATCAATATGGGTGAAGAAGTGATAATGAACATGATGTTTCACTAGTATACAAGCATTACAAAGGGTATGACTGGACATTGGAAAGTAATGGAAAAAAACCCTAGTTGAAAGACTAATGAGAAAAATAAATAAAATATAAAAAGAATATAATGTAATGATTAATGAAAGTAATATTTTTAAGGAATATGATTTAGATGAACTGATATGTTCATTGCAATAGTAAGAACTAGAACTGAAAATCATTATTGAGGAGTCTACAAGGAAGAAAGATATTTCATTTGAGTCTAATTTAAATTTATTATCTAAATTCTCTAATTCTATGTCCTAGGAAATAAATAGGGATGTGACTCAAATTAGCAGAAATGTTATCCAATACCTAAAAACTAACGGTTTTATGTTTCATTTTAAAAAGAATAATAAAAAATAATACAATAAAGGTAATCATAGGATGAATAATGATTTATCAGATTTGTTTTGTTATGAGGGTTGGAAAAATTCTTATATTAGACCTGGTTTCCAAAAACACAATCATTCAATGTATCAAAAAGATAAAAGAATATAAGAAAATAAATATTTGATTACATTAAGAGATTGTTATATAAATCTGATTCACAATGTGAATCTAGAAATGAAAAAGAAATATTTGACATTGTTCTAAAGGGTTTACAATGTGATGTAACTCACTCATTATTTACATAGTTGGAAACTTTGATAGATGTTGATCATAATTCTGTTAGTGAAGATGAAAGGATACTGATTCTGATTTAATTTTTGACTTGGATGTTGTGAGTTCTATTATTAAACATCAATTAGAAAATTAGAATTTATGAAATTCTTGTATCAAATAGATTAAAAATATAGATATGTTGATGGTGAAAATAAGAACATGGTTTGGAAAAATGAGAAATTGAAAAGGGAATGCGAGGATGGGAATATAATTGGATCCCAAAATTATGAATATAAAAATAATTACGATTTTATAATTCTGAAACTAAAAGAAAAAAATATTCAAAATAATTATTTTTTGAATGTAAATAATGAATATCTAGAAATAATATTTAATTAAATCTTGGATTACTTGGTTAAATTTGAGAATAAAACTAAGAACCATAAGAAAAAAACAATAAAGTAAAAAAATATAGCTTTTAGTAAAAATGAAAAAGTGTATACTAATTTAGAATAGATTCAATATGATATTATGGTTTTGAAAAATAATGTTTCTAGTATTATAAAAACATTATCTACATTTGTTCTAGGTAATGAACAATAAGATAAAATCATGCCTACAATGAAACAAAACAGTTAAAAGAGTGTTTTTGGTTATGATAGATTTTCACCCGACATAAATAAGATTACATTTGTTAAAAACTAAAAAGGGAGTATTTTTAGTGTAACAAGATTTAAATATGAAATGCAAGGGAATTATGAAACTGAATTCTCTTTTAGATTTACTCAATCCTTTGGTCATACTAAAAAATTTATCTGAGATTTTATTTTCAAAAATACATAAAAACATGTGGTTAAAATATCTTTGTGTGGACAAATGATCTATTATCAATTTGGATCAATCTAAGAGAGAATGGGTACTAAATGGATTTTACTTAAATCCAATTGGACCTATGTTTTTCACCATGATCATGTATGTATTTTCTATTAGTAAGAATGAATACAATAAAGTATTACATAAGATACTTTTCTATCATGCATGATATGTAATAAATTTTATGATGATTATTTTTATTTCAGATTTTTAGGCATGTACTATAGCGACCTGGAAAATAGTAGCCCTAGAGCTGGTGTCTGCTAACCTTAAATTGGCATAAGATACTGGGAATCACATCCTAAATGACAGATCAATTTAGTTTTTATGAGAAAATAGATACATACATGACAAGTGAATCATTTTATTCATGAGAAGTTTAATAAATATATATATAAGTCTTCTTACTACATATAAATAGTACTGCGGTAAGGGAGTTGAACTATGGGGAAGGACTAAATTGTGCTCGAGAGTAAAAAACAAAGAAACAAAATTAAAATAAATAATTAAAGAAACAATGTTGGAACATGAAGAAATAGTGAATAGAATGAATATATATGTTTGAGTGTGAGATTGAGTGAAGAAAAATAGGAAAAAAATTGAACAACAAGATAGAGAAGATAATCAATTGATGGAAGGGATAGAATTTTGGCTGATTTTTATAATAACTTTCCCAAGTTCATGCATTTTAATTTTTAATCAAGATCTTATGGAATGTGGTTATCCATATTTATCATCAAGCCATCCTGTGACTGAATGGCCTCTATAGTTTTTCGACTATAGAGAACATTCAATCACCGAGTTGGAAAAAAATTAAGAACCACTGAGTTCAAATTGTCAGTTGAACATGGTGTGAATCTCTCTTTGGAGCTTGATTTTAATCTTAATTAAATAATCAAATTGACAAATAAAATTGAGATTAATAATGATCAAGATCAGTACTTACTAATTCTTGATGTTTTGTTGAAAAAAATAATTGTCCATAGAGAGAGAGTGTGAGGGAAGCATCTGGTAGAAAAATAATGTATGAACATGGTAAAATGGATTAACATGATCATCTTAATCCCTTAAAAGATATTATCCAATAATCATGGTATAATTCAACATATTAAAATATCAAAATGTTGAGTAGTTCATACTAAACGAAAATAAAGAAAATATAAGGAAATTGAGGGGTATATTCTCTCTCCCGAATCTCGATATCCAGAAACTCCAAATGTTTTGAACTGTGTTCTCTACCTGCTGCCTACTGTGAGTGATAATTGGTTAGTGGTGGTATCTGATATGTCTCTCAAACATGTTGTAATAGTATAATGGAGTAGTGGAATGGAATAACTCATGTTTTGAGTCTCTTTCCCCCAAGTGGTGATATGATTCTTCACCCATTCCAGCTTCTTCAAGAGTGTTCTTCTCCAGTCACTAGTTCCTATCACGACTCCATGATGACCTGTTGTGCCTTCATGGGGCACATTCACGGTGCCTCCTCCCCCTTGTTGGTTACTTAAGCACAATTTCCCTCAAATTGAGTATCTTGTTTGTGTCACGCCGCACGATCCTGCATCCAGAATCAATCAAAAAAACAGAAAATTAAGAAACATATAGTTCCAATATATATATATATTACATAATTGAATTATATTACTCTTAAATAAAAAAATATGTATGCATACAAATGTATTTATATATTTATATACTTACTAGTATATATATATATATATATATATATATATATATTACTAGCACATGGGGGTGTACCCGAGTGGTATATTTTCCCCCAATACCACCCGGGCGTCTGGGTACAAATCCTAGCTGCTATGTGTTTATGACACCCGATTTAAATGGGGAGTATAGACTGTGTAGTACCTCTCCTCAAGCACAAGTTGTAAATGTCGGACCCCTATGGGGGTGGTTATCAGTATGGTATTCAGCGGATGGAAAGGCGGTGATTGGGAGTTGGTGTGATGTGGGCCACCGTGGTGGTGTGTGACGTGGCGTCATACCGCAATGTGTATATGGGGTTGGCGGTAGTCTATAATGGGGGAGGGCCATCATTGGGTGATTGGAACGATTGGTGGGGGGATGGCAGGTGTGTGATGAGATGCTTACTGCAGGTGACACTGGTTGTTGAAAAAATTGACGAATGGTGTGGTCGCAGTCAGGCGATAGTGTCATGGAGACAACATGACCTGATCAACAAATGGGAAGTTGGACAGGGACAAAAATGTGGGTTAGTGAATAAGGCCTTCGGTTTATGGGCCTCTAGTCAATTGGATGACCGACAGTGTCGTGGGTTATATTATGTGGGTGGGTTATCCCTTAGAGTGGGATATGACCTTCCTATTGGCCGATTTGTGGTTGAGATGTGTGTGTTTGTTTCCTTGTAATTGTACCCCTAAGAATCTACAATATATATATATATATATATATTACTATTATTATTAAATAATACTAATCAATTTACCCAAACCAATTATTATTATTATTAAAATTATTAGATATACATATTATCTACTTATTTATATTCACTATTATATAAATTTTTCTTAATTTAATTATATAATTATTAAATATTTACATAATTATATGTATTTATATATTTACATAACTATATGTATTTATATATTTACATATACTTATTATTATTACTAGTCTCTCTATATTTATTTTATTATTATTATTATTAGTAATATTACATTAATTTTAAAAAATTAATTTTTTTTTTATATTATTTATATTTTTAAAAAAATTCTTCTTTTCTTCACATATCCTTGTATGAACCACACAACTTCGGGAGGGGGAAGTCGGTGAATTTGGCTCCCTCCTCACAGTACCACTCGGGTGGATGCCTTGGCGACGGTGGGTAGTGGTTTCCTCAGAACCGGATGGGGGGGGGGGGTCTTCAACGACTCGCGGAAACCTCGGGTTGCTTTTAGTGGCAGAAATGGCACTTCACGGTGGTGCAGATTGGAGGCCCTTGGATTTTCCAGATCTAAGATGTAGCTCAACCTACTCCTCAATTGCTTCAGTGGGCGGTGGATACAAATTGGTGTGGTCGACGAGCTCTGGTTTCCATTGGTGGTCGGCAGGCTTCGTTTACTTTGCGGGGGGGGGGGGGGGGGGGGGGGAGTGGCAGAGAGTTGGGTTGGTAAAGGGTGAGGGTGTAATGTGGGTGAGGTGTGTTGGCAAAGCATGCGAGATGTTTGCGGACTTTCATGGTGCTAGTGGAGGGTCGAGGCTGTTGGTGGGTGAATGTGTTGGATGTACAGTTGGTAGAGGGTGCAGGGAGGGACGAGGCTGTAAGAGGGTGAATTCGCAGAGGGTAATACAGGAGGCTGTTGTTGGGTTTGATGGTGTCTGGATGTGGTGGAAGCATAGTTGGGTGAATTTTTTTATACACCTTCTGAATTGTTTTTTCAAAACATCCTTGTTAAATATGTTTTTAAAAAATACCGATCCAAGGCGGCATCGCAGATGTCGACTTCGACTTAAGACACTAATTTTTTCTTCAATTTTCATTATGTTATTTTATATATTTAAAATTTTAATTTTTTATTATTATGTTCATATGCTTATATATATATATATAATAATGTTTCAACATAATTTATCTTTTATTCAAGTACGTGACTTTACTGGCCTATATAATATAAACTGTACGACCAATAAGAATGAAATTTTAAACAATTCTTAAACAAATAACTAATAGTCAAAAATAAAAATAATTTCTTAAAAACTCTGTGAAAAATAATATACAATCTTTCTAGTCCACCTACATGAAACATAAAAATGCTTAATGTACATGACATTGCAGGCCTATATAATATAAACTATATGACTGATATTACTGAAAACTTAAACATTACTTAAGCATATAAATAATATTCCAAAATAAAAATAGTTTCTTAAAAAATCTCTGAGGAAAATTATTCATAATCTTTGTCATCCACCAACTTGAAACATAAAAACGTTTCAAGTACGTGATTTTGCAGGCCTATATAATATAATCTATAATATCAATATGAATGAAATTTTAAAAATTGCTTAAACATATAACTAATAGTACAAAATAAAATTAATTGCTCAAAAATTCTCTGTGAAAAAATATTTATAAGCTTTCAAATCCACAAACATGAAACATAAAAATGATTCAAGTAGTAGACTTTGAAAGCTGTCAAATATAAATTGTGCCAAAAATATAAATGAAAACTAAAATATTGGATAAACATATAAGAAGAGAAAATAGTAATAATAGTATGTTGATTTTAGTAGAAATAAAACATGTAAAAGAAATGTACAATCAATGTCTATGTCCGTGGAGAGGATATTATGTCCCACATGGTGGTCTATGAATTGGACGTCCGTGTCGAGTGCGATGTGGAATCTGATGACCCGGAGAAGACTGATCCTCGGGAACTGGAATGTCTATTGATGAATCCTCCATCTGTGTGTTAGTGGGAGGAGCTATCAACTACATCTCATACTGCCCTCCGGATCCTTCTACCACTAGGGCGGTATATGGACATGCCTCTATAACAGTGGGGAACCAAGCCTGTGATGAAGTTATACCCCAAGACGACTATGGATCTGGAATCCAAGGATGTGATGGATCCCAAGGCTATGAAGGATATGGAACCCAACATGGAGAGAAAATCAGATAGCCTGTCAAGAAAGACGGATCCCATGCCACCTGAGCCACATCCTGAATCGGCTGTTCCTGGACTACAAGAGGGTCAAACTGTGCCTGTGGAATAGGTGAGGCCTCACGTGTAGCATGACACTGTATATGTCGCAGTGGTCATGGCTCCTTAGCTCTAGCAGTAGCTGCATGATATTCCTCTGGGGAAGGAATCTCCTATCTTCTAGTCAGACGCACAAAGATGCTCCTAGAAAGCGCATGAAAAGATGCCATTGCCTCCAACGCTGTAACATGGACGACTGCCCGGCGAAAGAGACCCTTCTCTTCATCACTCATGCGAACAAGTTGCTCTGTATGACTTCCCTATAAATATATTCACATGGAATTAGAAAATAGTTCAATAGAAAAACTAATGATAGTTTATTGACTCACCATCCTCTGCATCTCTATGCCTGATTGGGTAAGATAAAGTATTTACATCAGTTTATACCATGGCGCAAACTCAGACTGCCTCAAAAGAGATAATAGTTTTGTAGGAACACCCTGAATACAAAACTCTGCATGTCTGTGCCAACATTCGATAAAGCTGACATGTACTCGGGACTGGTAATCATCCTTCTTATGTCAGCTTCATCCCATGAAGCCGATCTGTCTATCTCGATGGTAATGGAATCAGCAAAGTACAAAAAAACTACTGTATGACTCTGTTAGGATACTTCCACTCAATAATATTTTAGTGAATGAGGGGAACTACAGACATAGAATCCTCAAACCTAACAGTGTAGTATGTAGGCAACTGGACCGTAATACTTTAGTATGGAATCAATGAAATCTAAAATGACAAGTGATTGTTTCAAAAAATAACCTAACAAAAAACGAAAATTGATGCTATTATTAAATATATTAGACAATAACAGATTGTATATAAATACTTGATCAGGTAAGAGACAGTCAAATTGTAGCCGATATATGCCCAAATGATGTCTCAGAACCAAGTTGAAATTTTGTCACAGATACCACCAATAAAATACAACAACCATAGTGACAAATAATGAGAAATAATAGTCAATAAATCATTGAAAAATTAGAAACCAATAGAAATGACGGATCATACCAGCATCCACGCGGAGCGTTATGAAACACCTCAATTGCGACTCGCAGACCAGCAAGGATAGGGAGGAATGTTGCGATGTGCTCCCATGCCCACATCAGATTAAAGATGATGCATCCCTCGAGACCTGGGCAGTCCCTATGAGATAGCCTGCATAATGCTCTGTATGTGAATACCAAGTAGACTGATCACCAATTGTGCATCCCATCCCGATCAAAGTCCTCAAGTAGGAGTACATACATCATATGCATGTGCATCCCCGATTGATCAGTACACATAGTCCTGCGAGTGAGTCGTAATATATATGCACTAGCGTAACACATGACTGTATTCATGTCAAAATCATCCTGTAAATGTGGAATCTAGGACTCCAAACAAGGCATATATTTGGACGATCATTCTATATCCCTACGGTTGAACAAAATATCAACGTCTAACTAGCATTGAGCAAAGTCTGGTCAGTCTGCACGAGTGACCTTGGATTTTCCAGATCTAAGATGTAGCTCAACCTACTCCTCAATTGCATCAGTGGGCAGTGTATTCAAATTGGGGTGGTCTACGAGCTCTGGCTTCCATTGGTGGTCGGCAGGCTTCATTTACTTTGCGGGGGGGGGGGGGAGTGGCAGAGAGTTGGGTTAGTAAAGGGTGAGGGTGTATTGTGGGTGAGCTTTGTTGGCAAAGCATGCGAGATGTTTGCGGACTTTCATGGTGCTAGTGGAGGGTCGAGGCTGTTGGTGGGTGAATGTGTTGGATGTACAGTTGGTAGAGGGTGTAGGGAGGGACGAGGTTGTAAGAGGGTGAATTCGCGGAGGGTAATACACGAGGCTGTTGTTGGGTTTGATGGGGTCCAGATGTTGTGGAAGCATAGTTGGGTGAATCTTTTTTATACACTTTCTGAATTGTTTTTCCAAAACATCATTGTTTATTTTTTTTTAAATACCGCTCCAAGGCGGAATCGCAGATGTCGACTTCGACTTAAGACACTACTTTTTTCTTCAATTTTTATTATGTTATTTTATATATTTAAAATTTTAATTTTTTATTATTATGTTCATATGCTTATATATATATATAATAATGTTTCAACATAATTTATCTTTTATTCAAGTTTGCGACCTTACTGGCCTATATAATATAAACTGTACGACCAATAAGAATGAAATTTTAAACAATTATTAAACAAATAACTAATAGTCAAAAATAAAAATAAATTCTTAAAAACTCCCTATGAAAAAAAATACAATCTTTATAGTCCACCTACATGAAACATAAAAATGCTTCATGTACATGACATTGCTGGCCTATATAATATAAAATATATGACTGATATAATTGAAAACATAAACATTACTTAAACCTATAAATAATATTCCAAAATAAAAATATTTTCTTAAAAAATCTCTGGGGAAAATTATTCATAATCTTTGTCATCCAACAACTTGAAACATAAAAACGTTTCAAGTACGTGATTTTGCAGGCCTATATAAAATAATCTATAATATCAATATGAATGAAATTTTAAAAAATGCTTAAACATATAACTAATAGTACAAAATAAAATTAATTTCTCAAAAAATCTCTGTGAAAAAATATTTATAAGCATTGAAATCCACAAACATGAAACATAAAAATGATTCAAGTAGTAGACTTTGAAAGCTGTCAAATATAAATTGTGCCAAAAATATAAATGAAAACTAAAATATTGGATAAACATATAAGAAGAGATAATAGTAATAATTGTATGATGATTTCAGTAGAAATAAAACATGTAAAAAATGTACAATCAATGTCTATGTCCGTGGAGAGGAGATTATGTCCCACATGGTGGTCTATGAATTGGACGTCCGCGTCGAGTGCGAAGTGGAATCTGATGACCCGGAGAATACTGATCCTCGGAAACTGGAACGTCTATTGATGGTTCCTCCATTAGTGTGTTAGTGGGAGGATCTATCAACTACATCTCATACTGCCCTTCGGACCCTTCTACCACTAGGGTGGTATATGGACATGCCTCTATAACAGTGGGGAACCAAGCCTGTGATGAAGTTATACCCCAAGACGACTATGGATCTGGAATCCAAGGATGTGATGGATCCCAAGGCTGTGAAGGATATGGAACACAACATGGAGAGAACATCAGATAACCTGTCAAGAAAGACGGATCCCATGCCACCTGAGCCACATCCTGAATCGGCTGATCCTGGACTACAAGAGGGTCAAACTCTGCCTATGGAATAGGTGAGGCCTCACGTGTAGCATGACACTGTATATGTCGTAGTGGTCATGGCTCCTTAGATCTAGCAGTAGCTGCATGATATTCCTCTGGGGAAGGAATCTCCTATCTTCTAGTCAGACGCACAAAGATACTCCCAGAAAGCTCATGAAAAGATGCCATTTCCTCCAACGCTGTAGCATGGACGACTGCCTGACTAAAGAGCCCCTCCTCTTCATCACTCATGCGAACAAGCTGCTCTGTATGACTTCCCTATAAATAGATTCATATTGAATTAGAAAATAGTTCAATAGACAAACTAATGATAGTTTATTGACTCACCATCCTCTGCATCTCTATGCTGGATTGGGTAAGATAAAGTATTTACATCAGTTTATACCATGGCGAAAACTCAGCCTGCCTCAAAAGAGATAATAGTTTTGTAGGAACACCATGAATACAAAACTCTGCATGTCTGTGCCAACATTCGATAAAGTTGACATGTACTCGGGACTGGTAATCATCCTTCCCATGTCAGCTTCATCCCATGAAGTTGATCTGTCTATCTCGATGTTAATGGAATCGGCAAAGTACAAAAAAACTACCGTATGACTCTGTTAGGCTACTGCCACTCAATAATATGTAAGTGAATGAGGGGAACTACAGACATAGAATCCTCAAACCTAACAGTGTAGTATGTAGGCAACTGGACTGTAATACTTTAGTATGGAATCAATGAAATATGAAATGACAAGTGATTGTTTCAAAAAATAACCTAACAAAAAACCAAAATTGATGCTATTATTAAATATCTTAGACAATAATAGATTGTATATAAATACTTGATCAGGTAAGAGACAGTCAAACTGTAGCTGATATATGCCCAAATGATGTCTCAGGACCAAGTTGAAATTGTGTCACAGATTCCACCTATAAAATACAACAATGATAGTGACAAATAATGAGAAATAATAGTCAATAAATCATTTAAAAATCAGAAACAAATAGAAATGAAGGATCATACCAGAATCCACGCGGAGCATCATGAAACACCTCCATTGCGACTCGCAGACCAGCAAGGTCAGGGAGGAATGTTGGCATGTGCTCCCATGCCCACATCAGATTAAAGATGATGCATCCCTCGAGACCTGTGCAGTCCATGTGGGATAGCCTGCATAATGCTCTATACGTGAATAACAAGTAGACTGATCACCAATTGTACATCCCATCCTGATCAAAGTTCTCTAGTAGGAGTACATACATCATTTGCATGTGCATCCCCGATTGATCAGTACACATAGTCCTGCAAGTGAGTCATAATATATATGCACTAGCGTACCACATGATTGTATTCATGTCAAAATCATCCTGTAAATGTGGAATCTGTGACTCTAAACAAGGAATATTTAGGGACGCTCATTCTATATCCCTACGGTTGAACAAAATATCAACGTCTAACTAGCATTGAGCAATGTCTGGTCAGTCTGCACGAGTGAGTCCAATAACAGGTCTCCCCTGGATAGGATGATCGATAAGAACTGCCACATCCTCTAGAGTGATGGTCATCTCTCCCACAGGCTGATGGAATGTGTGTGTCTCTGGACTCCACCTTTCAACGAGGGCAGCAAGTAGGTAATGATCTAAAAACGTGATATCTGATACGGTAAGGCCATAAAATCCAGCACAACACAAGTATGGTCTAATGGCATGTGAAGGCTCCCTGTGATGAAAATGGTGCACTCGACACACCTTGATCAATCGATCTGGACGACCCTCTAACACGACCTACGAAATATGGGTAGGCTACTGATTTAGAATAATGGTATCATCCATCATCATATAAATAAATTAAATGAGTCCTCAGTGTAAAATTTAAATATAACGTTATGGTTAGCATAATGTTATGACTTGTAGAATGATAGACATGACATGTTTATTCACATTGTTTTATGATTTTATTTTTACCAAAATAAATATAATTCCCCATTTCTTTTGGTTCTTAATGGAATAAAGATAACAAGAGGATAGAAGAGAAAAAATAGACGGAAAAAATTATGTGGTGAATTAATTTTATTAATTAAAATATCTTTGTAAATTTTTTATTAAGGTTTAAGAAACATGTTTCTGGGTTATGTTATACGCTTTTGGGTTTTGGGGTTTAGAAAACCAACAATAGAAGAAGAGATAAAAACATTTAATTTACAATATGGGTAAAGTGATCTACTTTTGGATTTATGAAATAAATTTTATTATCTAAGATTTTACTTAAGGAATATGGAGAATGTTATTTATTGAATTCAATAGTGATTTTATGAAATAAGTTCTATTATCTAAAATATCAGGACTTGAATTTGGTTAAGACATATTTTGGAGGAGCTTTATCATTAACTAAAATGAGAATGTCACAATGATAACTGAGAAAAAAAGAAGAGAGACAAAAATTATCTTTACAATATAAGAATGTCACAATGAATACAATACACAATTCTAGATGAGATTGAGAACTCGACCAAACAACTTTAGGGCATCATTTGCTGTTATGACCTTCATTATGGCATATCGTTCATCATAAACTCTTCCCTTATTCTTGAGGCCAGTACATCTCATAACACATCCTACTGGCCTTCAGTCTCCCATGAGGACATAACCAATTCATGTTAGGTGTCACTATCGGTTGACCATCAGGCATTGGGAAATAATGATACTCCCAAATAGGTGAGCGTGGTGTAGCATACAAGTTATCAATGGTATCCATTCAGTACACCGGATCAACATATGTGTCCCATGAAATGATCACATAGGCACATGCTGCGATGGTGTGTGTGCATGGAATCCATAAGGCCTGAAAGTTTCCATATTAACATTTCCTTATTTCCAATAATACCACCATTTTTTTCACCGATGTGATTGGATGGGATCTGAATGCTCATTATCTTCAAATCATGAGTCTTATCATTGAAAAAGGTAGAAATGATAACCACGATCTTCTTTAATATTATTTTTAATCCCTCATAGAAAGTGTATTTTGTGTCTTATCCCCTGCTGTAATTCGCCCGATGCTTGTTTTTGTTTATCAAAACAACTTTAGGGCATCATTTGCGGTTTGTCGTAATGTGTCTGTAACTCTTCCCCTTCATATGCCAATGTCCATTTATCTTCTGGAATCTGCATCATATAATCATATACTTGTTGATTGTCCTGGAAGATTATTTTCAAAATGTTCTTCAAATCACTGTTGGTCTGACTCATATTCTACACAGAATATATGATATTTCACATAAATTGATTTTACCTTTATCTTGAAATTGTATAAAATAATGAACACAATAGGTATCAAGACTTGTGATTTCCTTCTTCATTGGTTTGTTTAGGAAATTTTTGAGCACATTTCTAGAAATGTGTCTAATGAAGAACTGATTATGTTCATTTGGGTATCTCCATGTACCAGGATCCGCATTGATCGCCTCATTAATTCCCTGATGGAAATCAGATATCAGACAAACTATATGACCATGTATTTTCTGTACAAAAATGTTCCATCAATTTGAATAAACTATTTCCTGAAACGAAATGCAGAGATACAGGGATGGAATACCCAGAACAACCGGTGAAATTGAACACAAGATGGAAAATTTTGGTTATCATGAGACACCGGTTTTATTGTATCTATATGGAATAAAACTTGGTTATGATCCCTCAGTATGGCTAAAAATTGCGTTAACACCAGATATGAGTCAACCCATTTACCATAGACCTTCACAATGGCCTTCTGTTTCACCATCAATGCCTTATTATATGAAATCTTATAACTGAATATATGTTGAATCCACTCTTTCACGATGGATATTGGAACATTTTGACATGTTCTAATAATTTCAACCACAATAGATGACACAAATTCTACATCCAATGAGGTATGATCTTTTGTGAAGCCTGGTTGAACACAATTATGAGCCGCCTGAATTCTCGAGATTCTCCAACCTCCAAATTTATTGTTTGGAATCGCCCTTAAGATAAATCTACAATCATCCCCATACTTCTCACAACATATGAAAAATTTACTATGACAATATTCTTAAACTATATAGTTGTAGTACCTCTCAATATGTAATCTCTTTAGTGGTATTTTTAATGTATGATTACATGGAAAATTCATTCCAATATATAAGGTTTGGTCTAGCTCACTAGAACTATCTGGTACAACTCTGGGGAACTCTGTTACCCGTGTGAAAACATTATTGTTGAAATATTGAACATGTGTCATTGCTTCTGATCAAGATGAAAGGACTAGTGGTTGATTTATTATAGGTCGAGGTTGATGTATAATTATTGAATTTTTCAAAACCACCTTCTTAACTTCAGCTGATCCCTCCTCATCAGCACGGTTGTCTCCATATGATCCATCATTACAAAACTCCTCATAAGAAGTCAGATTGACATGTATATCCAAAAGTTCATCTATGTTGTCCTCTTCTGCTGCATCATTTGAAATAGGCTCAATTTCATGGGGTCGAATGTGTTCAACCACTCTTGTAATTATACATCTTCGTACAACTGGACAATGTTGTTGTAAAGTAGAAACATCAACGTATAAATCCATCATGGTACCATCTGACCATTAAGAAAATAAATTAATTGATTGGTCCCACTGTGCATCAGCAACCAATGGATATGATAGATTCCACAATGTTTCCATGAATTGGATATCTCTATAACACTTAGAATTTTTCTCTTGATCGTGTCCTAGATTTAAGGAACCATGAATTCTCCCTTGAAGGTCACTTATGGTTATACAATCACCTATACTAACCACGGTTATTGGTTGTGTACTATTTGAAGCTCCTTGCTCAGTTTGAATTACTTCCCCATAGCAATACACACAGGCAAACATGACTCACTACCTCAAAAATGTTTCTTTCATCAGAATTATGATTCTGAATCAAATATTAGTAGTTAATTATAATAAACTAATCATATGTATTCATTTTTAATCTTATGTTATCATTAATTAGTCTATAATTAATTAGTACTAATAGTAAATATTATTTTAAAACTATATATAACTAACTTAACTACTTAATACATAACATATTTAATTACTAATAATAAATTTTTTAGCTAATCACTCATTCTATTATCCTTAGATAATCAATATTAAGTTATTCATTAATTATTTATTCTTTAATCCTTAATCATATTATATTCATTAGTTATTTATAATTAACTAATCACATGAATTCATTTTTAATCCTATGTTATCATTAATTAGTCTATAATTAATCATTACTAATAATAAGCATTATTTCAAAACTACATATAACTAAATAAACTACTTAAACAGATTTAATTTCTAATAATAAATTTTAGTCATTAATGATTTTTTCCTTATTCCATTCTATAACATCCTATTTATCATTTTATCATTTTTAAATATAGTAATTTAATTAATTTTTTCTTAGATATTTCAGTACTTTATATATAAAATACGAATCATCTAAATCATATCCCCTAGGAGTGTCAAACCAAGAGTGTAGCAAGGCCCGTTGTCATGCACCAGTTATCGTTCAAGTATACCTCAAAGTGGTGTTTTCATGTTTTACCCCTTGAAAATTCTGTGCGAGAGCCACATCCACTTGTTTGTATCCAGACATGGATTTGATTTCTTAGATTACCACCTAATCTTTAAGATACCACAATTTTACAATACTTAATCTTAAGTTAATCCGATGTTAATATATACTTAATGTATACTTAATGTTTAAGGAATATATACTTAATAAATAATACTAAATATAATTATTTCAAACTATATAGGACTAATTACAGAACCTAATAAACAAAATATTATGAACTACTTAAACTACATAAAAATGAAATACTTAAAAATATAATGAATTCAAATTAATAAAAAATAAACATTAAATTAAATAAATAAAAGTAAATTTAAATGATGGTTCCTAAAAACCAAAAAAATTGGATTTTTTAGAGAGAGATCGAGAGAATTTATCAGAGATGTATGAAACAATTGGGGAAGGAGAAGGGGGCTTCCCTTTTTTAGGGAGTTGAGGCCAGGGCGGCATCACTAATGCCCCCTTTCCCCTCGGGGTAAGGCCAAAGGTGGCATTGGTAGTGATGCCTTTGGCCTTACCCAGAGGCGAATGGCGGCATCCCCCCACCCCACATTTTCCATGTCATTGATCCGGGCCAAAGGTGTTGCAAGGGAGAAAAGGCGACATCACCGTTGATGTATTTGCAGCATATATTTTTTTAAAAAAAATAACCTATGTTGTTTTAATTTTTTTTTCGAAAAATGTATTAAAAAACTATAGTTGGGTGAGGGTGTCAAATATAAAGTCAATAAAATTATTTCTAAATAAATCAATAAATGAAATCAATACAAATTTAAAATTAAAATTAAAATAAAAGAAACTAAAAATATTTATTTTCTAATTAACGAATGAATGAATTAAATTAATTAATTAATTGAAAATCTAAAGAACATAATAAATTAATTATCATTTAAAATGATTAAAGAAATATATAAAGTAAAATAGAATGATTATTTATTTTCAAATAAAAATAAAACTAAATAATGAAAAAAGTAATATAATTAGATTAAAAAATGAAAACATAAGAAAAATTAAATTAAAAACTAAAATAGTGGAAAATAAATAAAAAAACTAAAAAAAAGATAAACTCAAAAAATGAAGATTAATTAATTTTATAATTAAATAATCACATAAAAAATAACTGAAATTATTATTCTGAGAAAACATGATATTGAAATAATAAATGAATTAAATGAATGAAAATGAAAATTTTTCATTAAAATAAAAAAAATTGATGAAATATGCATGTTAAAAGAGAATTAATTATTAATATTTAAACTTCTCAAAAAATAACTAAAACAAACATTAATGTACATATCTGAAAAAAACCACTGTTTTAATAATTAAATACAAAAAAGACTAAATTGATTATTATTAAACAAAATATATTATTTTAATAATAAAAATACAATAAAAATACAAAAAAGAATGTAGCAAATAGTGTTAAAAATCACATCAAACTCTCTCAAAATTAAATGTTTTTTCGTCCAAAAATATCTATGTTTTTGTCTCTTTAAAATAGTAAATTGATTTCTCACAATAAAATTATGAATGAGCATGACTATTTATTTATAAATAGTGATACAAAATCTAAGATTCAGGGTTTTCAAATGAAATGCTCATAGAAGGTCCTACATCGATTCAAACAACCAATGGAAATCAAGGGAACACAAACTCATTCAGTGTTGAATATGTCTTGTTTCCTATATGAAATCACCTACTTCGATATTCAATTCCAGTTTATGTTCTAATTCTAAGAGTGCATATTGGATATGGATTGGTGGAAATTAAATCATAACAAAACAAACCTTCAATATTCACTTTCTCTTAGGTTCCAAAATTTTCTTTCTTTTATATATAAATTTATTTATAAAACTCAGATGATTCTCATCCATCCAACATTGAGAATTTTTATTGAAAGAGGGCCAAATACCAAAACAAGTCAAGGTGGTCAAATTATTCTAATAAAATTCAATTTTCCCCTTCATTATCTTAGTTCAAAATTCCTCTCACCTTAATGAACTCGTTTTTAACTACTAGGCACATTATTCTATTTTTTCATTCTTTGTTTTTTTATTTTTACTCAACCATGTTTGTGAAATGCACTGTGAAAAAACAATTATTCAATATGTAGTGAGGGCTTACACACACATAGTGCCTAAAGTCTCATATGTTCACCATAATATCCAATTTACCAATTTTTCCCTTGATTTAAAGGAATTCAATTCTTATAATCTAAGTTGGATCCCAAAAGTAATTTTTTAAAGATGATTCCCCTATGTTAGAGTTCAAATTTCTAGTTTCCTATAGTTATGAATATAATTCCAAAAATATCAATCCTATATCACTCCCTGTCTTAGTTATTAAAAATAATATCCATAGAAATAGTGTGTAAGCTCACTCAACAATCATACATCCCAAAAAAATTCAGAATATTATGAAACTCCAAACAACCAATATGTTATTATCCTATAGGAAGGAAATAACTTATGTGCATTTGAAGCCTAAGAAACTTGGGTACCAATAGAAAAATTGAAAACAATCTAGAAAATTTGAGCATTTTTTGAGAAAAAAATCAATGTGGATTTGATGTGTCTAGAAATCAAACACATTATAGAGTAGAAATACCCCACTCTAAAAAACCTAAAACTCAAAAATGTCACCGTAGTTTAATCATAAAGAGGGAGAGACAATAAAAAGGTTTGAAACAAATTTATAAATTCAACCTTGTGAAAGATATAGGAGGGGTTATTGTAATGTTCAAAATTCACTTTTCCACATTAAAATATATGAAAAAAACATATAAAAAAGAAACCACAATCCAAATCCATAAAAACAAGTGATTTTTTTAATTTTATGATTTGTATTTTTATAAATAGAAAACTGATTTATCATGTTATTTCAGCCAGCAGAAAGATAGGAAAATGTTATACCACTATATTAGATTGAATGTGAATTTAATGGGTGCAATTAGGTTTCAAAATGAATCTCATCTCAACATACAACTCACTAGATTCAATAATTATAACACATGAAAAGAAATAGATTCACAATTCTCACAAGTTTAGTGGTATTCCTCCCCAATTAATTCATAACAACAACCAATAAAATATGAGAAGAGAATTAAAATGGAGAATGAAAAACAATACATTATTGAATGTGGGATCTTTGACCATTAATGTTTATTCAAAAGTTCTTCATTTCTAGCACTAAGTGAAATGATTTGGCGGGTCCTCAAAATTTACTACAAGTTCAAGGAAATATCCATAAGAATCTACAAATTCTGTTCAAGTCAAAAAAATAAATATATGTATGAGTTAAAGAGACTTTATTCTGATTATACGGTGCATTCCTTCTTTGGATTTACCTTTCTGAGTTTCTGGTAGTAGTAACACTCTAGTTATAGCAAATCATGTGACACCAATAAATAGGCATTACAATAGACTAGAGAATAAAAAACATGAGTTATATTTTGTATAGAATTGAAATAATAAGAAAATATAACAAAAATCATGACTTAGTTACCATGAAATAAAAAGTTTAGATTCATCTGTTAGATTTGAGATAGATTCACCATTCAAGTATAGAAATGGAATCAGAGCCCTTTGCCTTCCCTTCAAAGAAGTGTATGATCCTTTGACCATTGACCTAGAATGTCATATTTTCCTCTCCAAATAGCTTCACATCTCCATTAATATGGACTCTCATAATGTTGAAGGGTTCTGAGAACATGCTCTTCAATTTTATTCGGAAAAGATTCAAATTAGAATTGAACAGAAATACTCTCTAACCATCCTTGAAATCCATGTTCTAAATTATTGATTAAAGAAACTATTTTGTTAATTTTTTATAAATTTTATTATTTTCATATGATTCCATCCTAATTTTCTCCAACCCACTCAACTCTAACAACCTTCTCTCACCAGTAGACTTCGATACAATGTCCAAGGGTGTGGGAATAATAGTTGATCTTGTTTTTGTTTGGCAAGGAAAAAACTATTAAGTTACACCATGTTTCATATTTTTAAATTTTTATGGGTGTTTTAAAGTTCATGGTATGATTTATGTTATTTATGAATCATAGAAGAGTGATGATAAAATAATACTATTGTTACAACTGATCATTTTTAGTAAAAATTTAGCATTATGACTGAATAATGTTTTTTATTATGAGATTGGGTGTGGTGATATAGAATGAACATCTATCCTATTTTTTACATTATATATTTATGTTGTGTTTAATATATAAAGTCCCCTAATCATGTTTAATTGTTTTAAAATTAGTTATCCTATGAAATTAATGTTTGGACTTGTGTTCATTAATTATTTAAATTATTTAATTTATATAAGTTCATTATTAGAAATTATATATGCTCAAAATCATTTTATAATCCATAAACTAATTGTAACGCCCCGACCCCAGTTACCCAGAGTCGGTTCATTATTACGTATCATTGGAATGATCACAAAAGATTAAGTCTCGAAACACAGATTAGTTTAGTAGCCTTGGAAGTAATAGATATTATTCATAAGATTCACATTACATCATAAAATGAAAACTACAACAACATTGTGTCCATAGACCACACTCATATCCGCTCAGACTGTCCCTGCAGATCCGTCATAAAATACTTTTACTCATCCTTGGAAAAATAAATCATCAAAAGGGGTGAGCTCAGATGCTCAGTAAAGATAACAATATAGCGGAAACATTCAAAAATAAGAATAAACATTTAAGGAAATGTATAAGACTAAAACAAAAGCCTTTTGAACTTCAGCATAATATGGAAAAGATAAAAATCAAATAATTCTATTTACTTACTCACATTGATATCCTACTAGTCGAATAATCACATGAAATATCTATAGCCACATTCATAATTATGGAATGCATAATGCCAGAACTTCATAACCACATAGTCAAGGCCTTGTGCCAAGACTACAAATAAGATTTTGTCAAGGCCTTATGACAAGACACTAGCTTTACTCATGAGACCTACCGACGCATTGAGAAGCTATAGCGGGCTCCACCCATCACTTACAAATATGAAAAGTTTTAATCATAACATAAACATTTGTATTAAAACTAGCATAAAAAATGTCAATACATTATCCATAAACCATGAATGGAGTAAAAATAACACATCCATAGTAAAAAATATGACAAAACCTTCAATACAATATGGATGTTTGGTATCCTAATAAATCATCTTCAAATAAGCTTAAAATCCATGAAAGGATGTTGACATAGATTTAATAAAATCCTTTTTCGAGAAATATCTCTTTCTATTTTGAAATAATTTAAAATTCATATAATTATAAAAGAAAACATTTATTTTGGAAATTTTCTTATAATATTGTATGGTATGATTTGATGTTGTTATAATGGCGGAAAATATCCACACCCACCCCGCCGTATAAGTTTAAAAACGACATTCTTAGCTTAATTTTGTCGAAAAGCTTATAAAGGACATTGTTTGGAAAACGATGAAAAAATTCCTTTATAAACATCTTATAAAATTAAAACGAGGGTATACATGAATTTAACCCATAGTCTATAAAATATTAATAAAGTTTTGAAATATATTTTTATAAAATATGGATGTGGATGATAAAGAGGTCCCAGTAGATACTTACGTAAAAACAAACTCAGATAATAAAGAGATTGTGAAATTAACCCTTACCTTGTACTTTTACATGGTCAAGGGTAGGTTAAACTCCTTTATAATGGTGTAATAGTTGTTATTAAATTATACAATAATCAAATACATTAATATGATATCATATATTATCTTTTAACATTGCATTGTTAGTAATATCTTAGTATTATCGTTGTTTTGGTTGATAATGGATTAGTTTTCCTTTATATTATTTGTTATGTGAGTCATATTTTTTATGGATGGGATGTATCTTATTCATATCAAGAATGGTATCAAGTCTTTAAACATTATTTTTAATCATTTAATTAAAATTATTCTTGAATGGGTACGATGGGGAATAAATCTCATCACGTTCGTGGAGACAGTAATCCGTACGTACGCACAAGCGACAATATCGTTCTTTTGATATTAAAATAATATATAATTGGATGTTATATCATATATATAGAACAATTATCAGGATATATTTATTATTTACATCAATTACACATCATTATTAGACCCATCCAAATAATAATGTATTGAATAACAATTACACCACAACGTGGAGACGGTAAGCCGTACGTACACACGTTTGATGACATGTCATTCAAAGGATGGATAGAATAATGAATTTTGTTTTACCATATTTATAATAACATCATAGTATATAGAAGATACTGGAGTTACTATTTTATTATAGAAACAACAAAGAAAATGGTAGTGGAAGAAGAATGGAATTTGAAAGAGGTGATGAAATGTTTACCTCTTCTTCGGGTTGTTCCTTTTGATTAGATCAACAGGGCTCTGTAGGTTGAATTTATGACTAAATTAAGACTTCTAGGATGAAGGTAGGATATTTGAGATGGTATTTGGTTTTGGATGATCCAAATCTCTTTTATGGTGTAAATTAGAGAGAAGGTGTAGTGCCCTTTTATAAGAGGGGTGAGGGGCACCTTAAGAAAAGTTATAAATATTATTTTATTATAAAATCATTTTCTATCTCTATTGGCTCCAAAATGGATTATTTAAAGTATATGGCGGGGAAGGGTTGATAAACAATCATACAATAGGTTTTAGGCAGGTTTGGGTCATCATATTAACATTATCATTTAGATTTAACTCTTAGTTAAATAGTTTGTCATTTACCATGTCACTTTGTATTTTTATATTATATTGTTAATAAACATACTCTATACTTCCAAGAGAACCCCAAGTGGTTCATTAATGATACACATATCATTATATAAGTCATTTTTCCAATTATTATATTTTTATTAATAGAATGTCAATTAATAATATACTATTAGTTTTAAAAACTCTTTTATGTCAATTTTGACACTATTTGGTATTTTGTTTTTGCTAAATATATAACAACATTATTACTTCGAAAATAATTCATCTAACTAACACTAATATGTCATATTAACCTAGAAAATTTGAGTAATTCATAAAAAGTCACAAATTACATTTATTTCAGAATTTATAATATCAATTATTTTAATATTTCATTAATTAGGGAATTACTGCATCATCATTGTGTCATAAAAAATTAAATTATTTAATGTCAAAAAAATATAAATAAAATACAATTATGTAGGAAATATTTTATATTTATAATGAATATTTATAGTCAAATTTATCTCATGTATGACCCTATATTAAAAATATTTTTGTTATTAAACATTGATATTATCTCTTTTTAGTCTTTTTAAAAAAATAATAGGTGTCCTAATCTAATCCATGTGGACCAAAAAGGTTCATATTTTATTCCTAAGGTTTTTTTTGGTCTAATTATACATATCCAATAGAATTAGGACATGTGTTAGGGTAATAGTAATATCATTATTACCATTAAATACCCTATTTACTTTTAACTGTGGTAAATAAAAGTAAAAATTTACTATTCACCAAAAATTAATCTCGTCTTATTGAACCACATTTTTTATACTGATATCATCCGTGTCTCTCAGATTTTGGAAATTCCACTCACAGAAGTGGTAAAATTATGTTTTATGGAAATTTTCAAATTCTCCTAGGAGGTGGGTAAAAGACGGTGAAAATTTCAATAAAATTTTTATGTATCAAAAATTATTATAAACTGACTCCAATGAATTACATTGAAATTATATAGGTATTATGTATCTATTTTTACCAAAAATAAATTTAAATAAAATAAATAATTATTTAAATAAAAATTCGGTTTTAAACTATAACTCAGTGTTTTTACTATTCATCAAAAATTGAAAGTTCTCAGAAAAATACAAAAAATTCACCCTAAGATAATTTCGATATTCCAAATCCATATATGAAGTCCATTTTGAAAGATAAAATTTATAAAATTTCAAAAAGCGGGTATTACTATTCATAACTGCTAGTTTGATTGGTTGTGGTGTGTTAGAACTCAAAGTTGCGTACAACACATGCTACTATATTATTCAGAGAAAATCGTACCATGGAAGATTGGGGTGTTACATTCTCCCCTCCAAATAATTTCATCCTTGAAATTTCTAGAATAATACTGCATAAAAAGACTCAGGTGGTTCTTTATCATAAGTTCCTTGGGTTCCCATGTTGCCTCTTCCATATTATGGTTTCTCCATAGAACTTTTACGAGACAAGTCCTCTGGAATCTCAACACTTGTTCTCTTGTATCAAGAATATGGACAAGATCTTCGCAATAAGAAAGATTTGTTTCTTGTTCTAATTCCTCAAATGTATGTACATGCATTGGGTCGGGCTTGTATTTTCTCAATAGTGATACGTGGAATACATCGTGAACTTTGGAGAGACTTGGAGGCATTTCCAAACGGTAAGCTATAGCCCCAATTTGTTCGAGAATTTCAAAACATCTGATGAACCTGAGACTCAATTTTCCCTTCTTACAGAAACGTATAACACCCTTCCATGGACATACCTTCATGAAAATATGATCTCATACCTGAAATTCCAAATCTTTCCTTCGGTTATTGGCCTAGCTCTTCTGCCTACATTGACCTTCTTTGATGTGGTTTTGGATTAACTTCACCTTTTCCACTATTTCATCCACCAGTTCTGGGCCTATGATTTATCTTTCACCAACATCATCCCAACAGGTTGGTGTGCGACATCTCTTTCAGTATGACGCTTCATATGGTGCCATCTGAATACCTGAATGGAAGCTGTTTTTATAAAAAAACCTACCATAGGTAAATATTGATCCCACATACCTTGAAAGTCAAGTGAGCATGATATCAACATGTCTTATATGGTTTGAATAGTCCATTCTCATTGTCCATCAGTTTGGGGGTGGGAGGCAATGCACAAACGATGTTCAGTATCCAGGGATTTATGAAGACTTTTCCAAAATCTTGATCTAAAACGTGGATCACGATCAGAAACAATCGACAGGGGTACTCCATGAAGTCTTAAAAACTCATTAATATATAGTCTTTCTAAATGTTCAAGTGGTAAATCTTCTATTATTGCAAGAAAATGTTCTGACATGGTAAGACGATCAACAATGACCCATATTGCATCATTATTTCTAGGAGACTTTGGTTGTCCCATGAAAAAATCCATCATAATATTATCCCATTACCACTCATGTATGGGAAGATGTCGCATGAATCCAACATGTTGTTTCCTTCCAGCTTTCACATGTTGGCAAACTATACCTCTTGACAAAAAATCAGGAATCTCCCTCATTATGTTGTCCCACCAAAAATGTTCCTTCAAATCACTATACATTTTGTTGCTCCTAGGGTGTATAGAGAAAATACAACTGTGAGCATCATCCAATAATTTCCTTTTTAGATCAGGTATATCAGGAACACAAAGTCTCTTCCGAAATTTCAAAATTCTATCTTCATACACAAAGTCTCTAAATCTCCCATCATTCGCATCTTTAATCCTCTTTTTAAACTGTTCATCACTAGTCTGAGAAATCATTGTCCTTTATAGTAAATATGGTTTGTCAACCATTTGAAAAAGCATTGATGACTCACCATCCATGGTTATTCCCATATCCATCTTTACTAGATCCTTGTATATAGAATCCTTTTCAACACTCATCTTGTTCAAAACATCATGATCCTTTCTACTCAAAGCATCTTCTATCTTATTTTTCTACCCCAGGTGGTAGTGTATAGTGAAATCATAATCCTTGAGTAGTTAAATCCATCTCATTTGCCTCATGTTGCATTCTTTTTGTGAGAAACTATACTTCAAACTCTTGTGATTGGTATATATCTCACATTTTTCACCATAGAGATAGTGTCTCCAAATCATCAAAGCAAATATTATATCTTCTAACTCAAAATAATGAGTAGGATAGTTTTTCTCATTAATGTTTAGTTTTCGTGATTCATAGGCAATAACCCTATCATTATGCATAAGGACACAACCAAGTACTTTCTCTGAATCATCACTATAAATAACAAACCCATCATTCCCCGATGGTAGAGTCAATAAATGATAATTGACTAATATTCTCTTCATTTATTCAAAACATTATTCAAACTCTTTTTTTCCAAACAGATTTAACTCCTTTTCGTGTGAGATTTTTTAATGGGTTAGCCAACCGGGCAAAATTCTGGATGAAACGTCGATAATAACCTTCTAAACCAATAAAAATGTATACCTCAGTTATAATCATTGGTGTTATCCATTCTTATATTTCCTTGGCCTTAGATGGATTAATAGAGATTCCATCCCTAGAGAAAATATTTCCAAGAAAAGAATTCTCCTAAATCCAGAATTCATATTTGCTAAACATACCATATAATTAGTGTCTTATATGTGTCTTCAGTATAATGCACATGTGATTTTCATGATCATCATAGATTTTTGATTATTCTAATATATCATCAATAAATACCACTAAAAAGTCATCAATATATTTCTTGAAAACTCTATTCATTAGATCCATGATGACAGATGGTGCATTAGTCATTCCAAAAGGCATTACTATAAACTCGTAATACTCGTACCTGGTTCGAAATGTTGTTTTCAGAATGTCTTCCTTCTTCACACACAACTGATGATATCCAGATCAAATATCAATATTTTAAAAGTTTCGAGATCCATGCAGTTGGTTAAATAAATCATCAATGCGAGGTATGAGATTCTTGTTTTTTATTGTTATAGCATTGATCTCACTGTAGTCAATGCACAACCTCATAGATCCATCATTATTCTTAACAAAAAGGATAGGGGATCCCCCTGGAGAAACACTCTGGAGAATAAATAACTTATTACTCAATTCCTCTAGTTTTTTCTTTAGTTTCACTAATTACACAGTGGCCATTCTATAAGGGGTCTTCGATATGGGCCTTGAACAATGAATTAAATCAATGGAAAACTCAATTTCTCATTCTAGAGGATGTACAGGTAAATGTTATGGAAATAAATCAACATATTCTTTCACAATAGGTACATACTTTGTTTGAACATTCCTTTCCTCACCCACAGTTATTTCATTCTCTTCCTCCCCAATAATTGAATTTAGTTGTTCTAGTGGGGGTGGATCTAAAAAAGAATCAGGTGGTGATGATTCTGCTCTAAAGATAAGGTGTTCTTTATCATCATCATTAAAAATAGTAACCCCCTTCTTCTTAAAATAAATTTTTTCATAATGGTCCAAAATCCAATCCCTACCGAGGATTATATCAAATTCAATCATCGGTATGACAATGAGATCAGCTGATAATGAACTTTTATGTTCCCTAATGGGAACTGATGCACAAAACATTGTTGCGATAATACTTCCCTTATGAGTTTGGACTGACAACACCTTTGTTAAATAAAATTGAAAATATCAATATTTTATTAGAAAACTGGGAAGATATTAAACAATGTGATGATCCAGAATCTTAAAAAGCTTTTTCTAAATTTGAATAAACCATTAAATTACCTGCCACCACATCTTTCAAAGCTTCAACCTCAGTAGTAGTGATAGCATAAACTTGGCCTTGATCCCTTGGCCTTTTCTGAGGTAAGTTCCCCTGACACATAGGACATTAATTTTCATAATTCCTCCTTTCATTACAATTGTAGAATTCAACAAAGACAACCTCTTTCTTCCCAATGCAATCGTAATCTTGGTGGCCTTTTTTACCACAATTGTAAAAGAATACCATTCCCTTTAATAAAGTACCAGGGTGTTTCTTCCCACATTTACTGCAGGATGGATATTCAAAAATTCCCTTCTTCCCCATATATCCATTTCTAGAGTGTTCATCTGGTCTCTTCTTCTCTTTCATTTCTTTGAAGTCGTATGACTTAGATAATTATTTTTATGCCTTGATAGAACATGAGACAATATGTTAGTACGACGAGAATGATTGTGAGACTAATGCTCATCGGAGAAATGGATTTAACCCATAAAAGAAATGATCAATCTTACATATTGGGTAACGTATATAATCTGCAACATACCTCTCTAACCTTGTAAAGTTAGCCTCATACTTTGCGACATTTTCATACTCATTTTGCCTCAGACTTAGAAATTGCCTTTCCATATATGCTAGATGTCCATGAGGAATGTATTTTTATAGGAAAATATCTTTAAACTCCCCACATTCCATATTTTATACTTCAACATCTTCATTTTAGTTTTGAATCAATGACCACCATTGATCAGTATCTCCAATGAGGCGGTAAATTTCCATGACAACTTTTTCCCTTTCACTACACCCCATGGTGTGGAATATTTTCTCTAAGGAATTTATCCATTGTTAAGACACTAATAGATTTGTACTCCCATTGAATTTTTGTGGTTTTTGCTTCATGAAGTGATCTAACAATGATCCTCTACACTGTGGATCAGGGTGCTCCATATGGGTAAGGTTATTATTCACAACCCGAGTGAGTTGTCCCAATATAGTGATAAACTGATTAGCACCAATTGTATCACCAGATCCACTATAATTATCTTGAGAAAGAGGGAAATACATACATGCAGTGTGTGCATTGAAATGGATTATGTTCCTTCTAGTAGGCACCAATTCTAAAAAATGGCATAAACTAGATTAGTTTATGAATCAAAATACATAATTCCAAACATATAAAACACATAACAACATAAATTGAACATTTTATGGATATAATCTATAATCATAAAAAATATTTTATTTGAGGATGTATATACTCATAATCCCTTCATAATGGTTTTTGAAGAAGATGAGAATTATCCTAATCATATCCCCCAGGAGTTTCGTAACCAAGATTGTAGCAAGGCCAATTTTCTTATACCAGGATACCCCGAGTCAAGCCCAAAACTCCTTGTCGGAGTTTTCACTCATAGGTACATCTGTTCCAGAGCCACCTCTACCTACTCGTATCTAGACAGAGATTTATTTCATGGAAAATACACAACATCTATACATTACCAAAATTCTAATAAGTTCTTCTATACTAGTCCCCAAAGTCTTTCTTTGGGTAATGTGCTCTAATCTGAGCCTATCTAAATCTAGTTACCAAGTTTAGTACTAAACATCCTATAATACCAACGGTAACGCCCCGACCCCAGTTACCTAGAGTCGGTGAATTATTATGTATCATTGTCATGATCACAAAATATCATGTCTTAAATGACTGATTAGTTTTGTAGCCTTGGAAGTACTAGATACATTTATAAGATTCACATTACATCATAAAATGAAAACTACCACAACATTGTGTCCATATACCACACTCATATCCCCTCAGACTATCCTTGAATGTTAGCCATAAAATACTGTTTCGCATCCTAGGAAAAGTAAAACATAGAAAAGGGTGAGCTCAGATTCTCAGTAAGGATAAAAATATAACAAAAACATTAAAAAATAATAATAAACATTTAAGGCAATGTATAAGATAAAAACAATAGCCTTTTGAACATCATAAGAATATGGAAAATATAAAAATCAAATAATTCCATTTACTTACTAACATGGTCATCCTACTAGTCGAATAATCACAAGAAATATCAATATCCACATTCATAATGATGGAATGCATAATTCCAGACTTTCAAAACCACATAGTCAAGGCCTTTTGCCAAGTCTGAAAATGTGATTTTGTCAAGGCCTTCTGCCAAGACACTAGTTTGTCTCATGAGACCTACCGATGCATTGAGTTTCCATATCAGGCTCCACACATCACTTACTATGTCCAATGCATTCTTCATATGAAAAGGATTAAACATAACATAAACATTTGTATTAAAACTAGCAATTGAAATATCAATACTTTATACATAAACCATGAATGGTGTAAAAATTAAACATCCATAGTCAAACATATCTCAAAAACTTCAATACAATATGGAAGGTTTGTATCATAATAAATCAACTTCAAATAAGCTTAAAATCCATCAAAGGATGTTGACATAGATGAAATCCAAACCTTTTTTTAGAGAAATACCTCTTTCTATTTTGAAATCATTTAAAATTTATATAATTATAAAATAAAAAATTTATTATGGAAATTCTATTATAATATTTTAATGGATGCTTTTATGTTTTTATAATGATGGAAAATATCCGCACCTGATGTATAAGTTAAAAAAGTCATTCTTACTTCAATTTTGTCGAAAAGGTTACAAACGACATTGTTTGGAAAACGACAGAAAGATTCCTTTATAAACATCATATAAAATTAAATGAAAGGTATACATTACTTTAACCCATATTCAATAAAATATTAATTATGTTTTGTAATATATTTTTAAGAAACATGGATGTGGAAGATAAAGAGGTCCCAGTAGATACTTACGAAAAAATAACCTCAGATAATAAAGAGATTGTGAAATTTACCCTTACCTTGTACTTTTCCTTGGTTGAGGGTAGGTTAACCACTAGTATAAGGGTTAAATAGTTTATTTTAAATTATTCAAGAATCATATATGTAAATATGATATCATATTTGATATTTTAATATTTCTTTGTTAGTAATATCTTAGTATTATCATTGTTTCGGGTGTTAACAGATTCATTTTCTTTTATATTATTTGTTATATGAGTCATATTTGTTATGGATGGGATGAATCTTATTCGTATCCAAAATTATATCTAGTCTTCAAACCTTATTTTTAATCATCTAATTAAAATTTTCCTTGAATGGATACGATGGTGAATAAATCTCATCGTGTTCGTGGAGACGACAATCCGTACGTATGCATGAGCGACAATATCATTCTTTTGATATAAAAATAATATATAGGTGGTTGGTATATAATATATACAGAATAATAATCCTGTTATATTTATTATTTACAACAATTACACATCATTATTATACCCATCCAAATAATAATGCACTGAATAACAATTACACCACGATGTGGAGACAGTAAGCCGTATTTACGCACGTATGGTGACATGTCATTCATAGGATGGATATAATAATAAATTTGGTTGTACCATATTTATAATAAATTATAGTATATAGAAGATACCAGTGTTATTATTTTATAATGGAAACAACAAAGAAAAAGGATGTGGATGAAAAAAGGAACATGAAAGAGGTGATGAAATATTTACCTATTCTTCGGGTTATTCCTTATTATTTGATGAAAAGGGATCCATAGGATGGATTTTTTCCTAAATTTAGGCCTCTAGGATGAAGGTAGGATATTTGAGAGGGTATTTGGGTAGGGTTTGGCCGAGAAAATGGATTTGATGGTGTAAATTAGAGATAAGGGGATCACCCTTTTATAATAGGGGTCAGGGGAACCTTTGGAAAAGCGGGAAATATTATTTCATAATAATTCCATTTTTGGATTCTTATGTCTCGAAAATGGATTATTTAAAGTCTACGGCGTGGATGGGTTGAAAACCACTCATCCAATATGTTTTAGATAGGTTTGGGTCACTATATTAACTTTATCTTTTAGATTTAACTCTTAGTTAAATAGTTTGACATTTACCATCTCTCTTTATGTTTTAATATTATATGGTTAATAAACTTACTATATACTTCAAAGCAAACCCCAAGTGTTTTATTAATGATACAACTATCATTATATAAGTACTTTGTCTGAAACATAGATCTTTAGGAATAGAATATAAATTAATAATATAATATTAGTTTTAAAATCTCTTTTATGTCAATTTTGACACTATTTGGTATTTTGTTTTTTCTAAATTCATAACAGCATTATTAGTTCAAAAAAATTCATCTGACCAACCATAATATGTCATTTTAACTTATAAAATTATTTTAATTCATAAAAACTCTCAAATTACATTTATTTGGGTATTTATAATATCAACAATTTTAATATTTCATTAACTAGGAAATTACAACATCATCATTTTTTCATAAATAAATTAAAATTATTTAATGTCTAAAAAATATAAATAAAATACCATTATGTTGGAAATCTTTTCAGATTTCTAATTAATATTTATAGTCTAATTTATCTTATGTATATCCTTGTATTAAAAAATTTTTAGTAGTTAAACTTTGATTTTAACTCTTTAAACTCTTCATTAAATAAAATAATAATAAATGTCCTAACTTAATCCATGTTGACCAAAGAGGTTCATATTTTATTCATAATGTTGATTTTGGTCGAATTATACTTATAAAATATAATTATGACATGTGTTAGGGTAAAAATAATATCATTTTTACCCTTAAATACCCTATTTACTTTTAACTGTGGTAAATAAAAGTAAAAAGCTACTATTCACCAAAAATTATTTTCATCTTATTGAACCAAATTTTTCTTACTGATAATTACCGTTTCTCTTGTATTTTTGAAATTCCACTCACAGAAGTAGTAAAATTATTTTTTATGTGAATTTGCAAATTTACCAAGGAGGTGGGTAAAAGACGGTGAAAATTTCAATAACATTTTTATATATAAAAAATTATTATAAACTGACTCTAATGAATTACATTGAACATATATAGGTATTATGTATCTATTTTGACCTAAAATAAATTTAAATAATATAAATAATTATTTAAATAAAAAGTAGGTTTTAAACTATAACTGAGTGTTTTTCATTATTCAAAAAAAAATTTAATGTTCTGAGAAAAATACCAAAAATTAACCCATAGCTAATTTCGATATTCCGAATCCAAAAATGAAGCCCATTTTGAATGATTAAATTTTTAAAATTTCAAAAAGTGGGTATTTCAATTCATAACGACTAGTTTTATTGGTTGTGGTGTGTTAGAACTCCATGTTGCGTAAAACACACGCTATTATATTTTTCAAAGAGAAGCGTACCGTGGAATCACGGAGTGCTATAGGAATGTAGCTATAATATGTTTGGGTTATATTACCTAGCATTATTTTGATAAAGTAACCTGAATATTCCCTTGTCTTAGACATTTTTTTATGAATGGAAATTACTATTTAGAATATATTTATGTTTTGATATCATGAGTATTTTTGGTAAAGTAGACTTTAGTTTTAAATCATATGTTTAAATGGTATGAATATACATATTACAATATTCCTATTTATACCTTATGACGATAAACTCATATGGGTGATAATATTGTTACAAAACTATCCTTGTTATAAACTAAAGTATCCATATATCAATTAACAATAATGCTAGTTTTAAATACAAATGGACAATGTGATTTTATTATTTTATGTAAATAAAACCATTATATTTTCTTGAAATCAATCTTTAAAAAGGAAAAATATTTTTAAAAACCATTTAGAAAACATTATTAAACTAATTATTTTTTCCCCATAAATGAAATCGATCACTTGAAAATCAATTTTTTTCCCAGTCCTTATTAATTAAAAATAGACAATTAAAAATCCCATTTTGATTTTATCGAGAAACAGAACTATGAATGAAAACCCAATACAATTAAAAGTAACTAAAATGAAATCAAGGTAACCTTTTATAAGTTATAATAATATCAAGGACATAGGGTATCTTTTATCAATGATAAAAAATTGCTAATAATGGGTAATGTTTATCATTGAATTTTTTGCTGATAAAAGGAACCCTTTTTCAGCGCATTATTTAGTGATGATAAAGGCCATCGATGTTAAAATCATGTTTTTATGTACTGAATTCAACATCTAGATGGAATGTACTTTCAAACAGTAGCCTGTATGGGGTCATCCTTGTGGGAGTCTTGTAATCAGTTCTGTAGACCCATTATGCCTCATCTAGCTTCCCTAAACAATACATTCTAGAGAAAGAAAATGTCTTCTCCTAAATTTGGTTGATATCCTTGTTCGAAACATCAACCTAAACACTGGACTATGTGTTATTCCGTACTTATTGTAGGAAAACTTCCTTACTTTTCCAATAAATTAATGAATTTTTAAATCATGAAATGAGTCCCATTATCTGTAATGAATAATCTAGGAACTCCAAACATAGAAAAGATATTGTTCTTGATGAATTTCACCAAACTAGAAGCTGAATTGTTGGAAAGATCCATTGTATAAAATCATTTGGACAGATATTCAACAGACACAAGAATATATTCATTCCCAAAAGAGGATGGGAAAGGTCCCATGAAATCCCATCCCAAAACATCTAAAACATTTACATCTAGAATTCCTTTTTGAGGTAGATCTTACTTATAACTACATTTCCAAGTATTTGACACCTTTTACATCCAATGACCAAACTCTTAGAATACATGAATAGAATTTGAAAGTTGAAACTAGGCTTTATAACATTATAAGTATTCATTACCCCTCCATGGTGGATACTAAACACTGATGAATGGATGCTCTGAAGTACAGGTATCATTTCCTCCTTATCCACACATGTCCTCAAAATGCCATTATAAATTTTTGTATAAAGATGAGGTTCATCCCAAAATTTGTATATCAACTCAGAAATAAACCACTTCCTGTGGCTATGTAAGTGTTACTTGGGAATAATACCCACATCTATAAAATTATCATAACATGAAAATTGAGAACATTGATTCACCCAAGAAGTAACCAATGGTTAATCTAAAAATGAGTTATTCTTGTATATTGGTTCCTTAATTTGAGTGTTGGGAAACCTAAAAAAATGGTCTTGAACCACATTTCAGCCCCCATTTTACCCTTAATAACCAAATCAAATAATTTCAATTGATGGGTCCACCTCAAGAGTTTGGGGTTTTATTCTTTTTTACCCATCATGTATTTGATGGCAGAATGGTCAGTTAAAATAATTATCTTGGACTTTATCATGTACTATATGAATTTTTCATGGGTAAACATGAACACATCCAATTCCTTTTCAGCAAAGAAATAATTTTTCAAAGAATCATCATGAATAATTCTAGCATAGTAAATGGAATGCATCTTCTTATCATACCTATGAACAAAAACAACACACACAACTATATCACTAGCATCAAAAATTACTTCAAATGGGAACTGGATGTCTGGGACAATGATCATTAGTGAAGTAGTAAGGTTCTCCTTAAGAAAGATAAAAGACTCAAGAGATTTCTCAAAAAAAGGGTGTGTCCATAACATGTAGTGAGAAAAGTTATATAGTAATCTTATAAAAATATTTAACGAACCTCCTATAAAATCTATCGTGACCCGTGAAACTTCTTATCCCCATGATATTATTAGATGTGGAAGCTTTTTTATAACCTTATTTTTGTAATTATCAACCTCTATCACCTTCTTAAAAAAACAGTGACTCAACACAATTCCTCGGTATCTAGGAACTGCTACTTTTCTGAATTTAAATGAATATTTATGTCTCAGTATCATTCCAAATTAGTTTAAAAATTTTCAAGCCAGTTTTCAAAATTACTTCCCACAACTGAAAAATCATCCATGAATTGTTCAATTATCCTTTTAATCATGTTTGAATAGATTTCCATCATGCATCTCTGAAAAGTGGTTTGAGAAAAACGAAATCCAAAGGGAATCTGCTGGTAGGAAGATATACTAAATGGAAAAGTGAAGGTGTCCTTATCCTAATCCTCAAGAGAAATAGAAATATTTTTTATCTAGGTTATCCATAAAAAATAGAAAAATCCCTTTCAAGATATCCTCTTTATAATTTTTTTAAAAGGAAAAGGAAAAATGACATTTCCCTAAGGAAGAATCGAGTTTTCTATAATTGATATAAACCATCCATTTGTTCATTAATCATGTTTTAATTTTCTCATTATTTAAATTTTTTTAACCCATTAACTCCACTCTTTTTGTGGACTATATGGATAGCTCTTACCCAATTATTATCCGAAATTGGAAAAAAATTCCACCATCAAGAAATATAAAAACTTCTTCCCTAAAGACATCATTCATGTTTGGATTAAATCTTCTCGAGGATTCCACACAAGGTGTACACTCAGGATCCATGAGGATTTTATTAATGAAGAATGATGGACATATCCCCTTCATGTCCTCAATTGAAAAACCAATGTCAGACATGTATTTCATTAAAAAACATCATAAACGTTTCATCTTGACATTCCATTATATTGGATGAGATAATCATAGATAGTGTAGATCTCTCTCTTAAAAATAATATATCAAATGGGCTGGGAGGGTGTTTCTCTTTATATTGGGTGGTGATTAACTTGATTGAAGAAACATAGGCCTATGTGAACTATGGAATTCATGTTGACTCTCAGAGAAAGAAGTGTAAAATGATTCCTCTTATTCACTATTATTTGTAGAAACATGTTCTTCAAATTTAGAATCTAAATATGGGGATAGAATGTATTCTAAAGAAAACTCATCTAGGAGTTCTATGAACACCCCATAAAACTTATCTCTAGGCTCTTGCTTCTTACAATATATGATCCCGTGATGTTTTCAGCAGGGATATTAGGTGAACCATTAATATCTTGAATCATTCTAAAAAACTCAACTTTATCCTCATCAATAGATTCATCATATATTAACAGCTCATATCTAGGACAGATTGGGTATTTGTGGGTTCATTAATATCTTGGAAAATATGGGATTCTCTTTTTTCACCCAGGTTGAAAATTAATTTCTCCTATGAGACATCTATGAAATATCCCCCTGTGGATAGGAAGGTCTTAAAATGAATGAAAGGTACATCCTATTAACACTCCATATCTAGTATCCTAAAATTAAAAAGAATAATTATCTAAAAATTAACACTAGAAAATCATCTAACCTAACAATTGGGTGAGTGATAGATAGATCAGTATTTTGTAACACGACAATGGTGTGATTGGGAACTCCTAATATCATGTGTTGAAATAGATAAAATGGAATAAAATTGATGCAAGATCATAGATCACATGTATAGTAAAATTTGACTCCTTTATCCCCAAAGGTGAAAGAGATGAAAAAGTTCCTCGGGTGTTGAATTTTGAGAGATATCATATTATACAACACAAAACTACACTCCTCTATCAGACTATAAGTGGAAAACTCTTCTAGTTCGTTTTTTTAATAATATTTTCTTGATGGATTTTATATAATATGGGATTTTTTTAATGATTTAAAAAATTGCATGTTAATGATATTTTTTATGAAATCATTGAGAAATATTTATAGATTATAATTATGGTTTTATATTTTTTTTTGTGGAAAATGAATTATTGGGGAAACTTTCCTCACAGTTTTGAGAATCCCTTCAGATTCCTCTTTAATATTTTTATTTAGTTTATTATCATTATTATTAGAGATTTTTTTTCATAGATGGGATAACATGATTCATTTGTATAAAGACCCGTAAATTTCAAGGAAATTTTTTTCTTATATTCTATGGGATTTTATGAGTATGCAGTTTATGATGACACATGATTCTGAGGCCCGGTGTGCCCGGAATCAATTACCTAAGTTTAGCTCGGGTACGTTCAGTGAAAGAACGAGCGGGTTTTTCTATCTTTTGAACTGGTACTCGGAATTGAAAACCGAGGTCACCGATGGAACCGTAGCACCGATAATTGTTTATGTGGACCTTTACCGAAGATTCTTCTTCTCGGGAGGAGTTGTTAAAAAATGTGGATTAAGTGAAAAATAAAATAAAATTGTGTTACGATTTTATTTCTTTTTCTAAAGTGGTTCTAATCTACATGGGGAAGTTGGGGTGGGACCCACAAGTTTCTAAATACTCATGTTAGGATATTTGTGTTGTGGGGCCCACGTGAGCCCCAACCATTCACATTACCTAACCCTTTAACTCTCCCCCTTTAAACATGTTAACCCCCCTTTTTATTTATGTAACTCTTCCACTTCCAATTTAATTTCCCAACACAAATTAATTTAATTAATTGATCCTCTTCAATTAATTGAGTAATGTGTTTGATTTTTGTAATTTCAAATGCATGCCATGTTTTAATAAAATAAGAGGAGTCTTATTTTATTTGGGGGTTGGGTCGTTGTGTTGAGGATTAGAGGAGATAGATCTAGTTCCTTGGATGAACTTCATCTCCTTTGTTGAAAAACGCCACGACTCCGACGAAGAACATCGACTCGGCGACCCTGGATTCTTCTTCCTTTTCCTCCTACGCGACAAGGAAGTAATCAACGATGCGGGAATTCACCAACGACGTCACGCTTTGTTATCACCGTGATAAAAAGAGGAGACATCGCTTCCTCCTCAGACGCTCTCCGTTGACGTCTATGAAACCTCACCACGTGACGCCATCAACCACAACACCGACGCTCGTCATCGTTTGTTGAGGTAGGGGTTGTCGTCGTTCAAAGTTTTATTTATCGACCCTCATTGATTAAATATTTGGACGCTTTTTATAGTCATAACGGCAGGAGATCAGACAACACAAACACAGCTGATCCTCCTCCCCTTATCTTGTTTATCTTCGTTGATCGTTGTGGCGAAGGCGGCGCGGTGTCATTGCACCACGTGGGAACGAAAAGGACAGTGACTGAAGCGGGCTGCGGCGCCGTCGCGCCACGCCGGTGAGGCCGAAGGAGTCCGCGGCCAGGAATGGGCCACGGTGGAGGGGTGCGGCACCATCGCGCCACACCGGTCGGACAGGAGCCATAGCCTAAGGCTGCGGCGGTCTTCAGCAGGGGTGGCCTGGCTCGGCCGGCCGTCGGCGCTCCAGGAGGCGAGACCCCCACAGGTCCCGCGACGGCTCAACCAACCGACCCTTATGGCCAGCCGTATCCGAAGAAACTAGGGGGCGTAACCCCCCGGACCTTCCAAGGGAGGACCCCACCTGTGGGGGCCACCATTTCCGAAATAAAGGGGGTCGCGCCCCCTTCGCCCCCCGCTCGGCCGCGAGCCGAGCCGCAGCTGGCTTCCGAGCCGAGCCACAGGCCGCGCCCCTCCGGCCCAGGCCGCGCCAACCGGGCCGGGCCACACCCAATTGGGCTGGACCCAGACCCGGGTTGGGTCGACCCAGTTCTGGCTGACCTAGGGGGTATTGGGCCGGGTCAGACCGGGCCCAAACCCCTTTTTTCGGACCAGGTTCTTTCAAATGCGCATATCATGGGCTACAAAACTCTAATCGATGCACCGTCAATTTTGTTGGGATCCATGGATCGAGACATTCATTTTATTATATTACACTCGAGGTTTCAGCAAAGTTTGGGTATGGCCAGGTTGGTTCGAACATGAAGCCCACCGGGCCCTTGGAGCGGAAACGCTTATAACTTAACGACCGGATATCCGAATAACGTGCCGTCAATTACGATGAATTCCTCTTAGTGAGATGATTATTTTGGATTAATACGCTTGAGTTTTGGACACAGATGGAGTATGGTCGGGTTGGTTTCAGCTTAAAATCCAACCGGGCCCCTGGGACAGAAAATCCAATAACTCTCAGTCCGGGCGTCCGATTGACGCTCCGTCTATCACGTTGAGTTCCTCTTGACGAGACAGAACTTTGTGATACATCAAATCTGGAATTCATGACAGTTGATGTATCGACCCCCTTGGCTCGTAGAGAGGACCCTCCCGGATTTGAGCGTGCTGTGTGCGGGAACCCTAGAGCTGGCTGCGACTGCGACCACGATGGCGACTGTACTTTGATCCTATGTGGGTTCGGAAGAAGGATGATTGTAATTGGATATTACATGGGTTCGACAGTGATGATGACTATAATTGGATCCTAAGTGGGTTCCGTAGCGATGGTTACTGTACTTGGATCCTACGTGGGTTTGGCAGTGAAGACTTCTATACTTGGATCCTACGTGGGTTCGGCAGAGGAGATGATTCAGAGGCTACATCTAATCATCTCTACCCCTCTTCGTGAGTAGAATACTTGTGTGAGTTGAGTCTTGAATTTCAATCATTATCTTTGATATGATTTTCTTGCTTTCGTGTGTGTACTGAGTTGTGATTTCCTGTGTGGATTGGGTTATGCTTTCTTGTGTAGACTGGGTTGTACTTAGGCTCGTGAGTTGGTGCAGAACTGGAATAGATGACTTAGGTATATGAATGGGAATATACCGAAGTAGAGTTGGTTGATAATTCGAGTTTGTATCTTTCCTTTGTGGTTTAACCTTTGTGGATTCTGGGAGGCCTTCGGGGGTCTCGGGGTCCCTACTGAGGGTTGTATACTCACCCCTACATGGGATATGGACGCACTACGTTCTGTTGGATGCAGATGACAGAAAACACTGATCGTGGTTGAGACTTGTGGAGTGGGATGGTATCCGGAGGTGGACCATCAGGCGGGATGTACACGGTGTGCATGGATGGATTTGAGGAGAAGATGAGACCATCTGTACCCACCCTTCAGGTGGGGTTTCCGGAGGACGACTTGGTGGTTTCTGCTTTACTTTTCAGTTTTTGTACATTCTATTCTTGGTTGTACTGTACTTTCAGTTGGGTTTGTATTCTGGCCCAATTATTTCCAGCACTTACATTCATACACAGTTTACTCAGTGTTTACTTTAGCTTGCATACTCTGTTGTGTGTTTGTTTAATTATATAAAGGAAATTTCTTCCCTTTATCGGGATTTACGCCTTTGGTGCTAGTCTCCAACCCCTGGCCTATGGAAGGAGGGCTTGGGGTAGTCACAACATGACCTTGAGGACGGGTCGTGACAAATTTGTATTAGAGGAGTCAGTTATACCATAAAACATAAGACTCTGATAATTTCTTCTATGTGAAATTATAGTATTAAGGTTTTTGAGTATGGTTATTAGTCCAGGGAGTCCAGTGTTGGTGTGGCGGCCGATGTATCCATACACCAGGACCCTGACTTCTGATTTCCGACTCAGTGCACGAAAACATTTATTTCATGTGGGTTTCCAAAGTTTTCTTTGTGATTACTTTGTGTTAGCTCACCAGGTATACTGTATTAACCGTGGAGCACCTGTTTCTTTTCAGGATGGCCCCGTGAAGGCAACCAGCTAGGGTTCCGAGCTTTGTGCGAGATGGCATCCCACCGAGTGACGAGGCCTCGGTGTAGGGCCCCATTACAGCGGAGGTACCGGTGGTACCTCTACCCGCCGAGCCACCGTTTCCACCTATCCCAGCAGCTGCGAGTGCATTTCGCCTGAGTGCACTGCACGAGGTTCAACATTAGAGACCGCACAGGTTCCATAGGGAGATAGAACCTCAGGAATTCGAGGATTGGATGGAGGCTGTTGTTCGAGTCTTCATATTAGTAGGGACACCAGCTGACCTCATGGTGATCCTTGCTGCGAGTCTCTTGCATGAAGTAGTAGGTAGATGGTCGAGCCTGATGCTCCAGGTGCACGATGAGGCATCTTTTCGTTGGTCGGACATCGAGATCCTCTTCCGCTCGGAGTTCATTCCAGCCACCCTCCGTGCGGTTCGCATCCAGGAGTTACTACAGCTGTGACAGGGCAGCATGACAGTAGCCCAGTACTCGGCGAGATTTACCGACCTATCGCGCTACTCCACGAACATGGTACGAGACCCATTCTTCCCGGCCCAGACCTTCGAGCTGATACTGACGCATGAGATCAGGGCTTCGATGATCTCCCTCAGCATATCGACGCAGGCAGGAGTACTGGAGCAAGCCCTTTCTATGGAGAGCATCCTTGCTAAGGCTACGCCAGCAGTGAGGCCTACCGCAGGGCGACATGTAGCAGAGTCTTCTGCAGCCGACGGTATACAAATGTCACAGAGGTCCAAGCAGACCAGAACAACTGGTGGGAGACCACAGGATACTGGTTCGGAGGTGCGGGGAACACACACTAGATCCAGTAATACGAGAGGCAGACAATACTATGCATGTGGGGGGTAGGGCCACATGGCTCGTGACTGCCCGAATCGCCTTGTAGAGGAGCAATAGATGGTTGAGAGACCACCCCAGCAGAGGCAGAGGTTCGAATGTGGTGGTCCATAGGGATCAGGCAGACGTGGTAGAGGAGTTGGCCGAGCAGTAGGTGGTGGATGATGCTTCGGGGCTCTACCACCACCACCACTAGGAGGTCCACCCCGACCACAGGGAGCTGTCGGACAGAGGTAGGCTCAACTTCTTACAGTGTAGTCCTATGACCATGGCTCACCTGCAATTATTTGAGGTACTATTTGTGTCTACTCCACCCTTTCTGTAGTTCTTATAGATATAGGAGCGAGTCATTCTTTCATTGCCACTGCCCTTGTTCAGAGCTTGGAGATTCCGACGGAGCCGTTGGCTCGATCCTTACGGCTATAGACTCCTACGGGAGCAGACTCGACAATTACGCACTGGTTTAGGCAGTGTGAGCTTACTATAGGAGGCGAGAGCTTCTTCTGGGATCTTCTTGTAGTGGCGTCGAGGCCTTACGACGTCATCTTGGGCATTGATTGTTTATGTACGGTCCATGCTCATATCGACTGTATTAGGAGCAAAGTGCAGTGTGTCCGCACAGATGGGAGCAGGTTCACCTTCACCGGAGAGAAGGGAGTCTTTGTAGCACAAGATGGAATGACATAGAGGATAGGACAACTGATTACCCATCAGTTTTCTAGTCTCATCCTAGGAGAAATTGATGTGCGGAGTCTAAGTTTTCCTGTTGTGGTGGATCAGTATGAAGACATTTTTCCTAATGACGTTCCAGGGCTACCTCCTCGCAGAGAGGTAGACTATTATATTGACATGTACCCCGAGACAGCCCCGATATCTACTCCAGCATATCTAATGGCTCCCGCTGATCTACGAGATCTATGGGTACAGTTGGAGAACTTGCAGGGCAAGAGGTTCATCCGACCCAGTGTTTCACCCTGGGATTCCTGGATTTTGTTCGCCAAGAAGGCGGACAGGAGCTTGCGACTGTTTGTCAACTACCGTGACCTAAATCAGGTGACTGTGAAAACCATGTATCCACTTTTCAGGATTGATGATTTCTTCGATCAGCTCAAGGGAGCACAATGGTTCTCGAAGATAAACCTCATGTCAGGCTATCATAAGCTCAGTGTTCGAGACGAGGATGTGCAGAAATCGGATTTCAGGTGTCGATATGGCCACTATGAGTTATTGGTTATGCCTTTCGGCGTAACCAATGCTCCAGCAGTGTTCATGAGTCTCATAAACAGTATCTTCTAACCTTACCTCGATCAATTTGTCGTAGTCTTCATCGAAGAAATATTTATTTACTCAACTACTGAGGAAGAGCACGCCCGCCACTTGCGGGTTGTACTGGATACACTCTGAGAGAACCATCTTGATGGTAAGATCTCGAAATTCTAGTTCTAGATTCAAGAGGTCCACTTCTTGGGTAATGTCATCTCTGAGGTGGGAGTTGCGGTGGATCCTACGAAGATCGAGGCAGTACTAGCTTGGGATCCACCGAGGAGCATGACGAAGTTGTAGGATTTCCCCGGTCTGGCTGGGTACTATCAGAGATTTTTGACAGACTTCTCCAGAGTTGCAGCACCACTTTTATCTTTGAAAAAGCAGGGGAAACCCTTCGTGTGGTTAGATAGATGTCAGCAGAGCTTCTAGGATCTGAGATAGATATTGACCAGTGCACCCATCTTGAGGCTACCAGAGGAAGGAGTAGGGTTTGTAGTTTACTGTGATGCATCAGGGATCAGACTCGGGTGTGTCCTGATGCAGGAGCGGGCAGTGATCTCTTATGGTTCATGACAGTTGAGGAAGCACGAGCATAACTATTCTACCCATGACTTGGAGTTAGCTGTAGTGGTCTTCGCCTTGAAGATTTGGAGGCACTATCTGATGGGTGAGCACTTTATAGTCTACTCTGACCACCAGAGTCTCAGAAAAATCTTCTCGCAGAAGGACCTGAACCTAAGACAGCGGTGGTGGCTCGATTTCCTTCATGACTATGAATTTGAGATAGTCTATAATCCTGGGAATGGGAACATAGTAGTTGATTCTCTCAGCAAGAGGTCAGGCATTCAGCTACTTGGAGAGGCGACAGAGCAGCTAGCCGCGTTGCAGATATCCTTCGTCAATAGAGATGGGGCAGCCTTTCTATAGTTGCTCACAGTCACTCCTCCACTACTTCAGGGGGTCAGAGTGGCACAACGTGGGGACCTTGACTGTGAGACGCGACGTGCATAGATATCCACAAGACATGAACCTGATAGATTTTCTATAGGAGGAGAGCATGTCATCCTTTTCCGAGGACGTACCATGGTACCCGTTTCATTAAAAGAGGAGTTTCTAAGAGAGTTTCACACTTCCCCATTGGCGGTACATCTAGGAGTAGCGAAGATGTACGAGGATCTCAGAAGACAGCACTGGTGGCCCGGTATGAAGAAGGTTGTGGAAAAGTTCATTTCATGATGTCTCACCTTCCAGCAGGTGAAGGTGGAGCACCAGGTACCAACAGGCTCGGTACAACCCTTAGAGATTCCAGAGTGGAAGTGGGATGGGATATCTATGGATTTCATGATGGGACTTCCACGTACATCCAGAGGACACAACTCCATTTGGGTGATTGTCGACCGTCTCACCAAGTCGGCCCAATTCTTACCTATCAGAGAGTAGGGCACAATGGAGATCTTGGGACACATCTACGTTCAGGAGATCGTACGGATTCAGTGTGTCCCATCATCTATCATCTCTGATCTATATGCTCTCTTTACATCCCAGCTTTGGAAGGGGTTGCAGGAGGAATTTGGGTCGCAGCTACACCTGAGCACCGCCTTTCACCCTTAGACGGATGGTCAGACGGAGAGGACCATTCATACTCTCGAGGACATGCTCCATGCATGTGTCCTTGACTTTGGTCATAGCTGGGAGGATCACCTATCCTTGGTGGAGTTTGCGTACAACAACAGCTACCACTCCACCATAGGAATGGCACCATATGAGGCATTGTACGATCAACCTTGCATATCACCTCTATGCTGGACAGACCTTGAGGAGTCAGTACTCATAGGACCAGAGATGGTCCAGGCTACGATAGAGAAGGTGCAGATCTTCCAGGAGTGGATGGGGACTACACAGAGCTGACAGAAGTCCTATGCTGATAGGAGGATGAGACCACTGGAGTTTGAGGATGGCGACCAAGTTTTCTTACACATATCACCTGGACGTGGATTACAGAGATTTGGATATGGTGGAAAGTTATCTCCGCGCTTTATCATACCATTCTAGGTTCTCAGTAGGATATGTGAGGTGGCTTATCGCCAGGCTCATTCACCTCAGTTGCACTGGGTGCACGACGTCTTCCATGTATCTCAGCTGAGGAGATATGTGCACGACCCGACACATATCATTGATCATGGGGAGCTGGACATCGATGACGGGGCATCATTTTTGGAGGTCCCAATGGATATCGAGGATCGAAAGGAGTGGGTCCTACATGGATGGTCTATTCCTCTAGTGCACATCAGGTGGAAGCACGGGAACCTCTATGAGAGCACATGGGAGCTGTAGGCTCAGATGCGTGCATAATACCCTCATTTTTTCCCTAGTTTATGATGTAGATTTACATGGAAGTAAATTCCTAAGGTGGGAGTAATGTAAAGACAGGTAAATTTCAATGAAATTTTTTTCTTAAATTCTTTGGGATTTTACGATTTTGCAATTTCTGACGGCACCTGATTCCAAGGCCCAGTGTGTCCGAAATCAATTTCTGAAGTTTATCTCGGGTACGTTCAGGGAACGAATGAGTGGGATTTTCTATCTTTTTAACCGGTGCTCGGAATTGAAAACTGAGGGCAACGATGGAACCGCATCACTGATAATTGCTTAAGAGGACCTTTACCAAAGATGAGTCTACTCGGGAGGAGTTGTTAAAAAATGTGGATTAAATGAAAAGTAAAATAAAATTGTGTTACAATTTTATTTCTTTTTCTAAAGTTGTTTTAATCTACATGGGGAAGTTGGGGTGGTACCCACACGTTTCTAACTACTCATGTTAGGATATTTGTGATGTGGGGCCCACATGATCCCCAACCATTCACATTCCCTAACCCCTTAAATCTCCCCCTTTAAAATTTTTAACCCCCCTTTTATTTATGTAACTATTCCATTTCCTATTTAATTTTCCAATAGACATTAATTTAATTAATTGAACCTCTTCAATTAATTGAGTTATGTGTTTGATTTTTGTAATTTTAAATGCATGCCATATTTTAAGAAAATAAGAGGAGTCCTATTTTATTTGGGGGTTGGCTCGTTGTGTTGAGGATTGGAGGAGAGAGCTCTAGTTCCTTTGGAAGAACTTTATCTCCTTTGTTGAAAAACGCCAAGACTCTGACGAAGAACATCGACTCAGAGACCCCAGATTCTTCTTCATTTTCCTCCTCCATGGCAAGGAAGGAATCAACGATGTGGGAATTTGCCAACGACATCACACTTTATTCTCCCCATGATAAAAAGAGGAGAAGTCGCTTCCTCCTCAGACGCTCTTCGTCGACGTCTACGAAACCTCACCATGCAATGCCGTCAACCGCAACACCGACGTTCATCTTCATTTGTTGAGGTAGGGGTTATCTTCATTCAAAGATATATTTATCGAACCTCTCTGATTAAATATTTGGCCACTTATTATCAACATAACAGGAGGAGATCAGACTGCACAAACACAACCGATCCTCCTCCCCTTATATTATTTATCTTCATTGATCATTATGGAGAAGGAGGCGTGGTGTCATTGCACCGCACACGAATGAAAGAGACCGTGGCCGAAATGGGCCCCGACGAAGGGGCGCAATGCCGTCGCGCCGCGCCAGGGAAGCTGAAGGAGGCTGCGACCAGGAGCGGGCTGCGGCGCAGCACCGGAGCTTCAAGGGGGCCGCGACAGGGGTGCGGTGCCGTCGCACCGCGCTAGTCGGATAAGAGCCGCGACCTAAGGCCGTGGTGGTCTTTAGCAGGGGCGGCTGGGCTCGGCCAACCGCCAGCACTCCCTGAGGCGGGACCCCCACAGGTGCCGCGACTGCTCAACCGGCAGGCCATTATGGCTGGACGTATCCGAAGAAACCGGGGGGCGTAACCCCTGGAACTGCCTAAGGAGGACCCCACCAGTGGGGCCGCCATTTCGGAAATAGAAAGGGCCATGCCCCCTTCGCACCCCGCTTAGCCGTGAGCTGATCCGCGACCGGCTTCCAATCCGAGCCGCAGGCCGCGCCCAGCCGCGGGCCGAGCCGCGCCCAGCCGGGTCGGGCCGCGCCCAACCGGGGAGGGCCGTGCCATCCGGGATGGGCTGTGCCCAATTGGGCCAGACCCGGACCCGGGTCCGGTCGACCCGGTTCGGGCCGACCCATGAGGTATTGGTCCGGGTTGGACAGGGACCAAACCCCCTATTTTCGGACTAGGTTCGTTCAAACGCCCATATCTTGGGCTACAGACCTCCGATTAACGCACCATCAATTGAGTTGGGATCCTTGGATCAAGGCGGTCGTTTCAGTATATTACACTCGAGGTTTCGGCAATGTTTGGGTATGGCCGGGTTGGTTCGATCCTGAAGCCAACCGGGCCCATGGAGTGGAAACACTTAAAACATAAAGACCGGATATCCGAATGACGTGCCATAAATTAAGTTAAATTACTCATATTGAGAAGGTTCATTTGGATTAATCCTCTTGAGGTTTGGACGCAGCTGGAGTACAGTCGGGTTGGTTTTAGCTAAAAAACCAACCGGGTCCCTGGGACAGAAAAGCCAATAACTCTCAGACCGGGTGTCCGATTGACGCGCCGTCTATCGCGTTGAGTTCCTTTTGACGAGATGGAACTTTGTGATACATCAACATTGGACTTCATGACAGTTGATGTATCGAACCCCTTGGATCGTGGAGCGGACCCTCCTGGAATCGAGCGTGCTGTGCGCGGGAACCCTAGAGCTAGCTGCGACTGTGACGAAGATGGAGACTGTACTTGGATCCTATGTGGGTTCGGCAGTGAGGATGATTGTACTTGGATCCTACGTGGGTTCGGAAGTTATGAAGACTGTAATTGGATCCTACGTGGGTTCGGCAGCGATGATTACTGTACTTGGATCCTATGTGGGTTCGGGAGCAACGACTTCTGTACTTGGATCCTACGTGGGTTCGAAAGAGGAGATGATTTAGCGGCTACATCTATTCATATCCACCCCTCTTCGTGAGTAATATACCTGTGTGAGCTGAGTCTTGACTTTCAATAATTATCTTCAATATGATTTTATTTCTTTCCTATGTGGAATGAGTTGTGCTTTCCTGTGTGGATTGGGTTATGCTTTCCTGTGTGGACTGGGTTGTACTTGGGCTCATGAGTTGGAGCAGAACTGGAATTGATGACTTAGGTATATGTATGGGAATATATTTAAGTAGAGTTGGTTTATACATCGTGTTTGTATCTTTCCTTTTTGGTTTATCCTTTGTGGATTCTGGGAGGCCTTCGAGGGTCTCAGGGTCCCTAATGAGTATCGTATACTCACCCTTGCACGGGCTATGCCCGCACTACGTTGTGTTGGATGCAGACGACAGACATCGCTGATCATTGTTGAGACATGTGGACCGGGATGGTATCTGGAGGTGGACCATCAGGTGGGACGTACATGGTCCGGATAGACAGATTTGAGGAGCAGAGGAGACCATCTGTACCCACCCTTCAGGTGGGGTTTTCAGAGGACGAATTGGTGGTTGCTGCTTTACTTTTCAGTTGTTGTACATTCTATTATCAGTTGTACTGTACTTTCTTTTGGGATTGTATAATGGACCATTTACTTCTAGCACTTAATTTCGTACACAATTTACTTAGTGTTTACTTCATCTTGCATACTCTATTGTGTGTTTGTTTACTTATATAAAGGCAATGCCTTCCCTTTATCGGGATTTACACCTTTGGTTCTAGTCGCCAACTCCGGTCCTATGGTAGGCGGGCTTGGGGTAGTCACGACACGGGCCCCGAGGATGGGTCATGACAATTTGGTTTCAAATAATATTTTCCAAATTTATAGATTCAATATTTTTGGGATTTTATTTTCCAGATTCATTCAGTTTTTCTTTTTTAGTTTTTTTTAGTCCTTTTATAGAGTTTATTGGGGTTTTAGGCCACTTATGGTGGGAAAATCCTTTTAATTTTCTATATGATGAATTAAGTGGAACTTGGAAGGTCACCTTTATCTCTATATTCAACATCTTTAGCCAGCTAGACCTTTTTAATTTTTTGATATTTAATCCTTGAATACATTTTCACTTTTTCTAAATCATATTTATATTTTTTTAATAAAACCATCCTATCAAATATTGGAACATACCCATTACTTCATCTTCTGAATTGGATGATTCAGGTTTGGGTTGGGGTTGAAGATGCTACATAGTTTTTTCTAGAATCGAGGAGGATGAGTAGGTCGAAGAACACCATGCTCCCTCCTGGGAGAGGTTTGTGAGGTTCTCATACCCCTGATTTAAGATGTTAGAAAATGGGTCACCCTAAGCAGAATCCAATGACCATATCTATAAAAATTGGCATTCTCATAATCTTGGGTTGGAATTTCAAAATTGGGACAACAAGAGTGTATGTTACCAAACATGTCATTGTGGTGGCATTTCTCCATAGGGTTATTTTGAGAGTTCTAATTGAAAAATAATGAAGCAAGGGAATCATCTTGTGGAACATGGTTTTGTTATTTCCTCACAATTGTTCTTATCCTAAAGCATTTATGTGGTGAATTTTGTTCAAGTGTGTAAATTGTTTTGAGTAACTCATAAGTAATATAACAAATATCCCCTTCACATATTAATGCATCGAGGTTTGTTGAAAAGGGGTGAGAATATTGTAAAATGTTTCTATGAGTAATTGGGGAGTGAATTGGTGGGTTATACATCTTCTATATAATAACCAAAATCTCTCCAAAGATTCATTGAATATCTCTCCCTCATATTTTTTGAAACGAGTGATTTTATGTCTCATCATAGATTTCATTCTCGAAGGATATAATTTCAAGGTGAAAGCGTTGTAGACATGATAAAAGGTGAAAAATATGTCCTCCTTTATCTATTGAAACAAATTCCTAGAATTCCCTTTTAGGGAAAACATGGAACACTTTTAGCATAATCTCTTTCTCCCTCAGGCATCTCATTTTAATCTATTGGAAACTATAGTACAAGTCCCTATTGATTTTAATAGAGTCTAAACTGGGCATAATTTATGGATCGAGGTGATAGTCTAATAGATATAAAAAAAATCTCGCATGATATGCCTCTCAACCATCTCAGTGCTTGGAGGTGGATTGTTAATGTTCTCATTTTCAGCCTCTCCGTTAACTTCAATTTGGATTTACTATGTTTTCTTATTTAAATATCTAATATATTTTTATATCTCAAGAATTGATGCTTGTAAGGGCTCGGGTTTATACATTGTTTTCATGTAGAAGCAGATTCAATATTTTTTTTTGTGTTTTTTTGCATTATTTGTTTTCCTAATTTTTGTATTTTTTATTTTTTTTGCAACACCCCATGATTATATGGTATGTATCTTTTAAAATTTAACATCTTTGATAGTTTATTCTTCACATAATATCATGTTTAATATCATAATATACTCTTAAATTGACCATTGGAATAGTGCACATGGGCCTCTACCCGATTGGTGAGGCCTCCTTAAGTGCATCCAAGAGACCCATGATCAAATCTAGGTGGATGCATAATTTTCGGGGTACTGTACCAGTACTGTAGGATGTACTGTAGTGAGAACTGTAGCAATATTGTAGATGGTACTATAGTGGGAAATGTAATATGTATTGTTTGGCACTATAGTAGCTGGGAATATTCCTCGTTTGGGCCTTTGGGATACCAATTTGGTCCTAATTTCCATTAAGGAATTCGGTCCCCCCATGACTTGTTGTCAGTAAGGACTTCAGGCCACCTCATGGCCTTCGGTCCACCTTCAGGCCTTCAGGCCACCTTAAGTGAAGATGCAAACCAGACAACCTACAAGGAACAAGTTCTACAATGAGGATGGGAAATGGTTGTTCACCATTGAAGAAGCTAAACGGATTGCAAGAATGATAGGGTATGACACCTTCCATTGAAACAAGCCTATGCATGTATGGAAAAGTATAACCGAAGAACCATGTGAATGTGGAGAGCTTATTTCACGATGAAGACGATGGGGAGAAGCAGCTCGAAGTAGTTAGTCTTGGTTGTATGTAATGTTGAAGCCTACGGGAAATGAATTCATCTAAGGCCTATGGCCCATGTAATACTTATGCCTATCGGCCTTTAAAGGGTTGCACCTCACCCCTTGAATGGTGTATTATCAAAATCAATAACAAATTAAAGGCCTTCAGGCCATTGGAGGAGGATGACCATTGCAATAGTAATGTGACCATTAGGAATAGTAATATAACCAATAGAATAGTAACTTCACCTATGAAAGTATGAATAAATTTTAGGTTACTTATATAGGAAAATATGGAATATTTATGTCATGGCATATGTAAAAAAAATGTTTAAAAAATGATAAATTATGTGTTGGTATTTTTTTCAGACACAAATATTTATTTTCAATTCTATAATTAATACAATCATTTAAAAGAAAATTTATTTTCCTAAAATATATTCACAGATTAATATTCTATTATATTTTAATAATAATATAATCTTATGAGAACTTAATTAAATTTTGAATGTACCATAAAATCGGTTATAATATTAATATTGTTATTTTTCAAGTAAATGATGACTTTATTTACAAATTAAATTTCTGATACTTTGATAAATATGTTCATAAAATGGTGTTCATTTTTTAATTCAACATGTTAAAAAAATTACGTTTTATTTTATGTATTTTTCAAAAATAGTTGATTTTTTGGGTGAATAGTAAAATAAGGAAATTTATTGTATTTAACATTTTATGTAAATAATTATGTTATTGAGTCATGAACGATGTAGGGATGATGTATGTAGTCATTATTTAAAACTAACATGATATGTTTACTATATTAAGTCTCAATAATCAATATTATTGATAATATTGAGCAAAAATAACAAACTAATGTATAAAATAAAAAAATAACTATACCCTCCACTATAATACCACCGGACACCACCTATTTTCCTCAGAACTCCATAGCCTTGTAGCTTATCCAATTTCATCCCATTACATTTACCAAACCTCTCCCCCACTTTTTGGTCTTGATGGTCTCACCCAAAATTCCATTTCAATGTTTCTTAAGGAGATTATCAAGGCATGGAATTCAAGAAGTGAAACACCCTTTCGTCCTTTTAATTATCTTTTAATTTGTTTTCATTTGTTAGAATTTCCTTACCTTATCTTTCCAAACATTATAGATAAATTTATTATCATATATATACTATAATATTATTATGTAAATGTAATATTCATCATAAAACCCCTTATCCTCTCTCTTTTATTCAAAAAATTAAAATATCATCCATGATGTGTCAATTTACTGCCATCATGGATGAAGTGATTTCATTTCATCCATAAAGGAATTTAATAAAACAATTTTCACAGTTAAAAAACAATACAATATATTTTGTATTAAAATATATTTAGTGTTATCGAACAAGTACATATACAAAATATTATTTAATATGAAAAAACTAGCTTCTGATGATCAATAAATGCCAAAATAATCTAAATGGTTATCATTAACTCTTTATATAACGAATCAAACACATACGTGGAAAATATGATATATAAAACCATTAAATATTATTTAATTTCATCAATAACATATAATTTAAATATGGACAACTATTCTAATTTTATATGTCCTTTCATACATGTATACAAGTGAATCAATCATGAAAACTGTAGAGACCCAAATCTTGAATTACGTGGACATTACATTACTTTTTCGGAGTATTTAATACATAACAAACACAGAAACCCAAGGACCATAATAGTTTAGTGTCTTTAGAAACTCGGAATTTAATCTTCTAATCGTGGTGAAAGATCTTCAACTTCTCCCATAAAGATCTTCCCCTTTTATTTTCTTACCTAAAAACATTCTTTATATCCTGGGGAAAAGAAAACATAAAAAGGGTGATCTAAAATGCTCAGTAAGGGTAAGAATATAGAACATAAAACAATCCATACACATTTTAATACAAAAGCTTGAACATAAAATATAAACATCAAAATCTTGAGCAAAGACATAAATCTTGGAAGTACGTAAGGCATATATCATAATGGAACATAAATCATGATAAAATAGCATGGGAATAAATCATGTAATTGTGGAAACCATTCAGCACTTGTTATTATTTCCATAGTATTCAAGGAATTGCTACCAAGACCATCTTAGTGGACAAAGTCCCTTTCTGAATCGAGTTCACTCCTCGTTCCAGTCCTATATCACTAAACCAGATTAACACACTGTTCTGGCCATGTCTATCTCATGTGATCTAAATAATTACCCAATTCATTGGAGGGATATATAGTTCCCAACCATCTCATAATTAAATCATTCTTTCGTGTGCCACAATATAAACATAAATCATTCATCATAACCCAAGAATAAAATGGGTTTTATAAACATCATCCCATCATAACATAATCTATATAAAAAATGGATATCATTTCATCATAAGAAAATTAAAACCATGTAAATCATAGAGACATTATACTTGAAACATACACTTATGAAATAATTTCATCTTAGATGTAAAATAGTTTTGACAAAACACTTGAAATGAATTCTTGAGGAAAATATCATTTCTTCTTCTAAATCATTTTCTTTTCACAAAATTCGATTCAATTTTAAAAGAAAAGTATTATGTTGAAAATAATCATGAAATATTTTACCGGAAGATTCATAGAAATAAGGCTTCATGAAACTGTCAGAATCTATTCATGTTGTATAAGTTAAAAAAACATTCTCCTCGTACTTTTTTCGGAAAAGTCAAAAACGTTCCTCGTATAGTAAACAAAAGAAAGATTCCTTCCAAACGATGTGGTAAAAGTAAAAAAGGGGTAAAAATGTCTCTAAACATACATGGAAGAAAATTAACCATTTTATGAAATTTGTTTGAGAACATATGGACATGGATACTAAATGTAACCCCAGTAAATAGTTATTAATAAACAATCTCGAATAAGAATGAGATTGGAATAATTATCCCTTACCTTCGGTCTGATATGCTTCATACGTATCCGAACCTCATGTATAATGATTTAAATAATGTCATTGACTTGTTAAAGAATCATATTCATTGTTATTATATCATAAAGGGTTCACTTATGACTTTATATTACCCGTTCTTTTGTAAAATCCATGTTAAAGCAGCGTTTTGGGTAAAATCGTTTTATTTATCGTATGTGTTTGGACTTTTTGTTCTTGATATTATTACTTATATCCAGATTTAATTAATTCCAGAATGTAAAACATGATTTATATATAATATATATTGATATATATATATATATATGATAGATTGATAAATGGAATGAATTACACTGTTCATGGAGATGGTAGGCCGTACGTACGTATGAACACTGTTTTCGTTTCCTTATTGAATTGAATGGAATTAAGTATATGAAATACATATATATATACATAAATAAATTATTATTATCTCATATATTTCATGAATACATATTTTATACTCTTTATAATCATTCATGAATGGTTAACATGGAGAATGAATCTGATCGCGTCGTGGAGACGGTAGTCCGTACGTACGCACGAGCGATGATACCATTCCCATGATCGTGGAGTTGTATTGAAGCGTATGTATAATATTTCAGAATAAATATCACATAAAAATAATCATATATAGTTATCTTTTTACACCATTCTACCCATCCAAGTAAGGTGGTGGTCGAAAACAGATTACACCACATCGTGGAGACGGTATTCCGTACGTACGCACGCGTAGTGATTTCGTTTTCCGTAGGATGGATAGAACGTGAAATAGGGTTGTTTCATATTTATAATAACATATCAATATATAATTAATACTGATGTTATAACATTAAAATGAGACAACTAAATACAAATAAGTTGAATAAGAAAGAAACTTTAGAGAATCGGAAGAAGAGATTACCTCTTATTCAACACACCTCCTTTAAGCCGTCTCTTATGGAAGTAGAGTTGGTTTTTTGGGAAGACCAGAACCTCCAGAATGTTTCTAGGGATGTGGATAAGAGAAATGGGCAGCTTTTGGCCAATATTCAAATCTCAAAAGGGTGTGAAGAGAAGAAGGAAGGGGTTCCTTTTTTATAAGGGATGAGAGGGGCACCGTTGAAAAAACATAAAATATTATTTTATAATAAAGTCATATTAGGTTTTTAATAGCTCCAAATTGATTTATTTCTAAGCCAAGGTGGGTATGGGGATAAATCCTCTCATCCAAAATATTTTAGACAGGTTTGGGTCATTATCTTAACATTATCTTTTAGTTTTAACTCTTAATTAATTAGATTGACATTTACCATGTCACTTTGTATTTTTATATTATATAGTTAATAAACTTACCATATACATCCAAGAAACCCCCAAGTGGTCCATCAATGATACACCTATCATGATATAAGTATATTGGCCGAATCTTAGTTGTTTAGGAATATAATAACAATTAATAATATAATATTTGTTTTAAAATCTATTTTATGTCAATTTAGACACTATTTGGTAATTGATTTTTTTGAAAATCAAAACAACATAATTAGTTCGAAAAAAGTTAATTAAATCAATACTAACATGTCATATTAACCTATAAAATTAGTGTAATTCATAAAAAGTCTCAAATTAAATTTATTTGTGTATTTATAACATCAATTATGTTAAAATTTCATTAATAAGATAATTACTGCATCATCAATGTGTCATAAATAAATTAAATTATTTAATGTCTAAAAATTATAAATAAAATACCATTATGTAGGAAATATTCTCATATTTCTAATAAATATTTATAGTCTAATTTATCTAATTTATAACCCTATATTAAAAATTATTTAGTTATTAAACATTGATTTTAACTATTTTAACCGTTCTTTAAATAAATTAATAATAAATGTTCTAATCTAATCCATGTGGACCTAAATAGTCACATTTTATTCCTAAGGTTGTTTTTGGACGAATTACATTTATCCAATATAATTAGGACATGTGTTAGGGTAATAATAATATCATTTTTACCCTTAATTACCCTATTTACATTTAACTGTGGTAAATAAAAGTAAAATGTTACTATTCACCAAAAAATATTTTAATAACATTGAACCACATTTTGGTCCTTGATATTAGCTGTGTCTCACGGATTTTTGAAATTCCACTCACAGAAGCGGTAAAATTATGTTTTATGTGAATTTCCAAATTCTCCTGGGAGGTGGGTAAAAGACGGTGAAAAGTTCAATAAAATTTTTATATATCTAAAATTATTATAAAATGAATCCAATGAATCACATTAAACTTATATAGGTATTATGTATCAATTTTGACAAAAAATAAATTTAAATAAAATAAATAATTATTTAAACAAAAAATCGGTTTTTAAATAGTAACCTATTGTTTTCACTATTCATTAAAAATTGAAAGTTTTTATAAAAATACCATAATTTCACCCTAGTCTAATTTAGATATTCCGAATCCAAAAACGATTTCAATTTTAAAAAATAAAATTTCAAAAAGTGGGTATTACTATTCAGAACGTCTAGTTTATATAACATATCGTCGTTTAGTGAAACTCGGTATTGCGTACAACATACGCTATCGTGGAAGGTCGTGATTGCATGTAATGCAAGCCAAGTCAAGGATGTGTGTAGTGCAATCTCCTTTTGGAGTAGCATACAACACAAGACATCAATGAAATTAAAAAGAATATTTTTTATAAAATCTCGGGGTGTTACAAAAACCAAGGAAAAGAACACTCTTTAATGGAAAAAATTGATACTTATAACTCATCAAAAATGCTATAAATAATCTTAATAAAATTATAATAAATAAAATACATGTTTAATATATTATTAATTATTTTATTAATGTATCTAATTATATTATTTACTACATTAAGTTCATATGCAAGACACTTTCAGACATAAGGTAAGGGATTATCCCCATATATACATTTTTCATTTGGGTTACACTTTCTCTACCTTTAACCAATCTAATTATTTTTTATTTGAATATAAGTATTCTAAATTCTGTTTATATGTTCCAAAATCCAGCATCAATAACATTTCAAAATTTTTAATTGGGAAATACATTTTTTTATAAAGATCCATTTTCAATCTCTCTCGATAGGAAATCCCGATTAAAGGGTACTTACAAATTTCATACCAATTTTAAATTATTCTGAATAATATATTTTAAGACACTAATATTTTTATAAAATTACCATTTTTATCATGAAAATCCATCTTAACTCTTTTATGGTTTTATATAAACTATTAATCCTTCATTCATAAGAAAGGATATTTTATGATTTACCTTAAACCGCACTAAAGTGGCACATTTTTAAAGTCTCATAAAAAATATTTTAAAACGTTTTCACTTAAGTTAGTCATAATTTATGCATAAAAAATAATTTAAGTCTTCTTACCTTTCCTTTGGTAATATATACATGTTTATAATCATATTTTATGACAAATAGAAAATTATTTTTCAAATGACCTATTCATTCCAAAAGTAAAAAAGAGTACTTCTCACAATAATTCCTTAATGATTTTATAAGATTATTTTAATCTATTTCAACACCCTCTATTGAATATTGTGATTTATTGAAATTAATATCTTATATTACAATGTACCATATTTTATTTAGTGGTTAATGATTATTTTTATGGGGGATCTACTATCTTGATACCATTTTTCATATTACTCTAGATGGTTTATGAATATTTTTATTATTTGGAGAAAGTTATTAAAATTTAATATTATAGATTCAATATGAATGTTTGTGTTGATTATTCCTCAACCCTTACATACGAGGAATGCATTGAACTATGAATGTGATGGATCATGCCCTCTATTTACCAATGATTCAATAGTAGGTCTCATGAGTCAAACTAGACTGGGATTTTACCCATTTATGTATGGTGTATTGGATGAAACCAAGACTTTATGTTTATTATGTCACACATTATGCATTACCTCATTTTGAAATTAGTATTTAATTCCATGTGATTATTCAACTAGTAGAATATAAACTATTAGGTTTCATTTTCATGTAAATATTTATAAGGAATTATTAGATCTTCTTTTATTCCTTCCATTTTTGGATCATGTTCCTATTTTAATGGAATGATTTTTTATTTATTCATCTTTACAATTTTTTTGTTTATTTGTTATAGATTCTTCTATATTACTTACCCATATTGAGTATCTGATATCACAACTTTATTATGTTTTATTTTACATAGGATGATAAGATGTATATTATGATTGTAATTTAGGGATAATCTAGAAGAATTGGGATGTTTCCAAATGAGTTTATATGTTTTATTTCATTTCAGGTCGTAATATAATAATTATGTTTCTATCTAGTTTTAAAAAGCATCTAAACCATTCAATCCTTCAGGATGTGACTTCCTAGATTATTATGCCAATGTAATAATGTAAGGCACTGACTCTGGGCAACTGATTTTTTTGTCTTTATAGTTGGAATCAGAAGATGTTTAATAGAAACTTTGGAAAATAGATTTAGGAAAACCTAGGATAGAGAATGAAACCACTTGATGAAATTTTGAAATTTTCCCAATGAAACCATGATAATGATTTAGAGATTATCTATACATAAATATTAAATTTAGGATTATGTGATTCAGTAGTTTAAAAATTACACATTAGGTTTCTTAATATTTTGATCTAATCTAGTGTATGTAATTATTTAAAAACAACACCTAATGGAAGGAATGTACACCATATCAATGCATGTATCCCATGTAGGGATTTCCCTCATAAGCAAGATAATGATGTCAGAGTTGGAGATGAAATTAGAGCTGAACAACTTATAACTTCATTAGGAAAACCAACTCATGTTATGGGAAATAACCATACTCTCATAAAGCAACCCAATTCAAAATGTGGTGAAACATTGATAGGACAAATTATGCAATAACAACATCCATAATTCAATAGGACTAAAATTACATTTGTTGCTGAGTAATGAATATGTTCTATAGGAAATATATTTCTAGATTATCGATGTATCAAAATGGAGAATGTTATCATGGTAGTTTTTCATCTTTGGGGAGATGCAGATCAATGGTTTCTATTAATTCAAAACATATAGGACGAAGAAGAAATTGAAAATATAGAATGGATGGATTTTATGTCAATTTTCATAGAAAAATATTTCCCTCACAAACATCAAGAAGATATAGGTAGGCAATTCTAGAGTACAAGAGAGAAAAATGGAAAAACATTACAAAGTTTGAAGCCATCTTTTCAATGACATCAAGGAATTTTGAAAACTGCATACATAATTTAAGGAGAAATATTGATAGTTTCGTTCATGGTATTAAACTTATTATATTAATGGATCTAGTCTCCCTGAAATTCTCATCATACTATGATATAGTATCATGTTCCATTATGACATATAATAAATTTTCCAATCCATATGGCTTCGAAGGGAGCTAAGATATTAACAGGGATGTTGAGTACCATAGAAAAGGAAATAAGGTAAAAGGGAAGAATAAAATTTCAAACATGCAATAAATTTAGAAAGAAACGTCATGGAACAATCATATTGGAATAGGAGGTATTTTCAAGTGTGTATAAAAAGACCACCAAGTCCATGATTGCATGGGAATGAAAGAAGATAGAAATATAAAATGCTTCATTTGTAAGGATTTGGGACACCATTCAAATGATTATCCTAGATACCGAGGAAACATGTCCCAAAAAAGGCCAAGGTAATAAGGCCATGTTTATGTAGTCACAACAACTAAGGTTTAAGTTTCTAATACGTGGTGTAAGGTACTCTCATCATCTCTTCAAATTTATCTAAAGCATTATTGGATTCTGGATCATCACATTCCTTTATATGTAACCAGTTTACTTTAAAAATTAGATATTTCCAATTCACCTTATTCAGGGAATTTTCAATCAAAACTCATAGTGTATGACTTATAAAAATGAAGATATGTTGAGCAGTCCCAATTATAACATATATACGTACACTAATTTCTAGATTAATTATCATACCTATGGTGGATTTTTATATAATCCTTAGTATTTATTGGATTTTAAAATATAATGAAATTATCATTGCAAATTTAAGGAAATCATTATTCGAGATGATGATATGGAATTTATTATCTATATAGGGGAGACTTCATCATCTGAGTTATATCTGGATCAACCTCTTGTATCTATTTTAATGAGATTCTTGGAGAAGAATACAAAATAAAACCTACGGATGTAAAAGGAGATCTCCAAATTGATTATGTACCTATTATATAGGAATACATTGAAATATTTCTAATGGATTTACTAGGAAATCCTCCAGAGTGGGAATTTGAGTTTTTTTATTGATATAATTCCTATTGTAAGACCTATATCAAAAGCTTCTTATAGAATGGACACGGTGGAGTTAATGGAGCTAAAGAAACAATTAGAGGAATTGAGGCATAATGGATTTATACATAGTAGTGTTTCACTTTAGGGGGATTCTATTCTTTTATTAAGAAAAATGATGGATATATGAGTTTGGTCTTTGACTATAGGGAGATGAATTCTTATAAAATAATGAACAAGTAACTTTTTCCTCACATTGATGACTAATTTTATCAAGTTCAAGGAGCTCAATATTTTTCAAAAATTGTTCTTCATTCGGGATTACATCAATTATGTGTCAATAGTGAATATATAACAAAGAAATAAATTCAAAACAATGAATGCACATTATGAGTTTATAGTAATTCCATTTGGAATGTATAATAAACCCTCTATTTTTATGGATCTAATGAAGAGAGTGTTAAAGGAAACTCATGAATATTTTGTTTCTGTATTTATCGATGATATCTAGATATACTCCAAAACCAATGTGGACCATGTGAACCAAATGTGGATTATTATAAAGACTCTTAATAGAATATAGATATTTCAAGAGTTTAGAAAGTAAAAATTTTGGATTAAAATAGTTTTTTCCTTGACCATATTGTCTATATATATGGAATCATAATTGATCCTACAAAGTAAATGGTAGTCAATGAATGTACTATACCAACAAACATATCTGAGGTAAGTAGTTTCATTGTTTTAGCAGGTTACTATCGGTGTTTCATTCTTTCATTTTCTCAATCAGATAACCTGTTAACCAAGCTTACTTTTAAAGGGGATAAATTTATTTGAAAAAAGTAATGAGAAGAATTCGTTGAAGAATTATTGAAGAGATTGGTGAATGCAGCAATTTTGATTCTACCTTCGAGAAAAGGAATATTTTTGTTTTATAGTGATGAATCATTATATGGACATGGTTGTATCCTTGTATAGAATGATAGAGTTATTGCTTATGCCTTATGAAATTTAAATACTCATGAATTAAACTATCCAAATCATGATCATGATCATGCAGATGTAATCTTTTCAATGAAGATATAGAGAAAGTATCTCTATGGTGAAAGATGTGAAATATATACATATCAGAAGAGTTGCAAATATATATAATCATAGAAAGAACTCAATATGTGGAAAAGGGATATTTTCAATACAAGGAAGGATCATAGAGTTAGGAACAAAATAAGGACTTACAAGGATCTTGTGTACATCGATCTAGAAAAGTTGGATATTATAAATATCATGGAAGGTGAAACATCACTAATTTTTCAATTTATTTTCCAACCATCTAAATTTTAAAGGGATATTTTTTATCCGTCTAATTATGATAATTTTCAAAGGAAAAATAAACCATAAATGAGGGAAAAATTGTAGACATCATATGTGATGAAATTTTGAAATTTGGGAAGACACATTATTTTACCACTATACCGAATCTACAAATAGGAATTACTTGATGATTCCATTAATTCAAATTTCTATATACACCTATATAGAGCTATGATGTATATATATTTGAAGGAAACTTTTAGTGGGATAATATAAAGCGGGAAATTTTTTATTATGTATCAAGGTGTTTAGTCTATCATCAATTGAAGGCTAAAAGACAACATTGATCATAGAGTAGTCATGAAACCCATTCCTATTCCTACATGTAATGGGATGACATTTCTATATATTTTTCACTAGATTAAAAGTGACTTTGGGAATGAATTATACAATTTGGGTAATTATTGATCAAGATACCAAATCTGCACATTTCTTCACTATAAGGGAATATTTTCCACTAGAGAACCTTACATGACTCCATATTAATGATGTTGTAAGACATAATGTATAAAACATTTAAATTGTGTTCAATTATAATAGAAAATTTAAATAAATATTCTAGAAAAATATTCTAATAGGTTAGGATACTGAGCTTTATTTGAGTACTACATATTATCCTCGGACTGGTGGACAATCTAAAAGGACTATTCAAACAATAGAAGACATATTGAGGTCCTAATCACTAGAAATTAAAGGTATGTGGCATTAGTATTTACCTCTGCATAATTTTAATACAATAATAGTTTTTATTCATGTATTCAAATTGCATCGTATGAAGGGTTATATAGAAATAGATTTTTTACACCCACTTTTTGTGATGAAGTTGGTGAATGGAACCTTGTAGACCCAAAACTTGTGGAGGAAATAACAATAAAGGTAAAGACAATTCAAACGAATATCAAATCATATCAGAGTACTAAAAAGAGTTATGATGGAAATCGAAGGAGTGACTTGGAGTATCAAGTGGGCGATCATGTCTTATTGAAGGAATATCTATGGAGGGGTTACATAAGGTTAGGTAAGAATAGAAGATTGATACCCAAGTATATCAAGGGTATTTAAAATTATAGAGAGAATTGTAGTTGTGGAACATCATTTTTTGATTGCACCTAGCATTTCTAAAGTACACGATGTGTTCCAAATATCTTTATTATGGTAGTAAATGACAGACCCAATGCATGATCTCACATCTGATGAAATAGAATTGGAACCTAATTTATCTTACTCTGAAGAGTGTATCTAGATTCTGGTCACTAGAGAATATGTGTTGAGGATTCAAATGACCCAGCTGATAAAGGTACTTTGTAAAATCATAAAATCGAAGATGTGACGTAGGAACCATAATAATTAATAATCAATAAATACCTAAATCATTTAATGAGGAGACATTTTGGAAAATCCAAGGACAAATTTTTTGAAGGATTTTATAATGTAACATCCCATGATTTTATCAAATCTCTCTTTCAAAATTTAAAATCTTCGATAGTTTATGATTTACACAACACCGAGTTTCAAAACAAAGAATACTATTAAATATGATTGTTGGAATAGTAATGTGACCATTAGAAATGTAATGTGACCAATAGAATAATTAATTCACCTATTAATTTATGAATTAAATTTATCTATCCTGTATGTGAAAACATTGTATATTTATAAAATGGAATGATTAAATAAATGATTTAAAATGATTAATTAAGTGTTGGTATTTTTGTGAAACATAATATTTTATTTAAAATTTTATAATTAATATTATAATTTGATTGAAAATTTATTTTCATAAAATACATTTATAAATTAATATATTTTTCTTATAATTATAAGAAAATTTATGATACCTTAATTAATTATTGAAAGTATCATAAAATCGGTTATAATGTTAAAATCAGAACTTTTCAAGTAAATGATGAATTTATATGAAAAAGTTTTTTCTCATATTTACCGAATTAGTCTTATAAAAGGTGTAATATTTTTGAATTATATATATCAAAAAATAATTTTGTATAGATTTAAATATTTTTCTAAAATAGTTGAATTTTTTGTGAATAATAAAATTTTGTAATTTACAGCATTTAACATTGTAAGTAAATAAATGAATTATTGAGTCACGAATGATATAGGTCTGATTTAATAAATCATTAGTTCTAACTCACATGCTCTAATTACTATATTTATTCACAAGATTCAACATTATTTATACCTTTAGCCAAAATAATGAAATAATGAATAAAATAATAAAAAACGCCAATCTCCTCCACTATTAATACAACCACTCGCCATCACTTGTCCTCACAACTCAAAATCCAGGATGATTATCCAATTTGTTTTACATACCCTCTCACAAACCACTCCCCCACGTTCTGGTATTGCTGATCTCAACTAATAGACAATTTCAAAGTTCCATAAGGAGGTTCTCAATGAGAATAATTCAAGAGGTAAAACCCAATTTCGTTCTTTTAATTTTCTGTTAATTTATTTTATTTTCATATACATTCCATAACTTATCTATCCAAAAAATGAATCATAACTCCATTATATTATATATATTTAAATGTGTTTATGTCAATGGAATATTCATCATTGAACCCCATCTCCTCTCCCTTTTATTCTAAAATGAAAATATCGTCAATGATAAGTCAATTTACAGCCATCGCGGACGATGCATTTTCAATACCGCCTTCAAGGATTACCATAAAACCATTTTTCTGGTTAAACCAGATTATAATATGTTTATTAAAACTTATTTAGTGTTCTAAAACTAGTATACTTAAAAAAATATTAATCAATAATTCAAAACTAGTTCGTGATGATCAAAAAAATTCCCAAATAATATAAATTGTTATCATTAACGCTTTTTCTAATGAATCATCCTCATATTTGGAAAAATATGATTAATAATACCATTAAATATTTTTTATTCATTAATGTCATATAATTTCAATTTTGGATAACTATTCATGTTTTATATGATCTTCATACATTTATAGAAGTGAATCAATCATGAAACCGAAGGAAAATAATACTCTTGAAGGATGAAAACGAATCAAATAACTCGTCAAAAAGGCAATAAATGAACTTAATAAAATTATAATAAATAAAATAAATGTTTCATTGTTTATGAATTAAACTATTAATGAATCGAATTTCATTATCTAGGACATTAAGTGAATGTGTAAAACACTTTCAGACATAAGGTATTGGATTCTCCTCAAACCTCCATTTTTCATTCGGGTTACACATTATCTCTCTTTACACCGACATAAATATTCATTATATTTATATATTTCACATATATTGCATTTATATGTTCGAGAATCATGTACACCGTTCATTTCATCTTCTTTTATGGGTAAATACATGTTTTATAAGGTTCCCATTTAAATTCCTCCTGATAAGCAAGCCCGATTAAAGGGCACTTCCCAATTTCTTATCCATTTTTATGTACACTCCAAAATCTATTTTAAGAAACCAATATTTTTCTAAAATCAAACTTTTATCACGAAAAAATAATTTAGCTCATTTCTAGTTTTATGTAAAAAATAATCCATCGTCCTTCTAAAAGACTCATATATTTTCACTTAAACTGCACTGAAGTGGACCATTTTACAGTTTCTTAAAAACACTTTTTACATGTTATCACTTTAGTTAGACATAATTTCCAACTCAAAAAAAATTTCACTTTCCTTCTGTTTTCATTTCTGTGATATACATTTTTATAATATGATTTTATGAAAAATAAAATATTATTTTCGAAAAGAACTCTTCCTTACAAAAGTAAAAATGGTATTTCTATAATGAATTCCAAAATTATTTTGTTATAGTAATATAATCTATTTCAAAACCCATTATTGAATTTTATAATTTATTTAAATTTATCTCTTATGTTAGAATCTATCCTATTTTATTGAATTGTTTATGATTATTTGGACTCGGGATGTATTATCTTTATACCATTCACTATATTACTCTGGATGGTTTATGAATATGTTAATTACTTAAGTAATGTTAATTACATTACATATGCTAGTTTTAATATAAATTTATGTGTTAATTATGTTTCTATACTATCATTTGAGGAATTAATCGGACTTTGTAAGTGACAGATGGGGTCTATATCCCCTCGATTAATTGGTAGGACTCATGAGACCAACTTGACCGAGTTATTTCATATTTATATATGGTGTATTGGATAAAGAATTGACGTTTTATTTATGATATCCTGCATTATGCAATACCTCATTATTATATGAGTATTTACATTCATGTGATTATTTGGCTAGTTGAATATTAAAATTTATGTTTCATTCTCATGTGATTATTTATATGGAATTATTTGATCAACTTTTATTCCAGAAATATTATGCTCATTATTTTGTTTTAATGGATTGAATTTTTATTTGTTCACCTTTCCATATTTATAATGTATATTTTTTATAGCTTTAACTATATTGATTTCCCTTACCATGCATATGAGCCGACCACTTTCGTATGTTTTATTTTCCCTGTATTTCAAGTTGTATATTATGATTGATATGCATGGATAATCTAGAAGAATAGGTATGTTTCCAAAGGAGTTTCTATGTGGTATTTCATTTAATGTTGTAATGTAACAATTATGTTTGTATCTAGTTTTACAATGCTTCTAAACCATTCAGTCCTTCTGAATGAGACTTCCTTGTTTATTATTCCAATGTAATAAATTAAGAAACCAACTTTGGGAAACCGGGGTCAGGGTCTTAACATTTTTTCATTTGATGTTTTTCTCTTTATGTTTTTTTATTTGTTTTTTATTTGTTGTTGGTTTTTGGTCAGAAATATCATCCTTGGAAAATATACAAAAAATCTGACATGTGCATCATTGTATGCATGGAAATTTCATATTTAGAAGTATACTTACTACCTATAACTAGTATTGTGGTAAGAGGGTCAAACAACTGTGAAGTACTGAATTTTGAAAGAGACTAAAAAATAAAGCATAAAAATATAAACCAAACAACTAAAGATAAGATGGTGGATGATGGTGAATAAGCGAAGATAATGAAAATTTATTTGGAATTTTGAGAGTGAGTTTAGACAAATGAGAAAAATAGAAGAACCACAAGACGTTAAAAATAATCAATTGATGAAAGTGGAATATTTTTTCCAGTTTTTTATAATAATTACCCCTTGCTCATTCATATGAATTTAACATCATGATATGATTGAAAGCAGATGGCCAAATTTTTCATCATATCAACCTATGACTGAATGACCACTATATTTTATCAGTTGTAGATAACTTTCTATTAATGAGTGATAAAAAATCTGGAATCACACGATTCAAATTGTCAATTGAACTCAATGTGATTCTCTCTCTTAAGCATGATTCACTTCATAGTTAAATCCTAATATTGAAAAAAATTTGAATTTAATTCCGATAAAGATTATCTTTCACTGATTCTTGATGTTTTTTAAGAAATATGATTATCTATAGAGAGGGAGATAGTGGTAAGAATATGGTAGAAATAAAATGCATGAATAGTGTAAAATGGATTAACTAGATCGGCCTATTCCACTGAAGGACAATATCACAAAAACATGGTAAAATTCAAAATATTTAAATATCGAATATCCAAATATTTCATGCTGAATGAAAATGATTAAAACAAAATGAAAGTGAGAAGAGTATCCTCTCTCCTAGAGCTCAATCTCTAGAAACACCAAATGTTCTGATCTGTGTCCTCAATCTGATACCATTTGTGAGTAGTGAATGATACGTGATGGTATTAGAGATGTATTTCGAATAAGTGTTTATGATAGAATGGATTATGGGAATTTAATACCTTATGTCCACAGTCTCCTTCTCCCCAAGTGGTGATATGAGTCTCCACCATTTTTTGCTTCTTCTGGAGTGTTCTTTTTAGGTCGACAGTTCCTGTCACAGCTTTAGGATGATCTCTCTCTGTAACACACCAAAATTTTAAGAGAAATATTCTTTTTAATTTTAGTGATGTCTTGTGTTGTACTCTACACAATGATTTTCTTATACTATATGCAACACTGTATTAGCTTGCAGTATACACAACACTATTCTTGGCTCGTGTTACACACAATTTCAAGTTCATTTTGTAGATATTATTCTACGCAACATTAAGTATAGATTTTGTTTAATGTATAATTGAAATATGTTTTAATTATGTTATATGCAACACCAAAGAGAGATTTCACTACATGTAGTCCTGACTTGGCTTGCATTACACGCAATCACATCCTTCCTTGATGCGTGCGTAGTACACAATACTAAATTTAACTAAACAATGATATATAATGAACTAACCGTTATGAATAGTATTAACTAGATTTGGAATTTTATAACATTATTATTCATCTTATACATTTTCTAGAACATGGTTTGTGAACAAAATAATTTTTTTGGTAAAATAACTATTTTTAAAAAAATGTAGTTTTGCCACCTTTAAATGGAACACCCACTTTAAATCTAGTTATTGACATGTTTATTAGTTAAATTTTACAAAATATAATTCTTCTTTTGAATGAGGATATAAAAATTTACATTGGAAAAATTTTGGATATTTTTCTGATAAGTTTCTTATTTTGATTAATAGTAAAAATACACTAAATTTTATTTAAAAACAACTTTTTTCATCGAGATAATTTATATTGTTAAATTATAATATTTAATGTTTTTAAAGTGAAATAGAATATATTTTTACCATTTAATACAATGTAAACCATTAGTATTAATTTTACAATGAATTCATAAGTAAAACACTTCAATCTTTTACAACGTTTTAACTTTTAAAACCCGTTTTCTCAACAGCGTGATAAATCTTTAATTAAATACTGAAACTTATATATTTTGAATTTGGAAAAATGGATTCCATATTTGGAATCAGTGGGTCCAAATCATGTTAAAATTATATTTTTTTATATTTGGCCACTATGAATAGTATCTATGGTAATTTTTATTTACCATATTTAAAGGTAAAACAGGTAATAAAGGGTAAATATAATATTATAAAATTACCCTAACACTTTTACTAATATAATTAGATGACTATATTTCCTCCTAAGGCATATTTGGGTCGAAATGGAATCCATTGGATCCCACTTGGATGTGATTAAGAGCATTAATTTATTTTATTTTAAAGAATGTGAAATGTGTCTCACTCAAACTTTAATAATGAACATATTTTTAATATAAGGTTATACTGAATATAAATTTTATTATAAATACTCATTTGAAATCTAAAATGTTTTTATCTGTTATGGTAATTTATTTGTAATTTGTATGAGACATTTATTTACCATAATACCTTATACATTAATGATGTAGAAATTATTTATTTAGTGAAAAATCAGTAATATTAATTTTATTAAAATAATAATACCCATTAAAATTCCCAAAAACCTTTGTAACACTTATTGGTCGTATATATCTAAACCCCAACCATCCAATTGTCGAATTTTTGACCATATGGAACTTCATAAAAGCGATTATGACACTTATATTTTTTTATTTAAATGATGTCACAGTTTTCACCTTCATAATTTAATATATATAACAATTTACGTGTTGTCATTTTAAGATGATAAATTCTAGTAGAAGTATTATTTTAAATGATATTAGATTTATCATCATCATAGTATTTTATTTTTAATTTTTATGAAACTATTATGTATATTAAATGATTATACAAAAATGATGTAGTAAATGTTTTATTAAGAGTAATATAAAAAAAATGGTTTTAAAAATATTAATATAAATATTATATGAACTAATTAATGTTCTATACATATTTTATATATGAATATGACATGTTAGGAATATATTAACCATTTTTTTCGAATATATCCTATGTCTGGATTTAATTTAAATTCAAATAAATTAATAGTGTCAAAATTAACAGTATTGTTATTTTATAAAAATAACATATTATTAAATTGATTAAAAATAACAAAGATATTTAAAAATTATAAATTGAAATTTATATGGTCTATAATTTCATAAAGTACCCAATTATGGATAATTCACAACATATAAGTAATTATTTAAATCAATTTAAAATCAATAATATTATTACCACAAATAAAATTAAATAGATTAAATAAGGATAAATCATGTTGATAAGGTTTAAAATAATTTTAAAACATGTCTAAATTTTGTTGGTGGATGAGATTACAACCCTATCTCATATAATATTCGGATTTGAGTCGTTTTTGAAGTTTTTATGTGGGGTTTGAATTTATATTAAATTAATATTTTTGAGGTTTCCAAAGGTTCCCCTCTCCTCCCTTATAAAAGGGCACCTCCTTAATCTCCACTTCCCAAACATTTGAGCCTTAAATATCGGCAAAAACCTAACCATTTCACTTCTCCAATTCCATTTAAACCAACTAGAGGTCCTAGTCTTCTTCTAATACCAACTTTAGTGCCCTAAGAGTAGTTTAAGAGGAGGCGCGTCGAGGAAGAGGTAATCTCTTCTACCTATTATTTCAAGTTTCTTTGTTCTTCTACATCATCTTCTTTAGTTGTTTCATTATATAGTAATAACATCAGTAAAAATAATATATTGATATTTTATTATATATATTAAACAACCCCATTTGACCTTCGATGCATCCTATAGAAAATGAAATCACCGCACGTGCGTACGTACGAAATACCGTCACCACGCCGTGGTGTAATCTGTTTTTCCACCACCACCTTACTTGGATGGGTATAATGGTGTAAATAATAACTATATATGGTTATTATAACATCGTAATGATTCTGAGATATTATATCATCCACTCCAATTCCATTCAATAATTATGTGAACGATATCATCGCTCGTGCGTACGTAAGGATTGCCATCTCCACGACGCGATGACATTCATTCTCCATATTAACCATTCTAGAATGATTATAAAGTATATATAATGAATAATAATGATATATATGGCATAATAATGCTACTGGATATATGTATATATATATATGTCATCTACTTACTTCCATGAGGAAAGGAAAACAGCGTTCATGCGTCCGTACGGCCTACCGTCTCCATGAACGGTGTGTTTCATTTCATTTATCTATCTATTATATATATATACTGAATATATATGATATATAAATCATTTTTTACAATATGGAAGTAAGTAAATCATGATATAATTAATAATAATATCAAGAACAACAAGTCCAAACACGTACAATATATGAAACGATTTTACCCTAAACACTACTTTAACATGGAATTAACAAAAGAACAAGTAATATAAAGTCATAAGTGATTCATTTATTATATAATAAATATTATTATGGATCTGTTAAAATTTAATAATATGTTTAAACCCACTATACATGAGTTTAAGAAACGTACGGAAGAAATTTTACTTGAGGTAAGGGATAATTATTCCAATCTCGTTCTTATCCGAGATTGTTTATTCATAAGTATTTACTGGGGTTATGTTTGTCATCCATGTCAATGTTTTCTAAAATTGTTTTCATAAAATTCATACTATTATTACATGTATGTTTAAAGTCATTTTTACCATTTTTTGACTTTTACCACATTGTATTGATTAAATCTTTCCTTGGTTTACCATATATGGTACTTTTTGACTTTTCCGAAAAAGTACGAGAAGAATGTATTTTTAACTTATACGACGTGAATAGATTTTTACAGTTTCATAATTTCTTATTTCCACGAATATTCATTTACTATATTTCATGATTATTTTCAACAAAATTCTTTTCTTTTAAAATCACATGACATTTTGAGAAAAGAAAATGATTTTGAAAAAGACAGGATATTTTCCTCAAGAATTCATTTTAAGTGTTTATTCAAAATTATTTTCCATATAAGGTGAGATTATTTCGTATGATTATGTTTCAAGTATAATGTCTCTATTATTTTCATTGTTTTATTTTTCTTGTGATGAATGGTATCCATTTGTTTTATATGGATTATGTTAAGATGGGATGATGTTTATGAAACCCATTTTATTCATTGGGTTTTGATGCATGATTTATTATAGTGTTTTGGAACACGTAAAAATGATTTCAATATGAGATGGGTGGGACCTATATCTCCCTCCAATGCATTGGGTAAAGATTTATATCTCATGAGATAGACATGGCTAGAACGACAAGTAAAATTTGGTTCAGTAATACTGGGCTGGAAGGGGAAGTAAACCCGGTTCAGTAATGGACTTTGTCCAATATAATGGTCTTGGAAGCAATGACTTGTCTACTTTGGAAATAATAACATGTGCTTAATGATTTCCCACAATTAAATGTTTTATCCCCATACTATTTTTTCATGATTGATGTTCCTTTATGAGCTATGCCTTACGTACTGCCAAGATTTATTTCACTACTCAAGATTTTGATGTTAAAACTTTATGTTCATGTTCAAATGTATATGGTTTGCTTTATATTCTCTATGCTTACCCTTACTTAGCATTTGAGCTCACCCTTTTTATGTTTTATTTTCTCCATTATATAAATAAAGGTTTTAGGTAAGAAAAAAAGGTAAGATCTTTATGGGAGATGTTGAAGATCTTTCACCATGATTAGAAGATTATGTTCCAAGTTTCCAAAGACACTAAACTAATACGGTCCTTGGGAGTTTTTTTGTTTTGCATTAAGTATTTTACAAAAGCAATGTAATTTCCATTACATCAATCTTGGGTCACTATAGTTGGTTTTATAGGAATTGATTAGTTAACCTTTGGGAACCAGGATGCAAAAACATTAGTGAGATCCCTAGAGATATTTCTAAGGTATGTCCAGTGATGTTCCTAAGGTTTAGTATAACTATAGGTTACTATCCTAGAATTATGTTGACGATAATGAATAATCTTGGGTGAACCAAAGTTGTCGAGGATTAAATAATGTGTGATTGTTTGACATCCCATAAGTGACTTTTTATGATTATGTTGTTCCTCTTTATTTTAACTATTTCTTACAAAATGGTTTTTGGTTTTAGTCAAAGGAGGGAACCCGAAGGAATTGGTTCCACATTGGATACAATGTACAAATTGGTGATTATGAGAAATGAAACCATGTAATGCCTAGAAAGTGAGATATTGTGATTATTCTTAATCATTCATCATGATATATGATTAACAAGGTGAACTTTAGTGGTATTACTAATTCATCCAATAAGAGGAAGATGGACTTTTATGATTGCTTGCATGGTGTGGAGCATAGAGAAATGAATATTGATATTTCTAAAGGGAATAATAACCTTTATGAATTCATCAAATAGAGGGGAAGATGTTATCTATGTGGGGATAAGGGTCATAGAGTGGCAGACTGTTATGGAGTTCAATGTCTTATCTTTGGAGGACATGGGAATTACACAACTCAATGCCCTGACCTAAGAGGTTACTTCTAAATTAAGAAAGGACTTATTTAATGAAAATCATTTAATAGGTTGGATTGAAGTGTTTATGTATTGGTATTCATGAATAATGTTGTTGATGTACATTTATGGTATATTGGAATATATATGTATTTGTCCATTGTTGGTTTCCATTAAAATATGGTACTGGTAACCATTAAAAGTGATTGAAATATTTTTTGAATGCAAATGAAATGTGCACAATGAAGGGATAAGGAGAAAACAATATGTATGATAGTATTCATGATCTCATTATTGATATAAGGACAACGTGATATCAGTGTTTGAGTATATCGATATTTTGGGATTTTGGTATTTGGAAAGAGTTAACTTTTGACAGCATTCATGTTTTCACTATGGTTCTATGGTAATTCATTTTTCAAGAGAATACATGATTAAGGTATTCACATGTTTGGAATGCGATAAACAAGATATATCTTATGATATATGGGAGATAAATGATGGTATTCACGTGCTTGTTATGTGACCTTTCAAGTAATCGTTTTCTTTATACTATGATATTTGACAAATGTATTTTGGATAATCCTAAAGATTGGAATGGATTATGCTGGACATCAGATTGTATTGTTTAAGGCAAGAACTTTTTTTCGATATTATTTCTGGAATGTTATAATTGTGTAGTTTTAGAAAAAGGACAACCTGTATGACAGGCGACAACCCGTCGTGTTGGACAAGGTTGTGGGAATAGAACCCACATCCAAAGTGTGACATGCCTTTATCACCTACCACTGGCAAACAGGATGTCTCTGGTGAGTAGAAATCGGTTTTATTTTATTAAGTGGTATGATATATGATGTATAAGTCCGTTTTTGGAACCATATACAGTTAATATCACCATATATGGACTTATGTATATTTAATAACTTTTGCTAACATTATGTTTGAGACACTTGTAATGACCTATCATCCTATCGTATGACCTTTTAATAATTCAAGAATGAAAAATTCAACTTCATTTCATTAAATAAGAGATGAAGTGGAAATTTTTAATGGAATGACCAATGATGATATGACACTGAAATCAGGTAAGTATTTCTCCTTATGTAAAAATTAATCAACGTTAGGGAAATGATATTAATAAACAAAATTTTTTACCTTTAACATGCATATCCGATGAATCAGATGGTACCTTAGATCATCACAAATTTATGGCTTTGTGATTGCTGGATTTTTCATAGCCATGTTCTCTACCACACTCCATCAGAACATGATGGTTAGATTTCTCTTCTATATCTATATTTTCAACAATGTTCTCCTATGTGGAATCCTAATGATGAGTTACTTTGGGTAACCATTATGTTTCATACATTAGTTTTTAAAATTATGTTTTCGTATTCTTTTTTACGATGTGGGTTTCTATGAAAGAAAATTTCAAGTAGTAAACCATTTATAACCCCGAAGAATTTCGAGGGCGAAATTAATATTAAGGGGGAAGAATGTGACACCCTGAAATTTTATGAGAAGGATTATTTTTAATTTTAGTGATGTCTTGTGTTGTACTCTAAACCATGATTATCTTGTACTACACGCAACACCGTATTAGCTTGTAGTATACGCAACACTATTCTTGGCTCCTGTTACACACAATTTCAAGTACATTTTGTAGAAATTATTCTATGAAAAATTAAGTATAGATTTTGTTTAATGTATAAATGAAATAAGTTTTGATTATGTTATATGAAACACCAAAGGGAGATTGCACTACACGCATCCCTGACTTGGCTTGCATTACACACAATCATGACCTTCCTTAATAGCGTGTGTAGTTCTCAATACCGAGTTTCACTAAACAATTATATATTATGAACTAGCCGTTATGAATAGTATTAACCACTTTTTGAATTTTATAACATTATTATTCATCTTACACATTTTCTAGAACATGGTATGAGAACAAATTAATTTTTTCGGGTAAAATATGTATTTTCCAAAAATGCAGTTTTGGCGCCTTTTGATGGCGCTCCCAATTTATATCTAGTTTTTACATGTTTATAAGTTAAATTTTACAAAATAAAATTCTTATTTAGAATAATGATATGAAAATTTACTTTGGATAAATTTTTTATATTTTTCTGATAAGTTTCTTATTTTGATGAATAGTAAAAATACGCTACATTTTAATTAAAAACAAATTTTTTTCATCAAGATATTTGTATGGTTAAATTATAATATTGAGTTGTTTTAAATTATAAATAGAATATATTTTTACCATTTAATATAATTTAAGTCAATAGAATTAATTTTATATTGAATTCATAAGCAAAAAATATCAATCTTTTGCAACGTTTTAACTTTTAAAACCCATTTTCTGAATAGCAGGATTAATTTAAAATTAAATATGAAAACATCAATGTTTTGAATTTGAAAAAATGGATTCCATATTTTGAATTAGTAGGTCCAAATTATGTGAATAGGATACTATTTATTTTTGGGCATTATGAATAGTAACTACGGTAAATTTTATTTACCATAGTTAAAGGTAAATCAAGTAATTAAGGGTAAATATAATATTATAAAATTACCCTAAAAATTATCTTAATATAATTGGATGATTTTATTTCGTTCGAAGACATATTTGGGTCGAAATGGAATCCACTGGAGCCCACTTGGATGTGATTAAGACCTTTAATTTATTTTATTTTAAAGAAAGTGAAATATGTCTCACTCAAACTTTAATAATTAAATTATTTTAATATAAGGATATACAGAATATAAATTAGATTATAAATACTAATTTCAAAGATAAAATGTTTTTATTTGTTATGGTAATTTATTTGTAATTTTTAAGAGTTATTTAATTACCTTAATAGCTTATAGATTAATGATGCTGAAATTATTTATTTAGTGAAAAATCTGTAATATAGTTTTTTATTAAAATAATAATACCCATTAAAAGTCCCAAAAACTAGACAAAAACATGTTGGTCGTATATATCTAAACCATAAACATCCAATGGTGGAATTTTTGACCATTTGGAACTTTAAAAATGTGATTGTGACACTTATATTATTTTATTTAAATGATGTCAAAGTTGTCACCTTCATAATTTAATAAATATAACAATTTACATGTTGTGATTTTAAGATGATAAATTCTAGTAAAATTATTATTTTTAAATATATTATATTTATCACCATCATATTATTTTTATTTTTAATTTTTATGGAACTAATAAATATATTAAATGATTATACAAAAATGATGTAGTAATTGTTTTATTAAGGGAAATATAAAATAAATGGTTTTATAAATATTAAAATCAATATTATATGAACTAAATAATGTTATAAACAAATTTTGTGAAAAATAAGACATGTTAGTAATATATTAAACATATTTTTTCGAATATATCATCTTTTTGGATTTAATTTAAATTCAAATAAATGAATAGTGTCAAAATTAACACCATTGTTATTTTATAAAAATAACATATTATTAAATTTTTTAAAAATCACACAAATATTTAAAAAATTTAAATTGAAATTTATATGGTCTAAAATTTCATAAAGTACCCAATTATGGATAATTAAGAACACATAAGTAATTATTTATAACAATTTAAAACTTCGAATATTATTACCACAAATAAAATTAAATAGATTAAATAAGGATAAATCATATTGATAAGGTTTAAAATAAATTTCAAACATCTCTAAATTTTAATGGTTGAGGATATTACAACCCTATATTATAAAATATTTTAATTTGAGTCATTTGGAAAGTATTTATGTGGGGTTTGAATTTATATTAAATAAATATTTTTGAGGTTTCCAAAGGTGCCCCTATCCTCCATTATAAAAGGGCACCTCCTCCCTCTCCTCTTCACAAATATTTAAGCCTTCATTTTCGGAAAAACCCTGACCATTTCACTTATCCACTTCCATATAATCCTAATAGAGGTCTTGGTCTTCTTTAAGGACAAACTTTAGTGCCCTAACAGGAGGTTAAGAGGAGGCACGTCGAAGAAGAGGTAATCTCTTCTATCAATTCTATCATGTTTCTTTATTATTATACATACTATTATTTAGTAGTTCATTATTAAGTAATTACATAATTATATATAATATTCTAATATGTTTTTATAAATATAAAACAGCCCCATTTCACCTTTTATCCATCCTATGAAAAACGAAATCACCGCGCGCACGTACTTACGGAATACCATCTCCACGCCGTCGTGTAATCTGTTTTTCCACCACCACCATAATTGGATGGGTATAATGGTGTAATTAATAACTACATATGGTTATTATAACATCATACTGATTCTGTGATATTATATCATCCACTCCAATTCCATTCAATAATTATGGGAATGATATCATCGCCCGTGCATATGTACGGATTGTCGTCTCCACGAAGTCATGATATTCATTCTCCATGTTAACCATTAAAGAATGATTATAAAGTATATATAATGAATAATAATGATATATATGAAATAATAATTCTACTGTATTTCTGTATATATATATATGTCATCTACTTACTTCCACAAGGAAAGGAAAACATCGTTCATGCGTACGTACGACCTACCGTCTCCATGAATAGTGTGTTTCATTTCATTTATCTATTTATTTTATATATATATATATATACGAAATATATATGATATATAAATCATGTTTTAAATTCTGTAAGTAAGTAAATCATGACATAAGTAATAATAATATCATGAACAATAAGTCCAAACACGTACGATAAATGAAACGATTTTACCAAGAACACTTCTTTAACATGGAATTGACAAAAGAACGAGTAATATAAAGTCAAAAGTGAATCATATATGATATCATAAATATTATTATGGTTCTCTAAAAAATTAATAATATGTTTAAACCCACTATACAGGAGTTTCAGACACCTATGGAAGAAATTTGACCTGAGGTAAGGGATAATTATTCCAATCTCGTTCTTATCCAAGATTGTTTATTCGTTAGTATTTACTGGGGTTATATTTATCATCCATGTCAATGTTTTCTAAAAATGTATACATAAAATGTTTACTATTATTCCATGTATGTTTAAATTCATTTTTACCCTTTTTTCACTTTTACCAAATTGTATTGAAGGAATCGTTCCTTTGATTACCATGTAAGGTACTTTTTTAATTTTCCGACAAAAGTACGAGACGAATGTTTTTTTAACTTATACGGCATGAAGAGATTTCTACGGTTTCATAATGCCTTATTTCCATGACTCTTCCTTTACAAGATTTCATGATTATTTTCATCATAATTATTTTATTTTAAAATTGCACAGCATTTTGAGAAAAGAAAATGAGTTTGAATAAGAAAGGATATTTTCCTCAAGAATTCTTTTCAAGTGTTTATTAAAAAATATTTCCCATCTAAGGAGAAATTATTTAGTATGATTATGTTTCAAGTATAATGTCTCTATTATTTGCATGGTTTGGTTTTTCTTATGATGAAATGTATCCATTTGTTTTATATGGATTATGTTAAGATGAGATGATGTTTATGAAACCCATTTTGTTCTTCGGGTTATGATGCATGATTTATGATTGTGTTGTGGGACACGTAAGAATGATTTCAATATGATATGGGTGGGACTTATATCTCCCTCCAATTCATTAGGTAAAGATTTATATCTCATGAGATAGACATGGTAGGAACGACAAGTAAAATCCTGTTCATTAATATAGGGACGGAACGACATGTAAACCTGGTTCAGTAATGGACTTTGTCCACTATGATGGTCTTGGCAGCAATACCTTGGCTACTATGTACATCATAACATGTGCTTAATGGTTTTCAACAATTACATGTTTTACCCCCATGCTATTTTATCATGATTGGTGTTCCTTTATGATCTATGCCTTAGGTACTGCCAAGATTTATTTCGCAACTCAAGATTTTGATGTTTAAACATTATGTTCATGTTCAAATGTATAGGGTTCGCATTATTTTTTCATGATTACCCTTAATGGGCATTTGAGCTCACCCTTTTTATGTTTTATTTTCCCCAGGATATAAATAATGGTTTTAGGTAAGAAAAAAAGGGGAAGATATTTATGGGAGATGTTGAAGATCTTTCACCATGATTAGAAGATTATGTTCCATGTTTCCAATGAAACAAAAATAATATGGTCCCTGGGAGTTTTTTCTGTTATATATTAAGTATTCTGCAAAAGTAATGTAATTTCCATGTAATTCAAGCTTGGGTCACTACACTCTCGCCTCTGCATGGCACCTTCACCATGCCCCTTACTCCTCTATAGTGACCGAAGAGCAATCTCCCTCAAATTGAATGTCTTGCTTATGTTATGCAACATGATCGTGCACTTTGAATCAATAAAAAATAAAAAAATGAGAAACATGCAATTCTGATAAATAATTAAATATATATATACACACAAATTTATTTAGATATTTATATACATATGAATATATATATATATATATATTAATATAATTATAAAATAGTAATTAATTTACCAAAATTCGATTCTTATTATATATATATATACTTATATTTACTATTATATAAATATTACATAATTTAATTATGCAATTAATAAATATTTACATAATTATATGTATTTATATATATACATATACTTATTATTATAATTATTAATCTGTCTATATTTATTATTATTATTATTATTATATTAATTATATTTTTTTTTAATTACATTTTTTTAAATTTTCTTCTTTTCATCACATTGCATTATCTACGTCTCACAATATCTAGAGGGGGTGGTTGCCGACTACTGTTACTTCCTCACAACGACACTTGAGAGGATGTCATGGCGACAATGGGTAGTGGCTTCATCAGCGGTAGATGGGGCGTTCTTCACTGGCATATGGAAACTTTGGAGGGTGTCGTGAATGCTATGAAAGGTTGTGGCTATCAAAAATAAAGTTAATAAAAAATATTTCAAAATAAAAAAAATATAATAATAAAATTAAAAATTAAATTTAAAATAAAAAAATAAATTATTAATTAACTAATTAAAATAATTAATTAGTTAAATTAAAAAATTAATGTAAAATAAGAAGAACATAATAAATTAATTAAAAAATAAATTGAAGACAAAATAAGTATAATGTAAAAATAACATGATAATTTATTTTCAAGTTAAAAGAAAACAAAATAATGAATAAATTTATGAAATTAGATTAATATAATGAAAACATAAAAATAGTAGATACTGAAATAGTGAAAATCATTAACAGAATTAAATATAAATATTAACAAAAAAATAAATATTAATTAATAAAATATAGAATTAATCAAATAAAGGAATAAATGAAATTTTTATTTTGAGAAAAAACATAACAATGAAATAAAAAGTATTAAACGAATGAAAATGAAATATTATAATTTAAAACTCAAATGAAAATTGGACGTTGAAAGAGAATTATTTATTAAACAATAAAATACTTAAAATATCACTAAAAAAACATTAAATTACATATTGGAACAAAAACCCTCTATTTAAAAAAATAAATAGAAAAAATCCAACAAATGATAATTATTAGAAGAAATACAATATTTTAATAAAAAAAGGAAATTAAAATACAAAAAAGGATGTGATAAAGTGTGTTAAAAAAACATCAATACATGATTCAAATATTACATTTTAATACCCAAATTACAAAGAAATTGAGAATATTTTTTTTACTTATATAATATCCCTACAAATCATTAATGATAAACATCATAGTATCCTAGGGTATGTAAACAAAATAAGGGTGAGCTCAAATTTTTAGTAATGGTTAAGTATAGATAATAAAATTTTTAATTAATGAGTATAATCAAAATGGAAAGGTAAATAATTGGACACACATACAATATAATCAATAAAATTTAAAATAAGTGTGTAAACAACATGACAAGGTAAATAACTGAAAACACATCCCATTTAGTCAATAACATGACTATCATAACTTGATAAGGAATAATCTATATAAAAAGGTAAAAAATTGAAACACATTCCAATTAAATAACTAAGATTGAAATTTGTCCATATATTATGTCATAGTGAAAATCATTGGGATAATAATAACTTATCATGAAGGAAATGCTTGATTATTGGAAGTTATGTTTCACTACAAGAAAACAGACTTCTAATAGGTCTAGTATTTATCATCTCTATAAAAAAAGCTCATAAATGACATATTTAGCAACAATATTAAATTTCTAGATAAACTTAAACATTTATCTTTGCATTTTTAGCAATAATAAATTCTATCCTTTATCAACACATTATTTTTATCACTCATAAAGTGTAACCTTTATCAGTGCTTTATTATTTGCACTGAAGAATATTTATTTGATGAACGATTTTCAGAATATATAAAATGAAACTATTAAATAAAATAAAAATAAAAATCAAGTTTAACAAAAAATTAAAATTTTTATTAATTAAATAATTATTTATAAAAATAAATAAATTGATTATAAATTATTAAATATTAATCATTTTATTAATTATATAATTATGATAATTTATTTTATTAAAATGTATATATTAAATAAATAGATATATATTAATGTATATAAATATGATTTGAATATTATAAAATATTTATGCACCTTACATTAAAGAGTCATATATTTATTGAATAATGGTTCATAATTAAAAATTAATATGAATTAAAAATATTGACTAATTCCATAGTACTCAACATATAGCATATAGGGTGAAAATTTGTGGTAGTTGTCCATCTGTGTCTCGGTGAGGTCTCGATTTCGAGTCTCACCCACTATATCCCTGAATTGCATGTTTCCAACTATTCTATGTATTTTCCCCCTTTCCAAAAATAAACTAAGGTATAGTACTTGACATATAATTGAATGTCTTTTAATTTCTCAATTTATCTTAGATCAAATCTATGTTATATTGATTTCGAATATACATAATTAGAATATTTTTATATATAATATACACACATAAAACATATCCATTTTTTCAATATTGTAAATGTGTACTTATTCTTAATTTATTCAATATAACTCATTTTTAACATATATGCATGCACATAAATTTAGATATTCAATAATAATGTTAAAAATATATTTATAACAAAATATTTATAAAAAATATATTAATAAATGTACATTTTCTCTATTTATATAATTATATATTTAAAATTATAAATAAATTTTTTTAAGAGTGTTTATATAATTATAAATTAATAATTAAATATATTTAAATAATTATTAAATTTATAATATATTTACTTAAATAATGAATATATTTAATATATTTATATTTATATATATTTATTAAATATATTATATATATATATAATGCTGTAGATATTATTTTTTAAATATATTTCCATAATTATAAATAAATATGTATTAAATTGTAATAAATATGTCGAAAAAGGAATATATTCACTATATTTATATTTATATATATTTATTAACTGTATTTAAATATTTTCATTTTTTATTTATAATTATAATTATAAATCATTTAACAGTGATTATTTAATAGGAACTGATAAAAGCACCATTATTTGTGTTTTTTGGCACGGATAAAAATGAGACTTTACCAGTGTTATAAGTATATTGCTAAAAAGGATTGGTTTTATAAGTGCTTTTTTAGCATTGGAAAAGCATCATTTTTGTCAGCATGAAAAAGGCACTGATAATGAGTTCTTTTATCATTGCTTAAGAAATAATTGCTGATAAAAAGAATCTTTATCAGTGCTTTTTTATAAGCACTGATAAAAGTGTCCCTATCTAATTAAAAACACTAACCAATTGGGAACTCATCATGTTTTAAAAATCATTCTATGGAATTCACCTGCTTCCGGTGCTCCTCCTCGGTGAATCAAACCTCGAATCACACCACTCGACTGCCTCTATAACATCTTGTACAATATCCGTTGATTGATTGATGTATGAGTTTTTGGGGAGGGTCTTAGATTTTATTCAACCAGTGATGTGGGGATTTTGATTTTTTTATGTATTTTTAGTTTTTTTTTATTTCTTCCTCAATGATGGTGTTTATTTGTATTTTGATGAGTGTATACTATCGTGGCAGGCCTTCCGAATTTCTCAGTTTCCAATTTGGATTCTACTCATGATCGCTCAAGGTGATTTTATTGGGTCTTGACTCGGTGGTTAACCATGAAGTCACATGATGTTTAGTTTGTTTTTATTAGGACAACTGGGTTTAATACCCTTAGGGATGGTAGGTGAATCAGGGTTTGACGGATTAAAACTTTCTCCCGTCCGAATCTTGTTTCATCATTAGAAAAAACACAATTATCTCTTCCTCCCATAGTAATATAAAAGTAGATATGAAATCATGCATAGGACACAACAATTTTTATGTCGTTCACCCTCACTGGGGTACTTCCATGGAGCATACATTGACCATGCGCCGATGTACCAAATGCACTAAGGCTCACATCCAATAATGAGTAAAATGTTCGGGCTATATCTTTTTTGCCCAGTCTCACTGACATTACAAGGCTTAGGGTTTGCTCGAGGCATTACCAAGGGTCACTCTTTATGCCACTTTCTCTGCCTCACTGCTGGTGGAAAGGGCCACCGTATTCCTCTTCCTTCACTCACTTCTCTTGGAATGGAATCCACACACAGTTTATTGACTTTTAGGTCAAACATAGTTTATGAAAATGTGAGTCCTTTCATTTTACGGAATTCCTGCATTATAAAATATAATTAGAAGCTCGGTTGTTGTTCAATTTTCAACCACAAATTAATTCCACATTCTCTAGTACTGTTAGGTACCGGTAAATACATTCAAAACTGAATTGATGCTTTCAAAAGCTTCCTGTGAAAATTGTGAACCACCTTGTCTCTCATACGTACTAAGTACCGGGTTTGGTACACGACCACCTTCTCTATGTACTACTACCTCTTCCGCAGACCTCCTCTGTCGGCGGGCTGCCTCTCCTATGATCCTCCTCTGTTCATAGACTGCTTCTACCTTTGCTATCACATACAGCTACTGGGTAACGACTTCACGAACATCCTATGAGAAACCCCTCTTGCCTGTGAACTGTTCTTTGTTCACGGGTGACCTTTTCTTCCATGTAATAGACATCCTTTCCCTGTTAAGAAACCCCACAATCACCTTAGGCAGAATTCATTCCACGCGAACCACTTCAGCCTTCACGATCCTCCACTTGTGAACTACATTCTGTCTTTTCTGAATTTCCAATGAAAAATATGCTTTCTAAAGATGTCACATCTCCCTAGTAATTTGTTGGATTCGAGTTTCTTATTTAGGAAAAGATAACCCTTTAATCCGCTAAGATGATATTACCAAATAATTAATTCGGCCTCCACTGTTAACTGATTGTTCATCCACCACAAAATGTAATCTATCCGCAAACCATTTTTTTATACGCTCCAGATACCAACTTTTCTCCTACACGATTGACCTCCTTCGTCGAAGCCAAACCATCTGCATACCACATCACTGTCCACTGTGAACTGTGTTCAGTTTTGTGAACCGCACTCGCGTTACGAGGGGACACCTTTAGTGATTTTATCCCAATAATATCCACCATTGGGTTTATTGAAAACACTGTTTAAAACAATTATTTGTAAGTCAATATAGTTATTTCCATCTTCAACCATCATTCAATTCAAGCCATTAAGATAGTAATCAAGGATTTTCTCAACACACCTTCTAATCCCACATGAGCAATGCTCAGCGTGAGAAAGAAGAGTAAATGAATATTCTATCAAAGAATCACTTCATTTCTATCACAAATTGTTGATACCAAACTGCTACCAATTGCTTAGTGCTGGAAACCTTCTAATACCATTGCAACACCATTCATCATCTTTTATCAAGATCCCCAACTGCCATGATTTCTATTCTTTGATCGGTCACTTCTAGTATTGTCAGATTTAATGCCCCCCCTATCTTATAGCTCTCTTCCAGACAGCTTCATCTCAAATTCTACTCCCTTTATCTTGTTTCTCAACAGAGAAACATATCCACGTGTCTTTACTCCCCTGGAATTCAAAATTTCTCCCCCTTTGTCAACTAACCCGAAGGGAACTACAAGGTTGCCTACAATAGTGTAAATAACACATATTAGCACATTAGGGAATGACACATCATACCTCAGGGTGAAGGGGATCTACATCCACAATTTTTCAAGTGTGGGGATTCGACTAGACTCCCAAGGCCAGTCGATGCCTTTCAAATTCTTCTTTGGGTAAGACATTCGAAATAATACCATTAACATGTTGTTCTATAGGTGCATACTCCAACTTTACTAGCCCATTCTCCACTTTCTCGATGATAAAATGATATTCAATTTCAATGTGCTTTGTCCTTGAGTGATGGAATGGATTTTTTCTTAGATTTATAGCAATTAAATTATCACTATGGATGTTGATTAGAGATTTAACTTCAATTCCCATATCTTAATGTTGCTGCTTTATCCACAATAGTTGTGTGCAGGCTTAAGCAGCAGCAATGTACTCAGCATCTGCAGTGCTCAATGAAATGCAATATTGTTTCTATCTTAAATAGGAGATACACAACCCTCCATTATAAAAGGCACCTCCAAATGTGGATTTCCTATAATCTGATGACCCCCCAATCATCATCTTTATATCCCAATAACTCAAGATGTGATTTTTCATTATACATTAGGACAAAATCTACTACCCCTTTGATATACCGAACAATTATTTTTTTACTAGAGTCATGTGGATTTCCATGGGATTTATTTGATACCACTCTTCATGGTTTGTAGAAAATATGATATTCAGCCTTGTCCCTGTCATGTACAACATACTACCAATGATTTTCATATATTATGTGATGTTAATTGCCTTCCCTTCATAATCCCGTGACAGTTTCAACCAAGTGGCAACTGGGGTCTTCATCTCTATGGAAATATTCATTCCAAATCTTTTCAAAACCTCCTTGTCATATTTAGACTGGGAAATTAACGTGGAATTACTTCCTTCCATCACTTTCAAACCAATGAAAAATGTCATCTCACCAATCATCGACATTTCAAAATCTCTTTTAATGAATTTAGAAAACTATCTTCATTGTGCATCATCTGATCCACCAAGGATTGTATCATCAGAATTAACCAACACCATCTTCCTTTGACTATTAAAATTGTTGAAATACAGATTGTAATCAACTCCACTAAGCTAGAAATAGGGCATCTATAGAAACTGATCAAGCCTTGAATACCATTCTCTTGGTGCATACTTTAAACTATATAAATCCCTCTTCATTCGACATACTCTGTTCTCATCTTCATGAATGAGAAAAAAACCAGGCTTCTAAATGTAAACTTCTTCTTCCAGAACTCCATATAAAAATGTTGAATTGACATTATTCTTGAAAACATTCATCTTTCATTGCACAACTATAGCCCAAAATAATATGATTGTCTCTAAACATGAAATAGGTGAAAATATCTCATAACCATCTGTACCCACTTTCTGAGAGTACCTGTTGCACACCAGTTGTTCTTTGTTTCAAATAAAGACACCATCTTCATTAATTTTATTGCAAAATACCCACTTTTTCCCGAAATTTTTTTTTGGTCTCGAAACAATTTCCCATGTATGATTCTTCTCAATTTGGTCAAGGTATTAATTCATTTCCTAAAACATCTTCTCATCATTATCTTTTTAAAAAAGACTTTTAGGCTCCACTTTTGATAAGTATGATTTTGGGCGTAGAGACTTCATCCTCAATGTGTGCACTGATGTTGTCTGATCACAACTTATGTTCTACATATCAATTTCAAATTTTCTTGTTGGTCTTTGTGAAGACAATAATTTGTTCTCATCATCTATTTAATCTTTTAAATCATCCTCTGGAGCTGAAGCATCTCCTGACGTGCTCCTCTCTTCATCACAGTCCTCCTGAGTCTGATCATGTATTTGTTGAAGACTCTGTACATTCTCTACTATAGTCACATCATGAATATCAACAATCATTCCTAGCTACCTATTGATGCATTTATACTCTTTTATGGACTTTGAATATCAAAAAAATATTCTTTCATCCCCAAGGGATTCAAATTTCTGAATTTTCTCTTTATTAAGAATGAAACATTTACTTCTGAATATTCTAAATTTCTTCAAGGATGGATTCTTTCCATACCATAATTAATATAGAGTATACTCTTAATTTGGACAAAGTGAAGCTATGTTTTAAGTGTATACTGATGTCATTACTGCTTCTTTCCAAAATTTCTATAAAATGCCTTTTTCATTGAACATTGTTCTGGTGATGTTGTCGACAATCTGATTTCTTCTCTCAACTACCCCATCCTATTTTGGAGTACTTACTGCTCAAACATGATGAATTATCACATGTTTCTCAAGATAATACTCTATAATGATATTTGTGAACTTTTTCCCACTATCTGTTCGAATCTTCAAGATTTTGAAACCAAGCATATTTTCACATTCCCATTGATATCTTGTAATACAATTAAACACATAAGATTTTTGGGTGATTATTGAAACCCATTCCATTCTTCTATAGTCATCTATAAAAGGTACATAATATCTCCTCCCATCAATAACCATCGGTGAAATTGGTCCACACACATTAATATGCACTAGTTCATGAAATCATGATGACTTGTGCTCCTTTTTCTATTATCTCTTTCGAATTGTCTTCCCTTACTAGTAGGAAACACACATATAGGCCCGATGACATGAAAAACTATGGATATTTCGAGCTACATCATATTTCACAATATCATCCAAGGAACCATGGCTTATGTTGCCAAGACGCTTAGGCCATAACTTGTTTTCTTCAACCTTGGACAAAAATCAAATATCTTCATCTCCACTCATGAGGTAGATATTAATTTTTGTATACTTTCCATGTAACACAACAACACCATTCTTTGACTTGATGAGACATAATTTCTTGGAAAAACTTATGGCATGTCATGAGTCACACAATTGTCTAACAATAAGAAATTTTCGACTAAACCCCTCAAAATCTATGACATATAGTCATATCATTTCATTTCCTCCAAACATACCATTTCTAGAACCAATAATATTCAACCCCTAATCATTACCAAATCTTTTGATTCCTTCTTTATCATACCTGATTCTAGTCACTAGATCCTTATTTTCCATCTTATGAGAAGTGCATCCACTTTCAATGATCCATATCCCAATGTGATCTGATACCTTGAATGCAATTTATGAAACCAATGCCTGCTCTAACATTTTTTGACCCATGTCTTTGACTTCATTCCTGTCATGGAATGATAATCTTGATCTTCCTCACCATGCGATGGGCTATAATTAACATTCAGGGATGCAAAATGATTTTGAATTATCAGATATCTTGATGAAATATTTCACCGCTTCTTATGGACAAATTCATTTTACCTTATCACCTTCCCCTGAATTGTTGATCCTCTATATCTTCCCATATGTTTGAGTTTTTTAGACTTGAAACAAATACAATATAATAATGACCTAATACTTTAAACTCTATATGACCACCTCTATTGGAATTGTTCACTTTGGTTCCTATTTCCAATGGAACATAGATTATGTCAGTGTCCCATCATACCATTACAATAACAACTTTTTTGAGATACATTTTTGTGTGGTAATGATGCACCACTTGTTGTGCCTTTAGTTCTTTGAATCATCATATTTTTCATCATTCCCAAATCAATATTCAATATTGGAGTGGGTTATTTTTGTTTGAATTGAGCCATAGCTGCTTTCTGTTTTAGATCAAGGCCCATACCAGCCTTATCATTCAGAATTGGTTGTTTCTTATATTCTGATGGTTTACTCTGCTCAAATCTAACCTTATCTGTTGCCAGTATGACCTTCTTTCATAGCAGTTTCTCTCGATCATTAATTACTCATCGCATACTGATGAATTCTTCTTCTAGTTGTTTTATAAATTTCATTTGGTCTTTTCTAGTTTCAATCAAACAATCTATTTATATTTTCAGTTCTTCAATTTTGAGATTTTACTCAACAACCTTTTCAGGATTTTCTGGCATCGAAGTCCTTAGATTTTCAATTTATTCATTTAGATCATAATTCTATTCTACATGATACTACATATATATTTTATAATCATGAAAAACTTTGTTGGATTATTTTGTTTTGGCTCTCAAAATGTCAACCACTTCAAGGGAATCTTTTAATTCTTCCTAAAGATCTACCATTACTTCGATTCACCCTTATGCATTGTCACATTCTTCTCTTTTTACTAAAATTTGTACAATTTCCACTGAAGAATCTATTTTGTGATATCTGTAGTCCTCCAAAACATATACCTTATATTCTTCTGAGCTTTCAACCTTTTATCAAAGAAGATTCCTCTTTTTGAATAACATTATCCTAGTACTTCTACTTCCATTATCATTTGATGAATACATCATTTAGGGGATTTCTTAATTATCTTCATTTTCAACATAAAAAATCTTAGGACAATTTGTTGCAAAATTCCCAACCATTACACATAGAAATAATGACAACAAAATTTTACCTTTGAACTTACCTTTTCCACTTTGCAGATTAAAGGAGAGAAATAACATGACATCATCCATATTTTCCTCCTCAGGACTATCTTCTACAGATAGATTCTTTATGTCCTTAAAATCAAATACATTAGTCTTTATCTTTTCCACTGCATCGTTATCATTATTTCTCATTTCATATGTTATAACGGTACCAGGTAGGATATCTAGTTTCAACTCTTTTGGGTCTTTGTCTCCCAATAATGAAACTTTCGGATTGAACGATGGTGGAAGTTTTCTCATGACACATTTGACAAATTTTGTATCTTCAATGTCATCTCTATGACCCTACATTTCCTCCCCAATAATATTTATCCTGTTGAAGAATACATCAATAGTTTGAATCAGATTCATTTTGAGACCCTCATACTTGTTCCCTAGAACCTGAAACTTTGCTTCTCTGACTTTTGTGTCACCCTCATAAATTTTCAATAATTTTCCCCATATTGCATGTGATATTATACAAGACAATATCTTTATATAAATGGAATTTGATAGGGCTCTCCATAATGCATTAATCCCTTTAGAATTAACATCCAATTTTTTATATCATCCTATGATAAGGCACTGCAATTAATGTGATATGATATTCAATGTAAATATGTTGTGAATACATCCAACCATTCTGATCGGAAGTACTGCACCATCTTATTCTTCTATAGTTGAAAATTATTTCCATAAAAGATTATAATTCCTTTATGATTTACCACGACTATTTCATCATCTGGAGAGATAACCACTTACTTTAAACCTTTCAATCTCATACCAATTGTTAGGTCCACTAGGTAGAATACCCTAGGGGGCGTGAATCAGGGTATGGTAGATTAAATCATTCACCTGTCCGGATTTTGTTTCTCTGTTAGACCAAACACCATTATATTTTACTCCAGTTGCAATATAAAAGTAGATATAAAAGCATGACCATGACAAAATGATTTTTACTTGGTTCACTCTCACTGGGCTGCATCCAAGGAGAATACAATGACAATATGCTGATGTACTAAATTCACTAAGGCTCACTAACAATAATGAGTACAATGTTCTGGAATGATCTTCTATGCCCAGGATCACTGCCTTTACAAGGGTTAGGGTCTTCTCACTACATTCCCAAGGGTCACTCCCAATTCCTTTTTCCCTTGCTCAAGGCTGGTGGAATGGGTCATCGTCTTCCTCTACCTTCGCACACTACACTTTGAAAGGAATCCACTCACATCTTATCAACATGTAGGTCAAACACAACTTATGGACATGTTGGTCCGTTAATTTGTATGATTTTTTGCATCCTCAACTATAGGTAGATGCTATGTTGATGTTCTGTTTTCACCCACAGATGAATTCCACCATCTTGAGTACTGTTAGGTACTAGAAAATACTTTTCCAAACTGAATTGAATCTTTCATAAGCTTCCTATGCATATCCTGAAACACCTTGTCTCTTCCGCATACCGAGTACTGGGTTTGGTAAGTGAGCCTCCTTATCCGCGTACTACTTCCTCTTCCACAAACCTCCTCTATTTGAAAACTACCTCTTCGTTGATCCTCTTATGTCTGTGGACTACCTCCTCCTTCGCTATCATGTAATTCTACCACATACTGACTTCACAAAACTCCTCTATGAATCCTTTCTTGTCCACAAACTTTTCTTTGTTCGCAGTTTTCCTTCACTTCGGCATACCAGAATTCCATTGTAGGTTATGAAACCCCACAAACACCTTCCACAGAATTCGTTAAACGTGAACCTCTCCAACCATTATGATCCTCCCTTCTTGAAATATATTCAATATTTTTTGGAATTTTAGAGAAAAAGATTTTTTCTAATGATGCTCCATATCACTGGTAATCAATAGGATTAGTGTTTTTTATATAGGAAATGATACCTTCTTAATCCGCTAAAATGAGATTTACCGAATCTCTAATTAGGCCTCTATTACATAATGATTCTTCAGCCACCACAAACCATAAGACATCTGCGAACCATTTTTCTATGCTCTCCCTGTACCACATTTTCTCTTATGTGGTTGACCTCCTCCACCGATGCCAAACCATTCATGTACCGCATCACCTTACATTGTGAATAGAGTTTGGTATTGAAAACCACACCCAAATATGATTTCTACTACTCCATGTACAATTATAGGAACATGGTATGTGGACCATGTATTATGGAATGTTGTTCTCACCCATTTCCGATTTTCATCAACATTTTTCTTACCGTTCAATCCTAAGAAATAAATCCTTCCTTTTCCATCATCCGACTCCCGATTTTGAGGCCCTAAAATTCAAAAAACACTAGGAAAAACCACCACCTCAAATACTTATCTTCTACAAACACCAACCATTCTCATTCGCGATTATCTAGAATTTTCAACAAACACAATAACACCCAAAACATTCATAGGGGACACCTTGAGGGATTTTTGCACAACAATCTCCCCCTTCGAGTTTGCTGACAAATCTTCTTAAAACAATTCAAAGTATCTAGATAATTCTACTTCCATCTTCAACCATCATTCTCTTCATGCGATTAAGATAGTGATCATGAATTTTCACAACACATACTCTAAGCCCACATGAGCAATTCTCAGTGTGAGAAACAAGAGTAAATGAATATTTCATCCAAGAATCACTTCATTTCTATCACCAATTGTAGATATCAAGATGATACTGGGTTCTATGTGATGTAAACCTTCTAACACCATTCCATCACCACTCAGATGCTTTTATCCTGATCCTCAGCTATCGTGATATCAATTCCTTGATCGATCAGTTCTAGATTCGTCATATTTAATGCTCCCCCTATGTTATAGCTCTTCCAAAGATATCCAACATACCTTAAAATCCCCCTATCCTTATGCTTCACTTAGTAGCTTCTCCCTATCTCTTTTCTCCCCATGGAAGTCACAATTTCTTCCCCCTTGTCAATGAACCTAAAAGGCACTTCATAGTTGTCCGGAACAAGGTAATGAACACATATCATCACATTAGGGAATGGCACATCACACCTTGGGGAGAGGGGGACCCGCATCAACAATTTTTCAAGTGTGGGGATTCGACTGGACTTCCAGAGCCAGTTAGTGCCTTCCAGACAATTATTTGGGTATGGAATTCATAAGAATATATGTAAATTGTTGTTCTGTAAAAACATAATCCAACTTCAGAATCCCTTGATCAACTTTCACATTGATAAAATGATATTAAATTTTAATGTGTTTTTTCCTCGAGTGACTGACTAGATTGTTGCTATGATTTATAGCACTTTAATTATCACAATGGATTCTGATCATAGATTTCACTTCAATTCCAATATCAATGATTTAATAATTCATCCAAAATAGTTTTGTGCAAGCTTGAGTAGCCACAATGTACTCAAATTCTATGGTGCTCATTGAAATGAAATAATGTTTATTACATATCCATGAAATAAACAACCCTCTAATATAAAAGGCACCTGCCAATGTTGATTCCCATTCCTCTACTGAATTGGCCCAATATGCATCTGTATATCCCAATAACACTGACTGAGATTTTTCATTATACATTATGCCAAAATCGACTATCACCTTGATATACCGAATAAATATTTTTACTACAATCATATGGCTCCCCTTGGGATTTCTTTGATACCTAACTTCTTGTCATGTGGAAAACATGATATCTGGCCTTTTTACTGTCATGTAAAACATACATCTAATGATTTTCCAATATTCCATGATGTTAACTGCCTTGCCTTCATCATCTCGTGATTATTTCAACTGATTGGAACCTAGTGCCTTCATCTCTTTATAATTATCCATTCTAAATATTCTCAAAAACATTTTGGAATATTTATATTCCAAAATACAAGTTCTATTCAATCCTTGGGTAACTTGAAAACCAAGGAAAAATGTCATCTCACAAATCATCAAAATTTTGATATATCTTTTAATGAATTAAATAAACTATTCTTATTGTGCCCCATTAGTTCAACTAAAGCTTTTGTCATCAAAATTAACCAGGAACATCTTTCATTGAAAATGTCCATTGTTGAAATATGGATTTAATAAACTCCACCATTCTAGAAACTGAGCTTCTTTAGAAACTGATCAAGATTTGAATACCATTATCTTGGGGCTTACTTTAATCCATATAATGACTTATTCATTCAATAGACTCTGTTCTAATCTTGATGAAAGAGAAAAAAATCAGGCTAATAAAATTAATCTTGTTCTTCTAGAACTCCATTTAAAAATTCAGACTTGACATTCATCTGAAAAACTTTAATCTTTCATTTCACAGCTATGGCCATGAATAATCTGATTGTCTCCTTACCTGTAATGGGTAAAAATGGATCATCAACATCTATACCCTCTATTTGGTAGCACCCTTTGCACACCAGTAGTGCTTTTATTCAAATGATAACACCTTCTTCATTCATTTTGTTGAGAAAACCCCAATTTTTCTCGATAACATTCTTATGTTATGGTCTCAAAAAAATTTACCATGTCTGATTCTTCTTAATTTGTCCATGATCTTCATTCATTGAATAAACCCAATTCTCATATTCAGCTGCTTCACCAATGCTTTTAGGCCCCACTTGTGATAAGTATGATTCTTGTCGTAGAGACTTCATCATCTTTGTCTGCACTTGTGTTGTATGATCACCAATAATGATCACCCTATCAATTTCAGATTTTCATGTTGATCTTTGTGATGAAATGAATTTATTATCATCATCTGAGTCTTCTTCGGAATCGTCCTCTCTAGATAGATCGTCTCTTGACCTGCTCATCCCTTCATCACTATCCTCATGATTCTGATCATGCATTTGCTGAAGATTCTATTCATTCTTCACTATATTCACATCATGACCTTAAAATATATTTCCAAACATCTTATTGCTGCATTTATATTCCATGAAGTTATTTGAATAGAAAAAAAATATTACTTCATCCCCATAGGATTCAAATTTCCTATTTTTCTCCATATTGAGAAAGAAACATTTACTTCCAAATATTAGAAAGTACTTCAGTGATGGATTCATTCCATAACACAATTCATATGGAGTATTCTACTATTTTAGAAAACGTAAATCTCTATTTGAAGTGTATACTGTTGTCATTACTTTATCATTCCAAAATTTCTCTGGATGGTCTTTTTCAATGAGCATTGTTCTGGCCATGTTGTTGATAATTCGATTTCTTCTAACAACTAAACCATTCTTCTGTGGAGTCCATACTACTTAAACATGATGCCTTATCCCATGTTTCTCGAGATAATCCTCTACTTGGATATTTGTGAACTCTATTCCATTATTTGTTAGAATCATCCTGATTTTTTGACCAATCTTCTTTTCATAATCTCATTGGAATCTTGTAATACAACTAAACACTTTGGATTTATGGGGGATTATTGAAACCCATTTCATTCTGCTATAGTCATCAATGAAGAGAACATGATATCTCCTCTCATTATTTTCCCTCAGCGAAATCATTCCACATACATCTATATGCACCAACTGAAGAAAACATAATGAATTTTTTTCCTTTTTTCTTGTATATATTTAGAATGATCTTCCCCTACTAATAGACATCAAACATATGATCATGATCACATGAAAAACATGGTATATTTTGATCTGCCACATTATCCACAAGATCTTCCAAGGAACCATGGATTATGTGGACAAAACGCTTATGCCATAACTTGTTTTCTTCATCCTTCGACAAAAAGAAAATACATTCTTCTCCACTCACGAGGTAGAGATTCCATTTTTATGCTTTCCATGAAACCCAAAAAAAACATCATTTTCCATGATGAGACATAATTTCATGGAAAAAATTATGGCATTCCCTAAGTTACACAATTGACTGACACTAAGGATTTTGTTACTAAGCCCCTTGACAACCAAGACATCTACTCATCTCATGTCTTTTCCTCAAAACATATAATTTCTTGAACCAATAATTTTCCAGCCCTCATCATTACCGAATCTTACACTACCTTCTTTATCATTACAAATTTAGGTCACTATATCCTTCTTTTCTGTCATAAAATAAGTGCATCAACTATCAATGATCCATATCCCAACGCGATCTGATGCCTTGAATGCCATTTATAAAACCACTTCTTTCTCATACCTTTTCTTTTGGACCAAATACAATGAATTTATTCTTTTCATGGAATGATAATCATGATCTTCCTCGGCACGTGATTGAACAACTTCAAATTCTTGGGATGAAAATCGATTTTGAATTTTCAACTATTATTACGAAATATTTGACAACTTCTTATAGAATAATTCTTTTTTCCTCAGTATCTTACTCTGCATTATTGATGTGAAATATCATTCCATATGTCCAAGTCCTTTACACCTGAAACAAAGACCATCAAATTATGACCTAGAATATTGAGCTCTATATGACTACCTATGTTGGTATTATTTTCTTTGGTACATCTTTTCTATGGAAAATACATTATGATAGTGTCCCATCTTACCACAACAATATAATATTATTTCAGATAAATTCTTGTGTTGTAACGATGCACCACTAGTTGTTACTTGGGTTCCCTCAATCATATGATTTTGTTTTGTACCCAACTCAATCATTAATTTTAGAGTGGGTTCTTGTGGTATGACTTGAATGATAACTACTTTTTGTTTTAGATCAAGACCCATACCAACCATATCATTGAGAATTGGTTGTTGCTTCTATTCTGAAGGACCACTCTGCTCAAATCTCATCTTCTCTGTTGACTATATGTCCTTCTTTTCCTAGAAGTTTCTCCTGATCTTTAATTGTTCTTTATAGCCTGAAGGCATACTATTCTAGTTGTTTGATTCGTTTGATTTAATCTTTTCTAGTTTTAGTCAAACTATCAATATATATTTTATGTTCTTCAATTTATTGTTTTTAGTAAACCACCTTTTAAGGCCTTTTGTCATTGAAAACATGATATTTTTAATTCCATCATTCAGATCCGAAGTCTATTCTTCATGCTACGGCATAAAGAGTTTATCATCACAAACATCTTTGTTGGATTTGATTATTTAGGCTCTCAAAATGTCTACCATTTCAAGAGAATATTCTAATTTAGCCTGAAGATCAACCATTCCTTATGTTTCTCCTTCTTTATTGTCACTTTCGTCACATGTTACTGAATTTTAAACAACTTCTACCAAAGCATCAATTTTCTAATCCCTGCAGTCCTATGACTCTTGTACCTCAGATTCTTCTGTACTTTTGTCCTCTTTTGATTGAAGATTCTTGTTTTTGAAGTACTTTCTCCTTCCATTATCATATTATGCATATTTCTTATGAGGTATTTCTTCATTATCATCATTTTCATCATCACTCTTCTTAGGAAACTTTGTTGAAAAATTCCCAATCTTTCCACATCGAATGCATGCAAACATACGTTTACCTTTGAATTTCCCTTCTCCCCCTTGAAAATTAGAGGATAAAAATGACATGAAATAATTAATATTGTACACCTTGGGACTATCTTGAACAGATAGAATCATTATGGCCTTAAATTACACTACCTTAGTCTTCCCATTTTCTACAACATCATTATCTTCGTTTCTCATTTCATATGCTACAAGGGTACTATTTAGGTTATCTAGTTTCATCTCTTTTATGTATTTATCTTCCAATACTAAACCTTTCAGATTGGAACGCGGTGGAAGTTTCCTTAGGATTATTTTCATAATTTTTATATCTTCAATGAATTCTCTGAGACCCCGCATATCTTTGAAAATAATATTTATCATATTGAAGAATACATTATCAGTATCATTGGTATTCATTCTAAGATCCTCATACTTGTTTGATAGAAGCTACATCATTGTTTCTCAGACTTTTGTGTCACCCTCACAAATGTTCAAAACTATTTCCCACATTTCATGTGATGTTTTACAAGGCATCACCTTCATATAAATTTCTTATTATATGGATCTCCAAAATAAATTGATCCCTTTTTCATTAACATCCAATTTTCTTCTACTAGCATTTTATAAGGGATCACTATTAATGTCTTCTGATATTCCATGCATAGCTACTGTGAAGACATCCATCCCTACTGTCTGGAAGTAGTGCGGCGTATGATTCTTCTATAATTGAATATTATTCCCATAAAAGATCTGAATTCCTTTATGATTTAACACATACATTTCTTCTTCTTGAGTGATAACTACCGACATTCATCATTTCGCTTTGATACCAATTGTTAGGTCCACTAGGTTGAATACCATGAGGGGGGGGGGGGAATCAGGGTATAAAATATTACAACTATCGCACGTCTAGATCATGTTTCATTGTTAGAAAAAACTCAATTTTCTCTTCCTCGCATAGAAATATAAAAGCAGATATCAAATCATGCATAGGACATAGCAATTTCTACCTGGTTCTCCCTCACGGGGCTACGTCCAAGGAGCATACAAATTTAATGTTTTGATGTACCAAATTCACTAAGGATCATTTCCAATAATGTGTACAATGTTCTGGATAGATCTTCATTGCCCAGGCTCACTACCATTACAAGGGTTAGGATCTGCTCAATGCATTCCCAAGTGTCACTCCCTATGCTTCTTTCTCTGGATCACTTCAGGTAGAAAGGGTCACCTTCTTCCTCTTCATTATCTCACTACTCATGGAATGGAATCCACTCATAGTTTATCGACTTGTAGGTAAAACACAGTTTGTGGACATGTAGGTCCTTTAATTTGTATAAATTCATAAATCATCAACTATATGTAGATGCTCTATTGATGTTATATTTTAACCCGTAGATAAATTCCACCTTCTCGAGTACTGTTATGTACTGGACAATACATTCGAAAACTGAATTGAAACTTTCCAAAGCTTCCAATGAAAATCGCGAACTACCTTGTATCTTCTTTGTATTGAGTTCCAGGATTGGTTTCCAAATAGCCATCACTGTGTACTACTGTCTCTTCTGAAAACCTCTACTGTCCACAGACTGTCTCATCCGCAACCCTCTTCTATTTACGCTTTGCTTCCGCCTTCCATATCATGTACAACTACCGCATACTGACTACACATGCCAACTCTGTGAAACCACTATTGTCTGCGAACTCTTCTTTGTTCACGGACTGCCTTCTCTTCTGTGCACTAGACTTCCTTTTCCAGTTAAGAAACCCTACAAACACCTTTGGCAGAATTCCTTCCATGCGAACCACTTCACCCATCAGGATCATCCATTCGCGTACTACATTCGGTCTGCCAAATTCCCTGAGCAAAATATGATTTCTAATGATGTTCCATCTCAATAGTAATTGGTAGGATTATCATTTATTTTATTGTAAAAGTTACCCACTTAATCCGCTAAAACGAGATTTACCAAATCATTAATTCATCCCCCACTGCTTACTGATTATTCAGCCACCACAATCCGTAAGCCTTCTGCAAACCATTTTCCTACACGTTCCGCATACTACCCTTTCTACTAGGTGGCCGACCTCCACTTCCAATGCCAAACCATCTACGTACCGCATTTCCTTCCACTACGAAATGCGTTATGTTTCGTGAACCACACCCATGTAATGTTTCTACTACTCCATGTACCATTCCTAGAACATGGTACGTGACCCATGTATTATGGTACGCGGTTCCCACCCTTTTCTAATTTTCATCAAAATTCTTCATACTATTCAATCCTATGAAAAAATCATTCCTTTTCCAACATATAACATCTAATTTTTGAGGCCCTAAAATTCAGAAAACAATAGGAAACTATGCCAATTCAAAAACATTTCTTCAGAAAACACCAACCATTCTCATTTGTGATTATCTGGATTTTTCAACATACACAATTACACCATAAACATTCTGAGGGGATAACTTGAGGTAATTATTTTACCAAAAGTTATTTTATTTTGTTTAAATTTCACAAATTGATCAACCAAAGCCATCATACATACTTTTCATTATTTATTTTATCATTGGTATTCCATACATATGAAATTTAAAAAATCGAAACTGTGGATTATTTGTGTGATGTTGTTGAATGGAAATTAAGGAACTTATTATATATTATATTACTTATTATATTCTTTTTTATACCTAGTTAGGTTGGTGTGGCAATCCAATGTATGGATGTATCATGATATTTTTTATTTAATTATTTTTTCTATTAGTTTTATTTATTTTTTGGGCCGAATAAATCAAATTATGTTATTTTTCATGGCCTGGAACTTGTTTCCAGTGCAGGGGGGGTTGGGAATGTTATTTAGACACTATCATGTTCCATGTAGGGGTGTTTGATATATGTTTGTCTTGGGTTTATTTTGTAAAAAATATCTATTGTTAAATGCGATGTGCCTTTTCCCAATAATCTAACATCCTATGTCCCTACAGTTTTAAAAAATCTATTTTATTTTTCTCCCTCTTCAGATTAATCCAAATAATTTATTACTATTTTTAATAATTAAATATAAAATATTATACCGTGATTATATTTAATATTTTCATACTATATTAAAATTTTTCATCATCATCATATTCCCCCTCTCTCAAAAATTTTCAAAAAAAAATATCCTTTTGAATTACCCCATTCAAGTTATACAATTTTTTGAGACCTATATACTACTATAAGGTATTATAATTTCTTGTTGAAAAATGTAGATTATCAATTTTTTGAGTATTTATTTAACTAATAACATGTGTATATCCATGTAATCACTTAGATATCTAGCTATATGACAGGTAGAAAAATATTATGTCAAAACTATTTACTGTAAAAATGTTGGCATATAATGAATATCCCATACTCTATGATATAGATTGATATTCTAACCACAAAATTTAAAAATTTTATTCAATTTTCAATGTGTTTAAAAATTGGTTTTCTATATTCCTATTGAAATCTATAAAAGAATTATCTCACATACATGGATTGGGAAATAAATATCCCATGAATTCTATGAGTCGCCTATAAACTAATTAAATTGTCCACTCAATAATTATCAACATTTTGTAATTTTTCACTGTTAATGTAGAAAATTATTATCATTGTTCATCTCTTGAACCTCTAAATATTATGTCATCCCCATTGATAAACACTTTCCATATATCCAGAAAATTATTTTTTAAGTAATGATTATGATTGACTCCTTATTTTTTAAATTAATTTTTCTTTAATAATTCATCCAACTTTAATTACCAAACTCGTAGTTCTTGATTCAATTAATACATCACCATTTTCAATTTAAAAACAATATTAACCTCAATCCATATTTTTTTATTTTCTAATGACACTTTTAAGGGGTAAGTGTGAACACTTACAAAAAACACCATATTCTGAATTCAAAATTCAAATCAAACAACACTCCTGATCCAAGACCGCCATTACCGCCTTTCGAAACCACATAATTCAAATTTCAAAAACCATCACCCATCTCATCACGTGCCAGCATCAAAACCAACATTTCCATCATCATTAACACCACTGTCCGCGTCGTAGTCACCACTCGATGTTGTCGTTACACTAGTATCATCACTATCAATGATCAAAGCACCATACCAAAATGCAGGTGGTAACCATAAAAAAATTTCTTTCATGCGCTCTAACATACGTTCATCATCTCCACATCTTCGGTGAGAATAGAAAAAAAACGGGTGCCAGAATACAGAAATCAAAAGGCAAAAAACATCCAAAAACAGACATGAAACCCAACGAAATCACGATCCATGTTCACATAAGTCCGGTGAAGTCCCAACATAATCCTTCATTTGTTTAGGGTATTTAATAATGATTGGATGGGGTGTAACTCTTTTCTTAAATTTAGTTACACATTTTATTCAAAATACTACAATTCATCGAAATAATAAAATGTTGAGTTTCCCTTGTTAGAAATATCTATAACTTTCACTATTGATAATGAATATCATATGTGTATTTATTTATATGATGTATAAAATTAATATTTAATGAACCTAATAGGATGGATATGAACTGAAACTGGATTCACATTAATCATATGAAAAAAATATGAATATGGAGTTAAAGAATTCATCATGTTTTCAATATATCATGCAGGTGACCCTTCTAAAATCCTATACATGTGTTTAAATTATTGTTTTTGAAGGAAAATTAGTCTAGAAGGGTTCTATGAAAATTTATGTCTATTTGTCTCCATTGATCACTTGATCCAAAAAATGGAGTTATTGTGCATCACTCACAAAGATAATAACAAAACTAAGGATTCTTGGTGCACTTCACTAATATTGGATTACTACTACTTTGCAGACAATCTGATATGAACTTCCTACCTAGCGTCCCCGTGATTCTCTCATCCCACACACACTTTCCCCCATCTGTATCATATCAACATTAAAAATTCACTTTTCCTTCACTTCCATAACCCATTTAATATATGTACACAACTTCATGCATCATATAAATTTACTACCAAATGGGTGTTGGAAGAGAAGGAAAAGCGATTGATGAATGGTGATATGATATAGATGGAGATAAGTGTGTGTAGGATGAGAGCATCACATGAATGTTAGTTAAAATGTTCAGATAAGATGATATTCTAATAAGTAGCTGGCCAAAATTAGTGATGTGCATAGATAACCCTTAGTTTTTTTATTTACATTATCAGGGACGCACAACAAATCCATGTTTTGGATCCATTGATTAATGGAACCAAACATACATCAATATAATTAGTTGTCTCATGGATTCCTAACATCTATATAGTAATCTAAACAATATTTAAATGCACACAGAATACATAGTTTTGTTATTGGATTATATCGAGACCAAAGAAACCCTTTGGAAGGATGTTAATGTAATGTTAGAATATACTTTCTCTATTTTACCCAAAAAATAATAATGAAATATTGATTTAATTTTCATTATTCTGTGCAGATTTCATTATTTTAGATGATTTATTTCCATTGGTAATGACTTTTAATGAAGAGAAACGACACTATCTTTGCACTATAATAGAGGTAATAATTATATTTTCACAATAAAATTGTTGTCCATAGAATTGTTGTATTGTTTTGAATTTATTTTGAATTTATTTATTTTTAGTATTAGTCATGTTATAATTGTTTTCTTATACAGGCAGATTCTTCTATTCGAGTTAGGGTTCTCTATCTAACAGTCAAGATTCTTCTCCCTCAAAACCTTTTCACCCCTACAGGATCACATTTATCATATTCTTTAATATTCTCTCTAGTGCCTTTCTAGGAAGAGAAACACCAAAAACTCTAATCATTACAACTGTAATCATGATATTTTCAATGTAAAATAATTATCCCAAAAGTTAATGCATTATTTTATAATTTTGTTTAATTAATTTCATTTTAGTATTAGTCACGTAATAATTAATTTATTATATGGGTGAATTATTTTTTTTCATGTTTGGGTGGTCTGTCCAACTTTTATACTTCTTCTCACTCAAAAACATTTCACCCCTATATTATTACATTTATCACATACATTCATGTTCTCAAAACAGCCTTTGATGGAAGAGAAATTATGCTGCATCTGCTCAATTATAGAGGTAATCTTGATATTTTGACAGTAAAATCGTTTCCCATAGAATTAATTCATTTTTTCATATTAATGTTTAATTTATTTATTTTTAGTATTACACACATAATTTTTTTACCTTATACAGGTGGATTATTTTGATTGAGTTGGGGTGCTCTATCAAAATTTCAAGATTCTTTTCTGTCAAAACATTTCCACCCCTGCAATGTTGCATTTATCAATTTCTTTCTAGTTATCTCTTCTACCTTTGTAAGAAAATCAACTCTACTACCTCTACTAAATTACAGAGGTAATGTTGTTATTTTCAAAATAAAATAATTGTTCATAAATTTTTTTATTATTTCATATTAATGTCAAATATATTTTATTTTAGTATTTCTCATAATAATTGTTTTCTTATATAGGAGGATTTTTTTTTCAAGTTGATGTTGTTTGTTCGATGCTACTATTGTTGTGTTAGTAGTTCGATACAGAAATTCAATGGAAATTATTGTAACATTGATATTTAGGATTTACTTGAATGTATGTAATAATATTTATTTATCAAATTATATAAAAAAATGTTTGAAAAGTTTATAATATAATTGTTTTTCTGGTATTGGTGTTGTAAATTTTATTCCATTTAAATTCTATATTTGGACTTGTTTTTGTTGTTATATGGTGTGTTTCTAGTTCTTATGGTTTTACGGTGTACTGTAACAGCTCACTGTAGTGGTTTTATAGTTTGCTTTTATAGAACACTTCAATATGGCCCTTTATCAGAACTTTTGTTAGTTCTCATAAATGTCCCCTTTATGTGCACTTTTTCAGCGCTGATAAAAGTCACGGTCTTTTAACATTTCTCACATTTTCATATTTTTTCTAGCACTAATAAAGGAAATTTGAAGAATTGCTAAAGTCATGTTTTATGTAGTGTTTTCCAGGAACATGATACATTTACCGTCAATATATATCCACAAAAGAATATTTAAAATATTGGGTAAAAGACTCACTTAACTAATTTTATCAATCTAATTCATCCCACAAGACAATTGATACATCAAGGGGAATGTTTAACCGATCCAAAACTCATGTATTTTATGTCTAAATCATCCCTTGTATATCTAATAATCAATTTAATTTATAAACAATGTGATTTATCAAATATCCGTATTGATTACAGGATACCAATTTATCAATATTTCCCATGTTAACCAAATAACATTAAAATTAAACACCATATTTATAAATGGTACATGTTTTAGGAAATAATTATATCCAAGAAAAATGATATGGATATTCAGGGGAGATTTTATGTTTAATGATCATCAAAAAGTGATAACTCATGGAGAAGTTAGTGACTAAAAAAATGATTCAAGGAGTGAATGTAAATACAAAATTTGTTCAACATATTAATAATCTATCCATAGAAAGAATAATTATTTTATTAATACGATTTTTACTCAATTGAGTAATAGTAATTTTATTTTTCATAGATGAAATAATAATATATTTAAAAAAATTCATTAGTAAAATAACCTCTTCATTACGAAAATCAATTTTTTAAAACATAAATCATTTTTAAAATACATTTCTTTGAAAATAATATATAAAAAAATTTCATAAAAATTTATCTATAAACCTAAATAAAAAAATTCAATGTAATGACAGATGGTAATTTTGTATAGGACATATAAGGTAATTAGAACATTCATTTTGAATTTTAAAAAAGGTTAGATAAGTGAATTGTTCAGAAATTGAAAATAATACTTCTTTAATGAAATTATCTAATATGAAAAATGGATAAAATATATTTAATTAATAATTTTTAAAATGATAAAAATGTTTCAGAAAATATTTTTTCAAAACATAGTTTTGGAAGACAAAATACTTTTTCCTGAAGAATTAATTGAAGTCGGCTTTTCTTAAAAAAAATTCTAAAAATAACATGTAATGAAATTTAAAAAATGGTACTATTACTAGAAAATAATAATGAATAACTACAGACTAAGAATATTATGGGTTTTATTAAATCGTGATCAAATAATTTCTTTCTATGAAAAGTCATGTTTAAACAATCCCAAATAAAATGTGATTGTGAAGTAAACCAATAAAAATATCATAACGTTAAAGTGGAATCAAACAAGAAATCTATTATTTAAATCAAAATTAAATCCACATAATTCAAGTTGAAATAAAAAATTTATATTCAAAATTTATTACACCCATAATCTTAAAATATTATCGATAATAAGGAAGTAATATAACCCACTGAAAAGAAATTGAGTTATGAAATTATTTTCCACATGGTAACTCTTAGTTCAAATCCTCTTGGATGAAATAATTCAAATTGAAAATTAAAATTCGATGAATATGTATTTATTCTTAAAATTACATGTCAAATAAATAGTATATATCCCATAAAAAAGATTCTAGGTGATTAACATTACAATATTTTTTAATGAAATGAAATTGATATGAAACCCCTTACATAGAGATTTCATTTTGGTTGTACATTATTTAACCCCATATTTATTGTATTTTAACATGTTATAAAATCATATGATAAACATATTAATATGTATGATAACATATTTTTTTCTTTTATGTCATCATATCACTAGTTTGTTAATAATATTTTATTATTTTCATTGTTTTGGTGTTAATTTGCATGTTTTTGTAGTATTTTATGACTTGTTATTTATTTTGTTCCTCCAAATTGAATCAAGATTTATTAAAATAAATATTGTAAAAAATTATATAAATATCACATATATTTAATAAATATACTTATATATTATGTGTCATACATAAAATTTGATAATAGGAAATGAAATATATCTTTTAGGGAGACGGTAGGTCGTACGCATGAGTGAACATTGTTTCCATATTGTTGCCATATTGAAAGACAGAGAATTATATTATATATATATATATATATATTCATTTTAGTATCACTTTTATGTCATATATATCACATAATTTCATTTATCCAATCCTTAATACATTCCATGTAAAGCATGGACTAATCACATAGTTTTGCAAGGCAGTAGTCCGTCGTTCATACAACAACGTTATATTATTCCAAAAAAAAAAGAAAACATGAATTTATGTGTGATATAATAATTAAATTTGGATAATAAATTCAAAAATATAATATATACACTAAAAATTCTTCATTATTCTCAACATTTAAACAGGTTAATGGAAAAAAATGACATTAGTTCATGAGGTGGTAGTCCACCGTAAATAAAAAAGATGATTTCATAACACATTTGATAGATGTGTATAAATTTATAGTAAAAAACAATAAAAAAAATATAATTATATTTAAGATAAATAGGTTATTATATAATAATGTTATAATAATAATTGATGTAGGTGGAGGATTAGATTAAATAAGAATGCTTTTAGAAGAACATCACCTCTTCTCTGGCTATCCTCCTAAGGTTTTAAGTAAAAACATAATGGTTTTATTTATAAGAAAAGTATTATAATATTATGGTAGGGAATTTTGGATTATATTTTATCAGTTCTTTTCCTAAAAATGTTTTTTGAAGTTGTGACTAAGGGAGGATAGCAACAACCTTTTATAAGTGTGGTGAGTAGCACTCTTGTATGTTTTTGAAACAGTGAATTCTACCAATGTTTTCCATGTAGAGTGTCTCAAATAATGAGAAAAATTATATCGTAAATGGTATAAGGTGTATATATTTCCATAAAATTGGTTTTGGATAATTTTATTGGTCATTGTTTAACGTAATATTAAAGAATACTCCATTGGTAAACTCAATTTTCTCTGAATGGCTGTAATTAATTTTAACTATTTTCACTAATAAATTTCATAAAAAATTATGTTTAAATTATTATTAATTATAAATTATTATAATTAAAAATATGGAATCCATTTTTTAAAATTTAATTAATATAATTGTGAAAAATTATTATGAAAATATTCCTAGAGACGGGACGAGAAAACGAGTTTTTAATGTAAAAATGTTCAAAAGCATACTATGTTTTTATACCCACATTCAATATAAAAATTATTTCAATGGAATAAATTGTATTAAAATATTTATAATTAAAAAAATTTAAATTTAAAACCAATTTAAAATTTAATTTAACATTAAAAATTATTTATATGAAAATTCATTTTTGAATTAAAATCGTGTATTTTTACTATTAATCAAAAAATGAAAAATCTCAGAAAAATACCAAACACTAACTCTATGATAATTTTGACACTTAAATTTCACAAATTATGTTTATTTTTTCAAATAAAATTTATGAATGTGTGAAAATTTAATTTTAAAATAAGATATCCATTAAAAGGTGACAAAGGTACCTTTGAAAAAATATAGATTTTTATGAATAAAATCAGACTTGTTCTTACTTATGACTATTACATCTATGGGGTGAATGTCAAAAAATTAATTTATTATATAATATTTAAATTATAATAATATAATTCTCTAATATAAATTAGATTATTAATTAGGATACACCATATATGGGCATTCATAAAACGTTTTTTTTAAAAAAAAATTCTTTAAATTTTAATTGGTTTTTATATTCCTTTATAATTAATTGGTGATCAATGAATTAAACCACATATTTTCATAATTTATTTAATCCTAAAAATACCCTCTAATTTAATGACAATTAGATAATTTTGATTTTAAATAATATTTTGAATAGTAATCGGTAAAAATCTATCTTTCATGTAATGTAAGCTGTTGAAGAAAGTTGTCATTACGTGTAACGCAAGATGAATCCTTGTTGCATGCATTGAAAACTATATCACAGCTAAAATTTACATAAAATTGTAATTATATTTTATATTATTGAGATGTTATCGTCCCCTCAACTCATGGTGTTGAGTGTCACACACATCTTTTAATAAAATCTTATTCATTTATAATATCAGAGTGTTACATTCTCCCAACCTTAAAAAAATGTGTAGTCGCGATATAAAATTGATCATGGTAATATAGTTTTTGATATTTAAAAATTATTTTTTTTGGAAAAACCCACAAAATAAAAGGTTTAAATAACATCCTCTTAATAAGAGGTAAAGGCAAGAGCAACAGTTATATGGAATAACATATAACATGGTTTATAAACATTAGAACATTAGTAGAATGTGAAGGTATAGACTTGGATGAAAAGCATATATAATTATATATAGGGATTGGAGTCACTGTACATAATAAAATGAGTGACCAAAGGAATTTTATGGTCCTCAAAACCATAAATCTATGGTGATATAAACTCTCATCAAATTCCTCAAATATGAATTAAATAAGAATTTGTTTTAAAAAAATATTTTTCATAAAATTTAGTAATTAATTTATTGACTTAGAATATGAGGAAACAAAATTACATGACACGTTTATATTTCATACGAATAATTTCATTATTTTTCAATTTTTTAAAATTTATCATTTTTTCTGATTAACCTAATAAATGAATATAAAAAAATAAATTTTTAATACCTGAAGAAAGAACATTTTATTTTAATGGATTGTAAGATTAATAAAATTAAGAGAATGTCACACCCCGGCCCTAGACTTCACCGAAGCCGATGCAGTTTAAGAAAACATGGTGTGTAATTTTTTTTATAAAAGAAAATATGATCATTAAAAAAATAGATTAACAAAGTTGGGTGAGCATATGAATTCCTAGAAAGGGGGTTTGAAAATAGTATTTCAATTTAAACCTTTTAAAAAACATCCCCTTTTAAAAAAATAGTCACAGGACTTTTACATAAGGAAAGTTACAATACATAGATAATATCATAACATTTGGTTAAAAAATTACAAGTTAAAATTTCAAGGAATACATACATAGTTACAATGGAACATATTCCATTCATAAGCATGACCATAAAAAATATAGTTTGTTCATCATATAAATTAGGAGTCATAATAACTTAAAAAAGTGTGAAATATGAAAGGGAAAGTACATAATTTATAACTAATAGTAATACATGATTAGAGTTTCACGTAAAATAATAACTTTAATTCATTCCCTTAATAATTGTGAATTATAAATTGACTGATAAATCTCTGAGTGCTAAATAGATATTATTCCATAAGAATTTACTTCTTTTAATTCTCATTAGTACAATCTATTTAACCAAATATATTCTACTAGTTGAATATTCACATGGTTATTTAGATTTCATAATCACAATGTGGGAAGTCCATATAACAGACTCTATCATGTCCTCGTTCCATGACCATAAAATCTCTGTCAATGCCTTGTGCAAAAACTATAAATAATCATTTTCCCAAGGCCTCGTGAAAATACAATTGATTGTCTCATTAGACCTAAAGATGAATCGAGGGGCTAAAGTGGGCCCCAACCGTCACATACTAAGTCCAATGCATTTTTCATTTTTCTAAATCAATGTTTCCCATACCTCATTGATTTATTATATTATGTATCTTATTCATAGTGTCCCATAACACTTTGAATAATTATATTTTGTCTCTTATTCAAAGCCTCCCATACCACATTGAATAATTAAATTCTGTCTCTTATTAAATGTGTCTCATACCACTTTGAATAATTAAATTCTTATTATCATAAGTGATAAATAAATAATTATTTTTTTATTTATCACATATAATAATAACTTTACAAACCCTTCCATGGTAATAAACATTGATTGCAAAAAAATACATGTTTATGTCATCAAAATATATCTTATTCAGGATTAATATATGAACTAATAAATAGAAAAGACAGTGGACTAAATCATAATATGTCAGTTATTATTTAGATAACAATTTTCTCAATGAAATGCATAAACAAGTACACATTTTTTGAGCATGCGATATTTCTTTTAAAACACACAAGTAATGAATGGATGGGGTTTTCACATAAGTTGATAATTTATTAATTATGAAAATACATGATTCATGGAAATTGATACTTAATAGAAATACATTCCTTTTAATACACTGGGTGAACTTTCCAATAGATTAAATCATAACATGTATTAACAATAGTGAATTACTGCAACTGGTTCATTATTCAATAAAACATTAAGTGATAATAACATGATAACATGATTCTACTCATCCTTTTTATCCATTAATATATTTTTATGTATTATTTCATACTTATTAACTAATATTGGTTAGAAAACTCAAGATTAATACCTACTAAAATCTTACATGTTTAAATTGCATCAAGAAATTAATTAATTCTTTTTATTCATCACTTGAAAATTATGTTTTGAAAAACCATATAAATACATATAATTTTACTTGGATCAATTTTCAAGAAATTAGAATATAACCTTCATTGATAATTTTTAATCCCAGATCATATTCCATACATAAAATTTTAAGAGAATAGTTCAAAAAGAATAACAATTCTTCCATGCTTAATATAAATCTACATGATATCATGGTAATTTAACCGTTGTTTTCAAATTATAAAATATTGGAAAACATATATATATAATATATATATATATATACATGAAATTTGAATTATTTAAATGTATTAAACTTACACTTGAAATAATATCAGGTATAGTAATACGATGTGATATATGTAAATATTCATGAAAGTTTAAAATTACCTTACATAAAAATTCATTCATATTTTCAAATATTTATTAGAAATCTCTAAGTATATAAGTGCTTATATGAACTTAGACATGAAAAGGTATGTGTGTACTAATTAGAGAAAACAAAATTATAAAATATAAATTCTAATAGGAAAATAATGTCAAATTAAATATGTGTTTTTTAATAGAATCTTCATTTGAAAAATTGATTAAATGTTCTTAAAAAATAAATGAATGTTTGAAGAATAATTAAAATACTAAAATGATGATCAAGAAATAAAATCAATATATCACTTATAGAATATTCTCCCAAACACAATATAAATTATAAACCATAACTCTTGCACAAAACTAGAAAATTGAGAGTATAATAGAAACCATGAAAATAAATATTAATTCCCTTAATAGATTTTTCACATGATGAAATAATTTTGTTGTTGAATTTAAGCCCACAAACTTTATGGACTACCAATCCATTTAAAACATTTTCATTAGCACAATAGATTTGGGCTTTTATAACCCTAAAAAAGATGAGTTTTTAATGCTAATGGGTAGAAAACTTTATTCAACAAGATAGTATAATTTATATCAATGTAACATAAAATCTGAAGAATAAAAAAATGCACAACGATGTTGAAATAATCAAGCACTGTGGTTAATCCTCATAATCAGAAAAATCACACAATTAATGTAATAGGACCAATCTATGAAGATAAGAGCAATGTAATGGAAAAAAACATTATGAAATGTTTACTACCAACCTAAAAGCTGACCAACAACAGTTTTGAATGGTTCAAAAGTAAAAAGAACAATATTTCACAACATCACGTGGATAAAAAGTAAGACATGGAAGTCAAAAAGATCTAAAAACTCATTTTGGCCCACATCCTACCTCTAGAACAAAATATTTCCTTGATTTAGGTTGGGGAAATTCAAAACCCCAACTGGTTAAACTCATTGATGAAGAACGACCTCAACCTCGGTTCCTTTGGCCAAATGTGATTCCCCCTAGCCACATGACATGGGGTCATTGACCCAACTCATCTCCGTGAAAATGAAAACCACTAGATGACTGGACTCTGATGGCTGTGGCGTGTGACTCCCGTGTGACCCGTACCCATGGCCTCGACCACACAAAACCTTGGACAGACGTGACTTGCACGACTCGGATCTCCCCTTCACTCAGAACATAACTCTCTTGAATGAATTTCCCCACTCGAAACCCTCCCAACTTCCCCTCCCTATCGACGTCATGACACCCACAATATAGAACCTCAACGCTTCCCGGCACTCCCCCCCATGGGTCTTTATGTTTATTGTTTTGAAAATTGTTATTTTTATTATATCTATATTATTATTATTATTATATCATTATTATTATTTTCAACCTTTAACATATTATTATTATAACTTTATCATTAATTTTTAATATTATATAATACTATTAATAACTTTAAAAAGTCAAAATAATAAAACTAATAATCTATTAAATTCAGTTTATCAGTACATTTTACAAAATTAAATGTTTTTATTATTAAATTTATTTATAAAACACTCAGAAACATATTTATATATATTTCATATTATATAATTAATATGTTATAAATTAAATCAATAACTTAAATATCTATTAATTTGAAATTCATAATAATAATTTTCAAAATTTGTACAAAATATTTAAAATTTGGATACATTATGTAGAATGTTCATAATATATATATATATGATTCCAAGTAACCATAATTTTTAATTAAATAATCATTAATATATGTACAATTCTAAACATTCTATTAAAATAGTTGTTTTTTATATTTATAATTATATTAAACAAATTATAAAATGTTAATAATGTTATTAAACTTTAATCTAATCCAAATTTATTATAAGTATACATCATATTTCCGAAAATATATAAAACCCATATAATTATTCATATAATTGATTAAATATTTGACTGTATAAATTATAATAGTGAAATTTTAGAAAATAATGTCATTAAAATACTTTAAAATAAAAATTTTCAAGATCATTTATAACCTCAATATAAAATTATAATTTTATAATAGTATTAGATTTATTTCATAATTTCAAATAATTGAAATCTAGTATTCTTATGTATATATATATATATTATTTTGGAACCAAAAAACAAATTAGCTATATTTATATATTATTATAAATATTATTTAAAATATTCTATTAAATAGTAATTCAATAAGAATAAATTTTGATTATTAAAAATAGTTATATTAAATAATATGTAAACAATGTGATATAATATTTACTTTGAAAACAATACTAATTTTTATGATAATTAAACAATAATTTTCTTATTATTAAACATAAAAACTTTTCAGGGCATCACATACAAGACTTAGACTCTATCTCTATCTATTTTCCAAATCTAATATGGGTAGAAAACGTTATCGAACATAATAAATTAATATCTGAACCTAAAAATTAACACATAATGGTTCATAATTAGTATTTATTTATTTAATTTCATAACTAAATACATATTGATGAGATCATCATGTAGGCCAGTGGTAGGTTTCAAACCCTAATTGGGCTACGGTCAAGGGTTCAAGCCCTATAGACTTGACAGACATGATGTGTTTTAACCTGGCTTGTAGGTTATCTTTTATCTAATATATATAATTCCAAAAATAAATATGATGGTCTTCCTTGAAAATTAATCATTAAATGTACTTTTTCTTTGTTTTTGAATGCCAATTTTTTCTCATAATCTAATAAATATTATTTGACTATAATGATCATATTAACAATAATGGTTGTAAATAAATTTAAACTTATGCCTATAAAAAATAAATAAATTATTAATAAAATAACTTTTCCATTAAAATATATTCTTTCCATAAATTTATTATAAAATATCCTTTATCTTGGTAGAATCCCATCACATAAAACAAAAAAAATTGGTGTTTAAGACTTTGAAGTTTTAATAAATATTAAACTCATAAACCATGATGGTATTTATAACCCTAATGCTAATGATTACCCACACACTTATAAAATTTAACACTATAAATTGATGTTTCATAATACTTATAATCAAAATACAATGGGTAAAAATAATTATATAATTAATAATTTCATCCCAATATGAAAATATTTCTCCCATTTTATTTCCACATAGTTCCTTATATGGTCTTAGGTTTAACTGGGTTTATTTATTGTCATCATATATTAAACAACTTCATAATTGTTTGTAAATAAATTTTGATTTAACCTAAGCATTTCTACTAGGAGTGTCAATCATGTGAAAATTATGTCCTATTATCGTGCACTAGGTCACACTCGATTCAACACTGACATTCTGTTTTAAGATTAATTACCCCTAGGTACATCTATCTCAGAACCATGTCCACTTGTTGTATCCAGACATGGATTTTTTTCTTGTAATTCCCATATAATTTATACCTTAACAAATTTTTATAATGTTATTATATACATATCCTAAAAAGATATTATAGGGTTATGTTTTTCTATTCAATGTTTTCCTAGATCTAGTTTCCATGGTTATTAATAAACATCCTATGATACCAATTATTTTGAATCTGACCCCAGTTGCCCCAAAGTCAGTGCCTTCTACCATAATATTTGCATAAGATACCAGAAATCACATCCTGAATAATTAATTATTCTATTTGTCTTTGTATACTAGATACATTCATTATTAATAAATTAAATTTCAGTGTAAAAATTATAACATAATTTTTTAGAATAACTTTATTCCATCTAGAATATCCCTGTATATCAGTCATAGTAAACGTCATTGAATCAAGGGAATATGAAAAAATAATAGTGATCCAAAATTCTCAGTAATGTTTTTACAAATGAATAAATGAGCATAATAAATATGGAAAGGAAAATAACTTAAAACCCATTCCAGGTAATCAATAAACTGATAAGGAAGTTCGTAAATAGTATGTATTCTAAATAACTAAAAAAACATTCCATTTAATCAATAACATAACTATAAAAATATAATAAGTAATAAATGTTATGGAGAGGTAAATAAACAAAACACATGCCATTTAAATAACTGACAATTAGTGTATCTATATATTATGTCATAATGAAAATATCCTTGATAATAACTTTCAATGAAGAAATGTTTTAATTATCAGACATCATGTTTTCGAGGCACATGATACCATTATCATAAAAATCTATCCTAAATAGTGTTTAAAACATAATAAGTGAAAACACACTTATATGACACTAGATAAAAGAATCATCCAATGAGGATATCGATGCATCAAGGTGATTTTATTAAGCAGTCCCCACCCTATGTATAGAATTTCTAAAGCATTGCTCATAAATAAAATAATAAATTTTATTCATAAATAATGTACCATATCAAATATATGTATTGAGTAAAGGATATATATTTATCAATATTTCCCCAATTAATCAAATAAAATTTAATGTATACACATTATGTAAAAACATGTGTTGTGGATTTATATGAAATAAAAAATATCTTTAAAAATATTCTTAGGGATAAAATACTTTTCACTTTGAAAATTACTTTTTAAAACAGAACTTTTTAAAGTAATTTTCATTGAAAATAATATTTAAAAACAATTTCATTAATAATTTCCTTTTAAACATTCAAATAATTCTTTAAATCAATCATAGTGGTTAATTTCGTACATGTCATACAAGGTAAATAGAACATTCCTTTTAAATTTAAACAATGGTTAGAAAAGACCCTTGTTCAGAAAATGACAATAAAATTCATTCTGAGAAAATTTGAAAAAATTAAAAATGGGTAAATAAGTATTTAATTAATCATTTTGATAAATTAAACAAAAATTAAATCATTTTTAGAAAACATGGTTTTGGAAGAAAACAGGGTTCCAACCAAATAGAGAAGTGAAGTCATTTTTTCATTAAAACATTTTAAAAAACATTTAAATTAACAAAGTGTTAAAACATGCTACTATTATACGAAAATAATAATTAAAAACCATATGGGATGAAAATTTAAGGTTTTGATAAACTAGGATCAAATAATTACCATCAATATGAATTCATGTTTGAATAATCCTGAATCAAATGAGATTGTGAAGTGATCCCATGTAAAGATCATATCTACTAAGTGAGAATAAACCAATGAATATATTATGTGTATAAAAATTAAATCCACACAAAAAAGTGTGAATAAAACAATAAATAGTCAAAATTTAGTGTAAACACAATCTTAGAAAACTAACGATAACAAGGAAGTAATATAACCTAATGATGCATATTGAGTTATGAAATTCATTAACAATGGGTAACTATTTATTCAAATCACATTAGATGAATATACTAAAATATAAACATAATTTTCCATTAATAATGAATTATTCATGACTTACATATAAAAGGTACAATATATACACCATATAAAGGAAACTGAGTGTGTAACATTACAATATGCCTTAATGAATGAAATTGACATGAAATCCCTCACATAGTGTTGTAATTTTTGTATTAATATATTTAACCTACAGTACAATGGATTTAATCATGTTGTAAACATATATAAAGAAAATATTAATATGTTTTATATCATATATGATTCTTTCATAACAACTAATCACCTATTTTTTACTAATATTTTATTATTATCATTACTTCAGGTGTAAATTGCCATGTTTTATGTGTATGTTTTGGAATCTAATTTTTTTCTCCTCTTAATTAGATCTTGATTCAATAATCTTTCTAATTTATAGTAATATATAAAGATTATATATATTCATTGTATATGTATTTATAGTAATCCATAAAATTTGGTGAAATGTAATGAAATACACCGTGCTTGGAGACGGTAGGTTGTACGCATGCATGAACACTATTTCCACTTTCTTATCATGTTGACAGAAAGAAAATTAAATTATATATATGTATTATCATTAATGAATACTATTTATGTCTTATAAATCACATATTCTTACTAAAAACATCATTGATTCATTCCATGTTATGTGGGATAAAATCACATTGCTTCACGAGGCAATTGTCTACCGTAAACATGAACATTGTTATCATATTCCCAAAATATTGAAATCACAACAGTATCTATGATATATTAATTAAATAGTAACAATAACATCTTAACTACCATATATAAACTATAAATCCATCATTATTATGAACAATTTAATGTTAATAATGGAAAAACGAACGACATCGGTTGATGGGGTAGTAGTATATCGTACACACAAATGATGATTTCATAACCCATTTGAAGGAAATATGTGAATTTATAAGTATTAACCTTATGATAAAAAAATATAAATATATTAAATACATTGTGTTCATTATATAATCATTGTATATTAATAATTGAAGGAGGTGGAGAAGGAAATAAAATAACAAATATTTTAGAAGAATGGTACGTCTTCTTCTTGTATCCTCTTCAAATTTTCAATAAAACCTTAAAAGGATTTCTATATCCAAAAATATGTATATTAGGATTAAGGTAGGAAATTTTTGAATTTATTTCGGAAGTTATAGGCATAACTAATGGGACACGTACCAACCTGGGATGACCCTGAACCGGTCACCCGAGCCGATCTGCAACAAGGCCCGAGAGGTGTTCCTGATCCTCTTGGGCTAGAGAAAAGCTCTTTGGCATCAATAGAGAGAAAGAGGGAATGATTTTTCCCAATGGAAAAAGTAATGTAGTAGAAGAAATATGAACACCATAATGTAAATAAAATACATGAAAAAGAATGAACGACCAATAATAACAAACTAACCTGACCTCCACCAAAACTCCTCATGACTCTAATGGTTACTCTCCAATCCACAACCAACTCTCTCTCATCTAGAACAATATAGAATCAAAACTACAACAGAAAATAAAAATAAGAAAACTCTATAGGCATGAGTATTAAAACTCATGATTCATTCCCAACAATGTATTCCCAATGAAATACCATTAAATAATGAATTTTACTAATTTTAAGATTGAACTAGATGATATAAAACATGCGTTTTCACACACACATTAATTTTTAAAGAATGTAACAATCCATTTCCCTATTCGATTTAAATGAACATTTAAGTATTGAATGATAAGGATCAATTGCATCATAAATAATTTTTTGAGAGAAATTTAAAATCCAAATTTTAGTTTTTAATCAAGGAAAAAAACATACACACACAAAACACCATAAAGAAAATAGAATAGTAGTGAATAGGGGCCAACAACCCAGCTAAGCACCTCAATCATCCACCACATACAAATAAGAACTAAATAAAACATTGGATGAACCTAGAAGATCATGAACAATCCAGAATGTATTATACAAGTTACTCAACCTGAAATCATGCCCGAATCAATGACGCCATAACGCCATAACACCCGACCGTCACCCTACCTGGCATGATTGAGGGGCCCGATCCCATAGCAATATTAAAAATAGAGTATCCCCTAGTATGGGCCACTAGCCAGTGCATAATCAAACTAGTGTAGCAATCGTTCATAGAAAATTCACTTAGTATTATAGGTTCCCATGATGATTAAAAAATGAAAAGAAGGGTGAATCAACAACATCAATTATGTAACCACTCACGATTCATGGACATCATAGAAAACAACCCATAAAATCGATGTACACAACAAGATCACCCATGAATCACTCCAAAGAGAGTTTTCAAAATAATTTATTTTATTAAAGTGCAAAACATGTCTTAACCAACCACTCAACACCAACCCATTTTCAGAAGAACCAACACACACCACTTTGAAAAACCATAGTCCACTTGGAAGCCCATTTAAGAACCTTAAATCATCTTTTTAAATCTAATACATATTTATGAAATCCAATAAGGCATTTTATCAACACATAGTATGCAGACTGTTATAAAAATTCTAAGAAAAATCAAGAACATAGTGGAAAAAAAAGAACAACCATTTATTCTAATAATAATTATCTAATATTATTTACCATTTATTTAAATTTATAAAAATATCAAGTTATTAATAAATTATAAATATAATGAAAAGTGATGTGGGTAATTACCTCAATTCATAGCTCTGTCACAACCATGTGACACGTATCACACTTGTGCACAAGTACGCGCATCATGCTGACCCCGATATCACAAAATTTATCTAACAAAACAATGTAGTAATCACCAAAACCACTAAACACAGAAACAGAAACTTAAAATAATACATGTAAAAAAGCACAAAAATCACCTAAACCCAAATGTAGGAAAAATTGTCTGATCAAAAACCGCTCGCCATCGGCTGCGAGTGTTTATCTCTTGAGAAAAGGAGGCAAGGGTCAACATGGGTTGAAATTGATCAATGAGATCACTAGAAAGAGAAGATGATCGACGAGGATGACAATGAAGTGTGCATCCTGGTTGGGAGGGTTCGTGATGGCTGAACCAGAGCCATGTTGGCCGAAATCACACACGTTGCACTGGCAGTGGCAGGCTGGATGGCGCACACCTAGAGGGTGTCAACAAGTGGATGTGGGGTGACCGGAGGGAACCAACAGGAGGGGGTACGGTGACCAGAGTCGCACTAGCCAGTCGGAGAGAATCAAAAGGGGGGAGTGTATCTTGAAGTAGGTCTGGTTGGTGCGTAGTGGCCCAAAAAAGATCTGGCCAGACCAACTATGCACAGGGAGGCCACCGGACAAGGGAGGCATGACTAGGGGTGTGCTGTGACTAAGTGGGGTGTGGTGACTGGAGGGAAGACGTCACTGGGGGTGTTGCGCTACTGCTGGCTAGACGACATGTGGTCTGGAGGCCGTGCAACAGACACTGGTAAGAGGGGAGGCATGTATTGGGTGATTTGTGTTGGGCTCGAGGCTGACAGGAGGCCGGTGTAGCGAAGGGGGACTAGGGTTGCCACCGATCAGGCGGTGCTAGGTGGAGGCACACTGCGTATGGAAGGGATGGAACCAACTCATACTGATGACTGGATGTGCGGTGATGCCAGAGGGTGCACATACGGGGAGGCGATATGGAGGTCGGTGGCCGGTTTTACGGTCGGTGCCGATAAGAGGCAGAGGTGGCTAATAGTGGTTTAGAGCCATGGGGTGTGCGAGATGGAGCTGTATGATGGGGTGCACTGTGGGGTAGGAGAGAGGGAGAGATGGGAAGCGGGGTGTCGGCACATGGTGGGTAGAATTAGGGTTTCCACAAAAAAGTAAAAAAATTAAAATTAAAAAAAACAAATTAAAAAATAAAAACCTAATAATAATAATAAATAAAAAATATTAATAATAATTAAAGAAATATTTATAATGCTACAAATCAAACCTTGACAATAATAATAAAACATTGACAATAATAATGGTAATAATAAATCTTTAATGAGAATAATAATTTATTTTATGACATTTTTAATAATAATAATAATAATTATAAATCATTAATAATAATAATAATAATAATAATTAATAATAATAATACCAAAAAATATTTTTTTTAATAAAAATAACAAATTCCTTGATAATATATATATATATATATATACGCATTATCTCATTTATTGGTTTCATTACATCATTTCTTAACAAATTAATTTAATTATCCTTAATGGTGGGCGACTACACGATCGCCCCGCACAAATCAGTCGACCATGCGCGGGTCGTGCAGTGGCCCCTTCTCAATTCAACAGTGACTGCACGGGTATCCAAACTGACCGCACGACTTCTACAACATCACAAGGTGTTTGCAGACCAGCCTAAAACCCACTAATTTGTCCAAACATCAAATATTTGAACCAAGACTCACCAAAATTTCAAAAAAAACACACGAAACCAATAAAAATAATGGAAATAAAATTATTTGAAGTAGTAGGGTGTGAATAATATACTATCCATAACACTTTCAGCCCCAAAAAGCCACAACAAGGTCTATACCCAATGATATAACTTTTTTTGTTTCACCCACCTCCAAAATTATATGTGCCACTATTTGATCGATCAAAACAGAAATCAAAATCCATTTACACCCAACTCATCATTAAAACACGATCACCTAAAATATCATTAAGAAGAACGAAAACAATCCATTTCAACCAAGGAACGAATGAACTTAAACCACCTCCGACAATTGTTCTCGTAATCCTAGTCCAGCAGAACAGTTTGGTGTAGTCCAATCCTAATGTTTACTCTATAGGAAGAACTTCAAATGGGATAGTTCTACACGAGACCAACCACCACCCAAAATGAAACCTAAAAAAATCTGATACCGACACGGGGAGGCCCAGAGGGACTCCCCACCACGAGGATACAGATAATACTACGTTACATCAGATGTAACTCTATGAGACCCACTGTGGGTATCCCCACCATAAGAACTGATGAGATTAACCAAACATGAAAATATCCCACAATGACCAAAAAACCCCACCCCAAGGGGGAAAAGGGAAGTTCCCCACTGATAGAGCACAAAAACACTCACCATCACTATATCAAACACATCACATTCTCAAAATAACTCAAACCATGACAGACTTAGGAGAAAAATGAAACCAAGTCCCTTTTACACTGTTGGTGTTCTCCTAACTACGTGCCAACTTCACTTTAGGACCTATATCTAGGGCATCGATGATAGAAGCATCACTTTCCTCACCATCGGGCTTCAGAAATTACCTATCACAACACAGAAACGGGAATTTCACCAAACAAACTTCCATTAAAATATTGGTTCCAACGAGGTTCGACAAAAATAATTCTCAAAAATAAAAAAACACCACAAAATGCTACAAGAAACGACTAATACATCCCAGAAACACTACAAATAGAAAACCCAATCTAATCCCCAAACATCATTCTATTCCCGTTGAAGGACTGAGGTGATATTCAAAGATCAAGGTCTTACTGCAGTGCGCTTCATTGAAACACATTAGTAGAACCACTGCAAATTACCCAAGAATACACAATTGTGGAAGGGGTTCAGAGTAATCCAGACCATCATCTTCTTATGAATCTACTTTCCACACTGATGATAGATCACGACATTACGCTCCGAAGGTGTTGACTGTAGGTCCATGGTCCTCTTCATTCCACCACTAGTACCAACTATAGCAGTCTGCTTCCCATTATTTCTATCACAATCCTTTGCACAGATTCCCATTTTTGGGGGAGGATTCTCCACATTAGCCCCCCTGCTAATTCAGCTTCAACAAGAAAGGAATTCCCCACAACATCCGAGAATGTGGTTAGGTTGAGATCTCCAATTTTGACTGCAGTTCATGTCAGATCCCAAAAATGGGATCATTTCTAACATAACCTGGTTCACATGAAGATAGGTCCATGCAACGATGAAATAATTCCTACACGGATCCAACACCTTGCTGAAGACAGCACAAATCTATCATCTTCCTCACCTTCATCACCTCAAAGATATACTGTTGGATGAATGATTACTTTTTGAACTCCCAAGTGAAATCCTTTCGAGGATTTCTTCGAGACACAGACATAAAGAATTTCTAGGTTTGACCTTATTGAATAATGGTAGCCAACTTCAAAATCAATGACTCAGGAAGTGCTGGAAAATAGAAGTTCCTCTCAATCTTCCACAACCACTCCTCTACCTCAAGAGGATCTACTTGACCCTAAAATAGGGGAGGTTTCAATTTCTTAAACATGAGGACATAGCCTATGGGATGATTAACTAGAGAATTTTATAAGGTCATACCACCAAATGATGCTCTATGGGAATCCTTCAAACCTTCGTGAGGGAGAACACTATGGGACATGGAAACGAAGAACATAATAAAAAAATTGTCATTTCCATTTGAAATTAAAATTTTCAAAATCTATAAAATAAAAAATTACAAAAAAACTATTAGAATTATGGAAGACCCAAACGATCCACAAGGGGAAACTAGTGTCTACGGGTGACTTAGACATATGGTTGTCATCCGTACACTAATCACGCCACCACCACAGAGAGTAGTCAAGGGAAATATCCATGGATCTGCATGGATTTCCATGCCATGCGTGCTCATGGGGCTTCTTTCCAAACTCCCATTTCCATTCCCAACATAAAATAATACAAAGGAACCAAAAAGACACCAACAACCCAAATATCCCATGGTAACCCAAGGTTCAGAATGAGTTGGGGTTCTTGAAATACTTCCCAGTCAAACACCTTGTTCCCCGACAATTATACGTCTTCTACCTTGACATCCCCAATCAACGATGGGTGCTCTAAAAATCAAGGTCTACTAAGAGTCGACCTACTCTAATACCATTTTTTCATGAACCAAACCAGGTCATCCTTGAACCTGTCACTCGAGCCGATCCACAAAAAATCTTGACAGGCAATCCCTATCCTCCTAGGCTAGTGATAAGTGCCAGGTCATCAATAGAAAGAAAGAAGGAACAATTTCTCCCAATTAAAATAAGTAATATAGTTGGAAAAGGGGGAACAACTCAATGTAAATAAATGACATAGAATAGAAAGAATGAACAACCACAAAAAACTTACCTGACCACGGCAAAAACTCTTCATGACCCCGAGGGTCACTCTCCTATCCAAAACCAAATCTCTCTAATGGTGAACGAGATTGAGTCAAACCTAAAATAGAGACTAAAAATAATAAAACACTATAGGAATGAGTATAAAAATATAGTAGGCGTTCCCACCAATATATTCCCAATGAACATCTATTAAATAATGAATTTTACTAATTTCTGGTTTGAACTACATGATATAAAATATGAGTTTTCACACACCCTTTCATTTCTAATGCATGTAATAGTCCATTTACCTTTTAAATTTAATTGAACGTTTAAGTATTGAAGGATAAAGATGAATTGCATCTTTAATACAATTCCCCATGCAATTTAGAATCCAAATTTTAGTTGTTAAACAAGAGGAAAACTAAACACACACACAGAAAAAAAACACAAATAAGGGCAGAGGAAAAGTAGTGCGTAGGGGCCAAAAACCAAACTAAGCACCTCAATCATCTTCCACAAACAAATTAACACTAAAGAAAACATGGGTCAAAACTAGGAGCTCTTGAACAGTCTAGAACGTACTACACATTTGAATCATCATGAATGCATGCCCGACTCAATGACATCGTAATGCCCTAACGCTTGACCATCACCCTACCTTTCTTGGTTGAGGGGACCAATCCCATAGAAATAATAATAAAAGATTATCCCCTGCTATGGGACACTATCCAGTGCATAATCTATATTAGGCCAGCAATCATTTATAGAAAATTCAATAACTTTGCTAGGTTCCCATGCCGAGTACCAAATAAAAATTGTGGTGAGTCAACAACGTTAACCAAGTAAACACTTACGATGGATGAAAATCACACACAAAAACTCACACAATCAACGTACAAAAAAAGATCACCCCTGAATAACTCTAAAGAATGTTTTCAAAATAATATATGTTATTAAAGTGCAAAACGAGCCCTAACAAACCACTCAACACCAACCCATTTTCCGAAGAACCAACACACGCCACTTTAAAATCCTGAAATCCCCTTGGAAGCCCGTTTATGAAACCTAAATCACCATTTTAATACTAAGACATAATTACAAATGCCAATGGGGTATTTTATCAACACTTAGTATGCACACTTTAATAGACATTGTCATACAAATCAAGAACATTGAGGGAACTACAAAACATCCATTAATTCTAAAAATATTATCTAATATTATTTAACATTTATTAAAAATTAATTAAATATCAATAAATAAATAAATTAAAAATATAATTGCATGTGAAGTGGGGGACCTACCTCAATTCGTAGGTCAATCACAGCCACGTGACACATCTCACACATGCGCACATATAATTGAAACCTACTGACCGCAGTATCACGAAATTTCCCTTCTAACATGCTACTAGAATCGAAAAAAACCAATCACAGAAACACAAACATTAAATAATCAAAGCGAAAAAAAATCACAAAAATCAGCTAAACCCCAGTGCATGAAAAATAACGTGAACCCATACCGCTCACCATTGGCAGCGATCATTTATCTCTTGGGTGAAGGAGGTGGGGGTCAATACAGGGGTGTACTCGATCAATGGGATCTTGCACATGAGAATACGACTAGTGATGATGCTGGTGAAGAGCGCATCCTGGCTGGGAGGGCACACGATTGCCGAACATGAGTCACATTGGCTGGAATCACACAACATGTAGTGGCTGGGTCTTGACTGATGGGGTGTGGTTGTAGGGAGTTAGTAGAAGGGCGCGGAACGACTAGAGGGAACCTTCAGGAGGGTGCACAGTGACTAGAGTCGCACTGGCTGGTCAGAGAGTGTCGATAGAGGGGTGTCCAGAAGGAGGTCATGTGGGTGTGCGATGTCCGGAAGAAGATCTAGCCAGAAGTACTGTGCATATGGAAGCTGCTGGAGAGTGGAGCCATTACTAGGGGTGTGCTTCGGCCGAGCGGGGTGTGGTGATAGGAGGGGAGATGACATTGGGGGAACTGATCCACTGCTAGGCAGACGACAAGCCTACTGGATGTCATGCGGCCATCGCTAGTCAGAGGGGAGGCAACCAGTGGGATATTTGTGATGGGTAGGGGGTTGACAGGAGGCCGATGTAGTGAAGGGGGACTGAGGTTGTGTCCGGTCAGGATGAGCTGGGTGGAGGCATGTAGTACAGAGAAGGGATGAGGCCTAATCATGCGGATGACTAGATGAGGGGTAGTGCCATAGGGTGTGCAGATAGGGAGTCTACTGGGAGGACAACATCAGGTTGGATGGTGGGTGCCGGTAGGAGGCGGAGGTGGATGGAAGAGGTTTGGATACTGGAGGGCACACATGAGGGTGCTTCAATAGGGGAGTTTATTATGTGATAGGAGAGAGGGGGAGATGGGAGGGGGTGCCGGTGCATGGTGGGTTGAATCAGGGATTCCGCAAAAAATAAAAAAAATTAAAATGAAATAAAAAAATTAAAAAAAAACACCTTATAATAATAATGAAAAGAATATTAATAATAAATAAAACAATATTAATAATAATAAAAATTAATCACTGATAATAATAACAAATAATTTACAATAATAATGGTAATAATAAATCTTTAATAACAACATTAATTTAATTTAAGACACTGTTAATAATAATTACAACAATCAAATATTAATAATAATAATAATAATAATCAAAATTTAATTATAATAATAATAACAAAAAATCTTTAGTATTAATAAAAACAACACATTCCTTGATAATATATATATATATATATATATATTTATTTATTCGCATTATCTCGTTTATCAGTTTCATTACATCACTGCTTAACCCATTAATTTAATTAACCATAATGGGGGCGATTGCACGATCACCCTGCACGACTCAGTTGACAGTGCGCGAGCCGTTCGGTGGCCCCTTATAACTTCACCAGTGACCACATGAGTATCCAAACTGACCGCAAAACATCGGCAGCCAGACAAGATGTTCATGCACCGTCCTAAAACCCACAAAAGTTTCCAATCATTATAAATTTAAACTAGGACTCACCCAAGCTTTGGAAAAAACACCTGACGCCAAAAAAAATAATAGAAATAAAATTATTTCAAAATTCTGGGTCTGAAAAATCACCCCACCATAAAATATTCTACACCAAACATTCCACAAAAAGGTCTATACCCAAATATAGAACTTCTTAAGTGTCACCCACCTCCAAAAGTTTAACCTCCTCCAATCGATCGATCCAAACAGACTCCAAAATAACATGACACACAACTAATCCTTAAAACACGATCACCTCAACCATCCCCAAGTAAAACACAAACCATCCATTTCAACCAAGGAATGAACAATCTTAAACCACCTATGAAACTTTTTCCCATTATCCTAGTCCAAAAGAACCATTCAGTGTTCTCCAAACCCAACATTTTCTCAAGAGGAAGAACATAATATTGGATGGTTTTACAAAATACAAACCACCACCCAAAATGATACGCAAAACAAAACTCTGATATTGACACGGGGAAGCCCAAACTGACTCCTCATGATAAGGATCAGGATAATACTACATTACCTCAGGTGTAACTCTATGAGACCCACTATGGGTCTCACCACCATAAGAACTTATGAGTATAACTGAACCTGAAATCTTCCTACACGGACCAAAAACATCCCACCCAATGGGGAAAATGAAGGGCCCAACAAACATCGCATCAAAACTAACACCATAACTATATCAAACACATCAAACCCTTATAATGAAACAAACCATGAAACATTAAGGAAAAAAACTAAACCATAGACCTTTTACACTATCGGGGTTCTCCTGACTACGCACCAACTTTACTTCGGGACCCATGGCTAGAGAACTAATGATTGATGCATCTCCAGCCTCGTAGTCAGGCGATAGAAATTCCCAATAATAACACATGAACCAAAATTTCACCAAAAGAACTTCCATTAAAATAATGGTACCAATGTGGTTCAAAAAAATCATTATTACAAATAAAAGAAAAGAAACACAAAAAATGCTATAAGAAACGACTACTACATTCCCAAAACACTACCATGAGAAAAACCAAATCTGATCCCCAAAACATTGTCCTACTACTGTAGAAGGACTGAGGTGACCTTAGAAGGGCCATGTCTAGATTCAACGCGCTTCTTGGAAACACCTCAGTAGTGGTTCACTACAAGTTACCCAAGAACCTAAAAGTGTTTTAGGGTTTCAGATTAATTAGGCACATCAGCTTTTTACAAACCTTCTTTTCACACTGATGATAGATCACTACATTATGCTCTGAAGGAGTTGATTGTATGTCTGAAGGATTCTGAATTCCTTAAACAATACCAATAGCATCAGGGCACTTCACATACTTTATATCGCAATTCTCAGCACTTCTTGCCATTGTTGGGGGAGGATTCAACACCTCATGACCCCCTGATAATTTAGGTTCATCAAGAAAGTGTTTCCTAACAACATCTAAGAAGCTGGTTAGGTTGAGATCTACCACCTTCGACTGTAGTTCAGTTCGTATCCTAAAAAAATGATAATTTATAACATTCCCTGGTTCATACATAGATAGGTCCAGAAAATTATGAATTAAGTCCAAGACAGAACCACCGCCTTGCTGATGACCGAACAAATCTATCCCTTTCCTTACCTTAGTCACCTCAGAGAAATACTATTGGATGAATAATGACTTGAAGAACTCCTAAGTGATATCGTTTCATGGATTTATTTGACACAAAAACTTCAACCATTTCTAGTTTGGATCTTAATTCATAAATGAAGCCATCATCACCTTCAATAACATAGGCAGTGTAAGAAAATAGAAGTTCCTCTCTATCGTCAAAAACCACTCCTCCACATCAAGAGGATATTGATGACCATAAAATAATGGAGTATTAAAATTTTAAAACATGAGGCTTTATTATATTGGATGATTAACCGGAGGATTAGCTAAGGGCCTACCTGTAGGTTCTGATCACAGTGGAAGTTCATTGGAGGGTGTACCCAACTTTTATTTTAGAGTTAACAATGATCAATCCTAGATCTATCACGATAATAAAATGCATGAACACCAAAATATAATGAATAATAAAAAAGAAATAAAGGAGTCCATGAAACATAGATATGATCATCATATGTTGGTTATAATTAATTTAATAAATTGACAATAATTACCTTGATGGAATTATTTCTTTGTTCATGTTTTCGGTCATGATCTAATGTGATCCGCCATTGTGTCATAGAATCCAAGTGTAGGAATCCTCTTGAGGTTATCCAAAGGTGGTCCATGTGTATCTGGACATCACAAATGGGATCTCTAGGTGCTAGCACAGAAGAGAATTCACTTGCGATGTCCTCCATTGGTCTCCTCGATCCAGTGGATGAGGATCTCTCTCTCATACAATGAGAGTGTTCAGGGAAGAAAATAATTCTCTCATGTCTTGAGAGATTTCTCTAGATCTGTTGTGCACAAACCTAAATAAAATTCTAGGCTAATGAGAAATATATATATTATATTTTAATTACGTATAATAATAAAATGAATTAATTAACTAAAAGAATTTATTCATTTCATTTAATTCTTAGTAATACCCAAGGTCTAATAATAACATTTGACAGTTATTAATACTTTACATGTGCCCAACGAATTACACATGATAATATTTAATTAAATAAATAACATTATTTGTCAAAAAATCCGAGAAAAATTACCTGGATGGTATATTTAATATACACTACATGTACTATTGTTTTTATATTTTCCTTTACTACCTCCACCACATTTATTAGACCTTGAATAATGGCTATTTATTTCTCATATAAATATCACTGCATTACTCACTAATAAATATATTATTTCACCCTAAATATATTATCTCGAATAACTTAGGTCGAAATAAATGTGATTGTGCATCGTTGAATAATTATTAAACCACAAACATGTATAATATATATTCAAATTTTTAAATTAATATTTAACTGAGATAAATGGACACAATTAGTGTGTGACCCTCTAGGACTCCTTTTTAGTGGAATTAGTAGGAACCTACCTAAATTCCAAGGTTAGCGTCTAGAAACATACCAAGGCACCCATAGATAGAGAGATTAACAATGCAATGATTTTTCACCTCCTACAAATGCTTACGGTGTAATATAATCCCTTTGTCTCGAAATCTCGAATCAAGCGTGTTACATACTATTGTCATCAACTCATGTTCTCAATTATTATTTCTTTGAAATTCTGGAATTGAACATTCCCATTCCTCATATTGGCGATGGATTTATTTAGGATATATCAATTCCATAAAAGGGCCCGAGATATCTACTTATGTTATGAAATAGAAGGGACAAATCCTTTCTCAAATTATCTATTAATGCAGTATTACTCGTGTCCCACCCAACATATCCTACATCGCTATGAATAGTGTCTCGTCACATTTTTTGTCAATACATCTAAGTGTGAGAGTTTTAATACCCATTAGAAATAATCATAATTTCTAAAGACCAATACACCTGTCCACAAATAGGAACATCCAATGAAACTATAAAATGTGGACTTCCTACTGGCAGGTTGCATTATCATAATATCTTATTGGATATTACCAAGGGCGCACACCATAAGAAGGTGACTGAAAGTTTTATGAGTCATCCACCTTTATGACCTGTATTATTTCTGTCCCTCAAATAACTTCATCTGACCAAAAAACATATATTCAAGAATAGTGTTATGGCAGTTCCAGGTTATCATCATATCAGGGATCTTCTATGACCCTTTAATGCAACAACTATCCATAGGACATTATCACATACATTGTCACGTAGAATAATAATCAAGATGTGATAAGGTATTTATTAATGAATAAACTACAATGTAGTTGGTTCTATGCCAAAAACTCCAACCAACTCCCACTTGTACTAGATCGAACTTCTAACAACCATTAACCCACTAGTTATCACATGATATTCATGCTTCTTCTCAGATAGGACTTTAGTCATGGGGATTGCCACGTTCTCTTCTACGGACACACTTCTCACTACATCTTCACCATATTGATAGATATCCCCCAAGAGGTGATACTTCATGAGTATGTTCTTTGTCTGTTGATGTGACCTTGGTTATTTTTTCAGAGCCACCGCTGCAGTATTATCAAAAAACATTGTGATAGTATCCTTACTACTAGGCACCGCATCAAGATCCCAAACAATGTTATGAATACAAAGACATTCCATGGCTGCATTTAAACCTTCTATATATTCAGAATCCACTGTAGAATCAGCAATAATTGGTTTCTTGAACACTTTATGCTCACAACACAACCATTGAGACAGAAAACATATCAAGATTGCGACTTCAGATCATTTTGATCTATCTGAAAAACAACATCAGTATACCCTCTGATGACAAGCTCCTCATCTCCTCCATACACAAATAACACATCGTTATATCTTCTTAGATACTTAAGGATTGTCTTAATATAATTCCAATGTTTTTCTCTTGGATCTTCTTGATATCTTACTACGATGATCAGTGCATAAGGAACATCAAGTCTCGTAAAAAACATGTAATACAAGATGGATCCTGTAGCCAAATCATATGAGATAATAATGATTATATCTTTCTCTTGTTGTGTCTAAGAACACCTTTTCTTAGAAAGATGTAGGCGATGTGAAACTCAAACCAATCCCCTTGTGAATTGTTCCATACTAAATCTCTTTAGTATCTGGTTATTATATGTACCCTGAGTTAGTCCAAGTAGCCTCTGGGATCTATCACAAATGATCTTGATCACTATAATGTAGCTTGCATCACCCAAGTCCTACATGGAGAATAATTTGTTCAACCTGTCCTTAAATGACTGTAAGACTGGTACATTTTTTCTAGTAAGAAATATTTCGTCAACATATACTTATTGGATAATGACCGCATTCCCATTAAACAACCTATAAACACATGTCTCACATTCATTTTTAATGAAACCAAATTCCATTATAGCTACATCAAATAAAATTATCCATGACCTGGATGCTTGATTTAATCTATTAATGGATTTCTGCAACTTGTAAACCCATTTGGATTCACCTAGTGTCATAAACACTTCTAGGTGTGTCACATAGAAATATTTTTGAAGGTTCCCGTTAAGGAATGTTATTTTTGACATCCATTTTCCAAATATTTTAGTCATGTTAAGCTGCAATGGAATGTATGATTCTTATGGATTTAAACATGGAAACCAGTAGGAAGGTTTCATCATAGTCAATTACATGACGTTTTCTGAATCCTTTATCAACTAGCCTTACTTTTTAGGTGCTAACATGACCTTCCATGTACATATTTCTCTTGAATACACATGTGCATCAATAAAGAATTACATCAATTGGCTCATCAACAAGAACCCAAACATGGATTTTATACATGGAATCCATCTTAGAATTCATAGATTATATCCATCATGCTACTTATGAGCATTCTTCTACTTCCTTGTCGGAGAGAGGTTCATCATTTTCCAACAATAATGATTCACCATCCTCGGTGACTCGGAAACCAAATCTCTATTGTATCCTTACCACGGTTGAGCTCCAATATAGTACATCAGTTTCTGAAACCTATTCCAGAGGGACCAATAGAACTTGTTATAGTACCAACTCATGTGTATCCTGGGCATTAACTTCATCAAAGTCAATCTTGCTCCCACTATCATTTTTGAGGATGTGCTCCCTCTCAAGAAAGATGAATTGTTTGTAGATAATCACATTCTTGTATAAAGGGTTATATAGGTAATATCCTTTCATTTCCTTGGTATATCCTATAAAGATATAGTTTTTTCCTCGGGTAGCTAGTTTTTTTTTTCTGAGAAGGCCTTAACAAATTCCTCACATCTCCATACACGTGTGTATGGCAATGTGGGTTTGTTTTCATTCCATAACATAGAGGGAATTCCATTTTCAACCTTATTTGGTACTCGGTTTAATGTGTATGATGCAATTTGTAATGCATATCCCCAATAGGATAATAGAATATTTGCTTGACTCATCATCAACCTCACCATTTCTAACAAGGTGGAGTTCCTCCTTTCACTAACACCATTCCACTATAGTGTATAAGGTGGTGTGAGTTGAGATCGAATCCGAGACTCCTGAAGAATATCGATGAACTCTTGGTTCATATATTCTCCACCTGGATCTGATCGAAGCTTCTTTATCTTTTACCAAGCTGATTCTCTACTTCATTCTTGAATTACTTAAATTTCTATAAGGATTCTAACTTATACCTTATTCATTAGATATATCCATATCTACTCAAATCACTAGTAAATGTATTGAAGTAAGAATATCCACCTCTAACTTCTACTGTAAATAGTCCAGACACATCCTTGTATACCAATCCTAGAAGCTATGTGGCCCTTTCACCCTGTCCACTTAAAGGATGCTTGTTAATTTTACATTGTAAATAAGCATGACATCAATCAAGTGGTTTTAAATTAGTAGAGTTTAAATATATATCTTGGTAGAGCTTTGTCAAGCGCTTCTCATTTACATGACCGAGATGCTGATGCCACAACTAGGTGGTGTATGAGTCAGGTGACATTGTTTCTTTATCGATTACCTACACTTGGTTTTCATAATTTAATACATAAAACCCATTATTTAAATGTTCAATACCATAACAAACGTTGTTATTTTAAAAGAAGAAACCATTATTTCCAAACGTGAAAATAAATCTATCCATATCCAAACATGATACAAAAATTATGTTTTTGGTAACACTAGGAACATAATAACAGTTATGTAAAATCAAAATCATCCAAGTTGGTAATGAGAGGTGGTATTCGCCAATGGACAATGAAACCAGCCTCTCTCTATTGGTAGCTCTAAGATCCACCTATCCCCTGGAAATATTTCTAAATCTACTTGGTTACTATATTTTAATGTTGATGTGATCCCCACAAGTGGTATCTAATACCCAATGTGTAGAAATGAAAATATTACACTCGATAATGAACACAACTTTAGAATCCACACTCTTTAGGGTGCAGTTCCTCTTACAGTGGCCTTGATTTCAACATGCAAAACATACCACCTCCCATTCCTTTACCTATCTCTAGATCTTCCCCTTCATGGATGGATGGTGCTCGGGGGATTCAGACCTTTTATATGTCTTTGGCCGCTTTTCTATGTCCTTCCTTTTCTTATTCACCATAATGAATGCGGGTTGGTCATGCCCCATGTCCTTCTCTACCTGGTGAATTAAGGCCAAAAGTTCTGATAGACTCTTCTCATTGTTTCTCATGTTATACCTGATAATAAAACTAGATAAGATCTTGGGAAGTGATGATCATATGATATCTGTACGCAACTCATCCAGGAATATAATACCTATGATTTCCAGGTGTTTAATTTTTCCAATAATCTTGAATTCATGATGCCTAGATAGTGAAAACTTTCCAATAATAGTTGTAATCAAAGTGTTGGAGATCTCATATATATCCTATCTCTTCTTCTCTTGACAGAGATCCTTAAGGTGACACATCATGCTATACGCGTCTATGTTTTCATGTTGCTTCATAATCTCATTAGACATGGGTGATATCATGAAACATTGAACATATATGGAATCATCCATATTTTTCATATAGAGAGAGAATTCTTAATAACTAACCTCTTTTCGTGGAACATCTAGAATATGCTCTTCTATCACATACAATTTCCTCTATTGGAAAAGGGTGACACGTAAATGTCTCTGCCATTCAAGGAAGTTAGTGTTAGTGAAAAAATTTTCCTTATCGATTATGGTTCACAATGGTAAGTTTGAAGTCATTTTTCTTACTATTTTTACAAAAAAAGATGAGAAAAAGTTTAGTAATTTATTAAGATAAAACTGATACAAATAATTTAATACATATTATTCTCCCATTATTTAATCTAAATCCAATAGCCATCACCATTGAGTTCATAATATTATGTTGCCTGAATATTCTAGTGGAAAGGATTCATATTGGCCCTTTTGTTACCCGAACTAGGATTTTTCAAGAAACTATAGGGGTTTTATCTAGGAATTAAAAATTACAATATCTTTAACTCACAGCTCAAGGATCCGCAGAGTGGACTCCACAATCCTGAGATCCTTTTATTTTGGATTTCCTCAAATATTGCCTCTTGGTTACCCAAAGTCCAAATGTGGCAGTCAACCCTTGAGGTGAAACAGGTCAATTCAACCCAAAACCATAAATTATAATTCCCCAATAATTTAAATCACCCCAATTAGGGATAGAAAATCACTTTTAGCTGTAGTTCGATTCGAACTGTGTTTATGGAAGGCTATATTGACATAATATTTTGTTGAGGGATTTTATCCTTAAACGTAAATTTACACTTTATTATTTTTGATTAGATGATTTTTAATATTTAGCAGGATATCATTAAATTATTAACCATGTCATTGAAAATATTTTATGCTTAGGATGGTCTTATTTTAGTTCCATCATGTATGATTGTTTAATTCATTAATTGTGTGATCACGTCAACACACCAACAATAAATAAACCATGAAAATGATTGAAATAAAATAAATGCAATGATCATGAGCTTGTTCTATTGGTTAGATTATCTAGAGATTGATAAACCAACCCAAGAACTTGGGGATAAACACTTTGAGCTTTTTGGGATCGTGTTTATAGCTTTCCACATGTCCACCTTTTTACCTATTTGTATTTGTTTCACCTTGGCTCCTAACTTGAGCCGCCTCCACTAGCTTGAGAGATCCATTCATTACAATTTCTTTTATCTCACTTTCTCGTGAATGGTAAAGCGGGGTATTACATGAATGAAACATTGTGAATGTAGTCCCTACATATTAATGAAGATAAGGATTGCAGACCAACAAAATTAATTTAAATTAATTAATTATAAGAAACCATTCACATAAAAAGGACTTGGCCTAGCTCAAGATCATCCATACAAGAAATTATATTTAAGCATAACTAAAACTAGAAGTCAATTAATAATTCATTATTGTTTAAGATAAATCACCCTCGAATCAATTAATTTTCTTTAATTAATCAATACTTTTATCTTAATTCATTTTCTGAATTTCCTTGATATTCTCATTCATCATAATTTTAATCAAATAAATTCATTTAACGTTATATTTAAATGTAACTTATACCTTGGAGGAAACTCGGTGAATTCTCATTCGAAACTATTAAATTAGTATAAATGAAAATTACACATGTTTTAAATTAAATACATATATATTAAAAACCTATCACATGTTGTGCCTCACCTATAAGCGTTTACTATCGTACACGGCTCAAGATTTTGTATAATATAATAATAAATTTTGATAAATCCGCGTAATTTGGATGAGTACATGATGTGTAGTTATAACTACATGGCGTGTACTTTAGTTTCACCGTCCATCTGATGTAAATTCCCAGTGGCATGTCTTCTAAATGTACTTCAGAAATTTTTCAAAGTACATGGCATGTTCAGTGGGACACATGCCGTGTAGTATCTGCGTTACACGGTTTCCAATCGGGCAATCCTTGTACGGGGTACACGGTTCAACCCTAACCCAATGGGACTACATGCCACGTTTAGTGAACCACATGATGTGTAATATGAAAATAGTGTTCCACCTATTCATGGTCAACAGACGATGTCATTTAATATATAGAAATACTCCAACACATGGCCTGATTTGGCAGACCAGTCTGATGCATTTTACCTTGACTACATGATGTTTACTACTGAATACACACTCTGTATTCTAGTGTTTTATGTCCAGGATCGTTTGGCTCCTCTAGATGTGATCCCCTACTTTATTTTAATCAAAAACAAAAGAAAAAACTCATTTCACTAAGGTGAATGAGAAACGAGAGAGGAGGGAAAAATCTTGAGATTCAGATTTAGAGAATGATTAACTTGAATTGGAAGAACTAAATTATAAAATGTGTTAATCACCAATGAAAATAATAAATAATTATAATCAACGATATGACTGCTATGATTCTGCATGTAGGTTCCGGGCACAACGGATGTGCATTGGTGGTGTATCCAAATTTTATTTTTTTGTTAACAATGATCAATCAGAGATCCATAATGATAATAAAATGATGGATCTTCAGAATATAATTAAGAACAAACATTAAATAGGGGAGTCATTAAACCATATATAGGATCATCCAATGTTGGTTATAATTAATTTAATTAATTGACAAGAACTAACATGATGTAATTATTTATTCTTTGATTTTTCCTATCACGATTCGATATGATCCATCATTGCGTCATAGAATCCATGTGTAAGATTACTCTAGCGGTGATACACATGTGCTCCATGTATCTCTCAATGATTCCAAAGGGATCTCTGGGTGATCACACAGACCATCCTTCACATGCGATATCCACCTTCAATCACCTTGTTTCGGTGGAGGGGGATCTCTCTCTCATAACTTGAGAGGATTCTTGGAAGAAAATAAATATCTCTTGGCTTGGGAGATTTTTCTAGATCCATTGTGCGCATCCCAAAAAAATGACTAGGCTAATGAGAATTATATAATTGGGATTTTAATATACATAGAATAATGTTATGAATTAATTGATCAAATGCATTTATTAATTTCATTTAATTCTTGGTAATACCCCATGTCTAATAATAAAAAATAACTATTATTATTACTTAACATGAACCCAATAAATTACTCCTAATATTATTTAATTAAATAAATAATATTATTTATCATAAATTCCCAGAAGAAAATACACAGTGTGTATATTTAATTTACATGGCGTGTACATTTTTTTTCATTTTTATTTATGTTCTCCACCAAATTTATTAGAACTTGAATAATGGACATTAACTTCTCAAATAAATATCACTACATTACTCGTGAATAAATATATTATTAATGAATAATAAATCCCCTCCAATTACTAGTGTCGAAACAAATTTGTTCAGGCATCCCTGAATAATTATTAAATGTAAATTGGAAAAAATCATTATTCAACTTGTTAAATTAATATTTAACTGAGATACTTGGACACACTAAGTGTGTGACCCTCTAGGCCTCTTTCTTAGTTGCATTAGGCAGAGACAACCTAAAGTCTGTGGTTAGTGTCTAACAACACGCCAAGGCACCCATCGAGAATGAAAATAATGTGGCAATGATATGTCGCCTCCTATGAACACTTACCTTGTAATATAATCCATTTTTCGTGAAATCTAGAATCAAGCAGGTTTCATACTAGTGTCATCATCCCCTGTTCTCAATTATTCTTTCTTTTAATTTCTAGAATTGAACTTACCCATTGCTGACCATGGCCATGGATTTATTTAGTCTATGTCAATTCCATAAAAGAGACTGAGATATCATCTTCCATTATTCAACATAAGGGAAAAATATTTTCTTGCATTATCTATTAATGATGTATTACACGTGACGTTCCCAAAAAATCCAACCTCGTTGTGAACAGTGTGTTGCCATAATTTTAATCAATACATTTAAATGTGAGAGTTTTAATACCCATTAAGAATAATCTTAATGTGTAAGGACCAATACACACGTCCACAACTAGGAACATCCGATGACACTATGAAATGTTTATTCCCAACTAGTGGGTCTCGTTCTCATAATATCCTAATGGATATTACCATGGGTGAAATCCATCATAAAGTTCCACAATGTTTTATGAGTGCTCAACCCTAATGACCTGTATTATTTGTGTCCCTTAAGTTACATTATCTGGCAATAGAACATATATATTCAAGAACAATGTTATGGCACTTCCGGGTTGTCATTATAGTAGGGATCCGTTATGACCCTTTAATGCGAAAACCATATTTGGTAAATTATCACATGAATTTTCACACAAAAGAACATTCAAGATGTTATAAGGTATTAATTAATGAATAATGTACAACGTTTTGGGTTCTGGGCTACCAACTCCAACAATACCACCTGATGCTGCACCCTAGGAATCCATCAATAATTCGTGGGGGAGAACACTATGGAACATGGAAAAAAATGAACATAATCATAACATGGTCATTTCTAACTGGTATTCAAATTTTCTCAATCAGAAAAATAAAACATTACAAAACTATTATTAGAAATAAAGAAGAACCAAACGATCCACAAGGGGAAACTAGTACCGATTGGTGACTCAGACATATGGTTGGAGGCCATATGCCAATAACAACACCATCTTATAGAGTAATCTAGGGAAATTTCCCTGGATCTACATAGATTTCCAGGAACTGCAAGCTCATGGGGATACATTCCCAATATCCTTTTTTATTTCCCAATATAAAAGAATTCAAAAGAACCAAAAAGACACAAAAAGCCCGGACATTCTGTGGTAAACTGATGTTCGGAACGAGCATGGTTTCATGAAGTTCTTCCCAATATTACACCTTGAGATCCAAAAATTCTACACTAACCTTGACATCCCCAAAAACTGATGGGCGCTCTGAAAATCAATATCTGCTAATAGATGACCTCCTCTGATACCATTTTGTCCTGAACAAAACCGGTTCAACCTTGAACCGGTGACCCAAGCCGATTTTCAAAAAGTCATGACATGAGTTTGTGATCCTCTCGGGATGGAGACAAGTGCTAGGTCAACAACAGAGAGAAATTTGGAATTATTTTCCCCAATAAAATAAGTAAATCAGAAGAAAAAGGTGGAACAACTCAAAGCAAATAAATGACATGGAAAAGAAAGAATGACCAAAAACAACATACTAACCTAACCATAACCAAAAATATTCATGACCCTGAGGGTCACTATCCAATCCACAACCAAATTTCACCCATAGTGAACGAGATCGTGTCATATCTAAAACTGATACAAAAAACAAGAAGACACTATATGCATGACTTAAAAAACTGAGTAGGAATGCCCAATAATACATTCCCATTGCACTACTCTTATATAAATAATTATACTAATTTCAAGTTTGAACTACATGATATAAAATATGAGTCTTCACACACACTTTCATTTCTAAATAATGTAATAGTCCATTTTCGTTTTCAATTTTAAATAATGTTTACGGTTTGATGGATAAAGATACATTGCATCTTAAAAACATTTCCACAAGAAATTTAAAATCTAGATTTTAGTCGTTAAAAAGGTGGAAAACTATACGCACACCCAAAACACAATAAGGGAAATGGAAATGTAGTGCGTGGGGTCCAATAAACAAACTATGAACCTCAATTGTCTTCCACATACAAATAAGCGCTAAAGAAAACAAGGGTTGAACCGAGTATCTCTTGAACAATCCAGAATGTAATATACATGTGTCTCATCCTAAAAGAATTCCTTAACGTCTGATCATCGCACTAACATTCCTACTCGAGGGGCCCAATCATATATAAATAATAACAACAGAGTATACCATTCTATGGGCCACTAGCCAGTGCATTATCTAAATTAGGGAAATAATCATTCATATAATATTCACTAACTATGCAAGGTTGCCATGCCGAATACCAATTTAAAAGAGTGGTGAGTCAAAAAAGCTAGTCAAGTAACCACTCACGATGCGTGGACATCACACACAACAACCCACACAATAAACGTATACCACAATATATCCCCCGAATCAATCCAAAGTGATTTTTCAAAATAATTTATTTTATTATAGTTCAAAATTGGACTAAACCAACCACGCAACACCAACCCATTTTCATAATAACCAAAGAATTCCACTTTTAAAACATGAAATCTACATGGATTAAAATTTAAGAAACCCAAATAACAATTTTAAAACTAATTCATAATTACGAAGTCCAATGGGGCATTTTATCAACCCTTAGTATGCACAGATTAATAAACATTCTCAGAAAAATCAAGCACAAAGAAGAAACTACACAACAACCGTTTATTCTAAAACTAATTATATTATATTTTTCCATTTATTTAAAAGTAATGAAATATCATGAAATTAATAAATTATAAATATAATGGGAAGTACAGTGGGGTACCTACCTCGATTCACAGCTTGATCCCAACCATGTGACACGTCACACACTTGCGCACAAGTACGCCCAACCAGCTAACTGTGGTATCATAGTCTTTCCTAGCCAACACGCTGCAACAATCATATAAAAAACTAAAAATAGAAAAATAAACTAAAAATAATCCTATCAAACAAAAAGAAAAATAATTACCTAAACCACAGAGAAGGAGAAACAATGTGAACCCAAACGCCCCACCTTCAACGTTGGGCGTTTATCGCATGAGCGAAGGTGGTAGGGTTCAACGCATGGGAGTGATCGATCAATGGGATCTTTTAGAAAAAAAGATGACTGATGAGGATGCTGGTGAAAAGAACGACCTGGCTGGGAGGGTGGGCTATGGATGAATAGGAGGTATATCAGTCAGAGGCATACACGTTGCACTTGCTGGGCCTTACTAGATGGCACATGGTGGATGGAAAGGCACATGACTGGAGGGCGTACGACCAGAGGGCATCAGTAGAAGGGAACATGATGTCGAGAGGGTTCCATCAGGAGGTTGTGTGGTGGCTAGAGTTATACCAGTAGGTCAAAGCGCGTCGACAGGGGGGCACATATCCAAAAGGAGGTCTGATAGCTGAGCGGCAGCCCGAAGGAGGTTCGGCAAGAGCTACTACGCACAGGGAGGCCACCAGATAGGGGGGGCGCAACTGGGGGTGGGCTGTGGCCGATTGATGTTTGTTGATGGGTGGGGGGACAATGTTGGGGGCACTGGACCACTGCTAGCCGGAAGAAGTAATAGACGGTGGTGCCGGTAAGAGGCGGAGCTAGCTAGTAGCGGGTCGGAGGCCGGAGGGCACGCGAGAGGGCGCTGTAAGAGGGGGGGGGGGTGTTCTATGGGGTTTTAAAGATGGAGATATGGGAAATGGTGGAAATTCATGTGGGATATACTTAGGTTTTCCACAAAAAAAATAAAAAATTAAATTAAATAAATAAAAAATAATAATTAAAACCATATATATAATAATTAAAAAATATTAATAATAGTTAAAAAATTCCTTGATAATATTAATAAAAATTTTACAACAATATTGGTATTGATAAATCTTTAATAATAATAATTACTTTTAAGACATTAATAATAATAATAATGACAATAACAATAATAAATTAACAAAAATAATAATAATAACCAAACATTAATAACAATAATAACAACAACAAATCATTAGTAATAATAAAAATAAAAAATTCATTAATAATATATATGTCTATATACATTATCTCATTTATGGGTTTCATTACATCACCACTTAACCAATTAATTTAATTAACCTTAAAGGTGGGTGACTATGTGATCACCACACTTGGCTCAGTCAAACGTGTGTGGGCCTTGCAGTGGCCCCTACTCACTGTAATAGAGACTGCACGAGTATCCAAACTGACCTCACGACTTCCGCTACAACGCATGATGTTCGCGCAACGACCTATAACCCGCACACTTTTCCAAACATAAAAAATTTGAATTGGGTCTCACCCAAACATCAAAAGAATCACCCGATGCCATGATAAATAATAAAAATAAAATTATTTTAAAAATTTGGGTGTGACACAATGGTTTTTACAATGTGAATAAGGGAGGAGATCAGGTGGCCTTTTCTATATGAGGTGAGTGGTACTCTTGTAATTTTTTGAAAGATTGAATTCTACTGACATTATTCCTTGTTATAAGGATCCAATAATGAAAAAAATAACATGTAAGGAAGGGATAAGGTCATAATATTTCCCTCCAATGGGTGTTGGATATGTTTCTAGGTAATTTTCCCCTTTATTTTAATGTTTAGTCCCATTTTAAATTCATTTTTCTGTTAATCAATGTAATTAATTTTAAATGTTTTCACAAATCACATTATTCCATAATAAAGTTTATTATATTTAAAAATATAAATTATTCAGATTCAAAATTTTTAATCCATTTTAAAAAATTAAATTTAGAGAGGTGGAAAAAATTAATTTAAAATTATTCATGCTGATGGGATGAGAAATTGGGGTTCGAAGGTAAAAAAGGTCAAAAGATTACTATGTTTTAATATCTAAATTCAATAAAAAAATGATTCAAATGAACTGAATTATATTAAATTTTTTATATTTTATCTAATTTTACATTCTAGACATCTTAAATTATAATTAAATAGTAAAATTATTTTGATGAAAAGACTGTTTTGAAATAAAATTCAATATTTTTCACTATTCATCAAAAAAATGAAAAACATTCAAAAAATATAAAAACACGAACCTATGATAATTTTTATAATTCACATTGAAATAAGTTGATAATTTATTCAAATAAAATTTATAAAATTTGGAATATTTATTTTTAATATATGTGCGCCTTTAAAAGGCAAGAAACCCGCCTTTAAAAAAATATACCTTTTTATGCATAAAATTGGATTTTTTATTATCTTATGACAATAAAATATATTGGGTGAATGTAAATTTTTTTGATTTAATATATAATATATAAATTAAATTATGATCATTCAGTATTATTACGAAATTTAATTTATTATAATAAAATGCCTTAGGGCATATAAAATTGTTTTTTGAGAATATTTCTTTTATATTCAATTTGTTTTTATTTGTATTTTATATTAATTGGTAAAAAATAAATTAAACCATATATTTTCAAACGTTTTTTAATCCTATTAATAACCTCCAAATTAATTAGTATGATATAATTTCCATTTTAAATAATAATATTAATAGTACTCATTAAAACTCGGTCTTGTGTGTAACACAAGCCATTGAAGAAAGTCATTGTGTCATATAACAAAAACAACCCTAGTTTTGAATGCATTGTAAGTTATATCATTGATAAAAATTACTTAATATGGTAAATATTTTGAGAATTATCAGGATTTTATATTATATTCTATTCTTGGGCTAGGGTGTCATACATGCTATTGAAAAAAATGTTATTCTTTTAGAATATTGGTGTGTTACATTCTCCCCACCTTAAATAAATTACATCCTCTCAATTTAATCATGATATTGGTAATACAACATTTAATATTTGAAAATTATTTTGTTTGAAAAACCTACGTCATAAATTTTTTGATACAATATCCTCTTAAGAAGAGTGAAAGGGAAGTACAACGGTCAAATGGAATGACGTATAATTTGATTTCTACATTGAAGAACATTACATGAAAGTGAATGTATGGACTTAGAGGGAAATCATAAATAATTATACATATTCATTGAGTTCAATGATCACAAGAAAGATAGTGACAAATTGAATGTTATGGGCCTCAAAACTATAAATATGTGATTATTTAAAAGAGAATAAAATTCATAGGATATGAATGTAATAAGATAACAATTTTGTTTCGAGATCCTTTTCATAAAGTATATTACATGTTTAATTATCTTAGAATATGAGGAAAAATAATTACATGATACATTTCTATTTCATAATAATAATTTCACCCTTTGGCTTTTCGTGGACCAATTTACAATTTTATCCTTTTACTCTAAGATATGAATATCAAAAAATGAATTTTTGACCCTGATGCACTAAATATATCTTTTAACAGATCATAAGTTCTATAAAAGTATGATGCATATTTTGTTATATATAAATATTTTCCAAATCAAATATTTTTTAGATAAGTTTTCCAAAAATAATAATGTAATTTCTAAACATTAATATTAATGCATAATGTTTCATCAATAATTTTTTATTTCAGGTTGTTTAATTAATTAAATATTCACTAGGACCTCAGGTAGGCATGTGGTATTCAAGAAACCATTATCATCCTTCAGTTTTAGGTTCATGCCTTCTGGACTTTTGGGACATGATGGGTTTTCACTTGACATTTAGGTTTTTCTTTTTCTAAAATGCATGATTCAAAAAATAAATATGATGTCCATCCTTGAAATTTAATCATTTAATATCATTTTTTCTATGGATTTCAATGATTTTTTTTCCAAGATATAATAAATCTTATCTGGATATAATGATCATATTGACCATAAATTCTATCAATACCATTAAATACATGCCTATAAAATATACTGAATTATTCCTCAAATAACTCATCCACTAAGACATATTGTTTTTTATAAATTTCTTCCAAAATATCCTTATTAATGGTAGTCTTCCATCGTATAGAACATAAAAAGGAGGTGTTTAAGACTTTGAACTTATGAGCAACATTTATCTCCTAATCAATAATGGTAACAATATATCATACGTTAATGAATACACATAATCTTATAAATTTTAACACAATCCTTAGATGTTTCATAATTATTATAACCAAAACACCATTGGGAAAAATAATTCTATAATTTAATTATGGAATCCTAATATGCCAATTCTTAATCTGTTTTATTTTCACAATTCTTCTTCCATGGTATAGGGTTTAACCTTGGTCATTCATTTTCATTATATATTCAACTTCTTCAAAATATTTTTTAAAGAAAATATGAATTATCTTAAGAATATACCCCGAGAGTGTCAAATTAAGTGTTCAGTAAGGCCTGCTTTCATTTATCAGGTTACACTCAGGTCAAGGCTGATGCACCATTTTCAGATTTATTACCCCTAGGTATATCTGTTCCAAAAGCATGTCCACATTTAGTATCCATATAGGGATTTATTTCAAGGAACCCACATAATATCTTCCTTACCAATATTTTAGTAAAATCTTCTATAATTATCATCAAAGTATATCATATGGTTTTATTCTCTAATATATGTTTTCATAAATATTGTTTCCTATGTTTCAAATAAAATTCATCTAATTCAAATTGTAGCATCCCAAACCACAATATCCCTAGATTCCGTTCTTCTACCATTACATTGGCATATGATATAAGTAATCACATCCTGAAGGAACTATCAGTTTTGTAGTCTGGGTAAACAAGATACATATATGATTGATATATTACATATGAATAAACAAATTACAATATTTTTTTAGAATAACTTTATTCCATCTATAATATCCCCATATATCATTCATATAAAATTTCATTGAATCCTAAGGAATGGAATAAAATATGGGTGATGTGAGATTCTTTGTATATGTTATGTATAGTGGATGAAATAATGATTCAATGAGAATAATTAATATGGAAAGGTACGTAACTGAACATAAAATCCATGTAATCAAAAAACTAGAATGTATATGGGTAAACAATATGTAAATGTAGATAACTAAAAAAAATCCATTTAATTAATAATAAGACTCTGAAAATTAGATAATGCATATTTGATATGTAAGGGTATATAACTGAAACACATTACATTTAAATAAATGATAATGAAAATAATCCAGAGATTATGTTATAGTTAAAATGTCTGGTATAATTTGAAATATTAATTAGGGAAATGCTTAATTATCAGACTACAATTTTCCTAGGTAAATTATAAATTTACCATCAATATCTATCCTCAAGAAAGTATAAAACATAATGGGTAAAAAAACAACTTACATAAGGGTAGCTGACTGATTGTTCTCATGACACCTCTGATGCATCTAGGGGCTTGGATTCAGCAGTCTCCAAACTATATGAATTTTTTCCAAATCAATCCACATATATTGAATAAAAAATTTAATTAATAAACATTATTCGTTAATAAACATTTTTATTGAGTAAAGTGTACATATTTATAAATATTTACTTAGTTAATAAAATTTCAAAAACATTAAACACTATATGTAAAATTTGTATACGGTTTAATAAATAATCATATCCATGAAAAATGATATCGATATTTAGTGGAGGCTTAATGTTCCATGATCATAAGAAGTTGAATAACTGATGGGTATATTAATGAATATGAAAATGATTCAAGGAAGTAAACGTCAATACTATCATTTTTCAAAATAATCATAATCTCTATAAAGGAATAATAAGGATGTTATTAATAAAATGTATATGTAATGGATTGAGAATATATTTTTTCCATATATGAAATAAAAAGATCATTAAAAACAATTTTTTGGAATATATTATAATCATTTTGAAAATAAAATTTTAAAACATAAAACATTTTTATGAAAAACATATTTAAAAATATTTTTTTTAAATATTCTTTTGAACATCCAATGGAAGAAGAAATAAAATTACGATGGGTAATTCCATACAAGCCATATAAAAATAACATTCCCACTAAATATTAATAAATTATTGAAGAGGGCCTTGTTCGGAAAACGATAAAAATATTCATTTAGTGAAATTTGGTAAAAAGTAAAAAATTGGTAAAAATTTCATTATTTAATTATATTGAAATGGATATGAATATTTTTTGTAACATTTTTAGAAAACATGGGTTCAGAATAAAAGTGGTTTCTGACTAAAGAGGCAAATGAAGTTAGATTTTCTAAATATAAATTGTATAACATTTCAAGTACCAAAGAGTAAAAAATGGTACTATTAGTTGAAAATAATCATAAATAGCCATAGGGAATGAAAATTAAAGGGTATATTAAATCATTATCAGATAATTTCTTTCAATGTAAATTCATGTTTAAACAATCCCAAATAAAATGGGATTGGAAATTAAACCCCTGAAAATATGATAACTCTGACGTGAGAATAAACCACTGAATATATTATGTTTATCAACTATAAATAATAATAAAACAAGTGTAAATTCAAAAATAGATATTCAAATATTTTTTCACACATAATCATAGAATAATAATGTCAACGAGGAACTAATATAACCCATTGAAAAGAAATTGAGTTATAAAATTATTTACCACTTGGTAACTCTTAATGAAAGTCCCCTTAGATGAAATAATTCAAATAGAGACTTAAAATTACCTGAATAAGGAAGTATTCATGACATTACATGTAAATGTGAAAACATATACACCATATAAAAAACTAGTTTCATAACATTACATAAGCCTCAATGAAATTAAATTGTTATGAAATCCATTACCTCATTATTTCCTTTTTTCAGACATTATTTAACGTAATATAAAGTGGACATAAAAATGTTGTTAAATTAAAATAGTAACAAACTTACATTTATTATACAATATTTTTTTTCTATTACATCTTTTCACATATTTGTTTAAAATCATTTATTATTTTCATTATTTATTTTGTTAATTTCTTTTTTCTCGAGTATGTTTTGACTTATTTTTTTGATCCTTATATATAAATCATGATTTAATCATATGAAGGATAAAAAACAAGATATGAATATCATATATATTACTTCCATTTTTTTAGTATTAATACATTAAATTTGGTGGTAAGAAATGAAATACATCATTCCTCGAGATGGTAGGAATTATGTATGCAAGAATTTTATTTTAATTATTTCGTCGTATTGAATGAAATAAAATTAAATGATATATATATATATATCCATTATAGGATAATTTTTATTCCACATATATCACATATTTTTAACAATCCAACTTATAATAAATTCCATTTAAAGAATGAACGAATAACATTGCTTCACGAGGCGGTAGTCTTCCATACACACGAACGAAATTATTGTATTCCCAAAAATGGAAATAATGATGGTATGGGTTATATAATAATTATAGAAGAATAATAACATCATAAATATAATATATATATAATATAAACTATAAATCCTTTATTATTTCCAACACATAAAGGTGTTATTTTAAAAATGAATGTCATCAGTTCATGAAGCGGTAGTCCGTTGTACACACGAACAATGATTTTGTAACCCCTTTGATGGAAGTGTATGATATTTTACATAGTAACCTTAACAGAACAAAATATAATTATATTAATTATACTAAGTTTATTATTTAATCATGGTATAAAAAGAATTGCAGGATGTGGATAAGGAAATAAAATAAAACCAATTTTAGAAGATCATTGCCTATTTTTCAATTGTCAACCTTATGTTTTCACTAAAACCATAAAAGGATTGGTTTATACCCAAAATAAGGCTTATTATATGATTTTAGGAATTTATTTTGTTATTAAGTAAGGTATTGTCAATGAAAAATGGGTTTGAAGGTGTGAATAACAGAAGAGAGGGCGTTCTTTAGCATCCTTCATTACCTAGAACAAGTCTAATTAAAATAAATGAATTAAGGGAGAAGAGTGGGTGGCCTTTTATAAGTGAGGTGAGTGGCACTCATGTTTTTTTCTAAAGAGTGAATTATAGACACGTTTTTTCCAAATAATATGGATAATGTAATGATCAAAATTCGATACAATAAGTTATATTATCTACATAAGGCCATAAAATGGGTTTTGGAAAAAATTATATATTATTAGGCCACCTATGATTAATGTATCTTCCCTTGGTATACTAGTTTTTCTCTTAATCATTGAAATTAATAATAATTTTTCCCAAATTACATTGGTCCCAAATAAAGATGAAATTATTATATATGATAATTTATTAATATTAAAAATATAGAATCCATTTTTATGAATTTAATTTACATATGATTTAATAATTGATTTAACATTAATCTTGAAAACCGTATGATAAAGAGGGGTTTTAAAGTAAAAATGATCAAAATATTTCACATTTTTACCTAAAAATCAATTATAAAAATCAATGTAATGAAAAAAAATTGGATTAATATATGTATAATTTATCTAATTCAACTTTAAAATTGGTTTTTCACTTATCGTAAGACTATCAAATATATTGAATAAATTTAAAAACATTATATTCTATATATAATATATAAATTTCATTATTATCATTCACTAATAGTAATTAATTTAATTTAATATGATAAAATTACTTTAGGTTTATAAAAATTGTTTTCTTATAAAATCATTTCCTTTATATTCAATTGATTTTTATTTTCATTTATAATTAATTGGTAACTAACGAATTCAATCATATATTTTCATAATTTAGTTAATCCCATTCATAACCATCAATTTAATTACTATGATATAATTTTCATTTTATATATTAATATTATTTGTATTTAGTAATAATCATTCTTTAATGATACACAAGCAATAAAATAAAGTCATTGTTTCATGTAATGCAAACTAAATCAGTGTTGTGTGCATTTCAAGCTACATCAAAGATCTATTTTTAAAGAAATATTATATATATTTAATTTCTTGGGATTTTATTTTCCATTCTACTATTTTTTGTTGTGTTTCATACATGATATTGAATAAAATGATATTCTTTTAGGATATCAGGGTGTTACGGTCTCCCCACATTAAATAAATTGCATCTTAAAAATTTAAACATGATCTTGGTAATCGAGGGTTTGATATTTGAAAATTATTTTTATGGAAAACCCCAAATCCTAAAAGAATTAATAAAATATCCTCTTAGAAAGATATAAAGGGAAGTACAATGGTCATATGGAATAATATATAACTAAGTTTCTATATATGAGAACATTAGTGTCTTGTAAGGGTTTATAATTGTAGGAAGAGTAAATAATTGTTGGGAGTGATTACGGGTATTTATCATATTAATGTGAGTGATAAATGAAAATTTAAGGGCCTCAAAAACATAAATCTAGGATGATTTAAAAGACCATCAGATTGATTGGATATGAATGTATAAATATAACACTTTTGTGTCAAAATAATTTTCCAAAAGTTTAGTAATTCTTTTACTATATTAGAATTTTAAGAAACATTCTTACATGAATAATTTCTATTTTATAAGAAAAATTTCATCCTTCAGTTGTGCATTGACCGATTTCTAATTTAATCCCTTTTCTCTATGAAATGACGATCCAATATTTAATTTTTTATGATTGAAGAACTATAATTCTATTTTAATGGATAGTAAGATCCATAAAACTTTTACATGTATTCCTAATCATCTCCAACTATTTTCCAAATCCAATATGGTTAGCACAAGGTATCCAATATAATTAATTAATCTCTAAACCTCTAAAATACAACCTACTGGTTCATCATTAATATTTATTTTACAAATTATTCAACTAATGACATATTAAACATGATATCTCATAAGACATCGGTAAGAACAAACCAATATCATCCTTCGGTCATGGGTTTAAGCCCCTATGGCCTTTCCGGACATGATGGGGACTCACCCAGATTTCAAGTTTTCCTTTTCATAAAATATTTAATTCTAAAAAAATATGATGTACATCCTTGAAATTTAATAATTAAATATATTTTTTGATAATATTTTCAATTCAAATTTTTATTCACACTATATAATAAATATTATTTGACTATAATGATCATATTAACTTTAAAGTTTATCATTAACTTTAATATTATTTCCCTAAAATTTAATGGCATTATTCCATAAATAACATTTCCACTAAAACATATTATTGAAATAAAATTCTTCCAAAATATAATTAATATTGGTAGTCTCCCACCACAAAAAACCAAAAAATAGGTGTTTAGGACTTTTAAGATATGATCAATCTTAATCACATAAACTGTGATGGTGTCCATACATCTTATGTTAATGAACACATATGCACATCTAAAGTTTAACAGTATACATAGATGTTTCGTATTTCTTATAAACAAAATACCATTGGTAAAAATAATAATAAAATTTAATACATGAATCCCAATACAAAAATAATACATCCATTTTATTTCCACATTGGTCCTTCATTGGTATAATGTTTAACCAAGGTTATTTATTATCATCATCATCAATTCAACTCTTTCATAATGATTGGTATAAAATTGTGAATTCTCCATGAATATATCTAACGTATTGTTAAAATAGGTATATAGTAATTCCCATTTTCATATATTAGGTCACACTCCATTCAATCCCAATGTGCCATTTTCAATGTTATTACCCTTGATACATATCTTCCAGAACCATATCTAGTTGTATTTTCCCGAAAGGGATGTATTCTTAGGAAAACAAAAATAATATCTATCTTAATTTTTTTGATAAGTTATTATATAACTATCCTCAAATTATATCATAGGGTTTTGGTTTCTAATAAATTTTTTATTAAATATATTTCCCAAGGTTTCTAATAAAATTCCTCTAATAGTAACTATAGAAACCGAGACCACAATATCCCTTGAACGGATTCCTGCTATAATTACATTGAAATATGATACAGTGAATCATATATCAAAGGGTCGATCAACTTAGTAGTATTTGAAATGTAGAAACATACATGATTTACATATTACATATTAATCCAAAAATTAAAAAATATTACATTTTAGAATAAATTTATTTTATCCTTCATATCTATACATATCAGTCATAGTAAACATCCTGGAATCATGGGGAAAAGAAAAAAAAATAATGGTGAACATGAATTTACCTTAAGGGTTAAGAACAATTTAATAAATAATGAATCAATGTTAATAACTAATATGGAATGTTAAATAACTTAACACACATGACAGGTAATCAATATAATGGGAAAGAAGTGCATAATCAATAATGAAAGACAAATAACTGAAAACAAATGCCAATTAATCAAAAACGTGCCTATCATAACCTGATAAGGAATAATTCATATGAAAATGAAAATAATTTAAACACATTCCATTTAGATTGCTGAGAATGAAATGCATCCATTGATTAGGTTGTAGTGAAAATCTTATAGTTAATAATAACTCTTGATGAAGGTAGTTCTTAATTAATGGACATCATATTTCCAAGGATCATGACACCTTTACTATCATGATATATTCTCAATATTTTTTAAAACATACTATGTAATGAACCCAATTATATGAGTTTATCCATATAATTTTTCTCATGAGATATCAATGCGTCGAGGGGATTCCATTAAACTATCTCTAACCCATATATTGCATGTCCAAATCATTCCTCATATATTGAACAATAAATTTAATTTATAAATAGTGTTCATTATCTAAAATTTGTACTGAATAAAGGATAAATATTTATCAATATTTCCCCATTTAATCAAATATAAATCTATGTAAACAATGTATTTTAAAATGATACCTAGTTTAGGCAATATTCATATCCATGATAAATGATATAGATATTTATGGGAGATTTAATTTTCAATTATCACAGGAAAGTGAATAACTAATGGGAAATTTAATGACTAAAAAATGATTTAAGGAAGTGAATATCAATACTATACTTGGTAAGAATAGTTGTAAACCATCCAAAGGAAGAATAATGATTGCAATAATTCGGCATATTCCCATTGGAGTATGAATAGGGGTTGTTTTGTATATGAAATAAACAGATCTTTAAAAATATTATTGATGAAAATAACATTTTCATTTTGAAAATTACTTTTCAAAACATGAAATTATTTCAGAATAATATTTAAAACATTTCTTTAAAAATATTGTTTGCAACATGCATATGAAACTTAAAATAAATAGGGGTGGTTAATTTCATATATGGCATACAATGTGAATCTAACATTCATTTTGAATAATAAAAAAGGATAGAAAAGTGCATTATTTCGAAAATAAAATGTATATTCCTTTGATGAAATTTTCTAAAATGTAAAAATTTGTAATCAGGAATTTACTTAAGAATTTTTAAAAGTAAAAAAAATGAAAACATTTTTAGGAATCATTGTTTTGTAATAAAATAGTTTTCTGAGTGAAGAGAGAAATTAATTCAAGTTTTGATAAAAAAAAATTCAAAAAAAATTCAACAAAAAAAGAGTTAAAGAAATACTATTTTTAATTGAAAATAATCTTGAATAAACATTGTGTAATAAAATTAAATGGTATATTAAACTATGATCAAACTGTTTACTTTAATGAAAATTCAAGTTTAAACAATCCGAAATAAAATGGGATTGTGAAGTAAACCCTATGGAAAGATCATAACATTGATGTGAGAATCAACCAATAAATATATCCTTGTTATCAACTATAAATCAACATAAAAAAATTGGAAATAAAAAAATAAATATTAAAAGACTTTACAAATGAAATATTATAACATTAATGACAATGAAGAAGTCATATAACCCAATGAAAAGAAATTGAGTTATAAAATTCTACACTACATTGTAACTCTTAATTAAAATCCCCAGAGATAAAATATTTAAAATTGAATAAAAAAATTCTCTAAATAAGTAATTATTCAAAATATTAAATAACAATGGGATCCTATATACACCATATAAAATAAACTATAAGTATACAATACAATATGTCTTCATGAAATAAAATTCAGTTGAAATCCCTTACCTCACACTTTCCATTTTGTCAAACATGATTTAAACTTATATATAGTATATTTTAATTTGTTATTAACTTATAAAAACCACATGAATATATATGATATCATATTTTTTTAATATATTATCACCTATTTTTTAATAATGATTTATTATTTCCATTGTTTCGGGTATTAATTGCCTTGTCTTTCGAGTATGTTTTGCATAATTATTTTTTTATTCCAATTAAATAGATAATTATATAATAATATCTAGAATGTAAACAAAGATATAAATATCATATATATTAAGTATATTTGTATTTACATTAAACCAAAACATTTTTATAGGAAATTAAATGATCTATTATTGAAGATGTTACGACATACGTATGCAAGAATTTTGTTTCCATTTTCTTATCTTATTGAAAGCATGAAATTAATTGACATATATATATATATATATATTATAATTAAATTATAATTTATATATCATATATTTCACATATATTTATTAAACCCACCCTTAATACATTCCATGTAACTAGTGAACGAATCACATCGCTTCGTGAGGCAGTAGTCTGCCGTACACACGATCAACATTATCATTTTCCAAAAAATGGAAATCATGATGGTATGTGTGATATAATAACTAAAAAATCATAATTACATCATAAATATCATAAATATAATATATAAACTTTAAATACCTCATTAATCCTTATAATTAAAATGGGTAATTAAAAAAAACATTATCTATTTGTGAGGCGGTAGTCCTCCGTACACATGAATAATGATTTCGTAACCTAGTTTATATATGTTTTTTGAGTTATATGATATAAAATTAACACAAATACATCTTTGTATATTGGAGATAATTTTGTTTTTATTTAATAATTGTATAATTAAAATTTAAGAATGTGGATAAGGATATATTATTAAATCACTTTTATATGAACATTACATCTTCTTTGGACATTTTTCTTAGGTTATCACAAAAACATTAAAATTTTTTTTCTACCTAAACACATAATAATAGGATTATGTGAAAAAATTATAATTTATTTAGCAATTTATTGTTCTAAATAAAGTTGTTTGAAGGTGCGAATAAGGGGGGAGAGTGGGTGGCCTTTTATACGTGAGGTGAGGCGAACTCTTGTAATTTTTTTAAAGAGAGAATTCTACCCATGTTTTTCCCTGTAAAACATATAAAATATAAAACTATTTATATACAATAACGTATAAGGTATAAATATATCCATAAAATGGGGTTTTTACATGTTTATTGGTCATTAGGACCCTTATGTATAATGTTTACTTCCTAGGTTTACCTGTTTTTCTTTTAATCACTGTAATTTATTTTATAAATTTTTACTAATATATTTCGTAAAAAAATTAAGTATCACTTATAATAGATTTTAAAATATTATAAATCATAATTCCTAATCCATTTTTTTAAATTAAATAAACAAAAGTATAAAAAACTAATTTAAATTTTAACCCGTGAATGGGATGAGAAAGCATATTTTAATGTATAAATGTTCATATGTTTATTATGTTTATAAATATAAATTATATATAAAAAAAATACTAAAATGAAATAAATTGGTTTAATTGATGTATGATTTAACTAATTTTATTTAAAACCAATTTCGAAAATAATAAAAAATTATTAATTATTCAGATGAAAAGTCGGGTTTCACTTAAAATTCAGTATTTTTCACAATTCATCGAAAAATGAAACTACTCAAAAAAATACCAAAAAACCTCCTTAATAGAATTTTAAAATATGGATTTAATTTTCTTTATTTTTCAAATAAATTTTTTTGAATGTGTAAAAATTTTGTATAAAATAAGTGGTCAATTAATAGATGAAAAAACTACCATTAAAAAATTTATAATTTTATGCATAAAATTGGATTTGTTATTATATTATGTAAATAAAATTTATTGGATTAATGTTAAAACATTTTATTGAATATATAATATATAAATTTAATTAATATGATTCACTAATAGTATTTAATTTAATTTATTTGGATAAAATGCCTATTGATGTATAAAAATAGTAAAAAAACAATTCCATTATATTCCATTGGTTGTTTTATGTTTTCAAATTAATTGGTAACCATGAATTCAACCATATATTTTCATAATTTAGTCAATCGTATTCATAACCACAATATATTAGTGTGTGTATGTTACACCAACATAGATACAACCTTTAAAATTCTATTTCAATCGAGATCAAGCTCATAACATGTTTTAATGTCATAGAGTTCATCCTCATTTGCAATATTGAATCAACCAATACAGTAATAAGCTCATTTGACCATGGTTGTAACTATACTAAACTAGCATTGATGTCCTCTTGCAAGAATCACCAGCTACTCCACATCCCTCCTTACATTATACAGTCCATCACACCACTAATTATTTTCCCATTCCTTGGTAGTTCTCATATTTAGTTAGAAAACAACATGACATCAGTTTACTCCCATGAAAAATGGCTAGATCATTATTATCCATATATGCTCCCTACAACATGACACCTAGTTCGACCAATTATGCAATGTGAACACACCTTTTTCTTTGTATGACAACACCTAATTCAACTCTCCCATATATCTTGGCAGAACAATGTAGAACCACATACTATCCAACATTGAATAAGATTCTTTTGTCTGTTTAGTTCATAAACAACAACTCTCTACACCCATGTGACAATAGTGCCATTTAATTTCATCTAGTTCAGCTCCATAATCTAAAGTAGATTAACAGTGCACCAGTATAAAATGTTCCATCATCATATATATTCTCCACTGATTTGGTATGATGAAGATGGCTTCACACAACAAGATAACAATAGCTTACACTATGAACATACCATGATATATGATTATGTACTTACCATGAAGTGGAACAACAACCTACAATGAAGAGGTAGTACCAACGATGATTAATATTTTATACCTATCACGATCTATTTGATTAACCAATCCAAAAGCATTCATCCAACCTTATATGGATACGAGAAAATACCATAATCCCATAAGTAAACCTACCCTAAGTGTTTTTTATAGTTACCTTGAAAACTAGATTCAAGATAACCTGAGGCTACAGGAACCCACTAAGAGTGAAGCATTATAAATTACCATATATAAGGGACAACTTATCACCAACCTACCTTACATGTATTTTTCTGTTACTATAATTCCATTTTAAAGTGACCATGATGTATTTTATAGCTAACTATTATTTTTTAAGCATGAATTATTTTTTAAATGTGTGAATTATATTTTAAAAATTGTGTGATATTTTTTTTACTGAGCTATATTTTTAAATTTATAATGAGTACTAGTCTTAAAATTGAGAAATCATTTAGTACACTTTATGATAAATTTGATTCCACATTCAATATACCAACTATAACACCAAAAGTTTTTATGATCATTTTTTCAATAAGTTAATTTTATTCGATTCCTTGTGTTTCACGCTACACCAAATTAATATTTTTTATATGATAAAACAATTTAATCTTGTTCCACAAACAATAGTTGCTTGGCTTTCATTAAAGACAACAGTGAGATTCTACGAAACAAAATTTTGTTATTATAATTTTTAAACGATAAAGTTATAACATTGTTGTTGAACATAGTAGTAGGAATATTAACAAATAATTTATAAATATTATTTATAATGGTTTTATATTAATAGATCATGTTGAAAAGAAAATATATAATTTATTCGGTAAAATCTTTATATGTTAGAAAATACTATTTTCTCAAATGAACTACTTTTTATGTCATTCATTAAACAATAATAAAATTAATTTTAGACACAAATAGAAATTTATTTTGATAAAATAAACTTCATTTTTTAATTCATAATGTCAAAATTATATCAGGGTTAATTTTTTATATTTTTCTAAAAACGTCAATTTTTTATGATTAGTTGAAAATATGAAATTTTTATTCCAAACTGTGTTTTCATCTATTTTATTTGAATAGTATAATTATATTTTAATATAGTATTAATGTGTAATTAGATAAATTTTATATTAATTGATCGAATTTCGTTAATTGGAAGAAATTTCACATTGAAATTGGATATAAATTCATTTCAAACTATTAAACATTTTCTCTTAATAACCTGTTTCCTCGAGACGTCTATATGATTAATTTTAAAAAATATTCAAAAAAATATCTAATTATAATTTGAGAAAATTGATTTTATATTTGGAATAAAAATAATTTAAAATTTATAACATTTTAAATATTGTTTTTTACCAAAAATATTAGTGAAAGTGATTAAAATTAATTTCAATGATTAGGTGAAAAATGAGCTTGACAAATGACAATATATAAATATTTAAGACCCAAATGACCTAGAAACATTTATAAAATTAATTGTATGTTCATATTTAGACCCTATGTTCAATTTAATAGTATCTTTAATGTTATTGGTTCCACATTACTTTATAAATACATCAGTGGAATTCCCTTTCCAAAATTTATAAGAATGCCACTCCTCTTCCACTATGAAAATGCACTCACCCCTCCAACTTAATCACAACCCTCAAGCCCTTTGGATCATAAAAAATCAACCCAAATATCATCCCAAAATCCCAACATAAATCTTATAATCCTCCATTTTGCTATAAATCCATCTAAGGAAGCTCACTGGTGAAAACCAAACGGAGTTACCCAAAGAAGAGGTAACATCCTTCCTCAAGATTATTTGTTTTATTTTCATTCTCCACCGAATAAAATATTTTATTAAATTATTATATAATAACCTCAGTACATAAAATATTATTATATATTTTTATTATATTTTTTAAACTTAAACATACTCACACATCCTTCTAATGGTCAACGATCTTACCGATTTTGTGTACGATGAACTACCGCCTCAAGAAACGATGTTGTTCATTTTTCCATTAACACATATCATGGTTTGGAATTAAAATAGAAACTATATTTTTATATTATATATATGATATTTATGATCTATTTATTCTTCTTTTATTATTATAAAATACAAAATTTCATGCTATCCATTTGTGTAAATATGATAACTTCGTTTGTGGAAGTGTGGATTACCGCCTCTTCAAAGTGATGTGATTCATTCACTCTCTACATGGAATGTATTAAGGATAGGTTTAGTGAATTTAAATAATATTTATGAAATAATAATTATAATATAACTGGTATATATACACACACACACATATATATATATCATTTACATTCTTTTTTTCAATATGATAATTAAATGGAAACAATATTCATGCATACGTACAAACTATCGTCTCCATGAATGGTGTAATCAATTTTATATTAAAATAGTTTATAGAATATTATAAATATTTATATAATAAATATATATGATATTTGTATCATCTTTTATTTTTTTGAAATAATTAAATCATGATCAAATTATGTGAATCAATAATTATATGTCAAAACATGTACGAAAAAAGTAGATATTACATGAAGCATTAAATTAACATGGAATTGTTAACAATATTTTAATATAAAGTCATATATGGTATTATATATAATATTATGGTTATTTTTTAGATTTTTAATAAAAATATATTTATTATACATAAGGTTTGAAGGAGTACGAAGAAAGTCAAGACATATGGTAAACGAGTTTCTAGTCTTAGTTTTATTTCAATGAGATTTATGCCTTATTCACCACAAGTTTTTGTGTGTGTATATAATGACCATGAGTATATTAAATGGTTAGTATAATTAGATTTATGGGTATTTATATATCCATTTTATGATCTTTCTTTCATTGGTTTTATGTTTATTGAGTTACCTAATTGGTGATGTAGTTTTGTCTCAATTTATCATCTTTGATACAATGCCATGATTTTCCCCAATATTATTTTATGAGGTGTATACACATACATTATAATTTTTATATCATAAATAATATTATTTATGTGATATTTTAAGTATCGTTTAATTTCATGTTCTTACATGGGGAGTCTAATTCAATGTTACAAAGTGGTATGATTTTATTGCAATAATATCATTGTTTATTGGGATTGTTTATGATTATTATTTCAATGATAAAATATTACGATAAATCTCTCAAGAAACCTCATTAATTTTATTATCCTACAATTTTCATGATATCTTCATGTATAAATATAATTTTTTACTCTTTGGTTCTTATGATAATTAAGAAAATGTTTTTATGAAAATGTCATCTTATTTCTCTCTTACGTCAGAAATCTATTTCATTTCAAAAAACATGTTTTAAAAAATGTTCATAAAACTAATATTATAAAGCCATATTAAAATAAAAAATTATTTTAAAATGTTTTTCTGTTTTCAAATATTCTTTTATATTTTTTCAAATATATTTTCAAAGAAAGAGGTTTTCAGAAAAATGTTTTATGTTTTAAAATGCATTTTTAAAAGAATAAAGGATATTTTTATTATGAAATGTTTTTAAAATATCTTCCCAAAACTTTTTTCCAAATAATATAACATCCATTGATGTTACTCTTGAATTTATAGGGAAATTATCCAATGGTTCAATTCAAATTTTTTCTGAGTGGTTTATGTTTTTTTGAATGATTTTTATGAAACCCATTTCTATTCCATAGGTAATATGCTTATAAAAACCACTTCATTTCACAGGTAATGATTTTATGAAATTATTCTAAAACCTTTCTACTTTACATATATTATTATCTTATAGCATGTTTATGATACACATTCCATTTTAATGGGTTATGATTTGATTATATATGGTATTATGGAACATGTATGTATAATTTTATTATGAGATGGGTGGGACCTATATCAACCTTCAATAAATTGGGTAGATATTTATTCCTCATGAGATTATAATTGGAATAATGCTGATGGGATTGATCTACTATATAATATAGGAAAACCTGATCCACTATTGGATGATGGGGAAACATGGTCCACTATGGAATGATATGTAAACACGACCCCTTACAAGGAAAAGACATTATATAGGGGATGGTGGTGTTTCTCACTCTAGTAGGTGTATTCCCCATGAATTACCCTAACATGTATTGGAAATACACCTTGAATTATAGGTAATGATATCACTAGTTTTTATGTATTCCACACTTCCATCCTCATTATTATGTTATGATTCCTTGTATTATGTGCTTGATTCCCTTATGATTCATGTCTTATGAACTACTAATCATTTTTCCATGATTTATGTTTATGTTATTCCTTATGAAGGGTATGATATTATATTGTTATGAGAAAACTATCATACCCTTTTCTCATGTTTATGGTTACATATATCCATTTTCACCCTTACTGAGCATATGGGATCACACCTTTTTTTGTTTCCTTCCCCGAGGTTATGGTGATACATATTATGTCTGATATGTATAAGATGGGTTCTACTCTTAGATAACCTAGTGGTAGATAATTTTTCCCACTTATGTATATGTGTTTTGTTTTCATGTTTATAATGGAACTAAACTAATAATATCTTTGAGAATCTATTTGATTTATGTATTAAGTATTCTGAAAAAAATATGTATTGTTAATTATGTTAAGTTAGAGACACTATATTTGGTATTAGAGAAAAAGTTTTGTTATCCTTTAGAAAATGTGAAATGAAACCATCATGAGAACCGAATAGGCATGCATAAGGATACGACTAAGGCTAAGGAAAAGTATAGGAAAATATCCTGGAATTTTGGTAAAAGATAGAGTGAGTGGTTTCTGAGAAATACATCCATTCCTGAATACTTCATGTGGATGTGGTTCTGGAATACATATACATAAGGTTAATAACCCCAAAAATAACCTATTGATCTAGACTCGATCCGGAAATGGTTCATTAAAATAATCTTCCCTCCACACCTAGTTCGACAGACATGGAGATATAGTTTGGGAATTCAAAAAATTTTCCCAAACAATCATGATGGTTTAAAATATGAGTTATCTATGAATAACCTTGGAAAAAAATATTGTGTTACAGACTAAATGAGGTTTCATAATTATGAAAACCTATGAGTGGGTTTTCATGGTCACGTGGTTCTACAGAAAGATAACTTTTTTTTAATATATGCATTTTTTTAGTCAATGGCTATAACCTAGAGAAATCATATTAATGGTGATGGCGACAGATAATGCCCTTATTTTCCAACTAAGACAGTGAATTTTAAGGGAGATGAAATGCAATATGTTATTGTTATGATCTCCCAAATTTCTCATGTTACGAATCATGTTGGACTTCCAAATAGAAAAATGGAGGGAAATTTTTTTATTGATTCCATAGTGAGGAAATATCCACCATATATTATAGGATCTTCTAATTCACTTGTAATGAACAATAGATTGGTATTAATGAAATGATACTTTCCATCCTCCAATGTTTTTAATATAAAAAATTTGTTCTCATTGTTTATCATTTAGAAGGTGAAGCAGTACACTGGTAGAATCTAATCAAGAATATGATAAAGAAAGATGAAATTGAATCCATGGATTGGGATGAGTCCAAGAACTTATTCTTCAAAAAGTACTTTCCTCATGTTCTTCGTAGGAAGATGGAAAATGAGTCACTTAAGATGAATAAAAAGGATAATGAATATGTATGTACAAATGAAAATAATTTCACAAAACATTAAATGTATGATTTTGGTATTATCATCCAACCTGAATTTAATCTTGATAGGTTCCACAGTTGATAAAATAAAAGTCTCACAAGGGTTTTTTCTATAAGTGTCTTTATTAGAAATGATGATATTGTGCATTGTGGAATCAAACATGGAATAGATATTGGAGTTACATATCAATATCAAGGATTTAACAAGAAAATGAAAATGGAGTTGAAGGGAAAATCTAAAAACCATAGAGAGAAGAAGATAAGACTTCTTTTATGCTCTATGTGTAGAAATAAACATGGAGGTAACTATCTTATGGGGTATAATATGTGATTTATATGAATAAGGGTACTCCCTTGTGAAATTGATTGTCGAATTGATGGGAATATGTTGACCAATAATGAAAAAATATATAAATATACGTAGAATAAACCTCCCACATATCAGTTCTTAAATTGTAAGGAGGATGGGAATTATGCTAACCATTGCCCAAACAGAAGGGTTGGTGATAATGATTTCTTTCACTGAACTCTTAAACTGAAGGATGAGGAGAAATATCATGTGATCAAAGTTTCAAATGACATATGGGATAATGTTGTGGTGAAAGGTAAACTTAATATCCACTCTATAATCAATAAATTATTCTTTGATTCTGTATTTAATCACTATTTAATATCTCATGAATTTTCAAAGGGTATTACGATTCCACCAAAATGATTTGATGTGGAATTAGCAGTTCAAACCACTATTGGTACGATGATTGCATCTCATGTTTGTGATTCATCTATAGTGGATGTTTATGGGATTGTACTTCCTAAATATATTATCATTCTTACTTTGGTTCAATTTGGTGTCATCTTAGGCATGTAATGGCTTTCCCTGTATAAACACCACATAAAATTTGATGAAAAGGAAGATACATTTGATATTTCTAGAAAACCTACGATAGTCTATCAATGTGATGATAAGAATAAACTCCCTATGGAGATTAAATCTAGTGTTTTTGACTTCTGGTCTCTATGACTTTGGATGTACCAAAATGTCTATTTTCAAGTTTCTTCTAGATATTTTTTGTAGCTTCACATGAAGATATTTGACTATAGATATTCCTTGTTAGGGAATATAACAAATTATTTCTGACTCTGAAATTTTATTGATATTCTGATTTCTCCTGATTCGTAAAGGATCTCAATTCCTTATCTGGAATCTTATAATATCGAGTTAGCATTAGATAGTTATCAAATATAGTACTAATAACGAAAGACTTAATCCTATCTCTCCATTACTCATAATAATTTCCATAAAAAGTAGAAGGTCTAGTATGATTTAGATTATCTGTAGAACCAACATTTAAACCTTCCATTCTTAGGAAAATCATTGGCACACAAACTTATTAGTAATATGAGTTTGTAAACAAGGAAACTATAGAGAAAGATTATCTCTAAGAAAAAATGAATCCGAACTATGTGAGTTCGAATATATGAATCCGAAAAATATGAATCCGGAAAATATGAATCCAGAAAACATGATTTCGAGAAATCAATTCCGAGTTTTCACTTCGAATCTAATCGTGAGATTAATTCAGATTGAACCAATCCTCTAAAACCGATTGTTAGAATGGTATGTCTAAGTATGATATACTCTATTATACCAAATATAGGATCGAATATGTAAAATGAGATTCTAAAATACAAGATGGGGGGTGAATTTTATACTTTAAAAAACCTTAAGGAAATTTTATATAACCAAAATTCACAACTCCTCTATGATATAATATCTATCTTGATTCCAGAAAAGTGATTCGAGAAATGAAACTTAGTAAAAGTTTACAACAAATGAGATTCTACCTTAAATCGTATAAAATCTAACTAAAATATAGTACAAGTATGAGGAAGTATAAGAAGGGTATACTTTCCTTAACTATACAAAAAGTAGCATAAGACTTGAAACAAAACTTGTAATACGTAGTAAATCTTTTAACTCAAAGAGAAGGGTATCCAATAACCTTGGATAAAGGTCCCTTGATTAATTCTTTCAAGAAAGTCTGTATTACTCACACCAAGGTATGCCCTCGATACGATGATCAGAATCTATCTTGCTATTCCCACAAGCCCTCAACTATCAGGTAGTCGGAACCTTTGACTTTCTATCCCCGGAAGCCCTCGTTTCAACACAGAAACCATCAGAGTCTTACAAAGAAGGTCTGCACGAAGAAAAGGTTGAACATGCCATTCAAACTTTCTACACGAAGCTTGAGAGTTTATAAGAGTCTCTATTTCTAGAAATAACTTCAAAAACATGTAATCACCGATGTCAAAGATCAGTATTAAGATCATTTCAAATGAGCTCCTATTTATAGGCACATCTCCAACGGTTAGCTCCCTCCTCCAATGGTCATATTATTCCTTGAATTTTGGATGGACATGTACATGTGTCACTCCAAAAACGGATAGTTGATAACTGAAGGAACGACATCGTTTTATAAAAGAAAAATAGAAATCATAACAAAAAACTACTATTTGGAATGTAAGAAAATATGAAATTTCAGGAAATATGTAAATGAATTCGGAGTCTATAATACAGGGATATTCAGATTCTGTTTTTCTAAGTAATTCGTAATGATAATTCGTAATCAGAATTCTTCATCAGAATTCGTAATGAGAATTTGTCATCTGAATTCTTCACTAGAATTAATTATGAGAATTCATAATCAGAGTTCATAATCAGAATTCGTAATGAGAATTTGTAATCAGAATTCATCATCAGAATTTCTAATGAGAATTTTTTATCAGAATTCATCATCATAATTCATAATGAGAATTTCTAATCAGAATTAATCATCATAATTCGTAATTAGAAATCGTAATCAGAATTCATCATCAGAATTTGTAGTTATAAATTTATACAATTCATAATCAGAATTCAATGTTGAACTTCATAAAAGTTCATAATAGGGAATTCAGAGTAGAACTTCATAAAAGTTCATAAAAGGAATTTGGATCCTAAAACAGAATTCTTCATGTCTAAGTATTATTTGATGTTGAGTTTTTATATATTAATATGATTTTTATACTTAGAAAAATTATGATTTGAGAAATGAAGTCTAGGTAAGGGTAGATTTACATGGGTAAGGAAATTTTCCTTATAGAAGTAAAATATATGGTAAAATCATATTTTCTTTCAGATAAGGTGTTTGTGATTTTCAAAATAAGAAAGAATAGAAATGTCAAAAGGAAAACTTTATTGACTCAACAATTACATTGTGTCTTGATGAAAAATAACAAAGTCATTTCCTACACCTCAAGGCATTTGCAAATTCCTAATCAATACTATCCCACACAATATTAAGAATTGGAAACTGTGATCTTTGTGTTGAAAATATGTCGAAATTATCTCTAAGGGGAGGAGTTTGAGACATATACGGATAACAAGAGCCTAAAATAGATATTCAAATAAAAAGAACATAATATTTACCCGTGAAGATGGTTAGATCTCATCATGGATTATGACTGTTTAGTCCACTACTATTCGAGTAATTAAAATAAGGTGGTTCATGCTTTAAGTAGAAGGGACCCCACAATTATATCATTGATATGAATTGAGAATGTTCCAATATTCATGGATTAAAAGAGGATGGACATGGAAATCATAAATAAATGAACATCATTAATCCTTTCACAAATGATTTCTCAACCATCTCTTTTAGAAAGGATAATGGGTGCACAAAAATATGACGTGGGAATTCAGATGAAAGTGGAAACTATAAAAAATTGAAATCCCCATAATTAAATGTTAATGAAGAAAAAATTGTGATATTTGGGTCAATACTATGTGTTTACTCAAATCCTGAGTTAAGGAAGGAACAATTGGATTATGAACATAGTTATACTTTCTCCATTCACACAAGAAACACATTGATGTATTGAGATCACCCAGAGAACTATTTGTGGGACAATATGAAGAAAGAGATAGCTGAATACACATCCTAGTATCTTGTATGTCAGTAAGTGAAGGATGAAATGCGTAAGCCTAAGGGAATAATTCAACTATTACCCATAACAGTATAGAAATGGAAAAAACATCACCATGGACTTTTTAAATGGACTTCTAATGAAAACCCATGGAAACAATGCGATCTGGGTTGATGTGGATCATTTTATATAGACTGAACACTTTAGTGTGATTCTAGAGGATTTCTCACATTATCAACATGCACGTATAAACATCATAGAATAATTAATGCTGCATGGAGTACCATTATCAATTATATCCTATAAAGTTCCATGATTCACCTCCATGATTAGGAAAAGTCTCCAGCATGCTCTAATCACTAAGCTGAATTTTAGTATGGCCAATAATCCTCAAACTAATGGAAAATCTTAGTAGAATATTTAGACATTTGAAAACAAATTATTACCACGTTATATGGACTTAATTTGTGAATGAGACCAACATATTTCTTTCGTTGACTTCCCTAACAAAAATAGTTTTCACTCGATCATCCAAATGAATTCCTATGAATATATTTATAGGAAGTGGTGTAGAACACAGAAATGTTTGGATGATGTTGGGGAAGGAAATATTCTAGGTCTTAAAATGGATGGGGAAATTGTGGAGATGGTTAATACTATTCAACATCAAATCAGGTCTAATTAGATTTGACAAAATAGCTATGCTGATAATTATTGTTTAGACAGAGAGCTTGATGTTGGAGACATGGTATTCCAACGCACATCTCTACGGAAGAATATGGGGATATTTGGGAAGAAGGTAAAACTTATTTCAAGGTAAATCATCCCTTTTGAGATCCTTGATCGCATCGGAGTAGTGGAATATTGCTTAGCACTCCCACATAACCTATTTGAAGTATATCATGTATTCCATGTATCCATATTAAGAAATTTACTAACTGGACCCCACACATTTACTCAAACCATAGGTGGCATCATTGGATATTTATTTTTCATATGAAGAGAAACCAGTGAGGATCGTAGATTATAGAGAAAAATTTCGATGAAATATGACAATTCCTTTCATCAATTTGTTATGGAGAAACTAAAAGAATGAAGAAGGAATGTGGGAACTCAAGGAGGAGATGAAGTTGAGTTACCATCATCTATATTAGTGTGGGGAAATAAAATTTTGAGGGTGAAATTATGTATGGGGGGAATATTTTAATGAACAAAAATATTATATATAAAATTCCCCTATTGATTCAATTAAATGTAATATTATATAATATGGTTATAGATAAAACATACACTTATTTTGAGATAGTATTAATGAATTTTCTTCTGATCTACTCATATAATCAAGATGGAATTTTTTAGTGTTAAATATATGTTAATGGCATCCAACATGTTAAATGAAATTATATTTATTTGAGAGAATATTACTATTCAATAAACCATTCACATTTTAGCATTCGGTAAAGTGATGATAAAAATAGATTTTAGTAAACAACAATATATACAACTTGGAAGAAGATAATATCTTGATATTCAACTTTCTGGAGGGCCAAATTGACAATGAAAGTGTAGGAAAATATTTGAAATGAATATATCCCGCCTCCTTGGGCTATAAATATAGCCCCATATTCTCCTTGCATGTGGCTGGAAATTCAAAATAGAGGACTGTCTATTGGCATGACCAAGGATCTTCTAATGTCTTGGGAGGATCTTCCATACTCATGTTTTCACATGAGAAACCATTCCTCCTTTTTTCCTTTCGTTTACTTTGCTTTTGATATTATATAATAATGGTGTAAGTGTTAGTTTTTGTAATTCTATTTTAATTAATGTTTCATCACCTTATTCTATTAATATTATCCACCTTCGGTTAAATAATATTAATGGTCTAAAAATAGTTTTAATATAGTCAAATCCCTTTTCCTTATTTGTCATTCTCATTCAATATAATGTCAGTATTTAATTCCCTTCACTATTTGTGTGTGTGTGTTCGTCGCACAAATCCTTTATTATCCCTTTTATTCTTCACTAATTAATTCAACATCCTAAATATAATAAACCGGATTACTAATAATCTCTGTGGGTCAGTAAATCTCTCATTAGGTTAGTTATAATTTAGGTATGTTATGTGATTTATAGATTTTTCTTGATGAATATTTTTTAATTAACATTCTGCTTGTTGGACTCAACATGTCATGGATTAATGACTTGTCTTGTTTAATGTGTGGTTTCCATGGATTATTGGAACCATAAATACACTAACATGAACATGTACTGATTTATATTTTAACCCTATGTTATGTTAACTTTTTCGATTAAAGCCTTAACACTAAGGAATTCCAATCAACGTAAACTTCTGACATGGTGGGTTAATTTAATTCAATATAAAGAAAGGCTCAAGGATATAACAAGCTTAACTACCTAATGATGAAAGCACCCCAATTTTTATCATATTGTTAATTCAATAATAATAAATCAATCATTTACATTAAATTGTGTAAACAAACACCCCAATCAAAATAAAATCAACTAATGAAAATAGACTACTAAAAATTATCATCGCCAAGGATTCTACCCTAGTGCTTCAAAACACATTAGAAGAGCACTAGAACCTTGAATAGTCAATAAGAGAAAATCGGTCATGAGTTCCCCAGCTAACCCAAGAAAAATATAGATATCTGTCATAGATGTTGTACATGTAAAGAAATCCATTTATTATCTCTTTGAAGGGTCCACAGATAACCCATTGCTTATGAGGATATGTCTCATGAAAGAGACTTCCTTCAACCAGAACACACATTTTCTATACATGGAAAAAAGTTTTTACTTTCACATGGTCTTTAAAATAGTACTCAAAGGATCCTGATACTCAGCCATGATTTTTGAATATATTATAATATCATCTATAAACACTACCATACATTATTTGAGGTAATCACTAAAGACTCCATTCATAAAATCCATAAATATAGATGGATCATTAGTGAGTCCAATAAGAATCACTATGAACTCATAGTGACGATACCTTATATGAAAAGCCATCATGGGGATATCCACCTTCTTCACCCTAACATGGTAATATCATGACCATAGATCATCCCTTGGGATGTATTGTTCTCCATATAACTATTCAAATATGTCATCTATCTGAGGCAGAATATATTTACTCTTGATCGTGATGTTTTTGAGCTCATGATAATCAATGCAAAGGAGCATTGACCCATCCTTCTTATTGATTAAGAGAACTGGTGCACCTCATGGTTAAGTACTTGGGAGAATGAACCCTTAATATATATTCTTCTATAGTATATTCTTTACCACATCAATAATTGTATATAGAGTCTTAGATATTGGTTACACACCAAGTATAAGATAGATTGAAAATTCAACATCTAGAATAGGTGCAAGGCCATAAAATACATTTGAAAACACATCAGATTATTCCATCACAGTGGGCATGTCATTTAGGATGATCCTTTATTTAGGATCAATCATTTTATATATATATATATATATATATTATTTCTTTTAGGGAAGTAATATCCATGATTGAGATCATGACGCTAAAGAAGATGAATCATTATCCTTGAATTTTTATAGAATATAAGGACGATTCAAAATAAAAAGTGTGATTTAATTGTCATTGAAATTTATGTTGGATCTGTACAAAAAATTCAAATCCATTCCCAGAACTACATTAGATTCCACCAAAGGGAGTATGTCAATGTTCACTAAGAAATTCATCAAAAAAACATTGTTAAGAAATGGGTTATTAACATGGGATGAAATAAATTGGAAATTTTTTTTTGTTTTCAACAAGACCTCTACACCCATGAGTTGTGGTGGTGTTTGAATTTTTATACTAAAATTTTATGATATAAAGGAATGCGTAAAACTAGAATAAAAAAATTACCTTCTCTATTAATGAGGGAATAACAAGTGTACCTATCACACCATTATTGTCACTCTCCACCATGGAGGAGGTTATGGAAAATGATTTCCCTTTCTACCATAGAGGATGTTGGTTTACAATGAAAACCCTTTCCTTGGTGAACTAATACACAAAAGTTCCCCGGTTCCTTACAATTATAGTGATGAGCAATGAACTGTGGTTTGAACCAAGCTTTCCATTCCTCTATAACAGTGGTGGGTTTATTTTTTCAGCATTCATTAGTAAGGTTCTATTCTTTCAAGAACCTAAATCATTTCCTTGTCACCATTAGGAAATTTCTGGGGTGCTTCTTTCTACACCATTGATAAGTAGGGTGTTGAAATTTCTTAGCATTCTTAGATTTCTCCATTGGACCTCCAGAACAAAACATCACCTTCCTCTTCTTATCACCATGATACCATTTAGATCTTCCAATATCTATTTAAATAATGGGGGCACATCAGAAAATTTTATCATAGAAATAAAAGTATCAGATCACTAGGTATTTTAATAGACTTTCCTTTATCCCGCTGTAGATTCGGTGAACCTTCCATTGGGTGGTAATGAAAAATCTATAAGCTTACTATGAAATTCTTGGGATGTCTTCCTTATATGCCGTGATAGATTCATCGTCATTTTTACTTGAGGGAAAGGAATTCACTTTCCATTTTAATATGGAGTGTTATAGGAAAATAATTATTAAATAACATTGTCATGAAATCATTCCACCCCATTAATTTGATCTCTTCCTCCAGATTTGTATTTTTGACCAATTTCCACCACTAATCAACTTCACCTTCCATAGGATTAATAACATGTAGAACCTTCTCTTGCTCATGACATTGACGGATGGAGAATATATTTTCAATGGAATCTATACATTATTTCCTGATTAAGGGATCATATGACCCATTAAATGAATGAGGTAATTTTTACCTAAAACACTCAATTTTAGATTATTCTATATTAGGAGGATTTTGATGATCCTCCTGATCTAGGATTCTATTCAGAACCTCCTAAAGTTGAGAGAGTATTTTCATGATGTTCTTCATTCTTGCTCCCATTGGGTTGGGCATCTCATTAGATAAATCATCAAATTCATCTTCACATTGACGGTCTACCTGATTCCTCTAAATTATGGATAATGTATTGAATAAAAAAAATTAGTATTTGTATATTTACACTTTCAAAATCATATATGGGAATTTAATGGCATTAAATGGTCAAATTTTAACATACATGTATTTCCTTAGCTTATGGATTTATATGATTTAGTCTATGTTAACCTTTATATATTTCCTATAATATACACTTATGGTAAATTTTTTACTCCCAAAAAAATGGTTCATAATGAGATTATGAATTTACTAATGCATATCTCCTAGAAGTGTCAAACTAGGTGTGTAATAAGGCTCGTTGTTGTGTCCCAGGTAACCACAAGTTAGTCCTAGGTCATGTTGTTTATTTTTTTTACCCCAAGGTACATTTAATCTAGAACCACGTCCACCTGTAGTATCCAGACAAGGATGTATTTTCTTGAAAAACCACATAATCTATACATAATTTTTTTTGGATGATTTATTATTCTTAATAATGTCCCTATGTAAATTGGTATAGGTTTCTAATCCTAATCCGAAAAATAACTAAACTTTTCCTTTGATATAAACTATAATAACCAAAATCTTTAATTCAAATTAATACTTTATTTATTATATAATATAATGCTTCATAAAACCCAAATAATTGATAATTATCATGTCTTTTTGAATTATATACATTAAATTACAACTTAAAACATGGAATAATCAATAATTATTTAAAACTTCATTTACATGGTCACGATTAAAACTACATGGGATAACCTGGGGACAAACCAAAGAATGAGGTGATCTATAAAGGCTAGTAAGGGAATAAACAAGGACGAAACACAAGAAAATGATATATGTTATAAAATATTCATATAAATGGGTCATAAATAAATTAGGAATAAAAAAGATGAACAATGAGACATGATGTTGCTTTATAATCATATAAGAAACACAGGAATGTAAAAACAATATAAACACTACATCATAAACTTAATTCAAATGTTAAATCCTCCAATATCTCAAGGAAGAAAAATCCCCATAAAAGAATTAGGTACTCCCCTATCCCAACATGATGTATCTTGATACTAAACATTACCAAATGCATTGGGGAACTATCTGGGCACACCCTTTTATTAATTTACTTCTCATGCATAAGTATGCCACATAGATATTACCACATGACTTCATTCATAATCATATTTTATTCCAGGAACATGTTGTGTAGAATAAATAAATTTATGTACCTAATAATAATGATTATAAGTGCATAAATGTGAACACCCTTGGTCAGAATTGTGTATGGTATTCTGTACACAATTTATTTGACATGGATTGCTGCATTGAAATTTTAGAATTATAATGAGGGAATGTAAACATTCATAAGAGGGATTGATGAGAGAGAAATGGGTCTCTAATCATTTAGAAATCAAAGGGGAAGTATGGGAAATTTGATAAAACATACTCGATCTATAGGAATTGCTAATAAAAGGGCATAAGAAGGAATACATTATTGAATAAAGTGCAGAAAGACAGTCTCCCTTATGAAATTTATGCAGCATAATGACGTCACATGAAATTCATAAAATATGTTGAAGAGAGAGAAAGGGGAATATCAACATTTGGAAATAAAATAGGTATTAATGAGGATATGTAATAACATATCTCATCATAAGTAAATAATGATAAAACACATAAGGTAAAGAAGATATTTTAATATTGAGGAGAAAAGAAAAAATATTGTATTTAGTGTGTGACTCCAGAAGCATGAAAATTGGATTCTCAAGAGGTTGGGGCTCCATGGGAGAGATATAAGGGATGATTAATTATGTTTTCTAAGTATTTTTGTTGAAGAGAAATTGGATCTTGAGAGGCTTTATATAGGAAAAGAGAGGGGTTTCTTTAATATTTATGTTTTTGACACTACATAATAAAAAATCCAAAACCACAAACCACCCCATGATTTTTGACAATGTATTCTTCAAATGGGGATGGGTTTTTAATTGTTTTATTTGTAAATGAAATAATAATTTTAAAATAATTTCCTTATGTATGTTGTGTTGAGTCACACATTTAAATAAATGAATTTAAAACCATAAAATATATTAATTATTTTGGAGGATTCATAAAGTCTTAATAAAATTAACCAAATAAATATTAAATAAAATTATTTTAAAATAAAAAAACATATTTGGAAAATTATAACTATTTTCATTTTTTACATCACTTTTGGGTCATTATGATGTCATAAAACACATTGTATATTTATATAGTATTTATTTTTATCCTAAAAATTCTTGAATCTTAAAAAATAATGAAAAATTTACCATTGGATAATCGAGATGTTTTGATGAGAAAACTAATATTCAATTTATTAAAATAATTTTTCAAATATGTGATTTTTGACTTTTAAAATAATAATCCATATGTATTGATAAATGTTTCATTTTTTTACAATAATAATTTTTGAACCCCTATAAAAACTGTATTTGACTTCATAAAAATTATAAGCTCATTTATATTTAATAAGGATTATTCTAAATAATATTTTTTAAAATATTATTTATTTCACAACATCATCAATTCATTAAATTATAATTCATTTATTGAATATTTCATATTACCTCCAAATAGTTTTTGAATTTTGTTGTAAAAATATTATATAAAGTAACAATAATAGGATCATTATATTTTCAATACACTATATAAAATAATGTACACACTAATTTGAATATGTTATATATAAATATCCTTTTAATACTCCCACATACACCCTTATAGTATGGTGCATGATTGTGAAACTATTATGCGGTGGTTCAATGTACTTGGTTTGGGTCATGATCCCGATGATCTTGAACATCTCCTGTAAAGGGTTTCTCTCATGCTTAAGTTGTTGAATCTAATTTTGGTATTGATAAATGGAAATTTCAAATGGTGTAATCTCCCTCGGAAGCATCGATAAATGGGATTCATAGGGTACAATCCTTCTAGATGAGATTGTCACAGTCTTTATCTATGTAAATTGGATTTGTTTAAGTATTATATTTATACTAATCATGTGATCATTATTCAATGAATATTTTATAAATAGTTAAGATATTTATAATATTTTAAATTCAATTCTATATAATAAACCAAAACATGTCCATGTGTTTTCTATTATTATACTACATAATATGACATTAAATTAAATCATATGGGAATATTATTTATAATAGTATGGGTCCTTACAATCTTCCACACATGAGAAATTTTGCCTCAAAACTTTCATTCACCCCCCTTAAAACATATAATGGTAATTTGGTTTCATCACTTCCTTCGGTTCACATGTTTCTTCATCAATATTTTGGTTTCTCCACACCACTTTGACAAGGTGAATTTTATTATTTCACGGAACATTGTCTCTATAATCTATGATCTTCACCGGATACTACTCATAGAAATATAATTCTCCCATGGTACAACATTTAGATTGAGTTTATGTGAGGTGTCAGTCATGAACATCCTCAAGAGGATACATGGAATACATCATGAACTTATGATAGGTTAGGTTGGAGTTCATGTCGATAGACCACTGCTTCAATGCGATCAATGATCTCAAAGAGGGCATTGTATCTTGGACTAAGCTTTCTATTATTGCAAAATAACATCAATGTATTCCCTAAAGATATTAATAGTAATACCATGTTCTCAAAATCAAAATCTAGGACTTTTTAATGATTTCCATCATATCTCTTTTATCGACTATGAGCATCCTTGATGTGATGCTAAATGGTCATAACCTTTTCCAACATTTCCTTGTACATTCCAAAAAATTAGGTTTTGTTCCCCAACATCATCCCAACAGGATTGTGTCCTTTCCCTCTTCCCATAATGGTCTTTATAGGGATCCATTTGGATTTTCGAGTGAAAAATGTTGTTTTAAGAGCAATCTAACAGAGAAAGATGTTAAACTCATCCTTCTTTGAAGTAAATTTAGAATGATCCCAACATGCCCTCAAGTGTCCAAATAGTCCTCTATGATTTTCAATCATTTTGATGGTGATAATACATTTTTAATTACAACTCAGTGTTTTGAGTATACTGAAGACTTTTTTAGAATTTGGAGGTGAATCATGGATCTTGACTGGATACAATCGATAGTGGTACTCCATGCAACCTGAACACTTCTCTAATGTATATCAATTTAAGGAGATCCAATGATAATTCCTCTCATACCTCAACAAGGTGTGTAGTATATGTATAATGATCCACCATGACCCATAGAGAATTATTACCACATGATGTATTTATAAGACCAGTGACAATGTCCAAGGTGATGTTTTCCCATTTCCATATAGGTATGGGTAATTTTTGAATCATCCCCTTGTATATTTTTGTTTCCACATTCACTTGATAACATAAAAGAAATATTGATGTATATTCAGTGATCTCCTTCTTAGAATTTTTCCCCCAATAGCGTTCTTAGAGATCTCGATACATCATTGGCTTCATGGGTGGATGGAGATGGTTGACCTATGAGACTCATATAACAGATCCTTCTTTAACTCTGATTTTGATGGTACACAAAGTCTTGAACCAAATATTATAACATCGTAATTATTAATAATGTACTACAAGGATTTTCCTTTTTTATTGCTTCAACATTATTTTTAATTCCCAAATGAACTCTTGGAGAAACATTTATCATTTATACAAGATATGGTTGATAAATTATTTGTGAAAGTATTGATGATTCTCCTTCCTTTAGGATTCCCATGTCCATACCCTTAAGCGATAAGAAGATCAGATCCATCTCAATTATCATTAATGATTAAATTTTTGGATCCTTTCTACTTATAGCATCTTCCAAAATACTCACTTTAGATGGATGGTAGTGTATTTGTTAGTCATAGTATTTGATCAGCTCTAACCATCTTCATTGACATATATTTATCTATTTTTGTGTGAATATATAGTTGAGGTTTTTGTGATCCATATATATTTCTCCCTTCTCCCCCAATATAATTTTACAATATTTTAAAAGAGAATATAAATATATCCAACACCAAATCATTTATTGGGTAGTTATTCTCATGAATCTTCAACTGCCTTGAAGCATAGGCAATAACTTTGTCATTCTATATTAACAAAAATACCATTCCATTTTTCAAAGCATCTTTGGATTCCATGAAACATTCTCTACTTGATGGTAGTGTAATCCTAGAGGCAGTGATAAGACTCCTTTTCATCTCCGTTATGCTCTCTCCACATTCATCATTACAAGAAAAATAGAATCCCTTAATAGTTAGATTGGTAAAAGGGTTTGACAGTCACATGAAATTTCTCCCAAATCGGAGAAAATACCTAGCAATCACACGGAAACTATGGATATCTATCATATATGTTGTACATGGAAATCCATCAATTTCTTCTCTCCATGAAGGGACCATATATATCCCATTTCTTGCGATGTTATGTCCTTTTAAAGATACTTCTTTCAACTAGAACTCACATTTTCTATACAAGGGAAAAAGTTTCTTATTTCGCAAGGACTTTAGAATAGTACTAAAATATTCATAATACTGCTCCTTGATTTTGGAATATATTAGAATATCATTAATAAATAGCATCATATGTATGTTGAGGTAATATCTAAAGAATAAATTCATCGTTAATATAATGATTGTTGGAGCATTAGCTGGTCCAAAATGCATCACTATGAACATGTGATGCTTGTACCTTGTATGAAAATCTGTCTTGGGAATATCATCCTTCTTCACACAAACATGGTAATATCCCAACAATATATCCCCCATGGGGATGTATTTTTCTCCATATAGCTGATCAAGTAATTCATCCATCTAAAGAAGAATATATGTAATCCTGGTCATGATCTTGTTGAGCTCACGATAATCTATGCAATGGTGAATTGACCCATCATTCTTCTTGACTAAGAGGACTAGTACACCCCATGGTGAAGAACTTGGGAATTTTAACCATTTATGTAGATTTTACTATAGTATTTTATTTATCACATCATCCATTATATATAGAGTCTTTGATAATTTTAAAACCCTAGGTATAAGCTCGATTGAAAATTCAACCTCTCGACTATGAGGAAGACCAGTCAATTACTTGGGAAACAAATCAACATATTCCATCATAATGGGCATGTATTTAAGGATGATAGTTTCCTTAGGCTCAGTAATTTGAGATATATATGATTTCTTATAGGTAAATAATATCCATTATTTTGATTATGGTTCAAAGGAATATTCATCTTTCTCCATGCATTAGTACAGAATATAAAAATGATTCTTAGTAAAGAGAGTGATTTTAATCTCATGGAAATTTATGTTGGCTCCATAAGAGGAAATCCAATCCATTACCAAAACATCATCATATTCCACCAAAGGGAAAATGATGAGGTTGTATAAGAAATTAATCCCACAAAATTTTACAGGGGAGGAGGTTAAACATTGGATGAAATAATTTCCCCATTTGTTGTTTTCATAGAGAACACAACATCCATGATTAGTTCTTGTGTCTGAATAGGTCTACAAAAAATATTGTTATAGGAAGGAATGCATAGAACTAGAATCAAAAAGTTATTTGTCTATTCTTGAGGGAATAACTACTGTACTTATCACACATTTGTTGTCTGGATCCACCTTGGAGGTTGTTATAGAAAAATAATTCACTTTCTTCCTTAGAGTTTGTTGGTTTTATCTAAAAATCCATTTCATGATGTAGTGATTCACAAAATCTCCCTGGTTCCATATAATTTTAATAATCCACAATTTACTAAGATTTGACCAGAGCATTCCTTTCCTCGGTCATAGTTGTGGGTTTGTTTTTTCGTAAATCATTATCAAGGTCCCTGTATGAACCCGGTTCTTAGTTTTAAGGTACGAGCTTCTTCTTTTCCATTTTCCTTAAGTTTTTTTGAGAAAATATGGAAAATGGGGATAAATCCTAATTTTTGGAACTACAGTCCGTGTACTTTTTCTACACGTCGTTTACTTTTGGACTTGTGGGGATGATTACACAGGGCATGTAGCCATGTCGGCAAAAAAGTGTGTAGGAACCGACTACACGCCGTGTAGTGGTCCCTTACACGCCGTGTAGTCATTCGACAGGACAAAACACTAAGGCGGTGGAGCAGCCGCCAGCTGGGCAGCAGTACATGCCATGTACTCAGGAGTATATGCCGTGTAAACATGTCGACAGATGAACAGTGTGGCGGTGCCTCTAGAGGAACAGTTAAATGAAGGGAGTACACACTGTGTACTTGGTAGTACATGCCGTGTACTTAGTTTTTTTTGCTTAAAACGGGTAGTAGCCAACCCTGCTAACAGGATTGGCTTAGAACTGGAGGAAAGTGCTTGGGAGGAAGGCCGGATCTTCATGGATCAACTGATCGAGAGCCAGGAATCTGATCTTGCTTCCGTAGATCACGTTGGAACCGCACGGGTAAGCCCTCTCTTCTCCTAGCGTGTTGCTGAACAATTCATTCCCTAACGGGAGTTATTTGAGGTTGAATGAATTTTTCTTACCTCTGATCTACGCCGTTCTTGGGCATTTCTGGGATCGACAATCGTGTATAGCACTCGTTGGCGTATAAGGTAGGTGGCTTGGTGTTAATTTTTCCAACTGTCATGTGTTTTGTGCGTTTTTGTGCCATGAACCCATGTTGGGGGTGTTGTGAGGCTGAGTCCATTGCTATAATAAACACCTAGAATTGAGTAGGTGATTATTTGTGGTATTAAAATTCTGTTTGGGATCGTTGCTTTGATCCAGAACCACCGCGGGGGTGTGTTCCACTATTTATCCATTTGTCTAGGATAGACGAGGGTATTCCTTTAAAGTAGTAATTATAGAATTGACATAAGAGGAATTTCTTGTTTACTACTTATTTACTTGTTGGGCATGGAACGATTACCTATTTAGCCTGAGGGCATTGTTGTGATTAGCCTGTGGGAACTGCACTACTTAGCCTGTGGGAAGTAGTTATTTCGGCCTGAGGGAATCTTCTTCCGTGAATGTGGGTAGCTGATTCTATGCCTGTGGGAAATACTACCTACAACTGAGGGAAATCTCTATTATTCCTGAGGGCAGATTCTTCTGTTGGATACTATTTACTTGAGGGTAGGAGTTTACAAGTCTGAGGAAATTAGCTGGTTATTTAGAATATTCACTGTGGTGATATTTTAATGTAAATTATTAAATTAATAATAAAATGGAAATATAAATGGTAGTTAGTTGATTTTGATTACTGGTTACTTTATTTCATTTTACTACTTCACACTATTGTTGCATGTTTTCACGCAGTTGGGCACGAGCCTTTGGTGGGTGCCTACCGAGATATATTTCTCACACCCTATTTGGGACTTGCTTTTCATCCCAAACAGATTACGTTACTATAGGTGTGGATAGAGGAAAGAGTCCCTATAGAGGTACTTGACTATTGATGTGGAGTAGGAGGGCATGGGATCGAGCCTAGTCTCGCGCTGCCGCTACCAGTTGTTTTGTTTGATTTGCTGGACTCTGCTTTTTGTTGTACTGTATTGATGTATAACATGTTCTGGCTGTTTTCTTAGAACTTGAGACATGTTGCATCATTTTCTATATATTTTTGGTTATATCCACTACTGTTGTTTATTTCAGTCGTGTATAGTTTATTGCTTCTGCTGTATGTTGTATGTTTTAATTTATATTCCGCTGCGATACACTTTGACTAATGAGGGCATAGTTTCCCCACTATCAGACTTGGGCCCTCGCTGCTAGTCGGCAGCCTGTGGAATTTAGGGAAATGCGCTTGAGGTCACGTGGCGAACCAGGTTCGGGGCACCCGTTGAGTGGGACCCAGAACTGGGACGTTACAAAGTGGTATCAAAGGAGTTATTTTCTTTGACATACTATTGGAGCCTTGGTCAGGGATACTAAGGACTAGTAGTTGGTAATAAGCTGTGTCCGGGCATAGCTAACCCATGTACTGGGAAAAGACAATTTACCTCGTTTTGCAATTTTACTGATTTTTGAAATTTACTGTTGATTTGTTTTCACCGTTGGGTTACACACATGAGTTTGTGCTGTTTATCATTTATCTGTGGGTTCTATTTAGTTTCAACATGATGATATGAGGGTATTCCGTCTCATGAATCATATAGGCACATGCAAGATATCAAATTCCATGCATAGTTTCCATACCAGGTAGGTGCATTAGAACTTTCATGTTGTTGTGATAGTTGTTATGCTAGAAAATCATGTTTTTGTGATAGCTTCTTGATAAATACCTACCTTGTGATAGGGTATTTTCCTGTGTGATCCTGTTTAAAGAATGGACACCAAAATTCAGTTTTTGGGGAGTATGGGCCCCCATTGACCAGAAATTGGTGACTCATTGGATGATTATTTTGTTATAACACAAATAAGATGTCAAACATTGATTCGTGGGTAGTATGGGCCCCCACGGGTCGGAATTTGACACTTAGGTGTTGGTTTCAGTAATTTCTGGGTTCCGGGGAAGTTTCTGAGGCATACTGTCCGGAAAACCCAGAATACACGCCGTGTAGGAAATCATACACGTAGTGTATGTTCTTCTGTTCGGGAAGAAAAATAAACTTTTTGAGTACACGCCATGTACCCTGAGTACACACCGTGTAGTCTCTTCCCGTGTCACAAACCGTGTGGGTGGTGACACGGGGAAGGGAAGAGCTTGGGTAAAACAAGCCGTGTACATGATGATCATGTTGTGTAGTGTTTACCTGGAGTACCGCCTTGTAACTAACAACATGGGTGGGTGAACTCTTGTATAGAACACGTCGTGTCAATGATAAAAACGCCGTGTAGTGTGACATGGGGACTCGGCTGTGTAACTAACAACACGAGTTGGTGTCACCCCTCCTGGAACATACCATGTACCTATGGGACAAGCCATGTAGTCTTGTCCGAGGACAGATCGTGTGGACTTAACCGTGTGCCGGGGAAATGGGGTGGTTTACACGCCATGTGCGGGTGTAACACGCTGTGTAGTGTCAAGCTGAGTAGTCAGCCGTGTCACAGATGACACGGGCAGTATGAAAATAACACCATACACGCCGTGTAGATATTATACATGCCGTGTAGTTTTTGTTGAAAGGAAGCCATGTGTCTTAGCCGTGTGTAAGGACCTGGGCAGGGGAAGGGAAGTCAATTACACACCGTGTAGACAGTATAAACGCCATGTAGTCTTGTTCTTCAAATTTTGAAATGCCTTCTTTCTCTTGTTCCCTTTGTGGTTCCTTTGTTTTCAGTACATTTTGATATGAGTGACATGCATAGTTTCATATTTGTACCCATTATGGAGAGCCTTGGGCTCGTTGTTTCTTCTTCTTCCGATACCATGATGCTAGACACTCCATTGGGAACTAGGACAGCTGGTATGCGTTAGTGCAACGAGTTCCCCCTTGAGGTCAGTGGGTGTTTTTTTCTTTGCAACCTATATTTCTTAGAGATGACGAGCTATGACGTCATTCTCAGGATGGACTAGTTGGTTCCCTATCAAGCCTTTGTAAACTGCTATCATCGTAGGGTGTGTTTCATGTCACCAGAGGTTGGAGAGTTTCTATACAAGGGCGAATGGGATGTTTAAGTGAGTCGAGCTGGACCAGAGTATCATGGGAGAGGCGGAGTCACAGCCCAGAATGAGAGTTCGTATCTGGATGATCAGGGGACTTGTCAGATGGATTTCCCTCTAGTGGTTGATCATTTTAGGGATGTCTTCTCGGATGAATTTTCAGGTCTACCTCCGGTGCGTGAGGTGGATTTCAATAGCAATCTTGTGCTAGGAGCAGCACCGGTGTCCATTCCTCTTTATAGGATGGCTACACCTGAGCTGTAGGATCTAAAGAGGCTGTTAGAGGAGTTACAGGAAAGGGGTTTTATCTGACCCAGTACTTCACAGTGGGGTTCGCTGGTCCTCTTCATGAAGAAAGCGGACAGTACCCTCAAACATTGAGTGGATTATCGGAAGCTAAACCAGTTGAAGGTTACAAACCGATATCCCTTTCCGAGGATTGATGATCTTTTTGGTTAAATTCATGGACCATGAGTGTTCTCAAAGATTCACTTGAGTTCAGGATATCATCAGCTATGCATGAGACTGTCGGATATACCACTTATGGATTTTTGGAGCAGATATGGTCTGTACGAGTACTTGGTTATGCCGTTCAGACGCACGAGTGCACCAGCTGTTTTCATGGCTCTGATGAATCGTATATTCCATCTGTATCTGGACTGTTTTTTGGTAGTATTTGTGGACGACATCTGGGTGTACTCTCACACTCGACACAATCACGCCACCCATCTTGAGATCGTATTGAGTACATTGAGAGAGCATCAGCTATATGCTAAGCTCTCAATGTGCCACTTTGGGTGGGACCAGATTCACTTCCTGGGTAATATCATCTTAGAGGCAAGATTTGTAGTAGACCTAGATAAGGTGAGGGCAGTAGTTTCCTGGGATTAGTCTAAGAACGTGTTTGAGATATATATTTTATTGGGGCTAGCTGGTTACTACAGACATTTCATACAGGACTTCTCCAGCTTAGCAACACTGTTGACGGGTCTGACTAAGAAGGGTGTGAAGTTCATTTGGCCAGAATCTTGCGAGATAACTTTTCATGACCTGAAGGGAAGGCTGACATCAACACCGATCCTGATACTCCCAGAGCATGAGAGGAGCTATACAGTTTACTGTGATGCATCAGGGATTGGGATGGGAGCAGTGTTGATGCAGGGCAACCGAGTTGATGCGTACGTGTCTCGGCAATTGAGGCCACATGAGATGAATTACCCGACGCATTACCTCGAGTTGGATGCAGTTGTACATGCGTTGCACTGTTGGAGACATTATCTATTGGGGGAGAATTTTTTTGTTTTCACTGACCACAAAAGCCTCAAGTATATCTTTACTCAGCGCGACCTGAATATGAGGCAGAGGAGGTGGGTCGAGTACCTACTGTACATCGATTTTTAGCTTGCCTATACACCTGGTAAATGTAATGTAGCAGCTGTTGAACTGAGTAGGAAGACTCAGATACAGGTAGCGCATGAGGCCAGTGGTGAGTGGCAACTTATGGCTTTGTTCTCCTAGATGCATCTGGAGGTGCACGACAGTCAGGGGAAGTCTTATCTTTCATCTTTAGCTGTGACTTCTACCCTCCTAGACAGATTGAGGATGAGACAACTATCGGATTCAGAAGGCCTAGTTTGATGGGAGTTGGGGGAAAGTGGGGAACCTTCTTCTGGTTGGACGGTAGGCAGTGATGAGGTCATGCGTTTCCATGTATGAGTATAGGTTCCAGGGGATATACGCGAGGAGCTGATGTGGGAGTTTCATGATTCAGCTTGGTCAGTTCATCCCAGGGTTACCAAGATGTACCGTCACTTGAGGCATCAGTACTGGTGGCTGGGTATGAAGAGAGAGATAGCTAGTATTGTTATGAGGTGTTCCACCTATCAGTAGGTGAAGGTAGAGAACCAGAGGCCAGCTGGGCTATTACAACAGTTACCCATTCTAGATTGGAAATGGGATGATGTCGAGATGGATTTCGTGACTGGATTGTCGAGGTCACCTCGTGGAAATTACGCCATGTGGGTTATTGTGGACAGACTCACAAAGGTAGATCACTTTCTGCCGATCAAGGAGACCTTCGGTGTTGATGATATCAGAAGGATGTATATCCGAGAGATCTTCTGTCTTCATGGGGTCCCTCTTTCTATCGTTTCATATATGGACGCCCGCTTTATGTCTCGTTTTTTGCAGAGTTTTCATAGGGCCCTCGGTACACAGGTGCTTCTGAGTACAACATACCACCTTCAGACAGATGTCCAGTCAGAGCGTATGATACAGGTTCTAGAGGGCATGCTGCGTGCATGCATCCTAGACTTTGGGGGATCTTGGGAGAAGCATATTCCCCTATTCAATTTTGCCTAAAATAACAGTTTTCAGTCAACTATTGAGATGGAACCATATGAGGCTTTATATGGTAGGCCATTCCGTTCACCATTGTGCTGGATAGAGGCAGGTGATGCAGCTTTAGTGGGACCACAACTTGTGCAAGAGACATATGAGCAGGTCCAGTTGATTCAGAAGTGGATGAATACCATGCAGTCTTGTCAGAAATCTTATGCTGATCGCTATAGATGACATTTGGAGTTCGTGGTCGGGGATCATGTTTTCTTGGGTGTTTTTCCAAGGATGGGACACAAACTGATCAAGAGAAAGGGTAAGATTTCACCGAGGTATGTGGGGCCATTTGAGATTCTGGAGAGAGTTGGGCCAGTTGCCTATCAGTTGCAGTTACCGCAGCGGTACCGATCCATGCATGAAGTCTTACACGTATCTCAGTTACGACCATATCTTTCAGACCCATCTCACACCATTCATCTAGAAGAGGTTGAGCTTCAGATGGATGCGTCCTTTGAGGAGCACTGAGGTTCTCTAAGGCCGGTCAGTTCCTCTCATAAGTGTTCTATGGCAGCATGGCCGAGTGCCTGACGAAACCTGGGAGTGGGAGACCAACGTACATGCTCAGTGGCCGAAGTTATTCACGACTATATCTTCTCCACCCTTGGAAGGGAAATTCGCGGACGAATTGCTATAAGGGGGGATGATTGTAAGAACCCGGTTCTTAGTTTTGAGGCACGGGCTTCTTCTTTTCCATTTTCCTTAAGTGTTTTTGAGAAAATATGGAAAATGGGGAAAAATCCTAATTTTTGGAACTACACGTCGTGTACTTTTGACCGTGTGGGTATGAGTACATGGGGCATGTTTCCATGTCGGAAATGAAGGGTGTAGGAACTGACTACATGCCGTGTGGTGGACCCCTACAAGTCGTGTAGTCAGTCAGCAGGCCAAAATAGTAAGGCGGTGGAGTAGCCGCCTGCTGGGCAGCAGTACACGCCATGTAATAATGAGTACATGCCGTGTAAACATTTCGACGAATGAACAGTATGGCGGTGTCACTAGAGGAACAGTTAAATGAAGGGAGTACACGCCGTGTACTTGGATGTACATGTCGTGTACTTTGTTTTATTGCTTAAAATAGGCAGTAGCCAACCCTGTTCATAGGATTGTCTTAGAACCGGAGGAAGGACCTCGGGAGGAAGGCCAAATTTTCTTGGATCAACCGATCGAGTGTCGGGAATCTGATATTGCTTCTGTCGATCAAGTTGGAACCGCGCAGGTAATCCCTATATTCTCATAGCTTTCTACTGAACAATTCTTTCCCAAATGGGAGTTATTTGATGATGAATGAAAGTTTTCTTACCTCAGATCTACACAGTTCTTGGGCATTTCTAGGATCGACGATCGTGTATAGTGATCTTTGGTGTATAAGGTAGGTGGCTTGGTGTTAATTTTTCCAACTATCATGTGTTTTGTGCATTTTTGTGCCACGAACCCATGTTGGGGTGTCATGAGGCTGAGGCCATTGCAATAATAAACACCTAGAATTGATTATGTGATTATTTTTTGATATTAGAATGCTGGTTGGGATCATTGGTTGGATCCGGAACCACCCCGAGGGTGTGTTCCACTGTTTAGCCGTTTGGCCAGGATACCCGAGGGTACACCATTAAAGTAGTAATTATATAATTTCCATGAGAGGAATTGATTGTTTACTATTTATTTACTTGTTGGGCATGACCTGATTACCTGTTTAGCCTGAGGAAGTTGTTGTGATTAGCCTTTCGGCACTACACTATTTAGCCTATGTGCAGTAGTTATTTCATCCTGAGGGAAACTTCTTCTGTGCATGTGGGCAGCTGATTCTTTACTTGTGGGAGACACTACCTACGCCTGAGGGAAAACTCTGCTATGGATGAGGGATGATTCTTGTGTTGGATACTCTTTACCGGAAGGTAGGAGTTTACATGTCTGAGGACATTAGATGGTTATTTAGAATATTCACTATTGTGATATTTTAAAGGAAATGATTAAATGAATAATAAAATGGAAATATAACTGGTAGTTAGTTACTTTTGAGTACTGCTAAACTTATTGCATTTTACTACTGGACACTATTGTTTCATGTTTTTACGCAGTTGGGCACGAGCCTTTGGTGGGTGCCTACTGAGATATATTTCTCACACCCTGTTTGGGTCATGCTTTTCGGCCCAAACAGATTACGTTTCTTCAGGTGTGGATAGCGGAAAGAGTCCCTATACAGGTACTTGACTGTTGCTGTAGAGTAGGTAGTCATGGGACCGAGCCTAGGATCGCGTTGCCACTGCCATATGTTCTGTTTGATTTTTTTGTACTCTTCTTTTTGTTGTACTGTACTGATGTATAACATGTTCTGGCTGTTTTCTTAGAACTTGAGACATGTTGCATCATTTTCTGTATACTGTTGGTTATATCCACTACTGTTGTTTATTAAAGTTGTGTATGGTTTACTAATTATACTGTATGATGTATGTTTTAATTTATATTTCACTGCGCTACACTTTGACAAATGAGGGCATTGTATCCCCACTATCAGACCTGGGCCCTTGCTGTTATTCGGTAGCCTCTGGAATTTGTGGAAATGCGCTTGAGATCACGTGGCGAACCGGGTTCGGGGCACCCATTGAGTGGCACCCGGAACCAGGATGTTACTGTCCCCTTCCTTCCAACACCTAAATCATTTCCTTGTAACCTTTAGGAAATTTCATGGGTGCCTCTTTATGTACCTTTAATAAGTGGGGTGTTGAAATTTTTAAGCACTGTTAGATTACTCCATCAGACATCAAGAATTAAACACCACATTACACTTCTTATTTCTATGACACCCCTAATATTTTCCAATAACAATTACAACATTGATAACACATATGAAAATTTTATCAAAGTTATCAAAGTATCATATCACCATGTATTTTCAAAGAGGAGTCATAAATCCACTAAATAATCGATCAAAATTGAATTTGTGGGTAATGAATAATCCAGAATTTTACTGTGAAATCCATGGGATATTTTCCTTGTATTCCCTAATAGATTCATCATCTTTTTTACTTGATGGAATGAAAATGTATTACCCTTTTAATATAGAGCGTTTGAGGGAATTATTTTTGAAATGTATTTTTCTAGAAATCCTTCCACCCCATTGATTTGATCTCTTCATCAGACTTTTTAATTTTGATCAATATCCACCACTAAACAGCCACACATTCCCTAGAATAAATATCCAGTATAACCTTCTCTTTCCCAAAACATTGAATTATAGATAGGATATTTTTAATGGAATTGATCCACTATTCCATGATTATGGGATCAAATTACCCATTAAAAGTCAGAGGCCTTTTTCCCTTAAAGTAAGAACTTGGTTCTTAGTTTTGAGGCATGGGCTTCTTCTTTTTCCTTTTCCTTAGGTGTTTTTCAGAAAATAGGGAAAATGGGGAAAAATCCTAAATTTTGTAACTACATGCCGTTTTCTTTTTCCACATGTCGTGTACTTTTGGCCATGTGGGGATGAGTACATGGGGCGTGTAGCCATGCCGACGACGAAGGGTATAGGAACCGACTATACGCCGTGTAGTGGTACCTTACCCGCCGCGTAGTCAGTCGGCAGGACTAAACAACAAGGCGGTGGAGCATCCGACAGATGGGCGACAGTACACGTCGTGTACTTTAGAGTACATGTTGTGTACTCATGTTGACAGATGAATAGTGTGGCGGTGCCGTCAAATGAACAGTTAAATGAAAGAATAACACGCCGTGCACTCAAAAGTACACACCGTGTAATTTGTTTTTTCGGATTAAAACAGGTAGTAGCCTCTTCATTTGGTATAGGAGACACTTGAGCTGATTTAGAGACAAAGGAGGAGGATGGACCATGGAATACCCACCGGGTGTTTTTCTGGAATTGGTTTCCACCTCGGACGATCCCGTTGGAACCGTACGGGTAAGGGGTTCCACCTCCTTGGCTGGTTCTTTCCAATTCTTCTCCTAATAGGAGTTATTTATGTTTGATTGGGTTTTGTTCTTCGTCAAATATATGCCGTTCTTGGGCATTTATGGAGTCGGTGTTCGGGTATAACATTCGTTGGCGTATAAGGTAGGTGTCTTGGTGTGAATTTCAAACTGTCATGCGTTTTTGAGCGTTTTTGTGCCACGAACCCATGTTGGGGTATCGTGTGGATGAGGCCGTTTCTATATTTAATGCCGAGAATTGCATAGGTGATTAAATTGTGATAATAAAATGCTCGTTGGGATCATTGCTTGGATCCGGAACCACCCCAAGGGTGTGTTCCACTATTTAGCCCTTTGGCCAGGATACCCGAGGGTATGCCTTTAATGTAGTAATTGTATAATTTCCTTGAGAGGAATTTCTTGTTTACTGCATTTTGATATGTTGGGAATGGCTCAGTTATCTGTTTAGCCTGAGGGAATGGTTGTGATTAGCATGTGGGCACTACACTATTTAGCCCTGAGGGCTGTAGTTATTTCACCGGAGGGCAAACATTCGTGCCGGAGGGCTTGAATTCTGTGCCTGAGGGCGACACTTCGTATGCCTGAGGGAAATTTTTGTTTCGGCCCGAGGGCAATACCTACGGGTTGCATTCTGTTTACCCGAGGGTAATATTTTACTTGTCTGAGGACATGGAATGTTTACTTAGAAATGCACTGTGGTGGTTTCTAAGATTGAATGGATTAACTTCATAATAAAATGGGAATATAACTGATAAGTTAGTTACTTTTTAGTACTGCTTACTTTATTACATTTTACCACTGCACCCTATTGTTGCATGTTAGCACACAGTTGGGAACTGGCCTTTGGCGGGAGCATAGTGAGATATATTTCTCAAACCCAGTTTGGGCCATGCTTTTCAGCCCAAACAGATTACATTGTTGCAGGTGTAGATAGGGGAATGAGTCCCTATACAAGTACTTGACTGTTGCTGTGGAGTAGGAGTGCATGGGACCGAGCCTAGGCTCGTGATGCTGCTGCCATCTGTTTGCTTTGTTTTGTTGTAATCTGCATTTAGTAGTACTGTATTCATGTATAACATGTTCTGGATGTTTTTATAGAACATGAAACATGTAGCCTCATTATTTATATACTGTTGGTTATATCCATTGCAGTTGTTTATATCAGTTGTTGTTTGGTTTACTGCTTCCGCTGTCATTGAATGTTTATTTTGTATTCTGCTACGCTACACTTTGATAAATGAGGGAATAGTTTCCCAACTATAAGACCTGGGCCCTCGCTGCTAGTTGGAAGCCTCTGGCATTTGGGGAAATGCGCTTGAGGTCACGTGGCGAACCGGGCTCAGGGAACCCGTTGCATGGAACTCGGGTTCGAGACGTTACAAAGTGGTATCCGAGGGAAGGTTCTTTTCTTTGACATACTATTCGGATCCTTAGTCAGGGATAAGACGGAACGGTATTTGTTAATAAACTATGCTCGGGCATAGCTAAACTGTGTACAGGGAAAGTCCAGTCTACCTCGTATTTTGCATTCTTTTGATTTTTAAATTTTACGGTTGATATGTTTTCACCGTTGGGTGACGCACTTGAGATTGTGCTGTTTATAATTTTTCTGTGGGTTCTATTTAGTGAAACCCGATGAGATGAGGGTATGCCATCTCATGAATTATATAGGCAAATTCTATAAATCACATGACATGCATAGTTTCCATGCCATGTAGGTGCATTAGAATTTGCATGTTGCTGTGATAGTTGTTGTGCTACTAAAGCATGCTGTTGTGATAGATGATTGATAAATTCTTGCCTTTTGATATGATAATTTTTTTTGGGCTTATTTATATAATGGACGCCAAACTTTGGTTTTTGGGGAGTATGGGCCCCCATTGACCAGAATATGGTGGATCATTGACTATTTATTGGTTATAACACATATGAGATGTCAAAAATTGATTAGTGGGGAGTATGGCCCCCCAATGGTTGGAATTTGACACTTAGGTGTTGCTTTTCAGTATTTTCTGGGTTCGAGGGATGTTTTTGAGGCATACTGTCTAGAAACCCAGTATACACGCCGTGTAGTATTTTTTTACTCTCCTTGTATAATCTTCTGTTCGGGATGAAAAATTAACTTTTTGAGTACACGCCGTGCACCCTAAGTACACGCCGTGCACCCTAAGTACACGCCGTGCACCCTAAGTACACGCCATGTTGTCTCTTCCCGTGTCACAAACCATGAGGGCGGTGATACGGGGAAGGGAATGCTTGGTTAAAACCTACCGTGTACCGAATGGACACGCCGTGTAGTGTGACCTGGAGTTCGGCTGTGAAACTAACAACATGGGTCGGTGAACTCCTGTATAGAACATGTCGTGTCAATGATGAACACACAGTGTAGTGTGACCTGGGGACTCGACCGTGTATCTAACAACACGAGTCGGTGTCACCTCTCCCTAAACACACCGTGTGCCTATGGAACACGCCGTGTAGTCTTGTCTATGGACATACCATGTGGTGTTAGCCGCGTGGCTGGGAAACGGGGTGTTGTACACGCCATGTACGAGTGTAACCCGCAGTGTAGTGTCAAGCCGAGTAGTCGGCCGTGTCACAGACGACACATGAAGTTGGAAAATAACAATGTACAAGCCGTGTAGATATTATACACGCCGTGTAGTTTTTTTTCTATGGGAGCCGTGCGGCTTATCCGTGTATAAGGTATCGAGCAGGGGAAGAGATGTCAAGTACACGCCGTGTAGTTAGTGTACACGCCGTGTAGTCTTGTTTTGAATGTTTTGAAATGCCTTCTTCCTCTTGTTCCTTTGTGGTTCCTTCGCTTTCAGCCTAAATAATCTTGAATCTGAGGCATGCTTTTGACCTTGTAGTGTCATGCCACCTAGACGACCGCGATTTGTTCTCCAAGAGAGCAGCGACGATTATAATCCGGAAATGTTGGGCCATGGGCTACCAGTTGACATCCAGCAGAGCCAGATGTGGCGCCAACTGCTATAACGGACATAGTCACAGAGGCACAATTCTGTGAGGGATTTATGCGGTTCATGCAGACCTTTTAGGGAGCACCTCAGGCAGCTACACCTATGGACGAGCTGACTCGTATATTTCAACAGTAGCAGCCTCCTACGTTTTTAGGGGATGGAGGACCACAGGCTGCGGAGTCTTGTCTAGGATCGATGCAGACTATTATGAGCATCTTGAGACACCTCTAGGGCAGAGGGTCAAGCTCGCAACATTCATGCTGCGTGATTCCGCTAAGAGGTTGTGGGATGTTACCACCCAGTCAGAGCATCACAGAGACATGGTGTGGGAGGCTTTTCAGACAGTCTTCTATGACATATTCTTTCCCGATATGCTGAGGGAAGATAGAGCTCGAGTGTTCATGGATCTGCAGTAGGGTGCTCTGTCGGTGATGGACTATTCTGCTTGTTTTACGGAACTTCAGCATTTTGCACCCGTGCTGGTGGGTGATGAGACGTTGAGAGACAAATATTTTGAGGATGGTCTTAGGTATGACATTCGAGCATTATTAAATGTTTTATGGTTTCCTACTGTACACGCGATAGTGAACCAGGAGTTAATTACAGAGAGGAACTTGCGGGAATCATGTGGTGTGGGCCAGAGCGGTTCAACACCAGTTACGGGTACTTTTTCTATTGGAAAGAGGAAGAGATAGATGGAATTCTCTCAGGGCAGCAGTACAAGCCAAGCATCTTCTTCAGGTGGACCGGTCAAGTGCTACCAGTGTGGTAGAGAGGGGAACATGAGGCCGCAGTGTCCACGCGACCTAGTGGAGTGCCGAGCTTGCGGAAAGATGGGTTATCTGCAGCGCTTTTGCAGGGCATTTCATCCAGTGGCTAGTGAGGGGGGTTCTGTGCAGACTCCGTGTGCGGGAGCAGGACCAGTGGATTCTTACCTATCAGGGAACTGGAACATGTCAGGGCGTGCAGGAAGAGATGGTGGTCGTGGTCGTGGTAGCCAGATGCCAGGATCTTAGAGGCAGCAGGGCGGGACAGCTCAGGGTAGTCAGGCTGTGTCACAGGGCCGCAACACTGGGCTGGCATACGCAGTGCAACAGACCCAACATGAGCATGACCCCAGAACTTCTACAGTCAGAGGTACTATTCTAGTAGATTCTGTCTTATCATCAGTTATTTTTGATACGGTTGCTACACATAGTTTCATATCTATACCCATTGTCCAGAGCCTTGGGCTCTGTGTTTATTCTTCTTCTGATATAATGACGCTAGACACTTCGTTGGGGATGAGAACGGCTGGGGTGCGTTAGTTAAAGGAGTTCCCCCTTGGGGATGGAGGCTGTAACTTCCTTTGGGAACCCTATGTCTTAAAGATGATGAGCTATGAAGTCATTCTTGGGATAGACTGGTTGGTTCCCTTTCAAACCTTTGTAGACTTCTATCGTCGCAGGGTGTGTTTCACATCTCTAGAGGGAGGAGAGTTTCTATACAGGGGAGAATGGGATCTTCAGGCGAGTCGAGCTGGACCAGAGCATGATGGGTAAGGTGGAGTCACAGCCCAGATTGCGAGCTAATATCTGGATTATCATGGGACTTTTCAGACGGATTTCCCTCCAGTTGTTGATCGTTTCAAGTATGTTTTCCCAGACGAATTTTCAGGTCTACCTCTGGTGCGTGAGGTGGATTTCTCTATCGAGCATGTGCTAGGAGTAGCACCGGTGTCCATTCATCCTTATAGGATGGTCATGCCTGAGTTGCAGGAGATCAAGAGGCAGTTGGAGGAGTTGCAGAAAATGGATTTATTCGACCCAGTACTTCTCCTTGGGGTTCTTCGGTCCTTTTTGCAAAGAAGGTGGATGGTACCCTCAGAAATTGAATGGATTATTGGAAGCTGAACCAGTTGACAGTTAAGAACTGATATCCCTTACCAAGGATTGATGATCTGTTTGATCAGCTTCATGGAGCACGAGTGTTCTCGAATATTGACTTGAGATCAGGATATCATCAGCTGCGCGTGAGACCATTGGATATACCACTGACAGATTTCGGAGCAGATATGGTCTGTACGAGTACTTGGTTATTCCATTCGGAATCACGAATACACAAATAGTTTTCATGGCTTTGATGAATCGTGTGTTCCATCCGTATCTTGATTCTTCTGTGGTGGTATTAATGGACGAAATCTTGGTGTACTCTCGCACTCGACCCGACCATGCCAACTATCATGAGATCGTATTGAGTACACTGAGAGATCATCAGCTATTTGCTAAGCTCTCAAAGTGCCACTTTTGGATGGACCAGATTCACTTCCTAGGTCATATTATCTCAGAGGTAGGAGTTTCAGTAGACCCAGAGAAGGTGAGAGCAGTAGTTTCCTGGGAGCATCCTAAGAACATGTTTGAGATACAGAGTTTCTTAGGGATGGATGGTTACTATAGATGCTTCATATATGACTTCTCCCACATAGCAGCACCGTTGATGTGTCTGAATAAGAAGGGTGTGAAGTTTGTTTGGTCAGAAGCTTGCGAGACAGCCTTTCAGGGCATGAAGGGAAGGTTGAAATCAGCACCGAACCTAATACTCCTAGAGCAGGGAAAGAGATATACAGTTTACTGTGACGCATCAGGGATTGGGATGGGAGCAGTTTTGATGCAGGGAAACCGAGATTTTGTGTACTGGTCTCGGTAGTTGAGGCCACATGAGAGGAATTTCCTGACGCATGATCTCAAGTTGGCTGCAGTTGTGCATGTGTTGTGCTGTTGGAGACATTATTTTTTGGGAGAGGATTTTGTGGTTTTCACCGACCAAAAAAGCCTCATGTATATCTTCACTCAGTGTGACCTAAATCTGAGGCATAGAAGGTGGGTTGAGTACCTACAGTCCTTCGATTTTGAGCTTTCCTATACACCAGGTAGAGGTAATGCAGTAGCTGATTCACTGAGTAGGAAGACTCAGATAAAGGCAGTGCAGGAGGCCAGTGGTGAGTGGCATCTCATAGCCTTGTTCTCTGAGATGCATCTAGATGTGCATGATAGTCAGGGGCAGACTTATCTTTCCTCGTTAGCTATGACTTCTACCCTCCTGGACAGATTGAGGATGAGGCATCTATCGGATTCAGAAGGCCTAGTTCTATTGGAGTCGGTGGCAAGGGAGGACCCTCCTCCAAGTTGGACGATATGCGATGATGAGGTTTTTCATTTCCATGGACGAGTATGGGTTCCAAGGGATATACGCGAGGAGATGATGCAGGTGTTTCAAGCTTCATCTTGGGCAGTTCATCCAAGGGTTACCAAGATGTACAGAGACTTGAGACTTCACTACTGGTGCCCGGGTATGAAGAGAGAGATAGCTGGTTTTGTTACAAGGTGTTCCACCTGTCAGCTGGTGAAGGCGGGGCATCAGAGACCAGCTGGGTTGTTACAACAGTTACCCATTCCAGAGTGGAAATGTGATGATCTCGCGATGGATTTCGTGACGGTATTTCCGAGGTCACCTCGAGGCAATGACGCCGTGTGGGTTTTTGTGGGCAGACTCACGAAGGTAGCTTACTTCTTGCAGATCAAGGAGACCTTCAGTGTGGATGAGATCGGAAGGTTGTATATCCGAGAGATCGTACGTCTTCATGTGGTCCCTCGTTCTATCGTTTCATATAGGGACACCTGATTTACATCTCGGTTCTGGCAGATTTTTCAGAGGGCACTGGGTACATAGGTGCTTCTGAGCACATCATACCACCCTCAGACAGATGGCCAGTTAGAGCGTACGATACAGGTTCTTGAGGACATGCTGTATTCATGCGTCCTAGACTTTGGGGGCTCTTTGTAGAAGCATTTACCCCTATTCGAGTTTGACTATTACAATAGTTTTCAGGAAACTATTGAGATGGCACCATGTGAGGATTTATATGGTAGGACATTCTGATCACCTTTGTGCTGGTTAGAGGAAGGTGAGGCATCTTTACTGGGACCACAGCTCATGCAGGAGACATCTGAGCAGGTCCAGTTGATTCCGAAGTGGATGGATACCGCACAGTTTCGTCATAAGTCATATGCTGATCGCCGCAGAAAACCTTTGAAGTTAGTGGTTGGGGATCAGGTTTTTCTACGTGTTTCTCCGAGGCTAGGACACAATAGGATTAGGAGACAGGGTAATATTTCTCTAAGGTATGTCAGCCATTTGAGATTCCTGAGAGAGTCGAGCTGGTTACCTATCGGTTGTAGTTACCACAACGGTACCGAGCCATGCACGACGTCTTCCACTTGTCTCAGTTGCGCTGCTATAATTCAGAACCGTATCACGTTTTTCAGCCTGAGGAGGTTGAGATTCAGTATGATGTGTCCTTTGAAGAGCATCTGATCCGTATCGTTGATAGGAGAATGAAGGTTTTCCGAGGCCGGTCAGTTACTCTCGTACGGGTGATATGGCAGCATGGTCGAGGGCAAGACGAGACCTGGGAGCGGGAGGCCGACGTACGTGCTCAGTGGACAGAGCTGTTCTGAGCTTTATCTTCGCCACCCTTGGAAGGGAAATTCGGGAACGAATTTCAATAAGGGAGGAAGTTTGTACGAACTTTCTTCTTATTTTTGAGGTAGGAGCTTCTTCTATTTCCTTTTCCTTAAGTGTTTTTCCGAAAATCTGGAAAATGGGGAAAAATCCTAAATTTTGGAACTACACGCCGTGTAGTTTTTCCACACACCATGTACTTCTGGCCATGTGGGGATGAGTACACGGGGCGTGTAGCCATGCGGCGACAAAGGGTGTAGGAACCAACTACACGCCATGTAGTGGTACCATACACACCGTGTAGTCAGTCGGCAGGCCTAAACAGTAAGGAGGTGGAGTAGCCGACAACTGGGTAACAGTAGACACAATGTATTTAGGGTACATGCCGTGAACTCATGTCAACGGATGAACAGTGTGGAGATGCCTCCAAATGAACATTTAAATGAAAGAAGAACACGCCGTGTACTCAGATGTACACGCCGTGTACTTTTTTTCGGCTTAAAACATGCAGTAGCCTCCTCGTTTGACAGAGGAAACACTTGAGATGATTTGGAGCCAAAGGATGAGGCCAGACCTCGGAAGAGCCTCCGGGCGTTCGTCTGGAATCAGTTTCCACCTCGGACGATCCCGTTAGAACCGCACGGGTAAGGGCTTCCACCTCCTTGGCTGGTTCTTACCAATTCTTCTCCTAATAGGAGTTATTTACGTTTGAATGGGTTTTGTTCTTCGTCAGATCTACGCTGTTCTTGGGCATTTCTGGAGTCGGCGTTCGGGTATAACGTTCTTTGGCGTATAAGGTAGGTGTCTTGGTGTGAATTTCCAACTGTCGTGCATTTTTGTGCCACAAACCCATGTTGGGGTGTCGTGTGGCTGAGGCCATTTCCATATTTAATTTCTAGAATTGCATAGGTGATTAAATTTTGATAATAAAAGGATGGTTGGGATCGTTGCTTGGATCCGGAACCACCCCAGGGGTGTGTTCCAATATTTAGCCATTTGGCCAGGATTCCCAAGGGTATGCCTTTAATGTAGTAATTGTAGAATTGACTTGCGAGGAATTTCTTTTTTACTGCATTTTTATATGTTTGGCATGGCCCAGTTACCTATTTAGCCTGAGGGCATGGCTATGATTAGCCTGTGGGCACTACACTATTTATCCCGAGGTCTGTAGTTATTTCGCATGAGGGCAACCTTTCGTGCCTCACAGCTTGACTTCTATGCCTGAGGGAGACACTTCGTACGCCTGAGGGAAATTTTTGTTTAGGCCTGAGGGAAATACCTGTGGGTTGGATTCTGTTTACCTGAGGGTAAGATTTTACTTGTCTGAGGACGTGGATTGTTTACATAGAAATGCAATATGGTTGTTTCTAAGATTGAATGGATTAAACGGATAATAAAATGGCAATATAACTGATAAGTCAGTTACTTTGTAGTACTGCTTACTTTATTTCATTTTACCATTGCACACTATTGTTGAATGTTAGCACGCAATTGGGCACGAGCTTTTGGTGGGTGCCTACTGAGATATATTTCTCAAACCATATTTGGGCCTTGCTTTTTGGCCTAAAAAGATTACATTGCTGCAGGTGTAGATAGGGGCAAGAGTCCCTATACAGGTACTTGACTCTTGTTGTGGAGTAGGAGGGCATGGGACTGAGCCTAGGCTCGCGATGCCGCTGCCAGCTATTTGCTTTGTTTTATTGTACTCTACATTTAGTTGTACTGTATTGATGTATAACATGTTCTGGATGTTTTCATAGAATATGAAACATGTGGCCTCATTATTTATATAATGTTGGTTATATCCATTGTAATTTTTTATTTCATTTTTTGTATGGTTTACTGCTTCCGCTGTCGTTGAATGTTTAGTTTGTATTCCGCTGCGCTACACTTTGATAAATGAGGCCATAGTTTCCCCACAATCAGACCTGGTCTCTCACATCTAGTTGGCAGCCTCTGGCATTTGGGGAAATGCGCTTGAGGTCATGTGGCGAACCAGGATCGGGGCACCCGTTGCGTGGCACCCGGGTTCGGAACGTTACACATAAAGCTTTTGATTATGGATTTCTCTCTATTAGGGGTATTTGGACGCTCCCACTAATTTGGGGTTCTATTCAAAACCAGATTCAGTTGAGAGAGTATTTTCATGAAGTTCAGGATTCCTGCTCCCATTGGGTTGGAAATCTCATTAGGGAAATCATCAAATTAATCTGAACATTTATTTTCTAACTGATTCCTCCTAATTATGGCATTGGCTAGAATAGAAGGAAAACTTAGGATTAATATATTTAAACTTGTAATCACATAAATTTGAATTTATTGGCATTAAAGGGATGACTTATAACATATTTTTATTTCTTTAAATTATATATTTATTGGCTTTAGTCTATGTTATCCATGATATATTTCCTAACATACACTCTAATGGTAATTTGTTTCTTCATTAATAATGGTTAATAATGAGCTTATGAATTTACCAATGAAAATCCCCCATGAGTGTCAAACTAGGTGTGTAGTAAGGCCTGATGTTGTGTACCAGGTTATCAAGAGTTATGCCTAGGACACCTTATTGATGTTGTCACCCCTAGGTATATCTATTCCAGAACCACATCAACTTGTAGTATCCAAACAAAGATGTGTTTTCTTGATAAACCACTTACTATATACATACAAAAATATAGGGATGATTTCTTATACAAAATCTTATACCTAATTAATTTTCAATAGTTTTCTAATCCTAATCCCATAAGTAACTAAACTTTTCCTTTGATACCAACTATAAGAATATAGATCATTAATTAACATTAATATATTATTTATTACATAATATTACACTTAATAAAACCCAAATGAGTGACAATTATCATGTCTTTTTGAATTAAATATATTACATTACAACATAAAACATGGAATAAAAAATCATTTTTTAAATCATTTTTAACATGATCACACTTAAAATTCAATGGGATAACAAGGAGACAAAGATTAGAAATGGGTGATATATAAAGGCCACAAATAGAATAAACAAGGCCTAAAAAGAATAAAATTATACATGTTAGAAAATATTCATATAAATAGGGCATAAAAAAGTAAGAATAATAAACTTGAACAATGAGGCATGATATTGATTGGTAATAATATTGGAAACATATTAAATGGGGAATATAATTAAAACACAACAACATAAACATGGGTCAAGGAAAAATCCACCTAGACATCCAGTTTACAATGTTCCATAAAAGAAACAACTACATCGCTATTACAACATGACATATCATGATACTAAACATTACCCAATGCATTGGAGTTCTATTCATGTGTCCCTATCAGATTCATTTCATTATCATGCTTATGTGTGTCACATAGATCATACAATATGGATTCATTCATAAATATATTTTAGTCCATGAACATGGAGTGTGGAGTAAATACATATAATAACCCAATAATAATTATTATAAGTGCATAATTATTAACACTATTGATCTGAATACGTTATGGTATTCACTACAAAAAAATTGATTTTCATGGATTCCCATGGAGAAAAATTTGCATCATAATAGGGGAATGTAAAAATTCATGAGAGGGATTGATAAGAATGAAATGGGTCTATCATTATATAGAGATCATTAGGTTAGTATGGGGATGGTTCTAAAACATGCCCCTTCTTTAGGAATTAAAACTAAAAGGGCATAAGATGAAGCATATTCTTGAATAATGGGGGAAAATAAAGGTTCACTTATGAAATTTCTGTAGGATAATGATGTAACATTAAATTCATCAAATTGATTGATGAGAGGGAAATGGTAATCTCATGATATAGGAACAAAATAACTTATACCAACAACTTCGTGCCTATTAGACACAATACATATATTTTTTCAACCTATAATCAAAATATATTTTTCTAAAATTATAAAACCTTTCAATTTGAACATATATATTTCATCCCCAAGATCACCATGGAGAAATTATATTTTAACCTCATACATATATAGAGTAAATTGTATATAACTAACATCACCATAACTAACCAAATAATCATTATTTTAATAATAGGTGAAAAAATTTATTTAAATCAATATATTTATTCTGAACATATCTTTTGACCCTAATATCGTATTATATAGTTCCACCTTGTCCTTTCCACACCACATGATCTTATACGCAAATTTGTTTCCAATAGTTTTCCATCTAGGATAATTTATAATAATATTCCTAGTTTTCTTCTTATGTAGGGATTCATGTTCCTCCTATATCAATGCTATCCATTATGATTTCTATAAACACAGGGTCTCCACAACTAGAAAAGATATATTTCTACCCTTTGATAGTAAATAGTATAAAATATTCATCTTAATGACATTTTATGAGGTACATATTGGTTATATTTTCTTCTGATTTGATCTTCCCATTTCAAACTCACTCTGTTCTTGGACATCATTCTCTAGTAATACCTATGAAGAAAAATATTAATCCTTTTTATTTTTCCTCCACCTTGAATTTTGTAGTTTCTTTGATTAAATATTTCATGTCTCCATTAATCATTATTTTCATACCATCTTCTACAAAAATAACATCTATACTGATGATAAGTTTGTGGGTAGTGGGGTCCCTCAAAATATACCCCTTCACACCATTATCTTATCCTAATAAGAAAAATTTCCAAGATCATGAATCATGCTTCGAACTTTATTAGTCATTAAACAATGCATATACATGACATATTAAATTATGTAACTGGGAATAGTGAGTAATATTACCATTCTAATTCAGCATCAATGTCTTTGGATCAATCTTTATTAAAGGATATATATTGATCATATAACAATAATCCTTTATTATTTCTACACAAAATTTATTGGAAAAATTAAAATTATTTAGTATGTTGCTTATTCTTTCCAACAAGGTTATATTCATCCAATCATCCACTCTATAATATGGAGAAGTGTATGTCACTATGAACAGTATGTTGATACCTTACAGATGAATAAAATCCATCATTTTGATTATATATTTTTCACCTTTTCAGTATTTAGACACATTATTTTCTTTCCAGATTCAATATCCTTCTTCACATTATATTTTTTAATTATATTAAAATTTTTTCCCTTATATCGACTTATAACACCCATGATCTCATAAAATAATCAAAAATCAATGAAAGTAGTACCTTGGTCATCCTAGGTAAATAACTGGTTTATATCAAATATCAGAAGAGATCAAATCTATGATTTCCTTGCACCTCACTGTTGACATCCAAAAATTCAACCTATGTTTCTTACTCAAAACAAAATCCTCCAAAACTTTAAATGATACATTTGTATTACTAGAAAAAAATATTTCATCTGTAAGTATATTTTTAACTCATATAGTGATATGTCAATGCTTCTAATTCCATGATATATTAAATGCATCCATGAAGTTGGATGTAAACAAACTATATCCACCTCCTTGTAAATTTCACCGTAAGGACATATAGGTTATTTGAGATCATATATTACTTCCTTACCATAAAAATTAACATCAAAATTTTCATCACTCCTTTCCCAGTGTGACACTTGAACCCAATTGAATCAAATTGTCCCAATGACAATATGTTTTTCTTCAGGCACATCACATGGTGTACTACATGGATGGTTCAAACAAAACCATCATGCATCTTTAGTGTCCTGGAATTGAATCTAATGATATTTAATGTTTTATCATTCCCCATGTATAATATTATTTTAGTGATATGTTCTTATCGATCACGCCATTTTTTGATACATCACATGCCATGTATCTACTGAGTCAATTATTAATGCATCCTGGAAGAAGTTACCTACATCCTACAGTCATGGATACATTACTGAGTAGTATATATTTATTTCATAATGTAATCACACCCATTAATTGAAATTCATTTCCACATCTATATTTTAGCAAACAATCCTTCGTTACATGTCCCCTCTTTTTACAATTATAAGATATTGAAATTTTCTTTTTTCTCCATGATTTTGAATTTCTATGATTTTGTATTACAATGGAATCACACTCCATCATTCTTCCCTTTTCCATTAATAGAGCCTTTGATCCATGAGACATTTTCTATAATTATTCAATGTTGTTTCAATAAATGTTTTCTTAAATATTAGTCTCTAAAAAATCATTAATGAATAACATATTTGTTAGGGTATTATAGGTGTGGATGATGATCATTTAATCAAAAAAATCTTGGAATCTATGGAGAAAAATTTCATAAAGTTAAATATCCTAAAATATTTAGGCCAACATGATAAATTGAGATAATTGTGTTATGAGGGTATTTATTTGGCCATCATTTGATGATGAACTTACTATTCAAAGAGTGTATAATTTTTTATCCAATAAATTTTTATTATATAGTGACTTGGACTCATATAGGTTCTTTAGTGTATCCCAAATTTCTTTTATCGTCATCTTCTATAAAATTATTGATAGGATACTATCCGAAAATTCCAAATAAATATTTTTAGTATAATTCACATCCATGTTATTCTATTTCTTCTCCACCACACACACTATTTTTTTCTAGTCCCTAATAGGTAATTATCTTTTCACAACACTGCATGCATTTTCATTTTTCACAACAAAAAAATGTTCCTAACAATTTTTTAAATATAAATTTTTCCACCATATAGATACAACATTTGCGTGGAACATCCTGAAGAATAATTCTTTCTTAGATACTAATTAATGGGAATTAAAATGATTGGATATTCATTGGAGCAATGACTATGAGATAAAATAAAGTGAAAAATGACAATATAAATGGATACCAAATGTAACATGGAAATACCATGAAATATAATGGAATTAGAAAAACATAAAAATATAATGATATATCTATATTAAAATCAGGTACAAACTCTATAAATATTTTAAGGTGGAATGGATAAAAATATACTCACTAAAAGAAATAGAGAAGTAACTCACAAATAATACTAAAATACTAAACTATAATTGGGAGATGACAAATGTAGATGATCTAAATTTATAAAGTGGAGAGAGACTCATTTTATATATAATATTCACCCCTAGGACCCCTCCATCATTGACCAAATTAAAGGTTGAAAATTAATGGCATGTCCTTCAATTTTTACCAAATTAAAGAGATTTTTTTTTCAAAAGTCTATTGGAAGACCCCCCACACCAAATATGGATTTATTTTATTTTTATTACATTTATATTATATGATATGTTTTTTATTACTATCACTAACTGCTTTTAAATTTATATTATTCTGTAGAAAAAAATATTTATTAAGAAATGTATATGAAATTAAAAATTAATGAAAATCTCAATAAAAATTCCCACTAATATTCATGGGATTGAAATAATAAAACCAGTAGGGGATCTGAGTTGGAGATGATAGTTTTTTCAAAGAAATACCCCAAAAAATTGGTGAATAAGTTAAACCGAATTTTTGATCTAATATCCCATCCATCATTCACATCTATCAATATAATAAGGATGGTAAATAAGGAGGAGGACGAAGAAAATAAGAAGAAACCACTAATTTCCAAGCTCGTTCCAGTCATTTCCCACTCTTGGGTGCCACCAAATTATGTACATGATGGCGATGTGAGTCTAAATGAATAAAATATTCTAAAACATAATATTTTATGGTATGTATCATTTTTAAAATTTATCTTCTTCGATATCATAGGTAATATAGAACACTGAACATAAAAAATGATTAAATACTATTATTTAATTATGATAGTTATCACATAGCCATTAGAATGGAGGGAATTAAAGAAGTTAATTAAATTATAAATAAAATAGTTTATTTTTTTTAAAATGAAGTGATTGGTTACCAATTAATTATAAATTAACATAAAAACCAATTGAAAATAAATTATTCATTTTTATAAAAAAAATATTTTTATGAACACAATGGAATTTTACCTCAATAAATTATATTAATCACTATTAGTGAAATATCAAATCAAAATTTATATATTATATATTTAATCTAATTCTTTTAAATTTATACAATAAATTTTATATGCATAAAATAAGAAAAAAATACAATCTTTAGCATAAAACACTATATTATTCTAAAATCCAGTTTTTCTGCCTTTTGATTAAGCATCTGTTTTTAAAAAATGGAAACATTTAGAATTTTCATTTTAAAAAATTAAAATCATTTTTGAAAATTTACTATCAAAATTTACATTGGTTATTATTTTTTGGTATTTTTCTATTGTGTTTTAGTTTTTGGTGAATAGTAAAATTTACAGTTTTTAAAAAATACTATATCTTTTGTGATATCATCACGACATAATTATGATATAAAAATTTATTAAACTTATTGAACGAATAAATTATGATTTTATAATATAAATATTTTAAAAAAATAATTGAGAACATGTAAATTATAGGTTATTTCATGACAAGTATTAAAAAACATTTTCATTGACGTCATAGTTCTTGCGCAGAGTCGACACTATCAAATTTGGTTCTTTATTGATAATAATTAAGTTATAAATTTATTATCATGAATTTTTATATAATTATGATGTATAATTTTTTCCATTGGACAATATTTAATGATTATAATGTAAAATAACATGAATATTATATGAATTCATATGCAATGCTTTCAAAAGGTAGCAAAAGTCAAATTAATAAATTAATGAGGTTTTTTAACATGGATATTGTTAAATATATATAATGAACAAGTATAAAAGGATATATTGAAACCAATTAATTTTTTTATTATATAAATTTATTTTTAATTTTTATATATGATATAATTAAAATTAATGAATATGCAATGCGGATGCATTTCTTATGCATGTAGAAGAAAAATCAGTAACATTATTTTAATTAAAATTATAACAACTATTAACTGCACCAAATTTTTGAATAAATATTTTTTGAAAATTAAGTATTATTCGTACTGTTACTGTGTTCAAATTTGGGACCTTTTGGATCCAATTAGATCACTTTAATCCCATTATAATATTTTATTTTAATGAAACTAATGATGTTCACACTATGGTTTTTAATTTGTATAACCTTTTAATATATGGTTTTACTGAAGATATTTTAGACCTTAAATATCGTTTATAAAGATACAAGATTCATATTAATCATGATAATTTATTTTTAAAATTTAGTTAACAAATACATTCACAAATGGCTTTCACAACGATAATACAAAAATTAATAAATTTATTGAAAAATAAAATATATGATTTAAAAATATAAAAATAAACATAATATAAGATAATAAAGTTTCTCAACGAGTTTTTTTGATACATAATACATGTATAAAATATAAAAAAATATTGGGTCCTAATTATAATCCTATTTTTATGTTTTTAAATTCATATATATGAATAGTTTTAAATTAGAAAAAATTATATTTCATGAATATAATATAATATTAAATTATTTAGAAAATACCTAAGTAATGAATAATGAAAAATAAAAAAAAACTTTTTTTAGTAATGTAATACAGTGATTATTTAGATCATTTGGAAGTCCTTACCCCCAATATAACCATACTCTATTTTAATATTTTTTGTAATTCCTAAATTACCCCTCACAATAATTATAAAAGGTACACTATCCTTTAATTAATTTTCTTACATTGAGCCTTCTTGCTCATCAATATTCTGAAAAATCCTCATATCCTTATCCCTTTCCACATTCTAGTCTTCCTCATTTCACCAAAAGACCAATTCAAAGGGCCTTAAGGAGGATCTCAAGGAGACTACACTCAAAAAGACGTTAATTACAAGTGCAGAACACTTTTAGATCGATGTTTAGAGTTTTCAAATCTCACATAAATTTATGTGATATTTGACTTATTAACCACTTGTTATCATTTATGGGTTATGTGTAAATACATTTGATGTATCATTTCATGAATCTCATTATCTTCATGGTATTCAATGTTACATTTGATGATCATTATTTGTATGGGGCATACAGTTCAACTGTTTTCAAAATGGTAAGGGAATTCTTATCCATTTTTTATAATTTGGTTTAAACATCTACTTGTTTGATTATATAGTAATTAAATTGTTTTTGAAATTACTTTTGAATATATTATATTTTATTTCCAATTGGAATATGTGGAATTACAATGGACACACATATTGGATTCATTTGATTAATTCTCACATTAATATTTCGAAGGGAATTTATTTTAAAAATTATTTTTTTTCCAAAATCACCCTTAAAACTCTCTTTTTAAACATGTACATGTTCTCTAAAATATTTTCCAGAAATAGTTTTACTATTAAATTTTAATTTCATGTCATTTTTACTCTTATTTTTATTTTTAAATGGTCATATTAAAATAAATTGTTTTTTTTCATTATGTGACATTTTAAATAAATTATTTCAAAGAAAAAAGTGTATTTATCCAAGTAATTTCAATGATTTTCTTAGCATATTTTCCTCTATGTCAAAACCATATTTTTAATTCTATGATTAATTTAGTTTGATATATTTTTATTCCATATACCATATTTTATTGAATAGATTGTGTTAATTTTGACTGGGGATATGCTATCTTGATATCATTCACCATATTACACTAGATAGTTTATGATTATATTTACTGATTGGGGAAAATAGTTAAATTTCAAATAATATTTTCAATATAAATCTATATATTTATTATGTTTCAACCATTTCATATGAGGAATTCATTGGACATAGTAAGTGTTCGGATGGCCTACTATAGCCCATCGATGCATATGTATTTCTCATGAGACAAACTTGTTTGGGTTTTAGGAAATGTCTTACCCAATTATTCATGGTTTCTCAGACAAAGCCATGATGGTGGGTTTATTTTTTCTATTATTATTAATTCCCTCATTTTGAGATTATTTATTGATAATCCATGTGATTGTTTAACTAGTATAATATCTATGGTAATGTATCTTTATCATGTAAATACTTATATGACATTATTTTATCAAATTTTATTCCTTTCATATTATGATCAAGTTTTTGTTTTAATTGAATATGTTGTTACTTTTTCACCATTGTTTATTGTTTATGTTTATTTATGGTGACTTCTAATTTATTGATTACCCATACTGAGCATCTAATCTCACCCATTTCTTTTGTTATATTTTTCCCCATGATTCCCAATTGTAAATAATGTTAGACATGCTAGGATAATCTTGGATAATAGGTATGTCTCCGATATTTTTTATATGTAGTATTTCATTTCATGTAGTAATGTAACAATTATTTTTGTATCTAGTTTTTCAAATACAATAAACATTTAGGTTCTTTGGGATATGATCACTTGTCAATAGTACCAATATGATAAATTAAGACACCAACTCCGGATACTAGGGTCAAGGTCTTTATTGTTAGTATTAAAGGAAGCTTAGTGGAAACTTTTTAAACATGATTGATGAAAACATATATTAGAGAACATAACCCTAAGAGGTATTTTTTAGGATAACTATATAAGAACATCCTAAACAAATAATTTTTATGAGATTATAAATGCATAAAATTTTCAATTTATGTTAAGTATTCCACCAGTTTTTGGATTATAAATTTTGTTTCATAATGATATGATCTAATATAGTGAATTACATCATTAATAAATGTAACCTTAGGGACATAATAGGAACCTCACCAATGCATAATATCCAAAGAGTATGGGGAATAAAATCATTTATAGACATATGCCTATATTTTAATTGGAACAATTCCCCCAAACATTCTAATCATATGAGGATATATTATCATGTGCTAATGATAAAATGAAAGAATTATCTATGTTTTATGGGTTTGATGAGAATAATGGGAACTAGAGTACTACTAGAAAAAATATGGATGAAGGAAAGAATAGAAAGCATTATTTTTGAACCTGTGATAATTTTGGAAATGAACACCCATGTACATACCTAAAAGGAACATGAGTTTTCTAAATTTTTTGGGAGAAAGACCACTTTTCTTATGATTACAAGTGTATGAAAAAGGATTCTGATGTAAAATTATTCAACTACAAAGAAATGGGACACTACAAAAATAAATTTTTGAAACATTGAATGATTATACCATAAAAGGGGAGAGTGGATCATGGTTAATCATAAAAAACTACCTCAAGAAGAAGACGAATGATTAACATTCATATGTTTGGATTCCATAATCATGTTATTTTAGTAATTTATAAAAAAATTTCATGTTATAAAAATAAGGGTATACATAATGATTTTACTATACTACATCTTCTTTAAGTGTTGGACAGAGCCCGCTATAGCCCCTCAATGCATCAGTTGTTCTAATGATACTAACTAGTTTGTATATTTGAAAAAGTCTTACTTGATTATGTAAGGTTTCTTGGTCGAATCCTTGAAGGAATTATTATAAAGTACTACATTATTCATTACTCATTATGAGATTAGTTATTGAAAATCCATGTGGTTTTTCGAGTATTAGAATATCAAAGTTTATGTATCATTCTCATGTTATTATTTAGTTGGCAACACTTGATCAGATTTTAATCATTCCATATTTTGCTTATGTTTTTGTTTTAATGTAATGTGTTGTTAGTTATTCACCCTAACTTATTATTTATGATTTTTTGATAGCTTACACATTATTGATTACCCTTACTAATTATTTGAGATCACCCATTTCTTATGATTTATTTTCCCCATGATGACAATATCTATATTATGTTTTACAAGAAGGGATAATCTTGGAGAGTATGGATTTTTACTATGTAGTTTCAATGTTTTATTTCATTTCAATGGTAATTTAATAATTATGTTTGTATCGTTTTTCAAAATATACAAAACTATTCAGTCCGTTGGGATGTGATCGCTTGTCCTTAGTACCAGAGTAATTATGTGAGGCTTCGGATCTGGGATACTGTGGTTGCTGTCCTTACAACTATACTTTTAATTTAGATTGGATGTTTTGAGATCTAATATCTACATCCCCATATGTACAAGGCCAAAAAATAATCCTTTTTGGTATTCCATCCTAAAATCAATTTGTGATAGGAGTTGCAACCCATATAAGCATTTATGTTAAGCACCACTCCTGACAGAATCCATTTTGGGGTGAGGTTTGATGATCTAATATTTCTTCCATTAAACTAACAACCACAACTATAAGAATTATATAAAAATACAATCCACTAGATCTAGAAATCTTTCACCCACTTTTTCTCATCACTAGGACTCACCGCATGTCAACTCTTATCCAGACGAATTTCCATACAATGAACCATGGATCCACATTTTTAAATTGAGCCACCATATAAATGTCAAACTAGTTTAGGGGTAGTTCACACACATTACACCTAGGATACACCATGGATATGAAAAAAATACCATAATATAATTACTCTAACCTATACCATACAACACTAACTCATAATCCCTTTTCAGATCCATACAAAAGACAATTGGTGATATGATAAGCATCCCATCCAAGATTATATGACATATACGCCTCCCTGAAGAAACATATGTTAGGGTATGTTTTTACACCTAATTGCATAATGTCATTGAATGGGATAATTATTTACTTTTTATTGATTATTGTAGGTACTATATCATAATATGGAATTTACATGACCAATCTATAATTTTTGTAAAAGCCTATTAGATTTTTAGGATCAAAAAGATTTTTTCTGAATCTCCTGTGTTGATGATATTGGTACACCACCCTCATTACCATCTTAAAAAAGACAATTTTAAGGTCTTATAAAATTAGATTAAATCAGACATTTTAATATATTAATTTAAAAATATTATTAAATATATAAATGAATCATGTATGTATCAAAATAACATGAGTGGGATAATTTATTTTTTAACACTCAAAAATTACAAATTACCCAACATAATCAAAAATATAAATCATAGACATCATTTTATGAATAGTTATATCATTACCATGATAAAAAATAATCATAGTCAATAATAATTTGTTATCCTTGAAGGAAAATAGAAATATAGAGAAATTATTATAAATGAATCACATCACCTGGGTTATACATATTGATTACGCTAATGATGATGTACTTAATTACTCTTCCTGGACATTCCTTGATCACTTATAAACCAATAATATGAATTTCACTTATGATGATGTAACAATTAGAACATAAAAAATAAATATGACGAATCACCATTAGCTGCCAATAAAATGATATCCTAGATCTAACTTTTTTCTTTTTAATAATATCTTGAATTCCATTCTCTCTCTCTCTAATTTTTTAGTTATTCAGCTCAATTTTCTTACCCATTTTATAAAGGATGATATCTCAAATATTCAAAGAGAACCACTATGTCACCCTTTTTTATGGTCTCTAATTTTCATTTCCAATGATGGGAAAATTAATCCATAATTATTCATAAAATATGAGTCAAATTAAATTAATTTGTGCCATGAAATATCTCTCCAAATGTAGAAATCTAAAATTAAATATATATTACTACATCATGGTCCACATTGTTATGTATGGATATATTATGAATGTTTTGGAGTTCTGGTTAGCTTTTAACACTTAATTCCCAACATTCTAATATCCATAATCCAAAAAGTCTCTTTATTTTCACATTTCATGATTTTTGGGCATTTATTATTTTATAGAAAAAATCATTGTGAAAAAATTGAAGTCCATAAATAATGAACAAGAAAAAAAATATCATGAACATAACATAGTCGAACTTCATCCAAAACACCTTATGAAACACCCATCTCAACAACATGTTTCCTATTTCCAAATAATTATAGAAAACCTGATAAGAAAAAAATATTATTCCATGTAATAACCAACCCCAACCTCCTATTATTGAAATAACTCTATTTAATTTATTTAAATCTCTATAATATATCTTGAAATTTTTTGGGAGCCAATTGTGAAGTGGGTGTGATATTATATGGCCTATACTGGCTCAGTATTGATATTATATAAATATTAAATATATTAAAATCACACAATCATAGTTATCAAGAAATAGTGGAATAAATCCTGAACGGGTCCTTAGATGAAAAATATAATACCTCCATTAAATAGAAAACAAGGGTTCTACCCTAGAAAGGACATATCCTTTGCTGACGTAATGTATTTTTATAATGTGATATCTTGGGTGAATATAATAAAATAATAAAATAATAAAATAAATAAATAAATAAATAAATAAATAAACCTTGTTATTTTTAAATGGAGTTAACTAATATCCTATATAAATATATAGTAATGAAAAATCATTATGTTTAGCAACATAATAGTGGGATTATGAGTGGATCCATTAGAGGAGAGCATGGATATCAACAACGGATCGAGGATTAAATTCTCTAATAGAATTACAGGATTTCAGCAACAATGACAACATTTCAATATTTATTAGTGATCAATTCTAACCTGATATACGACAATTTTTCTATGGTTTATTTCATTATTTTATTATCCCATAACAAATTAAAATCAAATCTGAAAACATAATGATTTATGAGTCGATCATGTTTCGGCTGTGGTTCTATCCTCTTTGGATTATGGGGAATTATTATAGTTTTTAATTTTTCCATTTTCAGCATTTTAATAGAAATGAATTATGTCCAAATATAAAAATATCCAAGGATCATTCCTAAATTTATGATTTTTTCATTTCTCCCCTTTTTCATTACATGGTTTATCACCAGTTGTTTCTTGGTTGGAGGTTCAATGAAAACCATATATTCATTCACTGTACAACTCTACATCAATGTAATAGATTGACACTAGAAATAAATTTAATAATCAATGGTGTGAACATGTTTGAATTTTGTTGAGAGATGATGGTAGGTGGATTGGGATCATACTGGTGATTCCTCATTCCCTGTTTAATGCATTATGACTGCATGGTGTGATGATAGTTCCGAATTGAGTATATTGAAAGCCATATTCTAGAAATCAATGATAATGAAGCCTATTAATCTGACGATCAACTGATTGTGGTACAAATCCTGGTGTATTTAGTGGATGTAGTATATGTATAAAATAACATATGAATTTTAGGTATTTATGAGAAATTTCATACTAAACCATGTGTAGATCAATGTAAAAACAATATTAAGTAAACCATTTGTGGTTATTGGGTTTATTCATAAATAAAACTATGACACATAATGTGAAACGTGTCACATGACCTGTGACCCAATTATAGTGGACCAATGTGTACTCTGGGAGTACATGAGCATGGACACATCCAGACACACATGCATGGGTAGAGTACATGTTCATGACCTGGTACACATACATTACTAGGTATATAGACCTGACCAAGTACACATACATATCCAAAGTAAATTGACAGAGGGATATTAATAAGGGAACAAAAATGGGAATGTATGGGATTAGAGGTAAACATTTTGTACCCTCTATACACATCATGTACTTCCTCTATGGGGGTTTGGATCCTTTAATATCCTTGTTTTATACCATGTTCAATTAAGCATGATTATGTGGTCCATGCCTATGAAGGTATAGTGTTTAATTACATCATTCACATATTATTCTGATCACCCAACATGTTTCTCTCGAATAGTGTTTAGTATATCACATTCGAAGTCTAGGGTGAGATTCTACAACATGCCTTCTTTGTCCTATGTACGGTTCGTGATATCAGTCTAACTGCCATTAATTGGGTATCAATCACATATATAGAATGTTGATCTAGTAGGATTATTGGAATCCCTCATGGTTTGTAGGATTTACCCCCATCCATGTATTGAGTACATAGAAGTTGCTATGTGTAATTATTTAGAGATACCTTACAAGAACGACCTCTTAGATGAGAACCATCTATGACAACCTGGCTCCTGGAGTGGGTTCTCTTAGAATGAGTATTACCCTAAAATCTCAATAAGAATTCTATGCCAAGTAGTCTTTACAAATTCATTGAGACTTGGAATATTTTATTAGTAAATTTGTGTTTTTTATTATTATTTTTGACTCATATTTTGATTAAAATATATGTTAATTGATTAGCCTACTACACTTTATTATTTATGATTAGTGATTTTGGGATGTCCTACTAGGTACTATTATACCCACCCATGTATGGAATCTTCCTACAAATGTCATGTATTATGTTGGGAACACTCCTTTTGACGAAGTCCTAGTAGGTTCGAGAGAAGTCCTAGTATAATTTATGGACTAGAAAGGCCGATGTTTATACAGGTGTTTCATCTGATAGTATTCACCTCTTTTTGAGATGATTGGACTCTTTTGTAGATTTTAGTGGGTTTATATTTTTCCCTCATTCTTTCTCATAACTTTTTAATACTGTGATTGTGTTATTTAGATGTATGCATGAATTGGTATAAATTGTAATATAGTTTCAACATTATAGATGTGTGTATGCATATATGTACATAGCATAATGCCTCCAATCTATCGGATATGCCTACTCATAATTGGCCACTAACCCTTGTCTTATTGGAGGTGGTCATGGGGTTTTTATACTCAGCATACCACTGTCAAGGTGGGCCTCGATGGGTTGGGTCGTGGTAGAGTGGTATTAAAGGAGTCGATTCTACCTTAGAACTAGATTTTAGAGTTTTCTAGATAAGAGTTTTTTTTTGATATTTATGTAATTTTTTTTAAAGTATATTAGGTTCAAATTTTTGGAAAGGGAATCCAGTTTTTGTGTGGTAGGTGATGTATCTATTCACAATTACTATGATAACCTTCTTTTTTAATTGGTACATTTAGGAACTTGGTATAGTAAAAACGTTAGAAAATACATCATATAGGACACAGTTTTGGGTTGAATAGAATTCATTATTCATCACCCAATATGTAATTATTGACTGTGGTGGATCTTGTTTGTTTCATGATGTTTCCACGAATACAGTTAGTTTGGATTTCATAATGGGATAATGTGGATGAATCTATGAATGACGAGGCTTTAGTACAAGGTCTTGTACATGGCGTGGTACTTCTTAGTGGTTTATTGTATGACCACCTACCATAGAAAGTATATTGTTCCAATAGTATTAGACGAGGATGTGCATAGGTTGATCGTACTTCATGAGTTTTAGATGCAACGACCTCTTAGGTTCTGGGTGAGCTAGAGCCCCAAGATGCAAAGGAATGTCTAGAGATAGTATCCCATGTTTTCTAATTTATAAGGGAACCTATATATCAGATGCAGATCTTATCAAAAAGTCTTATACATGGATCCTCTAGAAAATAGTGGAGTCTAGTGTCTTAGATGTTTTACGAGAAGGCTCTCTTTAGGTCAGACTGTGACCATGTATTTAGTGTGGAGTTTTATACATCCAATATGTGATTATTCACATTTATGAGCTTCTACAGTTGCAGAAGGGTAGAATAATCATGGAAGACTATATGATGATGTTTAATTAACTCTTACAATACTCAATGGATATTGTTTTAGATACATTTTATGAGTTTTAACCTTCAAGAAGGCACTATGCGAGAATATCATGGCTTTTGTGATATATTTTTTCATTCCCACCAAATCTCAAGTTCTTATGATAGGCATACTGGTGGAGCGATTTTTTGGCACGGAACTACTGATAGTTTGGGTGGGTAATGGGAACCCAGGAGATGAAACATTGATAGGTGGAAGCTGAAAACATACATGGGGATATATGTGTGTGTGATGCAATTAGAAGAAATCCTAGGACATTGGCTCTATAGTTAAGGGATCTCAGGATAGTTTTAGTTAGCCTAGAGAGATGCGTTTCTTCTCTTGTGATGTATATAGAAACCATTCATGGGAATTTCTGACCCACCGTATTGCTGATAGGGAGATGGTTGATGTAGCACATAGGAAGAGACAATGACTAGAGAAATTGGGTCTCTATGGTGGTAGAATATTAAGATGGGAGGGTTACGTACAAGGAGGGGGAATGTTGTTTGACATATTTCCACCCCCATGAGGTCCACACCAGGCTCAGGGAGCTAGTTGGCCGGAATAATGAAAACTATAAGTAGTGCAATCCAATGACCTAGAGGCTACAATTTTGAATAGAGGTATGATATATGCCTTCTATACATGATATGTAATACTGATATACATAGGTTTTCAGTCCTCCATTCATTCCAAATCATTGTATTGTGACTTATAAATTCTAGTTGATCCCTTATCTTGACCCTTACTTTTATATAATCCTAAAGATGGTGACCCAGAGATCACACGCTTCTTATAAAAATGTGACATGACTCAGGGTGGAGATAGATTCTTATGGGATATCTCTGTAGTATTTATGATTCCTTATAATGTAATTTTAGGTATGGATTGAATATCCATAGTTCATTCCCGTATTTGCAGTTTTAGGAGAACGATATGGTGTATCCACTATGATGGAATTTGGTTTTACATCACTAGAGTGAAGGAACCCAATGCATAGATGGTTGGGCATATATGTATAAGGATATAGCTGATTCCTCACTAGTTTTATTTTAGTACCATTTTAGATGTTAATTCTATGGATATTTATCTTCCAACAATGGTGGAAGAGTACGAGGTTGTCTTTCCTAAAGTAATTTTTATCTTACCTCACTTTTGAGAGATATACATCAAGATAAAATTTATCCAATGGAATTCCTTATTATTTGTACTAGCATATCATATGTCTCCCAAAGAGCATCATGAGATAAAATTGTTGTTAGAGTACTTGTAGAAGAAGTGATTTGTTAGGAACAATGTTTCTCTCGAGGCTGCCCCCATGATGTTCACCATGAAATTAGACATGAGCTTGAGGATGAGTGTGGTTCAACATCTCTAGAAACAGGTCACCACGAAGAATAAGTATCTACTAACACGAATCTATGACAAATTCTATCAATTGACATGTGTGATACAGTTCTTGAAGATAGACCTCTGACTAGGCTCTATCCAAAGTTGACTATGAGACATTTATATATCAAATAAAATATTCTGATGTTTCAATAGTCGTTATGAGTACTTGGTTCAAATTTCAGGAACTATGAATCCACCAGAAGTTTTCACATAACTAAGGAACTTGATATTTATTCCATTATTCAACCAGTTCATTGTGGTATTTACGGTGGAAATTCTATTATTCTATACATCCAAGGAGGAGAAGATGATATAATTTAGGATGGTTATAGATATACATAGAGATAAATAATTTAAAGGGAATATCTCAATGTGTCAGTTCTATATTTAGGAGGTACACTTTATAAGAAATGTAATATCAGCAAATGGTGTAGCACTGGACATGATGATGGTTGATGTAGTGTTTTCTTGGGATCCACCCTAGTTCATGGTGGAGGTTAAGAGATTACATGAGTTTTAATGATATTAAAAGATATTTCTTTCTGATTTCTCTAAGATATCATAAACATTGACTTATTTGACTCTGAATGGGATACATTTTGGATGAACTAAAAATATCTAGAAGGATTTTCTGGATTTTTGGAAGTCTTTGAAGAGTACACACATTGTGATATTTCCAAAGTATTTTGCTGAGTTTGTAGTGTTCTATGATGCATCAGGGACCTGAATTTTTTGTGTTATGATATTGAGGTAGGAAGTGATTACATATGGGTCATTATAGTTGAGATCATATATGCATAACTACATGACCAATGATCTAGAGTTGGATGTAGTAGTCTTTTTCATGAATATGTGGAGACACTACCGTATGATTGATTGGTTTATCATATATTATAGAAACAATAGTTTCATGTATATATTCTATCATAAATATCCTAACTATAAATAGAGTATATTTCTATTCTTTATTGAATATTATGACTTTGAGATATCCTATAACCTGGGTAAGGGGAACATGATGGAAGATTCTCTAAGTAAGATGTCATATTCTCAAATGTTGGATGAGGCATCAGAGTTGTTAGAATCAGTGTAGTTATCCATAGTGTATGAGGATTGTGAAATTCACCTCCATTAGATTATTTTTACTTCACCATTTCTATAACTTGTTAGTGATTATCGACATGAAGAAAATGAATGTGAGAACTTTCATGCTCAGATATCTACTGAATGTATACCTAATGGATTTTCTAAAGATTGGAATCATTCAATCCTTTTAAGAGGATGGATTATTATACTAGTGGTGTTCCTTGAGAATGTGATGAGGATATTTTATACATACACTTAGTGGTATATAAAGGTGTGGAAAATATGAATCAATACATTCAACAATAGTTAATGTGGCCAGGGATGAGGAAGTATGTAGAAGAGTTTGTGTATCAATTACTCACTTTTTAGTAGGTGGAGGTTGGGTACTAGGTTCCAAAAATTTTATGTCACCCCTTGAGATACCAAAGTGGATTTGGTATAGTGTATCAATGGAATTTATGATGGTATTATAGAGGTCATGATGATATATGGGTGATTGTATACCAGCTCACTAATCCAAGAAACTTCCTATCTATTCAATATTAGAGTTCATTAGAGTGCTTGGGATGCCTTTACATGCAGGTGATATCACAACATTTAAGAGTTACCTTAATGATCATTTCATTATGTTATTCTCAATTAGTTTTATGATTATGAAGATGTTTTTTGAGGCATTTGGGACTCATTTGTGTTAGACCATGGTGTTTAACCCCCAAACGAATGGCTAGACTCCACAAACCATTCATGTTCTGGAGCATATACTAAAATAATTCATGTTGTATTTCCCCCCTTTTTGAGTTGATTACCTACCTTTAGTGGTGTATGGGTACAAAAATAGTTAGAATTCCACAATCGGTAAGGCACTGTCCAAGGCATTGTATGTGAGATCCTAATGGTCAACACTATATCTGTATGATCATGGTTAGTCGCCACTAATGGGACCTTAGTTGGTATGAGTGATGGAAAATAATGTGAAGATCATCAGTGATTGTATAAAGACTACCTAGATCCATCATAAGTCTTATGTTGTCTCAAAATGGAGGCCTTTGGTTTTCGAGGAGGAAAATAATGTATTCCTAAATGATTCACATCGATGTAGACTATAGAGATTTTCCTATGGCGAGGATTTGTCTTTTAGGTTCATTGAAACTTACTAGATACTACACACAGTCAGTGTTGTGGTGTACCTTTTAGCCCTACCACCATAGTTAGACTGGGTACACAAAAACATCGATGTGTCCAAGCTGAGGAGGAATTTTAATGACTTCATACATGTTGTCAACTGGAGAAATATGTACATTGAAGATACATAAAATTTTTTGAGTACCCAAAAGTGATATAGGATCAGTAGTATAAGATCCTTGGGGGGTGAATGATTACCTTGGTGTGTGTCTAGAGGAAAAACCAGAATATTTAGGAGAGCACTCAGAAGTGGGAGAACCAAATACGATCTATGTACCCACATCTCTTTTGAGTATTATTATTTGATTTTTCAGAAAAAAAATCTCTAATATGGGGAGAATGTAATATCTATTTTTTCATTGTATATATTTGTAATATATCTTGTAATATTTATAGATCGAGGCACTAAGAAATCACTAGATTTTGAGGCAAGAAGGGTATCATTATTGATATTATATAATTATTATATATATTGATATTACGAATGAATAATTTTCCTAAAATAGTGGAATAAATTTTAAACATCCACTCAGATGGGAAATCTATATCCGATGTTTAGTCTAAAAGGTGTGTTTTAACCTTGTTGTGATATAATAATTTTCAGTATTGGGTGTTTGGATAATGTGAAATAATGGGGAAAAAGTAAAAACAATAAATTATTTATTTAAATATAGTGAGTCAATATCCTCTATAATTATCTAGTTATTAATAATAGGTAGGGTAAGCCACATAACCCTTGGATAAAGAAAGGTGTTGTTGGAGGATATATTTGAGAATGATAATAGATTGAGGATTGTTATCACAAATGGAATTCCAAGATCTCACATACAATGAAAACATTTCCTTAATTTTAAGTGATCAATCAAAACCCCTAGTAGGGTTTTTTATATGGTTTATTTTCCCATTTTACAATCACATGATGAACAAAAACCAAATCATCCAATAGAATTATTTATAGTCGATCATGTTGTGTGTGCTTGATTTTCTACCATGGATTTTTTATAATTAATATTGTTTCATATATTTCAAATCAAGAATTATTCTAAAAGAAAAAAAATGAGGAAAACCACAAAAAAGGATGAGTTTTATTCCTCATTTTGTAATTTTTACATTTCTCCTAAGTTTCTTTTAATAGATCATCACTTATATTTTCATGGATAATGATTTGATGAATACCTATTATTTGATTATGGAAATACTACTCTTTAGCGTAATAGATCAACACTATAGGTATGGTTCATGATCGAGGGTGTGATCATGGTGTAACAATGATGTATAATGATCAATGGAGGATTAGGATGGGATCTAAGGTTTTTGATTTTTATGTTTGATTCATGGAAATAGTGTGGTGAAATGATTGTTTCGATTCGAGTAGATCGAAGTCTAGATTCTGGTGAGTGGTGACAGTAAGGCTCTGTCAAACCGAGATATATAGATTATGGGAAGGCATGTGGAATATTTGGAACTGGAAGTGGAATGTTCTGATGTATCTATGTCCTTTTAGAATTTATTAAAAGTTAACAACTACACATTATTTAGTCTAAAGAGCATACATCATGTAGACTACCCTTCTATGGAAAAATGGTTGACACACAAAGAAATATATAACACACAGTGTGACACAAGTCACATGCTGTGAGACCTAATGAAGGTGGCCTAATTTATAATTTGAGAGTACAAGGTAATTACAATGAATAGAAACACAAGAATATGTAGAGTAATCAAGAATGGAATGGTACTTTTACATATCCAGGTACACAGATATAGCTAAGTATATAGGAATGAAAATTTTACACAGATATAAGCAGAGGAACACATTTATAGACATGGGAATGTATTATATTAGAGGTACATTTCATTTACCCTATATACACATCATATAATTAATCATAAGTGGATTGGATCCCTTCATTCCCTAAATATAGAATATGCTCAGTTGAGTGTGATTTCATAGTTCATCCCACTGATGGTACAATTTGGAAATACGTCATGAGCATAAGATTTTGATAACCTATATGAGTGTTCTATTAGGTAGATATTGGTGTATCACTCTTTGAGGCCATGGTTGGATCCTCTATCATTCTATATCTGTCCTAGGGAGAGTTATTGGTATACATGTGACCAAAATTCAAAGGGCATCAATCACATATATAACAGTTTGATCATATCGGGTTTGTGGAATCACCCAGTGGCCCGAAGAGTGATCCCCTATATATGTTTGGAGAACATTGGTGTTCCTATGAGTACTTATTCAGTGATATATGATGAGAAAGTCCTATCATATGAGCACAATCATTGATAGTATATCTAATAGAGTGTATTCATCCACAATGTGCTTTGTTGTGAATCCTCGAGCCTAATCTTGTGGACATAAGTGGTTGATACCTATTTGAGATTAGGAGTTAGTTATGAGTGTATCTATGTTTTTTATTATAATTATGTATCATATCATTATTAGAATAATTTTTCATTAATGAGATGACTACTATTGATGCTTTATTCTTAGTGGTTTTTGGGTGTTCTACTTTATACTGTTATAATCTTCTTTGCATGGGATTTTCACAAACATGTCACGTGTCATGAAGATGATAAAACATTTGATGGATTCTAGGGAGTAATAAGAGTAGGAAGATCAATTTTTTTGGCAACATAGATAGAGGTTCTTACCAGAGTTTTTTTGACATCATTCCCCTACTTCTAAGTAGGTTTGATCCTTTTGTAGCATTTAGTGGGATTGAATTGGGACCTTATGATTTCTATTCCATTTTCAAACAATCATTATGGAATTTAGGTATATTACTACATTTATTTCAGTTGTACTTTAATTTCAACTTTGTATAAGTTGGGAGATGTGTGCATGCATACAACTACAAATGATAATACCTTCCACATGTGGGATATTCCTATGCAAATATGATCTCTATCCCTTGATATATTGGAGGTGGGCATGATGTTGTCACACTGGGTATATCATTATCTAGGTGGGACATAGTCAGTTGGGACATTATAATTTTTAAAAAATTTATATATACTTTGAATGACAAGTATAACATTTGTTTTAGCCCCCAAATTTATTATAGGAAGATATTTATCATAAGATGATCAATAAAATTCTTATTTCAAACCTCCGACACCATTTAAAATTTATCTTTCAAAACCATGGTTTTTTACATTAAGAATATAATACATATTATTCACAGTTTCCACTTGGGTAATATCCTAAACCACATAATAATCATCTCCACTTCCCCATTTCATGGATAAATGTTAGAGCAATGGAGACACCTATAGAACTCAATCAATTTCAACCCGTCATTGTAACAATTACACCATTTACATAACTTCAAAATGATATATATCTAGTTTTAAACCATAAATAGAATATTTTATTCTTAAACTTATCCCATACATTTTAATACTTCATATGATGGATATCCATTAAAACCATGATCCTTTTAAAATATAAAAGATGTGGAGATTTTGGGTTAATATAATTTTTTTATATCTTTGGATTTGAAAATATACAACTCACTTCGTTATGTTTTTTTTCAACATGAATTTGATTATTATGTATTTATTATTATATATTAACTATTTGATCATATGTTTTTAAGAACTAAATTGATTATAATAAATACTTGAAGAAATTGTCTCTTTGTTTTCCTACATTGTTAAACTCATTGGAATATAAAACATCCACCAAAATATAGATAGTTTTATCGGATTAGTTTCTAATATAACCAAGTATCTCCAAATTCAACCATTTATTTTAGTTATAATGGAGGATATAAATTTAACTTATAGATTTATGGAATGGAATATTTTTAACTATACATTCTTACAATCATTTTGAAGTCTGTATCATCATGATTTTATAATCACTATTGATTATATATTTTCATTTGGTGAATGTTATCTAAGAGAAACCACTATACAAGGATTCCATGTACATCTCTCATTTAATGTCTTCTAATTGATCTTGGTACAATCCTATATGGTCTAGGATGTTCCATGGAATGAAACCATGGATTTTTACTTTTATAGATATTGATTATCTTTATAGGAATGTAAGTTTTTCCTTATGAGTGGATTAAAGTCGATCATTTTGTAGTATGAACATTCTACCAATCATCATATTGGAGAGATGATCACAGATATAGTTTCCTACTACTTTCCATGGTGTTGAGGATGTTTATGGGGAGACCTGCATCTTTATACCATGTTAGTATAGGATTTTCATGATGTCAGTACTAGGATAATTATGATTTGGTCTATTGATCCTTCTACCCCATTGGGTAAATGTAATGGATTCATTTGATTAGAATTAGGTTTTTAATTAATATCTGTTTAAGAGTTTAAGTATTGTGATCCTTGACCTCTTGTATTGTTTCTTAAAATTGATCTTACTGTATGAGAATTTTTATTATTATATCTTCACATTACATCTATTCTTTAATTAATATATTTTACATCATGTATTATTTCTATAAATTAGTTTTTAACTCATAATAATTTATTTTCCATTGTGTAGAAAAACATTTTAATCATACTTTTTCACACGATATAAGTTATAAAAAACGTAAAACTCTGAGGTGATGACCATTATAAGTTTGAATTATTATTTAATCCACCCACACTTGATGGTTATTTAACTAACATTACTAGGAAAAAACATCAAATCAAATCAAGTCTCTTATTTTGAGTTAGTATACTAGTTTTTTTATTTTCGATTTATTTATAATAATTTATAATTTTCTTTATAGTAACAATAAAAGTGGAAATTCCTCTTTTATTTTTCATATATAAAGGATTTATGTTAAAAAAATAGTTAAATTGAATCCTAAAAACCCACTGATCTGTAATGGTGATGATTATCAATATTTGAGTGATAAGATAATGAAATTTTCCATAAACATAGCTAGTCAAAGGGGACACAATCATGAAATATTCTGTGAAATACATAGATATTACCCATCCAAAACATGAAAAATCTATATCAATGATACAATATTGGGTTGGAACCAAGATAAACTTTCCTTTATCTTTTATTATTCACTATATTATTAGATGAAGTGCCTCATGATTTTTACCTCTGTAAAAAATGATTATCACTTCCAGATCTTATCATATAACTACTTCTCCCTATGTTTGTCCAAGACCATCCCCAAGTGCTATGTGGGATCCAATCCAGATGTAGAATAAATTATGATCTAATAAATAAGGGAAAATATAACTTGATCTATGAAATGTTTGAATATCGAATTCATATGTCACATGAAGACACAATGGTTATTATTCACACCAAATTGCATCACGAGGAACTCATAATGTTTATAGTGACACAAAATTCAATATCTGGAATGTTCTCCACTTGTACCAGTTATTTGTAGTATCCATACTGAAGATAAATCTTTGAGAATGATCTCAATACCTTCAGTTGGTCAAAGAGATCTTTGATCCTTGGAAATGGGTACATATTCATTACCATCAAATGGTTTATGTGAGTATATTAACTATATAACATCAATTTCTCATCCACATTATTAGTGAATAAAATTTTATACTCCCAATAGGGAAAATTGGTTTTGATGAATCCCTTCTCTAGAATATCCCCTAGTTATACCCTCGGCTCCTAGTAAATCTCCCAATATGGTTGAAACCTAAAAACATATATGGGGAAGATGTCATGGTATTATTCCACCACTAGTATAATAAAGGTTTTTGAAGTGATTTGTGCACCAATTTAAAGTTGCAACAACTAATGGGAGATGGGTTACCGTTTCCTACTCACGAGCCTAACTCATTCCTCATGTAGGCTCTTCTCGCCATTAAAAGATATTCTTATCATATATGCCTATAGGAACTTAGATCTCTTATCATTAGTGTATATCTCAGATCATAACATAGATAACTGGTCCATATCCATGATGGTTTCACATTAAATCATCACAAGTACTGAGAGGTTTTAAGTGAATCTCTCTCCATCGATGGGTGTCTTCCACTATTGGAAAATGTGTAAAATAGTGTAATCACATTCCAAATAAATAACCATCCATAATTAATGGTATAAATGATATATATTAATCTCAAGATCATCAATAACGGATATGTAAATGAATGAATGAATCAATCTAGTGTTTATAATTAATATTGCTACATTTGAGAAGACATTAATCAGACCTCATCTAATCTCATGTGAAACCCCATTATAACCCACCATTGCATGCACCAGACCACTATGCCAAATACCAATAATCCTAGCATAGAATTCATTGGTTTGATGTTAGAAAGAGTCCATAAAATTTTTCTCCATCTAGAGATCCTATATTTGGCGGTCCCCCTTTTACACTTTCATCAAATCCACCCTAGGGTCCATTGTGACAACCATTGGGAGATCCATATATGTTACACCACCTATATCGTAGAGGTTTATCAACCGAATATCCCCCACCTAAGGACCCCCAATTAAGTTAATCCTAATAAATGTGAGCAGATCCAATATATGAATAATCCCATCTATGTCTCAAAAGTCTTGATCCCTATATTGATCACCCTCTTACCGATCCTTGAAAATGACCATGTTTTCATGAATACATCCATCACTAATGACTTAATGTTTGATTCCTACAAAATAAAATATATGACTATAATATAGGATTTACTCTACCAGATCCATCTTCCCAATGATCCCCATCATGGTTTTGGATAATCATAACCCAACACCCCCCGCTTCTCCATGAAGAAGACCGGTCAATATGAGAACCATCAAATATATCGGAGTTTATATGAGTTAGAATACCTAAACTACAGAATCCAACCAATCCTTAATCACATGAGGGTTTTCATCATAATGAAACCAAAGGGGTCTCTGCCACTAAATATTAGGTAGTGTGCTCACCCTTTTTACATTATTATCTCAAACTACATGAATAATAGGATCCCCATAATGATGATTAACAACACCATTAACCACTATATGTGGGTCCACACATCACTCAACTTGTGGAATAACATCTCTTTGACCACATGGAGGGAACCACTCTTGAAAATGTGCCTACGTTGAAACATAATCACTTAACTAGTCATCGATAATAACTTATCTCAAAATCCAAGTTGGTTATTGTCACGGTAGTATCATGAATGTTAGTAATATGTACCATTATTTTATGATAATATCTGGGAAGATGGGTAATTTAAAAATTTTTAGTCAAAGGATCATTCTTATATGATGCATGTAAAATTTTTTCCCTACATATAGTGTCTCTTCATGTTGAGTCAACAATTTTGGTATTGGATTCTAGGATTATGGATATGTCCTCCTCCACAACATCATTGGTTTCCTTGTCCCAAAAAATGAACTTTTCATACCTCAACACCATTTATCATACTACCCAAAACCAATTCGAAAATTAAATGTAACTTTAACCACCACACAATGAACAAACTCAACATTGATACCACTGTGTCAACACCTGAGCCACTAGTTCCCTGCCTGAACCTATGGAAATCCTTTCATGAAACCCCAACCACACCTTCAATAGGAAAAGAGATTGAGGCTATTGTTTAGTTGTTGTATCATATTAATGGGTGGACATAGCCCAATGAACATGTACACACACACCTCAAATTATATGACAACCATAAAAGAAAAATAAAATAGTACTAACTCAAGAGGAGTCAATTTCATGAAATATCCTCTAAGATCAACTAGAGTGCAAAAAGTAAATATATCCAAAGTATGAAGGGGATAAATACATTCCCAACCATACAATAATGGGAGTCCCAACCAATGAAATGAGGAGGAGTTTTAACTCTAATTACAAACTTTTATACAAACTACCACCCTTGATCACAGTCATAGACCACTACTAAGATCAACCAATATCAATACCACAATAGTCACGATATAACTAAAATTTTTCCAAATAAGACACGATGCATGTGGGAAAAGACCATGTAGGGGTATGAATATACATACCTAGTTGGATTCCTAAAAACTAATGGGAATGATAATAAATAAAATGTTAACACAACCTAAAATATAGAGAGGGTAGTATGAAACCTGAAAAATAGATTTAATTGTTGATGAAATGATGTTGAAGGGAGAGAAGAGGTTATCTATTTTCATAGTTAGAATGGTCTTCACACATATCTGAGTGTCTGTTTTGTCTTGATGCGAGTATTCCAATGCAATGTCACTAGATATGTTGTCGGGGACCCATGTCATATGGATGGAATTCCACAATCAAAAGGTACCAAACCCTAGTGAAGGAACAAAGCATCATCTGAGATCATATATATAGGGTTCTATATCCAAATATAGGATACCCACACATCAATTCAATATGGTGGTAATGATCGTATATGTACCAAGGATGTAGGGAACCCATTACCAACCACAAGGTTGGGAACTAAACCTATCATTTATTTAGAGATCATAATCGTGTTTCAAAATTATTATCCTTCGATGGAAAAAAATATATTCCTATAAAACATTTCATCATAATTCTGAAGTCTAAATAAATTCTTCCATCATTACCTATCTATAATTATAATTAGGAAGGAATAGTTCTGAAACAAATTCTTAAAAAAAATTTACGATATATGATATGTATTGATCATTAGAGAAAGTATAGGGAATGTCCCTTTGAGGTATAAAAGTTGTACTCCTATGTCAAAGCCTGTCCATGTATTGAAACTCTGACAAGCATGTAAAATACTGTGTACACAACATGTTGTCTAATAGACATTTTGTGTGGGACTAATTGAGGTCATAATCATGCACTCTCTGTACATGTCTCAACATCTCAGATAGTGTCACATAGAAAGTGGGCCTATCCACATGACCATGTGAAATTTAACTCAACCAAGAACTATATATTCAATAACATGTTCACTACATGGTTTGTGTTCTTCTAGAATACACTGTCTGTGGTATGTAATTCCATATAAAGTCCAAATACCTCACAATGTATTTTCATTTGAGCAGATTTCACCTTAAATCACACTTGGATTTTCATCCAAGGCATCGATCTCAAAGGAAACTTCTTTGGTCATCCGTTTCGTACAAATAGTGGAAAATGTTTTGGATATCCATTGATCCATGAAAATATCTCAAAAAATTCCATAATCATGTGAGGATAAAACAATAAATATACCATATGTGATCTTTCATCTTTAATCTTCACATCTAAAAAGCATTAGTCCCAACATCGATCAAACAAACCAAATCCTATTTGGGGTATGATCAAATTTTATACTGGAACCAAGATCGAATATCTGGTCTATCACTGTACATTGAAAAATATTATTTGAATGAGAGTATAATGGAAAAATAAATAATTTGATTTCATTGGTGGCCTTTGGGAACATGTGAAATAATCAAATGTAAAAAGAACCTAAAGAATATGGAATACCCCCATAATGAATACGTCAAGTTCCATTGGAAAAATATTAAATCAATTGGAACATACTAATAGAGATGAAATAAATTGGGCTTCAAAGTCGATAATTTATCCAATATTGAAAGAAAATTAAGAGATTAAAAAAATAAATAAATAAAAATCCCTACGTTATCATTGGATCAATCATTAATGAATAATTATTTCATGTTTATTCTAATGATGATTCTCATTAAATTTTATTTTCGATCCATGGAAACTCTTTGATGTATCTTCAAATATTCTCCACACATTAAGGCTCTCTCTCTACCCTCTAATTTAATTAAGTTTTGTAGCTCACCCTATAGAATTGTAAAAGAATAGATTAAAGAGGATTATACAAGGTAAAATCATATAATTATATAATTAATTTAATTATTCAATTGAAATTATTTTATTAATCTAATTTCCTCTTAGGAATGCACATATTCATAGGGTCTGATGGTAATGATACATATACCACACCTTAAATAAACTCATTCTAAAATCAACAATGGTTTTAGTTTTCCCACCCAAGATTCCAACTAAGAGAAAACCATTATTTCTAAAAGTGTGTGTGTGTGAGGTTTAATATATTTAATATTTATAATATATCAATTCTAGGGCCATGCTACACTCACAACATTGTGACAACTCCAAAGAAACCACCAAAATAAAATATTTAAATATTAAAAGGGTAATAAGGAAATAAGACTCATTATATATATTCCAAAAATATGATGTTATCATCATATGCATTAGTCGGAAGTGATGATAAAATCATTATAGGTAGATCAGAAAATTTCAAAGTATAAGGAGAAATCAAGGTAATTCTAAAAATGGCCTCATTAAAGAGCATAACACTAAACAACAAAAATAATGTACATGATTGCTGGAATAATTTAAGGTCCGGGTTTCTTATTTATAATAATGATTTCAAGTTATTTTTCATTTCTAAAAATGGTGTACTCTCCAGGAGTGATGTTTGCATTGATATGGTTTATCTGATTGATGGTTTGTTCAAATTCAATGTAATGGACTTTGTAACAAAATATGTAATGTTGAATGAATGTAATGGTTCATAAATTTATGTGTTTTAATAAACCTATTTATGGAACACCAGATTGGGCCATGTTAATTATAAATCCTTAAAGATATTAATTAACATGGATTTATCAACGTCATTTTATGTTTTCATGTAATAAATTTCATTGTTTTATTGAATGCATATTTTGAAATTTGAACTGTCATTTTGTTGAAATCAATATTGATCCTTCGAATTTAATACACACAATTATAGGTGTTATAAAACCACAACATTCAAGAGTCTGTAAAAATTACATAATCACATTGATATATTACTATGTTGGGTTTTATATATTTTTCTACATAATAGTAAATATGATTCTATTTATGTATCTAATCATTACACTCTTTCAGAATATACATTATAAGGTAATTAAATTCTTATGGAGTGATAAAAGAGTTGAATATGAGTATCCTTTCCAAAATATATGCAATGAGATCAGAATAATTCAAAAAACAAAAAATCTCTAATCACCCAAATTAAATAGATTTAGGAAAGGAAAATCTTGATCTTAAAAGAGATGATAAATTCTTTCAAAATAGAATCATATTTAAAAAAATTACATGGAATATCTTTTTACATCAAATAATATATTAAATAGAGTTCCCCATTGAATGATAAAAAATAATACCTATAAGTTATTGAATGGATGAAATACCACCTTTAAATATCTTAATGTGTTGTGGTGTTTGTCCAATTTTGTAGTTCATAAACCTTAAAGGGTTAAAATTGTGTCCAAAACTGTTGATTACAATTTTATGGACATTACCATAATAGTAGTGCATATAAGTTTCTTATTCATATGTTAGATACTTGTAAATACAAAACAATATGATCATTAAATTTAGGGAACCTTAATTATTAGAAATTATATTTCTATATGAACTGACAAATAAGGTGACTGAGAATAGTAAAACGAATATAAATAATATAGAAGAAATAGATTCAATTGGTGTAGAACTAAGAAGATAAAAAATTTTGTTTGTTTCTAAGTCATAATGACTAATTTTTTAATATATTGGTCATTAAATTGTTTCTAAACATTTAGAGAGGAAACAGAAATCGGTGAAGCTTCATTTTAAGAAGAAGCAATCAACAGTGAAATTTATTCTATCTTGTGAAAACATACTTGGGAATTAGTTGATCTTACAGAATGATAAAAACTCAATTGATGTAGGTGGATCATTTGAAAGAAATTGAAGGCTGATGGAAGTATTTCAATTAAAACGCTTGACTTTTGTTAACGAGGTAAAGGAAAATGGAGAAACATTAATATTTTATAACTTACTAACCTATTAAAAGGATTAAATTTAGAATAATACTAATTAATTTTGTGGATATTAATGGGATATAAATATATAAAATCGATACTTATAAACTCATCTTAAATAGTGATTTTGAAAAATATATTTACATTGAACATCTTGACTGATTTATTATTCTAGGACAAGTATTTCTTTATCATTGACATCTCTTTATGGGTTAAACTGGACTCCGAAACAATCGAATATGATTTTTGATATAGTTATATTATTAAATGATTTTATGCATAATTAGTGTGTTAAATGTGTATATATTTGAAACAATAAAGATGGATATTCTAGTGTATCCTTGTATATTGATTTTATTCACATAATTAAAAGTAATAATAAAATTTTTAAATCCAAAAAATGTATGTTCACCAGATTATTTGAAATGAAATAATGGGAGGTGTAACTGTTATTTTCGGAATTAAAATACCAAGAACATCTGAATAGCCTTTATAATAAAAGTTTATATATATTTAGAAGACTCAATTAATATATTGTAATATTGATATTAAACAATTAAAGGATCTGTTAAATGTTAATTTATGTATTCAGAGAACCATAGTGGAAGAAAATACATGTTAGAGTATGTTCATGTTCTCTATTTTTTGATGTACATCTTGAATTTCACTAGATAATACAGAACATTTTTTCATAATAAATATATGTAAATTTACTAACAATCCAAATAATATTTATTAAATGAATATTAAATGATTTTGTTTTTATTTAAACTATACTAATAGATTTTAATGTAAATATACAGGGTATGTAACAATAAATTAATGTTATAGTGATCCAAATTTGATAACTGGAATAAAATACATGATTGTAAAAAGTTTTTATGTGTTAAAACTTTTTGGTTGATCTATATTTAAGAAATCATCCAAAAAGTATGAGTTTTATTACCCACTACAGAGGCTGAGTTTACTTACATAAAAAAGGATGGAAAAGAAGATATATGGATTGTAAACATCTTAGTATACATTACATGTTGGTCAATACCTATAAATATTATGAATATTAATTTTGATAGGTAATAAGTTATAGTGTGAAATGATCATGTCACTAAGGTATTTACATTATATTTATTTTTCCCAATTTTATGTTTTTATAAAGGTTTAATTTTCTTTGACATGTGTTTTGGACTATAAGAAGTTGTTTTTGAATTTGTGTAACATCACCATAACATGGTGAATGAAATCCATAATACTAGTACTAGTTTAGTTAGTGAAATGGGTAGTGTACCACATGAATTGGGAGTCTCAATGACTATTTGGTACAAGTGGTTTCTTTTTGGGAAATAGAGAGGGTCAAAATGGATGATCAATGAATTTTGGTTGTTTTCTGGAGTTTGATTGTTGGGGGAATCAATGAAGCTTCCTTAAGGTCATATTCTATTTTTGGGTGGAATTATGATATAACATGTGTGGAAACAATGTTTGTTGCATGTCATGGTGTGTGGTTGAGGTAACTAGACAAAAAAAATATTTAGGGGGTTCTTCTCAAAAATTACACACATTTTGGGTTTCTTAGATGCGATACACATCATGGTGTAGGTGGAAACAACTTGAAGAGTCCCTATATTGAATTATTTTAAAAAATGAAATTCCATTTATTCTCACTATCAAAATTATGGGGATCAACCCCTTTTTTCTTTCCTTTATCATTTAAATGACATATATGTACACTTAATGGGGAGTCCCCTCCATTTCCACTTTATTTTATATCTCATTATCCATTTATTTCAAGTGTTTCTTCAAGTTAAATCCAACCTCATTTAATGTTCTATCGTTCTTAAAAATCTAAAACAATTTATCAAATATTTATGTTTCTACTCAATGTTCTAGGGGGTTTTGGATGAGATTTGGGTTGAGGGGGGGGGGTTAATTTGTTGATTAAAAATTTCAGGGTTTGGAGGGGTTATCTTATATCTTGGTTTGGACGTTATTTTTATAGTAAATGTGTTACAACATGTTTATTCTTGATATAGTGATTTACTGGTCATTCTAAATCATTTCATTGATCAAGGTAAATATTTTTGTAATACTTATGATAGTTTTGTGAAATATATTCCAGGTTTTCTATTATTCACATAAACAAATTTCTCTAGATTTTTTGTTCACCTTTTTAAATAAAACTAGATATATGCCTTGTGTTTATGGAAATGTATTTGGGGATATTTGGAAGTTCATTTAATGGTAAATGAGGTGTTCAATTCATATTTTTATTTATAATGAATGAAACCCATGTTTTAATGGTTTATTTTATTTTAAGGTTGTTTATGTTTTACAAGTGATTCATTGGGAGGAAAATACTGTTTTAAAGACGATGGAACATATTTTGGGTTTTAAAAGATATTTTATAACAAATATTTTTTATTTTCAATGATTGGTTTTAAGGCTTAGTTATAAATTTATAAAAGGGGATCATTTAATTATAGTACACCAATGTGGGGAGACACCTATTATTACACCTTTTTTGGCCATTTTACCTTAATTGGATGTGAATTCATTTTTATTATTATGTGATACATGAAAGATATAGAAATAGGTTATTTCATTTGAGGGTGTATGAGGTGAGATAATATTTATTAATTTTATTATTTCTCACTTATTCCTTGAGTTATTTAATTATAAACCTATGTATAAAATCCCAAATGAGAGTTTCCCCTAGTTCATGTTGTATTCTCCGTAGGGGAATATAATACATTTTTTCTATGGTGGAAAACTATGATGGATTATATAGTCTATTGTGGATGTATTATATATCTCAATTAGTCAATGAGAGCAACTATGATGATATATAGATTCACATAGCTACCTTTTTTCCGCGATACAATGTATATGATCTATCATGTATGATCTTAGTGAGTGCGCATGATTCTTGTCCAGTTGTTATTGATTCCATCTTAGGGATTCCCATTACAAGTTTTATATGTATTCCATAGTTATTATTTTGGTTTAGTGGAACTATTCTTGACATTTTTATAGATCAATATTATGATCTTATCTATTATGGTTCCCTTTTATTGTTTCACATTTGTTTATCATGCCTTTTACTTTTATATATTTTTTTAAAAATATGTATCATTTAAATGTTTTGAATGAAGGAAAATGATGTTGTTTTATATTAGGATGCCTTTTTTTTGTTTTAAAATGTATTTTTTTCTATTTTAAATGGCGTATTCCACTCCATGGGAGAAAAGTTGTTTGTAATATATTATAAAATAAATATTGATTTGGTGGTGTGGGTTTTAAATATTAGTTAACCATCTATTATTTGTTTTTTTCAAAAACGTTTTTTACTCGAGTTTTTTTCCAGGTGGATTATAAATGATATCTATTTGGGTTCGATTACATTTATAAAACCGCATTTTCTAAATGTGTTCAATATAGAATTTATTAAATGGATTGTAAAAAAATTTCATGGACTCTGATTAAAATCATTTAGGTCTGTTTATCCCACACCCTATGTATACACATGTGTGCGTGTATGCATCCTTTAAGTCTATATAGAGGTTCCTTAATTATGACCATGGTTTGGATACCATTTAGATAGTATACTGAGTGTGGTTGTGAATATGGTTATTTACCATGGATTATTTAGAGACGTTTATGAAATGTGTCATATTTTGTATTTAATATGGGAGGTTGGGTATTGTGAAATTTTTTCCATGTGTATTAGGTATTCATATCCTTTTTTGTATTTTTCATCCTATATATATTATAAGCATTCTGATTTTATATTATTATCTATATTTCTATATTAGTGTAATCTCTTTTATACATTATGTATCATGTGGATGATTATTACTTCTTATACCATATTTGTTTTATTATTATTTTATAATTATTTATATTATATGAATTGTATTCCAATTGATGGATGGACCAATTGTAAATATTGATATGTATCAATAAATAGTTTATCTATTCGTCAATGGAGAAATCATTTTCACTTGTTTAGGTTTGATTCCATGACACTAGCTTCCATAACATGTGGATTGGGAATTACCTTTTGGCCTTGTTATGGTATGAGTTCGGTGATGTGGAAGGTTGAACATGCTCGGTTCATTAAAAAATGGTATTGGATTTACTAATTTTAATTTGGGAAAGTCATAGTACAATGAGTACTAGGACTATCTGAGATTATGAGTTAGGATATGAGTAAAAGAGTAATAACCTATTTTTAATATTATAAATGATTTTTAATTAGTTCTTTTTAATTGTTAGGTGACATTATATTTTGATCAGGATAATACCAAATAATTTATGTTTGATACTTTTGGAGTTTTTTTATATTAAGAGATAATGTTTAATGAAATCAGGTTTGTATAGAAAGCTCACATGATATGGAAAACCATGTGTATTTCATGCATCGAGACCAGGAAATGTATTTGAGGTTATTACATTGTTATCACATGGTCGTCCATTGCACACATCAATCCCATGTACAACTCTCTATCCTTATTGAAATTATTCTTTGGATATATTTTGATTCTAAATTACTTTTAAAGTCAATTCCACATGACAGAGATATATCATGGATTGTAATAAGATCTGAAAGTATATTTATTGACATTATTTTATGAGGTTTTTCTTTGTGTATAATGAAATTTTAATGAAATTTATTGATTTTAAAACCAAATTTAGTGTTTTATTTGAAAATTGTATTTCCTAGAAATTTATGTTTATAAAAAAATATTTTTTGGATTACATGGAAATATAATTTTTATTCCATGTGGGGTTTTCTAAAATAGTTGATTCCTTTATGGGTTTGGGATTTTTTTAATTAATGTGAACATAATAAAGAGTTTTAGATTTATGATAAAATTGAATGTGTATTTTGGATGTAAGGGTGAAAATTATGATGTTTTGAGGAGAATCATAATTTAAATTAGTGGATGGTTTTTATAATCCAATGTAAATGTTTTTAATGTTCCAAGAACATAAGATGATATTTAAATATTTTAAATGGTTTTCCAATAGTTTTATAAATTATGGGGAATTATTTTAAAGAAGGTGTGATTTTATTAAAGGTGTTGTATACTCTTTGTCAAATGATTGTGGTTTGAAGAATGTGTTTATGTAAAATATGTTTTTTATTTGGTGAATCATGTTTATGGGATCAATAAATTTTATTTAATTGCATTTTTTTGAATCAGGTAATATGTTTATTAGATATATTCCTTATTTTATTTAAAATATGAATCCAAAAAATACCTCGATTTAATGTCGAATTTTTATCTCGAGTGGAGATACTTATTGTGATTTAATCTCATTCTTTATGTGTGACTTTTCTAGTTGTATACACACCCATTATCTAAATAATGTTTTACGGCCATAATCATCTACACTCTCGGACTTCTTAAGTCATAAACTATTATATTTTATAGTGATAATATACATTTTAGTAGCCAAATAATGTTTTAAATATCATTTCATTTTTGATTCTTCCATGTATTGTATCCGGATATGGTTGAGAGGGATTCTCAGGAATAGTTTAGAAATGAGTGATAATATATTTAAGGATTAATTCTCATTGATTTAAGATATGGATAAGATTTTAGGATCTTTTTTGATTGTTCCAATCATTAGCTTCTTCCTACATTCTTGTTTTGAGAGGGATTGATTGTTTGGATTGAGAATATTCCTTATTTGATCTATTTTAATAGTTTATGATTATATGAGATGATATAAATGTGTTGATCCTCTTATTTTATGTATTTTTTCATGGGAATACTTGATTAAGTTATTATGTAACTAGTGATGAGTATACTATTTCTAGTTAAGAATTTGATGGAACTGGGTTGAGATTTTGTATTTGGATCACCATGAGATGGGGTTCCATGAGTATGGCCCCATGTTACCCACTTTATAGTTTCATTAACTAAGGATAGAACCATGATGTTCCCTAATAAGTTATTTTTTATGAATTGTGTATTTTCACTATTATGTTATCGAATGAATGATTTGGATGACACACTTTTTTGTCTTATGGATGTACCTTTGTGTTTTGTTCTTTCTTGTAGAATTTTGAGCGGATCCATTATTATTTTATTTGATTGGTGTAATATTATAATTTCTTTAAGGGTGAAATAATTCCTAGAAAATTATGTTGATTATATGTCACTACTTTCCATCTCATGGAGTAGAGAATTCCCTTCGGGCCATGGGGCACGAAAACCTGGGTGACTTGTTAGGTTGACTACGGTTGGTTCATTACAGATATGAATAAAAAACAATGTCATATAAAATATAAAATATCAATATATACATCAATGACATGACTCAGTTAGACAAATAATCTCTAGTGGGATTATAATTATTGATAATGTCACAGAAAAACCTAATATTTCATAACCCTTTATAAATGGGTTAGCCAAAGAGTTAGTAGAGAAATAATGAAAAGGAATTGGTTTAAGGATTATTAAATAAATTTTTCATTATGATAGCCCTACCTTGTTGAATATAAATCTCATGTTTTAGTTTCCCTGGACAAGCTAATTTGTGATGAAGGATAAAGTCGTTTTAATCCGATTTTTATGATTGTAATGTTATTCAATAAGTGTTAATAATGTTATTTCCATGATTTTAAAAAGGAATTGATATTTTGATAATAACATATGTGATTATGATATATGGATTCATTAAGAAGAATTATCAAGAAGAATTATCCAAAATAATTAGGAAAATATGTTATATTCATGGCCCAAATGATTGTAAAAGTGAGATCCAATTATATTTTAGAGATAATGTCGTGACTTCTTGTCAAAAATGAATGATATATTAGTAGTTCAAGAACATCACGTGTAGTTATTTACAAAAAAAATCACAACAGTACTCCTAAGGAATGATTAATGATTAGAAAATTCTTATCCTAATGATATTATCTCTCATTAAGAATCTATAAAGTTATGTACTTTGATGTTTATTTACATTCAACATTCATTTTTTATAATTAAAAATAATTGGATATTTGGAATTTTTGGGCGAGTGACTAGTGATTAAAAAATAGTTTACTACACTCCTTCAAATGGTTTTTTATATTTTAACCAAAACCGTGTTTTAATATTTATATATGTTGTTGTTATTTTAAAACAATCCACTTCATTCCAATACTTATAAATAGAATGATACCCCCTCTCTTATAAACAAAAATTTTCCTCCATCAAAGTAATGAAACTCAACATAATTTTTTTCATTTTTCTCAAGATTTTAAATTTTTCATTATATACATGCATTAAATTCAATGTATTTATTGTATTTTAATTCCCACTATCCTTGAAATATTATCTATTATGTCATGGAAAAATATTTTTCACACACTTAGGAAATATAGAGAGAGAAAATTTATCTGAAGGAAATTGTGTATGTTCCTTGGGATTAGATTTTACAAAATTTGTTTTTTCTTTTATTTTCATCTAATATTCTTCAGAACTTCTACACTCTGTGTGTAGACTAACCAATACTACCTGATCAATATCTATTATAATATGTATATGTATTACATTATTCATTCCACTAATAAGGAACCTTCTATATTCCATATACTCATTGGTTTAAACTTTCTCTATTGTATTTATAAATACCAGCAAGAAAGACCATACTATATTTAGTGTACATATTTTTCAACATATCCTCTATTTTTTCCCTAACTAGGTAGATACCCTAGTATAAATTGTTTTTAGATTAGTCATTAGACTATAAATTAATTATTTATATAGGGAATTTGGTATCTAACACCCCATCCATGTGGTGAACAACCTATTGAGTCACTATAGTACCCAAATCCTCTCCATTAAGCAGTAAAATCTAATGAAGAAGGATGGGTGAGAAGAAGGAAGATTGACACAAGGGAAGAAGTGAAATGAGAAGACACAACCACTCATTTCCAGGCCCGAGCTAGTTATCACCCATTTCTAGGTGCTTACCCCTTATGCAAACTACATAGATGAGAATCTCAATGTTGACTCCATCATTTGAAACCAACATAATATGTTGATGATGAACGAATGATTCATTAAACCATGATTGCATCAAAAAATGAATTTTAATATGGTTGTTAATACATGTGTAGAATATTTATTTGTTTTTAAATATATAAAAATGTTTGGGAAAACATATTTCAGAAATGGAATGCGTATTGGCGTAATGTAATATGTTTCTCACACTGTTGACTAGTTTATTATAAATTTATATAATTTTTAATTAATATTAGATTTATTAATTAATAAATAAATAATATAAATAAAATATTTAGTTACAAGTAATATTAAAAATTTGTGTAAACTAATAATTAATAATAATTTAACTTATTGAGTAATAAGTAATAATACAACTATTATAGTTTGAAATTATTAATGTAATTGCTAATACATAATTAATTAATAATGATAATTAATAAATAATAATATTATTACCTAAAAAATTCAAATCTAAAAATATAATAAATAAATAATTAATATAATTGATATAATTAGTAATTAATATTATAATTAAGAAATCCAATAATAAATAATAATTTTAATGAAATTTTTAATATAATTAAGAACAAATAATAAGATGAATAATCAATTGTTTAGTTAATATATTTAAAATTTAATAATATAATTATTATATTTTAAAAAATATTAGTATTATAGATATTAATAAAAATTTACAATAGAATTTACATAATTTAAAGGTAATAATTAATAATATAATTAATTATTTAATAATTATAATAATTAATAATGAAATTAACAAATAGTAATATTGTTAGTAGAAGCATTTAATAATTTTGTTAATGAAATTATTAAGTTTATTATTATCTCTAATCAAGAATTGTATTTCTAACTCTATTATAAATTACATTTGAAATTATAATAATTAATTTTTAACTATATTATGAGTTATTATGGTTAAATATTCAATCAGAAACAACCTGAACTCAAATTGATAGACCAAGTCATAATAAATAAAAATAAAAATTCGAGATGGATACAACATAGTGTAATTAAGGAGTGAATAAACATCATGAAATGTATTAGATAAATAAGGGTGCATAAAATATTCAGATAAGGGGAATTGCCAAGAAAAGAACATTTCCCCAATAAATTTAGTTGGAATAGAATCAATAACATGACTACCATCATCGAAAATGTGGGATTTCTGAGGTGGAATCCCGTTAATGTTTATAGAGAATAGGGTTATTCTATAAGAATAGGCCACCAAACAAGAATAATTCATGATTCAAATGCATAAACCACATTCATGGAGTCTATTCAAATCAAGAGGTTATTCTAATTATGTTCAATGGAATAATAAATTGAAATATTGATTGGAAAAATCATAGCTTCATTTGAAATTCAATTCCATAAGTATTATGTGAATGTTCCTTTTATGAATCCCTTCAAATTGAAAAATATTCAACCACATTCACCCATTCCTTGTGCTCCAATCGCTGCACTATAATTGTTAACCTTAAGCTAGTTAGGACAAGTCAGATTCCATGAACAATAAGAAAGTCTTACTACTTTCCATGGTATCCAAGAGACACGATTAATTTTTAGAAGAAGATAATAAGATATATCATTATTCATGAATCCATATTTTACCTTTACATCATGATTTTACCCCCTGTGTTTTTATGAGTTAATTATTTTTCTTCATATGAAATAAAATTCGTTGATGTATTATGTTTCACACTAAACCAAGTTAATATTTCTTTATAAAAAACAATAATTTAATGTTTTGGTATATAGAACGGTGAGTTTGGATTTCGTTACACAAAATAATGAGTTTAGACGAAACATGTTACCCTATTAAAATATTATTATCTTATAGTTATCAACTAGTTGTTGGAATAGAGGGTATGAATAACATTAACTAAATGAAGAAAATATTTTTCACACACTCACAAAGAGATATATATAATTAATTATTGGGTGAAGAATTAACTAAAAATAAAAGTAAAATCCTTTTTAAAATAAATATAATCATTTTATGAGGAAACCATTTTTATGAAAACTAACACATTTTAATTCAACAAATTAAACGAATCAGTTTTCGTGAATGATTTTAATCAAATATATATAAATATTATATATTCAATTAAAATTTTAATATTTATCTTATGTGTTTTAAAAAAATGAATAAATCTAATTTTTAGCATAAAATATGTATTATTCTAAAAAGAATATTCTTCTCCTTTTAAGGGAGCACTTATTTTTAAAAAAAATTATTAAACGTTTTTCATCTTTATTCGAAAAATAAAAATCAATTTTTAATGTGTAAATTTAAAATTATTTCAAGGTAATTTTTTTGGTATTTTTCTAAATTTTTAATTTTTGATGAATAATGAAGAAAACTATATTTTAATTACAAAATCACTTTTGTTTTCTTTATTTATAACACTAAATTATATTTTTATATTTTTAAAAGTAAAATTAGTTCAATTCTATATTCAATAATTTGATTTAGTTCAATTTAATAGATTTAATATTGAATATTGAAATAAAAATGATTCAATCATCTGAATTGTTTCACTTTAATAACCCACTTTCTCATCACTTCTGAGGGATTAATTTTAAATTTATTTATTCATCTAATGTGAATGAAATATGTTACTATTTATTCCATTTTTGGAATCAACATAATTTATAATTTCTAATTAGTCTAACTTAATTTTTGACCCAAATGAATAGTGTGTGTATTAAAATTATTTACAGCAGTTAAGGTATAAATGTGTTTACCATAAGGTAAATAAAAAAATATATAATTTAAAATTAAATAAAGTATTATATTTATTTTATTTTATGATTTTATTAAAAACATGGTTATAAAAGTCTCAGAAACATGGAAATATATTTCTAATTTCCATTTAATATTAACCATATAATAAGTTATATAATGAAAATCACCAAAAAGATACATTTTTTACTTTTATTGTCTATAATTCTTTGGGATAGAGGAAAAAAATTTGTTTGGTTATAAATATTTTTTGGATAAATGAGTTATTTTTTATGATTACAATTTATCATCAATTTTTAGAATAGAAATAGTTATATAAAATGTTTAAGAAATGGAAACATAGTGATTATTTTGTTAATAACTCATTTATAATTGATACTAAAAATAATTAAAAAGATGTAAATTGAATTAATTATTGCATTACACAGTTTTTTCAAAGAATATATCATGTTAAAATATATTTAAAACAATAATTTCTAGTCCATAAATATCATTATTTTTTAAAAATTTAAAATAAATAAATAATATCAAAATTGACAATATGGTCATTTTATAATAATTGTAATTTTATTAATTGATTTAAAATTACTAACAAATGTATATTCTATGATGTTATTTTTAAATGTTAATAAATATAAAATTTGTACATTAATGGAACAATTTTTATATTATAATGACTATATAAATCTCTAAATAGTAAAAACATAGTTAGCATTATTAAGGTTAAAGCAATGTTTATCCAGTTACATGCATTTGTATTAAAAATAATTTCCAAAAAACTTTGTATTTATATTTTATAAATTATATATCATATTAATAGTTATTGGGTCCAAATTATATAATATTTATCATTCTAATTTAGTCTGAATGGATAAATTACCAATGTTAGAACCAAGTTACCATAATGAAAAACCAAATGAAAAACAAATGGAAAAATAAATGTTGTGGAACAAAATGTTCAAAACATTTGTTACATTATTTTTTGTAGGTTGTGATCTAAAATATCATCCATAAAACCCATTAATTACCATTCATGAAGCCACTTGATTTAATATTGACCTCCCAATACAGAATACAGTTTAGTATTTACAAAATGCCAGCCCCCCTCTATAATAAAATGGAACTCACTCTACTCTCTTCTTCACACCTCTCATGTAACGTCCCTGTTCCAGAAGCACCCTAAAGGTACCTCATACCCAGTTTGTTACATGTCCTCAAGCACATTTTCCCAAAATCCAGAGGATGCTGACTAGCAGCGAGGGCCTTGGGTGTGATATTGGGGAAACTATGCTCTCACTGAAAGTGTAAGATAGATGAAGTAAAACATATAGCAATAGTGGAAGGAGTCCAAAATGCAATAGGTAAATCGAAAAAGTACTAAACAATTGGGAAACACACACATATATATAATTGATACATGATACAAATTTCATGGAAAGCAAACAAACAAGTCACAATGCTAGAAAAAAGAATTATCCAATGTTCAAAAGAAAACAGATAAAATCCAACAGCATCACATGCCTCATCATGGTCCCATGCTCTCGACTACCTTAGTAATCTAGTACCTGATGTAAAAGGGCGCTAGCCCTTGTTTATACATGCAGAAATATAATCTATTTGGGCGCAAAGCATGACAAAAATAGGGTGTGAGACTAAATCTCAATATGCAACCACCCAATGCTCTATGCCTAATAGTCAGTGAATATATATGCAGTCTTTAATAAAAATGAAGAAGTAACAAGGAAATACTCAAAAGTAAATAGCCCTACCATATCAATGCATTAAATTTTATATATCAAGAAAGATAATAAACAATGAAATTAACCCTCTGGGAAGTACTCACAACCTAACCTCTATGGTTCAACCAAACCAATAGAATCAACCCTCTAGAATGTACACACAGTCTAACCCCTCTTGTTCAGCTTTAGCATTGACTCTATGAGAAAGCATATACCGTCAATTCCCCCAATTGTCTTATATTGATTACTAAAAGGCACTTTATAGAATAACTCAATGTCTCATTCCCCCTAAGTCCTACGACGATGAACTACAGACACTTTGACGAAGCACGTACGTCAATTCCCCCTACGGTCTCTCATCATAACAGTAAAAACCAACACTCTGGATAATCCCTCAATGTACATTTTCTCTATGGTCTACTGTACCAGGTTCTCGCATCCCTGTGTATGTCAATCATGCACAAATGTTACATGGAATCCAATGTAAACCTCAAGAACAACTTGGATAAAAAATCTACAACATAATAACATGTCAGATAAAAAATATTACTACATCATATTAGCACTAGGAATGGTAAGAAAGCAGCCAAACAAGATAAGGAAGACCAAATGTGTAACACCCCAGGTAAATAAATAATATGAAATTTTTATTTTTATCCCTACTTGTGAATAAAATGTTAATATTAATTTAAAGGGAATGCTATACTCGATGGCTTACCCAATACACAACAACGAGTTCCTTTGAAAGCTTACGTTGCACTCTAATAATAAAATAATTTTATTTTAAACGGTTGTTTATACATAGCCGTTGTAATGACAGGAATGAACAGAACTAACTATTAAATTATTATATATGTTTTTCAAATATTTTTACTTTTTACAATAAATTTTAGAGGATTAAAAATGCGAATGAATCCAATTTTAAGCGCAAACATTCTAATATTCTTTAAAAGGTCAATTAACCTTGTTTTGATGGAGAACCTCTTTTAAATCCACCTTTTGAAAGTTTTATGTGTTATATTTTACAAAATAAAATTCTTCATTATAATCGGGACATCAAAATTTACTTTGTGTAAATTTTTGGAATTTGTCCAATAAGGTTCATTTTTTAATGAATAGTGAAAATGTTGTATTTTTATTCAAAACCCCTTTTGAATCTAATTTATTTATATGATTAGATTATCTTTTTAATTGGTTTTAAAGTTAAATTAGAATCTATTTTTACCATTTAATCCAATGGTGGTCATTAAAATTAATATCACTTTGATATTGGACATAAACCAGTGTCAATCTTTTGATAGACATTATTTCATAAAAACACACAATATGATTTGACAGCGGTATTTAAGTATAAAATTAATTAATTGAACTTCTATGTTATTAATTTGGTAAAAAATACATCATTTTTGAATTTGGAATATCAAATATAGCTTAGGGTGAATTTTTGGTAATTTTCTTGAAAAACCTTAATTTTCGATGAATAGTGAAACCACAAAGTCGTAGTTACAAAAATTGATTTTTTGTTTAAATGGAACATTACCAATTCTGTGATTTTAATTTCAAAAATCCAATATAAATGATAGTAATTGTTATGTAAAATGTGGTTCAATGGTATGAGAATAATTTTTGATGAAAAGTAACATTGAAGATTTATTAATCGCAATTAAAGGTAATTAGTGTGATTTAAGGTAAAAATGATATTATAATAAAATGAAAATATATTGACACTTGTCCTAACCATATTGGATGAGTCATGGTCGACAATGAAAACCCATGGGTCGATTTTGGGGACCCCATGGAGCCACTTGGGAAAGATAATGACATTTATGCCTTTTATTTAAAGTAAATGTAAAAATGACACAAACATGTATTGTTTTACTAAAAAAATTATATGGGGTTATAAAAGTCATATTTTTGACTATAAATAGTAATATAAACCTAGAAATATTTCCTACATCATTTTATTTAATTTTTATAATTTTTAGACAATAAAAAATTAAATTAATTATGACATCAGGATGATGCAACGATTACCTCATTGTTTAACGATTTAAATAAAATGAAAAGATAATGTAAAATCTAAGACCTACACCTGTCAAAAACCTATTGGATGTGTGGATTTAGAAAAATTATCATATTATCCTCGAAATAAATCAATGTGGGACCTTTAAAATCCGGAACACATTTGAAAATAAAGTAACATTTTATACCTTTCCAAGAGTGCCCTCCTCTCCTCTTATAAAATGCCCCCACCTATGCCGCCTTACCCACACCTCTCAAGCAATTGGCTCGGCCAAGCTCTGATCATTTTTTCTTTACACATCCCTCTCCTCATCCTAGAAGCCTTAACTTAGGCAGGAAGCACTTCAAGAAGCCCTTTTGGTTCAAACCAAAGGGAGTTACCGGATTTTAAGGTAACGTCTTCACTTGTGCTCTTTTGTTTTATTTTGCTTCTCCAACCCCCTGAACTCTTTTTATTCATTTATTTTGTGACAAAAAAAGTATATTACATATACTAGGATGTTTTTATAATATTTATTCGAGCTACACTTACACACACCTACATCTAATGGTTAAATAACATACTGTTTCTGTGGATGGCGAATTTCTGCCTCACGAAACGATGATTTTTCAATATTCTTTTAACACCTTCAAAGGTGGCCATTAAGAAGTAACAATATTTATATATGATATATAATATGTTTATGTTTTCTTTACTATTCTGTATTTTTCATTTATGGCATACCATTATGATTTCCAATATGGGTAAACGCGATAACTTCATTTTAGGAAGTGCGGACTACCGCCCCCTCAAAGTGATTTGATTCATTAATACCATATATGGTACATATAAAGGATAGATTTAATTATATTATATATGATACCATACTGGAATTATAATAATATTATGTATCATTATTTTTTAATTCCATTAAATATGAAATAGAAATGGAAGTAGCGTTCATGCGTATGTACGGCTTACCATCTCCATGAACGGTGCATTTCATTTCTTACCTCTAAATGTTATATAATATTCTAAATGCATGTATATAATGGATATATATGATATTTATGATAACTAAATAATGAATATAATTCTTTATATAATGGATATTTTACCCCATGAACAAACTTGTAATTATAAAGAGTTTATTTTTGACTCAAGTAACAATGATCGTTAAAACGACCGTTATTAACATAAATAATTACATAGTGTTCATGACATGGTAATAAGAGATATAAAAGGATTAATTAACTTGAAAAAGGTTCTTAAGAATGTATAAATTAACTCAAGTTTATTATTCAGGAGATTAAAGAACGATCGAGTCAAGTCGGATACGAGGTAAGGGATCCAACCTCTCTCTTTATTTTTAAGTACTCTCTTTTGTGTCGTATTTTAAGCTCATATTTATTATGTTTGGGGATGTTATTTTATATTAATAATACTGTGATTTTTATGTTCATATTATGAGAGACCCTATTTGATCTCATAAATCCATTTTTGGAAGTTTTAAGTGGCGCCATTAGGCTGCCGAGTTTTCGTAAGGAATTTTTCATCTCACTTTTTTTACCTGACATTTATTCTACATTTTCCACTATTTCCATTGATTGGTGTATTTACATGCCATTATTATACACTTTTTGTAGTATAATTTCATTTATGGGTATTTACATCTTCATTGTATGACCCTTCTTCCATGGTGTGTACGTATCGAAAGTTACCCAACTCGGTAATGGGACCTTTCACCCTCCTCTTTTTAAAAGACTTCTTTTGTTATGTCTTTTGATTAACATACTATTATGATGGGATATGTTCTTATATAACCTTATTTATGTAAATTTTATGTCCAAGTGATGAGATACCATTTTCTCTCTCATCAACTCATTTTCTGAATTTTAAAGTGACGCCGTTATGCTGTCGTATTTATGTAAGGGAACTTATTTACCCACTTTCAATTCTTTATGTTAAACCTCTACTTATTTATTTTTTTATGCCAAGAGTATGGGTGGAATCTCTATGTTGTAATTTCCACAAACCAGTGTGTATATATAATATTTCTACACATAATCATGTCATTGATAAATTCTTATGAACTTGTATGGGAAATCATAACTCAATCTCATTTCATTGAGTTAAATATCTATGCCATTGGTTTAGTTTTTCCAAGATTATGTGTCAATGAACTCTGATTGTTTCACACTTAAAATCCACTTATATTTGGTGTATTCATTTGTCACACATAATTATGTAATTGATTTATCCTTTATTTAAGGATACCATCTTTATAATGGATTTCATCTCAATTTACTTTTCCATTGATACTTCATTGTTGTTATGCACCAATTCACTCTTATATGGTGTGTATACTGTCCTTTAACATATTATATCATGAATCCCTTTATTCTGATGATATTATAAAGCTCAGATTAAATGTTATTCTGAAATTATTTTATTCAAGAGTCTCTCATTTTGTTAAAAACTCTTTAAAAAAAATATAGTTTTAAATGTTTTAAAGATTCATTATTCTAAATGTTTATCTTTAATGTCATTGTTTTCAAAATGGATTGCCTTATTTATTTATATGGACATTAATGTTTTAAAATTATACTTCCATTAAAATCTTCAAAGTTCTATGGGAAACTTTGTATCAAAAATCTCTTTTAAATGGTTTTTGAAAATGGATTGATTAATTCAATATCTTGGAATTACTTATTATGATTGCAAATGAAATGTTGTTATTGAAATGTTTATATTTTCAATATTTTACGTGTAATGATGGTACTTGAACATTTTATGGGTGGTTATGTTATAAACCATATGACGGGGGGGTGCCGTGAATACCAGGACGGGTGGTTACGTTATAACCTCCAATGCATTGGGTATAGATGTCGGTCGTACGACTATTCCATTAAGTATGTGTGGAAGTCGACCGTATGGTTATTTCATTTAAGTATGTTTATGTCCCAAGTTACCTTTATATGTTATGTGTTCTTTATATGGGTTTTATGGAAATCTTTTGGTTACAATAGGGTAAGTAATGGTCTTTTATTCAGTGAATAGTTTTTACTACTTCATAAAGGTGAAAAGTATTACTTTGGTAAAGTACTCATGGTTTACTTGTTGTTTTGAAAAACTAATAGTTTTCCTTCTCTGTGTATCCTTTACTGGGATTTTTATGCTCATCCCATGTTTTTGAAATCTTTTCCACAGTACTTAAAGATGAATAGGGTCAAGGATGGGATCAAGGAAAGACATTCTATCTAAAACATGGAACTAGACATGTTTCTTTTTAAGCGTTTTTTTATTTTATGGAAACTAAGTAGAAGTGTCTACTATGTAATCTTTTGAGATGTAATAGTTATGACCTAATTCTCTAAAAATGTAAACATGAAAATATCCTCTATGTGAATTATTCATTTAATTCACGATTAAGTAATGTTTATGTTCAGGGCCTTATAGTTGGTATCAAAGGTCGGTTTAGACAACTTTAGGGATTAAGAGTTATCGTTAAACACATGGTTAGTCCCTAGGTCTATTATTTCAGTTATATCCTTGTTTTCTATCTTTTTCAGATCAAGGAAAGTCAGTTACAAAAGTGAGGAGGAGGATCTCAAATGACATTTTTATCTCTTCCTGATGATATGCTTGCAATAATTATTGCAAAGTCATGATCGAATGATTGTGAAACTTTTTCTAGCATAAAAATCACTTGAAAGCAGTTGTTTGAGATATCAAAAACCTCCACTATACCTAGATATCATCATGGATCAGGGGTTGTATTTAATCAAATCATATTTTCACCATATTCTCATATTTTCAATAAAGGTAAATATTATCATGGAATTTTCAGATATTTTACCTTATCACAAGTTTTTGAGGCATAATATGATTTTAGAAATTGGGCTAAAGAAGGAGACCCTTCTGCAACCTATTTATATTTGCTTTCAAAATATAGTCTCTCAGAACATACCTATGGTATTTTAAAAGGACCATTAATTTAATGTTTCAACTCAATTTCGGTCCGACTATTTTATAGAAATCATGTTTTATCAGATGTTTTGAAATTATATGTCATACATGATTATTTTCCAAAACTGTTTTTCCGTGAACACCCATATGACCCATGTTGTACAAGGTGTATTTGGATGGAGGAAGCAAATAATTTTGAAGGATCTCTAAATCATTTTTTTGATTCATGGACCTTCTACCGACGTGAACAAGATGACGATGAAACCCAACGGACACCAAGATCAAGGTATGGTGTTCTTCATTTTTGGGATAGATTTATTTTATCTTATGATAGTGAAGTAAGACTTCAAGAAATAAGATGTTGGGATCATAATGAATTTGGATGAAAATGACTGGTATCAGGAAACCATTGAGGTTAAAACATGTTAGGGTTATTTTTGATATTTATGAAAAAAACCCGTAATATAGGTGACAACCCGTCATGCTCGGCAATGCCACATTAATTGAACCCACAAACGAAGGGAGACAAGGGTGAATAGCCTACCACTAGCCTATGTGAAGTCCCTGGTCACTATGACTTATTCTTTTTGGTTAAATGATTTTATGGATCAAGAAGAAGTTGATTTTGGGAGCTTATGTTTTATCAAATGGATATACATAGTATAGGAAAATGATTTGGTTATCAAGTAATAACTATTATTTTGGAATATGTTCTCTATTTCATTGAAACAATATATGCCTATAGAAAATATAATTATTTGAGATTTCAATTGAGGAGAAACGGTGGAATTTTATATTGGAAGAATCTATGTTTTTATTATGGACTTATATGATTTTGGGTTATCTATGAGAATGATTAACCTATCATGGATGATATGAGATTAGGTTAATTACTTTTCAATATGATACTTTAAGAGTAACTGATGTTATTTGGAGATAAATGTTAAGAATTACCTTGGAAGAATACGTGATTAAATCTTTCAGAGATTTGGGTTTCAATATTAGTTTTGATTACTTTGAGGAATTTTATTGGTAGATGTTTATTGAATGTTCTTTGTTGAACTTTGGGTATTGTTTGACAAATTGTGGAGATTAATATTAGTTTTTCTTTTTATAAAGGATTATCCTTATTGGGTATTATCTGATCTTGTACTAACAATTTTTGGTTTTGGTTAAGGTCTAAAGACATGGGAAATATATAGTTCTCTTTTGTGTATTAGTTGACTCTCATGAAGTTGATTATAGTACTCTTAATGTGAACAAGTCTTCCTAAATACTTGTCTTTTGGAGAAAGTATGAGTTTGTGTAAGAAATCTAGTAAAAGTTGAAAGTCAACATGACAAGTAAGTATGTTTCCTTAAGATCAAAAACAAATTCCGCAATGAAAAGTAACATCAAACAAAAATGTTGTCTATTAACTTTTCATACTGGGTAATCAAATACCATTTAATCCACCACAACATTGTGATTTTCTTGTGGTTAAATTTCTCCTAAACATGTTTTCTATCACTCTCCCTCAGAACACGACCCTTTTCTTTTTCTTCCATATCCATGCTTTCCTATAGGGAATAATAGTATGGGTTAACTCGGGTGACCTCTGTACTTCTCCTTCTTTCTTTTAAAGCGATTGTTTTACCGACTCTCGTTCTGATGTGGGACTTTCAATGATTTTTCTGAGGCCAATTTTAAAATTGCAAGGATGCAATTCCCAAAAGGGGGGAAGGATGTAACACCCCAGGTAAATAAATAATATGACATTTTTATATTTATCCCTATTTGTGAATAAAATTATAATATTAATTTAAAGGGAACTCTATGCTCGATGGCTTAGCCAATACACAACAACGAGTACCTTTGAAATCTTACGTTGCACTCTAATAATAAAATAATTTTATTTTAAGTGGTAGTTAACACCTTGTCATTGTAATGACGAGAATGAACATAACTAACTACAAAATGATTCTATATTTTTGTAAAATATTTTTACTTTTTACAATAAATGTTAGAGGATTAAAAATATGAATGAATCCAATTTTAAGCGTAAACATTCTAATATTCTTTAAAGGTCGATTAACCGCCTTTTGATAGAGAACCTCTTTTAAATCCACTTTTCGACATTTTTATGTGTTATATTTGACAAAATAAAATTCTTCTTTAGAATCGAGACATGAAAATTTACTTTGTGTAAATTTTTGGTATTTGTCCAATAAAGTTCATTTTTTAATGAATTGTGAAAAAATGTTGTATTTTAATTCAAAACCTCTTTTTAATCTAATTTATTAATATGATTAGATTATCTTTTTAATTGGTTATAAAGTTAAATTAGAATATATTATTACCATTTAATCCAATGGCGGTCGTTGGAATTAATATCACTTTGAGATTGGACATAAACGAGTGTCAATCTTTTGATAGACATTGTTTCTTAAAAACACGCTATTTGATTTGACAATGGGATTTAATTATAAAATTAATTAATGGAACTTCTATGTTATTAATTTGGTAAATAATACATCATTTTTGAATTCGGAATATAAAATATATCTTAGGGTGAATTTTTGGTATTTTTCTGAAAAACCTTAATTTTTGATGAATAGTGAAACCACAAAGTTGTAGTTACAAAAATTGATTTTTTGTTTAAATGGAACTTTACCCGTTTTGTGGTTTGAATCTAAAAAATAAAATATAAATGATTTTTATTATTAAGTAAAATTCCGTTCAATGGGATGAAAATAATTTTTGATAAAAAGTAACTTTTAAGATTTATTAATCGCGATTAAAGGTAATTAGTGTGATTTAAGGTAAAAATGATATTATAATAAAATGAAAATATCTTGAAACTTGTCTAGCCATATTTTATGAGTCATGGTAAACCAAGACAACCCATGGGTCGATTTTTGGGACCTCATGGAGCCACTTGGGTAAGATAATGACATTTATGCCTTTTATTTAAAGTAAAAGTAAAAATGACACAAACATGTATTGTTTAATAAAACAATTTTTACATGGGGTTATACCAGTAATATTTTTTACAATAAATAGTGATTGGAAAGCTAGAAATATTTCCTACATCATAGTATTTGTTTTATAATTTATCTACATTAAATAAATTAAATTAATTATGAAATCATGATGTGCATCGATTACCACATTATTTAACGATTTAAATAAAATGAAAAGATAATGTAAAATATAAGACCTACACAGGTCAAAAACCTATTGGATGGGTTGATTTATAACACTTATCACCTTATCCTCTAAATAAATCAATGTGGGACTTTTAAAATCTGAAACACATTTGAAAATAAAGTAACATTTTATACCTTTCCAAGAGTGCCCTCCTCTCCTCTTATAAAAGGCCCCCACCTATACCACCTTACCCACAACTCTCAAGCCTTTGGATCGGCCTAGATCTGATCATTTTGTCTCTCCAAATTCCTCTCCTCATCATATAAGCCTTACCTTTTGCAGGATGCTATTCACGAAGCCCATTTGGTTCAAACCAAAAGGTGTTACCCGATTTTAAGGTAACGTCTTCACTTATGCTCTTTTGTTTTATTTTGCTTCTCCAAACCCTAACCTATTTTTATTCATTAATTTTGTAACAAAAACAGTGTCTTCCATATAATATGATGTTTTCATAATAAGGATTCGAGCTACACTTACACACACCTACATCTAATTATTAAAGAACATACTGCTTCTGTGGATGGTGAATTTCTGCCTCATGAAATGATGATTGTTCAATATTATTTTAACACCTTCAAAGGTGGCCATTAAGATGTCAATATATTTATATATGATATATAATATTTTTATGTTTTCCTTATGATTCTGAATTTTTCATTTATGGCATACCTTTATGGTTTCCATTATGGGTAAACGCGATATATTCATTTTAAGAAGTGCAGACTACCGCCCCCTCAAAGTGATTTGATTCGTTAATACAATATGTGGTACATATAAAGGATATATTTAATGATATTATATATGAAACCATACTGGAATTATAATACTATTCTGTATAATTATGTTTTAATTCCATTAAATATGAAATAGAAATGGAAGTAGCGTTCATGCGTACGTACGGATTACCATCTCCATGAACGGTGCATTTCATTTCCTACCTCTAAATGTTATATAATATTATAAATTCATGTATATAATGGATATATATGATATATATGATATATAAATAATGAATATAATTCTATATATAATGGATATTTTACCCCATGAACAAACTTGTAATTATAAAGAGTTTATTTTTTACTCAAGTAGCAATGATCGTTAAAACGACCATTATTAACTTAAATAATTACATAGTGTTCATGAAATGGTAATAAGTGATATAAAAGTAATAATGAAATTTAAAAAGGTTTTTAAGAAAGTATAAATTAACTCATGTTTATTATTCAGGAGATTAAATAACGACCGAGTCAAGTCGGATACGGGGTAAGGGATTCAACCTCTCTCTTTCTTTTTAAGTACTCTCTTTTATGTAATTCCTTTTAAGATAATATTTCTTATATTTGGTGATGTTATTTTATATTCCTAATACAGTAATTTTTATGTTCATATTATGAGAGACCCTATTTGATCTCATAAATCCATTTTTGGATGTTTTAAGTGGCGCCGTTAGGCTGTGGAGTTTTCGTAAGGGATTTTTCATCTCACTTTTATTTCCGTGACATTTATGCTACGTTTTCCACTATTTACTTTGAGTGGTTTATGTACTTCCCATTATTATACACTTTGTGTAGTATAATTTCATTTATGAGTATTTACATCTTCATTGTATGACCCTTATTCCATGGGGTGTACGTTTCGAAAGTTACCCAACTCGGTAAGGGGACCTTTCACCCTCCTATTTTTAAAAGACTTATTTTGTTATGTATTTTAATTAACATACTATTATGTCGGGATATGTTCTTCTATAAACTTATTTATGTAAATTTTATTTCCAAGTGATGAGATACCATTTTCTCTCTCATCAACTCATTTTCTGAATTTTAATGTGATGTCGTTATGCTGTCGTATTTCTGTAAGGGAACTTCTTAACCCACTTTCAATTATTTGGGTTAAACCCCTACTTCTTGATTTTATTATTCCAAGATTATGGGTGGAATCTCTATGTTGTAATTTCCACAATACTTTTTTATATACTATTTCTACACATAATCATCTCATTGATAAATTCTTACGAACTTTTATGGGAAATCATAACTCAATCGGATTTAATTGAGTTAAATATCTATGTCATTGGTTATGTTTTTCCATGATTATGTGTGAATGACCTCTGATTGTTTCACACTTAATATCCACTTATATTTGGTGTATTCGTTTTTCACACATAATTATGTAATTGATTTATCCTTTATTTAAGGATACCATCTTTATAATGGATTTCATCTCAATTTACTTTTCCATTGAGACTTAATTGTTGTTATGCAACAATTCACTCTTATATGGTTTGTATACTTTCCTTTGACATATTATATCATGAATCCATTTATTCTCAAGATATTATAAATCTCGTATTAAATTTTATTCTGCAATTATTTGTATTCAAGAGTCTCTCATTTTTTTAAGACTCTTTAACAAAAATATAGTTTTAAATGTTTTAAAGATTCATTATTCAAAATCGTTATCATTAATGTCAATGTTTTCAAAATGGTTTTCCGTATTTATTTATATGGAAATTAATGTTTTAAAATTATAATTCCATTAAAAGCTTCAATGTTGTATGAGACACTTTGATTCAAAAATCTCTTTTAAATGGTTTTTTAAAATGGATTGATTAATTCAATATCTTGGAATTACTTATTGTGATTGAAAATGAAATTTTGTTATTGAAATGTTTATATTTCCAATATCTTATGTGTAAGGATGGTACTTGGACATTTTACGGGTGGTTACGTGATAAACCATATGACGGGTGGTGCTGTGAATACTAGGACGGGTGGTTACGTTATAACCTCAAATGCATTGGATATGGATGTCGGCCGTATGGATATTCCATTAAGTATGTGTGGAAGTCGACCGTATGGTTATTCCATTTAAGTATGTTTATGTCCCAAGTTACCTTTATATGTTATGTGTTCTTTTTATAGGTTTTTATGGAAATATTTTGGTTACAAAATGGTAACTAATGGTCTTTTATTCAGTGAAGATTTTTTACTACTTCATAAATTTGAAAAGTGTTACTTTGGTAAAGTACTCATGGCTTACTTGTTGTTTTGATAAACTAACATTTTTCCTTCTCTGTGTATCCTTTACTGGGCTTTTTATGCTCATCCCATGTTTTTGAAATGTTTTCCACACGACATAAAGATGAATAGGGTCAAGGATGGGATCAAGGAAATACATTCCATCTAAAACATGGAACTAGACATGTTTATTTTGAAGAGTTTTTTTAATTTTATGGAAACATAGTAGAAGTGTCTACTATGTAATATTTTGAGATTTAACAGTTATGACCTAATTCTAAAAAAATCTAATCCTGCAAAGATCCTCTATTTGAATTATTCATTTAATTCATGATTACGTTATGTTTAAGGTCGGGGCCTTATAAAATGGTTATAAACAAAAAATTCATGGGAAGACACTTCCAAAGAATTGCAATTAACCCTATTCACATTCAATTGGCCTCTAGTCTAGAATTTAAATCATAGTAGGCAGTAACAGGGTTAAATCCGTAAACACGCAATACATCGATCAAGTGTATTGAGCACTTTGGAACATATTACTCAAAGACTATCTACGGAAAGGCATAACCCACCTACCTCGGCATCATATGATCGATATACCTTAGCGTCCGCCCTTGGATCAACCTAGAACATGGTTGATCTACAAAAATGTCTAAACGTTTAACCAAAGATAACTATAGAAAGTGGCATAATCAAGAAATCATGCTCTATATGAAGGAAGAGCTTATCGTATTGATCCCAATGCAATCGATGAGGGTCGAATCCGAGAATGGATGGTCAATCAGGGGATCGGTGAAGATCTGCATTGTATGGACGCTTTTGGTTGAAGAAGGCGATGAAGAAGACATGTTTTCCAATTAGACGTGACCCCGATCCATTTAATGATATAAAATGAAAGTACACGTCATGTACTTTATAATTACACAGCGTGTAGTTTCCATAAACTACCCCCGCATTAGGCAGTCTCTAGGTCATCAGACATGGCCGTGTGCATGGCCGCTACATGACCATATCCTGGCTACCCGCGGTAACCAAGTACACGAAGTGTACTCATAAAGTACATGGCTTGTAGTTAAGTAATTTTTAGAAACTCCTCTTTTCCCCATTAACACCAAAAAATGGAAACACACATGAAAATAAAATCTGGTTTCTTACAAACATCCCCCCTTAATGTAATTCATCCACAAATATCCCTAGTAAGGAGGGGTAGGAGAAGAATCCTCAAAAATCTCCAGCCACTACAATCGTACAATGGTCTCTCTCTCCCAGGTCTCGTCTTGTACTCACTAGTGTTGCCATTACACTCATACTAGAGGAACATACCGGCCATAGAGAATATTCGTATTTCGATCAACAATCTGAATAGGATGCTCCTCAAATGAGGTTTCCACCACTAAGTCAACCTCCTTGGCTTGGAAAACATGATAAGGGTTTGAGAAGTAACATTGAAGCTGAGAAACGTGGAAGAAATCATGCATATACCAGTACCTCTGAGGAAAATGCAGCTGATAGGAAACCAGTATGACACTCTCCAACAACATAAAAGGCCCTATGTACCTCAGTGAAATCTTACCCCACCATATAATCATCCTACGTCCCAACCTTGGTGTCAAACATAAGTAAACCTGATCTATGACCTCAAACTCTAGAGGTCATCTCTGTCGATCATCATAAGAATTATATCGAGACTGTGCAGTAGCCATCCTCTTCCGAATCAACTCTATCTACTCTGTGGTCTCATGGACAAGACAAGGTCCTAGCATAGAAGCCTCTCTGGCCTCTAGCCAACTTAAGGATGAATGGAATGGCCTACCGTACAAATCCTCAAATGCTGCCATCAGAATAGTTTCATGAAAACTATTATTGTAGACAAACTCCACAAGAGGTATGTTCTTATCCCACAGAACTCTAAAATGCAGGATGCATGCTTGATGCATGTCCTTTAGCACCTGAATCGTACGCTCAGACTCGCCATCTATCTTGGGATGGAAAGCTGTACTCAGAAGTACCTATGTACCCAAATCTCTCTGCATTCCCAACCAGACCTAAGAAGTGAAATTAACATCCCTATCTAAAACAATGGAGTGTGGATCCCCATGTATATGTACAATCTATCATATGTACAACTATCCCAACTCATCAACATTTAAGGTATCCTTAATCGGAAAAAACTGATAAACTGTCGTGATTCTTTCAACGAAAACCCAAACTACATCATTCCCTCGAGGAGACCTTGGTAAAAATGTCACAAGGTCTATCGCGACATCATTCCATTTCAACCTGAAAACGGGTAACTTATGAAAAATCCCTACTCGTCGCTGATGCTCTACAATCACTTGCTGATAGGTGAAACACCTTTTTAAAAAACTAGAAATATCCCTCTTCATACCTAGCCACCAAATTATGACGGTGTTGATCAAGATACATCATGGTGACACAATAATGAATGTCCCAAATTGAGGAATGAATGTCCCGCATATTCTTCTCGCATATGTAGGATGACACCCACATGCACCCATGAAAATCAAAGATCTCATCCTCTCCTATGGTCCATCTAGAAATTGGGTTCTCTCCTGTCACACATTCCCGTCAGACGAAGCCTTCAGAATCTGATAGCTTCTTTATTCACACTCGATCAAGTAGAGTAAAGGTAAAAACTACAGATGAATGAAATGCCTACTCCTATCTATCAGGAAACTCCAAATGCATCTCAGTGAAAATAATGATAATATTCCAATCACTACTAGCCTATTGAACTTCCTATATTTGAGTCCTCCTACTCAACACATCAGGCATTGTATTTTTTTCCCAGGTGTGTATGAATTCTCAATGTCAAAATACTGATGGTACTCAACCCACCTTCACTGTCTCTAATTATGGTCACACTGAGTAAAAATATACTTGAGACTTTTGTGGTCTGTGAAAACAACTAAATTATCTTCCAAAAAGTAGTGTCTCAAACAGTGTAAAGCAGGAACAACTACAACTAGCTCCAGATCATGCTTTGGGTTGTTCCTCTCATGCGGCCTTAACTGCCATGACTCATATACAATGACTCATTCCCCCTACATAAGCACTGCTCCATGTCCGAAACCTAATCTTTCTTAGTACACAGTATAGCCCTTTCTCGGATTTGTAAATACAAGTATCGATGCTGAATTCAACCTCCCATTCAGCTCCTGAAAGGCTGACTCAGTTGAATATGAACACATTTACTTCGCACCATTCTTAGTCAGGCCCATTAGTAGCGCAACTCTGAGTGAAAAGTCCCCTATGAAATGTCTATAGTAACCAGCCATCCCTAAAAAACATTTTACCTCAAAAAAATTCTTCTTATGTTCCCAAGAAATGAATGGCCTCAATTTTTATGTGTATACTAATTATCTTGTATCTGAGATAACATGACTCATGAAGTGAATTTGATCCATCCAAAGGAGGAATTTTGAGGTAATAGCCTATAAATAATTCTCCCTTAGTGTACATAAGATGATCTCAATATGTGTGACATGGTCATGTCGAGTGTGAGACTACACCAAGATATCGTCCACGAAGAATACCATGAAATAATCCATGTATGGATGGAACACTCAGTTCATCCAAGCCAAGAAGACTGGAGGCACATTCGTGAGATCAAACGACATAACCACATACTGATTATAACTAGTTCTCAAGTCAATCTTCAAGAACAACCGAGAAGGCTGTAAGAGGTATATCAGATGGTATAAAGTTCATCTGATTATAACTGGTTCTCAAGTCAATCTTCAAGAACAACCGGGCTCCTCGAAGCTGATCAAAGAGAGCACCAATCCTCGGCAAGGGATATTTGTTCTTGACCGTCAACTAGTTCAACTTCGGATAATCCACGCAATGTCTGAGATTACTGTATGCATTCTTTGAAAAAAGGAATGGCGAACCCTTAGGAGTTGTACTGGTTAAGATGAACCCCTTTTCCTACAACTCCCCCAATTACTTCTTGAGATCCTATAACCCTGGTGTGGGCATCCTATAAGGGGGAATGGACATTGGTGTCACTCCAAGAACATGCTATATAGAAAATTCCACCTCTCATTCTAGAGGAAAACCTGAAAAAATCCTCTAGAAAGATATCCCTGAAAGGATGTACCACTAGAGGAAAGTCCATATGTGAAGCCCCCTGGTCATCCAGATAATGACTAGCAATCTGTGTTGTAACTCCTCTCAACCCATGAAGCTCGTGTCCCACTCTTCTAACCTGAACATCCAATTATTCCTTATTAAGAATCGATCCGCTCTTTGGTGATATGAAACTCACCCTAAGACGATAGCAATAAACAACTACCTTTAGGGGAACTAATTAGTCCATTCTGAGAATGATATCATAGCCAGTCATCTCTAGGACATAAAGGTCCCATATGAAGGGACACCCAACAACCTCAAGAGGGAACTCCATGCACTAATTTACAGTAGTTGTTCTAGTCCAAAATAGTGTATCTTGCATCAAGACATCAGCAGAAGTAAAGATATAGAGCCCAAGACTCTCCACAATAGAAACAAATTATAAAGATATGAGAATCCCATGTATCGAAAATAGCAGAAGCTAAAATAGAGGAATCTAGGATCGTACCTCAAACTGTAGAGGGTCCTAGATCCTGCTCCTGCTAAGTCTTCTCAACTAAAAAAGTATGACCTCCACTGTAGCCATGTGACCCTGCCTGACCACTCTATAATGATCCAACATATTTTCACTGAATGCTAGGTGACTGGATACCATGTACATGACCTCTAACTCGTTCTAAACGGCCAGAAGAACTCTAGTTCCCATACTGGTGATAAACTAGTGCTGCTGCTCTCGAATGAGGAGTCATGAAAGAACCCATGTCATCAACTTCTGGTGAGAATATCTGATAGAAGTAATGAAGAAGGCCCATCTTGCCACATGATCGGCACTCCAATGGGTCTCTCGGGAAATGTGGGATCATATTCTTCCTCCTTCCGCACTGGTAACACACCACCTGGATACCAGAAAATGAGTCCGTCCTCCTCATATTCTTGTGTGTAGACTACCTACATCACTACCTATTTTCAGTAGGAGGGACACTAACTCTAAATGCCAATCCAACATGGATCACCATTCCAGAATCCGTCAGATTGCGCTCCGTGATTAGCACCTGGTCGACTATAAAAGTTTAGGAAGTCAACCTGAAGATGTTAAAATGTGATCGGATGTAATTCCTATGACCATCCTCTAAATTTTTCACAAAAAATAACTCATCACCTTCTGTAATAGGTATGAAGCACTGAAGATCTGTGAAACAAGAAGAGTTCCCCATGACTGAGAGATTACCCTGCTCCATACTCATGAAAACTCGAACTCAATCAACCCTTAAGGTCTCCAAATATATGTAGTCAGAAAAAGCACAGTGAAAGATATAATTCATGGATTCTAACCATGACTCCTCAGCTTGAGGTCCTTTTTCCCATGTGAAGGTGGGAGGATGCTACTGCTGGAAAACCCGTGTCAACTCTACCATAGGAGGGGTAGGATGTGGTAATCCATAGAATGTCTACATGAACCTCATAAATACATCTTGGAAATGTGTGTCATCACCTATGTCTGGAATGATGGTCGGTGCCAAGACTGGAAAAACTAGAGGATCTACATGTAGTCCCTGATCATCTATATCCGATGTCTGATCACTGCCCTGTAACTGGAAGAACACCAAAGGACGTCTCAGTGGAATGACTCTAAAAGATCAATCACACTACGAAGATCAATATTATGAAGTAATAAAACTTATAATTATAAGATGGGAACAACTCAAAGAAAGAATTTATGTTTTGAAAACATGGATACACGACGTGTATATTGTCTACATAGTGTGTTCCCTTGTGCCTTCACATGGTCATGTACTTCTTCCAACACAGGTTGTGTAACCACCATACCCACGGAGTGTTGTCCTAGCACGTGGCGTGTATATGAATCCTCTTCCCCTACCCAAGTTCTTATACACAGCTAAGGCACATGGTTCTCAAAAAACAACAATACATGGCCTGTTAGTGCCAGACACGGCGTGTTGTCCTAACACAAAACATGTACACGAATCCTCTTCCCCTTCTCGAGTTCTTCTACATGGATATGCCACACAGGTCTCCTAAAACAATACTATATGGCGTGTTTGTGCAATACACAACATGTACAAGACGAACATCATTGACACGTGTTGTTAGCAACACGGCTTGTTACATAGCTGACCCCACATGGTGTGTTTCTTCCAGATACAACTTCTACTTGAAGGATTTCACTGACCCGTGTGGTTTTCTACACTGCTAGATACTCGGGTTACACTACATGGTGTGTTCAAACTTGACCCGACATATATAAGCTATAATTTATACCTCTGTGTCATTAGTTACACGGGTGGACCCATAGTTTACACCACACGACATTTACATATGGAACATAGTGTGTTCTATAATATTTTCCAACCCGGTGTTTCTGCCTAGGAAGTTAGTAACACGGTTAGAGACTACATGGAATGTACATATAGTAAATTGCGTGTACTAATGAAAAATAGTTCCTTCCCGAATAGAAGAACACACAACGTGTGTGTCCAATATTACATTCCAAGTATTCTCGGATTTTTCTAATAGTATTCTTCAAAAACTACCATGGAACCCAGAAAAAACTGAAACGAACATTAAAGTGCCAAATTTTGATCCACGAGGGCCCATACTCCATGCGAATCAAAGCATGGCTTCTTATACATGTCATATATAATCATAAGAGAGCAATGATCCACCAAATTCTGGTCCACAAGGGCCCATAACACCTCATGAACAAAATTTGGGGTTCATTCAAACTATGAAATTAAACAATTCAATGCCCTATCAAAAGTACGTATTTTGTCAAGAAATTTATCACATCAACATTCTTATCCAGTACAACATCTATTACAACAACATGAAATCTCTAATTCTCCCTAAATGGCATGGCATGAATGCATGACATGTGATCTCCATCATGTGCCTACATTATTCAGGAGATGTCATACCCTCATCTCAGAAGGTTGTAATAGAAATTGAACCTCAATAACATCAAAAATAATAGCACAAAACATTTGAATCACCCATGGTGATGTAAAATCAACTGAATAATTGAAAAACCAGAAAAATTACAATAACGAGGTAGATTGGATTTTCCCTGTACATGGTTTAGCTAATCCTGGGCAAAGATTATTACCAATTACCTATTCCTTCCTATCCTAGGCTATATGATCTAAAAAGTAAGTCAAAAGAAAAGAATCCCTCTTATACCACTTTATAACATCTCATTTCTAGAAGCCACTCAAAGGTACCCTGTACCTGGTTGGTCACATGGCCTCAAAAAGATTTCCCCAAATGCTAGAGGCCACCGACTAGTAAAGATGGCCTTGGGTGTTGTGGTGGGGAAACTATGACCCCATTGTTAGAGTAACAATGTGGAAGTAAAAAAGATTGCAATAACGAAGGTAGTAAAAAATAAAATAGGTAAACAAAGTAAGTAATAAAAAACTGGATTAGAGAGATATATATATATATATATATATATAATTGAAGCATGATACAAATGTCAAGGAATACATACAAACAAGTCACAATGCGGGAATACATAATTATCCAAAATACAAATAAATAAAGATAAACTACATCATCAACGAAAGCCTCATCTTGGTCCCATGCTCTCCAGCTCCTTAGTAATCAAGTACCAGAAGTAGAATGGAGATTGACCTTATCTATACCTGCACCAATATAATCTGTTTGGTTCCAAAATCATGATCTAAATAGGGTTCCAGACTAAGTCACAGTAGGCATCCACCGAAAGATCTGTGTGTAATATTCAGTGAATATATATGGTAGGCTTTAATAAAAAAGAATCAGTAACAAGGAAGTTCTCAAAATTAAACAATCATACTCTTTCAATGTATTAAATTTCATATATCAAGCAAGAATCTAAACAAAAGAATTTAACCCTCTAGGATGTAATCATACCCTAACCCCTCTAGTTCAACCAAAAAAACTATAACCACTCTCTAGGAAGTATACACAGTCTAACACCTCTAGTTAAGCTTTAGTATATACTCTCTGAGGAAGCACTCGTCGTCAATTCCCCCTATAGTCTCATATCTGTAACTAAATGGCGCTCTGGGGAAGCACTCAACGTCTCATTCCCCATGGGTCTAGTGTAGAGGAACTATATACATGATGAGGAAGAACTTTTTTCTATTCCCCCTATGGCCTCATATCTTAACAGTAAAAATAGACACTCTGGAGAAGCCATCAATGTCTATTCTCTATATGGTCTACTAAACTAGGTTCTCACGGCACTGTGTAAGTCAATATTGAAAAAAAATACATGACAGTAAAATAAAACCTCAAGAACTACTTGGATAAATAGTCTACATCATAATAGAATGTACGATAAAAAATATTACTCCATCCTATCTGCACTAGGAATGGAAAGCAGGCAGCCTAACAGGCTAAGCAAGAACAAATGGTAATAAAAAAAACATGCATGGGTAAACACTTCCAAAGCATAAAAATAACCCTATTAAAATTAAATTGACCACTACTCAAGCATATAAATAATATCAGTCAATAACTGGTTTAAAACTGAAAACCGGCAATACCCCGATAAAGGGTATTGGGCATTTTGCACATATAACTCAAAGACTATGTACAAAAAGATACAAACCACTTACTTCAATGTAGTATGATCCATATACCACATTTTATGATTGAACTAGATCATTGTATATCTATAAAAGCATATAAAACTTTTATCCAAAGTAAACATTCGAAATATGAGGAATCACAAAATGATTCTTCATACGAAGGAAGTGTTTACCGTGGAAATCCCAACGCAATTGACGACGTTCGAATCAGAGAACATATGCTCGATTGAGGGCTCAGTGAAGATCAGTGATGTATGGATGCTCTCAGTCAAATAAGGTGAAGAAGAATATGCTTCTTCCAATTAGATGCAACCCCGGTCCATTTAATGAAATAAAAAAGAAGGTACACAGCATGTACATTATATGTACATGGTGTGTACTTGCCTTAACCGCCCCCGTAATAGGAAGTCTCCAGGTCACCACACACGACTGTGTGTGTGGCCACTACACGTCCAGCACCTGTCTAACCGCAATAACCACATACATGGAATGTACTCATAAAGTACACGATGTGTACATAAGAAATTTCCAGAAACTCATCTTTTCTTCAAAAACACCAAAAAAGGGAAAAATACCTAAAAAAAATATCTGGGTTCTTATATCTCAATTCATTTTTCATGACAATGATATTACAAAATAACTTCTTAAATTCATTCCCTTAATCCTATAATCCTTATATTCTCAAAAATACATCATTTGTAGGCTTTAGGGCAAACCAACGGAGAATACCCGAATAAGAGGATGTTTTTTTAATGAGCATCTCTATTTTATTTATTTCTCCAAAATATTCAATTTTTATTATATCATTATCATATAATAATATAATTATATAATATATATTCACATGTTTTCCTATTTAGGGTTAGACCTATAACCATACACACTTCTATCAAATGGGTTATGAAATCATTGTTCGTATGTATGACAAACTGCTACCTCAAGAACTGATGTTTTTCATTTTTCCATTATCATCTATAAATGCTAGAATTAATCCTAAAATAATTTTTATACATTATATATATTATATTTATGATTTTATTATGATTATTTAATTATTATTTCATGAATAACAACATACTTTTCATTTTTTAGGAAATTGAGAATATCACTCATGTGTATTACAAACTTACTCCTTGTGAAGCGATGTAATTCGTTCACGCTTAACATGGAATGTATTATGAATTATTTTAATAAAAATATGTGATATTTATGATATAATAATTCTACTATAATTATAATATATATATATATAGTTTTCTTTAATTTCATTCAATATGAAAAGAAAATGGAAACAATGTTCATGTGTACGTATGACTTACCACCTCAATTAACCGTGTATTCCATTTCATATCATCAAATTTTATGGATTAATATAAATTAAAAAAATTTAATATTTATTATATTTATAACATGGTTTACATTTTGGAGTTTTTTAATTTTCGATAAAATTAATAGGACCAAAAATAAAGAGTTAAAACATTTACTAAAAACAAAGCAATTATTAACTGAAACGTATCTTTAACATAAAATTGTTAATAAATGAGTAATATAAATTCCTAAGAAAATAATATATGGTATGATATATATATATACTAATATTTTATATATGTGTTAAAAACACATATTTATTGTAGAGGAAGTTTGAATAAGTATGATGGGATCCATGATTTAATGTAAGTGATTTTTCCTCACTTTTAATTATTTTGAGAAAAATTCCATATTAACTATCTATTTATATTATATTTTATATATTCATCCCATTAATGTATTTTGTGTTTCATAGATTGAATTTTATTTAAATTTTCATATCTACTTGAGTATCTTTATTTCATGAGGTTTGTCATTAAAAGTTACAAAATCTGTAAATGATTTTTGTCAAAACAATCCTTCATTGAAAATATGTAATCGTAAAAAACTATATTATTTTATGAGGTGTATATAAATCCCCCTTGGACATTTAAAATAATGAATTTATCTACACACATGGTATTTTATGTTCCGTTTTATGTTCTTACTTCATGGGGATTATGATTCATGGTTAATAAAGTGGTAATAATTTTATGTTAAAATATTATCAATTATCATGATTGTTCATAATTATGCTTCCAATATTAAGATATCAAGATAGAAATCTCAATAATTCTAATGAATTTTATTATCCTCTGGATATTCATGATATCATCAAGTAATGTTACCATTTCCCACCCATTGGTAATTATGATATTTAATAAAACATGTTTAAGAAAATATGAATTTATCTCTATATTCAGTCAGATATACGTTTTCATTGAAAACCATGTTTTCTAGAATTATTTACCATTTTTTCTTAATCTTTTATTATTCTTAAAATAAAATTTTTCCCATTTTTTAATTTATTCAAACATACTTTGAATAAAATCTTTACATCATTCTCAAAACAATGACCCTTTGGTTTTTATTGAAAAATTGATTGGATCTTTCATTTTAACATGTATGACGTGAAAATAATTTCACACTTTCATGAATATTAATTTATTAGATTCTTACTATATAAATTTTCATGGTTATATTTAAATATTAATTTTTTTAAAAAAATCACGCTTTTTTTATATGTGTTCAAGGTAATTTTAAATGAAAAATAATTTCGAAATGATTATTTACTTACATTATAAGATTTCATGGTCATTTTAAAATAAAAAGATTATATAAATTTTTAAATCTTCCTTTATATGTTTTAATTGTTATTAGAAGGAAAATTATTTTCATAATATTTTACATTTTTTAAATTAATTCTCAATAAAATTAAATTTTCCTCCAGAAATATTTGAATTTGTATTTCATAATTATTTTCTATCTATTATGAAATTATTTTCGGTTACATATGATTTAATATGTATATGATCATTTTAAACCATTCATATTATTTTTTTGAGTGGTTTATGTTTTTATAGAATTAATTTTTTGAATCCTCTTTCTATTCCATGGGTTATAACAAGATGAAATGATTATAAAACCAAATTATTTTTAGGATTTATTCTATGATGAAATGAATATCAAACATGTCACTTTTCCACATGTTATGATATGATTAAATGTGCATGATACCCATTTCATTTCATTGTTTATGATTTTATTTATGTTTATGATATTATCACACAAATATTTATGATTTAATTATTAGATGGGTGGGACCTATATCTCCATCCAATGCATTAGTTAAATATTTATATATCTTATGAGATAGAAATGAATTGAATGGAGAGTGAACATAGCACATTAATGGTCTTTTTTACATTATGATGGTTTGGCAAGTAATCCCATTACACTATAAAAAAATTTCATCCACTGGGGATGGTGGTGTGTCATTCCTATTAGGATTTCCCCCATGAAATGTCCTGATATGTTTTGGTAATAAACCTCAACTTCAATGGAATAATTTTGTATGCATTGGTTTATACCATAGTTTTGTGTCTTATAAAAATGTCATGATCTCATGGATCATGTTATTTTATTTTATTTTCATTCATGTCTTTTGAACCACCAATATTTATTCTATGACTTTGGATTATCATCATAGATATTAAATGTATGGGTTTCAGATTTTATGATCATGTTACCATACCATGATGCTCATGAAAAGGTAACATTTCTATTTTATTTAACCTTACTGAACATCTTAGCTCACCATTTCTTATGTTTCCAATCCCTACGTTCTATTGAATGGTATTACATAGGAGTACTAATTTGGATTATCTTTATATGAGAAATTGAATATCTTTCTTGATGTATGAAAATTATGTTTCCAATATTCTAAATGCACTAAAATATTAAGGATCATAAGAATGTGTTTTTATAATATAATGAAAATTCATCTCATATAATATAATATACATGTATGAGAAGCCCAAAACATAATAGTTTGTATTAGAGGAAATGATTAGAGAACCTTTGGAAACTGGGATGAGAAAACATTAGCGAGATCCCTAAGTATATTTATAAGGAAATGTCTAGGGATACTTTTAAGGATAATTCTAAGGAAGTGTCAAAGTATATGAAAATTTCCTAGAATTTTTGTGAGGATCTTGAAAGTTATTTCATAAAATACATCCCTATATGGATTCCATAAGTGGATATGGATCTAGAATAAATGTACCTTGGGGTAACAACCCCAAAAACTCCATTTTGAATTAGACCCGATCATGAACTAATGCATGACAAAGGGCCACGAGGAACATCTAGTTTAATACACCAAGGGGATATGATTTGAATATTTTAAAAAAAATATATAACCATCATGAATGATTTAAATTGATTATGGTCATGGATAACATTTTCTAAGACTATAGTGTCATTGATTTAACATAATATGTCCTTATTTAGACATATTATAAGTGAATTTTCATTATAAGGTGGTTTTCCAATATGAAATGTGTTACTCAGACTATAATTTTTTTTATTAGTCAATAGAGGGAACCATAAGGAATTGGATTAACATCGAATTATATGAATGATTTTTTATTGAGAACCCAAATGGTATGACGAATGGAGTGAAGGACATTGTGATTATTCCTAATATTGTTAAATGGAATAAGATAAAAATGAGATCCTTAACCAACTAATAGATTTACCAAAGATTATAATGAAAGGGTATATTGATGGTTTGAGTGATGGTAACCATGGAAGAAGGAAAAATCAGATTCATATATTTCAAGAATGGGGGAAATGCCCCCAAGTGCATGGAAGATGAGCCTCAGCCTGGTTGGTGCGGGCTCTTCAAGTGCATTCACGTGACCCATGAAAAAATTCAGGCAGATGCATATTTCAAGGATACTATAGGTGCACTATAGCTAGTACTACAGTAGGAACAATAGAAGTTACTATAGCAGGTATTTTTCGGTATAGTAACAGCCATATCTATTCACCTTTGGGACACCATTTTGGTCCTCGTGTCCATCACGACCTTGGAAAACTCATGAATCTTGGTGGTGAGGCCATTAGGCCACCCCTAGGCCTTCGGGCCACCTTAAGGCCTTTAGGCCATCATAAGGACTTTAGGTCACATGATGTGTAGATACAAACTAGGTAGATTTTATAAGGAAAAATATCCCAAGGAGGTATAGGGAACGGTACCTTAACAAGAGTAGAGCTATAAGATTTGGATGAATGTGATGTTATCACCTTTACATTGATACTAGGCTTGTGCATCTCTATTAAGGATTGCGATCTAAACAACCATGTGAAGGTGGATGACTGATCATGATGCAGATTCTACTGAGGGGCGGTTCCAAGAAGTCATAGTCTGGGTTGAATTCCTCTAATACCTTTAAGTATTGAAATGTTATGAAAGCCTATGGTCCATGTAAGGGTTCTCCATCAACCATTAAAATGGGGATTATCAAAAAAATGAACAAAAAAATAATACTCTTAGGGCTATTTAGGTACCCATGTGAATGTCCTAGAGGAACATGAAGATGTTCTGATTGTGCCAAATAAGGACAAAACGAAATTAATTGAAAAGGAAAAATGTAGAGTTTGGTTAATGCAATGTTGGAGAATATTGGTCTACCCATGTTATTATCAATTTATGAATCATTTAAATATGTAAAATTAGGATATTATGAAAATATATGTCCTTGGGGAAAATATAGTGAAAAATCATCATGGTGGTACAAGTAATGGTCATATTACCGATGATGAAGAGACAAAAAATGAAATGGGAAAGGAAATTGGTGTTATGGAATAAGACGATGAAGCATAGTTAATTGTCTGAGATAGAAGTGGGATGAATGATATTTTTACATATTGGAAGTAAAAGATTATATTATATGAATCATGAAATATATATGAATTTTTTATTAAAAGTGTTTCATTTTGTATTTGAATGAATAAGTGTAATGGTATTGATTATGTAGAAATTTTTTTTAATGTCAAGGTGATAGTAATTTTCTATGCCTTCTCAGATCATTACTTTTCTAGTATTAGTGGATGGAGGTATTCGGGGGAGGTTTTGGGAATTTTCAGTAGAGGTTAATGTAAAACAAATATGTTGTAGGAAATACGCACCATGTAAAGCTTACACGATGTGAAAGTGGGGTTCATGGATTGTGAAATTTCAGAATATTATGTGTACTAAATCAGGTGATTAATCCTTTGAGGGGAATCATTTATTAGTAGAACATAAAATTATGAAATTACAAAATGTAAGAGGGAATTTCATGTCATATAAATCCCTTCTGTGTGGTTGTTAAAATTCATAGAGCTCTCAAGATTCTCTCATCCATGATGGCCTATCTTCCTCTCTCATTTTGGGTGAACCCTAGGTTCCCTGAGGAGTCCGTCAAGACATCATTCCTCCCTCTTTGATCTATTGGTTCTGGTAATTGTTCATTTGCTATCAGTGGTAATCCCCCCTTTTCATAATTAGTTTATTCTTCTTCTTTATATGAGTTTCATTGAAGAGGTGTGGTTTGGTTTGGGTTGGGTTTTGTGGTTTCTTTTTTGTTGATATTTGGTGTCGTTTAGGTTGAACTATAGTTTGCTGTGGTGTAGTTGTGGGTTTCATACATTTATTTTTTGACCTGTAGTGTGCAGCGATTTAGAAAAGATTCATTGTGGCTGAGAATCCTTCATTCCTCATTTTTCCTATAATTCATGAGGGGTTTGCTTTTTTTACCTATCAGTTATGGTTTCAATGTCATCGTTAATGATAAATAATAGGTAAAATTGATATTTCAGTGTAATGGGGTTAGATTCAGATGATTTTACATAATTTTTATTATTGTGATATTTTATGTGTACTGGCTTAATCCCTAATTAAAAATAGTGGTCATTGGGGGACTTTTCTATGTTGAGTGTAGGTATTATATCTTTTTTGAATATTGTGATTGTTGTGAGATCACTCTAAAATATAAATTGGTTAAATAATTATATTTTTCTAAAAAATGGTTTCCCAATGATTATGGATTGTGTGATAATGCCCCTAAAACAATGTGGAATGTGATAAAATTCCATTTTAAAATTTTTTAAATGATTTTTATGTGTGGTGGTGTTTGTTCATGCTTGTAGAATGGTGACATGTGGTTGGGGATTAATGTTTGTTTTGATGTTTTTTTGGGCAGCAAAGTGTTTTGTTGGACATGAGTCTGTAGTGATAAGGTGGTTTTTTTTCCTTGATTTTGGGTCGGTGAGGAGGTTTTTTGTTAGTCCATGGTTTTGGGATGGAAAAGAAGTGGTTTGTTTGGCTGTAATTTTAGGGATGTGAGGTGGTGGTTTCAATGAGCTAGATACCGTGGTGGTGATAAAACAAATGATTACTAAGATTGAAATGGCATGGGATGGGTTGGTTAATGGGTTGGAATTGTTTAAAGAATAGTTAAATGATGGGTTTTGTGGTTAAATATGGTTGATTTTAAATAATAAAATAAATTTGATGTCTAAAACATTTTATTGGTTATGTGAAATACAGATTCATTCTTGTGTCTTGTTATGTGGGGATATACATTCATATGTGAAATCAAAATTGATTATGTTGTGTGTTGGTTAGATTTTTTTTGAACACATATGTTTGGATTATGTGTTTGATATTATATATATATATAATTTTATATTAGTTTTTATTTCTATATGCACCACTCCCATTTCAGGCACTGTATATGTGTCGACACCCACATAGTCATGCATGATGTGTTTTTTCCGAAATACGGTGAGGAGAACATATGAAGGGGTGCCCCCTCTTTCCCAACCTCTCTTCATGGAGAGTTAGGTGTTTCAAATGTTTTGATGTCTAGAGTTTTGTTAGTGCATTAGATGGTAGTTTTGATAGAAAATTTATTTTCATTCAATACATGATCATACTTTTAGGGTGGTGGCCCCTGGGATTTTTGGGTGAGATGTGGTATCAATTTTCATGTGGGGAGACTTCTGGTGGGGGTTGTGCATGGTAGGATGAGGTAACGTGGTTCATGTACACCATGTTCATGATACCCAAGAACACTAATTTTGGATGTGGGTGTGTTGCGGTCGATGTGTTTTCTGGCGAGATGTGATGTGGATGTGCTTGTGGGGAAGTGAGTTGAGGTGTTTGCAGCTGAGGTTAGTTGTGACTGTGTTAATGGAGTAGTGTGGTATACAGAAGATATGAGAGCTCCATTATAGTAAATGTTGGGTTGTGAGAGTGGAATACTAGTGAAAATTAGAAAGATATATTTTAGTACATGGCTCGTGTTATTTGTTGAGTGTGACTTGGTGATATTGGGATGAATTAGTATATGTTTTTTGGTGTTTTTTGGGTGTTTTTTCATTCTATAATTTTCTCACGGGTGAATTAGTACGATTATTTCACATGTTCATTATAAATTTTACATTTCTTATAGTGTAAACTTGTCTTTTAACATTACGAATATAAATCTATTCTTGGGTTCCTAGGAGGATTACATGGACCAAGCTGGACATTAGTAGCTAGGACCATTGGATAGCTACTGTGTTTCTACATTAGGTTTACTTTTGTGTATTTAATTTAGAGACATTTATTTGTATCAACATTATATAAACATTCATGTTGTATGGTTTTTGGTTTATTTATATATTATGTTATAGAGTATATTGTAGATGATTCATCTTATCACTTGATACTATTTATATTAATTTGTTTAATATATCCCTTACATGAGATTTTTTATACCCTATGTGCCAGTCCCCAACCTAGAGACTACAAGATAAGGGGATCGAGGCTCATTATCTCTCTCCCCTCAATAAGATATCTTTGGAGGGAGGGGGTCAGTATAGAGTGGTATTATAGGATTGTTTGTTAGATTGTATTGAGTTTGGAGTTATGCATAATGAGGATTTCATGCGATTTTATGGAAATAGGTCATGTTGAAATTGTTATGTAACATATGCTAGGTTGATTAGCTAGGGCATGGTATTTTAGGGCCTGTATGATTCACTACATGATCCACTGCATGAACCGTGAGAATATTGAATGACCATGTGAGGTAGAACTATTTTCAGGGTAGAGACCTAGGAAAGGATGCATTATAATGACTTGTGTCCTTGTTTAAATTGTTTTATTTGGAAATGGTTAAAATTAATAAAATTAATTAAAAATATTATTACAGAAATTACATACTACATGGTCTTAGAAAATCGTTGTTTTCATTCCAAATATTTATCCTATTCATCGTCCGCATGTGGCTTCTGTAGTTGAGGATTAGAAGGTTGATCTAGTTGATATCTGTAGGTCTGATCCAATAGAGGAGGAAGAGTCTTGGTAGATGGAATTTATTTCTTTCCAGTTCTAGTATTTGGGAATGTACAAGGGTATTGTTTAAGATATTGATACAAAATACTAACTATAGTAGCTCAAGATCAATTTCAGTTTGATATGGGCCCTAGTGGAGTACTATGTCATATTGAATGGGATCCATATACCGGGAGGCTTACTTCAGTGGTGGATGTTGAACTAGGGAGAGTTGAAGGAGGATGATTTTTCATTGGTAAACATTCATAATGAGTTTTCGGAAGAGTTCCATTAATTGACCATAGAGTCAGTCAAAAGGAAAGATATTATTTCTCTTTTTTGGGGTAAAATTAAAATGTGGAAGTCAAGAATCATGTTTAGGGTCCTTATGCATTTTTCCATAAATTTTCATGTTGAGGAATCTTGTGTGATACATCTTGATGTGGAATTAAATAATTATATCTAGTATGTTATAACAATTATTTGGTTTCCAACGTATCTGAAGGTTCAAAAAAGGAATAAGTGATCAAGAATGTGCACTTGTGAGTAGGTTTATTATGAGTGTGGAACCAGTAGGGTTACAAAATGAGTACATTTTTTAGAGATAGGTTTAGGAACTAGGACCATCATGGTTTTGACTAGATGGGAGTAGAACTCAACAACTACCCTTCCATCCTTCTTGGGACAATGGTTTCCATGATTTTTTGTGGTATTTTCTCTAGTGTGTTTTTGTTGGGGGTACATTCCCATTGTCAGAACCAGTACCCAGTGGTTCCCTGATCTTATTTAGTAGAGCTTGAAAAATTCAGTGCTAGGATCAATAGTATTTTCTAGTGAGATCTTTTCCATAGTACGGGTAGTAATCATATTCTCTAGTTAAAGGATATGAAATCATATGAAAAGATTAGGATGTTACTCATGTTCATAAGCCTCAACCCTAGTGTGGTCATAGAGGTAGTTTTTAGCAGAGAGGTTGAGGAGCTGGGCATGGTCAATTGTATGTAGTGGAGACAACGGTTCCATAGGGACCAAATATCATCATATATATGATAAGTTTGTTTAATACCATTGTTTGTACCTTTTATTGATTCAATATACTCACACTTTTTTATCCACCCTATATATTCAATTAATTGGCACTAGACATAGAGAGGCTTCTCATGCTCGTGTTTTTGAATACACTAGTTAGATGTCAGACAAGCTTATTTGATGTCTGCCAGGGGTATAGACTGATGATGGGGACAAATAAGTCCCATTGGGATCTTTAATTAATATTAATATAGCCATAAAATGTTATCCTTATAATTGACTGGTTATATTCTGTACGTGCTATTATCAAAAGACTCTAAATCATTCATTTTCTTATATTTGGAATGTTAATGTGTGGTTTTTGTTGGCGAGAGGGGTTGTCAGTTGGGTAGTTAATGTATGGAGAACCCTATTACATTTTTGGATGAGTCTTATATCGAATCAGTAGATTCTAGTATGGAATAGATTAATAGGGGTTTTGGGGAGTTCCTAGATGTTTTCCTAGAGTTGTTTGTGACACTACCCATTCGATTTGAAGTTTAGTTCGGGATATAATTGCATCCTGATAATTAATGGGTTTCGATGAATCCTTATCGGATATAACCTTCAGAGTTGCCTGAGTTGTAGAATCTTATAGGTCATCTGATGAAAAAGGGTATTATTTCGCCCAATGTGTCATTCTGTGGTGATATAGTGATGTTCTCCCAGAAGGAGGATGATTGTTTGACATTGTTTATATACTATTAGAAGTTGAATTAGGTGACTATAAAGAACTGTTACCCACATATGATGATAGAAGATATTTCAAACCAGTAAATATGGGAGAGTTGGTTTTCTAGGATCAATATGTGGTCTAGAAATCACCAGTTGTGGGAGAAAGAGGGATATATAATGAGTACTAACTTTAGATGTTGGTATGTTCACTTCGAGTTTTCATTCATGTAATTCGGAGTTACAAATGCACCATCTATGTTCATGAGGATTATGAAATCTATGTCATGTGAATTACTTGACTAGTTCATGATCATATTCTTTGATGATATCTTGATCTACTTGATGTGAAGGGGGAATTATGTTGAGCATCTGAGATCCATTTTTCAGGTTCATAATTACCATGATCTCTATGATAAGTTATCTAGGTATATGTTTTGTGCATTAGAGGTACATTTCCCTGGAAATGTGGTGTCATAGAAGGGTGTGTTAGTGGAATTAGTGAGGGTTGAGATGTTTGTTTCTTGGGTAGAACCCAATAATGTGTTAGAGGTTCATAGTTTCCACTATCTACCTACTTATTATTAATGGTTTGTATCATATTTATGTCAAGATGTTTCCCTGTTTATAGCATTGATTTGAAAATACTAGGATTTTTGAATTGATTTATCTGTACTAGATAGAATTTGATTAACATAAGTTAACGTTGGTTAGTACTATTTTTCTTCAGTTTTTGGATGAGTTTGTGATGTTTGAGGTGTTTTGTGATTCATCTAGTCTGTGTTTGAGATTTATGTTGATGCAATATAGGGCATTGATATCATATGAGCCTAAGAAGTTAAATCCTCAAGAGAGTAACTATTCATCCCATTATCTAGAGTTAGAAACTGTGTTTTTTTCATTGCATTTGTGGTGAAATTACCTCATTGGTAGTGCTTTGTGGTTTTCATGGATCAAAAGATATTGAGGTATATCATTTTATTGCATGAATTGATCTCAATGTAGAAATGGTCAATAAAGTTTCTTCAAGATTATGATTTTAAGATCTCTTACTACTATAGAAATGAAAATGTTGTGGTCGGCTCTTTGAGATAGAAGTCTGGAAAAATGTTGTTTGGGAGCCGATAGATTCTTTGAGAAAAATGGAGGAGTCCGCAACCATGAACATAGATACAAGGGTGATGGTGGTAGATACTATTTTTTCTAGATAAATATGTAGTATTCATTGATGCATTAGGTGGTGGAGTCTTACTGGGGTGAATCAAAGGAAGTGGTTAAGTGTGATTTTGTTGGGCATGGTCATTCTTTTGTTGGATGGTCAGAGGATGGTCAAAAGTAGGTGTTGTTTTGGGGGAGGTTTTTTGTTCTAGTGGTGATGTGAAGGGGATTCCTTCATGAGTTTCATAGGCCACCCATTGTGGTACACCCGGATTTCCTTGATCTACCATGGATTTATGATGTAGTTTTGTGTCCTTGGATGAAATGATAAGTGGATAATGTTGTTGCAAAGTTCTTGGTTACTTAGTAGGTAAAGGCTAATCATCATTTACATGGTTGTTTTTTATCCTATGGGTGTTCTATGTTGAAATGGTATGATATCTCCATATTTTTTGTCATAGATTTAGCCAGATCTTAGGGATGTTGTGATAATATTTCGGTGATCATGTATTAGTTGATGAAATCGACCCACTTCTTAGTGATCAAGGAGTCGAAAATAGTGGATGATTTAGCTAATAGTTATGTAGATGAGGTGGTGTGATTTCATGGAGTTCCAAGGTCCATTGTCTTGGATAAGGAAAAATTATTTACCTCAATATCCTTGAGGGGATTTCAACATTCAATTGTCAGTCAGTTCCTCCCCACCACTGCATTCCATCCTCATACAGATAGGAAGATGATGTACACTATCCATAAATTAGAGCATGTGATGAGAGAATGAATCTTTGAATTTTGTTGATCATGGATATGATCCCTACCTGGATGATTTTTCTTATAATAATATCTATCACTCTTCCTTTGGAATTTCAATGATTGATTATTTATATGGAAGACTGTGACATTCTCCATTGTGCACGATGGAGGTAGGGGAGGTAGCATTTCATGGTCCCGATGTGGTGCATAATACAAAAGAAAGGGTTAAACTTGTTCATGATAGGATGAAATAAGCACATGAATGACATAATTCTTGTGAAAATCATTGGAGGAGTACCTGGGAGTTTGAGTTTAGAGACCACTTGTTCTTTTAGGATTCCACTCGGCATAGGTAGCAGAGGTTTGGAAGAGTAAGTAATATTTATCCCATGTTTTTGGGCCTTTTTTAGGTGTTCGGGCAAGTTGGAGAGGTAGTATATTGATTTGTGTTGACACTATGGATGAATGGGATCCATGATGTCTTTTTCGTCTCTTAGATTCATTGGTATCTTCAGAATGACCACAATGTTATTGACCAGAGATAGATGGATTTCATGGTGACATGATGTTCATGGAGAAGCTAGCAATGATCCATGATCTCAAAGATAATTCACATCATGGATGGGACACTCCATTGGATCATGTGTTTTTGAGGCATGGTGGCCTGGAGTAGATTACGTGGGAATACGAGACCCAGTTTAGTGAATAGTACCTAGAGTTTTTCTGAGTATTGTTTTCTATGTTTCTCTTTGTGATGTGATGTTTTATCATTTTTTGAGATGATCTATTTTCCTTGGTTTTTTATGTCTAATTTTTGATAAGGTTCTGACATATGAAAAGGGGAGGATGTGATTCTAAATTGAGAAACATAAACTATGATGTGATTACTCTTGTGCGAGAGAGTCGACTCTAACGAGACTGGATTGTATCCTAACATGGATGAGTGAATTCCCATATTCATATGTTTAGGAAGGTGTAATTCATTTGTTATAGTTGTTATCAGTTTGGGCTATGAAGAGTTTGAGATAGTTGTGCATTGTTTGTGGGGTTGAATGATTATATTGAGATTGGGGTTTTCAAGATGTTTGGGGCCATTTGGTTTTGCATGTTATATTAATGGTAGAATTTTTGGTATGGTAAGATACTTCAGTGGTGTCGAATGGGGTGGTTGTTCAGACACCTTTCCTTATAGGATTGGTTTTTGATTGTCAAGGGAAACAATCATTTGAGAGGTATCTTATGTCACATATATTTCCTTCCTAGACCGTAATAAAACTTTTTTGTGGTTAGAGGTGTTTGGGGAAGTTTCTTTGAGTTTCTTGTAGAGGTTTGAGTTTTTTGAGAGATACAATAGAAAATACATGCCATGTAAAGATTATATGATATAAAAGGGGGGTTCATATCTTTTAAAGATCTGGTTTATGACATGTAATAAATTTGGTGATTAATCATTTGAGGGGAATAATTTTTTAGTGGAACTTAATTTCATGAAATTACACTAAATGAAAGGGGATTAAACATTGTTTAAATATCCGTCCCAATGTAATTAAAAAGTTCATAGAACTTGGGATTCTCTAAAACCCTATTAAATCTCTTTTTTCTCATTCTAGGTGAACCCTAGGAACCTTATGGAGTCCTCCAGGCCCTCCTTCCTCCATCTTTTATCCATTGGTTCTAGTGGATTTTCAGAAAAAATCCATGGTAATAATTTCCTTCTAATTGGTTAGTTACCAATTTTTCTTCTTTAATGATTAACTATGGTGGTGAACTTCTTTTCAGGTTGTAGTTTTTTGGTTTTGTTTGAATGATATTTGGGTCGGTGTAGGTTGATCTATTGTTCCTTTTGGCATTGTTCTAGTTTATGAACATTTCTTCTTTTCCCTGTGGCACCCAACGAGTTTTAAAATCTTCATTGAAGTTGAAAATCCATCATTTCCTTTTATTGTTTATCATGTAGGAGGGGTTTAGATTTTTTTACCTATGGGTTATGATTGTGAGTGTTTAATTAATGATGAAGAATTAGATAAGAGTAAATTTATTGGTAAATGGATTTGATTCACATGATTTTATATATTTGTTATTTTTTTGATATTGTGGATTTGTACGATCTTGATGCACCAATTAAAATTGTGGATGTTTGGTGATTTTTTCCAATGGATATATGTATTGTGAATACTATCTCATTATTTATTTTTGTGATACCATTATAAAATAGTAATTGGTTAACCACATATATTTTGATTATAAAATGGTTTCCCAATGGTAATAGATTATTTGATAACACCCTTTTTAGATAAAACAACCTTTGTATAATACCCTTTGTAAATTTTAGAGATTATTTTGATTTATGCTGATGTGGTGCCGTGATTCTAGTATGAAGATGTGTTTTCAGATGATGGGTTGTTAGGTAGTTCTTTTAGTGAGGTGATGTGTTTTTTTGTCCATTTAATTGGGATAATTAGGTGGTTTGTTGGCTATTATTCTTGGGTGGCCAGCTGTATTTTTTTCAGGATTTTGGGGTGAAAGGAAGGTGGTTTGTCTAGCTGTTCTTTTGGAGTGGTGAGGTTCTCGTTTATTTGTGCTAAATGCCTTAGTTTTGATGGAATAAATGATTAATAATGATTTCAAAAAATGTTTTTGGTTGCGTTAATGGGTTATAAATGGTTAAAGAATAATTTAAAGATGTGTTGAGTGGTTAAATATGGATCAGGGAAAATAATGAAATTAGTAGTTTGGATAATGGGTTTTGGTTGTAAATGAGAAATGGGGCTTGTGTCTTGTGAAATGTGGATTTAATTTTGGTGTTATTAATTTATATTTTTTCTGAAAAGTGATAGTGTGGGGAATTGGTAATCAAATAGTCATGAACTCATAGGCTGAGCTTGAGTGTATGATAATATAAATAAATATATACACTTATATTTTTTTGTTATTTTTATACACACCCCACCCAAATCTGGAACTATATTTTGACACCTGAAAATTAATGAGAGGGGTATTTTCCCCAATATCTGTTGAGGAGGATGGATATATGGGAATCCACAGTTTCCCAATTTCTCTTCTAGGAAAGGTAGTTGTTTCACATGTTGTGATGGTCAGATGACTGTTAGTGGATTAGATAGTGGTTGCGATAGCCCATGTGTTTTCATTTGAGATGTGACAATGCTTATAGGGCGGTTGGATATGTGTTTTCGAGAAGGATGTGATATTTCCATGCTTGTGGGGAGGGATTGGGTGGGTATCATGTATGGTAGCAGGAGGGAACAAGGTCTATGTTCAACATTTTCATGATACCCTACTATTGTAGTTATAATAGTAGTTGTGTTATGGACCAGGTGTTTCTAGGCTAGACGTGATGTTGTCATGATTGGGGGTGGTGGGCCAAGTAATCATTGAGTGAGGTGTGTCGTGACTATGGTTGTGCGATGAAGTGGTATATATAAGAGTTTGGATCCTGAGGATGTACGATGTTTCGGCATGAGAGTGGCATACCCGCAAAAGTGGTTTGGGATACCCTTATCGATATGATCCATGAAACATTATATTACATGGCTTATGATATTTCGGGAGAATTACATGGAGAGGAAAACTTCTGTTAGTTCACCTGTTTAGGCACTGTTTGGTTATTTGATTTTCTAACAGGTGCAGCAGCATTCTTCTTTCACTTGCGCACATGAATATTTGGTTTTCCTACTGTGTATAAATGTATGATAACCCTATGAATATAATGATTTTTTAGGTTTCCAGAGGATTACATGGACCATGATAAAAATTACTATCTAGGACCTTTGGATAGTTGATGTGTTGCTACATTTTTATTATTTTTGGGTATTTATATTCGAGACATTTATTTGAATAAATTTTATTTATATATCAATATGTGATGGTTTTGGATTATTTTTTTATTATTTTTGGGATTTTATTGTGTTTATTTAATCTTACCTTCTTATCATGGTTATATTATAGAGGGTAATGTCTCCCACACCAGATATTATTATACCCTTGGTGATTGTCGCCAACTCAGGTCCTACTGGAGGTGGTACATGGGGTTATTTATATCTCACCCCTCATTACGGTTTCATTAGAGTGAGGGATTAGTTGCATTTATATTCTTGAAAAATACAAGATTAAGGGAAATATAACCATGAATATATTCTAGATGTTGAGATAATGTTGTTTGGATAAATATATGTTGGATATGAATAATTTAAATTGGATATTACTTATTAACTTGGAAGAGATTATAGATTTGTGGACAATGTCATTTATGCCATAATGAATGGAGTTTATAGAATTTTGGGATATTTGGATTATATCAAATAATCTGTGTTCAATGTATGTAATTAACAAGAATGTATGTTTTCAATATGGGTAGATGGTTAATCCTCTTGTTATCATGTTTTAGGAGAATACATGATGATGTTATTTACATATTTGGCATGTGATAATCAAGAGAAACTTTATAAAATATGGGGGATCAATGTAAAAATTATTTAATGAACTAATAACTAATGTTTTTAATTTTATTATATTATAAGGTACAAAAGGTTACACATTTATGAAATACTATATATTTTACTTTAAACAAGGTTTTAGAGATTAATGTATTAATTATCTATATGAGTATTTTTCCATATTGTATAACCTATGCTAACTATTTTTTTATAACTAAAGATAGATGGAATGAATTTTCTTTCTATATATGCGTATTATAATCCATTACTACTACATTCATAAAAAATTCACCTTCATTTCATAGAGTATGTGATGAATTATAAATTGATCAAGGCCCAAACATTGGATGAGATTGTTTTTATGAGATGAAATTAAATCATGTATGTATAACTTGACTAGAAAATTCTTCAACTTTAGGAAAATTTTCTTGAAAAAAATGTTTTTTTGTAATTATAATTTTTATGGTATAAATGCCCTTTTTCATGCCTCGTTATTTTATTTATTTTTTATCATTAACATTCCCCAGACCTCATATTTTATCACTCTCCATCTGTATTTGAGTGTTATTTTTCTCTTATATGTCTATGTTTTCAATTCAAACTTATGTTCTCTTTTTGGAAAACATAGTATGACTTATTCTAGATAACTTTTTCACATCCATTAATCATATTCAAGAATAAATTTTATTAACCCTTTTTACGACATGGCTTTCTATGAAGTAATTTTCAAGTGTTAAGCCTTTGATGACCAAGATTAATTTTGAGGGAAAAATTCATTTTAAGGGGGATAGAATGTTACACGCTGAGTTTTTTTGTATTAATCATTTTATTCAAATAAATTAAATTTATTTGATGGATTTATTTTCAAGCTACAACATGTTAGGATTTATTTATTAAAAAGTGAATGATAATCTTGTAGTACACACAACACTAGGATTTCTTATGTTATCCATAATAGCCATTTTAGACATAACATGTCACACTATTAAAATGTTATTATATGACAGTCATCAACCAACCATTTGGAATGAAGGGTATGAATAAGATTAAATAAATTATGAAAATATGATTGAAACATTTATTTTTATAATATGTGTTCTTTTGTGACCAATTAAATATAAATTAAAACAAAAACCTTTTATATATAAAGGAAATCATTTCTAAAAAAACTATTTTATGAAAATAATGTCGTTTTACATCAACAAATTAAAAAAATTAATTTTTTTAATGATTTTAATGATATATATATATATATATATATTATATTATATTATATTAAATTTTTAACATTCATATTATGTGATTTCTATACAAGAGATATGATTAGGTCTAATTTTACAATTGAAAACTGTAATTTTCTGAAATATTGTTTTCTCGCCTTTTAATAGAGCACTAATTTTAAAAATAAATATTGAAATTTTTAGAACATTTATTTAAAAAATAATAATTTTCTAAATATTATTTTTAAAATTATTTTATTGTGATTTTTTGTTATTTTTATGAAAATATTCATTTATTAATGAATAATGATTTTTTTTGAATTATAATTGAAAAATGCCTTATTGTATATTTTATTTATAATGATATATTATTTTTTTAATTGATTAAAAATTAAAATTTGTTATATTTTATATCAAAAAATCAAATCTCCCACATTGTTATCAATTTCACTTTAAATTGTTATATAAAAATATTTCAAATTATTTATTTTGTTCTCCTTAAAAACCAAATTTCTTATCGCTTTTGCGGGGTTAATTTTAAAATAATTATTACCACTTGTTTTAATAGAATTTGGTAAAATGGATTATATTTTTTTATTCATAATAATATATAATTTATAAAAAGGTCAATTTATTGTTTGACCCACATGAATACTGAATGCCATAAAAATTATTTACCACGGTTAAGCTATAAATGAGTTTACCGTGATGTTAAACTAAAATGATAGAACTCAAAATGACAAAAATATATTTTATAAATTTTATTTTCTGAATTTATTTATAACCTGTAATTTTATATATTTTAAATATAGAAATTACTTGCCACATTCCTTTGAATATGTCCCAAATAATAAGTAAATTAATGAAAAAGAAAAAAAAGATAATTTTCTTACTTTTAATAAATATAATGATTCAGGAAAAAGAAAAAATAACAATGTTGAAATTGTAAATATTATTTTGAAAGAAAAATTATTTATTGTTATCATTATAATTTTCTATTAAACTTTTGTGATGAATTATTTAATCCAAATGCTTACTAAATACCAATGCAGTAATTATTTAGTTAATAAAAAATATAATAACCGAAACTAAAAATTATAAAATTGATGTAAATTGAATGAAATATTGGTTTCTATTATGTTTTTATAATTTTTATCATTATAAATATTTTTAGTACAATATATTATAATTACATAATTTTTTTATTCTTTTAACATTTAAATTGAATATATATTATCAAAGATGACATTAATGTCATTTTATAATAAATACTATTTTATTAATTGATTAGAAATTTATAAAAATCCAATATTCTGTAAATATAGTTTTAAATTCAAGTAAATATTAAACATATTTAATGTATGGAACAATTATTAAATTATAATGACTCTATTGACTATTAAATATTAAACACTCAGTTAGCCAGATTAATGTTGAAGGGATGTTTTTGCGCATTACATGCTCATGTATTAAACTCAATATGAAACACTTATATGATTTAAATTTTATAAACTACATATAGTATTTGGAACCACTGGTTCCAAATTATCTCATAATTCCAATTATAATTTTGTCTTAAAGGAAAAATTACCATGGTTAGAAAACTAGATTCATTATTGGACAACCAAAATCATAAAAATAGTGAAACCAATAAGGTAAGGAATAAAATATTTAAAACATATGTTCCATTGTTTGGTGGAGGATTGGATCGACCATTTATTCCTTAATACCATTAAATATTAGTATTTGAGTCACCTGATGTACGATTGACCTCCCAATAGTGCATACTTTTGAGTATTTATAATAACGCCACTCCTCCTCAACTATAAAAGGGCACTCAATCTCCTCTCTTCTTCACACCCCTTAAGCCATTTTTAGGACCAATATCATCCCAAATAACTTCACAACTTCTATAATATCTTCCAATATTCCTTATTTTCGATATAAATCCATCCTTAGTATAATTTAGTGGAAACCTAAGGAGAACACCTGAAGAAGATATAATGTTATTCAACGAGAAACTCTATATTTTTCTCCACCATATTCAATTACTATTGTATAATTATCATATAATAACATAGTTATATGAAATATAATTATATTTTTTAAGGTTACAAAATAAAACCACACAAAATTTCATCAAATGGGTAATTAAATCATCATTCGTGTGGATGGAGGACTACCGCCTCATGAAACGATATGATTCTTTTTTCGATTACCTCCTCTCAAGGTCACATATATTGATGAAAATAAAATTTATATAAGATATTTATGTTGTTATAATGATTATTTAGTCATTATATTACACATTACATAATTATTTCTAGTTTTTAAGAATAAAATGATGTCATAGAAGTGTACAACGAACTACCACCTCGGGAGGTGATATGATTCATCCACACTCTACATGGAATGTATTAAGGAAGGGTTTGATAAAAATATGTAGTATATATGATATAAAAATTATACTATAATAAAAATATATAAATATATATCATTTATTTTTTTCATTTTATAAAATAATAAAATGGAGACATTGTTCATACGTACATACACCATACGGTCTCCATGAACGGTGTATTCAATTCCTATCACAAAATTTTATGGATTTCTATAAATACATATATAATGAATATTTTTTTATATTTTTTTATATTATTTATGTTATGAAACCATGATCATTTTAAGAGGACTAAAAATTACAAGTCAAAACATATCATAAAAACAAACCAGTTATTACCAGAAACATAATTTTTACCCGAAATTGTTAATAAATGTGTAATATAAAGTAACAATAAATTCAAATATGATATTGTATATATGAATATAATTGTTTATAGATATATAATAAACTTATATTTATTATATAGTAAGGTTGAATGAGTATGATGTGGGTCATGACTTATGGTAAGGGATTTCCATCTCATTGTTTCTTTATGTGAGACAAATTCCATATTCACCAAATGTTTATTTTATGTGGTATATATAATTACAATGAATTTATTTTATAATTTTTCTAATGAAATTTATTGGTATTTGGATATATATTTTAGGATATCTCTTTAATGGGGTTTACGTGTCAAAATTTACCAAATTAGTAATGTTTTTGTCTCATTCTTCCCTCTTTGAGTCATATGTTATGATTTGTAAATATATTAAATCATGATGTATATATATAGACAAATTTAACATATGATACCACGAATTTATCAATCATCATGATATTTAATGTTTCATTTTCTATTATTCCTTCATGGAGCTTATGATTCCATGATACTAAAGTTGTAAAGATTTTATGTTACAATATTGTTGTTTATCATGATTTTTTATGATTATCATCCCAATATTGAAATATCATGAAACAATTCCCAATTATTTTCATGAATTTTCTTCTCCTATGTTTACTCATGATATTTTCAAGTAATGGTATAATTGTTTTACTCATTGGTACTTAATATAATTAATAATATGTTTTTTAGAAAATCTCACATTAGCTCTCTCTTATGTCAGAAATGTTTTCTCATTAAAATCCATTATTTCTAAAAAAAATTAAAATTTTTTATTAAAATTATATGAATTATAAAATACATTTTTACACAATTATTACATTTTAATAAAATATTTTTAATGGAATAATTACATAATTTTCCAAAACAATGTCTGTTTGGTTTTTAGAAAAAATGTGAATAGAACCATCATTTTAACATGATTGAAATGAACATAATTATCTATTTCCATGATTGATGATTGATTAAATTCTTTCATTATATGCATTCATGTTTATTTCATTGATGTTTTTTTCAAAAAAAATTCGTGATTCCTTATATGTTTTCACGATTAATTTGAATGAAAAATATTTTCCAAATGTTTTTATAATTCCTTTATATGTTTAAAAGATTATTTTCAAGGAAATTTTTTATCAAATGTTTGGATAATTAATTTATGTGTTATCATTGTTATTTTCAAAAAAAATTATTTTCATAATGTTTAACTTTATAAAAAAAAGATTTTCATTGAAAATTCGTTTTCATCCAAAATTGTATTAAGTAGTTATTTTACATTTCTTTCCTTGTAAGATGACATTATTTTATGTGAATTATTATTTGAAGGGGATATGATTAAAGGATAACATTATTATTATTTCTTTTGATGTATTATGTATTTATGGAATGATGTCTGTGAAACCCATTTCACATCCATGGGATATTCCACGAGAAAATGCTTATGAAAAAAACATATTTTAATGGATTATTCAATGATGAATTGATTATGAGACCTGTTACTTTTCCATAGGATATGATATGATGAAATTTTTATGAAACCCATTTAATTTATTGGGTTGTGAGATGATGAAGGATTATGATCTTTTAGAGAACAAATGTATGATTTCATTATGTGATGGGTGGGACCTAAAACTGCATCCAATGCATTGGGTAAAGATTTATATATCTCATGAGATAAAAAAGGCTTTAATGGGGTGTTAAAATAGTAAAATAATGGTCTATTTCCATTATGATGGTTTTGGGAGAAAACCCTTTCCATAATTTGGAATGGGATTCTACTGGGGACAGTAGTGAGTCCCTTCAAATACGTGTATCCCCATAAAGTTCTCGGATAAGTGTTTTAAATGAGACTCGACTTCTAGGGAATGATTTTATATGAATATATGTATTCTAAAAATATATATTATTTTCTATTGTTATTATCTCATTGATCAGAAAACTTTATTTTCTTATCATTCATGTCTTATAAACTGCCAATCACTATTCCGTGACTCAAGATTATGATATTTGATATAAATGGTATGGTTTTTAGATGCTATGATTACATTATTATACCCTTAAATTCAATTTATGCTGACATATATCTTTTATTTCCATAAATAAGAATATGATCTCACACTTTCTTATGTTTCCATCCCCATGGTTTTAAAGAATGGTTTTATATAGTAGTACTAAAGGGGAATATATTTATGGGACATATTGAAGATCCTTGACTATGTTAAAATGATATGTATCAATTTTAAAAATGGAAACAAAAAAAATATTGTTCTAAGATGTCTGTGTGTGTAATTTAATGAATATTCTTCTCCAAATATGTAATATCCAGGTTTGAGAAGAATGAGTTGCTACTGTAGGTCACGGGAATAGTGGTTGATCGTGGGTGGTTGTGCCCACATGTTGTTTTTTCATTATCATCGATAAATATGTGATCAATATGACGATAAATTCCAGGCTCCACAGATCGAATCACATAAATAGACAAAGAAGAAGAATAGTCCCGGAACCACAAAAGAGGAACATCACAGGTTGATTATAATTAATTTAATTAGTTGACAAGAAGTACCTTCTATGGTTGTATTTCTACATTTATAATCCTGATCTCGTTCCGATGTGATTCTTTGTTGCTTCACATAATCTAAGTGTATACTACCTCTAGTGGTGACCCAAATGTGAACTGCATATCTCTGAACATCGCCAAATTAATATCCGGGTTCTAGGGTGGAGAAGCCTTTTCTTGCATTGTCCGCCTTAGACCGCTTTGATCCAATAGAAGAGGATCTATCTTAGTCTTGAGAGCATTCTTGGAGGAAGGATTTCATTCTTCCTTAAGATAATTCTACAGAATTGTTGTGCACAATGATTAGGGAAAAGTGTTGGGACTGTGGGGATATTTATAATCGGGTTTGAGGTTATAGAGTTACGACAATAAATAAACACGTTACCCATTTTATTTATTTCCTCAACTCTTATTGAAAACCCTCATGTCGAATCTTTAATTTCTTGACATGCAACCATGGTAACTATAATAAATATCAATTAATAAAACAATATTATTTTCTCAAAATCCTGACTGAGAAAACTAAGTGGTGTGTAATCATTAATACACGGCGTTTTCTAATTTTTCATTTCCTTTCCAAAATAAAAACTACACGGCATGTACATTCAATGTACATGATGAGTATATCCTGTTTTCATTTTCATTACAAAATAAAAACTACACGGCGTGTACATTCAATGTACACGACGTGAATATCATGTTTTCATTTTATTCTTTCTCTAATATTAAAACCATTTAGGCTTCTTTGAATAATCATTAATACACATATGGGACTAATATTTATTATTCTTGAGATACTTGGATACACATTGTGTGTGACCCTCTAGGCCACTTTTTCGCTGGCATTAAGAGGACTTCCCAAATGTATATGATTATTGTCTCTCAAATGGTCAAGGGACCCAAGATAATGAAGTTGATTCTTCAATTACATGTCACCTCATACGAACTATTACCATGTAATTTAATCTCTTTTTCTAAATGTATCATCATGTAGGTTTCATGGATGTTTCATAAACCTATATGCATGATTTTTCATTATTTGACTTCCAGAAATAAACTCACCGTGACACCATGTCCATGGAATTTGTGCGACAATTCTATTTCAATCAGAGGGCCGAAGATATATACTTCCCTAAATATGGATGGTAAAAATACTTCCTTGACTTATCTATTAACAACATGTCATTCATGACACACCCAATGTACCCTACTTCATGACAACTATCATCATGACGGTTTTGGTCCGCAAATATATGTTCGTGAGTCATGACATGAGTTAATGATAATTTTCCAATCTACGGATCATTAGAAACACTCACAGAGAGAAATGTCCAATGGCACCAACACATACATAATTACTATAGGTGGGTATGTTCTCATAATCTCCCTTCTTAAAGATTACCATGTGTGAACTCCATGAGAGAGAGTCTTGTCTTCTTACGGTTACTCGCACATGAGGGTTTGTATACTATGTGTCTTAACATTGTATGTCATCCAACTGTAGAACATTATTTGATAAAATTATTATAGATTTTCAGGGTTCTCATCATAGCAATGATCTTCCATAACCTTATTAATGCAACAAATATTCATTGACATTAGCATATTGTAGTCATATAGAAAAATGAACAATATATAATAAGTGTAAATTCATGTAATCAATGTAAAAACAGTTGGTTCTCAGAACACCAACTCTAACAAACTCCCACTTGGACTAGAGCCTACATCCTATGACTATTAGTCCGCTAGACCTCACATGATGATCATGTTTCTAATGAATCCAATATTTAGTCAAGGGTTCCACCAAGTTGTCTTCCATGTAAATACAACTCACTGCAACTTCAACTCTCTTAGAAAAATCCCTCAAGAGATGATACATATAAATTATGTTCTTTATATACTGATGTGACCTTGTCTCTTTTTCGAGTGCCACCACTGTAGTATTATCACAATAGAGTCTGATAGGATCATTACTGCTAGGTATTACATCTAGCTCTTGGATGAAGATTTACATCCCTACCATTTCATTAGCTACCTTTGAAGCTGCGATATACTCAGACTCTACTATAGAATCTACGATCACATCTTTCTTTGAGCTCTTCAATCATAATGCACCTCCATTTAAACTAAAAATGTATCTAGTCTGCGACTTCATGCCATCATGATATGTTATTAAAGTAGCATCTACATGTTCTATGATGACTAGTTCCTTATCTCCTCCATAAAACAGGAACATATCCTTAGTATACCTCAGATTCTTAATGAATGTATTGACTACCATCAAATGGAGGTCTCCTGGATCAGCTTGATATTATCCTACCACACTTAATGTGTAAGAAACATCTAGCCTTGTACATAGCATATCATACATGACAGAACCAACAACGGATGCGTAAGAGATCCTTGCCATTTTATTACTTTCCCCATGTGTCTGAGGACACATTTTATTGGAAAGATGAATTCTATATGACACTACGAACAATCCCCTTTTGGACTATTCCATACTGAATCTCTTCATTATCTTGTCAATGTATATACTTAGAATCAGGTCCAACATTCTCTTGGATCTATCACGATGGATCTTGATCCCAAGAATTTATGCTTTCTTGCCCAAGTCTTTCATAAAAAATCATTTATCCCACCATTCCTTAATTGACAGTAAGATAAGTACTTCATTTACAATTAGTAATATGTCATAAACATATACTATTAGGAAAAATATTCCACTTCCTCTAAAACTTTTGTAGACCCAAGGCTCACATTCGTTCTTAATAAAGAAAAATTTGGTTATTCCATCATCAAAACTAATGTTCCATGTCCTTGATGCTTTCTTCAATCCATAAATGTATTTCTGCAGTGTGCATACCTTCTTGGCATCCTTTGGAGTCACAAACCCTTCAGGTTGTGTCATGTAGACATCTCCCTGGTGGTTCCCGTTATGGAATGATATTTTTACATCCATTTTCCTAATTTCATAGTCATGGTTAGTGGCAATGGACAACTTCATTTTGATGGATTTCAGTATCGCAATCGGTGAAATGGTTTCATCATAGTCAATTCCTTAATCCTATCTAAAACATTTTGCAACTAATCGTGCCATATAGGTGCTGACTTGTAACTCCATGTCCAGTCTCTTCTTGAATACCAATTTATTACCAATATTATTTACATCAACTAGAGGATCTATAAAAATATAGACTTAGTTTTGGTATATGGAATCCATTTCAGAATTCATGGCTTCCTGCCACATGGAAACGTCTGTGCCTTCCACTGCTTCCTTGTAGGTAAGAGGACCAACATTGTCAACCAGTAATGAGTCTCCATCCTCAATGACAAGAAAACCATATAGTTCTAGTTCTCTATCCTCTCTCATGCTCTTATGAAGTTTTTGTATCTCTAGAACAGATTTTTCTTCACGGGGTTTGTGGAATCTGTTCTTGTCCCGACTCCTATGAATCTTGAGCATCGAATTCATATATGTCTATCTCTCTCACACTATATCTTTTAAATATGTGCTCCCTCTCAAGGAATATGTCGAGTCTTGCCTCTATAACATTTTTATCTGAGGGGTTTTATAGGTAATATCCCCTTGTTTCCTTGGGATATCCTATAAAGGTACACTTTGTGCCTCAAGGATATTTTTTGTTACTTGAAGAGGCCTTAATAAATGATTCACATCACCACATATATAATTTGATAACATTGCTTTGCGTCCACTCCATAACTCGTATTGAATAACATTTATCGATTTATATGGTACTTGTTTTAGTATGTGTGCTAATGTTTGTAATGCATATCCCCTAAAGGATAATGGAAGACTCACATGAATCATCATGGATATCACCATGTCCAACAAGGTGTGGTTCCCCCTTTCACTTACACTATTCCAATGTCACATGTAAGGAGGAGTGAGTTGAGATAGAATCCCAAACACCCGTAAGAAATCAATGAAGTCCTGATTAAGGTATTCTCCTCCTCAATATAAGCGGAGTTTCTTAATCTTTTTACCATGTTGGTTCTCAACACCATTCTCGAATTCTTTGAATAGATCCAAAGAATCTTACTTATACCTCATTAAGTAAATATATCCATATCTACCAAAATCATCAGTAAATGTTATGAAGTACCAGAACCCACCCCTTGCTTCAACTAAAAATAGTCCACACACATCTGTGTGAACTAATTCTAGAATATCTTTAGCCCTATCACCTTTCCCACTAAATGAGTCTTTTTTAATTTTCCCTTGTCGACACGAATGACATACACCTTGTTGTTTTAGTTCGAAAGAATATAAATACCCATCTTGATGTAATTTTGTCAAACGTTTCTCATTAAGATGGCCTAATTGGTGATTCCAATGTTGGGTGTGGTATGATTCCGGTGAATTAACTTTGTCATCAATTGACATTACTTAGTTTGTATAGTCTAATACAGAAATGCCATTATATAAATGTGCCCCACCAAAAATAATTCTATATTTATAAAAGTAGCAACATTGATTTCCAAACATGAAGATGAATCCATCAGAATCTAATCTGGATACTGAAATGATATTTTTGGTTATAGTGGGTACATAATAACATCCTTTTAATACCATGATTATCCTAGTATGCAATGTGAGGTGGTAGTCTCCGACAGTTACAACAGCGATTCTGGATCCATTGGCTGCTCACTGATCCACCTCACCACAGTAAATCATTATGAATCAACGTGTTTCCTATATTTGGATACATATGTGAGAACTAAAAGAAGAATCTAATACCCAATTAGTAGAAATAGATAGATTTCTTTCGATAAAAAATGCACCAAAAGCTTCCCCATGCTTCCTTGGCTGGGTGCAGTTTTTCTTCCAGTGGCCCTTCATGCCACATGCGAAAAAAACAACCTCCAATTCTGTTGCCTCCACTTTGATCATCATTTTATTGGATGTCCATAAAGATGCTTTGGGAATAAAGCTCTTCCCCTTCCCTTTCCATTTATTCACCCTAATGACAGAAGGATTTTCACGATTCCTAAAATTTTTTACTTGGAGAATAAAGATTCAAAGATCAGATAGAGACTTATCAATGTTGTACATGTTGAAATGTACAACATTGTTAGAGAAGCTATGAAGAAGTGATACAAGAATGAGATCGGTACTCAGTTCTTCGGGGAGTTTAAACCCTAGATCCTCCAAGCACTCAATGTAATGAATGAGCTTGACTACATGATGCCCAGTTGGGGAACCATGTCCATATTTTCTCTGAAATATAGCCTTGGAGATCTCAATCCTTTCCTATCATGATTTCTCCTGGTATAGACCATGATGGTGCTCAAGCATGCTATAGGAATCCATGTATTCATGAGACTTCAAGAGCTCACTGGACGTTGATGACAACATCAAACATTAAACGTTGAGTGCATCATTCAAATGTTGATCATAGACCAAGAAATCTTCATCACTTACCCCTTGGGAAGGTGAATCAGGAAGTTAGGATTCTAGCAAGTAAAACATTCTTTCATGGCATAAGATATCCCGAAAGAACCTAAGCCATTCCTGAAAGGTACTGTCGGTGAGGATATTGTCTTTATCTAGAATTGATCGCAGAGAAAATATGTTTGACGAGTTTTTCTTATTGATTCTTAAAATTAAAAGATCATATATATCATTTCCTTTTGATTACATTTTATGAAAAATAATATATGTATTTATTAATTCTCCCACAATTATATCATGTCCCAATGGCCCCCACCATTGAACATGGAATGCCCAGTTACTATGAAATTTTAATGGAAAAGATCCGTATTCCCCTTCACATAACCCCAACAAGGGTTGGTCAAGATATTTAAAGGTATTTAGGTTCCATGTCTTTGCCAACTATGAGCTTATAGTTCCTTGATCTGTTGAGTGGACTCCACAATCCTGAAATCCTGACTCTGATTTCCTCAACACTTGCCTCCATTTTACAGAATGTCTAGAAAGGGATACTCCTCTTGATGAAAAATGTTTATGTTAACCCAAAACATTCATAAGATCTTCCTTTATAAAAGCAATTTTCCCAACAAGGGTTGGTCAAACACATAGTTCTATTGAGTCTTTCCCTTAATCAAGTAACAGAAGGCTTGGTCTAACATTATATGGTATTTGAGGGATTTCAATCCTTTATAAGTAGTTTCACATTATCACATGGTTGTTAATATTATGTGATTCTTTCATAAGTGATAAACCATGTTCTGATACTGTTTACACATGGTCCTGTTTTTATTTCATTCCATCTTTTTAATGGTTTTTAAATTTTTTGACGTGATTGCGACAACACATACATAATAAATAAACCATGAAATTAGAAAGAAATAGAATAAGATGGAGTGATCATGAGATTCTATTGGTCAGCTTATCTAGAAGTTTTTATAATCTAACCATGACCTACGAAAAACACCTTGAACTTGATGGTTGGTGTTTTACAGCTCCCACCTATCCACCTTAGCATATTCTTGGGTTGGATTTTCCTCATCATCGTATTCGGAACTATCTACTATGGCATAGGAGATCCTCCATTACATGGGGTTTACAATATAGAAACCATGGGCATACATTCCCTACATATTATTGGAAGAAGGCTTGCAGTCCAATGAATTTAAATTAATTAAATTTAAATGAATCTATACACAGAAAATGGTTTTTTGGTCTAGCTCATGATCGGCCATAGAATACCACGGTATTTACACATATTTAGAATTAAAATTATTTTAATAGTTCTTTTATTCATGATAAGTCATGCTTGAATTCAGTTAATTATGATCTTATAATTAATAAATTATTTATCTGAAATTCCATTATAAATTTCCTTGAGATTCTTCTCATACATATTCCTTGTATGGGTCATTGTACTTTGCGGAAAACCTAGAGAAATCCCATTTCGTGAAATTACATGGCATGTAGGCTATATTACACAACATGTATTTGTATTCACCCTTTATTCAAAGTACATGACATGGGAATTGGCATGTTTTTTGTACATGGACAATTTTTGAGAACATAGTGTGTAGATTAATCTAAAATGGAATGTACTTCCTTGTTATTTGGTTACCGGCCATAATATCTATTTTATGCAATTACACGGATTCTCTGTGTACATGGATTCACCGGGGCCTAATTGGACTACACAACGTGTTGATTCAACATACCCGTCATGTATTGTGGTTTCCACACGCCATTCAGTTTTGTTCAACATAGTATATTAAAAACACACGTATGCTCAATTCACATGGCGTGGTTTGGCATACCAGTACCATTTCATCAAACCTAATTACACGACCTATAGATTTCCCTCCACTCCATGTTTTCCTGTGTCATATAGATAGAATGAGAAGATCCTCTGGATGAGTTCATCCTTTTTATTTTAATTAAATTTAAAAGGTCGTTTCTGGGATGTGAATTGAGAAACAAAGGAGGTATAATAGATCACGTTCATTCAATTTTATACAATGAATTATGTTGAATTGAGTCCAATATAAATGGGTATATTATCAATGAAAATTAAATAACAATAATCTACATTTTAACCTCCCTATGATACCAGTTGTAGGTCCCGGGTACAACGGAAGATCATGGGTGGATGTGCCCACTTGACTTTTTGTCATTAGTAATGTTCAATCCGGGATCAATATGATGATAAATGCCATACTCCATGAATCGAATAATAGAAATAGACAATGAAGAAGAATAGTCCCAGAACCACAATGGAAGATCATCACAAGTTATTTATAATTAATTTAATTAATTGACAGGAAGTAACTTTTGTGGAGTTCATTCTTTATTGATATTTTTTATCATGTTCTAATATGATTGGTCGTTGCGTCGCAGAATCCAAGTGTAGATTTCTCCAGTGGTGATCCACACATGCACTACGTAACTTTTCACATCCCCAAAGGAATATTTGGCTACTAGCATGGAAAATCCTTTGCTTTTGTTGTCGAGATTAGATCACCTTGATCCGATGGAGGAGGATCTATCTCAGTATTGATAGAATTCTTGGAGGAAGGAGATCATTCAGCCTTGAGATAATTCTCTAGAATTTTTTTTCATAATGATTTGGGATAAGTGTTGGGGTTGTGAGGATCTTTATAATCAAGTTTGAGGTTATAGTGTTATGACAATAAATAAATGCATTACGCGTTTTATTTATTTCATTAACTCTAATTTGAAAAACCCCATGTCAAACAATTAATTCCATGACATGTTCCTACACTCAATATAAAAAATATCATTTAATAAAATGATATTATTTCCTCAAAATCCCGATTGAAAAAACTACACAGTGTGTAAAAATTAATACACAACATGTACTCATTTTTCATTTCCTTTCGAAAATGAAAACTATATGCCATGTGCATTAAATGGACACGGCATGTATATCTTGTTTTCTTTTTTCTTTACAAAATTAAAAATACAAGGAATGTACATTAATTATACATGGCGTGTATATATAGTTTTCATTTTCATCTTCAAAATGAAAACTAAACGGTGAGTACATTCAATGTACACAACGTGTATATCTTATTTTCATTTTATTCTTCCTCGAACATTAAAATGATTTTGGATTCATGGAATAATTATTAAAACACATACGGTAATAATATGTATTCTACATAAGATACTTGGATACACTTAGTGTGTGATCCTCTAGGACTCTTTATCATTGACATTAAGTTGTCTTGACAAATGTCCAAGATTACTTTATAGCAACGACTAAAGGCACCCAAGAGAAAGAATTTGACACCGCATTGACGTGTCACCTCATACGAATTCTTACCGTGTAATTTAATCCCCTTTTCTCAATATCTAATCAATAAGGTTTCATGGTAGGGTCATAAACCTATATGCTTGATACTTCATTCTTTGACTTCCAGTAATACACACGCCGTGACACCATGGCCATGGGATTTGGGAAATAGTTACATTTCAATCAAAGGGCCAGAGACATCTACTTCCATAAATATGCAAGGAAAAAAAAATCCATCATCGACTTATCCATTAAAAACATGTCATTCGTGATGCACCCAACACAACCTAGTTTTTGACAACTGTCTTTTTGACGATTTTCATTAGAAAATATAAGTGTGTGAGTCATGACTTGAGTTAATGATAATATTCCAGTATAAGGACCATTACACATGCTCCCAGATAGAAATGTCTGATGACACCATGACCTTCAGAATTACTACTGGTGGTTCTGTTCTCAAAATCTCCCTTCTTGGAGATTACAAAGTGAGAACTCCATGAGAGAGAGTCTTATCTTATTAAGAGTACTCTCACATGACGATCAATATTCTATGTTCCCTATCATAGTATTTCATACAACTGTAGAAAATTATTTTACAGTTATTTTATAGAATTTCAAGTTTCTCATCATAGTGGGGATCTTCTATTACTTTATTAATGAAAAAAATATTCCAATAGATTATTATATTATAGTCATGAAGAACAATGAAAAATATATAATAAGTGTACATTAATGTAATCAAAGTAAAAAAAGTTGGTTTTCATTACACCAACTCTAACATCTATTAAGATGAACCTCATTAAGGTTACTAAGAATAATTACTCTAGTAGGTTTAGATTTCACTTCATTCCGAATTAAATTCTTATCTAACCCTAGAAAATTAAGGTATTCCACAATAAAAAATGTCAATAAAATAAAAACATAATTTATAATAATAATTTGACATATTAGATCCATAAAATAATTAATATTGTTCATAACTAGTTCAGATTGCTTAAACTAGTTAAAAAGATGCTTCTAAATACATATTAAAATGTAAACATTAAGGAAATGTGACTACTTTTCTCAGAAAATGAATGTATTAATGAAATTTCAGAAATAATGGTAATAATATAAAGAAAAAGATTATTATTCATGGGGATCATATTGGGCATGATCCTCTTGATCCAAAACCGAAAACATGGTTGTATAAAGAATCCTTCAAGAGAGACAAACCCTCTAAGAGGTGAGTCTAGATAATTACATATGTACTTGTAGTAGAGTTTGGTAGAGAGGATCAGAAAATGATAAGGACTAATTTTTTGGTGATAATTATTCAGAAAATAGAATTGTTTAGCTTTTTTTTGTCTAATAAGGAAGAAAGTTATCTCCCAATGATTTAGAGAATCTGAAATGTGAAAATTATTAATAACATGAGGAACCTTACATAGGAAATAAATTCAAAATTCTAACCATCTAACATTCCATAAGTTTATATTTTTATACCTTTATGGAAACCGCTGAGTCAGTATGGAGATTTCAAAATATGTATATTGAATTATAGGGTAAAAAGTGTAAAAACAATCTATTACTATCCATGAAAAAATCAATGAACGCCAACTCCAAAAAATCTAGTTTAATCTCACATGGATTCAATAATATGAAAATTAATTCATAAATAAATATATCAATGAACATTATAAGATTTTTGATACCCAAGAAAAAAAATATGATTGTTTACCTTAAACACCTAGAGACTTGGGTATTTATTTTTCTTCAAATTAATATTATGTCTGATATATTATTCAACATGAAACATAGAAATAAACTAACCATAAACAAATTATAAGAATACAATTGATAAAATTAAAATTATAATAAAAACACTAGTAAATAAAAAGATATTAACTAATTAAAATTTCTTAAATTAAGAAAAGATTTAATTAATATGATTTAATATTGAAAATCATAGGTCATTCTAAAATAATTATTTAATTTATTAATAAATTAAATAAATGAAATTTAAATTATTATTATCATAATATATAACCATGTAATATATTATAAAATATATTAAAATAATTTATATTATAAAATAGTATGAAGTAATATTGAGAACCGAAAATTTTTAGGAATACTATTCTAGAAAATAGTTATTCTTTTATATTTTGAATTTTCATTTAATGATAAATGTATAATTTTTTTGTTTTATTTTTACAAAAGTAGGTACAATTTTTTGAGTTCCAAATATCAATATTATCCTAATATGATGTTTTCAATTTTTTTTTGGAATATTTTATTTTTATTGAATAGTGAAAATTTTAGTTTTCTATTAAACCGTAGAATTTAGAACTCTATGAATAAGTAAGTATAACATAAAAAAATAAAATAAAAAGTCATGATAAAATGATTATTATTTTATTAAAAATATACACTTTTAAATTGTTTTATGAATTTAAAAAACATATTTTTAACATTTTATTAACACAGATGATACTTTCTAATAGAAGAAACAGTTTTTGTATTTTATTTTAGTTAAATAATATTTCATAAAATTTTGTTTTGGAATGATATAATGGAAAAATAAATTTTATTTTTTTATTAAAAAACAATTCATATAAATAAAATGAAATTTATTCATACATTTATCCTACACATATATTTTATGGTTAAAAATAAATTTTTTCTAAATTTTTTTTACGTGTCATATGCAACAATGTTAAAAATGATTTTTCTTACCTAGAAAAATTTTTCCTGCAAAAAATGGTTTAATATCGGAAATTATTATTTATAAATTATAAAATAATTTACATTTTATTGATTATTATTAAATCTAAATCACTCAATTAAAAATTAGTTACCACCGTAAAATTAAAAATTGTAAAATTTAAAATTCTATGAGTAAATGTCCAAAAAACATATTTTAAACATGTGAAAAACTGATAGTTTTATATGTTGTAGAACACATTGTATCCCCCATTATATAATTTTCAATTTTGATTCTTCTATACATGTGAAACATGTTATCTCTTTATCCCATTAAGAATTATTTATAAAAAATCCATTCTCCCAACTTATAAAAGTGGCCTCTCACTACCCCTTTAGGTCTGCACCCAAATGTAGGTTTCGTGTTGAAATTATGCCTTCTATAATTATTTTAAAAACGCTATTTAAATTATTTTAGCTTCTGGTCATATTAATTTATCCCAATCCCTTCATTTTCAAGAATTTCTCTATTCGTAAACACTTGTCTTAAATGTGTGTACTAATTTTTCCATTACTTATTTTATTATCTATATTATATTTTGAAATATAATGTTATCATTTCTATATAGTGATATATTTATTTTTTATAATTTTTTTTATTATTATATGGGAATTAATTTTAACCACCTTTACCCTTTTCCATTATTAAGAAATGTCATATGTGCATGAGAGACTACCACCTCCACAAAGAAAATACTCATTTTTCATCTATATTCTATCGTATTTATTAATCTCTTTTCAAATATAAATAATAACCATAAATATATCTTTATAATATTATTATTTTTTGTTAACGTAAAAATTATTCTTAAATAAGCCCCTTTCCTAATCTTTATAATACATTAATTATGGTGTATTGATCTTTTGGTTGGTCTAACAACCTTCTTAAACTATGCTATAAAATAATATCGTGGGTGACTATGATAAATTATTTAATATGAATATTTGATATAAATAAGTAAATATTAATTTAAGATTTATTCTATAATTGTAACATCAATATTAAACACATTATTTAATAATGTGTCATTTGTTTATTAAAGATCATCTAAACATTCCTATTGATACTTTCACATAGAATAACCATGAAATAATAATTCAATGAATGAAATTAAAATATTATGAAATTTAATGAAACATCAATTCTTTTTTCCTGTCATTATCTAGTAATTATTATTTTTTCGATAATAATGAAGAACATTACTACTATTATAAAACTAGTTCAAAATAATCAATATTGAGCAATATTGCTATCAAAAATGGATAATAAAAAAATAATATACATATCGATAATATTTATAAATAAATATTAAAGAAGGATTACAAATGTGAATAAGTTTCTAAAATAGTTTATTAAGAAACTAATTTTTTTTACAATAGCTTTAATCACTTTAGTGGAATTAAAGAATTATGGTATGGTGTTATTTGTCTCAAATTTAAATTTTTAGACATATTTCATATTTAAACCATTATTTATTTTATATGGTCTTATATCATCCCATATAAAATAAATTATAATGAATATATTTTAATTTTCATTTCATTGTATCCCTCTTATTTTATTTTGAATCTTACATAAACATTATAGTAAGGGTTTTTGGTAACTCATTACTCATTTATTGAGGTATGATTGTTCTTCTAGATATAATTCTATATAATTTGGGATCATCTTAATATTTTTTTTCCTTATTAGGATTATACCATTTGTTTTTTTATGGATTTATATTTCTACCACATCAATTCGTTTTAAATGCATATCTCTTCATGAATTTGGATATCCCAAAAATATTTGGATAGTAATAATTTATTTTCTTTGATATAAAATATTATTCCTTATACACCATTAATCTGTGTTTGATGAATTCTTATATATCATATTTCATAATATATGTCTACATTTTTATGTGGCTAAAATTATGTTTTAAATGCAAATATTTTTTCTTGATTAATTTTACTATCATAAATTTGAAATGTTTTTAAGAAAAAATAGAATGTCCTTTAAAGAATGTTTCCCACAATTTCCTTGTTTATTGTTCCAAAAAATGATTTCCATTATTATTTTTAATCCATCATCTGTTTACACATGTGACCTTAATATTTTCTATTACAAATTTTTATTGGCTTATTTTACTACTTATTTGTACGATGTGGGTTTTCAACAATGGTATTTCAAAAAATTCAAAATAATCCACATAATTTCAATATTAATTGTTTTCTCATTCACTTCACATTACATCTTGATAAACACTATTAATTTTAAAAAAACAATTATTGAATATTATATTAAAATTAAAAATTTTAACCTATTTTCACTTTCCCCTTTGGAAAAGTTTTTATTTATTTAAAGGTTCTAATATTAAATATTATTTGAAATAGGAAACATTTTAAATGTTTTTTTATCAACATATTTTTGACAGTTTTATGTAACTTTAAATTATCAACTATTGAATGTAACTGTTAAAAAAAATATGTCTGAAATGTTTTCACTTCACAAATTTAAAATTTGTTTCCAATGTGAGAGTAAAATCTTATTTCATTTCCAAGATAAATGTGATTTTTATGAACTCTTTAATGATTTAAATTCTATTTTCATATTTTTCAATAAAGGCCTTAGTCACCCTATTAATTTTCATAGGAAACACTCTTTGGGGGTGATTGAATTTTGGGTATCAGATATATATATTTTTGATGAAATATTTTGGGATTCTATCTAGAATTGTTATGAATCCAATTTTACTTTCCTTGGGTTCTTTTGGATAGAATTAATGATAGTTTTTAAGTGGAACATATATATATTGATGATTGGAGGTAGGGATCATATATCACTATTTTATTAATTGGCTACTTATTTATATTTAATTATATTATTGTTTGGGTCTATTATTGATATTTTAACTACTATGAGAATCTAAAATTAACACATGATCCACTATCTTTATGGTAATTACGAAGTTTTGTCTAGTCTACTTTTTATAGTAATTAGGTAGTGATTCCTAATCCACTATGTTTATGTGAATTCGGTAGTGACACCTACTCTAGTATGGGAATCATGTAATGATTCCTTCCCCTCCATATTATGGTAAATTCGTAGTGATTCCCACTACACTATTTTATGATTTATATATCTATGTTAGTTACATATTGTACTATTCTGATCTTTTTTTTATGAAATTCCATATCATTACTCCCATGATTATACTTCATTACTTATGTTTTTGGTCCAATTTTTCTGCACTCTTTTTCCATGGTAATGTTTTTCTATTTTCGGATTATATGTCACCATATAAATAATTAAGAACAACTACTATTGTACCATATTATATTTATAAAATATTTATCCACTACACATTTTTTTATATGATTATGATCTAACCCTTTATGGCATGTTGATGAGATTTTTCATTACCGAGAATTTGAGATCACTTGTTTCTTATGTTTCCATTCCCCATGTAATGAATGTGATTATTACCTATGAGAAATCTAGTAGGGAGTCTAGTATGATGTTATTATAGAGAAATGATACATGATTTTTTAAAATAAGTTTCCTAAAGAGATATTCTTAAAAGACAATAAATATTATATTCCATGGATTGTGTGATTATTGTGGTATGTAATGATTAACATATGGGAATTTTGTAAAAAAATATAGTTTTATAAAAATTAGTATCAAATATATTATATTAAAAAATATATTTTTAGCACCAAACTCAAGAGGGAGGTTCTATGTTCACTTAGGTTGTATAAGATAAGTGTTTAGTTATTTTTTAGGTTTAAATTATTTTTTAGAATTTGAATTATTTATGTTTATTAAAAAACCTTATTATAAGTCTATATATATGATATCATTTTAAATTTTTTATTAATTTTACATTATATGGTTACCTTAGAAAATAAATCCATTTCTTTTTATTGAAAAATTGAGACAACTTTAGCATAGAAGAATCGAGGGGTAATCATCCTAAAAAAGGCTAGTTGAGAATTAATATAATCTAATGTCTGCTTCATGATGAGTGGACGTATGACTACTTTTTGAACATTGAAATATCGGGGGATATTATATGGTTAGTCAAATTATCATTATAAACCAATATAAAAAATTTAAATATATTGTAATTATATTATTATTTGGTTTAAGAATCCTAATAAGAAAATAACCATATACAACCCTGTTCAAAATGAAGGACATATAGGGTGTGTAATTTTACAAGATATGAAATGGAAGAATCATAGATTAAAAAAAAGAATAATTATATAAGATATATTATGATTTATTTTCCATGTTTATATATTAATTTCAATTATTTTGACTTGAAATTATAACATTCATTTGGTTTGGAGTTTTTTTGGAAACCAAATCATGAAAATGAAGCTGTGAAATTTATGTCCCTATTAACTGATAAAGAATAATACATGGGATAAATAGGTTCCTAGTGTTACCAAGGATTGTGAGGTGGATATATAAGTATAATATATATATTGAGTGTTTTATGGATCCCAAATATTCTTACATTATTGAATGATAATTAATATTTCAATGACGTAATTTATTTGGGGGGGGGGGGGTAATGTTACACACTATGATTATTAAATATATATTTTTCTTTAAATTAAAACCATATTAGAAAGGTTTTTCTATAGGAAATAGTAATCTAAAATAATTCACATTATATTAGATAAATATTATTATGAAAATTATCTAAATAATAAAACATATAGTAAACAAAAATATATTAACCAATTAGAGATGATTATTTATCGATGACATATAATCAATATTATTTTATATTAAAGAGGATTTCTCATTCTAAAATTACTATTTAAATTAATAATATGCTAAATCATCCACTAGTAAATGATTATCAAGATAATATATAATCTTTAAATATATAATTAAACATTTTATAAATCTTTAAATTTGAAATTAGTATGACATAATATTGAGAACACATAATGTTTAAGAAGGCCATGTTTTAACAAAAGTATAGAATCTATATATTTTGAATTTTTATTTAAAAGATAAATTTGTAAATTTGTAAATTTTAATTTTATAAAAATAAATTATTTTATGATTAGACATATTAATATTAAGCAATGTTTTTTTGGTAATTTTATGATATAACTGATTTATAATTATATGTGAAAATTTTAGTTTCTTATGAAAAAGATTGCATTTATAAAACTATAATGTATTAAATAAAAGTTAAAGACATATAAAAAATTCATTATAAAATATGTATTTAATTAGTAAAATTATATAATTCAAAATAATAATTTTAATTTAGGAAACCTATGTTTAATATTTTATCAACAGAAGTAATATTTTTTATTAAAAGAAACTCTATGATTCCATACTTATAATTAGTGATTGTTTTTGAAAAAAAATAGATTGTTTTGATGACCAAATAAACATTATATATTTTATATAAATAGAAATTATCTCATGGAAATAAAATATGTTGATTATCTTACATGATACATAAATTCAAAGAATAAAAATACACTTTTTCTAAAAAAAGTCTTCTATGTGTTACATGTTCTAATGATAAAATTGATTTTTATTACACATATAAATTTAGATTGATAAAATATATTAATTGTTTTGATTATCTATGTAAAAATTATGTAATAAGGTCAAATTTATAATTTTTATTTAAAATTAAATTTCTCCGGTAATTTTTTTTCCGATGGAAAAACTAAAAATGGTAAGAGTAAATTTTACAAGAGAATATGAAATAAAATAATCTTAAAACAAGTGCCCAAATGAATGTTTGAGATATGATAAAGCTTATATAATACCTAATAATTTATATTTTTTATTCTTCTTTACATGATAAATATGTGGTCTCTTTATATCATGTATAAATATTTTTAAAAATTTCATTGTCACAATATAAAAAACCAGTGTCTAACCACCCCTTCAACACCAATCCACAACTTCTGTTTCTTGATGATTTTTTTATTTCAAAAAATTTATATAAAATGTAATTCTATGATAAATTTGGTGGTTTTGGTTAAATTGATGATTGAAAATGAATAATCCAAATAATATATCATAGATAATTTTCAAAACTAAATAGAAAAATATTAAGGGATATAAGTTTTAGGGTCAATGGAAAATTTCACTAAACATCATAATTAAATACAAGAGATAATGTAATAACTTTTACAACCTGATTAGAATTGAAAATACAATAACATGTTATGATTCATCTTACTTAAGATGGGATATAATTTCCAATTGAATATGAGAATCCAAATATGGAAAAAACAAAATTTTAAAATCTAGATTATAAGGTATAAACTAAAACAATCGATGAACCTTTAATTGAAAAATAAATGTGATGGAGGAAAATAGAATAGTAAGTGATAAAGGAATATATGTAAAAGGTAGGTTTTTAGGGATGTATAAAAAACCTATTTTGAATCATTTTTCACCACTCATACCCTTCCCTCAAATGTTTATGAAGAAAAATGATATAACTAATTATCTAAAATTAATTGTGATTTTTATGAACATTAAAACATAAAATCAATTTCAAAAAGACATAAAAAATTTCCCCTCAATAATAAATTCTGTTGGAGGTTTTTAACTATGATAAGAGAATAGGATGAATATTCCACCATAAATCTAACTGATGACTATAGTATTTTCCTCCAAAAGAAAATATCTCCAACATTAAAATATCTTACATTCTTTTTTTAATATTGAAGAAAATCAGAAATTATTGTTATAATTTGTTTTTATGACTCACTATATAGAATAAATATTATATATTTCTTCTTATTTCAGAATATGGGCATATATGGGATAGAATCAACTACTATTTCTCTTCAATAAGCCGATGGATCAATTATTCATCAATACGAATGGTTACATGTCCATTCATTCAATGTATTGATCTTTAAATTTCCCAATAAGTTTATAATTATAGAAATATGGGGTGATAATATGTTATATACCATTGTGGGAAGACCTTTCCTATCTATATGTGCGACAATAACCAATGTTTCAATGGGAAAACTGACCCTCCAAGATGGGGATGATGAAAATGGGTTATACGAGATTAATAAACCAAAACATACATTGATATTTAATTTAACTAATGTTGATTAATATGTGATTATGGAAGATATTAAGTTGGAAACCCATATTCATTTTAATGAAATAATGCAAGGGTCAGCTAGGTAAAATTTGGTAGAAATCGAACCCTAAAATTAAAATGGAATAATCGGTAAGATTAATTATATACATAGAAAATTAATTTCATAGAACCCTGAAGTGATGAAATTTGAGAAATTTTTTTTTGTTAAAATTATTAATCAATATTTCAGACAATAATCAAAATCAATTATTTCTAAGAAAACTATTTCCCTTGACCCCAAAATGGAGTCAATGATTCAAATCAGTCTTCTCGATTTATGTGAGCTAGTTTATGAGAGTTTATAATATGAGGATGGGTTTCCGGAAGTCATAAAATACTAATAAAATTATTTTAATTCCATAGTGAAAAATAAGAAACTGTTTATTTCTTATTGGTATTTATTCTTGATAACATCTTATGTATTACGATTGATATTGTGAAAGTATATCATCATCCTTTTATGAAATGTTCAGATAGATCATGTCATCTATGGAATTTCAAAAATATCTTCTAATCATAGAATTTGACACTTTTAGCTGGGATCGTTCTGTATTGGCAGATTTTTTTCCTATCATAGGATCCTTTATTGAAAATTTTGAGATGCTTGTGATGGATCATTAACCAGTTTCTAGGTATTTTGGTACCTTAAGTGTGGGGACACATTGTGATTATATTTTTTTCATTTATGGGATTTTACCTGGGGTTTTCTTATATTTTTTTTTATTCTTGGGAGAATCATGTAAAAGAAACAATAGTGAACAAAATAATCTCTTTTGCAGTTTTTATGGACATTACAAAGTCCTTACAAGATGTTAGTTCGATAGAGGATAATAGATAACATAATTAAGTCTTCATAAAATAGTGAAGTATTTTCCCACAATACTATATTTCTTATAAAATATCATTGTTATATTTATAGGGAAAATTCTTACTGAATACTATAATCATAGAAATTTATGACAGGATACACAGGGGTTTATAAATTTTTTTTAGTTTTCTTTAAAAAAAAACCCTCATAATTTTTATGGTGCACTAATTTTATTAATTAGAATAAAATAATTAACAATTATATATTTAGTGATTCTATCTTCATTTTCCTAAATTTCATTACAGACTCTCATATTTTTCATCTTTAAATAATTTTTACTCCATTGATTATATTCACATTCTTAATCGTTTTACTCCATTCAGTACTAGATTTGAATAATCTAATCAGACATTGAAGAGTTAAATAGGAATATTTCGGTCATGTTATTAGAGAAAAACACTATAGTCATGGGTGATTTAATTTCTTTTTCGGAATTGAAATTCTATATAAAGAATATATCTACATATTTTCCCGACAATGGTATATAGATAAAACAATTATTTTCCTTAATTACAATCTATGTGGTTTTAGATGATACGTTTTAGGAGAATTGGTTTTTATTAAAAAAATTAAATTGTGAAATTATTTTTTTAATCGTTATTATATTATTCATTATTGGGTCTAAATTGTTTCAAATTAGTTTGAAACTAAAGGAAAACATTTTTTAACACCCTAATAAACACATTCTATTATTTGATAAATTTAATATATGTTTTATATACATTGAGAAAAATCATGTATCATTAAATGAAATTTTCATGTTTTATTGGTAATTTTGTAAATATTCTATTTGAACTTATTTATTGTAGTTAAACATGATTTTAAACTACCAGAATTGAAATTTTTTTTAACCTTGATCTGTTTTCACTTTTTTCTGAACATGGGATGAAACATTGGGGACATTGTTTATTTTTATGTGTGGGGTAGGGGTCTTGAATGTTATAAAATTTATTTCAATGTAGTTCACATAAAAATTTGTTTAATATTTTTCCAATTTTATTGTTCATGGGAATAATATTTCCTCTTAAATGGGTCAATTTATTTTCGAAATTTGAAGACTCTTTTAAAAATTGAGTGTGTATATATATATCTCTCTAAGGATTTAATTGGGTACATATTTTTATTTATAAAATGAAATCAACATTATTTTGGAAAATAGTTATGGGAATGTTTTACATTTTTCATTTAATTTGATCATTTTTTAGAATTAAACACATAATATTAACATACAAATACACTATATAATAAACTCGTAATACTTGTATATTTTCAGTTTTAAAGGGATAGCTGATCGATATTTATATTATTAATTATTATTAATATTATAATTAAACACTTTCATCCATTTAGTTGTACCTATTAATTCAATGTTATATTTTTTGAGTTTAATAACATTTAGAAACTTATTAGTTTGGTAAAACAATTATATACAAAGTGATGTCCATTGAATTCTATTAATTATATTAAATTTTAATTAATATGGGAAATCATTGTATGAGTTATTTATCAAAACTAATTATTTGTTGAAATAAATCATATTTAGTACATATTATGGTATATGGGGAAATTATTTTTGAAACATAATTATTTATTGGATGTTTCTTTTATTTTTATTTCTTTCCAATGAGTTTTCTAAATATATTTCTTGATGAAAAATAATGATTTTAATGTGGAAAAATTTGATTTTCCATTATTTCAATGGACATTAATACTTCATATTAGTATTTTAATTGAGTTTAAAAGATAAATCATTCTTTATTTGGGGGGTTATTGAATAGTGGACCATTTCTATGGAGAAATTTTTACCTTTTTAATTTATATATAAATTTTTTTTGGGGAAACAATGAATAAAATTATATTATTCTGATTTTTATATATTTAATAACTAATTCATTTGTTTCTAAATTAATCATTAATTGTTCCATTACATTATATTTGATATTAGATGAGGTTTCACATATTAAATATCAATGTGAAATTTGGAATTCATTAATTACTTCATAAAGTTAATTACAAATTTTGACTTCATTTATTTCATAAATGTTGACATTGATGTTTATAGAGATCATATTTAATTTTATTTTTGAGGCACTGTGTAAAAGTAATTTATTAATTGGAATCAGATATGTGAAAAAGGGTGATACATTGGGGTCAATGGGTGTTTTTTCAGTGCCAAATTTTCTACGTAAGAGTCATTTTTCATACTAATGTATGGTCACAACATGAATCAATAGATCTATGAAAGGGTAACTGTGCACTTCATTATTGAAAAAATTTAAATCAATATAAACTAAAATATTAATTAATGGAATGACTGAGTGTCAAATGATCATATAAAGAGAACTAATTTAACACATCATAACTATAGAATGGTGACCCTAATAGTGGAAATGTTGTGTCTGTGGTGAATCCATGCTGCTAAAAGTTTGAAGTGGAGATATTGTATTGTGTAAAGGTGATGAAAGGTTCAAAATATCTGTGATTCCCAAAATTCATGACATAAATGTTTTTTAGCATAGAATAATATTGATCTTGTTGAATATTAGGGAAATATATATTAGAATCTTCTTTAGATTGTTTTGAATGTGTGAGATAAGGAAGTCAAGATATATTTTTTTCCATGTAGTAAATATTTTTACCGAAAAAAGATTCCTGTAAGGAGTGAATTTATTTAGGAGAGATTATATCAAGTCATAATGATGAAGAATTCACATAGTTAATGATAAACACATGGGTCTTGAGAGAAGATACCAGTATTGGTAAATAAGAGCAGGATACTAGAGTTGAAACCTGACTACATTCACTAAAATTTAAGGCAATTCATATATTCAAAATAGGGTTTAAAGGGAGTTATTATGGGATTATTTGATAGATAATCGTAGAAACAGAGTGTATATAAATCATTATGTAAAATTAAAAATGAATTTGATTTAGAGGAATGTAGAAATATTATTAGTTGCTTCTTATTTATTTCCATCTATTTACTTATTATATTGTTGTATGAAGATATATTTATTTAAAATAATAATAAGTATTCATATTATCATGGGTAACTATATGTTTTTTGTTAACAGTTGAAATAAATTAATACTTATTTCTTCTCTGGTTTTGATTCATAGGGGTCTTTCGACCAGAGTTCTCATCATTTCTTCATCACAAGAATTTATTTGTACTTCCTCAAGAACTAATAGGCGAATGTCAGTGTATTTCTAGACTATGAAGTATCAAGTATATTTCAGTAATGGCTCATAGAAAGTAATTTATGTGCCACCATGTACTGGTTTATAATATTTTTATGCTTATACAAATGTGTAATTTTTTTCTTTGATTATTTCTATTTCATTATCCGTTTTTAAAATAAGGTTTTCTACTATTTTTATGATTTGGGTTTTCAATAAAGAAATTTTTAAAAAGCAATATTGAAATGTTTTTACATTATGTGTAATATTATTTATCCTAAACTCTACATTTATTTTAGAAAACTATATATAATGTTTTTAAGAATATATTATTTAATATTCAATTAAAAAAAATTAGAAGTTTTCATATTTTTAAATGAATTACTAATATGACATGTAACATTATTCTTTCGAAGAGGATAAAATCTGTTTTTCAAAAATATTTTTATAATTTTCCTTAAATTTAACCCATTACAGCCAAAATATATATTTACATTTGAGTAATATTTTTTTTAATATATTTGTAAATGATTTTATGATATATTCCCATTGATAATTTCAATTTTTGATATCGACTGGTATACTTTTGAAGTCATGTTACGTGATACCATTTAGAAATGATATTAAAACCATTTTCTTTACATGGATTCTCTGGATGTAGTGAATGATTGACATATTTTGTAAAATATATATTTCTGATGATGGGCCTGGTTATAATTTTTCCAAAATTTCATTGCTTATAATTTTATATATCGTGACATAAAAGTGGGTTGTGGGTTATGATACTCATGTTACAAATGGTTAATGAGTTATTATATTTGAGTAACTAATATGATAGAAGTTATATTTCTCAATTCAGTAATGGCTCATAGAACGTAATTGATGTGCCACCATGTACTGGTTTATAATATTTTGATACATATACCAATGTGTAATATTTTTTTATTTTCTTTTGTGTTTCCTTTAATTAGTTTGAACATAACAGTACTTCTATATTACTTAATCCTAATTACGAAAATATTATTAGTAAATAGGGTTTATAAATAGTAAATTTTTTAATAGTCAATTACATACCTATCAGCCAACATTTATTACACACTTCTAATTGGATCAATTAATTGGAACCCACTCCTTGCATAAGCATGACGTGACCCATACCCACACTCTTGAGTCCCATTACAAAAATATATATTAAAAAAATATAATTTAATACCATTTGAGATAAACCATACTAAACATATCATTATTTTACATAATTTCCATAAATTAAACATTACACCTCATAATTACTATCATTATCACAAAATCCAATGTATTATTTCCTTTTAAGATCAACTTTATAAGTAATTTATTTATTGAAAATTGTGAATTTCTACCCATAATAAAACCATATAGGCTCCCTTGTATAAAATATTTATAACTAGAGGAATATAAACATAATAAATGGGTTGTCAAAACACTCAGTAGGGTAAACACTCAACAACATTTCATCAAGGTTTATTTCATAATAATATGATAAAAATTATCATAAGAGAAATATATTATTAAAATGTTCTTGTAACATTGAGAGATTCAAATATTTATAGTAAAAGGGACATGTAATTTATAATTGAAAAACATGTACCATGTCATTAGAGTTTGAGATTAAATAACATGATATATGGTTCAAAATCGTAGTCAATAGACATTGTTATGTGTCATTTTATTGAAACATAGAATAATAAGGATCATTGAAACAGAAATAATCAAAGAAAAATATTTCACAGTGGTATATGCATCAAAATATTATAAACCAGTACATGGTGGCACATCAATTACTTTCTATGAGCCATTACTGAAGTGAGAAATATAACTTCTGTCATATTAGTTACTCAAATATAATAACTGATTAACCATTTGTAACATGAGTATCATAACCCACAACCCACTTTTATCTCACGATATATAAAATTGTAAGCAATGAAATTTTGGGATAATTATAACCAGGCCCATCATCAGAAATATATATTTTACAAAATATGTCAATCATTCACTATATCCAGAGAATCCATGTAAAGAAAATGGTTTTAATATCATTTATAAATGGTATCACGTAACATGACTTCAAAAGTAGACCAGTCGATATCAAAAATTGAAATTATCAATGGGAATATATCATAAAATCATTTACAAGTAGATTTAAGAAATATTACTCAAATGTAAATATATATTTTGGCTGTAATGGGTAAAATGTAAGGAAAATTATAAAAATATTTTTGAAAAATAGATTATATCCCCTTCGAAAGAATAATGTTACATGCCATATTAATAATTCATTTAAGAAAATGAAAACTTCTAATTTTTTTTAATTGAATATTAAATAATATATTCTTAAAAAAATTATATATAGTTTTCTAAAATAAATGTAGAGGTTAGGATAAATAATATTACACATAATGTAAAAACATTTCAATATTGTTTTTTAAAAATTTCTTTATTGAAAACCCAAATCATAAAAATAGTAGAAAACCTTATTTTAAAAATGGATAATGAAATATATGAAGATCATGATAGAAAAAATATATCTTGGATTCAATATAATAAAGGAGATCATTTGAAGGAATAATGGATATTGATATGCATGGAAAATAACCTTAAAAGGGATCAAATTGTTCATTACAAAATTAAACTATTATAAGAAATTAATTTAGCAAGGTGGATGCATGGAATTAAATATGCGAGCTTTCCAAGATAGTATAATAAAGTATTATAAAATAAAATCTTATGATGGATGAATGAAAACAATGAAAATATTATTTTAATGTGAATTATTATTACCCAATGAAAAGTGGTTTGAGTTATCGAAATCCATTACAACATCCATACTTATTAAATCAAAATACCATGGAAAATGTAATATAAGATATATTTTTAAATTACTTTTAATTGTATGAATCTATTCTAAAATCATACAAAATTTAGTATATATACTTTAATATATAGAAAGTGGTGAATATGGAATTTGTATCAATGATAGAAAAGTGACATGTGAAAACCATATAAAAGTCATATCATTTAATCCAAAATACTATGAAAGATAAAATATGAAATGAAAATTTAAATACCATTCATAATGAAATAAAAATAATACAATTCATAAATTATGTAGAATTTACAACATATATATATATAAATCTATACATAATATGAAACAAGTCTCAAGGAAGGGAAATTTTGTAATGAACCCCTCACATTTATCCCAAATATCATTAATTTGATTAAATATCATTTATCATATACACAAAAAAGTATTTCATAACCTTATATATATATATATTACTCTTTATATTTATTAATTATAACAATTCTTTATACATTAAATAGCAAGTTAATGTTTATTTTTTAGTTGGTGTTAATAATTACAATAGTTTCACAAATGTTTTATAATGACAATGTCATACACCATTAGTTGATACTGTTTTTATCATTATCATATTTTAAAATTAAAATAATTCATTTTTTTCAAGGATTTATTGATTAACATTTTCATTATATGGAAACTATTGGCATGGTTCATGAGAAGGGAATCCATGATGATCTTGTTTCATAAAAGTTTCCAATATCAATGAATTAATTTATAATGATTGTTAACATTTTTCTATTTTTAGACCCATATTATTAAATAATTTTACCCATTAATATTATATATATCCATAAATTAAATTTGATAATATTTTATGGTATTTTTTGATGAAAGATGATGCTTTTCATTTGGTAGAGGTAGTAGTCCACATGTATAAATAGACGACACTTTCATTTATAATAGATTGATGGGAATATAGGAAGGGATTTATATTTTCATAATACTAATAATGTTATGAATATAATATGTATTAATTAACTACACCTTTTATCCATTCATTTATGTTGGTGATAAAAATAATAATTATTTTTCTCAGAGGCGGTAGTCTGCATGTACACACAACGAAAGTTTGGGTTTTTCTATAAGAAATGTGAAACAATGTTTATTGTTTATTCCCTAAAAATAATTAAATTACATATAAATATAATAATGAATAAATTATATAGATATTACAAAATTATATTTTTTATTTAAGGATATAATAGAAATGATAACATGGAGTGATTATTACTCAGATTTGAAATTTGAGTTTTCCCTTAGAGGAATTCCAAGAAATGAGGAAATTATTCCAATTCCGAGTAACCAAAAGCATATATTCATGAAATATATTTTCAGGGGAATCACAATGGGAATGGTTTAAATATCTATTATAATTTTTAGGGTGACCTTGATGGGGTGGTGGAAGGACCCCTATATAATTGGAGGGAATGACATCATTATAAATGATGCTTATTAATATAAAAAGGGAACATGTTTCACATTAAAAGTTGATAAAATATAGAAAATAAAGTACAGATGTATGATTTATGGTCTATAATATCTCAAACATTAATTTAGAGAGTTGTTTTTAACATATTAATGTCTTTTACCCTTTGATATTACATATATACTATTTTTAGTTTTTAATGTGGAAACTAATTTTCATCAAACTAATTTCATTATTATGCCTAAAAATAAAATGGAACCCATTACATAGAATATAAATAATAATTGAAAAAAATAAAAAATCCATTTATTAAATAAAATTTCTATGGGTTAGAAAATTAATATTACTACAAGTACTCATAATATGTAAAAACCCATTTTCATTGAAATTGTATATTTTAGCATAAAAATAATATATTTTATAAAATTATTAATTTTTTTTGAAATTAATGAACTCAAATTGTTTATAATTTGTCTAATTTGATGTATGTGGCATTTAAATTAATCCAAGAACAATTTAACCAGTTGAAGTCATAATTAAAATTAAAAATGAACAAAATGGAAAAAAGATTACCTTTGTTTTAAAATGATAAACATGGGTTCTCTAAAGTCAAAATATTAATTTTAATTTCATTATTTATCTCATAATATATATATTTTTCATTAAAATGGTTTAATAAAATTTTAATTCATATTTATATCATTGTAATGTCAGAAATGTCACATTATTTGTATAAACAATATTTTCTTTTTTTGACAAATTTATTTTTTCTTCCTAAAAAAGCCCAAAAAATAATGATTATCTAATATTGTTATAATGAATCAGAAAAATGAAATTTATTTTTTCAAATTAAAATTAAAAATGTTAATTATTTTATCTTTTACATGAAAATATAAAATACAATGAAAATTTATTTTATAGAAAAATGGCATTTTAAATATTAACTATTATTATTCTTGTTTTCTCTAAATTACTAATTAAATTTTTGTAAATTTATTATTCATATAAATATAATATTTTTTCCTTATATAATATTAATATATTTATTTTCATAAAATAAAAATGTATAGTGCATACAAATATTATTTTTGAAAAATAAAATTCTAATCATAAAATGATTTCATTAGCTATTTAGAAACACAATTTAAATTTTATTGACGAATTAGTAATAATTTTTCATTTTTTTCTTTATAAATTTATTTTATAATATCGATACCTCTATTTATACGTACTAACATAATGGAAAAATTATAAAAGATCTTCTTACTACTAAAAATTTAATCCTTATAAAATTTATTTCTTTTGGTCTTAAATAAGTGATTCTTGTGGTGTAAGATATAGAAAATTTTATTTAATTAAATAGAAATATATACTAAAATATACAATATTTATATTCTCCCATAGTAAACAAAATATTAAATGAAAATTTTAATCATTGATCAACTAATAAACTAGTTAATGAATTCATAAGAAATGAAAAATATATTTTCTACTATAATATCAAACTCATAATCTTAGATACTTAGAGAACCATCATTTTACACATTATAAAAATGTATTGATACTTTCATTTATTTTAAACATTTCTACCAAATATGAATCCATTGATGTTTATATTAGTTTTTAGGGAGATACCTTTCACTTCTATATTTTCATGATCTAATTTTCCTCCGATTATTAAACTCAACATAGTTATGTTTATATCTAATAAAATCTGTTTAAATGAAGATATGAATATGAAAATAAACTCCTCAGATGTAGTCTCCAATAAATCCATCATTTCACTCTATGATAAGTTTGATTGAATTATAATTTAATTTTATCAACCTATAATCTCTCAATTTAACCTATATTTTCCATGGTCATTTTGAAATTAGGTTTTCAAACCTATCTAACTATATGTCACACCATCCAATTCAATTGAAATATATTATAATGCTTTAAAAAGAGTCTGTAAATAACCATAGAACACAACCATGTAATGTTAAAATAGTAATGTAGTTTGAAATTTTGTTCATACACTAGGTGATGATCGATTTAATACTCAACCAATACTTTCATTTTAATTACTCCAATGTGCATCTATATTAGAGCCTTTATCAACTTGTTTGTATCGAGATAGGGATGCCATTTCAAAAAAACCATACAATCTCTACTATACCAAAAAATTTGTATGTTATCCTATACATATACATATCTATACGGTTTTCACTAATGTTCTTATGTCATAATCCCCCAAAATAAAAAACTCCCTCTCTAATTCAGTCATATCCACCCCAACCATCATACCCAGGTTTGATGCTAAAAACATGTAACATAAAACTGGTTTCGATAACATGTGAGATGAACCATGCTAGATTTATCTTTATTTTAGATATATTCCACAATTTAAACATTAAATCTCATAAATAATATCACAATTACAATACCCAAAATCTTATTGTCTTTAAGGATCAACTTCATAAGAAATATTCATTATTATAAATGTTAAAATTTCTTCATAATTTAACTATTGTAGTCTCCCTTACTGTCCTCTCATATATTACACCCATTTTCATAACTGGTGGAATGGAAACATATGAATAGGGGAGAGATCAAATTATCCAAAAGTGAAAAATTGAACAATATTTCATTATTGGTTATATCAAAAGAATATGAGTAAACATTAGAATGGTAGAAATATCTAATTAAAAAGAATATTGATAAACCAAATATTTCCATATGATAATATAAAAGGGTGTTTAATATCAAATGAATATATATGCACTATGGAAAAACAGTGTAAAATAATTAAAATGATCAATTGAGCATAATCCTTGGACCATGACATTGAAATGTTGAATGAAATTTAAATGTAGCCTAAAAATGAACTATTGTAGAATAAAAAGCATAACAAAATTTTACATAGTGGTTCATGCATCAAAATCCAATAAACCATTAAATTGAATTACTTATTATTACCCAATACTAACTCAAGTTTCATAACTCTTGTCGTCTAATTAATGACTTGATTATCATAACATGCAATCAATTTTTGATTGGAGTTTCATTACTCGTTTCCAATCTATATCACAAGAGATTTAGATCCTTAATTAATTCATTGGAGAGTTATATAGTAAGCCACCCATTATCATTTAAATAATTTTGTTCGACTATATATCAATCATTTTTCATATCATGAAAACCCATGTAAATAAAAATGTTTTCATATCATGTTGTAATTCTATTACATAAAAATATATCAAATGTATATTAGCAGATTCCAAAAAAATAAATTAACAAAATTAAGTATTTAATAAATAAATTTATATGGTGATAAAAAGTAAATTATGTATTTTAGGTAGTGTATTAATGATGTGAAATAAAAAAACAATTTACAAACAACAATTTTAATCTTCGAAAAACGATATGGGCCAGTTTTAAAAGTCATTTTTAAAACATTTAGGTGTTTTTTTGAAAAAAAATTATAATTAAAAATAATATTCAAAAATGGATCCCTAAAATCATAAAGGTATTCCGAATGAAATTTGGAGATTAAGATAAAATAAATAACTTGGAATGTAAAATCCTATTCAAATTCTATAAAAATATCATTATTGGAAACCAACATCATAAAATGGGTGTTAAAACATTATTTTTAAAAATAGATAATGGGATAAGATTTTGTTTTAAATAATGATTTAGAACATCATAGGGATGAATGGATAAGGATATAGAAGGAAAATGTTCATTTAAAAGGATGAATATTATTCATTACAACGATATACTATTAAAAAATTAATTCAACAAGGAGGAGACATGGAAATAATGATGTTAATTTCCCTATATAGATTAATAAATTATCATAAAATGAAATCTTATGTGTTAATAAAACAAAAATATTGGAAATAAATTCAAGTTGAATTATAAATACTTAATGAATAGCGGTTTGAGTTATCAAAATCATTTATAGCATTGGTATACCTTGTATCGAAATACAATGAAAGATAAAAAATAAGATTAATCTATGAATTTATTTAATTTCCTGAATGTATAATGAGAATATCAATAGGATAGTGTATACACCACAAAATATAAAACAAGTGGTGAATAAGGCATATGACCCAAATAAAGAAAAATGGGATGAGAAAACCGTACGAGTTTTATAACATTATATCCAAAATCCTTTTAAGGATAAAAAAATTTAAAAAAAATCAAATTAGATAAATAAATATAGAATCAAGAATTAAAATATAAAATATGATGTATATTCACCATATAAATAAACAATATTCCTAATACAAAATATGTCTCAATGAAATAAAATATGAGATTAAAATTGTACCATTACTCTTGAATTCTATGAATGTGATTTAATATCCTATATAATAAAAATAAAAATAAAAATAACCTATTTATAAATCATTTTAAAATATATTTACATTTCAATTATTTAATAATAATCCATCATTAAACATTCATTAACTAGTTGTTTTTTATTTACATTATATCTTTTTAGTAATTCTGATAGTTCACATATGTTTTATAATGGATTTGTAATAAAAATTATTTGATACTAATTTCATCATTAATATATTTTAAATTTTATTCAATTTTTTTCTTCAATTATTTATGCATACCCATGTTCATTTTATTGAAATTAAGGTCATGGTTTGAGAGAATGGAGTCCCTGCCAATCATGTTATGGGTAATGTATAGATATTGAAAATAAAATTATAATGTTTGCAACTTTATGTGATATAAAATCAGAAAATATTAAGGAAATATATCAATACATAATATCATATATATTCATAAAATATATTTTAGAACCATACATGAAAGTAAGTGATGAAAAATAATTTTTTTCATTTCATTGAGGTCGTAGTCCACACATACAAATAGTCGACACATTTGTTTTCCATAAAATTGGAGTGAGTAAAGACATGGTTTATCATGTTATAATAATAATAATTTTATGAATATCAACCTTATTCATTAAATACCATTTTAACCAGTTTTGTATGATGGTGAAGGAAAAAATGCAACACTATATAGAGGTTGTTGTCTACAAGCACACATGAATGAGTTTCATTTTTCTAAGGAAAAAGGGAAAAGTTGGATAATTATTATTACCAAAAAACAATTATATATAGTATAAAAATATATATGGATTTAATTCTATAAAAATTGGAATTATATTTGTGTCTTAATTATCGAAAATAAAATATGTTAGGGAGTGATTAGTACTTATGTTTGGAAGTAGAGTTTTCCCTTGGAAAACATCAATAAAATTGGGGAATTCGGCGAATTTCTTGTGTCCAAATGCTTATGATAATGGAATAGTCTTATAAAGGAATATAAATAGAATTATATTCAAGTGGAATTATAATTTTTATTTTTTCTTTGAATTAGTGGTTGAATTACTCTTTTTTAAGTGGAGGTAATGACATATTTATAAATATAACTTTTTAATATAAAAAGGGAACACCATTAACATAGATATTGGATCCAATTTGGAAAAAATAAGAGAGGGAAAAGTTAAGGTTTATAATATCTTAACCATTAATTTTTAGACATGTTTTAAATTTGTTTTAGGTAATTTATTCTAATATTTTATACTTCTGACATTATTTGTTTTTGTCATGGTAACTAATTATTAATTTAGTAATTTTTTTTTTATACATAAAAATTAAATGGGTCATCAAATATAATTTAGACCTAATAATTCCAAAATTCAAATAAATTTTTTTGAATTAAATTTTAATGGAGAGAAAATATTTTTATAATATTAGTGCACATAACCCGTAAACCCCTTTTTTAGAGAAAGTGTAATTTTAACGACAATGATTATCATTGATGTTGATATTTATGAAATTATTTTGTTTATAATTTTCCAAATAAGAGTTAGGTTTGACTAAAAGTAATCTAATATATAATTTCATTGTGTGAAAATATTATTAAAAGAAAAAAAAAAGAATTATTTTTTATTAGAATAAAACATTTCGTAATTTAAAAACATTAAACATGGGATTTTTAAATTCAAAATTTTATTTTTAATTCTATAATTTTACTCAAAAAACATTCATTGTTGTGGAATAGGATTCATGAATTGTTATTTAATATTTATTTCGTGGTGATGTATTAAAAATTTCGGAATTTATAAAAATGATAATTTTCACAGTACAACTAAAAATCAAATTTTTTTGAAAAATACTAATAAATTGTAATAAGATAATATTTTTATTCTAAATAAAAAACTAAAGTACATTTTTTTATATTCAAATTAATAATTTTATAATATTTTTAATTTAAATTTAAATATACTATATGGTGAAAAACACTTTTCATTGAATATTAATGTTTTAGAAAATTACTATTCATTTTTTAATTTTTTAACAATTACTATATAATTTAGTTTTAATATACTATCTGTATAAATTATATATTTTATACTAACTTAAAAATAAATTTTCTATTTCCGTAAACTAAAAATTCATAGATCATAAAAATAATCTTTTATAAAAATATTTTTTAATCATAAAATGAATTCATCATTTATTTAGTAACACTAAATTAATTCAATCAATGTATTTGTATTATGGTCGACCTTTTTTTATTTGAACATATATTTCATAATACAATAACCTCTATTTATACCCATTAACATAATGGATACATTATACCAATTATATTATCTAATTAAAATTATATATTTACAATATATATCATGGTTCAATTTAGATTGGTGATTTATATGGTGAATCTTTTTAAACATAGAATTTAATTAAATAATAATATATAAACAAATATGGGGAAATACAAATTATATAAGTTATTTGAGATATCACTACTCCTCACTATCTACTGATACCATGTCATAGTTATAGAATCATTTAGGTTAATGATCACCTTAACCAATGATATATGTTGGTTAAGGTAGTACGAACCCCTAAAATCATATCTACTCAACTACAAGAAAAACCACATCACCACTCAGATATGATAATGGAGGTCTCATGAATTTCCAAGTAGAACAAAATAAATGAGGGATGTACTAAGTCCATAGATAGTCTATGTTCAATGAGAGTATTACAAAATAGCCACGAGGTAATTGTAATAATATAGATAGAGGACTAATCAGTTTATTATTATGTTCAATAGTTAAATATAATTTTTTAAACACCTGAATCCAATATAGGGATGACCAAGGTCATTTCCTAAGGATTTTGTGGTGACACTTCAATAATATAACTGAACTAATAATATTTTTTAATGATTCATTTTTAATAATATAAAAAAATTATGAGGGTATTTTGTTTTTTTGGGTGCATGAAAACAATGTAAAGTGATAAAAAATATAAACAAGTGTTAGAATGGAAAGGGGTCATTCCTAGAGTAGGAAAACACAATTCATTCACTATCCAAGTTAATTTATTTAGATTCACTGAGTATAAAATAAAAAACATTTCATGGATCATCAAGCTAAAAATAAATTTTATGCCCTAGTGAACTTTTAAAAATCATCCACCACACCATGTTTCACCTCTTATATGATATCTAGATATGGGCATGCCACAACCATAAACAATAAATCATTATTCATCTATTCTGAATCATAAAACATTCATAACTCTATCTATATGACAATACTAATATGAAATTTGGACCAGAAAAAGGGAGGGAAAATAATTAATTTTTTATCAGAATGAGATAGTGGATACCACCAATAGATATTTAGGTATCTCTTCACAATTCAAAGACAATCTGACTACATCATCACATTATGATCTAAAACATAATGAATGAAAATGATATTGGATTTGGAATCACCGATAGACCTGCCACAAAAATGTTCCCTGGGTTTGTAATCTATCATCATATATATGGGAGCTCACAATCAAAAAACAAATAATAATAATAAATGAAATTAAAAATAAATGGAATAATAAAATCTCACTTTAGAGAACATTTAAAAATATCAATTTATAAATCTTATGAAGAAAAGAGTTACGAGTAATTACATAGAGGAGTAAATTATTAGTTCCTATATAACCAATCCACTTATATATATTATAGTAACATCTCTTAAAATATTATAAATAAATAAATAAAAAATAAACCAAGTTGAAGGAATCACCGCATGATAGAACTGCATATTTTTTTGGGAAGAATCTGGAGTTAGAATTCTTCATCGCATCATGGATACAATAGAAAAATATACTTCTTTTGAAATTTACATCAAGTTATCTATGAATATAAACCTCAATGAAATGGCAGTTGGGAAAACAGTGCACCTATTTTTGTTTTGGTTTAAGTGAATGTAGTCATGTGACCATGTAAGGGGGATTAATTCGATCAGTCTAGAGAATGGTTCCGACTATTGTTGATGAAGTGATATAGGCTACAATATCTTCATGTCTGGTGGCTAGAGGGTAGAAAGATCATGATTCATGAATATATGTTCTTTACAGGGAACATATATGATCAAATAATTCATTATATTTGGGATTATTTGACCATCCTTATTAGATAAAAAGTTGGTTTGTTTACCCCTTCCAAAAATTGATTGTGATTCATTCAAGAATATTCATTATTGAAAACAAATGAATCAATAAAAGTTTTAACTCCATAGTAATGAATCTATATTTTCAATACATTATTACCACCACTCAATTCCCTTCAATCCATTCTCATTGTAGAAAATGAACAAACGCATTTCATGATAAATTCTTCCAGTTTGAGGCCACGATTGTTGGACTCTTTGAGTCACTTGTCATCTTATTCATTAAATCCTGAAAATAAATCTAAAAAAATTAGGAAAATAATTATTAATTAATCCTGAATTCATATTATTCAACTCATTCATCAATCATCTTCATCTCAATAGATTTCGTGGAGGGAATTTGTTCTACTGCACAAGCTCATGTAGATCAAAACATCTCATCGCAAATATAAAACACCTCAATTACCCTTATCCTCATAAAAATTCATTGATGGTTACATTAAATGGGTAAATATTATTTAACGTATAATAAACATAATTATTTATTCTCTTGAAGCTTCGATTTGTATTAGTTTTTTTTCAGCTCAAAGTGATCGAGTTAGCTATTTTGCTAACCCTTATTTAGCATGAGTGTCCACAAAATTTAACCTTATAATGACCTAGATAAATATAGATACCATTCTATAGTTGAGGGAGTTTTAGGTTTACACTAATGTACTGTTTATATTATACCTATAACTTTTAAGAACCAGATGATTGTGGAAATACCTTTATGTTGTATATGCTATCTTTGGGTAACCATTGCACAATTGTTTATGTATCCTAATATGGATTGTCAATGGAACATACATCATTTCTCTTCCCATATAAACATGAATTCCTTAGTCCTACTATTTATATGGGATAATAAATTCATAAGGTCACTTTATGAAATTTGGTCCTCCATATATACATTATGAAAAATAACATGGGAAACCATTTTATCCACTAAAATTGAAATATTAAATAAATTTGAAAATAATTCTCAATGAAAATCCTAATTCTAAATAATGAATAAAAAATAATCTCAAATGGATAACGTGGGATTAAAATAAATGAATTAAACGTTAAAAATATATTAAAAACGATTTTGGATCACCCCACACTTAAAATATTGCACACCTAGAAAAATCATTAATGAACATCCAAAACCATATCTACTGTCCACTAAGAATAGTTAAAAAACATTTTATAATAGGTTAAAAGCATCAAAACCTATCATTTTAAACAAAATTAAGAAGGTAATATTCATTCACAATTTCATTTAATGATTTCAATAGTCCAAAAAATTCAAAAAATATTTTGTAAAATTACATCCCTTAAACCATATTCAAATTGGATTCAATTCTACATCTAGATTCATTTTCAAATTTTTAATATAACAGCCAAGAATTTTATACATAGATATTACATAATTTATTTATGTATATTCATTATATAATATAAACACACACATGAGGACGGTAGTAGATTATTAAATTTGGAAGAATAGAAACAAAACAACTTTTCCATAAGTGGACTGACTCATCCACACCGAGTTATTTAGATTCAGTAACCTTTATATTAATATAATAAAAATTAGATTTCATCATAACAAGGGTAAGGGAAGAATAAAAAAGGGTGAGATTAGATACACAGTAATGGTAAACAAGGAATACACATAATCATATCGTGGGAATAAGGGAATAAGAACACTAGCATAACAATTGAAAACCATAACCTGCATATAAAATATCATAATCATGAGACATGGAAGATAGATTGGAATTTTATATTAAAATAATCCTAAGGTAATCAAAGAACACAATCCATGAGAGAAAATCACTTTCATAATAAATTGATTTCTGTCATACACATAATCATGTAAAATTATTTCAATATAAGTCAAGGATCACTACCAAGAATATCATAGTGGAATGTGTTTACTACAAAATCCATCAGAATGGTAAAGGTTTAATCCCAAGGCCATCATAATATAAAATATACCTTCATAACTAGTTTCACTCCCCATTCTAGACTTTTTAATCTCTTGAGACATAAATCATTACCCAATGCATTAGAGAGATATACAGGTCCCACAAATCTAATAATGGAAACCATATTTATATGTTCCATATGATTATAAACATTCATCTTGTCATAACAATAGAAAAGAAATAGGTTTCATAAAAATTTCATCACATCATAAGCTATGTATAAGAGATATGTTTCATAATCATTTAATCATTTCATTATCGCATAACACATGAAATAGAGAAGGTTTTATAAGAATGTCATCATAGTATAATAGATAGAATATAAATTAGTTTCAAAAATATCATTACATCTTAAACATAAAAAAATAATTGAATTTATTGGAATGGTATCCTTAGATCAGATACCGAGAAATGGATAGGTAACTTCAATATATATCATCTTAGATGGAAGATAATTTTGAAATATCATTTAAAAAATTTCCTGAAGAAAATAACCATTCAAGATTGAATTTTTTTAAAGGTAATTTTTTTAAAATAATTTAATTTGAAAATACCATTGGAATATTTTGATTTTATCAACAAATAAATTTTTCTTCCGGACTTTGGAGATTTCCATACATGTTGAAATGAATATTCCTTCCACATTTTTGGTAAATGAAAAATAAGAATTGTATGTAAAATGAAATGAATATTCCATTAAAAATCATTGTAAAAGGAAAAAATTGTTTAAAATTTAATTAATAAATCAATTTTATTTTAAAAAAAACAATGGAAATAGTTTTTTAAAACATTTTTTTGGAAGAAAATAGATTTCTCAATGAATAGTGAAAAAGTCATTTTTTTCAGAAAACATTTTCAGAATTATTTTGTCCACCAATGAGTAGAAAAAATAAAATATCAAATGAAAATATAATTAATAAATATATTTTAATAAAATTAATGAGTTTCATGAGATATTGATCAATATATTTTATCATTAGAAACATAATCACCAATAATCTTGATAAACGATGTGATTGTAACATAATATATTAACCTCTTTGGTAACTATTAATGGTAATCCCAAATATGGAATAACAGAAAAATGAAACATAAAATATAAATATGGTAAAAAAATTCATGATAATACATTTAAAAGGGTCTTTATATAGACCTTGTAAAATAATATAGGTTTATAAAATAACATAAGATTCTAAGATAGAAAATTGAGACAAATAATCGCTTACCTTATGTCCTAACATATGTTGAACATGCTAAAACCACTTATATAATATATATAATTTTATTATAAATCTCAAAATAACCATATTTATATATATCATAACATATATGATTCATTTTTGGCCTTTTATTACCCATTTTTTAATAATTCCTTGTTAATGTCATGTTTCGTGAAATAACATCTTTGTTTTTTGTGTATGTTTTAAAGAGTTATTTTTTGTTCTCTTACATGAATCAGGGATTCATAATATATGTAATTTTAACCATTAAAAACATAAATTAAATATTAATTATTTATTTATTTAGATTTATACATAAAATTTAAGGATAAAAAATGAAATACACCGTTCATGGAGATGGTAGGCCATACGTACACATGAACGTAGTTTTCAGAATCAATATGAATTAGGAGAAAAGAAATTGGATAATATATTATCATTTAATAAAATAGTATTGAAATAAATTTTAAATGAGTTCATTAAATACCTCATTACTACAGTCTATGATAAGCTTGAACGAATTGCATCGCTTCATGGGGCGGTAGTTTGTCATAAACATGAACGTTGTTATTGTATTCCTACAGAATGGAATGTAACAAGTAAAATGTTATTATATGAATAAAACACAGTAATTATATAATAAATATCATATATAAACAATAATTAGATCCTTATAACCATCTATGAGAAGTGGAAATGGAAAAAATATTTTCATTAGTTCATATGGTGGTAGTCTCCCATACACATTAATAATGATTTTGTGACTCATTTGTTGTAAGAGAAGATGGTTCAAAGTCATTAAAATAAAATAAAAACACATAATTTTATTTAATATATTGATTTTATTATATAATAATGTTTTAATAAAAATTTAAGGAGGAATTAGGGGAAATAATATAAAAACTCTCATTGATGAAAGTTACACCATCTTTAGGCATCCTCCTTAGGTTTATTCCAAATGTATTCCTTTCTTGGATTTATTATAAAAATAAGGCTTAAAATACTATAGTATGTATGTTATAAAGTTATTTGGGATGTTATTGACCAATCCTAAAGGGTTGTTTTGCTGTGAATATGAAATGAGAGTGGGTGGCCTTTTATATATGAGGTGAGAGGCACACTTGAAATATTTTGAAAGAAAATTGAGTAACCATGTTGATTATAAGAACAAATGATCAAAAAAGGATTAAAATAGACCCATATAAATTATAAGGTGTAACTATTTCCATAATTATATTTTAGACAATTTGACAGGTCATGTTAACCCTTTCGTCTTTAGTTTGATCCTCGGTTAATCCATTTTACCATAATTATGGTGTTTCTTTATTGTTTTTACAATCAATTTTGGTAAAACATTAAGTTGATATTATTAGAAAATATAATTTTTATCATTATTACATATATGGAATTTATTTTTACAAATTCCATTCACAAAAGTAAAAAAAATTAATTTAAAATTAATCATGCAGACGAAATGAGAAAAAATGTTTTTAAGGAGATAATGGTCAATTTTTTTCCAAGGTTTTATATGATAATTTAAAATGAAAAAGATTAAAAGGACACAAATTATATTAGATGATATATAGTTGAAATAATTTAAACATAAACCAATTTAAAATACAATTTATCTTTATATATAGTTAACTTGAAATCCAGGATTAAAATATATTATTTTTCAATATTCTCCAAAAAAATACTTTTTAGAAAAAATACCAAAAATGTATTCGTATGTTAATTTTGGAATTAATATTTAAAAAATTACGTTTATTTAATGAAATTAATTTTCTAACTATTTCTAAAATTATCTTTATAATTTTTCACAATAAATGAATAAATATAGTTTTTTGGGAAAATAGTATTTTTGAAACTTATAAAGACGTAACCAGAAATTATTTATTTTTGTCAATATTTTTTCATTATATAAGGAAATTATAATAAATATTTAAATAATTTTACAACTATTAAAATCACTATTTTTAATGTCTAGGTTATAAAAATCATATTTGAATATTCTTAACAAAATTTCATGCTTGGTTAAACCTCAGTGTCACGTGTAATGTAACATAACCCAGTGTTTCAAATAATACAATATTATCTTTGTGTTTCATTAAATTAAATATTTCAATGAAATTTCATTTATTTGAAATAATATTCTGAAAAAGTACACTCAATGACACCCCATTAAAATGAATTTTGTATCCAAATTTTTCCATCTAATACAAAAAATTGAGGAACTTATATCTCATATTATTCTTAATATCCCATAGAGATTCTTCTAAATTGTGGTTTCATTGATAAAAATTGACCAGAATATTGGTATTATTTTTTGGAACAATCGCTGTATTATCCATAATCTCTACAAGTTATTCCTTATATGAATGCTCATTCTCCAGCGGTACGCCCCTTCAGTTTAGTACGTGTAAAGGGTCAGGTACATACTTCCCCAAGAGATATACATTCAAGACATCATGAACAAGAGAGAGGATTGTTGGAAATTATATTTTATATTATATCATCCAAATAATATAAGAATTTAAAAGGGAACACTATACCGAGGTATTAGTTTCACTTTCTTTAAAAACCTTATTAAGTTATTCCATTGAAAATTTATTAGGAACACTTTTCCACCAAATTCAAATTCTAGATCACTCCAGTGATTATCAACATAACTATTTTATTATATATAAATTTCCATGATGTTTTTATAAATTACTCTAACATTCTCAGCCACTTCTTCATCTACCTCAAGTATTAATATTTTACTTTATCCAAGTTCATTAAAGTACGTTGGAGCTCTTTCTTTCTTTCCATAAATGGATACATATGGATACATTTGAGTGTTTTATTGACATATATTGTTGTATGAAAACAAACCTATATAAAAGAGTTGATCCCAATCATATTTTCAATCCATATAAAGATATCTCAAGATATCTTATAGGGTTTTAATTATTCTTTTAGAGTGACCATCTATTCAGGGATGATATAAAATACTGAAAATCAACTCTATATCAAGTTATCGCTAATAAATTTCCCATAACGTTTTGGTAAACCCTATATACTAATCATATCCAAAAAAATATGGTACTCTATTATAAATTACCACTTCATTAATGTATATAATGGCATAATGATGTAGTTAGAAGTCATCCCTAATAGAGATAATGTGTGATAACATTGTACGGTGACTGATTATAACATATATAAGATTATTCCCTTCAGAAAATTTTAAGAGTCCTATGACAAATTCCATGGTAATATTTTTCCCATTTACATTCAGGTATGGGTAATGGATGTAACATCCCCTATGAATTTTGCCTCTATTACTTAATTTAATGTAAATCAAAGCACTAAGATATGTAATCTATGATATATCTCTCCATTCCATCCAACCCAAATTATTCATTAAAATCTATATTAATCTTCATAATTCTAGTATGAGTTGATATTTACGAACCATGAGTTCCTTAAACAAATCCATAAAATATATTAAGGATTAAATGTATACACCTTTCCTAAACCATATCTCTTGATTGTGATCAAGGTTAAAATCCAGATAATTATAAACCTTATTTTATAGATCTAAATATTACATTTATTCCTCTTTAATATTTTCTTGGATATATGGCTGAACATTCAATTGAAAAATATATGATTTATCCCATTAATACATGATTTCTTTATCCATCCTCTCTGAATCTAGAAATATTGGATGTTTTGTGATCATTGTCATGTATAATCTAGCATAATATTTTTGACTCAATGCATCATCCACCTTTTTCACATTCCTTGAGTGGTAATGTATTGAGAAGTCCCAATCTTTAATAATATTTAAGCATATTATCCTGTACATATTCAACTCCATCTATGTGAATTTATACTTTAAAATTTATTTATTCATATATATATATCCCAAATTTCTCCATAAATATAATTCCTCAATATCATTAAGGGAAAAATCACCATAGAAAACTCCAAAATCATGAGTTGGGTAATTGTTTTCACGAATCATAAATTTTAACAAATCATAGGCTATAACCATGAATTATTTTTAAATATCACTTCCCAATTCATTCTTGGATACATCACAATATATTTCAAACCATTTTTCTATACATGGTAATGTACGTACTTGTGCAATGACTGATATTTTCTTCTGATCCTTGAAATTTTCCACACATTCATGCATCCATAAAAACATGGATCCCATTCAAGATAAAATTTTGAGTGGAATATATAGTCCTGAGAAAATATCAATAGATCGTCAATAATATCTTACTAAACCAATAAAAATACATATCTTAGTCATGGTGGTTGGTCTTTTACAATATTCAATTACCTCGATCACTGATGGATCTAATGATATACCCTCTCTTCATATTAAATGAATAAAAAATTAAAACATTTTATGAAAAAATTCAAATTTTGTAAATTTTTCATATTGTTTCTCCTTATTTAGGGTCCGTAGAATAATTATCAATGGATCATCATTCTCTTCCTTCATCCTTGAATAGAAAATAATATCATCTATACAGACCACCACAAACATATCAATATAATATCTAGAGACCTTATTCATTAAATCCATGAAGATGGTGGGGGAATTTGTAAGACTGCATACAATAAATGTAATTGTCTAGTTTACATACCTTGTATGAAATGTTGTCTATAGTATATATTCCTTATTGATCTGTAATTAATGATAACCAAAATGAAGATCAATCTGGGAAAAGTATTGATCGCCACACAGTTGATCGAACAACTCATCAATATGGGGATCCAGATACATGTTATTAATTATTATCTTGTTCAATTCATGAAAATAAATGAAGAGTCACATAAATACATATTTATTTTTAACACAAATTATAAGTATACCACATGGTTACATTCTTTGCTGAATTAATTCTTTTTCAAGGTTCTGAGGGAGTTTTTTTCTTCAAATTTATAAACTCAATCAAGGTCATTTTATAGGAACTATTTTCAATATGTGTGGAATAAGGTAAGAGTTATATTGAGAACTCATCATAAATTTTTTGTGTAATACTATAAATTTTTTAAAAAATACATCAATAAATTCCCATACAATAAAAGTGTCATCAATGTCACGTTTCTCCCCAACCATTTGATATAAACGACGCTTCTGAATGGGAATCAAGGCCCACATAATAGATGTGATCTTAATCGGAAGAACACACTTATTTCAACAATGATTGAAGATCATATATTGGATTGTAATATAATTTGAGAATTCCATTACTTGAAAATTTATGTTAGATTTATTTAAACAAATCCAATTTATGCATAAGATGACATGAAATTAATCAAATGTAAGAATATCCTGATTTTTAGGAATAACATTCCAAAAAACAACAATTAGAGAGGAATCATATAATTGATATCTAAGAATAGTAACATTAGAGGGGTTCACATATAATTCTATATATAGTATTTTTCCTTGTACCTCAGTTTAAGAGGTTACTAATGTTGATAATCATCATTGACCCTCATATTTGGGAACTAGTTTGCATGGTTCCTATACTCTATGAATTTTAAACACTAGAGTGTGGGTGGTGAATTTTGTGTAACTTTCTATCTATTTTCATTGATCTCTATATTATTCCCCCCACATATTCAATAAATTATATGATGAATTTATAATCAACACATGAAACATTTACTAGTCCTCTTAATTAAATTTCTTCCATGCTTCATCCAAAACATTGAGAATAAAAAAAATTCTTCTTCTTCTCTTCTAGGTTTTTATAATTTCCTTTTAAACCCAAATTCATTTTCATATAAACCCCTTGAGATTGATACGTGAATTCAAACTCTATTTTATCATCGAAAGAACATAAAAGATTCTATTAATAGCAATGGATATATCTTATGGATTTCACCCTTTGGAGACCCAGTTTTAATCTAACGATGAATCATTCAACCATAATTTTATGTTGTATAATAATAACGATGCATACATCACAAGTCTTGTATAATTTTTCTAATAGGTACCAACAGATTCCTCATCCTTTTTCATTCGCTCAATTAACACCTTCTCCATATTCGTATGTAAAATACAATGAATGCAATTATAAAAAAAATATTTTCTTGAACACATCTCAATCCATATAGAAAATTTCATCATTTTTTCTAATATAATTGATTTGAGTCCACCATTAGTCTACATAAACTTCTAAACATTAGAAAAACAAAATTTATTTCGCATGTTATGAAAACCAGATAATAGAAAATATGTTTCCAATAGTGATGATCCATTTTTAATAAAATAGTAGATCAAAAGAACCACTAAAAAGGTGACATTCACCTCATGATGGAGTCAACATAATGTTGTTCCGCCCTTGTTTTTTTGATGTCCTTCATTATTCATAGACTGAGAAATTTTTGTGATAATTTCATTGTGATTTTGAATTCCAACCCCCAAAATGTTTGGAAGATCAGGAGGTCAATCAATAAATTTTCAGTCAAACTAAACATTAACAAAAATAATTTTTGTTCCAGATATTTACTAAAACCAAAATTATACTACATCAAACAATAATCACAAGGGTGAACCATATAATCATGAAACATTTCTTATAGGATGTCATAATAATGACACCTTCTTTTTAATCTATATCACATTAGGAATATATGAGGTAATTCGTAGTTAGATTATATTATAATCCTTAATTATAGTTTATGTTGATTTTTATATTTTCTAATGAAAAACCCTTAAGAGTATCAATCTAGGTGTGTTGCGAGGCCCATTATCATGCAATAGGTTATGATCGAGTACATCCCAATGCAGCCTTCCTGATGATATTACCTAACACACCATAATATTTTTTGAAATATATTTCATCAAATAAATTTAATAATTTATCAAAATTTCCTTTAATGCAAGAAAATGTTTTTATTGAGTTATAGGAAACATAGAGTTTTTATTTCATTACATGCAAAACTGAGCTTATATTTCATTATAAGAAATAATGTGTTTAAATGAAACACAACATATTATTAAAATATTATGATGATAGTTTTCACCTAGACATTGTAATGGTGGTTAGGAATAAGATTACCTAAATTATAAATATATGGTAAAAATATGTAAATAAAATTAATTATATTTTGACTAAATAATGATAATTGAAAATAAAACACATTTTGTAAATAAATGGAATTTTATCTTTGAATAATTTTTTATATTTTCACAGGTCTGTTTCATATCAATAAATATACCAAATATCTTTATTTAAATGATATTTATAAAAGTGATATATTATATATTCAACCAAATTTTTAACATTCAACGTTGGTGGTTTATAGAGAATATGTATGAATAAATCCAATTTTATGCTTAAAAATGTATTTTTCTAAAAAGAAGGTTCATCACTTTTTTGTGCACTTATAATAATATTAAAATATTCAAAAAATTTATAAAATTAATTTCATAATTTTTTTAAAAATAATAACATAAATTTCTTTATAGGGTGTATATTTGGTATTTTTCAACAATGTTTTCTTTTTAATAAATAGTGAACAAATGAATTTAAATTAAAAATTGCATTTTGATTGAATTATTGATAATGTAAATTATATTTTTTAATTGGTTTTAAAATAATATTATTTTACATTAAATAAATTATTCCTATGTAGTTTATTTTTGACAATTTCTTATAGACTTTGTATATAAAAATATTTCAATATTTTGGATGTTTTCCGTTTAAATCCCCCTATTATTATGGAGTTTATGGGTATAATATTAAATTATAATTTTACACTTTTGTGAATGGAATTTGTGAAAATTGATTAAATATTTTTAATAATAATAATTTAAAATCTTAAATAAGTTAAAATTAATTTGTGACCTAAATGAATAGTGAATGCTGTAAATATTTATTACTGGTATTAATATAAAAATGGTTTTACAAGGGGTGTAACTGAAAATATAAGGGTGAAAATTTCATATAAACTTTCCAAGAAACAATTTTATGGAAATATTTTTAGGATTTAACCTATTTGGTTCTATAATGTTGTAATTTGGAACCTTTTGACATCTGAAGAATGTGGGAGCACTTATTCAATTTCAAAAATACCAAGTGTGTCATGTCTCGCACTTATAAAAGGAAACCCCCTCTCCTGTCTTATTCAAAACATAAACACACATTACTTATCACAATACCTACAAAAATAACGTTTAAAATCCCTAATGTCCTTCTAGATGCCTTTTTTCAACTAAAATACCACATATGAAGGATTTAGTTCAAACCTAACGAGGATACCTAATGAAGAGGAAATGTTTTTCAATGATCATCTTTATATTATTTCTATCTCCACCACCATAAATATTGTCTAGACCATTATGATATAATATAAATATTATCCTACATATATTATTATTGTATTATAATGATATCAGTACCTACAACCTTATCTACTTCTATCATATTTGTTAAGAAATCACCAATTGTGTGTTAGATGGACTACCGCCTCGCAAAACAATGTCACACATTTTTGCATTACCATCTCAAACAAATGCACAAAATTATGGATTAGTTATCATTATATGAAATATATTATATTATTATTATTATATATTTATTATACGAGACATACATTTATTAATTCATTTTTCTTGAAATATGTTAATGTCACTATTGTGTAGAGTAGATTACCACACCACAAAGAGATGTGAGTACATCATGCTTTATATGGAAGGTAATTGGTTTAATGTTAATGATTATATGTAATATATGTGAAATAATTATTATATTAATAACATATTTATCATTCATAAAAAATAATACATATCATTTAATTTCTTATCATTTCACTCAACGAAAGAAGATAATGCCGCCTGTGTACGTGTAGATTAGAACCATTAAGAAGCTATGTGACTCTATTTTCATCACCTCAAAAAATGTATGATATGTATAAATGAATATAATGACATAATATTTTTTTGTGATATTATTTTAATTTTTTTATTATAATTTGTTACATAACTTTTCCCCCAATGGTAATGGAAAAATTGAATCATTACGCATCTGTATGTATGACCGACTATCTCTATGATTTTAACATATATTATTTATCAAAACCATATTTCATGATATGTATTTCAAATATAATTTTTGAATTAATATTATAAATCTATAATTATTAATATAATGGGAGTTATGGAACCATTATCAATGCAAGAGGATAGAAAATAACAAATCAAAACATATAAAAAAACAATTCGAGTAATACACGAACCATAACTTCAACATAAAATTATTAATAAACAGGTAATAAAAGGACCTATGTAAATTATATATGGTATAATATATATAATTATGGTTACATAATAAATTTTAATAAACTTATATTAATCATACAAGAGGTTCAAATGAGTACGAATGGAATCAAGGCTTTTGGTAAAAGGATTTGTAGTCTTTGTTTTATTTCTGAGTGACATATGCCATATTGAACAATAATTTTTTTAACTGGTGAATACACATAACTATGAAAATATATGTCATAAATATTCCTAATTTTATTATAATTAATATTTTTATTGATTTTATTCATTCAGGGGGCTTACAAGTTTGATTTCACTCAAGTTGTAAGTTATTTTTTTCTCAATTTCCATTTTTCGAGACAAATGTTATGATAAGCCACAATATTCATTATCAAGGTGTATATACAAACCCTTTAACATGTAATATCATGAATCTAGTTATATTCATGATATTTTTAGATTCATTTTATGATACAACTTCATGGGGATAATTATTCACTTTTACTAAAGTGTTACGATTTTTATGTTACAATCTCATCACTTATTGAGATTGTTTTGGATTATGATTCCAATGATAAAATATTATTATCTATTACTCATTAAAATAAATTGTTTTATTTTACTATAGTTATGAAATGAGATTTATGATTTCTCCATATTTTTACTCTCTTTATGTTCTAAATAAAACCAAAATAATGATTTTAGTGAAAACATCCAATTCAGTTGAAAACCGTTTTCCTTCAAAAACCATGTATGATAAAAAAGTTTTCAATATTATTCAATTATACTCAGAAAAATTAATAAAAACAATATCAAATGTTTTACATAAAAAATTGATTTAAAGGAATATTATTTCCATTTATCAAACAATGTCCTTTTGTGTTTTTATAAATAATGTGAAAGGAATCTTTGTTTAAACATGTACTACATGAATGAATCTTCCATTTTTCATGCATATTATTTAGTATGAAGTTTCATTTATACGATTTAAATATTATTTTTAAATAAAGGTTTTTAAAAATGATTAATTTTTGAAAAGTTTTCTATAAATTTTAATGGATATTTTTCTAAAGAAAATTTTAAAATGGTGTTTATAGCTTCCATTATAAGGATTCAAGGTTATTTAAAAGGAAATTATTTTATAAAAAGTATTTATGTTTTAAAATTTTTTCTAATGGAAATTTTATTTTCCGTAAAAAAATTGATATGATCAACCAGAATTATATTCCATCTAAGAAGACATTGGATAAGGTTATGTATTTTTTTTGGGATGGGAACAAATGATTCCATTTTTATACATTCATTAAAAGGATTGTTATGAAAAGTGGTTTATCAAAAAAAATTCATTTTATGGGTTAGTATATGATAGAAATATAAGGAAAAACCTTTCTTTTACCTGGTTATTCAATAATTAAATTTTGAAATGATTATGAACCCTATTCCATTTTTATAGGTAATGATATAATGAAATTTTTTGGAAACCCATTTTTTCTCATGGGTAATAATATGGTGAGTGTTTTATGATATTATGAAACACCTATGTATGATTTTCATTATGTGACATTGGTTACATTATAAACAAATATGGGTGGGACCTATATCTCCATCGATTTTTGTGGGTAAATATTTATATCTCATTAGATTGACATGACATGAATTGGGAGTGAACTCAATTCGGTAAAGTAATTTTTACACACTGATTCTATTTAAAGTTAAACTTAAACAACATGAGGGTTTGGGTAGTGAACCTGTTTCATTATAAGGAATGGTCTGTCACTGGGTATGGTTGTGTGTCCCACCCAGGAGGTGTTACCACCAAAATGGAGGGTACATAGGTGGATAACCCATTCCTAAAGCTGGTACACAAGTTGTAATCTAAAGACTAATATGATATAAATATCATTGTGGATAGCCATCAATTAATATTTTCTATTATTATATTTATGACACAATTCTATGTCTTATTAAAATGCTATGATCTCATGGATCAGGTTATTTTATTACTTTAGTATTCATTTCTTATGAACCACTAATCTTCATCGCATCCTTAGAATTATCATATTTTTTATACATGGTATGGTTTTCAAATGATTATTTCATGTTCTCATACCCTTATACTCATGTTATACATATGTATCTATCTTTTTTACCATTACTGAGCATCTGATTTCGCACATTATTATGATTTTTTACAAGATATAATGAAATGATTTTATATAGGAGTTATAAAGATGAAGATCATTATTGGATACATTTGTGATCTTTCAGGAATTAAGAAGATTTCATTACAGGTTTCTATAGGTACCAAACTATTACTATTATTAATTTTTTGTTTTTAATGTAATGAATAATCATATAAGCAAATGTTATAAATACATATGATAATCATGTGTTTCTATATTTGGAATCACGGGAAAGGTTCATATATCCCTTACAAACTATGATGAGAAATCATTAGGGAGATCTCTAGGGGTATTTCCAATGAAATTTTTTGGGATGTATCTTAGGATATGTCTAAGGATGAGTTAAAGTATAGGAAAATGTCTTGGAATTTTTTTTAATGGATATAGGGATTGATTTACATGAAATTACATCGATGTATTAATATAATAAGTGGATCTGGCTCTAGAAAATATGTATCATGGGAAAACAACCTCAAAAACACTATAATGATAAATACTTCATAAAGAACCAGTTAACAACAATGGTATTTTCTTTACACCTAGTCTAACACTCCCATTGAATATTATTTGTAAATTCATAAAATCATTATAGACAATTGTGAAGGATTTATTTAGTTTCTGACTATATATGACCATGAAAAAACCCAAAGCATCACAAATTATATATAATTTGTACTTATTTATACCTCCAAAATATTTTTTAGACAAAATGATTTTCTATTATGATTAGTGTTTTTCACATTTTTAATTATAGTCTTAGTAAATGGTGGGATCCAAAAGGATAGGAATTCCATTGAATGTGATGGATGATTTACATAAGAGAAGTTAGATGGGATGATGATTGGTGTAAAGGATATGAAAATTATGCCTAATAATTTTTGAAGGAACATGATTAACAATTGGTACCTTAACCAAAACTCACACTCACTAAAGAAGAGAATGAATTTGTTACCTAAGATTTTAGGTGATTCTAACAATGTATGAATGATTATTCGGTTTTCTATATGCCATGAATGTGTAGAGAATAACCAAGGTGAATGTATCAGTGGAAAAAGAATATGTTTCGAGTTTGTAAAATAATAAAACAATATATTTAATTTTTCGAGGGAAAAGGAAAAGTTTATTTAACTCAATATATGGGAATATTGGTCTCCATAATGTATTACCAATGGGTGAATGTTTTATATGTATAAATTGTTGGAATTATTAAAACTGATTTCCAAAGGGTATATCCCATGAAGAGAATTAGTAAGGTGATATGAGTAATGGTTTTATTTTCAAAACTGAATAGACTAAGGATGATATATGAAAGGAAAGAAGTTAAAGGAATAAGAAGATGAATCTTAGTTAATGGTTTGAAATATAAGTGAGATAATTAAAGTATTTATGTATTAGAATTCATGAATTATAAATTATCAATATATTTTTCATTATATTTTTTTCAATTTGGATTTTCAATATTATATCGAATGGTACTGATGACCTTGAAATGTGATTTAATGGTAAGGTAATATTTTTTGGAAAAAATTATTTTGCTAAGGAAAAACTTAATATGTTATTGATGATGAGAAAATAGTGATTAGATTATATAATGATATGATTGATATGGATTAAGTAAATTGGATATTACATGTTAACTTGGAACAAATTATTGACTATGTGGTTTATGATATCATTGAGGGTGTTTATTAATTTTATTTCACATATTACCATGTCGTATTCAACTACTTAAACATTTAAGTTTACATTGTGTTTTTTTTCATATTCAGTTTATGTCTAAAAAACATTGGTAAGAAAACTATGGTCAAGGTGGTCATTATATAACTCCAATTGAATAATAATCATGAAATAATTATAATATTAATTCATCATATATACTATTAAAAAAATACTTAAATATGGTTATTAAAAATGAACCAACATTATAATCTGAGAGATGACATGCCAAATGTATGCATGGGTAACGTTCCCATTTTTCAATGATTCCAATAGAAATAAGGTAAGTAACATTAATAATTAATAAATGGTCCTTATGTCATAAATAACTTGTTATATATTCATATATATTTACATATATAATTCTTGTGATGTGAATGGAATCACATTGGGTCAAGGAGAAGATTGTCGACAAGTCCACGACCGACTTTATCACTATTTAGTATGTGAAAGTGGTAATAGATAAAATTGTATGTTATATCTACAGAAATGTAATTATATTTTTAATATAATATAGATGTTATTTATGTCACATTTTTTAAATTTAAACTATTATTTATACATTCCATTTATAATGTGATTGAATCACATTTCTTTTAAGAGGAGATAATCCACACTTCTACTAACGTTGTTATCATATTTACACAAAATGGAATGAATAAAGGTATGTTCAATATTAAAATTAAATAGAATAATAAAATAATAAATATATTTAATATTATATATAAATATATTGTACATAATACTACACACCATGAGAGGTGTTACATGAATAATGGAAAATCATCTTTTTGTGAGGTGATAGTTCATCCTACACCTAAATGGTTTGTTTGTTTCCCATTAATTGGAAGTGTGAGTATGTTTAGTTAGAAAACATACAATAAAACATCACATTATATTTAGGATAAATATGTTTTTATATAATAAATGTATAAGTAATTTTTAGGTCTTGTAGAATGGAAATAAAACAAAAGATCATGAGGAAATATGTTACAGTTTTTTGGGTCACTACTCTTGGTTTTCACTAAAGGGATTCCTTGGAAATATTTATACCAAAGGTGAGTCATATAATATTATTTTATGAAATTTTTATGATATATTTGGGTAGATATATTCGATTAAATGTTTCTTGATAGGTGTGAGTATGTGAGAGGGATGAGTGCCTTTTTATAGTGGAGGAGGAGTGACAATCTTACACATTTTTTGAAAGGGAATTCCAACCACGTTTTCCCCATGTCATGTGGATCCAATAATTGTCCAATATCATGAAAATTTATTATAGGTTATAAATAGTGTCATAAAATGGAGTTTGTACAAGATTTTATTTCATTTCAGCACTTTGGTTTATCAATTAGTCCCTTGTTAAACTAATTTTTATTTTAATTGTTATAATAAATTTTAAATTACATTTACTAATATTTTTTTATTTTAAAATAAAATGAAATTATTTGAAATTATAAATTATAATTATTAAAAATAAGGAATATATTTTTCCAAATTCTAATAAAAAATGAATAAATTAATTTAAATATAATTCTGTAGATGGGACGATAATGTGGGTTTTAAAGTAAAAAACATTCCATAGTTTTATATGTTTTCATATGCAATTTTAACTTAAAATTTTTTATAACTACCTAAATTGTATTAATTGATAAAAAATTAATCGAATATGAATTTTAAAAATAAAAAATATAATTTAACCTTATGAATTAATTAGATGAAAAAATAGTTTCGAATTAATATCCAACATTTTTCACTATTCGTAATAATGTGAAACTTCATAGAAAAATAAAACAAATTCACCCTAACCAAATTTTAATGTTTCTAATTCATAAATTATATTTAGTTATTTATTTAGAATTTATAAAAGTGTAAAAATTAATAATTAAAATATTATTTTAATAAAAAATGGTAGAAATACCATTATAAAAATATTGGTTTTTATCTATAATATTGGGTTTATTCTTATCCAATGTGTATATAATTTATTGTTTGAAAATAAAAAATATTGTTTCCACTATATTACATATGTATTACATTATCGGAATTCACTAATTTTAGCTAATCGAATTTTTTAGGATAAACACCAATAAAAATATAATATTTCCTTTTCATTCAATGGGTTTATATTTATGTTTCTATTTAATTGGTATCCAATAAATTCATATTATATTTTTATAAATCATATATTTTTATAATTTTCATAATAATATTAATATACTATAATTTAATTTCTACGTTTATTCTTAATATATAAAATAAAAATATATTATTAATATACTATTTTCTAGAAAAACACAATCTTGCTTGTAATGTAATATTTCGAAAAAATAATTATTGCATTCGATATGAGCTAACTCAACGTATTGTGAATTTCAAGCTTCGGGATATTGTAATTTTACTTTAAATGTTAAATATATTGTAAATTCTTGGTATATTATATTCCTTTACAAACAGTGTGTTTCGTGTTATAAGTGATGTTGAATACAATGTTCTTACATTCAAATTTTAGGGCATTACATTCTTCCCACCATTATTAAATTGTGTCTTTTCAATTTAAACTCGACCTTGGTAATAATTTTATTGATATTTCCTATTTTTAAATCCTACATCATGTGAAATGTTTTTAAAATACCCTATAGAAAAAATATATTTGGAAATACAACGATAACATGGACTAACATGTAACTAGGTATCTAAGTAGGAGACCATTATTGAAAAGTAAAGATATGTACTTGGAGAACGAGAGTAAATATTTATATGGGTGATTGAGTTAATAAATCAAAAACAAGTTAATTATCAATTTAAATTTAAGGGAATCAAATCCAAAAATATTAAATGATTTATAAGACAACCGGTTCAATAAAAATTAAAGTATTAGAACAACATTTTTTTAAGATCCTTCCTTTCAGGTTGGAAAATTAAGTTACATCATAAAAATATAACGAAATCTACATACATGATATATTTTAATTTAAATTAAACAATTCAATATTTTTTTTTTCTTTGATCAAATTCAAATTCATCCCTACTTAATGAAATGGATATCAAAAAATGATGTTCGATTCTTGAAGCACTGAAATAAACTTTTTATGGATCTTATGGACCATAAAAGAGTTAATAGTCGATAAAATGTTTTCCAATAATTCTTAAAAGACAATATGGTCAATAAATTAATCTTTAGATCTAAAAATTAACTCTATTGGTTTATCATTAATATTTATTCTTCAAATTGTTCATATAAAAAAGGAAATATTACCAGGACATTATGTAAGTTAGTGGTTGGTGTTAATCCGTTATTATCTTATGGTAATGGGTTTATGTCCTATAAAATTGATATATTTTATTGGCTTAACCCAACTTATAGGTTATCCATTTCTAAAAAAATATTAAAATTATTTGAAAAAATAATTATGATGTACACTCTCAAAATAAGGTTATTCACTAAATATCATTTTAACTACCGTTTTCAATACCACCCCATTAAAGAAATTCTTCATCCCTTATACTTCTACAATGGTCCTTCCGTGGACCAAGGTTAAACACAGGTTCAACATTTTTATCATTTATCCAAATCCATTATAATGGTTTGAAAATAATATGACAATTATCCCAAGCATATCCCCCAGTAGTGTTAAAATAGGTGTGTTGTATTTTTAGTAGTCATGTAGTAGGTTATGTTGATTGGGGCCCAAAACACCGGGTTAGAGTTGTTACTCTTAGGAATATATATTCTAGAACCACATCCACATGTAGTATCTAGATTGAAATTTACTTCTAGGAAGAACCCTTTAATTACAAGAATAACAAAATTCTAAGAAGTTCTTCTATACTTATCCTCAAATTCTAACTTATGGTTATGCTCTCTAATATGTGTTTTCAAAATCTAGTTCCCAATGTTTTTAATAATCTTCCGTTAATACCAATATTATCATCCAGATCCTAGATATCCTAGATCATGTGTCTTCTATCATTACATTAGAATTATTACATGGAATCAATTCTAGAAGGATCAAAGATTTTAATAGTCTTGGTAGACCAGCTACCTAAATGAGTCTTGCATTACAATTGAATATACTAATTGAAACATAATTTTTTTTCTTTCCTAGATAACTTTTTTCCATATAGTATATTTCTACATATCATTCATAATATGCGTATTGGATTCACAAGGAATGAATACAAAATAACCATGTGCTCAAATGATAAGTAAGGTCAATGTATAGAGGAAGCAATAATTAGTCAATGAGAAGAATAATTATGTCATGGTAAATAACTAAAAACACATACCATATAATTAAAAATGGATAAGGTAGTGCATAAACAATATGGTAAGGTAATAACTAGAAAAACATTCCCTTTAAATAACTATATAAAGAAAATCGATATTGTAGGGTAAGTGACTAAAATACATGACATTTAATCAATGAAATGATAATAATATGTATCCATAGATATATAGATTAAAAATATAATGGATAAATAAGTACTAAAATGATGGAGATGCTTAATTATTGGGCATCATGTCTCAGGAACATGAAAACCTCTTCTGTTAAGAAAATTCCTCCATACTATTTAAAACGATAGGTTGAAATCAGTTTAATTTGAAAAAACAATTGGTCTCACGAGAAAAGGTAGATGCATCGAGAGGATATATAATGTTTGTTCCACAACAATAATTTCATGTAAAGTGAATTGCTTATACTGAATAATCATTTTAATCAATAGAAATTATTCTTGATCAAATATTCATATTGAATAATGGTTATGGATTGATCAATATTTCCCCAAATAATCAAACAAAATTAAAAGTAAACACCACATGAAAAATGGTATATGATAAATCTAATAGGCATATCCATGAAAAATTATATTGATATTTAGGGAAAAATAAATTACTAATGATCATAGGAAATTGAATATTTCATGGGGACAAAAAGGTGTCAGGGAAGCGAATATCAATATTATCACTGTCCAAATATGTCATAAACCATCAGGAGGTGGATTAGGGATGATATAAATACAATATATCAAAAATGGATTAAAATAACCATTTTTTCATTTATGAATAAAGTTATCATAAATTTATCTTTTATAAACATTCTTGAGGAAAATATCCTTATTATATTGAAAATTATTTTCAAATCCGTTTCATTGAAAAAAACTTTTCAATACATTTTCGTTTAAAATCTTCCTTCTAATCATTCAAAGGAATTATTCAACGAAAGTCTGGTTGGTAAATACATACATTCCATAAGAGGTAAAAATAACATTCCCTTTTCACGGAAAAAATATTAGAAAATGGCCCTCTTTGGAAAGTAATAAGAAGAATAATTGGATAAAAAGTAGAAATAAAAATGGGAAAATTGTGTTTAATTAATAATTTTCTAATGGATAAAAACTTTTTTGATAACTTTTTTATAAAATAGGGTTTTTAAAAGAAATCATGTTCTCTTTCTAAAGTGGGATATCAAGTTAGGTTTTCTAAAAAACTTTTTCTAATATATTTTATGTACCAAAGAATGGAAAAATGGCATTGATTCTTGAAAAGGGTCATGAATAACCATATAATAAGAAAATGAATTTTTTTTAACAACTATCATATAATATCCTTTGATTTAAATTCAGTAGTTAAAAATCGGAAACTAAATGAGATTTTTATGTAAGACAATAAAGGTGATGTGGGAATCAATCAACAAATAGATTATGCCTATAAATTTTAAATCCACATAAGATATGTAATATTACATTAGTAGAAAGTAAATATTATTTATACACATAATAAAATAATATTAGAGACAATGAGGTTGTAATATAACCCAATTAAAATGAATCAGACCATTGAAAAATAATTAATACTTTTTTTGAAGAAAATAATCATTAAATATTCCTATGTGTCCCAAAAACATTAAATCGTTTTAATAATAAGACTGAAGAAGAAAAAATTGAATGAAATATTAAAAGATAAAATAAAATAATTCATGATATAATATATCCAAATGAATATTAGATAAACCATTAAAATACATAATCGGTGATTGTGACATTTCTCTCACAGATGAAAATAAGGGAGATGAAAATCCCATACCTTGATTCTGTCATTATTCATGTGTCTTTATATTACAAAATAATATACTTATGTTAATTATTTACATTATTCAGATCCATTTTAATGTTTATCAGTAAATTTATTTCACTTATTACCATGTTGTTTTCAACTACATAAAAAATTAATTTTATGTCAAGTGTTTTGAAAAAATTTGGTTTATGTGTCAAAAAAAACATCTGGTAGGTCAAATATAGTAACATATGTCATTATATATCTTCTCCAAAATAAAAATAATGACATTATTATTATATATAAAAATAAATTATACTTTTAAAACCAATCATTAAATATAGTTAGGAAAAATGAACAAATGTAACAATCATGGGGATGGTAGGTCATACGTACACATGAGTTATGTTCCCATTTTTCAATGACAGTTATAGAAAGAAGTTAATTAACATTAATATTACTATAATGATAATTATATCATAAATTTAATTTTATTTAATTATGTAAACTTACATATATAATTCATGTTATATGAAAGGAATCACTTAGTGTTGAAGAGGTGATAGTCCACACGTCCAAGAGCGACGTTATCACCTTTTTGAGTGTGAAAAGGTTATTAAAGATAATGATATATTATATTAACAGAATAAAAATTATGTCATTAATATATTATGTATGTTTTTATGTAACATATTTTTATTTAAATCCATCCTCTATACATTTCATTATCATGTTAATGAATCACATCACTTTTAGGAGGTTGTAGTGAACATTTCCACAAATGATTCTATCATATTTACACAATACATAAAGCATAAAGTTACGTTATATATAAAATATTAGAAGAATAATTAATTCATAAATATCATATATATATAATATATTAATATATTTTCTATCATAATTACCTCCATTAATGGTGGTAAAGGATGAACTAGAAATTATCGTTTCATGAGGTGGTTGTTCACCTTACATATAAACGGTATGTTTTTTACCCATTAGATAAAAGTATGTGTATGTTTATGAATAAAACATAACATTAAAACATATAAGTATATTCAATATAATTATGTTTTTGTATAATTATGGAGTAAAGAGAGTTGAGGGTGTGTAAAATAGAAGTAAACTAAAGAGATTGAGGAAAGATATCACTTTATCTTTGAGTAACTCCATTTGGTTTTCACCAAATGGCTCCTTGGATGGATATATTCCCTAGGAAAATCTTATATTGTTATGGGAGAGAATTTAAGGAGATATTTGTAAAAATATTGCTTTTGGGAGGTCTAAAAAAGTGGGAGGGATGAGTGTCTTTTTATAGGGGAGGATTAGTGACACTCTAGTATATTTTTGGAAAGGGAATTTAACCAAGATTTTTAGCTGGTAAAATTAATCCAATGATGGTAAATATTATAGAAAAGGGAGGATGGGATATATATATGGCCATAAAATTTGTTTTTAACATTTTTATAGGTCATTTTTTCCTTTATGATTAAGGTTTCTTCTCATCTTAATCTAATTTGTCTTTTAATCATTTTTGTTAATTCTAATTACTTTCACAAGTATTTATTATACAAAATAGGATGAAATTAATAGTAATTATAAATAATGATTATTAAAAATATTGAATCTATTTTTCTAAAATCCAAACGTATAAGTTGCTGAAATTAATTTAAATTTAATCATACTAATTTGGTGACAATGCATATTTTTAAACTAAAAACTGTAAAGTGATTGCTATGTTTTAATATCCAATTTCAAATTTAAATTGAGTATAATGACATAAATTGTATTAATTGATAAATAATTGATATAATTTTACTTAAAAATAATTTAAAGAATAATTTAACAATATAAATAATTTAGATGGAATGATTTTTTTAATTAAAATTCAATTTCTTATCCCAATTAATGAAAAAACCAATCTTTTGAGAAAAACTCAAAATATTTAACCTAACATTATGTTACATTTTTTATTCAAATAATGAACATTATTTTTTCATATTAAAATTATAAATTTCTCAAAATTCTATTTTAAAATATTTTCTCCATTAAACGGTTATAAAACCATGTTTATAAAAATTTAGGTTTTTATGCATAATATTGCATTTATTACTATCATATTCCTATTGAATCTGTTGGATGGATATCAAAATTATCGGATTGAATATATAACATATATATTTTTAAAATATAATTAAATAATTATAATTTATATAATTTATTATGATAAAACACCTATCAATATAAAATATTTCATTTATATTCAATGAGTTTATATTTTCATTTCTAATTAATTTGGTTACCAATGAACTCATATTATATTTTTATAATTAATAATTTCCCATAAGTTATTTAATAAAATTAATAGCCGCTAATTTAATGTTGAGGTTATGTATTACAATATTAAATCATAATATATTGGTAATATAGCATTGTTTGGTAAAACTCCATTCTGTGGGTAATGTAAGATTTCGAAAAAAGTCATTGGTGCATAAAATCTAAGATAACTCTACGTTTAATTAATTAAAATCTTTAAAATGTGATAAATTTATTTAACATAGTAAATATTTTTTAAATGATTGTATTATTATATTCCCATATGAGTTTTTTGTTCTGTGTCATACACACTATGGGATACAATGTTATTACATTAGAATTATGGGGCATTACATGTCCTCTCTACAACATATAAAGGGGATCCCTTAATTTATCTTATATACACAAAATTTATCATTCAATATTAAAAAAACCCGACATAACCTATTATAAAATAATATATTCATTATTTAGAGTTTTCATGTTCTAAAATGTCCATGCCAAGGCACATTAAAGAAGATCTATAGGAGTGATATAAAATAAGAGGTAACCATCTTACCTTTACCATTTATTTTTTAGTATTATATATCCTCTAAATCTATATTATTCATCATAAAAAACATTAATATCATATATATAATGAAATTTTGTTATTGTTGTGTAACTACAAATATCCATATCTATTTCATTAAAATGGGTAGTTGAAGTATTTCACAGGTGTACGAGTTGAATACCACATCAACATAGAGATACAATTCATTTGGAATCAACATAATTAATTGATGTTTATTATGATAGTTTTAATGTATATATATTATATTTATTAAATAATAATAATTTGTTTTTTATAATATCATATATATTATCTTACCTTCTAATTAGTTAAAAAATAGTAACGTCATTTGTGCGTATAAGTGGACAACCTCCTCCATGAAGAGACATGACATAATTTTTTATTACAATTTCCATAGAATTTAATAACGATATATTTATTGAATATATATTATATAAATGATATAACAGTTTTTCTTTACATGTTAATAATTATTTTCTATTCTTATGTTCTATCCATCGAAATGAAACAAACAACATTCATGTATAAATATGGAAAAACATCTCCATGGACATCATAATTCAATTTTCTTTCTATATCCATTAACAATTAATGTAAATATATATAATATATAAATATGATATTAATATTTTGATTAAATTTGTTGATATGATTTAACCATGATAATATTATAAGAACTATAACTACCAAAGTAAATGTCTAATTAAAAATTAAATTTTCAGCACATAGAAACAATGATTTCAATAAATAATAATTAATTAATGGGTGTTAAAATGTTATAAGTGGGGTTTATAATATTTTAAAAGTATTTAATTTAATCTCATATTGAATGATAAAATTTTTAAATTTATTATAATGGTTTTTAATGTTCATTCTAATCAAGTAAAACATTGGGTAAGGGTTTTATGTTATAATGTAATTGTTTATCAATATTGTTTATGATTACATTTATGATGATCCAATTTTATGATCTAAATCTTGAGAAACTATTTAATTTTATACTAACCTGGTTATTTGGAGATATTATAAATTTTCCACCTTTTCTCTCAATAAGAACCTACGAGATCAAAAGAATTATTTTAAGGAAAATTAAATTTATTTCACTATTCCTTCCAAAATACTTTTTCATCCATATACATATTTTCTAAAAATTTATTCTAGAGTATTTTTTAAATTTTATTTTGCTTGATTAATATTGTTATTATCCTTGTTTTACATTAAAAAAATTAAATTTAATAATTTTTTTCGAAAGGAGTTTCTTTTTATTTTTTACCAAAAATGTGAATGGAATCTGTATTTTAACATATATGACAAGAACTGAATTTCTGACCATATTTAACAATCAATTATTTTAATAATACAATATGGTTTTAAATGGTAATTTTAGAGGAATTTTGTTTCTTAGTATTTTTGTAAATTTTTTATTTTAAAATCTTATTTAAAATGAAAATAGCATATAACTGAATAAATATTCCAGTTATATTTTATAAAAAATATTTATTGTGGATTAAATGATTTTATGTCACATAGGATTTACTTGGGATATGATTTAGTGATAAATTCCACTTTCATTCTTTTAATGTACTATTATGATGATTATTTATGGTTAATTTTATTATATCCATTTTATTTTTCACTAGTTAATTATGTTTCGATGAATCCTATATGAAACTCTATTATATTTCACTGGTTATGTTGTAATGAAATGATTAAATTTTTATGAAACATGTTGTTTATATAGATAAAATAAGATAAATGTTTTATTAAATTTTGGAACACATATGGATGATTTTAATTTTATGATGGGTGGTCCTAGAATTATATATCCCTATAGTGCATTAGGTAAAGATGGATATCACTTATGATAAAAAGGACTAGAATAAGAATTGAACATAGTTTTATAAGAGACATGATCTAATATGATATTTTTGGGAGTGAACATTGCCTAAGGATATGATGGAATGGGGAGTGAACCAAATCCACTAAAATTGTATTTGAAGTGTTCGTTGTCAAATGAAATGATATTACTTGCTCATGTGAATCTCAAAAACTTATGTTTTATACCTATGTTATGATATCATAACTCGTGTTATTTTATTCCTAATTTAATCATGTCTTATAAACTAAATGTTATTACTCTATGACACGAGATTTTGATCAATGATTCGAAGGGTAAGGTTTCCAAATGTTTGGAATTTTTGCACATTTCCCAATGTAGAAGTTATATTTAAGTGAGCATTGATATATATATTTTTAGATTACATGGTATCAAAGATCAACCCTAATTATGTTTCCATTACCAAGTTAATGGATTGTTTATGTATAATTTGTTTATGAAAGGTGATATTAAGGATGGACTTATTGGGAGATGAAGTAGACATATTTTGAACAAGATGCTTATGTATCCATGTTTCTGAAGAAATTAGACCTATAGAATAATAGAATGGATAAAAATGTTATATAATGAATATTTTTAAAATAATTTCTTATTTTTATTTAATAAAAATACGAGTTTCCTTATCTATAACAGTTTATAATTATTTTATTATTATCTATTTTTAGGTGTAATATGTTTTAATTTTCATGTTTGTTTTGATTCAGTAGTTTCAGTCCTTGTATATTAAATGTGGATCCATCACCTGTAAAATTTTACTAATGATACAAATATCATATATATAATATATAGATATATATTTTCACACATAAATTATAGATAAATCATAATTAATTACATGTTTTAGGGATATGGAAAACCACAAAAAAATGATTGATGTATTCACTTTTTGATGGATAGAATTGAAGAATGTTAAATTATAATACAAATTTAATGGATAATTTTTATTTCATTTATATCATATATATTCAATAAAGTGATCCTTATTACCATTAATTTAAATAAGAAATGAAAAACTACTCACATAGCTTTGGGGAGGTGGTAGTCCATAAATATGTAAAAGCGTCGTTTTCGTTTTCCAACATATTGGTGGGTATGAATTTATATATGGTATTATAATTATATTAGAATAATTATGCCCATTTTTTCAAATATTAATTATTTAAATATTTATAATAATACAAATTAATTTATAATGTAAAATGAATTACACTGCAATGTGGAGACGACAAGTCATATGTACGCACGAGAAATGTTATCACTTTTCATAAGACGTAAAGAAAGAAGATAATAATTTTTGAAATATAATAATAGAAAATAATTGTATTTAATATATATAATACATTATTTTATAATTTATTCCATGTAATTATTGGAGGTATAAGAAGAATACAAATTGAAAACACCCATTTAAGAGTTATACATCTTTTTTGAGAAACCACTTTTGTATTTAAAACCTAAAAAATAACGGGATGTTATTTTGGAAATACCATAAGCCTAAAGAAGTGTATATGTAATATAGGAAGTTATTGTTGTTGGTATTGGATAAGATAGATGGATAATATGATATGAGTATGTGAGGAGAAGTTTTTTATATGTGAGGAGAGGGGTACTCATAGAATTACATAATGAATTATATTTATATAAATTAATTTTTATAATAATATTGGTCCAAAATGATATATTTATAAGATATGATTAGGATAAGTCTAAATAATATCATCCAATAATATTTAAACTAATTTAATAGATTTTAACAGTTATCTATTAGTTTTTAACCCCCACCCCATTAACCTTTTTAACAATTAACACAATATTAATTTTTTCTACTAAATACAAGTCAATAATATAACGACCCAATATTTCATTAATGAATATTCATCATGATATAATTAAATGGCTTATTATGGTTATATAAAATGTGAACTTCATTTGATTTTTTTTCTTCTATATTTTAAAATACTATTATGAATTGTGACCATTGCTAATATAGATGTTGAATAGTGATCACATGATTTGTATAAATATAGGGGTTTAATAAATAGAATGTTCTTAGAAAATGGAAGCACCAACCTCATCCATTAGACATTCACCATTCGAATCCCATTTATCAGAGCTTGTAAAAGAGGTGGCATCATTGGGATTCATTGTTGTTCAAGCCCAAGCAGAGCATTAATATGTTAAGCTTGAGCGGAACTAACTGTGAGAGAAGTGGAAGTCAATTGAGATTACCACCTGAGCGATTTTATTCGAGCCACCCCAAGTGTCAATCACTATCACACACCGTACCCTTCAGTCTTATATAGGTGTTATAATGCGTTATGTAACAAGACCCTTGAACTATGACTATGTATATTATTTTTTTATAAACAATGTGCATTCATTTTATTATTGTTTCTTTGAAAAAAGTTTTTGAAGCGCATATTGTATTTTTACTTAACATTCAACTTTGAAATCTATTTTGATGAATTTATGAATTTTTTAATTAAATAAAATTTAAATAAAAAATTATTATTTTTGTTAAATTTACTTTTATTAGATATCTATTATCGTATTATTTTATTAATGCAATTGTTATTTTTATTATGGTTTCAAAGCTGTTTTTTTAAAAACCCATTATTTTTTATAAATTTTGGTTTTTATTTTATAAGTGAATATTCACATATATAGAAAATTATATAGAGAAAATAAATATTATTTTCACACTGAGGATGTCGAAATTATCCAATGGTTAATTTTTCATAATTTTCAGAGATAGTCATATGTTGGGGTAAAAATTAAATACCGTTAAAATAATAATTTGTTTTATAACATCATAATGACCCAATAATGATGTAATAAAATTATAAAAACATTATGTTCGGAAAATATATGTTTTTCCATTAAAATAATGTGAATTTAGATTTTTCTGAGTTAGTTTAAAAGGCTTTAGTGGACCCATCAAGGCATATTAATCCATTTGTCTTTATAAATTCTTATCCTTGAGAGTCTGACTCACCTCCACAAAAGAAACCCTATTATTTTAATAAGTTAGGAAATTTTCTTTATAAAATATGATTTTTCACTCCCCTTTGTCAAAAGAAATTGGCAAAAACCATGGTCTGGTATATGGTTTTGATTAGTTTAATGTGTGGTGTCCCAAACCTAAATAATAAAGAATTCACTCTCATTTCCTATATAAACCCACCCATGATCCAACATCCTCATCACTCATAGAATTTGGAGTTTGACCAACCCCTGCCATACTCTCTCTATAATCCCCCCATTGTTCCCCAAGCTTCCATGAAGCCTCTCTCAAGCCTCTCCCAATCCATTCAGGATCACACTTCCAAGTAAGGGATTCATACCTTTCTCTTTTTATCCATGTTTCTTAATATTATTATGCCCTTTTATTTTCAATTAAAAATATTAGGGTATGATTTATCACCTTACCCATACTTCCATATTTATGTTTGGATGATGGGATAACCCTTTCTCTCCCATTAATTCTTCCCATGTAAACCTGTTACCGTGTGGAAATTCTTTGAGGGATTTCTCTCTCCTCTTTTACATCAAAGTAATTATTTTGTATTATGCATCTAAATTCCATTAATATTGTTGGGAAATGTTTCTATATAAACCCCTTAATTTCCATTTCATTTAAATATTATGAGACACACTTTTATCTTTCATCAACTGTTTTCATGAATCCTTAGGTCAAGCCGTTATGTTGTCGAAATTGCCCCGCGTTTTTTCAAGCCAAGATCATTGTGTAGAGAATACCATACCCTTGTATCTTTCAATGGTATTAAAATTTATGCACATATACATATTTAATAGTACACCCATGTATATTTTCCACATTACATAATAATGGAATAACTTATGAAGTTGATTTATATTTTGTTCTATGATTCATGTGGAACACTTAAGAATGAAATGAAATGTTTAAGAAAGATGTGCCCAGAAAGTGCTCCAATGCATTGGGTAAAGTATAGTATCATGATACATCATGTTAAATGAGTGTTGAATCATGCTTATTAAATTTCAGTGAGGTTTTACTCGTGCATCTTGTGCAACGAGGGATTACTCATGCTCCATGTGCAATGAGCCTTGGATCATGATAATTCAATGTTAAGTGTTATTTACACATTTCCATGTTATGATTATCATGCGTTATCGTGACTTTATGTTTAGGTTTCTCTTGAGCTCCATTTATATGCCTGTTGTCTAACATGTATTGTATTATCATGTTATTCCATGTTTATTCCCTTACTGGGCATTATAGGTCACCCTTTTCTTATGCATGTCCTCAGGTTATCCCACACAATGCTACATACGAGAGAATGTGGTGGTCATGTAAAGTAATATTTCAATGTAGATGTTTCATTTTCTTTTTTATGTCATTATATAATGATTCTAATCCCCAAGACACTATAACTATTGATATTCCATGTTGTACCAAGAGAATATTTTATATAATAAATCATTTTTAAGTGTTTAATAAATTGAAGGGGTTTTATAGTTCGTATCAAAGGATAAGTTTAGTTATTTTTGGGGTTAGGATTAGAAAATCATAGCTAATACATAAATAAAGGAATAAGTTTAATAAAAACGTCCCTATGTATTGGTGAGTATTTATTAATTAGTTTATCAGGAAAATACATCCCTGTCAGGAAAGAAGCTGGTAGAGGTGGCTCTGGAACAGATGTATCCTAGGGGTAAAACCCAAAAACACCGCTTTGAGCTTGACATTAACGAGAACTGATGCACAAAAATGGTATTTGGTGCAATATAGTTTAAGACACTCCCGGGGAATATGCTTTGGTAAATTCAAATGATTAGTATGGACCCTTATTATGGGAATTCACGAAACTAATCCTAAGAATATATGTTAGAAAGTAGATAATGAATAGCATATATTGAAGCCTACAGATTCATAAGTTAAGGAAAGACGTTATTTATAAGTCATTAGTTTTTTCCTTGGATTACCCTATCTATGTTACCCATTACATTTCTTTTATTCCAACCAATGGATGGTAATTGGAGGACTCGGGCTAACAACCGATGTAAAGATCAATGTGATTATTGTGCAAATGAGATGCCAAATCCTATGGGAGTAAGAATCATGAACATTGTCACACTTCTCTCTCATTGAACTCATGATTTGAATAGATACATCGGTCAAGAGGAACGTTAAACCCTCCCCCCCCCATGAATGAACAAGTCACTATCGAGAGCATCATGAGACAAAGGACTCCTACTTTTAGTGGATCATTTGATCCCTCAATCTCCGAATAATAGATCAACAATATTGAAAATATCTTCTCCATCCTTCAATGTTTTGAATTAGAGATGGTTCGTCTGGATGCTTATTGTATGGAGGGTGAAGCCGATCAATGGTGGACATTGATAAAAAATACAAAGATAGAGGAAGATATCGAGGGTTTAGAATGGAAGGATTTCTGGAAGATGTTTTTCGATAAATATTTTCCACATGCCCTCGGAATTTTGATGGAAAGGGACTTCCTTGACCTTGATTAAAAAGAAGGAGAATCTTTCTATGCATATGAGGGAAACTTCACAAGGCATGCATGATATGCCTCCGGATTTGTTGTTACCCCAAAAGGCAAGGTTTACTGCATTTTTGGTGGGATGAATTCTAGCCTATGGAATGCTATAGTGATCTGTGACTTAGACAGCTATGAGGAAATTATCTTATGTGCCCTCAATGTTGAAATGGAAATTGGATAATCTCATGGGAATCATGGGGATAACAAGTGTAAGGTTGACTACATTGATGGCAGTTTGATGGATCAATCCAATGGTGCAAAGAAGATCCAGCACCCCACTAACCAAAGGTGGGGAAAAAAGCACCCTAAAAATTGCATGAAGGGGATGGGGAAATGATTTTGGTGTGGAAGAGAAGGGATGAAATTTGTTAACTGCTGACAATGAAATCCCGCAACTGCAAAAGAGGAAAGGAACGTTCCGTTCGGACCTCAATGCATTGTTCATTGCTATAACTGCAAAAAACTATAGCATCTTTCAAATTACTTATCTATTCTATGGGTTTTCGGAGGAAACCAACACCCTCTAAGGTAGAAAGGGAGAGATTTTTCCATCACTAATACGGAAGTGAACCCTGAAAAAAGTGGAGATAGGTATGTAATTAATTTATTCAATAATAGTGAACGTACATTTTGATTCAGGTTCTACATATTCTTTTATATCCCAAATGTTTAGTAGAACAATCTCAGCACTAACAAAAATCATTAAAGTAAAGATTTCAGCGGGTATGACAATTAGGGAAATCATTGAATCCCATGAATATAACTCCTCCCCTGTCATAAGCTATGGATTTAATTTTTCAGGGAACCTTGTCATACTCCCTCTAGTGGAATTTGAAGCAATTCTTGGCATGGATTGGCATTCCTTATATAGACCCAACATAAATTTCCATGGGAGGGAAGTCCCTCTCCATGTGGAGAATCGACCCCCGACTCTATACAAGTGCATGGAGGAAGATGTATATTCTTTAGCTCCATCATATCAAGCATGGATATTACTACCCTATGAGAATGCATATCTAGCATAGATGATTGAGTATAATAAGGAAACCACCCGTGAAGACATGCCTATTGTATGGGAATTCACAAAAGTGTATCCAATAGAATTGTACGGTCTTCCTCATAGAAGAGATGTTGAATTCTAAATTGACCATATACCTGGGGAGTTTGCAATATCAAAGACTCTATATATAATGGCTATTGTGGAGCTCAATGATCATACGAATCATCTATAGGAGAATCTGGATAAAGGTTTTATATGCCAAAGTGGTTCACCATGGGGTGCACCTGTCCTCTTTTTCTAGAAGAAGGATGGGTCAATGTGCCTTTGCATCGATAATCATGAGCTTAAAAAAATCACGATAAATAAGAAGTATCATATCCCAAGAATTCATTATTTTTTTGATTATCTACTTGGATCACAATACTTATACAAGGTGGATTTTCAGTCAGGAAACTATCTAGTAAGGGTGAAGAAGGATGATATCCCCAAGATTTCTTTTTGATGAAGGTACGTGCTCTATGAATTCATAGTAATGCCTTTCAGACTCACTAATTCTCTAGTAAACATTATTGACTTGATGAATCGAGTCATTAGTGATTAACTAGAAAAATATTTGGTTTTATTTAGAGATGGTATTCCCTTATACTCCTAAACCACAGTGTATTATAAAAAACATCTAAGAACTGTAGTAGAGACCTTATGGAAGGAGAATATCTATGAAAGGTATAGAATGTGTGACTTGTGTTTGAAGGAGGTCCGATTCAAGGGACATATCATCACATGTAATTGGATATATGTGGATCACTCAAAAATAGATGCAACTGAGGGATGGTCAAGGAAATCATTGGTAACATATATTTGTATCTTCTTGATGTTAGCTAGATATTATCGACGATTTATGAGAAATTTATCAAGGTTTTATAACCCTCTTACCTAGATAATTTGGATGGGATTAATGTTTTCATGGAGTGATTGATGAGAAGAAATATTGAATTAGTTAAAATTTGGGTTTATCACTACACTCGTGCTCACTATACCCACATGTGGGGAACATTTTTTTGGTATTCATTGATGCTTCAATGAAGGGAATGGGATTTGTGTTGATGAAAAATGACATAGTCATAGCCTATGATTCATGGAAATTGAAATATAATGATAAGATTTATCCAACACATGATTTGGAGTTGGATGTTGTGATCTTCACATTAAAAATTTTGTGGAATTATCTCTTTTCAGAGAAGTGTGAAATATTTAAGGACCATAGAAGCCACAAGTATATATTCACATAGAATGAGTTGAATAAGCTCCAAGGAGGATGGTTAGAGATGATCAAATATTATGACTGCACAATCCATTACCACCCATGGAAAGAGAACATGGTGGCCAATGACCTATGTCAAAAGGACCCAACAATTATATCATTGATGATAATTCAGAAGGATCAAATCTTATTAGACTTGATGAATATAGACATGGGAATAATAAACAAGGAAACATCAATAATCCGTTCACAAATTATTTCTCAGCCATCTCTTTTGGAAAGATTAAATGATGATCAAATGGATGATGTGGGAATTTAGAAGGACGTGGAAGCGATCAACAGAGGGAAATCCTCAGAGATCAATGCAAATGAAGAAGGAATTGTAAGATTTGGTAAAAGACTATGTGTTCCATCAAGATCAGAGCTGAAGAATGAACATTTGGATGATGCACATAGATTAAATTTCCCTATTCACACAGGAAACACAATAATGTATTGAGATCTCAGAGAGCCTTATTGGTGGGATAATATGAAGAAGGAGATTGCTTAATTTACATCCATTTGCCTGGTGTGTCGGAAAGTGAAGGCTGAGAGACAAAAGTCTTGATGGATTATGCAACCATTACCCATACATACAAGGAAATGGGAGAACATCACTATGGAATTTTTTACTTGAATTCTAGAGGCATCCAAAGGTTATAATGTAGTCATGGTTGTTGTGGATTTTCTTACAGAGTCTTCACACTTTATATCAATTTTGGAGGATGTATCATTGGATCAACTAGAATAGAAATATATCAGGGAACTGTTAAGGCTACATGGAGAACCTCTATCTATTGTATCCAATGAAGATCCAAGATTCACCTCTTAGTTTTGGAAGAGTATTCAACATGCTATGGATACTGAACTGAACTTCATTATGGCCTATCATCCTCAAACTGATGGGCAATCTGAGTGGACTATCCAAACACTTGAGGATATGTAGATAACATGCTCAATGGAAATTAAAGGAGGATGGGATCAATATTTTACTTTGGTTGAAATCTCTTATAATAACAGTTTCCACTCGAGCATCTGAATGTAACCTTATGAAGCCCTATATGGGAAGAGTTTCATAACACTGATATGTTGGTATGAAATCGGTGATCATAATATTCTAGGACCAGAAATGGTCGAAGAAATGGTGGAGAAGGTGAAAACCATTCAGCAACATATCAAGGCATCCCAAAGTCAAATGAAGAGTAATGCAGATAACCAACAATGAGAGCTTGAGTTTAATGTTGGATACATGGTATTTCTACACATATCTCCATGGAAGAAGGTCAAGAGGTTTGGAAAGAAAGGGAAGTTAAGTCCTAGGTACATTGGCCCCTTAGATATTCTTGATCATTTCAGGGTTGTGGCCTATAGACTAGAACTCCCACCTACCATGGCCAAAGTACATGATGTATTTCATGTATCTCTATTAAGTAAGTACATACCTGACCCTTTACATGTACACTATTCAGTGGTAGTACAAAAAGAGAATGATCTTTCTTACAAGGAGCAACCAGTGAAGATCTTAGATTGTTGGGAAAAAGTGCTATGAAATAAAATAATTCCCCTTGTGAAGGTGTTGGGGTGAAACCAACAGTTTGAAGAAGTGATGTGGGAATCATAGGAAGTGAAGATGGAGAGTTACCCATGTCTTTTTAGTGTGGAAAACGGAAATTATGAGGGAGAGATTTCATAAGGGGGGAAGATTGTAACGACCCAAAAATTCATTAATGAAAATTTCTCTTGATCTAATTAAGTGTCTTATTATTGTAATAAAAAATCTGAACATTATTGGTTTTATGTTTCTAAATTTTAAAATATTGTTATGAATTGTGACCATTGCTAATATAGTTGTTGAACAGTGATTACAAAATTTTTATAAATATAGGGCTTCAACAAATTAAATATACTCATACAAAGGAAGTGATGGCCTCATCCAGTAGACTTACCCTATACAAAGCCCATTTTTAGATCTTGGAAATGAGGTGGCATCATTGGTATTCTCTCTTGAAAGCCCAATCCGAGCATGAACATATTAATCTTGATCAGAAATGACTATGGGAGAAGTGGATGTTAATATAGATTACCACCGAGTGATGTTATCTGAGCCACCCCACGAGTCTGTCACCATTGCTCACCTCACCCTTCAGTTTTATGCGGGTCTTATAAGGGGATATGTAACAAGACAATAGAACTCTGACTATGTATATTATTTTCATTTAAAGAATATTCATTTATTTTATTATTATTACATTATAAATAGTTTTAAAGAGCATATAGTATTTTTAGATAATATTCAACTATGAAAAATATTTTGATGAATTAATGAATTTTTGAATTAAATAATATTTTTAAAAAATAATAATAATATTATTAATTTTTTTTATTAAATATAAATTATCATATTATTTTATGAAAGCAAATGTAATTTTTTATTAAGGATTGAAAGCTGTTTTTTCAAACCCATGATTTTTTGAAAATTTCAGTTTTTATTTTAAAAGTGAATATTCACATATTTATAAATTATTTAGATAAAATGAATATTATTATTGCAATCAGGATATCAAAATTATCCATCAGTGAATTTTTCATAATTTTCGGAGACAGTCAAATTTTTGTTTAGAAATTAAATACCTTTTAATTATATAATGTTGTTAATGACATCAAAATGACCCAATAGTGATGTAATAAAACACTATTAACATTATGTTCAGACAATATCTATTTTAACATTAAAATAATGTGATTTTATATTTGTTTTATTTATTTTACAAATCCTTAGTTGACCATTAAAGGGATATAAAACATTTTTTCCATTTTAAATTGTTTTCCTTGTGAGTGTGACTCACCTCCACATAAGAAACCCAATTATTTTAATATTTTATGCCATTCAAATTATAAAAACTGTCTTACACTCTCCTTTTTCTAAAAACATCAGCAATAACTGTGGTCTGTTTTGTGGTTTTGATTTGTTTAATGTCAGGTGTCCCAAACCTAAATAATAATGAATTCCCTCTCATTTCCAATATAAACCCAACCGAGCTCCCACTTCCCCTTCACTAAATGCTGTTGGAGTTTGACTAACCTCGTCCATCCTCTCTCTATAATCCTCCCATGGTGCCCCGTGCTCCAAATAATCTTCTCTCAAGTCTGTCTCAAGCCTTTGGGAGCACACTTCGAAGTAAGGGAATCCTACCTTTCTATTTTTATCCAAGATTTTTAATATTGGTATGCCCTTTTATTTTATATTAAAAATATTGGGGTCTGATTTCTCCCATTCCCCATACTGCACTATTTATGTTTGGATGATGGGAGACCCATTTTTCTCTCATTAATGCTTCCCATGTACACTCCTTACCATACCGAAATTTCGTGAGGGATTTCCCCCTCCTCTTTTACAGCCATGTAATTCTTTGGGATTATGCTTATAAATTACATTAAATTAGTCGGGACATGTATCTATATGACCCCCTTAATTTAAATTTCATGTACATATTATTAGAAACCCTTTTCTCTCTCATCAACCATTTTCATGAATCCTTCTGTAACGTCGTTATCTTGTATAAATTGCGCCGTGTTTTTTCAAGACTAGATCAATGTGTAGTGAATACCATAACCATGTCTCTATCTAGGGTATTCACCTTTATGAGCATATAAATACTTAATGGTACATTTATTTATTTATTCCTCATTACCTCATCATGGATTAACTTATGATGTTGACTGATTCCATGTTATATGATTCATGTGGCACACTTATGCATTAAATGAAATGTTTAATAAGGGAGCGCCCTGATAGCACTCCAATGCATTGGGTAAAGTATAGTACCATGATACTTCATGTTCAATGAGTGTTGAATCATGATAATTTAAGTGAAACGAGGGTTCACTCATGCTTCATGTGAAATGAGGGTTCACTCATGCTCCATGTACAATGATCCATGTCTCATGGAAAATCGATGTTAAGTGTTTTTTCCACATTTCAATGTAATGATTATCATGCTTTTATCATTCTTTTATGTTTAGGTTTCTCTTGTGCTGCATTGATATATCTATTTTATAACATGTATTTTATTACTTAGTTTATTCCATGTTTATTCCCTTACTAGGCTTTATAGCTCTCCCTTTTCTTATGTAAGTCTTCAAGTTATCCCATTCAATGTTATGTACAAGGCAATGTAGTGGTCATGTAAAGGATGTTTTCAATAAAGATGTTGCATTTGATGTTTTATGTTGTTATGTAATTATCCTTAGACACAAAGACACTAGGCCTCTTGATATTCCATGTTGTATCAAGTGAAGAGTTTATGTAATAAATCAAGTTTAAGAGTGTAATAAAGAGCATAGTTGTTATAAATAATGTTATAATAAAAGGTAATGTGGACCATGGTTTATAATTTTAACCATATTGAATTAACTTTTCCAATGATAGAATTTTTATTTATTTTAAATAATTTAATAAAATATTGTTTATTATAAAACATTAATAATGATATTTTTTGAAAAACATGAAATTATATAATATGATATATATCTAAATCATGCCAAATATTTATTAGATGAAGTGGATTATAAGATAAGGAATATAGTGTAATAATATAATCATAAAATAATTTTTTTATATGTGTTGTTATCATTTTAATCCTTATCTTTTGGTTTAACCCCTTAGTTAACAAATGATAAACTTCAAGATGGGAATATGTTAATATTAAATTACTATCATTTTATTTCCATGTTTATAATTGGATCATAAATGACAATGGGGTGAAATTATTGATCATTAATCATCCAAATTGTATTCTTTCTATATTTTTTTATTTTAAAATAATTTAATAATTAATATTATTCATAAAATACTTTTAATATAAATTTATGTACTATCTACATAATTTCAATTTGAAAACAACATGACAACAATGTATTTTTAATATAAAACACTAAAACATATATACTATGTTATATTCATCTTCAAAAATAATTATAATAATGGTGTAATTTTATCCAAATTTTTTATTTACTCCAATGATTTATTTTCATTGAAAAGTGAATAATTAGTGTGGAATGACCCTTATTTAATATTAAATAAAATTTGTTAAAACTGATTGAATTAGTCGATATTCAAATCAATTTATAATTATAATAATTTTGGCCACCAAATATATACGAATTTAATGATTCTTAATTTTTATGTTTCCTTAGTCCAATTGCAACTAATCATTAAACAAGATCTTGGGCTAGTTCATCCATTTTCTGGGAAACATAATACACATAATAATTCCAAACAATTCTACCAATGAAACTAGAATAGAAACAATGATATATTTTTTTTGAATTAATAAATAATTACACATCCATTTACAAGCTACCATACGTCTAGTGAAATTCCCACACAACATTGATAAAAATTTCAAGGCCCAATCCGTACCTAATTTTTCCTCAGTTCATGCTGTAAATTCCATCCCTTAATTCTTCTAGGGATCCATGAATATCTCACCCTTATTTACATCTCTACCAATCCATTCTTCCAATTAAGTTGTTATTTTTTGGATATAATTTCCTGAATTTGGTTCCCAATATTTTAGAATATTTTTATTTGATGGTATGCCATTTTATGAGCTTTAAACTCAATCACGTTTAAGAAATAGAGGTATTAAGGATAATTCTGGACAACAACACATAGTTTTGGAAAATAAAAGTATCTTTGGATTAAAAATTACAATGGCCTTCAAATTTATGGGTTTTAATATAAAAATATATTTATTTGTCTTTTTAGATGAATATATATCAATATTATTACATCTTAATGGTAAACACTTCAATCAAACATGAAAGAAAATTTTGGAAGGAAAATAGTCTACAACCTTCGGATATAAATACATCCCCCTATTCTAATTAGATTAGGATGGAACTTAACAACTTGTGATGATATGTTGTAAAGACTATTATATATCCTAATTCAAAGGAGGGCCTTCATAAATCAATTTTATAATTGAGATACCTCTCCTACACTATTTATTTTTATTTACATTAATTGTTTTCGATTATAATCATGTATGTTTGATTATAATTTCATTTGAATATTAACGCATGAATCATCTTTGTAAACTATTATTATCATCGAAATTATTTTTATTAGTATATATTGTCTTCAAATATTTTTAGTCATATTTAAAATTATAAACACCTTCAATTTCTCTTTCAATAGAAATTACATGTTTAACCCTCTTCATAGTTCATGTGTCTGTTTGGTGATAAAATATTTTCTTACCTCATTCATTTTCATCAAAGTTTTAACTCATCCTACTAAGAATCATAAACCATATTATTAACCACCCAAATGGAAGACTAAATATCTCATTAGGATGATTCAAAATTTAGGGATGTTAAGTGGATGAGTTTTTTCACTCTTTTAACAATTTTTGAATTAATATTGGTTACGTAAAATAATAAATTTTTTTGGATTGGTGTCATGTTTTTTCACATTTTTATTTCATGTATTATTTTATGCAAAAGAACAAACAGGTTCAAAAAATATTTAACTTTCCATAAAAAATAATTCATTATTATTAGAACCAAAGTAATTTTTTTTTCTTAAATCCAAAACAATTAGGAATTATGATCAAAATCATCTTGTGAAATTGGAAATATATTAATGAAATGTTTTATAAAGCACAATGGTATTATAAAATTACATACCCCTTAATGAAATCACAATAATATTCTTGATATTTTTAAATAATAATTTTATCTTTCCATAAATTTAATTTTTATTTGGAAACATCCACCCCCAACCACCCAGAAGAAAATAAAAAACAACTGATTCCAAAAAAACATTGTGTCACTACTAAGGATCTACCAATGTGAAATTATAAAAATTATTTCATAGCACCAAAAAATTTAATTGTTGATAGGTTTAAAATTTCATTGATTAAATAGGATCCATTGATTGGTATGGTGAAATAACTAGTAGTTTATTTTTTATTACTGTAAAAAATCATCAAAAAAATTTATATATTGAAATAAATATTTTAAAAAACCAGAATGAAAAAACCTGCTTCTGTTAAAAAGTATAAAAAAGTAAAATAACAATGAAAAACCCTCATTAAAAATACATTTATAATTTATGTGATTAAATAATCTCCCATAATAAATTTCAAATCATATATTTGATGTAGAAATTAAATGTAACATAAATTGGACTAGGAGGACCACAGGAGTTAATCAAACACTAATTGAACATTTACAAACCCATATCAGAATCTTGAAATAGTCAATACTATAAAACAGACCTAAAATAAACTCATTGACCCTGATATGAATTACAACCTATTGGTATTTAATTTCCCAATATTGATTCATATTTCAAAAAAAATATTGTATTTTATTCATCTCTTTCCTTGTTTCCATATGCTAATCGATGATGACCCACATATTCACATTAATGAATTCCAAGGGGTGTGATCTAAAATGAAACCACAAGTGGTTTTTAAAGAGAAAATAAAATTGTCGTCATTACATTTCTCTCTAGATGACTCCACAAATCCATGGATATACTATAACCATAGTAGTTCCATAAACTCATAGAATGACAGGAAGTATCTATTTTTATAAAAAAAGTAATTATATTTTTAGGAACTTATTGTATTTGAAATAAGATTACATGTATTCAACAATTCCCTAATGAATCAATTGATGTATTCTCTGAGAGATTAAAATATCTTGTGGAAACATTCCCAAAACCCAAAATATCTTAGATCCTCATGATCTAATTCTCTAATAAGGGGTTATTTTCCATAGGGCGATCACATATCGATACCATACTAGGAAGTTCTATTATTGAAAAAACCATGGTAGTAACACATGATACCATAGGTGAAATGGATATATAAATTCCTCAATTTCATACTTGATCACTTTAAAAATTGAAAAAATTCCATTTGAATCAATCCATGGATACCAAGAAGTTGATAGAGTGTAGGAGTAAACTTACTAGTCTTGTGTTATGGCTGGTTTTGGCTACCAAAGCCCCAACATAATCTTATAAATAATATGATTTCCCTATACCTTTAAAATAATAAAGAATATATAACTCAATAGGCCATATTAATGACAATTGTATGAAACAAAAACAAGATTCAATATTTTATTCAATTCCAGTAGATCTCAACACAACATTTTCTTATAGGAACTCCAACTCTCAAAAACAAGGGTTGTTTTCTAGAAACACAACAAAACCCTCTATGATACCCTCTTTTCCCAATATATAACCCATGGTGGAAGAACATTGAAGCATGGGTTATGGTATTCTATTCTCTCATCTCCCTCAACAACATACTAAAAATTAAAAATAGTTACAACATGGTGATTGTGGGAGTATAGTTTAACAACAAAATCCTTATGTTCCTTTACATCAAAAGTTAAATAATCCACATCATAGTTTCTATAGTCTTAGTGAACATTCAAAATTATCTACCTAATAAAATCAATTTATCATTACCCCAAATCAAGGTAATCACTATTCACGACTTGCCTATAAATCTAACAAATAATGGATTTTTTCTAAAATATCTTGACTATTTTACCCATTCTATGATAAAATAATGGAAAATTAAATTAGACAACATGCATCCCACGTAATATAGTTTAAAAAACAATCATCCCAATACTTAACTAAATCATTAATCATCCAAAATGTAAATGTAAGATGAATTTCACTATAATTTAAAAATTAAATTATTATTACTCATGATGAATCCTCTAGACACCCATTAAATGTTGAGCTGAAAAAAAGAAAAAAATCAATATCCACCCCTCACCACCTTAAATAACTCTAATGAACCCAATTCCTTTACCTAAAGTCATATATATGTGTAATAATCCATTTGGGCATGATTTTGAAATTATTGACATGTTTAGATGTGTTGAACTCAAAATTACACTCTTGTATTCCATAAAAATTTCATAAGTATGAAATATTTCTTATGGAATTGTGAAACCATAAGAGAAAACTTCTGACCATTGAAAATGTTTTCCCCCAATGGTCTATGAAGTAAAAATATTCATTGACAATTAAGATTCCATCCAAAATAGGGACTTACAAAATTAATATAACACTTATAGAACTAGTGTTTTCAATCAATGTCATTTCAAAATCCATATTTTCAAACCGTGGTCTAGGATTAATATTACCAATGATTATATTTATCCACTTATCCAATATATGAACAAACTATCATAAGAGAATATTTTATAATTCCCTTATATTGGTAATTTATCTTATCTTAATAGTATATTTTCCTATCTATGATAAGGACGAAAGGAATTATTCTTCTATATCTCCCTTTATTATAAGAGGACTTTTTCTCCTAACTTATAGAACCAAAATTGATTTCTATGGTAGAATCCTATCAATGGAATTTGGAGACCAACCAGTAAAGATCAATATTTTTCAATCCATGAGATAACCATATGAGAATAACTCTAAAATCTCCATGTATACTTGTGAAGAGACTTATATTAGTGGATTGAGCCCTATTCCATCTTTTTCCAATAAGAGGGGATTTTGGGAAATGTTAATCGTGAAAAATTTATCCATAAATTGAGATATTGATGATGATTGTCCATTTATAAAATCCATCGATCTGAAGGATAAAAAAAAGCACGTAAATCTCATCTCACAATTGATTTATTTTTCTCCACATTAGAAAATATTGCATAAAATGAATCAAATGCAACTAGAATACCTTAATCCATTACTGTGTTTTATGGGCCACAAATTAATGGTGAATCTGATCAAAAAACATTATCCTACACATTTGACGTGTGAATTAATTTTATATTATAACTCTTTACCTATAGTATTATATACATAACTTATAGAAAATGAATAGTGTGAACCTATATATTTGTTAATCAAAATAAAAAATGCCTTATAATGGTTCATATCTGACAAACCTATCATCAACACATCACCTTACATGCATGAAATCAATAAAAAAGAATCATTCAGACCAATCAGTAATCCTCAAATAATAATAAATCCACTAATTTATGATATAGTTAGGGAAAATATTACTATGATATTTCATGTTATTACTATTTATACAATTTCTAATATTGAATGGGTTAGTCTAAATTTGGTTGTTCCTAGGAAGGGTGGAACAATTGTTTTTAAAATTAACATGGATAGTTTGTCCCACTGAGAGTGAAAATATAATTTACGTGCATCGATTATCAAAATATGAATTCTCAAACACTAAATTGTTACTCCTATAATTCCCAATGTTTTATGTTTTTTTCAAATAAATTTATTTTCATAAATTACCTGTATTATATGAAACAACGAGTTTTAACGAAAACTAATTTAATATTAATTTTATTACTTAAACATACCATTATAACCAAGATGTTTAACATGGAATTATTAATTGTAATAACCAAATATTAAAAATTATGTATAAATATTTTAAATGAAGAATATATATCGATAAATCATCCCTTAATTTTTGGTAAAGTTTATATATTCATATAAAATAAAATTTTCTCCACAAATAATTTTTTATTATATTTTTTATCATATAATAAAATAAAATTTGTCCATTGTTGATAATTTTCAGAAAAGCTTAATTTTTAATGAATAGTGAGAAATATATTTATATTAAAAACATCCATTTCATTTAATGAATTTTAAAATTTACATATTGTATTAAAATGGATTAAAAGTTAAATTAGTTATATTAAAATATTATTTATCAAATTTAACTTATTGAAATCAATTTAATATTTAATTTTGATACTACGACTTTATACACTTGTGAAAAAACATTATTTAGACAATAATCTTTTCACAGTGTGTGAAAGATTAATTTTAAATTTAAATCAACCACATATTTGAATTGAATTCATTAAAATGGATTCTATAATTGGAATCTTCCTAATCAATATTAAATAATATGTCCAACGTTTTTTTTATAATGAATTGTAAACTCAATAAAACTTAATTAACGTTAATAAGGTTAAAAGAGGTTTACCAATGATAAAACATCATTGATAATAGTTAAAAAGACCTATAAACATTTCAAAATTAATTTCATAGAATCATTTTGACATTATAACATTTATGGGGCTATAATTATCACTTTTTTATCATTTTTGACATTTTTAAAATGTGGGTATATCATTTTATTTTCAATAATTGCATCCATATCCATTCCCCCACATATATAAGGGCATCAATTCTCCCCAATTATTTACTATTGAAAAGAATTCTTTTCACCAAATAACTATCAAAATCCAATCCATAATTTCATCCTCAGGTCTAGGAGGCCTTATTTTTTTATTAAACCCTTTTTCGATGGATTTTGGCGCAAACCTAATATGGATGTCTGAAGAAGATGCATCATTCCAAACAAAGCATTTTATCTTCATAATTCTTCCACCTCATCGAAATATTAGTAAAATATAATTATATAATAAAATACCAATATTAAAAGTACTTATATTTTAAAATGTTATTGGAATCACCTATATCCATCTCCTCCTCTATCAAATGTGAAACAAAATTGTCAAATATGTGTATGAAAAACTACCACCTCACAAACCAGTGTAATTCCTTTTCCATCACCACCTCCCATGGGAGGGTATAATGATGGATTCAATGTAAATATATAATATTTTTAAAATAATTAAACTCTTTTAATTATAATACAACATTTACTAGATTATCATCTAAATCCATTGAAAAATTATAACATCACTCTTGTGTACTTGTGGACTGCAGCATCAACTATGTGAAGTGATATGTTGTCCATTTTAATTTGGAATGGATAGTTTCTACGATTGATTAAATGAAAACATATGATTTATATGATATAAAAATAATTCATTAATGGTGAATTAATATTTATTATACTTTCACTACATCCCTCAAAATGAAGAAACCAGTTTTCATATGTACGTACCACCTATAATCACCATGAACGATGTAATTCATTTTCAAAATCCAAATTTTATCGATTAATATAAATATATATATATTAAAAATATAATATATTTATATATTTGGTATTATTCTGGAAATAATATAACCATAATAAATTTATATGATAAAAAACAATTGACCCAAAAAATATACGAACAAAAAGCTGTTATAACCCAGAATAATGATTCTAAAAAATATATATCAATAAATTACTGATAAAAGGTTAAAATTAAATAATATATACTAAATTAAATATTATTATTTTTATAGAATATATTTATCATAAAATTTTAATTTTAATCTAGTCTGTTTGAATGTGAACAATGAAATTCTAGTATTGAGGTGAGATATTTTCATCTAAGACTTATTGTTGTTAGTATAATTACATATTTTCCAATTGTTTAATTTATATTATATGTATACCGACCATAAATGTATTTTTAATTATACGTAATATGGAATTAATGTGATAAAAATTTCAATATAATTTTATTTCTTTCAGGGGTCATATTATCTAAAAGTTACCAAAGTGGTAAAGGTTTTGTGATATAATCTCACTATTTATTAAGATTATCTTTTATTAAGATTATGATTATGAAATCATACGATATAATACTCAAGAAAATGATCATTTTTTTTATTATATGGTTATTTTTTAAAATTATATTTATTCAAGTAATTTTAATCTTTTTATGTATTCAAATTCTTAAATAACATTTTTATTGAAAATAGACTTATCTATTTTAGCTAAAAATAATTTTTCATCCCATCCATAAATTCCAAAAAAAATAATGATTTTTTTGTATTCTATAATGATTATTTGAAGTGAATTTTAACAACATTTGTATTTTCAAAAAATTGTTTAATATTAATCTTCTTTTTTTTGGATGTGACGTACTTTTTACATTCACACTACAAATGAGAAAGGAATCTTTGATTTAATGTGTACAAAATGATCAATATATACTATCTTAATGAATACTCAATGATTTAAATCATTATTTACACATTGTAATAGTTATTTTCAAAGAATATACATTCTTTAATGTTTGGGATTTTTTTTATTTTAAACAATCTATTTCAAATTGGAAAGGGTATTTTCCTCAAGATATGTTCCAAGTGATATTTAAAAATCATTTTCCATACAGGATGAAATAATTTGATGTTATATAATATTTATTTGGGATATAATCTAATGATACCATCATTATTAGTTATATGTATGTTTTTCTATTATGATGATATGATGTTAATGAAATTCATACCTTTTCTACGGGTAATGATTTGATGAAGTTTTTATGAAACCCATTTATTTTCCATGGGTTATGCCATGATGAAATGCTTATGAAACCAACTCCTTTTATTGGGGTATGATTTGATGAGTGTTTTACGATAATGTTTCATACTTCTTTATGTTATGAATTTTGTAATGGGTGGGACAATAAGTTTATATCTCTACAATTCATTGGGTAAATATAGATATCTCCTAACATAGAATAGACTGGCATGTGAGTGAAAACAATTCAGTAATGGGATTTTTCCACTATAATAGTATTTTGAGAGAAACATTTGAATAACAGTGGTTTGGGTATCAAATAAACTCCATTATTATAGTCTGGTAAATGAACGTTGACTACTATGGTAATGATATTATATTCTTATGTGTTTCCTGACCTCTATTTTTTATGTTATTTTTATGCTATCATGGCCAATGTTATTTGTTTCTATATGGATTCATATCTTATGAACTGAAAAAATTATTCTAGGACTCAATAATATGGTCATTGGTATATACGATATGGGTTTCATATGATAATATCGTGATCTCATACCCTTATGTATATGTTCTGATTTTGGGATCTTTGTAATCTCATTTTTTTACCCTTACTAGTCATCTGAGCTCACCCTTTCTTATGTTTCATATCTTGTGGTTATGATGAAATGTACTATGCATGATATGCCTATGAAGGGTGGTTATTTAGAATAAAATAGCGTGACATGATTTAGTTCACTTACAAACTAGCTGTTTGCATGCCCCTGATTCCAATGATACTAGATTTATATAATTATGTAATGAACAATTATGTTTTGTAATGAATATTCATATATAATATGTGATAACTATGTTTGAAAAAATTGAGTCACTATAGTTGGAATCAAGATAATAGTTTATTTAAACATAGGAAACTTGGATGTGAAAACAATACTGATAAATATAAGGATAAGTCTATGTATAAGAATATATCGTGGAATTTTAGTGAATGATAGGGTTAGAAGTTACCATGAATCTACATACTTTTATATAAAATACAAGTGTATTTTGATCTAGAATAGTTATGCTAATGGGTAATAACACTGAAAAGGGATCATTGGAAATTGACCAGATCTCCATCTAATTTTTGACAATGGGCCTTACTTCACAACTTGTTTGACACTCTTAGGGGATATATTTTTGAAATTCAAAAACTCATTACAAATTTCTTAAATTGTGTTCATAGTTTATAACTATTAATGAATTATATTAAACCTAAGGATTCATATATTGAAAATAATCTTTCTTGGGTTAGGAAACCTATAAATGATATTTCATGAATATTTGGTTTCCCATTGTGATTATTGTTTCATAAAATATTGTTTTTTAGTTAATGGATGGAAACTGAAAGAATTATATTAATGATTAATGAGATGAAAAATTATACTTTTTTCCTCCTTGAGAACTAAATATTATCGGAATTATAATGAAAAATATAATTTCTAGTCTAACAGAAATTTCACAGTATATGAATATTTCTTAACATCCATGTGAGAAATGGAGGGAACCATATTCTGTTGAGTCCTTCATAATTCCTCATCTTCCTTATTTTAGTGCATCTACGGATCCACTAGTTTTTGATAAATTGACAAGTAAAATATAAAATATATTTTCCGTTTCCGGTTTTTTGGAGCATTAAAAATTATTCATTTATATCTATCTGTTAGAAGGTGATGTAGATCAATGGTGGCCTGTTATCAATAATATGAGGCAATAGGATGACATTAAATCTATATAGTGGGATTAAATTAATATCTTATTTTTTAAATAAGTAATTTCCTCCTAATATTCATATGAAAATAGAGAAAGATGTCATTGACCTATATTTGAAGAATGATGAATCAGTTTTTACCCATGTGGAAAATTTAAAAATATTGGAGAGGTAGCCTTTTGGTATTTTCATTCAACAAAAATGTAAGGTTGATCGATTATTCAGTAGCTTAAAATCAAGAATCCAAAGTGCATTTTTTATAAGTGACTTTATTATCTATAAAGAAGTAGTTCGATCTGTTATCATGTACAAAATGGATATTTTATTCACCAGTAAATCTAATGGTTTTGAAAAGAAAAGAATGACTTAATTCAAGTAAAAATAAAAAAACATATAGAGAAGAAGATGATAATTCTTTAATTGTGAATGTGTTGATGGAATCCTAGTGGAAATTGTTTTAAGGGGTTTGTTAAATGATTTATGTGTGAAAAATAAGGTTTTTCGTCAATAAAATGAATATTTTATATGCTTAAGTTAGTTCAGATTCCAATAGAGATAATGGTCCATAAACTAGACAACACACACAACAATTCATGAAATATAAATATTTTTTGGAATTATTTATATCAATGCTTAAATATTATGGATAATTATTAAAATTGATGTAAGTAACCTCCTAATATGAGAGTTAATGTAAAACCTCATGTGATCTGAATTTTTGATGAGGGGTGGGATAAAAATATAGTGAAATGTACACTTACCATCCACTCTATAACTACATATGATTTATTTTTCATTGGATCAGTTAACAATTTTATATCTAAATTATTTTCTAAGGGTATGAAAATTCCACCCCAAATATTTGATAATGAATTAGCAGTGAAAACCCCTAATGGTACAATGACCATATCCTAAGTCTATGAATCTTCTACAATTTTATTTTGTGGTAATGTGTTTCCTAAAAATAATTTTATTATCCCTGTGGTTGAATTTGATGTTATAATCGACTTGGATTTACATTTTATACATTAATCGAACATCAATTTACAAGGATGTAACGTAAAAAATAATATTCTAAAGTAATCTATTATTATATATCAGTGACAAAATAAATGTTAACATCTTTTGGAAATTACACCAATTATATGGGTCATGATTCCTATTTTAATGGGGTGTTTATCTCATATAGTTGTAGATAACTCAATATTGATAATATGTATATTGTATGGGAGTTTTTTGAAAACATTCTAAAAGTGTATCAATGTCTTACTAGAGGGTAATCCTTGAGATTAATTAGGTAAATGCATTAACCATCATGGCTGTAGTGTTACTCCTAGAAGATTTCATTAAGGAGCACCACTTCCCCGCCCTACTCGAGGGTATGCCCAGAACTATCATCAGGGAACGACACTACCCAACCTAGCTAGGGGGTTAGCCTGAAATTTAGAGGAAATGCACTACCCAGTACTACTTGAGAGTAACTTAGAAATATCATCGGGGAACACCACTGGCCAGTCCCACTTGAGGGTTAGACTGATACTATCTTTGGGGAAATCAATTTCCCAACCCTGCTAGAGGGTTACACATCGAATTCTCTAGTGATTTTGTAATATTTCTACCATCATCAGGTGTCACCTCATTCCATGAAAAAACCCATAGAATTTCAAGTCCCATTTAAAAGGTCCATTCCAAGGGAACCATCATGTTTCACACAAAAAAATACTCAGTATATGATACTTGAATTCCAAAATCTGAGTCTAAACTAAGGGGATACATATGTTCGAAGATCACTTAGAAGAGATCAAGAGGGACACAACATGTGAGGGTCCCACATGGTGTGTGGTCCAGCTCCACATCCATTCCATGTTCCTATCTGGCACAAAATTCCACCCCATATAGTATAACATGCTGTGTTGGGAGACTACAAGAAATGTCCTAACTAACATGGACTTAGGCCATGTCTTATGGTTGTGTTTGTGTACTCGGACCCCTTGTCTGTATACTTCGGTACATGGCATGTGCCTAGACATGTGACCCATCTCACGAATTACTCACATAGATAAGAATAAAATTTTATTTCAATGGAACTACATTTCCTTCCATCCTTAGGGGCTTCCAAAACTGATGTTCCACCACTAGAAAGGGATACAAGTTGTGGGTTCTTAGTTTTACCCAGTGTGTAGCCAGGATTTTTGAATAATGTTAAGATTTGTAGATCCGGATTCCGTATGTGAATGTGATGGATCAACCTAAGATCTTACCATGATTTCATCTATAAACATTGAATCTAGATGTGAATTTTGATTCTAGGCCGCTAATCACTTGAAATCACCTCCATTCATCAGGAAGAGTTTATTTATTTCTTCTTTACAAAACCATAGATTCATCCTTCAGTCACTTGAGGTTTGATCACAATACCAGTCATCTAGGAGAGATGATGACTCCAGATCTATGATTTTCTAAAAAACCAGTATTGTTTCATTGTTTTTTTAGGAATATAGGTACCTGATCTAGCTTGGGTCACCCAGAAACTATCAAACTGGGAACCATGGGGATTCTATTGGTGATTAATAAAATGAAAAGGGGAGAAAATAAATATGAAATAAGGATTATAAATAATCTGATCCAGTATTCATGGTCGACGATCAATAATGGGGAACCAGGTTAGATAACAATAAATAAAACCATAAATAAATCTGGTACATGGGCTCATGCAAAGGCCAAATTGGGCACATATTGTAGAAAGAAAAATGATTCCCTCAATAATTTAATCTAAGGAATGAAAATATCCAAAGTTGAGCCTTGTAAATTTTTTTGGATCGATCATTGGTGGATAATGATCCAAAGAAATGATTGTGAGAAGCTATTGAATTCATCATTATTCAATCCACATTGATATAGATGTTTTATGTCATGGTTTATATAGATTTGTTGAATGAACTAGGGAGATATCTTTGCCGATGGTGAAAGAAATTGGAGCCGGCCCTAAGAATTTTCATTATCATGATATATATAAACTTTTATTAGTTCATATAGGAATTGATCATTTAATCAATTAATTAATTAATTTGCTTTAACATTTTACCAATGAGTGAAGGTGTCCGAAATTATGGCACAGAATCTTTTTATGTCATACCTAGGGAAAAATCCACTTTCTGGAATCAACAATGGTCTCATATTTCTGATTTGATCTATATTTTAAGAGATATCCTATTTTTTAATTTAAAATTTCCATGCAATATAAAATATATTTAATGTATTTATAATATACATTCTCGGCACAACGGGCCTCAAAATCATATATCGTCTCCAAGCCTAACATTGGATATAAATTTAGAAATATTTTAAAATCATATAAGGAAAAAAACAGGTATCTAGTGGAAGGACCTATAACCTTTCAGCATCAATCATATGGGTTGTGAAATCATCCTCCGTGTGTAAGGAAGACCACCTCCTTGCAAACCAATTTCATTCATTTTTCAAATAGTAAATGAAATGTTTGAAAATAATGATCGATTTATAGTTTATATATAATATATATGATATTATTATACTTCTGGAATTATTTCAACATACACACCTTTTGTATTTCTATTTGGTGGGAATATGACATTGTCACTCATGTGTTCGGAAAACTACCACCCTATAACGCGATGTGAATCATTCACACATTACAGGGAAGGTGATAATGGTAAATTTAATGATTATATATGATATAAATGTCATAATTATGATATTAATGAAGTATTTATCATTATTAATGGTTAAAATATATCATTTTTTTGTCTATTTTCACTCAAAGCAAGATGATAACACTGCCCGTGTATATGTGGACTACATTCATGGTGAAGCGATGTGACTCTATTTTTTTCACCATACTAAATGTTTGATATGTATAAATATAATTAATGAAATAATTTGTTTTTATGATATTTTTATCCTTATTAAATAAATAGATATTACTGACCATCCTTCATTAGTGACCATTGGAAAATGGAAATATTTCTCAATCGTACGTTTGGCCTACAATCACCATGATCGTAAAATACTTCATTTCTCAAAAACAAAATTCATGATTGGTATTAATATTTATCTTTGATGTATAAATATGATAAATATGTCATGATTATTGTTTATTAAGTAATAAAACCTTCGTAAACGTAATAGTATTAAACAGAAAAAATCAAAATTTATCTGAATTAATAGCCTATTAACCAAAACGTGACATTATCATAGAATTTTTTATAAATCGGAAAGAAAGGACATATGTTTCATGACCCAACCCATGTTAGGGATCAAGCGACTACTACCCCAATCCCACTTCTATAGTCTAGGTCATTGAGAGAAACACTGAAGGGATATCTAACATAAACATTCCCTTTCCTATGTAAATGTCAAGACACACATCCATCTCAACGTCAAACTATAGAGGGAGTAAACGTTAAAGAAGATGAAAGATAATGGAACAAACATGCATGAAAACCCTCTAGATAGTAACATAGTATGGTACTTTAAACAGAAAAGTAAAGCGGAAAAATATATTACCAACAAAAAATATGTCCCAACCTAAAAAAAATAGAAAAGTAAACTACTAAGAGATCCCAACATCAAAATACCATGATACGACCATCATATGTGGTCCAAAGTACCAAGCATTTGTTAGATCCTTTAAAGTCACCATCAACCTATCCATCATCTAAATAAGACATGACATGTGTGGGAAATGCCTACTTAGTTGTGAGTATATACATACTTTTTATGAAAACCATAAATATGAAAGGGGATACGTAAGAGATACAAAAGGAATAGAAAGAATATAGATTCATGATACAACCATGAGAATAGATCAACCTGAACCAAGAGTGAATTTAACCTCTAACAAGCATAAGGTGCTCGACACAGTGAGTATATTTACTACCCATTGAGTATTCACCACCTATAGTTGGAGAGTAGACTCAAACAACCATGATAAGCTAAAAATGGATAGCACGTGGAATACCCAACCTGATTTTTCCCATCATAGAAGGAGAGTAAAAAAATCTAAGGGTATGGATCTAAAACATTTGGTATATATTATCAGTCAAAAGAATCCCAAAAAATAGAGTAAGGGGATCATCATCTCACAGATTGGCTTCTAAAATCATTCAATGATGCCAGAAATCCAATGAATCATACCAAAAGTAACTATTCATGTTAAAAAATAATCCTCAAAATGTCACAGATTCAAGGGTACACAACTCTAAATATAGGAAAGAAACACTAGTGAAAAAATGGGGGTTTCACTACCAAAGTATCCATAGAGAACCCATGACCTAGTGCGTCAGTGGGTTCCATTTTTATTGAATCTGTAGAATTCATGTGACCTTGTGTGCCAGGGGGTTCCAATATAGTATTATTAGGACTCATTCCCTAGTGTATAAGGGGGATTCCACTCAAGTTATCAAGGACTCGCAGTCTATTTGATAGGGGTTCCACTCGGTATGAAGTTGTAGTGGACCCATGCCCAAGCCAATGGGGGGGGGGTTCACTATTGTTGTCGATGAGACACACTCAGGTGCATCAGGGGGGGGGGGGGTTCTACTGTGGTCATCAAGGGCCCACGACCTTTTTAATAGGTGGGTTCCACATCGTACGAAGTTGTAGTGGTCCTAGGCCCATGCTTCTGGGGGTTCCACGCTAGTGGTTGAGGACTCGTGCCCTAGAGTGTTAGGGGGTCAACTATAGTCATGGAGGATAACACCCTATCTAATAGGGGATTTCCACTTATAAGGTAGTTATAGAGGATCCACACCCATACTGATGGGGGTTCCACTATATACGAACCCTCTGGTGATCCATGTGGATTACTGCCATCATTGGGCATCACTTTAGTAAGCACTATGCTAGGAAATTCATACATCACATCTCAAAATCCACTATAGAGGGTACCATATGAATTTATGTTAGAAAACAGTTATTATAGGCTTCTCATGATCCCATATTCGAGAAAAATGAAGGATATACAGAAGACTGAAGATTCCAAAAAAAGGAACCACGGGTACACGATGTTTGACGGGACCCTCATGGTGTATTGTATCGCTCCACTGATTGGCTATGTCCATGGAAAAAACCTGACTCTCAACCCTTGTAGTAGTATATGAAATGTTGGTGGGAAATACAATGTGTACAATATATGAAGGTATTATATTGTGTCTCTCTGGGAATCTTCGTGTACTGACCTTATGTTTATGTACTCGGGTACATGGCCAAGTACTTGGATTTGTACTCCCACATAGGATCCAATCCATGTGATCCACCTCAAAAGCTTTTAATCTGGGGAATGGGTTCACAATGTGTAGAAGGGCTACATGTCATATCAACCTTCGTATTTCCTAATACCCTAGCTGATACACCTTAGTGGCTACAGACCTTGTGTTTGTCCTTGTACAAGTAATATAGTTCATATTTTCATAGTTTCTTCAGATATTTCATTAAAACCATCATTCAATACACACCACTTTGAATCCATATTTGGTTTGACTCAGGATTAGTAGATCTGGACTAGATATATCGCCTCCTATAATCATTAACTAGAAAAAATAGATTTATGTATCCTTCAGGGGTTTTGATTCTCAGCATATCTGTTTCCAATCCATACAACATTGATTTCATGAACTATAACCCTTAAAAATCATATTTTTCTTTCAAAGATCTCGATATTGGGATTATTTTATCAAACCACGTTTCTTTATCGATATATTGTGGTTTTAGGGGTCGATCACGTTTGATACCACCTAGTAATGTCATTTTGGGATTGCGGGGTCCTACCAATGGTGAACATGAAATATGATTGATGAAAAATGCACAAAATCAAATTTTTATATGATCATTGGCAAATTATTATCGACTAATGATCAAGAACATTGATTTGTGGTCAAAAATCAATTCAAAAATCATCAAAATATGGTATATAGGCACATAATTAGGAATCAATTGTTGCATATAGATAGTAGAGATAGAAAGTCTCAATTTTTATAATCAAAAGAACATAAATCACCAAATTAGAGACCCTACCTAGATATTGGATCAATATCAATCAAAAAATGCACTAACCAATGATCTAAGGAAGATGTGGTGTTAACTATTATCAGATCTACTCTGATGAGGTGTTTTGTCATCATCCATTGTGATTATGAAATTAAAGAGGAAGGACGATCTTTGAAATTATAAAAGTGTTTATGCGACAAACAATGTATAATTTTCCATGTAATTTTTATTATATAACAATTTTTAGTTTAAATGAATGAATAAATTGATCCCTATAATGTACCTCCATCAATCAAGGAGTCTAATCACCTTGTTATTGTTCATTTTATGTATCTCATAGGGTAAAAACTATGTTTTTGACCCAATACTGATCTCTTTTTTTATGATCCAAATATTCATTGAAGAGTTATCCAATTTTTGTTAAAAATATTCGTGGAAAAAATATAAAATACATTTTCTATTTTTAAAAAATTAATATTGGGAACACTGGGGCACGTAATCATATGCCATCTTAGTTCGTAGCTATGGAAATATATATATATATATATCATAAAGTATTACAATGAAAAAATTGGGTCTCTAAATAATAACATACATTGAAGTTCTCATCCTTGATAAGAAAATATAAATGAACAACTCTAGATACAGTGACCACATCATTCTATCCCACTCTTGGTAACTCACTTGTACATGTATGTATATCCGCATCTCCGGAAACATGGTGATGTTATGTCCCAATAGGTTCCACTAATTTCATTCTGTTATCACCACCAGGTGGTCCAAAAAAACTGTCTTAATACTCAATATACCACTCTTCTGGGTCGATGATGTGCATTGGTTAAATCACGAATCTCCTCAGTTAGAGCTCATGGAAGATGTCGTGAACCCACTACAGTTGTGGGGGTAAGGTGAGGTAGTAAGAAACCTCTCCATCCTAATCGATGATATCGAATATCACAATAAAACATGGGGTTAACATTCCTCCCTAGAACAACCTATGTAATCCTCATATTAGAGAGACTATTCAGAAAATGTGGTATCCCTGCTCGAACTCCAAGGGCCTATGACAATGATCTCTTTAATATTTCTATATTCTCTCCCCCATCAACATCTGATCATGAATGACTTGAAACTTCTCTATAATCTCCCACACTATATCTGGGCCAATGAAAGATGTTTTATTGAACACTAAGTAGCACAAGGGTTACCTATAGGGTCTCCCATACGAGGCCTCAAAAGGTGTTTTTCATATGTTAGAGTGGTAGTTATTGTTTTATGCAAATTGTTCTAAGGGAAATTGATCCTCCCATTTCTATCCGAAGTCTAACACCCATTCTGTCAACATATCCTTCATAACCTAGATTATGACCTCTCTATTCCCATTTGTCTGATGGTTAAAGCTTTTACCCATCCTAATTTTGTTCCTGAATTCCTCTTAGAGGTGTCTCCACAATCATGTTGTAAACCACAAATTATGATCAGAGATAATCATCGTGGGGAACCCATGAAGTCAAATGATCTTCTATAGGTAAAACTAACCCAAACTGTATATCATACTCTACTCCCTAATAGAAATGAAATGTGAATACCTTTTGAGTTTGTAAAGTATCACCAATATGGTGTCATGTCTCTTCACTATGAATGAATGAACAATCCCAATGTCTATAGATAATCCAACCCATTTCCACACCAGGATCTCAGGGACCTGTAACAAACATACCAAAACATGGTTCCCAACCTTCAACGGCAGACAAGTGTGGCACCAAATAATGAATTCATCTACACTTCATCTCATCACAGACCACCAAAACAACTATTAAAGGTGTGTGCACACCTTCCCCACAACAGGATTGACAACTAAAGGGGAAGTGGGTAACTCGCACATCATGAGTGGAACCACAATTTTCTCCTAGAACAAGATGGTGTGATTCCCTCAATCCTAACATCCATATGGTGAGTAATATATGGGTATATGGTCATAAAATACCTCAAAATTGATGTATCCCAGTTGGGACTCTCTCACACACTCGAGAGGCAGATGTTTCAACACCATTAGCAGATGAAAATTATACTCTCCCTCTCCATGAGGTTCACCTGTATGGAGGATAACTGCTAAAAATCTTGCTTCACAAAATGATCTTGGTACTTATTTATATGGGAGTCTTCTATAACATTTCACTTACATGGAGTATACACTTCCTCGAATTCATAGTCTGGAAATAATTCCAACCAGAGTTTCAGTATCAGGTTCATGTATCTCTACATGGAGACATACCTGAGACTCTTATGTTATGAGTATAACACTATGTGCTCCCAAAAATATAGTGCCTCCACATACTACAAAATATGTGCAATTCTACTAACTCTTAGTCATGTGCCACATATTTCTATTTTTGGGGTGTCAACTATCTCAACCCGTATGCAACAAATTATTTCTGCTACATCAACACGTAGTCGAGACCATCTCCTAAGGAATTATAGTGCACTATGTACTCCCTGACCTCCTCTGGTACCCTCAATATAGGAGAACTCTTAATCCATGGAATAAACTACTCAATGTACCTTTTTATCTTCTCAAACTAAGTGAACGATTTCCCTTTTTGTGTTAGGGTGGTCAATGGGGCTACAATTATGGAGAAGTGTTCCAAAAACCGCTTATAGTACACCAACAATCCAAGAAAGATATGCACCACTAAAATTATCATGGGTGGATCCCAAGAAAGCATTGAATTGATCTTCTATATGTCTACTACTAAACCATGATGAAAAATGAAATTCCCTAGAATGTGAACCTGATAAATCAAGAACTGGAATGTCGATATATTTTTATGATGCTGGTGATCTCGAAGAAAATCTATGACCATCCTCAAGTGCATTGCATGTTCCTCCTCCGACATAGAGTAGATGAATTTTTCTTGGATGAAGACACCCAAAAACTAGTCCATGTATGGATTGAATACCTGGTTTATCACATCTATAAACACGAAGGGGGAATTCATCACACAAAATAAAATCACTAGTAAAATATAGTTTCTATAGAGACATCAAAATTAGACCTTGGGAATATTAGCCTCATGAACCCTGAACTAGTGGTAGTTGGACGTAATATCGATCATCAAGAACCATCACAATCATTGTAATTGGTCAAAGTAGACTTCAATATTTTGCAAGGGATACTTGTTCATTATCATGTCCTAGTTTAGGGAATGATAATCCCTGAAAAACTACAAAATATCATTAATCATTTTCATGAACAACACTGTAGCTGTGCAGGGGGACACACTGGGCTGGAAGAAAGCTTTCTCTAGAAGGTACTCTAACTTCAACTACATCTCCCAAAGTTTGGAAAAGGCCATATGATATGAAATTGATGATATCTGATTGGTCATGGGATGCACAATGATAAAAAAATATATCTCCCACATCAGAGGAACTCCAAAAACATCTTTGGTGAAGACATCCATAAAATCCTCCACCACTAATAGAATCCAGATGCCTGAAGATTCTATCACACCATTGTCTATACATTATAACTTATGGGTTATAGGATGTAACCTCATACTAGTAAAACCCACTTATCCCTATACAATATTTCCCTCTCTCTCTCTATCTCCCATGAAGATAAATCTCATCCCATCAGTACATATGCATCTGAATAATCTGTGGTAAAATCCAATTTGGAATCTGACCATTGAAATTCAATACATACCCAATATGTCATAAAAGGGTTCCATTATAATGACCCAGACGTCACACATGATACTCTCTCCACCATGTGATATCTCACATCATTAGAAGATACAATATACATAAGAATCACAAACTTTTGAAACCTCACGTAGAAGATGATGAAGTAGAACCTCAATTAAGAGTTGCATCTATTACATTAGAATCATAGATATGAAGGAATGGATATAACCCGTGTCTACTAATACTAAATCAAGTGTATAAGAAAAATATTCATACCTCTAATCAACTCATGAAATGTGGGATCATTAACCTCTAAATTATGCCACAGTCCATGGCCCCACATGTTAGCTCTCTGAGACTAATGTGGGTCAAATAGTGGTGTTGGTTTTAGGATATCATAGCACAGTACAAAACCGATAGCACATCCTACTCCACTTCCAGCTCTTCCTCTATAGAGACCACTCTTTCCTCATTGGGGTGGACCTGGATCATGACGTCATCTCTAATGTTGTAGTTGCAATCTATTCATGTTTCTCATAAAGACTAGGTGTGTGGTGTCATGCAATGTCACACCTCCCATCACATGAAAACCACCTCCCCCATTCATAATATCCATGTCCTCAACATGGCCCCTGAACACATTACTTTGTACGATCATGATGATGTCTCATGCATCAAGACCCTGGTTCTGGACATTTTCTTGATTTAGATGATGGCTCACCTCTATGGTACCCACTAACTACTTCAATTGTCTGGTGTCCCTCTGAAAGAAATATATATCTCTCTATGTACTGCACTAGGACCCCAAGATATGTGGTAATGAAAAAAGACACCATTGTATCTTGTATCTTTCTATGGGGTCCATTCTAAAACATCTGTTCTCAAAAGTAACCATCACAGATCGTGTCAAGGGAGTACCGCGTATGTTCTATGAAACTCACTACATACATAGACACCATCATCCCTCCATGCTACAACTCCAAAATCTCTTTAATCTGAACTGATCAGAAACATGAGAGGTATTACTCCTCATATAAAAAATATTCGATGTTGGTCCATGCTGGTGTTGAATTATCGTGAATAAGTGTAAGAAGGCTCCACCAGTTCCCAGCTACTCAATGAAGTAGGCTAGCATCCAGTGTAACCATCAAATCCATTGGGGTCCAGATGATCCTGAAGACATAGAGATCCAACTCTATCCAATCCTATGGTTTCTAAGAATTTGATTCTCTATAGAACCTCAACGGCCTTTGGCGCATGATATCATAGTGTGTGCTATGCATTTGTGAATCCTTATCCTTTGCTGCTATAATGATCTAATACTCGGTAGGTGAGGGTGCTACCACCTACCCACTTGGATAAATGAGGTTGTGGGACAAACCATGAACTAAGGCCTCATCACTCATGAGATCATCATCACGATCTAGAACTGGAACCCTAGCTAGATGTTGTCGTGATGGTATCCATGTATTTATCAAGATGTACCAGGATCATATGAGCACACACACACAGACATATATATATATATATAAATAATGGGAAAAAACTCAAGAAAGGATTTAAATTAATAAATCTTATATTATGCTTGCACCATTGATCCCTACAACAAATTTAATGGTTTACCATTTGTAAAAGTAGGAAGTGAGGCCCCAGTGAATGTATACATCAGTTGTGCACCCCATCACTAAACACCATAGCAATAGAGGTGAAATTGAGACACCTTGACATTACATCCCTAAACACTACCAATGTACTTATAAGGGTACTAGTCTGGACAACATCACAAGGAAAGGACCACCTTTGATACTAATCTATCATGTCCTGACACAAGTCAGGGCTCGAGTGGAAACTACACAAAAACCACCTTCAAAGGCTCAGGGGTTTATACCCACACCAATGGAATATCTAACATGGGGACACCTTTTCCTATGTACCTATATTATCACACACAACCATATCGATATAGAAGTGAAGTGGGAGTAAATGTAGAATAATATTAATGCTATGGGAACAACCATGAAAAAAAACTTAATACAGTACACAAGCACGATAATGTAAATTGATGATTTTAATGGAAAAAATACACACCCCATAAAAAATATGTCCCAAATTGATAAAACAGTAAAATTAAACCTATGAGAGAGCCCCAATTCGGAATTCGAAGTTGTGACCAGTATACGAATCCCAATGTACTAGGTATACATAATCTCCTCTAACATCACCAATTTCATGTCCATTATCTTCACAAGACATGACTTGTGTGGGAAAATCCCATGCATGGGTGAGTAAATACATTACCTTCGGGACAACCCGAAAGCTGAAGGGGGAGAAATAAGAAATACAATAAAAATATAAATATACTACATGATAGATACGGTCAAGAGAATATCTAAAAAAATATCAATAGGTGGTGTAACCTCATCAAAGCACAAGGGGCTCAGCAGGATGAGTAGATGAATTACACGTCAGTCTTCTCCACATATAGTAGGATTGTAGACTCAACCAACCCAAATAATCTAAACATGAAAAAAAACATGGAATACCCCTTTGGTGTTCACCTCACCTAGAAGGAGCGTAACCAAATCCTATGGTATGAATATAGAATAATATATATATATATATAGTCAAAATAATCCATGATGGGGGAGTAAGTGGATTTACATCTCATATCTCATCCAAGGATGAAGAGTAACCAACCGTTCCAAAACTCCATCAATGATGACCAATATCCCATGTGTCTTCTGATATGTAACCATCCTTGTAAAACCACACCTTATCACAATGACTCACTATCACAGGGCCACAATTCGAAGTAGAGGACCCTCTCATTACTTTTTCATAGGGGTTCCACTCCAAAGGTATCCGTAGAGGAGCTGTTTCCAAGTGTGTTAGGGGGGTTCTACACTAGTGTCACGAGGACCCATGCCATAGTGTGTCCGGGGGTGACACTCCAATGATCTAGGACCCCCACTATATCTGATAGGGGGTTCCACTCAGTACAAATATGTAGAGAACCTGAACCCATGCTGATGGGGGGTTACACTCTACTGGTCGAGTACCCGTGCCATGGTTTTTTGGGGGTGGGGGGATCCACTTTATTCATCAAGTACACACACCCTATCTAATAGGGGTTATACTCTAGTGATAGAGGACCTGCTCCCTATCCTATATGGGGGTTCCACTCGGCTGGTAGTTGTAGTGGACCCACACTATTACTAACAATGTGTTCCACTCTATAAGAAGCCTTTTCTAATCCATCCTAATCACTGCCATCATCGAGCATTTCCTCATTATGATCCATGGTCGTAACATTTCAAATTTTATCCTTAAATCCACCAAAGTGGGAAACATCATGTTTTACATGAAAAATATCAAGATAGAATACTGAAGGGAAAACATTTGAGTGCATATGAAGGAGATATTAAAGATTGAATATTCCTAAAAAAGTATTGATGGGTACAAAGCATGTGAGGGGACCCACACAGTGTGTGCTTCTGATCTACCATCTGGTTGCATCCATTGAAATCACAAAACTCAAATCCTATTTTGTATTAAATAACATGTAGGTGGACTGCACGACATGACCAAGCTATCTAGGGTCAGGGTTGTGTCCTTTTCTAAATGTATGTGTACTGGCCTCGTGTACGAGTACTAAGGTACACGATCAAGTAACTTTCTGGGTAATTCAACACAGGATCATGCCCTTGTGATCCACCAAATGGGTTTCCCATATACGGAAGGGGTGCATGACGTTTAGGAGGGATACATTCCATGACATCATTATGATTTCTCAAAACCATATCCACCACACATTACTAGAAACACAGCATGTGTTCATCATTGTATACAATGTGTAGTCGGTATTTTAATAGTTTCTCATATCATTTATTCATTCCTCTATTATAGTCATGCTGTTTTGAATTCGGATTTAGTTTCACTCAGGATTAGTTGATATGGACCGAATCTATCACCTCTAGATGATGTTTTCTGGAAAAAATAGATTTTTGTGTCCCATGGGGGTGTCTCTGCTCATCATGTACATTAGGAATTGATACAATGTTGATTTATTGAAATAAAATTACTTAAATGATCATCCATTACTTGAAAAGATCCCATATCTGGCCATATATCATCAATACATGGCTTTTTTATTGATTCTTCAAGGTTATAGGGGTCTGATCATGCTTGGTACCACTCAATAGTGTTGGACCAGGACCGTGGGGTCCAAAAAGTGATGAAAGAAAAAATGGTTGAAGATAAAGCCAAAAAAATGTTTTTTTATCATTGGAAAAATCTTCCAATTCAATGAAAAAGAATTATTATCTAGGGTTGGAAATCACTTCAAACCCCAATTTAAATCTCGTTCATATGAACCTAATTAGGAAAAAATAGGTACAAATTTATTGACAGGATCTATCTATTAAAATAGTTTAATAAAAAGAGAATAATTCAACAATTAAGGAGTGGTACCTTGATATTCAATCATACTTCATCAAATAACATACCTGCTAAGGATCAAAAGAATTCAATTAATTCGCTGCATCATGGCCTTCTCTAATATGACGTTTCATCATCGTTAGATGTGATTAATCAACAAAGGAGGAAAGAGGAGCTCTTGAATTATACCAGGGTTTACGCAACTATCCCTAAATAATTTTCCATGAAAGTGTTATTATAAAAAAAACTCATTTTGGTTAAATGAATGAATTAATGTATTAAATAAATTAATTAGATTATTAATGTACCACCAATGATCAAGTAGTCTAAACTCCCGGTGCCAACACATTTTATATCTCGCCTAGGGTACACACTTCATTCAGAAATCAAATGTTGTCTTAGTTTACAGATCCGAGATTCCAATTATGATTTACCTCATTCTTCTTAATAATATTATGGGACACAATCTAAAATATATTTTATTTTTTTATAAAATTATTCATGGACAATCCGGCCCTCGGAATCACATACCGTCTCAATACCTTGTGCTGGAAATATATATAAAAATATATGAAAGTATTATAAGGGAAAAATTGGATCTCTACAATATGAAAATCATATACAGTATGATATATATAATTATGGTTCTACAATAAATGTATAGGAAACTTATATTTATTTTATTTTATTTTTGAATGAGTGATATTATTGTCGAAACTTTTGGTAATCATATATTCCATATTCACTAGTCGTTTTTCATGGTGTATATACTTACCTAATAGATGATATATAATTATTCTATCCTATTTCATAATTAATAATGTTTCTATTGATGTTATTATTTCATGGGGATTATGATTAAAATGAAACTCAATATGAAAGGGATTTTTTTCTCAATTTTCCTTCTATGAGACATACATTGTGATATGAACCAATATTATTTAACAAGGTGTTTATACACCCCCTCTGATTTTTAATGTCATGAATTTATTTATCCTCATGATATTTTTAGTTTCATTTTATGATACTCCTTCAAGGGTATTGCAATTCTTGTTTACAAAATTATTATGATTTTTATGATATATCCTCATAGATCATTGGGAATGAATATGATTGTATTTACAGTGATGAAATCTTATGATCTATCTCTCAATAAACTCAGGAATTTTCTTTTAGTGGGGTTATTTCATGAGAATACATGTAATCACATAATTTTATACTCTTTATGTACTAAATTATTAGATTACATTTTTTATATGAAAAACAATATTTTTTGTTGAAAAAATTTTTCCTTAAAAACCATGACTTTTTTAAAATATTTTCATGTAATATTTTTTCATTATACTATGATTCTTAAAAGAAAAGTTTACCCATGTTTTAATTTTAACAAAAATATTTATAATAGAATATTCATGCCATTTTAAAAAAATGGACATTTGGGTTTTAATGAAAAGAAAATGTGATATTTGTTTTAACATAAACGACATTTATTTTTTATGTGTTTATGTTCATTATTTACATTGAATATTCCTTTATAAGTACTGATGTTTTTTATCAAATAAATATTTATTATTAAAAAGGTATAAAAAGGATTTGTTAAAGTGGAAATGTTATTTTCCTCAAGATATGGATATAATAATTTTAAATCCTCCTTTAAAAGCTATCATGGTTATTTTCAACGTAATGTATTTTACAAAAATATTTTATTTTTAATTTTTTTTCAGGAAAAACTATTTTCCCAACGAAATCTTGTAAATGATTGATTATAATTATTTTCTACCTAAGATGAAATTTGTTGATGTAACCTACACCTTACAGGGGATATAATCCATTGATATCATTCTTATTTTATAACTAATGGGTTTACTATTATATTATTTTAATGAATCCTTATTCATTTCATTGGTTAGATTTTGATAGAACACCATGCAAACCAAAATATTTTCATATGTTATTCTATGATGAAATGATGAAATGATTATGAAACCTATTTTTTCCTACCAGTTTTCATATTATGAAATTATTATAAAACCCATTAAATTTCATTGATTATGATATGTTTAATGTTATAAGATCTTCTGGAACACATATGTATGAATTTCATCATGTTATGGTGGTTATATCATAATAAAGAAGGGATGAACCTATATCTCCTTATAATTCATTGTGTTAATATTTAAATCTCATGAGATAGATAGTAATAGAATGTAAAGTGAAATTGGTTTAGCAAGATACTTTTTCAACTATGATGGTCTTGGGAGTGAACCTTCACTAACATGATAGGTTAAGAAGTTGAAAATTCCACTACGAGGAAAGGTATTCTACTAGGGATAGTGAAGTTTCCCACATAAGAGATGTAATTACCATAAAGGAGGGTATAATAGTGGTTAGGAGAAACCTAAAGTAGGTGGAGAGGTGGTCACTCCAAGAAAAAAATTCAATAAATATGTCAGTGGGTATCCTTGACATATGATTTTTTATGCTTTTGTATATTTAATGATTCTATGTCTTATTCCAATTCTACGATATCGTGGATCATGTTCATTAATTATCTTATGATTAATGTCCTGTGAACTGACAATATTTATTCCATGACGCAATATTATGATATTTGATATGTTTGGTATGATTTTAAAATTTTATTCCCATGTTATCATACTATTATGATCATGCTATTCCTTTTTATCACCCTTTCTTACCATTACATAGAATCTAAACTCATCCTTTCTAAATTTTCCATTCCCCAATATTTAATGAATGTTTTTTTGTAGGACTACTAAAGGGGAAGATCATTTAGGATACATTTAAGATAATTTATGAATTAATATGATTGTGTTATATGTTTACAAATGCACCAAACTACTACGTTCCTCAGTCATGTGTTTGTGTAATGTAATGAATATTCATTTAATAAGAAATAATATACATATATGAAAAGACTAGGTCACTATATTACCCATAATTACCTCTGTTCTAGATCCAAATCCACTTTTAGTATCCAGATAGGGAGGAAATTTCTTTCAAAACACTCGCACTATCCTTTACAAAAATTGCAGGGCAGTTTCCTATAATTTTACCCTTCATTAAACATTTCCATAAACATCCCATTTAGGATATCCTTAATATTTTATAATCATAGTTTCAAAAGTGTAACCAAACCAATATTATGATTCTAACAATAATGGAAAAATAATTTCATAATTTTATATTTCATTTTATTATATTTAAATTCATTAAATAATAAAAATAGACGCCCATGGACTATTATAGTATAGTTCCTTTAGAAACATGGAATCATAAAAACATGTCCATTAGTAAACTATGTAACCTCCCATTATGTTATTTGTATCTATAATCCTTATAAGGTATATCATCCATAATTTGTTTCACCATAAAAAGTAGAATTAAAAAAAATAAAGGGTGGGAACATACTCTTAGTAAGGGTAAACATGGGAGACCATAAATCATATAAAGGCCATAAGGGTATGAGAAAATGGGCATAAAATTTTAAAACCATACCTTTATTATCAATGATCATAATATAATGTCATATATTAATGATTAGTAGATCATAATTCATGAATAATATATGAATCAATTAACATTAGCCATGATATCCCAACATTAGCACAAGACATAGAATTGTTGCATAAAAATAAGCATAGAATTCAATTTCTATATTAGTCAAGGATCACTTCCAAGGATATCATAGTTGAAAGGGTTCACTCCCAAAAAGATTATAGTAGTCATGGTCCACTCTCAAGACAATTATAGTAGACATAGTGCCTTATTGAACTAGGTTCACTCCCTGCTGCAACCCTTTATATATAAAGAGATATTAATCAACACCCTACACGTTGGAGGGAGATATAAGTCCCACCCATCATAGAATGAAACCCATATTTCTGTGTTCAAAAATATCAGACACATCCATAATATCTTAACCTATTAAATTAAATGGGTTTTATACAAATTTCATCATATTGTAACCTATTTAGTTGAAACAATTTTCATAATCATTTTATGACTTCATCATAGCATATAAAATTAAAAAATGTGGGTCTCATAATCATTTCATCATGGTATAACCGATGGAAGAGAAATAGGTTTCTTAAATATCCTTTAATCATAAAAATAAACCATTAATAGAAATAATAAGAATTGTATCCCTATATTATATCTCATATAAGGTATAGGCAATGTCAACATAAGTCATGTTAGATGGAAATTAATTTTGAAAGATCCTTTAAAACATTTCCCAAGGAAAATATTCTTTCTACTTTAAAAATCATTAATTTAAAACCTAAAAAATTCTGAAAATAATTTTATTTAAAAATAAACATTTAATAATATAGTGGATGATTCAAGTCAATTATTATTCATGACCCCAGAGAATTCCATACATGTTAAAATGTTGATTCCTTTCAAATTTTCGATAAAATACAAACATACATTCTTTGAAAAAAGACTAGAGTATTCCACTCACACATATAAATAAAAATAAGTACATGGGTAGAAATTTATTTCATAATTTTATTATTAAAATGATAAAATACGATTTTTGATTCATATATAGAAAACATGACTTTGGAAGAAAACAGATTTCCAATCTAAGAGAGAAATAATGTCAGATTTTATTAAAAATATTTTATCAATTATTATAAGTACCAAAGAGTTTATAAATGGAACTATTACATAAAAATACCATGAATATCCATATAATATAAAATTTAATGAGTTTATTGAGAGAACAACCATTATATTTTATCACTAGAAACATAATCATAAACCAACCGTGTAAATGATGAGATTATATCTTGAAATCCTAACCATTTTTGTAAAATGGAATCAAAATGCCCATGAAGGAATAACATAAAATGACCCTTAATATATTCATAGGGTAAATAAATCCAATATATTAGTTGTAAATTTCTATGTATATACATATTGTAATAATATATAGGTCCATAACACAATTGAAGTCTCAAAGATGGTATATAGAGACCAAAATACTTTATCATAAGTCTTGAATTCCATCACAAACATTAAAAAATAATGTATATTAAATTTAAGTTTATTATAAAACTATTGAAAAACCATATTTATATTCATAATACCATATATGATTTAGTTATGAAATATTATTACCTGTTTATTAATAATTCCATGTTAAAGTCTGGTCTTGGACAATAACTGCTTGGTTTTTCATATACTTTTTGACTTGTTATTTTTGGTCCTCTTACATAGATTACGGTTTTATAAACTCAATAATTTTAAAAATTCTATAAATATCATATATATTCATTATTTATTTATTTATTTTATTTCATTAACGATAGAGATAGAAAATGAAATACATTATTCATGTAGATAACATGTCGTACACATGCATGAACAATGTTTTCTTGTTCAATTTGGATTTAAAGAAAGAAAATTAGTCATTATATAGTCATTAAAGAATAATTATACGTCATATATAAAACATATGTTAATTAGAACCATCAATATTACCTTCCATGTAATGAATGAATGAATCACATTGATTTGCAGGGCAATTTCCCTCCATACACATGAACGATGTTAACGTATTCTCACTGAATGAAATGTATGGAGGAAAATGTGATATAATAATTATAGAAGAATAATGATATGATACAAATAATACATTAACAATAATTACATCATTATAACCACCTTTGGGAGGTTTAAATGGAAAAATAAATTTCATTGGGTCATGAGGTGGTAGTCCACCGTGCATAGAAGTGATGATTTTAGGACCTAATTGATGGATGGGGAGATGTTTTTAGGTCCTATAATTAACATAAAATAATATAATTATATGTAATATAGTATTTTTATTATATTAGAAATCTTTATTACGAATTAAAGGAGGTGAAGGAAGAAATAAATTATAAACTTTTATTAACGAACATTACCTCTTCTTCATGTATCTTCAATTGGTTATCCGCAAAATCCATTATGGGTTGGAAATCAGCCCAAAAAATTATTTTATAATGAGATTATGGAAATTGGAAAGTTACCTGGGAATTTATTAGATGAAACAAAAGAGATTCTAGGTGAGAATAAGTGGTGATATGGGGTGGCCTCGTATAGGTGTGGTGTGTGGCCCACTTTTAATAGTTTGAAAGAAAAAAGGTGTACCCATGTTTTTGAAATTTAATGAGGGTCAAGAATAGCCCAAATAATAATCTAAGACATTATAGGTTCTAAATATGGTAATAAAATATATATTACAAATTTATAAAGGTCATTTTTAACTGTACCTTTTTAGTTTGACCCACTGTAAACAAATTTTTACCTTATCCGTGATAAATATATTTGTACTTTTATTTCTATTAAGTTTGTTAAAAAAATGAGATTAAATTATTAAATAATATTAATTATTCTAATTCCAAAAAATAATCCATTTTTTCAAATTCCATTTATAGACATGAAAAAAATTAATTTCAAATAAATCCCACAGATATGATGATAATGCAAGGTTTTAAAACGATAATGATCAAAAGTCTGTAATGTTTTTATATTATAATTTAATATGAAGATTATTAAAATTCACTAAAATATATTAATAGATATTTAATTGAACTTATTTTACTGAAAAATGATTTTTTTAATATAATTTAAATTTATTAATAATTTAAATGAAAAATTAGTTTTCAATTAATATTCACCATTTTCACTATTCATCAAAAATTAAATATTTTCATCTAAATCCAAAATTTTCACTCTTTGAAAATTTTGACATGATGATTTAAAAATGATGTTTATTTAATAAAAATAATAATATAAAATTTTCAAATATTAATTTTTTTTTGATCACAAAAGTATATTTTTTTTGTGAGAAAACAGTATTTTAAAAATATATAATGATTTTACCAAAAATTATGTACTTTTCATAAATATGTTCTAATCATGTCAAAAAAGTATACATAATATTTCAATATTAGTGTTTACTATTTAGTCTACTATATTTGACAACTAGGTTACAAAAGACGCATTCAAATAATATTAATTATATTCTATGGATTTTTAAAACATTGTTTCCCATGTAACACATGCTAACCAAGTGTTTTGTGTAACACAATCTTAAATATATTTTCATTATAATGAAATATATCTAAAAAATTGATTTATTAGAAGTATATTCCTATAAACCTATGGTTTTACAGTTACACCGTTATGTATTGTCCTCACTAGTAAAATATTAATGTACACCTAAATTTAATGATTTATCAAGGAAATTATTTATTTTGTGTTCTTAACTAATCGTTTACACCTTAATATTCAATTTAATCCATGTAAAATTTATATATACCCCTCATGAAACATTTTTATATGAATAAAAAAATGTTAAAATTTTGAGATTCAGATAGAATAATGACTATACAAGTTAATAATCCTTTTACCCAAGAAAATAATCAATTAAAATCACATAAGAATATATTCATGTATATGTAAAAATATTTTTAATATTCAACCAATTTTTGAGTCATCAAATTTTCATTCAAAATTAATGCTCAGATTTATTTTGTAATAAGAACATATTGGAAGAAAATCAATCTTAAGTAAAGTATTTTATTTGTTTTATAATTCAAAAACAATTACCAATATAATTTAGAAACACATTTCTAAATGTAATTCACTTCAAGGAAGAATATGAGAATTCATTTAAGTTCCATAATTTTTTTCATTAGTTTGAAAAATAAATTCAACCCAATCAATTATCAATTTTTACGAATGGGATCCATCTCAGTGATAGAAAGCATATAAAATTAAAACCAAAAACTACAACATATTTTTAACACCCCAAACTTCCACAGTATGATTCTCTCTGCATAATACAATAGCGTGTGTTGTATGCAACTTCGAGTTCTAACACACCACAACCAATCAAACTAACTGTTATGAATAGTAATACACACTTTTTAAAATTTTATAAATTTTATCATTCAAAATAGACTTCATTTTGGGTTTTAAAATTTCAAAATTAGCTTTGGGTGATTTTTTCATATTTTTCTTAAAACATTCAATTTTTGATGAATAGTGGAGAACACTGAGTTATAGTTTAAAACAACATTTTTATTTAAATAATTATTTATTTTATTTATGTTTATTTTAGGTCAAAATTGATACATAATAACTATATAAGTTCAATATAATCATCGGAGTCAGTTTATAATAATTTTAGATATATAAAAATTTTATTAATCTTTTTACCCACTTTTACCTACCTCCTAGGTGCATTTTCCAATTTATATAAAACATAATTTTACTGCTTCTGTGAGTTGAATTTCAAAAATCCAAGAGAAACAGTAGATATTAGTAAGTAAAATGTGGTTCAATAAGATTTTAATAATTTTAGGTGAATAGTAACTTTTTTACTTTTATATGACATTGTTACAAGTAAATAGTGTAATTGACGGTAAAAATGATATTATTATTACGTTAACACATCTCCTAATTCTATGGAAAAAATTTTATTGGACCCAAAACAACCTTAAGAATAAAATATTATCCTTTAGGTCCACTTGGAGTAGATTAGGAAATTATTTTATTATTTAATTTAAAGAAGAGTTAACACTGTTAAATTCAATGTTTAATAAAAAAACCATTTTTAATATAGGGTAACACATAAGATAAATTAAACTATAAATATTCATTATAATGAAAAAAATATTTCTTATATATTTGTATTTTATTAATATTTTTTAGACATTATAAAACTAAATTTATTTATGACACAATGATGATGCAATAATTACTGAATTAATAAAAGATTAAAAGAATTTATATTATAAATATCAAACTAAATGTAATTGGAGAATTTTTATGAATTCCAAAAATTTTATTGGTTAATATGACATGATAGGGTTGGTTAGATAAATTGTTTTTGAAGTAATAATGCTGTTATGAATTTAGAAAAAAACCAAATAGAGTCAAAATTGACATGAAAGTGTTTTTAAATAAAATAAAATATTATTATTTTATATTCTATTCAAAAAATATAAGGTTCAGCCTAAAGACATATATAAAGATATTTTTGTCATTAATTAACCACATGGGCTTCTCTTTGAAGTATATTGTAGGTTTATTAACCATATAATATAAAAATACAAAGAGACATGGTAAATGTCAAACTATTTAACTAAGAGTAAAATCTAAAAGATAAGGTTAATATAGTGACCCAAACCTGTCTAAGACATATTGGTTGAGTGTATTTCGATCCATCTTCACCATAGGCTTTAAATAATCTACTTTTATCCATTAGAAACCGAAAATGATTTTATTATAAAATGTGATTTCTAACTTTTGCTATGGTGCCTCTACCCCCTCTTATAAAAGGGCACTCCACCTTATCTCTAATTAACACCATAAAATTCATTTGGCTCGGCCAACCTATAACAAAACACCATAAAAATTGTCCTCACTTCATTATAGAGGCCTTAATTTAGTCATAAATCCATCCTATGGATCCCTTTTTATCAAATCAATAGCAAGAACCCAGAGAAGAGGTAAATATTTCATCACCTATTTCATGTACCTTTCTTCTTCTGCATCCTCTTTCTTTCCACTATAAAATAATAACTCCAGTATCATATATATAAATTTATTTTATTATAAATATGGTACAACCAGATTCATTATTCTATCCATTCTTTGAACGACATGTCACTATGCATGCGTACGTACGACTTACCGTCTCCACGTCGTGGTGTTATTGTTATTCAATACATTATTGTTTGGATGGGTATAATAACGATATGTAAATGATGTAAATATTGAAGATAACATGATAATTATTCTGTATATATGATATACCATCCAATAATATATTATTTTAATATCAAAATAATGATATCGTCGCTCGCGCGTATGTACGGATTATCGTCTCCACGAACGCGATAAGAATCATTCCCATCGTATCCATTCAAGACTAATTTTCATTTGATGATTAAAAATAATTTTTAAAGACTTGATATCATTCTGTATATGAATATGACACATCACATACATTACAAATATGACTCACATAACAAAGAATATAATGGAAAACGTATCTGTTAACACCCAAAACGATGATAATACTAAGATATTTTTAACAAAGAAATGTTAAAAGATAATATATGATATCATATTAATGTATATGATTTTTGTATAACTTAATAACTATATTTTTACCATTATACATGAGATTAACCTACCCTCAAACAAGGAAAAGTACACGGTAAGGGTTAATTTCACAATCTCTTTATTATCCGAGGTTGTTTTCACGTAAGTATTTAATGAGACCTCTTTATCAACCACATCTGTGTTTCCTTAAAAATGTATTTCAAAATTTTTTAACTATTTACGAGAATATGAGATAAAGTGATTTATAGCCTTTTTTTACTTCATAGATGATGTTTTTGAAAGTATTCCTTCCGTCATTTTTCAAACAAGTTACTTTATAACCTTTTCGACAAAGGTACGGTAAGAATATCATTTTTAACTTATACGGCAGGTGCAAATATTTTCCACCATTATAAAATCATCAAAGATTCCCTTACATGCTTATAAGAATATTTTAAAAATAAATGCTTTCTTTATAATTATGTGACCCTTAAATTATTTCAAAATAGAATGAGATATTTCTTTAAAAAAGGTTTTGATTTCATCAGTGTCAATATAATTTGATGGATTTTAAGCTTATTTAAAGTTGATTTATTATGATACAAAACATCCATATTTTATTGAAGGTTTAGTGAAATTATTGACTATTGATGTGTTATTTTTACACCATTCATGGTTTATGGATAAAGTAGTGACATTTCGTTTGCTAGTTTTATACGAATGTTTATGTTATGTTGAAACTTTTTCATATGAGGACTGAATGGCACTTAATATGTGAGGAGTGTATCCTGCTATAGATATTCTATGCATCAGTAGGTCTCATGAGACAAACTAGTGTCTTGGAAAAAGGCCTTTATAAAATATTATTTGTAGTCTTGGAACAAGGCCATGACTATGTGGTTATGAAGTCTGGCATTATGCATTCCATCATTATGAAAGTGGCTATTTATATTTCATGTGATTATTTGACGAGTATAATATCCATCTAAATAAGTAAATTGAATTATTTGATTTTCATCATTTCCATAGTAAGTTTTAGTACATTTTTAAAAGCTTTTTGTTTTTATCTTATACATTTCCTTAAATGTTTATGCTTATTTATGAAAGTTTCTGCTATATTGTTATCTTTACCGAGTAACTAATCTCACCTTTTTCTATATTTTATATTTCCCAGGATGCGAAGAAGTATATTATGACTAACCAGTTGGGATAGTCTATGGGATCTCAGTTTTTTCTATGGAAACAATGTTTTTTCTATTTTCCATTTACTAATGCAATGTAAACCTTATGAATGTTTCTATTACTTCTAATGCTACAAAACTAATCGGTCTTTCAAGAAATGATCTTTTGTGATCATGCCAAATTTATGAAATAATGCACAGAAGCTGGGTAACTATGGTCGAAGCATTACATTTTGTTTCAGAGGATGTTTAGTACAAACCATGGAATCTAGATTTAGATAAGCTCTGATTAGAGCACATATTCCTAAGATAGACTTTGAGGAGTAGTATAGAATAACATCCTAGAATTTTGGTCTTGTAGAGATTTTGTGATATTTCCAAGAAATACATCCTTGTCTAGATACAATCAGGTAGAGGTGGCTCTAGCATAGATGTACCTAGGGGTAAAACCCAAAAACACCGTTTTGACCTAGACTCGAACGGGAACTGGTGCACGACAACAGGCCCTGCTGCACTCTTGGTTACGACACTCCCAGGTGATATGCTTAGGATAATTCTAATTTTCATTACAAACCATTATTAAGGGCTTATGAGTATATAATTCCTCAATGAAAACATTTTTTATGATTATGGATTATATCCATAAACTGTTCAGTTTATGTTCAATGTTTTACAACATTGGAATTACGTATTTTGATTCATAAACCAATCTAGTTTATTCCATTCTTTATAAATGGAGCCTAGTGGAAGGAATAGAATCTGTATCAATTCACACACTCCATGTAGGTATTTCCATCATACGTAAGATAATTACAAATAATCTGGTGAAGCAACTGGTGTAGAACATCTTATCACCATACTAGGACAACTCACTCAGGTTTTGAATAATAACCATACCCGTATGGAGCACCCTGATCCGTAGCATAGAGGATCAATGTTAGATCACTTCATGAGGAAACAACCACCAACATTAAATGGGATTACAAATCCATTATTGGCTGATCAATGGATAAATTAATTTGAGAAAATATTCCATACCTTGGGGAGTAGGGAAAGGGAAAAAGTTGTCATGGCATTTTACATCATCACTGGAGATGCTGATCAATAGTGTTCATTGAATAAAAACACTAAATAAGATGATGATCTATAAAATATAGAATGGAGGGATTTTAAGGATCTTTTCTTAGAGAAATACTTTCCTCATGACTATGGAGCAGATATGGAAAGGAAAATTTCTGAGTCTGAGGCAAAAGAAGGATGGGAATTTCATAAAGTATGAAGCTAACTTTACAAGGTTAGCGAGGCATGTAGTAGATTATATATTTAACCAATGAAGTAAGATTTATCCTTTCTTTTATGGGATAAAACCATTTCTCCACCAATAATCTATCTCACAGTCCTTCTTGTCAAATAAAGATATTGTCTCATGTGCTATCAAGATAGAAAAAGAATTCTGTAAGTCTTATGACATTAAAGCAAAGAATGAGATGAAGAGATCTACTGAACACTCTGGAAATGGAAATAAGGGGAAGAAGGGAAATGATGAATAACCACCCTTTAGTAAATCTCGGATGAAACACCCTGGTACATTCCGGAATGGAATTAGAGTTAGTTACAAGTATGGTGAAAATGGACACCAAGCTCGTGATTACAAGGGGAAGAAAGAGGTCATCAATGTGGAATGCTACAATTGAAGAAAAGGGGGAATTATGTGAATGAATGTCCTGAGCATCAGGGGAACTTAGCTCAATAAAGGACAAGGGATCAAGGTTAATCTTGTGCTATCATATCTGCTGAGGTTAATTCCTCGAAATACATAGTGGCAGATAATTTAATGGTTTCCTCAAGTATAGAAAATGATTTTTTTTGATTCTAGATCATCAAATTGTTTCATATCTTCCTAGTTTTCTAAGAAAATTAGATATTTCATATTTTATATAACAAGGGAGTTCTCAGTCAAAACTCTTAAGGGATGTATAATTGCAACAATGTTTTGGGAATCAGTCCCCATTGGAGAATATAATTGTTATTTATCTACAGATGTCATCATCATACCCATGATTGAATTTGGTATAATCCTTGGTATGGATAGTCTTTCAGACCGTGATGTGAAGATTTATTGTAAGAATAAATAGGTCACTATTTTTTATGACGATGATAAATATCACCTTATCTTTATATCAGAAATGTCACCACCTGATTCTTATCTAGATCCACCCCAGTAGCTCAACTAAATTAAATTATTTGGGAGGAATAGAATGAAATAAATATGTGTGAGGAAATTAATGTTCAAATATAGGATGTATGTATTGTGAAAGAATATTTTTATGTCTTTCAAGAGGATTTACCTGGACATCCTCCAAAATGAGAAATTGATATTTCTATTGTTTTAATTCTTGGTTCAAGGAACATATCGAAGACCCCTTATTAAATAGACACTGTGGAATAAGTGTAACTAAAGAATCATCTAGAGGAATTGAGTAATATGGTATTTATTCACCCTAGTGTTTCTCAATGGGTATCCCCTGTCCTTTTTGTTAAGAATAAGGATAGATCTACGAGGTTGTGAATTTACTATAGGGAGATCAATTCTATAACAATAAATAAAAAGTATCATCTACCTCGCATTGATGATTTATTTGACAAACTTCATTGAGCTCAATACTTTTCAACGATTGAACAATGATCTGGATACAATCAGTTGTGCATGAATAAGAAAGTCATTCCAAAGACAGCATTTCAGACCATGTATGGGCATTAAGAGTTTACAATAATGCCTTTTGGATATACTAATCCACCCTCTATTTTCATGGATCTAATGAACATAGTTTTCAAGGAATATCATGATAACATTGTAGTGGTATTTATTGATGATATCTTGGTATACGCAAAAAGCTAATAAGATCATGAAAATCAGTTGTGCATTATCCTGAATACATTTATAAGACATGAAATATATGGGATGTTTAGCAAGTGTGAATTAAAGATTTAGGGGATTTCTATTCATGGCCATATCATCTCAAAATATGGAATCTCAGTTGATCCTTCTATGACAAGATTAATCTAAGAATGGCCAAAACCGACAAGTATAACTGAGGTAAGCAATTTTATTGGTTTATTAGGTCATTATTGGCCTTTCATCCAGAATTTTTCCTGATTGGCTAACCCATCCACCAAGCTATCATGTAAAGGGGTGGGATTTTTTAGGAAAAAAGAGAGTGAAGAATGTTTTGAAGAACTTAATATAATATTAGTCAAGGAAACTATATTGACACTACCGTGGGGAATGAGGGGTTTGTTATTTATAGTAATGAATTGAAGAAAATACTTGGTTGTGACCTTATGCATATTGATAGAGTTATTGCCAATGCATCATGACAACTGAAAAATCATGAGAAAAAATATCCTACTCATGATCTTGAGTTAGCATATTTAATAATTTCATTGAATATATAGTGAAATTATCTCTATGGTGAAAATTTTGAGATATATACAGATCATAAGAGTTTGAAGTATATTTTCTCACAGAAAGAACCCAACACGAGGCAAAGGAGACTTCTTGAACTACTCAAGGATTGTGATTTCACTATACACTACAACCCAAGGAATTCATATAAGGTGGTAGATGCTTTGAGTATAAAGGATCATCGAGTTTTTAACATGTTTAGAGTTGAAAAGGATCCTATATACATGGATCTAGTATAGATGGATATGGGAATCACCATGGAAGGTGAAACATCAAATATTTTTCAAATGGTTGCAAAAACCTCTTTACTAGAAAGGATAAAGAGTTCTGAGGTCGGTGATGAAGAGTTTCAAAAAAATATTAAAGATGTGAATGAAGGGATATTGAGTGTATTTGTGTATGAAGATGAAATTTTGAAATTTGGGAAGAGGCTTTGTGTTCCCGATATACCTGATCTAAAAAGAGTATTGTTGAATGATTCTCTTAGCTCCAATTTCTCTATACACACTAAGTGAACCAAAATGTATAGAGATTTGAAGGAACATTTTTGGTGGGACAACATGAAGAGGGAGATTGATGACTTTGTGTCAAGATGTATGGTTTTTCTACAAGTGAATGCTAGAAAGAAACAACCACGAAGAGTCATGCAATCTCTTCCAAACCAGAGTGGAAATGGGATAATATTATGATGGACATTGTCATGGGACTACCCAAGAATCCTAGAAGGAACGATGCAATATGGGTCATTGTTGATAATCTTTCCAAGTCATCACATTTTCTTTCTATAAGAGAAGATTTACCACTTGAACTCCTAGAATGACTATATATTAATGAAGTTGTAAGACATCATGAAGTACCACTATCGATTGTTTCTGATCGTGATCCATGTTTTATATCAAGATTCAGGAAAAGTCTTCTGAAATCCCTGGATATTGAACTTCATTTGAGCACTTCCTACCACCCCCAAAATAATGGACAATCAGAACAGACTATTCAACCCATGGAAGACATGTTGAGATCATGCCCACTTGGCATTAAAGGTATGTTGTATCAATATTTTCCTCTAGTAGAATTTTACTATAACAATAGCTTCTATTCAAGTATTCAGATGACACCATATGAAGCATTATACAAAACGAGATGTCTCACATCAACCTGTTGGGATGATGTTGGTGAAAGAAAATTCATTGGGTCAGAATTAGTGGAGGAAACGATGAAAAAGGTGAAGGTAATCCAAAACCACATATAAGCAGCTCAAAGTAGACAAAAGAGAAATACTGATAACCAAAGAAAGGATTAGGAATTATAGGTATGAGATCTTGTTTTCTTAAAGGTATCTCCATTGAAGGGTGATATACGTTTTATTAAGAACGGTAAATTGAGTCTCAGGTACATGGGAGCAGTCGAAATTCTAGAATGAATTTGGGTTGTAGCTTACGATTTTTCAATGCGGTCAAGTCTCTACAAAGTTCATGATGTGTTCCACATATCACTGTTGAGAAAATACATGCCTGACCCAACACATGTACTTACCATTGAGGAATTAGAACTGGAACCTGATCTGTCTTATTATGAAGATCCGGTCAAGATTCTTGATACAAGAGAACAAGTGTTGAGAAATTGGATGACTCAACAGGTAAAAGTACTATGGTGAAACCATAAGATGGAAGATGCAATATGGGAACACGAAGAACTTATGATGAAGAACCACTCGAGTCTTTTTATGTATTAATATTCTAGACATTTCGTTTAAAAAAATTATTTAAAGGAGTGGAGAATGTATCTCCCCAAGCTTCCATGATACACTTCTCTTTGAATAGTACAATAGTGTGTGTTGCATGCAACTTCGAGTTCTAACACACCACAACCAATAAAACTAATCGTAATGAATAGTAATACAAAATTTTTAAAATTTTATAAATTTTATCATTCATAATGGACTTCAATTTTGGATTTGGAATGTCAAAATTAGCGTAGGGTGAATTTTTGGTATTTTTCTAAAAACATTGAATTTATGATGAATAGTGAAAAACACTAAGTTATAGTTTAAAACCATTTTTTTTAAATAATTATTTATTTTATTTAAATTTTGTTAATGTCAAAATAGATACATAATACCTATATATGTTCAATGTAATTCAATGGAGTCAATTTATAATAATTTTAGATAAAAAAATTTATTATAATTTTTACCGTCTTTTACCCACCTTCTCAGGGCTTTTGCAAAATTACATAAAACATAATTTTACTACTTCTGTGAGTTGAATTACAAAAATCTGAGAGACACAGTTGATATCAGTAAGTAAAATGTGGTTCAATAAGATGAAAATAATTTTTGGTTAATAGTATCTTTTTACTTTTATTTACCACAGTTCATAGTAAATAGGGTAATTAAGGGTAAAAATGATTTTATTATTACGATAAATCATGTCTTAATTCTATTGGATAAGTTTAATTAGACCAAAAAAACCTTTAGAATATAATATTATCCTTTAGGTCCACTTGGATTAGATTAGGACATTTATTATTATTAAATTCAAAGAAGAGTTAAATGTGTTAAATTCAATGTTTAATAACTAAACAAATTTAATTTAGGGTTATTCATATGATAAATTAGACTATACATATTCATTAGAAACATAAAAATATTTCCTATATAACCGTATTTTATTAATATTTTTTAAACATTAAATAATATTATTTATTTATGACACAAGGATGTTGCAATAATTACCGTATTAATGAATGATTAAAATAATTGATATTCCAAATATCCAAACAAATGAAATTTTAGACTTTTTATTAATTCCACTAATTTTATCGGTTAATATTACATTTTATGGTTGGTTAGATGAATTTTTTTCAACGTATTAATGCTGTTATAAATTTATCAAAAACAAAATACCAAATAGTGTCAAAATTGACATAAAATAGTTTTTAAAAATATATTATATTATTAATCGATATTCTGTTAAAAAAATCTAAGGATTGAAATAAGGACTTATATAATGATAGGTGTATCATTATTTAACCACATGGGGTTCTATTGGATGTACATAGTAATTATATTAACCATATAATATAAAAATACAAAGAGACATTGTAAATGCCAAACTATTTAACTAAGAGTTAAATAAAAAAGATAAGGTTAATAAAGTGATCCAAACCTATCTAAAACCTATTAGTTGAGTGGTTCTTGACCCATACCCACATTAAGCTTTAAATAATCCATTTTTCAGCCATTAGATACCTAAATTGTTTTTATTATAAAATAATATTTCTAACTTTTCCTAAGGTGCCCCTCACGCATCTTATAAAAGGGCACTACCCCTTCACTCTAATTCACACCTTAAAATCCATTTAGATCGTCCAAACTCTACCCAAATACCCTCTAAACTATCCTAACTTCATACTAGAGGACTTCCTTTAGTCAGAAAGCCATTATAATGATTCCTTTTGATCTAATCAAAAGGAAGATCCCGAAGAAGAGGTAAATATTTCATCACCTATTTCATGTTCCTTTTTTCATACACTTCATATTTCGTTGTTATTTCCATTATAAAATAATAACTCCAGTATATTCTATATAAATTGATGTTATTATAAATATGGTATGACCATATTCATTATTTTATCCATTCTTTGAATGACATGTAACCATGTGTGCATATGTACGGCTTACCATCTCCACATCGTGGTGTAATTGTTATTCAATACATTATTATTTTGATGTGTATAATAACAATGTGTATTTGATGTAAATAATAAATATAACATGATAATTATTCTGTATATATGATATACCATCCAATTATATATTATTTTAATATCAAAAGAATGATATTGTCGCTCATGCGTACGTACAGATTACCATCTCCACAAATGCGATGAGATTTATTCCCAATCGTATCAATTCGAGACAAATTTTAAATTGATGATTAAAACTAATGTTTAAAGACTTCATATAATTCTGGATATTAATAAGATACATCCCATAAATAACAAATATTACTCACATAATAATTAATATAAAGGAAAACGAATCCGTTAAAACCCAAAATGATGACAATACTAAGATATTATTAACAAAGCAATGTTAAAAGATCATATATTATATCATAGTAATGTATATGATTATTTTATCATTTAAGAACAATTATTTCACCATTATACAAGAGATTAAACCACCCTCAATAAAGGAAATGTACAAGGTAATGTTTAATTTCACAATCTCTTTATTATCCGAGGTTATTTTTAAGTAAGTATCTATTGGGACCTCTTTATCATCCACATCTGTGTATTCTTAAAAATATATTTCAATTTTTTTTACTCTTTACAATACAATGGGATAAATTCATATATAACCTTGTTTGACTTTTGATAAGATGTATTTTAATGGAAACTTTCCTTCATTTTCTAAACAAGGTATGTTATAACCTTTTCGACTAAACTAAGATAATAATGTGGGTTTTAAATTATACAGTGGGTGAGGCTATTTTCCACTATTATAACATCATAGAAGCTTCCCTTAAAATCTTATAAGAATATTTTCAAAATAAATTCCTTCTTCATAATTATGTGACACTTAAATTATTTAAAAATAGAATGATATATTTCTCTAAAAAGAGGTTTTGATTTCATCTATGTCAGCATCCTTTGATGGATTTTAAGCTTATTTAAAGTTGATTTATTATGATACAAAACATCCATATTGTATTGAAGGTTTTGTGATATGTATGACTTTGGATGTGTTATTTTTACACCATTCATGTTTTATAGATAAAGAATTGATATTTCGTATGCTAGTTTTATACGGATGTTTATGTTATGTTTAAACCTTTTCATATGAGGAATGCATTGTGCTTATTAAGTGATGGGTGGAGATTGATATAGTGCCTAGATGCATCGTTAGGTCTCATGAGAAAAACTACTATCTTGGAACAGGGCCTTGAAAAAATATTATCTATAGTCTTTGCACAAGGCCTTGACTATGTGGTTATGAAGTCTGGCATTATTCATTCCATCATTATGAAAGTGTCTATTGATATTTCATGTGATTATTTGACTAGTAGAATGTCCATGTGAATAATTGAATGACATTTTTTGATTTATATCTTTTCCATATTATAATAATGTTAATGTTTAAAAGGATTTTGTTTTGGTATTATACATTAACTTAAAATATTATGCTTATTTATGAAAGTTTTTACAATATTGTTATCCTTAATAGGAATTTGAGCTCATCCCTTTCAATGTTTTATTTTTTCCAGGATGTGAAGAAGTATATTATGACTGACCTGCAGGGATAGTCTATGGGATCCCAGTGTTTTCAATGGAAACAATGTTGTGGTAGTTTTCCATTTTATGATCGAATGTAAACCTTTTTAATGTATCTAGTACTTTGAAGGATACTAAACTAATAGGTCTTTCGAGACTTGATCTTTTGTGATCATTCCAATGTTATGTAATAATTGACTGACTCTGGGTAATGAGGGTTAGGGTGTTACAATATTAATGTAAATAGTTTCAATTAATGAGTGATCCCAATTTAATATTTTTAAATTTTAATACAATTATATTTTATTATGAAAATAAATCCATGAATAAGAAAATATATACTCATAGAAAATTATAACTACCATGAAAATGTAACGGAATTATGTATATTCATTCCACTAAAAAAGTATCATGATTCATTAGAGAATTTAATCCACTAGACTCACTTTAATTCAAGGAAATTATTCAGTTATAAGGGAGAAAATAATTATATAATTTTAGAATGAATATTTTAATAGTTGTAACATTCAAGTATTATTCTCGGATTGGATTGATCATCGAAACTATCACAGGATGTGTGATTTATTGTACATAGGTGTCGTATACTAGCTAAGCCATTCCACATTCTAAGGAGTAAGTATGTAACACATCATAATAAATGTATTTTGAAAATTAAATAAAATAAATAAATCAAAATAGATAAAATGTTATGTGGGTTTCATAATGTCAATAAAACTATAATATGCATGCTGAAAAAGAATTGTAATTTCTTCCCTTTTTAAATTTTGAATGATAAAACAAAATAAGAATTTTTTTTTAGAAATTTTTTTAGTCGGAATAATCAATATAACTATAACTATTCAACAAATTATTAATCAATATCATTTAAAATAAAATAGACTTAATTATGGTCCCTTAATTTTTTACTCCAGAAACCCAATGAGTATTCACCTCAATGAAAAAAATAAAATGAATAAAAACCTATTCTTGATTCAGAATATGCAAATGTATAACCCTCATTGATTGTCATTATAAGGGTATATTAGGTTTAGTGGTGAATTATATATCATATCCATAAAATAAGTGATGATTAAATATTTTTTGGGATTATATTGAACTCGACAAATTGATCTTGTGTTGTTTTGTTTTACTAATTAAGATCACATTCTTATAATTTACACATTACTCAACCTAACATGTTTTGTAATAAATGTTAAATTACTTAATTATTTTCAATTATATTAAAACAATTCATAAATAAAATTTTGCGAATAACAAATTCTCATTTACTCAAAATAAATAAATGAATATAGTTAGAGGTAGACCAATTACTAATAAAAAATAATCTTTCATCGTCAATGTAGTCATCATAAAAATGATTTGTATTCTCAAAGGTCTAGAAAGCTAATAACATAACATTGTTTCTACTCTTGATTTCAAAAAAAATAAATTAAATTTAACTACAAGTAAATGAAAAATAATAGAAGAAATGGAAAACAAATGTATATTTCATTTGATAAACAATAATGTTACAACAAAGAAGTTGAAATAATAAATTTTTTGGAGGAGATATAATCTTGATATCATGCCACCTCCAATGGTGTATTGGAATATAAATTCAACACTTCAACACTCCTTTAAGTCATTTAATTAATGGTAAACTCCTTACCAATGATAAAAATATCAATTTATATAGAGGATAGATGGCTATGATAATAAGTTGTTAGCAGTGAGATTAGAAGAATATAGATAAATATTTTAATCCAAATTGCACTGACTACTTGAATATAAAATTAATGAAACATCTATTCTTCATATATGTTAATTTTATATAAAAAAATTCCTTTATATATTCCCCGAATTTGAGACCTATTCAAACCTAGAAGATGATGTTATGGCGCAAATAGTGAAGTGGAATATAATATGGTGACTTGGGTAAAATATTGACTTTATGTATTATTAAATAAAATCAAATGAATGATCCAACTCATATGAACTAAATTAAATTTTTATGCTATGGATTATGAGTCCATTTTTCCAAATTTTACGTTCAAATAAGTCATAAAAAAATTTACTACAGAAATACAATAGTTCAATTTAAATGGTCAAAACTATAATTTTCATAAAATTTTTAAATGAATGATCTAATATCAAATATTCCATAAATAAAATTTTTTAACAAAATATGTCGAAATTATATTATTTATTATCAATAAAATATTCCAAAAAAAATTTTTTTTATCAACATTCCCACAGTTACCCTTTATCACTCATGGGAAAAGCCACCTGTCACTTATTCCATAAAATTGTTACAGGATATACATGGTCATATTTCTCAACCCACAATTGAAATATAGGTAATGGCAGAATATCATCAAGTGTAAATATGAATATGTTTGAAATTCATTGTCTAAAAAATTTAAAAAAATAGTGAGGTTAAGTACACTAATAATAGTGAAACAAGTTATTGGTCTATTATTCCATTAACTCCCCACGTGTGTGGGTTCCAACCATTTAAAATAATATGTCCACCCTTTATTCAGTATATTCACATTAAATAAAATATATGTTTATACCTATTTTAATTCGACAAAAATATTTCAACATTTATCTATAACAAAATTTCAATACCCACTCATGCATTCCAAAAAGTCAAACCATAATATCCCAAAGATGATATCCCAACATGTTGTACATATTATATATCTCTTATTAATTAAGATAATATTTTTTTAAAATTTTTTATTTTGTTTTTGTTGGAGTACTACTATAAAATATTAGGTACACACAAATAGGTCAACTCTATATATTAATGAAACCGATTAGAATAGAAATGAACGTATGGATCATCCATTGATATAACATTATTTAATTTTACCTAACATTTTTATACCTTTAATTGAGTATGGAAAATTTTATATTTAATGGTTATGTGAAATTTTTTGTGCATAAAACAATGAAACATTTTAACATGAAAAAATATCATAATGAATGGTTTCAAATTCTAAATGTATTTATAATGACACTATCAATCATGTCCTCGATGATATGCATTTTTATAAAAATAAACCATTAACAATGAAATCCTTACCATGCATAACATGAAACCAATGAATATAAATATTTATATAATCATTGTCAATTTGTTCCAACCATAAATGATCATGTCATATACTGCTTTTCTTAATATAATTTTAGGCTTAATATTTTTTTTCATTATTTAAATTAACATAAAAAACAAATAAATGAAATTACTAAATAAGCTACCTCAAAATATTTATACATCCACCAAACATAAAATATCACACTATCCCTGATAAAACTCTTTGAAATAATATATTCAATTGAAATGAAAAATTATATTTTGGGAAAATAACTTAAAAGTGAGAGGGTAAGAGAAACATGATAATTTCAAGTGATTATAGGCACATGTAGTGTGATATAACCATTAAATGTGTAGGGAATCCCTCAATGTAGTTCTTCAACTATTTCCCATTTACTATAGGGCTCCTTGCCACAGCTTTTTGAGTTACCATCAATGCACTAGAAGGAAAAAAATGAGATATAACATAAGTTCCCAACCATTTATAACACTACATACCGTGAATATTATTCTATTATGTATTGTATATAATAACTTTATCTCCTATATGGAAATGCATTATTTGGATCCTTCAATTATTAGATACTTTTGATCTTTTCCTATAAGATATGTGAGTTCTCATATGATGAATATATAATATCCCACCAATATCCAATATAAATATTCACATGATCATTAACATCAACTAAATACATATTTCATTATTCTATATCCCAATATGCCATATTATTGACCTCTGTGAGATGATGACATTAATTCCCAAAAATGACCCGGACGTGGGGCCTAATAATGAGAGTTTGAATTCCATCCTATAATATCATACCGCATAATCCATGTTATTTCTGTAGTCCTTTCTATTTGGATACATAGTTTCTCTAATAACTACTTCAACCCATGATTTGAAACTCTGGCCTGACCATATTTTGGGGGTATAATGGTGTTTATGTTTTGTGGGTCACCTGATACTTTTAAATTAGTAAAGGATATTTTTTTATTAATGTGTGACCCTTATTCATATATTATAGCATTCATTACTCCAAACATATAGAATGTTTGTGCATTGAAAATATCCACTATAACATGGGAATAACTACTCTTGGTGTCCATGGTCTCCAACTATTTACTACAATAATCAACATTGGAAATACTATTGAGGAAACCAAATGATCATTGAACTAGACCCAAAAAGTAATTTCCCCATATAACAAAAATCTAAAAAAAATAATATTTGTTTTTGGGTTATCTCATGTCTCCTCAAAAAGTTTCCAGTTTGTTGGAAATGAAATAATGACATAAAAATAAATTGGAATTGTGAAACAAGGTAAGAAAATATGACCTAGAGTCCTGGAAAATAGTTGTCATTCTATAGAGTCCAATGTGTCCACAACAAGATGGTTCATGATGAATGTTAAAAAAACATAAACTAATGATAAATAACATGCCTCCTAATGCATCATCCTACAAATGTGAAAAAGGTATGGATAATCCATTATATAAATCATAGAATCGCTATTTAATTTTTCAATATGGTGTTTCATTAGGTTTATATGAAATTCAAATTAAACATAGTAATTTACTAAATATTGGCACCAAATATGTGTTCCTAATAGGAAATAGAGTTTCCCATGAGGGAATGTTTCCTGATGTGGTACCTAGTTTAGGGTATCATGATCCAATATATGATTGGCAAGGATCATGTGGTTAACCAAAAAGGATCATTAATCCCTCCCCTACCATGTTTTCAAACTCTTGAAAAGGATGAATTCAACTAATAAGTCATGTATTTACATCTGTCTTCTTTAAAAGGTAACTCAATTATTCATATTTCGAGAAAAAACCCACTTTATATCCAAATAAATTACAGATTAATTTTTCTAAAGAAAATATGGTAGAAATATAATCCTTATTAATTATGATGTAATTTTCATGGGTTAAATCCAATTCCCTCAATGCATATGACATCGTAAGGGACCAACCATCCACCCTCGAAGATAATACTGCTCCAACTATGAATTTTGAATCATCAAAAATAATCTCAAAAGATAGGTCCCACCACGGGGACCGTGTGATCAAGGGTGTGGTTAGATGTATATTTATCTCATAAAATGATATCCAATATGAATCATAAAAAATTAACTCAATACCATATTTATGTAATCATGATAAAAATAGAGAGATCTTTTTGAAATCTCTAATGAAGAATTGATAAAAACCAACTTGACCAATAAATGATAGAACATCACGCACATATGTAGGATATGAAAAGGATGATATAATTTATTCCAAAGATCTATAAACCATAGTTCCAGGATTTGATCCTACATGTCATAGGAATATTATATTCTCTACCATGAAATGAAATTTCTCAAGGTTTGAACAAATATTTTTCTCATACTAACACTAAAACACATAACCCAAACTCAATAGACAATCATAAAATGAAGAAACATACATAGTAAAATCATCTATAAATACCTCCATGTATGTATTATGTAAATTGTAAAATATACTCTCTATGAATATCATCAAGGTACCAAGGTTTTTACAAGGTAGATATAGAATTTATTGGTAATAAAATAGACTAAATGTATATGAGAATATTGTCTACTTATATTCCTCCATTGCAATAGGAATTTGAAAATATCCAGAGAAACTATATAAGAAAAAATAGTGTGTCCTACCTATAAGTCTCTATAGTATTTGGTCAATTATTAGAAGGGGATATTTTCCATATGAGTTGATTAATTTAGTTTCCATTGATCTACACACACCCTCAAACTATTATTTATTCTCACAAGTACTAACTCAATCTTTTTATTTTTTATAATAGTGAACCCGATTTTAATTGTATAATATGGATAGGGTTGAACAAATAAGAATCATAAATAGTTTGAATGATACCTTCCTTAATAAATTATTTATACTTATTCTTTTTCACTTATCATAATGTGGGTTTAATTCTCCTTTGTGGTTATCTAAATGGTATACCTCTTCCTATAAAAAAATAAAATACATTTAAATAGGAGGGATAATACTTTTCAAGCCTACTATGGTTCACCAAATTTCCGTAATATTATACCCTAATAGATTTAAAATTATAGTTTATTTATTCTATTAATATATTATTATTAATTTTTATACGTAATTTTTTATCACTCACTGTGTATGAATATTTTAATTTAGGTAGAAATTGGTCGAGTTCTAATATGGGTGTATTTTGTATTGATTTAAATGATGTTGGGATTGAAATATGTGTATAATGAATGTCAGTTTCTAAAGATATGTCATAAAAAACTATGTATAGTTCATGAAATCCATTTTCAAAATAATCATCCACGTTGTAATCAGAATGTACAAACATTGAAATAGAAAAGGAATCCACCAATGAATTGAAAATGATTTTGGTTTGATCATGATAAATATGCGTGGATGTATTTTTAAACATTAAACTAGATAAAATTCTCAATATCTCTCTATATAAGGTATTATCCTTATTTGGATACTATTTAAATTTATTATTTGGAGAAACATCACATGATGGGTTAGAATGGGAGAAGAATATAGAATAATGTTCTTCTGATGGGAATTTAATAGAGTATGAAATGTTAAATGTTAAGATCTCTTATCCAAAGTCTATATACAGTGTACCTTCAATTACATTTAATATTTTTTTGGTAGTTATGATTAAGATAATACCAATAATTATTGGATCATGATTATTTTCATGATTATACACCATATTTAGCATATATAAATTCACAAGAATGATCATGTACCTTACTCGAAAAAGTACATCTTCATGGACTTATATGGGAAATGATATACATTTATTTTCCAATTGATCCCCCACTCTTGTTAACATAAACTCACCAATCTATAAATATGAGAATATTTATTGAGGAATTATATTTTCTAAATATACCAAATCACATAGAGCATCATAAGAGTGAAAAAGTCATATTCTTCCGGGAACAATGTGTGTCTTAGGGTTATTTGACTTTTTCGGCATCACCAAGGTTGGTGTGATGAATTTAGATACATTCCTCTTTATGTCCATCGAATCATTTACCATTAACCTTATTCTATTTGTAAATATTTCTTTATAAAACATAGCATATATCGGAATTTTTTGATTATGTCAAGTAGAGAGTTATTGATCTCAATGCACAGGAATGTTTCCAAAAAAACATTTTTCATCACCAATTAATCTAGCTTATTCTTTTCTAAAATCATATTGGAAAAAGAAGGGGTTTATACGGAGTAACAAATATATTTTTTTTACCATTATCTTTCTCCATTGGATAGTCATCAGTTGGTCATGAATGGGTATTTTTTGGAGTTTTATTGAATCCTATTGTAATGATAGGTGTAGCTATATCATTCATTTGATTCATACTTCTAAATTTGAAATAAATAAATATCCCCTTGGTATTTGGAGGTGGTTCGGAAGGAAAATATCTAGATTTCTTACTACCAATTCCTGGTGGGTGGTGGAAATCAGGATCATATGTTTCTTAAAATCCCTCAACAACAAAACTTTATTCTTCAGATCATTATCTTTATTATGATCATATTTTTAATAATGTTTATTATTATTATAATCTACCATTGGTTTAGTATTACCTTTTATTATCAAATTTCTAATTATTGGTCTTTAAATATCATCTGGCATCATTAAAAACCATGTTTTTTAAGAGGAGGCTCCTATAAGATTAATTTAAAAGGGTGCATTGTTGCTGTACATAGCCATACATTAGGTCAGATTGGCATTTAATCTATTTTTTGAATGATGGTGTGAATAAATAACAATTATTATAAGGTTTTGGTTTTGTTGTTACTGATATGTTCTCCTAGAGAATATGGATACCAAATCCTCTATCTCTTATAATTGGTGTAAAAAATCATTAGGGTGGTATTGTTTTGTGAAAATTCCACATGGAAATGTATGAGTGTTTTTGGATATCATTTAATCCAATAAAATCTATCTAACCACAATGGTCAATTAAAACAACTTATTATCAATTAAAATATTTTCATTGAATTAAGGAATTACCTGGTGTACTCCTCTAACAAGATGTGTACATTTTTTTCCAAAGTGTTGTGACTTTTGTTCAATCTTGTCGATCAATGAATATTGTGTAGCTTCTATTTTTTCCACCAATACCCATCCATCTATGGTATCCACCATGATCCTCTCCATAGGCCTGATTCATTAAAATAATTACTAGATGAGGAGTTTCTCCTTGATTTTTTGATATGGGAAGCATGTGAATAACTTTTTAAATCACTCCCATTACTCATAAATTAACTCACAATGTGATTTTTAGTCTCTAAGATCTAATTTTAAATTGAATTACTCCTCTATATATGAAAAAATATATACAATAAATACATTTTAAATCATTCAAACATGTTACATAAGCAGCCTATAAATAATACAACCAATCCTTTGTAGTTACATCAAGTCATCAAGTGAATTATTTTGATAATATTTAATCAATAGGGAAATTTCTAAGATACATTATCTATCATACAACATTGATTTATTTAAGGTTCTTATTTATATCCTCACTATATAATCCATGAGATTTTTAAGGAAGAATAATTAAACAATATTTTAGATTGTTGTTCGATTCTAGATAATGATATAACATATATGTAGGATTATAGATAATATCATGTGAACCCAAATAATAAATCGTTCTACCTAGTTCATTTTAATTATTTACATATATGTAATATTTTTATATATTTTTTTAGACGTGATTAATTTTTCAGAATTTTCAGAATGGTAGAACATAATGGATGGGTATTTGTTGACATATTCCATAGATTGAGATTGATTAATTTGATCCCCAAGGTTGTGTTCAATCTTAGGGTAAAGATAAAATTGATATTAAGGATGAGATAATATCTTAAATTATATAGAAGGGATAGTGTAATATAAATAGACCATAATATAACTATAATAATTTTCAATTGATGATTATAAAGAGAAGAAGACAGAGAGAGAAACAAATCATGAAAGGGGAGGAAGAAAAAACTAATAGGATAATAAAAATTATAAAATAAATCAAAAAAGTTACCTATAATTAGATTTTAGAAATACTAAATTTACCCAGTAAGGGATTAAATTTTAAATACACTTCCATGTTAACACTCAAATGATGTGTGATGTTAGGCTACTTAGGTGCTACAGAGTAGTTGAACAAGGTCACTCTCAATAGGGAAGTACCTAAAACAACATATTAAAGGTAATTGGAAAATAAAATGTAATAAAAAATATATTATATAAAGTTAGGTGGGTAGTTTAATATTTATAAATCAATAATATATATTTTGGATGAATGTTGTATTAATTTTATTTTATTCCCTTTGTCAAATTTAATTGATAAAACAAAACAAGAAGATATTTTTAGTAAATATTTTTAGAAATTTTAATTGATAAAAATGTACCTCATAACATAATTCATCATTATTATCATTCAAATTAAAATCCACTTTATTATAATACCATAATTTATTAATCCCAAAATCCTATGAGAATTTACCTTAACTATAATGGTGAAATGAATTAAACCATAGGTTAGCTTCAGAACATGAAATTTTAACACCATTACTTGAGTATAGATCTAAGGAAAAAATATTATTAGTGGTGAATCAAGGAGCATAAACATATGAGATGAAGACATGAATTCATTTTATAGATTATATTTTAACACTAAAAATTTATCTAATATTGTTTTTTACCAGTTAGGATCATGTACTTACAATTCACACATTACTCAACATTGCATGTTTTTTTTGATTGGGAATTTTTTTACTATTTATATTTAGGTTAAAAAATATATAAGTAATATTAAGGGAATTAAAATATCTCATGTATTCAAAAATAACAAACGGAGATGGTTAGTGGTACACTGATTACTATAAAAGTCATCTCGTCGATGGGATGTGTAGTTATCATAGAAATTATTTTCATTTTCTAAGGTGTAGATAGGGTCTAAACCAGGATTAATTATATAAAAGGTTTAACAAAAAATTAAATAAATTAAATCAGATTTAAATTTAATGTAACAGATGAAATGGAAGATAAATATATAGTTTATTCCAGGGAAAAAGTTTTACAACAAAGAAGAGGAAATAAAGAGCATTTTAGAGGTGATCCTAGCAAGAGAGATTCCATCCACTAATGTGGCATAAAAATGGAAATTTACCCCTTATACTATTATATAGGTCATCTAATACATGTATACTCCATTATATGAGATAAAAAACCGAACTATAGATGAGTTGGGTTACTATATTTACAGATGGTTACATGTATGCATGAAAAAATTTGGTCAAATATTTTAATCCAAATTACACTGATTGATTGAACTCCAAGAAATGTGAACCAAATGTCCATCTAGAAGTATCCATTTTTTTAATTTGACCATTTATATTCTACCAAAATATTATCCTAATAAAATATAAGATGATCTTGTGCCTAAAATAGTTAATTTGTATCTAACATTGATAGTATAGTTTTTCTTTGAATCTATGGGTCGTTTACTCAAATAAATATCAATATTCAGATAATATGTCCTAAATTGAAGTTTTATTAAATTGATTAAGGTATTGTGTTACCAAATTAAAACAGAAAATAGTTCAAAGGGATATATTTATGGCTGAGATACTATGGTGAACATTAAAATGTCAAAAATGGAATTCTCATCAAATTTGAAAATGAATGATCTAATCTCAAAAATTCCATAAATACACAGATTTAATATAATGTGAGTAAATTATATCATTTATTGGAAATAAAATATTCAATAAAAAATTTGTTTTACCATACTCCCCCAATGTTCCTAGTTAAATATTTACTTTTTATAGTTTGTGGATAGTTTCTAAATGTTATTCAAATATGTTATCTACCCCTTCTTCATTTTAGTTCCAAATTCCCCAAATCATTACACATATTTATCAAGTATAACTAATTGATTTTTCTCATCTATGAATGTGTAATGAACAATTAATATTAGTGTAACTAGACATTAATATAATCCATCTAAAGATATAAAGTATCCACTATGAAAAAATTTAATATTCATGTGATAAAATAATCATTGGAAACTAGATATCAGGTTTCCTTAACTATTATTTAATGGTTATCATTCACACAAAATCACATGTTCTTATTTTGACTTAATAATTATTATATATAAGTTCCCATATTGATTTTTTACTCCAATTCATATTAAAATCTAAATTTATTTTGTGTAGGATCTATAAGGTGATAATCAATCATAATTGGAAGGTCATCTATATTTATTATCAGAATTCATGTTTCTTCATTTTATAATTTTGATTCCATAATATTTTTATATCAATCTACTTTCAATATTTCTAAAACCAAATTTCTATTAAAATGGAGGAAATAATTTGTTATTAATCATATATAATTATAAGGTTTAATAATAATATCAACTTCCACACAATCAATATGAAGTTTAAAAATACATCAAATATTTAAATTAAATATAAATAATGATTAAAAAACACATGAAAACACCTAAAATGTCATTTTAAATATTTAAAAAAGTGTACAATATTTTTTGGTTTATTTAAAAAAATAGAATAAAAATGCATGCACACACACTAAAACAAATAAAACCAAAATAAAACAATAAATCTGAATAACACAAAATTATCTCCCTTTCCCCACACTACAATTCATCTTAATCCATGTGGAAATTTAAAAACACGTATATTATTATTTTTAGATTAAAATATAATAATGTAAAAAAAATTTAATATAATAAGTTCGCTTGAATGATTTTTCCTATGTAGAGATCATTTGAAGAAGGGATTGCAACTTATTTTTCCCCCGTTATATCTTCAAAGAGGTGTTGAAGTTTCTATCCAGCTTGATACAAATAAAAATATGTTAAAAAATTAGTTTCATATTAAAAATAAAATGTTGAACTTGAAATAAATTGAAAGGGAAGGAAAAAATAAAGATTCAAAATTATATCCCCCAATAGGTGAAATATTTTTTTCCTATCCATAGCTGGATGAACATAATATTCTCTATACTATTCTAATGTACAATTTTTATTTGAACTGAACCAACACATCCTTGTGGCTATTTTGAAAATTATCTTGAATCCTTGTGTGGAGGTCCACATTGGAAGTATAGTGTGTATATATCCCGATGGAATTTTTACATAACATGCAATATGATACTGTTAGAATGATGTATGGGGCCTCATGTTTTACTTATTCCTGAGGAGTGGTGTCTAATAGTGCATCCAATTCTATTACTTTTGAATCAATAGATCCAATTTATACTTAATGGATTAAGGCAACTTCATGTACTTTTTTAATTTTTTTTAAACTTTCTATGGTAAACTTCAATATAATATAAAAATAGTCCCATTCATCTCACATAAAAAAAGGATCACAACTACAATATAGTTTCATAATTGAAATTTATTCAACATTAACTTCTAAGAAATTTTTTTCTATAAAACAATGTTCCTCATCTTCTTAGGTAGCATCATACAAATATTTCAATGACTATTAATATAAATCATAAATTTCAATGTAAAATAGTGGAAATTAGTTTTAATTATAGGTTATAGAAAATAAAAAAATGAACTCAAAATTTAATAATCTACCTAATTTTATTGAATCTTATGCTCTTTCATCTTGTATACGAAATATATGAATATGTATTCTATGATCACAAGAGTTTGTGACTCATGTTTTCTTTCATAATCCTATACATCTGTATGAAATATTAGAGGGATGAGCTTGTCATTTTTTTGGGTGAATGTTGATTAAATTTGGATATGTACTGTGGGATTTCATTAAGATCATTATATAAGGATTATAGAAATGATGGATTAAGGACCACTTTTATGTCCTTGATGATCTCTATAATTTCCTATATATATTGTATTTATATATCACTACACATATATATAAATAATTCAAAAAATCAAATTCCTTCGTTAGATTGACTCAAAAGTAGATACTCTATTTTTGAAATTTAAAATTTTAAATTGATAATAAAATTGTAATTAAAATATGATAAAGGAAAGGGAATTTATTTCCAAACTCAATGGAAATAGTGACAAGCATATTATGTAGTTATCATGACCCATAGTCCAATTAAAATTTTAAAACTCCTGAATGTAATACACAAATAACAATAGACTTTTTCAAAAATGTATGTGTTGTATCATCATGAATCTTATATTATGAGTATTATTATTAAATAATTTAAATAAATGAATGATATTATTTGTCTTCTATGTGTTCATGATAATAATTTAATGTGAATAAAATACTAAACAAGTGTTACTAGGGAAAGGGGTGAGTCTTTCATTTGTAAAACATAGGTCCTTGAATTACAAAATAAATTTCTTAATTTTTTTTAATAATCCAGTAAATTTTATTTAAAGGATCACTAACCTCAATTAAATATATAGGGAGTATTTATTTTTTTACATATCCATGGGACACTAAATATCACCTCCTCTATGTAATTTGGTGACGTACATGAAACAACTTTATACAATACAACACCATTAATGCATTACCAATCATATAATTTTCATCCCTCGATAAGAAAAGTTTGACCAATTGAAGAGATGTGAAATAATTTTAGTCAAACTTAGAATGAGGTTGTAGTGATTATGAATATAAATTAAGGTACCATTCATGATCATTAATAAATCTCACAACTCTATAACAACAAGTTCAAAAATATAAAGAAAAAAACAGAACAAACTTGAGATCAACAAGATAGCTCTCTCAGGTCATTATGTCTGGTCAGTACATAATTATATTTCTTCATATAGATCACAATCAATGAAAGAAGGATAATCCAAAATATAGAAGGAATAATATTTGAATTTATACAATTTCATCTCATACAATGTATAGGAATAATTTAAACTACAAATTATAAGAAGTAATGTTCTAGGATTTTTCCCATGTATTTTGAAATTATTAGATTATGTACATCCTATTACCTTATATATAGTAGACCATATCCTATAAAATTAATTGAAATAAAAAATAAAAAACATAATTTTTTTGGAATTACCAGATAATTGGGTTTTATATGCCTTCACTAATAATTGTGAGCTCGTTCACATCACCGATTATTAGATAAAATTAATGCAGGAACCACTCTAGGGATTCCAGTTAAGTGTTCTTTTCATATGAGCCTCACAATGGGAGAATTTTGGAAAATTATACACATTATTGATGGTTTAGGTTTTTTTAATTATAGGATTGGGACTAAGTTGTTGATCATAAGTTGATATATCCAAATTTATTTGTTGGTTGGTGTCATTGAAGTTATGTGGAAACCTACGTCATTAAGTATTTTGGCTATATAGGATCGAAATTACACTTGATAAAGATATTAACTTAATCAGGCACACACCAACTCAAATTCTTATAAAATATAAGTATATTTCATCTCCTTCTTTGGATTATAACTTGTTTAATGTATGATTATGTAACTTGATCATGAGTTAGTTAAGCATCATTTTTATTGAACAAATTTGAGTGATCAAATAATTGAATATTTGGATATGAATATTCATTTTCATTACACCAAAATACAAAATAAATGTATATCTATTAATCCTTATGGATGAATATTACCAAACACCTTTAATGAAATATTATCCCAAGCTAAGACAATAGAAGTTTGAAACATTAATCCCCGTGTAATAATTTTATTCAATCTATCAAATAGAAACCAAAATTATAAGTGAGATAATGCCTCTTAAATACTGTATTCATTTCAAATAAATCCATCAACAATAATCATCATCTCGATTGAGTTCATGGATGGTGGGGGTGTGCTACATGATATTGTATAGATACAAATTTCACTTTCAAAATTCAGAAACCTCAGTAGATCTCAACATCATTAGGATTCTACAATGGATTTTTAGCATTCTGGAATATAATTTATTAGTGAATCAGCACAATTATTCATTCTCAATAATACATTATTTTCCAAAAATATTGTTTCAGATCAAATTGCTTGGGTTGGATCTTATGATGAACGTTATGAAATTTGAGTTCTGATGCAATTAACCCTTACACAACCCTAGTAAACTTCAAATACAATTACATAGTTAGGGGGATTGATAAAATTACTCTTATACAATTTTCATATTACACAGGTGGCCTTTACATATACGAGTAACGTACAAATACCTTTATAAAACACATACTCACCAAAAGGCACATATACCCACCATTTTTTATAGAATTAAATGGTCTATCAATGAATCCAATATTGGATATTTTTAGACACACACAGGCCCTCATCACACCTATTCTAGTAGTATGAATAAACATAGGTTGACCATTTTACAATTTTTGGGCCTCTTCTTATACATTATAAAAAATACTAGAAACTATTTTATCCTCTAAAAGTGTAATATTAATTAAATTTTAAAAAAAAAATAAAAATGCACTATAATTCTATAAATTTAACAAAGAAAATATTATTTGTCTAAAGGAGGAACAAATTTAGTGAATAAAATTTCAATAAATTATAAAAAAGGAAATTTTTTATCACTCCCCCACACTTAAAAATATTTCACTCATAGTATATTCACACTAATGATTATATGATATCCTAATCCACATTCCAATAAGAACATATTAAAAAAAATTTAAAACAAGTTAAAAATTTCACATATACCATTTTAAACCAAAAAAATTATGTAAAATTCAACCATTTTTTCATTCATGGAACCAATTGATTAAACAATTAAATAATGATTTGGCAAAAATTCAACCCTAAAACCATTTTTAAATAAGTTGAAATTCAAAATGTAGATACAATTTTCAATGTATTCATTGATATTTAATATTTTGACTAGTTCAATAATTCATTATTTAGAAATTTATGGCAAAAATGTTCCAATGGTAGAGAATGGGTTCGTTGAAGATCATCTACCACACCGCATTCAATTTTTTCCATATAAAATTCCTATATACACATCTTATAACATCAACATATTAATTAAAACTGTTAAATTTTAGATAATTATATATAAAGATGACTATTTTGAAATTTAAAATGAATTAAACATTGGAAATTATATTGTGGTATCACGTAAATATATTTTCATTTTCAATTCCTAACATGTTTAAGTATCTTACATTTTTCAATGCAACCCATTTTTCAAAACTAATGATCATATTTTTTGAGGATATTATGACTTTTAAGAAATCATACATAATAATTAAATTATTCAGAGAGGTTTATAATTAAATATAATGCATTATATTTTTTAGAAACACAATTTTTAATGAAATTTACATGAAGGAAGCATAAGAAAACCATATATTTTTTATAAAATAATTCTACATAGTTTGAAAAAAGTGTAACCCAATCGATGTTCCAATTTACAAAATGTATTCCATATGAGTCTTGAAAAATTCATACAATGAAGACCTAAAACTATTATATATTAGACTAAGATGTTTTATGTGAAAAATAATTTCAAATTTTAATTCAGAAATTTCAGTTCAAATGAATTTATTTGGAAAAATAAACCAATGAATATGAAAATATATACTCATAATAAGTTTATATCAACTAAGAATAAGTGAGGAAACAATTATTTGTAATTTAAATTAAAATCCTCATCATTATTCCTCAAATAATTTAATCTAGTTCCCTCACTTAAATTTTAGAAACAATTTCATTTTTATGAATGGAATAAATTAGATATTATTATAATCAATATTTTATCAAGTGTATCCTAGCTAAATCCCTCCCACCTATGATTTTTTATATAATGGTACTCCTTAGAGTTACTTGGAACTTCCTAAATGAAATTAAAAAACATACACTACCCCTTATTTCTTTATGTTTAGAATTCCAAGTATCATTTAATCATATTTCAATATTAAAACATACTGAATTTTTCATGACCATGAAAGTGATTGTATTTTATCATATCAGTGAAGAGAAATCTAAAATCAAACCATCCCAAGATAATAATTATCCCATGTGACTAATTGTAACTATTAATTCATAAAAGTAATGGTCGGGATTCTATATATTAGGTTGATCAATCACTATTTTTATGGCTAACAAAATCATTAATTGATGTTGACATAGGAAGAATTATAAATCAGTTACCATCAACATGTTTTATACATGTACATATGAGCTATCAAAATTACATTTAGGGGGGATATTGAGGCTCTAATTAGTCACAATGGGTTGGTCAACTATGTTCAGGTTCATATTCAAGTTGCATTATTTTATCATTTTAATTCCCCTATTTTATTTGCTATAACTCCATTACATTGTTTTAAAACTAAATTTCAACATCAATATCAGGATAAAACACATATAATATTTTTTAGATTTTAAGGTTTTATAATAATATAATGTTCCCCAGAATCAACATGGAGTATATAAATTCATTAGAGAATTCATTTTAGCTCAATGAATTTTTTTAAAAAAACATAAAAAAACAAAATAACAACATTTCCCATATATTTAAATGTTTGAAGAATTATTATGTTTTTTTTTCAAAAATGGTGTCATAAAAAACACAAAAAAATAATAGTAATAAAATAAAATAGAAAATATGTACAACACAAAACAATATCCCCCATCCCACAAACTGGGTTCTTGGTTAATCATTAATGAAATTTTATATAAATCATGTCATTTTCATGAATAAAATAAAATATAATATAAACTAAAATAATGGTAAGGGTTCACATGGATTCGTGTGATTATGTGGATGTCTTTGGGAAAAAGTGTTTCACACTTATTTTGACTCCAAGTGATCTTTGAAGAGGTGTTAAAGCTGTTTTCTAGCTTATATCCAACATCAAGATGTTTTTTAAAAAAATTATCTTATTTAATATTAAAACACAAAAATGAAAATAATTGAAAATTTTAGGGGAAAAATAATAATCTTGGGTAAAAATTCCCAAGATGAGTTTTTTTCTTATCCACAATTGAAAACATATTATTACACAAAAAATGTTGAATTATCTATAACCTAATCCACCATCTCCTTAGAGTCCCCTTGTTTTTCCATGCTTGAATCTTTGAGTGATGTACCTATTTGGTAGCATCATGTGAGTGTCCATAACCTTGGAGGTATTACACATCATTATATATGGGGGAAGATGGGTGATGTATGCAACCAAATGTTGTACATATTCTTTTGGAGTAGTGTCCATTTGTGCTTCCAATTCAGTCACTACCTAATAAATATCTCCTCTTATTAAATTCTAGTCTAATGTTTCTTGATATTATTTTATCTTTTCTTCCAACTATTATAGGTATGAATTTTGAAGATTATCTAAAAAATCATTTTTCTGCACCTCTATTATCTTATCACTACTCAAATATTATTCTAGAATTTGAATTTCATCTTCTCAAACTTCAAACAACATTTATTAATCGAACATGGTTGCTTACTCTTATTGGGTATCGTCATAAAACTCCTCTAAATCCTATGAAATTGGATTTATTTTTTCATGGAGAAAAATGGATATCTAATTGTAATAATGTGTGTGTAAAATAAAAAAATGAAGTCAAAATATAATCATCTCCCTCAATTATTTTTAGAATTATATCTTTCATAATGTATAATTATCCTAAGAGGACTTCTTATAGGATTACTAGTGGGTGGTACTGTGGATTTCTTTTACACCCTCGGACATCTTCCTCAAGTTTTGATGTGATATGCATTATTTGTGAATTAGAAAAATGTTCATTGAATTTTGGGAAGTAATTTATGATATCGTTAACCCTTTTGAATAAGGATTTTATAATTTATGGTTTGAGGTAATATTTCATGCCCTATAGAAGCACCATTAATGCCTCTATTCATCTTGAATTTATGATTCCCCACTCATGTCAATCATTAACTAAAACAACCACGTTTTTGTGGGGATGATTCAAAAGAAGATTCCTTTATTCCTATTTTAAATTTTTATATGTAAATATTAATGTATTTAGAAAGTGTGTATGCAGTGAAAATTATTAACCTCAATTCATGGAAATATAACTATGTTAATCACAAAATTGTCACATGCCACAGTGAAATGTATTTTTAATAAATCATTATGGGAACACATAGCTAATAGGGTTGTTTCCATAGAAGATCATTGTAGATATTAACTAATATTAATAAATTTATAATATTTTTTAATATTTATTTTTCAAGAAATAAATAATTTCTTGATAATTTTGATTTTATGTTCATGCATGAAAATAAATTAAAGGTTCAGAAATAACAAACAAGTGTTTGAAGGGGAAAATGACATTCCTTGTATAGGTAACCAGTTTTCCTTCATGTCCATATTTATTTTTTTGTCGTTCATTGAAAATCCAAAGAATAAAATTCATTGATCACTAACATAAAAATGATTTTTTAGGCCTAGTAAAATTTCTAAAATTTCATAGACACACCATGTATCACTTCCTCCGTGATTTCTAATGATGTACATGCCACAACCGAAGATATTTAATAACCCTTTACCTATTCCTAGTCAAAAAACATTCATTGATAGATCTACACCACACTAATCATATGAAATGTGGATCAATATATGGCAGTGTAAATAATTTGGGATGTGATCAAAATGACCATGTTCATATTACAAAGGCAATGTGAGGTATCTCCACATTTTTTATTTTTGAATCACATTCATACATCACATCTGGATATAAAGAATAAATAAAATTAGAAGGGACATAAAATATCCATGAGACCTCTGTCAGGGCTTTACATCATTTTAGTAATCCATTAATATGGGGTTGAGAGATAAAATTCATTAAAAGAAAGTAGAATCATAAGAAATTTATAATATCCGGAAGAATAATGTTTAAAATCATAAAACATATTAAAATTAAAAATGAAAATGCATAAGAATAAAATAGTTATGAGTCATACTACATGAGTGACGATTCTTAGATCTTATTCACCCTATCCCATTATATATAGTTTCATAACCAATCTCAAAAGAATAAAAAAAGAAATGAAAATCATACATAGATAAATAAATCACTTTGTCATGGAATTTCATACACCATCAAGAAGAATCATATTCTAGTGTTCTTATCTACATCTGAACTATAGTGAATGTAGGTACTACATGAGGGATTTATTTTGATTGAATGATGTATAAATTCCCCACATAAGGAGGAGTTGGGAAATGATACACATGTGGGACAATTTTGGTTTTAGGGAGGAAGGATTTGAATAGAGTTAGCATGATGAAGTTGATTGATATAGACCTAGGTGTTAGTTCGTATTCTTATAATGATGTAGGTTACTCAAACATCTTTTATAGTGAAAGGAGAAGATTATATTTTCACTTCATGAGAATATTCTATCACATGATAATTCACCTCCTAAAATAAATTTATTATATAATGATATATTTGAGCTCCCTGATTAATGTAACACTTGTCCCGTGAATCCTTTCAAAAATTGATCAGAACTTAATTGAGTATCGTCTTTGTTGAATATATTTAGGTGATAAAATCAATTATTATATGGTAAAAATCATTATTTATAATATAAAATAAACAAACATCAATTTATGTGTCTTCATCCTCACTAAATCAAATTACTAATCCCCTTGCATGTGATATTATCCCAAAAATCCATGGACTATGTCCCTTTCCATGCCATAGAGACCAAATAGTGAAAAATATTCCCCAATGTTACCATTAAAATGACATAGAACCGTGTTGTGACAAAACCTTCATGGAATTACCATGTCGTGATTATAGAGATACATTGTTACAAACTCTTTATGGAGTGACCACATCTATGAACCTAAATTTTTTAGAATGATGTGAATGAATTGGTATTATTTTTCTCACCAATGATTAGATCTAATACAATTATGAAATATATTTATTCATTTTTAATCCACATATACTCCATTTATTAAAACACCTAATGGGGAATTAAACTTTTAATCAATTTTCATGTTCCCCTAACAGTTGTAATTTTGATGTACATCAAAAAACATTATATTGACACCATCAAAAAATAATCTGCTATACTTTATATATCATTGATACCCTAATAACTACATACACATATTTATATAAAATCATATGAACCATATCTCAATATCCCATTCATCCAGATATGATTTATCTAGTATCCTGTCTTGATGATGGTTGGTGTTGAAAATGAAAAGAAGATAGTGGAAACCACACAGATAATAAAGAATGGGATCAATAGACTTTCAAGAAATGTCTTGGGGACAACTTTTTGATTGAAGAGTTACTATAAATTATGAATGGATGGAATGATATGTGGTAGAAAAGTTGTTATGAACAAATTATAAATGAAGATAAATCAGATGGCTAATAAATTTTGGAACATTCGAAAGAATGAAAACTCATGATCAAAATACTTAAGCATAGAGAACTTTTAAAATAATAAAACTCTGTCATATCCAATAATAACCACTAACTAAATATATCATTGAAACTATGGTATAATTCATCATCACCACATGATCCGATCATTGACTCCATCATGAACATGTATTTTATTTGATATTAATCCTTCCCTTTAATCAATGGATCATCATTCATCTCTCGAGACATGGTTTATATTGAGAAATTATTTTTATAAAATTACAATGAACCCGTAATTAATGTTTTATTGGTGAATATTATGGTTTTCACAACAAAATAGAACATGAATTTGACTGTAACAAATAAATTCCACCCATTACAACTTCTCCTCTGGGCCCTATGAGTGAACTAAAATTACAACATCCATTGGGTAACCCCCCCATCTCGAAGGAATCCATGAAATATGTTTTTACATAAAACAATCTATTTAAAATATATAATGATTCATCTAAAACCCATGTGTGTGTATTAAAAGAACATATTATTTTTAATATAGTATTTCTAATCCTCCATGGTGCTTAGAACACTAAAATGACTCAGAGTCCAACCTTAATATTTTTATCGGGATATTCTGAATCATAGAAGTGAAATTTATACAGGCACTAAGATATAATTATCCACTTGTGGGATATATATAATTACATTTAATTTATAAAAACTACAAATATCCTAAAATTTAATGAGATTATAAATTCACCAAGACTCAACTCAACGGTAAAAACCACACATTTAATTCAGTAGTAAAATTAGAAAAAACCTTACATGTTCTGAATATCGAGTTCAGTAGTTCAGTGCATTCAAATGAATCCATTTAGGACATCGATGCGAGCAGTGTCTCAGGTCTAACATAGTCAAAGATTTCTACACAAATATATTTATGTGACCTTGAATTCAATAAACTAAGTTAAACTTATCTCAAGGTAGTGATAAAGGGGGAGTCAACAGAGATGATATGAGGGATAAATATTTATATCCATGAACCATTTTAAAGGTAGTGTTCCTGACACAATGTGATGGTGATCGAACCTGGTAATCCAAAAACTAGAGAAGATTAGTGGATTTTTGTTCAACGGACACATTGTCTTTGTATTCTCCTTGGATGTATCCCTTTGTTGTTAAAAATGTAAAAGTTATGTGTCATCTCTTTACTTTCATTTGACAGATAGATTTAACAAGTTTCTACCAACATGGGAAGAAGATCAATATATTTTAAAAGAAAAAAGTTGTCACCCCGATTCACCCCTCCTCTCTCTAGGTGTTCTGAGATCATTCAAATTTAAAATATGAAATCGATTTCTTATTTTTAATCCCTAAATGTGATAAAATATAATTTTTATTGTATGAGCATAAAAACAATTTTTAGTCTCAAATATGACATAAGTCACCAAAATTATAAACATGTGTTTTATAAATTTAAAATAATTTTATTAATGGTTTTTTATTTTTTATTTAATTTATATATTTTATATAAGGCCCCTGCATTAAATGTTACTTAATATTGAGTTATTACAAGAATACCATTTGAGGATCTTTTCAGGTTTAGAGTTTTGAAAAATTAGATAAAAAATCATGCATTACATTCCACATTTAAACAAGGTGGTCACATCAAAGACATTATTCATTTTTTTCATCAATGAAAACATATTTAAAATAAAATATGGATTATTTATTGACACTTACTTGACACCATCACCACATCATATACCATTCCCTTGACCTGTGGAAAACATTTCAAAAATATGGGATGAGCAAAAAAAGATCAGTAAGGGATATAGAAGTACAGAATGTAAAAATTAGTCCATGTATACATAAGAATCAATGAAATCATACTTTATTCATTGAATATAAGAACTTTAACATACCTCATGAAATCATAATATTTATGAATAACTCATAGAAAACATAAGATATAAAGGTAACTTGAGGCATTCATAACATTCTTATTTAGGGAGTAACCATCATGGTTACGTTTGGAATACCCATTACAGTATATTCCCTAAATCTCTCCAGAGAAACCTTAGAATTTAACCCCTCTGTGTAACCATATGCATTGGAGATATATCATGGGCTCACCCTCCCTATGTTTATCATGGAACCAACCATCTTCTTAAACAATGCCCAAGAGCCATAACATAATCGTATCACATAAAACATGTATAAAAGAAACTATCATTTCCACATTCCAATAAAAAGATATCAAAAACACATTAATATAATAAAAAAATTATCAAAATCATTTTCATTACCAAAATAAAAGAAAATTAAAACATGGTACTTATTTTTCATTTAAAAAAATGTTATGGCTTGTAAAGGAAGCCGAAACTCAAATAATGGTCATGACGGCGGAGAAGTCGTTGTCACCGCATACGTAAGACAAAAACATGCCCTTTTGTCATTTAGTAAAATGATTATTATAAATAGATTACTTTTAAATAAAAGTAAAAGTCAAAGGGGTTTATACACCATATAAAATGATGTTGTGTATAAAACAAAATATGCCTCAATGAAAGGAGTTTGATACGAAGTCCCTTACCTCATGTCCGACTTGAATTGAAAATTCTTTAATCTCCTGAATAATAAACTCGAGTTACTTTATAAATGCTTAAGATACTTTTTCAAGTTAATTATTCCATTTATATCAATTATTACCATGTTATTAACATTATGTAATTATTTAAATTAATAAAGGTCATTTTGTGGATCTTTGGAACTTGAGACAAAAATAAACTTCTTATAATTACATGTTTTTCATGTGGTAAAATATCCATTATATCAAGAATTATATTCATTATGTAGATATCATATATATCATATATATACAGTATATACATTCATTTATAATATTACATAACATTTAGAGGTATGAGATGAAATGCTCCGTTCATGGAGATGGTAAGCTGTACGTACGCATGCACGCTACTTTCATTTATTTTTTGTATTTAATTAAATGAAATAATAATGATATAAAGGTATATTATAATTCCAGTATGATATCATATGTAATAAAATTAACTCTATCCTATATACGTCCCACATATGGCATTAACGAATCAAATCACTTTGAGGGGGAGATAGTCAGCACTTCCTAAAATGAAATTATCATGTTTACCCATAATGGAAACCATAAAGCCATGCCATAAATGCAAAATAAAGAAGCATAAAGAAAACGTAAACATAAAATATATCATATATAAATATAGTGACATATTAATGGCCACCATGAGAGGTGTTAAATGAATATTGAACAATCATTGTTTTGTGAGGCAGTAATTCGCCAACCACAGAAACAGTATGTTCATTAACCATTAGACGGGAGTGTGTATAAGTTTAAACAAAATCATTCCAATAAAAACATCATAGTATTTTGATGACACTAGTTTATTTAAAAAACATAGGAATAAAAATAGTTTATGGGGTTGGAGAATAAAAATAAAAAAAGAACATAAGAGAAGACAATACCTTTAAATCGGGTAACTCTCCTTGGTTTGAACCAAAAGGGTTTCTGGAAGAGCTTTCTGCCTTAAGGTAAGGCTTCTATGATGAAGCGAGGGATGTGGAGAGATAAATTGTGCAATGTTTGGTCGATCCAATGACTTGAGAGGTGTGGGTATGGGGGGTAGAGGTGGGGTCCTTTTATAAGAGGGAGGAGGGGCACTCTTGGAACGTCTTGAAATGTTACATTATTATAAATTGATTTTCAGATTTTAAAGGTCCCAAAATGATATATTTCAAGGAAAAGGTGATAAGGGTTTGAAATACACCCAAACAATAAGTTTTTTGACAAGTGTAATTCGTAGATATTACATTATCTTTTCATTTTATTTAAATTGTTCATTAATGAGTTAATCACTACATCATAATGGTGTCATAAATAAATTTATTTATTTAACGTCTAAAAATTATAAATCAAATACCATGAGGTGGGAAATAATTTCATATTTCCAATGACTATTTATAGTTTAAATGATCATTTATTCAGATAAAACTAATTTTTTTTACTTAGTTGGTACATACTGTTGTTATATTTTCCTTTCTTTAAAAATAAAATGATAAAATGTCACTATCACACAAAAGTGATTCCATGGGGTCCCTAAGTTGGAACAAGGCATCCAAAGGTCTCCCATGACACAACCAGTAGCATTATAACACATTTTGGGATCATTTTATGTTATTATGATATTATTTTATTACCCTTTACTAACTGATTACTAACTAATCATGATAATTAAAGATAATTAATGTCGTTACTATTCATAATGTCCAAAAACAAAAGAGTATTAATTAAATAATTTGAACCTCATGATTTCAAATATGCAATCCATTTTACCAAATTCCAAACATAGAAATTGCAGTAATTAATTTAAAAATAATTCCAGTTGTCAAAACTATTAGCGGGTTTTTTAGAAACAATATCTATCAAAAGTTTGACACTTGTTTATGCCCAATTCAAAAGTGAAGATAATTAAAATGACAAACATTGGATTAAATGGTTAAAATATATTCTAATTACACTTTAAACCCAATTAAAAGAACAATATATCCATATAATTAAATAAGATTAAAAATCTATTTTGATGTGAAATGCAGTATTTTTCTCTCTTCATTAAAAAATAAACATTGTCAGCAAAATACAAAAAATTTATCCAAAGTAAATTTCAATGTCCCAATACTAATAAATAAGTTTATTCTGACAAATAGAGCTTCTAAAAATGTCGAAAATTTTATTTAAAAAAGGGATTCCATTAAAACGCAGTGGAACGATCTTTAAAAAAAATATTATATTATTATATGCTTAAGATTGGATTTATACTCATTACAAGCCACTAAAAAACTATCTAATTCATAAATAGACATAGATATGAAAATACATAATTCTTAACTAACTTGGAATGTTATATACTTCCTCTCTTTAGAAAATTGCATCCTCCCAATTTATCTACTTATCGAATAAGAGGGGGTATTTATCCCTCAATGCATATTTAGATTCCCATTTTGCCACTTAAATCACGTGGTTTTTACACAAAACCTTTACATGATGAATCACCTTATTCAGAAATACATGCTCCATGTGGTCATGAATCTGGATCGGTTGTTCCTCAAAAGATAGATTCTCTTCCAACTGAACTACCTCTGGACTCAAAACATGAGATGGATCTCGCATGTACTTCCTTAACATTGAAACATGAAAAACATTGTGTACCTGAGATAAACTCGAGGGTAAAGGCACATGGTATGCAACTGATCCAACTCACTCCAAAATTTCATATGGTCTAATTAACCTTGGACTCATCTTTCCTTTCTTACCAAATCACATCACACTTTTCCTTGTTGAAACTTTGAGGAAGACAAGATCACCTACCTCAAAAGAGAGATCCTTCCTCCTATTGTACACATAACTTTTCTGCCTGCTCTGAGCAGTTATCATGTGTTTCTGTATCATCTGAACTTTTTCCACCATCTCTTCTACCAATTCTGGTCCCATCAACTTCTTTTCACCAACATCATCCCAAAAATCTAGAGTTAGATACCGCTTATCATATAATGCCTGAAATGGTTCCATATATATACTAGAATGAAAAATGTTATTATATGAAAACTCAACCAATGAAATATATAGGTCACAACTTCCCCGATAATTCAACGAACAAGAACGTAGCATATCCTCCAAAGTCTGAATTGTTCATTTTGACTGCCCATCTGATTGAGGATGAAATGTTGTACTAAAATTTAATTTCATACCCAACGACCTCAGAAGGATTTTGCAAAAGTTATAAGTGAACCTTGGATCATGGTCAGATATAATGGAAAGGGGGAACTCTATGTAGCCTAACTATCTCTCTAAGATACAAACTAGAAAGTTGATCTAGATAAAAAGTATCTTGTATAGAAAGGAAATGATAAGATTTAGTCAAGCGATCAACAATATCCCAGATTGCATTATTACCTCAAGGTGTTTTCGGTAACCCCACAACAAAGTCCATTGATATATTCTTCCATTTCCACTCTGGAAATGGTAAAGGATAAAGCATCTCTTTCAGTAACTGTCGCTCTTGTTTAACCTATTGAAAAGTCAAACACTTCACAGTAAAATCAGCAATATCTATTTTTATTCCATCCCACTATTAATACTCTCAAAGAACTCTATACATATTAGTACTGCCTGGATAAACAGAAAAAGGAGAACTATGAGCTTCACATAACAACTCTATCATCAACTGGGAATCACGGAGAACACACAATCTCTTCCCAAATCACAAAACACAATCATTATCAATGTTGAATTTAGGTAACATAAACTTTAGAACCAGATCTACCTTTTTCTACAACTCAGTGTCTTGCTTCTGTGCTTGCTTAATTCTATCTGAAAGAGAATATTTCAACGATACCTAAAACAAAATATAAGAATTTCCTACACCAACAAATTCCAAGACAAAATTCATTAAATCATTAACCAAAGGATCATGTTCCAAATGCATCATTGTTAATGATGCTTTTATTTTTGCGACTTAAAGCATCTGCCACTTTATTTGCTTTTACTGGGTGGTAGTGAATTGTACAATCATAATCCTAGATTATTTCTATCCATATCCTCTGTCTCATGTTTAATTATTTCTGAGTTAATATATACTTTAAACTATTATGGTCGGTATATATTTCACACTTAACTCCATACAAATGATGCCTACAAATTTTTAAAGCGAAAATAATAGCAGGTAATTCCAAATCATGTGTAGGGAAATTTATCTCACGATTTTTCAACTAATGTGAAGCATAAGAAATTACCTGATCATCAACATTATAATGCAACCAAGTCTATTCAATGAATCATCACTGTAGATAACAAACTCACCATTCCTGGAAGGTAGTGCCAAAACTGGAGCATTCACCAATCTTCTTTTCAATTCGTGAAAACCATCATCAAATTATTTTGTCCATATAAACATAACACCTTTCCGAGTTAGCTTAGTCAATAGACTGAACAACAATGCAAAAATTTTAACAAACATTTTGTAATAGCCTTCCAAACCACGAAAACTACGAATATTGGTTACATTGTTTGGGTCTTGGCCATTCTTCAACAACTTATGTTTTTGAAGGATCAACAGTTATTCCATCTTTAGAAACAAGGTGACCAAGGAAAGAAAATTTTTTCAACCAAAACTCACACTTTTTGAATTTCCCATATAATTTATTTTCTTTTAAGGTTTGAAATATTACCCTTAAATGACTTTAATGCTCCTCTTTACTTTTTGAAAAAACCAAAATACCATAAATAAAAACAAACACAAACTTATCCAAGAACTTATGGAAAATTCTACTCATAAGGTCCATGAATAAAGCAGGTGAATTGGTTAACCTAAAAGGCATTGCTACAAATTCATAATGGACATATCCTATATGAAATGCAGCTTTCAGAATATCTGCTTCCTTTACCTTCAACTGATGGTACCCCAATCTCAGGTAAATATTTGAAAAATACTGATCTCCCTGGAGCTGATCAAACAAATCATGGATATGAGTAAAAGGATATTTCTTTTTAACAGTGATGTAAATCAAGGATCTATAATCAATGAAAAGTCTCATTGAACCATATTTATTTTTAACAAATAATAAAGGATAACCCCTTGGTGATGTTCTAGGTCGAATAAAACCTTTTTCTAATAAATCATGCAATTTCTCCTTCACCTCTAAAAGCTAAATTTGAGCCATTCTATAAGGGGGTTTTGAAATTGGTTTATCATCAGGAACATAGTAAACAGTAAATTAAACTTCCCGATCTGGTATTATTCCAGGCAACTTGTTAGGAAAAACATCAGGATACTCATTTACCACTAGCACAACATTAATCTGAAAAGTTCCTTTGTTTTCAACAATATGTGCAAGGTAACATTCATTTCCATCTTTTACATGTTTCTCAGCCTCTGTATATGTTGTCAACAGTAAGGGTTCATTCTCTTACACAATCTAAAATTCTTTCTGAAAAGAAACTTCTTTATATCTACAATCAATCTTAGAATGGTAAATAGAGAGTCAATCCATACCCAGGATAACATCAATCAGTTCTAGAGGTAAAACAATAAGGTTTTCAAGTAGATTCTTTCCAAGGATAAGGATAGGAAGATTATTATAAATTCTTTTTTCCTCAACATTTCCCCTAGGTGTTTTTACAACAAGAATAAGTGTCATTTCATGAGATGGAATTCCCAATTTACAAGAAAAATTTTCAGAGATGAAAGAATGTGTAGAACCTGAATCAAACAACACATAGGCATAACCTTAGAAAACAAAGTACTTGATACCATTTCATTTGATGGACCAACATATTCTGATGTAGTTGAAAAGGATTTCACCATAGCTTTATTCTTGTAGTATGACTTCTTCACATCATTCGATCTCTTTTTCAAACACTCGTTTTCATAATGACCCATCTCATTGCACTTGAAACATTTTGAAAACTGTAAATAAAATTTGGTCTTACCATCACCCTGATCTTTTCTAGTGCAATCAAAATCCTTATTTCCCATCATACCACATTAGTAGCACATTCCAGAATTCAAAAGACATTCCCCATCATGCTTTTTACCACACTTATCACAAACTTTAAACCTAGTCTTCTTAACATAATTTTTTTTGAAGGATTCTTCCCTTTCTCCTTCCACCTCAGTCTCTTCTTCTGTTGGTTGTTATAGAACACTTGATCATCAAGAAACTCCATTTCCACCTTCTCAGCACATCGAACATGCTTTCTGTAACTTTTTAAATCACGAGAAGCTATTTCCCATCGATATTTTGGCTTTAATCCTGAATAAAAGCGATTGATTTTATTATCGAGGTCTCGAATAAAACTTGGAGCATACCTTGCCAATCGAGTGAATTTTTTTCATAAGCAGCCACTGAGTCGTCCTCTTGCCTAAATTCGTAGAATTATTTTTCCATCCTATGTCTAATAGTCTTAGGAAATTTTTTTTCAAGAAACATAACTTCGAATTTATCGCAGTCAAGAGCATCAATCTCATCAGCGTACCTGATATTTTTAACCATCGACCACCACTGATATGCTTCACCATCCAAACTGTAAATAGAAAGATCATCCTTTTGATTGTATGAACACCCCATGACATCAAAAATATTCTCCAATTATTTAGTCCACCCTTTAGCTAGCACATGGTCTAATGATCCTCTGAATGATGGGGGATGTTGCCTCATGAAATGTTCCACCACTGACATGTTCCTATGTAGTTGATCTGGCAGATCTCATGCATGGATACCACCAACATTTATTTCTTGAGTCAACTGCTCCATTACTACAAAAAACTGTTCAGTTCCAATTCTGACCATCTTAGGATGCTGATTTGGAAGGTCATTCTGTTCTGTATGCCTTCTTAGTACTGCTTCTCTATTTCCTCTGTGGAAAACAATAACGAACAAACATGTCTTAGATGAAGCAACATGGAAATCTTCAAATGCTATATCATTTCAATTTGACCATAAAAAAATTAAAAAAAATATTTTTGGATAATCATTTAATAGAATTATAACTCTAAAAGATATCTAAACCGACCTATGCTACTAACTATAAGGCCCTAGCCTTAAACATTACTTAATCTTGAGACATTTCACGAATACACATTGAGGGTCATTTTAGGATTAGAGTTTTAGAGAAATTAGATCAAAAATCATGCATTACATTCCACATTTAAACAAGGTGGTTACATCAAAGAAAGTATTCATTTTTTTCATCAAAGGAATCATATTTAAAATAAAACATGGTTTCATTCTTGACACTCCCCCAACACTATAATCACATCATGTACCTTTCCCTTGACCTGTGAAAAACATTTCAAAAACATGGGATGAGCATAAAAAGCTCAGTAAGGGATATAAAAGTAGGGAAAGTAAACCTTAGTCCATATATACATAAGAATCAATGAAATCATACTTTATTCATAGAATATAATCTCTTTAACATATCTCATGAAATCATAAGATTTATGAATAACTCATAGAAAACACAAGACCTAAAGGTAACTTGAGGCATTCATAAATTTCTTACGTAGGGAGTTACCCTCATGGTTACGTTTGAAATACCCATTATTGTATATTCCCTAAATCTCCTTGAGAAACCTTAGTATTTAACCTCTTCACATTACCCAATGTGTTGGAGAGCTATCACGGGATCACCCGCCCTTAGTTTATCATGGAACCACCCATCTTCATAAACAATTCCCAAGAACCATAACATAATCGTATCACATAAAACATGCATAATGGAAACATAACATTACCACATTTTAATCACTAGATATCAAATACACATTGATATAATCAAAAAATTATCAAAACCATTTTCAATACCAAAATAAATGTAAAGTAAAAAAGATATTTATTTTTCATTTAAAAAATGTTATTGATTGTAGAGGAATCTGAAACTCAAATACCGGTCACAGCGGCGGAGAAGTCATTGTCGCCGCATATGCAAGACAAAAACATTCCCTTTTGTCATTCAGTAAAACACATTGTATAAAAATATTCCTTTTGAATAAAAGTAAAAGTAAAAGGGGTTTATACACCATATAAACGAATGTTGTGTATAAAAAAATATGCCTCAATAAAAGGAGATTGAGATGAAGTCCCTTACCTTATGTCCGACTTGACTCGATCGTTCTTTAATCTCCTGAATAAAAAACTATAGTTATTTTCTACCTGATTAAGAACCTTTTTTAAGTTCATTATTCCTTTTATATCACTTCTTACCATTTTTGGTTGGAGTGGATACTCAAGATGGGGGTGAATTGAGTTCCAATTAAAATTTCTGATAGAATATTGTCTATTAAAATCCCCAAATTTATAAAACAAGTTAAACTATAGTGAATTTATATAGATTGTAAATGTTCACTTAGCTTCGCAAAGTTTGATTTGGTCTCAGTTAATTTAACCACAATATTAAACTAACTTTTGAAACTAACCTACTAATTTACAATAATTGTAAACACTTTCTAATTTAACTATCAATGTAACATTAAAATGGTTTTTTATTTCAAAGTAACAGCAGTGGAATATAAAAGATATATATAGAATACATTAAACATAAACTAAATATACAGAGTAGATATAACAAGAGGTTCAGTCTCAAGCTGAGACTTAATCCTCTCAAATTTATATAAAAAAGTGATCCACACCCTGGATCGGGGATAACAGTAGTACAATACTGTCCAGGTCACGCATGGACCTCTACCATAGTTCTTCGTGGGAATAAAAACAACGACCAGGCCACACAAGGACCTCTTTCACAGTTGTCATAGGTAAACAAGAATTAAGTGTTTTGGAGTGAGGATCTTGATATCTTCTAGTTCAGTTCATTATATAGTGTGTGTTTGTAAGATATATAGAGTACACCACACTGCTCGAAAGTAAATAAACAAATCACTTAGAGAGAACAGAAAAGAGTTTTGAAATCTCTAGTGATTAGAAATGCAGCTCTGGACTCGTTGGATTCCGCAGAAATGCTTCTAAGTCCTTCTCCGGGTTTTCTGTTGAAAAATAGAGTGTTGTAGTCTAGCTTGTGTTCTATAGGAGTGAAGATTTTCTCTTGACTTCAGTTACTCCAGTAGTGTACGATTGCATGTGTTGGAACTTCTTTGAGGATAGTTCAATGTCTTCTTCACAGTTGTGCTAAGGATTGTTCTTCGGTTCAGTACAGTGCACTTCGCATGTGTTAGGTAATGTATATCGAGGCGACTTCTACTTTTTACTGTAGTTGAGACTTCTTTTAATTCCATGATCATTGGAAATAGGAATGAATCCATTTCCATAAGTACGAGGTACATTTTCCAGACATGCCAACAACTATCCTTAAATAACATTAATTTCATTAAAAACATAAAATATGACCATTAGCATTATTTAATTAATATTGACAAAAGGCTAAGAAATGGTGTCACAATGATTATGTAAACGGTGTCCTCTTCACGATATGTGGTTCACCGTATGTGCTTCACGGTGTCTCCATGACATGGTGTCTAGCTCACGATGTCTGAGTCACGGTGTGTCCTTCACGGTGTCTGGGTCACCGTGTGTCCTTCATGGTGTCTGGGTCATGGTGTGTCCTTCACGGTGTCTGGGTCACGGTGTGTCCTTCACGGTGTCTGGGTCATGATGTGTCCTTCATGGTGTCTAGGTCACGGTGTGTCTGTTTGACTGTGACTATGTCTTGCTCATAGAATTTCTGACTTTGTGAACCATCATGATGTCTTTATACTTAGAAAAATATCCTTATTTAGACATAATCAATTATATTCATAATATGGATTAAGCTTAATCATTAGAGAGTAAGAGAAGTTGAAACATAAATATAAAGGCTTGATAATATACGTGAGATTTGTGATAATGCATCTGATTTTTAAATTATAATTACAGTAATTAACATCAATAAGATTTTCTATAATTAAAACATAAATAAAATATGATTTTTAATTATTATTGAGATATGAGATCATTTGAAAGATTTGCAATTATGATAGAGATTAATTAATAGTAATAAGATTTGTGATCATTAAAATATGATTAATACATGAGGTTTCCAACATTCTCCCCCTTTTTTATGATCAAAAATCATTTATAGTAAAAATATAAATGAAATGAAACATTCGAGAAACTAGAATATTAGAATAACAGAAGTAGAGAATAACATATCTCATTATAGTACTAAGACTTGTAGTTTTTCTCCCCCTTTTAGGATTATCAAAAATTAGAGAGGAATGGAGTGAAACACTGCATTTTTCAGTAAGAAGTTTGAGAATAAAACATACAGGGGAAATAAAAATAGTAAACAACAAAAGACATCCCATCAAAAAGAAAACAGTCCCTGCAGTCTTCAGGGATCAACCTTTTCCTTTCCTTTATCAGCGGTAGGAGTTGGGGCTCATGTAGAAGAAGGCATAGATGTGGTATACAAAGAGGGTAAGGGTAGGCCTTCAAAAACAGATGGAGCCAAAGTAGGAGCAGTAGAAGATCTCGGCTGTGGTTGGTCAAGAATGACTGGACGGATCTGAGAAAGAGCTTGGATGACTAACATGGTAGTTGAGGCGAGGGAAGGTAAACCAAGTCTCAGGGGTGAAGCAGCTAGAGAAAGTGTAGTAGTACCCTACACATGAAGACATGGCTTCAACTGATTGATGAAATCCGTTATGATTTCTCCACCATATTGCATAGCCTTTTAAAAATCGTCCTTATTCTCTATGAATTTGTCCATCAATCTGGTGAACTATGTAAGCTTCTGAACATGAGATTTAAAATATTGAGTCAGTAGAGGGATTTTCAGGTTTTCTAGAAGATACATAAAGTGATTTTGTATATCACATTTAGAGAAAATCGGGGTAAGATAAAGATCTATCTTCTAGGTGATCTCCTGTTGAGCATCACTGGTTATCATAGAATGGATCTGGACAAGATTTAGTGGTATATCACTATTCTTTATAACTTCAGCTATAGGAGACAGATCTAAACCACTGAAAAAATTCTGAATTTCTTCCTTGATTATGGATCTAAACATAGAATCATCCAAAGATGGTGTGGAGGTCTGACCAGGGAAAGGAGAATATTTGACAGCTTCAGTTATAACATTGAACTGTTTTAACATTATCTGCAGAAATCTAGTGTAGTCATATGTGAGCTTATTCAGATTTTATACATGCTCTCTCATGCATTTCAGAATCTTTGTGTGTATTTCTCCAATATTCTCATAAAAGATGGTAGATATGGATGCACTTGAGACAAAATCTCTCTAGAAAGGGTGGAATTTGTTGGTTCAGGAGAAGCAGCAACAAGTGTAGGGGAAGAAATAGAAGCAGTCACAGGCTCTGATCTTAAAGTCCGTTCTAAATGCAGGTTTTCCACCAAACCATTCAAATTTTCAACATCAGCCCTAATCAACCTATTTTGAACCCCGAAATCTTGAATCTCACAGATCATCCTCGATTGAATATGCAAAATAATGTTTTCTAGAAGAATTGAGGCATCTTCTTGACTTAACTGAGTCCCAGGACGAGGTTTAGTGGATAAAATCTTCTCAACACTAGCCAATATAGTCTCTCCAAAGACATTAGAACCATCCATAGTTACAAAAGAGTGTTTCTAGGGTAATATTGAAGGTGAAGGTAGTGGGGAAGGTTCTGGTTGCACTTCAGAGTCATCTTCAGATTCAGATTCAGATTCAGATTGAGGTTCTGGTTCTGGTTCTGGATCTGGTTCTGGATGAGCTACAGACTTCAGTTTAAACAAAGAAGAAAGATCTATACCAGTTGTAGTCACTTTCATTGAATCACTCACATCATAAAAACGTTGAAATTCATACAGAGTGTGCACAGAATATGTGGCAGTAGGTTGAGATATTTTAGCAGATCAAGCTTCTATAATCTTATGGTTTTGAGGTTCCTCCCCCTCAAAATGTGCTTCCATTTCAGATTCTTGAGGCTCAGGAATTGGGTCATGATCCACGGGTTCATCTCTAATCTCTTCAGCAAACTCTTGCCTTGCCAGCTGAAAGGCAACTCCCATCCTCTCTTTAGTAGAGGGGATGTACTCAGAAACCGATTGTTCCACTACTTGTGCTTCCAGACTTTCTTCTTTTTCAATAGGGACATCCTCTTCCACAGGATCTTTCTCCACTAATTCTTTCTGCTCTAAATCAAGAAAACCAATTTTCTTCTAGCCATAGGATGAGTTTCTGGATTGAAATCCTCACTAGAAGTAGGAGCTTCTTCTTCTATAAAACCAACAATAACTTCCTCTCTTGAAGTCATTTCAGTAGGAACATCAGTAGGGACAATAGTCCATTCTTTATCAACAAGAGCTTCTTCCTCTTGAGGTATTTCAGCCTCTTCTCTAGGTGGTACATCAGCTGCCACTTCCTTTTCTTCATCTTCTTCTTCCGAATACTCAGCCACTTCATCTGGTTCCAAACCAGGATCAGCTATGTTCCTGGGTCTTCTTGGATAATCAACAAGATTAAACTTCTTATACAATTTATCATTATCATCAACCCACTTCTTCTTCCAGGGGTTCCATCTAATCTTTATCCTTCTGATGATAGGCTTGGATAAGCAGAAATCATTGTCGTCTAGATTTTATTCATTCTATCCAACCATTCCTTTTGAAAATAGCATGGATGAAATCATCCTTGAGTAAAACAAGGAGGTGGATTTGGAATTGACTTTAATAAGCTAACATATATTGTTAATAACATACATTCATAGGTTGATCTTATGGCCATTCTTCAATAGGTGAATCAGGAACACATCCTGATACTACATCATAAAAAAATCTATTTTTCTCAGGCTAATCAAATTTTGAACAAACTTGAACAGCAGTCTTGTCACCCCATCTAATATTGCAGTTATGACCCTTTGCTTGGTGCCATTTCCAGTCAGGATTTCCAAAGCATTCTACAGGACAAATATGTCTGTTGTTGGAGGAGGGCCTCTCTGTTTATCATCACACACTCCTTCATGTGGAGTCCTCAGGCATGCAGCCCACAACCTCGAAGAGAGAGAAAACTTATGACCATTAATCCAGCTGGTCACCATAAATCTTTTCCAAAATCAAAGGAAAACTTCACATATTGGTAGAATTGAGATACCAATCTCGGGTAAATCGGTCTATCTTTTCTAGAGAACCATTCAAACCATCAATGCTCTATTAAGATTTTCAGGATTATATACATACTAGACAGCATCCACTCAGGGAAAATATCATTATCAGGAACTACTGTACGGTTTACAAGGTTTGGGTTCAGGGGTCCTTCAGGTGCTATCCTCGGTATCCTCTTTTGTTTCTTAGAGCAGAGCTTCTCAAATGAGGGCGAAGATGGACGCTTCGTCCTTGGAATCCACTGAAGGTTCGGGCAAGAGAGACGAAAGTTTTCAAGAATGAGAAGATTCAGGAGAGAGTTCGGGTAAGGAATCGAATGAAAACCTTATGTTTCATCATATGGGAATGTCAAACGTCATAAAAACAAAACCGCGGGAAATACAATAGCGGTGAAATAAAAATTACCATGATACAGGTTAAAATAAGAGTAAAAATAATCTTCATGATGAGACCGTGAGTATGCATTACGGTGTGATGAAAAAAAGTTATCACGGTGAGACAGTTGGTGGTCGTCATGGTGAGACAGTGACCATTCTGTGCAGTCACAGTGAGATAGTGACCATTCTGTGCAGTCACGGTGAGACAGTGAGTGAATCTTTCTGTCACGGTGAGATAGTTAAGTGACATAATGTGAGTACATGGTGTCAAACTGTGAGACTGTAAGCATGAAAAAGTAACTTAGAAACAGTGACCATGAAACTGTAAGGTTAAAAAGTAAAGTATTGAACAGTATGATCAGTAAGATATCTATTTATGATTAATCATACCAAGATCATTTATGATGTAATCTAATCTTTAATTATTTAATGGTTTAGGGAATATATAATCAAGTTTTTATTCAGTACCAAGGAATTCCAAAGTGATATCAACTTTTTGATAATTATCCCTCAAAAAGTGATGTCTTACAACAATATGCTTTGTCCTAGAATCTGAAACAAGATTAATTGAAATGTTAATAGAACTTGTGTTGTCACAATTTATTGGGACATGTCTGAATTGATATCCATAGTCTAGTAATGTGTGTTTCATCCACAAAATTTGCGCACAACAACTGCCGGCAGCTATGTATTCAGCTTCTGTAGTAGATAATGCAACAGAATTTTTTTTCTGACTACACCTTGATATTAGAAACTTTCCTAAAAGGTGACATGTTCCATAGGTGCTTTTTATATCTAACTTAAATCTAGAAAAATCAGCATCAGAATAACTAACTAGTTCAAATGATTTTCCTTTTGGATAGAACAACCCTAAATTGGGAGTATTATTGAGGTTTTTGAAAATTCTCATCACAGAATTTATATGTGACTCCTTAGGGTTTTCTTGAAAACTAGCACACATACGTACACTAAACATAATATCAGGACGAATAGTAGTCATGTAGAGTAGACTTCCAATCATTCCTCTATAAGTGGTTTGATCAACATATTTACAATCTTCATCAAGATCAAACTTACAGGTGGTACTCATGGGAGTGTCACTACTTATTGTGCTATCCAATAAAAAACGTTTTAAAAGATCTCTATTATATTTACTTTTAGTTAAAATAATTCCATCATCATTTTGAAAGATTTGAAATCCATGGAAAAATTTGTGTTATCCCACGAAACTCATCTCAAATTCAATTTTCATCATTTTAGAAAAATCAGTACATAGGGAATTTTTGAAGATCCAAAAATAATATCATCTACATAAATTTGTACAACTAAAATATCTTTAGAAATTATTCTTATAAATAGAGTAGGATTAGCTATACCTTTTGTAAAACATTTAGAAATTATAAAAGTACATAATCTGTTATACCAAGCTCTTGGAGATTCCTTTAAACCATATAAATATTTTGATAATTGGAAAATATGATTATGAAAATGAGGGTTTGTAAATCCAGGTGGTTTTTAACAAAAACATCCTTAGCAATATATCCATTTAAGAATGCACTCTTGAAATCCATTTGATATAGTTTGAAATTTAGATGTGCTGCATAAGCATGTAAAATCCTAATGGCATCTAATCTGGCCACAGGAGAAAAATTTTCATCATAGTCAATTCCTTCCTCTTGACTATAGCCTTGTGCAACTAATCTAGCTTTGTTTCTAACTATATTTTCAGAATCATCTACTATATTTCTAAACACCCATTTAGTGCCTATGGTAATGGTTTCCTTTGGTCTTTCTACTAGTTTCCAAACATTATTTATTTCAAACTGATTGAGTTTTTCTTGCATAGAAATTACCCAAAATTCATCATTAATAGCTTCATCAATGTTTTTTGGTTCAAGTTGTGACAATAAGGCTTAATGTTCAACCTGATTTATAAGAGAAGCTCTAGTTTGTGTCCCTCTATCTAGATTCCTACAACAGCATCAACATGATGTTTCTTTAGAATTCTAGTTGATCTAGTAAAGGTAGGACTAGAAATTTCAGGTTCATTTATAGGTTCAGATTCATTAGGAGCAGATTCTAGAATAAGTCCAGAAATGGTTTCCTTTATAGAAGGTTCTTTAGATTTTTCATTAAGGTCCAGAATACTTAAATATTCTTCAAGATTTTCAAGAGAGGTTTTAGGCTCATGTGGATCAGTTTCATCAAACATGATGTGAACAAATTCTTCCATACACTTGGTTCTATTATTGAAAACTCTATAGGCTTTGCTGGTTATAGAATATCCTAAAAAGATTCCTTCATCACTCTTAGAAGCAAACTTGTCCAGATTATCCTTTGTATTGAGAATAAATACTTTACAGCTAAAGACTCTAAAGTAACAAACTTTAGGTTTTCTATTGTTCCAAAGTTCATAAGGGGTCTTTTTGAGAACATGTCTGACTAAGACTCTATTAATGATATAACAAGATGTATTCATAGCGTCATACCAAAAGTAAATAGACAGGTCATATTCATTAAACATAGTTCTATCAATTTCTTGAAGGGCTCTATTTCTTCTTTCTACTTCACAGTTCTGCTGAGCTGTCCTAGGAGCAGAAAAGTTATGACTATGGCCAATGTGTGAGCAATAAGATTCAATGTCTTGATTTTTAAACTCACGCCCATGATCACTTCTTAGAGTTTTAATCTTTAGTTCACTATGGTTTTCTACAGATTTAGATTTTTTAACAAAATAAGGATAATCTTCACTTTTGTGAGCTAAGAAGTATACCCAAGTATATCTAGAAAAGTCATATACTAAGACATAGATATAGTGCATCCCATTTAAGCTAAAAACTCTAGATGGTCCAAATAGATCCATGTGAACCAACTCGAGAGGTTGAGAAGTTGAGACTTCTTTCTTTGATTTGAAAGAGATTTTGTGTTGCTTTCCCTTTTGAAAAGGATTACAAACTTTGTCATTTGGAAACTCAAGTTTGGGTATGTCTCTAACTAAGTCGTTCCTAGTTAATTTTTTAAGTGAGTGTATGTTGCACTTCCCTAATCTCGTATGCCATAACCATGATTCATTATGAAAAGCATTTAGGCAGGTAACATTTTGTTTAGCTGAGGAATTTAAATCAATAGTATAAACATTTTCATTTCTTAAAGTAGAAAATACTAAAAAAAATTACAATTAAAAACATTACAGGAATCATTTTCAAACATGACATTAAAACCATCATCACATAATTGGGAAATACTTAACAGATTATATTTATGTCCATCAGCAAAGAAATATTTAGAAATTAAAACTGAATTAGTGTAACCAATTTGGCCAAGGTCGATGACATTTCCTTTAGAATTATCACCAAAGGTAACATAGCGTCCATCAACCTTTATTAAACTCTTGAAGCATGAGTAATCCCCAGACATATGTCTTGAACATCCACTGTCCAAATACCATGTCTTCTTGTGGGAAATCATCAACCAGGTTTCAAACAAAACAGGTTTAGATAGAATATGATTTTGGTACCCTGATCTTCTTGGGTCTAGACAGGTTAGCAATCAATGATTTCAGTACCCAAATTTGTCTTATGTGTCTCATAAAATTTGTTGAGTCAAAAGATTTTGAATGATAAACTCTATTTGATTTATAAGTTTGTGAATAACTAGTTGAAGCATATGAATGTCCAGAACTAGTACTAGCAGTATTCTGTCCAGATTTAGGAATAAATCTATTCTTAGTAATCTGTCTATGTCCAAGTTTGTAGCCTATTACAGTAGTGTATTTTGTTTACACTTTCTTTACTATAATTTTAGTTAGTGTATCCTTTCCATTTGTAAACTTTTCTAAGTAATTTCAATGTTTCTCATTTGACATTTGCAGTTCTGTATTTTCCTTTAACTGTTGATCATTCTTCTCTTTTTCAATAGTAAGTTCAGTTTTAATAGTTTTAGTGAGAGCATGATGTTTCTTCAATGATTTTTATTTAACCTTAAGTTCATTGCATGTCTCTTCCTGCATATTAAAATATTCAAATAATTCATATTTAGTCATGTCTTGAGAATCAGAATCAGATTCTACATCATCTCTAGAATAATAAGAATTTAAAACAGGAGTATCTAAGGTTACCTCAGATGTGTTGGTCATAAAACACATGATGGAACGATTATTTTCTGAATCAGACATTTCATATTCACTTGTGTTGTCTTCAGAAGCACTCTACATGGCCTTCATGGATTTCTTGTACTTATTGTCCTTATAGTCGTGTTTCTTTTTGAACATTATCTTTGGGCAGTCTGCTTTAATGTGTCCTTTTGTTTTTCACTCATAGCAAACAACTTCATCACATTTATCTGGCTTTTTGCAGTCCTTCTTCCAATGTCCCTTATTGTCATAATTTCCCTTGTAATTTGATTTTCTGAAAAATTTCTTATTCCTATAAAATTTCTTAAACCTTCTGGATATTTGAGCCATTTCAGCATCACTATCGGAGACTGAACATTCACTTTTTGAACTATCAATTTGTATTTGAGCTTTTTCTTTTCCCTTTCTCTTTGAAGCAATAGTCTTGAAAGCCACTGATTTCCTTTTTGGTTCATCATCTTCCTCTTTATTCAACTTGAGTTATTCTCGATAAATCATAAGCTTACCAATCAGCTCTTTGACAGGTAGATATCCATTGTCACATGACTCTCTGATTGAAACAGATGTGCCTCTCCATCGGTCTGACAGACATCTCAATATCCTCATAATTTGTTTCTTTGCTCGAACAACCATTCTGAGTGAACTCATTGTATTTACTATTTCATTGATCCTGAGAAACATATCAGAAATAGGTTCATCAGTTTTCATTTTAAAATTGTCATATTTAATAGAATATTTATTTAATCTCATTTCTTTAACATTGGTTGTTCCCTCATGAGAAACACCCAAAGTATCCCAAATTTCATAAGCAGTTTTACAAGAAGATATTTTATTAAATTCCTCATCTACTAATGCACAGTACATGGCATTCATATCTTTACAATTATTATTTTAACTGACTTTAGTAGGTTCATCCCAAGTTGTTCTTTCATTTTCTGGATTTTTATATTGTGATTCTATAGCAGTCCAAATATCAAAACCCATACTCTCTAAATGAATTTTCATTTTCAGTTTCCACTGGGCATATCTTGTACCATTTAAGAATGGTGGTCTGTTAGTAGCAGCACCCTCTAATCTGTTATCCATAGATAGATTTTAGAAAGTAAAATCACTGAGATAAAATTTAGAACTAATAGAAATTTATGATCTTTAAAGATGCAACTAAAATCACTGTTGAAAAAAAGAGTATTACAAAAATCCTTAAACAAAAACAAACCTCTGATACCAAATATTGGATGGAGTGGATACTCAATAGGAGGTGAATTGAGATCCAATTAAAATTTCTGTTAAAAGATTGTCTATTAAAATTCCCAAATTGATAAAACAAGTTAAACTGTATAGAATTTATACAGATTGTAGATGTTCACTTAGCTTCTCAAAGATTCATTAGGTGTCAGTTAATTTATACAAAAGATTAAAATAACTTTTAAAACTAACCTAATGATTTACAATAAGTTTAAACACTTTATAATTTAACTATCAAAGTAAATTTTAAAATGGTTTTTTATTTCAAAGTAACAGCAGTGGAATATTAATGATATATGTAGTATACTTTAAACTTAAACTAAATATGCACAGCAGATATAACAAGAGGTTCAGTCTCATGACGAGACTTTGTCCTCTCAAATTTATATATAAAAGTGATCCACACCATGGATCGGGGATAACAACAGTACAGGACTATCTAGGCCACGTAGGGACCTCTACCACAGTTCTTCGTGGGAAACAAAACAAAGACCAGGCTAGACAAGGACCTCTTCCACAGTAGTCTTGGGTAAAAAAGAGTTAAGTGTTTTGGAGTGAGGATCTTGATACCCTCCAGTTCAGTGCAGGAGACAGTGTGTGTGTGTGTGTGTGTAAGATATACATAGTACACCAAACTTCTTTAAAGTAAATAAACAAATCACTTAGGGAGAACAGATAAGAGTTTATAAAGCTCTATTGATAATAAATTCATCTCTAGACTCGTTGGATTCGGCAGAAATGCTTCTATGTCCTTCTCTAGTTTTTCTGTTAAAAAATAGAGTGTCGTAGTCTAGCTTGTGTTATACATGAGTGAATATGTTCTCTTGACTTCAGTTCCTCTAGTAGTGTAGGATTGCATGTGTTAGAACTTATTTGAGGATCTTTCAATGTCTTCTTTACAGTTGTGCTCAGGATTGTTCTTCAGTTCAGTACAGAGCACTTCGCATGTGTTGTGTAATGTATATCGTGGAAACATATACTTTTTACTCTAGCTGAGACTTATTTTTATTCCATGAGCACCGAAAATAGGAATGAATCCCTTTCCATAAGTACAAGGTACAGTTTCCTGACATGCCAACTTCTATCATTAAATAACAATAATTGTATTAAAAACATCAAATATGACCATTAGAATTATTTAAATAATATTGAAAAAAAGTTAAGAAATGGTGTCATAGTGATTATGTAAAAGATGCCTTCTTCACGATATGCTCTTCACGGTATGTGGTTCACGGTATGTTCTTCACGGTGTCTCCATGTCACGGTGTCTTGCTCACGGCGTATGAGTCACGGTGTGTCCTTCACGGCGTCTGGGTCACGGTGTGTCCTTCACGGTGTCTAGGTCACGATGTGTCCTTCACGGTGTCTGGGTTACGGTGTGTCCTTCATGGTTCTTGGGTTATGGTGTTTCCTTCACAGTGTCTGGGTCACGATGTGTCTGGTTGACTGTGATTGTGTCTTTCTCACAGTCAGTCTTACTGTGTCAACCATTACGGTGTCTTTATACCTAGACAAATATCCTTTTTTAGACATAACCAATAATATTCAGAATATGGATTAAGCTTAATCATTTGAGAGTAAGAGAAGTTGAAACATAAAAATAAATTCTTGATAATATAAGTGAGATTTGTGGTCATGCATAAGATTTTTAAATAATAATGAGAGTAATTAACATCAATAAGATTTGATATCATTAATACATAATTAAAACATGATGTGTAATTTTTATTGAGATGTGAGATCATTAGCAAGATGTGCAATTATGATTGAGATTAATTAATAGTAATATGATTTGTGATCATTAAAACGTGATTAATACATGAGGATTCCAACAACCATGTTATGAACATTATGTAATTATTTAAGTTAATAACGGTCGTTTTGTCGATCTTTGGTACTTGAGTCAAAAATAAACTTCTTATAATTACAATTTGTTCATGTGGTAAAATATCCATTATAAATAGAATTATATTCATTATGTAGATATCATATATAACATATATATCCATTATATACATGCATTTATAATATTACATAACATTTAGAGGTAAGAGATGAAATGCATCGTTCATGGAGATGGTAAGTCGTACGTACGCATGAACGCTACTTTCATTTCTTTTTTCTATTTAATGGAATTAAATCATAATGATATAATGATATATTATAATTACAATATGATATATTATGTCATACCATTAGCTCCATCATTTATATGTCACACAGATGGCATTAACTAATCAAATCACTTTGAGGGGGCGGTAGTTCGCACTTCCTAAAATGAAATTATCGTGTTTACCCATAATGGAAATCATAATGGTATCACATAAATGAAAAATACAGAAGCATACGGAAAAAATAATCATAATATATATCATATATAAATATAGTGACATCTTAATGGCCACCAAGAGAGGTGTTAAAAGAAGATTAGACAATCATCGTTTCGTGAGGCAGTAACTCGCCACCCACAGAAGAAGTATGTTCTTTCACCATTATACGGGAGTGTGTGTAAGTATAAATCAAATACTTATCATAAAAACATCCTAGTATTTTTAAGATATTAGTTTTCTTACAAAATGAAGGAATAAAAATTGTTTTGGGGGATGGAAAAGCAATATAAATCAAAAGAACATAAGAGAAGAAAATACCTTTAAATCGGGTAACTCCCCTTGGTTTGAATGAAAAGGGTATCTTGAAGAGCTTTCTTCCTAAGAAAAGGCTTCTGTGATTAATAGAGGGATGTTGACAGATAAATTGAGTAGTGTTTGGTCGAGACAATGTATTGAGAGGTGTGGGTAATGGGGTAGAGGTCGGGGCCTTTTTAAGAGGGAGGAGGGGCACTCTTGGAAGGTCTTGAAATGTCACATTATTATAAAATTATTTTCATATTTTAAAGGTCCCACAATGATATATTTCTAGGATAAGGTGATAAGGGTTTCAAATCCACCCCTACAATAGTTTTTTGACAATTTTATGTCTTATATTTTACATTATATTTTCATTTTATTTAAATTGTTCATTAATGAGGTAATCACTACATCATAATGGTGTCATAAATAAATTTATTTATTAAATGTATAAAAATTATAATAAAATATAATGATTTAATAAATCGCTTTATCTTTCCAATGAATATTTATAGTCTAAGTGATCATTTATTTAGACAAAATTAAAATTGCTTTACTTAGGTGTTACATACTTTTGTTATATTTTCCTTTCTTTAAAAATAAAATGATAAAATGTCACTATCATACAAAAGTGATTTCATAGGGTCCATAAGTTGGAACAAGGCATCCCATGGTCGGCCATGAAACATCCAGTAGTATTAGGACACATTTTGGGGTCATTTTATTTTATTATGAAATAATTTTATTACACATAACTACCCGATTACTAATTAATCACGATAATTAAAGATAATTACCATCCCTACTATTCATAATGTAAAAAAAGAGTCGTAATTACATAATTTGTAACCTCTGATTCAAAATATGAAATCCATTTTACCAAATTCCAGACACATAAATTTCAGTAATTATTTTAAAAATAATTCCCGTTGTCAAAACAAATAGCGGGTTTTTTTAGAAGTAATATCTATCAATGGTTTGACACTTGTTTATGCCAAATTCCAATGTGAAATTAATTAAAATGTCAACCGTTGGATTAAAATGTAAAAATATATTCTTATTAAACTATAAATCCAATTAAAAGGACAATCTATCCAAATAATTAAATTAGATGAAAAAGTAGTTTTGAAGTAAAATGCAGTATTTTTCTCTATTCATTAAAAAATGAACATTGTCAGAAAAAATACCAAAAATTTATCCAAAGTAAATTTCAATGTCCCAATCCTAATGAATAAGTTTATTTTGAAAAATAGAGCTTAAATTTTTTCCAAAAGGTTGATTTAAAAATTACATTTCAATAAAAAGGCAGAATAACGACCTTTAAAAAAAATATTTTAGTATTTTGTTCTTAAGATTGGATTTATTCTCTTTTTAAGCCTTTAAAATACTATGTAATTCATAAATAGACATAGAAATGAAAATACACAATTATTTAATTACATGGGATGTTACATTTTATATTAAAATCATTTCAGAAATGGTTAATTCATTATTTAGTTAAGTTAATATATTAAAATTGATTGTTTTTAGAAAAATCGTTATTTTCACTATTCACCTAAAAACAATTATTCTAGAAAAAATTAAAAAAATTCCCATAAAATAATATTGAAATTAATAATTTTAAAATATATCTCATGTAATCGAATTTAAATAATTAAATTATTATATTTAACAATAATGAAAAAATTAAATATATAAATAAAAATAACTTTTATTGAAAAATGCCCTTTTTAAAAATTAGTTATTGTTGATATTATTTGGTATGAATTTACCATTTATTAAAATATTATATTATACAATAGTTTTAATTATTAATATAATTTTTTAATCTATTATGTTATATTTCATTTTAGTTTTTATATGTGTGAAACATGATATAAAACTGAAATTAATTTACTGAAAATATGTTCCTAAATAACAATGTGTTATAGGAGAGATTGAAGTATGTGGTTAGGAAAACTATCAAAAAAATATTTCAAAAAAACCAAATAAATAGGTCGAAAATATGAATACATATATGAATTATTTTCTCAAAAAAGAAAATGAGTATGTTAAAGAAATCACTCTTCTCTGGGTAAAATTACAAAACAAGAAAAAATATTAGATGAGTTTGAGATGAATATTATTTTAAATGAATATTAGAAAAAAAAATTACACAATAATGGTTTTTGATATAATATCAATCCATGATTAAAGTGAAATATTACTATTACAATTTTGTGTAAATAAATACGGATTCCTCACAACTTTTTATGAAATGTTGTAAACAACCTTAAATGAAAGACTACACCAGTGGTTCGCAAAATTGTTAAATATGTTTTCTAATCATTGTAGGTTCTAAAAGAAAATATTTGAATTGATTTTCCGAATTTTTTTAATAATATTACTAAGACATCAATATATGTTTAAGAAATCTTTATAAAGTACGGTTCTCCAAATCCATAGAAACACAAGGCTAGTAAATTTCCATGATTCCAAGATAGAGTAAATAGAGAGACAAAATAGTTTTATAGAATAATTGTTTTTAAAGGATAATATTATGGTTTTTTAGTATTAAAGAATAAATACATAGATGTATGATATTACAGGTCTCTTACATAGTGTTACAAAGGAAATAAATTAAGGGAGCTATAAAATGAAGATAAGGTGAATTTATAAGAAGAAACAAACTATAAACACGAATATTGAAAAGTTACCTTTTAAAAATAGGCATAATTAGTTGGAATCAATTTATAGGAGATGTGAAATGTAAGATCATAGTGTTGAGTACCTAATGAACATGATTACATGAAAAATACAATAAAAAATGGAAAACAAATATTTAGGAAGAAGAAAAAACTAACGAGTCACTACATAATGAGGTGTCCATAAAAAATATCAAGAGGAGGAAACCATGTATTGTTGATTATGGATTATCCTAAATACTTTATAGAGATTCCAAATATTTGATTAATAAATAAAATGTTGGTGTTTATCTAACATTGGGAATGAATTTCCCCAAAATAGAAATGAAATTTTAATAGTTGAGACTGAATTCTCCAAGTTGATGTCGAAATACTTATTTTTCATTAATGGTATTAAAAAAAATTATTCAGTGTGATTTAGTTGTGTGGATATTGAAATGAGGAAATATTTACCATAAATAATTCCCTGATCAAAGGGATTAGATATAGAAAAGTTATCACACGAGGTTAATGAATGACTAGTAATACTTTTTAAATTTTACATCCAACTAATTCATTCGAATTGAGAAAAAAAGATGAATACAAATTCTAGAATAAAATAATGGGGCCAATGTTTCATTATTTTTTAAAAATTATTCAAAAGGGAAATTTCATAACTGAATCACATCAACATATGGTATATTAAAATGAACTTTGTGAAACCAACCAAAATGAAAAATTTATATAGGGATTTCCAAATGGGGGGAAATCCAGTCCACTGAGAAACTTGAGTGGATACAGTCATGTTTCTAAGTCAATGAGGTAAAAATCCAAAAAGGATGACTTTAATTAATATTACTTATATATGAATTTATGTAATGTATAATATTATCATAATTTAATAAAAATTTGAATTAATGGAAATGATTGACATTCTTATGAGAAGAGTTGATAAAGAAATGGGGGAGTGTGTCAAGAAGCATAAATCTGATGATTTAATGAATATAATGAGAAAATAATTTAAATTTTAGATTCACTAGAATGGAATTAAACCATAGTATTGTACACCCTATAAAACTCTTTAAAATAGAGTGTCATAATGAAAAAACTTAAGCTTGGTAGAGATGGGGATAACATTTCTAGAAGAGTATAACATCTCATTATTTTAATATGGAGTGGTTGTATGAACATATGTTCATATTTGAAATAGTTGTCTATTGAGACAAAATTAAAATATTATATTTCATGATATTTGGTAAAATATTAATATTCCGTTGCATCTAGAACTAGAGGTTTAAAAAAATGATAGAACACTATAAGGGGAAAATATTAAGAATAAACCCAATATTAATCTCCAAATTAATGTATATTTGGAAGACTTTAATGAAGTAAATGAGACTTCTTTTAGAGAAAATAAGTGATTACCAAGATGTAAATGAACTACATAATTAATATATTTGGTATGATTATACCAATGGTGAATAAGAGGCTATTCATGTTGAAAAAATTAGGTTGAAAAAATTGTAGAATCATGTGGAAGAAGAAAATGTAATTGGAAACCAAAATGTGTAAATTAAGACTAGAGGTAAAAAATAAAAATTAATAAAGGAATTACTCTGATCTCTTAGATTGAAAAGCATTTTACTATATAGAAACATCGTTATAAATAGTTTTTTCTTTTTATAAATGAGAATTTTGATCAGATTGAATGAAATTTAAACTGTGATTTTTTCCATTTTAAAAGGGGTAAATGTGATTGGGAAAAAGTGGGTATTAAAAAATAAGTTGAATTATAAAAGTGATATTTCAAGTAATAAATAATTACTAGTATACAATGATTATTCTTGTTTTAAAATAATGAATTTGAAGAGGCCTTTTCTCTAGTTGTGTGACATGAATCTATAAGAATGTTTAGGGTTTTTTAAACTCAGAGGTAGTAAAATAATGGTCCAATGGATGTGAATTCTTGTTTCACGAATAGAAAAATAGAAGAGAAATTTTATATTAAAAAATGAAAATGTTTTTTCTAGTAAAATATAGAACTGTGTTGTGAAACAATTAGAAGGATTTATATGGGACAAAATAGGCCCATAGGGCATTATATTCAAATCTAGATATCTCCCATTGAGGGAAGAATATTAATTAAATGAGAGGACAATAATAACATTTATGTTGAGGAAATGGATTTTGGTGATATGTTTAAAATTTTATATAATGATGATATTATTTTTAGAGATGAAAAGGGAGTTATTTTATATAATATTATTTTAAAATGATAATTCATTTTGATATTTTGATGATGATACAAATGGGTTACATTATGGTATTATAACTTTTACAAAAAAATCATGTTTTTCTCAATTTTTGAATATAAGGGGTTATTGATGATGTTTTTTATGGAAAACTTCAAACTAGTTTCTACACCTATAAATCAGTGGATGATTATTATAAATTATACTTAAGTGAATAATGTTAATCGTAAGGAGTTAAAAAGAATTATTTGTTGCATAATTTATATCATTTCATCCATACATGATATTGTATATACTTTGAACCAATGTGTAATCTACAAATGTGATCCTAATGAATCACACATGATGGCTTTCAAAATAGTTATCATGTTTCTCGAAGGATTCATTTTTTTTCAAATAACTAACTAAAGATATGAGAACCTAAATAACTTTGGATTTACTATTTCTTATTGGGTAAGTGATTTTGATTACATCAAGTGAACTATAGGTGCAATTTTACACTAGAGAGTATATTGTCTAATTTGTAACTACAGAAATAATAACATGGTTACCTTAATCACCATAAAATCAATATATGTGACTACTAATAGTTTTTATACCTAGATTAACAGGATGAAAATTAATAAGATTAATTTAAGTATATGGATGAAAAATAATTTATAATTTTATATGAAAATAAATGTAAAATGGATCTCTCTAAATATATAGTAAAACACTATAGACTTATAAACATTGAAATTAGATTTTATTTCCTAAGAGGGAATGTTTCAAAATGATATATAAGTTAAAAATTCATTCACTCCCATGGTCAAAATTCTTATATCTTCTCTATATTTCATATCTAAGGATATATTTGAGTGTTTGATACTTAACATGTATATTCTTCCTTTCTCACTGATTTGAGGTATATTTAAAAGGTCCACCCTATGCATCGGATTAATTTTTCAAATGGTGATATAAGTACACACATTCTAATATTTGTTTTCTGAATTTATAACTATTGTTATTGTAAAAAGTTGAATAAATTTCTAAATGATGGTGTGTCTTTAGGTGGGTTAATAATTTTAGTTTCTTGGAAAAACATTATTTACCACAATGTGATAGAATTCTATAAAAACAATACATTGCTTAGTGGTGTAGAGAAATATAATTCTCTTTGAGAAATTCATTAGTTTTGTGTTTCACAGAGTGATTTTTTGAGTTTGAATAAAAATCATAATTGGGAGATTGAATAACCCAATATAATTGTCGATTAATTATTTATTTATTTTCAATCACGTGTTATATAAATTGGAAGGTGGTTTGGTTTGTTTTTGAGTTGGGGCGACACTTTTTGTTATGGTTTGGGATGTTGGAGTATTTTTATAATATTCAAAAAATATAGAGATGTCAAATGGAAATGTTCCATATTATAGCCCATGTATTTATAAATGTTTTCTTGGATAAATATAATAGTGCTTGTGATACATATTATAAATTTTTTGAAAATGAAAGAGATTTCATAAGAGTCATCTGACTTTTCATATGAGTCGGTATAGAGTTAAAAAATTTTAAAAGGTGAGAGTTTAATGAGATGACTTAGGGTTAGATACATGTTGTATAAGAGTCGTATAAAGTCTCATGTATGTTTTATAAGATTCACTAGTTAGAAATTTTTTAGTAATATCATATTGCAGAGATTTTGTATTGGATCTTATGGTTAAAAATATCACAATCCTATTATTGTGTAATAATTTAATCCGTGGTGTGAATGATGATAATATGGGAGGCTTCTCGGTTGATATTTTATGGAATATGAACTCTAAATTTTTGAAATTATCTATTTCCATAAACAATTGCGTTTTATTATGATGTTACTGACTAGTCTTTATGAAATTTTAATCATAGGATCTCATGTGTAAAATTATTATTGGGTGAAACATCATTCAAGGGTGTTACAAAATGACAATATTCTAAAAGATTTTTATTCATATTGTATAATGGAATGAATGGTTTAATGTATAGAGGGTTTAAAATTTTTAGTTTCATAATTATTTTATAGTGGTGGTTTTTGATGAGTTGTGTTTTAAAAGATGATAAATGTTGTTCACTGAAATTATTTTTTTTCAAGACGGTGAAACATGATAAGATCATATTTGTATCACCAATTTCAATGTTATCTTTGTCTTAAAAGTTTTCTCTGTAACTTATTAAATAATAAATGGAATTATTCATATTCATTTCACTATTTATCATATTCTAAAAATATATAATCTGGTTTAATATCATTATAATCACTTATTGGTCAAATAATATTTCTTTTTGTGTGAATAGTTATTGAAAAGACCTAAATAGTAAAATACACGCACATCAATCGATCAGATCCCTATTGGTTTTTGGTGTTTCAATTCAAATTGAATGTAATTTAATGACTTTTACCCAAGTATAAATAGTCACATGATACTCAGCACTTATCATGGAATTCACCATAATATATAAAATAAAATTGGAAGAGGGAGAGATAAAATAATTTAATTAGGTAGTAAATAATAAAATGTAGAATAACACAAAAAAAACTCATTCATAGTAATTTCATTCTACTAAAGAAAGAAATCTATTAACTAAAAAACTGGTTTTATTCAATGATGTTAATAATTAAGAATTCAAATCATACCTAATCCTATTTCACTGATCATAAAATGGGATTTACCCAACAATTAAAGAGGGAAAAATATTTGTAAGAGAAGAAAATATATTTATAGTAATCATAAAAATAAAAAAAAACTCAACAAATTACAACAATAGTAATCAAAGAAGAACATGATGAACCACTTCTTTATCAACATCCCTTCCCTTGGGTAAATTATTTATATCATTCTCCATTAATACTAAATAAATCATAATAATATTCTTATCCCTATACATTTAAGTGTCATCCATCATATTTTATGTATTCTATAAAATCAACCATTATTATTTCATCTTCCCCATATCGTCCAATGTAGTATCTTGTGATCTATATTCATCCCTAATTTTAGTATCATTACACTTGAATAATAAAATAATAACATGGTATATAATCTCTATTTATATGATTATTTCATTATATTTAAAATAAAATTTCCCACAAATCATATATGTATTTTTATTTTTTAAAATAAAAAAACCTTATAAAATTTTATAATTATTTTAATAAATTAGTACCCTAACCCTTGTGTAGAGTGAATTTACTCATATTTTATTAAAAATATGATGATTTTTACATTTATTTTCATACATGAGTCCTAAAATGCTACCTTAGCCTAGATGACTACATCTAAATCAGAGGTCCATATGGCCACACATACACATCATCATATAAAATAGGTTTTCAGCTAGTGGTGAGGGCCCAAGAAATACCCCGGATAGACTATTCCCTCAATATCATCTAATCATTAAATTAAACTCATAAAATTTAAAATAAAATAATCTAAATCAAACCCCAAAATAGAATCAACAGACAACATAATCAATGTATTTCCATAATGGTGTATAACCATTAATTTATTTGGTCAAAGGAGACCCCATATATAGTTTTTCAATATATCTGTGATGCACATATGAAAATAAAAATAATGGTGGAATCCCTAAAAAATCATAGATTATTTATCAGCATCACCTGTATATTTTCCTTCTCCATTTACTCTATAATTGTTTGAAGGTCCCTTTCTAATAGATGGATCCCTAAAAATGAATCATGGATATGAATCAATTTTACCATGCATTGTGATAGTATAAAATTATTTGTACATTTCCTATGACCAATTAACATATGTTCAATTTAGGTATAAAGGTTTATTAATTGATAGAAGTAAAATAATATATATCCAACATAAAATGTACTATTATCGTACACAAACAAGGTCACCGTGAATCCCAATCATGCCTAATTTATATCTATATTTGAAGGAAGTGTTTGTTAGTACATTATAACAATCTAGAAAAAAATCAATTACTTCTCACTCAAGACATGAAAAATATCTATTACCAACATTCCACACATATTAGGTTCTATACAATCCCCTCTAACTTAGGGTAGGTCAATCTAACATCCATATCTTCTTACTAAACATAGGGCTACATCCATTATCATCAAACAATTTGTCCAGAATCATCCCCTCTTACTAAGGGACGGTCACATGAAGAATTCTAACCCATTACCTCTTACGCAGGGAAGACCAGCCTTGATATCACTCTATATAATTCAACCCTCATCTACTCACATTGTATTAGTGAAAAATGAATAATAAAAATATGCCACATGAAAAATGGGAATAATAAACAATAGTATGTCTATATAAAATATCACTCTCGACATAAAACACCAATACAATATCACTACCATTAAACTTGATATGGGGATAATATCCATCATTTATAATCCATTCACATTCACTCACATGTAATAATTGATACACTACCATAAAGACCAACTCAAACAATTTTAAACAAAAAGTGGGATCTGAGATGGATTCAAACACACAAAAATAAAATAAAATTAATTCAACATTATACTAAATCTATAACAATGTATGGAATTACTACCTCATGTCAAACCGATTATACATGGAAAGCCATATTCTATGATTTAATCCTAAAACATAGTAAACCTAAAAACAATACCAATTCCTCATATTTATGTATTAAATGGTTTAAATCACCAAATATATGAAGAACAAGAAGTCTATGTATTTTGATCACCAAAAGATAACCAAATCAACGAGACATTATTCAAATGGGAAAGAGATGTAAGTAGATGAGCATAAATAACTAAATAAAAAGCATCATAGAATCCCAAATTATTTTAGGGCTTGAATAGAATAGGGAAGAATCTTGGTGGGGTGAAAAGATAAAATTTAAAATATTCCCTGTTATGAGAAAACCACAATGCGACATGGCTATAGATCCATTCCCCTCAACTTGCCTTATCGAGGTACATCCCTTGAGGGTTACGATGTAACCTCTTCTTGGAAGAGGGCCATTCCTCAACCTGTTCCAATCATAGTGCATCAACCAATGGGTTTTGGATTTATGGACCATTAAAATAGGGCTTCTAATTTGTTAAAACCATCATAATGTGTCATTGAGGAACCATTCTATGACTTTCCACCTAAAATTAAATTTCATCTACAAGCATGGTATATTTTCCCAAAAAACCACTCTTGGTCATCCTGTAACCACCCCAAAAAATACCCATCAATATGAAACATAGTAAATAACAAATTAACATGTAATAATACATGAAATTTAATTTGTGGTGGAAAATATAGCTCTAATGGATTATCATAACCATGAATAATATATAGGGGTGCAATCCAAAATTCTCTGACCACTCTACGCACACATATGATTCATGGACCAATGTCTTATCATGAGTCCACCCATGGTGCCAAAATATCTATAATGATGAAATTTATTTCCACAAAACATCATCTCACTCTAGAAAAAAATCCACACTATGTGTTCCCTTAATGAAGCATCTATATCTTACTCGATAACATTATCATTGATCCTATGTATAGTATTCAGATGATACATTAATAATACTGTAACATGAATCCCATCATTCATACATTGATATAGTATAAAAAGAGAGAACAGTTATGAAATTGTCCCAATATATTCTATAGTCAGAAACAAACTATCATAATATGATATAGGATTCCCCATGATTTTCGAGCATCAATTCCACAATCAAGGTGATACCCATAAGAATAATCAGTCTACTATAGTGAAATCTTTGGGTCTCTATATTTATCTAGAATATGAACATCACCTACTCTATGTAATAAACCCCAACATTAAAATTAACTACCCATTCTTAGTTGTCTCTAGAACTATCACTATTCTAATCATTGATGAATCACCTACCTCCAACCAAATCAATGTAAAGTTGAATGAGATACTATAAAGATCCATAAATAGAGTGATTTGGATAAAAACTAGAAAACTATTATTACAATGAAATATTACCAAAGACATATGGTAATCCTAATATTTTATAAAATCAAGAATGAATTCTCCAAGGATATCCCATAGTATAAGAATTAATTCACTCTAACTGATTATTTATTTGTGAGTGATATATTATACTAAACCTCATTTGATACACCATGTACTTTTGTAGGCTTATCTTGAATCTCGATGTGAAGTGTTTATCCTAATATGACACTATTATTTACGGTATACTATGAAACCATAATATATCTTTTAGATATAATCTTCCCACCTCATCCATGGGCATAATCTCCCAAATAAGAAACAAACGCGAATCCTTTGTCAAATGAAGAACTACCACCCATATAGAATCACAACCCTCTTGGTGTCATGTGTATTCATATAATGATGTTCATGGCCACCTCATCTGACAACCATATCCTGAGTAGAAGGAGTTAAAGTAAACAACCATATCGATTGTGGTCCTCCATTATCCTCTAATAGGAAAGGTGGTGAGAGAGAAACCCTACAATATATGTCTACCCATATGAACACCAAAACGTCACCTAATAGTATTATTTATCTCAGTAAATCCAAGATATACTGCCCATCATATGGTATGTTTATCCCTCATAAACAGTTCAATCATATAATTATGGAACACCACTGAATAATGAATTTAAAAAAAGTCATACTTATCATGTTACCAACCCAGTACATGATTATATTCTATAATTTAGTCCATTATCACAAAATGAATAATCAAACAAGACCCCTGGGTATCCTTCACTCAGTCTACCACAAGGATGTGACAGTCAAACATGTACATGAAATTACATCTTGGTCAAATGATATATCCATATGCCAATGAGAAATTACACTCATCAACTTCTTATACTCACTAAGAATTCTAAATCCTTGATCCCAGGTCTTTCCACTCAGAACACACACAATGAAATTCTACATTATTAGGACATAATCTAGAACAAGGTAGAATGTCTGAAGGTACTCTACCGAAATTATATATTGAAAATTTTGGTCTCGATGGAATAATATACAATATATCTTCTTATAGTATTCCTAGATGAATAATATACCACCTAATAGATAATAGAACCCTCACATCATTGAATGAATCACATATGATCTATCGAGATCATGGTTATGGTACTTTTTTCACATGAGGTCAGGGATGTTGAGGTCTATAATGAATTTTATGATCTATCTATATAAAAATATCACCATCCCAACACATACTAAATTAAAATATAAAATATAAATTATCCATAGATGTAGAAGAATCAGAATCATAGTATGTGTTAATCTCTTATTAAACTGTTAAAACAACTCCTCTCATCTTTTAGTCTACTGAAACTTTGCCTACTTATTGGTCATCCCTGTCATATTCAATGAAAATTGAGATAATTCTTGAATAAAACACCTAAAATATATACCCAATCATTTTAAAATCCTTATTTTGTACACATTGATGGTATGAACCTACAAAAAAACCACTTCGGCTTTTTTACCTATTGATATCCTTACATCTAAGATCACAAGTCCAAAAAAAGAATCCTATGAATTTAAAAAGTGATACTTTAAGTTAATGGCTTAATTTCGATGTCACCAATTCATACCCATTAAAAATTCAATGTTTTCGTTGTATGAATCCTGGTTCCATAAATATACCAATATGTCAAAAAAACACCAGGATTAACAAGTTATTATATGAATGAAAATTAACTTCAAGATCCATTACCACAAATAGAACTTCTATTATACCAAATTACATCACATGATAGTCATACAAGAAATTAATACTCCTAAATTAATTCGTTGGAACATCTTCTAACCAGATCTATAACTAATGGTAACCCAATTTTAGGTCAACCTTAAAGATCCATCAGAATCCACATAGCTAGTCTAATAAGTCATCAATCCTTAGAAATGTAAACATGTTCTTTACTATAAAATGTTTCATCTTTTGGAAACATGCACACATGTTTTGTCCATGATACTCTATTGTATAGTTAAAAATCAGAGCACACCAAGGAGATGTACTCAGGGGATAAATCCCTTCACCTCACTTTTCCTATGTTTCTCCTTCATCTTTCATAGCTTGGCCGGTTTAACATAGAAAATGGGAATTAATTTGGTCTCCACACTCATTAAAAGTTTAATCATGAACTAAATATCCCATCAAGGATGATGTTCTATGAATTCAACTACAATAGAATACTAGAACTGGTCCACCACTAGAGAAAAACTTTCTATAACCATCATTGTTATTCTACATGAAACATACTCATTGTATTCATTGTAATGTGGCATACCAAAATTACATCATGTCTATATTTATTTCCCAATGTATCCAACTCTCCAATTAAAATATACTTTACTCCTATAGTATATATTATTTACTCCCACATATAGTAGTAGTAAATATAGTCCTTGATTTCTGTCAGACAATAAATCCCAAAAATTTCATTAAGACTCATAATATAAAACAATATAATATATTAAAAATGAATGTTCCCTCCCACCAAAATGTCATATTATAGTATATTTTCATCATTATATAACTTATTCCAAAGAGGTGTAATGAAAATAATCATCTATGGGGAGAACATTGTGGTGAATTGCAACCAAGATACCCCTAAGACAGAAATAAAAGAATGACAAACCCAGATTTTAAATTATCCAACCAAAATCAATAAGGTGATAAGAACCATACCTCTAGTAATAATTAGTTCCACATGGTAAAACCCATTATATATAATAAACATGACTATCCATGGATCTGAGGCCCTACACTCATGATCCCAGACTCACAAAAATAACTTTTCTAAGAGGCATATTCTATAGACTCTAGAAATGGGACCCTCAAATAGGTCCACGTCTTATATTACTAGATGAAATTCAAATATCTATATGAGGCCCACCTATACACGGTCTTAAGTATCAAATGTATCCAGATCCCCTAGAAAAATTGAATTGGGACATCCCCATATGAAAATTTTTGAGGTGACCCGTTATAACTCATTTTGGAACATCCTCCATATATTTGAGAACAAAATTTATAAATGTTAAATATGACCACACTAATACCATATTTGGGGAACTCATAACATTTATGGGACTAAAGAACCCCAATCTAGACAATAAAGTCGATCACTATCCTGGAACTCCTATGGTCTCATTGTCATTTCATTATAAAAGGTATCAATAGCTCTACATTGAATGTTTCCCCAATTCACAATAAGATAAAAACGGTGACCTGGTAATATATTCGTGGTCAAGTCTATACACACAATGAGATATTAGTGGGTTCTATTGGTGAAATTATACAGATCCAATTTTTATACCTAAAACCTAAAAAATGGTCAAAGGCCTATCTTAAACATCCTATTTTTCAATGTCTTGTTCCAAGCCTACAGTTGTGTAAAATGAATCAATTCCATTAAATGAGTAACATAGTCATAAATTAACATCATTTAATGTAAGATAGCTATAATATTTTGATCTTGTTTTAACCTTATCATCTTTAGAGGGAACTCCATAAAAAATAGGCCCTTGTAATCTTTTCAAGATATATCATCATGCCTCCATTATAGAAACAATAAACCCCACCATCTCCAAGAAGGTACCTACTTCATGTATGATTCCAAATTCACCCTCTAGTCATCATGAGTCTATAATAGATAAAATATCTCTTAATATATATAAATATATTCCTCATTCTATCAAGGACCACCAAAACCCTGAAGGGATGGAGTGTGAAATAGGTGGAACCTTCATGTATAATCCACCATCATAGGCCCAAATCGATGGGTGCCTCTTCCTCCCACTGGTACCAATCAGAAAACTCATGTCTTGAGAGTATCTTCTACTAAAACCACCATGAAAGGTTCAAGTGGATCCTTGTATTCGACCTCATAGATATATGGTGGTCTAATAAAAATATTCCCCACTTTGGGAATATCCTCTCCCTGGACACTAGGTTGAGCTGTGGGGTGTTGGTGAGGATAAATTATTTAAAATGATGAAAAAATGCACTATAAATTTTGGAACAACCCATATTCAACCAAATTTAACAAGATAACAGCTTCATAGGTTGGAAGAAATCCTCTAAAGATATTTTGTATATGTTTATTTCCAACTAGTAGGCCTTACAACCGTGTACTCATTTGAGGACTAAAACTAGTTCTTCACTATATAAAATTTAATTAAAACAGTAATAAATAAATAATTAAACAATATTATCATATATTTATTATATTTTATCAATAATGTATTTGGGAAAACAACAAATATTTTATTTTTGGAATTTAATTAATTTAATCCTACATTAATAATAGGAAAAGTAGGTGCATGAAATATAATAAATTATACCAAAACATGAAGCATGAATTCACCTACTATTTTCAATTAAGTAAATATAAAATTTCATGAACCATAACACTTCAAAAATATAGGATACCTTCATGATATGTATCATCACATCCCAATAAAGAAAATCCCAATTAATAGGAAACATGATGGAACACTATACAGGTGTCCTGTAGACACAAGTATAGTTTTCAACTCGAGTACCAACCATCCTATTTCTATTATAATGAGAACCAAATAAAAAATAAAAATAAAATGGGCTCTGATACAATGTTTTGATTCCCTATCCTAGATTGTTGAGTCTAATTGAGATGGAGACATGACCTCTTGTTCACTTCCCCAAATGCATGAGGTTTTTACTTGCAGAGTAGGCTTAGAATAGATCTTGGGAATAATATTCCCCCAATATTAGATAATAATTATAGTAATGACCTATAAAAATGAAAAAAAATATACATAAATAACGAAAAAATAGATAAAAATAAATGTAGTATCAAAATGGAATAAAATCACAAATATCTCATTTTAAAAGTGACCCTACATGTGGTCAGTTGATACATATATGATTTCTAAAATTATAAAATAATTACTAATTGATCACTATTAATTATCCTAGATAATGTATCATCATTACCCCATAATTTCCACTACTGTTGACTCCTTGATCCATAATAGTAACAATGAACTAAGTTGGGTCTCTAACCATGTAGTTGATATGATCAATGCCATTCCAATGTAGGCTGTGAGTATAAAACAGCAAGGAAAACACTAATAATCCATTATAATATAATAGATTGATTTATAACGGTACATGGGATGAAAAAAAGAAATAAATAAATAACCAAAAATACATTAGGGTTCATCATGTTCTTAATGGGTCACCATAAATCCCTACTCTACATATTCATGTTGCAAACTGGAAAGAAGCCTCAATGAGAACCTTATAATAATCTTGAAAAATTATTGTTCCTTATCACATTATAAATTACCAAATATCATGAACCCAATCACATCCTCTATCATGTTTTAGGCCATCCCATATCACTCTGTGTAGGACACTTTAAAATTCCTTTCATTTCATGATTTAAAGGTACATGACCATCATAACTACACCATTAAAATTAATACATATTTTCTTACTTATAGGTGGTCACATAATCTGGTATATAACATTCCCTCTTACTTTATGAAAATATAAAAAATCCACACCAAAAACTCACTATCATCTTCTCAGAAATGACAAAATCACCACCAAAAAATCATTCCATATGCCAAAGTTGGAAAAATAAAAAATAAGCGGTCTAATTATAAACTCACTCTAAACCTAAAACTCATCTAGTGAAACCAAAATTTTACCATAGTAAAAGGATTTATTCCATTATTTAGTGTTAATTTACCTCAAATCCAAATATAAGGATTCTACATACTTTTTATCGACCAAATTGTCAAATTTAATATCATAAGAAGGGTCTCAAAGGGATAGAAATGAATGCACATATAACCAAAGGAATAAAAAAATGTATAAAATCCATAACATGGTAAGGAGCTGATACCACTTTCCCACTGGAGTGTACTAAGATATCTTTTCCCTAAAATTTAATACAAAACATTTTAAAACTAAGAAATCATAATTATACAAATTTTGGACATAAATGAAAAAATAGGAAAATAGAGATTTCATAGGATTAGACTCACCAAAATAGAACCCCTATAATGAATAAAACCTCAAAAAAGAATGAAAAAATAATAGAGTAGATTTAATTGCCAATGAGAAAACATTAATGGTCTCAAAAAAAGAATGTAAGTTTTATGGATGAAGAAGGAGGATGATTTTAGGGGGTCAAATGTGAAATTATAAATCATCCCCTTTTAAATTATTGCTCAATGAAATTGTCATGACATGACCTATCAGTCTCGACTTGGATCCCCCTCATCAGGATGTATCACAATGTGACCCATTGTCTGTTAGATCATAACGACCGCCTGGTTAATGGAAGCCCCTCAATTTTAATCATTTGGTTGTGGAACCCAGTCCTAATTCCATGAGAAACCACCTAGAATAAACTTTCAGCTATATTTATAGTTCTTTTTCACTAAAAACCTTATATAGGCCTCCTCTGTCCATTGAAATATCCAAAACTCATCATGATACATCAGAATAAATATAAATTTTAGACATAAATTGTCGTTAAATTTGAGGATAATTAAACACATGAATATTATAATGAATCTTACATAAATCAGAATAACTCTTATGTGGATTAGAATTAATCTTACTCTAGACCCAGTCCTTTTAAAATTTCACATGTTTTGTTTCATAATGACTCTTATGCTTATTGGGTAACCATTAGTTGAAAATTGCATTTTTAGTTGAATCAGTCATATGTGTGAGTCCTTTTAAATTCCCAAAGAAACTACAACAAAATATTATATATCCAAAATATCCTAAAAAATTTAGACTAAAGATTAAATTAGTATCTAGCCACAAATTTTAGTATAAAAATTTAATAAATCAATTAAATATATAATTTTTTGATATTTAATGTTTTATAAATGAAATGTAGTGAAAAGAAATTTAAATTATAAAAATATTTTATAAAAAATATTTAATATTTTTTACTATAATATATAAACAAATTTTCAATAATATATAATGAATTAATTTAATCTATCAATTCCTCCAAAAATATACCTTGGTATCCTGGATATGTTAAAAAAATTGATTTCCCAAAAAAATTATAAACACTATTAAATATGATTCCCATTTTTCAACACCATGACTATCAACATCAAAATACCTCAAAAAGTTTATTAAATTATGTTACATTATATGGTATATTAAATTAATTCCAACCTCTTTCATTCTCTTATTTTCTCTTATACCTACATACCAGATTGTATTTCACTTGACACTCAAGTATAGTTTTAATGTGATGTTTTTCTGATTATAAACTCTTGCAATAGTCACTATATACATGTTTAATTTTTAAATATGTACTAAATGAACTAATTCCATATTATTATATGGGAAATTTTTAGTGTTGTTATATGTATAGGGTTCTTTATAATGTGATATATTTTGATATATAGCATGTGTTTTGGATATATTTTGGATCGTAATACACAATTTACAATTTCTACCCAGGAATAGAATCCTATATCAAACTGATTTATATTAATTCATCTCTATAATCATTAAATTTGAAAGGAAATCTCAAAAAATTAACACTTCGATAGTAATAATTATTTCTTCTCTTCATTTCATCTATAAAAATTGTTTTTTATTTTTTTATCTTAAATTTGAGTTATCAAGAAATATAAAAATATTTTATTTCAATGAAACCATTTTATATTCATATTATAAAAAATGGAAGATATTTTATGCCTATTTCATTAATTGTTATTTATATTTAATGATGTTCTACAGGTTGTTTTATATGTTTCCAAGGTAACACCTCTATAATAGAATATAGGTATTAGCTTATAGTGCACATATTGTACCTGTTCAGCTCAAATAACTCCTTCCCAGCACTTGAGTATAAATGTTATAATGTATAACCTCTGTAGAATTTTATTTATGGATTTTATGTTTTTAATATGGATTTATAGTAAGTAAATGCAATGATACTAGAGGCTAAATGGGTTATATGTCATGGTAGCCTGAAATGTATGTTCATTGTAAAAATGTAATTTTAGACATAAATTATGTCGTGTTCATTTATAAAAAAAATTCTTCAATATCCCTAGGTTTTTAGTAGATTACTCACCAAAATGTGACTATTAATATATAGTTTGTCTATTGAATAAAATTAGGGGATTTAATATAAGTTATAAATTTTTATTTAAAATCCTATTATGAAATAGATTTTGATTTAGGGAAGTATATCAGTACATATGATTAAAAAATAACTACTCACTTTACTAATTTCCCACACAATGAATATTAAAATAATAACTTTTTAGAAATCATTTATGTTTAACAAATGATACAAATATGGTTCTCACAAACAGATTAGGTTCAAAATTTTATATGGTATTCAAATTGATCACATTGGGTTTCGAAACATATAAAAATGAAAAAAACACAACAAATAAATAAATAATAAATTTGAAATTCCTAAAACCGTAAAGTCCCCCATCCCTTAATTATATAGTGATGATCAAAATATGTATTTTAAAAGATCTTATATTTTAACAATATTATAATGAACGGAAAAAATAACTAACTATTCAAGAAATGTAAAACCTATTGTCTCTCATTGTTATATAGTTTAGAAGATACAAATCTTTTCCACTGACACTTTTGGAATATTTCCATGGAACTTTTTTATCCCACATATTACAAATGTTAATTATTTCATTCGCCATTTAATATTCTAAAAATCAAAAAATGGGTATATATTCCGGATAATAAAAGGACCATCCCATATGAAATAATGTCTTCCTTTAATTAATTCTAATATTTAGTTTTTAAGAATCACTTATTCCACTTAATGGAGGCCTTTTTTAATTAACTTATCATATGGCACTCTTTTCCATTATTTTTAAATCATATAATTCAAAAAGTATTACCTTCTGATTTCTTCTACAAAATTAATTTCTAGTCTTCCCTTATTTTTTCCAATTACTAGGTCCATGTCTATCTGCTTTACTACATAACAGGACCTATGTTACAGTTCTATTGGTAGATAAAAAATCTTTCCCAAAATAAACTACTGTGGACTCATTCTAATGGAAATATTATAGTATATTTTATAATTCCATAACGTATCTTCCAAACATTGGATCTAGTCCTTCTTATTTCATTTAATAGACTTTTCTAATATATTCTTAATCACTTAGTCAGAAACCTAATCCATGCCATTAGTTGTTGGGTGGAAGGATGTTTAGGTATTGTGATGTACTCCACAATCTGTCATCAAATATTCTATGATACTACTACAATAATTGGTGTTTTGGTCACCAATTTTTTTATTAGGACTCAAAATCTAAAAAAAAAATTAGTCCTAACAAAATAAAAGTCAACATTAACACCATTAGTTTATTTCATTTGTTGATATATATTTTTAAACAAAATCAATTTTAAATAGAATGATAAAATTTAAAATTTACATTTGATAAAGTCATATGATGTCTAGACACAAAACTATTACGACTTAATAAAAGATTATTGATTTTCTAGACATCCAATTTATTTTTATATGTTAACAGTGAACTATAATGTTTCATATACATCAAAAAATTCATTAGCATCATTAAAAATTTTCTTTCTTATATATACCTGATTTTAAATCATTTAAAATGAACTATTGAGTTCCAAAATTGCCTCCAAAAGATAAAATATGGGAAAATCATAAGACATATTATGCCACACTCTCAATAAAACATCTTCGAATATCATGAAAAAAACATATTATCCAATTATATGAATTGTACCAAATGTAAATCTTATAGTATACCTTATTTTTGGGATTGCAGTTGGTTTAGGTTAGAGGTAACTTGAGAATTCACTAAAAAATTTACTATATAAGCATACCTGGGTATATCTCATTCAGTAAAAAAATTGGCCCCCTGGAATAAAATAAATTGATGGTTTGTTTTCTAGAATTTCCACCCCATCCATATCGGGATGTATTCTGAAGTTCTCTAAGAAAATATTTGTTGCTCTAATATTATATTTTACCAATAAATGAATCACTTGATGTAGTGGAATCTATAAAGAACCATACTCTAGTAACCCAAAGTATATTTCTATAATATTACAATAGAACTTGATACAAGTGATCATATCCTAATGGAAAAAATAGTTTATTAGTATTGTTAAACTCGATACATACATGATTCCCATATTTCAATAAAAAATAAAACATAGAACTTTAATTTTTTTAATACTTGATATAATTCATAATATCCTTAATCATATCCATGTGAAACAGGAATATATAATGTTTGAGCTCAGATGCTTAGTATGGGTTGCGTACACTTGATAATATCAAGAGTAAATATGGAATAATTAACATGGACTAGTGGATATTAAAAACACATGATATACCATTAATAAATTATTTTGAATGTGAAATCATGCCCAATATCAACATATAAAATAAATGGATAATGAAAAATAAAAACTTTATAATTGAAATTCCCAATTCCAGGAAATGATGATCAAGGACTCTCAACCATGAAATAACGAATATTATAGTAAAGACCTCCCAAAAAAATGAAATTATCATTCCACCAAGTCCTCTAAAAAAACATTATCATTCCATCATGGACATTAAACTAAGACATTATCATTGTACGGGTAGGCATACACCAAATACAAAACTATTTTGACATGATCATTTATCCTCAACCAATACCTCAGGCCAACATGTTTTGTCCCTTGAAAGATAACAATGAATCTAGAAATATATTTAACCATATCACAAACATCACTAACAAGTAAAAATAATTATTTATAATTTTAATGATCAATAAAATCCTTTCTCAAAATTCCATATAAGTCAATAATTATCTATATTGAATCTAGAATGTGTAATATCATTAATTAATCCCCATAAATAATATATTGAATAGATAATAATGAAATTATACGATTATATCCCCATTAAAAATTGGTTTTTCCAACGAATAAAATATCATTAAAAGATAACTATAATTTTTCTTTAGTAAAAATAACCTTTAAAATATGAAATAACTAATTAAAAAATTAAAAAATTACTAAATAATGAAGAATTTTTTTCATTTAAATCAAATTTTAATAAATTTAATGGATTTTTTAAATAATTTAGCTATTAGGATGACTGTAAATTATATCACTGACATGCATATTAAAACAAATATTTATTTTCATTTTTAGTAAAATGTCAAATTTATCATATTGATAAAATGAAAAAATGATTCATTGTACTATTTTCATAAAAACAGATTCAACGGTAAGAATTACTATAAAATATCATATAATAATTTGAAAAATATTCTTGAAAACAAAATTATAAAAAATGCACATGTATGAAAAAAATTCATGACTAATGAGGAAATAAAGTCTATTTTTATTAAAAATAATATTTTATAAATAATTTTATTTACGCAAAAGATGAAAATGGCACCATGATAAAAAAACTACATTATTAAATAGAGGCGAGGAATATTAAGTGGTTTTATCAGATAATTATCACATAATTTTTCTCAATATTAATTAAAACATAAACAATCCTAAAATAAAATGATATTATAATATAAATCCACAAGAATTTTTGTTAAATTTTAATTATAGTCACAAATGAAATGATAACTTCAAATGAGACATTAAATATTTTTGACATAAACAAGTTTAAGATATAACATGTCAAATTGAAAATATAAATACTATATAAAAAAAATTATTTTCATAACATTATTATATTCCTCAATGAACAGAAGTTGTGATGAAATCATTTACCCCATGTTTAACATGCATTTTTTACCATTTAACCTCATTTATAATAAATTTTTATAAATATATATACATAATAAGTGCATAGAAAACTCATATACATATCTATAATATTATTTGTCACATAATTATTATCACACTATGACATTTTATGATATATTCTTTTTTAAATAAATATAATTTCCTCAATAGATTATGATACGCGCAACCCCGTGTCTAAATGAACCATAATATAGTATAACACTATAAACTAGCCAACAAATTAGTGGTATGAATATGAATAATTAAATTGAAATAATATTTATAATAGTTTTTGTTAATGAAAATATATTTAAAATTAAGTGCTAAATTTATAATAATGTCATAATATGTTTTAAAAGTAAAATTTCCACAAAAATAGTTTTTATTGATTTTTCAAAAAAAAAATTATTACTAATTTTTTATAACATCAAAAAACATATATGAAAAAAATGAAATTTAATTTTAATATAAACATGTCAAAAATGTCTTTAATTGAATTTTTGATAATTTACCTAACGAATTAATTTATCGATGAATAATGAATAAATATTGTTTTTGTTGAAAACTAATGCTTTTTTTAATGAATGTAAAAATTTATATTTTGTTCAAAATTAGTTTGAAATGTAATAATATTTATATTATATTTTCAAAAATTAAATTATGGTCATGGGATTTAATTTTATATGTGTTAATATTTAAAATGATTTTATATTCATGAAAATTTTTTTCACTAAAAATAAATTCATTTCCACATACTGTGAGATTATTTTTAAAATAATTTATAACAATTTTAGATTTTGAATTTCAAAAAATGGATTTCATACTTATAATTATAAAACACATAATTTCAAATGAGTTCAATTTCATTTTTTTGTCATAATGAATAGTAAAAACATAATACAAATTTCCATCTTGCTATGCTTAGAATGGGTTTATCGAGGTTGTTAAATCAAGATATAAGGATGAAATAGTCAAATAACATATCAAAATCATGTTTTAGGGATTAATTTACACCACATACTATATAATATTATATTATCTATCAATTTTGGAATATTATTTTAAGAATGATTTTTTATATTTTATTCTTTTAATAAATTCCAAATGTGTCCTATCCCGCACATATAAAAGGACACCTCTAAATTATCTTATTTATTCCACATTGAGCCTTCTAAATAAACTAAAACCTAAAAAAATATCGTCTAATATTTCATAGTCAATAATTAGAGGTTCTGTCATTATTATAAGACCATTCTATGGGTCCTTAAAAAATGGATCTAAATGAGGACAATGGTTGGAGAGGAAATAATATTACACACCCCCCTTTCAATTTATTTATTCTTTTACCTCTTTTAAATAAATAATATTCATCACAAAATAATAAATTTAGTATAATAAATATAATTATAATTTATTATTATTATGTAATCTCCATTATCCACCTTTTTTCATCAAATGAGAAGTGGAAGTATTGCTCATGAATACGTGTAGACTACAACATCCACAAAGTGATACAGTTCATTTTCCATCAATATATTACATGGATAGTTATTATATTTAAAAAAAAATTTAAATATTTTAATTTTAGTTTTTTATTATTTATTAATTATAATACCATATATACATTCCTTCCTTTCATTCCGTTAGAAAATTATAATGTTTCTCTTGTGTTCGTATGGGCTACCACCTATAAAAATTATTGTTCTTCATTTTTTAGTTCAAATTTTGATGGATGGAAATAAAGAATATTTAAAAAATATATATCATATATCTGATATGATAATATTTCTAAACTGGTTAATTATTATTTATCATTCTTTAATTCCATTCATCAAAATATGAAAACAACATTCATGCTTATGTATGACTTACCATCTCTGTGAATAGTATAATTCAATTTTTATACATATCCTATATAAATGACTCAAAAAATTTATATAATGAATATATATATATGTGTGTGTGTGTGTGTGTGATATTTATATCATGATTAAAATTATAGAGATGATGGAAGCATGATCATAGTAAAAAAACTACTTAATGATAAGTCTCATGAAAAACAAAATATTAAACCCCTAGAAACGGTGATTTTAATAATGATTTATAAATAAATTGTTGTTAAAAAGATATATGGGAATAATATAATGCTTAAAAATTATATAAATGAATCATTAATGGAATTATAATAATTTAAAATTTATTCTATAGGTGTATAAACTTGTTTTTAATCAATTCGAACTAAATGAAAGTGTTTTAAGTTATAATATGATTATTTGAATATATATTTTTATTATTCTTTAGATGATTTAATTTCATGATATAACACTCAACATAATCCTTAATTTTATTATCCTAATGTCATTTAAAGATATTATATGTATTCCCTTAATTTTATTCAATTTAATAACACTAGATACTGAATGAATGTTTTTAAAGAAAATATATGTTATCTTTATCTTCAGATGAAAATACGTTTTCTTCCCAGTCCATGTTTTTAAAAAAAACTTCCCATGTTTTTTTAAAATATTATCCTATGATTTTTATGTTCGTTTTCACCCATGTTTTAATTTTTATAAAACTGTTTAAAATAAATCCACTTGTAATTTATTAAAACGTGATATATTTCACTTTTTACTAAAAAATTTGAAACAAATCATTGATTTATTGTACACAACATGAACATAATTTATTACCATCATGATGGATAAATTATTTAATGCTTCCCTCATATTATTTCATAGTTATTTTAAAATAAAATTTTTCCTTGAATATTTGTGAAATATTTAGATTTTAATATGCTATTAAATAAATAAAAGTGTATTTTCCTCATTAAATATTTTTGTGATGTTTTATAGGAATTTCTTATTTATGATAACATCCTTTGATGTTACATAAGATTTTGTAGGGATATAATCCAGTGATACCAACCAAATTAATTCTTTCGATACATTTTCATGATGATTATTTAAGGATGAATCTATGAAACCTATTTGTTTCTAATGGGTTAATTATGTTATGAATAATTTTTTTTGATACGTATATCTTTTTCATAGGTTATTCTATGATAAAATGATGAGTTGTTTACAAAACTCATCTCATTTTAATGGTTTATTCTATGATTAAATTTTTATGATCTAGTGGAATAAATATATAGGATTCTCATTAAGTTATAGGTGGACCAAAATTATACATACCTCATATGATTTAGGAAAATAAGGAAATTTCATGATATAAAAAGTATTCGAATGGGAAGTTAACAGAGTTTAGAAAGGGGTTTTTTACTGTATAATTGTCATAGGAGTGAATCTTGACTAAGGATATTATAGAATGAGTATTGAACCCAAAACACTATGATATTATTCGTACTGATCCTTGATTAAGGAAATGATTTTACATAATTTTGTGTATGATAAGAACATTGTTCAATTGTTGTTATTTTACTCCCTAGACATAGGTTATTTTATTATATTATTATTGATGATTTATAAACATCATTTATTTATTCCATGACAAATGTTTTTGACATATGATATGTAGGGTATGGATTTCAATTGTCATGCATATATTATATCACACTTATTATAATGTTATATTTTTTTGATCCTTGATATTTCCATTTTCATCCATATTGAGCATCATTGCTCCCCCTTTCTGATGATTCTGTACCCCATTTTTTGAATATTTTTTTTATGTTTGGCATATATAATAATGGTGATATTTATTAATAACATTATGGGAGGTGGTTTTTATATCTTATGAAAAATATGTTTATGTAACCAGGATTCCATGGATATTAGACCTATATGATCATATTGTGGATCATAATGTTATGTAATTAATATTCATCAAAAAATATGTGACATGTTATGCATGAAAAGTTGCGGTCTCTAATTTTTTTAGTGAAAGGATTAGTTACCTTTGAAATATATGTTGAGAAAATTTTAGTGATTACCCTTAATATAATCTTATGTATATGATAATGTAAAAAAGACATGTTAAAGGAAAGAGTTTGGTATCCCAAAAAAACATACCTATCTATATATTACAAGTGGGCATGGTTATAGATAGATGCATCTAGGGGAAATAAACTCAAAAGGAGTTTGTTGAGTATATCATGGTCATTATTCTAGTGCATGGTGAGTGTTCTCTTACTACATTCCTAGTTTGAAACTCTTAGGGGGAATTCTTGGGATAAGTACAATTTTACTTATAAACAATTATAAAGGATTTGAATTGATGATAAAACTAAATGGCCTTGGTTAAAACTAATGTTTTAAAGATTCAAAATAGGGTGTCATTATTTAGACATCCAATAAATGAACTTTTTTTCATGTTTATGTAGTTTCCCTCTATTACAAATATTTCCCACACTATAATTTTTTGATTTAGACAATAGATAGAACCTCTAAATTTTCGCTAGTCCTGAATGTGATGAAAAATGTAATGATTTTCTTCTTGAGTAACCAAATATTATTGGATGTGGAATAAAACATATTATTCTTCTGATTACACAAAATTATCAAGATACGAATATTAATGGGTTTCCAAATAAAAAAGATGGAACAATGTTATGTTGAGTACTTCATGAGGAATTTTCTACCATATTTTAGTGAGTTTACTAATCAACATGTGTGTGAGAAATTGATCAGTACCCTTGAAATTGTTGTTCCATTATCAATGTTATTGATCAGGGAATTTTCTTGCGAGATATTTATCATTTTGAAAGTATAGAATATTAACAGTACAATATTATTAAAAACATGTGACAATGGGAGGAAATGTTATTATGGTATGCAATGAGTTTAAGAAATTATTATTTAATTTGTAAATTCCTAATATTCATCCTATAAAATTGGAGAAGAAATTCCATGAGATAAGACAAAGATGATTAATCAGTTCATAATAATGTGAAAATTTCTACAAGACGTGGGGGTACTCTTATGGTGAGATCATCTAACCTAAAAGAATAGATTATTTATTATTTATTATCTTCAAACCATGTATTTAAAGGGTGTTATCCATAAATAACATTAGTATCTATGGAGAAATATTTTGAAATGGTATAAAGTTGGAGATAGATTTTGGAGTTACCAATCAATCACATTGGTCTAATAGGAAAAGAAAAATGGAATTACATATTAATTATAAAAACCATGTAGAAAAGATGATGAGTTTTACATCACTATTGTTGTGTTGATGTAATCATGGGGATATTTTTCTTAAGTTGGATGTTTAATTATTTATGTGTATAAATTAATTTCATCGATCAATTGAATACTGATGTGATAAGAATATGTTGCTAAAAAATGTTGGAGAAAAATAACCATATAATGAACCACCCAAAATCCAATGTTTCAAATATAGGGAGTATAATAATTATACAAATTAATGCTCAATTAAGAAGGTTATTAATGATGATTAATGTTAAAAAACCTTTAATCCCATATACAAAATAGAATATCATTAAATCACTATTGATGATATGGATAAATAATTGGTTAAAGGTACACATACCATACATTGTAAAACTGTTACTGTATTATCTTATTCTATATATACCCACTCTTTTATATCTCTATAATTTTCTTTGGGTATCCCAATACCACCTCGAAAATTATATTTTTAATTAATTTTGAAAATAACCAATGTTATGATGATCTTATATAAATACTATGATTCATATCCAATTGGAATATGTTGTAATGTAAATAATAAAAGTATTTTTATTCTCCACATGGTTGAATTTGATGTTATATTAGGCATGGATTGAATCTATTACATATATCCTATACCAATTATTATGGTATGTGAGTCACAATTTTTATTATGAATGACACATTGATCCTCTATCATTGTGACAATAAATATAAACTCTTGATTGAGATTATATATATTATATAGATCTTGAATCCTATTCAAAGTGGATGTTTATATTTGATGGTTTGGGAGAAAATCAAAATCGAATATATGACTACTATGAAAGATTTTTTTGGTTACATTCTATAATATTTTTACATACTTCCACTAAATCATGATGTTGAGTTTTCAATATAAGTTACACTCAACATTATAACTATTAAAATGACTCAATATAGAATGACCATGATTTTTTTATAGTAGTTAATAAAGAAAATCTAGGAGAATTTTAACAAGGGATTCATTCATCCATGTGAATGAACATGGGGAGAACCTATTAATTTTCTTAAGAAGAAATATGGATCAATGCAACACTCCATTGATTATATGGAATATAACAAGATCATTTCTAAGAACAAGTACCATATAACCTATATTAAGGACTGTTTTGATCAACATCATGGGACTTTTTACTTCTAAAAGATAGGAATTAATTATAGTTATCATAAATTTAGGTCCAAGAAAGAGGATATACCCAAGATAGCCTTTCATATATTTTATAGTCACTAGTAATTTGTATTGATCCAATTTTTTGTTACAATTAACCCTGGTATCTTTATGAATTTAATGAATAAAGTATTTATATATTTTCCTGATACATTTATTGAAGTCTGTATAGCCAAAATTATTATATATTTAAGGGGAATGGAATATAATTGAGATCACATGAGTATTTTACTAAAGATCCCACATAAGGTGAATATTAATTAAAATTAACTTAGTATAAATTTCCGAAACAAAAAATTTCATTATTGGGTCATTTAATCTCAATAAAGTGTATATATGTTGATCCATCAATGAAAAAAGTTACTATGAATTATCCTTGAACAACTCAATGATTAAGATCTTTAGTTTTCTTGGTTTTTCAAAATATTCTTAGCAATTTGTATATATACTCTCAGGTTTTTCCTATCCAATAAAAAATATAAATCCAAAGGGATCCATGTTCCTTTGGAATGATGAATGTGATAAAAATTTCAATGAATGGAAGATATGTACTATTAATTCAGCTATAATTATATTACCCTACATGTACAAATTGGTTTTGATCTATATTAATTCATAGAATAAAGGAATTGGATGAATAATCATGCATAATGATATGGTGATAAATTTGGCATCTTAAAAATTGAAGGTTCATTAGTAATATCACTTAACTTATGATTTTAATTTAGCTCCTGTAATTTTTCAATAAAAGATATAGAGGAATTATATTTCTAGAAATGGTGTGATATATATACTAATCATAAAAGTATGTTGTATTTATTTACTATGAAATAGAAGAATATACACATGATAAGATGGATGGATCTGATTAAATATTATTTTTGGTCAATCCATTTCCACCCTGGGAAAGAGAACATGGTCGAAGATTCTTTGAGCAAAAATGATCCTGATAGCTTATCAATGATGATGATAAAAATGGTCTATTATTTCTATATTTTCAAAGGTTGTATTTAGAAATCTTGGATGGAGTGTGGAAATATTATCTTTCTCAAATGATTGATAAACCATTTTTCCCTGTGAGGATAAAGAGGAATACAAGGAAGATGTAAAATTGAAAAATTTGGTGATAAATGTTCTTGAGTTCAAAAATAATTGTGATGGAAAAATGGTTCAATAATAATGTATGTATCCCATAATACCATACTATAAAAAGGATATACTGGGTAAAACTCATAGTACAACAATATCTAAAAATCATGGGAGTTTTAAGATGTATAGAAATATGAAAGATACTTTTGGTGGGAAAAATATTCAGTGATATAGAAGTGTAAGTTTATCAGTGCTTGGTATGTTAGATTGTAATAAATCTGAGACATAAGTGTCGGGGGATGTTAAATCTATTACCCAAAACTTAATGAGAATGGGAAAACAATGCCATGAATTTTTTCATCAGACTCTCAAAAATTTATATGGGATATAATACTATTTGGTTTGTAATTTATTTCATTATAAATTAATCAAACCACCTTACAATTATATAATATTTCCATCTTGATCCTCTTTGTAGAATATTCAATGAGGATGTGGAAAGGCTACATAGAGTCCCATGTGCAATTGTATATGAATAAGACCTAGTATTTAAGTCGATATTCTGGTAAATTATTTAATAATATATTTATTAAAGTTTATGTTTTATTACTACATTTCATCCTTAGATATATACTCAGTCTGAATAAACCTTTCAAACCCTAATTGACATTCTGAGGTCATATTGTATGTATTTCAATTGAGGTAGGGAAAAATTCTTTCCTCAAGTTGAGATTCCATATAATTACAGCTCTATCTTATGAATTCATATGGATCCTTATGAATACCACTATGGATGGAAGTGTAGATCTATATTTTCCTAGGATGATGTTGCCGAAATAAAGATATTGGGACTTGCGATAGATAAATAAATGGAAGAAATAGTTAAATCTATTTAGGAACACGTTATGGAATCGTAGAGTCAATAGAAAAGATATACTAACAACTGTCATAAAAATATTGAATACAAAGTTGCTAAGAGGTTATTCATGAGAATTTATATATTAGAAAATGTGATGAGATTTGAAAAGAATCTAAAGTTGAGCCCTAGGTATATTTTTCCCTTGGAGATTATATATAGAGTATAGACAACAACATACCACTTGGAGCTTCCCCAAACCAATATCATTTTCATTATGTGTCCCATGTATCTATCATAAGTAAGTACATACCTAATCAATCACATGCATGAAACTCAATCTTCACTCCACTGAAGAATAAAAATTCATAAGAATAACAACCAACATAAATCTTTGATCAAAGAGATAAAGTGCTATTAAAAAAGACTAATCGCCATGTTAATGTTCTATTCTCAAATTAAAATTTTTAAAAAGTTACATGGAAACATTATAATTTTATTAAATAATTATGTACTCTTTTATTTTAATTATAGTGATCTAATTTTTGGTGAAAATTAATTTTATCTGTGGTTGAATGTAACACCTAGATATTTTATGTCATATTTACATTAAAAGATTTAATTTATTCGATAGCTTGCAACACATGAAACCCAGAGTCTAAATTAATGATGATATAGTATATTGTTATAACATAGCATTATAAATTTTTGGTATGATTATAGATATACAAATTTTTAAAACTTGTTATTTTTTGGGATGAATAAAATATAATTATCCATTTCTACTCAATTTTTAGAAAATTCATTATATGTTTTATAAATAGTTTTTATTCGAAAAAACATTTTATTCCTTTTTTTGAGAAAGTATATGAATATTTATTCCACATATAGAAAAATTATTTGAAAAAAAGAAATTCTTTTTTGAATCAACATCTATTAATTTTCATAGATTGAATGTTTTATAATTTTCATAAAAGAATATTTTTTGATGAATGATGAATTTTTTTTATTTTTTTAAAAGAATGGCTTTTATTAATATAATTGAAAAAGATAAATTCTGTTAAAAATGGTTAAACAAGTAAAATTATTTTATTCACCATATTTATAAAACAATTATAATATAATTATTTAATTTTATTAATATTATGGTATAAATACTATTTATAGTTTTGAAAACATTTTTTATTGAAATAAATTTTCACCAAGTTTTGCAATATTATATTCAAAGTAATTAATGAAACATTTTGACAATAATTTTGGTAAATTAGATTCATTTTTTGGAATCAGGTTTTAAAAAATTTCATATGATTCTACATTCTATTTTTTACAATGAATAGTAAAAATAGTAATAAAAATTATAACTATAATGGTTTAAAGTTTGTCTATGTAGGGGAGGGGGAAAACTAGGATATAATATTGAAAATTGGAATTAAACATGTATAATTCCTATTTTAAATAAAAATTCATCCTCATCCTAAATCCTCATTGAATATTTTTCAGTTTGGAAGCCTTTGGAATGATAATTACTTTTTTATATTATAATATTTTAATAATTTCCAATCATTTCCTATACTAACCCAACCCTAGAGAGTGTAGATACGATGTATACTACCATTACATGGTAATAATTATAAGGAATGAAATCTAAAATGATATAAGATTTTAGTTGTCTCATTAAAACAGATACATAAAAGAGTCTTGTATTAAAAATGAATACACAACTTACAATATAATTTTTTTCTTACCTGGATAACATTATTACCATCCAAATTCAATTTTTTAATTTTAAAAATACACATCTAGGTTGAGTTGTAACCTTACATATTTAAATATATTAATAAATTCAAATCATATGATGGTTCTAAATTAAAACTAAAACAATGAAAAATAATGAAAAATGAATTGTAATCACTAAGGCCTCGAGGGGAGGAACTTCCATCCCGATCACCATTATGTCCCACATGTCGACTGAAAACATCATTACCATCGACATCACTACCCTTTAAGAAAAAACTAAAATGTTCAAATATTAAAATTTCCAATTATATAGAGAAACCATCATCACCTCATTTGTTGAAGAGTTTACTCGCATCACATACCTTAACACGAACTACTAATCTCAACCATGCTAGGTCGCTGATGTGAGCCACCGACCAGAGACAAACATCAACACTAATAAACCTCCAAAAAACACCAATCAGATACAGAAGTACCACCAAATGAGAAATCTCAAAACCACCCCGAGAGAATATAAAAAAGAATCCAATAAATCAATATCATCACTATCACATATATCCACTGTTGAATAGATCATGCATCATGAAAAAACCAGAAACAAGAAAAAACCACATCACTGATCAATGAAACCTCTTATAACTTCTTCAACAACACAAAATCACCTCCCAAGACACCATTGAAACCACTGTGAAAATTTAATGTGACAGAGATTAGTGGAATACTTGAGTAAAAGAATAGTAGTGGCAGATACTGTCAAGCGTTAACACCATCACCAAAAACATCTATTCACATCGATGAAGAAAACTGTGACCAAATACAAGCATCACGAGTTAAAACATCAATCACAGCAATAAAACACAACCATGATCAAAAACCCACCTGAGAATGAAAAGGCAGAATGTGTAAACAATTAAGAAGACTAAAACCATAATGAATAAGAGAACCAACATGAATCACTACTCCTGGGAATATAATGATCTATCAACCAACACATCCCAAACACCACCATGAGATACACTGCATTAGACTGAAATGGAGTCCAGTGTAATAGATATTGCGGAAAGTTTAGATATCGAGATGAATAAGTCCTTGACAATGATCCATGATTATTGAAAGGAAGAAAACATGATCAGGATGGATGGGAAAATAGCCATTCAAATAAAACATGTGTCATGATGTATGAACATTTTTACCTTGGAAAAATTCTAAGCCACCCAATGAGAGAATCTGTATAATAAGGAGAATAAAAAATTAATATTGAATCCTAAAATCAAAAAATATACGAAGGGAATAAGACGGAGAAAAAAGAAATAATAACCAAAATAAGAGAACATGGAAATATAGTTTTAAGTTGTCGCTCCATCACCATGTGAAACCCTAGAAGGGTGATAGGTGAAACTTACTCAAGAGAGATAATCTACAAAGAAGGGGGCCATTAGAAACAACTATTGTAATATATTATTCTATATAATATATCCATGAATTTATTTCATGGTGTGATTAAAGGATTCCTAGTGGAAGGAAAATAACAAGGGCGATCTTAAATTCTCAGTAAGGTTACTACAAATCTAATGAAATAAAGAATCAATGATTATAACAATTATGGAATGGTAAATCACTGAACACACATACAATGTAATCAACTAACTGAGAAGGAACGTCAAAAACAATATGGTATGGTATGAAACCAAAACAAATTCCACTTAATCAATGAATTAATAATGAAATGAATCCATAGATATGTATATGAAAAATATCATGGGTAAATAATAACAAAAATGATGGAAATTATTAATTATTGGACATCATGTATCAGGAACATGAAAACCTATACTATCAATACATTTTCTCCAGACAGTTTAAAACTACAGGTTGAAATGTATTTAATTTATGAAACTAATTTTTCTCATGAGTCCTTTTTTGTTATCACTAGAACCAATCAATTAATCGAGGGGATATATAAATTATTTGTCCCGCCCATCATTGAATATCCAAAAAATACCTCATTTCAAATAATTGATTAAATCAATAAAAAATTAGAATTACAAAATATCCACATTGAATAGATTAGAGAGATTTATAAATATTTCCCCAAATAATAAAATAAAATTCAAATTAAACACTATATGAAAAATGGTTTAAGTATTATGAAATAATCATATTCAATAAAAACGATATGGACATTTAAGGGTTATTCAATTTATAATGAACATATGAAATTGAATATTTAATGGGGACTAAAAGGAATCGAGGAGGTGTATGTAAAAACAATCCATGGATTAATAAATCGTAAAACATTTATAGGAGGATTAATAATGTTATCAATAAAAGATATCCCAAGTGGATTAAAATGGAGGGTTTATGTCATTGATGAATGAAAACACTATATAAATATCTTTTAAAATAATATTTAAGAAAATATAATTTTTATATTGAAAAACATTGGGAAAAAATATTCATTGAAGATAAATTTTGAAATAATTATCATAATAAATTTACATTTTAAAGATGAAAAAGAAGCTTTAATAAAATTATTGTGGGGAAATCACTACATGGCATATCAAGTAAGAAGACCATTCCTTTTGCATGGTAAAAATGATAGAAAATTGATTTTTTTTGCAGAAAGGGATGAGAATATTCATTTGAAAACACTTGAAAAGACAAAAAGTGTAAAAATATATTTAATAGCTCATTTTTTAAGATTAAAAATATTTTTTAAATACATTTTATAAAACTAGGTTTTTAAAAGAAAATAGTTTCTTTAACTAAGGATGTAAATGAATCCATGTTTTCATAAAAACTTTTTCTAAAATATTTTGACTACCAAGGAATAAAAAAATGCTACAGATACTTGCAAAGAGTCATAAATATCTATTGGAAAATAAAATTAAAATTTTTATTGAAAAATTATCATATAAATTCACCTGAGGTAAATTCATATTTAAATTATCTCAAACAAAATCAAATTTTTATGTATGACCATAACCATGAAGTGAGAATCAATCCGTGGATAATTTATTTGTATCAACTGTAAATACATACTAGATAAGTTGAAACACATAAATATATAGTAAAAATTATTTATCAAAATAATCATATATTATAAAATACAAAAGGGACGTAATATAATCCAAAGAGATGGAATCATACTATTAACTGATCATTTATATTTTTCTTAAAGAAAATAATCTTTAAACATTCTAATCTGCCCTATACCATTATGAAAAATTTGAATCATATGCCTCAAGATGGAATAAAATTAAATTAATTATTTAAGTACACTTAACTAAAAATAAATAATTATATAAAATATTAAAATGTACAATATATATATAACAAGAACAAGTAAGTAGTGAATATGGCATTTGGCTCACATATATAAAAAGTGAGATGAAAATTGCTTACATTGAGATAGACTTTTCTCATCTGTTATTATATTCTTAAATAATAATAGTATGTTAATTATTTAAAATTTTAAGAATAATTTCCATGTTTTTCATTACTTTTATTTCACTTATTACCATGCCTTATTCAACTACTTAAACATTTATGTTTACATTGGGTGTTTTGTCCATATTCGGTTTATGTAAAAAAAAATTCGTAAGAAAACTACGGTCATGGGGGTAATTATATAACATCTAATAAATAATTATCAGGAAATAATTATCATATTAATTAATCAATTATATTATTAAAAATCTAATTAAATATGGTTTTTAAAAATTAACTATCATTATAATCAGGGAGATGACATGCCAAACGTATGCATGGGTATCATTCCCATTTTTCAAGGATTCATACAGAAAGAAGGTCAGTACCATTAATAAAAAATGAATGTTCATTTTATTATAAATAATAGGGTATATATTCATATATAGTTACATATATAATTCTTGTGATGTGAAAGGAATCACATTGTGTCATGGAGGAGATAGCCCACACATCCACGACCGACTTTATCACTGATTAGTGTGTGAAAATGGTAATAAAACAATTGTATTTTATATTTCCAGAAATTTAATTATTTTTTTAGTATAATATAGTTGTTTTGTATGTAAAATATTTTAAATTAAAACCATTATTTATACATTCCATTTATAATGTGATTGAATCACATTTCTTTTAGGAAGAGATAATCCACACTTCCGCAAATGATGTTATCATATTTACAGAAAATGGAAATCATAAAGGTATGTTCTATATAAAAATTAATGTAGAATACTAAAATTATAAATATATTATATATTATATATAAATATAGTGTCCATATTACTACACAAAATCATAGGTGTTAATATAAGAACAGAAAATCATCGTTTTGTGAGGTTGTAATTCCTCGTACACCTAAATGGTGTCTTCGTTTCCTAGTAATTGGAATTGTGAGTATGTTTTGGTAGAAAACATACCATAAAAACATGACATTATATTTAGGACAGATATGTTTTTATATAATCATTGTATAAGGAATGTTTATGTTGTGGATAATTGGAATAACGAAAAGATCTTCAAGAAAAATGTTACAGTTTTTTGGGTTACTACTATTGGTTTGACCCTAAGGGAATCCTTGGAATGATTTATACCAATGGTGAGTCATATAAGATTATTTTATGAATTTTTTATGATGTATTTGGGTAAATATATTCGATTAAATGGTTCCTGATATCTGTGAATATGTGAGAGGGACGATTTCCCTTTTAAAGTGGAGGAGTAGTGATAATCATATATATTTTTGGAAATGGAATTCCAACCACGATTTTCCCATGTCATGTAGATCCAATAATGGTCCAAATTCTTGAAAAGTGAGTATAGGGTATAAATAGTTACATCCAATGGAGTTTGTACAAGATTATAGTTCATTTCGGCCCTTATTTTTAACACTTAGTCCTTTGTTAAACTAATTTTTATCTTAATATCTACAATAAATTTTAAATTACATTTAGTAATATTTTTTTAAAAAAATAAGTTGATTTTATTTGAAATTATAAATTATAATCATTAAAAATATGGAATCCATTTTTCCAAATTCATATCTATAAAATGAATAAATTAATTTAAATTTAATTATGCAGATGGGAGGATAATTTAGGTTTTAAGGTAAAAAACATTCCAATGCTTTCTATGTTTTTATATCCAATTTTAATGTAAAATTTATTATAAATACCTAAATTGAAAAAATTGATAAAAAATTGATCGAATATGAATTCCAAATATAAAAAATATAATTTAACACTATGAATTCATTTGATGAAAAAATAGTTTTGAATTAAAATTCAATAGTTTTCCCAATTTATAAAAAAATCAAACATCATAGGAAAATATCAAAAATTCACCCTTACAAAATTTTAAGGTTTATATTTCTAAAATTATTTTTAGATATTTAATTAAAATTAACAAAAAGTGTAAAAATTAATATTTAAAATAGGATTGGAATTAAAAAGTTATAAAAGTACCTTTATAAAAATATAGTTTTTTATGTGTAATATTGGGTTTATTCTTATCCTATGGGTATAGAATTTATTATTTGAAAATAAAAAATATTGTATTCAATATATTACATATATATTACATTATTATCATTCACTATTTTTAGTTAATCTAATTTTTTAGGATAAACACCTATAAAAATAGATTATTTACTTCATATTCAATGGCTTTATATTTTCGTTTCTATTTAATTGGTAACCAATAATTTCATCTTAGATTTTTATAAATCATATATTTTCTTATTTAGAATAATAGTATTAATGTACTATAATTTAATTTCAATGTTAATTCTTAATATATAAAAAAATAATATTTTATTAATATACTATTTTCTAGTTAAACACAATCTTTCTTGAAATGTATGATTTAAAAAACAATCATTGTTGCATTTGACATGAGGAAACACAAATTATTGTGAATTTCATGCTATATAATATTGTAATTTTTTTTAAAATATTATATATATTATAAATTTTTGGTATATTAAATTCCTCTATAAATATTGTGTTTCAGGTTATAAGTGATATGGAATACAATGTTCTTACTTTCAAAATTCTAGGCATTACAATCTTCCCACCATAATTAAATTGTTTCCATTCAATTTAAATCGACCATGGTAATAATTTTCATGATATTTCCTATTTTTAAATCTCACATCATGTGATAGGTTTTTAAAAACCCTATAGAAAAAATATATTTGGATATACAAAGGTAACATGGACTAAATTGTATCTAGGCATCTAAGTAGCTGAACATTATTGATAAGTAGAGATACGCACTTAGAGAAAGAGCATAAATATTTACTGGGGTGATTGAGTTAATAAATCACAAAAAAGTTAATGATCAATAGAAATTTGAGTGCATCAAATACATAAATATTAAATGATTTATAAGACCATTGGTTCAAAAAAGATTAAGGTATTATAAAAATATTTGTTTTTTGATCATTTATTTCTGGTTGGGAAATTATTTTATTTCCAAAAAATATAATTAAATTTACATACTTGATATTTTTTAATTTCATATGAACAATTAAATTTTTTTTTTTTCATTGATCAAATTATAATTCATCCCTTACTTCATGAAATGAATATCCAAAAATGAAGTCTGATCCCTGAAGCACTAAAATAAATTTTTTATGGATCTTGAGGCCCATAAAAGAGTTAAAAGTCTACAAATTTGCCTCTAATAATTTCTCAAAGACAATATGATCAACAAATTAATATTCAAGCCTAAAAATTAACTCTAATGGTTCATTATTAATATTTATTCGTAAAATTTCCCATATAAAAAATAAAATATCAACCTGGACATTATGTAAGTCAGTGGTTGGTGTTAATTCCTTATTATCCTACAGTCATAGGTTTATATCCTATAGCCTTGCAAGATTTGATTGGTTTTTCCCAAACATAAAGGTTTTCCATTTTTAAAACAATATTAATATAATTTGAAAAAATAAATATGATGTGCATCCCTGAAATTAGTTTATTCACTAAATATCATTTTAACTATTATTTTCTATACCACCCCTTTACATAAATGCTTTATCCCTTATATTTTTACCTTGGTTCTTCAGTGTCTAAGTTTAACCATTGGTTCCTCATTTTTATCATCTATTCAAATCCCTTATAATGGGTTTCAAATAAAATGTCAATTAACCTATGCATATACCCCAATAGTAATAAACTAGGTGTGACGTAAGTCTAGTAGTCATGTACTAGGTTATACCATGTTAAGCCCAAATCACCATGTTAGTGTTGTTACTCCTAGGTACATATATTCCAGAACTACATCCACTTGTAATATCCATACATGAATTTACCTCTAGGAATACTCACATAATTACAAGCATTACAAAATTCTAGGATGTTCTTCTATACTAATCCTTAAATTCTACCATATGGTTATGTTCTCTAATCTATGTTTTTTAAATCTAGTTCCCAATTTTTTTTACTTAAATTCCTTTAATACATATATTATCAGCCAGTTCCTAGAGTTCCTCGAGCTGGTGTCTTCTACCATTACATTGGATTTATTACATTGAATCAATTCAATAAGGATCAAAGATTTTAACAGTATTAGTAGACCGACTACATAAATGAGTCTTGAATAATAATTAAATATACTAATTGCAACATAATTTTTTTTCTTTCATAGAAAACATTATTCCATATAGTATATTCAATGATATCATTCATAATATGCTTCTTGGATTCCTGGGTAATGAAAACAAAATAAACAAGTGCTTAAATGATCATTGAGGGTAAAGTATAGAGGAAGAAATAATGAATCAATGAGAATAAAAATTAGGGAATATTAAATAACTAAAAACACTTACCATATAATGAAAAAATTGATAAGGAAGTGCGTAAACAATATGGTAAGGTAATAAATAGAAACACATTCCATTAAAATAACTAGATATTGAAAATCGATATTGTAAGGTATGTCACTAAAACACATGATATTTAATCAATGAAATGATAATGATATGAATCCATAGATATGTCGATGAAAAATATAATGATAAAATAATAAATAAATAATGAAAATTCTTAATTATTGGACATCATGTCTGAGGCACATGAAAACATCTTCTATTAAGAGAATCCTCCATACAGTTAAAATCTATTGGTTAAAATCGGTTTAATTTGTGCAATTAATTGGCCTCATGAGAACCTGTAGATGCATTGAGAGGCTATATAATGTCTATACCCACAAATAATTTCATATATTGAGCAATACTTATATTTAATAATCAATTTAATCTATAGAGAATATTCCTGATCAAATATTAATATTGAATAATGGTTATCGATTGATCAATATTTCCCGAAATAATAATATAAAATTATAAGTAAACTACATATGAAAAATGGTATATGGTACATGCACTAGACATATCAATGAAAAATTATATTGGTATTTAGGGTAAAATAAATTACTAATGATCATAAGAAATAAAATATTTCAAGGGGACTAAAAGGTGTCAAGGAAGTGAATATCAATTCTATCATTGTCAAAATCTGTCAAAAACCATCATGACGTGAATTAAGGATGATAAAAAAACAATATATAAAAATTGGATTAAAATAAATGTTTTTTTTCATTGATGAATAAAATTACCACAAATTTATGTTCTAAATACATTCTTGAGGAAAATATCTTAATTATATTGAAAAACATTTTCAGAAAACATTTCGTTGAAAAACACCATTCAAAACATTTTATTTTAAAAGTTTCCACCAAATCAATCAAAGTAATGATACAATGAGATTATGGTTGTTAAATCCATAAATTCCATAAGTGGTAAAAATAAAATTTCCTTTTCATGGAAAAAATATTTGAATAGGGCCCTATTTGGAAATCAATAAGAAGATTACTTTGAAAACAATTGATAACAAAAAAGGTAAAATTGTGTTTAATTGATGATTTTCTAATGGATAAGATCATTTTTGATACCCATTTTATAAAATTGGTTGTTTAGAAGAAATAAAATTCTCTCTCTAAAGTGGGATATCAAGTTGGGTTTTCAAAAAAAAACCTTTTCTAATATATTATATATAAAAAATAATAGAAAAAATGGCATTGATTCTTGGAAAGGTTCATGAATAACCACATGATAATAAAATGAATTTTTTTAATAACTATCATATAATATCCTTGGATTGAAATTCATGGGTAAAAAATCCGAAACTAAAAGAGATCGTCATGTTAGACTATAATGGTGATGTGAGAATAAATCGACAAATAGATTATGCTTATCAATTTTAAATCCACATAGGAGATGTAAAAATGAATCAATAGACAGTAAAATTAAATTACACAAACAATAAAATAATGTTTGAGACAATGAGGACGTAATATAACCAAATGAAATGAATTTGACCATTGAAAAATAATTAATAATATTTTTTATGAAAATAATCTTTAAATATTCATATGTGTCCCGAAAATATTGAATAGTTTTAATAATAATACTCGGGAATAAAAAAAAGGAATAAAATCTTAAGATACCATAAAGATAAAGTAATTAATGACATAATATATCAAAATGGATTTTATATAAACCATTAAAATAGGTAATCGGTGAATGTAACATTTGTCTAACAGATGGAAATAAGGGAGATAAAAACCCCTTACCTTGAGTATGACTTGACTCATGTGTCTTTATATTAATATATAATAAACTTATGTTAATTATTTACATTATTCAGAATAATTTTAATGTTTATCAGTACTTTTATTTAACTTATTATCATGTTGTGTTAAACTACATAAAAAATTAATTTTAAGTCAAGTGTTTTTAAATAATTTATTTTTTGTGACAAAAAAACCTTTAGTGAATCAAATATTGTAAAATATGTCATTATATTTCTTATTAAGAATAAAAATAATGACATTATTATTATATTTAAAAATATATTATACTTATAAAACAAATCATTAAATACAGTTATGAAAAATGAACAAAAGTAACAATCATGGAGATGTTAGGTTATACGTACACATGACTAACGTTCCCATTTTTCATGGATAGTTATGGAAAACATTTATGTAACAATAATATTTATTGAATGATAATTATATTATAAATATAATTTTATTTCATCATGTAAAATTACATATATATTTCACGTGATATTAAAGGAATCACTTAGTGTAGAAGAAGGTGGTAGTCCACACCTCTAGGACCGACGTTATCACTTTTTTGTGTGTGAAAAGGTTATTAATGAAAATGATATATTATATTTAAAGAATAAAAATTATGTTATTAATATCTTATTATTGTTTTTTATTTCACATATTTTTGATTTAAAACCATCCTATCTACACTCTATTATCATTTGAATGAATCACGTAACTTTTAGGAGGTTGAATTAAACATTTCAACAAATGATGTAATCATATTAAAAAAAACTTAAAGCATAATGCTATGTTATATATAGAATATTAGAAGAATAATTAATTTATAAATAACTTATATAATATATTAATATATTATCCATCATAATTACCTCCATTAAAGGTGGTAAATGACGAACTTGCAATCATCGTTTTTGAGGCAGTAGTTCACCATACATATAAATGGTAAGTTTGTCACCCATTAGATAAAAGTGTGTCTATGTTTAGGAATAAACCATAACATAACAACATATAAGTATATTAAGTATAATTATGTTTTCATATAATTATAGAGTAATCAGTGTTATGAAGGTTTTGTCCCATATTATGGTAATTTAACTATTAATCCTTATTTTTTAATTATAATTACTTAAACAAGTATTTTTTATACAAAATTTGTTGAAATTCATAGTCATTATAAATAATGATTATTAAAAATAATGAATATGTTTTTCTAAATTCATATCATATATGTTTCTAATATTAATTTAAATTTAATCCTACTAATTGGATGACAATGTAGGTTTTTAAAGTAAAATCTTTAAAATGATATTCTATGTTTTAAGATCCAATTTCAAATTAAAATTGATTATAGTGACTTAAATTGTATTAATTGATTAAAAATTTTATATAAATTTAAATAAAAACGATTTGAAATATAATTTCAAAATAGAAATAATTTAGATGAAAATACTATTTTATTTAAAATTTGATATTTTATCACAATTAATAAAAAACCAATCTTCTGAAAAAAAATATAAAATATTTAACCTAACATAAATTTCAAACTTTTATTCAATATTTTTTCGTATTAAAATTATAATATTTTCAAAATTTAGTTTTAAAATAGGTTCTCCATTAAACAGTTATAAAACCGCCTTTAAAAAAATTTATGTTTTTATACATAATATTGCATTTATTATTATCAAATTTTTATTGAATCTGTTGGATGAATATAAAAAATATAGGATTGAATATATAACAAATATATTTCATAAATATAATAAAATTTTTATAATTAATATAATTTTTTATTATAAAATACCTATTAATATAAAAAATTTCATTTATATTCAATTGGTTTATATTTTAATTTTTAATTAATTGGTTACCAAAGAACTCATATTATATTTTTCTAAATAATATTTTTCCATAAGTTATTTAATAATAATAGTAACCAAATATTTAATGTTGATGTTATGTATTAAAATATTAAATAATAATATTTTAATAATATATCATTTTTCGGTAAAACTCGGTCCTGCAGGTAATGTAAGATTTTGAAAAAAGACATTGGTGCAAACAATATAAGATAACTCAACATTTACTAAATTAAAATCTATAAAATATAATAAATTTATTTTAAAAGGAAAATATATTTTTAATTATTGGGTTATTGTATTCCCTTATGAGATTGGTGTTCCATGTCATACACAATATTGAAAATAATGTTCTTACTTTTGAATTAAGAGGAATGACATCTCTTCTCTAAAACATATAAAGGGGATCACTTAATTTATCTTATATACACATAATTTATCCTTATATATCTAAAAAACATTCCTTAACCTTTTATAAAATTATATATACATGATTTATAGTTTTATTCTTCTTAAAAAGCCATTTTAAGGGACTTTAAAAAATATCTAAATGAATGAAAAAAAGGTGAGGTTACCGTCTTACCTGGCCCATTTATGTTTTTTGTATTATATATCATCTAAAACTTTATTATTCATCATAAAATAAAAACATTAGTATCTTATATATAATGAAATTTTGTTATTGTTCTGTTACTACAAAAACCTACCTCTATTTCAATAAAATGGGATGTTGAAGTATTTCACGGGTGTACGAGTTGAATACCACCTCTACATAGAGATACAATTAATTTTAAATAAACATATTAATTTATGGTTATTATGAAGGGTTTAATGTATATATATTATATTTATGAAATTATTTTTCTTTTATATTTATAATATCATATATATCATCTTACCTTATAATCCGTTAAAAATGATAACGTCATTCGTTCGTATAAGTGTAATACCTCCTCCAAAAAGCGATGTGATATAATTTTTTACTACAATTTACATAGATTTAATAATGATATATTTAATGTATATATGTTATATAAATGATATAACAATTATTCTTGATTGGTTAATAATTATTTTCAATTCTCATATTCTATCCATCAAAATGAAACAAACAACATTCATGCATAAATATAAAAAAACATCTCCATAGACAACTTAATTCAATTTTCTAACTATATAAATTATCAATTAATATAAATATATATAATATATAAATATGAATATAATATTTTTATTATCATTTTTGAAATTATTTAACAATGATAATATTATAAGAACTGTAACTACCGAATCAATGGTCTCATTAAAAATTAAATTGTCAGCACCCAGAAACAATGATTTCGATAAGGAATAATTAATTAATGGGTGTTAAAATGTTATTAATGGGTTTTATATGATATAAAATGTATGTAATTTAATCTCATATGGAATGATAATAAATTTAAAATTATTATAATGGTTTTTAATGTTCATTCTAATCAAGTAAAACATTGGGTAAGGGTTTTATGTTACAATGTAACTGTTTATCAATATTGTTTATGACTAATTTTATGATGATCATATATTATGATCTAAATCCAAAGCGACTCTATAATTTTATACTAATCTGGTTATTTTGAGGTATTATTTGTTTTTCTTTTTCTCTCTCATTAAAAACCTACGAGATCAAAAGAATTCTTTTAAAAAAAATTGAATTTATTTCTATATCCAGTAAAAAATACTTTTTAATACATGTATATATTTTCTAAAAATTTATTCCAGAATATTTTTTAAATTTTAATTTGATTGATTAATGTTGTTTTTTTCCTTGTTTTACTTTTAATAAAATTAAATGTAAACATTTTTTTCGAAAGGATGTACTTTTTATATTTTACCAAAAATGTGAATGGAATCTTTATTTTAACATATATAACAAGAACCAAATTTCCAACTATCTTGACCAATAAATGATTTTAATAATACAATATAGTTTTAAATGGAAATTTGGGAGGAATTTGTTTCTGTAGTATTTTTGAAATTTTTATATTTTAAAATCTTATTTAAAAATGAAAATTCTATTTTAATGAAGAAATATTCCAGTGATATTTTAAAAAAAATCATTATCGTGGATTAAATCATTATATATGACATTGTATTTACTTAGTATATGATCTAATGATACATTCCAATGTCATTGTTTTAATTTACTATTATGATGATTATTTATGGATAATTTTAGTAAATCCATTTCATTTTTCACTAGTTAATTATGTTTTGATGATTCCATTGCGAAACCCTATTCTATTTCATTGGTTTTTTTGTAATAAAATGAGGAAATGTTTATAAAACATGTTTTTTATAAAGTTAAAATATGATAAATGTTTTATGAAGTCGTGGAACACATATGTATGATTTTAATTTTATGATGGGTGGTCCTTGAATTATATATCACTCTAGTACATTGGGTAAAGATGGATATATCTTATGATAAAAAGGACTAGAATGGAGAGTGAACCTTGTTTAGTAAAAGACACTTTCCAATATGATATTTTTTAGAGTGAACATTTCCCAAGTATATGATGGAATGGGGAGTGAACCCAATCCACTATAATTGTATTAGAAGTGTTCATTATCCAAGGAAATAATATTACTTCCTCATGTGAATGTCAGAAACATATGTATTATACCTATGTTATGATATCAAAACTCATTTTATTTTATTCCTAATTTAATCATGTCTTATAAAAAAAATATTAGTACACTATGAATCAAGATTTTGATCTATGATTTGAAGGGTATGGTTTTCAAATGTCATGAATTTGGGCACATAACCCAATGCCCATGTTATGTTTAAGTGATCATTGATATATATATTTTAAATTACAAAGCATCAAATATCACCCCTTATTATGTTTCAATTACCTTGTTAATTGATAATTTTTTTAAGTATGATTTGTGTATGAAGGGTGATAGTAAGGATGAACTTATTGGGAGATGAAGTTGACAACTTTTGAACAAGATGCTTATACATCGATGTTTCTGAAGAAACTAAACCTATAGAATACTAGAATGAAGAAAAATGTTATATAATGAATATTTTTTAAATATGTTCTTATTTTTATATATAAAATATATGGGTTTCCATATCTATAACAGTTTATACTTATTTGATTTCTATCTTTTTTAGATGTAATCTGCTTTGATTTTCATGGTTGTTTTGATTCACTACTTTCAGTACTTGCATATTACATGTGGATCCATAATCTATATATTTTTATTAATGATAGAAATATGAAATATATAATATATAAATATATATTTTAATACATAAATGATAGATAAATATTAATTGATTACATGTTTCATGGATATGGAAAACCATACAAAAAAATATTGATGTATTCACTTTTTGATGGATGGAATGAAAGACTGTTAAATTATAATTTACATTTAATGGATAATTATTATTTCATTTTATCATATATATTCATTAAATATATCCTTATATTAGTATAATTAAGACCATTTTTTAAATATTAATTAATTAAATATTTATAAAAATAAAAATAAATTGATAATGAAAAATTAATTACATAGCTCTCTGGAGACGAGATATCGTACGTACGCACGAGAAATGTTTTCACTTTTTATAGGATGTAAATAAGGCAGATAGTGATTATTGAAATATAATAATAGAAAATAAGTATATTTAAGAGTTATAATTCATTATTTTATAATTTATTCCATGTAATTATTTTAGGTATAATAAGAATAAAAATTGAAAACACCCATTTAAGAGTTATACCTCTTTTTTCAGAAACCACATTTGTATTTACACCCTAAATAATAAAGAGATGTTATTTTGGAAATATCGTAATATTAAAAAAGTGTATATATAAAATAGGAAGGTATTATGGTTGGTATGTTTAAGATAGATTGATAATATGATATGATTAAGTGATGAGAATATGTTTTTTATAAGTGAGGAGAGGGGTACTCATCGAATTACATAAAGAATTAAATTTTTATAAATTAATTTTTATAATCAAGTTGCACCAAAATGATATATTTATAGGATATGATTAGGATAAGTATAAAACATCTCATAAAATAATATTTAAACTAATTTAATATATTATATCACTTATATATTAGTTCTTAACCACCGCCCTATTATCCTTTTAGACAATTAATACAATATTAACGTTTTCTACTAAATATAGGTCAATAATGTAACGACCCAAACATTCATTAATGAAAATTCTTCTTGATCTAAATAAATGTCTTATTATGGTTATATAAAATATGTACTTAATTGGGTTTACCTTTGTAGATTTTAAAATACTATTAATAATTATGAAAGTTGCTAATATAGCTGTTGAACAGTGATCAAATGATTAGTATTAATATCGAGCCTTAAAAAATCTAATTTACTCGGAAAAAGAAAGCATCAGCCTCATACAGAAGACTTTCCCAATACGAAGCCCATTTTTCAGAGCTCTAAAAGGAGGTGGTGTCATTGGTCTTTCCTCTTCATCAATACCAATCCTAGTATGAATATATTCATCTTTAACAGAACTGACTATAGGAAAAGTGGAAGTTAATAGAAATTACCACTTGAGCGATGTTATTCGAGCCACCCCATGTGTCTATCAACATCACACACCATACCCTTCGGTCTTATATATGTTTTATAAGGGGTTTGGTAACAATACCCTAGCACTATGACTTTGTATATTATTTTTGTATAATGAATGTGAATTCATTTTATTATTGTTTCCTTGAAAATAGTTTTTAAAGCACATATAGTATTTTTATTTAATATTCAACTTTGAAATCTATTTTTATGAATTTATGGATTTTTTAATTAAATAATATTTTAGTAAAATATTATTATTATTATTATCAAATTTCCTTTTATTAAATATAAATTATCATATTATTTTATTAAATCAATGGTAATTTTTATTAAGGTTTGAATGTTGTTTTTGTCAAAACCCATTAATTTTTGATAAATTACGGTTATTATTTTAATAGTGAAAATTCAGATATATATAAAATTATTTAGATAAAATGAATATTATTTTTGGAATCAGGACATCGAAATAATCCAATGGTTAATTTTTCATAATTTTCTAAGACAGTCATATTTTTGTGTAAAAATTAAATACCATTAAAATAATAATGTGTTTTACGACATCATAATGATCCAATAGTGATGTAATAAAATACTATAAAAATTAGGTTCTACCAATATATGTCATAACATTAATATAATGTGATTTTATATTTGTTTTATTTATTTTAAATTTCTTTAGTAGACCCATCAATGCATATAAAACATTTTGTCTTTTTAAATTGTTTTCCTTGAGTGTGTGACTCACCTCCACATAAGAAACCTTATTATTTTGTGAATTTAGGAAATTTTCCTTATAAAATATTTTTTGCGCTCCCGTTTGACAAAAACCAAGGTCAAAAACCATGGTCTGGTCTGTGGTTTTCATTATTTTAATGTGTGGTGTCCCAAACCTAAATAATTAATACTTCCATCTCATTTATTATATAAACCCACCCATGATCCCACATACTCATCACTCAATGCCTTTTGAGTTCGATAAACTACTGTCATAGTCTCTAGATAATCCTCCCATGGTGCCCCAAACTCCCAATAAGCCTCTCTCAAGCCTCTCCCAAGCCTTTGGGATCACACTTCCAAGTAAGGGATTCCAACCCTTCTCTCTTTATCCATGTTTCATAATATTGTTATGCCCTTTTATTTTCAATTAAAAATTTTAGGGTGTGATTTATCACCTATCCCATACTACACTATTTATGTTTGGATGATGGGATAACCCTTTCTCTATCATTAACGATACCCATTTAACCTGTTACCATGCCAAAATTCTATGAGGGATTTATCTCTCCTCTTTTACATACAAGTATGTTTTTTGTATTATGCATCTAAATTCCATAAATTTTTTTGGGAAATATATTTATATGACCCCATTAATGTAAATTTCATGTACACATTAAGAGACTCCATTTTTTCTCTCATCAACTATTTTCATGAATCCTTATGTCACACCATTATGTTGTCGAAATTGCACAACATTTTTTCAAGAACAGATCATTGGGTAGTGAATACCATACCCATGTCTCTATCAAGGGTATTCAGCATTATGCGCATATACATATTTAATAGTACTATCATGTATTTATTACACATTACTTAATTTTGGAATAACTTATGATGTTGATTTATTCTTTGTTATATGATTCATGTGGCACACTTATGGATGAAATGAAATGTTTAAGAGGGATGTGACCTGATAGTGCTCCAATGCATTTGTTAAATTATATTATCATGATACATCGTGGGCAATGTGTGTTGAATCTTGATGCTTAAGGTGCAACGAGGGTTTACCCATGCTTTATGTGCTATGAGGGTTTAGTCATGCTCCATGTTCAATGAGACCTGGATCATGTTAGTTCAATGTTAAGTGTAGTTTCTGCATTTCTCTGTTATGATTATAATGATTTATCATGCCTTTATGTTTAGGTTTATCTTTTTCTCCATTGATATACCTATTGTATCTCATGTATTGTATTCCTCATGTTATTCCATTTTTATTCCCTTGTTGGGCTTTATAGCTTACCCTTTTCTTATTCATATCCTTAGGTTAAACCATGCAATGATAAGTACAAGAGAATGTAATAGTAATGTAAAGGAAGTTTTCACTGAATATGTTTCATTTCATGTTTTCGTTTGTTATGTAATTATCGTGATCCCCAAAGACACTATAAATATCGATCTTTCATGTTGTATCAAGTGAATAGTTTATGTAATAAATCAATTTGAAGTGTGTAATAATGTGTAATGGTTTTATAGTGGATATCAGAGGATATGTTTTTTTATTTTTGGGGTTAGGATTAGAAAAAACTAGTGAATACATAACGATAAGAATAAGTTTAATAAAAACGTCCCTATTTATTGGGGAGTATTGAGTATGTGGTATATCAAGAAAGTACATCCCTTTCAGGAAACGAGCATGTAGAGGCGGCTCGGGCACAAATATATCCTAGGGGTAAAACCCAAAAACACTGCATTGAGCTAGACTCTAATGGGAACTGGATCATGACAATGGTCCTTGCTGCACTCTTGGTTCGGACACTCTCGGGGGATATTCTTTTGTAAATTCACAAGCATAGTATGAAATCTTTATTATGGGAATTAAAAAAACTGCACCTAAGAATATATGTTAGAAAGTAGATCATGAATAACATATATTGAACCAAATGGATTCATATGTTAAGGATATAAAAGTTACTCATAAGTTATTGGTTTTTTCATTGGATTACCCTTTTTTTGTTACCCATAACATTCCTTTTACTCCAACCAATGTTCGGTAATAGGAGGACTCGGGCTAACAACTGATGTGATGATCAATGTGATGACTATGCTAATGAGCTGCCCAATCCAATGGGAGAGGGAATTGCCAACATTGACATGCTTCTCTCTCAGTTAACATAATATTTTAAAAAGATACATGGGTTAAGAGGAACATTCAACCCCCCCCCCCCAATTAAAAGACAATTTGTTGTCAAGAGCAACATGAGACATAGGCCTACTACTTTTAATGGATCATATGATCCCTCAATCTGGGAATAATGGATCAAATCCATTGAAAAGATATTCACCATCCTTAAATGTTATGAGCAAGAGAAGTTTCATCTAGATGCTTGTCATATGGAGGGTGTATCCCATCAAAGGTCGACATTGATCAAAAATACAATACCAATGGAAGAGATCGAGGCTTTGGAATGGTTGGATTTCCAGAAGATGTTTTTCAATAAATATTTTTCGTACCCCATCCAACATAATATGGAAAGGAACATCCTTGCCCTTATGAAAAAAGAAGACGAATCTGTCAGAGCGTCTGAGGTAAACATTAAAAGGCTTGAAGGATACTCTTCTGTCTTTGTCGTTACCCCCAAATGCAAGGTTTACTACTTTTTTGGTGGGATGAAACCTAGCCGACGGAAAGCACTGGTGATCCGTGAGTTCGACAACTATGAGGAAATTGACTTATGTGCCCTCAAGGTTGAAATGGAGATTGTAGAATCTTAGGGGTATCATGGGGATAAGAAGTGTAAGTTATACTACAATACTGGCAGTCCGATGGATTAATCCAATTGTGCAAAGAAGATCCAACACCCCACTTTTCAAAGGTGTGGAAATAAGAACAACAGAAATTGAGTGAAGTAGATGAGGAAATGATTTAGGTGTGGAATATAAGGGCACAAAGATGTTAACCACTGACAATAAAACCCCACAACAAAATTAGAGGAAACTAACATTCTATTCAAACCTCAATGCGTTGTTCATTTCTACAACTGCAAAGTACCAGGGAATATTGCAAATCAGTTCCCTAAGCCAACAGTTTTCAGAGGCAACCAACAACCTCCAAGGAATAAAGGGAGAGATTTTTTCATCAATACTGGTTAAGTGAACCCTGATAATGAAGTGGTGACAGGTACACACATTACTTTTGAATGTATAGTTAATTTACATTCTGATTCAACTTCTATGCATTCTTTTATATCCCAAAAGTTTAGTAGAACAATCCAACACTACCACAAATCATGGAAGTGAAGATTTCAGTTAGTATGAAAAATGGGTAAATCATTGAATCCCATGAATATAACTCCTCCCCTATCATAATATATGGGTCGAATTTCCCAGAAATCTAGTCGTACTCCCTTTTGTGGAATATGATGTAATTCTTGGCATGGATTGGCTATCCTTATATCGAGCCGACATAAATTGTTTTCGGTGGGAAATCCCTCTCCATGTGGATAGTTGAACCCTGAATCTATACATGTGAAAGGAGGAAGATGTATATTATTTAGCTCCATCATCTCAAGCGTGGATATTACTACCCAATGAGCATGTGTATCAAGCTAAGACGATTTAGTCTAAGGAGGAAACCATCCATAAATACATGCCTATTGTGAGGTAATTCGCTAAAGTGTTTCTCGAAGAATTTTCCGGTCAACCTCGTATAATAGATGTTGAATTATCCATTGAACATATATCTGTGGATTTTACAACATCAAATACTCCACATTGAATGGATGTTGTGGTGCTCGAGGATCGTAAGAAACAACAATTGAAGAATCTGGATAATGTTTTTATATGCCCAAGTTCTTCACCATGGGGTGCACCAGTCCTCTTCATGTAAAAGAAATATGGGTCAATGTGCCTTTGCATCGATAATCGTGAGCTCATCAAAATCATGATAAATAACAAGTATCATATCCAATTAATTTATTAATTGTTCGATTAGCTACATATATCACAATACATCCCCATGGTGGATTTGGAGTCGATATATTATCAAGTAAGGGTGAAGAAGGAAGATATCCCCATGGTTTATTTTCATACAAGGTACAGGAACTATGAATTCACAGTAATGCCTTTAAGACTCACTAATTCTCTAGTAATCTTCCTGAACATGATGAATAGAGTCTTAAGAGAATACCGAGACAAATTTGTTGTTGTCTTTATAGATGATATTCTCAAATATTCCAAAACCTTGGAGGATTATAATGATCATTTATGAACTATACTAGAGACCTTGGGGAAGTATAATCTCTATGAAAATTATAGAAAGTGTGAGTTGTGGTTGAATGAGGTCTCATTCATGGACCATATCATCACAAGAAATTGGATATATGTGGACCCCTCCAAACAATATGCAACTGAGGGATGGTCGAGGCCATCATCGGTAACGGATATTCATAGCTTCTTGAGGATAACAGGATATTATCACAGATTTGGGAGAAATTTCTCATGGTTGTCCAACCCTCTTACCTATCTAATTTGGAAGGCTGTACTGTTTTCATGGAGTGATGAATGAGATTAAATCTTCAAGGAGTTAAAAGGGAGGATTATCACTACGCACGTGCTCACTTTATCTACAAGTGGATAACTTTTTGTGGTTTTCAATGATGCTTCAATGAAGGGACTGATATGTGTGTTGATGAAAAATGAAAAATTAATTGCTTATCCTTCAAGGATATTGAAATTTCATGAGATGAATTATCCATCACATGATTTGGAGATGACTGTTGTGATCTTCGCTTTAAAAATTTTCCGGAATTATCTCTTTGGGGAGAAGTGAGAAAAATATACGGATCACAAAAGCCTCATGTATATATTTACATAGAAATATTTGAACAATTTCCAACGAAGATGGATAGAGAAGATCAAATTCTATGACTGCTAAATCCATTACCACATGGGGAAAGAGAACAAGGTGGCAGATTCCCTTTGTAGAATGGACACAACTATTCTACCATTTATGATAATTGACAAGGATCGAATCTTCTTAGACATGATGAGGATAGACATGGAAATCATAAATAAGGGAACATCATAAATCCTTTTACAAATTATTTCTCAACTGTATCTTTTGGAAAGGTTGAATGATGATCAAAAGGTTAATGTGGGAGTTCAAGAGAATGTTGAAGCAATTAGAAGAGGGAAATCCTTAGAGTTAAATTTTAATGAATAAGGAATTGTAAGATTTTGGAAAAGACTATGTGTTCCATCAAGTTAAGAGCTGAAGAGTGAACATTTGGATGATAGGCATAGTTAAAATTTATATATTCACAAAAAAACACAATGATGTATTGAGATCTCCAAGATAATTATTGGTGGGAAAATATGAAGAAGGAGATCTATGATTTTACATCCATGTTCCTAGTGTGTCAGAAAGTGAAGGCTGAGAGAAAAAATTCTAAGAGGATGATGAAACCATTACTCATACCTACATGGAAAATGGAGAACATCACTGTGGACTTTATCATCATAATTCCAGAGACATCCAAAGGATATAATGAAATATGGGTTATTGTGGATTGTCTTACAAAGTCTGCACACTTCATTAGAATTTGGGATGATTTCTCATTGGATAAACTAGATCAAATATAAATATCAGGGAAGTGGTAAGGCTACATGGTGTACCACTATCTACTGTATCCGATCAAGATCCTAGATTCACTTCTTAGTTTTGGAAGAGTATTCAACATGATCTGGATACTTAACTGAACTAAAGTATGGCCTATCATCCTCAAACTGATGGCCAATCTGAGTGGAGAATCCGAACACTTGAGGATATGTTGAGAGCATGATCAATGGACATAAAAGGAGGATGGGATAAACATCTTCATTTGGTTGAAATCTCCTATAATAATAGTTTCTACTCAAGAATCCGAATGGATCCTTATGAATCCTTATATGGGAAGAGGTGTACAACACTGACATGTTGGGATGATGTCGGTGAGTGTAACATTCTAGGACCAGAAATGGTCGAAGAAATCGTGGAGAAGGTGAAAACCATTCATTAGCATATCAAGGAAGCCCAAATTCGAAATAATAGTTATGTAGATAACCATCAAAGAGACCTTGATTTTAAAGTTGAAGACATGGTATTTCTACACAAATCTACATGGAATAAGGTCAGGAGGTTTAAAAATAATTGGAGGTTAAGTCATAGATACATTTACCTTTTCGAGATTGTTGATCATGTCGGGATTGTGGCCTGTCGACTAGAACTCCCACCTACCATTGAAAATGTACATGATGACTTTCATGTATCCCACTTAAAGAAGTACAGACCAGACCCATTACATGTACTTTATTCATAGGTAGTACAACTAGAGGATGATCATTCTTATGAGGAGAACCAGTGAAGACCATAGATTGTAGGGAAAATGTCATATAAATAAGATAATTCCCCTCATGAAGGTGTTGTGGTGAAACCACATGTTTGACGAAGTGATGTGGGAATCAGAGGAAGTGGTGATGCGGAGTTACCCTCATATTTTTTAGTGTGGAAAAAGGAAATTATGAGGGAAAAAATTAATTAGGGGTGAATATTTTAACGACCAAAAAATTCATAAATGAAATTTCTCTTTATCTAATTAAATGTCTAATTACGCTTAGATAAAAGTGTGTCTATGTTTAGGAATAAACCATAACATAACAAAATATAAGAATATTAAGTATAATTATGTTTTCATATAATTATAGAGTAATCAGTGTTATGAAGGTTTTGTCCCATATTATGGTAATTTATCTATTAATCCTTATTTTTTAATTATAATTACTTAAACAAGTATTTTTTATACAAAATTTGTTGAAATTCATAGTCATTATAAATAATGATTATTAAAAATAATGAATATGTTTTTCTAAATTCATATCATATATGTTTCTAATATTAATTTAAATTTAATCCTACTAATTGGATGACAATGTAGGTTTTTAAAGTAAAATCTTTAAAATGATATTCTATGTCTTAAGATCCAATTTCAAATTAAAATTGATTATAGTGACTTAAATTGTATTAATTGATTAAAAATTTGATATAAATTTACATAAAAACGATTTGAAATATAATTTTAAAATAGAAATAAATTAGATGAAAATACTATTTTATTTAAAATTTAATATTTTATCACAATTAATAAAAAACTAATCTTCTGAAAAAAAATATAAAATATTTAACCTAACATAAATTTCAAACTTTTATTCAATATTTTTTCGTATTAAAATTATAATATTTTCAAAATTTAGTTTTAAAATAGGTTCTCCATTAAACAGTTATAAAACCGCCTTTAAAAAAATTTATGTTTTTATACATAATATTGCATTTATTATTATCAAATTTTTATTGAATCTGTTGGATGAATATAAAAAATATAGGATTGAATATATAACAAATATATTTCATAAATATAATAAAATTGTTATAATTAATATAATTTTTTATGATAAAATACCTATTAATATAAAAAATTTCATTTATATTCAATTGGTTTATATTTTAATTTTTAATTAATTGGTTACCAAAGAACTCATATTATATTTTTCTAAATAAAATTCTTCCATAAGTTATTTAATAATAATAGTAACCAAATATTTAATGTTGATGTTATGTATTAAAATATTAAATAATAATATTTTAATAATATTTCATTTTTCGGTAAAACTCGGTCCTGCAGGTAATGTAAGATTTTGAAAAAAGACATTGGTGCAAACAATATAAGATAACTCAACGTTTACTGAATTAAAATCTATAAACTATAATAAATTTATTTTAAATGGAAAATATATTTTTAATTATTGGGTTATTGTATTCCCTTATGAGATTAGTGTTCCATGTCATACACAATATTGAAAATAATGTTCTTACTTTTGAATTAAGAGGAATGACATCTCTTCTCTACAACATATAAAGGGGATCACTTAATTTATCTTATATACACATAATTTATCCTTATATATCTAAAAAACCTTCCTTAACCTTTTATAAAATTATATATACATGATTTATAGTTTTATTCTTCTTAAAAGGCCATTTTAAGGGACTTTAAAAAATATCTAAATGAATGAAAAAAAGGTGAGGTTACCGTCTTACTTGGCCCATTTATGTTTTTTGTATTATATATCATCTAAAACTTGATTATTCATCATAAAATAAAAACATTAGTATCTTATATATAATGAAATTTTGTTATTGTTCTGTAACTACAAAAACCTACCTCTATTTCAATAAAATGGGATGTCAAAGTATTTCACGGGTGTACGAGTTGAATACCACCTCTACATAGAGATACAATTAATTTTAAATAAACATATTAATTTATGGTTATTAAGAAGGGTTTAATGTATATATATTATATTTATGAAATTATTTTTCTTTTATATTTATAATATCATATATATAATCTTACCTTATAATCCGTTAAAAAATGATAACGTCATTCGTTCGTATAAGTGTAATACCTCCTCCAAAAAGTGATGTGATATAATTTTTTACTACAATTTACATAGATTTAATAATGATATATTTAATGTATATATGTTATATAAATGATATAACAATTATTCTTGATAGGTTAATAATTATTTTCAATTATCATATTCTATCCATCAAAATGAAACAAACAACATTCATGCATAAATATAAAAAAACATCTCCATAGACAACTTAATTAAATTTCCTAACTATATAAATTATCAATTAATATAAATATATATAATATATAAATATGAATATAATATTTTTATTATCATTTTTGAAATTATTTAACAATGATAATATTATAAGAACTGTATCTACCGAATCAATGGTCTCATTAAAAATTAAATTGTCAGTACCCAGAAACAATGATTTCGATAAGGAATAATTAATTAATGGGTGTTAAAATGTTATTAATGGGTTTTATATGATATAAAATGTATGTAATTTAATCTCATATGGAATGATAATAAATTTAAAATTATTATAATGGTTTTTAATGTTCATTCTAATCATGTAAAACATTGGGTAAGGGTTTTATGTTACAATGTAACTGTTTATCAATATTGTTTATGACTAATTTTATGATGATCATATATTATGATCTAAATCCAAAGCGACTCTATAATTTTATACTAATCTGGTTATTTTGAGGTATTATTTGTTTTTCTTTTTCTCTCTCATTAAAAACCTACGAGATCAAAAGAATGCTTTTAAAAAAAATTGAATTTATTTCTATATCCAGTAAAAAATACTTTTTAATACATGTATATATTTTCTAAAAATTTATTCCAGAATATTTTTTAAATTTTAATTTGATTGATTAATGTTGTTTTTTTCCTTGTTTTACTTTTAATAAAATTAAATGTAAACATTTTTTTCGAAAGGATGTACTTTTTATATTTTACCAAAAATGTGAATGGAATATTTATTTTAACATATATAACAAGAACCAAATTTCCAACTATCTTGACCAATAAATGATTTTAATAATACAATATAGTTTTAAATGGAAATTTGGGAGGAATTTGTTTCTGTAGTATTTTTGAAATTTTTATATTTTAAAATCTTATTTAAAAATGAAAATTCTATTTTAATGAAGAAATACTCCAGTGATATTTTTAAAAAAATCATTATCGTGGATTAAATCATTATATATGACATTGTATTTACTTAGTATATGATCTAATGATACATTCCACTGTCATTGTTTTAATTTACTATTATGATGATTATTTATGGATAATTTTAGTAAATCCATTTCATTTTTCACTAGTTAATTATGTTTTGATGATTCCATTGTGAAACCCTATTCTATTTCATTGGTTTTGTTGTAATAAAATGATGAAATGTTTATAAAACATGTTTTTTATAAAGTTAAAATATGATAATTGTTTTATGAAGTTGTGGAACACATATGTATGATTTTAATTTTATGATTGGTGGTCCTTGAATTATATATCACTGTAGTACATTGGGTAAAGATGGATATATCTTATGATAAAAAGGACTAGAATGGAGAGTGAACCTTGTTTAGTAAAAGACACTTTCCAATATGATATTTTTTAGAGTGAACATTTCCCAAGTATATGATGGAATGGGGAGTGAACCCAATCCACTATAATTGTATTAGAAGTGTTCATTATCCAAGGAAATAATATTACTTCCCTATGTGAATGTCAGAAACATATGTATTATACCTATGTTATGATATCAAAACTCATTTTATTTTATTCCTAATTTAATCATGTCTTATAAAAAAAATATTAGTACACTATGAATCAAGATTTTGATATATGATTTGAAGGGTATGGTTTTCAAATGTCATGAATTTGGGCACATAACCCAATGCCCATGTTATGTTTAAGTGATCATTGATATATATATTTTAAATTACAAAGCATCAAATATCACCCCTTATTATGTTTCAATTACCATGTTAATTGATAATTTTTTTAAGTATGATTTGTGTATGAAGGGTGATAGTAAGGATGAACTTATTGGGAGATGAAGTTGACAACTTTTGAACAAGATGCTTATACATCGATGTTTCTGAAGAAACTAAACCTATAGAATACTAGAATGAAGAAAAATGTTATATAATGAATATTTTTTAAATATGTTCTTATTTTTATATATAAAATATATGGGTTTCCATATCTATAACAGTTTATACTTATTTGATTTCTATCTTTTTTAGATGTAATCTGATTTGATTTTCATGGTTGTTTTGATTCACTACTTTCAGTCCTTGCATATTACATGTGGATCCATAATCTCTATATTTTTATTAATGATAGAAATATGACATATATAATATATAAATATATATTTTCATACATAAATGATAGATAAATATTAATTGATTACATGTTTCATGGATATGGAAAACCATACAAAAAAATATTGATGTATTCACTTTTTGATGGATGGAATGAAAGACTGTTAAATTATAATTTACATTTAATGGATAATTATTATTTCATTTTATCATATATATTCATTAAATATATCCTTATTAACATTAATGTAAATAGTAAATGATAAACTACTCACATATATTTCGGGAGGTGGTAGTCCATAAATATGTAAAAGCATCGTTATCATTTTCCAACATATTGGTGTGTATGAATTTATATATGGTATTCTAATTATATTAGTATAATTAAGACCATTTTTTAAATATTAATTAATTAAATATTTATAAAAATAAAAATAAATTGATAATGAAAAATTAATTACATAGCTCTCTGGAGACGAGATATCGTACGTACGCACGAGAAATGTTTTCACTTTTTATAGAATGTAAAGAAGGCAGATAGTGATTATTGAAATATAATAATAGAAAATAAGTATATTTAAGAGTTATAATTCATTATTTTATAATTTATTCCATGTAATTATTTTAGGTATAATAAGAATAAAAATTGAAAACACCCATTTAAGAGTTATACCTCTTTTTTCAGAAACCACATTTGTATTTACACCCTAAACAATAAAGAGATGTTATTTTGGAAATATCGTAATATTAAAAAAGTGTATATGTAAAATAGGAAGGTATTATGGTTGGTATGTTTAAGATAGATTGATAATATGATATGATTAAGTGATGAGAATATGTTTTTTATAAGTGAGGAGAGGGGTACTCATCGAATTACATAACGAATTAAATTTTTATAAATTAATTTTTATAATCAAGTTGCACCAAAATGATATATTTATAGGATATGATTAGGATAAGTATAAAACATCTCATAAAATAATATTTAAACTAATTTAATATATTATATCACTTATATATTAGTTCTTAACCACCGCCCTATTATCCTTTTAGACAATTAATACAATATTAACGTTTTCTACTAAATATAGGTCAATAATGTAACGACCCAAACATTCATTAATGAAAATTCTTCTTGATCTAAATAAATGTCTTATTATGGTTATATAAAATATGTACTTAATTGGGTTTACCTTTGTAGATTTTAAAATACTATTAATAATTATGAAAGTTGCTAATATAGCTGTTGAACAGTGATCAAATGATTAGTATTAATATCGGGCCTTAACAAATCTAATTTACTCGGAAAAAGAAAGCATCAGCCTCATACAGAAGACTTTCCCAATATGAAGCCCATTTTTTAGAGCTCTAAAAGGAGGTGGTGTCATTGGTCTTTCCTCTTCATCAAGACCAATCCTAGTATGAATATATTCATCTTTAACAGAACTGACTATAGGAAAAGTGGAAGTTCATAGAAATTACCACTTGAGCGATGTTATTCGAGCCACCCCATGTGTCTATCAACATCACACACCATACCCTTCGGTCTTATATATGTGTTATAAGGGGTTTGGTAACAATACCCTAGCACTATGACTTTGTATATTATTTTTGTATAATGAATGTGAATTCATTTTATTATTGTTTCCTTGAAAATAGTTTTTAAAGCACATATAGTATTTTTATTTAATATTCAACTTTGAAATCTATTTTTATGAATTTATGGATTTTTTAATTAAATAATATTTTAGTAAAATATTATTATTATTATTATCAAATTTCCTTTTATTAAATATAAATTATCATATTATTTTATTAAATCAATGGTAATTTTTATTAAGGTTTGAATGTTGTTTTTGTCAAAACCCATTAATTTTTGATAAATTACGGTTATTATTTTAATAGTGAAAATTCAGATATATATAAAATTATTTAGATAAAATGAATATTATTTTTGGAATCAGGACATCGAAATAATCCAATGGTTAATTTTTCATAATTTTCTAAGACAGTCATATTTTTGTGTAAAAATTAAATACCATTAAAATAATAATGTGTTTTACGACATCATAATGAACCAATAGTGATGTAATAAAATACTATAAAAATTAGGTTCTACCAATATATGTCATAACATGAATATAATGTGATTTTATATTTGTTTTATTTATTTTAAATTTCTTTAGTGGACCCATCAATGCATATAAAACATTTTGTCTTTTTAAATTGTTTTCCTTGAGTGTGTGACTCACCTCCACATAAGCAACCTTATTATTTTGTGAATTTAGGAAATTTTCCATATAAAATATTTTTTGCGCTCCCCTTTGACAAAAACCAAGGTTAAAAACCATGGTCTAGTCTGTGGTTTTCATTATTTTAATGTGTGGTGTCCCAAACCTAAATAATTAATACTTACATCTCATTTATTATATAAACCCACCCATTATCCCACATACTCATCACTCAAAGCCTTTTGAGTTCGATAAACTACTGTCATAGTCTCTAGATAATCCTCCCATGGTGCCCCAAACTCCCAATAAGCCTCTCTCAAGCCTCTCCCAAGCCTTTGGGATCACACTTCCAAGTAAGGGATTCCAACCTTTCTCTCTTTATCCATGTTTCATAATATTGTTATGCCCTTTTATTTTCAATTAAAAATTTTAGGGTGTGATTTATCACCTATCCCATACTACACTATTTATGTTTGGATGATGGGATAACCCTTTCTCTATCATTAACGATACCCATTTAACCTGTTACCATGCAAAAATTCTATGAGGGATTTATCTCTCCTCTTTTACATGCAAGTATGTTTTTTGTATTATGCATCTAAATTCCATAAATTTTTTTGGGACATATATTTATATGACCCCATTAATGTTAATTTCGTGTACACATGAAGAGACTCCATTTTTTCTCTCATCAACTATTTTCATGAATCCTTATGTCACACCATTATGTTGTCGAAATTGCACACCATTTTTTCAAGAACAGATCATTGGGTAGTGAATACCATACCCATGTCTCTATCAAGGGTATTCAGCATTATGCGCATATACATATTTAATAGTACTATCATGTATTTATTACACATTACTTAATTTTGGAATAACTTATGATGTTGATTTATTCTTTGTTATATGATTCATGTGGCACACTTATGGATGAAATGAAATGTTTAAGAGGGATGTGACCTGATAGTGCTCCAATGCATTGGTTAAATTATATTATCATGATACGTCATGGGCAATGTGTGTTGAATCTTGATGCTTAAGGTGCAACGAGGGTTTACCCATGCTTTATGTGCTATGAGGGTTTAGTCATGCTCCATGTTCAATGAGACCTGGATCATGTTAGTTCAATGTTAAGTGTAGTTTCTTCATTTCTCTGTTATGATTATAATGATTTATCATGCCTTTATGTTTAGGTTTATCTTTTTCTCCATTGATATACCTATTGTATCTCATGTATTGTATTCCTCATGTTATTCCATTTTTATTCCCTTGTTGGGCTTTATAGCTTACCCTTTTCTTATTCATATCCTTAGGTTAAACCATCAATGATAAGTACAAGAGAATGTAATAGTAATGTAAAGGAAGTTTTCACTGAATATGTTTCATTTCAGGTTTTAGTTTGTTATGTAATTATCATGATCCCCAAAGACACTATAAATATCGATCTTTCATGTTGTATCAAGTGAATAGTTTATGTAATAAATCAATTTGAAGTGTGTAACAATGTGTAATGGTTTTATAGTGGATATCAGAGGATATGTTTTTTTATTTTTGGGGTTAGGATTAGAAAAAACTAGTGAATACATAACGATAAGAATAAGTTTAATAAAAACGTCCCTATTTATTGGGGAGTATTGAGTATGTGGTATATCAAGAAAGTACATCCCTTTCAGGAAACGAGCATGTAGAGGCGGCTCAGGCACAAATATATCCTAGGGGTAAAACCCAAAATCACTGCATTGAGCTAGACTCTAACGGGAACTAGATCATGACAATGGTCCTTGCTGCACTCTTGGTTCGGACACTCTCGGGGGATATTCTTTTGTAAATTCACAAGCATAGTATGAACTCTTTATTATGGGAATTAAAAAAACTGCACCTAAGAATATATGTTAGAAAGTAGATCATGAATAGCATATATTGAACCAAATGGATTCATATGTTAAGGATATAAAAGTTACTCATAAGTTATTGGTTTTTTCCTTGGATTACCCTTTTTTTGTTACCCATAACATTCCTTTTACTCCAACCAATGTTCGGTAATAGGAGGACTCGGGCTAACAACTGATGTGATGATCAATGTGATGACTATGCTAATGAGATGCCCAATCCAATGGGAGAGGGAATTGCCAACATTGACATGCTTCTCTCTCAGTTAACACAAGATTTTAAAAAGATACATGGGTTAAGAGGAACATTCAACCCCCCCCAATTAAAAGACAATTTGTTGTCAAGAGCAACATGAGACATAGGCCTACTACTTTTAATGGATCATATGATCCCTCAATCTTGGAATAATGGATCAAATCCATTGAAAAGATATTCACCATCCTTAAATGTTATGAGCAAGAGAAGTTTCATCTAGATGCTTGTCATATGGAGGGTGTATCCCATCAAAGGTCGACATTGATCAAAAATACAATACCAATGGAAGAGATCGAGGCTTTGGAATGGTAGGATTTCCAGAAGATGTTTTTCAATAAATATTTTTCGTACCCCATCCAACATAATATGGAAAGGAACATCCTTGACCTTATGAAAAAAGAAGACGAATCTGTCAGAGCGTCTGAGGTAAACATTAAAAAGCATGAAGGATACTCTTCTGTCTTTGTCGTTACCCCCAAATGCATGGTTTACTGCTTTTTTGGTGGGATGAAACCTAGCCGACAGAAAGCACTGGTGATCCATGAGTTCGACAACTATGAGGAAATTGACTTATGTGCCCTCAAGGTTGAAATGGAGATTGTAGAATCTTAGGGGTATCATGGGGATAAGAAGTGTAAGTTGTACTACAATATTGGCAGTCCGATGGATTAATCCAATTGTGCAAAGAAGATCCAACACCCCACTTTTCAAAGGTGTGGAAATAAGAACAACAGAAATTGAGTGAAGCAGATGAGGAAATGATTTAGGTGTGGAATATAAGGGCACAAAGATGTTAACTACTGACAATAAAACCCCACAACTACATTAGAGGAAACTAAAATTCTATTCAAACCTCAATGCGTTGTTCATTTCTACAACTGCAAAGTACCAGGGCATCTTGCAAATCAGTTCCCTAAGCCAACAGTTTTCAGAGGCAACCAACAACCTCCAAGGAATAAAGGGAGAGATTTTTTCATCAATACTGGTGAAGTGAACCCTGATAATGAAGTGGTGACAGGTACACACATTACTTTTGAATGAATAGTTAATTTACATTCTGATTCAACTTCTATGCATTCTTTTATATCCCAAAAGTTTAGTAGAACAATCCAACACTACCACAAATCATGGAAGTGAAGATTTCAGTTAGTATGAAAAATGGGTAAATCATTGAATCCCATGAATATAACTCCTCCCCTATCATAATATATGGGTCGAATTTCCCAGAAATCTAGTCGTACTCCCTCTTGTGGAATATGATGTAATTCTTGGCATGGATTGGCTATCCTTATATCGAGCCAACATAAATTGTTTTCGGTGGGAAATCCCTCTCCATGTGGATAGTTGAACCCTGAATCTATACATGTGAAAGGAGGAAGATGTATATTATTTAGCTCCATCATCTCAAGCGTGGATATTACTACCCAATGAGCATGCGTATCAAGGTAAGACAATTGAGTCTAAGGAGGAAACCATCCATAAATACATGCCTATTGTGAGGTAATTCGCTGAAGTGTTTCTCGAAGAATTTTCCGGTCAACCTCGTATAAGAGATGTTGAATTATCCATTGAACATATATATGTGGATTTTCCAACATCAAATACTCCACATTGAATGGATGTTGTGGTGCTCGAGGATCGTAAGAAACAACAATTGAAGAATCTGGATAGTGTTTTTATATGCCCAAGTGCTTCACCATGGGGTGCACCAGTCCTCTTCATGTAGAAGAAATATGGGTCAATGTGCCTTTGCATCGATAATCGTGAGCTTATCAAAATCATGATAAATAACAAGTATCATATCCCATTAATTTATTAATTGTTCGATTAGCTACATATATCACAATACATCCCCATGGTGGATTTGGAGTCGAGATATTATCAAGTAAGGGTGAAGAAGGAAGATATCCCCAAGGTTTATTTTTATACAAGGTACAGGAACTATGAATTCACAGTAATGCCTTTAAGACTCACTAATTCTATAGTAATCTTCCTGAACATGATGAATAGAGTCTTAAGAGAATACCGAGAAAAATTTGTTGTTGTCTTTATAGATGATATTCTCAAATATTCCAAAACCTTGGAGGATTATAATGAGCATTTATGAACTATACTAGAGACCTTGGGGAAGTATAATCTCTATGAAAATTATAGAAAGTGTGAGTTGTGGTTGAATGAGGTCTCATTCATGGACCATATCATCACAAGAAATTGGATATATGTGGACCCCTCCAAACAATATGCAACTGAGGGATGGTCGAGGCCATCATCGGTAACAGATATTCATAGCTTCTTGAGGATAACAGGATATTATCACAGATTTGGGAGAAATTTCTCATGGTTGTCCAACCCTCTTACCTATCTAATTTGGAAGGCTGTACTGTTTTCATGGAGTGATGAATGAGATTAAATCTTCAAGGAGTTAAAAGGGAGGATTATCACTACGCACGTGCTCACTTTATCTACAAGTGGATAACTTTTTGTGGTTTTCAATGATGCTTCAATGAAGGGACTGATATGTGTGTTGATGAAAAATGAAAAATTAATTGCTTATCCTTCATGGAAATTGAAATTTCATGAGATGAATTATCCATCACATGATTTGGAGATGACTGTTGTGATCTTCGCTTTAAAAATTTTCCGGAATTATCTCTTTGGGGAGAAGTGAGAAAAATATACAGATCACAAAAGCCTCATGTATATATTTACATAGAAATATTTGAACAATTTCCAACGAAGATGGATAGAGAAGATCAAATTCTATGACTGCTAAATCCATTACCACATGGGGAAAGAGAACAAGGTGGCAGATGCCCTTTGTAGAATGGACACAACTATTCTACCATTTATGTTAATTGACAAGGATCGAATCTTCTTAGACATGATGAGGATGGACATGGAAATCATAAATAAGGGAACATCATAAATCCTTTTACAAATTATTTCTCAACTGTATCTTTTGGAATGGTTGAATGATGATCAAAAGGTTAATGTGGGAATTCAAGAGAATGTTGAAGCAATCAGAAGAGGGAAATCCTTAGAGTTAAATTTTAATGAATAAGGAATTGTATGATTTTGGAAAAGACTATGTGTTCCATCAAGTTAAGAGCTGAAGAGTGAACATTTGGATGATAGGCATAGTTAAAATTTATATATTCACAAAAAAACACAATGATGTATTGAGATCTCCAAGATAATTATTGGTGGGAAAATATGAAGAAGGAGATCTATGATTTTACATCCATGTTCCTGGTGTGTAAGAAAGTGAAGGCTGAGAGAAAAAAATTCTAAGAGGATGATGAAACCATTACTCATACCTACATGAAAAATGGAGAACATCACTGTGGACTTTGTCATCGTAATTCCAGAGACATCCAAAGGATATAATGAAATATGGGTTATTGTGGATTGTCTTACAAAGTCTGCACACTTCATTGGAATTTGGGATGATTTCTCATTGGATAAACTAGATCAAATATAAATATCAGGGAAGTGGTAAGGCTACATAGTGTAACACTATCTATTGTATTCGATCAAGATCCGAGATTCACTTCTTAGATTTGGAAGAGTATTCAACATGATCTGGATACTTAACTGAACTAAAGTATGGCCTATCATCCTCAAACTGATGGCCAATCTGAGTGGAGAATCCGAACACTTGAGGATATGTTGAGAGCATGATCAATGGACATAAAAGGAGGATGGGATAAACATCTTCATTTGGTTGAAATCTCCTATAATAATAGTTTCTACTCAAGAATCCGAATGGAACCTTATGAATCCTTATATGGGAAGAGGTGTACAACACTGACATGTTGGGATGATGTCGGTGAGTGTAACATTCTAGGACCAGAAATGGTCGAAGAAATCGTGGAGAAGGTGAAAACCATTCATTAGCATATCAAGGAAGCCCAAATTCGAAATAATAGTTATGTAGATAACCATCAAAGAGACCTTGATTTTAAAGTTGAAGACATGGTATGTCTACACAAATCTACATGGAATAAGGTCAGGAGGTTTAAAAATAATTGGAGGTTAAGTCTTAGATACATTTACCTTTTCGAGATTGTTGATCATGTCGGGATTGTGGCTTGTCGACTAGCACTCCCACCTACCAAGGAAAATGTACATGATGACTTTCATGTATCCCACTTAAAGAAGTACAGACCAGACCCATTACATGTACTTTATTCATAGGTAGTACAACTAGAGGATGATCATTCTTATGAGGAGAACCAGTGAAGACCATAGATTGTAGGGAAAATGTCATATAAATAAGATAATTCCCCTCATGAAGGTGTTGTGGTGAAACCACATGTTTGACGACCAAAAAATTCAGAGGAAGTGGTGATGCGGAGTTACCCTCATATTTTTTAGTGTGGAAAAAGGAAATTATGAGGGAAAAAATTAATTAGGGGTGAATATTTTAACGACCAAAAAATTCATAAATGAAATTTCTCTTTATCTAATTAAATTTCTAATTATACTTATATAAAATGTGAACATTATTGGTTTTATGTTTCTATATTTTAAAATACAGTTAAGAATTGTGATCGTTGCTAATATAGACGTTTAACTGTGATCACGTGATTAGTATAAATATAGGGCTTTAGAAAATCTAATTTACTCAGACAAAGGAAGTGATGGCCTCATCCAGTAGACTTACCCTATAAAAAACCCATTTGTCAGAGCTCAAAAAGGCGGTGGCATCATTGGGCTTCTCTCTTGACGAAGTCCAATCCGAGCTTGAACATGTTAATATTGAGCGGAACTGACTACGGGAGAAGTGGAAGTTAATAGAGATTACCACCCAAGCGATATTATCTTAGCCACCCCAAGAGTCTGTCACCATCGCACACCTTACACATTAGTTTTGTGCAGGTGTTATAAGGGGTTATGTAACAATACCCAAGCACTATGACTATGCACATTGTTTTTGTGTAATGAATGTTCATTCATTTTATTATTGTTACTTTTTAAATAGTTGTTTAAAGCACATATAGTATTTTAAGTTAATATTCAACTATGAAAAATATTTTTATGAATTAATGGATTTTTGAATTAAATAATATTTTACCAAAAATATTTATTTTATAATTAACATTACATTTATTAAATATAAATAATTGTATTATTTTATGAGTGCAATTGTAGTTATTTATTATGGTTTGAAAGTCGTTTTTGTCAAACCCATGATTTTTATATAATTTTGGTTTTTATATTAAAAGTGAATATTCTAATATTTATGAAATTGTTTTGATGAAATGAATATTATTATTAGAATAAGGATATTGAAATTATCTAATGGTGATTTTTTCATAATTTTCTGAAACAATCAATTTTTTTTATAAATTAAAAACCGTTTAAATATATATTGTGTATTATGACATCATAATGACCCAATAGTGATGTAATAAAACACTTTAACATTATGTTGGGGCAATATATGTTTTACCATTAAAATAATGTGATTTTAGATAAGTTTGATTTATTTTACCAAGCTCTGGTGGACCCTTCGAGGGTTATAAAACATTTTGTCTTTTTAAATTGTTTTCCTTGAGAGTGTGAATGACATCCACATAAGCAACCCTAATTTTTTAAGAAGATAAGACAATGGACTTATAAAATATCATTTTCCTCTCCCGGTTTTTAAAAACCATGGGAAAAAACCTTGGTCTGTTTTGTGGTTTTGATTATTTTAATGTGAGGTGTCCCAAACATAAATAATAAATATTTCCCTCTACTTTCCTATATAAACCCACCCATGCTCCCACTACCTCTTCACTCAAAGAATATGGAGTTAGAATAAACTCGTCCATTCTCTCTTTATAATCCTCCAATGGTTCCCCAGGCTCCCAATAATCCACTCTCAACACTCTCCCAAGCCTTTGGGATCACACATCCAGGTATGTGATTCCTAATTTTCTCTTTTTATCAATGTTTCTTAATTTTTATATGCCCTTTTATTTTCAATTAAAAATATAGTTGTAGGATTTCTCCCTTTACCCATACTTCTTTATTTGGGTTTCGATGATGGGATACACTTTTTTATCTAATTAATTCCTCCTAGGTACACTCGTTAACATGCCGAAATTCCGTGAGGGATTTCCCCCTCCTATTTTACATCCAAGTAATACTTTAGGATTACGCCTCTATATACCATTACGTTTGTTTGGAAAAGTATCTATATGACAGAATTAATGTCCATTCCATGTAAATTTGATGAGAAACCCTTTTCTATGTCATAAAAAAATTTCATGAATCCTTATGTCACGTCGTTACCTTCCCGAAATTGCACAACATTTTTCAAAGCCTGGATCATTGTGTAATGAATACCATACCCAGGTCTCTGTCAAGGGTATTCAACTCTATTCACATATTCATATTTAAGGGTACATTAATTTATTTATTCCACATTAATTAATCATGGAATAAATTTTTATGTTGATTTATTCCATGTTATATGATTCATATGGCATAGTTAAGCATGAAATGAAATGTTTAAGAAGGGAGCGCCCTGATAGCACTCCAATGCATTGGGTAAAGTATGGTATCATGATATGTCATGTTCAATGATTGTTGAATAATTCTAATTCAAGTGAATTTAGGGTTCACTTATGCTTCATGTGAAATGAGGTTTTACTCATGCTCCATCTGCAATGAGCCCTGGATTAGGCTAATTCCATGTTAAGTGTTGTTTCCACATTTCCATGTTATGATTATCATGATTTATCAATCCTTTATGTTTAGGTTTCTCTTGTTCTCCATTGATATGCCTATTTTATAACATGTATTTTATTCCTCATGTTATTCCATCTTTATTACCTTACTGAGATTTATAGCTCTCCCTTTTCTTAGGTATGTCCTCAGGTTATCCCATACAATGTTAAGTACGAGGGAATGTAGTGTTCATGTAAGGGAATTTTTCAATAAAGATGTTTCATTTCATGTATTATGTTGTTATGTAATGATCCTAAGACCCAAAGACACTAGACCTCTCGATTTTCCATGTTGTATCAAGTGAAGAGTTTATGTAATAAATCAAGTATATGTTTGTAATAAAGTGCATGGTTGTTATAAATAATGTTATAATAAAAGGTAATGTGGACCATGGTTGATAATTTTAACCATTTTTAATTAACATTGTCAATGATAGAATTTTTATTTGTTTTAAATTATTTAATAAAATATAGTTCATTATAAAATATCATTAATGAAATTTTGGGAAATACACGAAATATAATAATATGATATGTATCTAAATCAGGAAAAATATTTTCCAGATGAGGTCGATTATAAGATAAGGAAGATATTGTAATAATATAATCATCAAATAATGTTTTTATATGTGTAGTTATAATTTTAATCCTTATCTTTTGGTTTAACCCATTAGTTAACAAATGTTAAACATCAATATGGGACTATGTTAATATTAAATAGCTATAATTTTATTTTCATGTTTATAATTGGATCATAAATGTAAATGGGATGAAATTATTGATCATTAATCATCTAAATTGTAATATTTATATATTTTTATTATTTAAAAATAATTTAATAATATATATTATTCAAAAAAAAACTTTTAATGTCAATTTATGTTCTATTTACAAAATTTTAATTTGAAAACAACATGAAAACATTGTATATTGAATATAAAAGATTAAAAAATATATATTGTGTTATATTTATCTTCTAAAAGAATTATAAAAATTGTATAATTTTATTCAAATATTTTATTTACCCCAATGATTGATTTTCTTTGAAAAGTGCATAATTAGTGTGGAATGAACATTCATTAATATTAAATACAATTTGTTAGAATTGATTGAATTAGTCGATATTTAAATAAATTTAAAATTATAATAATTTAAGCCACCCTATATATACAAATTTTTGGATTATTATTTTTTAGTGTTCCTTATTCTAATTTCAACTAATCATTAAAAAAGATCTTGGGCCAGTTCATCCATTTTCTGGGAAACAGAATACTCATAATAATGCAAGAAAATTATACCAATGGAACTGGAATAGAAACAATGAATTATTTTTTGGGATTAATAAAAAAGTACACATCCATTTACAAACCACCATATGTCTAGTGAAATTATATTTCAACATTGATAAAAACTTCAAGGCCCATGCCATCCTTAATTTTCACCAATTCAAGCAATAAATTCCATCCCATAATTCTTCTTCGGATCTATGAATAACTCACCCCTATTTAAATCTCTACCAATAAAATCTCCCAATTAAGTTGATATTTTGTTGTTATAAATTCATGATTTTGGTTCCCAAAATTTTAGAATATTTTTATTTATTGGAAATTCATTTTCTGAGCCTTAAACCCATTCACATTTATGCAATGGAGGAATTAAGGATAATTATGGACAACACAACATAGTTTTAAAAAATAACCATATCTTTGGATTAAAAAGTATAATTGCCTTAAAATATAGGTGGTTTAATATAAAAATATTTTTATTTTTATTTTTAGACGAATATATATCAATATGATTACATCTTAATGGTAAACACCTCAATCCAACATGAAGGGAAATTTTTGAAGGTAAATAGTCAACATCCTTGGGATATAAATACAACCATCTATTGTAATTGAAAGAGGATGGATCGCAACTACTTATGATGTTATGTTTTATAGACTATTATATATTCTAATTCATAGGAGGACCTTAAAAATTCAATTTTATAATTGAGATACCTCGCCTAAACTATTTATTTTCATTTACTTTAGTTGTCTTCGATTATAATCTTGTGTGTTTGATTATAATTCCATTTGAATATTAATGCAAAAATAATATTCATAGACTATTATTATCATATAACTTATATTTATTAGTATATATTGTCTTAAAATAGTTTTATTCATATTAAAAATTCTTAACTCCTTCATTTTCTCTTTCCATCCAAATTTCATGTTTAACCCTCTTCATCGTTCATGTGTGTGTTCGGTGATAAAATATTTTCTTAACACATTCATTTTCATCAAAATTTTAACTCATCCTACTATGAATCGTAAACAATATTATTAACCACCCAAATGGAAGAATAAATATCTCATTAGGTTGATTCAAAATTTTGGGATGTTATGTGAATGAGGTTTTTCAATATTTTAACATTATCTAGATTAATATTATTTATGTCAAATAAGAAATTTTATGGATTAATGTCTTGTTTTTTTCACATTTTTATTACATGGATTATTTTAACCAAAAGAACACATGGGTTCAAGGAATATATAACATTCCATCACAAATAATTCATAATGATTAGAACCAAAATTAAAAATATGCTTAAATCCAAATAAACTAGGAATTCCGATAAATATCATATTGCGAAGTTTGAAATAGTCTAATGAAGCATTTTATAAATATCAATGGTATCATTAAATTACATACCCAATAATGAAATCACACCAATATTAATGAAATTGTTAAATAATAATTTTATCCTTCAATCAATTTAATTAAAATTTGGAAGAAACCACCCACCCGCCCCCACTCAAAATAAAAATAAAAAACAAATAATTTCAAAAAAAAAACATTGAGTCATTAATATAGATTCGACCCAAGTGAAATTATACAAAACATTTCATAGAAGCAAACTTTTTAACTATTGATAGGTTTCAAATTTCCTTCATTAAAATTGATCCATTGATTGGTATGGTTCAATAAATATTAGATTATTTTTAATTTTAAAAAAACATCCATTTAATTTAATTATTGTAATAATTATTTTAAAAACCACAAATAAATAACCATCTTCTGTTTAAAAATAAAAAAATGAAAATAAAACAATGGAAAACCCTCCTTCAATATACATGTATAATTTATGTGATTAAAAAATGGCCTACAATAAATTGAAACTATTATATTTGATGTATAAATTACATATAAAATAAATCGGATTAGGAGGACCACTCAATTTTATCAAACCCAACATCAACCATTACAAACCCTTCTCGAAATATTGATATATTCAATACTAGAAAATAGACATTAAATAAACTCATTGACCCTGATATGAATTACAACCTATCGGTATTTAATTTCGAAATATTAATTAATTTTTCAAATAAAACTTATGTTTTATTCATCTCTTTCCTTGTTTCCATGGGCTAGTCAATGATGACACACATATTCACGTTAAAAAAATTCCATGTGGTGTGATCTACAATGAACCCTCAAGTGGTTTTTAAAGAAAAAATCAAACAGTGAGGATTAAATTTCACTCTAGATTACTGCACTAATACATGGCTATCCTAGAACCATAGTAATTCCATAAACTCATGTAATGACATGAAGTATCTATTTTTATAAAAAACCATTATTTTTTCATGAACTGATTTGATCTGAACATAAATTAGATGTATTCATAAACTCCCGAATGAATCAACTGATGTATTCTAAGAGAGATTAAACTATCTTGTGGAAAAATTTCCAAAATAAAAAATATCTTATAACCTCATGATCTCATTATTTAATAAGGGGTTATTTTCCATGGGGCGGTCACATATCGATTCCATACATGGAAGTTCTGTTATTGAAAAAACTCATGGAGGAATACATGATACCATAGGTAAAATAAATATAATAATTCAACAATTTAATACATTATCACTTTCACAATTCAAAAAAGTCCATTAGAATCAATTCATGGGTCCCAAGAAGATGATGGAGTGTTTGAGTGAACATACTCAATATAAACTTATACATAAAATCAGTTCGCTAGAAATATCAAAAAATACAAAATCTATAACCTAGTAGGTCATCTGAGTGACACATGTATGAAAAAGAAACCAGATCCATCATATTATTCAATTCTAATAGTGCTCAAAACATCATTTTCATATAGGAACACCAACTATCAATAACGAGGTTAGCTTTCTAGAAACTCTAAGAAGCCCTTATATGATCCCATGTTTTCCAAATCTATAACCCAAGGTGGAAGAACATTGAGGCATTGAGTATGGTATTCTATTATCTCATCTCCCTCAATAACATAATAGAAATTAAAAATAGATTTTATAAGGTTATTATGGGAGTAACTTTTAACAACCACATCCTTATGTTCCTTTAAATCAAAGGTGAAATCATCAATATCATAGTTTTTATATTCTTAGTGAACATTCAAAATTATCTACCTAATACAATCAATTTATCATTTTCCCGAATATAGGTAATCAGTATTCAATACATGCCTCTCCATCTAACTAGTAATGGATTTTTTTTCTAAAATATCTTAACTCTTTTACCCATTCTATGGTAAAATAATGGAAAATTAAATTAGACAACATGAATCCCACATAATATAGTTGAAAAAACAATCATACCAATACTCAAATCAATCATTAATCATCGACAATGTAAATGTAATATGAATTTACCTTTAATTTAGAATTTCAATTAATATTACTCATGATGAATACTCTAGACACCCTTTAAATGTTGTGCGGGAAAAAGAAAAAAAAAACCTAAATACACTCCCTCACCACCTTAAATAACTCTAATGAACACAATTCCATTACCTAATGTCATATAAATTTGTAACAATCCCTTGGTGCATAATTTTAAAATTATTAACATGTTTAGATGTGTTGAACTCACAAATACACTCTTGTATTCCATAAAAAAAATCCATAAGTATGAAATATTTCATAAGGAATTGTGAAACCATAAGAGACAACTTATTAATGTTGAAAATGTTTTACCCCAATGGTCCATGAAGTCAAAATATTCATTAACCATTATCATTCCATGAAAAATAGGGACTTCCAAAATTGATAAAGCACTAATAGAACTAGGATTCTCAATAAATGTCATTCCAAAATACATATTTTCAAACCTTGATCTAGGTTTCTCAAAACAACTGATTATATTTATCCACTTATCCAATCTAAGAAACACCTATCGTAAGAGAATAATCAAGGGTTCCCTTATATTGGTAAATTATGTTATCTTAAAAGTATATTTCCATGTCTATGACATGTAAGGAATGAATTGCTTTTCTCAGTCTCCTTTCATTATAAGATGAAAATTTCTCCTAACTTATAGAACCAAAATTGATTTCAATGGTGAAATCCTATCAATAGAATTTGGAGACCAACTGGTAAAGATCAATATTTTTAAATCCATGAGATAACAATAAAATAATAACTCTAAAATCTCTATATATGCTTTTGAAGAGACATTTATTAGTGTATTGGGCCCTGTTCCATCTTGTTATAATAAGAGGAGAGTTTGGTAAATTTTAATGATGATTAAATTATCAATAAACGGACATATTGATGGTGACTATCCATTTATAAAATCCATCGATCTAAAGGATAATAAAAAATCTATTCAATCCCATGTCACCGTAGATTTATTTTTCTCCACATTGAAAAATATTGATTAAAATGAATCAAAACCAACTAGAAGCCCTTTCTCCATTACTGTGTTTTATATCCCACAAATTAATGGTGAATCTGATCTAAAACAACTTCCTAAAAATATGATGTATGAATTTATTTTATATGATAACTCTTACCCTATAGTTTTCTATGTTTCACTACAATAAAATGAGTAGTCTGAACCTATTAAGGTATTAATTGAAAAAAAAATGTCGTAGAATTGTCCCTAGATGATAAAACTATCATCAACACATCCCTTTACATGCATCAAATCAATCAAAGAGAATCATTCAAACCAATCAGTAATCCTAAAACAAGACTCAATCCACACATACATAATATAGTTAGGGAAATGATTACTAAAATATTTCATGTTAGTTTTATTTATACAATTTATAATATTGAATGAGTTAGTCTGAATCTGGTTGTGCCTAGAAAGGGTGGGATAATTGTTTTTAAAATTAACATGGATATTTGGTCCCACCGATAGTGAAAAAATGATGTATGTTCATCAATTATCAAAATCTGAATACTGAACCACTAAAATATTACTCCAATAATTCCCCAAGTATTTTTTTTCAAATAAATTTAATTTCATCAATTAATTGTATTATATGAAACAATGAGTTTTAATGAACCATGAATTAATATTAATTTTATTACTTAAACGTACCAATATAACCAAGAGGTTTAACATGGAATTATGAATTGGAATAGCCACATATTAAAAATTAAGTATAAATATTTTATAAGAAAAATATATATTGACAAATGAGAACTTAATTTGTGGTAAAGTGTATATATTCTTATAAAATAATATTTTCTCTAGAAAAAAATTTGTATCATTTTATTTATCGAATAATAAAATAAAATATTTCCATTGTTGAAAATTTTCGAAGAAGATTATTTTTTTATGAATAGTGAGAAATATTTTTTTATTGAAAACTTCTTTTCATTTAATGTATTTTAAAAGTTACATGTTGTATTGAAATGGAATAAAAGTTAAATTACTTAAATTAAAATATTATTTATCCAATTTATCTTATTGTAATCAATTTAATATTGTATTTTGATACTAAATCAATATATACTTGTAAAAAAAATTATTTAGAATATAATTTTTTCACAGTGTATGCTGGTTTAATTTTAAATTTAAATCAACCACATATTTGAATTGAATTATGTAAAATTGATTATATAATTGGAATCTTCGTAATAAATATTACACAATATGTCAAAATTAGGTTTTTTTCAAAATGAATTGTAAAGACAGTAAAATGTAATTAAAATATTAAGGTTAAAAGAGGTTTTCCAAGGGTTAAACATCAAGGATAATGGTTAAAAATACGTATAAACTTTTCAAAAATAAATTTCATAGAAACATTTCGACATTATCACATCTATTGGACTATAATTATGACTTTTTGATCCTTCTGACATTTTTAAAACACGGGTATATCAATTTATTTTTGGAAATTCCATTTGTATCCATTCCCCCACATATATAAGGGAACCAATTCTCACCTATTATTAACTATTAAAAAGAGTTTTTGTTTCACCAAATAACTATCAAAATAAAATCCTTAATTTCATCCCTAGGTCCAGGAGGACTTATTTTTATTATTAAACCATTTTATGATGAATATTGGTGCTAACCTAGTATGGATGTTTGAGGAAGAGGCATCATTCCTAACATAGTATTTTGTATTCATAATTATTCCACCTCGTCCAAATATTTTAAAAATATGATGATATAATAATATAAATATATTAAAAGTACCTATATTTTATTATATTATTGGAATCACTTGTATCCATCTCCTCCTCTATCAAATCTGAAACAAAACTATCAACTCTGTGTAAGGAGAACTACCGCCTCATGAACCAGGTTAATTCTTTTTCCATGAACACCACTCATAGAAGGGTATAATGATGGATTTAATGTTAATATTTTATATTTTTAAAATATTTACACTTTTAAATTATAATATAACATTTACCATATTATCTTCTTAATCCTTTGTTAAATTATAGCATTACTCAAGCATATGTGTGGAATACCGCCTCAATAAAGTTATGTGATATGTTTGAATTTTTTTTGGAATTGATTGTATTTATGATATATTAAATTAAAATGTATTATGTATATGATCTAAAAATAATTCATTAAAGGGTAATTAATATTTACCATTCTTTCATTACATCCATCAAAATGATGAAACCAAAGTTCATGCGTACATACAACCTACAATCACCATGAATGATGTAATTCATTTTTAATATCAAAATATTATCGATTAATATATATACATATATAATTAACATATAATATATATATATATATCTTTTTAAAAATTCTGGATATAATGTATCCATAAAAAATATATATGAGAAAAAACAACCGAAACAAAACATATATGAAAAAGAAGCTGTTATAACCCAAAACAATGATTATAATAAATAATTATTTTTATATTACTGATAAAAGGATAAAATTAAATAATATATACTGAATTATATATTATTACAGCTATAGAATATAATTATCATAAAACTATAATTTTTATGTAGGTTGTTTGATTGTAAACAATGAAATTCTAGTCTTAAGGTGAGATATTTTCATCTATGATTTATTTTTGGGATTCTAATGCCATATTTTCCACTTGTATAATTTATATGTGGTGTATACTGACCATAAATGTATTTTTAATTATTCATAATATGTATGTTATGTGATATAAATATCAATATAATTTTATTTCTTTCATGGGTCGTATTATCTAAAAGTTACCAATGTGGTAAAGGTTTTGTGACATAATATAGAGGTTTTTTAGGATTCTCTTTTATTAAGATTATGATTAAGAAATCAAATGATATATCAGTCATGAAAATGATAAATTTTTTTATAATATGTTTATATTTTAAATTTACATTTATTCAACTAATTTTAATCTTTTTATGTTTTTAGAATTTTTAAGTAATGTTTTTATTGAAAATAGACTTATCTCTAATCGGCTGAAGATAATTTTTCTTCCAATCCATAAATTCCAAAAGATAACCATTTTTTTGTATTCTATAATGATTATTTGAAGTAAATTTTAAAAAAAATTGTATTTTCAAAAAATTGTTTAAAATTAATCATCTTTTTTGGATGTGATGTACTTTTGACTTTATTAACACAAATGAGAAAGGAATCATTGATTTAATGTTTAAAAAAGGATCAATATATCAAATCTTAATTAATAATCAATGATATAGATATTTCAGTACACATTTTCAAAGATATTTTCAAATAAATTTCATTCTTTAATATTTGTGATTTTTTTATTTTAAACAATCTTTTTCAAATTGGAAAGGGTATTTTCCTCAACAGATGTTCCATGTGATCTTTCAAAATCATTTTCTATCTATGATGAAATAATTTAATGTTACAAAATCATTCTTAGGGATATGATCTAAGGACACAATGATTATTCATTCTATAGATGTTTTACCATTATGATTATACGATGTAAATGAAATTTATACCTTTTCATTAGGTAATGATTTGATGAAATGTTTATGAAACCCATTTTTTCCATGGCTTATTCCAGGATGAAATGCTTATAAAACTGACTCCTCTTCCTGGGTTATGATTTGATTAATGTTTTATGATCATGTTTCATAATTCTGTATTTTATTAATTTTATATGGGTTGGAAAATAATTTTTTATTCCTCCAATTCATTGGGTAAACATGGATATGCCATAACATAAAATAGATTGGCATGCGAGTGAAAACAATTCAGTAATGGGATTTTTCCACTATGATAGTATTTTGACAGAAACTTTTGAATAACAGTGTTTTAGATATCAAATAAAATCCACTATTATAGTCTTGTAAATAAATGTTGGCTGCTAATGTAATGATATTATATTCTTATCTGAATTCCGGAACTCTATTTTTTATGGAATTTTTATGCTATCCTGGTTAATGTAATTTGATACTATAATGATTCATATCTATGGGATTGAAAACATTATTATAGGATTCAATAATTTGGTCCTTGTTTTATAAGATATGGGTTTCATATGATAATATCATGTTCTCATACCCTTATGTATATGTTATGATTTTGGGATATTTGTAATCTCATTTTTTTTACCCTTACTAGTCATCTGAGGTCACCCTTTCTTATGTATCCTCTCTCGAGGTTATAAAGAAATGAATTATGCATTAAATGTCTGTGAAGGGTGGTTATTTAGAATAAAATAGTGTGACATGATGTAGTTCAATTAAAGACTAGTTTTTTACATGCCCATGATTCCAAAGATACTAGATTTAAATGATTATGGAATTAATAGTTATGTTAAGTAATGAATATTCATATATAAGATGTGATAACTATGTTTGAAAATTCTGGGTCACTGTAGATGGAATAAATAGAATAGTTTATTTAAACATATGATACATGGATGTGAAAACATTACTGATAAATATAATGATAAGTATATATATAAGAATATATCGTGGAATTTTGGTGAATGATAGGGTTAGCAGTTACCATGAAACTAAATCCATGTCTATACACTTCACGAGTATTTTGATCTATAATAGTTATGCTAAAGGTTAATAACACTGAAAATGGGGCATTGTTAATGGACCATATCTCCATCTGGTTTTTGACAACGGGCCTTACTTCACACCTTGTTTGACACACCAAGGGGATATATTTTTTAAATTAAAAAACTCATTACGAATTTCATAAATGAAATTCATAGTGGATAACCATTAATGAATTATGTTAAACATAATGATTAATATATTGAATATAATCTTTCATGATTTAGGGATCCTCAAAAATATATTTCATTATTATTTGGTTTCCAATTGTGATTATTGTTTCATAAAATATTTTTTTAGTTAATGGATGGAAACTGAAGAATTCTGTTAATGATTAATGAGATGGAAAATGATACTTTTTTCCACCATGTAATCAAAATATTATGGGAGTTAAATTGAAAAGTATAATTTCTAGTCTAACATAAATTTCACAAGATATAAATATTTCTAAAATTCCATGTGAGAAATGGAGGGAACCATATTCTATTGAGTCCTACAAAAGGCATCATCCACCTTATTTTAGTCCATCTACTGATCCACTAGTTTTTGAAAAATTGATCAATAAAATATAATTTTTTTTCCATTCCTAGATTTTTAGATTATTAAAAATTATTCATTTATGTCTATCATTTAAAAGGATAAGTAGATCAATGGTGGAATATTATCAATTATAAGAGGCAATATGACAAAATTAAATCTATATAGTTGGATAACATTAATATTTTATTTTTTAATAAGTAATTTCCTCTTATTATTCATTTTAAAATAGATAAGTAATTCCTTGAACTATACTAGATGTATGATGAATCAGTTTTAACCCATAAGGAAAATTTAAAAATATTGTAGAAGTTGGATTTTGTTATAGCATTCAACCATATTATAAGGTTGATCGATTATTTAGTAGCTTAAAACCAATAATCCAATGTGAATTATCTATAAGTGACTTTATTATCTATAAGTAAGAAGATAAATATGTTATCATTTAGAAAATGGATATTCTAGTTACCCATAAATCTAATTGTTTTGAAAAGAAAAAATGACGGAATTCAAGTAAAATTCAAAAAAACAATGAGAGAAGAAGATGACCATACTTTCATTTTCAATGTGTTGATGGAAACCTGGTAGAAATTGTTTTATGGGAGTTTTTAAATGCTTTGAGTGTGAAAAATATGGTTTTTGGTCAATAAAATGAACATTTGATATGATTAAGTTAGATCAGATGTGAATAGTGATAACGGCCCAAAAACTAGACCACACACAATAAAAATCTTAAAATACAAATAGTATTTGAATTATTCTTATCAATGCCTAAATATGAAGGTTAATTATTACAATTGATGTGAGTAACCTCTTAAGATGTAAGATAATGTATAATCTCATGTGATCTCTATTTCCGATGAGTGGTGGGATAATAATATAGTGAAATTTACACTTACCATCCACTCTATAACTACAAATTATTTATTTAACATTGGATATGTTAACAATTTTATATCTCAATTATTTTCTATGGGTATGAATATTCCACACCAAATATTTGACAATGAATTGGCAGTGAAAACCCCTAATGGTACAATGACGATATCCTAAGTCTATGAATCTTCTACAATTTTATTTTGTGGGAATGTGTTTAAAATAAATATTGTTAATATCACTATGGTGGAATTTCATGTTATCCTCTACATGGATTGACATTTATTCATTAATCGCACATCAATTTACAATGATGTAATGTAAAAAATAATATTCCAAAGTAATCTATTATCATATATCAGTGAGAAAATAAATGTGTAATTATTATAGAAATTACCATAATTTCTTGGGTCATGATGTCACAGACCATCCCCCGGGGCCCCTATCATGACTACCCCAAGCCCACCTTATATAGGCTAGGGGATGGTGACTAGAACCAAAGGTATGAATCCCTAATCTGGGATGGAATTTCCTTAATAATAGTAATGAAACATAACATAGTACACAACTTGAAGTAAAACATTATACAAAAGAGATTGAGGAATGTAAAAAGGGTCTGAAAATACAAGACCAATAGTAAAGTACAATACAACTGAAATTCTAGTACAACTAATGAATGTAAAGAAGCTAAGGGGTCATCATCCGGGGTTCCTACCGAAATGGTAGGTACAGATGGCCTCCTTAGCACTCCACGTATGTCCGTCCGCTCTGAGTACCATCTCCCCGAGTGTTCCACCTCCGGGTACTGCCCAATCCTGCTTCTCTCTACCACAACCAGTGTTGTCTGCTATCTACAACCAACACAACAAGGTGTGGGGATAACCCGTGTATGGGTGAGTATAATGATACTCAGTAGGGAACATGACACACTCAAGGTCTCCCAATATCCAACATGGATAAACCACAATGTATGAAATCAATAGATAACCATCACTTAGATATATGCCCATACATATACCAATGTTATCTTGTAACCCATCTCAATAGTGAGGTAAACACAAAGTCATTGACTCAGCTCAATCCGGGATTTCTATTATCAAAACAATGGCTAGTGGTGTACTCCTCCTCTATCGAGTAGAGTGGGCATGCCGCGTCACACAGAGGTGCTTCCCACTATCCTTGGACTGCTGAGGCACTCCTCCTGTAATGTGTCGTGGGTCTGCTGCGTCACAAAAAGGCGCTCCCTACCGTGGGTCTGCCGCGTCACATAGAGGAGCTCCCCCTAATAGCATACAGAGGTACTCCTCGAGTCGAGTAACACAGGTCTTCTACACTCACACAGAGGCTCTCCTCCACAATGGGTCTGTCATGTCACACAGAGGCGCTCTCCACTGGGCTAGTCGAGTCACACAGAGTCGAATGGTCAGCAGTCGTCAGGTCTCACCCAGCTACAAGGTCTTCGTACTATGCACACTCGTCTCTGGTAGGATCCGCTCTACGAGATATTGGTCGATACTACAACTATCACGAAGTCCCAAGAAGAAGTATCTCAATGGTCTGCCTTGTCTTATGTGTCTCAACGCAATAGACAACGTTTCAATTAGACGCCCGATCTGTGAGTTATTGGCATTTCTATTCCAGGGGTCTGGTTGTTTTTTAGGTTCAAACCCTCCAAACCATATCCCAACTATGTCCAAACCACATGTAGGATATTCCAAAAGAACTTTCTCAGTCAATGATTTCTGTCACCATAGATGGTTCATCGATCGGACACCCATAGCCCAGGTTTTGGTTGATAAGGTGTAAAGTTTCCAAACGGGTCCGGGTCTGTTCTGACCCGGGCCCGGCCAGGGTATGACCCAGTCAATGGGTAGAACTATGTCTGATGGAATGGTCTGGCCCGAGGGGGGGCCCCAGCAGAGGTCGGACCGACTGAGGGCGGCCCGAAAGATGGCGGCCCTACTGAAGGTAGCCTGAAGACTCGTGGGGTCCTCCTAAGCCATGTCTAGGGGGAATCTGCGCGCCCCGGGCTCCTGAACGACTCAGTCGTTCGACTGTGAGATGAAATCAGTGCCAGGTGGCAACGATCCAGCACACGAGGGACCAGATGGGGTCTCGCTCCTCCCGGCTGACCCGAGTGGCCAGTTTCTCCATGCCCCCAGCGCGACACCCCTCCCCCATGCCCCCCCCCAGTAGAGTCTTCCCTGCTCCGCTAGAGCTACGTGACGGCGTCGTGCCCCTCCGCCGCAGCCCGCCTTGGTTGCGGCCCTCTGATGTCCTCTACGCGGTGCGACGGCGCGGCGCACCCCTGTCGTGGTCCGTCGTGGCCGCGACTCTCCTCCCGCGTGGCATGGAGGTGTTGTGCCCTCTTAGAGACCCGACTGACTTGCACCGCCGGTTCCTTCACGGTATTTTTGTGCCCCCACCATCAACAATGAAAGAGAACAAAAATAGGGGATGGTCGGTCCGTGTTTGGGCGGTCCGAGGCCTCCTCGTTATGGCATTATCAACCGGAAACTCACATTACAAAATATTGAAAGGCAAAGAATGGAGTCAGATTCAACTCAAATCTCGTACCTTCTATTGTCGATGATCATTGACAATGTCTCGAGAAGGATGTGTCGTTTCGTCGATGTCAGAAAAAGAAGAGGATAACTGTCATTGGTGGATGAGCATTCGGAGGGGATGAAGTTGAAGACATCGTTCTTCACGGTAGGCTCCATCTCATTTGGCATGGTTGAATATTGATGAAGGTGTTCGACAATCTTCGGTGAATGATAAAAAGGGGTTCTTCATGTTCTTCGTTGAGAGGATGATGTTCTTCGAAATCTCCCAAGTTCTCTCTCAATGTCCCACACAAATGAATGTTTCCAACCAAAATAAAATAATAGGTTTCTATATTATTTAATTGTTGGCATGAATTCAAAAAATTTCAAAATGGTGGAGTTTAATTAATTAGTGAATCTTAGCCAAATAAATGAAGTGGTTTCGATAAAATTAATGGTGGAGGAAGGTGAAGAAGATGTCCACTTAATTGGGGGTTTTAAGGGGTTACAACCCCCGGGTGGTCCCTACCATGGAATATCCTCCCATGGGAGGTAATGTGCGTGTGGGCCCCACATACATAACATCAAATTAGAGGTTATGGGGTGGCGGTCCCCACAACTAACCTCCTCTTGGAGCTTTTAACCACCACCAATAATAAAAAATTATTAACACGTTATTTTTATTCAATTTAATTGAAAACCCCAAAATCTAACTTTCATTCTCGACCATTTGTCGTCGACGAAAAAGTCTTCTTAAGAGAATAACGGTGTTGCAAGCTCAACGGTGCCGTCAAATTTTAATTCCGAGCACCGGTTCAAAAGATATAAAATCTCACTCACACATTTGCGGAACGTACCTGGAAAAAACATCAGAAATTGATTCCAGGCAGACCGGGACTTGTAATCAAGCGCTGTATATTTTCACGGACGCTTAAAAATTCAATGAATTTATGATAAAAAAATTTCCATGAAATTTTTGGGACGTCACATTCTCCCCACCTCAGGGATTTACATCCCCGTAAGTTACAAATCGAACTAAGGGAACAAATGGGGGTACTGCGAACGCATCTGAGCCTCCCACCCCCATGTGCTCTCCTAGAGTATCCAGTGTTGCAAGTGAATGCACACTAGATGTATCGACCATCCATGAAGGACCCTCTCTTTTCGATCCTCAATCACTACTGGAATCTCCGTGAACACCACCCCATCATCGATGTCCAGCTCCATGTGCTCAATGATGTAGGATGGGTCATGCACATATCTCCTCAGCTGAGATATGTGGAAGTCATCGTGAACCCAGTGCAACTGAGGTGGTATATTTAAGTATTAAGACACCTCGCCTACTCTACTGAGGACTTGGAAAGGTCTATTGAATCGCAAAGATAAATTTTCTCCTCGACCAAATCTCCATAGACCACATCGAGGTGAGACCCGTAGGAAGATGTGGTCGCCCTCCTCAAACACCAGTGGTCTTTGTCTCCTATCATCATATGACTTCTGCCGGCTTTGTGAAGTCTTCATTTGCTCCAGGATTATCTACACCTTCTCTGTGGTAGCTCGTACCATCTCTGGTCCCAGTAGTACTGACTCACCTGGGTCTGTCTAGCACAGTGGTGATCTGCAAGGTCACCCATACATCACCTCGAAAGGAGACATCCCTATAGTGGAGTGGTATCTGTTATTGTAGGAAAACTCCACCAAAGTGAAGTGATCTTCCCAGCTGCGACCGAAGTCAAGGGCACATCCACGAAGCATGTTCTCGGGGGCCTGAATGGTCTGCTCAGTCTGACCATCTTTATGAGGATGAAAGGCGGTGCTCAAGAAAATTTGTGTCTTGAAAGCCTCCTACAACCCCTTCCATAACTGGGAAGTAAACTGTGCATCATGGCCGAAAAAAAGTAAAATTTACTCCATGTAAACGCACAATCTCACAAACATAGTGGCATCCCATGTTCTCCATGGAGCCCTACTCTCTGATCGGTAGACGGTGGACTGACTTGGTGAGTCGGTCAATGATCACCCATATCAAATCATGACCCCTTGATGTACGTGGAAGACCCATCATGAAATCTATATATATATCCCATCCCACTTCCACTATGGGACCTCTATGGGATGAACCAATCATGCTAGTACCTAGTGCTCCACCTTCACTTGCTTACAAGTAAGGTATCATGAGACAAACACTAATACCTCCTTCTTCATACCTGGCCACTAGTGCTGTCGTCGGAGGTCTTGGTACATCTTCGCCACTCCTAGATGTACCGCTATAGGGGAAGTGTGGAACTCCCTCAACACTACCTCCTTAAGTGAAACTGGTACCGTGGTATGTCTTTTTAAGAGGATAATGTGCTCCCCACCTTCAGAATATCCATCAGGTGCCTACCATGTGGATATGTGAGCACACCATGTCTCAAAGTTAGCATCCCCATGCTATGCCTCCCTGACTCGCTGAAGAAGTGGAGGAGTTCCTGTAAGATACTATAGCTAGGCTGCTCCATCTGTATCCACAAAAGGCATATGTAAGGCTACTACCTGCAGAAGACTCTGCTTCATGTCGACGAGTAGTGGGTCTCATTGCTGGTGACTGCTCAACAAAAAAACTCCCCACTAAGTGGGCTCTCTCTAACACCCCCGCCTACATCGGGATGCTGTGGGAGATCATAAATGCCTTTATCTCTCACCTGAGCTCATAATTGGAGGTCCGGGTCCGGCAGAATGGGTCCTACACCATATCTGTGGGGTCGCAAGAGAGGTCGGTGAACCTCACTGAGTACTGTGATACTATCATGCATCCCTTCTGTAGATGAAGTTGCTCCTGTATCCGCACAACATGAAGGGTGGCGGGAACAAACTCTGCCCAGAACAGGCTATCAAAGTATTCCCATAGAAGAGTCTCCTCATCGTGGACATGGAGTATCAGGCTCCACCATCTGCCTACTGCTGCTTGAAGGAGACTCGCAGTAAGAATCCCAATGAGATCTTCTAGTGTCCCTACCAGCATGAAGACTCTCACCAAAGCCTCCGGCCAATCCTTAACCACTTGTGGGTATGTCTCTCCACGAAACCTGTCTGGCCTCTAGCACTGGAACTCATTAAACACGCTCAAGTGGCGTTCATCATCTTCTGCTGAGGATGGTGGCATCTGTGGCCCAATGGAAAGTGGTACCACTGGTGCCTCAACTAGTAAAGGGCCCTGCACCGAGGCCTCGACGCTCAGTGGTTTGTCAGAGCGTACGACTCTCGGGGCTCTATGGGGAGGCATCCTGATTGAAACAGATGTGACACTGTCAAAAGTTTATAACTGGTGAGCTAACATGGTTGAGCTGACTTAAGGAAAAACTTTTGAAAACAGACCCGCAATTAGGGTTTTCATGCACAAAGTCAGAAAGCCGAAGTCAGGCTCCTGGTGTATGGATACTTCGGCCGCCCGCACCAACACTGGACTCCCTGAACTGAAAAACACACTTAGTACCCTTAACATTATTTATTCATTGAAAAGAAAGATCATAGTTCTAAGTTCTACTGTAGAAATGACTCCTCTGATAACAAATTTTCACTACCCTTCCCTTAGGGCCCATATCGTGACAACCCCAAGCCCGCCTTCCATAGTCCAGGGGTTGGCGACTGGAAAAAAAGGCCTAAATCCCTAATCTGGGAAGGCATTGAAATTATAATAGTAAATAAATACAACAGAGTACACAATTGGAAGTAAAACACTAAGTAAATCTGAATAAAAAATAGAGTGTTGAAAGTAAAAAGTGGCCTGCAATACAATACCAATAGAAAAGTACAATACAACTGAAACGCTAGTACAACTAAATAAAGTAAAGCAGCTACTGGGTCATCCTCCGGGGTTCTTAAATGAAGGGTAGGTGTATATGGCCTCCTCAGCACTCCACATCTTTCAGTCCGCTCAGAGTACCATCTAGACGAGTGGTCCACCTCCAGGTACTACACAATTCAACTTCTCTCTCAGATGATCAGCGCTGTCTGTCATCTGCAACCAACACAACTAGGAGCGGGCATAGCCTGTGCATGAGTGAGTATAACGATACTCAGTAGGGACCCCGAGACCCTTAAGGTCTCACAATATCCAACAAGGATAAACCTAAAAGTATTAAATAAATAGATAACCATCACTTAGGTATATTCCCATACATATAAATATGTTATCTAGTAACCCATCTCAATCATGAGGTAAACAAAAATTCATTGACTCAGCTAAAACCATGATTTTTATTATCGAAACCATGGCTGGTGGTGTACTCTTACTCTATCGATTATAGTGGGCCTTCCGCGTCACACTGACATGCTTCCCACAATCCTTGGACTACTAAGGCACTCCTCCTATCGAGTGTCATGGGTCTGCTACGTCACATAGGGGCTCTCCCCACTGTGTGTCTGCCATTTCACAGAGAGGTGCTACCCCTAATATCCTAAAAGAGGTACTCCTCCGGGTTGTGGATTCCCTACTCTGCTGGTGCGGCGTAATGTCATTGCGCCCCTCCGCTGCAGCCCACCCTGGTTGCATCCCTTTGTTGGCCTCCTCACGGCGTAGTGGTACTGCGCGCCTCCGCCGCGGTCTGTTGTGGCTGTGAACCTCCTCCCACGTGGAATGGAAGCACCACACCCTCTTGGCGACCCGACGGCCTTACTCTGCCTGTTCCTTCACGGTAGTATTGCACTGCCACCGTTGACAACAAAAGGGAACAACAAAGGGCAAGGGCCGGGATATGTTCGTGCGGTCCAAGCCCTCCTCGTTATGGCATTATCAATCGATAACTCACATTCAAAAATATTGAAAGGTGAAGAACAGAAATGAATTCAACTCAATTCCCCTACCCTCGTTTGTCGATGATCATTGATGAAGTAATGGGAAGGAGGCGTTGTTTCGTCGATTTTGGAAAAAGAAGTGGATAACAGTCGTTGGCAGATGAGCGTTTAGAGGGGATGAAGTCGTAGACGGTTTTCTCCGTTGTAGGATCCTTCTATTTTGGCACAGTTGAAGATCGATGAAGGAGTTCGAAGATCTTCGGTGAATGATGAAAATGTCTTCTTCGTGTTCTTCGTTGAGAGGATGATGTTCTCAAAAATCTCCCAAGTACTCTCTCAAAGTCCAACACAAATAAAAATTTCCAAGCAAAATAAAATAACAGGTTTGCCTATTATTTAATTATTGGAAATAATTCAAATGATTTAAAAATGTTGCAGTTTAATTAATTAGTGAAACTCAACCAAATAAATGAAGCTGGTTCGATCAAATAAATCGTGTAATAAGGTGAAGAGGCTCTCCACATAATTAGGGGTTCCAAGGGGTCAAAACCCCCAGGTTGTCCCCATCATGGAATACCCTCCTAGGGGAGGTTATGTGTGGGTGGGCACCACCTCTATAACCTCTCATGAGAGGTTATGTTGTGGTGGCCCCCACCACTAACCTCCTCTTGGAGCTTTTAAACACCACCAATAATAAAAAATGTTAGCACTTTATTTTTTATTCAATTTAAATAAAAACTCTAAAATATAACGTTCATTCTCGACCATCTATCATATAGGAAATAGTCTTTTTAAGGGAATATCAGTGCTGCGAGATCTACGGTGCCCTATGATTTCAATTCAGAGCACCGGTTCAAAAGATATAAAATCCTGCTCAAACTTTTACAAAATATACCCGAACAAATCTTCAGAAGTTGATTCCGGGCACACCGTGCCTCAGAATCAAGCACCGTAAATTATCACGGACTCGTAAAAATCCAGTTAATTTATGAAAAAAAATTCCACTGAATTTCAGGGTCCTTACACATGATTCCTATTTAAATGGTGTTTTTATCTCATATAGTGGTAGATAACTCAATATTGATAATATGTATATCTTATGGGAGTCTGTTGATATCTTTCTAGATGTGTATCAATTCCTTCCCCTGAATCATGAAGTCGAGTTCTCAATAGAACTAACACATGGTGCGACACATATATGAATGAATCCCTATCGAATGGTCATTATTGATTTATAATAATTAACAATGAAAATACAAGATAATATTGATAAATGATTTATTAGTCCATGTTTGTAACATATGGGTGCACATATTCTTTAAAAAATATAGATTGATGATAAACTGTATTTTTTATTCGAAACTAAACAAGATCACAATAAAGATCCAGAATCTTGTACCCCATATTGGTTACATTGTTGAAAAAGTTTCACATATCTCAATGCAGTTTGAATATTATCCTTTCTTTTGGATATCTTCAATTGAGGTTTAAGAAGATGGGCATACCAATGAAATTATTTAGTATAAGTTATAGGCACAATGAATATTTACTGTTTCCATTTGGACTTATTAATTCTCCTAATATGTTCTCAAACATAAGGAATTAAGTATTTAGAGATTACCATAACCAGTTTGTGCTAGTCTATATAGATTATTTTTATAACTATTCAATGTAAAAGGAAGAGCATGAAGTTCTCCAATGGTACATTCTAAATACCATAAGGAATGATAAGTTATATACTAAAATTACCAAGTGTGAATTTTGGATACTGAAGATTTTATTTTTGTGGTCATATAAACTCAAGAGTGGTAATATATTTCATTCCATCATAGACTAATGTTATTAAATTATGGCATGAACCATCCACTATGACTAAGATAATTTCTTTTTTATTTCCCATGTTATTTTTGATGGTTTGTGAGGAAATTTCCCATGACAATCTAATCCACTCACCAAGTTAACATTTAAGGGATACAAGTTCCCCTAGATATATGAATCTGAGGAATATATTAACAAATTGAATAGGCTTGTTGGTCAGAAAACTAGTACATACATTACCTAGTAGTGGAGGTGGTTTTTTAATCTATAGTAACTCATCGATGACGATACTAGGATGTGTTGTCATGAAAAATGGCATGGTGATAACCCATACCTCCTGGAAATTGAATATTCATGATAAATATTACCCAACATTGGATTTAGAGTTAGTTTTGGTTTGATTTTCAGTAGTGATATAGAGGATATATATTTATGTAGTAATATGTGATATATATATATATATACAGATCATATAGAAATATTTGAGTATGCACTGGATAAGATGGTTATATATGATCAAAGATCATGAAAACCCAATACACTACAACCCAAGGAAAGTAATCCGAGTGACCAAATATCAGAGTCAAAAAAAATCACACTAGATTATATAATATGAGAATCATAAATGATACAATATTTATAGATTTATCTAGGATTCATATTGTTTTATTTATGTAAGGGGAGAAATTTTATCTTTATGAAATTACTGCTTATACATCATAACAAGTAAAGATTAAGGATGCATAAAAGGAATATGTGGATATATGGATGAAGGTGATAAATTTCACTATGTTAAAACATGATTACAAAGGAATTATAAGGTTTTTCAACTACGTAGGGGTTCCATAGAACCCATATTTTTTGGAGTTCTAGTAAGATGAAGTGCGTTGTTATTAATTCTATATTCATCATAAAAGTAAAAATATATTTGACATTTGAATGATAATTTATGGTGGGTTGGAATGAAGTGATATTTTTCATATTTTTTATATTGGAACATGCTATGTCATCATGTTATGATTATGAGAAAAAAAAATACTAAATGTTACTTACAACCATTACCAAAATGAGAATTTAAATTTCAAATCATTAACAATTAATTTTTCATTTGACTCCCCAAAACATGTAGTGGAAAAATTCTTATATTTTTTATTCTATCACCCACCAAATTTAGAACAATTCATCTCCATTAACAATTATTTCCCTCAGGATTCACATTTCTATATATATATTAATATAGTGGTATGATTTCATGGATTACAACACTATTTTTTAGCATATCAGGATCCAGGGTTACCATAATGATATAGTGATGTCTTCAAAAGGATATAAATATGGAGTTATTTTTTAGCACAATTTATCATCATCAGATATATGGTCTGTATGAGAGAATAATTAAAATCATAAATAATAATATAAGATATTTTTTTGTGGATTAATAATGTTTTAGGTATCAAAACCTTCTTCTAGGTTAATTTTTTACAACAACAACTATCACATGAGCCTTAAGATGGATCCTTATAATGACCTTTCGGGAATTGATGTTTATAAATCCAATGGGTTGGGATGAAGTTACAGAAAGAAGGATTTTGGGACATGAGGTACCTAAAGAAGTGGTAAACAATCATATAGTCATTTAGTAATATATAGTGGTAACATAAAAATCATATAAATGATATTACGATAGTCATCAGTGATACATAATGTTGGATGTTATTGAGAATATTTTTTTCTAAATTTCTCCATTGAATAAAGTGTGAGAATCATAATGAAAGAAATTTTGATAGCTTGGTGTATTGGACCTTTTGATATTCTAGATCGAGTGTGGACAATAATATATTGTTTGGTGCTTTGACCAGACCATTCATAAGCCCACTATGTGTTCCTTGTATCTCTCATGTGGAAGTACATACCTGATCCATCAAATTTATGTCACTCGAAGGTAATACCACGTAATCATGTAGTATCCTATGAATAAGTACCAATACATATTCTGGATCATGTAGAATTTTTTTATTAAATAATACAACCCACCCGGTCAGCGGATTGCCGTGAAACCACCAACTAGATAAAACTACCTGAAAACCTTAGAATATGATGAGGTAAAAGTATCAACTTTTATAATATTAGAGTAATTAATTTAATGTGATAAATTACTTTTATAAGAGAATAATTTCACACCCAAATGTCTTATTATTTTTTTAAAAAAATTATATTGTTGCTTGAGTTATCGTAACACTGAGTTTTAATGAACCATAATACACTCTTTAAATTATTCATAAGCCTTAAAATTATAATAATTAAATTAAACATGGAAGTATGAATAATAATAACAATATTATTTGAAATTAAGTATAACATTTTTAGATAAATAAAATATATTTTTAAAAATATAATTAATTTTGGTAATGAATTTATATGATTTTATAAATCATTTTCTAAACAAATGATTTCTATTTCATTTGGTGAAAAAATAATAAAATAAAATATATATAATTTTATTAATTTTTTTCCATAAAATAAACTTAATTTTTTAGAGTAACATGTGTAAATTACCTAAGTGTGAATTTTTTATAATTTTAAAAAATGATGAATTTTATGAATATTGAAAAATATTAATTTTTATTGAAAATTGGTTTTTTAATTTAAATAATTTGTATATATACATAATTTTTTAATATGATTATAATGTAAAATTAGATTAATTATGTTATTATTAAAAAAAATGTTTATCGTTGGAGTAAATTTTCTATTGAATTCTAATGATAAAACATTCTATAATTATGAATTATTTTTCATTGGATAAAATTTTTTCACCACGTTTCCGAGTTTAATTATAGATTTATTTATGTAAAAAAATTATTTTAATTTATTAAAATTTTTTAATTATTTTAAATAATCGTTTATATCATCATATAATAGATGAAAATTAACATTGGGTAATAAATAATATTAAAAAATAGAAAAACGTAATTACTACTGTTAAGGATTAAACGAGTTTATCATGGGTCAAACTAGAATTATAAGTTTTCAAATAACCTAAAAAATTTCAATTATTATTTTATGTATTTATTAAAAGCATATATAATTTAAAATATTGGAATGTACTATTTTGACCATTTTTTATTATGTAAAACATTGTTATAACTTTTTAATTTCAAAATTTCAAGGGTGTCATCTCCCCCACTTATAAAAGGGAACACACTATCCTCTCTTATTCAATTTTGAAAATAAAATTCATCAAATACCAAATGAAATATATTAGTTAAATCCATACAAAAATTATATTAACATTATTTTGATTAGGAAACCCTCCTAAGAAGTTTTTTGGTGAAAACATATAGAGATTCCATGAATAAGAGGTATCATTCTTAACTACATGTTTTGTTTTATTTAGTCTTTCACCTCCACCACGTATATGTTATATGTATTTATCTAATAAAATTATTTTCTCCAATATACTTATATGTTATTATATAAAATTAATAACATATATCCATCTCATCCTCTATCAAAATGTAAATGAAACCATCAATCACTTGTACAATAGACTATCGCCTAAGGAATCAATGTAACCCATTTTTCATCACCACCAACAATTGGTATATGTAATTATATATTTAAAGTATTTATATATTATATTTACTAAATGATTTTACTTATAAAAAAATAATATCACATATACCATCTTACATTATAATCCTTTGGAATGAAATAACATTGCATGTGGGTATGCGCGGACTACCACATTCACGATGTGATGTGATACATTTTTCATTTTATTTCAGAATGGATGGTAATACGAATATATTTAATGAATATATATGATATAAATTATATAATAATTATTTTTTATATTTTAATTAATATTCATGTTTATTTAATTCCAATCTTAAAAAAATGAAAGCATTATTCATGCGTATGTACGACCTACCGTCATCAAGAACAATGTAATTCCTTTTCTATCTATAAAATTTATGGATTAATATAAGTAAAAGGATATTTAATATATATGATATATGATTGTTTTTTAGTTTTTATATTTTCTAACCATAATCATTATATATGGACCAAACCTACAGAACCTAGAGATATATTAAAAATGAAGTAGTATCACGAGGAGAGATGATTTTTTTAATGAATTATTAATAAATGGGTGATAAATGGTAATTTGAAAACCTTATTTAGTATAATATATAATATCATGGTTCTGTAAAGTATTTATAATAAACTTATATTTATTATAGAAGATGATTGAGCATGAATGATGAATGTCGAGGCTTAACAGAATATATTTCCGTCTAAATTTTATTTCTATGAGGCTCATGAAATATTGAAAATTTGATTACTTTTTTAATTAGTATTCTTATAGAAATTATGGGAAATGAATATTCATATAATTTTATTTTTTCATGGGTTTTATGATCCAAAAGATACCAAAGTGGTAATGGTTTAATGTTACAATCTCGTTATTTATTGATATTTTTTAAGAATATGATTTTGATTATGAAATATTGTGATCTATATCTCTAGAAATAGATAAATATTCTTATCATCTTTTTATTTAATTTAATTACATGTTTTATTTTCATTTGGGTTTTTTTTGGACTCTAGAGTTCAAAAAGAATGTTTTTATGGAACATAGACTTTATCCCTCACTTCTATTGAAATTAATTTTTCTCCTATATCCCTTTTTTCAAATTATTTAATTTTTTTTAATATTGAAAAATAGATAGTTTGAAGAAATTTTTACCCATGTTATACTTTTCATAAAATAATATAAAAATTAATATCCTTTTTCTTTCTAAAATAAGGTACTTTTTACATTTTATTGATAAAGTGGAAGGAATATATCTGTAATGTGTATTTCATGGAAATAATTTACCACCGTCACGATCCATAAAGTATTTAATTCATTAATAACTAACATTAATATTTGTTTTCAACGATGTTTTTTTCTGTAATATTTTTGTTATTTTTATATTTTATGTATATGATTTCAAATTTGACATGATATTTTTCTCATAAAATGTAGCATGTGATCATTGAAAATCATTTCATTTTGAAGATGACATAGTTGGAATCCTTTAATATTTACATGGGATATGATCCAATGATACCATACATATTCTTTATTTTAATGGTTAATGATTATTATGGAAGGATGTTTGTGAATAACATACCTTTTCCAAGGGTTATTATTTGATGATATGAATAAATTCTTATGAAACCTATTTCATTTTCATAGATTATTCCGTGGTGAAATGATAATGGTCCCCAATAATATTCATAGGTTATGATATGATGAATGTGTTATGATGTTAAGAAACACATATACATGATTTTACAAATATGAGGGGTTGGCCCAAAATTATAAATATCCCTTTAACGAATTTGGTAAAGATAATATCTCATGAGATAAACAAGACTACAATTGAGAGTATATCAAGTTCAATATGGGACTTTATCCTCTATGATAGTCTGGGGAGTGAACTTTTACCACTATGATGGTTTGGAAATTGAACCCATTATTCTATGATAGTCTTGTAAATGAGCCTTGACTATAAAGGAAATGATTTTTATTGATTATATGTATTAAAAAAATCATTTTCTTCTTCCAATGTTATTTTCTCAGGGATCATGTTCACTGATCCTTTATGATTTATGTCTTATAAACTTCCAAACATTATTCCATTACTCATGAGAGTGATATTTGATATGCAGGTTGTGGTTTTCAAATGTTATTCTCATGTTATCAAACCATTATTCCCATGTTATGCTTATTTGATCATCGATATATCCCTTGTTTACCCTTAGGGAGCATCTGAGACCACCCTTTCTTATGTTTCCATTTCCAATTTTACGAATGAAGGTATTATGTGTGATATTTATAAAAAGGGTTCTAGTAATGATGAAAATTGTAGTATATGATGTAGTTAAATTATTAACTAGATTTTTACATGTCCATGATTCATATGATATTAGACATATACAATTCTACACTGAATCTCCTTGTTACATAAGGAATATTAATCTATTAAGACGTGATGTATATGTTTGTAGACTGTGGATATATATAAATACCCCCATCATTTCCATGATCAATTCACAGAAAGAATGGTAGGAAAGTCAAATTATTATTCTCTTAATAGATGCACTGACTGTTTCTTTGTCCTAATCACCCCTCATGATGTGGAAAATACTACATTATCTTTCCCCTTTGAATCATACATATATAAGATAATTTATTTTGGACTATTAAAATTTCCATTAAAATTATAGAGGTGTTTGATGAGTATATTTTATGAATTAATTAAGCATTAGATAGAGGAATTCATGGATGAATATAATATTTAAGGTGATTTATTTCAATAATATTTTAATCCACTCTATGTTTTCGAACAAAAGTGTTTCAAATGTATCCATATGTTGAATTTTTAAAAATGTAAAATATTGGTCACCAAAATCATAGATTACATGAGTATAATTTCTAATTATTCACTTTCTAAATTCCATAATAATGAATTTCACAGTGAACACCTCTAATCTATTTCAACAAAGTTACGATGGTATACCCCAATTTTAAATTTCCTGGATGAATATATTTATCATTAAAAAATAAACAAAAAATTGATATCAAATATTGATTCAAAGTACCATTTTTGGGAAGATAATATTTTATAGAAAACTATGATTGTTATATTTATTAAACGATTTATTGATAAATATAATCATTCCTCCATCATGAAATTCTACCACTAAATTCCTAGAGGTGGATACATTTAAGGGTCATTAACTACAAATTCCTCAGGCCTTTACTCTTGAAGGTCTCTCATGAGTTTTTTTCACTAATGTCCCACTTTCAAAAATATTTTCACAATTTCCCAAAGAAATGAAATAATCTAAAATCCCTAAATCTTTTGGAAGATCATTGAAATTTGGGGCATCAATTTCATGGGACCCCTCTTATATTCCAATGGATTATCATATATTATTTTTGTAGTTGATTATTTTTATAATTTGGTCAATGAAAAACTTAACAAATAGGATGATAGACATACTATTAGTGGGTTATTTAAAATCCATAATTTATATTGCTTTAAAATACCATGTTCGATACAATGTTATTTAGATCCAATTTTTGTAAATGAACAATTTTATAACTTTTTATAAAAATAGGTTCATTCAACAAATAAATAAACTACATATCACCCCAATAAAATTGATAGTATGAACTTTATAAAAGATAAATAAAAATCATTCTGGAGAAAATTGTTAGTTCTCTATGAAACGATTGGTCTGAAAGTATTTGTGAATAATTTTTAGATTTTTGTATTTTATATAGTATAACAATTGGGATGTCTCGTCTTATATTATTATTTGGTAAATAATTAAATTTACATGTTTAATGTCAACATAATTAATTTTTAGATGTGAAAACATATTAGTTTGATTGTGAAATATATTTTGAAGAAGCATTGTTCTAGTTGAACGAGTTGGAGGAGATTCAATTTGGTAATTATAATTATTAAAATACCTATAAAAATAATTATAAGGTACTCCATGAAAAACATATCCTTTGAATTGTATTTTATGTAGGTGAAAATTTATTCCTATTAAACACTTGATTTGAGATTCACCCAAGAATGATTAATTTCTATTTGGATTGTATTTTTATTATTACTAATGTTTAATAATTTAGTGTAGTGAATGTGAAAGACCCTTATTCATAGTAGACATTCATGGGTTATATGAAATCAATTAAAGAATAATCATGATAGGACACACATGTGGAACAATAATGACTTCCATCATATCTCCAACTACAAGAGTAGACCCACCATTTCGTGGATTTAGAGACCCACCAAATCTAAACATTGGGTAAACACATTCCCTTTAACTTCCAATCCCACTATACCTTCTCTCTAACTCTCTCTCAATATATATCATTCATTTTGTATTTCATATTCAACCTCTATCATTCTGATATTCTATTTCATTTTTTTATTATTTTACCACTTTCTTCACACACTATTTTTTTCTCTTTCTCTTTTGTGTGTTTGTGTGTGATTTAAATAAAATAAAATAATTTATAATTACACACCATATTAATTTTTAAATTTTCCCAACCATTTTTTGGAGTCGAAAGATAATTTTTCGTCTCAAATTTATTATATTTTCATCATAAACCAATATTATTTTTAAAGATTGATACTTTATGAATGCCCAATTTTTTATTTGGAAGTAATTCTTACACTAATTTGAGGAACAATATTATATATCATTTTAAGGCCACCAAAGAGCATATTTTTATATTGTATTTTTTTAATCTCCAATTTTGAGTCTTTATTTGGTGGACTGTTGAGCATAATTTCCGATTTTGTTGTGAATTAATATGATAGAGGTTTTTTCTAAACCACATGAGAATTAAAATATCCAAATAGCATCCCATTAACTTTACATTGATATTAATTTAGATTCCCCTTCATGCTTATGAAAACCATTTTTTATATCAACATTAAAATCCAAAAAAAATTTCCCAACACGAATATACATGGGTTTTTAATACATGATTTATTAAAAATTTAAATGTGGGGTGTAATAATTTATTTTGTGAATTATTTATTTTACTTTCAATGTGTAATCGTATTATAGAGGGAATGAACATATTTTATTTTATGGAATAGTTTATTATTTAGAGAGTTTAGGGAAAATATTTATTTATCTTTCATTTTTTATAACATTTATTGAATATTGTTCAAAAAATTACATGAAGAAAAATGAAAGAAATAAGAAAACAAGAAAATAGAAAAGACGTGTTGTGTTGTGGCCAGGTCAAAAATGACTCTTCCACAACCTTTAATATTTTTAAAACTATTATAATTAGTGTTTTGATGATATAAAACATAGGTTAATGTATGGGTATAATATTTATTCCAAGTTCATATTCTAAAAAATGAAAAAAAATAATGAACACCTTCATCATGTTTTATTGATTCATCTGGGATACTTTTTTCGTACATATTTCATCTTTTTTCTCATTCAATTTTTTATCTATCTACATTCCTTTATAAAACATTCCAAACCATATAAATATGTGTCCAATTACCATTCATGTATTTTTTTTATCAAATTATGCATTTTTTCTAAGTTAGATTTTCAACCCTATTTTCTTCTATTTGGCCATTATATTTGTATAATTTCATAGACACTAAATACCAACTAAAAATAAAACATGAATCATGTTAAATTTATATTTTTTAATGTAAGATGTTATTTTTTACAAACCCTAATATTTTCAATTTTAGTTAGTGAATCTGTTAAGTTCCATGAATACAATTGACATAATTACAAGGGGAGTGAGATTTTTGTGATCAAGTGTTCCATTTATAATTTTGAGTTTGAAAAATAATTATATAGAATAATTATTATTATAAAATTATGTGGCATAATTATTTATGGGTGAGTGAAGGATTTTAGATATACCTGATTGGGGAAATCAAAATTTTAATATTTTTTGGAGAGTGAAAATTATATTGTTTTGTTTTTATGTCTATTATATATGAGGAAATGCATATGAAAATTTTTAGAAGATTTTATGTTATTAGTTTATTAATAATTTTTATCTTCCTACACTATTTCATTTTCATGGAAAGATAAATAATTGGTGTGAAATGACCATTTTGTATATTAAATATAATTCGTTAACACTGTTTGAATTTATCAGGATTCGTGTATTTTTTTAATTTTAATCAAAACTCCCATAATAATTATCAAAATTATATTATTATTATTAATTTATATAGTACAATAAGAAATTTCCAAAAAAATAATCAAATTGGTTCATTGGATAGTCCATCCATATGAAGGGCCATATGGGCCACATAATATGGACAAATGAATCTTCTAATAAACTAGACTCATTATGATGTTATATTTTCTAACCTCATCCCAGTGATCAAAAATAATTTACATAAGACCATAGGTCCAGGGGTAGTCCATTAAAACATAGGAAAAAATATCAAGTCCCAAGTCATCTTTAATGTGTCCCAATTTGAACATTAACATCTGATCCAATATTATTCCTAGAACTGAATAATTTCTCTCTATTAATGAATTTTATACCAATCCACATAGATAATTAATATTATATATTTTGTATATAAATTAAATATTTAGGGTCACACACTTTTATAATATCATGTTTTTAAATGAATGAATCTACCTAGCCTAAAAATCATAAAAAATTAAGCTACGGAAATATTCTGGATAATTTTATAAAGTAGAAAATTGTTTCAAAAAATATCAACATAATTACAATAAAAAGTCAAAAGGATATAAAATATGAAGGGTTTATTTTCAAAATACATATATTTAGGTTTTATGCATAATTTTTTTTGTATATTATTCTATCTATGTGGCCAAATTTTCTATTCAACATAAAGGATAGTTTTCAAAGGAAAACAATACACCACCTTGCACAATTAATGCATCCCCCTCTTCTCCTTGCAATATTTAGTTAGTTAAAAACATTGGATTATATATTGGCGCCACCATAGCCTAAAAATGTTTTGGGATGAACTTAAAAACTAATTTTTATATATAATATTTCTCTATTACACTCTTCCTTTTCATATAGATCAATTTTTATTGATTATAATTAAGGAAGATTGATAGTAATTTTAATTGATGTTTAATGCATGTATCATCATCATATTATCATATTATAATATAAATTTTTATATTCAATATTAATGGTCTAAAAATAGATTTAATCCTGTTGAAAAACCTTACCTTCTTCACATTCTCATTCAATCCAATGTGATTGTTAAACTCACTTCGTTATTTTTGTGTGTGCTCAATGAAAAATGATTTTATTTCCGCATTGATTTCCATCAAATTTTAACTGATCACCTACAACCCAATAAAAAAAATTAAACAAACCAAATGAATTATTAAATATCTCATTGGGTTGTGTCAATATTTTATAATTATAGGTAATATAAGGATTTCACTCATTTAAGATTATATAAAATAATATTGTGTATATCAAACATAAATAATATGGATTAATGAAATGTTTTTTTTCAACCTATGGATTCCAATTATTATTAGTAACTGAAATACATGAGTTCATTAAATATTTAAAATTCCATAAAAAAATTGATAATTATTTTACCAATAGTAATGTCTAGGATTATAGCCAAAACAAGTGGGAATTCCAATCAAAATCATATTGTGTAGTGAATGTTGGATTAATGAAATGTTTTGTAATGTTCAAGGTTATCATTATATTTTATCCCTAATAGTGAAATATCAAAAATATTTTAAAATAAATAAAAAAACATTGACACAACAATTTAATTATGCTCTAAAAATAAACTACCACATTAAAAAAAACACGATAAAAAAGAATCCAATAAAATAGTATTATCACTGAGGATTCAACCAAAGTATCATTATACACATTATAGTATATAACAAGGCATTTGAATCATATATAATCAATAATATTCCACACATAAAATGGTATCATTATTGGGCATGGTTTAAAAACAATTCAGTTTTTTTAATAAAAAAACCTCAAAAACATTAAAAAACTAGAAACCAAAAAAAATATTATAAAAAAATAATGAAAATTTATCATTCCCATAAAAAATCATAAAATGAAAAATTCACAACGAAAAATTTTCCTCGCAAATACATTAATAATATTTTTTGAATTCCTCATATCCTACTCGAATATCCAACTAATTTATTTGATCCAGATATTGAATGTACCATATCCTAGATTAGGAGGACCACTACGGGTATTCAAACCATACTCGAACAATTATATATACTATTTGAATTTTTTGAAATGGAAACTCCTAATGGAAATACTTGGGATAAACTTCTATTATAGATAAGAATAAAAACCCTCTTGGTATTCAATATCCCAAAATTTAGGTAGATATTGAAATCAAATAATCCTTGATTAATCATTTTACTCATTTCCATAGGCTTTTTATTTATGATCCACGTCTTCATCAAAATGATTTCCATGTTGTGTTCTCTACTATGAATCCTCAATGATTTTATGGTGAAAAAATAAAATATAAATCATTCCCTTACTCTCTCAACGGATCTTCCCTATTATGGATATTTTACCACCCTTTTGGTTCCATAAACTCATGGAATTCCCTAGAGCCTATCATTTTAGATAAAATCATACCCACCTTATAAATTTCATCTATCCAAAAAAATAAATTATTTTTATATATTAATTTCATAATTAATAAATTTATTAGTACTATGAAAGGATCAATAATTATATATTAACTTTACCACAATACCAAATCCCTAACCAACTCTGAATCTAATACTTCTATTAAGGGATATTGTCCATCGAGGGAACTCTCATTGATTCATCCAGTGGTGATTATATTGGTGAAAAATAACATCTTTCTACAAGATATATAATATGTAATACGGCTAAAAATAAGTATTAACTCCAAAATCCAAGACATTATAAGTTAAATAAACCCAAGAGAATCAATCTAAAGATCCAAAAAAAGATGATCAAGTATATTAGTGTAATAAATGTTCTTGTGTAACAACTAACTATGGGTTTTAAACCCCTATCATCATATTATACACAAATCATTGTTTCTTATAAATATAAAAAACTATGGAATAGACTACATAGTGTCTCATCTGACTCTAACATGTATATAACTACAAGATGATATATCATGTTTTTCTAGTCCTGTGGAGCTCAATGTGGAAATTTCATAAAGGAACATCAAAACTCAATAAAAAGGTTAGTTTGTTAGAAATTCATACCATTCCAACTATGATTCCTTTTATCCTATATATAACCCAAGATGGAATGTCCATCTAAGAAGAAGGTATGGTAATTCTAACACTCGTATCCCACAGCTCCCTATTCAAAATCCAAATAAATTCCAATATGTTCATGTTGGGAATAACATCCAACAACCTTATCATTTTTTTCGTTCAAATAAATATATATATACTCCTCCTCCTAGTTTCCAATATTCTAATGTTCCTTCTCAACTTATAACAAAAAAATTGGTTTCCCTAGAACCAAAATCAAGGTAATTCCAATTCAATACATGCATATTCTTATATGAAACCATGGGAATGTTTTATGGAATATTATGCATTATTACATAATTTTTCCGTGAAAACATTTAAAATAAAATTGGACATCATAAATCCCACATATGCGAGTGAAAACAATCCAATTATTCCCAACTCACATTTTAACCATTTATAATACCAAAGTGTAAGTATGTATAATTCCAATTAAATCTTATAAAAACAATTATATTCCTATTTATGAATCCTCAAAATCCACTTGTAATATTTATATTGAAAAATAAAAAACAAATGGTTTTAAAAAGTGAATGATTCCACTCCCTCACCAACTTCCATCCCTCTAAGGGTCCAAATTCATTTTACTCAAATCATATATATTCCTATGAAGCTATTTGATCATGAATATAAAATCAATAACCTCTTTATACTTGATATAGTCAAAATTAACAACATTGATCTTAAAAAAAATCCATATTTTTGAAAATTTTCTTAAGGAATTATACATCAATAAGAGACAACATATGGAAAAAATAGTTTAAACCCAAAAATCCATTCCATTTAAGTGAAAAAATAAATGGAGATTTTATAGTTCCATTAAAAATAGGTTGTTACATCAGTGATAATTCACTCATAGACCTAGTGGACTCAATAAATTTCATGTACAAAACCATATTATCAAAACGTGGTGTTGATTCCTTATAGCCAATGAGGTAGTTATCAGTTTGGATAATATTTTCATGGGTAGTCCTATGGATATAATTAAGAATGTGATTAACCTGGAAAATTATATTATCATCCAAGTTGATTTATATGTTTTTTTTATATTTGGTGTGATTTATTCTTCTTGATCTCCCCTGATTCTATGAAGATCATTAGTCATGACTTATCTTACAAAACGTAATGTATTTGTTATAAACATATGCATGAATTTTTGTGACCAACTTTTCTGATTAAATATTTGTTATTCCAAGTAATACCAAGATGTGAACCACTATAAATTATCTATTAATGATTATAAAGAAACATATTGGAGTGGATTAGTCCTAGTTTAAACGTGTTATTATGTTCTAATCAAAGAGAAGTTTGTGAAATTATCACCTGGAATAAACAATACTGAAATAGAGAAGTTGATGTTGACCATTCATATATAAACGCCAATATCCTATAGGATCATAAAAACTATCTCAAATCCCATCTCACCTTTGGTATCTATTCACTACTGGATATTCAGGCTATATCCACGTTTCTAAACTGTGCCTATAGGCCCTAAAACCGTGGCTATAGGTAATAGCCACAGTTTGAGGAACTGTGGCTATGTTTGGCATGGCTATAGGCCTGAAACTATAGCCATGGTTCCAAACTATGGATATTACCTATAACCACGGTTTGGAACTGTTGCTGTATACCGAATGCCACAGTTTCAACCGTGGCTATACTAGAGGTCGGACAGGCTTTATAGCCACGGTTGGAAACTTTGGAGTTAGGTCTATATCCACGGTTAAAAACCGTGGCAATAAACCAATAGACATGGTTTAAAATCGTGGCAATAGGGTGTGAACATACATAAAAAATAACCCCAACCCCCTGGACACCCCCTGGACACCCCCTGGACACCCCCCTGACACCCCCCTGACACCCCCCTGACACCCCCCTGGCACCCCCCTGGACACCCCCCTGGACACCCCCTGGACACCCCCTAGACCCCCCTGGACACCCCTTGGACACCCCCTGGACACCCCCCCTAAACAACTCCTGCACCCCTCCCCTATGCCCTGCAGACCCCCCCTTCCCTCCTCCCCACTGCCTTGCAAACACCCCCCCCCCCCCGCACCAGTCCCCCCTGCACAAGCACACCCCCTACCCCACCACCTGCACACCCCCTCCCTGCCCCCACACCTACAATGCATTTCAACTTTTAACTCATCTCATAAGAAAAAACGAATCAAAAAAATAGGCAGGAAGAATATGAAAAAAACTTATTAAAGCAGCAAGTTCACCCTACATAATAAATTCATAGATTCTAAAACCTTTCCAAAGTAGCACATCATAACTATAATAAACTCCAAGCAAAATCATCCTTTGTCAAAATCATGCCCCCTGCTAGTTCCCCTCTTCCCCCTGCTAGTCCCCCTACCACCCCCTGCTAGCTCCCCCCTGCCCCCTGCCCCTACTAGTCCCCCCTGCCACCCCCCTTCTTGTCCATCCAGCCACCTGCCCCATGCCACCCCCTGCCATCCCCACCTGCTTGTCCCCCTGCCAGCCCACCCCCTGCCACCTGCCAGTCCCCCCTGCCCCCTGCCACACCCCCTGCCACACCCCCTGCTAGTCCCCCTGCCACCCCCTGCCAGTCCCCCCTACCCCCTTCCACCCACCTGCTTGTCCCCCTGCCCCTGCTAGTCCCCCCATGCCCCTGCTAGTCCCTCCCTGCCCCCTGCTAGTCCCCCCGGCCACCCCCTACCAGCCCCCCTACCACATTCCCCCTGCTAGTCCCCCCTGCCACCCCCTGCATGTCCCCCTGCCAGCCCCCCTGCACCCTGCCAGTCCCCCCTGCCCCATGCCACCCCCTGCTAGTCCCCCATGCCCCCTGCTAGTCCACCCCTGCCACCCCATGCCAATCCCCCCTGCTAGTCCACCTGCCATCCGCCCTAGACACCCCTCCCTCCCCCTGCCTAGACACCTCCCCCCTAGACACACATGATCTATGAAAAATAGAAACAATAATTAAAAAAAGGCATTACACATCAATTCAGGATTACAATCTTCTCATAGAAACAAAAATGAAATTCTGTATAGAAAGAATTCAATTATATAGAATAAAATCATGAGAATAAAATACCATATTCAAGATATACATTCCTAGGGGATATGGATTCCTGTATAAAGAACCAAACTAGTAAGTCTGAATAGATTCTAGTAGCATCCATGATTAAAAATAGCACAAGATAACATATAACATTCTATGTGTAGGAAAACTAAATTTGATATATCAAATGAACAAAGTGTACCACTTTTCGCTTGTATGCATGGAACTGTTCCACTAAATCAACAATAACTTCCTGCTTGAGACCCTGCAGTAAAACACAAACATTACTAGTAGCTAAGGTAGATATTTCCATTTAAAACTCAAAAATCTTTTACACGTGAATAATTCATCAGTTTCAAATTCCAGATCTTTTTATCAGAAATGAAATCACACCTGCCCCCCACTGGACACCCCTGGACACCACCCACTGGACACCCCTGGACACCACCACCTGGACACCCACTGGACACCCTTAGACACCACACCTTGACACCACCTGGACCCCCTAAACCCCGGGAAACCCCCTGGACACCACCCCTGGACCCCCTCCCCCTACTGGACAGCCCCCCCTGCTGGACAACCCGCCCCTGCTGGACAACCCCCCTGTTGGACCAATGAAATTTCCTCATTATTTTCATAGTAGAATAGAGTTGTAGCATAGGGTGTAAGGTTACCTTCAGTGAAAACCTACTCAATAAGTGTCAATAATGGACCAGCTAGTGGTGGAGGTATCAGAACTGGATAAAAGAGAGAGCTTATCCTTGTCAGGCTTATGGTGAAGGACTACTCACTGAGTCCTTTAATAATCTGTTGAAGTCCAAAAAAGAATACCAGCAATAGACACCACTGCTGCACACCCCTCCCCTGGGACCACCACCCCTGGACACCCCTGGACCACCCCCCGGACACACCTCCCCCATGCTGGACACCCCTCCACCCTGCCTGGATAGCCCCTCCCCCTGCTGGACACCCCTCCCCCTGATGGACACCCCTGCCCCCTGCCCCCTACCCCCTGCCCCACTGCCCCCCTGACCCTGGACACCCCAGGACAGACCCCACCCTAGGACAGACCCCCCCCCCCCAGACCCTGGACACCCCTTCCAGTCCTGCCCCCCAGACCCTGGACACCCCAAGACAGACCCCCCCTAGAACCTGGACAACCCCCCAGACCATGGACACCCCCCAGAACCTACCCCCCAAACCCAGACCCCCCAGGACAGACCCCCCCAGACCCTGGACAACCCAGGACAGACCCCCCCCCCCCCACTGGACCCCCTAGACACCCCATCGCCAAACCCCCCAGGACAGCCCCCCCCCCAGACCCTGGACACCCCAGGACAGACCCCCCCCCCCACTGGACCCCCCCACTGGACCCCCTAGACAACGGATGGATGTCATGGGCAATTACTAAAAGACCGAATCTGGCTACTGAAATCAGCAGTAAGTAAGAAGAGGTAAATGAAGAAAATTGAATAAAATTTTCCCAATATACTTGGGGAATTTTATTCATCAGCAGGAATAAGAACAGAAGAACGGTAGCTGAGAGTTCCTTCCCCGGAGGTGGAGAATGATTTTTTTACATAGGATCTGTCTAATATTTAATGGAAGAAAGAGGGAGAGGAAATTAAGTACCTCATTACAAGTGTCATCATCCAACAAATTCTCTTCTAATGGAATAAAATATTACAAAAAAATCTATAAACCTTCTCTCTCCTCTTGTGGCTTCCAGGTGTCCAGGTGGTTAATAATTTGGTTGAGGTGAGGCTGTGGACTCATGGAGTAAAGCATGGAGGAAAATAAGTTGGACTGGATTTTATGTAGGCTTCTCTTGTTTTTCTTAAGTGGCAGGGCCGATTGGGTCTAAAATAAGTGAGTTGGAACATGAATTTAGATGAGGGCTTCAAATGTTAAGGGGTCTGGTTTAGTTGGTTAGAATTGGGTGAGGTTTGGAATGGTTTTAATGTGGTATGACTGGTGGAAAATGTGGGGTTGGTGGCTTAGAAGTTTAGAGGTGGGTATGCCTGATTGGTGGTCAAGTTGTGGATGGGTTGCCTAGTTGGATTGAAAAATGGTGGGGGATTGGAAATGAGTTCATAGTGGCTAAATAGAAGTGGGAGCATGGAATTGTAGTAGGGCTTGAGTTTTGATTTTTTAGTGAGAGTGGAAATGGCCCTGGAATAGCTGGTTTGATTTTGGTGGGTTGGCCATGGGATTTTTATAGTGCATCAAAAAATATTCACTAGCAGGTCTTGGTTTGGTGTGAAATTCAGTCAAACGGTTGTGGGAACCATCATGGAAGCAACTACCAAATACGGACCAGAGCTAGTCTCCTCTACAGTGAAGACCCTTCATGGAAACTTTTCAAGAAAACTAGGTATCCAGTTCCATCTTTGTCCATAACAAACAAGCCCTGTTTGCATAGGCCCAAACAGACCTCCCTTTTCCAGATTGTGGGGGAAATGTGGGAACTCCAGCATGAAATAAGCCCTCAGAATAGAACAGCCTCTTTGGAATTGCATCAAATACATTGTGTGCAGCCTTTAAAACTCAACTTGGCAGTGATCCTCCTCCTCTAATGAGTGCTACATGAGATGAGGGAATTATGGAAGGAATTTCATCTAAAACAGCCAAAAGCATACATTGAATTTCTATCACAACAGGCTGATCCGGTTAAGACGACATGTGCAGATGATGAGGATGATCTGGTTCAGATAACATGTGAAGAGGATGAGGAAAAAGAATAATTACCGAACAAATATTATGTGATACATGTACAATAAAATATGCCAGACAATTCCAAACCAATGTTTTTACTTTAATTGATCGATTGTACCACCTGCTTTGCACATTTTGTGGAAAGATGGGTGAGAGGCAGCGCTGAGAGGAGATATAGTTTAGGAATGAGGAAATACGAAAAATTATAGAGCTAACCATTCAATGTTTCTCTAAGGAGGATTAACCGCCGCAGGGTGTCATCCTGGAGCAGGGCCAAATCACGGCGTGACCGCGGCGTGACTGCGGCATGACCGTGGCGTAACCGCGGCGTGACCGCAGCATGACCGCGGCGTGACCGCCACATGGTGTCATCCTGGAGGAGTAACCGCAGCAGGGTGTCATCCTGGAGTAGGGCCAAATCCCGGCATGACCATGGCATGACCGCCGCCGGGTGTCGTCCAGGAGGAGTAACCGCCGCAGGGTGTCGTCCTGGAGTAGGGCCAAATCACGGCGTGACTGCGGCGTGACCCCGGTGTGACCGCTGCGTGACCACAACGTGTTGGCCCGGTCCAGCGACATCCACAGGGCAACATCTTCCACTTAGTTTCAAATAGGATGATATGGATGGCATGGGAGGATGTTTTCTCAGAAGATTTAAAGAAATGAATGCTAACATGTGATGACTAGAGGATTGGATGACCCCTGATATACCTAATTCGGTGAGGTTTGGAGATCTAGAAATATGTAGGAATACCTAGAAGAATACCCCATGGGATTAGGAAAATCACAGGTTACATAACATGGGAATTATGGAAGGAATTTCATCTAAAACAGCCGAAATCAGACATTGAATTTCCATCACAACCGGTTGATCTGGTTTAGACGACATGTCCAAAGGATGAGGATGATCTGGTTCGGACAACATGTGAAAAGGATGAGGAAAAAGAAGAACTACCGATCAAATATTATGTGATACATGTACAATAAAATACGCCAGACAATTACAAACCAATTTTTTCAGTTGAATTTTGCCTTTGTACCACCTACTATGCACATTTTTTGGAAAGATGGATGAGAGGCAACACTGAGAGGAGATATAGTTTAGGAATGAGGAAATGCGAAAAATTATAGAGCTAACCATTCAATGTTTCTCTAAGGAGGAGTAACTGCCGCAAGGTGTCGTCCTGGAGCAGGGCCAAATCACGGCGTGACCGCGGCGTGACCACGGCATGACCGCGGCTTGACCGCGGCGTGACCGCGACGTGACCGCCACAAGGTGTCTTCTTGGAGGAGTAACCGCTGTAGGGTGTCGTCCTGGAGCAGGGCCAAATCACGGCGTGACCGCGACGTGACCGCGGCGTGACCGCCACAGGGTGTCGTCCTGGAGGAGTAACCATCGCAGGGTGTCATCCTCGAGCATGGCCAAATCACGGCGTGACCGTGGCGTGATCGCGGCGTGACCACCGCGGGGTGTCGTCCTGGGGGAGTAACCATCGTAGGGTGTCGTCCTGTAGCAGGGCCAAATCGCGGTGTGACCGCGGCGTGACGGCGGCGTGACCACAACGTGTTGGCCTGGTCCAACGAAATACGTGGGGCAACATCTTCCCCTTAGTTTCAAATAGGATGATATGGATGGCATGAGTGGATGTTTTCTCAGAAGATTTAAATAAATGAATGATAATCTTTGATGACTAGAGGATTGGATGACCCCTGATATACCTAATTCGGTGAGGTTTGGAGATCTAGAAATGTGTAGGAATACCTAGAGTAATACCCCATGGGATTAGGAAAGTCACGGGTTACATAACATGGGAATTATGGAAAGAATTTCATCTAAAACAGCCAAAATCAGACATTGAATATCCATCACAACAGACTCATCCTGTTCAGAAGACATGTGCAGAGGATGAGGATGATCTGGTTCGGACAACATGTGAAGAGGATGAGGAAAAAGAAGAATTACCGAACAAATATTATGTTATACATGTACAATAAAATACGCCAGACAATTCCAAACCAATGTTTCCAGTTGAATTGAGCCTTCAAACCACCTGCTATGCACGTTTTGTGGAAAGATGGATGAGAGGCAGCGCTGAGAGGAGATATTGTTTAGGAATTAGGAAATACTAAAAATTATAGAGCTAACCATTCAATGTTTCTATAAGGAGGAGTAACTGCCGCAGGGTGTCGTCCTGGAGCAGGGCCAAATCACGGTGTGACTGCGGCGTGACCGTGACGTGACCGCGGCGTGACCGCAGCGTGAACACGGCGTGACTGCGGTGTAACAGCCACAGGGTGTCTTCCTGGAGGAGTAACCACCGCAGGGTGTCATACTAGAGCAAGGCCAAATCACGGCGTGACCGCGGCGTGACCGCGGCGTGACCGCGGCGTGACCGCGGCGTGACCGCGGCGTGACCGCGGCATGACCACGGCGTGACCGCCGCAGGGTGTCATCCTGGAGGTGTAACCGCCGCAGGGTGTCGTCCTGGAGCAGGGCCAAATCACCTGGGGTACCAACAACCAACATACATGAATGAAGAAATAGAAAATAGATTGTTCCCAACATTTTATACACAACCAGAACATGTCTAGGACCATCATTACAGACCTTACCCTATAGGTCACACCTGACATATACTAATAGGCCTGCCACATTTTACTCTACCTACTATTACACCTATTCATGCTCCTTCTCAGCTATACATTCCTCAAGGACAGCCCCTCCCCTACTGGATAGACCCTCCCCCTTCCTGGACACCCCTCCACCCCTGCTTGACAGCCCTCCCCCCTACTGGACAGCCCTCCCCCCTACTGGACACCCCTCCCCCCATGCGGAACAGCCCCTCCCCCCCCCTGCGAGACAGCCCCACCCCCTGCCTTGACAACCCCTCCCCCTGCCTGGACAACCCCTCCCCCCTGCTGGACAGCCCCGCCCCATGCCCGGACAGCCCCTCCCCCTGCTTGGGCAGCCCCTCCCCCTATTGGATAGCCCCCCCTGCTGGACACCCCTCCCTCTGTTGGACACCCTTCCCCCCTGCTAGACAGCCCTCCCCTGCTGGACAACCCTCCAGCCTGATAGCCCACCCCCTGCCAGACAGCCTGCCCCCCTACTGGACAGCCCCCCCTACATTTCCACCCCTCCCCCCTTCTGGACAGCCCTTCCCCCTACTGGACGGCCCTCCCCCCAGCTGGACATCCCCCCCTGCTGGACATCCCTCCCCCCTACTGGACGGCCCCTCCCCCTGCTGGAGAGCCCTCCCCCCATACCGGACACCCCTCCCCCTGCCGGACACCCCTCCCCCTGCTGGACAGCCATCCCCTGGAGGACAACCCTCCCCCCTTGCTGGATAGCCCTCCCCCCTGCTAGAAAACCCTCCCCACTGCCGGACAGCCCCTCCCCCTGCTGGACACCCCTCCCCCCTGCCGGACACCCCTCCCCCTGCCGGATAGCCCACCCCCTGCCTGACAGCCCGCCCCCTGCCGGACAGCCCCCCCGGCTGGACAGCCCCGTCCCCTACCTGGACACCCCTCCCCCTGCTGGACACCCCTCTTCCTGCTGGATAGCCCTCCCCCCTACTGGACATCCCTCCCCCAACCTGCACAGCCCTCCCCCCTACTGGACAACCCTCCCCCCTGCTGGACAGCCCCACCCCCCTGCTGGACAGCCCGCCCCCCCTACCGCACACCCCTCCCCCTGCTGGACAGCCCCTCCCCCTGCCTGAAAACCCCTCCCCCCTTGCCGGACTGCCCCTCCCCCCTACTGGACAACCCTCCCCCCTGCCTAGACACCCCTCCCCCCTGCACCCCTCCACCCTGCCCCCTACCACCCTCCACCCAGCCCCCTATCATACTTCAATACATCCCAAAGATATTATCAAAAACACTTCAAGACATAAAATTACTATTTTAAACAAATATAACAAAAGACCAAAATATATGATGCAAGAACCACAAATCAAAGACCCCTCTCAACATACATGATGTAGTATGGTAAAAAGAAATAAATGAACTTACCAAAATGTTACCAACATACAAAATGGTTCCTTAAGAGTACTTTGGGTGCATATTTAATTTTCACCCTAAGCCTATATTTTACCTACAATAAATAAAGAAAAAAAGATCAAAATAAATCAGAAGTAATTATGTGGAGAATAAATAATTGATAAGAAATATATTTGTGTTTATGTGCCTGAATACAAACATGTATCCTACAAAAATAGTAGATGCAAGAACCACAAATCAAAGATTACTTGAGTGGAAAATGTTTTTTTTGAAAAGGTCAACTATTAGAAATTATAGCTTCAAAAATTTCATCACAAGTTGCACCCTATCTTCATCAAACTGTAAAAGGTTTATGGAAGAAATAAGGTGATACAATCATATCGAGCAAAACAATTGAGTACCGTAGAATTCAGCTCATAAAAAAGGTTTTATAATTGGAACCATAAAACAATGATTAAATTTTTATTTTATGTTTTTAAAACTACATGGGAACAAAATAATATGTTAATATCACTCTAATCAAAACCAATAAATGAGAAGTGAAGTTCTCGTAGATGCCCATTACCAAGAATGGATGTTCCCCCTTTCTTGTCAGTTGCATGCCAACATGCCCGCATTTGAACCAACACCAACCACCTCATCCTATGGTAGAAATGATTAATTAGATATATGAATCAATTTGTAACAATAAAGAATTTTTTTATCTAATTACAAACAAATCATATAACTAATATATTAAAAACAAAAGAAATGAAGAACATAGAGTTCAAAAAATCACACAAAATGCATGAATCATACCCACTAGTTACTATATTAACAACTTCAACACATATTCATGGATTTTAAAGTAGATGCATGTTAACATTTGAAGTTAAAAAATGATTTTTAGTAAAACATTAATATAGGCATACACACCAGAATTTCAATACAAAAAGGTAGTAAAAAAGGAAGCAACAACCAACATATTTAACAAGATGATTTCAGCATACAAAATTTATTAAAAGGAAACTTCCAACCATTTATTTCAACTAAAAAATAGAAGTGAATATTCAAGTTTATGTAGAAAAATCACATTATTTAAACTATTACTCCCATGGTGTAGATTCTCTATTCATTTGAGATCATTGGAAAAAATTTCCCTTCTTTTCTTGTTGAATAAATACCTTTGGTTTCCAAAATTTCATCTCCTATAAGTGTAAACATATACATTAATTTAAAAAATTTAAAGTTCCAAACAGAACAAAACTAGAGTAAAAACTAAGGTAGATTGGTTCAAAGTTACTATGAAATATAACTTCTCTAGATCTATAAAAATAGTTGAATCTATACTTCAAAAGATCAAAATGGTTATCCATCACAATACCTCCCACTTCTGTAGAACTCTTCATGAATGTGGCCTCACTCCCTTAAACCTATTCTGATACATTGCCTCTTGTTGAAAATGAGAAAACGGAGGGATTCGTGGGACCACCCTCATCCATATTCTTCAGTTCCATAACCGAGTAATGCTCACTGACACCATGGAGAGGAGGGCGCAGCGCGGAGGGTGCGGCGAGGAGGGCGCGGTGAGGAGGGCGCGGCACAGAGGAGGCATCGGCAAAGAGCCGTCAGGGAGGAGGGTGCGGCGAGGAGGCATCGGGGGGGAGGGTGCGGCGAGGAGGAGAGCGCGGCGAGGAGGGCACGGCGAGGAGGGTGCGGTGAGGAGGGAGATAAACATACATTAGATAAATAATCTAGAAAATGACTTAACATTATATGTATTTTTTCAAAAGATATTAAGTAATCATCAATATTGACTTTTTATAACTCAACCACCATTATCTAAAGTATTCTTTTCCCTTACAATGAAAAAGCTATTAATCAATGCTATAACAGGGTTCCAGACCCTATCTTTTATGGATGGATACTCCAGGTATAATAAGACATGGATGGCCCCCAAGGATGTAGATTCTCCCATAATTATGGTTCCATAGGGTAATTTCTACTTTTAATTGATTCTCATGAGATAGAATAAGGCATAATCCACTTATCAACTGTCCATGCACCACATCTTCAAGCCAATTATCATGAAATTTGTGGAATGCTACTAGGATTATTTGGTGGAAAAATCCTACCATATTTGGACCATCTCAAGGATCTTGAGAAATTGTTTATCTTCCCATATTTCAAACACTTTAAGATAAACTCCTTGAAGATCACATTCAGGGTTACCGCTATTAGGTTTCTCCACTTTACTACAAGATATATGGTCATCGAGATTGACCCAGAGATGATCAAGTCCATCAATCAGATTTCTCCCCCATGGAATCTCTAAGAGTTGTGGGGCCTCCAAGGTCTATTCACCTATATAAACTGATTTAATGTGAATCTAGTTGGATAGTGTAAGATCCTCCAGTGTCCAATGAATAAAGTACCTATTAAAAAATTGGATTAGGAGCTCCATATCGATTATTGATAACATTAAGCATTATCTTTTACAACTGTCAGTTTTGATTTCTTCCATTTTAGGAAATACATTGTTCATTTACGGGACTTCCTTGGAATGATCCCTTGTAACCCATCTAATCCAAAAAAACAAAGAGGTAATAGAAATTTTTTATAATATCATAGTCGGATGCTCCTCGATATATAGAATATATACTCCCCTATAGATAAGAGTTTCCTCGCAATAGTTTTTACAGTTTAGAAGTTGGGATATTATATATTGAATCACGAGACACAATTGGTGACACAAGTAAAAATACTAAAGCATATCTTCAATTACCCTATGTTTATTGGATGAATGTTGTTTTGGGAGGTGATCCTCTAGTATTTCAACATTAGGTTCATCCCATATATTGTTGTCAAATTCTAGGCAATAGAAGACTTCATGGACACACATCCACCCCTGAAGAACTACCCCTGAATGTTGATTTCCCAAATGAGGCTACCGTCTTAGTGGATCATGTCAAAGAGTATTAGAAAACATGTTTTGATGGTGATTTTCAAAGATCGACTGAAATAATGCTTAATAATTCTAATATTAATTGAGTTGGCCAGGTGGTTGTCTTTATCACACCAACACAAGACGTCCAATCATTCTTTTTCCTATTTTTATAAGGTTTCACTGATAATGAGGAAAATTATTAGGCTCTCATTACTGGTCATAAGTTATCAGATGATATATATTTCCCCCAAATGGATATGAAAGGAGATTCCAAGTTAGCCCTCAAATAAATTAATGGTGACCGCATTGTTATGATGAAAGAGCTCATGTCCCTACTGGATCATACCCACCAACTAATGGTACAATTCCCTTCTATGATGGATGTGAATAAAATTCCCATGTTATTGAATGGTTGAGCTGAACACTTGAAATGTTTAGACACATTCTTATATGTTCCTGTAAAAGATGATTTGATCATCCATGTGGCCTATCCAAGGGTCATTGTCCCCATTCCATTTGAGATGATGATAACAAGAACCTAAACCAACTTTCCTTTAGTGATTATATTCTATGACCCTAAAGTCACCCCATTGTAGAGGAAATAAACTATTAGATCCCTAACTATATCGAGTATCCCTAGCATGGTACTCTCCATCGTGACTGAGCTGAGCATAAGTGAATCCACCGGTAAGCCTTGTCGTTTACACTCCAGAGTATGAATAAATTAATGCCACCCTCAAAAGATCTGGGTTTAATGAAATTATCGTATATTACAACCAAATATATGGGATACCTCAGGTTATTTTGGAGGTCAATTTTGGGTCCAAAATCACCCATCATGTGGGACTGAAGCACTCCCAACATATACTATTATTGGGATGCATTTAGCCCTCCATGCTCCATAAGTACACCATTTTTTCTCAGAGTTTTCATGGGTGTTAGAGACATTAAATTATTTTCCATAAACCATTATAGATCATCCACACCACCATGTAAGATTTTCCTTTTGAACTATGGGGTCTCATATAATAGGGCCATACCCACTAGAAAAATATATCCTGTTATAGTTTATTCTAACCGAAATGGTATTCTTCTCCATGTGGGAAGACGTAGTTATCGTCAATGATGTTAAATATATGTTTGTGATCATGTTTTTGATATACCACACCATATATCAATTTGTATTTCTTTATTCCATTCTCAAATAATAAGGCACTATCTTTTAGGATTATGACTTAGTGAAATTTTACATGAAGTACAAAATATGGTCCAACATTACTACATACTAGAATTCATAGAAAAATGTGTAGATTGATGAATGAAATAAGAAACAATATATTATCCTATAGAAAACATTGGGTTATAAAAATAAGAGTTGGCCTGATAATCTCTTGAATTTCCTCTATACCTATTGGATGATGACTCTTAATTCCACCCCAGTGACCTCATATCCCTAGTATGTGACACCAAGTAAGTCATTCCCATCGAGGATGAGATACCATAGATCTAAATAGATTTATACAACAACAATAGTCTAGAATGAATGAAAGAAGATCACTTGGATGATTTGGAATCCCTCATAGAGAACAACTTCCAAGCATTTCGCAATCTAGGGAGAAACCAAAACTAGATGAAAATATAATTCAAAAATATGGTTTCCTCTACTCCATACAATACGGTGACATGGCACTAGATCTCAGAACAAGGATGATACCCAAATAAATAAACTGAAGTTGGTGCCCAAGTGGGAATGACCTTACCTCATTCATAAGGTCTATTCCAATGGGGTATACTCTTTGATCACTATATATAGAGATCGTATCACACATCCCACCAATGTGATGTTTCTGAAGTAGTACTTCACATGAGGATACCCATGGTCCATGAAAGAAAACCTACAAATATTTTCATGGTTCCAAGAATTATGAATATAAAATAAGGATGATATGTAGAAATTAAGTGGTGATTGTGAGTGTGATGAGAGAAATAGAGACTCTTGAATAAAAAAGAAGAATAAGGAGGAGATTCTACATGTTGTATTGAAGAATAAGAAGAGACTACCAAGCCTATGAAATATTGAGAACTTTCTGTGTTTTAAATAAAGAAAAGAAGAAGAGTAAGTTGAGTGTGCTGAATTATACCACTGGTCAATGATAGTTGAAGAAGAAGAAAGAGGAATTAAAAGTTTCTGAATCAAAGCATTGGTGAGTTGTGATAAATTTTTTCCCAAATTTATAGTGTTGAGTTTGATAGAAAAATATTTAAGTCTTCTTAGCAACATATTCTTAATGTAAATGGGAAGTTGAGGAAAAACCAAAGACTGAGTTTCATGTTTTGATTTTAAATATATTATGACAGTTGGAGATATACTGCATTGTATAAGGAGATTAGTTTTTTTGGAGGTGTAGTGACACCTTTGGGCAACATTGTTGATCTAATTCAACAAGATGGGGAAGAAGATAAGAAAATATAGTGAGAAAATTGCTTGTAGATGTGCAATGGGATGTTACATGGGATAATTGGTGTAATATAGTGATCCCACACCTATGTAATATGTTATTCATGGGTTATAATAAAAATATTCCAGCACATTACATGTATTTATAATAATATTTTAGTTGAGAATCCATGGCTTGGATATCTCAAGAATGATGAGGAGTATGATTCTTAGGAGGGGCCTAATCTTATTCATGAGGATCGACCCGAGCAGCAGAAATATCTTACATAAAACAGTGGAAATATTCATGAGAAGGATCTAATTACTACTGATATGTATTTTGAAAAAAACTATTGTTAAAGATAAAGATACTGGAAATGATAAAAAATGGAATGATAAAGATACCGGCAATGAGGTCGTCCGGAGGAGGCTGTCGGTAGGAGGAGAGTTCGTCGGAGGAGGATATTCCGTCGGGAGAAGGGGAGTTGCGGTCGTCCGGAGGAGGGGATTCTGTCGGGGGAGGCGCGGTCGTCCGGGGAGGAGAGGGCTTCGGGAGGAGGGAAGTGCGTCAGGGGAGGAGGGGAGTCCGTTGGCGTCAGGGGAGGCACTGTCGTCCGGGGAGGGGGAAGGCATGGTCGTCCGGGGAGGGGAGTGCGTCGGGGGAGGGGAGTGAGTCGGGGAGGGTTCCGTAGGAGGAGCCCGAGAGAATATTGGCCAAATCGCACATATAGCCACAGATGAATTTTCATCTATTGGTATAACCATGCTATAACCATGGATTTATAAAACCATGGGTATAGGTCCGTGGCTATAGCTTCATTTTGTAGTAGTGACTGTTCCTACATGGTTATTATTTAGGAAAATCCATCAAAATCAACTAGAATCTATTCCTCTATTCATATGTTATCTTAATTAAAAATGAAGGATGAAACTGACAAAAAATGTCTTTCCTCTCATGTGATGTATATTTTACATTTCCATGATCACCCTTACCCTATGATTATCCCCAATTAACATACTAAAGATAAGGATTTTTATTTTTTTGGTTTTAGATAAATATAAAATGGCCTTTAGATTGGGCCCTATATGAGATATTATGCATCAACACTTCCCTTTTTTCCATCACATCCTTCAAGAAGAATCATCTAAACCAATAATTTAACCTCAATGAAAACTAAATCCACTCATACATGATGTAGATAGAGAATAGATTTCCTAGATTATTCAAGCTTGTATTATCTACCACATTTCCAATAGTTAATGGATTAGCTGAAATAATGTGGTTCCAAAGAAGTGTGGGATAATTGTTTTCGAAAATGAACATGGAGAAGTGGCACAAATAACAAAATTGTAAGAAATTTCATGTGTTTATCGGTTATAGAAAATCAAATGATGAATCTACAAAATATGACTTCCAGCATCCTTTCATTGATCAAATTATTTAATTATTAGATGGATAGTCATATTATTGAATGATTTAAGTATTCCCCATCTACATGGAAGTCCCAATAGCAAATATAGTCCAATAAGAGACTACATTAACATGCACCATTATAACATACACATATAGGAGAATTTTTTTTAGCCTTTCAAATTATATTGCAACATTTTAGAGGTGTATAATGAGAATCTATTATGATTTATTTGAGCATTTTATTGAGGTAGTCATCGATTAATTTTCAATTCATGGTGATTCATTTGAATCCTTCTTGAATATAGAGACTTATGCATAATGGAAATAGAAATTATATCATTTTTTGATGAATTTTCATTACATAACATAAACACAAGCTAGAAGACCATAATAGTCTAGTGCCTCGGGGAAATTAGAGGCATAAACACCAGTCCATAAGATAGCTATGTGATCTAACACTACCATAATCATATATATCGACCTTCATAAAAATATCATAGATTATATATATCATCATACCCTGGGGAAAGGAAACATAAGAACGATTGTGCATAGATTCCTAGTAAGGGTATAAAAGGGAGATAAATATGCATAACATGACTATAAAGGTATGTGAACATGGGATTAACAATTTAAAAGAATACCCTATATATCAAAGATAAAAATAATGAATCATGTAATAAATATTGTTATCTCTTTATATATGAATCATAAGGAAATAAAATAACATAATCCATGTCAGTATAACATTAGCATGAGATGTATAATTTTTCTCATACACAATAGAATATAACATCATTTTCATATTAGTTCAGACTCATTGTGTATGCTCTCATATTGGAATGGTTTCAATCCCCAAACACATGTAGATGTAAAATATATCTCATGAGACCATTATAGTTGGCAAAGATCCAAACTGAACTGAGTTCAATCCATGTTCATGTCTTATTAATCTCATGAAATATAAATTTTTACTTAATGCATTTGACCGAGATATAGGTAACACATTTCTTATAGTGAAAACCGTATTCATATATCCCAAAAGTTATTAAAAATTCATCATATCATAACCCATGAAATTAAATTGGTATAATAAACATTTTATTATATCATGAACTTTAGAAAATAGATAGGTTTCATGATGATTTCATCAATGAATAACCCCTAAAATGAAGCAGGTTTCATAATATATTTATCATGGTATAACCCATGGATGAGAAACCAGTTTATTAAACATATTGATATCAAAACATAAACCATTAAAAGAAATAATATGAATTTTATCCTATGATCATATCCCCAGTAAGGAATAGGTAACACCAACAAATATCCTCTATGATGGAAAATTATTTTGATCATTTAAAACATTTCTTGAGGAACGTATACATTTACTTTAAAAAAAATTAAAATAGAAAATAATATTAAAATTCTATTGATTGAAAATAAAATTTAAAAATTATAACGGATGTCTCAAATCAATGATCGACCATGGAATCAGGTAATTTCATCTATGATGTACACATTAAAATGATGATTCTATTCACCTTTTAGTAAAATCCAAATGAGAATTTATCTGGAAAACAACATTAAGACTTATATCAGAAGATATTTTTTAAAATTTAAATATTTGTAAAAATTTATTTTATAAATCATAATATAGTAATATTTTTTTTTAAAAATCATTAGAAAATATGTTTTTTGGAATAAATAGATTTTTGACCCAAGAGAGTGCTAATGTCCTATTTTCTTAAAAATTTATTAATAATATTAATTACTAAAGAGTGAAAAAATAATTATATTACATGAATATTTAATAAATACAAAGATTATAATAAAATTAAAGATAATCCTTGAGATTTAGGTCATGACATTTTAACATTGGATATTTATTCATAAACAATCCCGATAAAGGATGAGATTGAAATGTAAAATCTTTACCACTTTGATTACATTGAATAGTTGGCCCCATGATGTAATTAAAAAGAAGTAGTTTAAAATATCATGATTATAATTAATTTAATTATATTACATGTAAAAGTGTCTTTATATAAAATTAATAAAATAATTTTGCTTCATAACAAAACTTATATTGAAAGAAGGAAAAATGATACAAAATTTTATCACTATAAGTATTTACTTATTTCATGCACTTTAAACCTCATATATAATAAATATAATTTTATTAAACATTAATTAAAAAACCATATTCTTATTTATAATATCATATATTATTTTTTTGGGACATTATATTACCATTTTTTTAAAATTCTATGTCAATGTTTTGTTTTATAGTAACAACCATGTAGTTTTTCATCAATTTTTTGATTTGTTTTATTTTATTATCTTCATTTCGTAAATGATTTTATAATATAAAAATTTATAAACATTATGGAAACATAATATATATTCCATATTTTTCAAATAATCTACAAATTATAGAAATAGGAAAAGAAATACACCATTCATGGAGACTAAAGGTCATACCTACAAATGAATGGTTTTTTCATTTTAATAACGGATTGAAATAGAGAAACTAATATGAAATATATATTAATTATATAATCATAGTTAGGTCAAATATATCATAAAAATTTATAAAATACATCTTTAATACATTCTATGTAACGCGTGAATGAATCACATCACTTCGCGAGGCGGCAGTTTACCAGACTTATTAATGTGGTTATCATATTTCCAAAACGTGGGAGGCTTGAGGTTTTGAATGATATAATGATTATATAATCATATTAAAATCCTATATATCATATATATATATATATATATATATACATTTATACCCAACCATTATTGGTTCTAATGTAAAAATGGATTACATAGTTTAGTTGGAGGTAGTCCTCCAGACACACAAATGTTGATTTTATAGCCCATTTGATGGAATTGTGTGTGGTTGTAGGTCATTCCCTTAACATAAATTATTTACAGTGTATAAAATATACTTATTCTTATATATATTCATGATATAGAAAGATATAAATGGTTTTTATGTATAAATAATTAAAAAAGTTCCTTGAGGAATGTCGCCTTCTCTTCATGTATCCTCCTTAGGTTGGCACTAAAATAATTCCATGGATATGCATCATCCCAAAGTAAGTATTATTGTATGAGGATAGGGAATTTGGGAAGTGAATTTTTATGGTCATGTATGAACCAAATAGGCATAAAATGTGTGATAATTAGAGGACAAGGGGTGACAATTAATAAGTGGGGTGAGTGGAAAACATGTAAATTTTTGAATGATAGAATTAGAGCCATAATTTTCTTATTTTACACGGGTCAAAAATTCACAATTAATGAACCCAATTGATTTAATAGTTTAAATAAGTCCATAATATGTTTTTTAGGAAATTTTGTTTTAATTTTATCACATATCTATATAGTAAAACACCTAGAAAACTGATTTTTTACATTAATCATTGCATTTAATTTTTACTTTATTCACATTTCATTTTGGTCAAAATTTAATTTGAGATTATTGGATATTACCAATTATTATGATTCCAAATTATGAAAACATTTAATTATTTCTAGTAAAATATGTTTAAAAAAATAATTTAACATTAATCCCACAGACGTGACAAGAATGCATGATATTAAAATGAAAATGGTCAAAATATTAAATTATATATATATATATATATTAAAATTGAAATTGATTATAATGACCTAAATTATTTTAATTTATATAAAATTAAAAATATTCTTTAAAAGATTTTCATAATTTAATTTTACAATATAAAGTAATTAAATAAAAATGAATTATTCAGGTAAAATTCAGTATTTTGACTATTTATCAAAAAATGAAACTTTTCAGAAAAATCTAAAAATTTAATCTATTATAATTTTGAAATTATAATTTTAAAAATTAACATTATTTTATCAAATTCATTTTCTAAAAGTCAAAATTTTTAGTTTTATTATTATCAAAAAAAGAAATAAAAAGTTTTTCTTTGAGAAAATATTATTTACAAACATATAATGACTTTACAAGAAATTATATATTTTATTATCATATTTTACTTTCTGTTAAAAATTATATTTAATATAAATTCAATTGTTATTATTATTTATTTTTTGTGTCTAATGGCTAGGTTATAATGGTCATGTTTTAATAATATTTATAATATATCAAGGTTTTATTAAAACATATTGTCATGTGTCACACAAACGAATCCAGTGCCATGTGTAGTGAATGGTTACCCATGTATGGGTGTAACAAAAGATGAAATTGGTGTTTCATGTAACAAAACCCTTAAAATAATTTTAATTTGTTAAAATATCATAAAAACACATGGTGTAACTTTCTACCCCCCATAAAATGAATTTATCCCTCAAATTTGGTCTCTCTAATACAAACAAATGAGGATAATTAATCTTCATTTCATCCTCACTTTCCCATGTTGATTTTTCAAAAATTTTATTAACTAAAAAAATTTGACAAGGTGATTGGTATTATTTCATAGAACATTCCCTATGTGATCCATAATCTGCACAATGTTTTCCACATGTGAATGATCTTTCTCCAGGGGTATGGCCTTTGAGTTTAGCTTATATGAAGGTTCAAGAATGTAATTCATTAGAAGATTCAAATGGAACACATTGTCGAATTTAGGGAAGTTTGGTGGAAGCACCATGAAATAGGATATTATCTCATTACAATCAATATTTTCCAAGGGACTGATATACATAGGGTTTTGTTTCCCTTTCTTTCTGAATATCATAATCTTATTCAATGAATAAAATAATTGAAATAAATTACAACAAAAATCAAATTATATATTGCGGAAATGATTATAAGAATATATTATCTTTATAATATGAGATTCCTTGATATACTATCGAATGGATCTAACCATATCTTACATTTCTTCATCTATCTCAGTTCCCAATTGTTTTCATTATCCAACATCATTCAGGTACATTGAATATCTACATTTATTTCCATAGAGGGATTCACAATGAGACATTTGAATGATTTAGTGAATGTTATTACTATATGAAAGATCAATTAAAGGATGTTGATTATCCTAACCACATTAAAATCCAATGAAAAATATCTTAACATATCCTATATAATTTGACTTGTTCTTTTAAACGCTGCATCCATCAATGGATGATATGTAGTGATGAAACTCAATTTTGTATCAAGTTTGTTCTAATGAATTTTCAAGAAAATTTAGGTAAAACACCTATCCAAACCAGATTCAATGAGATTTGATACATGAAAAAACCTTACAACTTATTTAATTTATAACCTTGAATGTTGATCTTGAGAGAATAATTATTTAATAGCAAGGATGTGTGCAGACTTATTAAGGTGTTCTAATAGATACCATATAGAATAATTCCATTTAGACCTTGGTTGGGGGGTCTAATGACATATTCCACGAGAATGTTTTTCCATTTCTATTTTGGTATAGACAATGGATGACATATTCCTTTATACTAGTTTCATTCAACCTTAATTTTCTGGAAAACCAAGCACTGAGATATAGAAATTATGATATCTCTATTCATTCTAGCCAATAATAAGTAATATTTTAAATATGTGTTCTTCTTCATTCTTATATGATTAATAGAAAATGAGGAACAACTCATTTCCTCCAACATATCCTTTAAATATGGAATGTATGAAACACTTATATGGTTCATGAACCGTATTGTCCCCTTATGATAATGGTTAAAATCATGAACATGTTAAACCTTATTTTGAAATTATATATCATTACTCTATATCTCATTAATATTCAACTGGATAGATGGTGAACATTCAATTCAGTAAGAAAATATTTCCCCCCTTCCTTCAGGATTTCCAGATCCATCCTTTCTAAATCAATAAATATTGGATATTTTTCTAACCTCCTCATGGATAATATAGAATGATATTTTCAACTCAAATCATTATCCAACCTATTCGCTTTCCCATGGTGGTGGTATATTGAGTAGTTATAATCCTTAATCCATTCTAAATATATTAATGGTAACATATTCAACTCCTAATGTGTGAATGTATACATTAATCTTTTTTATCAATATATATCATGCATTTATGTATATAGATTATGATTCCATATCTCTAAGGAAAAATATACCATACTTATCTCCAAATCATGAGTTGGAAACTTTTTATAATGAATCATTTGTTTTTAAGAGGTGTAAGCTATAACCATGTCATTCTGATGATGAACACATATAAATACCATATTGGATGCATCAAAATATATAAAAAACAATCCTCTAGTATATTTTATAGTATGAACATGTGTGCTTGATAATATTTTCTTTAGTTCCTCGAAATATTCCTCACCTTGATCTTTCTAGAAGAACTTGGATCCCTTTTGAGTTAAATTAGTGAGTGTATTATATAGTTGTGCTAAAATCATTAAAAACGTTAGGTAATTACCTTCTAAATGAGTAAAATTATAGATCTCAATCTCCATGGTTGTTGACAACCTATATTAATTAGCCTCCATCATTTTTGAATCTAATAATATACCCTCTTTTGATATTATATAACCAAAAAATAAACCATTTTTTAACCAAGATTCACACATTGTAAGTTTTTTATAAAATTTTTCTTCTTTAAAGTATTTAATAAAATTGTCATGTGATCAACATGATCTTCCTTCCTCTTTGAATTGATGATAATATCATCTATAAACACTCCCACAAACTGATCATGGTATCATCTATAGACTCTATTCATTAAATCACTAAATATTTAAGGGTTTTTAGTAAGAAAAGAAATGGTATCACTATATATTCATAGTTTCAATACCTTGTAAGGAATTCCATCTTAGGTATATCCTCATTCGTAACGCAAAATTGATGATATCCCAAACAAAGGTCAATATTTGAAATGTATTGAGGTTGACATAGTTGATCCAAAAAAGTCATCAATATGGGGAAGATGATACATTCCCATGATCGTGATATTGTTCAATTCCTGATAATCAATAAAATTCACATTAATCCATATTTATTTTTGATAAAAATTACAGGTTTATCCAAAAGAGACACACATTCCTCAATGAATACCTTATCAAGGATTTACTTCAGATTCTTCTTCAATTAATGCAAATCACCTATTTCCATTTTTTGTGGATTCTTTGAAATTAGTGTGGCCCTAGGTATAAGATATTTTGACATCTCAAAATCACATTTTGTGAAAGGATATTCCTCTCTTTCACGAATAAATTGAATTTTTTTAAGCAAAATGAATATTATAGAGGTCAAGTTTCTCCTTAACCATTTGAGATAAAAAAACCATTATAGATGAAAAAAATTTCCAATATAATGGATTTAATCTCTATCAGATATTCATAGTTATCATCACATTTATTGATGATCATTGTTTTGTTTGATATATCAAATGTGACTTCCCTTACTAGGAAATTTTGTTGGGATTTATTAAAATAATGAAAATTCCTGCCAAAGATTACATCATATTCAACTAGATGAAGAACGGTAAGATTTGTAGGAAGAAAATTGAAGCCCTCAAAAACCGGAGATGACTCATAGACTTGGGATCTGATCATCATAAAAATAGTGGGTTTCACTAATAAATAAATATATAATCAATTTTTTAATCATTATAGCCTTATAAAATTATTTAGATATGAAGGAATTTTTAGATCCTGAGCCAAATAATATATTAGAATTTCTATAAGTGTTGGTATGTGTACCTTTCACCATGTTATTATCGTACCACTCATCAAAAATAGTGATCACATGATATTTACCTATTTACCTCATCTTAAGAGGTCAATTACATCGATCAACATCATTATACCACTCATTTGGGAACTAGTTAGCATAACACCAATTATTCATAGAAATAATTATTTAAGTGTGGGAGGTGCATTATGTAGAGAATTATTTCTATTTGAATCCTTTTTTATATTCTTCCCCTCACTTCATTAATCATTATCCCAATGATTTTTTCTTTCACATTTGAAAAATTTATTATTCCCTTTAAGACAATTTCATACATGCTTGTTTCTACACATTGATCATAAAAGGGAAACTCATCGTTTTCTTTCCATGGTGATTAAAATTTCTTTTAAAAATAATATACATTTTATTGTCTCAACCATATGATTGAAATGGAACTCAAACATCCATTTCTTCATTATTTAAAATATAAAAATCTCTTTATTGCTACAGAATTCTTTTATGGATAACATTCTTTAGTGGCTTGATTTTAATAAACATAAGAATTAATTTTCCTTATATTTAGGTTTGATGATAATACAGTGAAAATACCTCAAAAGTATTGTAAAACTATCCTTGTAGGTACAAATAGAATCATCATACATTTTTCATAGACTATGAATCACTTTCTCCAAATTTGTATAAATACTAAGAGGAAATTACATATTGAAAAATAAGTTCCCAAACTCATCCCAATATATGGATTCAATTTCATCCCATTTTTTGTGTCCTTGATAATAGTCCACCACTGATCTTATAAACCTTACAAATGTAAAACATCCATGATGTAATAACTTGTAATGAACATTGGATAATGGAAAATATCTTTTTAGTGGTACCAATATAATTTTCTATAACTAGTGGATTAGAAGTACCACTAAATAAAGGTGGACAATGCCTCATAAAGGGATCCAAATAACATTGTTATATCCTTTTATCATTTGATGTTTATCTTGATTCATAACATGAAAAAGTTGAGTTAGTAGAATAATGAGGGTACTAATTACAAATACCATAACATTTGGATTCTCGGGAGGACAATCATTTCATTTCCCATCTCATTTAAAATTATCACGGTTCTTTTGAGTTGAACCATAGTCCAAAACCAAAAAAAACATAGTGTAAGAAAAATTGATCATAGAGGGGAAGCACAGAATCATGAATCGTCATTTATATGATATCAAATTTATGAATACTTATTTAATATATTACACCGTATGTTTATCTTATGACATTTATATCAATCTACTATAAAAATCATTCATGATGGTTCATAAATGGGTTTTAAAATTATAATGTATAACCCATTAGAGTGTCCAAAAATGTGTATAATAAGGCATGTTGTTGTGAAATAGTTCTAAATAGATTCTATATCAATATAGTGTTTTTGGGCTGTACATATATTTTCTTCTATTCCAGATCAACATACACTTTTAGTATCAAGACTGCGATGTATTAATATGATACTTCTCCCTTTATCCATTACCTCAATCTCATGACATTTTCCTATAAATTCACTCTTCCATAGACATATCCTTAGAGATTTCCATAGGGATCTCAATAAGGTAATCACATCCTAGTTTAAAAATATTAACAAAAAATATCCTCTAATACAATCTAATGATACTTAGGATTAGCATACATTGATATTTAATCATTTCTGATGAATATTAAAAACATTACATAAACACATGCTTGTGGATCATAATATTTTAATGTCTTTAGAAAGTAAGAGTAATAAACACTAGTCCATATTAGAGCTATATCATCTCCCAATACATTCATCATATATAGGACACATCATAGATTTACCTCTAATAATACATGTCTTCATGTCCCATAGAAATGAAATATAGGAATGAGCGATCTGAGATAATCAGTAAACTTAAATAAATGGAGATATGTAGGCATAAAATTAACATATGGGTTTGAAAACATGAGAATAAATTTTGAAAAGAATATCCTATATATAAAAGGACACAATATTGAATCATGGAATAAATATTTTTATTTAATAATACATCAAACATAAGGAAATAAAATATTATGAGTCATGAAACCATAACATTGGCATAAGACATGAAATTTGTGGCATACACATAAGCATATAAAATCATTTTCATATTTGTGAAGGTTCATTTCCATGGCTATAATATTAAAGTGGGTTCACTCTCTAATCCATCATTGTAGTCAATTTTCACTCTGAAGACCATCATAGTGGACAAAGTCCTTTACTAAACCAATTTTACTCCTCGTTTCAGTTCTGTCCTTCTGATGAGATATAAATCATTACCCAATGCATTGGATGTAGATATTAGTCCCAAACGTCTCGTAATGAAAACCATATATATTCATGACACATGTTCTTAAACATCCATCATATCATAACCCATGAAATTAAATGGGTATAATAGAAATTTAAACTTATCATAACCAGTGGAAAATGTCAAATTTAATAATGATTTCATTATAGAATAACCCATGAAAAGAACATGGTTTTTTAACAATTTTCTCATGGTATAAAATGTGGAATAGAAAGAGGATTCATAAAAATCATGAAATATAAAATAAAAAATTGAGGTAAATAATATGAATTTTATCCTTGGATCATATCCCTAGTAATTCATAGGTAACACCAACAGATGTCATCATTGATGAAAAATTATTATAATCATTTTAAACATTTTGATTTGAAAATATCCATTTCAAATTTTAAAATCATTTCATTAGAACATAATACATTTTGAAACCCATTTTTTATTAAAAAAATTGAAAAAATATAATAGAAGATTCAAATAAATAATTGGTGTTGAAGGTGGAGAATTTAGACCATGTTGTTCATGTTAAAATGATGATTTCATTAAAATTTCCCTAAAATCCAAAGCTGCATTGTTTTAGAAAGACTTTCTGATTCCGTTTGAAAAATAAAAAATAAAAAATGGGTAAATATGTATCTTATAAGTCATATGTGAGAAATAAGATATTTTTATATCATTTTTTGATAACATGGTTTTTGATGAAAATAGATCTCTAACCGAATTGTGAAATATAGTCATATTTTCTTAAAAATCAATTATTAATTTTATGAAGTACCAAAGAGTATAAAATGGTACCATTAAATTATTTTTTCATTAATAAAAATATGATAAGAAAACTCATGAGAATTATTGAGATTTTGATCCTGATATTTCAACATTTGTGGCTTGATACAAAAAATTCATGTTAAACGATGAAATTGTAACATATATTTGTTACAACTTTGGTATCATTGAATCATTGGCCCAATGATGTAATGAAATAAAATTGAGCATAAAATAAAATTATGATAATTACAATTAAAATATTACAAATCCAAGGAACTGTATATACACCTACACTACTGGAAATATGATCTATACCAACGGTTTTGGGAAAACTGTTGGTTAGAGTTCACTAATTTGGACCTATATCAATGTTTTTGGAAAAACCGTTGGTATAGGTACCTCTTATAGAAACAGTTTTCCAAAACCGTTGGTATAGGTTCTAAAATCAAATAACCTATACCAAAGGTCCTCAAAACTATTATTATAGGTCTATACCAATGTTTTTTAGAACTGTTGGTATTTTTACATATATTTTTAATGGAATATTCTTACATAGGACATTAAATAAATCAAAATATAAAATATATATGATAATGCATATATATTTATGAAATTATGTTCACAAAAGTAAGTTTGGTTAGTGGTTAGGTCATTCAATCAAAAACAGGAGGTGTTGGAATCAAAACCAACAAGATGTTTATTTTTTAAATTTAATATACCAACAGTTTTGAGAAATGTTGGTATATATTTTCATATGACTTATACAAACGTTTTTTAAAACCGTTGGAATAGGTCTCTACCAACTGTTTTCCAAAAACCGTTCGTATAGAGTTATCTCCCCAGATTACATGGAAATGATTCTCCAAACCGTTGGTATAGGGTATTTTTCTTGTAGTTCACATAAAAGAAATATATGCACATTATAACGTACATCTCAATGAAGGAATATTGAGAAAAAAATTCCCTTACATTATGTCTTGACTTCCAAAACACACATTAAACCTATTTTATAGTGTATAAAAGTTTATTATAAATATATAACTAAATCATATTCATATATATAATTCCATATATGATTTTCTTATTAGTTTATTTTACCCATTTATTTACAATTCCACATTAATGTTATGTTTCGAGTAATAGACACATTGTTTTTCATAAAGGTTATGTTTTGTTATATTTTTTTATCATCTTACATTATCCAATTTATTTCCTAATATAATTATTTATATTTATGATAAAAATATTAGATATCTTTTATATATATATATATTAATTTATTAAATATAGAAATAAGAAATGTAATACACCATTCATGGAGAGGGTAGGCTATATGTACGTAAAAACAAAATTTTAATTTTTTCAGTTGGGTAAAAAGAATGAAAATTCTATGAAATATATAATCTCTGAAAAATAATATTTATGATATATATATCACAAAACCTAATGAACTCATCTTTAATAAATTTCATGTCATGCATGAATGAATCACATTACTTTGTGAGGTGGTAGTTTTTCATTCACAGAAACGATGTTACCATGTTACCACACAATGGTAATCTTGATGTTATGTGTGATATAATAATTAAAGAATCATAATAAAATCATAAAAATCATAAAAAATCATATATAAATGGTATTTAGATTATTATTCCCATCCTTGAGAGATGGTAACATAAAAGCAAACAACATTGGTTCACAAGGCGTTGTCCAACATACAAATGAATGATTATTTCATTTCCCCTTTGATTAAAGTGCCTGTGTTTGTAGGTAAACCCCTTAACATAACAATTTCTAATTATATTTAATATAAAAAAAATATTATATAATCTTGATATTCAATTAATTAATATGGTTTGGGAATGAAATAAATTTTTTTTGAGGAATGTTATTTCTTGTTCATGTATAATCATTAGGATTGTAGTAAAATCTTTCATTAGATGGATTTATTCCCAAACTAAGGCTTATATAATTATGGGATGGATGCTGGTAAGTTATTGGGAAAGGTAATGGACTAAAAAATGAGTTATGATGGTGTGACATAAAGAGGGATGCCGATATCCTTTTATAAATATTGTGACAGGAAAACATGTTATTTTTTGAAAGATAGAATTATACCCGCACTTTTCATATGATAAAGGGATTAAAATGAGCAACTATTGAATTAAAATGATGTAATGGTCATAATTGGGCCATAAAAATATTTTTAGACATGCTTATGGGTGACTTGTACCCTTATGTTTTTAGATTAACCCCCAGCTAAACCAATTTTTACCTTCCCCATGGTAATTAATTTTTATGCCATTCACTATTCATTTCTATGAAAAATTAATTTGAACATATAATAGATTATAATTTTTCTAATTGGAAATATGGAATTTATTTTTACACATCCTAATGAAATTATTATCAAAAATAAATTAAAAATTTCTCTAATAGAACTTAAGAGAATGAAATGTTTTATGGAGAAAAGGTTCAAAAGTTATAAAAAATTTATTTTTTTATTCAATTTGAAATCGATTACAGTAAATTATTTGTATTAACAAATATAATATTGAACTAATTTTACAAAAATAAATTTAAATATATTATTTAACACAATCAATTATTTAATCAAAAATATAGTTTTCAATTAATATTCTATATTTTTAATATTCAAAAAAAATGAAACAGTTCACAAAAATGAAAAAATTTCACTCTATGGTAATTTGGAAATTAAAAAATCTAAAATGATTTATATTTAATAAAATTAAATTTTTAGGAGATTCTAAAATTAAATTTATTATTATTTATTAATGAAATAAAATTCATTTCTTTGAAAAAATAATATTTTTAAACATATAAATAATTTACCTAAAAATATATTTTTGATTATAAATATTTTTCCTTTATATAAAATTTTTTATTGATATTTAAAAGTTAGTTTTTAATTTTAATTTTTATATTTTTAAGGTATAGGTTATAATATAATTCTTTTAATAGTGTTAATAATTTTTTTTGGATTTGTTAGAACTCATTGTCGTGTGTCACCCAAGCTAACCAGGTGTCACATGTAGTGCAATATAACCCAAGGTTGTTTGTAAAAAAATCCTGATAACGTGTTTCATGTAATTCAATATATCAAAATTAATTAATTTATTTAAAGAAACAATGATTATAAATACTCAGGGTGTTGAATGAATTCACTCTAAATGGTCCCCCAAATTTTTTTTCAATGTAACATTATGTTTAATATTGAAAAATTAAACTACATTTTTACTATTTGGATTTTTCAAGGATACATAATTTCATAATAAGGTATTAAATTTGATCATGTAAAGATAGAGTTGGTCCCTTAAATTCATGAACCCACATAAGTTATATGCACCCAATCATTCCATGGTGATGATGGTTTCTATTAGTGATTCTTCCAAAACATTTGCAATATTAGCCTCCCACTCACTATACTACTCTATAATGATGTCAAATTCCATTTTAATGAGGATTTCAAGAGATCATTCTTTTAACTAAAATTTGTTCGAAAAATATTACCCATATTTCAATCCCCCTAATAGGGATTCACCCATTATATTGATGTGTGATACTTCAAATAGGACCATTAAGGAAACAATTTAACAAAAAAGAGAAACACTTACTCATATAAATTATTTTAAATCAAATCTAGTTTGATAATATCTATCTCATTACACTATAAATGAAAATTATCTTTTAGATGTGGCTTTTCCAGGGAAAAATTTCAAACATATCTTTTAGGTGATAAAATAATTGTCTTTGTAAACCATTTATATGTTAAATTATTACTCTTAAAAGTGATTTAAAACTGATGAATCAAGTTGTATTTTAATGGACCACGAGTTTAACGTTAGATCAAATATATACCTACAAAACATAGGGGTGATTACCTAAGTTGAATTACTAATTCATATAATTATTAAATCATTAATCATGAATATCACATTGAACACCTCTCATCTCTCTCTCCAAAGTTACCACGGAATAACCTAATTCTAAATTACATGGTTTCTAGATTTTTTGATAAAAATAATTCAAAAAAATTTATAGATGAAAAGTGATTAAAAATACTATTTTTGGAAAATAATAATATTTGGAAAACTATGATAGGAATTGTGATTAAGAGTTTCCTTGATGAAGATGCACATTCCTCCATCATGGAATTATTCGACACATTTCCATGAGGTGGAAAGTTTAGACCTCTATGGATTTCCCAATAGGTCCTATTATCTTTCTTATCTTGGAATTAAGTTTCAAAGGAATTACATGAGTTGGGTCAATCATGTCTTACCTTAAAAATGTTTAGTATAATTTATAAAATAAATGAAATTCCCAAAAATCCATTAATCCTCTATGATAACTTTGACGATTGGGGAATACATATCTCGGGAACCTTACCCCTTCCATGGTATTCATCCATATACTTTTTTCAATCAACTATGATTCATGGATGTATGATCCCAAAACCACTAAAATTATGATACAAATCTTATTATTGTTTTCCTAAAAACCTACATATTGATTCAATTGGGAACATCATGTACCATGGTATGTGATATATGAACCACCATTTTGATGAAAAAATGAATTCAATTTTGAGAGAAAATGGGGTCATTTTTATAATATCAACTGCATATCACCCCCATGAAAATGGCTTGGATATAATTTATATTTGAAACGGGAAAAGTGTGATTAAGATAATTGTTTTATTGATATAAAATGATCTGTCTAAAAGTCACGGTCAAGTCATTGGGATTCAAAAGGCCTATAATACACTCGTTGAGAGCTTTGTTTTAAGAGTGTGTTTGGTAATACATGTAACTTGTCTGTTGAAATACTATAAAGGTCATTTTGGGAAATGAAAAATATTATTCATGATTGTCAAAAACCTAGTGAATATGGATTGATATTTTTGAATAAAATGGAGGAGATTAACCTTGATTATTATGAAAATACCAATATCTATAAAGAAAAATACAAGTTACTCCATGAAAGAGATGTCATGAAAAAGATATTTCATGAAGGTGAAAATGTAATTCCCTTCAATTCATAATTTCAACTTAAACCAGGAATGATTAATTCTAATTGAGAAGGTCCTTTTATTGTTACTATTTTTTCCCATATGATACATTTAAGGACCAAGAACCTTCCCCCAAAATTCTATTCATGGTTAATGGGAATAAATTAAAGAATCAAACTAATAGGAATCACAACCCAAGTAACAAATCAACTTCCATAAGAACCCCAACTACTTGTGTAAACCCATAATTAGATAGAGATAAATACCCAAAAATTCCAAACTAGGGTCACATCTTTCCTTTTACCTCCCTCTCTATATCTCATCCTCCTCATCCTCAGCCACCACCACCACCTCCTATATATATCCCTTTTTATATCCCTCTTTCTATTTATTTATTATTCTTCCCCACAAATTCTTACCTTTCTCCCATTATTTTTTGTTTTCCCACATTCTTTATCTACCAATTTCTCCCTTTACATAAATTATCCATGAAATAAATTGGTTGAACTATTTTTTCCTTTATATTGTTTGTGTGTGTATTTTTAAAAATAAAATAAAATAAATCATAATTTCTCAACATAAAACTATTATTTTTTCAATTCATTTTCATGAGAATAAGGACATTATTTTATTTAGAACAACTTTTATTTTCACTATAAGATTGGATAATATTTTTTTGAATGACCATTATATTTTATATACCAAAATTTTTATTTAATGATTATTCTACCATAACTGTGAAGAATAATATAATCTTTTATGTGAAGGACACCAATGGCCATATTTCCATATTATGTGTTTTTACCCCCAATTTCGATTATGGTGTTTGTGGACCATCAAGATGAATTTCCTACATTAATGTTCATTAATATGATTAATTAATTTTATGAACAATTGGAGAAAAAAATTACCCTAATAGCCTCCCATAACCCCTACATTAATCTTTCTTATGAATTCCCCTTAAATAGCATGAAAACCATTTTTAATATCCATGTTACTGGACAAAAAGAATCTCCATCAAAATATCAACATGGATTTTTATTGATATTTCTAATCATTATGTGGGGGGGATGAATATCATTTTGGGAACCCATTCCTTTAATTCCATGGTGTCAACATATATTTGAGGGAAAGAATCTATTTAATTGTAGTGAAGAGGTTTTATGTTAGTGAGGTTTGGGAAATATTTTTTAATGTCATTATTAATAAATTGCATTCAATGAATTAAAAAAAGAAAGTAAATAAATAAATAAAACAAAGTAAAATAAAAAAAACAGGAAGTGTCTTGGGCAGGTAAAAAATTACACTTATTCAACCTTTAATGTTATTATAATTATTACAAATAGTGTTGTCAGAATACCAGAAAAGAGTTTGTAGATGAGTGTGAGATTATTTACAAGTGAAAAATCTAAAAAAATAAAAAATAAATAATGAATGAAATAACACTCGTATCATTTATTTCTGAGTTAATGGGTGGAATTTTTTCTCTAAATATTTCATCTTTTCTCCACTTTGAATATTTTATCTCCCTCTTTTCTTTCAAGAAACATTTATACTCGTTTAAATATGTGCTTATCTTTCCATTCATATCCCATTATATAAATTGTGTATTATTTTTTCTATATTGATGTTTAACACCCTCTTTTACACTCTTTTAGAAACTATATTTTTAGTGACCCATAACGACTGAAAAACACCTAAACAATAGTGATAGTTTTTTGATTTATAAGAATGAAGGGAATTTAAGAACTCTTACAAAATATAATTATTTCATTTTTGAATTTTTAATGAGAGAACCACCATAAATAAACAATACATATTTTTGATAGGTGTGATATTTTTTTATCCCCATTTCATTTTCAAATTTTTTGTTTGAAAAATGATTTTTCATTCATTTTTCTAATAAAAATATGTCATGGAATTCTTATTGGATGATTGGACTTGTCAAGACTAGTATATTGTTAAAAGAATGGTTTTTTTTTTGATGAGTAATAATAGTTTATCTATGTTTTTTATTTTGTTGTATTTTATTACATGAAAAAACTATATGTGGGGGAGTTTTAGGTTTTTAATGTATTCATAATTATTTATATACTCCCCTTACCGATTCTGAATAAAATGATCATAATTAATGTGAAATGCCTATGGTTTAATATTTTGTATAATTTGTTAGTAGAGTATGAATTAATCCATATTAATGTTATTTTATTATTTAAATCATAAATTTGCCTATACATATCCAAATATTCTAATTATTGGTTTTTGGGTTTCTTATTAAAATAAAAAAATAATTAAAATATATATTTGGAACGTACAACCATTTATTGGTCCTTATATACCAAACATAAAGGCCCAACGAGTCTTCCAATGAAATTGGATTAGTTGTGATGGTCTATTGTTTTGGGCTCAAAACAGAATTATAAATTAACTAACAATACACAAGAATTATAGTGACATTCCATTACAATGTAATTAAAAATATTAAATACAGATTCCCCTTTAATTGGTCAAAATTCATGAATTAAATAATATCCAACAATTTTACACGAGATTGGGAAATAACTCATCATTATTAACTTTTCTATCAATCCAACACACCCAATTAAGATGATATTTTTGGTTATATATTCATGATTTATAATATATATAATTTAGAATATTGTGATTCGAATTGAATACATCTTCCTGGCATATACCCATTCACAATTATAAAATGGAATCAATCAGTATAATTCTATAGCCTTATATTTTGATTCAAAAGAAAAATAGTCCAAACTATTTTTATTGTTTTCATTCAACATAAATATATAAAACTTCATAAATTAATATTTTTAGATATTATTATGTTTTCATGGTTATGTTTTCATGAAAACATGAAGGACGACTTTGGAAGGTAATAAGTACCCACATTGTGAAATAAATACATTCTAGTCTTCTATTTAAAAGTGTATGACCCTTAAACCATTAGGAGGATGTATTTCCACGAAAATAGTGTTTTTAAAGTACCAGGATTCCCTTTTGAACTGGTTTTTCTACTTTTGATACCTCTCCACTACACATTCCAATTAGTCACTTCAACTATTTTCTATCATAATCCTGTATAATTTATTTTAATTTAATTTTCACTTTAACGAATAAATTATAAAATCCTTCCATTTTTAACATAAAAAATTTATTTTCTAATATTCATGGTCTTGAAATAGTTATAATCATTTTGAAAACCCTTCACCCCTTCAATTTCTAATTCAATCCAGAGTGCGTGTTTAACTCCCTTCACCATTTTTTTGTGTTCTTGGTACATAACACTTTTCATACCTCATTTTTTTATTAATTTTACTCATAAAACAAATCCTAATATAGAATATTATTTACCAAAAAAATATATGATGAAATATTTCTTTGGGATGATACATAATTTTTGTATTTTAAGTGATTTATATTTTTCATTCGTATTTCATTCTTTGAATTAATATTTGTCATGTCAAAGAAGAAATGTTATTGATGTTTGACATGTGGATTACAAGAATTATTAGAAACAAAAATACATATGCCTTCATAAGATATTGAACCTAAAATTTTAAATAATTTATAATTAATATGATTATAGTTAAGGATTGAAATAAATCCAATACAGTTGGGAATTCTTATCGAAATCATATTGTGATGTGGGTTTTTGATTAATGAAATGTTTTAGAATGATCAAAGATATCATAAGATTAAATCCACAATAATGAACTCATGTCAATATTCATATAATTTTTAAAAGTGACATCATAAATTGAAAAATAGAATTATATCTTTCTTACACCTCCTCACCCCCATAATTCAAATGGAAAAACATAGAGAACGAATTCCACAAACATACATGAATCAATGCGCATTTCACCCATGAAACCCTATAAAAATTATAAAACAACACTTGAATTTTTAATGATATGTTGGGGACATTCTTTTTTACATCAGGTTCATATTAATTTTTCAAAATTTAAATACTCTTAATATTTTAGGAATCATTTATTTTTATTTTCTACTAATTGAATAAATTATTTCTTAATATCTCATATATTTTCCCATATTGATAAAAATATGACATTTTTAATTTAAGAAATATAAGGAAGTTATTAAATAACTAATAATTTAATTTATTACCTAGAAAAAAATTTATTTCCCCTTTAAAATTAAAATTTAAAATTAATCATGACATGTTTTTATATTTACGGGAAAATATTATAGATTTTAATGTGAAGAGTGTAAATTTTTTTTATACATTTCTTAAAGTAATATAATTGTTAATATCTTGGAAAAATAAAAAAATTTGGATATTTCTTTGATAATTATATCGAAATTAAAAATCCTTCTTTATATAAAAGGATAAAAGTAAGAATTAGAGAAATTTTAAAGACGTATCCCAATTTTCTAACATATTTTTTTTTGTTTTACAAAAATCTAGGTGATAAAAATTTACAAATGTTTTTTTAAAAATAAAAAAATATAAGTGAAAAATAATTATTGATTTTGATGCACCAGATTAAAAATATAGGATACATTTTTTAGGATTCAATTAATATAAGTGGATGAAATCAATTTTAATCTAAATTCTGAAAACATAACAGCAAATAATTTTTAGAAAAATGGGTTTTAAACTTAAAGATAACATATATTAAAATTATGAATCACTCTACTTAAAATGAAATTAATAATATTTAAATAAATAAAATGGATCATATGTACCATTAACACCAAATCCGAAAATAAAATGGTACTTCTGTTTTAATTTATTTAATGAAAATAAATGAGAGAATTTGAAAAATCGATATTTTTCAGTATTCACTAAAAAATCATTCATTTTAAGAAAACAATATATGTAAAATTTTTATGCTAATTTAAAAATATGATATTCATTTTATCGAATATAATTTCAATGATGGGAAAAAATATTATAATTTCCATTCAAAAATTAAAAAATTCATTTATGATGATAAATGTATTTTTGAATTAAAAAAATGTCTTCACTAAAATGTGAGTGCTAATTTAATAAGAATTAATAGTTAAATTTTTTTGATTAGTAATTTTATAAATATATTTCATTATGTGGATACTGATATTTATACCCACTAATTCAATAACTATGTTACATTTTAATAATAATATTTTTATAATATACCTCAAATATCATAAAACTCATTATTTCATGTTATTAAAAATAAATAGATTATTACTATTTCAAAAAAAATCCATGTTGTTACATTATACCCCCTAGAATAAATTATTCCCTCCCAATTTTATCTTAGTCATCAATGTTTTATCCTTTGAAAAAACCTTTGTTGAAATCCAACAATAAACAGTGGGCTAATAAAACACCCTTTTAAAGGGGGAAGTGGGAAGCATAAATGTTAACTAAAATGTCACATATTCAGGTTTCTAGACAACTTGAATATTTTTCAGAACATAATATATAGATAATGAGGATAAAACTAACATTTAAGGGCTAATAGGGAGTGGTATAGAAAATTTTCACGATAAAGTTAACAGCCACATGGCCATAAATGTGTGAGTGGTGACAAGACCAATAATTTTTCTAAAATCGACGTAATAAAATAACATCTTTTTCTGATATTGATTTACTATATTATTTTATGTATTATATAATAATTCATAATTACTAAAAACTAAATAAATGTCAATGATCAAATTTATTTCAATTCCAATCCTAAGAATAAAAATGTTCTTGTAACTGGGGAATATTTGTTCATCTTAACAAAAGTAACTCGATAACAAGATTCTTAGTAGGAATCTTGATTGATAATAATTTACTCAGAGAACTAAGGGATGATTCAATAACAATTAAATGAGAAAATTGATCTAAAAACAATAGTTAAGGATACATATTGTTACATATTAACTGATTTAAATTTTAGTTGTAGATGTTGCATAAGAATAGGATTATCCCCATGGAATATGTTGGGGAATATTCACTTTACACCTAGAAATTACTTTGAATAATTTCACTTATATTTTTGGATTAATAATTCGATATTAGTAGTTCATTTAATTATGTTTCATTCAACATCCTCATTACCACTTTATCTATACTAGAAACAGACTCATATTCTGATTAATCAAGTACCTCTATGTTTCTTTACATGATTACAAAATTTGGGATGTTCAACCATCCATTATTTTCCATTACACATTTTCATTTTTCTTGGTTCTCAATCATAATATTTTTTTTAAATATATGAAATGGAGAATTATTTCTTTATTTTGATGGAATTTTATCCCATATCATATTATGGTAAAAATATTTGAGAAACTAGTAACATTTAGTGGCTTGGAATAATCCAATCAAATAAAAAAATAAATCTTATTTTTTATATTATGTACATATTTCAAAGTATTCTTTGCTAAAATTAAAATGTTTTCCCCATACATAGTTAAATATTATTCTTCCTTCTCTCTTAAATTGTCAATTACCATTCCATATTATATTATTTCTAATGAGGAAAGTATTCAAAGAATATTATCAATTTTAATGATTTTTATTCGATTATTTATATTTCATAAATATATTTTATGTTCTAGATAAATGGACAACATTTTTTGGTATATACATTCAAATAATAAAATGATAGAATAAGTTTTTCCCTTTCTTTATAATCCCAAGATAGAAATATTGTTCAAGTGACTTAATCAGTTCTATATCTACAAATGTATTAGTAGTTCCATTAAATTACAGAGGATTCAATCCCAATATGTGAACCAACCTTGGTAGGTCACACTATGGAGCAATAGGTTTTTCTATATAGGAAATGTTATTCCCCATAACCTATTTCCAATACCATAATATAGAAATTATCAACTCAGTTCAAACTTAGGTTGTATTGTCATTCTAAGCATTAAAATTTCTATATTAACTACATCTATTGATACACTGTCCAAACATTGGCGATGTCACTAAATCATGAAACACACTAATTTATCTCATAGTAATTAAAATTATTGATCTATTTATTAAAAATCCCAATATGAAAAAATTTATCATATACTATTTGAGATTATATAACGTATCATATAAGATTTGTTATTTTTTTGATATAGTTCCCAAACATTATACTAAACATTATATGATACAAACTATAAATACCCCAACAATGATTACTTAGTGTTGGTGGTCAGATTATTACACTATAACTCGATACAAACAATATCATACCAATGGAATAGATAACTTATTAGTGTTGAAAAAAAATTTATATACATTATAAAAAATTACAATGGAAATATAAGAAAAATATAAAAATAAACATCTGTGCATCTTTGATATCACTCATAATATCATTATTCATGTTATTGGAACAGGGAAAAAAATAAAGGTTGTGGTCAGATACCCAATAAGGGATACATATTACTAATGCAATCATGTGTCAATAGGGAATAATTAATATGGTAGATTGGATAATTAAAACACAGTCCATTCATTAAATAAATTATGTTAAATGAGAATTCTTGGATAATATAAATATATAAAGTGCATAGATAGTGAAAAATAAATTCATAATAGGAGATCTTCTAAATTCATGACACTTCGGGTCAACACCACTCAATCAAGAAATCATGAGTATTACCTTCGATGCCTCTGAACTGTGGCATTACCATTTTATAGGTTTTAATACACCAAATTACGATATATTTTGATATGATTTTAAAACATTAGATTATACATCATACCAACTTGATTTGAACCATGTTACTAATCGATGCATCGAGGGGCTATATATAACCTCTATCCACCCATCACTTAAATGGAAAATTAATTCATCGTATTTATAATGATCAATACAATTCATTATAATGATGACTTATAAATAAAAAATTATCCTTATTAAATTAAGAATACATAACATCAATAATTTATCAACTTAAACCATCAAAATAAATAATAAAGGAACAATCATTGGATAATATCTCCAATAACCTTATTGTGTGTTGTTATATATTAAAAAATCATTAAAATATCAGTAAAGAGTTTCTTGAGGAAAATTAACATTTTAACTTTAAAATCACATATTAAAACAAAAATTCTTTCAAAACTCTAAATAAAATAATTTCATTGAAATGGAACTTTTAAAACATTATAATAATGATTCAAATAATTTAATGATAATAACAATTGGATGTTTTGTTCATATCATGTTTTTTAGAATAAAAATTCCTTTTAAACTTTTATTAAAAATTAAAAAATTTTGCGTTATGAAAACCAAAAGAAGATTCATTTTATTTTATTCATAATTAGTTATTTATGTGTAATAGTGAATAAAAATCCTAGGAAAATATTAAAAAAATTCTAGCAAATAATTTTTTGGAAACATGGAAATGTAGAAAAGAAATTCCTGACTAAAGAAGAAATAATGTCTGTTTTTTCTTAAAAACACATTCCCAAATTTTTAACTGCCTAACAGTGGTAAATATTAATAATAAATTAAAATTCGATTATTAATATTATTATAATAATTTTAAATGGTTTTATTGTATATGTATGATAATATTTTCTGTAATGTAAATTTAGACATAAATATTATTTAAATAAAAATACATTATAAAATATGTTCATACCACATTAGTAACTTTTGAAATGTAATCCCCAAGTTAACAAAACATAAAATGAAACATTAAATATCATTAATATTAGGTTATTAGTGATATATAATGTTAACATGAAAATATATTCATCATTTATAATAATTAATATTCTTAACATTATAATATGTCCCAATAAATGGAAATTGAGATAAATTACCTTACATCATGTTTGACTTTCCTCGTAGGTGATTTTAAAATATTATAAAATATATTTATATTTATTGTAAATAAAAAATTGATTTAAATATCTATAATATCATTTATGATCGATTTATTGCATTTTATCACATGTTTTATAGTAATCATTTTTTAATTATTTCTGAGGTTAGCTACGGAGGTATTCAGTTATGTTTGGATTTTGTAGATTTGGTCATTTCATATTTCTCATGGTTATATCATCTATATAATTTTATTCAGGATAAAAAATATATCCAATATATATAATTTTAAAGGTATTCATAAAATATAGAGATATAAAATGAATTACATCGTTCCCGAAGATGACATGTCGTAGAAATGCATGAACCCTATTTTCAATTTTCAACGGATGGAAAAAAACAATGGAAAATAATATTTCCACATTATATGATAAATTTTATATCATATATATCTTATATATAGATTAAATATATCCTTATTTCCATCCATGTAATTTGTTATTTAAGAACAAATCACATCACTTTATGGAGGTGATCAACCACATGTACGCTTGGGAAATATTATCATTTTCCAACATATTGGATGGTAAGAAGGTAGATATGATATTATAATTATTGAGTAGTTATTATTTTATAAATATAATATATATAAATTAGTTTCATTTTTATAACCATCCACGTATTGTGGTGATGAAAAAATGAAATACACCACTATGTGGAGACAGTAATCCATATGAACGCACGAGTGATGTATTAAATTTTCATAGGATGGAAAGATAGTGAATAATAGTTGTTACATAATTATAATAATAATAATTTATATTTAAGATATTCAATGGGTTATTTCAAAATATATACTATAGTTTTGGTGGAGGTACAGGAAGAAATAAAATCGACAACACTCGGTTAATAGTTATATAAATTTACTGAGAACCCACTTTTATATTATAACATAGTCTTTGAAGGGATTGTATTTTGGGGAGAATAAAAAATATATGATTTTTTAAAAGAATATAGGAAGGTATTATGGAATTTAATTTCTGAGATATAATTCTCAAAGTGTTCGAGTAATAGAGGAGAAGAGGTGTCCTTTTATAAGTGGGGAGAGGGGTACTCTATGAATTTCTTGATGTGTTAAATTAATATGAAATAATTTTTATAATAAATTTGAAAAAAATATATATTAAGAATATATGATTTGGATATGTATAATTTACCTCATATAGTAATATTTTTTACATGTTTAAAGGATTATTTAACACTTATCTATTAGTTTTAACCACCCAACATAATAACCCATTTTGATAATTACCATAGTATTAAAATTTTCTATTATTTAAGTGTAATGAACGTTACCATAAAATAAAAAGGATCGATGAATGGACCATGTCACGACCTGAACCTACCCGGACTCGAGCCACAACTACCCCACGACTGCCTCCATAGGCCAGGGGCAGGGGACCAGCACCAAAGGCATAACAACTCGGGGAGGCCTTATCCTGAGTACATGTACCCACACACGCAGCCCACTCAATGGAGAAGTGCAGAGTAAAAAATAAAAGTAAAGTATTACTGCTATATATATATATAAACCACAAAAGTTCATCGACCCCTAACAGTAAAAAGAATGATCTTGAGTTAAACTGAAAAGAAAAGGTAAAAAACACACGCCCAACCAAAAAGGGGCACAACCCGGCAACAGGTAAACAAAAGAAAAACTGCAGGAAGGGTCCCCCACCTAGAACCCGAGCCAAGCTCCCGAACTCCTAACCTCCGCTGAAGTCACGAACAACCTATCCGTCATCTATAAGGGCACACCAAGTGCGGTAAAATCCCAAGTAGGGGTGAGTATATCAATACTCAGTAGGATACCCCGAAGGCTTGAGGGAGAAACAAAGTAGGTACCAATGGGTGAGTAGTAGATCGAATGGGGAATAGAAAAGAAGTACAATAGAGAGCGCAGTAAAGAGTAAAACTCAACCCAACAAGAGGAAGTTAGTAGACTCTTCATGACATAGGAAGCTAGGAACGGTGAGAAGATGAAATTCCCGTCAGGATTTCTCTACCTATAGCAGGAGAGTAGACTCGTCCAACCACGAGAATCTAGTCACAGAAAGCATGTGGCATAACCCATGCGTCTTCGCCTCTCTTAGAAGGAGAGTAACCAAACACAAGAAGTGGGTACTAGAAAAAGGAATATAAAAATCCATATGCTCAAACAAGAAACCCAATAAAGACGGTAAGGGGATCTCTATCCCATAGCTCAGCCCAAAAAAAGTGAGTCCCCAACTGTCCCAGAATTAAACACCATCGATGCCATGTAACCCGCATGTCTGCCCCGAACTAGAAGTCAAGGGGCTCAAATCACCGAACCTCGACACTATCTGCTTTGGGTGGCACTAACTCACCCGCACGGTTTTAGGTCGCATTATAAGGACACGTCTCGGTGGGGAATGTTCCCCTCGTACTTGAGAGTTCCGGGTTAGGTCAAACCACACCTCATCACTACCCCGCAGTCGAGAGGTCTCCTCAAAGTCAAGGTTGTTCCATCACTGACCCATACAACCAAGGGTCCTGCTCCTTTAATCACAGAGGAAAGCCACATGCTAGCCTAGTAGAAAGGACTGTGTCTGTAATTCCAATGGGAAACCCACTACCCAGCCCTGTCGGCTGGTAATTCATGATAAGATATCAGGTGACCCACTACCCAGCCTTGCTGGAGGGTAAACCCTGATACTTCATCAGGCAACCCAGTGCCCAGCCCTGTTGGAGGGTAGACCCTCAAGAGTCGTCGGGTGACCCACTTCCCAGTCTCCACTGGAGGGTAAACACTAAGAGTGTCATCGGGTGACCCACTTCCCAGTCTCTGCTGGAGGGTAGACCCTAAGAGTATCGTCAGGTGGCCCACTGCCCAGTGTCTGGTGAGGCCAGACTCTATGAGTGTCGTCGGGTGACCCACTGCCTAGTCATTGCTGGAGGGTAGACCCAAAGAGTGTCGTTGGGTGACCCACTTCCCAGTATCTTCTGGAGGGTAAACCCGAAGAGTGTCATCGGGTGACCCACTTCCCATTCTCTGCTGGAGGGTAGACCCTAAGAGTCAGTGGGCAACCCACTCCCCAGTCTCCACTGGAGGGTAAACCCAGAACTACTCTGGCCATCCCTACTGGATGGCATAAAACTAGCCCACAGAACTCGGAGTGGGTATCGTGAAACCACCCAACTCCAGAACAAAACCAGGGGAAACCACTCAACCCTGCTGGTTTAAACCAACATGAATAGAATGACCCTCTATGTCATGAGAGGTCAATGGTACGTAAAGCAGAACATGGCGCGCACATGGGTCCCACACGACGTGTGGCCCCAAGTCAACTCCAACCAAGAACACAAATGTTCTCAAGTACAAACAACCACATGTACCTCCCAGCTTTCTCGCAAACTCCCAGAGTATGCCATGTCTCTAGACCAAAGGCTAACATGCACACAGTCCCCAACTTCAACATGAAGGCGTAAACGTATCAACTCCAACTTGCTACCTCAACAGCTGGGGCATGACCAACCAAAACTCATCATGAATTACTTCACTCACATAGGAGTGCACATGATTTCCCACCAAGGGTTCACTTCCAAACACAAAAAGAAGAACCAACACCAGAGCACCTTTCATATTTACACATTTAATAAGATCATGTAAGTGGATCCGCTCGCCTGAACAGATTACACCGTTTAATCCTCATGTAAAAAAAATGAGATAGACTACTTACTCACCCGAAATGGTCAACCAGTGAAAAAGGTTTTATTCACATAACCAACCCTTATGGGGCCCGCACCCCGACTTCGATACTCATCGAGCGAACTGCGCAATCGCGATGCTCTTAGAAAAACACACGGAAACAACTACTCGAACACCCCAAACGGACGTCTGGTGAAAAAGGCTGGAAAATGCTACACACGTCTCAAGTGACGGCCCGTGGGGGCCACGCCTCAACTCCGGCATCAACGCTTGATACCACCCCGGTCAATTTTGCCTCGATGCCAGGGTCATATCATCGTTGATGGTGTCTAAAATAGATTTTGAATGTCGAAGCTGCAACTCCCCGCATTATACGCAAACGGGACCCCGTGGTGCCCACACCTCGGGCCCGAATTTAAGCGGGCGGATTTCACCATTGCAATCCCCTCGGAAAAACACTTAGAAATGAGTACTCAAACACCCCAAACGGATGTCGGGTGAAAAAGTGGTGTTTCACCGTAAAAGGTGCGAACTAGGCCCCATGGGGCTCACACTTCATGTCTAACCTGAACGCTTCGGAAAGCTCCTCAAAAAGTCCACACGAGGACTGGGATCACGTTGCCGCTGATGGCGCGTCAATGAGACATCCCAAGCAGGAGATAGGTCTGACACAACAACTAATTAATTAATTAATTAGTTAATTAATTAATCACATTCAGAGTTTTGTGCCAACGAGAAACGAAACCAACCCAAAAAGGTTTCGAACCAAATCGGAAGGACCGTCTAAGCTCCAGGGTCACCGTGCCTTGGACAGCACGTCAAACGGACTTCTGGCTCACGAGCCACGTCCGACACAACTTTAATAATAAATTTAATATTATTAAATTAAAGCCCCTCAGGTCACCCGTCCTCGGGCTCACAACTGAAAAATCCCTAAATATACATTTATAGGGAGGCCACACCGATACGGTCCCCCAATATCAGACGGCGCGTCAAACAGACGCGCCGTTTAGGTGTTACGCCCCCCTAACGCAAGGGGGGCCCAAAATGGGCCGGTCCAGACTAGTCAGCCCAGTCCAGACAGCCGGCCCGCGTCCTAACCATGGGTCCTGTCCAACCCGCCATGTCCCATTGTCCGCGGCCAGCCTCAAACAGCAGGACCCGAGCGGGTCCGGTCTTCTCAACCGACCGGCAATGCGGCCAATCGTCTTTGACACCACAGTAGGACCCGCTGCATGCAGGTCCTTGTCCCCGCCGCACACCTCGAGGCACGACCCCCGGGTCCTCCTCTGTCGACTGTGACCGGACGACGCCGGCGCCTCGCCTCCCGCAGCACAAATGCCTTGCCTCACCATGGCCCCGCCACCCGACGCCGCTGCCGCCCAGGCCTGCTACCGCCCAAGCCGTTGTCGCCCCGACTGCTGCCCCACAGGCTCCCCCGTGCTCCGCCTCCGACCTCGACCAACTGAGGTCGCCGCCTCCTTCCGCCGAGTTCTCTACCGCACGCCATCTGGACGAATGTCGTGGCCGCCTCATCCCACGCCGCCACGACCTCTGACTGCCTTAGCCCACGCCACCATGCCCTCCAATGTCCAGAAAACACCCAACACACCCCAAATTTCTCCGAACAGCTGCAGACGGCTCGGGACTCAAAAATTTAACACGAAACATGCATTGAGATTCTCAGAACAAGGGCTATGAATATATTGTATTAGCTGGAAGATCAAGAAGCAATTCAATGCAAAACATATCTTTTGAATGAGGGTGTGGACGTTTAAAACGAAACAAAATAACGCCTACCTGTAGGGGCGTAGCCCAGAGCTTCGTCGTCAATCCTCACTCCGTCGTTGCTGCTTCCACCATGGTTGGGAGGGAGGAGGATGAGGATGAGAGGATTTTATGGTGAGGGTGGGGTGGGGGGGGGGGTTCTTCAGGGGGAGAAGAGGATGGGGGAGGAGATAACAGTTTTAAATAAATAAAATCAATTATAATTTTAATTAATTTAAAACTCCCAAAAGACCTGCACCTGAAACTCTTGGCGGGGTAAAGATTAATCCTCTAATAGGGTAAAAACAACCTCTCGAGCACAACCACAGTCTCAGAATTTTTATCTGAGGCCCCGTTCAAAAGTTATTAAACTCCACGCCCGAGGTCGCCAAATTTCGAAAACGCCCATGGGGCCATTTTTCACAGAAGGCTCATGCCTGTGAAACTTATAAACCACCTAGGATAAACATCACATTCTTTACTCAACGGTGCCCTCAATTTTCCAATCCAAGCTACTATTTAAGATATAATTATGTTTAAGCCATTAAACGAATAAATTAATTATTTTAATTATCAGTTTAACGTTCCGTTAACGGGTGAGGGGTCCAAACGTCCCGCGCCGACATGCTATATGTCGTTCCTAGGGTAAAAACCACATTCCAGACCCATTATTGGACTTAGATTCCTAATCCAGGTCATCGTTTAAGAGTAATACAATTTATTTGGTAGGGCCCAGTGTGAACGCACCGAAAATTTAATTCAGGCCACATCGGGGTTAGGAATCGCAAGACGTCTGAAGGAGCTACTCTGGAATAACATCAAGAATATTCCAAAGTCTTTTATAGAAAAAAAAACTGGGTTCATAGATCATTCCCTCCTTCATGCTTTTCATCCCTGAAAAGAAAAACAAGGGAACAACTCAATCTACGAATCTCACACCTGGCTCTTCCATACCCAGAAGAACTCTGGCAAAGTTCCACGCCACCGCACACAGACCCCAGGATCTGATCGGTTCAAGCGAAGTCTGCCCTTGCCGACGACGTGCATATGAGCACACACACTTCTTCTCAAGTGAGTCACGTGGGAGACGTCATGTACCCAAACCAGCCTTTGTGGTTAGGGAAATGTGGCAGGGAACCTCTCCATCCCTTCGCACGGTCTCAAACGGCCCGAAGGCTCTCGGGGGTAGCTCACCTCCCTGATTGAACCTCTAAGTCAAATGTCGCGACTGGAATCACCGCCCCAACCTAGAACATGTCCTAGTGATTCCCTTCTTCATAAAATCCATATGTTGGAACACCCAAGGTTAGCTGGTCACAAAAGGTTCCATTTTTGATGTCCCGTGACTAATGCTCTCTTACACGCTCAAAAGGCGAAGGATTATCCACCATCTACTAAAGAAAAATGTCTCATGACTTTTACCTTACCAACACAGGGTTACACCGATGCCCCGCACCACCCAGGTAACACCTTCAACAAGAAGCAGGGGGAAAAGTATTTCACACACAGGGCATAACAATTCTACTACAACAAGGGAAAGAGCTGTAGAGTGTACCTCTTATCACCTCATGCTCTGCAGGGTCATAGACATTCAAAGCTCGCTGCTGTCTTCGGTCCCAAATGTCATCTCCCGGAGCTGGACATGGACGACCTAGTGGTGATGGGAATACATCATAATGCCATCCCCCAATACCATCTCCTCCCGCTCCTCTACTAGCACCACCTCTCAGGGCGCTACTCCGATCACTGCGCTGCCTCTTCCACGGTGGAGAACCTGCTGCCTGCCCGGTGTTCTCAGCATGCCTAGTCAAGCAGTCTCATGCCAACTGACCTCGCCCATCGCAGGAATAACACCGACTCTCTCCAGGCTATAGTGGCACCCTCCAGTGCCACTGTGGTGTACGACCATGCCCCTGAGTCCGGTTATCTGAAAGCCACCTGCGTTGAGGTTTTGTCACCCGACGCCAGCTAGCTGTGCCGGACATCTCGGCTCTGTCGAGCCTACCACCGCCACCAACTGTAGAGAATGACTGGATTCTCTCTGTTACCAACGCCTTCTCCAGCACCCCGACATAAGTGGGATTTCCCAACGGAACTATGGTAGAACGAATCTCTCGGCAGAGACCCTGCTCAAAATCCTGCGCTTGGAAGTTGCCATCATGGATCAAGTCTGGATAAAAGCATGCACGGTCTAGGAAACTAGTCTCATGATCGACCACCATAATCCCTCCCTACTGAAACCAAAGGAGCTCCTAAATCCGAATGAAACGTAAGCTCGAGGGGAAAAACTCCCCACGAAACAAAAACTAAAACTCGCCCCACGAAAATCACGACTCGTCAAGAAAATGAGTCTCCAGACTCCACCAAAGCTCAACTGCTCTGTAGATAAAGGCTGGAGACCAATGCCACCATAAGATCTGTTTGTGCCTTCACAATCCTGAAAAGACAAACCATTGTCTCTAGCCAAACCTCTGCGACCTGAGGGTCTGGATCACCACCGAACCTCAGCGGTCTCTGCCGCTGGAACTCATGGTGCACACTCAACCAGCGCTCAAGCCCCATCTTCTCTACAGGAGCTGTCCGCTGCTCACCAAATCGGGGTGCTGCTACTGACCCACCTGGAGAAAGGGTCTCACATGATGGGTCCTAGACTGTGGCCTCATATCTCACAGGGTCATCGTCGTGAACCAAGGATGGTATCCTGGCTGGCTATCTTCGCGGAGACATCCTGACTGTTATCAAGGTGTGTCGCGATCATATGATTATAATGTATATATAAATAACAACAATGGGGAGCTGACTCAAGAAGGACAGTCAATACTCAATCCTCTGTGATGTAGAAACCAATTTTCCCTGCAACAAGTGTCTCAATATTCTTAGTCGACAAGGGGGTTATCAAGGTCCTGGTGAATGGATACGTCATCCACCGCACCATCACTGGACTCCCTGGCCTGAGAGCTGCTCTCGAGAAACGTTAACACAGTTTCCCTAAATTCCAACCAATTCATTTTTAGGGTCGTTCGCACAACGTCCCAAGGAATGAACCACCTCTGATACCACATTTTCATGACCCGACCATACATGAACTCGAGCCAAAACTACCCCAAGCCCTCCTCCATAGGCCATGGGCTGATGACCAGCGCCGAAGGCATAACAACTCGGGGAGGCCTTTGCCTGAGTACCTGTACACACACACACGCAGCCCACTCAATGCAAATGTGTTGAGTAAAAAGAAAATAAAAGTACCACTGCTATATATATACAAACCACAAAAGTGAATCGACCCCTAACATTAAAATGTAAGAGTTGAAGGTAAATTGAAAAGAAAAGGGGAAAAACACAGGGCCATCCAAAATGTGCCACAACCCGACAACAGGTAAACAAATGAAAAATAGCTGGAAGGGTCCCCCACCTGGAACCCGACTCCGAACACCATATGTGTTCCAAGCTCTCGAACTCCTAAGATCTATTAAAGTCACATCCAACATGTCCTTCGTCTACAAGGGAACACCATGTGTGGGAAAAGCCCAAGCAAGTGTGAGTATAAAAATACTCTATAGGATACCCTGAAGGCTTGAGGGAGAAAAAAAGGATGTACTGAAGGGTGAGTAGTACATCGAATGGGGAATAGAAAAGGAGTACAATAGAGAGTGCAGTAAAGAGTACAGCTCAACCCAACAAGAGGAAAGTAATAGACTCGTCCTAACACAAGGAGCTAGGAACGGTGAGAAGATGAACTTCCTATCTAGTTTTCGCTACCTATAGCTAGAGAGTAGAATCGTACAACCACGAGAATCTAGACACAGAAATCACGTGGCATACCCCGTGCGTCTTCGCCTCTCCTGGAAGGAGAGTAGCCAAACCCAAGAAGTGGGTAGTGGAACAAGGTATATTCAAATCCATATGCTCAAACAAGAAGCCTGAAAAAGACCGTAAGGGGATCTCCATCCCTTAGATCAGCACAAGAAAAGTGAGTCACCAACAATCCTAGAAGTAAACACCATCGATGCCCAACATCCCTCACATCTGCCCCGAACATCAAGTCAAGGGGCTCAAATCACCGAACCTCGACATTATCCGCTTTCTGCGGCACTGACTCACCCACACAGTGATAGGTCTTGTCACAAGGACGCACGTCAGTGGGGAAACCACACGCGTACTTGAGAGTTTCGGGTTATGTCAAACCACAAATCATCACTACCCCATAGTCGAGAGGTCTCTTCAATGTCAAGGTTGTTCCATCACTGACCCGTACAACCAAGGGTCCCACTTCGGTAATCGCGGAGGAAAGCCACATACTAGCCTAGTAGAAAGAACTGAGCCTGGAATGCCAACGGGCGACCCACTGCCCAGCCCTACTAGAGGGTAATTCATGATAAGATATCAGGTGACCCACTACCGAGCTCTGCCGGAGGGAAACCCTGATACATCATCAGGCGACCCACTGCCCAGCCCTGCTGGAGGGTAGACCCTCATGAGTCGTCGGGTGACCCCCTGCCCAGTCTCCGCTGGAGTGTAAACCATAGGAGTGTCGTCGGGTGACCCACTGCCCAGTCTCTACTAGAGGGTAGACCCTATGAGTGTCCTCGGGTGACCCACTGCCCAGTCTCTACTGGAGGGTAGACCCTAAGATTGTCACCGGGCGACCCACTGCCCAATCTCTGCTAAAGGGTAGACCCTAAGAGTGTCGTCGGGTGACCCACTGCCCAGTCTCTGCTAGAGGGTAGACCCTAAGAGTGTAGTCGGGTGACCCACTGCCCAGTATCTACTATATGGTAGACCCTAAGAGTCAGTGAGCAACCCACTGCCTAGTCTCTACTGGTGGGTAAACCTGAAGAAGTCGATGAGCAACCCACTGCCCAGTCTCCACTGGAGGGTAAAACCGAAACAGCTCTGTCCATCCCTACTGGATGGTAAAACACTAGCCCACAGAACTCGGAGTGGGTATTGTGAAACCACCCAACTCCAGAACAGAACCAGGGGAAACCACTCAACCCTGCTGGTCTAAACCATCGTGAATAGAAGGACCCTCTATGCCGCGAGGGTTCAAAGATACATAAAGTAGAACACGACGCGCACATGAGGCCCACATGGTGAGTGGACCCAATCCAACTCCATCCAAGCACACAAACATTCTCAGATATAAACAACCACATGTACCTCCCAGCGTTCTTGCATACTCCCAGAGTATGCCACGTCTCTAGCCTAAACGCTAACGTGCACACGACCCCCAACGTCAACACGAAGGCATAAATATATCATCTCCAACTTGCCTCCTCAATGGCTGAGGCACGCCCAACCACAACTCTTAAAGAATTACTTCACTCACATGGGAGTGCACGTGATCTCATGCCAAGGGTTCGCTTCCGAACACAGAAAGAAGAACCACCACTGGAGCACCTTTCATATTTCCACATATAATATGATCAATTAAGAGGATCAGGTCACCTGAACAGATTACACCATTGTAATCCTCATAAAAAAACACGCTAGATAGACTACTTACTCGCCTAAAATGGTCAACCGGTGAAAAAGTACTATTCACCGTAACCAACTGTGTGGGGCCCGCACCCCAACTCCGATACTCCTCAAGTGAACTGCGCCATCGCGATGCTCTTAGAAGAACACATGGAAATGACTACTCGAACGCCCCAAATGGATTTCTGGTAAAAAAGGCGTGAAAACGCTACACACAGCTTAATAGACGGCCCGTGGGGCCCACGTCTCAACTCCGATTTCAATGCCTGAAACCACCTAGGTCAATTTTTCGAATGCAGAAGCTGCAACTCCCCGCATTATAAAAAAATGGGTCCCCGTGGGGCCCACACCTCAGGCCCGAATTTGTGCGGGCAGATTTCACCATTTCAATCCACTCGGAATAACACTCAAAAACGAGTACTCAAACACCCCAAAGGGAAGTCGGGTGAAAAAGTGACGTTTCACCATAAAATGTGCGAACAAGGCCTCATGGAGACCGGTCCTCGTATCCAACCCGAACACTTTTGAAAGCTCCTCAAAAAGTCCACACGAGGGCTGGGATCATACTGCCACTGACGGCGCGTCAATCGGACATCCCAAGCAGGAGTTATGTCCGACACAACAACTAATTAATTAATTAATTTGTTCATTAATTACTCATATACCGTGTTTCATTCCACCGAGCAATGAAACCAACCCTCAAAGCTTCCGAACCAACTCGGAATGACAGTCTCAGCTCCGGGGACACCGCGCCTCTAACGGCACGTGAAAGGGACATCCAGATCATGAGCCACGTCCGTTACAACATTAATTATAAATTTCATATTATTAAATTAAATTCCCTAAGGTCACCCATCCTTGGGCGCGCAACCGAAAAACCCCTAAACATACTTTAATAGGGATTCCACATCGATACGGTCCCCCAACCGCAGACGGCGCGTCAAATGAACGCACCGTTTAGGAGTTACGGCCCCCAAACGCAAGGGGGGCCCAAAATGGGCCGGTCCAGACAGCCGGCCCGCGGCCCGGCCGTGGGTCCGGTCTAACCCGCCATGGCCCACTGGCTGTAGCCCGCCTCAAACCGCCGTACCCGAATGGGTCCGGTCTTCTCCACTGACCGGCCATGCGGCCGATCTTCTTTGACACCGTAGTAGGACCCGCGGTTTGCGAGTCCTTGTCCCCGCTGCACACCCCAAGGCACGACCTCGGGGTCCTCCGCCGACCGAGACTGGACGGCACTGGCGGCTCGCCTCCCATAGCGCAAACATCGCGCCTCACCACGGCCCTGCCGCCCATCACCACTGCTGCCCAGGCCGCTGCCACCCAGGCTGCTGCTGCCCAGGCTCCCCCACGCTCCACCTCCAACCTCAACTAGTCGAGGTCGCCGCCTCCTTCCGCCGAGCGCTCCGCCGCACACCGTCCCGCTGAATGCCTCAGCCGCCTCAGCCCGTTAAACCGCGACCTCCGACTGCCTTAGTCTATTCCACCGCGACCTCTGACTGCCGGAAAACACCCAACACACCCCTAATTTCGCTGAACAGCCATGGACAGCTCGGGACTCCAAACTTTAACCTGAAACATGCGTTGCAAAGCTCAGATCAAGGGCTATGCAGATATGGAATTTTCTCTAAGATCAAGAAGAAATTCGACGCAAAAAATATCATTTAAAAGAGGGTTCGGAAGTTTAAAACGAAACAAAATGACACCTACCTGCTAGGGCGTAGCCCAGAGCATCATCGTCGATCTGCACTCCGTCGTTGTCGCTTCTACCTTGGTTGGGAGGGAGGAGGAGGATGATGAGATGAAGTTATGGTGGGGGGGGGGGGGTTGCTAAGGGGAGGAAGAGGATGGGGGAGGAGAGAATGGTTTTAAATAAAGAAAATCAATTATAATTTTAATTAATTTAAAACCCCCAAAAGTCCTGCACCCGAAACTCTTTGCTGGGTCATGATTAAACCTCCCTTAGGGTAAACACCACCTCCCGAGCACAACAGCGGTCTTAGAATTTTAATCTGAGGCCCCATTCCAATGTTATTAAACTCAACGCCCGAGGAAGCCAAATTACGAAAATGCCACTGGGGCCATTTTTCACAGAAGGCTTGCGCCCGCGAAACTTTTACCCCTCCTAGGGTAAACGGAAAATTCCAAACTCAATGGTGCCCTCAGTTTTCCAATCCTAGCCACCGTTTAAGAGATACATATGTTTAAGCCATTAAACGAATAAATTAATTAATTTATTTATCAGTTTAACGTTCCCTTAATGGGCAAGGGGTCCAAACGTCCGGCGCCAACATGCTTTATGTCGTTCATAGGGTAAAAACCCCATTCCAGACCCATTCGTGCACTAAAATTCCTGATCCGGATCACCGTTTAGGAGTTATCCCATTTGTTTGGTGTGCCCAGTGTGAACGCACTGAAAATATAATTCCGGCCACACCGGGGCTCGGAATCGCACGCCGTCTTATGGTGCTTCTCTAGAATAACATCAAGAATATTCCATAGTCTTTTATAGAAAAAAATAGGTTTCTTACAAACCATGTATGATATTTTCAACCATATACCATCCAATTAGTCAATAATAGATTTTTATTAATATAAAATCATTTAATAACATACTTTTTATTATAAAATTTCATTAATATCATTTTTATAATTAAATGAAAAATTATGATATATATTTTATTATTCATATAAAATGTTTCCAAGATTACATCAATTTTAATATAAGTAATATATGGACTTATTAAATCATAAAATAATATTTTTTTGGTTTAGATATCATTTTAAACTGTATCATTTTGTTTAACCCCTTGATTGACCAGGTTTTATATAACCCATGATAATGACTCTTTTAATATTACATGGTTATTATTTGAATTATAATGTAAAATTTGGACAATAAATGGAATATGGATGAACTTTTAGAAAATTTATCATCAGTATTATGTAATTTCATTATTATTATTATATTTTAAAAATTTACTAAAAAATATTTGACCTAAAATACTGTTGATGTCTTTTGAAGAATGATTAACATAATTTGACTTTGAAAACAACACAAAAGAAATGTAATTCAAATATAAACCATTAATACATATATAATATGTAAAATTTATCTTAAAATTTTATGGAATACTTTAATTCATCTAAATAGTATTATTTGTAATATTTTTATTATTATTTATTTTATATTTATATTAATTGAATAGATTCAGTGTTGGCGCTACATAAACAATTAACGTAATTATTTAATAACTAAAAATTTAAAAATATCCATGATAAAAAATTTATTTCATATTTAATATAAATATTTAGAACTTAAAATAAAAACTTTTTCCTAGGGGAAAATTATTAGAGATATTAATTTCAAGAGTGTGAAATTTTGTTTTTATTCTCTTTATAGAGTAATATAACATGAGAAATAAATTTTAAATGGAACCATGTGTCCATATATTTGAGACATGGATGTAAATTTACAATACATAGTCATGAAATATTATATAGTTCTGTGTATTAATAATTTTAGAGCCTTATTCTAAATTTTTAACCTGATTTTACACGTTTTACCCTTATCGAGGGGACAAATACTTACCAAATATGCACTCTATAGTGTAAAAAAATTAATGGGGGTTATTTTTTAAAAAATAGATCCTAATGATTAAAAATATTTAATTTAGTTTTTTAGATTCAATTCACATAAGTGGGAGAAATCAATTTTAATATAATTTTTTAAAACACAATGTTACACAATTTTTTGAAAAAATGGTTTTTAAACATAAAAATTTTCATATATTTAAATTTTGAATGTTTATGACTCAAAAAGAATTAATTATATGATTAGAAATAAAATGGATCATATGTAACATTAATACAAATCCATAATATTATGGAACTTTTAAATTACATGATTTAATGAAAAAATGAGAGTATTTAAAAAATTGGTATTTCACTATTCATTGAAAAGTCAATCATTTTTGAAAATTCCAAAAAATTCAACATAAGTTAATTTTGATATGATGATTTTGAAAAAATATATTAATTTTATAAAATATAATTTCCAAATTTTGAGGAAAATAATTATCATTTTCATGCATAAAATGAAATGAAATCATTTACAAAGAAAACAATTATTATGGAAGCATAAAATGACTTCACTACAAATTGATTTATTATTTAGAAATAATTAATAAATAAATTATTATTTTTTATGTAAACTATATAATTAATTAATACTGTGGTTACTCATATTTATACCTAAAAATTCAATGGTTATCCCAAATTTAAATAATAATAATTCTACAACATATCTCAATTCTCTTAAAACATGATGTTGTGTGTCAAGAATGTTACCATGATTAGTATTATTTTAAATTAATTTTTGGGGGTGTAAAAAAATTATTAAATTTTTTAATTTTGAATTATTCATCTAGTTTTAATGGTTTCATAGCCATAGAAAATGTTTCCCTTTATACCGAGATAATATTATCTGAATTTATCTAAATAATAAATAATAGATAATAAATATTTTCTAGTGGTTGTTTAATTACATTAGGATAAATATAAATTTCTTGAGGGATATTAAATTACATGAGATATATCTTCAATCCACTAATATTATATTATAATATCATCATGTTCTAACGTAACACAAAGCATCTTGAATGAGTGTACCTATTTAGGTGGCTATATCCCCATGGTTCCAATTAGATAATAGTACAATTCACTAAATTCATTCCAATAGTCATAATTAAAAGTGAATTTAGCATAATTTAAAATCAATAATTAATGATAAAAGGTAATAATATTTAAATATTTGATGAACCTTATATAAAAGCATATATACCTATTTCACTCATGAAATGGAACATCACGAAATTTAATACAAGGTTATTTTCAAAAAACGATTTCAAAAAAATTCCAAATATTTGAAGAATATTGATCAATAGAGTTTCTAAAAATAGTGAAATCACATTGAAAAACATTCATCAATATTTAATATGATTAGATAAAATTCATGCAATGCATCATCTGAATGTTCTAGGGTTATTTCATAATCCAAATAGTATACTTATGCACGAAAAAGTTCCCTACGAATATGTGAATATTTACTTCTCAAGATCCTCATGTTTAATAAGAACTTGAATGAATCCTAAAAATCTATATAGAATACATTAATTTGTATTACCTACAAAACTATCTAGAAATTTTATATAACTTTTTCTAATAACTAATCATTTCAGGAGACCAATTGAAATATCATATAGTCTTAATAAACCATCAAACAATTATTGAATCATATAGGAAGTTATTTATTCTCATCAATTGAAAATATGGTTTTCACAGTTCATTTTCGAAATATGTAATAGAGAATATATCATTATAAGTCACAAATGTTGTATGTTATACCTACTACTAAAAATTTTTATATCTCATTCTTGACTACCTCTATCATGGTTGGAATGACTCTTCTCAAAAGCTTCTTAATATGTATTAACATTTATCTAAGAATTATTGTTGACATACAGAAGTTAGGACTAATCCCAAATATATCTTCTATGACATAACTTATATCTTTCACATATTTCATTAACAAAATTATCAGTCTCCATTCTTATTCCAGATCTAAATTGATATAAATAAATACTAGAAACTTCTCCCCCTCTATTAGGTACTCATATGTCAGGTTAATGGGTATGGGATTTAACTCCATGATTGGATAATATTTTATGGATGGTATGAGATTTTTTTTCTATCCTCTAATGCTTTTCATTCCTGTATGAAAGGAAAAAATATCATTTTCATCATTGTTGAAAACAAACAATGAATATTTTAGATATTACCTCATCTTCTAGGTTGTGAAAATATTTTTTATTTGTCACCCAATTACATTTCAAATATTTTTCATATTCTAATTTTCATAAAGTAAACATTTCCTTCATAATATGGGATTCATAACTAATATAACATTCTAAAATGTGTAAGAGAGAAAAATGTAAAATATCTTCCCTAATTCAATTCATGTAATTAAAGATACTTAAATGGATATTTTTTTCCAACTAAATAATATATTGAGAGTTACCATAGGTATTATTATTATGGGTTATGCTCTATTTAAGAGTGGTATACCCAAGATGACGTCTAATGGTTGTAATGACCCTTAAAATAGTATCCCAAATATTATGTTTCCTTTTTTACATAGGGACTTGATATAAAGAATCACATCTTCAATAAATAATTTTTTTATTAGTTTAGGTAAACTAGATACTTAATTGAATGTCATATTACAACTAAAAACACAAAATTAATCATAGTATTATCTTATAGTACACCATTATCCCCTTTAGAATATCAATGCATGTTAATCATAAAACACATCATCGTATTCGGGGGAAAGGAACCAAATTAAAGGGATGAGATATAATGATTATTTTATATATGCACACAAAGAAAGTAGTGATGAATAAATAAGGAACAGTCAATATAGAAATATAAATAACTAAAAGACAAGACATTTAATTAATGACCATAGAATAAATTATAATATGGTATAAATAAATGAAAATTCCAATGAAATAACCACATGATCTTGAAACTAATTCATGGATATTATAACTAATAGAATAATAAAATGGACATCAATGATTTATATCATAACAAGGGAATTCAAAATTCATGACATTATAACTATACTATCTGGGCCTCATCCCAATTCACCTTATATAAATTTGTAAGGCATCGTCCAAATACCCAAACTATATTGTATTAGGAAACCTACAGGTGCATTAATGTGATATAGTGGGCATACACATTGCTTAATATATCCAATGAATCCCTTATTTGAAATGTGTGAAACATAATCCTGTAAACATTCATATTGAAAAAGTACTAAATGTATGGTCTATAATTTCCAAATTTAGTATGCATAATAAATGTAAACATTTGTATTGAAAACAAGCGTATGAAATGTTAATAATTTCCCCAATAATCATAAACCATCCATTGTAATATGGAAAATCTTATAAGAATTGTAAAATCCCCAAAAACTAATAAAAACCCTCTAGAGAAATAATAATTAAGCTAGCATTTCAATATATCCCCTTTGGAGCCCAAGGTAAATTGAGGGCTGTTATGGATGAATAGAAAACCATAATGATTTCAATAAAAAATATTTGGGAATATATCTTTTTCACATTGGAAGCCACTTTTTAAAAACTAAAAAAATATATAATAGTGGGAAAAATATTAATTTAAAATAAATATTGAATCATCTAATTGAATAATAAAAATATTTAATGAGGGTAATTCTGTATATGTTTTATAAGAAATAAATATACTTTTCACACTGTTGTAAAAATGTTAAAAAGTACCATGTTTTGAAAATTAATGGAAAATTAATTTTTAAAAATTGTTGAAAATTTTAAAGAGGGGGTATATATGTCATTAATAAATATTTTATAAAATTTTAAAAATAATTTTTCAAAACATGGATATATAAGAAAAATGGTTTACAATTGGAGTGAGAAATGAAGTTAATTTTATTGAAAATAGTTATTTTGGTATATAATATTATTAAATAGTATAAAACGAGAATAAAACATTTATTATAATTAGATAAACACAAGAGAAGAAATATCATGTGTTTGATGAAATATAGATCAAAATATTTCGTCATCGGAAACTTAATCATGCACAATCCTGATAAATAATGAGATTAAAGCATAAACCCTTACCACTTTGTTAACATTTGAATCATATGAAACACAAAAGATATTTAGTTAAACTAATCCCTAAATACCATTAATATAATGGTATTCATGATATAAAATATTAACGGGGTAGTATATACACCCAAAAAATGAAATATGTGGTAAATACGATAGACTTCTCATGGAAATAAATGTGTGACGAGAAACCCTTACCTCAGGTATGATTTATTTCAAATATATATTTTACTTCCTATAAAAAAATATAGATTTATTATAATTCTATTATATAAATATAATTATATATATAATATAATATATTATTTACTTGTAGTATTTTTTTCCTGTTAATTAACAATTCATTGATAAAATAAATTATTGGTAGATAAGTGCTACATTTTTCAAGACTGTTTTGGTTATGTAATTTTAGAAATTTTAATTTCAAAATATATATATCATATAAAGAATAATAAATATGATATAAATTTGATATATAATAATTATATATATATATTATAATATTCCATAATTTTATAGATGAGAAAATGAGTTACACTGTTTATAGATATGGATGGTCGTACGTACACAGGAATGTTGTTTCAATTTTTTCAATTGATGGGATGTAAGAATGGTAAATAATTTTTGAAATTAAAATAAATAAGTTTATATAAAATATTTCATTTATATTCATTAAATATATCCTTATTAGGATCCATGTCAAAATAAATAAAAATCATTTCACATCACAATGTGGAGGTGGAGGTCCACACATATGCAAGACTGTAATTATTTTTTCCTTTGGGATGAAAGGTATAAAAGTTATTTGTTATATTATAATTAAATAAGTATATTAATTTCATAAATATCTAATAAAAATATTAATATATCATTACATCCATATGTGATAGGTAGTGATTTGAAATGAATTACGTTGGTTCTTATGGTGAAGGTCCATTTAATACATTTTCCAAAGTTTCATTTCCCATTTGATAGATGATGAGACGTACGTAGCTTATTATGTTTACATAATAAAATAATAGTATATATTAGATACTCTTTTTTATTTTATAATAGTTTTATAATATTTTAATGAGTATAAAGTTAAGTAAAATGAAAAAATATTTTTAAGAACATTGCCTCTTCTCTAGGCTACCTATTTAGGTTTAAACCTAATTTTATTATATATTGGATTTCTCATAAAACAATATCATATTGGTTTACGGAATGTATATAAGGAATATATTTTGATTTATATTTTCCAATAATAGTCTTTTGCAGTGTGAGGTGGAGAGGAGATGTGGTAGAAATATATATGTTGGGGAGATAACACACATTGAATTTAATAAATGAATAAGTGATACACAAACTTTTTCAAAATAAAAAAGGATAAAAATGGATAATTATAGAAACTTAGATGAGACAAGGTTTATATATGGCCATAAAATTATAATAGAAGAATTTTATAGGTCATTTTAACCATTATCATTTTTATTTTATACTCAGTAAGCCTATTTTTTCCTTAACCTCGATAATTAAATTTTATAGTTTATACTATTAATTATGGGAAACATTAGGTTGATATTATCATATAATAATAATTATTTGTACCCCAAAATACTAAATCTAATTTTATAAATTCAATTCATAGATGTGTTAAAATCTAAACATAAAATTAATAACACAGACATAATTAAAAGGCAATTTACTAATAAGATGTTTTCATAAGTATAAAATGTATTAATATCAAAAATCAAAATAAGTTTGAATATAGTAATCTAAAATGAAATTATTATAATATATCTGAACTAATTTATCATTTTAATATATTTAAATCAACAATTATTTTAAATATGATTTATTCGGAAATATTGTTTTCAATAAAATCCAATATTTTTCACTATCGATTAAAAGATTGATTTTTTAGAGAATTATCAAAAACTCACTCTAAGATAATTTTTAAATTATGTATTCAAAATAAATTTTATTCTATAAAAAATATTTTCTAATAGTGGTTAAAATTAGATTTAGAAAATGTTCTTAAAGTTAGATAAGCCCTCCTTTTTGAAAAATATAGTATTTAGGAAAAAATTTCATTTTTATTCAAATTATTATTATTTTATTCATAATCCATAAATAATGATTGAATTTATTTTATATATGTTTAAACCATATATTTTCCATTATATAGTTTTTTCTTATTCATACCCACCGGGTTAACTACTTGGTTTTAAATTTTACAATTTTATTATTCATTTAGACTCGGGGTTTTGTGTATTGTATGCTATCGAAGAGGTTACATTTAAAGAATAATATTTTATGGGTAATTAAATCATGATGTTTTGATTCACATATGATATATAACAATTTTTTATTCTAATCGATTCTCAGGGTGTTATATTCTCCTAACATTTAATAAATTTTGACCAAATAAATTAATCATTGTCTTGGATATAAAGGGTTTCCAATATGAAAACACCATGTTGAAAACATACATAATAAGAATTGTTAAAAAAACATTTAATTAAAATAGGAAAAGTTATATAAGAAATTCATATTGAATAAAGCATAACTAGGTTTCCATGTGGTATAACATTGGTGATAAGTTAAAAATATTACATGGAGGAAAAGCATAAATAATTATATATAGTGATATAGATCATTGATCATAAAAAAGTAAATGATTAAAAGAATTTTAAGGACCACAAAACCATAAATTTATGATTTTTCAAAATACCATTTATTCATCCATTAAAAGTGAAATAAGATAATATGTTCAATAACATCTTCCAATAGTTAAGGTATTCCTTTCTTATCATGATAGATAATCCTGTAAAATTTATATATACATTAATCATTTGGTTAAGAAATGATTAAATTCATCATCATAAATTACTATAAAAATTGAATATCCAACATAATTTTTTTTCACTTATTAAGATCTGGAATTAAATTTTAATGGTTCATAATATCTATAAAATAGTGAAAAGTCCTTCATTATGACTCTAAATAATTTCTAATACCATAATTGTTTTCTTGAGTTATCCAATATAAAATATTAATCTATAAAACTCAACAGTAATAGGAAAATTTTAACTTATTAAATTTTATATGTATTTATACATTAAATCATTTAAGTAAAAACCATATCAACTGAAACATTAGATAGGAAAGTGGTAGGTGTTGAACCCATGTTATCCATTAGTTGTTGGTCCAAGATGGAAAACCTTACTAGATGTGATGGGTTGCCACCTGACATGCGGTTTCTATTTTTATAAAACCATATTAATATAATTCTAATAATGCTCCCAAAAATATGATGAATATCTTCAAAAATAACATTGGATGTCAAATCACTTTTTAACTATAATGATTTTCTATATGACTTTTTTTATCAAAAAATATTAAAAATTGACTATTATTACTTTAACATCAAGGAGAATATTGACCCTAATGATTATCAATTCCATTAATATTATTCCAAAAAAAATTAATAGCATTCTTAAATGAAAAAAGTTTTCAATAAAACTTATGCTAAACCAATATGTTTTGTTTCCATCAATATCACCAACAACATACTTATTCTTGATAATATCTAATCAAATAAGGCTTAAAAATGGGTGTTTATGACATTAAATTTATGATCATTATTAAACTCAAAAACCCATGATGTTATCCATAACTCATAAGTTATTATTACATGATAAAATATAATTTTCCAAGAAAAAAATAATCCATAGGTGTTTCATTATTCTTATAACCAAAATGTAATTTTTAAGAGTACACCAAGAATATAATTGTTGAATCCACATACACAGGAACATTAATCATTCCACTTATGATTTAATAATTGAATAATCTTAAAATTAATATCTTAGATTATTTTTAGTTATATCCCTAGGATAACTAGGGAATTTGTTTTCATATTTCCCTATTTCATTATAATTATAAATTGAAAATTATATGATTCTTTCTTTCCCTTTCAATCATGACCCTGGTGGCCAATATCTCTACACTTGAAGAAAAATCCCATTCTTTTCATGAAAGTACCATGTTGTTTCTTTCCACAATTATCAAATATGGGGAATTCCATCTTTACCTTTTTCCCATAATCAATTTTTTCTCTACCTTACTATTCTTTTTTTATTCTCTTAGAAGATATATGACTTATATAATTCACTCTATCTTTATCACACGTGATACTCTATCCATATATCATGAGAATGTTTCAGATACTATTTCCCATCAAATTATTGTCTTGATCCCATAAAATAAATAATGAAAATTTAAAATTTGATTTTGTATATAGTTGTTATTATTCCTTTAAAAACATCTAATTTTGTAATTATACAAATTAATATTTTCATCTTCATATTTTTAGACTCAAAAATCATCTCTCAATATCCATTAATTACAGGTGATGAAATTATCTTTCAAAACAGAGTACCTTAAAATCCTTCCACTCCAAGATTGTAATTTATTACTCGTCCTTAGTGTTTTGAATAAATTACAACCATTAATAAATACACCTTAAAAGAAACTAAAATACATTGAAACCCATCTACATTTCATTAATTTTGAGGGCGATTAATATCTTCTCTAAGGAACTTTTCTACTGGTCATCTATAAAAAGATATTTATTCCCATTGAATTATGGAGTTCGATGATTCATGAAGTTATCCAACCTTGTTACAGCTTGTGGTGGATCAACAGGATACTCCATATGTTCAAGGATATTTCTCATAACATGAGTAATCTTCCCCAGTATGGTTACAATGTTTCTAGTTCTAGCTATAGCTGCTGCTCAAAATTCATTATCATTACGAAGATGGAAATACATATATGGAGTATGTTCCTTGATACAATTTAAATTACTTCTTCAATGTTCCAAATATATATAATGGTATATAATATATTACATTATATATTTAGGATATATAATTTATAATCCCAAAAATAGTGAAACACTTAACATAACCTGAAAATACTTTGCATAACTAATATCATAATCATAAACATGGTTTTTTGGAAATACTTTCAAAATATAATTTTTTAAAAATTACTTCATAATGGATTATAATAACATTTAATTATCCAACGAATATCCATTAGGAGTGTGAAAACAAGTTTATATCATGGCCTGTTGTTATACACATGGTGAATATCGATTCAAATCTCAATACATCATTGCATATTTATCACAACTAGGTGAATCTATTTCAAAACCATGGATACTTGTAGTATATAGAAAAATATATATATTTAAATGAAAAATATATAATCTCTACACCACTAAACCATTAGAGTAATAACTTGATGTTTTATCAATTTAAATTCCATTATTATAATTTTGACATATAGTAAAATCACATAAAACACATCAATAACAATATAAAATCTTTATAAATGAATAATTAATGAAATAAAAAGATATAATATAAGTGAAGGAACATATATCGATGAAATAAAAACATAGCCTTAGGAATAGTAATGTGATCCTTATAAATAGTAAATTTGAGAATTTAATAGTAACCTCACCATTGAAGGTTCAAATAAAATTTATCCATATTATAAGTTACAATATTATATAATTATATCATAGTTTAAGTAAATAAATATTTTAAAAGTTATTACTTAAGTATTAGTATTTTGTAAGTCAGAAATACCTATTTACAATTTTTTGATTAATTTAATAATTTTAAAGAAAATTTTCAATAAAATGTATTTATAAATTAATATTTTTTATGACTTATTATTAGAAGTTATTTTTATGAGGCACTATTTAATTTTTTAATGTGTTTTAAATTCTATTATAATTTTGAAACGTGTAATTTTTGAGTAAATTATGATTTTAATTAAAAGTTTAAATTTCTCATTTTTGAAAAAAATCTCATAAAATTTAAATCATTTTTGAATTCTACATGTCACAAAATAAATTGGTAAATTTTGAGTGAATAGTAAATTTTGATAATATACGATAAAAGCTAAATAGAAAAAATATAGAGTAATAAATGATGTAATACTGATATAATCCCAAAATCACAAGTAATACCTTTTTATTTTATTATTTTTGATAATAATGCTAAAAATAATAATTTCATGTGCCAAAATAATAAACTAATGAATAATACAATGAGAAAACACCTCACTCCACCACTATAAATACCACTCATCATCAAATTTTGTCATCACGCCTCTCAAGCCTTGTAACATTCCCAAATTCATATCAAATCACTTCCCTGTCCCCTCACCCACTTCTAAAATCCTTTGGTCTCATCAAAATTCCAAAACCAATCCCCTAAAGAGGTTTATAAGAAGGAGAAATTCAATATGTAAATACAACTTTTCTTATATTTTAATTCATTTTCAAGTTCCTTTATTTTATTTTTATCATTTAACCTACCATAATACAAATTGTTTGGAAAATATATTACCATAAAAATAATGGAATTTTATTGTGCTAATGGAATATTTCATCATCATCTCTCTTCCGCACTACATTTATAGTAAAAATAAAAACATCGTTTGTGGTGTGTTAATTTTTACATTCAAGGATATTCATGATACAATTTTTATCAATAAAACAGTTTATAATATATTTATTATATCTTATTTAATATTCTTTAATCATTTATTACTATTGATTTTAAAAAATAAAACCAAATGAGTTAGTTGTGACTGAAAACCTCTAAAATAAACCCAAACGATTGTCATTAAATATTAATATATTGATTCATCATTAATATATAAAAAATGATATATATGAGATCTTTAACTTATATAATATCATTGGTAACATTTAAGTTCATTTTAGGATAATTTTCTCCACTTTACATAACCATTCGTACATGTATACAAGTAAACTAATCATGAAATCCAAGGCAACGAACCTTCTCAAATGATGAAATTGAATATCATAACCCATAAAAATGTACATAAATGAACATAATAAAGTTATAATAAATAAAATAAATGTATAATAGGATTATTAATTTTTAATTAATGAATATAATTTTATTATCCAGGACATTAAAATCAAGAGAAGAAAAACATCATACTTAAGGTATGGGATTCAACCCAAACCTCAATTAATCCTTTAGGTTATTATTTATATCTTATTACCCAAATGAAATTATATATTACTTTATTTGAAAATTATAAGTGTTGGGTATATTTTCCAAAATCATGTAACATGATCCATTAATCCTTCTTTTTTAGGGATATATGTTTTTTTTTAAAATTTCATACTCAACTCGTCCAGATAAGAAAACCCAATTTAAGGGAACTTTCAAATTCCTACACAATTTCAATGTGCAGTCTATTGTTTAATTAAAGACACCAATATTTTTCTAAAATAACTAATTTAATTATGAAAAATTTCTTAGTTCGCTTATGGTTTTATATAATACAGTATTCTATTTTCTTCTTTAAATGCACTTTAAAAAAATTCCTTAAACTGCACTAAAATGTATTAATTCTAATGTTTCATAAATAAACATTAACATTTCATCACTTGAGTTTGACATCACATGTCATTATGTATGAATATTTTTATTTATTTATTTACATGTGTTATTTAAATCCTTTAATTCATGGAAACCATTGTGATATTCTATTATGATTTTCTTTTTTAACAAGATTATGATACCCAAATCTTACAATGGGTTACACTTATGTTTATGTTTTATTCCATATGTTTGATTATTCATTTGATCCAAATATTCACCAAAACGTTATGATGGGTGGGCCGATATAGTGATCTAATGTATTGGGTAATGTTTAGTCTCCTGAAACGTTTTGTGCAATAGTCTTAGTAGTTATCCTTGACTCATGCTCCATGAACAACAATCATGGTGGTTAGCCTTGGATCGTGTTCCTCTATGTTCAATGAGCTTAAAATCATGCTAAAGTCATGTTTTATGTTTCATCCAAAATACAATGATTCCAATATTATATTATCCCATTTTCATTATGTTTTGATATTTTATGTTTAATAATGTTCAATGCCTTATTATATCATTATTTTATTCCTTCTAACCCATGTGCTAATATTTATTATTAGATTTATTCTATTACAGGGATCTTTAGCTCATCATGTTGTTCATGTTATTCCCAGTATATCCTATGAATATCTAACAGATAATACGATGTTAGGATCTCCTAACGGAGGATAAAATAAAAACATGTTTTTTCTAGTTACTTTTGTTCAGTTTTATTTACCCATTCTTCTCAATACAGTAGAATTTACGATCCAGGGTTTGTAATTTTATGTTTAATTATGCATAAAATAACGTAATGATATTTTTAAATGTCTAGGGTCTCTATATTTGGTATCAGTGTAAGGTTTAGTTAATTAAGGAAATCTGGACTAGAGATCTTTATTAAAAAACATAGGTATAAAACTATGTATAAGATAACATCCCTATGTTTTGGTAAATGTACAATTAGCGGTTTATCAATAAAATAAATCCCTATATAGAAACTACATGTGGATGTGTTTCTGGAAGATATGTAAATAGGAGTAACAACTCTAACTTGGTGTTATGGGTTTGACATGGGGTAAACAGGTACACAACAATATGCCATACTACACAAATAGGTTGACACTCCAAGGGGAAATTCTTTGGTAAAGTCATAAGATAATTACAATCCATTATTAAGAGAATAGAAAACCCATAATAATATATGATAGGAAAGTAATCATGGATAACCTAGATTGAAACCCATGGAGTCACAAGTTAGTATATACTTTTCATTTACAAATTTATCCTTAAATTTTATAGTTTCTTTTATGAATATTAGATAAGTATTCATGTCCAATAATTTCACATTATTTTTCTTAAAAAATGGTTGTAAATAGGAATAAAACATGAAAAATATATATGTTATGGGGAATTTAAAGATTTCCCTTATGATAAGACAAATATGATGGGAACAAGTGCTCAAGACGTCATGAAATTACTTGCTCAGATGGGTCATGTTATGAATAATAACTTTAATTAGGTATAATTCTCCTCATATCCAAAGAAAGGAAAAGTTTTAGTTGAATTCAACATGTGGTAAAGGCGTCCCATGTTATGTAGATCTTCTAATACCCTCCTCATGGAATAGGGGATTAACTCCATTGATAATATACTCTCTATCCTCCACTACTCAGAAGAAGAGAAAGTGGTGTTGGTGGTCTATCGTTTGGATTGGAAGATGATAAGTGGTAGAATCTAATAAAAAAAGAAGTCAAAGGAGGAAATTTATTCCATGGATTAGGTGTAATTCATGAATTTTATTCAATAAATATTTTCCCACAGCCATCCACATCAAGATGGAAATGGGGTTCCTAAGACTTACGAAGAATTAATATGGGTCTATCTGGGATTATAAAGTAAACTATACTAGACATGCAAATAATGACTCCATATTTATCACGAATGAAAAAAGATAGGGGGATTGATTCTTTATAAGACTAATGAAAAGTTTCTGAAAAGCATTGATGATTTGAGACTTAGATAGTTGTGAGAAGATTGTTTATTTTTACCACATGGATGAAATGGAGATTTAAGACTCTCAGTGGTATCGTGTTCCTGATGAAAAAAAATGAAAAATTGACTCTATATGTGTGGATCAGAAAGTGAATCCAATGATGGAATAACAAAAGAATACACCACATCTCCAAATTGGGGGAAGAAGCATCTTTTAACTATTTAATGGAAAGGATGATATTCTTTAAATGTGAAAGAATGTAGAATTTGGATAAGAACATATGAATGGACATGAAGAATCCCACTAACATTATTGAAGAATGGAAGGTTTAGATCAATAATCTGCATATAGTGTTGTGTTACAACTTCAAATAACATTCCCATAATAAAATCCATTTTTCTAAGACAAGGGTTTTTTTTGGGCAATCAACAACAACCTACATGGAAAAAATGAAGTACTTATGTTTTCACTACTGATGAGGTGGAGCAGGACAATGATGTAGTGATAGGTACCCTGGTAGTTCATTCAAGAATAGTGAATATACACTTTAATTTTTTTATGCATTATTTTGTATATTTTAAGTTTACTAGAACTATTTTAACACCACCTCAGAATATGGAGGTTGAGTTTTATATGAGTACAAAAAATATGGAAATTATTACATCCAATGTTTATAACTCCAACCTGGTATATGTATAAGGACTAAAACTCCTAGAAAATCATGTTGTACTACCTTTGGTCATGTTTTATTCTATTTTGGGAATTGATTGGATATCATTATATAAAAAAACATAATATTCTAGGAAAGGGAGATCACTCTTCACATCCCAGAGCATCCTCTAATCTTATTCATGTTATTGATTGAAGATGAATCTACTTACGAATAATCATCTCATGTGTCAATATTATTTCATTATGAGTTATAATATATTACTCAAATAATTTAAATAATGTATATAACCATGCTCAATGACATTACCACTCTATGGGACTATACTGATGTGTTCCCCCAAAGAGTTTACTTGCCTTCCTCCTGATAGAGTAGTTGTGTTCTAAATTTAACATATTCCTAGACCTATCCCTATACAAAATACGCATTATATAATGGTCTCCATAGAGTTGGAAGAGCTGAAAAAGTAGTTACAAGAGAATATAGACAATGGTTATAAATTCCCAAGTGCTTCGCCATGAGCTAAACTAGTCCACTTCATTTAGAAGAATGATAGATCAATCCACCTATGCGTTGAATATAATGATCTCAAAAAATATTGATAAAGAACAAGTATCAACAGGTATCCTTTTCCTCAAATAGATGGTTTGTTTGATCAGCAACGTGGGGACATTTATTTCACTAGGGTGGAATTTTGTTTCAGATATCACTAATTAAAAGTGAAGAAGGAATATATTCCCCAGACTACCATTCGAACGAGGTATATAAACTATGATTTCAGAGTTATTTCTTTCGGATTTCCTAAGGATCTAATAATTTTCATAGATTTAATTAATAGAGTCTTTGGATATTACATCGACAAATATTTGGTAATATTTATCGATGATATTTGGATACACTCCATGCGCTAGGAGGAACATGAGGAGAATTTGAATAAAACTATTGAATTTCTTATGCTTATATTCATAAATAATTAAGAGAATATTTTATTCTTTAGTAGAAAATATTAATAAATCATCACAAACCTCCCTTTTCTATGTACAATTTATGGATTATTATATATGTTGATTTTCAGCTTATATTAATGAATACCTATTCTATACAGTATATTAAGAAATAAATATGATGAATAATCTTTGAAGGGATTGAAATTTTTAAATGAAAAATAAATGCGAGTTCAAGTTGAAGGAAATATCATTCTTGGGGAATGTTATCACTTGAAATGGTATATCTATAGACCCCTCCAACACCAAGTTGATCTATGAGTGTCCCAAGAAAACATCTATAATCGATATTTTTAGTTTCTTTACCCTAGTTTAGTATTAATTATAATTTTCTAAGATCTTATAATGATTCTAAATACCAATAACCAGGAAAAACCAAAAGGTTGTGATTTTTTTGTACTCAAGAATGTGAGGAATGTTTTAATGAGCTCAAAAAGAGGATTATCACTATTCCTGTACTCATACTCCCGATAAGTGGATAACTATTTTTGGGGTACAAAAATACATCAATGAAATTATTATGTTGTGTACTGATGAAAAATAATAAAGTTATAGCTTATTCCTCAAGGTAGTTGAAAATTCATGAGAAAAACTATCCTATTAAGGATCGAGTGTTGGACGCTGTGATCATTACTTTGAAAATATATTATATTTATCTCTATGGGAGATGTGTGAGATATATACGGATCACAAGAGACTCAAATATATATTTACATAGAAGGATATTAATATTCCTCGATGATGATGGTCAGAGATTAGCAAATATTATGAATTCCCAAGCCATTACCATCCTGGTAAAATAAAAAAGGTGGTAAATGCTCTAAGTTGAAAGGATGCTGCATCATTTTCAATAAAGAGAATAGTGAAGTATCCAATATTTTAAAATTTTAAAATTATGGAAATTGAATTATTAAGGTTGGAACATCATAAATTCATTCTCAAATTCTTCCTCATTCATCCCTGTTGGAGAGAAAAAAGGATTCTTTGAGAAATGATATGTAAATTTTGAAAAGGGTGGAAGCTTTCAAAAATGGGAAATCCTCTTATTTAATGATAGATTAGGATGGATCCTTATGGTTTACTTCATGAAATGTGTACTATCTGATCCATAGAAAAAAAAGGAGCTTACTAATTATGCACATTGCTCAAATGTCTCTATTCACCCTAGGAGAACAAATATTTAATGAGATATCCAAGAGATCTATTGGTGGGACAATATGAATATGGAAATCACTGAGTATACATCAATGTACTTGGTATTTTTTCAAGTGAATCCATAAAGGAAAAACTCTATGTATATTATGAAACCACTACCCATACCAATGTGTATGTTGGAAAAAATTAGTGTGGGCTTCAAATGATATCCAGAGGAAACAATTTTGTATTTTTTATTACATATTGTCTTTTTAATGAAGATTAATTTATCTCAATTCGAGATCACTTCTCATTGGTTAAACATGCATGGATATACATCAAAGAATTGGTAGGTTTTATTGGAGTATAACTGTCTATTTTATCCGATAAGTATTCTAGATTCAGCATGATGTTCTGGAAAATTCTCCATCATGCTTTCATCACTGAGTTAAACATCAGTATGGCCTATCATCCTAAAAATAATGGCCAAATAAAGTCAACTATTCATATTATGAAAGAAATGTTGAGAGAATGTTATATGAACTTAAAATGAGGATCAAAACAAAATGTACAAATGATCGAATTCAAATACAATAATAGTTTCCCCTTCAGAATCTAGATGGATCCATATGAATCCATATATAAGAAAAGATGCAGAACACCGACATGCTGGGATAATTTCAGTGAATGTAAGTTGATAGGACCTGAAATGGTTGATGAAATGGTAGAAAATGTGAAAACAAAAATAACATCACATCAATGAAGCCAATTTTTTTTTAAAAAAAGTATGCAGTCAATCATCAATGAGACCTTGAGATACAAGTTGGATATATGGTATTCTTCTAAATATCCCTATGGAATAAGGTCATGAGATTTAGGGTGAATATGAAAGTAATTCTCAAATACATCATCCCCTTAATGATTTATTAACATGTCAGAGAAGTGGAATATCGACTAGAACATCCACAAAACATGTCATAAGTGCATGATGTATTCTACATATCGATCTTAAGGAAGTACATGACAGATACATCTCATGTGATGACTTTAGAGGTGGTCTATTTGGAAACGATCTTTCTTATGAGGAGAATCCAACAAAGATATTGGATCATAGAGATAAATTTCTAATCAGTGAGAATACTCAACTTATAAATGTACCATCTAAAAACCATATGTACAAAGAGGAAACATGGGAATTTATAGAAGTGACAAAGGAAAAGTACCCACACCTATTTTTAGCATAAAATGTAAAATGAATTTTTGAAGTTGAAATTTCATGAGGGGGAAGAATGTAACAACCCATATTTTTATTAATGAAAATTACCTTCTTATAATTATGAATGATTTTATAATGACATGATAACACATTAATAACATAATAAAATCCTCTAAAATAAATTATTAATTATATAAAAATAATTTCATGAAGTTAAAAAACCTATACCATTGAAATAGAAACACGACCTCTGGAATATTAATGTGAAACTTATGATTAATAAACCAAAATATTTAATAGTAACCCGACCAATGAATTTATTAATAAAATATATCTATTTTATAGGTTACTATATGATATAATTATACTATAGTATAAGTAAATAAATATTTTATAAATTAATAATTGACTGTTGGTATTTTTGTATGTAATAAATATGTAACTAGAGTTTCAAGATTTATTTAATAATTCAAAAGAAATCATTCTATATTGAAATGTATGCATAATTTAATATTATTATGTCTTAGAGTTATAAGTTAATTTAGTGTTACCTTTTTTAATTTTTAGATGAGTTATAAAATCAATTATAATTTTAAAATATGTATTTTTGAGTAAATTATGATTTTAAATAAAAATTAAATTTCTCATAATTTGAAAATTATTTTCATAAAATATAAATTATTTTTTAATTTTATGCATCAAAAAATTATTTTGGTAATTTTTTTTTATTCTTATGAAATACATGACTTTTTGTTGAATAGTAAAATACGATAATTTACGATAAAAACTAAATAAATGAATTATGGAGTCATAGAAGAAGTGAGGGTAATGTAAGGCCAAAATCTCTCACAATAAATGTTTATTTTAATATTTTTATGATAATATTCAAACTATTAATAGTCTTAAGCCCAAATAATAAACTAATGAACTAAATAATGAGAAAACCTCCCTCTCGTCCACTATAAATACCACCCCCACCACCTCTTATCCTCACACATGTCAATCCTTGTTTCATGTAAAAATTCTAATAAAATATTTTCAAAATCCCCTCCACCACATCCAAAAAGATATTTTTCTTATCGAAATACCCAAACCAATCCACTATGTAGGTTTTCCGAGAGGAGAAACTAAAGAGGTAAATTCCTCTTTCATTTTTTCTTAATTCCTTTTCAAGTTCATTTATTTTATTTTCCTCTACTCACAAACACTAATATAATAGCGTTGAAAAAATTAGTACCTAAAAAATAATGTAATATTATTATACTAATTTAATATTTTATCATCATCTCTCATCCCCCTACATTTATAAAAAAATGAAAACCTAATCTATAATGTGTTAATTTATCACATTCAAGGACGATGTTGTTTTAAACGTCCATTACCATATTCAATTATGATCATGAAACCATTTTTATGGATTGAAAAGATTAATATATATTTATTATATCTTATTTAATGTTTTGGAATCATTTTTTACTCTGGATTTTACATAATAAATCAAAATGTGTTCATTCTGAATGGAATCCAAGAAAGAAAACCCAAACGATTATCATTAACTATTTATCTAATGATTCCTCATCATGGAATAAAACCAAATGGTTAATAAGAAAAATTTACCCTCTATAAGAACATTATTAACATATATGTTCAATTATGGATAATTAAATCAAAATTACAGGACCTCTTGTACATGTATACAAGTGAACAGATCATGAAAAAAAAGGAAACCAATACACCCCAACGATGAAATTGAATCACATAACCCATACAAATTTCTATATATGAACTTTATAATGTTTTAATAAATAAAATTCATGTATAATAGGTTCTTTAATTATTAATTAGTGAATCTAATTTGATTATCTAAGAAATTATGATCAATTGAAAAACACATTTGGACTTAAGGTAAGGGATTCTACCCAAACCTCTATTACTCATTTTGGTTATGATGTCTCTATTTTAACTATTATTAAATTATATATTCAATTATGTACATATTTTAAAAGATAATTATATGTTAAAAAATCATGTAATAGGATTCATTTTTCAATCTTTTTTATGGATAGAAGTTTTTTTAAATGTTCAATACTCAACTCTTCTTGATAAGAATGCCCGATTTAAGGTAACCATCCAATTACTACTCAATATAAAATTGCACTTTATAATCTATTTTAGTCCAAAATTATTTTATAAAATCACTCATTCTTTATTAAATCTTTCATGTCTCACTTATGGTTTTATATAAAATATTATTTCATTTTATTTTCCATATTCAGTTTAATATTTTCTTTAAACTGCACTATACTGTTTTAATTCATAAGTTTCTGAAATAATATTTTACATGTAATAACGTATTTTTTGACATCAATTTTCATGATATATGACTATTTTCATTTACTAATTTCCATTTATTATTTAAATACTTTCTTTTATGGACACCTTTGTGATATTCCATTATGTTATTCCTTTTTGACAAGATCATGATACCCAGTAATTAAAATGGGTAACCCTTCTGTTTATGATTGATTATATATGTATGATTCATCATATGAAACACACATCCCTATAAATATTTTTAAAGGTGAAACCATATAGTGCACCAATGCATTAGGTAATTCATAGTCTCCTGAGACATTATGTGCAACGATCTTAGTAGTTTGTCATGACTCATGTTCCATGTGTATTGATCTTAGTGTTTATACATTACTCATTATCCTCTATAAAAAATGATCCTTGAATCATGCTAATGTTATGTTTTATGTTTATCCCATATTAATTTGTTTCAGTGATTATATTATCCAATGTTCTATATGTTATGATCCCTTATGTTTAATCATGTTCCTTGCCTTCTAATATCATTATTATATGCCTTCTAACCCATGTGCTATGATATATTCTTATGTTTATTCTTTTACTGGTCTATTTATCTCATCCCATTCTACATGTTATCTCCATGATATAATATTTAGTTGTAATGAATAAAATGATGTTAGGTTCTTTTACTTGAGGATAAAATAATGAAATTAATTTATCTCATCCCGTGTTTTTAGTTTTATGTACCTAGTCTTCCAAATAAACGAGACCTTACAATCCTTGGATTGAATTTTTTTGTATAATTATTATTAAAATCGTGTGATGATATATTTAAAAGGATAGGGTCACTATATTTTGGATGTTATTCTCTAATTTTCATCAGTGTATATCATAGGTTTATGTTCTCTAATATATGATTTCCTAAATCTAGTTCCCTAGGATTCGACTTAACTGGATATGATACCTACTGTGAAGAAACTGAAACTGGTAGCGTAGATTTTTGCAATACATTATTACATTGGAATAAGATATATATGTTACCACATATATATGGGACAACTTATTTATCAGTCTTGGTAATCTAGATACCTACTTTAATTTCAAATTAAAATTTAAAACATAAAATAAAACATATTATTTTATTTGAATACAACCTTATTCCTTTTAGAATATCCATTTTTCATAATCATTAATAACTTCCTCACATACATGGGAATCTAAATATAATAATGGTTGATCTCTAATGCTCAGTAAAGTTGTAAATACAGTATATTATATCATAATTAAATTAGGCATAATCAATATGTTATAGAGAATAACTGAAACACATGTAATATAATCAATAATGTAGAAATTAAACATAATATGGTGGAAATAAATGATAATTACATGAAAATAATCACATGATATTTAAACTTATCCATGGATATTCTAACTAGTAAAATAATCACATGGACATCAATAATTAATTTTACAATGATAAAATGCATAATGTTGGACATCATAACCATTTTTCCTACCCCTCATACCTATAAATCATATATAAATGGGTAAGGACTTATCTAAATACCCAATATGGTTCTTATCATGTAACATACAGATGCATTGAGGGGATTCAGAAGGCCTCACCATCCACATTCTATTAATAATGAATTCTTCATATTAAAGGGGTGAATGATAGTCATGTAAATATTGTTATTGAAAAACTAGTATATGAAATGTAAATAATTTATGAATTAAATATTCATAGACAAAATAAACATTTGTATTGAAAACTGGCATACAAAATATTAAAAATTTCTTTAATAATAATAAAATATCAAAAGTGATTTTGAGAATGGTACCAAAATAGCATATTCCTAGTCAAATGGATCGTAATCCATCTAGATGAATATAAATTATGGTATCATTCCAACATATACAAATTTTGTAATGAGGTAAAATGCCTCTTTTTATTTATGATGAACTTAAAAACCTAAAAAGTTCCATTAAAAACAATTTGAAGAAAATTTACTTTCCCTTTGAAAAACAATTTATTTGAAAAAATATAGAATAATAGGTAAAACATTTTAATTTAAATTAATCCTCAATACATGTAATATAATCTTAAAAAAAATGATGGAGGGTAATTCTATACATGCTCTATATGTTAAAAACTTCTTTTCACACTATTGCAAAATGGATAAAAAATTCCTCATTTGGAATATGACAAGAATATTACTTTGAAAACAATTTCTAAAAAGTAATACATGTGTAAATTGTTTATTAATAAACTATAATTATAATTTGAAATATATATTTGAATGTATTTTTAGAAACCATGGATATGGAAGAAAATGGTATTTTTACCAGAGATGGAAATGAATTTAGAAAACATAAAAAAATCATTATCAGATTTCTTTTAATATTAATGAGAAGAAAATGAAAGTAAAACTTTTATTATATATAAATAACATTATGATAAGAAAAATCATGAGTTTCTTTAAATATAGACCATCGGATTTCATCATCGAAAACATAATCATGAACAATCCTAATAAACAAGGAGATTGTACCATAAACCTTTGCAACTTTTCTTTTCTCTGAATCATAAGCCAGCAGAATGAAATAACTTCAAGTGAATCTTTCAATACCATGAAGATTAAGGGATTAATTACATTACATGTCAAATATGAATTATTTACACCACACAAAAGATCAATGCGGAAAATATGGAATGCATCTCATAAAAGTAAAAGGTAGGTGAGAAACCCTAACCTCTATTTCAATTTAATTTCAACATGTCCATATGTACTATTTAATAAATATAAATTTATGATAAATAAATTATATAACCATAGTGATATGAAACATACCATATTTTATTTACCTATAAATTTTAATGAACCGTTTATTATAAATTATTTTGTGAAAATCATTATTTCATGTTATAATAGAATCATTTTTAAATAAATTTTATGTTTTGATAATTTCTGTCCTTTTAGTATGATCATGGTTCCATCATTTCTCTAATTTTAATTATTATATAAAAATAAAAAATAATTTTTATATAACTATTGATAATTGTCTTTAATGTTATATATGGAAAAATGAGAGACACCATTCATGGAGATGGTAGGTCGTACGTACATAATAATACTATTTCATATTTTACAACTGATGGAATGTAAAAAAGGTAAATAATATTTATCCTTTATAAAAAAATTATTATATAAATTATTTCATTTATATTTAATAAATATATCATTATTACCATCCTTGTCAAAATAAATTTAAAAACATTTTACAACGTAGTGGGGAGCTGGTAGTCTACACATTTGCACGAAAGAAATTTTTTTCCATTCAATATTATATTGATAAAGACTATATTATATTAAAATTACATAATTATAGGAATTTCATTAATATCATACACATATGTGAAATTTATCATTATATCAATCTCTATGAGGAACTCATATATAGAAAAATAATTACAATGGCTAATGGGGCAGTAGACCATCACACACAGAATCAATTGTTTTGTTTCTTATTTGATGGAAGAGGATATTGAAATAGGTTATTCCAATAACATAATAGAATATCATTATTAATGTTTCTGTGAATGAATAAAAAATTTCAATGTAAGACTTTATTTAATGGTTCTATCCACTTCTTAATTAATAATAAATGAAATAATCCACAATAATTTCATAATTCACCCTAGGTGAAAAGAAATTTTAATTTTTACTATATGAATAATCGGTACATGATTAATCCTCCAACCGATGCATGCTAAAATGTATCATATTTCCCTAAATAATAAACCATTACTACATTTCATGGGTAAATTGCAATTGGGTTTTGGTGTTCATATGATATTCAAAAGAATTTCATTGTCCTCTACACATATATCAGAGATCACTAGACATACCACTCCACCTAGACTATTACATTAAATGTAAGATAAATTTGGTTGATCGAGATATAGAGATAATCAACTAAGGTAGTAAACATTGAACATGTAATAATACAAACAATAAAATATCATGCTATTGAATATTGATTTTTTTTACCAAAAAATAGATCTTTTATACTATGTAGTTCCAACTGACGAAATAAAATTATATTGAATTCCTCATACATGGTTATAAATTGGATTGTAAAAATTTATTTAAGATAAAACAAAAGTGTGGAAATATGAAAATAAAATTATAGTGATCACATAAAATAGAAAATGGGACTAAAAAACTCTAACATAAATCGTTGTAGCAACACATGTTAAACTCTATTTCCATCTCACCCTTTATCCCCTGTTATAGATTCTTCTTCTCTGCCTTTTTTCTAGTTCCTTCATACCACGTGATATTCTTACCATTTTAAATTTATCTATCTTCCCGAATATTTTAGGTTTTCCAAAAAATACATAGATTTGAATCATTTTTCCATGTATTTTTCAATGCTAGGTTCCTGTGATCTTCAGTCTTCCATGAATCAATGATCATTTCCTGAATCCCCTATCAGTTAGGACAACTCAAATTGGAATAAGATGATATCCATAATCATGATTTTTTCAAAAATTTTAAATTAATATTTACCTTGATAACATTCTTCTGTCTTTGTTTTAGTGAATGAAATTAACCTTATGAAATGCGAGGATAACAATTACTAATTAAAAGGTTGAACTATACAAAAAGATACGTTACTCTTATATATTTATTACATAGTCCAATTATTATAGTAATTTAAAAAAATATTCTTATGTGAAGAATAATGAGTGTTATTCCTATCCTATCTTTCCTAATTTCTCAAGTATAAAGTCAGAATGGATCTGATTCTCAAAGTTTTTTCCACTCACTGACACTTAGATTCAGAGTCGAATAATTGTTACACATGAGCCCTTTTCCATTCCCTAAATTCATCAAAGAGATTATTCATGATCAAATTTCTCCAAAAATAATTAATCCATTGGATTTACTAATAGATATCCATCGAATTTCTTCAAAAAATTTAATAAATTAATGAAATTTATAATTTCATACTTGTAATGATTTTTTAACAATATAAAATAATATTAGATTTTCAATTCAAAAACATCGTGAATCCCAATTCATTTTTAATCATGTTGGTAGAAAATGAAAAAATAATCAATAAAAATAAAATTCAGTAATTTACTAAATTAATTGATTTTACATATTTATATATTGAGATATTTATTCATGAAATGTAATTTTTGTATTAAATAAGGAGAATAAGATATTCATTAGAACTAAAAATTCTATAATTAAATATTTATTAGTAAATAAATAACATTCTAATCATCAAGAGTATTTTTTATGAGGAGTAATAAGAGTAGCATGTATGCTCATGATATCATGAATATATAGATCAATATAAATTATTGATGGAAAATGATTGTGTCCGTGCTATTATTTTAATATTCTTTTTGAAATTAACTAACTTATTTAAAATAATATGATGATTTATTATTATTTAAAGACATCCAAAATTTTACTAAATATATATTTTACCCATGTTTAGATTGATTGTTTTTATGAAAAACATGAGTGATACAATATAACAATATCACTAATTGTTATGAAGCTAGAGAACTATCTAAAGATAGTTATTGTTTCATTTAAAATCGATCAAGGAAGTAAATTTCTCTTAATTTTGTAATAGCCTTTTAAAAATAATAGGAATCATGGTATAGAATCACCCTTCTCATATATTCCCATGAAATTTATAGAAAATATCTAAGTCCCAAAATTCTACCTAGATCCACCAAGTGATAGGTACCCACAATGAGATCAAACCTTATAAAAACACGCATGACATGTGACAATTTACATTATTTATGTATACAAGTATGGGTCAGGAATGAATAATATGGGTACAATATCATAAAAATTCAATGAGTAAAATGTACAAAACAGAAATTATAAATAATATAAAACAAATTCATCTCCTCCTTTTTGGGTTGACATAAACTGAACAATAAATTTCACATTAATTCTTCTTCATTTACATGAAGTGAATTCTAATGATTTTACTTCTTTACTAAAGACATGATTTTCATCTGATAGATAATTAACTACTTGTTTTTTTGGGAATACACTTCTCCCAAAAAATGAGGGTATACAACTCACATAGTGAAGGTGGAACCCACATCATTTATTTAATTTTACATCACTATATAATACAATAATTTTTATCCAATATATACCAAGATAATTACCACTATATCTAATATTTTCCATATTAATATCTCATGAAAAATAATTTTTTCCATAAAGGATGAACTCATATTTCCGGAGGGGTGACTGAAAGATGTTCATATTTAGTGAAATCTAACTAGGATACTGAGGTATAATTTGGGTTTCCACTAGAATATATGAATCCTAATAGTATGATATATAAAAAATAATTTGTTCCTACATAATTTTGTACCACATTACATTAATAAATAACATAAATCGTTTTCTAAATTGAATTCATTAATTCATGACCATAGTCATCCATTGTGTGTATCTTACAATAGATCTGATTATCATCACTGGCCAAAGGTGTCCGTAATGGGGGTTTATTTATTCATCATTTATCTCTTTCTACTATTTCACAAATGGAAATTTCATTGAATAGAATCTTGGGAGGAAAATGGGCCTAGAAAAAAGAGGTATCTGATCCCAATGTTATCTCCCATGAGTGGGTCAATCCATTTGACTTCATTGGATTTCATCATGTGAAATTTTAGATATCTCCCAGATCTATGGTGTTTCCCTACCAATAATTTAAACTATAAATTCTTTTCCAGTTGTATTTGGCATTTGTAGAGTTGAATGCATGCTATACAATAGATCGATAACTCTTCCTTGAAATTCACCAACCAAACCACTTATCAATGAGAATTTTATACTAAAACATGTATAGGGAACACCACATATGACCCATAAACGTCAAAAGGAACTTAAAAATTGTATTTTTTAATTGAGGAGGGGACAATATCCAAATCTAAAAATCAATCTTTAACAATGGATCAAACTCAAACCACGGTAGTGTTTTTCTCTCATTAGTTTGAGATATAATTTTCCACTGATGACTCATTATTATAGTTTGAAAGATCAATGAAAAAATATTATATTGTCATTGGGAGTCTGAAATAGTTATAAATTTTTGTCGCAGGCTTCAGATAATCCTTTGTTACCCAAGTATTTATCTTTTATTAACACCCCTAAGTCTTGTATCATTATAATACACAAAAAATATCTAGTCTGTGGGTAGACTCATCGAAATGAATTGGAATTTTCATTTATTAATATTAAAATAATTCACTAAAAAATTGGGAAATGAAATAACATAGACAATGGAGTAAGTTTATTTCTCAACTCTGTCTATAAAATAACACCAAGTGCAAAAAAATTGGTGGTGAGAGTCCCAAGTATATGCATGAGTTCATCCTAACCGTACCCCTCAACACTATAATACCTTGAAACAAATCACCATATTTAGCCTAGAGTTTCAAATGACCTAATTCACACATCCCCACATATAGGAGTATTTTTTAATAGTGGTGAGGAACTGAATTGGAACAATGGGGACATTTCAATTGGTACAAATATCTAATAAATAATTATACAGAATAAAAAAACCTATAAATTAAATGACTCATAATACATATTTAATCATAATAAATCATATTGTATCACTATGTCGTTTAATATGACAAAAAATACAAATGTAAGTCTATTACCACCTATAATACTGATGGATTATAATAAGTGATGAAATAATAAGAAACCTGAAGTCCACAGTAAATCCCAAAGTTTTCCATTTTCCTCTAGCTCAGCCTTCTGTCACTATGCCATTTCCCTTTACTAGATCCCTGACAATAAAGTCGACACATTTACTAAGAATCTTGTGTATGTTTTGGGGATCAAACTAGTAGGACAATAAAAATTTTAACCTTAACATAAGTGTATCATTTATCGAAAAATGTATAATATTCTTGGAAATTAATAGAACAAGTTAGAAATCACATTTCAGACATCATGCACTAACTAGGAGGCCACGAACTAAATCCCTGCCTACATTGGATCCATTCTAGAATATAGGTTATGTTTATTTTCCATGAATCCCAAAATAATCCAACATACTAATGTAAACCATATTATGGGATACAAATCTATCATGAATCGGTTCAGAACACAATGAAGCGATATCCTAACAAAAATCTCAGGTCTGGCCATAATGAAATCATGCCCCACTTTCAGTCTCAATTTGTGCCTTAAGGATATTTACAATAATATATCTCACTCAATAACCCCCCCCCCCATAATCATCATACCTCACAACAAACATACTCCCCATATAAGTTATCAACCAACCATGAAGGGCACACTTTTCGCTTTGATACCAAATTTTACTAGATTGTGGAACATTGACATATATACATTCATAGAACATAGTAAATAAATACATTATATAGATAAACAAATAATGAAATCAAATAAATATATGTATATTGGGATTCACACATGCACACGATCTTGTTAAATAAACAGAGGTCTCGTGGACTAAACAAACATGTACCATCCTGCCAAATACAGATAGGTAAAATAGCATACACACATATATCAAATAAATGCAGGTACCATGCGATATATTCCTAAACACAATAATTTCATGTCATATGATATAGAAAATATACAAAACATGGTTTAGAACATACAACCTTAAGTGCATCGAATACCAATACCATGTTTTCCACCCAAATCAAAATCTCAAACATATAATCCACATAATCATCCTTTATTCACCACATAAAGATCCCAGATATAATATTCATTAAAAATTACTTTTTTGGGATAGGATTATTTTAGAATTACCCAATGAGTTCAATCATATTAATAGGATCTAGAATAATTGAATAAAAATCTAGAAAAAAAATGTATTTCCACATTTATTTTCATTAAATCTCAAAGGAATCACATTGATGAAGTCTAAATTACTAGATTCAACAATGACATTCTATATCTATTTTTTCAATTATGGGAAGAGAGGATATCGAAAATGGTTAATAATAAATAATGATAAATGATCACATACTATGAAAAAATTTGTAACGATGTCTCCATAATTGATGTAGTTTTTATTTATAGGGAGTGAATTTTCCAATATAAGAAATGGGAGTCCCTAGGATTGAGAACCCTAGGTATGGGAGGAAGAATAAAATGTTTTGGGTGGTTTATAGTTATAAATGTTTATTTTTTAATATTAATTTTGTGTGTATTTTTTATCATATGGTTTATAAAACCACGAAATAACTATATGAAATGCATTGCCTTCATGTCGACTATAAATTTTCATATATTTTATTTTCATGGTTTCCTAGGTAAAGTTCCAGGGTTTTCTCATACCATGCACCAAATGTGTTCCACCAACTTCCCCTCTTCAACAACCCACTTGGTTTCCTTGGGGAAATCATATGGTTTCCATTAACCATGATCATACCATGCTCCCCTTAAAAAAATCTAAACGCCACAAAATCAGTACAGAAGCTACTCTTATCTTCACCCAATCAATACATAACATGAAAATACTTATCTAAATGATGAAAACAAGGAAAAATGAACCTTTAAAAATAATGTTTTCTATAATATCCCCCTATAAGGACTTTTTATCCTCAGGATCTGTCTCTATATTTCATGATAAAAAAACTCGGGCAACTGTTCTTGCACATCTGATTCATGCTCCCTCATTCCTTCTTCTATATTCATATGATTCCATAAAACAAGAATGAGAGGCATTTTATTCCATTAAAATACCTTTTATATTCTCTTAATAATTCAAATCAAACATTCCCAAAATGATGCATCAACCTCCAGCTCAATGTGCTCACAATCAATCACATCTGATGCATCCAACTCATAGATTATATGATAATACCTATGGAAAAAATCATCCATATACTTATGTCAGGGAAGAAGATACAATGGTTAATCCACCATCAAAATCTATTCAGCTCTCTTTAATAGTCCAATGAACAATGATGGAAATATTCCCTACATCCAAAATATATGGTTCCCCAATCAAAGAGATACCCATAAGAAAACTAAGCCCCCATGGTAATTAGTCAGTATAAGAATGTTTCCATATCTAAGTGGGATCTAACCACATAATGATTAAATGCACCTGATCGAATGTTTCCTACAATAAAATACGCTTGTAAACTACTAACTCTCTTTATTCATACCAAAATAATTGATAATTATAGGGTTGGACCTTATGATACTCAAAATAATCCCTCACAATTAATGATTGGAAATTTTCCGTATACAAAAACTATAGAAAATCCAAATTGTAATCCCATTCTCCACTGATGATTAGTAAAAATTCCCTAACAATTTCCTCTAAAATAAATAATGTCCCCTCTGACTAGATATCTTTATAATAGTGATATTAAATAAATATATTTAGCTATAACCTCCTCTAATTCCAAAAGACTTTAGAAAAATATTAGGTAAAATGGGAATCTTGAGCTGAAAAAAATTGTAGGAACTAAATATAATTGCACATTCTCTCAAACATATACACAACCCAACAAATCCATGTATTGAGTTTATCAAATTTGAAAAAAATTGAATCCTTTATAAGAAGATAAATTATAACTCACACTATATCCCATCCTCTTAGGTCATTGAGAATCCCCATAATGAAGTCTATTTCAACCACCTATAACTTCCACATACATATATAAGTGAATAAATAAAACCACCAGGTCATTGTTCTCCCTTCATGATTCTTTTAAATGTGATGAAATGAACAATGAACCATGCTATTCCCTATTTTGTACATAGACACTAGAAATAAAATCACATATTGTGATAAATTGTGTTCAATTAATAATGAAACACCATTTGGAGGTGTCTGAATCCCTCATCAGTTCCTCTATCATATATTTAAGAACTACCACTCTTCTATAGATATGAATCATATCATTATCATCAAAGGAGTATACTGGAAAATTGTACTCTATTTTAAACCTCTCCAATAAAACAATATAATCTAAATATACCCTTATATGGATTTGACCTAATCTAGCTAAGAAGAAGTAATGATAACTGATACACAATATACATTTAATTTCTCTATATATAACCCAACATATGAATTCATCAGTAGACTCATTAGCTTCTACTCTTTATCTGATGTATGATATCAAAACCCCCACCTATTCCTATAAAAGAGAATATGAAACACCATTACCTTTTTTTGGGATTATACATTATATAGAATGATAACATCTGTATATACTCAACCCAATGTCTCTATGACATTTTCTGGTCTCACATGGGTAATATATCATATGAAGATACAATCCGTATAGACTAAAAATATATTAATAAAGAGATAATGATTCTTACATTCCACGGAATGAACTAAATAATATAAACATAAGTCATGGATAGGTTAGTTTCTATAGTGGGGACATATCTTGAGAAACCCATAAGTAACAACTTGATAATTCTACACCATAATATCCCATCAACAAAATCGAACTGCATCAAAACACACTGCATATAAAATTACTGGTTTTGGTAAAATCCAAATCTAACAATATTTCAACCATACTTTTACCTCTATGATTATCTCAAAACACTACTCAATTAACTCAGTAATAACCCCATTTTTGGAAAATCAAATCAAATGTGTAGCCAAATATGACAAGTTAAGGATGTAAAACTTCTAGTACATAGCTTATCTAGGGTAACTCAAAATCTAAAACACATAATTAATCCATGGTCATGATGCAACTGAATATTCCTTTCCATATGCATTTAATAATATCGATATCATAAATAACATCCTCAAGATAGCGTACCTCAGGGTTTTAAAATTGACACTTTGAATGTTTGGCATAAAGTATACTCAATCGATTTGTACTCAAAATGATCAAAAAATGTCAAGAATGTGATTTTGATGTTTTTTAATATACCATGATGAGAGAAATAAATAGAATGAAAAATAAATATATGTATGAGTGAAAAAATATGTTCATGAGGGACATGAACTAAACTATATATTTTTCCAACCCAAAACACATCACATGGGACTCATAATGCATATCCCTTTAAGAACAATGAATTTGGTATATCTTCTTTTATGAATTCGTGTTATTGGTTACTCAATTTTAGATCAATTTCAAAGAACCTATAGGATCCCCTAAACTAATAGGTAAAATCATCGATACTAGGTAACATATATTGGTTCATTGTTTTTACCAAATTCAATATTTATAAATCTACACATATCATGAGGATAAAATCTACCTCCTCGGAAAAAACAATTAGAGAACCCCATGTGGAAGTTCTCATCTGAATGAAAACATTTCCTTATTATATTCAAGATTCACTTACAAATCCTTCATCTCAATTGAATCCATTAAATTGAGATCTTTTTATGTTGGTTCCACTCCTAAAATGAGTTTAATAACTAAATATATTCCAAATTGGGTGTATTATTTAGAAATCCTTTGAAAAGACATCTTGGTAAAGGTCCATCATCGTAGGAAAAGTGGGTGGATCAATTACCTAATCTATTGTAAGATCAATAAATGATCTAACTGAGGTTTGGTCCCACTATACATTCTCTCATATCCCATTCTCCAGTCCAAACTCATGTTTCACTGTTTTATTGGTATGGTTACCCATTTTTTATATTAATTTATACATTCTTGGTAATGAGTTAACCAATATATTCCAAAAATCAATTTTAAACTTTTCGTTTTCAAAATAATAAAACCATATATATATGTATAAATCCACAAAAAACTATAGTATAATTTATATATATATGATTACACTCTACCCATTATTTTCGAGGAGTATCAAGAGATAACAACCCAGGTAAAATATTAATAGGAAAAAATAACCCAATAATTACTTGAGTAGATATAATGTAATAGGAATATCATGTATCAAATAAGGTAGTAGAGAGTGTAGATATAATCCAAATTGTTCCATGAAATATCAAAGATCACCCTCCATCAATATATGTAATCTGATATACTATATAGACCTTATATATATTAGATCCCATAACATGTCCTCATTATCCCTAGTTCACCTATTCACTAAACTCTATATCCTTTATAACTATTATAAATACCCCATGATTATTCAATGTCACAACCCTCTTGATGATTCCAAACTCTATATGATACATTATCATCATTATTCCCTTAATTCCTATGTTTTATTAGATTACCCATGAAAAATCATATGTGAAACTCTCAAATAAAACACAAAAGATGTCCCATTATTCCACACAGAAGAAACATCCTATATGTATTCTGATTGAGTTTTTCATAATGAAAAATAATTCCATATCTAATTCATTGTGGAGAATCTCCTCCCATATATGGAGCTGGAGAAGCCACTCTTTACTTCATATTTCTATCACTTCCCTGATGAAATTCCTCATCCGTTTTCTTTTTCCTATTAGATTGGAAACCCGTATCTCCTCTCAATAACCCACATACTAGTCCACTATGGATATGAATTATATATTCTAATATATCCACCTCAATTAAAGTCATAATGAATTTCAATCATTTGGGATTTCTAGGCCTCATTTTTCGTGAAAATTTGAGAAAGGGGTGTCATCTTTGAAAAATGAGAAAACTTTTGAATCACCAACATCACTCCCTATTGGAGTTATATAAACTCATGGGATCTATCCACATTAATAATATTTGGAAATAACTCATCCATAAATGAAAGTTGAAGATCTCTCAAGTCAAACGTGGATATTTCCTAGCATGATTAATAAAGATATACCTACTCATTGCATGTCCCTCAACAATATAAGAATCCAATTTCATTTTTGGCTCTCCGGGAGTCTCTACTATGTCAAAAATCAACTAAAAACATTCATTTATTCCTTTGAATTTGAGGGCCTCTAGTTCTTGAGAATGTTTAGGTATACAGTAACTGGAAATCTGTGGTAAAATTGAACATAGTCAACCCACCGATATGTGATCCTCCTCTCGCAAGAGGAAATATTTTAAGGGCTATATCATTAAGAGGTTCGTCTACTTAGATAAATTGATTGAGTATTAGAGAATTCTCAACTGCCTTCTCCATCACATATGAATGTGATGAAGTAGAATTTTCAATAAGGGGATAATTATATACTTTTTCATTAGGTGGTTCCCTAATATGTCATTTAGGCATCATTATCTAAACATCCTTAATGAAAACATTAATATTTCATTAAAATATATAATAGAAAAACAAACTAATCATTCAACATGAACGCAAATAAAACCACTTCATATAGAGTAAGTGGCTACCTAAATTTAAATTCAAACCCCTACCTCAATTAATTCTCAGGTCCAAGTCTATAGTATCATCATGTTGTTTGGTATCCTGTACATACAACATGATATGACATGATAAACCTCAAATAGTTAAATTTAAAAAATAATACATTGATATGGAACATAAAATATATTATAATTGGATCTTAATTAATCAAGCCTCTATAAATGACAGTAGAACTCTGCATGACATTTGAACCTATGTCCCGACTCATGATACACAAACTCACCCTAATACCCTAAACTATAATTTTCAAATAAATATCAAGATCAATAAGAAGTTTTGATATCATAATTATCAATAGAAATCCATCATTCCCCAATAACTGGGATCTCTATTAATCAAGAGATGGATACACACATGTATAAATACCCTACAAAAGACCTAATCCTCTTATCCTCTTTCTACCAAATTCAAAAAATGTATCCAAGCATGAATCCTTTTAGACCATTTTGTAATTCCCTAGACAAAATCATTATGTCATAGTCTGAGTTTCACAATACCAAATAGACCCATCCCCTTATGAAAGAGGCTTATGACTAGAGGTACGAGCCTAAATCAGAACATGAGAAACTATGCCTTCGATACACATATTCAACCAACACTTATATATATGAAATCAATATCAAAACAAAGTGAGTCATATAATGTAAGTAAATAAAAATTTTTGTATCAATATTTCATAAAAGATAACTAACAAGACTCTAACTATAAGTCAAGTACCACAAAAAAACAATGAAATAAGATAAAAATGATGTCATAACAACCAACCCATGTTCATACATAACTCTCCCTATCTTCCCTGATCTCTAATCATAGCTGTATAACATATATCAATTTTCCTATATTGAATAACATAACAAAAATTTTACACATGAAACTAGATGCAATGGAATAGTTTGATTATAATACTAGTAGTACACTAAAAACACATTCTTAAAATGATAATAATATTTATATAAATGAGTATGAAATTATCGGAATGTAAAAAAAATGTAGATGATCACCTATCGTTCATTGTGGATAGAGATGGTTTCCAAATCCTAGGACCCTACTTATTTTGACTCCATGTTTGAAGAAACGTTTTTTCTAGTTTCCATAATTCTTGAACAAGACAGAAAACCAATATAGGCCTTGGAATGGAAAAAAAGTTCTTCATTAACTATGCTAGTCCACACAGATATCATATCCATCTAATAATCATGGTTCATGAAATATGGTTTTCACGCCCACTTTCAATATTAGGTCGGGCCTGAAGGTTATCAAGACCTTAAATATGTCACTCAAGACCCCATCATAATCATCACACTTCATGTTACACATGACCCCCCTATAAGAGATTTTCCAACCATGAAGATTTCAATTTTTACGTTGATTCCATATATTAAATTTTTAAAATGAATATATATATTTATATATATACTTACAAAACCCACATGAAGTAATGTCTTGTTCTACACAAATTCACACACATGTAAAATCAAGAGGTGTCTCATTTTAAACAAACACACATAATATGAAGACATATAATGATTGGTATAATGGGGCACCCACATATTTTTAAGGAATTCGAATAAAGGTAGGTCTCACTAGCTACAAACATATTCCAATGTATGTAAAATCTAGATAGGTCTCTTGGGATGAAAATTCATGTGCAAGTATGCAATTTCATTTAGTTTTAAAAGTTTTTATAACAAGGTATGTAACTTCTTATCGTAAAAATATGAAATTCCAACATTAATGTTTCCCACCCAAATCGCACTCTCACACCTAAAATCCCTAGAATCATCATTAATTCTTCTCGTGTAGATACAATAGAAAAAAAATCAAGAATAATATGATTTAATGAGATATGATATGTTTAGACTTACCCAATGAGACATAATATATCAAAAATATCATGAAGATTCATAGAATGTCAATGAAAAAACTTGATTTACACATCCTTTTCTTTGAATATCATTGAAATAATAGTGGATCTTGTCAACATTCCTAGATCTGAATATGAAAGAATGATTCTTTGTTCTATAGTAAGGATAAGGGAGAGGTTTTAGAATGAATAGATTTAATAGAGGATAAATGATCACTTACCATGAAACCTGTTGGATTGATGTCTCTACATTTATAGAATATTCTCATTAGATGGAAGGAATTATCTACTAAATGTAATTAAACTCCTTAACTTTTATATCCCTAGGTGTTGGAGGAATAATGAGGGGATTTGGTGTGTTTTTGTGTCAAAATATAGATTTTTGGAATTAATTTACTATGTAGACATTTTTATATCACATTCATTTTTTAACAATGGGCCATCCATTTATGTCTGCGTACCTATTAAAGGAACACACATAGCTTGGAAACATGGTTTGTTAGCCATGTATGAACAATAATTTTCCATCTATTTTTAGTTACACTATTTCATAAATAATGTTGCAATATTTTCTCAAACAATTCACCACCAGTTACCCCATCACCAACAATCCAAACAGTTTCTTGGGAAAACTAAAAATTTTCTCATAATTGTTCCCAAATCATACTACCCCATAAAGGATTCTAAAATCATCCAAATCCTCCTTGAATATACACAAGAAATCTACCAAATAAGTCAAAGAACAAAAAAGATAATGAAAGGATGAAAACAAGTCATTATACACCAATTATGTTTTTGGCTGTTACACACAAAGGATTAATTTAAATGGGTAGAAAACATTATTTAATAGGGTTAAACCACAATTATTGAATAATATTGTGTTAAGATGATATGTGAAGGATATAAAAGATCATCAATGGATGTTATAGGATGTATATTCCAACTTCTTGGAACCCTGAGACAATGTATTAGATATATGGGTAGACAAAAAGATTCACTGAGTCATATTGAAAGGATACATTTACCTATAAATACACTCACTAACCAATTAACATCATTTTCCAAAACATTTAAATATTCCTTACATGGATACAAAATCCATCCCTTTCCCCTAATACAAGGACACTCTGATTCCACTGAAACATGAACCAATCTACTGGGGTCCAAACTAATTTAAAATTAATGCATTTTTCCCGTGTAAATCCCAACTTTAATATGATATTGGAGGATCACAATATTTTTTGTAGGAATATCAAAAAATATGGGAGTCCTTATCTGGTATTGACCTGCAACATGTGAATTTATCTTAGGTAGAGAATAACTTGAAAAACATTAAATGTATATATATGTATATAAACAATTTAATTGAACACATTACATGCATGAGACTTCAAATAAATCCACAATAAAAATAGTAAATTGAAATGGTAACTGTACATATTTCAAGCACCGAAATGTGAAAGAAATGAGACCCCATTAACATCCTCATTATAGTTTGCACTCTTAGATCAATCTACACCCATAACAGCCACATCTACTATCATAACACACCATGAACCCTCATGTATCCCCAGGAATCACTATGATTTATATCAAAATAGGTCACACCTTCTCAGCATCCATAAAGACCATATCTAATATATGTATCGTTTACACATACATAATATCTTTTGGAATAGAGACCATGTAGGGGTAAGTATATACATACACAGTATGATTCTCTAAAACAATAAAGTATGGAAAAGAAACATGTTGTCTTAATGTACCAAAAATGAATGTATCTATGAGCAATTAATTTAATTTTTTATTTATAATCTACTACAGGAATTATCTTCAGTACAGTGATGTCTCAATAATCACAAATACAATCCTTTAAGGTCATATCTCATAAGAATCTAGGGATACATGGAGTACTAAAAATGTAATGAATCCTAAATTTGTTTTCCCAGTTATACGTGAAATAATAAAGAAATCTAATGGGTTGTTTAGGAGTCTAAAATCTTGATTTATTCCATTTTCTAAGGCATTCTTCCACACTACCACTAGGATCAGTTTAGGGAAACCCTATCCTCTATAATGTATGTTCTCCATTCAAGGGAGAACAACTCCTCAACACACGTTAATACCCTATAAAAATTCTAGAATATAATAGGGGAACCCATACATCATTCAAGGATATATTTAAGTCATTGGAGTGCTTACCCATACCATCATAAGTATATAGATATGAGAAAACCCACATTACCTCTCAAAAATTATAATATAGGACCCACTCCTCATAGAGTAACACATAAAAAGTGGGAGGACCTAACCCTATAGATAGAGGGTTCATACCATGAGTTGAAAAAATTAAATTTTTGGGGCTGAATCCATTGATAAATGATCCACCACTCATGCATGTAAGGTAATACCAAATTGTCTGATTAATATTAGGGAATTGTGCCTCACCAAGTAGTACACATCAAATGATGGAGCACCTAACACCCTGAATTCTATAATCCTCATCGTCATCCCTACAAAGAGAAAGTGGATGAGATACACATAATACCTCATGTATCACATTTGAATTTGAATAGAATAAAATGATCACATTATATGTAAATGAACACTTAGGATTTTACTACTTTAATACTAATATCTGAGTCCGTAAAATTCAGATATGAAGAGGCGCACATGATAAGAAAGATAAAGTTCAATGTTTTCTCTCCCAATATACATCATGGTAGTTACCTTAGATATAATTTGGGGTAACCCTTTAGGTGACATGATGTGAAATGTCTATCCAAATAAGCTTCGTGATATAATCGAGGCTCCCAATATTGTGGCCAATTCTCTTTATTCCATAAAAAATGATTGAAAACTTTTCTTACACCATGAAAAAACACAATATATCCTAACATTACCTCCTCCTCAAGGTTTTATGGCAGCAAAATCACACATCATATGCCCTAATCAATGAAATGAATACCAATTCTTGGAAGCCACTCTATGGAGTGACCACACCATGTCAATAAAGTCATTTCATGAAAGACTATTCATGGCATGACCCCATCACGACTTAGATCCATTACATGAAAAAATCATAATTACTTGACCATATCATTAGGTCCAGATTCTGAAGGATGAAAAAAATTCCTTTTTTTATTTCTATTATATCCTCTTATTAGAATTTATGCACTACCGAAATCTCACCAATCATTTTCGTTTCTCTAGTAATTTATTTCCCGCTATTCCTTGTGGGGAAAATAGTTCAAAATAAATTTTCACGTGGACACAATTCCTCAAACAGGAATACACCTCAACAAAAATATATCCATTACTTACAAAAACACTCTATCATCATCCATAAATATCACTATCCCCATCAGAAATTTCACATCTAGATCCATTGATTTTTGAACTTGTATCTCAATCACTTGTTTATCCTGATTTGATTCATTAAACTACTGAACCTGATGATGGTCAGTGGTGAAAACATTTGTAAGATAAGGGAAAAGAGTAGTGATAATTAATAATGGGATATATGGTGTCTAGATAAATGGTAGGGAATTTTTCATCAGGAATATATCTTCTAAAAAAAGAAACGATATAAAATTAGTGTTAGAGAAAGGCTTTAAAAGAAAAATTTGAAAAGGAAATAATTGACAAGGCCGGGAAAATTTATTAAAAAACCCAATATTAAAATCCCATAATCAAAATAATTAATAACAGAGTAACAAAAAAAATCCCATCCTCAAGGACCAGTTTCCACCACTTAAATCATTCATTGATTTTATGGTCCTATTTATAATCATTTCATGATACAACTATAAATTCCATGGTAGGATTAGCTCTATTTTGATGTTGATCCTTCTTTAAAGTTAATGGATATATTTCCCTATATATATATATTGGGTTTATGTTGAATAATAAAGTGGATAATACTATATAGAATCAATAATAGGTGTACTATAGGGGAATAACATTATTTCTACTATAAAAATAATAGGATTTCAATATAAATATATATATATTAAATATCACCCTTGGTGGCATTTCTTAGAGAGCCTTTGTGAGGAAAAAATTACTTCATCAATATGGTAAACCCCCATTATATACACGATCACAAAATTAATTTTCTTATATAACACTCTATATTGAATATATAATAGATTAATCAAAAATTCATATGAAGAATAAAAATATAATTTTTAATATATTAATTTCGATCCTTTATAGTGATAAAAACACAAAAATGTATCACTAAAAACCTTAACATTTTCATTGGAATTTTATAAATGGTCAAATAAAAATACATGGGTCACTATGATTTCACCATCTTCTCATGAGATGTGTATTCATTTAATTAATAAATATTAAAAAACCCCTAAAATTTAACATACTCATAATTTCACCAAATCATTAACCTGATTTTAAAAACTATATATTGAGGTCTTGAAAACAATAAACCAAAATTTAGAAGGCTATATACTGTAATTTTACTATTTTACCATTAGGGAGGCCCAATGACTCAGAAATGTAAAAATTGTGTTATGTCTTGATAAGGTACATCCCACTTCACTAAAAACCATGGGGTAATACATAGTGGTTGAGTAACTAGGGATTGAGTTTTACTTAGAGAGATACCCTTAAAGTGTTTTAGAGTTTAACCAAATAAGAGTCTTTGACGGTTATTCACAAGGTAATGTATACGATGTTATACAAGGTGATTCTAGTGATTGATTTTCGAAATTATTTTGGAAGATTTCAAAAATTATTTTCAGACAAGGTTTTATAAGATTTTTTGTATACAATGATCTATGGTGAAATGGAACAATTACTATGACACTATAGTGTATGTGGGATAATGAAGAAGATATACCCTAAATTACATTCATAATTTATTTGTGTTTCTTCATATTATATTATAATATATATTTCTATTATAGAGTACAAAATTTATCGAATCTATTGAATATTTAATAATTTTCTAGTTATATAGTAATGTCTATTGTATGATAATATGCCACTACCATGGCAGGGAAGTGGGGTGATAAATTCATAATGATCAATTATTCAATATTAGATTTAATTATTATGGATGTTTCATAATATGAAATTCATGAGAGTATTAATTCATTCATTTGATGGATGTATGAAGGAATGATTCTTTACATATGAATTTTATAATGTATATGTAAATTCATAATGTTCAGGGATAATCCATAATGAATGAAAAAATGCGAATGGATATGGAAATGGTGTGGGGAAAACTAACATACTGTCTTCGAAAATTCTCCCAATAGATCTCATATTCCACCTTCTATACTGAGTCGGTCACAAGAATGCCATGTTGAGATAGAAAATATCACCCAAAATTGAGGAGGTTCTTCTAAACTATGGTTAAACCATTGATAAGAGTGTTTTTGGATTCCTTTTCATGATCTTAATCAAACTATGGTGATGATGATTGTTCTTTCAGCCTTCATTGTTGAAAGATAAATGTTACTTTTTTATAGAATTTTGTATTTTTCAGGAATGGTATATCATGGTATTATATATTTCTTAATATTTTTTGGCATTGATTTAGTCTTAATTGTTCCTAAGAATTCGATAATGTGTCATATTCCCAATGTACACAACACGTACTTTATGGAACATCTTTTGTGGAACCACTCATGCAAGTTAGTATGTATAATTATCACACACTGAGGTACCCAACTAGTAACACAAATCACATTAGGCATGAAACAGGGAATGTGGGACCATGTGTCATCTTTTATTGTACCCCCAACACACCTTGATCCACCTCCTCTGCTATAGATGATGTTTTTATGAGATATAATGCCTCTGGGTTCAATGCATTGACCCATAATATAGTCTAGTAAACAATGAGACACGCGACCTGAAAATACACTTCCTGTGACCCAAGTTCAGTCCCTATTAAAAATGTATAGTATTATATAAAACCTTACACCATAGGATGATAGAAACATATCAAATTACCTAGTGGACTAAATATATTTTATTTTTATATTCCAAATTTTGAATGAAAATATCTTCACTCCCCCCCCTTCGTGAATAGTGACATTGACATCAACTATAGCCATGAATCTAATTCCAATTAATAAATTTATCCATAGAGCCTCTATATAACATTTTAATAACTTTACAATACATACATCGTCACCACCATTCATCGCTACCAACCTTTTCTATCAAAATTTTTATTACTAATACATCAGAATCCCATCACTACAAACCCACTACCCATTTTAATATTGATCCATCAAACATTATCCATTACTGATCCTCATAAATATGTTTTAACTTTACATAAATAAATTAGAGGAGGAAATCGAGGAATGGTTATTAGGTTTCGAATCTAGAAACCCAAATACAGGTTTGTATTCTTTCCTGATAAAGAACATGTCGAATGAAATCTATCACGATGATAAAAATAATTAACAAAATTATCATTCACATAATTTCATGACCATAGATAAATTCCTAGAATTCAGAAATTGGTTGAATTTCACAAAAATATAGATAATTTATTATTATAAATTAATAAAATATTAATCAAATGTGTTTCAGGATTGAATTGTTTTTGTCAAATAATCAATAATATGAATCCAATGTTATAGTAAATTGATATTCAGACCATTATGTGACAATATATAATAATACATGATAAAAAAAGTAAAAATATTATTTTATTCCAATTATCCATATTAATTGTTAAAATCACCAACATTATTTTTTATAATTCCAATACCCAAGAAATAATCACCCACAAATTTAATTCAAGATAACAATATATATAATTTTTATTAAAAAATAAATTTAAGATATTTAATTGAATAACATGAAGAATGTGTATTGAAATACTAATAAATTCATAACTTATTAGAATACTTTGATCACATCATTGGACATGTCCTCATTTGTAATCATCATTGTTACAATGTGTAGAATGGACATCTAATGGAAAAAGAATAAGGGGTATTCTATCATGGGGTTTTCAATGATCTTAATGTCCAATCCCATAAAAATTATAAAAATTATAGTTATATCCATAATTAGGTTAAGGGTGTCAATTTTTAGTTATTTTTAATTAAATACATGGAAATACCTGGTTTGGTATATAAATCCCAAACATGATGATTACACATCTCTTAGGAAAACACCCTATTCAAAACTTGATCATAATGTCCTGATTTATATCCATATTATTTATTATAAAATATAAATTAATATCCTAAATGCTGATAAAAATATTATCATGTATATATTATTTATTTTTATAACTACATTATCATAAATTAAAACACATTAGGTTCATTAAAACAATTGTAATTATAATTAAAAATATTTAAAAGAATATTTTATAAAAATATAGGTTACCAAATCCTATCTTCCCTCATATATTTTTATCCAAATAATCATAACTCCCTTAAAGATGTGAGGGTATTGAGAAAGAATATGCTTTTCATTGTTTAACATGGTCTCATAAGTATTCTCATGTATCCATAAGAAACATATAAATAGGATAAATCACCAAAAAATGATCTTTTCCTTCTAATCTTCAACATCTATTATTTTATATGTAAAGATAGTATCATCCTATACATGAAACGTTCCCTTTATTATAATTTGAGATGGTTTTTTCACAAACTGACTCTTTTTAGACATTATATTTTTTTACACTAGGTATACTAGTGGGTGATATTCTGGGAAATAAGAAACCCTACAAACCAAAATAATGATTATGAATTATCTGACGATCCTTAGGGAATGTATTCTACATGACCAAACCTCCTCAATCAATTATGTGGACAAATTTTAGGGCAACAAAATCACAATTATAAAACTCCAAATGCCTTCATATTATATTCTATTTGGACAAATAATGGATCTGATTTATCCTTATATACTTATGGATAACTTTTACATTATCCATCGACATCCACATGAGATTTGGTCATATAATAAAAATTCTCAATAATCTCTATCATGAAAATTATTGACCGATAGGGTCTCCCATTCATGGACTCAAATAGTTCTATTTCAATATTAGACTTGTAGATATTTTTTTTGTAAAAATTATACTAATTTTAGGGGATGATACCAACTCCTATAATAATCAAGCATTCCAGTATACAACATATACTAGAGATATTGAATATTTGTCTTAGTATGATCAACTATACTGGGGGTGGAAATCCATACCCAAATGCAACTAGAACCCTAATACATCATATAAAATCCTCTATAACTAATTTGAAAAAATATTTTCATATTAAAGATAATCTATTAGGGAACTCTAGGAAAGTACACAATCTCATCCATGTAGTGGATCCCCAATATCTACACAGATGTCAACTCCTAAAGGGGGAAGAACTGATATGACTTGGTCAACTGACTAATGAACAAACACACAATATTATGAACATTTGGTGATAATGTCAAAGAATTAAATCATTACAAATACAGTCCTAATTTCACTCTAAAACCTTAATATTTTTACACAAAATGATAATAACATCGTGTTTGGATTTTACCCACTAACATGTGGGGCACCACTAAATGATTTCTGAAATTTTTCTATTCAATCCTTACCATCATAACTAATGATTACTTTTTTTAAACATTTTTATTATGTGCTGATTTACTCTCAAGGGGGAGGCCTGAAACTTCCTCAACACCTACCCACACATCAATGTTGCAAATAATTTCCTACCTATGAAAGAGAATATAATATGACCCACATTCATAGAATCCATCCAATACATTTGTAGAGAAATTATAATATAAAAAAACTCAGAATCAAAATCATAAAGGAAAAATTTCTTCACCCAGTGAAAAATTGTTGGAGATACCCCATGTATTTAAGGTATGAAACACATCCTTCCTCAAAAAAATTTAGCGGTCATATCGTTAACTGAGAATTAACCTCCTCTGTCAACTGAGCTTTAGATTTCCATCTTAGTAATTCATCTTATAAATTTCCCATCCATTGAGTATATAATACCTCAAACCGAGAGTATATTATGAATTATATACATGGTTTATACCTCAAATTTAATCACCCATAATAAAATAATACATAAAACTCTGGTAATATATGAAGAAAAAAAAATATTCTCTATGATGATAGTGCACCCACAACATCAAGAAAAAACTATCAACTCAAGTTATAAGCTTTGGGATTTATAATTATTATCAATTTAGAAAGAAAAAACTTATAAAAAATAATGCTTTTATATATTTTTACTAATAATTATAATGCACTTGTGATTCTAATTTTAGTTTATTAATAGAGTAGAAATTCATTAAATAAATAATTTATAAAATATATTATTTAATCACTGTGCATGAGGAAAATTAATTTCTATGAAATAAAACATAAATGTATCATCATAGGTTCAGTTAAGAATATATTAATTACTATAATTTCCTTGAATAAAAATAATATATTTTATATATTACTTATTTTTCAAACATAAGTATTAAAAATAATAAAAAATATTCAGAGAACCATTATAATTATTATTGAAAATATTTAAAGAGAATTATTGTGGAACCATTTGAATCCCTGTATTGGAGAAATTAATGGTAACCCATTTATTGGATAGATATTAGATATACATCCCTCATGGTTCCAAGCTAACACAACTAATGATTGTGAAGGTTATGATGATCATGCATCACATAATGATAGCATATATGTTACTCCCACCAAGTCACCCAACACATATAATTTTGGTTTTTACTTATCACTTGGTTCATTATTGGAGCCCCCAAGTGTCAGGGTTGGAACTGGGAGTTTTGGGGAGATGTATCAGGACCCACATTTAGTGAACTATTTTTCTAACCACGTAACTAACTATACAAGGGGGATAAATTTTTTTATTATGTGGTTTCAGATAGTTTAGGGACATTTCTTAATCCATGTGAACCCACATGGGAAATTGTGAGATCATTTTTGGGTAGAAAGTTACACCAACACCATTGAGGAATGGGTTTTCTAACCATGTGTCAAAGCATTGTGGCCCATATAAAGATCCTTAAAAATTATCATTTGAACATTCTAACCGTATTAGGTTTTTATTATTATGGGGTTATTCTACCTAATCCTTCTTGTACAACCCCTCTCACTTGATTATAGAGGTTCATCTCACTTTTGGTGTGGCCATCCCTTGGATATATCGGTTTCCTAGATTAATGTTACTTGATTTATTATTTATTTATTCTTCATTACACTTATCTAGCATGGTTCTTACATTTGTTTTTTGGATTTAAGGAATCCTACTAGGGATTTTGTGTAAATCATGTGTATATAATCGAGTTTTTTTGTTTCATTTCTATAAGGTGTGTGAGGAATTGTTCTTCATCTTCCTGGTGGTCATTGTCAAGTACGATGAGTTTTAGGCTAGATTTGAGTTAGGTGTCTATATTTAAGGGTGCTTCCATCCATTTCCATTAAATTCATAATCTCCTTTGGTTTGTATTACTTATAATTTCCATTGAAATGATTCATCATTTGTGTGTATTCAATTCATGATAAAATAAATGGATTTATTATTTCAATTTAGGTATTTAATGAGGTTTTTCCAAATAGGTGTCTCTTGTATTACATTAAATTTCTTTTTTATATTGATTTTAAATGTTTTATAAAGTTTTTTTAGAAATTTATTTAAATTTTAAAATGGGTTTTCATTAATTTTTTATGAATATTTAGGAAACGCATTGGAATTTATCTTTATTTATATGAGCACTTGTTTGTGGATGTATTGGTATGATATAGCACATGGGTTAGTTAGAGAGTGAGAGAAGGGTTTGTTTGAGGGTCCATATAATCCATAAGATTGATGATTGTGAAAGATGCCTTATTAGTTTTTTTAATTGTTCATCTGATCCATCAAAAGGAGGATCGTATAATCCTCAAACTTGGTTTCCAAAAGAATTTGATAGCCTATAGATAAGAAGACTGAGAGAGAATAAATTTTTTGGATAGGGGAATAATTTGATGACTTCCCTTACTTTACAAGCTTGAATAATTTTTCACTCACTCATGATAGGCCAGATGGTTAGATTCCTTAGAGGACATTTCCCATACCCGATTAATTTTTATTTTTTATTCATTTGATCGGTGGTATTTTCATTTGAGGGGATGTATTATTCCTAATGGGACATTGAAAATTTATATGGTTATATGATGTTTATGATTATGGTCCAACCTAATTATGTAATATTTTAAATGTTTATCATGTTTTTCATTTCTTCTATGTCCATTAATTTGATCCATTTTATGATTTTTTTTGGAAAATAATGTTTTTTATGAAAATGTAAACATATGGGGTTTTAATGGTTTACTTGAAATTTGATTGTTTTCATGTGGTTTAGTTTTGAAATTTTTTTCAATTTATTTTTTTTTTTTCAAGGGATAAAGACTCAAATATATTTATATTCATATCCCACTAGGATATTATCCTAAAACACCGATTGGGCCCTTTGGGGAATATATATATTTATTTTTGCAGGACATAGGTAATGGGAAGGGCACCATGTACCAGAGTGGATCATTTTGATTACCAATGTCTATTGGTTTTTTAGAGGAGTTAAGGTTTTGTGGTGATTGGATTATGATGAGTGATTTGGGGAATTTTGTACCCATTGGGATGTTTTTTATGGATTTTTTTATTTTGTTAATAATTTTTTAGTTCCTGGGAATTATTGAGATACTATGTCTATATATTAATATTTGTGTAATGTTTTGATATATATGTATATTGTTTTTTATGGTATCATTATAGATTATTCATTTGATACTAATTTTGGTGTTGTGGTCTTCCTACATATTTTTGGTTCATGATGGTTTACCGATAGAGAAATCATTATCTTATAAAAGTTGTTTATGTCTAGTGATTATCAAAATCGTATGGAAATCAAGAAGCCAATTTGGTCCATGTGATGGGACAACAAGGGTGATGGGTTTGGTTGGAATGATTTGATTAATTACAAAATGGTATATATAGCATTTTTATTTTATATTTAGTGTTATATGGGATCTAGGACTATCGGGACTCGAGAGGTAGGAATGAAATTGTGTTTGGGAATCTGTTCTTCTTGTTGAACCATTAGTTTCCATAGTTGTTCTTGTAATTACGGTTATGTTTTGAACATGATTAGTTATTGTTTTGATGATTCTTTAACTGCTCAATTGTTGAATTTTCATTTAATGAAAATTTAGTGAATTTCTTCTAGTACTTTTGATATCGTAGATATTGGATTGTGTTTTATGAAGTATGTGATTTGTTTCTTGAACACAATTCCATTAAGAAGGACCACATCCATGCATAAATATGATGTAGCCGATATTACTCCTGATGATAACACCATATTTATCTATAAATGGTATATTTGGTGATTAATATGATCCAAAACATGGGTTCTGTCTATGGTCATTAGAATACATGGGCTTCAGAACACGATAAAGATATTTTGAGGTAGATTCCATTGGTCTTTTATAAAGAAAAGGGGCCCAATGCGCCCAATAATTGGTTAGATCATACTGTTCAACTCTCCGTGAGATGGTTATTTTAATAATCCCAAATCATTATTTTTGTTATGAAAATTTAGTCTTCTTGTTCAAATCGTTTTAAATGTGTTTATATTTGTTTAAATCATGTTTACACATGTTTATCTATGTTAAGTTATGTATTACTAGTGACCTGGAAGTATTCTTGACTGAACAAACACTTTGTGAGAATTTCTTGTCTTGACTCACCGTTAGTAATATTTGGTCTCACCGATGATGAGCGGTCGCACTGATGATGAACGGTCGCACCGATGATGAACGGTCACACCGATGATGAACGGTCGCACTAATGATGAATAGTGACACCAATGGTGAATGGTCGCGCTGATAATGAACGGTCACACCGAAGATGTACGGTCTCACCAATGATGAACGGTCTCACCGATGATGAACGGTCGCACCGATGATGAACGGTCGCACTGATGATGAACAGTCGCACCGATGATGAACGGTCGCACCGATGATGAATGGTCACACCGATGATGAACGATCGCACCGATGGTGAATGGTCGCATCGATGGTGAACAGTTTCACCAATGTTGAACGGTCGCACCATTGACAACGGTCGCACCGATGGCTACCGATGATAAATGAGCCACCGATACTGATGCTACCGAAACCGAGGAAGATTCAAAGTGACTCACCGATCTCATGACTCACCGATAGTCATGAAAACTATTTGAATTTCTATAAACTCTTATTTAATTCCAACGGTCATATTTGATGTTTTTAATGTAATTAATGATATTTAATGGTAGTTGTTGGTGTGTCAGGAGACCGTAACTCATACCTATGAAAAGGTAATCATTCCCATTACCGGAGCTCATGGAATAAAAGGAAGATCGAGCTGCAGTAAAAGGCTGTGCATGAAAATGCATAGAGAGAGAATTATTTCATGAAGATACATACAAAAAGGGAGAACACATGAAGAAGTTGAAGGGGTAATTTTCAAGATCTCAACAGAACTCTCAGGCATGAAATCCAGCACTACTGAAGAACACTCGAAGAACACCGGAAATCTGAGAACACACTCACTTGTGAAGGACATTAATCAGAACCACAATACTCTGTTTTAAATAGAAAAACCATAGATGGAATCAGAAGTATCTTTGAAAAATCCAACGAGTCCAAATATGCAATGTCGATCACTAGAGCTTTCTAAAATTTCATATACACTCTCCAAGTGACTTATTATTTACTGATTGAGCAGTGTGTGTACTCTGTATATCTTTTACACACACACTGTCTCCTGTGCTGAATTGGAGGATTCTAAATCCTCATTCCAAACGCCATACATCATACTATATCCCACTAATAATAGTGGTAGAGGTCAAATGTGACCTAGATAGCCTGTGCATTGTTGACTTTCTTTTCCCATGAATAACTGTGGTAGTGTTCTTAGGACCCGGACAGTATTGAACTGTTGTTAACCACGATCCATGGTGTGGATCAAATTTTTATATATAAATTTAAGAGGACTAAGTCTCTGCTTTAGACTGAACCACTTGGTTACATCTGCTGTGCATTTTAATTTAGGTCATAAATATACTATATATATATATTTCATATTCCACTACTGTTACTTTCAATTACAAATCTATTTTAAAGTTACTTTGATAGGTAAATTAGCATGTGTTTATACTTGTTGTAAACCAGTATGTTAGATTCAAAAGATAATTTAATCATGTGATTAAATTAACTGAGATATAATCAATCTTTATGAAGCTAATTGAACATTTACAATCTGTATAAATTCACTATAGTTTATCTTTGTTTTTAAATTGGGGGCATTTAAGAGAAATCATCTTAACAACAATTTTTATTGGAACCTAATTCACCCCCCTCTTGAGTATCCACTCCGACCAATATTTGGTATCAAATGTTGTTTTTATTAATACAAGTTTTCGAAAACTCTCTCATTTTCAACTGTGATTTTAGTTTCATCTTTAAAGATCATAAATTTTTGTTAGTTCTAAATTATATCTCTTCAAAGTTATTTTCTAAACTCTAGTACTCTAGTTATGGATAATAGATTTGAAGGTGCAGCTACCATCATGCCATGTTTCTCTAATGGTACAAATTATGCCCAGTGGAAACTAAACATGAAAATTCATTTAGAATGTATGGGATTTGATATCTGGACTACTATATAAACTGAATATAAGATTCCATCAACTTTTAGAACTACTTGGGATGAAGCTACTAAGACATCATACAATAATAATTGTAAATATATGAATGCCCTGTATTGTGCTTTGGGAGATGAAGAGTTCAATAGAATATCTTCTTGTAAAACTACCTTTGAAATATGGGATACTTTGAGTGTTTCCCATAAAGGAAAAACTAATGTTAAAGAAATGAGATTGAATACATATATTATTAAATATGATAATTTTAAAATTAAGACTGATGAATATATCTCTGAAATGTATCTCGAGTTCAATGAGATTTTCAATACAATGATCTCTCTTGGAAGATATGTCACTACTAAGGAAAAAATCATGAGGATATTAAGATGTCTACCAGATCAATGGAGAGTATCTTCTGTCTCAATTATAGAATCATGTTACATAAGCAAAATACCAGTCAAGGAGCTTATTAGTAAGCTTATTATGTATGAAGAAGAACTCAAGGTGAATAAGGAAGAATATGATGAACCTAAAAGGAAGACTTTAGCTTTTAATTCTACTACTTAAAGTATCAAGGACAAAGACAAAGTTCAAATACAAACTGAATATTCAACAATTGAAGATTCAGACTCTGACAGTGATGCAGGGATGGCTCAAATAGCCAGGAGATTCAAGAGGTTCTATAGGAAGAAAGATTCTTTAGAAAATCAAACTACAAAGGAAAGTTTGACCACAAGGGACATTGGAAAAACGATTGCAAAAAACCTGACAAGAATGATTAAGTTGTCTGCTATGAATGCAAAAGGAAAGGTCTCATTAAAGTAGACTGTCCAAAATTGATGTTCAAAAAGAAATATGACTACAAGGACAATATGTAATAGAAATCCATGAAAGATACTTGGAGTGTTTCAGAAGACAGTACAAGCGAATCTGATGTTTCTGATTCTGAAAATAATCCTGCCAACATGTGCTTCATTACCAATACCTCTGAGGTACCTATTTCCCCTATACTGAATGATTATTATTCTGGAACTGATTATGAATCTGAAATCATTTCTAGTTAGGAACTCTTTCAATATTGTAACATGCTAGAAGAAACCTGAAATGAACTTAAGTACAAGTAAAAAGCCTTAAAAAACAGCAATCTCTCACTGCCAATGTTAAATCTTCCTTTGATATAGAAAAAGAAAATAATTCTCAACTGTTAATGGAAAATACTGAACTAATAATGTCTAATGAGAAACTTAGAAAGGACATAGAAAAATTCACAAATGGAAAGGATACTATAAATCAAATGTTTGGAAAGCGTGTTGGACAAAAATATACTACTGGTTTGGGATACCAACCTAGAAAAAGACAACTTACTAAAACTAAATTTATTCCTAAGTATGGACAAAATTATGCTAGTTCCAGTTCTAGAAATTCATATGCTTCAACTAGTTATCTATATGGTTATAGGTCAAATAATGTTTATTTCTTAAATTCTTTTGATTCTGTTATTTATATGATACCCATAAGACAAATTTGGGTACCAAAATAATTGATCTTTAATCTTTCTGGACCCAAGATGATCTGGGTACCAAAGTCATTTTCCATCTAAATCTGTTTTGTAGGAAACATGTTTGAAAATTTCTCACAAGAAGGTATGGTACTTGGACAATGGATGTTCAAGACACATGTCTGGAGATTATTCTTTCTTTAAAAGCTTAATAAAGATTTATGGAGGTCATGTCACCTACGGTGATAATTCTTAAGTAAAAATCTTCGGCCTAGGCCAGATTGGTAACACTAATTCAGTTTTGATTTCTAAAGTTTTATTCATTGAAGGACTTAAGTATAACCTGTTAAGTATTTCTCAATTTTGTGATGATGGTTTTAATGTTAAATTTGTAAATTATTCATGTGATGTTTTTAACTCTAAATATTTTTTAGTGTTCTCTGCCTTGAGAAATGAAAATATTTATGTTGTTGATCTTAATTCATTAGTCAAACAAAATGTTACTTGCTTAAATTATTTTCATAAAGAGTCTTGGATTTGGCACAAAAGATTAGGACACTACAACATCCTCTCACTTAGAAAACTATCTAGGAATATCTTGGTTATAGACATACCTAAACTTGAATTCCCAAATAACAAAGTTTGTAATATTTGTCAAAATGTAATGAAACATAAAGTTTCTTTTAAATCAAAGAAAGAAATATCAACTTCTCAACCTCTCATGTCGGTTCACATAGACTTGATTGGACCTTCTAGAGTTTCTAGTTTAAATGGGAAGCACTATGTCTATGTCCTAGAAGATGTGTTTTCTAGATATACTTGGGTATACTTCTTAGCTCAAAATATTGAAGCTTGTTCTTACTTTATCAAATACTCCATGTCTGTAGAAAACCTTAGTGGCATTAAGATTAACACTCTGACAAGTGATCATGACCGAGATTTTGAAAATCAAGAGTTTCAATCTTATTTCTCACACAATGCCTATAGTCACAAATTTTCTGATCTTAGGACACCTCAGCAGAACGGTGTAGTAGAAAGAAGGAATAGAACCCTTAAAGAAATAGCTAGAACCATGCTTAATGAGTATGACCTACGTATTTACTTTTGGGCTGAAGCTATGAATACAACTTGTTATATTATTAATAAAAGCTTGTTTAGAATTATTCTTAATAAGACCACATATGAACTATGGAATAATAGAAAACCCAAAGATAGTTAATTTAGAGTCTTTGGATGTAATGTTTTTATTCTTAATACAAAGGATAATCTTGACAAGTTTGCTTCTAAGAGTGATGAAGGAATTTTTCATGGTTATTCATTAACTAGAAAAGCCTATAGAGTCTTTAACAAAAGAACCAAATGTGTGGAAGAATATATTCACATCACGTTCGATGAAACTAATCCACATGAGCCTAAAACCTCTCTTGAAAATCTTGAAGAATATTTGACTGTTCTGGACCATAATGATAAAACTAAAGAACCAACTGTAAAAATATCCAGTTCTCGATGTATTCTAGAATCTGCTTCTGTTGAACCCCAACATGGAGATGAACCTGAAATTTATAGTCCTGCCTTTACTAGAACAACTAGGATTCTAAAGAATCATCCTTTAGATGCTGTCGTTGGTAATCTTGATAGAGGGGCACAGACTAGAGCTTCTCTAAGAAACCAGGTTGAACATCAAGCCATTATTTCACAACTAGGGCCTAAAAATGTCAATGACGCTATCAATGATGAATTTTGGGTAATGGCTATGCAAGAAGAGTTAAATAAATTTGAATGTAACAAATTCTCGTAATTAGTTGACAGACCAAAGGACACTTTAATAATATGCACTAAATGGGTTTTTAGAAACAAAGTTGATGAGTCTGAAAAAATAGTTAGAAACAATGATATATTAGTTGCACAAGGATATAGTTAAGAAGAAGGTATAAATCATGATGAAACCTTTGCACCTATATCTAGATTAGAAGCTATTATAATTGTACATGCCTATGCTGCTCATCTGAAATTCATGTTATATCAAATGGATGTTAAAAGTGCTTTTCTAAATGGTTTTATTGTTGAAGATTTTTTTGTTGAACAACCAACTAGATTTACTAATCCTCATTTTCCAAATAGAGTTTTTAAATTTTCTAAAGCATTATATGGTTTAAAACAAGCTCCAAGAGCTTGGTATGACAGACTTTGTAATTTTATTATTTCAAAAAGTTTTACTAAAGGGATTTCTGATCCAACTCTTTTTATTAAAATAATTTCTAAATATGTTTTAGTAGTTCAAATATATGTTGATGATATTATATTTGGATCTCCTAAACACTCCTTATCTACTGATTTTTCAAAGAGTATGAAAAATGAGTTTGAAATGAGTTTAATTGGAGAACTCATATATTTTCTTGGAATGAATGTTTTCCAAAATGAAATTGGTATTATTTTAAATCAATGTAAATATACAAAGGATATTTTAAAACTTCTTGGTTTGGATAGTATTACGGAATGTGAAACTCCTATAAGTACAGTCTGTAAATTGGATGCAGATGAAACTGGGAAACTAGTGGATCAAACAAATTACAGTGGTATGATTGGAATCTTACTTTACATTTCTGCTAGTCGACCATATATTTCTCTCAGTGTCTGTATGTGTGCATGATTTCAAGCTAATCCAAATGAATCTCATTTACTTGTTATTAAAATAATTTCTAAGTATCCTAATCACACTATAAACAAAGGTTTGTTTTACCCAAAAGGAAAATATTTTGAGTTAATGAGTTATTTAGATTCTAACATTGCTGGTTGCATGTTGGATAGAAAAAGCACATCTTGGAACATGTAATTTATTTGGAAAATCCTTAGTATCTTGGTGTAGTAAAAAGAAAAATTATGTAGCTTTGTCTGCTGCTGAAGCAGATTATACAGCTGCTGGTAGTTTCTGTGCACAAATTTTGTGGATAAAACACACTCTTTTGGACAGTGGATATGATTTTAAGCATGTTTTAATCAAATGTGACAACCCTAGTGAAATTAACATTTCAAAGAACCCTGTGTCTCACTCTAGCACCAAACACATTGATGTAAAACATCACTTTTTGAGAGATCACTACCAAACAAGTTATATTACTCTTGAGTTTAAAAGTATTGAACATCAATTAGATGACATTTTCACTATTCACTTAAATTCTGAAAGGATAGACTCGATTAAACAAGATTTGGGTATGATAGAACTGTGAAAACGATCTGTCAAACCGATCTGTCAAACCGATCTTTCAAAACCGATCTGTCAAATTGATATGGAAAACCGATTTGTGAAACCGATCTGTCAAACTGATCTGTCATAATGATCTTTCAAGACGATCTATCAAACCGATATGTGAAACCGATTTGTCAAACTGATATGTCAAAACTGATTTGTCAAACCGATCTGTCAAACATATCTATCAAATAGATCTGTCAAACAGATCTGTCAAACTTATCTCTCAAACTAATCTATCAAACCGATCTATGAAGTCGATCTGTCAGAACGATCTATTAAGTCGATTAGTGCAAACGATTGGGTTTTACTATTTAAAAAAAAATCATAATTGTCTCTTTAAAATGATAATGTTTTACTTAATCGATATTTTATTATTTGTAACCCTAAATGATACAAATAATGACACACGGCTATTTCATTATCTAAAGACAGTTGACCTTCCATTTCCTGCCTAACTCTCTCTTCTCTTCTCTATAAACTGAGACTTTTGAATATTTCCAAGACTCTTCATTGTCTCAAACCTTAGAATGGCCAAGAAAAAGAGGGAGGGCAAGGAATCTAAAGGAACTTCACCTGTCAATCATCCTCAAGGTGAGTCGTGTAGTACGACGCAGAGGTCTGTGAACCCGGAGCTAGAAGAACGACAAGTTCTAGTTGAAAAAGAACGATGTTCAGAATGAGTTTTATATAGCAAGTCCGTTCTCTTGAATGTATTGGAAATGAAAGGTTGAAAGAAATTTTTATGTGATAATGATAGGGTATTTTACCCGAAGCCTGTGCATGAGTTCTATTTGAACCTGGATATATTTTTGGATAGAGTAGAGTTTGTGAGATTGTATTCTATAGTAAAAGGGAAAAAGATTATTTTTTCATCAAAATAGTGGGCTGAATATCTAGGGGTACCTCACAATGGAAGATACGAAGACTACTATGGTAATATTCCTCCCACAATTGATTACTTTTCTTATGATCTAGCCCTAGATTTTTTGTCTGGAAATTCTGAGTCATGAAGGATAAATGATACCAAGTTGGATGGTGAGAATTAAATCCGGTTTAAATTTATTCGACATCAAATATGTCCTAGAAAAGGTGATTTTTCTTTAGTAAAGTATAAGGATGTTTTTCTGTTATTCCTTTTATTGAATTGTGAAAAGATCAATCTGTTTAGATATTTTGCTGAGCATATTGTTGATATGATAAAACCATCAAAGAAAGCTACTATGTTTTATTCTAAACAGATTTATGCCATGCTGAATTTCTTGGGTTGTGTGGATGATGAAGATGAGTTTATCTCATCAATTAGTTTTTTTTTTCAACAAAGTTATTTGTATGAGAATGAAAATCAATTGGAACCCATGGAAGAAGGCTTGGGTTGTTGATGAAGAAAAGTTATATGAGTCCTTCAATCATACTGATCATCCAAGGTGACCAAAGGAGATAAGAGATCAATGTCTAAAACCTGGTGAGGAAGTGATTTATTCGGATGAAGAAGAGAAAGAAGGAGTTCCTAATGAAACTGGTGAGTCCAGTAAGAATGGAACAAAAGAAGAAGACGCTGATGAGAATCTAAATGCTGAAGAAGAGGTTGAATAATCTCTATATGAGAGGAGTGATCTGGATACTGTTAGCGCGAATAAAAGAAGGATGGAATTTGGTTCGGCAAGCCCTCATATCAAATTACCATAGATTGAACCATTTTTAGATGATGAAGAAGAAGGTGAGACTGATGAATCATCTTCTGAGTAGTATGAATCTGTAAGTACAGATAGTTCAAGTGAGAGATCAGTTAATGATGATGATGATGATGATGAAGGCAATGATGATGATTAGGGCGAGGATGATGGCGAGGGTGGTAGTGGTGGAAGTGATAGTGATGGTGTTGATACTGATGATGTTGATACTAGACCTATTGAAGGTCTTAATGTGATCCAAGATTATCCTCAACCCCAACCAATTGAGCAAGAAAATGTCCCTGAGGGTGATAGGACAGAACAGTTGGAGAGTGATGGGGATGGGGAAGTTCTTCCTGAAAATTCTATACGAGCTCAGTTTGTGAATCCTATGTACCCTTCATGCAAAGCTGCATGGGAAGAACATCCAGGTCTTTATGTTCTGGGATTGTATTACCCAGTGGAAGAGGAAGGTATAAAAGTGGATCTTGCAGGCATAAGTGATTCAGTTAAGGCTCAATTAGTTGTCGAGTTTTTGCAAAGAGAAGATGTCCAACCCGATCCTTCAGTGTCTAAAGCTAGATGTGATCATGATGTATCTAAATTTGAATTTGATATATTTAAGGTTGAAGTGATTCAAGAATTTTGGGAGACTGTGAAAAGCGAGTTATCTCATATTCGTGTTCCTTATCCTACTCTTATGACTTTATCTGAAGCTGTTATGGATGATTTGGCTTAATGAGTAGTACGCCTTATCAAACCAGACCTGCGCAATAATAGTGAGTTGATTGGCAGGCACATTACCTCTTTGAATACAACACTCACGGATTTAGGTATCAATCTAATTTCTCTGTCAGAAGAGTTTAGAACAACCATATCTAGTATGATGGATGTTTTATGAAATCTTATAGAACATTTGAAGAAGGCAGATTTGAGGATGTTGAAAGCTGAGATCACGCAAGTGGTTACTCAGGTCAGTTCTTCAAAAGTTACCAAGATTACTGGTTATAAGTTCAATACTATAAAAGATTTTGTTAGAGAAGATCTAGAATCTCTTGGGAAGATTTTGAATTTGGATTCTTTGAAAAAGATGAAAGAGAATAGTGACCATATTCATAAGATAGTGCAATTGTACTCAACCGATGCTACCAAGGCTCAAAAAGAGATTAAGGAGAAAGTGGATCATTATTTCTCTATTATCTACACCAAGAATAAGTCGAATCATCATTTTAAAGTAATGGCTGATAATTTGAGACTCCATCGAGTGACTCAAGCTTTTAAAGCTCAACTTCAATAGTTGATGAATTTTACTCCTACTTTAGAAAATTCCATGCAGAATAAGGATGATTTTAAAAAGGCTATGAAGTACGGTGGAGAAGTAATTCAGGACTTCATCAATTTGCTCAAACCCTACCTTCATGTGCAAGCTAAAGCCATTTTTTTCCTACTGCTGAGTCTCTGAAATCATCAGATGTTGCTACCGGTCAGATGTCTGTTTCTCAAGCTCTCTCCAGTATTCGACTAGTCTTTCAACAGCATCCTTCAGAAAGACCATCTCCGCATCAAGTGACCTTGGAACCCACAATTCGTCCAGCTAGAGTTGCCCTGCCTCCTTTCTCCATCCAGCCTGTTCAAACATCCACCCAACCACCATCTGGACCATCCATTACTCCCACTACTAAAGGAAAAGTTCCCTTGCAACCCGATAAATAGTTGTTTCTGTCAATTTTTGATAGTTTTTCTGTTTCATATACTTTTTAATTGTGTCTGTGCTGTTTATATTGATTTTCAAACCATATTTTTCTACATAAATCTTCTTTCTTCTCTTCCTTCTCTCTTATTTTTGATAATCCCAAAGGGGGAGAAATCAGGGAGAAATCAGGATGCTTATAAGAAATCAGGAAGCACATGCATATGAGTGGATGAACTGAATGTGAAAATGATCTAGCATTACTACATACATGCATACACAGGGAGAAAATGACTTATACGACATGTATTATATGGGGTGAATAACCTAGTTTTATCTTTTGGCATCTATTCTTTTTTATAGGGTAATCATATTGAATGATCTAATATATTCTCTCTTCCTTGTTCCATTGATTTGTGATTATCAAAAAGGGGGATATTTTCGAACTCTCTGTGAGATAGTTATTTTAATAATCCCAAATCATTGTTGCATGTATGATACTTTAGTCTTTTTGTTCAAATTGTTATAAATGTGTTTATATTTGTTTAAATCATGTTTACACATGATTATCTAAGTTAAGTTATGTATTACTAGTGACCTGGAAGTATTCTGGACTGAATAGACACTTTGTATGAATTTCTTGTCTTGAATCACTGTTAGTAATATTCGGTCGCACTAATGATGAACGGTCGCACCGATGATGAACGGTCGCACCGATGATGAACGGTTGCACCGATGATGAATAGTCGCACCAATGATGAATGGTCGCACTGATGATGAACGATCCCACCAAAGATGAACGGTTGCACCGATGATGAATGGTCTCACTGATGATGAATGGTCGCACCGATGATGAACTGTCACACCAATGATGAACGGTCGCACCGATGATGAACAGTACCACCGATGATGAATGGTCGCACCGATGATGAACATTCACACCAATGGTCAACGGTTGCACCGATGGTGAACAGTCGCACCAATGATGAATGGTCGCACCATTGACAATGGTCGCACCGATGGCTACCAATGATTAATGAGCCACCGATGCTGATGCTACCAAAACCGATGTAGATTCAAAGTGAATCACCGATCTCATGACTCAAGGATAGTCATAAAAACTGTTTGAATTTATATAAACTCTTATTTAATTCCAACGGCCATATTTGATGTTTTTAATGCAATTAATGATATTTACTGTTAGTTGTTGTCATGTCAGGATATCATACCTCGTACCTATGAAAATGTAATCATTCCCATTACCAGAGCTCGTGGAATAAAAGGAAGATCGAGCTGCAGTAAAAGGGTGTGCGTGAAAAGGCATAGAGAGATAATTCTCCCATAAAGATACATACAAAAAGGGATAACACATGAAGAAGTTGAAGGGGTAATTTTCAAGATCTCAAAAGAACTCTCTTGCATGAAATCCATTACTACTGAAGAGCACTTGATGAACACTAGAAATCAAAGAACACACTCACTTCTGAAGGAAATCAATCTGAACCACGATACTCTGTGTTCCATAGAAAAACCATAGAAGGACTTAGAAGCAGCTTTGCAAAATCCAACGAGTCCAAAGATGCAGTGACGATCACTAGAGATTTGTAAAATATCATATACTCTCTCTAAGTGACTTATTATTTACCAATTGAGCAGTGCGTGTACTCTGTATTTCTTTTACACAAAAACTATCTCCTGTGCTGAATTGGAGGATACTAAATCCTCATTCCAAACCCCATACATCATATTGTATCTCACTGAGAATAGTGGTAGATGTCAAGTGTAACCTGGAAAGCCCGTGCACTGTTGACTTTCTTTTCCCACGAATAACTATGGTAGAGGTATTAGGACCCGAACATTATTGAACTGTTGTTAACCCCGATCCAGGGTACGGATCAAATTTTTATATATAAATTTGAGAGGACTAAGTCTCTACTTGAGACTAAACCTCTTGGTTACTTTTTTTGTGCATTTTAATTTAAGTCAAAAATATACTATATATATATTTCATATTCCGCAGCTGTTACTTTGAAATAAAAATCTATTTTAATGTTACTTTGATAGTTAAATTAGCATGTGTTTATACTGGTTGTAAACCAATAAGTTATCTTCAAAAGCTAATTTAATAATGTGATTAAATTAACTGAGATCTAATAAATCTTTAAGAAGCTAATTAAACATTTACAATCTGTATAAGTTCACTACAATATAACAATGTTTTTAAATTGGGGGCTTTTAAGAGAAATCATTTAAACAGAAATTTTTATTGGAACTCAATTCACTCCCTCTTGAGTATCCACTCTGACGAACATTTGTTATCAAAGGTTGTTTTTATTAATACAAGTTTTCAAAAACTTACTCATTTTCAACTCTGATTTTAGTTTCATCTTTAAAGATCTTAAAATTTTGTTATTTATAAATTTTATCTCTTTAAAGATATTTACTAAACTATAGTACTCTAGTTATGGATAATAGATTAGAAGGTGCGGCTACCAACATGCCACCTTTCGTTAATGGTACAAATTATGCCCAGTGGAAACTGAAAATGAAAATTAAATTAGATTGTATGGGATTTGATATCTGGACTGCTATAGAAACTGAATATAAGATTCTAGAAACTTTTAGAACTACTTGGGATGAATCTACTAAGACAACATACAATAATAATTGTAAATATTTGAATGCACTGTATTGTGCTTTGGGAGATCAAGAGTTCAATATAATATCTGCTTGTAAAGCTGCCTATGAAATAATGGATACATTGAGTGTTTCCCATGAAGGAACAACTAATGTTTAAAGAAATGATATTGAATACATATATTATTAAATATGATAATTTTAAAATGAAGGATGATGAACCTATCTCTGACATGTATCTCAGGTTCAATGAGATTGTCAATACAATGATATCTCCTGGAAGAGATGTCACTATTAAGGAACAAATCATGAGGATATTAAGATGTCTACCAGATCGATGGAGAGGAACTTATATCTCAATTAGAGACTCTTGTGACATAAGAAAACTACAAGTCAATGAGATTATTAGTAAGCTTATGATGTATGAATAATAAATCAAGGTGAATAAGGAAGAAGATGATGAACCTAAATGGAAGTCTGTAGCTTTTAAATCTACTACTTCAAGAACCAAGGACAACCAAAAATTTCAAATACAAACTGAATGTTCAACAAGTGAAGATTTAGAAAATGACAGTGATGCAGAGACGGCTCAAATAGCCAGAAGATTCAAGAAGTTCTATAGGAAGAATGGATTCTATAGAAAATCAAACTACAAAGGAAAGTATGACAACAAGGGTCATTGGAAAAAGGATTGGAAAAACCTGAAAAGAATGATGAAGATGTCTGCTATGAATGCCAAAGGAAAGGTCACATTAAAGTAGACTGTCCAAAATTGATGTCCAAAAAGAAATATGACTACAAGGACAATATGTAATAGAAATCCATGAAAGCTACTTGGAGTGCTTTAGAAGACAACACTAGCAAATATGATGTTTCTGATTCTGAAATGAATCATGCCAACATGTGCTTCATGACCAATACCTCTGAGGTACCTATTTCCCATATACTGAATGATTATTATTCTAGAACTAATTCTAAATCTGAAAACATGTCTAGTGAGGAACTATTTCAATATTGTAACATGCTATAAGAAACCTGAAATGAACTTAAGTACAAGTACAATTCCATAAAAACAACATGCTCTCACTACCAATGTTAAATCTGCCTTTGATATAGAAAAAGAAATGAATGCTCAAATGTTAAAGGAAAATACTGGACTAAAAATGTCTAATGAGCAACTTAGAAAGGACTTAGAAAATTTCATAAATTCAAATGATACTCTAAATCAAATGATAGGAAATAAAGTTTCACCAAAATATACTACTAGTTTGGGAATCCAACCTGGAAAAAGACAACTTACTAAAACCAAATTTATTCTTATGTCTGGACAAAATTCGGCTAGTTCCTGTTCTTGAAATTTATATGCTTCATCTTGTTATCTATATGTTTATAGATCAAATAAAGTTTATTTTTCAAAATCTTTAGATTATGTAATTTATATGAAACCCACAACACAAATTTGGGTACCAAAATCATTGATTTCTAACCAATCTGGACCCAAGAAGATATGTGTACCGAAGTCATTTTCCATCTAAATCTGTTTTGTAGGAAACATGTTTGAAGAGTTATCACAAGATGGTATGATACTTGGACAGTTGATGTGCAAGACAAATGTCTGGAGATTATTCTTTTTTAAAATCTTAAAAAATATTGATGGACATCATGTGCGCTCGAATAACTGTGGTAGAGGTCTGAGGACCTATACAGTATTGAACATTTGTTAACCCTGATCCCTGGTGTGGATCAAATTTTTATATATAATTTTGAGAGGACTAAGTCTCTGCTTGAGATTGAACCTCTTGGTTACATTAGCTGTGAATTTTAATTTAAGTCATAAATATACTATATATATATATATTTCATATTCCGCTGCTGTTAATTTGAAATACAAATCTATTTTAATGTTACTTTGATTGTTAAATTAGCAAGTTTTTGTTGTTGTTGTAAACTAGTAAATTAGCTTCGAAATATAATTTAATCCTATGATTAAATTAACTGAGATATAATCAATCTTTAAGACGCTAATTGAACATTTAAAATCTGTATAAATTCACTACAATTTAACTTTGTTTTTAAATTGCAGGCTTTTAAGGGAAATCATTTGAACAGAAATTTTTATTGGAACTCACTTCACCCCCCACTTGTGTATAAACTCCGTCCAACACATACCATGTGTATATCCAATTTCATTAAGACCCCTGAGACCTATTAAGTGTTATTTTCTTCATATGTGTTGTAAGGAACATATAAAAATTTTTGGGAGTTAATGGTGCTTTGGTAAAGTAAAAGGATCTCACATGGACCACTTTCAAAGTGGAAATCATTCGGCAGTTTTACCGAGTGACCTTGAGATTGGTGGATGCCATTGAGTTTCTAAAGATGGTGTAGTTTTATTATTTAGTGATGGAGAATGATTCCAGTTTTACCATGTTGTTTCATCTCTCTCAAATTCTCCTTCATCATTACCTTAAGGCTCAACATTACAAGAATGGATTGAGGCCAAATATCCTTTCTATGTTCATCCTTCTATGTCAACTAACCAATTGAGTTGTGGTTGACAAGGAATCTATAGTAAAGGTATATTTTATTTGAAAAATTTTATAAATTGGTTTACATATATGGGTGGTTTCTAGAGTTCTTCATTGGGAGAGAATCTAAAAGAGATGAGTCAAACAAAGTCTGTGGAAAGAGTGTCAATCAGTCTCTATGTTTAGTTCCTAGGGATTCAGTAGATCATAGACCCATTATATTCATTCTGTGTGGGATGTTAAGAAAAACTGAGATTCAATACTCAGAGTCTTAAAGGACATTCCATATGTTTGAGTACTTATAACATATTCAATGCTTCATTCTGTTGGCTTCATGGGGGAGATATGTGGGTTTGACCTTCAAAAAAGGATCTTTGGTGCAGTCAGAGGCTTCCAAGGGTGGGTTATCTTTTACTCTTGGAAATAGGGATTATCACTGGGGTAATGGGTGTGGTAATGGTTTGAGATATCACATTTTCATATAGCATAAGATATGCCATAAGTCTCTGAATTCATTCTATCAACCATTAAGGGTATGGTGTTTAATGATTTTTCTAGAGAATAAAATTTATTTTACCCCAGTAATTCCCATTATATTATTTCTACTAAGATGATTAATTTTTTGAGTATAAGGTAGGAGTTTGTGTCCTATTTTATGGATTTAATAACCAAGATGAGTAGAAAAGAGAAAGGTTTTAGGGGTTTTGAGTGTCCTGTTATGGCAGTTAGCATTGTAGTCATTTGGGACTTACCTGTATTGGATCTTGAAATTCAATACCATAATATTGAAATGGATTAGTGGATACGATTTTTGGAATTGTATTAGTTTTATAAATATAGTTTATAGTTCCATAATCATGACAGGAACACTCATGTTTGTTCAGGTGAGTAGAATCCACATTCATCGTGGGAGAGACCAGTTTCTTCAGACATGGGGTTGAAATTATGAATATTTTCTAGTGGTTTCTTGAGTCTTTTGAGTAGGGTTAAGTGGGAAAATTATTATAGTCATGGATTTGTATTGATACTTTTACCCAGAGGACTTCAATGAATCTCCACCCTAGTGAGAGTTCATGTTTACCATCTATTTTCCTTTAGTATGATCCCAATTTCCCTATCATATTATTAGATATATATGTCTTAACTAATGGAGTTGAAGGTTTAGGATGAGGATCTAAAAGGAAATGGTCATATCCATCATAATGTGTCACAATGGGCTTCACCAGTGGTACATACAAATAGGGACGATTATAAACTACTAATTTTCATATGTTATTTCATTCTTAATTAGATTAAAACAGAGAATAAATCCATATTTCCCAGAAGTAATGTTCTATTTTATTATCTCAAGTGGGCCCATTGGTTTTTGAATATAAATCTGAGATTGAGGTACCACCAGCTGAGGGTTTGGGAGTAGGATAATCCAAAGTCAAATTTTCAATGATGGTGTGGAATTTTTGACTATTTTTTATGCTATTTGGGATTACCAATGCCCTGATAGGTTTCGGTGAATTAATTAACCATATCATCAATCAATTCTCTAACTCATGTTTGATCATGTTTTTGGTGGACATCTTGGTGTATTCAAAGACAATGTAAAACAAAGTAAAAAAATTATTTTTTGGGTGACTCAAGAGTGAATCATCTATATGCCATGTTTTCTATGTTCGAGTTTTGGATTTAGGACCTGAAATTTTTATGACATGTGATTTATAAGGATATAGTTTCAGTGGATCTAAAAAAAGTGTGATAAGTTATGTATTTGGTGCAGCAAAAAAATTTGTTATAGATTCCTAGATTTATGGGAATGTCGAGGTATTATCAGTGATTTGTTCAGGTATTCCTTAGGATATTTTCTCCCATGAATTATTTGACTCAGAAAGGGGTAATGTTTGAGTGGGATGATATGTTCCCACGTGATTTTTTGGTGTTTCATTCCCATAAGACACTCTCACATGATTTGAATCTACCTGAGCATGGGATATTTTTTTTCAATGTATTTTGATTCTTATAGTGTGTGTTTTGGTTATATGATGATGCCAAATAACATTGTAGATGCTTAGTGATCATGGTAACTATTATCCCAACATAGGAATCAACACACCCATGAAAGGGAATTAATATCTATTATTCTTTCATTAAACATGTCGTGACATTACCTCTCCTGTGATAGTTTTAAAATTTATTTAGATCATTATGTCATGATGTACATTTTCACATAGAGGGGCCTAAACATGACACATATATATTGAGTGGAATACCTCAATAATATTAATTTCAATATTAAATATAAACAAGGGAATGGAAATGTGGCTAGTAATAAATCGAGTTTAAATATTATATTGTAATCTATTTCATATCAAGGGAGGAGTGAACTCTTATTATCCAATTTCTTGATCTCTAGATTGATGTGCAAGGGGATAGAGGGAAGGTGTCCTTGGATTGTTTCCAAATTAAACACCATCACATCAATCAAGTGATGAAGAATCAGGTATTCTACTCGGAGTTAAATAATATTATAAGTACCTTATGTTGGAACCACTTTGTGTATAAGTTTGTATTTGTTGTCAATAGTTTTCAATAACGATCAAAATGAACTAGATCATGAAGTAATCCGATGAAGTGGAGGAATTGTAATTCATATGATTGTTGTACTGATCATAAGTTCAAAAAACATGTGTCAAAGGTGATACATTGTTTACAACAATGAAGAATGTGAAGAGTAATCCATCTAAGGATGATTAAAGATGAATGACGTTCTTGGATAAAGACCATGAAATTATTCCTTATTGTATAAGAACCATGGGTTCTTGATGAAGGCCATGCAATTACTCATGATTTCACGAGAACCATGAATGATACTTCTTGACAAATTGAATCATATGGTTTTCATGAATTAGATCATGACATTTGAAGAAGAAGACAATGTGCAATTGATTGGAATTCTAAGATGGTCGTGCGGGGATTGGAATTATGAGATAACCATGCACATCGCATTATCATAGAAGATGATGATTCTAAATCAATGCCTTCAAAGAATAAATATCACAATAGTGTATTTTGTGATAAAATTAGAAGAGTTGATGAAGGATACAGATCACCAAGAAGAAGAGCTTTTGAGGTGATCGTGCTTGTTGACAAAGCAAACAAACGACATATAAATTTGTTGACAAAGGAGGTTCCATGGTGGCATGTCGAGTTCAAGGATTGTGGATAACGATCCATGTTTTATTTAATAAACATCAACAAAGTAATGGATTATATGGAGGTGGACAAAAAGAGAAGATACAAGGTGGTGCCTTTTCCCAGTGTTAGCCAAATTTTGGGCCTAAAAATCGACAAATGAAGAAAAGTGGTTTTGGAAAAGAGACTTGTTCGTCATGTACTTAAAGGAGAGGAAACTTGCATTACATATGTTTTTCAAGATCAGAACTTGGAAAAATGGAAAAGGAAAGAGGGTCGCGCAAGTGTTGGGTTGGTCGCGCAAGTGACCTGCGCGCCTTGAAGAGACTTGCGCACCGGTTCCTAGAAGGACTGGAAACTTGCGTTCCTATTTATTTTCAAGATCAAAACTTCAAAATATGGAAAAGGAAGTAAGGTCATGCAAGTATTGGTGTGGTCAAGCAAGTGAGTTGTGCGACAGAGGCTAGGGGAGATGAGCTGCGCGCTGAGGCTTGCACGCAGAGGGGTGACTTGTGCGCCGCCATGCAGGCTGACCAAATACCTATAAATACTAGACCACCCCTCCTCATTTTCCACAGAGTTCAATACTTAGAGATTATTCGAGCTCTCATTGCATCGTTGATTGAGCCACACTAGTGGTTGTTGGGTCGTGCAAGTATAGGTTGCGCGCCAGTTGTTGGTTGCGCGCCCAAGGCGGATTGGGAGAGAAAGGAAGTGGGTCGTGCAAGTTTTTAGTTGGGGAAGGAAGCTTTGCGAAGGTGCTTTGGTGAAACATGCACGCCAGTTTGGACTTGCGTGCTGAAGACTTGTGCGCTATATTGGGACTTGTGCACCGGGCATGTAGAAAATCTCCAGGTGCATTTGGAGTAGACCCGTCCTTTTAGAGCTGAACAAAAGCTGAAATATTGCTCTATACCTTCAGTGCAATAGATGATGTATTTGTTTTCAAAAATGGAAGAACAATGAACAATCCGGTTTTATGAATAGAAGTGGTACCGCAGACACATGACTGGTGTTTAACATCCTCATTGTGCTTTTTGAAGAGAAGAAGAATGGTTCGTGCAACTAAACTCAGATCTGCACAGAAATAGGGGAGTACATCAATACACTCAGGTGTTAGTACTGAGAATCAAAGGAAGAGAAGAAGAAGATATATTGCATTCAATTATTGCACTAAAGTATAAGGTTGAATACAAAATAGAATAAACTCAGGACTTTGATGCAAGCAAAGTCTCATGTTGAACATGAGACAAAGACATCAATGAAAATATGTTGGTGAGACCTTCATGTCTATAAACTCAGCGGGACTTCACCAATGACAGTGAGCCAGGGGGAGTCAATGGGAGTGACCCGAGGGACGCAGTGAGCTATCCCTAAACCTTTTGTAAAGGTCGTGATCATGTGACAGAGTGACTGATCCCGAACCATTGTAATCCTAAACTAGTGAAGATTAGTGGAATTTGGTACAACTAACAACTTGTCGGTGTATGCTCCTTGGATGTAGCACTTAGAAGTGAACTAAGTAAAATTGTTTTTTATCTCTTTGCATGTGAATGTTTCATTGATGATCATATCCATCAAATAGGTTTATGTAGTTATTAAAAACGTGGGAACAAGATCCATAACTTTATGAAGAAAAAGTTGACACCATGAATCACCCCTCCCCTCTCAGGGTGTCACAGGGTCTTACACCTTATACAGTGGAGAGACCATTAGTGACTAGTCTCTATATCCCAATGGTTATCATCTCTTCTATAAGTTCTTAATAGTTATTTTGAGATACAGCTAGGAGGTGATACATTTGGAACATAAGTCTATTTCATATATACTTTTTAGGCATAAAAATATGTTTTATTCCTTCAGAGGTTGGTCTTGGTTTCCTGAGATGGGAGTTTTATTGTAAGAACAAATTTTCAGGCACATAACCTTCCATAGGTTCAAAGTAGAGAATTATAGGCCAGCCGGGTTGTTACATCCTCCTCTCATTCCAAATTCAAATTGGGGTAATGTATCTATGTATTTTATGGTTTGGATAGCTCATAATATGAGTATAAATATTACATATGTATTATTGTTGATCAATTGACGAAGTTACCCCATTTCCTACCCAATAGAGAGTCTATGAAGATAGAATACATCGACTCCCTATAATTTGGTGTGGTTTTTTAGATTCACATATTTACATCAAACATTATGTTGGATTATGATTCCTATTTCACATCTCATTTTTGGAAGGTACTCCAACAGTATTTTTGAAACCATTTAAAATTGACCGAAGCATATCACCCACAAATGAATTTCGATTTTTAGTGGACCATTCAGACACTCAAGGATATGTTTTGGGAATTTCTACTAAAATTAAATTTTTTATGTAATGGAAAAACCTAGTGGACAATGTTTTGTATAATAAAAGTTAACAGTACTTGATCAGTATTGCCTCATTTGATTAGTTGTATGGGAGGAAATGGTAATCCTCGTTGTGTTGGGCTGATTGGAGTGAGTGTTCATTGATTGGACCGAGCCACATAAAAGATAAAAATAAGTAAATATGACTGATTTAGTAATGGTTAGAAACATATTACAGTCCCCATAAGTCTTATGATGGTTGTATTCATCATATGGTATATTTTTAGGTAGCTGAACATGTTTTTTGTGTGTATAAGTTATGTTGGGTAATAACTATTTATAGAAAATGGGATATTGATGTAATTTAATGTTTGGTCATTTCATGTTGTGGAGTTTCTGGTGAAGGATGCATCTTGGTTACAACTTACACAATGGATGCCCTCATTCCATGATGTCATCCACATATCCTATATAAAGTGTTACCACCCAAAATAATCTGACAAGTAGGAGTGGGAGGATTTAGAGGTAGAGCCTAATACTACCATGGTGGGCTAGTGGGTTCATATTCATAACAAGGATATTCATGGGAAGGCGATATTTTTTTTCCATGTACAATCACAATTTGGTGTAAATATTCACGTGACTTCGAAGATGGAAATTAGGGTCGAGGTGTAATGGGATGCCCTATTTCCTTATAGAGAAGTTTACCGAAATTATAGGAGAACAAAGTGTTATGATGGGGAGTTTGGGACAACCGTAGGATCACTGGTGTTTTTATTTTTATGTATAATTTTCCTCTTGTGGTATTCTTATAGATCTAAGGTGTTAGAGTTCAATAATTTTTTATGATATAGACCAGGGTACATTGTTTTTATAACTGCATTTGGGGATTACTTTTTAGTAGTTCAATTTCGTATAGTTTGGGAATTGTTTTCCAAACAATATATCATATAGGGTAAAACATGTGATTATTTTTGGGTTGATAGTGGGACCTACACTATTGGTGCATTTTTTCACTAACCCTGTGGATAAACCATACATTCATGTCTATCTAATTAAAGATTGCATTTTTACAATTTTACTCCTATCAGGTTTTTCTAATTTTGGGGATATTTTCAATTATTCTTTACATGAAACCCTTTTCCCTTGGTGTTCTATCTTCTCAACCCCTTTGGTGTGGATTTTCATGGAAGATATAAGTGTTTTTTGTTGATATAAGTTTATTAATTCTTATTTTCACCCTCTCAGGCCTTGTTCTTCCATTTTTTTGGATGTATAGAGCCTTATTGTGGGTTTTGGAAAAATATAGTTTATGTAATGGTGATTTTTGGTTTTTTTACTAAATATGTGTGTGAGGGCTTATTATACCTCTTCCAAGTGGACATCATCATGGGATATAATTTTTAAACCAAATCCATGGTTGGTGTCCCTCTTTATGGGAATTTTCCATTTCTTACCAGTAAATTCCAAATCACTATTGGTTTGTATTTTTTAAATACCCATTCAAATGATTTATTATTTATGTGTATTATATGTGTGTGGTGTTTAATTGATTATTTTGTAGTTTTTTTGTATTTAAATAGGGTGGTCAATATATGAGTTCCTTGTATTCATAGAATGTGATTGTTAAAATGGATCAAATAGTTTTTATGGGTTTAAATGGATTATAATTATGTTTTAAAATTTGATTTTCCTTTATAAAGAGGTTTTGATAAATTAGTCATTATTCTTTATTAAATTTATTGTGATATATCTCGATTTATATTAGGACTATTTTGTGGATGTGTTTCTATGGAGTATCACATGGGTTAACCAAGGTTTGAGAGAGGGGTTTATTCAAAGGGTCAAGTGAGCCATCAGAGGGAAGAACATTCGAGATTCCATAATTGTTTTCATGAGTGGTTGGTGTGAAATCAGAGGGCGGATGGTGTGAGCCTGTCATGGACCGTCCCCTAGGGCCCGTGTCGTGACTACCCCAAGCCTGCCTTCCATAGGCCAGGGTCTGGCGACTAGCAATGAAAAGCGTATTCCCAAAAACGGGATGGCATTTCCTTTAAACACGAACAAAAAATGGTCTGGTTCACAAAAAGAAGAAATTGTGAAGTAAAATTCTTTAGTTTAAAGAGTGATGAAAGAAAAGGGGGCCGGAATACAAGCCCAGTTGTTAATGTAAAAGCACAAAATAATGGAACAATACAACTAAAAAAGGGAAAATTACTACTATTTCGTCCTCTAAGTTTCCTACCTAATGGGTAGGTACATATTTCCTCTTCAGTATTCCAGGTCTGCATGTCCCCTCTGCATACCACCTAGTCTTGGCTCCCTCAAACCTGAGCGAAGCTGCTCATCATCTGCACTAGAAACAACAAGGTGCAGTTGAAGCCCGTGCAGGGGTGAGTATAACAATACCCAGTAGGGACCCCAAGGCCCCTGAAGGTCCCTCATAATTCCTGAAATCAAAACCAAAAATCCTGACATAAATCACAAAGAAAAAATCAATTGACACAGCTCAAAAAGAGTCTCATCTCAAACCAGGTTTTCAGGGAAGTATAAATGTACATATGATTAGTCACGAAGATAGATCATATTATTCAGTTAAGAGGACTGCTTCTTACCATGTGGATTCTGGACAACGTATGATCAAAAGGTACTAACCCCTGTAATGACCCACATAGGATCTAATCCAATCATTATTGATAGATAACTAACCCCCACAATGAACCACACAGGATCTGATCCACCCAGGATCATTATATCGTAGAACCACGATGGGCCTCACTAAGAATGGACCTCGTTGGGTCGTGAGGTAATGATCCACACAGGAACACTAAGTGTTGATCCCCACGAGACTTCTAGGTACGAATCCACATAGGACCGCTAGGTGCTAAGCCACATAGTACCTCTAGGATGTGACCCCCAAATGATCACTCGGTACTAACCTCCGTATGATCTATCTCTAACCTCTGCCTCACTAATAGGCACTGGATTCCTCGCACCTGGTGTGTTCGAGTTCCATAGAATCTACCCTCAAGATATTGGTTTTATTTCAACTGTCACTAATCTCTAGAAATTAGAAACCCAAAGGACCTCCAATTCATAAGGGTTCCAACGTGACAAAGGGAGAGTCAATCAGACGCTCGGTCTGTGAGTTTCAAGCAATTTAGCTCTGGGGCCCCAGTTGGATTTGTGTTTGATCTAACCCGAACATAATCTAACTATCTCCAAATCTAAAATGAAGTATGACAAAAAGGATCATCATGATCCAAGGGTCCTAGTGCTGTAGAATGTTTGTCAATTCAATGCATGTTTCCCATGTTATATCCATTTATGTTTTTCTGGGCCTGGTGGGGCCCAGGTCTAGTCCGACCCTGTTGTACTGACCTGGCCCAACCCTATCTGAGATGAGCTATGGAAGACTCCGCCCACTAGCTGAGGTCTAGCCCAGCCCTCAAGGGGGGTGTCCTACAAAAGGGGTGGCCCGACCCATAGTTGGCGTCCCGGTAGGGTGGCAGTTTGGTAGGGTGGTAGCCCTGTAGGGCGGCGTATCTGCTACATTAGGCAAAACCAGCATGGGGGTCCAACCATGCCCCTATCAGGGAAGCTACCCCCAGTTTTCCTAAGTGGACGATGTTCGTTCGGTCTTCTTCATAACGGCTTCCCGGTATGGCACCTCAACGTGGCATGCAGGACCCGCTGGGGCATGTCCTGGAAACTCTGTTGCAGTAGTCCGGTTTGACAGTCGTCGTCTCCAGCAACGTGGGATGGTGTGCTGCTCCACCACCGGTAGCGGGCTAGTGTGCTGGTCACCATCCTCCGGTCACAGGTTCTTACGATCCACGACCCTCATTGCTCACTGGTGGTGTGCGACGGCGCGCCACCCCTCCTTCGTGGCCAACCAGTGTCGGCCGCTTCAATGACTGTTGCAGCTTTGTGTCGTGGGCTCTTATTACGGCGTGTGTCTACATGCTATCCCAAATGTAGCCGGTTAGTGTAGCCATGCTAGCGGCCTTCCATGGAGGCACAAGGATTGAAAAATAGCTGAGGGTTCAGTCTTGGTGTGTTAGGACCATGCCCTCAGTGATTTCTTGTAAACAAGTGGGGATTAAGGGTTTAATAAAAAAATTAATTAAACAGTAAACAAAATCCTATAATGATACCTCGCATCAAAATCCCACAAAAATAAATGAATCGCAGATCAACCCATTAGTCGGTTGGTCCGCATTCATCATATTATTCAAGAACTGGGAAGAGAAAAGCATTTAATATGCATAAATGAATAAACCCCCACCATGTAAACCCATTGGAGAACATCTACGCCTGATGATAAGTCATGTTGTTCATTCCCGCAACAGGTTCCCAACGACACCGCTCATACTTTGTCCTTCAGTTTGGGGTTTGGTGTCACCCATCTCCTCTCCCTAGGTTCAGCTCCATCATCTAAGGGTCTTGCATCATGGGTCTCCTTCAGTACTTCGTTTCATAGCGAAGCGGTGCCGATACCCCTCCCCAATCTCCATATAAATAGGAGTGGTGAAGGGTAAGTAACAACATGGTAATTAATGGGGGCTCATAAATTTAAACCTTCATATTTCCCAAACACCTTCATTACATAGGATTTGAACCTTTCACCATTTTCTTGTCTGTTAGAGGATATTAAATAAAATAATAAAATTATTCTATTTAATTTATTTTAAAAGTCACAAAACATAAATTTTTCTTCTGACCTATTTCGGTCAAAGTAATGCCTCCCTTAAGAAAATCATGGTGTTACGGATTCAACGGTTCCCTATGATTTTTAATCTGATAAATGATTCAAATGTTAGAAAATTATGCTCATGTGTTTATTTAATGTACATTAAAAAAATTCAGAAAATCATTCCAGGAACTCCGAGCCTCAAGATTAGGTGCCGTCAATTATCACAGTCTTGTAATAATTTCATATATTTGAAAAAACAGATACCCTGAAATTTTGGATCATTAAATTCACCACACATTAGGGATTTTCATCCCCTAATGTCGCAAATTAAACTAAGATAAAATGGGGGTAATGAGATGAAATCGGTGCCTCCCGCTCCCAAGTGCTCTCCTGGATGTTCATGTGCTGCTAGTGAATGCGCACCAGAGGTATTGACCACCCACGAAGGACTTGATCCTGTCGATCCTTAATCTCCACTAGAAGCTCCATAATCTTCACCCCATCATCCAAGTCCAGCCCACCATGGTCGATGACGTGAGATGGGTCATGTATGTATCTCTTCAGCTGGGATACTATGAAGACATCATGAAACCTCTCCAACTACGGTGGACGTACCAAGCAGTATGCCACCATTATTATCCTTATATGAATCAGAAATGGTCCTATAAATGATGGTGATTACATGCTGCCACATCCAAATCTATGTAGTCCACCCCGAGGGGAGACTCGCAATAATATGGGATCCCCCTCCTGGAACTCCAAAAGACTCAATCTCTTATCGACATAGGACTTTTGTCTTCTTTGCGTAGTCTTAATCCGCTCGTGGATGATCTGCACCTTCTCAGTAGTAGCCTATACCAACTATGGACCCTTAAGTGTTGATGCTTTTGGTTCTATCCATCATAGTGGTGATCTGAAATGTCAACCGTACAGGGCCCCGAATGGTTCCATACTGATGGTGGATTGATAACTGTTGTTGTAAGAAAACTCCACCAAGTTCAAGTGATCTTCCCAAATACATCCAAAATCTAGGATGTAATCACAAAGCACGTCCTCCAACACCTCAATGGTCCACTCCATCAGACCCTCTGTCTAAGGATGAATGGTGGGGCTCAAATGTAGCAATGTTGGAAACTCCTCCTACAATCCCAACCAAAACCAGGATGTAAAATGTGTGTCACTGTGAGATACGATTGTCGATGGCACCCCATGAGGTCGTACAATCTCTTGCATGTAGTGGCGTCCCAAGACATCCACTGATCCCTACTTTTAGATAGGTTGAAAGTGGGCTGACTTGGTGAGTATGTCAATGATCACCCAGATAGAATCATGTCCCATAGATAAACGTGGAATTCTTATCACAAAGTCTACGAAGATCCCATCCCACTTCTAATTCATCACCTCTAGCGGCCGAGCTAAGCCTACTAGAACCTGATGTTTGGCCTTCACTATCTAGCATGTGACGCATCGTGAAAAAAACTCTTCCACTACATTCATCAGTCCTAGAGACTAGTGCTGATGCCAGAGGTCCTTGTACAATTTCACTACACTAGGGTGTATCGCTATAGGGAACATATGGAATCCCACAACAGCTCCTCTCATAGAACCACTAGTATAAGGGTTCATCATTTTAATGGAATAGAATTCTACCCAAATTCATAAAATACATCAGGTGCATGTCCTGGGGATATCTGATCACATCGAGAATTGTAGTCAAAGTCCCCAAGCTATGCCTCCCTAACTCACTGAAGGAGTTGGGGAGTGACTATCAGAGACTGGAGGTAATATGGTCAATCTCTATCTATGAAGGATGTCAATGGCAATGCTAGCTACTCTGTCTCCTCACTCAGAAACTATATATCAGACGTCCTGTGGAGTGAATCTAATACCATGTTCCCCTTCATATGTGTATTGAATATCTCAATTTCATAGTCCTAGAGGAAATCTATCCATCATCTCTATCTCAGGTTCAGGTCCTTCTAAGAGAAGATATACCCGAGACTCTTATGATCACATTAGATAGTAAAATGTTTTCCCATAAAGTAATGTCCCCACATCTTCACGGCGATTACCCCCCTGTTAATTGTAGGTTATTGGTATCATAGTTATGCTCATTTTTCCTCAGCTGTCACTATCCATAGGCTATCATTTCTCGCTCATGCATCAAGACACACCCATGTTCGGTCCCTGATGTGTCTCAGAAAACTACATACCAAATGACCTCTTCTTGTAGACTCATCATGGGGGTATTCATCAGTCTCTACCTCAACTCTTGAATACTCTAATGGAATCTCTCTAGCCAAACAAATGGCTTCTCCATCTTCATCAATGCTGACAAGGGTGTCGCAACTCCAGAAAATTCAGGCACAAATCCCTTGTAGTATCCATCCAACCCCATGAAACTCTGCACCTCGGTCACACTCTTGTGTGGGTCCCAAGCAATCACACCCTCTATCATCGCTGGACCCACTATAACTCCAGCCTTCGAGATAATGTGTTTTATAAAGTGGACCTCTCATATCCAGAACAAGAACTTCGAGATCATACCATTAAGATGTCGCTCTCAGAGTGTATCTAGAACTATAGGCAGATGAGAGGCTTGCTCCTCCTCTATCACTGAGTATATCAAGATTTCATCAATGAACACCACCACAAAGAGATCGTGGTATGGATGAAATATCATGTTAATGAGTCACATGAACACTGTCGGGGCATTGATCACACCAAATGGAATAACCAGGAACCCATTGCTACCATACCGACACCTGAAGGCCATTTTCATCACATCCTGATCTCATATCCTAAGGTGATGATAGACTGATCTGGGGCCTATCTTTGAAAAATAATGAGCTCATTCATTTGACCGAAAAGATAATAAATCCTTCCTAGGGGATACTTTTTCTTAATTTTCACTTGGGTTCGGTGATAAAAGTCCCCACAGAGTCTCAAACTCCCTTCGGACTTCTTGGTGAATGAAATCGGGGCTGCCCATGGAGAAACATTGGGCCTTATAAACCCCTCTCTCTATAAGTCCTCCAATTGTTCTCATAACCCACGAAGCTCCATGGAAGCCATCCTATATATTGGTGTAGATATCGGTGCCATACTAAGGTACAGGTCAATGTAAATTTCTACCTCTCTACACAGAGGTAGTCCCAGAACATCTTCAAGAAGGACATATGTATACTAGTCCACCACTACAGGATTTCTCGAAATCTCAACATCAAATTCTCTAAGGATAAGGCTAGACAACTATTTGGTAATCGGTTGCACCCTCCTCTTGGTAAATCTATCTAGTTCTGCAATGTTTCCCTTCTTTCCAGCGAAGGAAAACCAGGTCCCATACGTTCGGACACTCCGCACATTGCGCCTAATACTGTCTATTTCAGCATGGAATACAAATAACCGGTCCATACCCATGATGACTTCTTAAGGCCTTGACGGTGCTACTAGGAGATCCCAGCTGATGCTCTCGCCTACTAGTGTAAGCTCACACTGCCTGAACTAGTGTGTAATTGTCGAATCTTATCTCATAAGAGTCTCCAGCTGTATGGATTGAGCCAATGGCTCCACCAGATTCTCTGATATCTGAATGAGGGTGATGGAAATAAAAAAGTGACTCATACGTGTGTCTATCAATACTACAAATAAGGTGGAGTAGACATAGATCATACCACTAATCATATATAGAGCGTCGTGGTCCTAGGTCTCACCTTCTTGGAGTTGAGCTCGACCATGTCCTCCTACTCTCTATTGTTGGGGTGGACCACCTAGAGGTCATGGCTGTAGAACCTCATATTGCTTCCCTCTGCATACAGCATGGCCAACTCCCCTACCACGTCCTCCACCCTACAAAACTCCTCACTCGAACCTCTACCTCTACCTTGGAGATCCCTCGATCTTCTACTAGTCATTCGTACAATAGGTTGGGCAGTCGCGAGCCATATGACCCAACTCGTAGTACATGTAACACTCTTTGTAACTCGATTTACATCCTCTACCTCACAAGCCCTGCACCTCAGACCCTACATCCCATGGTTGACCACCACAATTTCTGGTCCACTTGGACCTCTATGTTATATTTCTACTGCATTCTTCAGACGACTCTGCTACCTGATGTTTGGTGGTGGCTCTCATTGTGGGTGTCTGCTTGGCTAGGAAGCACTCCAACAATAGCACCTACTCTTGCACCCCAACCTGTGTCACTATGATGAGAGATACCATTGATAATCTGATCTCCAGTCAGAGACCCTGCTCAAAGGACAGTGCCCTAATGAAAGGGTCTCGTACCATGTCGATGGAGTACCGAGACAGAACATTGAACGTCACTAAGAACTGGGCAACTGCTATGCAACCCTGCTATAAGTGCAGCAGATCCTGTATATGTAGAGAGCGTAAGTTCACTGGGATGAAAACTATTCTAAAAAGGATATCGAAGTCCACCCAGATAAGGTTCACCTCATTATGTATCTGGAGCATCAATATCCATCATCTCCCTTCTGTAACCAGGAAGAGACTAGCTGCTAGGATCACTATATTGTTAGCCGGTTTCACAACCAAGCGGAATACACTGACTAAAACCTCCAAACAGTCCTCATCCATTGGCATGTCCATATCCCCTAGAACCCTTAGAGGCATCTTCTTACTGAAACTCGTGAAATACTCTCAGTCAGTGTGCCCCCTATCCTGGTGAGATAGGTGGAAATAGTGGCCCAACGGGTTGTGGTGCTGCTGGTACCCCACCCGAAGGAGCTAATGCCATAAGAGTGCCATGCCCTAAGGCCTCATTGGTCGGTGGGCCTTCATAGAGTACTCTCCCAAGAATCCTGATTGGATGTCTACATGAAGGAATTCTGAAAGAAGACATTTGTTCCATGGATAATATGTTATACCTGGTGAGCTGACTCAAACAGATCAAAAGAAAACTCTTCAAAAACACACGTAATCAGTGCATCCATGCACAGAGTAGGAAATCAGAAATCAAGGTCCTAGTGTATGGATATGTCAGTCGCCGCATCAACACTGGACTTCCTGAACTGAAAACCACACTCATAACACATAACAATATAGCCACATTGAAATTTTCAGATTCCTAGTTATTCAGTAGAACCAACTACTCTGATACCACTATGTCAGGACCCGTCCCCTGAGGCCTATGTTATGAATACCCCAAGCCCGCCTTCAATAGGACAGGGGAAGGCGACTAGAATAGAAAGAAGGATTCCCCAAAATGGGAAGGAATGGCCTTTAGACCTGTACAACACATGGTCCAATAACAGAATATGAATAATTTGTTATGAAAACTACTTTAGTAAAAAGAGTTCTGAAGGAAAAAGGAGCCAGAATACATGCCCAACTGTAAAAGTACATGTAAAACAGAAAGGAACAATACAATTGAATAAGTGAAAACAATTATTGGGTCATACATTGAGGATTCTACCGATGGGTAGGTATATATTTCATTCTCAACACTCCATTTCCGCCTGTCTCCTCTATGTACCGCCTATTCCTGGCTCCCTGAATCCTCAGCCCAGATGCTAGTCGTCTGCATAAGACACAACAATGTGTGGGTGAATCCCATGCATTGGTGAGTATAACAATACCCAGTAGGGACCCCAAGACCCCCAAAGGTATCATATAATTACTCAATTAAAAAACACATAAAATGATCTCAATCACAAATAAAAAAGCAATAGACACACCTCAAAAAGAGTCTCAACTCAAACCAGTTTTTCTGGGAAGTATAGAAGGGAAGATGATTAGTCGCAATGCTATATCTTATTATTCTATCAAGAGGAACTGCTTCTGATCATACAGAGTCTGACCCACATAGGATTGAAAGTTAGTAACCACAAGAATGACCCACACATGATCTTATCCTCTCAAGATTGATAGGTAACTAAACGTCACAATGAACCACAGAGGATCTGATCTTCTCAGGATTGGTATGTCATTGAAAAAAATGGGACTCTCTAAGGTTTTTCATCGTCGGGTTGGAAGGTTCTGATCCAAATAGGATGGCTAGGTGATGATCCACACATGACCTCTAGGAGTTTATCCACATAGGATATCCTAATGTTGATCCACACTGGATCGCTCAGTGCAATCCTCTGTATGATCTGTCTCCATCCTCCGCCTCACTGCCAGCCAGTATATTCCTCGCACCCGGTGCGCTTGAGTTTCATGGAATCAGCACATGGGATATCGGTCATACCATGACTTCCCCTAATCTAAAAAAAAGAAGAAACAAAAATGAATTCCATTTGGTAAGGGTTCAATACAACAGACGGTGCGTTAATCAGATGATTGGCCTTTGAGTTATAAGAATTTTAGCACCGAGGGCCCAGTTGGATTTGGGTACGATCCATTCCGGACATACTTCAACTATCTAAAAAACTAAAATGGATTATAACCAAACGAATCATCTCGATCCAAGGGTCCTAGTGCTGTAGATGGTTTTTCAAATGACTGTTGTGTTCCAATGTTATGGCCCTTTATGTAATTCTAGGCCCGGTGGGGCCTGGGTTCAGTCTGACCCTTTCAGACTAACCCTACCCGACCTGGTCCAGGATGTCCCCTGGTGGACTCAGCCTGCTAGGCCAGGGTCTAGCCCATCTAACAAGGAGTGGCCTACAAATGGGGCGGCCCGCAAAGGCAGCCCGACCTGTATAGGGTGGTGGCCCAGTTGGCGGCGTCTAGGCTGCATGAGTCGTGACCCACAAGTGGGTCCTCCCTAGCCACCACCGGGGGAGAGAACCTCATTTTTATCCAATAGTCAAAGGTCGTCTGGTCTTCTCACTTGAAGCACACGACGACATGGTGTGCCTCCTCCGTGGTAGGTCGGTGTCTGTCGCTTCTATGACTTCCAAGGCTTTGTGTCATGGCCTCCTCTTGCGGTGTGTGTCGATGCGCTATCCCCAACATAACCAGTCGGTGTGGTCACGCTAGCGGTATTACATGGAGGCGCATGGACAGAAAGATACCATAGTGTTCGGGCTAGGTTCGTTAGGCCCACACCCTCTTCATAAGAATGTAAACATGATTCATATTAAGGTTTTAATAATCAATTGAATTAAACAACAATAAAAACCCTACTACGATACCCTACAACAACCTTCCACAAAAATGAATGATTCTTGGATCAACCTGTTATTTGGTTGGTCAGAATTCTTCATATTATTCAACAATTAGGAAGAGGAAAACATTTAAAATCAACAAAAAATAAACCCCCTGCCACAAAAACTCCTCGGAGAACGTTCATGCTAGAAGGAGATTCATGTTCTTCATTCATGCAATAGTTTCCCATTGATGCAACTCATACGTCATCCTTCGGATCTTGGTTTGGTGTCACCCATCACCTCCCGATAGGATCACCTATGTCCTCTAAGGGTCCGGCGTTACGGTGATACTTTAGCACCTCATTTATTAGGAATGTTATGCGGATACCGCTCCCCAATATTTATATATATAGGATATTGGGAGGTAATGTAACAACACGAGAATTAATTGGGGCTCATAAATTAAGAAGCTTCTTAGTTCCCCATCGACGCTATTACATGGGATTTGCAGGTCATGCCTTTTATTGTCTTGACAAATCCCTGGCCCCACACTTTACTTCTCCATTGGAGGATATGAAATAAAATAATAAATTTATTTAATTTATTTCTTTTAAATTTCACAAATTATAACTTTTTATCCAGATGTACTGTTGTAAAAGAAAATCCTCCCTTATGTAAATCATGGAATGCTGATTTAGCAGTGCCCTTGGGATTTTAATCCAATAATCGGTTAAAAATTTAGAAAATTATGCTCATGTATTTTTGGAAAATATCTTAAAAAATGATTTGAAATTCATTCTGATCACTCTAGGCCTCAAAATTAGGTGTCATCAATTTTAACAATCTCATAATAATTCAATATCATTGAAAAAAACAATGGAAAATCTAGGTATTTACAGAGCCTAAAAATTGAATTCCATGTCACGATTATAGCCTTTGGGCATGAATACCAAGATAGATTCCATGTTTGGACTGGGGAAGACCATGAGGGCTTCCATTACTAAGCTATATTTCATACATGTTTAATCACTCATGATCGGCCTGATGGATGGAGGCCTAGATTCACATTACTCATGCAGGAATGGTTTTTTTCATTATTCATTCTAATGTTTCCATTTTTTTGTAATGATATGTATTATTACTATATGTTTATTTTCCATTTATATGTTTATATGATGTTTATTTTTATTCTCAAACTTAGTATTTGTTCTTGGTTATTTTGAGCACATTCGACCAATTTTCCATCTTTGTTTATTTTACATATGTTTTGATATTGTTCTTGAAAACCATGTTTTATTATGAAATGGAAAAAAATCTTTTTTAATGGTTTTCTTTAAATTCATTTTATTTCAATTGGTGTAGTTTTGAAAAAAATATCAAAATGCTATTATGGATGGAATGGGTAAAAACATTAAATAGATTCTTGGTGGTATCCAACTGGTAATTGTGCCTCAGACCATGCTTGGGACCTTTGGGGAGTTTTTTATATATCATATTATTGGACACATATAAATGAAAGGGAACCATGTACCAATGTGGATATTCTTAATTACCATCATTCGTTGGTTTTCGGTAGGGGACATGGTCTTACGGCGATTCGACCATGCAATGTTTTTGGGTGTTTTATAACCATTGGGATGTTGGTTTTCTATTTTTTGTCATCAATTACATATTTTTAGTATGTTGGACTTGTTTAAATACCATGTATTTATATGTTCATCCATATAATGTTTTTTTAATATATATTATATTTTTATGATCTCTTTGTATCATTTTTTGTTCACATTATTGTTTTTGTGATGTTCATACTATATCTAGATGGATCATGATGGTTTAGTGGTGGTGAAATAATTACAATGAAATTACAGGTTACGAATGATTCTTGTTTATAGCTTGTGGTAATCAGGAACACCGTTCAGGCTATGTACCAGGCCAACTCGGGTGACGGGTTTAGTTGACATGGTTTATTTTTTTAAGTACATTACATAAAAGGATTACATGGGTAAATAATGAATAACATTATATTTTGAGGATGGTGATTAGGTTTCCATAATGTATAGTCTATATTGTAGCTTGAGATGATTTTTTCATGGTATAACGATATCCCAATGGATTATCCAACCATTCTAGACTATGAGTAGTATTTGAAGTTTCTCATCGTATAGTATTTACCACAAGATGGAATAGGTGCACAACATTTTTCACATTCTTATGTTACAGTGATATGTGGAAGGTTATTTTAATTTAGGGATTAGGATTATTTGGACATCGAAGATGATACTACTATAATATAATACATTGTGGATTTTGGGGATTTGAGGTTGAGAGATTCCTTTGTTTTATATGTTATATTAAGTCTTGAATCATTAGGGAAGCACGTGGGAGTATGCGAATATGATATGATCCCAATACCCTCACCGCTTTTTTTATTAGTTTATTTTTTGATAAAATGTAATGAAGGTGGGGTGGATGTATCTACCAGGATTTTTATTATGTATTACATTAGATAATATTAATAAAAATTATAAAGGTGGTTATGATGTTTGATTCTTTTAATATTCAATTATAGTGAAATCATCGATTCTCTATCATAGAACCTCATATACATCATCAAACGATTTCAGGAATAATAGAGAGGAATAAATTGAGGGATGGTATTCGATGGGGAAATTGACCACCCCATTATATTCCCACCTTTACATTCATCAAAGAACCTGATTATGCATTTTATTACAGTTATATTATTGATAAAAAGAAATATTTTAAGCCTCATTAACTGTGTTCTTCAATAATTTCAAAAAAAAATTCATAAAAATTCTATATGGTGTTAAAATTATGAAACATCATGGATGATTATTCCATTAATATTCGATTATTTATAGTATATTTTGTTTATTTTAGAATAGTAATTTGAATATTTGGTGATTAAATTAAATTAATAACCAAAATTAATTTAAAGGTGTTAGCTATGATGTATTTAAAAAAAAATTGGTCCATGGTCTGAAACTCAAAAATGATGTTTTCACCTCTCTCAGGAAAACACCTTGTTCCAAATAGAACAATAGAGTTATAATTATCATTTAAGGATTTTTTATGATATATTATCTATTAATATTAATTACTCAAAAAAATATAATAGATATTTTTTATTTCTCAAATCCCTGCATCAAAAATGAAAACAAAACAACCTCAGGATCACCATTATAATTATAAGTAAAAATAATTAAATTAATTTCTTTAAATTACATCTCACAATAATACAGAAATATATCGGAATTATTTTTAGTCCTTATATGGTTTTTTGAAATATATTACTATTAGGCGCATATGGTTACTTGGAGGGTTTGACTGTAAGGTATAAACCATTATTAAATATATGGGTAATTTATAAGATATATTATATGATTTTGTCAAATAATATTAGATGCTCAATTAAAATTATAATGAGTTGTTATAATTTTAATATAGTTGATGATATGGTATCTATAAATTCAAGTAATCACATTACGTAATTTTTGGATGAAATATATATGTTACGTAATCAAGTAGTAGAAGTATTACATATGGTGAAACATTTAAATATTTGGGATGGAGTTATCATAACACGGGATTACGATTAAGAAACCCCATGATGAACTTTAACATGTTTGATTGAGTAGAATCATCTGCATGAGATATCAAACTCATGGAAATCACTATGAGATCTATTCTAGTTGAATCATAACTCAAGACTGCCATCATTTTGTAGATCACCCCTAGATCCTATATGGTGTTTTTTATAGTATTTTGATATATAATTTTGAATGATCTAAAAATGTAATTTTTAATGTATTGAATTATATTGTAGAGAAAATTATTTTTTTATTAGTATTAATTTTATATATATTTATGTGGTTAATTTTATATTAAATATAGTACTATTAAATAATGAGTATAATTAAATGTATATTAATACATATGGATTGATAAAATTCATTGAATTAATCATACAAAAATAAATATTTTTAAATAAATATTAGTTATTTTATTTATTGTTACAAATGGATTTTTTTCAGAAGAATTATTTTTCTCTATGTTGTGTATTCATCTCTAAATAAAATAAATTCATCACATTTAAAGTATAGTTTTTAAAAAATATAATATATAAATTTTAATATATATATATATGTGTGTGTAATTATGACTACTTGGTGAGGAATAATTATGAATGCATTTTTTTCTTAATAATATGTATTTTCCATTAAAAATTGGGTGGTATGAATTTTTATTTTAAAGTATATAATATTCATTATTTAAAAGTAATTATATAAATTGGATTTTGTATTTTAATAAATAAAATCAAAATTAGGAAATAAGAACAATTTCATATTTTTGGTAAAAAATAATTTATTGTGGTAAAAGTTAGATGGAATAATAAATGGTAAAAGGAAGTAAATAGGTTTAAATGGTAGTTAAAGTTATAAAATATCCTTAAATATTATTTCTAGATGTGTTCATGATGTAATCATTGACCCATACTCGTGAATATTCTATTTTTTAGTGACTTTATATGTTAAATTACATTCCTTACTCACTAATATCGGTTATTTGAGGAAATTCCACTCAAAATCACCTATAAAAGGAACCTTCATCTTTACATTTAAAAACAAACCTCTCCCGAGGTTAATTTTGTAATTTTTATTCATGTTTTCTCCCACATAATCCACTTTCCCATAATAATGATTTTATTCATAAGTATTCTAATATCCTTTATTTCTAAGAAGGTATTAAAGAGAAGATTCAACTCCTCAAAATATGTGTTTTATTCGCATTAATAATTTTTATTTTCATTTTTCATTAAAATATTAATAAATATCATTTAACACATTAATAAAATATAATTAAAATCAATATTCTTTAAAAAACACTATATAATTAAAATAAATCTATTATTTCACACTCATTGGTAATAACACATTCCTAATTATTTATATTTTTTGATCAATATGAATGATAATGTTACATTTCAATTGTGAATGCCTATGAAAACTTAGATATCTACATATGTAAGTATATTTATTTATAAAATAAATTCACTTTAATAACATAATTCCGAAAAAATGATAATCAGTAATCATTTGTTACAAACCTTCAATGATATATTCCAAAAAAATCATGGATTTTAAGAACACTATAAAAAAAATAAATATCATCTTCATTACAATTATGGAGGTTCTAAACACATGATCATGGAGAAAGTACAGAAATGGACATATCCAAGAAAGCATGGAATAAATAGAACAAGTAACAATAGAAAATTACTTAAAACTATAAATGATTAATAGATAGGTAACATGTAAATATAATTGTATTGAATAAATTAATGTTGGTTTAAATAATACTTTAATATAGATGGGTAATAAATCAAAATTTATTATATTTTCGGTTAGAGTGTGTTCATCCATGAATGAATCCAAGGTTATGGTGTTTCTTGACATAATAAAATTTCATTAGGCCATACTCATTCATCTTTAAATATGTTCTTATTAGTTCAATATTTTATACCCCTTCACCATATAAAAATCATTTATATATTTATGTTTTTTTAAATTTATTTCATTTTCAATGTACTTTTTTAATTGATTCTTGGTTCATAATGACATGTTGTTATAAAGGAAACTTCTACTCTTTATTTTTGGAACATTTTTTTTCAATTTACGTATCATTTATTACCACATATTTTTTCTTTTCATATTTTAGAATATATAAATTTATTCTCATTATTACCCTTAATAGTTATCATTGTCAATGTTTAAAATGAAATTTAAAATTCTTTTATTGATATGTATTCATTGAATGTGTTATAAAGAATAAAAATGTTTTTATTTAAATATCCAGTTTTTTCAATCTAATAACATAAATTTATTCATCCTTACCATTATTTATTTTCAAATGTTCAATTATTTTAAATATTATTAATAAAATATTTTTTTCAAATTTTTACAACTTCTTACAAATGATTTCAAAGTTAATTTGAAATTTGTTTTTATAACATCAATAAAAGAAAAAGAAAACTCATTTCATTATTAATAATTTATTTTCTATTATTCCAATGAAATATTTAGTATCATTTACTATTAAATATCTCACATTTATCACACTATAGAATCTCTTGTGACATTATTCTTTTGGGTGGTTGTATTTTGAGTATGATTTGAACCAATTATTAATTGATTATTATGTGATACCTTATAGAAATGTTTGGTAGCCCATTTTAAATTCATGGGTTAATAAATCTATGATATATGATCACTATCATGTAAATAACATATACATGGTTGATTAATTCAATAATTTGTGGGCCAAAATTATTTGACCCATTAATAGATTCAGTAAAATTTAAATCTCTTGAGGTGATTATGTTATGGGACAAGAGAGGTTATCCTAGTACTATATGTTATATCAAAAAATAATACTGTTAAATTATTTCATAATTTTATAATTGTAATAGATGAAATTTTTGACATATGTTTTTATTATCAATGATTATGATTATTCCACATTCATATGTTATGTCTTCAGAACATATTATTTTTCATATAATTTGATATGATTATTCCATGGTATATTTTATATTTTTATAATGCTCCTTTTATGGTGATATATTATTATGTTTTGATCAATGATTATGTAATAATATCTTGATAAATATCTATGATATTTTCCTTATATTAGTTATTCATTCCATGTTGATGATTTCTAAAAAATTTATAGTATGGTAATAAATCAACACTAAATTTTTCATATGTTTTCCATTAATAAGTATTTTAGATCTCCCTTTTCCAATGTTTTCCCTTGATAATCTATATAAAATGAAGAAGAGTATAATAAATGTTACAAACAGAAGGATTTAATACATGTATAATTATATGGGAGATATATAATCATTATTGTGTAAGAATATACACTAAATCATTTATTTATTGTAGTGTATTTTTAGTTATTTGATGTTATGTATGACTAGAAAATTGTATAAAATATATGTATGTTACACATGGGTCATCTCACACTTTGCTATCTAAATAAAAATATATTATTTTAAAAGGAAAATAAATAACGTTAAAATAACATAAGTGTTGTGAAACAAGACAAAATTTGGATAGAAAAATAACTTTTAAATTATAATAATACTTTCCAATAATTAGGGATTAAATGGTTATATAGAATTCATGAGGGTACAAGTCAATTAATGTGGCATATAGATAACATAATTCAAGTTGATAAACTGAATCACATAGTGAAAACTCCTTAGTAGAATAAAATCGATCATGAGTATCCCATATTTATAATTAATTTTTGAAACCTCTATCTTTCAATATATATAGATGACTTATATCATTTTAGTGTACATAAAAGCACATATGGTACATGGAAGGTTTTGTTGGTTACTCACAACCATGGTTGTACATGATGTGAAATTTAATTTTAATTCCTATGATAATTTTGGTATTGAAATAACATTCTGATCATATTAATTTTTATTTTTCTCAATTTGTTGAATATTTGGAATTCTAATAGGATTCGAGTGTGGTGGTGTATGATTATCATAGAAATGCGGATATCAATTTGATATCTATAGTTTTCTAGATGAAAATTTAAATTTCATCTTGTGGTTGGTTTTTCAGATAAAAAAAGAAATTATTTTTATGTTGACCAATTCTTTAGAAAGGTAAAAATTGATTTTTTTAGAAATAATCTATGAAGATTGCATTTTTTAGACACTATAAATGTTTACTATGGTGGAGGATTTCTTATCCAGAATAAAAATAATTCATGGGAATTCTTAATATGATAAAAAACTTTATTTGTTAACAGGTGATGAATCATTTTATTATATAAAGGATATAACCACTGTTTTTGGTTAACCTTTATTGAAAAACGTAATGAAAATTTGTTGAATTGGAAACTATTTTTCATGGAATCAAATTAATGGAAATATTATTTTTTAGATATTTTTTTATGTAATACATATATAATACAAATAATGTAATATTATAAATTTAATATTACTATATGCACCAATAAAAATAATAAATGGAGTAAAGTCTAGGTTGGACATGAATTATATGGGGATAATGAATGATTTGGCACTAAATAAAGATGAATTATGAATGCCATATCTTATCATGGACCAGAATATTTCTAGAGAATATATATTTTTGTTTTAAATCATTCCAAAGGTGGAAAATTTCTATAGGGGTATTTATCAAATATTAATATTAACATGTTGATGAATGAATTGAAATTAAGAGTTTCAAATGTACATGATATCCATGTTTTTATAAATCATTTAATATTCATCGGTATAGATTATATTATAACAACAATTATCTGATATGTAATAATAAATATTTTTTTAGTTTTCAATGTTGTACATAGAAACTTTTTACTCCCGGTGATGTTTTAAGATATTTTAAATGAAATACCAATCATATTATAGGAAATGAATAAGTTCCTCAGTCTAGAATTTTTTTATATAATTGTTTACTTTGTGAGAGATATCCTTCTATGTGGTCCTATAAATTATATATAAACGTAACCCATTAGATCAAATATAATTATTTTAAATTCATATATAAAAAATTTATGTATCCATGATTTTTTTATTATTTTTTGTTATGTTGTTGAATAAACTATTGAATTATATACTAAATTCTTATCTAATGTAAACATAATTAAATTCTCAAAATATCATCACAATATGAACATTATTGGTGCATTTATTTCATGAAGAGATGCTGTAAAAATTACCATTCTTGATTATGATTAGGATTTCCTTTTTGTTTTACATAATATTATAAAGTTTTCAACCTAATTATAAATCAATTAAGAAGAAAATTATATTTTTAATCCTTTAATGCATGATTGATGGATATCAAATACAAATAATTAATAGTTAATAATGTTTTCTTGGGACAAGATTATTAAATAATTATCAATAAAAAAATAACTATTTATAAGACATTTATGGATATCTAATTGATCAAGTGTACATGAATTAAATTATAATGGTTATATAATTAACAATTATAATTTTATTATAAAGGAAACATATGAATGTACTATGATGAAAAATAGTAGAGTTACTCGTATAGTAGAAGATATCCACTTATCTATTACCAAGAATAAATTACCAATTAACATGAATATGTTATAATAGTTATCCATTAAAAAATATGAATGTTGGATCATATGATATTCCAATTTTTCTATGAAAATGGGATGATAACTAGAATATATTTTAAATCAAGTAATTAGAATTCATGAAGGTGAATTCTATTAAATCTATAACGATTAATCATTTATAATGGAATCCTAGTTATTATAAGTATTTGATATATTGGATAATGTAAAAATAAATTGTTTATTAGTTCTGTTATAGACTATAAAAAATATAGAATCAAATGAAATTATTGTTGTTTTGTTCTATAAACATTCCACAGATGATCAAAACAAGGACAATTATATCCAAATGACAAAAAAATTGTTTATACAAACATCGTTGATTTTTTTTGTGGTATGTATGAAAACTATAACACCTTAACCCAATGTTTCATTTTTATAAAATGTTACTATTTGTGTTATCCCTATTAAAAGTCCTTACAAAAATAAAAAACAAATGTATGATGTTAATAAACAATAAAAAAATATCAAATAAATATAAAACACAATGAAAATGATCATTTATTTATTTATGTTTTGTATGTTTATTAGAGTTAATTCTTAGGATCTGTGTGATGGGTTTTTGTGTGTTTTAGGAGAACCATATATCAAAGGTTAAATTTTGATATAATAATCGTCTAATGTATGTTATAGAGGGATCCAATTGAATCAATTTATATGATACCATTTCATTATCCTCATTTTGGGTTGTAGGTGGGGGATGATTTCATGTTTCGACTAATTATAGTCTAGGATATGGAAAAAAAAGATTCAAATAATCATTAAGTGATTGTATTGGATTCATATTAGAAAAATGAATTACAATAATATCATTGAATCCTTTAGAGTTAAAATCATACACCCATTTAATCCATTAATCATTTCCTATGTTGGGGAACCATTGGATTGAAAACCCTTTAATGTTATCTCGTAGATAAGTAAATTTTTCTAGGGGAAAACCATGTCAATGTGAAGTTGATTAAGTCAACCAAAACATGTTTTCCTAGGATACAACCATTTGTATTTTATTTAACATAGGTTAAATGAATAACATGATTTCTCAAAAATTAAATTGGGGTTTTTATGCACTTTTGACATGATATTGACAGAGATCTCTCAAAGGAAAAAGAATCCCTAAATCAAAGGTAATCCATGTGCTACATTGAAAATCCCCAAAATTGGGAAGGATCCCATCCTCCTTACCTCTATACAATAATAATGGTTATATGGGGATAGAAATATTTTTTTAGTATTCTTTGGTTCCTATAGTTTTTGAAATAATAATATCATATTAAATGGCACACAATGTATTGTGATTGAACCTAAATTTCTAGCCATCTAAAGGCACTCCTTGTAAGTAAAAATTTGTCAAATAATTTTCTATTGATAACATATTTTATAGGTGTTATAAATATTAAAATTCATTATATCATATGATTAAATCCACTTGTGAATTATTTTAATATTTAAAAAATAAAAATTAATGTTCATATTTCATTTAATATCATTATATAATATTAAAAAATAAACATCATACCATATGTAGGAAAATTGTCAATCAATATATGATTTCACAAAATATATTCACTGCTCTACAGAAAACATTGATGCAGTAACTTTCATTACAAATTTTTTTACACTTCAATAAAAAATGTGATAGTTTATACTATTATTCCATGGTTTTTATTAAGTTCAAATTTCTATCAACCACCAACATGAACTAAATTTTCATATATTTTATTCTCATTCACATTAAGTTATATCATATGTAATAAATTGTGTAACCATATCCAAAACAAATATTATATATACTATGAAAATAATTTTGGGAATGTATTTATCTATTTTAATTATATATTAAGTCATATATAATAGTTGAGAAAATAGGTTGGTATTTAAATTTTTAATATTTTTATTGGATCTATTACCAATTCTTGATGGCGATGGAATTTAATTAATGACTTTAGATGGCCTAGTGAAATGAATGAAAATGGGAAGATAGTTACATGGGAACATAATATAGGTTATTGTGGAATAATTGTAATGAAATATATTGAATTTTAGATTGAGGATGATATAGTGAGGCGGAATTGATGTCACATGAGTGGTTATATATATAATATTGTAAATAAATACACATAAATATTTATTTATATCAAGGTCATATCATGAGAAGATCATAATTTGGAGGATGATATTGAATATAGAATTAGTGGAATGATTTTGTGATTAATATCGATTATTATAGTTTATTGGAGAATTATAGGGATTATAAGAATGGATTTACTATATTGGTAGAGGCTAGTAGTAATTTGGTGATGAAATGACATCACACCATGATCGAAGTTACCATGTCATAATATAATTGGACACGAGAATATAACATAGGATATATAGGTATAAATTATGATTTTTTGAATGGTTGAACCATGGAATATATGATGACACTATATGAGGTGTCACATATTAATAATATTACTTTGAGATCATGTAAACTTAGGAGAAGTCAAGGAGAATGATCTGATAAGGAAGGAACCTCCCAAAAATGGTTCTCTGTCAAAATAATAAGGTAGTTCCAAATGGATATTTTCACTGTGAAATTGATGACCATGTAAAAAATTATTGATATGTAATAATTATTTGAAATTTTTTAAATATTTGTTAGTTTAACTAGTGAGGTTCAAATAAGATATTAATGTCAATAAAGACTGATGAAGTGAACATTTAAGGGATTCAACCTTGCTTTAATGTGGTTATTCTTATTGTGAGTTTTCATGTGCTAAGAATGAATATTTCATTACATATACGTAAATTCATTTGAGGTGAAAATATAAAATAATCACAATATATAAAATAATATATATTGAAATGGGACTTATATTTTTTCATCTTGATGAATTGTGTCATTCTGAAACATGTTATAGGATGGATAATATTTAAAGAATAACATCATGATCATTAAAATATTTTTGATGGATATTTTAATTAATTATTTTGAAGAGGTTATTTAAAGGAAATGAATACCAAAATTTATGATATCATGATGTATGATGGTTATTGTGAAGGTCTGACACATTTTCATGATTAATATCATGAAGTGATCTGATATTTCCCAAGGATCATGATGTTTTAGTTTCAATTTTAAAGAATGGATGACATGTGATGAATTTTTGGAGTTACAAACAATTAATGGGATAAATTTAACTACATTTAATAATTTATACTCATAAATTAATCTTATAAGATTATAGGAAGATAAAATTAATCACAACCATTAGATCAAGGGTTAGAAGCATGAGTGTTTATATACAACTACCCATAACAATATCTGAAAAAAAAACATAAACATATTAATATATCTAATTTGAATAATAAGATGGTGAAAGGATATTCATTATGTATTTCCATTTAAATATACATTTCATTAAGTATATAGGGATCTATGTGGAAGGTAAAGTTGCTCTCTCACATCTTGATGTTGGAGAAGGGGTGTAATAAGAATAATTAACCTGTTGGATTATAATTTATTTTGTAGATTTTTCAATTATAATATTCATTTAAAAACCCAAAATTATATATATAGATATATTCATTTAAATAATCTTGAATAATTATATAGCGTTCCTTATATAGAACAATGAGTTTAAGTAAATTGTGATATATGATTGAATTATATTTATTTAAATATGGCAATTATAATCTACTTTTTCAATTGGTGGTATAAATAAGAATAACCACATTATGAATAATATGCATAATGTATTTATATCAGAAAAACTAATTTATTAATATTTAATAAATTATTACTCATATTCAAATAGTCAATTTGGCTTCAAAATTTGTTTTCTTCAAAAAAAGAGTTTTATTTTATTTTATGCAGGATATTATAAATAAATTCAACCAAATTTATAATTTATATTTTCTAAATATTATACCTTTTTTGAATTAATTATATCAAAAATATGTTAAGGTAAAACAACAATATATTTTAGAAAAGATTATTAAATTTAATGAATAGTGAAAAACACAAATTTTATTGAATTTTTTTATTCCACAATTTAAAAACTAAAATATTCTTTTAAATCATTAGTTAATTTTCATAAGAGATTTATATTTTAAAAAATCTAATGAATATTATTGGAATAAAAAATTTTCTTAATTGGAGTATAAATATATTTTTGTACTTAAAATAAAATTTTAAATCATTTTTATCGTGTTTTGGGGGATTATTTTTCAATTAATTTATAAAAAAAATTGAAATTTTAAAATTTAAAATTTATTCCATATTTTTAATCAGAATAGTTTATTTTATTTTATAATTTATGATTAGTTTTTCATAATAATGAATAGTAATAATATTACAATTCCGTCACTATGGTAAAATGATAAATCCAGTTAACCTAGGATTAATATATGTGATATGGACATAATTTTTCATATATATAATTATTGAAATATATTTTTTTAAATGTTACCAGATGCTCCATGTATAAATTTTTATGTGACATTGTTCCATGAAAATTATATAATACTATTTTAATCCTTTAAAATATTCATGGTCTATCTGTAGACAACTTATAAATGGGAACCACATGTCCTCTTTTCATTAAAACATCCTAATCCACCTTTACCAATGAAAAACAACCGTTTTATATTATAACATTACCTATAAATAAATCATATGTTTTTATTTTTTAAAATATCACTACATGGATCCTTAAGAATAATTTAAAGGAGGTCTACCTAAGAATAGGTAATCATCTTACCCAACTTCTTTTAAAATATTTTTCCTTCTGTATAATTTAAATTTTTTATATTTTTCAAAAACAATAATTAAATTATCCTCAATATAAATTTTTTTATTATTATTATGGATCCTCCATTATCCTCCCTTGTATAATGAAAACGATAAATGAATGTATCTCACATGTGAACATGTGGACTACCACCTGCATATAGAGATATAATTATTTTTCAATCACAATCATTAATAGTCTATTAATTTGATGAATTTAATGGTAATTAATGATATTAATTATATAATTATGGTTTTTATTATTAAATATTATTTATATTCCTTTATTTATTGTCATTATAAAATGATAATAGTGTTCATGCGTACGTACAAACTATTTTCTCCATAAATGGTGTAATTTATTTTTCTATATCTACATTTTATGGAAGAATCTATATATATAGAGAGAGATTAAATATATTATTTATATTATGATAAATATTATGAATATTATGAGGCGATGAGAAAATTATAAGGACATAAACTTCCAAACAAAAACATTTATGAAAAATGAAATAGTTAATACCCAAAAAAATGAATTAGATAAATAATTATTAATAAATTAGAGTTAAAATAATATAAGTGGATAATATATTATCTTATAAGTTTTTAAATAGTACTTTAAAATAATTTTTAAAAATTTGAATTTATTATACTTTAGGTTTGATCACGTATGAAGGAAGTGAAGCATCGGTTAAGGGTTTCTCATCTTGCTTTTGTTTCTATGATACATATTCCCTATTCACCACTTGTATATTTCATGTGGTCTATATAAATCACTTTGATATGATATTTTATGAATATACATATATACATGTAATTTAATGTTTTATTTGAAGTCATTTTATTCATGGGGGTTATGATTGAGAATTTACCTAAGCAATAAGTGAGTTACATTATATTCTAATTTTAAATGGGATTGTTTATACATTAATTTATGATAATGAAATTATATGACTTCAACCTCCAAAATATTATTTAATTTATGATACCAGTTTTATTTTTTGAGATTATTTTTTCATTTATTTTTAATCTTGTTATGTACTCAAAATTTTGAACGAATATTATTATGGACACTGACGTTTTTTAAAATTTCTACTGAGAATGTTTTTTATCCATGTACATATTTTAATTAAAAAATTCCTAAATGTTTTTAATATTATCCTATGATTGATTAAATTAATTTTTATACATTTTTACATTCTGTAATTTTATTTAAAGCAATCATCTCTTATTTTCTGAATGTACATGACTTTTACAAAAAACGTGGAAGGAATATTTGTTTTAATATACATGAATTGAATTTTATTTACCTCCATAATGACTACTCATGTATTTAAATATTACTTTTAAATTTATAATGATTCTTTTTAAAGGATATGTATACATGATAATGTTGGAAATATTTTTATTTTCATTAATTTATTTAAAAATTAAATGTTATTTTTCTAAAGAATAATCCGATGATTTTTAACAAAGTTTGTCATTTATGATTAAATACTTTATTGTTACATATAATTTAAATGGAAAATATTGCAATAATACGATAATAATATTTCTCTTGATGGTTTATAATTGTAATTAAGATATTTTTATGAAACCCATTTATTTTCCATGGGTTATTCCATAAAGAAATGATGATTTTTTTTAAAAAAAATTCATTTCCTTTCAACATCATATGATATGATGATATGATGAATATTGTATGGTCTTATAATGCAAATATTTATGGTTTTCAATATGAAATGGGTGAGTTTTTTATTTTTCCTCGAATTAAATATGTAATAATGAATATCTCATAATTTTATAAGGACTAGAATGGGGAGTGAACCTAAATCCGTAATGAAAATATTTCTAATATGATAGTGTTGGGAGCGAACCATAGATATGTATATAATGGAATAGAAAGTGAACCCATTTCACCAGTATTTCCTTTGGAGTAATCCTTATCTAAGGAAATTATGTTATATTCTTATTTATATGTCACAAACATATTTCATATGATTAGTATATTTTATTATGACTCATTATTGATTATTTATGATTTGAAACTCGTGAGCCTTATGTATTATGAGTTTTTATTGGAAAATATTTATGCCATGATTGATGATTAAATATTATTAACAGATTTGATATTATTATTTTATGCTGTTATAATATTATCATACCCTTATTCTTATCTTATTCTTGTATATGTTAATTGATTGATATCTTCATTGATTACCCTTACTGAGTATCTATTCTCACCATTTTTATGTTTCCTTTTACCTATGATATAATGAAATTTGTTATTTATTTTATGTCTAAGAATGGTTCTAGTTGTGAAGAACTATGTGGGATATGATTTAAATATTTTATATTCAAATTTTTTATGTATCCATATTTATAAAGACATTATTCCTTTATGATTCTAGATTAAATCATAATGCTATTCAATGAAAATTATTCTAATATGATCTAATATTTATATATGTAATTTTTGGATCTCTATATTTGGTTTCAAAGTATGTTTTAGTTAAATTTAGAAATATGGATGGTAAAATTTTAGTATAAACCCTTAGGATAACCATATATATCGGAGTAACTCCTATGTTGTGGTAAATAATGGAGTGTGGTTTTCTTAGACAATACATACTTGTATGGATACTAGTATGATTATGTGGCTATATAATATATAAACCTATTATTAAAAAATAACAATGGGTAAAATTTGGTATTATCATGGCTATTATTGGTGAATGAAGAGTGGGACTAATACTGCACACCTAGATAGACACTCCCAAGGGATTTGTTTATGTTATTTCACATATAATTTATGAATTGGTATTATGGATTTTGATATATAATGACCATTAATGAATTTATTAAAACTTAAGGTCTTGTAAATTTAAAAGAATGTGTCATTAATTAGATATCAAATGAGGGATGTCTCGTTATTGATCACTGTGATTAACAGAGAATTATATTCTTGCTAACCATTTCTATTTTAGTAATGGATTGAATATTGATGTAATATATTTAGTCTTATTGATAGAACGCCCCTTAAATCATGAAAAGTAATGTTAATTTATACATATAGTTATTAAATGTTAAATTAGAAATGAACACTCCAACTCATACAAACATCATATCTCAATTATATTATTATTCTCTTATAGATTTTTAATAGAATTTTCATCATAAAAATATCATAATTCTCCCTCTAGTAGAATTTGATGTTATCTTTTGCATAGATTATATTTATTAATTTAAATCCCATATAAATTTCCGAAGATGGGGAGTTATTTTTGATATTACAAAATAAACTATTCTCATATATTAGTGTAATGTAAAATATGAAATTCCAATAGAAATTTTATTTTTTAATGGTTTTTAATTATTTTTTAAAATAGGTGTTTATCTTTTATGGTTAGGGAAAATATCAACATTAATGATATTATTATTATAATACATATTGTATCTGTCTTTCCAAAATATTTTCCAAATCTTCAATGGAATCGTGAAGTTGTTTTTTCAATAGCACTCATATATTGTGATACAATTGTTTCAAAAATACATATAGAATGGATTAAATTAAGATGTAGGAACTAAAGAATCATCTCGCAAAAAATCATTATAAAAGGTCCATTTTTTCATGTGTATCATCATGGGTTGCACCTATTCTATTAGTTTTGATAAATGGACGATCGTTGTGACTTTTTATTGATTATCAAGAACTGAAAAAGATCACAATCGTGAATAATTTTGATATTCCCCATATCCATGATTTGGTAGATCCGTTATGGGGAGATAAATATAATTAAAAGGCTGATCATTGATATATATACTATAAATAGAGGGTAAGAAGTTATTTCTTAACCATGAATACATTTTGTATGAGGTATGGACATAGTTACTTTATATTGATCCTATTTTTTCTTATTAATTCCTATACTATATTCATGGATTTAATTAACAGTGTTTTCATATATTTCCCATATTAGTTTGTGGTAGCATTTATAAGTTATATTCTTTTATATTACATGACAAAGGAAGAACATAAATATTACTAGTGGATTGTTCAAAAGACCCTCCAGAAGGAAATGATGTTTAAAAAATTTACAATTTGTTAATTATGGAAATATAATATTTCGTTTGTTCGTCATATATTCTGAAGAGGGGGTATATAAATGGATCAATAAAAGGTGAATGTTTTATAACGTTGTCCCATAGTGGACATTATGACTAAGATCTAGAGTTCTCATGGGTTTGTTGAATATTATCGATGATAGGTGGATAGTGTCTCTTGACTGTATAATATTATCACCAAGAGAACTCTGAAGAGAGTCAAGCTCATTTTGGAAAATTAATGTGATGAAAATTTATAGGGGCTAAATAGATGGATAGAAATTAGTCCAATTCTTACATGAACCTATAGTGGAAGATGGTTTAAAATATATAGTGATGTATCACCATGGTTAATGTTATGATTTCTTCAACATAATTATAAATTGATTGATTATTCCTCACACCAATTGAAGGTTCATGAGAAAAATTACCCTACAAAAGATTTGATGTTATCTGTAGAATGTTTTTAATTAATTAGGTTAAGGCGTTATCTATAATAGAAAATATGTAATATATATACATATCATAAAATTTTAAAGTATATATTAATCAAAAAATAGTTTAATATACACAAGATAATATTGTTTAATATGATTAATGATTATGTCGACAAAGTAAATTACCATAATGGGAAGGAATATAAGGTGGCCAATGCTATTAGTCCAAAGTATCTTGCAAGATCATCTATGACGAGGATCACAAAAAACAAAATTTTCATGTTTTTTATAAAATGGATTTTTAAATATTGAACTATGTTGATAAATATTATCTTTATCAAATTATTGTTCAATAATCTCTTCACATGATGATTAAGGAGTTGTGGAAAGATGATGTAAAGCTATAAAAAATGAGAGAAATGTTTCTATGTTCAGCATTGATTTAGATAGAATGATAAGGATCATGAACTGAATAAGGATAACATCAATACCCTGTATGAAAAAATGAGCTACTAGAAGAAGCTCATAACTCATTAGTATGTATTTATTTTAGTAGAATTTTTTTTAAAGAGACCTAAAAGAGTATTTATGGTGGGAAAATATGATAAAAATTTATAGAGTATGTATCTTAGTGATTGGTATGTCATAATGTTAAGGATGTGAGATAACATTATAAGGGGATGCTTCAACCATTACCTATACTAAAATGGTAATGGGAAAACATAACTGTGGATTTCATGTTCTGAATCAAAAATATGTGTAAAGGCTATAATTCTATTTGGGTTGAATTGGTTCACCTAACAATGTTTAAACACATTATTTCAATCATAAATGATATCACACTGTATCCTATTTCTATAATATATATAAAATATGTAGTAAGGATTCCTCAATTTATACATTATATTATATGTAATCATGATCCATGGTTCACCTCAATGTTATAGATAAGTCTCCCATAAGCTTTGGATATATATTTGTGTTTTAGTACTACTTATCATCATCTGAAATATGGTTAGTATGAGATGATCATCTAGACCATAGATGATATATTGAGATCTTATTCACTATATTTCAATGTTGGTTGGGATCAAAAACTTCCGCCTATCATATTATCTTATAACAATTTCTTTCAATCCAGCATTCAGAGAAATGATTATGAAGACCTATATGGATGGAAGTGCAGAACTCGAATGTGTAGTGATGCTGTTGGAGAAAAATTGCTATTAGAACCCACATTATATGTGGAAATTATATAGAATGTTATATCCATTCAAAAGAACATAAAGACAACATATAGTTAGTATATAAATTATACTCAAAATCTTTGGTAAAATTTGAAATTCAATGTTGGTGAGAAGGTATTCCAATGAATTTATGCATATAATAAGGATATGAGATTTGGAATGGAGGGAAAACTGATCCAAAGGTATATTTACCCCCAAATATTCTTGATCAAATTGTTAATATTATATATATATGTTGGTGTTTCCATTAATCATATCGTGAGTTCGTGATTTTGTCCATGTATCTCTCTTGAGAGTGTACATACCTAATCGTTCACATATACTAAATTTAGGGGTTATACCACTACAGGTTGACTATTACTATGATGAAAAATAGGTATAAGTCTTGGATTTTAGATATAATTTTCTATGGAGTAATACTACTCACCCAGTTAACATTATTTAGAGGAATCAAAATTAAAAATAATCTATATGGAAACATAATTATGTGATTAAAAAAAAGATAACATCTGTATTTTTATCAGATCAACAAAATTATGAGGGAAAAGATTAAATATGGATTACAAAGATTTACATTATGTGGCTAGGAAAAATATTCATCCTTTTCATTATTTGACTAAGGTATTTACAAAATTATTCCCGCATAATTCAATTTTGATTTTTTATGGAAAATGTTTCCCATGAAATGACATAATAATATTTTAATCCATTAAAATATTAAAGGTGTGTCCCTCCACCAACATATAAATGGTCACCTCACCTCCCATTGTCATTAATCGTTATTGGGCCACCTATATTGAGAAAAAATTACCTAATTTTCTTCTAAAATTCCCTTGAAACTAATTAATGGTTATTATCTTCTTAAAATACCATTCCAAAGGCCCTTAATAAGTTATCTAAAGAAGGCGTTTCAATGAAGAGGTAATTATATTAACCAACATACTTCAATTTATTTATGCTTCTAAAACATTTAAATATATGTAATTAATCATAAAATAATAAATTATGTATCATAAATAAAATAAAAATTTATTATTATTTTGTAACACCATTATCCACCTTATTTTCTAGAAGATGGAAAATTAGTGTACAACTTGTCTGTATGTCTTGAATACCACCTCGATGTAGCGATGGAATTCATTTTCCAACAATATAACTAATGGATGGTTTCTGTGATGAATTTTATAATTTTATATGATAATAATTATATAACTATTTCATTATAATGATAATATATTATTTAACTTTTCTTTTTTATCTTAATTAATAAATGAAAATAGTGTTCATTCTTACATACATAATATCATCTTCATGAACGGTGTAATACTTTTTTCAATATATACTTTTTATGGATGAATATAAATATCAATATAATGAATATATATGATATTTATATCATTATTAAAATTGATTATAAGTTGTAACAATAATAAAAGTAAAATGAATAGTTCTACCAAACCATAACTTTTATGAAAAAAATCAACAACTAGAAATGATGATTTTAATAATTAATTATTAATAAATGTGTGGTAAAATGTTTTAAGTGGATCATATATTATATTATAAGAATATACATGGTTCTTATAAGTAATCATAATTATACGTTACTTATTATAGTGGCTACAAACAGGAATTCAATTTCTTACCTATGATTTTATTAAAAACATTGGATGACCCCCAAAAAAATATTAATATAGATAAAAAGAAATATTTAGATTTATATTTCATGAATAATTATAAGTGGATTGATTTTTTAACTATTATTTGGGCTCAAAATAAATGTTTTTCTTATCAAATTAATAAACTCATCTTCCCAAATTTTTATAAATAACATTTCATTCAAAATTTTAAATGAAAAATTAATATCATAATGTTTTCGATGAAATCATTAATAACACAAAATTACTTTTTCACTATGTTATAATTTTTAAACTTTTGAATTATCACATAATTAAATTTACCTTTTGAAATCAAAATATTTCTATAAAACCCCATAGAATATTTGTAAAAATCAAGTTAGTTACTTGATGAATCGTTTTCATATTACTCTTAGAAATCCAATAACTGTCATGGTTACACAAAGAATAACAATTATGATTAAAAAAATACCCCTCCTGGTTACAACTATAATTACTATTTTAGTATATTCCAATAAACATTTAGGAGAAAACTAATATGTTTACTTCAGGTGTTTACCCAATGCATTTGGGAGCTATAATGGGGATCACCCTTCGTATAAGCTATATATGGCCCACCAGTGGGAATAAATGGGGCTCAACCCATATTATACAATTTATTAGTCTCACCTAATTTCCATTTATACTTTTTATGTAATATATAATAAATAAAAAATTTATTCATTCAATTTTCATTATAAAACCATTGTAAAACTATTTTAAACATGTATGCAGAACACTTTTTAATATCAAAATAACATTTTATTTTAACAAAAAAATTTCAATATAAATAGACATACAAATAATAGAATGAGGAAAATTATTTGAATAATATATTAAATAATGAATAGGTATACCGACATCAAATATTGGTTTTGGAGTCCTGAAAAGCAGTTTGTAGCATATATTTTAAAATCAAAAAAATCCATTTTTTATGTAAAGTGAGTCATAAAATACAACAAAAAGATTCAGTTTGAAATCATTTAAAAGTATATAAAAATAGATAAAAATTTTATTTATAATTAATTTATGTTCTTTTTAGAATAATCAATAAAATGATTTTTAAAATATGGTCATGTAAGAAAAATTATTTTTTGTGAAACCATAAAAATGGATTTTTAAAAGAAAGCCCCTTACCTTGAGTATGTCTCATCATGTACTTAAATTATCTTCCTCAATGTTAATCCAATGTTAATTTTTAAAATTTTTAAAAAATAGTTTAAAATTTATAATTCTTTGTATATAACTTACTAGCATGTTATATATAATAACATAATATTTTATGTTCATGTAAGATGTTTTGACGATATTCGTTACTTATGTCCAAAATGACATTATTAGGATGATTATGGTCAAAGTGGTCATTATTCCATAATATTCATAAAATGTTTTATATAATTATCACTTTTATAAATCAATTATAAATTATTAACCAATCATGAAACATGGAAATGAAAATTTAACTACTCTAAAATCCTGGAGATGGTAGGTTGTACGCACACATGACTATCATTTCCATTTGTTAAATGATCTCTATAAAAAAACTTAATTATTATATTATTATTCCATAATGATTAAAATATTATAAATTAAAATAAGAACTCATTAATTTTTCATATATATATCATCTAGGTGATGTGGTGATGAAAATGAATTACATCGGTTCATGGTGGTGGTAGACCACATGTACGCATAAATGACATTATCATTTTCTTGTGAATTGAAATGTTACAAAGTAAATATAATTATATGTTTTTAGAATGATAAGTATTTAATTAATATCATATATATATATACATTAAATCCATCACAATAACAAGTCCTGAGAGATGATGAGGGAAAATGAATTACATTAATTTGTGAGGTGGTAGTTTTTTTTCACATGAATGATGAATTACTATACCATATTATTGATGTTGGAGATCTGTATGTATTATTCCATTAAAATAATAACATCTAAGTGTATATATGAATATTTTTTATTATGTTATCATGTATGATGAATATTTGAAGGGTGTGGAAGAAGATATAGAACTAAAACATGTGGTTAACAAGTACATCTTCTTGGTAAAGCATCATTTTCTAAATAGCTTAAGCCATTTGAGGTTATATTTTTTCATAAAAAATAAAAAAATAATTATGGTAGGGATTATATGAATGGATTTAAATAGATATTTTCTCAAATCAAATGGTTTTTATGTGGTAGTAAATAAGAAGAAAAAGCACCCTTTTATAAGAGAGGGAATGCGCAATATTGGGATTTCATAAAATATTAACTAAATATAAATTTATATTGATATCAAAATTGATAATATTATATGTTATGATTAATATTAGTCTGAATAATCTCATTTAATTAATTTTTTACAAGTTTAAAACACATTTTTAGCCAAAGATTTTGGTTTTATCCCTTCATTAACCATTTTGAAAATTACAATAATATTAAGGTTTTTAAACATTAAGTGTAAATAATGTTAATATAAAATTAAAAACACCCATAAATGTACCATGGTCGATGTAATTAACAATATAAATTTTTTTTGGAAAAATATATCATTTTATTGAGTTTTAAATCACTTAATAAAATATTATTTATTATAAAATATCATTAATGACAATTCAAAAACAATTTTTTTACATTGAATTAAATAATATGAATATAAAAAAAATAATTAGAATAAAATTTAAATAACACCTCTAATATGACATTTTTATCTTAAAACAACTTGAAAATAAATTATTCATTCGTAAAATATTATTTTTAGAATTTTTAAAATCATTTATTTTATCCACTGATTAAATAATTACTAAATGAGGGTTGTCCAAGCTTTTAAAGTATATATTTATTAACAAAAAATTTAAATTAAATTATCCGCATAAAAATTCATTTATATTTAAGGTAAATATTTATTACTGAACACATCTTCCATTTATTCCTATGTTAAAAAATGTAAAAAAATTAAAAAGCTAGAATGTGACATTTTTTACATTTTATTTTGTTAAATATTATAAAGGTATATCTCATATTCAAATGAAAAAATTGATAAATATTCTAAAAAAAGCGATTTTAGATGAAATATACTCCTAAAATGATATTATTTCAAGTTTTAGGTTCATTTTTAGTTATTACCATTTTATGATAAACATTTATTACCAGATTTACCATATTTAATGGTAACAAAAATTAATACACCTAATATTCATAATGACTTAAAATAATGGGGTCATATTTATAAATTCAAAACACCCTTATTCAAAATATGTAATCCATTTTTTATATTCAAAATATATAAGGGTAAAAATTTAATTTAATGTTAAACCTCTAAAATGCAATGAAAAATAGTTTTCTGAAAAATTCATTTTTAAGACCCATAATTCACATATAACAAAATAAGATATAAATATGATTCATATAAACATAAATATATTATATATTACTTAAAAATACTTTTGTTACTCTGATTAATGATAACAATAAAAAAATACCTTATTAAATAAAAATAAAATAATTTTTAATAAAATTTGTATTTTTCAATATTCATTGAACATTCAATATTTTCTACGAAATATAAAAAACATAATCCAAAGATAAATCTTAAATGATTAATTTAAAAAATAAAATTAATTTTTTCAATTAAAATTTCTATTTTTTAAATTATTCTATCAAATAAAACCTTATAATTCATGAAAAGATTTTTTTGAAAGAAATATATCCTTTTTCATTTTGACCGAAAAAATGATTAACATTTTTGTAATCAAATAACTCTATAAAATATAACTAATGAACAAAATAATTTTTTTTCATATTTTTTACATATTCTACAATATCATTACCCCTTTTTTAAATTAGATAATCTCAATTTTATTTATTTATGATACAAGTGGGTATATCTTTCCCTTAAAGGATCTTCAAATTATCATGTTGCTTCATCACCCTTACAGTTTCTATGAAAAAAATAGCATGATGGATTAACTTATTCTTTAATACTTTCTCACAAATACCATGAATCGAAAAATAAAATTCTTATAAGTATGGGTATCTTCAAAACTAAAATACCTGAGGTATATAAACATGATATGATTCTATTACATACATTCTAAACAATGAAGCAAGAAAATTATTTTCTACAAGGTACTAAAATGCAGGTAAGGCCAATTCGTATGAAATTTATCAAACATTATCTATGATTTCATATGTTCCATTAAACCATGGTCTTAAATTACACCATTTACGTAATGACCAACCATATATCAATTTCTTGAGAGAACAATGATTCATTACTTGGCCTTAAGAGACATCTACAAGATGAAAAAGGCTGGAAATAAATGTTGAAGGGTTTCAAGTACCTGCGGGGGATGATGTAAAATTTTAGAAATAAACCTATAAACCAATAACCCATAACTAAAGGGGGGTGATGTAAAATTTTAGAATGATCCCATACCTCAAGAATCCAGCTATTTATCACCAAGGGAAGCCTTTGTATCGTCACTGAAATGATGGGAGAACCTTTATTGGATTAGGAGAAGAATAATACCAAGTTGTGGCCACTTTGGAGATAAATTGAGGCACATAGAAGAAAAAACAAGTGTGATACACTTTTTTAGGATCTCACTTAAGTGCATGCATGGTTAGTTCTCATGGTTTGACAAACCATATGTTAACCCTATTTTAGCCACTACCTAGTAAGACCCTCACATGTCTTCCTCACATGGTCTCTCTAACTGTGATCCAACCATGCGGTAACCACTACATCAAAAGAAAAAACTATAAACAGTTTGGCTGCATGGTTTGGAAAACCATGCGCCACCAGTGTGACATCCCCTTTTCCTGAAAATATCATTCAAAGGTCTCTCAACTATCCCATTCATCACCCTTATCATTATAACCATGAATAGAATCAAGTGAGATTAAAATACTAGAAATCAGGTGTAATACAATATTCATTCCATTTTTCTTTCCATCCTTAGAAAGTAGAAAACATTCACAGCCCTAAAATAGTTTTTGAAAATGCACTTTTATTTCTTTCTCACATTCCCATGTCACTTCTTGACCAGACAATGATTCCATAAAACCCACACTAGACCGATGATTTTCCCACACAATACATTCTCAACCCTATCCAAAATCCGTACCGGGATATGTATCAACAAAGCTTCCAACTCTAGGTTAACGTGATCCCATATGATCACATGGTCATAATTAGGCTGATAAATTTTCAATTGAGATACATGGAACACATTATGCACTGAATAGAAACTTGGTGGTAATTACAACCGATATTCCACCGATATGTCCCATTCTAGTATCTCGAAAAGGTCAAAGTAAATTGGATATATCTTGCCCTGATTTCGGGAATGGCGATATCCCATCCTTGGAGATACCATCACGAATAAATGATCACCCACCTCAAATTATAATGGTCTTATACGGTGATATGCATTATATTTCTAATGACTCTGAGCCATTTGTGTCCCCTTTTTGATCAACTGGATATTCTTCATTATTTTTGGTACATGGATCATCCTAGCTAGTGAAGTTTCACATGTTTTCAACGAACATAATGGAGAATGAAATGGGCGCCCATAAAATTCTCCAAACTTATCCATGTATGTTGTGTCCTAATAGTTGTTATTGTATGAGAAGTACAAAAATGGAATATTCTCCTCCCAGGAGCCACCAAAATCCATTATAAAATCCCATGACATATCTTCCAACTCTTGTATCATCCACTCATATTTCTTATCCATGTGAGGAAGATAATCCATGCTAATAGTCAACTGAGTCCCAAGAAAATGCTGTAAGGAATTCAAAAAATGAGACGTGTCCATTAGATATTTTTCTAAGACTATTAAAACTGGTATTCCCTATTTCTTTACCACTTCCCAATTGTAAATTATTGATTGATCTTCTGCTGTATGAGTTTCACAAGTAGGGATGAAATATGCCGGCTTGGAAAGCTGATCGACTATCACCCAAATGGCATCGTGTTTCTGAACCGTTCTAGTAAGACCTATAACAACATCCATATCGATCTTATCCCATTTCCACACTAAGATATGTAAAGACTGAAACATTCTTTCTGGTCTCTGATTCTCTTCTTTAAACTGTTAACAAGTTAAGCACCTAGTGACAAACTCGGGCACCTTCCTTTCCATATCTCTCTGCCAAAACTACACCTTTAGTGCCTTATTCATCTTCTTTATACCTGTATGTATAACCAATATCGATTGGCATTAAGCATGAAGGATTTATTCTTGTAAATTCATAGGTACAACCAAATGTTTTCTGAAACACAAAAATGAACACCCATAAGGTTTCAATCCATTAATGGTCTCCCACCATGGAGTTTTAAAAACATAACCAGACATTCTGCATTAGATGTTTATTCTTCTTTGACCACATTTTCCAATATCTGGAATAAGCGTGTGTGAAAAAAAACAGAAACATCACCTTTGTCGTCACATTCCACATGCATGTCGCTAGGACCGACATCGACTGCCGTTCATCTAAATATTCTATTTCCAACTAATCATATGTCTTTCTAAAACATGAATCAACCACAGAATTACATTTTCCTAATGTATACATCATGTTAATGACAAACATATGTAGATACTACATCCATCTCATTTTCCACAGATTTAAAATCTCGATGTGATAAAATGTGTTTCATGATCTTGTGGACCATAAACACAATGATTTTATCACCAAACAGGTAGTGTCTCCATGTTTTCAATTCATTGAAAATTGAAGCTAACACCAAATGGTGTGTACGGTAACTATTTTCATGAACCCTCAATTGTATTGATCCATTAGAATCCACATGGTCTCCTTGCATGAAAACATATCCCAACCCTACTATTAAAGAATCACAATACATCCTGATTATGGAAAAATCAAAATTTGTGCCGATGTATGATGAAAATTAAGCTCCTAGAAAGTGTTACATAATTCCCATGTCCATTGGAATGGATCATTCATCTTGTTCATAGCTTATATTGGCAACGATATTCATGTGAAATCACACAGAAAGAGTTAGTAGTAACCAGGTAGACCATGAGAACTTCATATCTTGAAATCATTCTTCGGTGGTTTCCATGAGATAACAAATTCTCTCTTTTCAGGATACACTGAAACACATTTTTCAGAAATTACATGCCCGGGAAAATGTACTTCTTATATCCAAAAATTACACTTTGACAATTTGTCAAACAAATGGTGATCTCCCTATATTTGTAAGACTGTTTCCAAGAGCTTCTCATGGTCAGCGTTAGTCATTGAATACATCAAGATTTCATCCACAAGCACTGCAACAAAAAACCCAGATATTGTTGAAATGTATGATACATCAAATCCATAAAGACAGCAGGAGAATTAATTGAACCAAAAGGAATGACTATATATTCATAGTGTCTATATCTTCTTCTAAATGTTTTCATTTAAATATCATCCTTCTATACACACAATTGGTGATATCCTAATCAAAATTCAATAATGGAGAACCAATGAGCTCAACATAATTGGTAAAATAGATCATCAATGCATGGAAGTGGATATATATTATTTATCATAACTTGCTTTACCTTATGAAAATCAACACACTATCAAAAATTTCTATATGCATTCTTCCTGAACATAACTGGTGCTCCCATGGAGATGTACTTGGCCCAATGAAACCCTTTATTTCCAACTCATCCAAATTCACTTTCTATTCCAACAACTCTGTTGCTGCTTTCCTGTAATATGGAAGGTAAATAAGACTGGTCCCCAGAATGATATCAATCATAAACTCCACATCACTTATAGATGGTAACTCAGAGAAGTTCTTAGTAAATCCATTTTTAAATTTTTCCACAAATGATGAAAAACTAATTTCCTTGATCGGTTCCATTGAGGAGAAAGTCAACTACCCCAATTTGAATGAGATCATTCCCAACATCGGTGCCAAAAAACTATTTTCACCTTTATTTACACTCATCTCTCCTCTAATGAGATGCTCGATGTCATCCTTTGTCATGAAGCTAACTGTTCTCCTATTACAACCATTGTGAGACTTAAACGTAGTAAACCAATCCATTTCCAGGATTACATCATAGACATCCACGCCCAACATTGAGAAGTTATATTTCATCAATTCTTTATCAACAGTTATATCACATGCTCGACACCCAAAGGATTGGCATTATCTTTCACCAAGTGGATTTTGCAGTTTTAAAACAAAGGGAATCATTTACAACATTATACATAGAAATTCAACATCATGAGAAGAAATAAAAGAATTCAATGTACTGGTATCGAAGAGCACTTACACATGGGAAGAATTCTAAAGAATCATACCTCTCACCATAGATGGTTTTTCTTGATCATCGACATTCATCTGCTCAGCTCCATACAATTTCTAAATTGCAGTAATTTTCTCCTTGTTTACTTGTGGAGATTTCCATAGTTGTGGATTCATGGACTTTCAAGAATCACCATAGATATATCTATTCTACTGAAAAGACAAATTCTATTGTTCTCATCCTTTTTGTAAGAACCCTGTTTTTTCTATAAAAGACTTTGGAATATTCTTGATGTTATTCTAGAGCAGTGCCTTCAGACGGCGTGCGATTCCATGCCCTGTTGTGGCCGGAGTTAAATTTTTAGGGCGTCAACGCTGGACACGCCAAATAAATGGGATAACTCCTAAACAGTAATTCAGATCCTATGTCTGAGAGTACTGATGGGTCCAAAATGGGGTGTTAACCCTAGGAACGACACAAAACATTTCGGTGCGGGGTGTTTGGACCCCTCACTCGTTATCAGAACGTGAAATGGATAAATTAAATAATTATTTTATTAATTTAATAGATTAACTCATGTATCTATTAAAAAATTGCTTGGATGGGAAAACTGAGGTCACCATTTAGTTCTGGGAGCGTCGTTTACCCTAGGAGGGGTATAAGTTTCGTGGGCACGACCCTTCTATAGAATATGTCAGCTGGAGAGTTTTCCTAATTTAGCGGCCTCGATCGTAAAATTTTACAACTTTCGAAAGGAGGCTCAGATTAAAATTATGAGACTGTCATTGTGCTTGGGAGGAGGTGTTTACCCTAGGGGAGGCTTAACCTCGACCCTGCTCAGGGTTCGGGTACGGGACCGACGTGCGGGGGTTTAAGTGTTTTCATTATAGGCACCAACCCCACCCTTCTTCTCCCCCACCTTCTTCCCAATAGCACTCTCCCAACGGTGAATGAGGAACCCCCTCCTATACTCCACCTCTCCTGTGAGGCGCGGTAGCTTTGAGGGAACTTCAGTGAAGCATCAGGCAACGCCCATTAAGGTAGGATCGTGCGTTTACATTTTTAATTCCCGCACGTACTCTAATCTCAATTTGTACCACCGTATTGCTGTTTGATATTCAAGTGAATCCCATAAATGAGTATTATACATTCTGAGCTTCCCAACACACCCCTCATATTTAAATTTAGTTTCTCGAGGCATCCGCGACTTCTAGTTGAAGTTAGCGGGTTTTTGGGTTCTCCGGCGAGTTTGAGCGGCGGTCGGCGGTGGTGAAGGTTTAGGCGGCGGCATCCAGCTGTGCTCCACGTGGCGACACCAGGATGCGAGGTCGAGGGCATCAGTGCGAGGTAGCGGCACCAGGATATGGGTTTGAGGGCATCGACGTGAGGTGGCGGCTCCAGGCAGGGCGAGGCGGTGGCTCCAGGTGGTGAGGCCGAACTCGCCGGTGCACAAGGGAGCACCGAGGTCGCGGCGTGCGACCCCAGCGGGGGAACAAAAACCCACCCGTGGAGGGTCTTCACATGGAAAGACGACCATCCCCATGAGGGCCAAGCTGCGGGGATGAGCCGCGGGCCGGCGCGGGTCGGGCCAGGTCGGGCGGACCGGCCAGTCCAGCCCGGTCCAGCCCAAGGGGTTTCGTCCCCTTTGAATTTGGACATCTGTATCTTCAACTACGGGTGTCCGTTTTGCATGAAATTTTTGTGAGTGCAATCCTCGGCTCGAGGCAGAGAATATGAGATGGTTTTGGGGGTTTTAACTCCCGATATGGGGGCCTTGGTGGCACTATGCGTGCGTTATGTGGATTGAATTTTTTTTCTGGGGGTTCATGTTTTGAGCGGCGCAGACACCTCTGATCTCTGTTTTGAGCATCATCAGTGGCATTGTGACCCCGTCGTCAAGACAATGATTTCCAAGGGGTTTGCGGGCGTCAAAGAAAGTGTTGATATGTGGGCCCCATGGCCCGTCTTTTAACCTGCGTGCAACGTATCACAACTTTTTCATCGGACGTCCGTTCGGGGCATGCAAGCAGTCGTTTTTGGGTGTTTTTTCGATGGAATTGCAATGGTGCAATCTACCCGCTTTAATTATACATGGTGGTGCGGGCCCCACAAGGGTCTTTTTGGGAGTTTGTGGTGATTTCTATCTTTATCACTGTGTGTCTGTTTCGGAAAAGTGGATAGTCACTCTTGTGTACTTCTCAGAGATGATCGCAACGGTGTGATCCTTTTGTTGCATTTTATGACCGTGATGTGGGTCCCACGTAGATCCTATTGTCTGCTGTGTGCTAAAATGAATCATCTTCTCCGAGAATCCGTTCTATGCATGTTAAAATTCAATTTAACGTGTCTTTCCGAGGAGATCACAATGGTGTGATGTTCCCGAATGTTTTTGGGGATGGGGCTCGGGACCACGGGACGTCGTTCGAGGGTATAGCTGTGTCCGACGAATTTTACGTCGGATATCTATTGGAGGCGAGTAGGAAGTTTATCTCACATGTTTTTCTGTGAGGATTACAACGGTGTAATTTATTCAGGCGAGCAGAGCCTCTTACGTGATCTTATTAAATGTGTAAATATTAATGGTGTATGGGTGATGGTTCTTCATACTGTGTTTGTAGAGAACCCTTGGCGTGGGATCACATTCACTATAGTGTGAGGGAAGTTGATGTTTGAAGAGATGTGTTTGGCCATGCTAGGGCCGTGAAGGAAGCATGTTGGAAAAACTGTGTTTATGCCTTTTTGCGTTGACATTGGGTGCGTTGTGAACAATAGCCTTTGTGCTGAAAATTTTGTATACTTTGTGAGTATTCGGGAATGATGGGAGGTACTTGTAGTAGTACCTGAGAACGTTGTGTTCTTGGTTTGGAGATAGTTACACACGTCATGTGGGCCGCATGTGCGTGTCGTGTTCTTCTTTACACACCCTTGACCTCTTGTGACACAGAGGGCACTTCTATATCGATGTTTAGACCAGCATGGTTGAGTGGGTCCCCTTGTTTTGTTCACGGTGGTTTAAACCAGTAGGGTTGAGTTGTTACCCCTGGTTCTGTTCTCGATGGGTTGATCAGAATAGTTTTTTGGGTTTCCTTTTCTCTTTAGCCATGTGGGCTTTCAGTATCACTTCTCTTCGAGTTCCCTGGTAGGGTTTGGTGGATTCGGTGTGACCAATCCTTTAGGAGGGCTCCAATTCTCTACCCAGGAGGTTGTTTCTAGTTGGGATGGCCAGAGCAGTTTTGGGTTTACCCTCTAGTGGGGTTGGGCAGTGGGTTTCTCATCAACTTCTTCGGTTTTACCATCCAGTGGGGCTGGGAAGTGGGTTTCTCATTGACTTCATCGAGTTTACCCTTCAATAGAGACTAGGCAGTGCGTAATTCATTGGCTTCTTCGGGTTAACCCTCTAGCAGAGACTATGCAGTGGGGTTCTCATTAACTTCTTAGGGTTTACCCTCATGTAAAGACTGGGTAGTGGGTTACCTGACGACCTATTAGGGTTTACTCTACAGTGGGGTTGGGCAGTGGGTTACCCAAAGACTTCTCTCAGACTCAGTCCTTACTACTAGGCTAGTCTGTGGCTTTTCTACGTGACTTCCGGAGTGGGACCCTTGGTTGTACGAGTCAGTGATGTGACAACATTGGCAGGGACATGGTGTGGTTTGACTTAACCTTGAACTCTCAAGGATGAGGGGTGATTTCCCCGCCGAGACGCGTCCCTGTTACACAACCTAAAACCGTGAGGTTGAGTCAGTGTCGCCCAAAGCGGATAGTATCAAGGTGCGGTGATTTGAGACCATTGACTTGCAGTTCAGGGTAGACATGTGGGATGCTTGGTATCAATGGTGTTTACTTATGGGACTGTTGGTGACTCACTTTCATGGGATGAGCTACGGGATGGAGATCCCCGTACAATCTTGTTCGGGATTCTTTATGGAGCATATGGATATGTATATACCTTGTTCCAGTACCCACTACTTGGGTTTTGGCTACCCTCCTTCTAGGAGAGGCGAAGACGCGCGGGGTATTCCACATGCTTTCTGTGTCTAGATTCTCATGGATGGACGAGTCTAATCTCCTACTATATGTAGAGAATACTCGATGAGAAGTTCAAATTCTCACCGCTTCTATATCCTTGCATTTGGACGAGTCTACTTCATTCCTCTTGTTGGGTTGAGATGTACTATTTACTGCACTCTCGATGGTACTCCTTTACTTTTCTCTATTCGATCTACAACACACCTCTACAGTACTTCCTTTGTTGTTCCATCGAGCCTTCAGGGCATCCTACTGAGTATTTTTATACTCACCCCTGCATGGGCTTTGCCTGCACTTGGTGGGACCTTAAATAGGAAGGACAATTTGGTCGTGAATTCAGTAGAGATTAAGAGTTTGTTATCTTGGACCGTGTGCGGTGGTCATATTAGGGTTCTAGGTGTGGGACTCTCCCAACTATTTACTTTTGTTTATATGTTTCCGGGTTATGGCACTTTTCTGGTTGGGCGTAGGTTTTTCCTTTTTTCTATGCTATTTCCCGTTACCATTTACCTTGTACTGTTTAGAGTTCAATGCAGTTTGTAGTTTATTTATAGGAGTTGATACATTTCTTTTCCTTTTACTCTACAGTTCTGCATTGAGGGGGTTGCATGTGTGTGTATAGGTACATAGGCAAAGGCCTTCCTGAGTTATTGTACCTTCGGTGCTAGTCTCCAACCCCTGTCATATGGAGGTGGGCTTGGGGTAGTGGCGACTGGAGCTCGGGTAGGGTCGGGTAGTGACACTTCTGAAGTATACAGTGCTTATGATGCCTGAGTACTGTCTCATGAATCTGACTTTGGAGCACTACACCAACAACACTGAATATGTCACATTTATTTGAAATTATGGCATGCTCTAGGTTTTTCTGTACGCACTCGGTTTATGTGGTCAAGTGAACCACATTGAACGAAACCTGCATTGCTCTGGAGTCGGGGAGGAAGTTCCACTGATTCAGTCATCTGATTCTGATTTCTACTTACACCTTGGAAATAGGTGTCTGTTTTCCTCTTTTTACCTTCTATTTATTTCCCACTATTTCCTATAGGAATCATCATACTGCCTCCTATCAATCCTGAGATATCACGTTTTCCACAGTCTCTATTTTTACCATCCCTATACAATTCGTAATATAGATCACTGCAATCATTGATCGTATCTCCTATCGTAGCCCCGATTCGGTGATACACGTTTTCAATTACAAATTTTCTGAAAATTCAATTGAAAATCATACCGAATTCATTAATTTTTCCACATAGAATAGGACAGAGAGACTCGTTTTCTTCTCACTGATGTAATTCTTCATTTTCTGGATCCTGAACGTTTGGGGATACAATTGTTTTTTGATCAATTCCATAAAATCCTCCCATGTAAGGCCATCATCAAATTTATCATGCACCTATATATCCCACCACTAGCTTAAAAGATGCTCGAGCATATACATTTCTAGCTTGACATTTAGCTCCACCATTTGTACCGATGAAATTGTAGATAAGATTCATTCTACTCAGCCACACCTCCTAATTTTCAGGCTCAGCCTCACCCCATAAGTTAGGTGGAATCTACTTCATGAACTGGATGGTATGGTTTATATGCCTTGGATCGTTCATCTGGTTCCCCATATCCATATATTTGATATCATTGATAATAATCTAAACCATCTATTGTTTCTCCAATAGTTCTTATGCAACCACATTCTCCATAGCTTCATTGGGTTAGATTCAACAAAGCCTACTAAGTTCTATTTTCTAAACCAACAACAAACTCCGTCAATCTCAATCTATAGAAACTAATGCCATCACATTTAAAATTATATCACATCAACTATAACAACATTGTTTTCCGAACCCCCATTTTTCCATGTACAACCATTTTTAAAAATAAACAATTGGTTTTCAAAATCATAACATTTTCAAAATACACAAAGTATCCTCTTTTTAAAATCATTCATTTGAAAAAAAAATCGGCATTTTTAAAAAGTTTACAACTTTTCACAAAATCATAAGTCATTATTTATAATTAAATATGAAATACTAGGGGTATTTCATTCCTCTAAAATGTATTTCATGGTTATCTCATTGGGTAAACACATGACAATGAGATTTCTAACATTCTAGATGTGTATCCAATACACTTATGTACCCAAAACCCTGGTAACATGATGTTTATCATTAACAGGTTAGCTATGTCCTTTTATGCTATACATTTCAAGTCCCGAAAATCCTAATCCTGAATACAATTCAAATCCATGGAATAGATGAAAAGGAATTCCAACTCCCAGACCCAAAACACTTATGATTTGTACCAAAAGGGAAGCACCAAACTGATATCATTTGTAATGACATGCCAATTATCATTGTATTGGGATCACAACAAGTCATTACATACCCTTAAGCGACATCCCCAAGTTGCCAAAGGCTGGAAATAAATTCCTAATGGTTTCAAATACAAGTGGGGCGTTTTACCTATTTATAAATAAACAAATAAACCAAAAAACCATAACCAAACCATACACTAAATTATTCTTGGACAAAGGGGAGACAACTAAACAACTTCATGTATCTCAAAAAAACATCAAAGTACGCAACAGAAGAAGAAAAAACAAACATAAATGTACATAGCAGATAAACAACGAATGACCCTCAATATACCACAAGACCTCATGATCTAAAATATCCATGAATCACAATCACCGAACAGCCCAATCATCATGAGGTATTGCTAAATATGTGTGAAACATTACCTTTTCCCCTATCCTAGAAGATAGAGTCTGCCAAAGAACCAAAATTCCAAAGCATTAGTGAGTATAAAACTCATTTGGAATTCCCCAATTACATCCCTACTCATGCCACTAAGATAGAAGAGTTAGAAACATTTATAATGAACAGTTTATACAAAACATTTTCTCAAAACATTTTATAATAAGATATAAACAGGTTTCCCAAAAACAAATTATAATAAAAAGCATACAACTAAAATTGAAACTGATTTTCAAGGAGGATATTTTTCTAGAAATATAACTAAACAAGATTTAAAACCATTTCATAATATCAACTTTTTTACATACCTAACCATTCCACAAACCCATGAAATCTACTATGCATGCAATGTTATAGCAATTCCATACTCATGAGGAGTTTCTCATCGATCTACCAAGTCATCAAAAGATAATTGTATCCCATGTTCCATTAAACATTCTACACCAATCACAAGGGAATATTTCAACCATGCCTCTTATATGAAACATGAACACACACAACATGTATGCCCAAAGATCCTGAATGAACAACACATTCTATAAAGACAATCTTTTATTGAAAACCATTTCCATCAAAACCATTTCAATGCCACACAATTTCAATTCCAAACCATTCAATAAGATACCATTTTTATTGAAACCAAATTTTTTTCATGAACCATTTAACATTTCCAAATAATACCTAATTTAAAATTATCATTTTAAAGTCAATAAAGTAAACCCCTTTACACAACAATTCACTATGATCACACAATTTCACAAAACCATAAATCCTCATTAAAAAAATTACATGCTTTTCGCAATCAATTTCATTAACATATACCTATTTAAAACTATGAATTTCAATTCATGAAACATGAGTCTCGAGAGAAGCCTCCTACCTCAATGGTTTTGATGAAAACCACTACAAACGAAGAAAGCTTAAAACAATCGTGTTGATTATACAAGAACCCTCCTTAGATCTCTTATCCTAACAGGTCCGAAACAAAATCTCAACATATTTGGCATCTAATCACCTAGATCTACCCATAACGGGAGTGTATTTGAGAAACTGAGAGAAGTGGAGAAGTAGATCTATGTATATCTATGAAACCGAAAATTAATGATGAAGAACGATCACATACCTCAATAATCTAACATTGATTCATCAAGGGAACCCACTATATCACCTATGGAGAGATGGAATAACATTATTTGGCCATAGAGGAATAAAAATCCGATGTTATGGATTCTTAGGAAGAAACAATATCCAAATAGAGGCAAAAACACGTGAGATCAACTTTTTACTATCTTCAATATGTTCATGCACGGTTAGCTCGCACAGTTAGACGAACTGTGCGCAAACCATGTGTTGGCCACTTCCTAGGAAGACCCTCGCGTGACTTCCTCGCATGGTATGTCAAAATGTTCTTAAACCATTTAGGAGCCACTACCTCAAATGGACTAAATACACATGTTTTGGTTGTACGGTTTGGCCGCACAGTTAGACAAACCATGTACTGCTCGTGCGACATCCCCTTTGCCTTAAAACTTCATTAAAATCTCTCCCGCCTCTCCCATTCATCAACCTTAACATTATAACCATGAAAAGAATCAATTAGGGGTTACATACCATAAACGAGTGGTACTACATTTTACCAACATGAATACCACTTTTTTAGGGAGGAACCCTATGAAAAAATGTTCACCATCTTCGAAAGAATGAGCATTCCTCCGATTGTCCACATAAAGTTCCATCCTACTCCGTGCCATCCTATTATATTGTTGAATCATATTCACCTTCTCTTTAATTTAATATTCCAATTATTGTCTCATTAACTTCCAGTCACCCACTTCATCAGCAAAAGTCAATGTCTAACACTGATTTATATATAATTCATTAAAAGGTTCAATCTGTATAGTAGAATGAAAACTGCAATTTTAATAAAACTCAACCCACGAATGATGTTGATCCAAAATTCCCAGAAAATCCATTAAATAGTAGATAATATTTTATTCCATGGTATGAATCATTTCCTCAAAATTTCAATCATATTGTGTTAGAAAAGTTTTACTAATATTTAATCCAATACCAAATGTCTTCTGAACACCTTTACAAAATTTATAATTGAATTTGTGGTCATGATCAGATACAATATATAGAGGAACTCAATGTAACATGACTATATCATTGATATAGAGTCATGAAGGATTATCAAAATACTTATTATCTAGAATGTGAAAAAAATTAATATATTAAATTTGTAGATCCCTAAAAACCCAAATCTCATTATTACATAGCGATATATTTGGAAATCAAAAAATGAAATCAATCGACATATTTTCTCATTTCCACTATTCTGGAGAAAAATTCTAATGAATTAATTCCTAAAAATTTCATTATACTTTAACTAGTTGAAATGTTAAAAACTTTATTATATAATAACTAATATCACTATTTGTTCTATCATACATGTAATACTCTTGATGGTCTCTATACAAATTTGTAATGCTAGAGTGAATGGAAAATTGGGAACAATGTTCTGCACTCAATAGTTCACTCTTAAATCGGAGTCACAAATCACACATAATATATTTATTAATTTAAAAAAACATCCATTATAAAAATTTAATTAATGAAACATACAATTTATAACAATTTCTACCTTTTCTTATAACATAGAGTTTTCCTTCTAAGCTCTCATAATTCTTTTTAACAAGGACAATTGCATAGTCACATGATACAAAACATGGGGAGATCCTTCATGAAAAAATTATAGAAAAAAACTTTTATTCATTAAATAAATGGTCATCTTCCTAATTTAATGCACTTAATGATGAATTTCAATACATGTCAAGGCATCACCTACTTTGTTTTACATTCCATGAAGACAATGGATTTTTCAATCACAATGCTTCATCAATTCCAGCCATATTCTCTTCCTTTAATTCAAGTCAAAATGAGTGGATATATTCTTCAATAGTTTATGAGAATTATATATTTCACACTTGGATCCATGTAAATGATTTTTTCAAATTTTAAATCGAACACCACAACTCCTAATTCAAATACATGTGTAGGATAATTTCTATCATTTATTTTTAATTATAGTGAATCATGATTTATTACATGATAATTTTGTATCAAGATGATACAATTCCATTACATATTATATAACTATAGATAATAAAGTAGCTATTTTTTAAGGGAGAAACAAAAACTACATCATTCATCTATATTGTTTTCAGTTCCATGAAATAGTTATCACATTCTTTTGTACAAATGAATTTAACTCGTTTTCAAGTTATCATATTCAGTGGAATTGTTAACCACGAAATGATTTCAAAAAACACTAGTAATATCCTTCTAATCCATGAAAAAATTAGATATATGTAACATTTATTGATATTGGACATTCATAAACCACATTTATTTTAATGGGATTAACTAATTTTCTATCTTTATTTATGATGTGTCCATGGAATGAAATATTTCTTAACTAAAAAACTTATTTTCTGAATTTTCATTACAATTTTTTTTGGCATTTACAAAGAAATCCTAAGTCTTTTTCATGATCCTCATATATTTTTGGTTAAATCCTTATATCATTAGTAATAAAACCAAATAAGTAACTAAATATTCATGGAAGTGTCCACTCATAAGATCCATAAATACATAGAGGTAATTTATCATTCCCAACGAAATACCAAAAACGGATAATTTATATATCAATTAAAAATACAATATTATAAATGTCATCCTCTGTGAAATTTATCTGATAAAACTCATTCCATTGCTCAAACATTGAAAAAATACAGATCTCCCTTGATATGGTCAAACAAAACATCGATATAAGGCAACAAATACGTATTATTACTATTAATGTTATTCAGATCTCTATAATCAATGAAAATCCAAATTTAACAAACTTTATTTTAAAAAAAATAGGAACAACCCATGTTTCAGTGCCTAGATGAATTATAACATAATCAAGAAACTCCTACAACTGATTTTTCAATTATTGAAACTAATATTCATTTATTTTGTAAGGTTGTTTTGAAATTACCTAATCATCTAGAACTAAGTAAACATTAAATTTAAAAAATAATCCGGAATAACATCATGATAGTCATTAGAAAAAAAATCCAAGTATTCTTTATGATCGATAACATAATTAATCTGAATAGTTCCCTTATATTTTAGAATAGGATGAAATCATTAATTTTCAACATTTAATTGTTTCTCAAATTCTTAATATTTTATAAAATGTATGAGCTCATTCATTTATAAAAACTAAAAATACATATGAAAAAAACCTTCCTTATCTCTATAATATATCATAGTATTGTTAATATAGAGCCAATACAAAACTATAATATCATCAAACTGTAATAAGGTAATGTCAACATGTTTTTTAGGTAAGGTGTTTCAAACTACAATTAATGGAATATTATTTCATTTTTTTCGTTAATACACCCCCATGTGTATTTAACACAATTTAAATCATCATTTTAAATGTATATTTTCAATTTTATAGGAAACTTTATCTGAAATTACTGAATTTGTTGACCCAAAATCAATATATACTACAACATAATCTGAATAAAATAGCAATATACCTGATGCAACATTTTTGGGGACCCAAAATTTGTAAAAGTAGTAAAATAGAATGTCAAAAAAATTAATTCTTATATTTTAAATGATTGTTATCATTTGAGTACTTATTAAAACCCACATTTTCATAATGAACCCTCTCATTATATTGAAAACCCTTTACTAATAGTTTTTCACATTTAATCATACAACTACCATGATCTTCTTAATTGAAATTACGAGCCTTGTGCCCAAACTTACCACATCGAAATAACTTTTTAGAGTTCATAATTCCTTCCCCAGTGATATTTTTAACCAAATGTCACAAAATATAATATTAAATTTATTACCCTCAGATCTCTATGAAAAATTATTCCCATTTTCTTGCCACATGAACCTCTTTTTTTACAAATTTTCAAACAACACATGATAATCAAAAAACACTATTTTTACTATTTTTTCACGTCCCACATGTTTCGAATAACATTTTATGTTTCAAGAAGAAAAGCCTATTTTATATCATGGAATCAATACTAATTAAAAACAATTAATTATTTTATAATGATTCGGGATGAAATGTTGTTCGCACCTTTCCAATATATTGAATTTTTCCTCATACGCGACAATTGGATCTTCCATCATATTCCACAATTTCATGAATTTCTTTTCCACTATAGTTCTAACATTTTTAGGAAAAAAAACATAATGAAAATATTCTTTAATTATTTACATTCCTTGGAATCAATAACATACCATTCATTGATAATCTTGACAATTGACCACCACTGGCCAGCTTCACATAAAATTGATAAATTTAAAGACTTAAATTTTAATGATCTAAACAAAAAATGGAATAATATTTATATTCTAGGTATTTTATCCATCTTTTAGATACCACTAGGTTATATGATCCACTAAATGTCTATGTGTTTTTTCTCATAAAATATTCTATTTATGACCTGTTTGCTATGGTAAATCTAGTTATTATCTAACGTGGACTTCACCACAAATTATAGCCTATCTAAAATGATCCATCAATTTAAAAGAATACATTGTTCCAATTCCTATTATTATAATTAGATGATTCGAGAGTATAAAATCCCCCTAGCTCCTTTATATATCTGGATCCCCATTTCTCTTCATAAAACTATTCTGAAAATACATTATCTGGATGAATCCACACGATAATTTTCAAATTCTATATCATATTTACTTAATTATAAAATATAATCTGTCAGGGGTGTACTATTAATATTTTCTGAACCCTTAATATTCTATAAGCATATCTCTAATACCTATGGTCATACCTGATCTTATATGTTATATATTGTTGTTCCGTTATACTATAATTTACTTTTTTATATTCCTAATGATATTTTAGGTTTAGTTTTTTTAAAGATTTATTGAATAAATCATATATACAAATCCCATATATTACAAGGTGGACACTTTTACAGTGTATCAATTTTTTTATAAAACAAAACTATTATAATTAAACATGACTCCCTTTCATGATAAATATTTAAAAATTTCAATATCATTTTTTCTATTTCATTATACAACCTTAAAATCTTGTGAAAAATATTTTTGAAGGTTGGACTATGATAAAAATAACTATAATGGAAAAAATTATGAAATAAATTTCTTGTGCACTAATAAATAAAACAATTTCGCTTTTTTTAAAAAAAATTGTATTAAAATAAATATTTATTTCTCCAATAATCAACTTCTCTAGACAAATATTTAGAAAAAAAATTAATAAAAAATATTATAGGAAAAATATATCTCTTATTTTTTTCTTATAAATCATTCGAAAATTGTGAAAAGTCATACAAAAAGTTATACTTTTCATAGTTAAAATGTATAATACACATTCCTTTACCTTTTGAAATTATAAAATATCTAAAAAACATATAAATAATTGTTAAATAATGTATATTACTTAATTTCTCCAGGACCCCTACCCTATAAGATAACAGGCCCAAGCCAAAGGATTTCCACTTTGGGACTCACTATTTATATGTGGCATGTATGTGGGGAGGATACACCTATACCTAGTTACCCATGACATAACACTTGTGTACAATTCCAAGGAGCCGGCTGTTGGTTGAATTTCCACCTCCCATGCTTCACTCACCAGGTAGGGTCACCCGGTGTCTCACTGGGTGGGAATAAGAGAATATAACACCTAAATGATCGATTTATAGGTCAAACCATTATTGATCAGACTATTACCCCATTGGAAGATCTTCCATATCATCTAGTAACAACTGCTTCCCGTCTTGGGCTTATCTGGAGGACATCATCTTTGGGAAGGCGGTTCTTGGGGGTGGAGGGTTAAAAAATTCAACTCATGGCGATTACCTTTTTAAAAGTGAAATAATTTAGATTACATATAAAATAATTTTAATATCACTGTTAAAAATGGGATGACCTTCATAGTTAGATAAATAATAACCATCATGGATACAAATAAAATAACTACTATGGGTAAAATTGGAATAAACATTGTACAATATTCCCATAATCTCTTAGGAGAAACCTAATCAGTTAACTTTGTACCTTAGCCCAGTTAAATTGAGAAATATAGTGGGGCTCAGACTTTGAATAAGCTAGATAAGGCTCGACCGTGATCTATATCTGTGATAAACAAATCCTATAAGAAATATCGAGCTCATCCATTTCTCATATATAATTATCAAGTACTGTGTCATGAATAATATATTTTATGCTTTCAATTTTCATCAAAAAACCATTGAAAATCACTTTTAAACACAAATGAAATCAAATTTTGAATAAGAAAATAATTTTTTCACTTAAAAGGAATTTTTTAATGATGAAATACCTAAAAAAATGGAAATATGGGTTTTTTATGAACAAAACATGAAATCTAGTATATTTTTTCAAAATTAAAATATTTTTAATAGTGGGGTAAAATATATTGATATTTTATACATTAAAATAGAACATTTCTTTTTTTTCTTTTTATAAATACAACTAAAACATTATATAAAAACTTTTAATTTGAATAAATTTGATAGAACTTAAAAAATATATAAATATTCCCCTTATAATTCATCTATGTTTATATAAATAATCTTATAAAATAGTTTTAAAAATATGGACATTGAAGCATAATATTTTTTAATCAAATAAAAAAGTATTTAAATGAAATTCTATTATCTGGATTCCAAATCGTCATGTATATTATTTAACATCCTAAATAAATAAAATTTGTTAATTATTTAATTTCTTGAGAACCATTTTATTTTTTATTTTATATCACTTAATATCATGTTATATACAATAATTTAATTATTTAATTTCAAATCTGATGTTCTCATGATATTTGGTATATAAGACCCAAATGACATTTCTAGGCTGACTACTATAAAGTGGTCATTAATAATTTATATATATAATAATAATAAGGAATAATTATAATTTTTCTACATCCATTATGATTTTAAAACAAATCATGAAATGTGGTTCTTAAATTAAACTACGATATAGTCATAGAAAGGATAATACATATATTCGCATGACTAAAATTTCCATTTTCCAACAATAATTGTGTAAGGAAGGTATTTATAACTTTATCTTACCAGAATTATCATCATATCATAAATGTTTTATTATTTACATAATTATAATTATATATATCATTCATTTCTTGTGGTGTGGAAAAATATAATATCGCTCGGTGGAGAAGGATTTTGATTATTAAATTAAATTAATAACATAAAATTATAAGATGGACGTAGTTTTTATTACTTTAGTATGGTTTAATAAGTTTTTAGGCAGTGGAATGATGAAATAAAACAAAATCATGTGGTTAAAAACTATAACTTCTCTTCATAATGTATCCTTTAATTATTATAAAAAGTCATATAATGTTGGTATTAAACCTAAAACAAGACCTCCCTAATTTATGAATAGAATTGAAAAAGGGATATAAAATGATATTGGATGAACCAAAAGGATTTTTAAATATGAATAAATGAGATGATTTGGTTCACGTTTATAAGAGAGAGGACGATAACTCTTGGGATTTCATTTAATATTAAATTAATATAAATCTATGTTGATGTACAAAAGGATCCAAATTGTTAAAATTAGAAAATAAGATAAAAATGAGTCTAAATACTACCATATAATAAACGTGTTATATATTAGGACAATATTTGAACACTTATATTTTTATAACCTTTTGTTAACCAATGTTGACAATTACTTAAATATTAATGATTTCTACCCTTGAAGGGTTAATAATGTTTCTATAAAGTGTAATATGGCCTATAAAGAATCCATGGTTGATTTTAGTTACCATTACTTATTTTTATACTAAATCAAAGTTTTTTTAATAATTTTAAATAATTTGATAATATATTATATATTATAAAGTATCATTAATGTCAATTTTAAAAATATTCATTTACTTTGAAATTAATAACATCTAGACGTCAAATGATTTCGAATACAATGAATCCAAACCCCTATCATATGAAATGTGTATATAAATAAATTAGTTAACATAATAACCAGTTCAAATAAAATTATATTAACCACTATAAAAATAATTTATTCTATTTTACAATAAAATATATAATTACTATAACTACATTGTGTAAAACATAAAGGTAATTATTTCATTATAATTATTTATTAAAAAATTAACCATTATAAAAAGAAATAATTTATCATTGTAATAATAATTTATAACCAAATATTTTCTCTGCATATACCTATTTAATAAAATATTATATTTATTAAAATCACGACTTGGCATTTTTTTTCTTTATTTTTACAAAATATTATTATGTTCAAAATCATATAAAAACGAAAAAATGATATACATAATATTTTTTAGTGATTATGGTTTATATATATTCAAAGAAAATTAAGGCTGTTATTAGTGTCATCTTTTAGTCCTTACCATTTTATTTTTAACTTTAATTACCTGATTTATCCTTTAGTTAGGTAACTAAAATTACTAGTTACTCTATGTAATGTCAAAAAATTAAGGAGAAATATTTAAAAAAATTTAACCACCTTATTTAATATATGGAATACACTTTTCAAAATATAAAACACATAAGTGGGAGAATTTATTTAAATATTATACTAGAAAAACACAGTGGAAAACATTTTTAGAAAAAAATGTTTTCAATCCCCAAAATGTTTTTATAACAAATTAAGGAATACATAATTATAAAAAGATACTACTTAGTTCATATTTAACTAAAAAATAATTATGTTACATTGAGATTAAAAACCCATTAAAATGAATTTATTCAAGGAAATTAAAATACAATGTTATAAAATTGGCATTTTCACTATTCACTGAAAAAAATGATTTCTTAAAAATCCCAAAAATTAATCCTAAATATAAATTGAAATTATGAATTGAAAAATTATTTTTCCAATTCAAATTATATAATTTGGAAATTAAAATTTTAAATAAATTTATATAATTTAGAAAACCCATTTTGTGTAGATATAAATATTTTTTCATTTTCACTAAAAAATAGTCTAATATATTTTTATATAATGTAGAGATATAAAATATAACTACGAAATATATAAAAAATATTATATGAATATTACCTTGGTAGTAAAAGATCAAAAATAAAATAAATTTGAATTCAAATTTATCATATTGAAGGTTAGGTAACTTACTAAGAAAAGAAAACTGATGGTTAGGGTGTCTGATCCCACATTTATTTATATGATACATATGCCATTTTCACAATTTATTTCACTAATTTAGTGTATATATTATCCTTTTATATGTAATTTAATGAAAATATTTATATTTATCATATTTAATATATCATTTTAATTGATTTCTTTGAAAGGGGTTATGAATCATAAGTAACCAAAACTATAATGGTTTTTCATTAGATTATCATTTCTATCGGGATTATTTAGGAATAAATTTACAAAGAAGAAATTACAAGATATTTTTTCTCAATTATTATGCATTTTATTATCATATGGTAATTTTTCATCAATACATGTTTTCCTTTTATATTCCTCCCATTAAATACTCAATAGATTGAAGTAATATTTTTAAGAAAAACTAACATTGTTTTAGTATTCAACCAACAATATTTTTCTCCCATGTTCATATTTTCATTTTAAAAATGTCTAGAATGTTTTTTTAATTTTGTCAATTGATTTTTTGAATTCATTTTTACAAAGGTATGAGTTTCTAAAAAAATTTGAAAATGAAATTTCATGTCATTATCTGAAGAAGATAATTTGGAATTTTTATCAAAATTGTAAAAGGAATATTTTTTAAACATACATGAAATGAAAGTAATTTCCATCCATCGTTATCAAATGACGATTCAAAATATAATTTTTTCTATATCCATGGTAATATTGATAAAAAAATTATTCAAATTTTTTGAAATTCTTAAATTTTAAATAAACGATTCAAAAATGAAATGGTAATTTTTCTTATGAAATATTATACTGATTTTAATGTAATTTTACTTTTCTAATAATGTATATTGATGTTAATAATGTGTTAATAGAGATCTGATCCAACAATATCATCCTTATTATTTCTATATATTTTTTATGATCATGATGATGATATGTTTATGAAACCCTTTTATTATCAAATGTTTATGCTCTGCAATGACTATGAAATTATTTTTTCTTTTAATGGTATATGATATGATGATTTTTTGGCTCTTTTTGAAAAAATATGTATGGTTTTTATCATGAGATGGGTGGTACTAAAACTGTATATCTCGTCAATACGTTGTGCAATGATGGACATCTCGTAAGATAATAAGGACTCGAGTTGGAATTGATCCTAGTTTAGTGAGTTACTCTATCCACTATGATAGTTTTGGGAGTGAACCATAAATATTTAAATGATTGAATAGGGAGTGAACTAGACCCACAATCATATCCTTTCCAGTTATCCTTAGGTAAGGAAATGATTTTAAATCCTATCATTTATAGGTTACACTCATATTGATTTAAAGTGGAAACATGTGATGAATTTGGATTTCAATGGATCATCAATTATAGAGTTATGATATATTGAACATAAATTCTATATACTAATTATAATGTGAATATCATATCTAAAAAATAACATTACCTTCACTGAAGTAGTTTGTAGAGGATAAAAATAAATATTTATCCTTGAATTGATGATGATACTTTCCTAAAACATCTAATGGAAGTGTTCCTTGTAATATAGTAACCATGAAATTAGTGATGTATCCACTGAAAAGTTCATGAAAATGGATTTTGATACAAAAATACATGAAATAGTCTTTGTTACTTGGTTTTACCCTTAATTGTGAACTATGAAAATCAATTATGTCTTATGTGATTTGTCTTCATGTATATGTGTTTAATTTCCAATGTGATAAGAAATAAGATAATGTTATTTTGAACATGTTCCATATTATGAAAGGAAAACATTCATAAGTTAAATGGGACATTAATGAAGCATTTTATTAACTTGGTGTGAACTTTTATTCAACCATATTAGGTTTCATATATTTAATTTTGTCACAGCGATTGGTTTTGGATAAAAAATGTTTTTATTTTAGTTTTAGTTAGCAAATTTAGTTTAAAATTTGTTGTTCCCAAGGATTCTATAATGACACCTCTTATTTTTAAAATTACTAACTTTAAAAATGGAAATGGTGATGTTTTGGTTTGTATATACTTATAGATAAGTGATAATAGAATATATCCTAGGATATAATAACATGATAAAACATGTTGATCATGTTCATGTTGGAGAGGCACGTAAAATTCTGAACATATGTATCTTGAAATACTTATTCATAAAAACCATTCATTGTGGCAATGATTTTTCAATTTGTAAAATTTGGGAAATGATATATTGAAAATAATTTAAATTATTTAATATTATGTGGCCTAGAATAATATATTATTTAAAATATGGTTGTGATTATAAATTTTTGAAAATAATCTATAGTGAACCACCTTATGTCAAAAATAAAGAATTAGAGAAACATAAGGATGTTTCTGGAGAATAAAACACTCCTAATGAGGTAATTGTGTTTGATATCAGTGTTATATATGTTTTTAACATTATTTTATAATAATATATAAAATCTATAAATTAATATTTCCATGTAATGAATTATATAGTCGATAGTTCAAGTGGATAACTGTACATGATTTCAAGTCATTAATCTATAGGATGACTATGTATCAATGACTATTAGATCTATCCATTGTTTGAGAGTCATATCAACTAAAGATTTTTCATATAATAATTTATTATTTTATATAAGATATATCTATGGAGAATATAATAATGGGGAAATTATATTTTTCCTTGAATGTGGATATTATGAGAATTAGTGAAAAAATGAAAGGCTAAAGTGGATTACTATTAGACTGAGAAATCAAGTTGTAAGAAAATATGACCATTGAAAATTAACTGAATTAAAATATTCTTTTTCTAAAATAGATAATGAGCTGAATAATCTAGATATGAAGCTAGTTTGAGGTAGAAGGAAATAGAGGACCAGTTAATGGAGAAATATAAGATGATAAAGGATCATGAAGATAGATATAAAACCTCTAATAAAGAAAAGAAAATTACTCCAACTGTCGAATCAGTAGGTAGAGTGAAAAATGATTCAAATATATAGTTTTTGGTTAATTTGATAAATCATGAAAATAATGAAAAAAAATCATGAATGTAGATACATAAAAAATATATTTTTTGGCATTCATAGACCCTAAAATGGATGTGTTCCTAGAATATTAAGGGCACAAAGGTGTAATAAAATCAACTACATAAAATTATTAATGGATAAATGAATACATAATAAATTATTTAAATGGTAGATAGTTTATTTTTGAAAACTATATACATATGGATAATAATTTTAGAATGAGAATAGATAAACATTTCATATGTAAATCCCCATATTTATTTGGTAAATGAGGAGAAATGATTCTCAAAAAATATTTTTTTTGTATTAGATATTTTTTCTACCATTTTTAGAAAAAAATAGTGTTGAATATGAAAAAAGGTTAACTGGGCACCAATGATCATTTACTAACACCACCCAACTTATAGGGAATAGAAAAAAGTTGGAGAAAATGTAAAATAAGATCCACTTCTCAGAAATATGGCAGAGAATATGAAGAATGATCGCCCATGATTGAAAAAGATCTAGGTGACTATCATGGATATCAAATAGGTTAGACACAAAGAATAACAAAGTGGTCTAAAAATAACACTATATTTTAATAGGTGAAGACCATTTGAGGGACCATATTATATAAGATGAACAATGGTGATAAATGTAGTGGATCAAAGGATGCAAAATGCATAAATATGATGGAGTAAATCATAATGAAAATAACTTATAGGATACTAAATAAAATGTTCAAAATGCAATTTTTAAAGGTGATATTATAGTGATAACTATTCTAAGGTCATTGAATATAGTTATAAGAAATATTTTGGTTCACCATAAACAACCATATCTCTTTAGGTGATGATGACTAAGAAATACTCCTCTCTAATTGTTTTGAAATGTTTTTATTTTCATGTTACTAGTGATTTTTATTTACGAAGATGATATGTTCCATGGGGTGTATATAGTGATATACATGTGAAATAAAGAAACATAGAGTTGGTAGAATTAGAGAAAACATTAATTGAATAAATTAATAATTTTAAACAAAAAGTTGTGTTGAGAAACCAATTTCAATTTAAATGATGAATATGGTAGTTCCTGTTGTGACAAATATGTTCTTATGATATAAAGAATTATCTAGAATTAATGTCATGTCAATTAATAATGTAAAATATTAGTTTTATTTAGATAAAATTATTAATAAATAAAAGTTATTATTCTATACTTCAGGAGGAGACAATTTAATAATAATTAGAGGCAAATTCAGTAGAAAAAGATACAACATTCATGAAATTTATATGCAATGTATTTATAAACTAACCAATAATATTTCATTTAATTAATTTCCATGATACCCAAACTACTATGAATAACATTTAATAACCATCAAGTGTTTCCCCAAAAACAAAATATCTCACTAAATAGTGTTAAGAGCTGAAAGAATTCGGGGGAAGTGGGTCAATAGAAATCAAAGGATTTTTAGCAATCTATGGGAAAGGATAAACCCAATGAATAAATGAAGACCATGGATACAAAATTTAATAAAAATTTCATTATGAAAAAGTTGAATCAGTTTTTTTGGAAATTATGTATGAATCACACATTTCATACATAATTTTTTATTCACGAGCAATCTTGGGCCGTCATGATTGAGATCATAGAGAGAGTTGTTGAATTACATAAAATCCAATTAAACTAGAGTTTATGGAAGTGAGGGGTGATATGTATAACATTTATATAATTTAATTTAACTCTTATTTCCTATATGGATTTCTCAATAAGTATGATTTGAGGATATTTAGTGACTTTTTACCATGTTATAAATTAGCTCATAAAATCATAAAATAAAAAATATCTTAGTGTGGATGAGTATTAGAGAATTAAAGATAAAAAATATATATTTATTTTTAAAAGAAAATATATCATTCCAACAAAAGAAAATATTGAGTCCCACTAGTAGTCGTGGAGAAAAAAGTTCATTCAAAAAATAATTGTGAGATCCTAATTGATTGGATGTGTAAAAAAATTCATAGGTTCATTATATAAAGATAACTTTTGAAACGGTTGAAAGAGTCCAACATAAAATATGTTGTGATGGAATTTCATGATAAAGGGGAAACTAACATCAACATATCATAATAAATGTTTTTCTCAAATAGTGGAGAGTGAAGTAGATATGACATCCTTATGCATTTTAGTTAGAATATGGGATAAAATTAAATGAAAATTATGGATAATAATACATTCAAATTATATTTTCAAATAGGTAGAAATAAATTAGACATCAATAAAAAATTTGTTTTTTAATAAAATTAATTAAATGATGGTCCTTGATTTATATTATAAATGTTTATAAAATCCAAATGTGGAAAATGTTTCAACCAGAGTTTATGTATCAGATTTATTGTTAATTAATAATTGAGTGTTTTTTCATTGAATATGGTGATTGAATGATATAAATGATTTCAGGACACATGGTGACATGGATGAAGAAGTGAAAATGGTTACATTGAAACCACAATCAGGATGTTGTGGAAGAATATTAATTGCATATATTCCATTGGAATTTGACGATGATAAGGTGAGGAAGTGTTAAAATCAATAACTATGTTTATATAGAAGATATAATGGACTAATAAATCATGATATTTCTATATATCAAAGCCCTAAGAGGAGGAGATCCTAATTTACAGCATGATGCTAAACATGGCATTGGTGGAAGGTTGATTTGCTTGAAATATCTTATCCTAGTGTAGTGAGGTTTTATAATAATCATGGGAGTGAATGGAATATATTTTCAAATGTTATATGTATTTTAGCGAATAAATAAAATCATGTTATAGTAGAAGTAACTACACCACAATATAGTCTCACGTGAGAATAAAAAAGTGAAAATATAAGGATAATTTAGTTTTGGGTTGAATGGATGCTATATAGAAAATATGATCCAACCAAATGAGGTGCTACATAATAATAATCTTATTTATATATAAGGTATACTCAAGAAAATCTTGAGGGGATGAATCCTAAAGGAAGACTCCAATCCACAAATGGTTCTTGTAAAAATAATCTAGAAGTTCAAATGGATAGTTCCACTATGAAGCTGATGATCTCACCACAACGAATTGAAATATAAGAATTATATTTGAGGATTTAATTCATTGTGAGTTTAACACGCGAGGTTCAAATAATATATGAAAAAAAAATGAATGATGAATAAAATATTTTGGGAAAGTGTCCAGTCTATAATAATGACATTCATTCCACAACATGTTATGTTTTTAGAAGAACTACACTATAAGATAGTGATTCTATATTATAACATGAAAATAGGGATGAAGAAACTGAATATCTAGATTAACACAGGATCTGTGTGATTTCATCATTAGGGAGTGTGGTACCCCTCCAAAGTAGTGTGGATTAGTAATATTTAGACGATTATATCATAATATATAATTTATTTTTAAATAAAACCCTACTAGATCATGTGTATCTTGTATTTTAATAAGCATTGTGTTATAATAGACAAGATAATTATCTATGATGGATAGTGTGTTGGGTTTTCCCTGCATAGTGATGTCTATCATGTGATGATATGACTAGTTACAAAATATTTTGATCATTAGGTTTGAATTTTAAAAAATAATATAATATAAGGAATAAATTTTGGGTGATATGATCAATATAATGGGGTTACAACATCCAAATTTTATCATGTGGAAACATGGAATAATGTTGGAGTATTAAAGTAAGATGAGTCACAAATATCATATGAAGGGTTTAAAGATTAGATATTATTATAAAAATAATATATAGTTGTTTTTGAAAATAATGTTCGACATCTACATATACCTTATTGAGAGAAGAAGAATGAATGTGGAGATCCAAATAGGATTTCCATTGATATATCAGGTACCATGAAGTGATAAGACTATGAGAATATTACAGAGTTATAAGGACAAATTTAGATGTTGGATATGGAGCACAATAAGAATAAATTACTTTATGAATTATTATTTATCTGGAGGAGTTTTCTGTAGTTTTTTGGATGAATTTTTTTTTAATATTTCCTATAATTATTGTTATAGAGTTAATAGAGAGTGGATTTCATCCGTGCATCAATAAAGAAGTTATTATACAAATGGACTGAATTCTATATATTAATTATGAATATTCCCTCATGTTTATAATATATCATTTACCTCATAGAGGTAGTGTGTTTTGGAGAAGAATGGGTAGTGTCCCATGAATTGATAATGAGCCTTTACGAATCCTTGAAAGGTTAGTACACCTTTTCTTAATTTGATAGTTTCTTCAAATTAATATATTCCATAAAAAACATGTTTCATGACCCACCACTTACAGTACCACTCTTGGGTTAATAGTGAAGATGGATGTCACTCTCGAATCCTAACTACAATAAGATGAGAGTTTGTCGCATGAACTGAGGGTATAAAATACACAAATTGTGATAATTAAAACTTCAAAAAACACTATTTATTTTTTCAATTGGTAGTATTTTAAACTAGAACCACATAATTTATTAAGGGTTATAAAAAACCACTATGTATTTCAGATCCTACATTCATTTAATAATGCTTTATCTAGTTTGGAGGGGGTTGTTATATATATATATATATATATTTAGGTACATAGTGGAAGATATTTATATAGTTGGTGGTGGTTTTGTATAAATAAAAATAAAAAAAATTGAAATTTGGAAATCGACATAAATGTTTCTATGTACTACAACGGTGATTTTGTTTAGTGATGGTTAGCAGAAACCACCACTAAATAGATTTTATTTTTTCAATTTTAAGATTACTTTAAAAAAACTCCAATAAATATATTAATAAAAATTGTATTTTCTTTTATGTTTTTAATAAAAAAATAATATGTAAAAAAATTAACCATAAAATAAACTAAACCATTATACACACACAACCATACATCCACACTCATATATATATATACAATTTTCGTCAAACCATAACCTCATTTGACCTATAACCATAGTAATCAATATATACAAAATATATTCCAAACAAACACTATTAAAACATAGAAAATATGTCCACACCATGACCTCCATTGAATCCATATACCTCCATAGCTACATCCATTATATGTCAAATAGGTCACATCAAATCATCAACTTAAACATGTATATGATATAAGTCATAACTAAACATCATAAATAAGAATTATAGTATAATAACTTATAATATTTAACCAAACCACATAAACAAAGAACCATCATGATTCAATTTTGAATAATATCAAGGATTTTAATTTTCAAAATCATTCCTAATACTGACATTTTTCACCAACAATGTAGACCAGAACATTTATGAAAATAAAAGGAAAATTTAATAGATAGAGAATATATGCCAAATTTTTCACAGAACATTTTTTATCTTCTTAATAAAAAATAATAAATTTTTACATGATAAATAATAAAACTTTTATAATATATTTAAAAAATTTACATATTTATCAATGATTCAACACATGGAACTGATAAAATACAACAATATAGAAATCTAATATATATTTAAATCGATGTGTGGTGTGCCTAAAATTACTCAATAAATAATTAAATAAATTTATATAGTAGAATTTAATATATATTAAAAATTATTCAATTGTGTATTTATAAGATTTCAGGTCAATTAGAAGTCATTTTCTATGGGTATGACTGTTACACATATGTTTTGGTGTTTTAAAACACTAAAAATACATATATGGGCATCCCAAAAAAACCATAACTCATATTGAGGTTATGTTAATTATTAAATCTGAGAAATTAATATATGATCATTTTCCTATTAATTTTTTAACATCTGACTGCGTTGTGTTGGTTTTGAACCCCTAAACCCCAGGAAACATTTTTTCAAAAACAATAATATCATTAAAAACTACTAATTTATCCATTTCAATCACACCACAAGTCGGATGGACTTATCTTATGTTAATGAAGATAAAAAATTATTCAAAGATGGCATTTATAAGATTTCAAATTAATATGATGTAATTTTCTATGGTTTTTATTCTTACACCCATGTTTTGGTTTTCTAAAACACTAAAAACATGTTTAAATGATTTATAGGAAAATTTTAACATGTATTGATGTGTTGTTATTCCTACATGTCAAAAATATATATATAGTCATTTTATTATGATTTCACAACCATGTGATAACTTTTTTTCGATTTGAAAGCATAACACTTGTTCTTAATGACATTGGTTTTTTTTACAACTGCATATTATGCCATTTCGTTCCAACCACATGTCAGAAGGACATGATGTCTATGCATGCACCTATAAAATAATTCAATGGTGGGTTTATCCTGATTTCACATAAATCTGACATCATTTCCTATGGTTTTTACAATTATATTAATGATTTAGTAATTTAGAAAACGTTAAATGTGTTTCTAACTTTCCCAAGAAAACTATAAATCATAATTATGTTCCTTCCAATCCCAAATTTCAAAAGTTAATATAGTGTTGTTTTTAGGATTTTATGGCACTATTATGACATTTTCTGGGTTTTGGACCACTGTAACATGTTTTTAATAAATATGTATATTTGTAATCTACATATTGAGTCATTTTGATCACCCCACTTGAACTATTGATGTTTGGACTATGTGTACATGTCATAAATAATTCAATAGTGGTTTCCGAATGATTTCATTTAAATATGAAGTTGTTTTCTATTTTTTTGACCATTACATTCATATTTTGGTATTTAAAATAAATTAAAATATATTTATTAGAATCATGGGGAGAATATAACTACTATTGATGTGAATGAAGTTATATTATTTCAAAAATCAATATATAATTACTTTATCGCACATTAATATATATTCTATGATGATTTCTATGTTTTGATTCCCTCTAATGGGTTTTTATATACTTTTGTATATTTTAAAACGTTTTGACGAGTAATTATAATCACACCACATATTAGAAAGATTTATTTTATACCTATAAACCTCACAAATAACTCAATGTTGTTGACAACATGGTTTCATTTCCATATGATGTCATTTTCGAGGGTTTTCAACACTATACACAAGTTTTTGTGTTTTAAAACACAAAACATGGGTTCACAGAAATCGTAACAAAGTAATAACAATTATTGATATATCATCTACTCATAACCATAAAAAATTAATATATTCCCATATTTATATGATTTCACATCCATATAATACAATTTTATTGGATTTTTACCCCCGGTACTTGTTTTTAAAGACTTTGTTATCTTTTAAAAATGCTTATTTATTCATTTTAAGAACACCACACAACATGTGGACATGTTTCCTATGAATAAACTGCATCATTAATTTAATAGTGGTTTAACCAAGATTAGCATCAATACAATTTTTTTATTTATCATTAAATGCACATTTTAGTGTTTAAATATTGAAAAATGTCTTTATGGGACTTTTGGAAAAAATATAACTTGGATTTAAGTGTTTTAATTACACCATTTAAAAAATCAATCTACGTTCATTAAAATATTATTTCATGGACATCTGGAATTGGTTTCATGGTTTTAACCCCCTATACATGTTTTAATGAATTTTGTGTCTTTTATAACTAAATATTTAGTCAATTTGAGCACACTGCACAAAAAATGGGTGTGTTTTCTACATGTATTGATTAAAAATAATTAAATGGAGTTTTTAACAACATTTTACAACAATAATAGGTCATTTCCTGTGTTTTTCACCATTACACAAACTTTTTTTTTATTTTAAAACACAATAAATATGTGTATATGGATTCCTAGAAAATAGTAACATTGATTGACATGACATCAATTCAAAAAATTTATAAACCAATATACATTAATTTTTCTATAATTTCACAACCCTCCAATGTATTTTTATATGTTTTTACTACAAGATTATTTTTATTTAAACTTTTATTTCAACCTTTATGCTTCCCTCTATGATTCCAGATCAATGGCACTGCTTAAATCCCCACTGGTTGTAGTAGAAAATGACGATGACACCCTAATGAAGATAGATGTTGGGTTCTATCAAAAACCCTTCCCCCATACATGTTCAAGATTATCCTTACACAAGATGATTTCAAATACATCATTTTGGTTAAATGATGATGATTTTGAAGGGTTCACATCTTAAGACTCTTGAGTATTATCATATTAACAAAATATTATTAAAAATGATTTTTTGAGTTATCTAATATTCATGATATTATTTAATTCATACATTTCTCATAACTATTTAATTATATTTAAATATTTTAAAAGCCTAATAATTAAAATTAAATTATAAAAATATTCAAACCATAAACATATTTAACCGAGGCCAACATTATGTATCAAACAGAGATAATAGTGCTTATTGGAACTATTTGATCCATGTGGATATCCACATTAAATTTGTTATAATGATTATTTTTTTATATAATATATTTTTTGTTATTATTATTTATAGTAATTAAATACTATTAAATAGAAATAAAAATTACTTTCTCTTGCGTATTTGGAAGGTTCTTCCAAAAAACTGTAATCAGGTTTCCTATGAATTAAAGCCACATCACTGTACATCAAACAAAGTGACCTAATTCATTAGATTTTATAAAAAATATATATATGTTTGTAAAAATATTAACTTAAAATATATTAATATATTTAAAAATGGAAAAATTAAATCCATTATTATTATTTTTATCAATAAACTCTGAGACCGAGCGATGTGAAGAATAAATTATTTCTCACAATTCACAGTATTTTCATTAGATAGTTACTAAAAAATAGAAACACTGAAACACCCTTTATTTTTTGGAATATATTTTTTTAAATAAATTAAATTTATTTTACATATTACCTTACACACAACACCGTGTTAATTTTTTGTTATAAAAAAATGTTGGGTTGGCTTCTATTACATGCGAAACAATGTTTTATCAAACCACAATATATTAATAATATTACTCAAAAAAGACCATGGTAGTACAAAAATTAAAACTAGTGATTATAATATTAATAAATAATGTTTCTATATTAAGAATTTTTTTAATGAAATCATATTGATAAAATATGCATAATTTTCTAGAAATGTATTTATATGTTTCAAAAATATCATTTTCTCAAAAAATATGTATTTTTTAAACAAAAATAAAATTCTTTTTTATAACATAAATATAATTTGATATAATGAACATCATATTGTAAATAATAATATAAAAATTACATTACGATAGCTTTTTTGTATTTTTTTGAAAATATTGATTTGTTGATGAACAGTGAATATAAAAGAATTGAAATTAAAATATACTTTTTTGTTTAAATTATTTATTATATAAAATAAAATTTAAATTATTTTTGAAGAATAATTATTAATTATATATATATATTAATATAATTTAGGTTATTTTATTAATTTTTTAGTTAAATTGTGATATAAAAACATTGTAATATTTTGAAATTTTTTTCTTTAAAACCATAAATTCTCATCGAGTCTTCATGATTAATTTGAATTAAAATTTTCCTCTTTTGTGAATGGAATTTGAAAAATTACTTAAATAATTTTAATTAAAATAATTTATATTATCTAAAATTTTTAACTTATGTTTCTACCAAAATAAATAGTAAAACAACTATAATTTAATTACTACGGTAAAAGAAAAAAAACTGGTTTAGTGTGGGGTTGAACTAAAATATTAAGGGTTAAGATGACCTATAAACTTGACTAAAATATATTTAATATCAATATATAGATATTATCATGTATAGGGTTGTAATGTTTTCTATTTGGGACCCTTTTTTCATTGAATAAGTGGGTACTCCTTTTTCTTTCAAATAATTACATGTTTTCCACTCATCACCCTTATAAAAGGTCACCCCCTATATTCTCATATTCACACAATAAAAAAATTTATTTTTGAAAAATACCTTCGAAAATCAATTCCCCAATTCCATCAAATTATCATTGAATCCTTATTTGGATATAAATTCAACCTAGGTATGATTTGTGTGTAGACCTATGGAGGATACTTGAATAAGAGGTAATATTGATCAACAAGAATTTTTAGTTTATTTCCAAATCCACCTCCTTAAATTTTAATTATACATATATGATATAATAAACCCAGTATATTCCATATAATTATTTATTTTATATTATTTTCATGACCTAAAACCATCTCCACTTAAATTAAATGGGTTAAGAGATATTCATTCGTGTGTACAACAGACTACTACTTAGCGTACTAATGTCATTCATTTTTCCATTATCACCTCTCAATGATTAAAATAATGATTTATTTAATTTTAATATATGATATATATTATATTATTATTATTATGTATTTATGATACCACCTTTTCTTTCTTACGTTCCTTTACATGTGAATACGACAATGTCCCTCATGTGTATGGAAAAATACTATGTCACAAAGCAATGTGACTCATTCACAGACTACATGGATGGTATTAAGGACGGAATTAATGATAATATTTTATATTTATGAAATAAATATTATTTTCAAATTATAATATATATTATATAATTTCCATTCATTCAATCTATCGAATATGGAAATAATGTTCATGCGTACATACGACTCGTCGTCTATAAGGAAGGTGTACTTAATTTTGTATCTCTAAATTTTATAATTACTATGAATAAATATATAATGATTATATAGGATATATATATCATGGTTAAAATTCTATTGATTATGAAACAATAAACAATGTAATAGGACTTAAAATAAAAAGGGAAAATTTACACAAAAAACAATGTTCTTATTAGCAAATATGTGACATTAACATGGAATTGTTAATAAATAAAAAAATCATAAATGAATAATAGATTATAATATATATATATTTCATTAGTAGATTTATAATAAAATTATATTTATTATACAGGATGGTTATAAATGAATTATGGAATTCAAGACTTAAGGTACAAGATTTTTTCTCAACATACCTTCTTTGAGACTTATATTATGTTGTGAACCCATATGTTTAATGGGTTTTATAGACAACTCATTGGAAATTTAATATATTGAATTTATTTATCATCATGAAATTATAGATTTCATAGTATCTTGTTCCTTCATGGTTCTTATGATTTGAAGTTACTAATGGTGTAATGTATTTCTGTTATAATCAATTCAACTCTCGAGATTACTTAGGATGATGTTTATAATGATAAAATATTTTTATCCATATCTCATGAAACTCATGTGTTTACATCCCCTCATATTATTTAAGAAATTTTTCTTGAAATAGTTTCATTTTCAACAATTTGGTACATAATATAATTGAATGATTGTTTCTATGAAAATATGATTTTATTTCTCTCCTCTGTCAAAAATATTTTTTCTTCCAAAAACAGGGTTTCTAAAAATGTTATAAATTTTTTTATAATTTTAAAATATGATTTATACAATAAATTGTTATTAATGTTTGAATTGTTACAAAATGATTTGAATAGAAACATCATGTCATTTTATAAACAATGTATGTTTTGATTTTACCAATAATGTAAAAGGAATATTCACATTGACCTAAAAAAATTATCTATAAATAAGAATTATGATTACTTTTAATCATTATTCATACTTAACCAAGGTTATTTTAAAAGAAAATGAATTTCAAAATGTGTTATGTTTTAATGAATAATTTTTCCCAAAGTGGGAAGAAACATTTCCATAGTAAATGTTTTAAATGATCTTTCAAAATTATTTTCCATCTATGAAGGCATATATTTATTTAACATATTCATTAAAGGGGATATGGTCCAAGGATATCAATATTATTATTTCTATGAATTGTTTATGTTTTTTATTGAATGTTTTTTAAGAGAACCATTTCCCTTTTATAGTTTTACCATAATGAACTACTTTTGAAACTTGCTTCTTTTGAGTGGTCATATTATGATGAAATGATGTAATTATTATGAAAACAGTTCCTTTTACATAAGTTATGATATCATAAATTGTTTATGAAACCCATTTAACATAACGGTTAATTAAATGATAAGGTTTTATAATCTTGTGGAAAATATCAATATAGTATTACTTATGAAATGGGTGTGACTAATATATCCCTCCAATGCATTAGGTATTGATTTATGTCACAACATATATAAATGATTGTAATGGGGAGTGGAGCCATTTGAGTAAGGTATTTTTTACACTATGATGTTATTAGAAGTGAAAATTTAATACTATAATTGTAAGGGGATTGAACCTATTCTATTTTTGGACTCTTGGCAGTGATCCTTGACTATTATGGAAATGATTGGCTAGGATCTTATGTATGCCTCAAATTCTAGGTCAAATGCCAATGTTATTCTATCTTAGATCACATTCCTTGATTCCAATATGAACTACCAATTTTCATGTCATAACTTATGATTATGAAATTTGATGTGAAAGGTATTGTTTTCTAAAGTTATTCTCATGTTCACATACCCTTATCCTCTTGTAATGTTTTTTACCTCTTTTTTTTAGTCTTACTAGTCATCTGTGTTTACCCTTTATTATGATTCATTTACCCAGTAAATGATGATATGTATTATTAATTATATTTCCCATTAGTTTTCTTTAAATTAAGAACATAGTAGGAGATTATTTAGTACACTTATAGAAAAATTTGTTATGTTTCCATGTTTATAAGGTCACTTAAATATTACGGTCTATAAGGTGTATGTTGTTATTTTGTAATTAAAGTACGTATGAAGTAATTTAATATTAATTGATGAAATGAATTAGTTTTATATTTTTTTCATAAGATATGGATAGTTATCTATTGAAAACTATGATGAAAAAAATAGAGTTAGATCCCTATAGAAATGTATATGGATATATCTCAGGATGATTCAAAGTATATAAAAATTTCATGGTATTCTATTAAAGTATAGATCATGTGATTTATATGAAATTTCATCTCTAATTAGACAGTACAGGAGGATACTACCTTGTAATATTGGTACCTAGCTGTAATTACTCCATAAAGGGTGAATTGATTTTGACATGATATTCACCAAGTACACTAAAATTTTGCTTGGAAGGCGCCTAGTTTGACAATCTCGTGGGATATGATTTGGAAATTCACTAACTCTTTAAGAACCATCATGAATGATTTAAATAGAAGATAAGTATTAATTACATTTTATAAACCAAATATTTCAAAAATTAAATATATGGTTTCATTATTTCAACATTCTATAATTGATTTTACATGATTATTTTGATCTTCATAATGGTTATTATATATTACACTATGATATTTGGATTATTTCAATGGCTGTAACCTAAAATAGTGTTGTTAATTATGAGTGTGATAAACAATTCAATGATTGCCCTCCTTAGAGGCCAATTTTTATTGGAGCTAAAATCCATAACCACGTTTAAAGGCTCACATAAATTTCTATTCCTATGAATCCTGATGGAAAAAAAAATAAAAAAACTATTTATCGAGTCCTAAATTAGGAAACACCCACTTTCCATCTATATATTTTTGGACCATCTAGCTTCTAAATAATGGATCAATACAACTAAAAATATATTTTCCATTCTATTGTGTTTAAATCAATAGAAATTCAATTAATTTTTTAATCATTTAAAAGGAGAAGTAGATCAACGGTAAACTCTAATGAATAACATAATAGAATGTGATATAATTTATTACATCTGTTTGGATATGTTCAAGAACTTATTTATCAAAAATTACATTCCTTGTAATATCTATAATATATAGGTGAGGGAGTTCCTTGATATAATGAAAAATGATGATGAATCTGTTTATACCTATAAGGAAAATTTTTCATGACATGTGAGGTGTTATCCTATTATTATTCTCCAACCTGGATGTAAGGATGAACATTAATATAGCTTCTTAAACTAAGAATTTGAAGGGAGTTATCTATAAGGGAATTCATTTCCAAGGAATATATTGTTCAATGTTATATCTAGTATGAAATAGAGGTTTGGGATATGTATCAATCTAACGGATTTGATAAGAAAATGAATATGAATTTCAAAAGAAAAAAACCATTGAGAGAAGAGGAGGAGATTTCCATTACGTTCATAGTGTGGGAAGAAGCATGGAAGATATTATCCTAAGGGTAAAAATAAATGTTTCATTTGTATATTGGAAATTCATCGAGAAGGTAATTGCTAATTTTATCAGTAGAAGTTACCTAATGATAAAAATAGAGGTAAAGCTACAAAAAATACTACACCCACACTCTAGTGTTTCATTTACATGGAGTATGGGAATTATTATAACCAGATCCAAAAAATGAAGGATAATGATAATGATTGACATCAGTAACATTTTTTTCATTTAGAAATATAGAAATATCATATGATCATTTTTTCTGATGAGGGGTGTGATTAAAAGATGGTTAAAGGTATACCTTCAATCCAATCAGGAACTCTGAATACCTTATTTGTCTCTACATATAACCATTATTTAATATCTAATAAATTTTATAAGGGTGTCAATAATTCACCTAAATGATAATATATATAATTATTAGTGAAATCCACTTTGGGAATGTTGATCGAATCTCAATTATATCATTCCTCACAGATTGACACTTGTGGGGTGTTTCTTCCAGTAAAACATGTTATTCTTCTTCCAGTTGAACATGATGTCAACATAGGAATGCTTTGGATTTCAATACATAATTTCTACATTAATTTTTGTGGAATGTAATTCACAATTGATATTACAAAAAACCATAATATCATATATAAATGTGATAATAACTATTAATATCTAATGTTGTTCACAACGTTTTAATGTGTCTTGATTAAAACTCAGAAGTGGTGTTTATATATTATGTTTGGAGAGAAACAAGACATTGATGATATGCCTATTGTGTTGCAATTTAATGATGTATTTCTAGAAGAGTTTCATATTCTTCCACTGAAACGTGATGTGGAGTTATCAATAGAATGCATGCCTGGAACCACACTTATTTTAACTAATCCCAATATAATGGACCATATTGAGTTGTAAGAATTGAAGAAGAAACTCCAAGATAACCATGAAAAGGGATTAATTTGGAAAAGTGCATCACCTTTTACATCACATGATTCTTTTTAGTAATAAATATGGATAGTTGTAGATCTTAATTTATTATATAGATATAAATAATATTATGATCAATATCATATATCATCTTCACTGTAATGATGACTTTTTAGACCAACTATGCTAAGCCTGATACTTTTCAATGATTGACCGCCATTCTAGAAATCATCAATTGAGGGTTAGAAGGTGGATATAACCAAGATAACATTACATATATGTTATGGAAACTATTAATATATAGTGATTCCATTTGTTCTTACTAATTCCCCCTATATAATCATATATATAATGGATAGAGTCTTTAGATAATACCATGATCTATTTTTGGTTGTTTTTATTGGTGATACTCTTTTCTATTCAGAGAGAAATGAAAATCATAAATACCACTTGAAAATTGTACTCATGAACCTAAGGAACATAAAAATATATGATAATTTTAAAAATTATTTTTTTGCTACAATGGGTTTCATTTTGGGTTATAAAATATCATGATTGGCTATAACTATTGATCCATCATAGCAGGCTTTTAAATATTGGCCCAGACCAACCATGGTGACTTAAATACATAGTTTTCATAGAGTAGAATAGTATTATGGATGGTCTAAGGATAATAATTCTTGAATATCCAAAAAAACTCACTAATTTAACTCATAATTTTGAAAAGTTCATCTGGATAGATGAATGTGTGGAAACGTTTAAGGAACTTAGGAGAAGATTAGAATGTTCCCTTGTGGTTACATTGCCCTATTGTGGATATATGTTTATAATCTATAGTGATATATCCAAAAATTAATTTTGATTTTTTCTTATGTGTAATTACCTGTTTATGGAATATTCCTCATAAAAATTGAATGTTTATAAGAAAAATACCAAACTCATGATATGGAGTTAAATACGATAATTTTTTAATTAATTATATGGAGGCATTGTCTTTATAGGGGAAAGTGTGATATATATACTGATAATAATATATTTAAATATATATTCACATAAAAATATTTGAATATTAAAAAAATAATATGGTTAGATTTGACTAAATATTATGACTGCTCAATACATTATCACCTCGTGAAAGCGAACAAGGTTGTCAATGCATTGACTTGAAAATAGTATGATAGATTATCAATGATGAGGATAAAAATATCAAATAATTTTTGTTTTGTAAAGGATACATCCTGATATCCTAAATGAATGGGATAAGTTGTATCTTCCTCAATTTTATGATCATCTATCTATCCATGTGATGATTAAAGTGGAAGAATAGGAAAATGTAGGGATTATCAGGAAGAATAGAAATGTTCATGAGTTTATACATGATTATGATTTAATGATAACATTCATAAACTGTGTTTTTGTTCCACCAAAACCATATTTTAAGAAGGGGATATTAGAGGAATCTCATATTTATTCATTATTTATTTATCTTGGATGTATAAATGTGTATAGTTAATTGAATGAATATTGTTTCTTAGAGAAAAAGAAAAGATAATATCGTAGAGTTTGTTTCCAGATTATTGGTATGTTAGTAAGTTGTCGATGAAATAAAAAATTATAATTTGGAGTTGCATCTATTTCCATATCATAATCAAAAGAGGAAAACATCACCATGGATGTTTTTCAGGGTTATCTTCAAAACATCTAAAGGGAATAATTCTTTACGGGTTTTAGTCTATATCCTTACAGATTCATAACACTTTATCTATGTGAGAGAATAATTCCATTTAAATTATCCTTCTAGGATATAAATTATGGATGTTTTAAGATATAAGGATTACATCCTTTCATTATATCTGATCACGGTCTGATGTATACCACAATATTCAGGATAATTCTTCCACAATCTTTTGATATAGAGTTGATTTTAAACAGTGTATCATAATTAGATCGATGGTTAGTATTAATGATAAATTAAAAACCTGAGAGGATATTCTGAAATCATGTTCTCTAGAATTAAATGATGGTTGGAATCAACACCTTCCTCTAGTTGTGTTTTCATCGAATAATATATTTCAATCATGAATTCTGATGGCTTCTTATAAAGCCCTTTATGGAGATACATGTAATGCTTCAAGGAACTGGAATGTTATCGGAAACAATAAGGCTATTAAGACCTAAAATATATGAATAAATGATAGATAAGGTTAGTTAAATATTTCAACACATCATGGAAACTCAAATTTGGAATTATCCTTATACTCACAATCTTATATGTGATATATATTTTGATTTTGGTGATAAGGAGTTTCTCAAAATTTCTCCATGATTAATGGTTATGATATTTAGGATGAAATGGAATCTTGGACCTATTTTTATATCTTACATTGAAATTTCTAATCATATAATGATGTTAGAATATTGGATGGTGCTTCTATAAAACCTCTCTCAAGTTCACATTGTGTTCAATGTTTATCTCTTGGAGAAGTACATACCTAACGCTTCACATTTACTACACTCAAAGATCATATTGCTGGGGCTTGGATATTTTTATGAGGAATAACCAGTATAGATTATTGATTATACAGAGATATTTTTATGAAAAAATACCACTAACCTTGTAAATATTTTTGGAGATACTACTTGTTGGGGTATGTTGCGTGCTTAATTGATGATAAGATGAGATGAAATTACCCTCATTTTTTGAATCATAGTTATAAATGTCATGATAAATAATCATTTTAAGGTAGGTAGAATGTAAAAAACTTGATGTTTTGAATAATATTTTGACGAAATAAATTTATTTTACATCTTGTGTTACACGTAACCCCATTCAAGGATTTCATTACAAAAAACAATGTGTTATTTAGCATTTCACGGGACACTGAATTTTAGAAAACTGTGATATAATATTAATATTATTCAAAAACAATAATTATAACCTAGAAAATAAACATAGTGATAGTAATATTAGTAAATAATTTTAAGTATTATATATAATGGTTTTATATATATAAATCTTATTGATATAATGTACTTAATTTTTGGTAAAAATGTTTTTTGATTCGAAAATATTATTTTCTAAAAATAAATTTTCCATGTATTTTAGGAAAAAAATTAAATATAAATTTTGAAAATTTTATGAAATAAATTTGATAAAATAAAAATAATTTTTTAAATTATCACTTCAAACATATATTGGGGTACGTTTTTTGGATTTAAAAAAGGTTATTTTTTAAAGAATATTGAAGAATACTGAATTGTAATTGAAAATGCCTTTCTGGTTAAATTTTTAATAAAGTAAAATAATATTTCAAATTGTTTTTATATAAAAATTATTCAATATATATTTAATAATCCAATTTAGGTTATTTTAATATCCTTTATATTAAATTTTTATGTAAAAACTTCTTAAAAATTTTGACCATTTATCTTTAAAATCCAGCTTCCTCATTGTGTATGTGGGATAAATTTTTAACTATAATTTAAAATTTATAAGAAGGGAATTTAGAAAATTATATCACATATTTTAAAACAACATATTTTATTCTATATATAAATTTTTACTAAAAATTTGACCCAAATGAATAATAAAATTAGTAAAAATTATTTTCTACGGTTACAGTTAAAATGGGTTTATCAGGGGTTAAACTATAAAGGTATGTATAAAAATAACCCGAATAGATCATAATATATATTTTATTACTATATTTTGACCTTATGATTTATATGGTTATAATTTAATCAATTCTAAACCCTTATGGATTGTGATAATTTTAAGTGCACCATTTTCTTAAAAAAATTACAAATGTACAACTCACATCACTTATAAAAGACCACACATTCTCCTCTCATATTCCCTCCACCAAGGAAATTTTATTCGACCAAAACCAAAACAAATAAATTCCCCACTTCCTTCATCTCATCCTATATTCATTATTTTGGATATAAATCCATCATATAAAGGTTTTTGGTGAACACATAAGGAGGACAACTGAAGAAGAGGCTGTGTTCAAAAATGTGATTTTTTATTTTGTTTCCTCTTCCACATCATTTAATAATTATTTTTTCATTATGATAAAATAACCTCTATATATTTCATATATTTAAATTTTTTATATTATGTGTATGAATTTCGACCATCTCAACTTCCTTTAAATGTGTTTCGAAATCTATAGTGGGGTGTATGGGGAACTACCGCCAAACGAATTGATTTAATTCATTTCTCCATCACCTCCTTACAAGAAACTAAATAACGATGTATTTATTTTTTAATTGATATTTATGATGTTATTATTCTTATGTAATTGTTATATAACATCTTTCATATTACATTCCATTCCATGGGAATATGATAACGGCGTTCATGTGTACGGTGGACTACTGCATCGTGAAGTGATGTGATTAATTAATGCTCTACATGGAATGTAATAAGGAATAATTTAATTATAATAGGTGATATATATATATATCATAAAAATAATTCTATAATGATAATATATCATATAATTTTATTTCTTTGAATCTGTCGTAAAAATGGAAAAAATTATTAATTGTACGCATGGTCTACCATCACAATTAATAGTGTATTTGATTTTCTATCCCTCAATTTTATGAATTACTATTAATACATATATAAAAAATATATATGATATTTATATCATGGTTGAAATTACAGAAATGATGAATCCATGATCAAATTTTTAGGACCAAAAATAAAAAATCAAAATGCACAGGAATAACAAACCAGTTATGGCCTAAAACATAACCATAACACGAAATTACTAATCAATAGGTATAAAAGATCATAAATTAAACATATATAGTATGATATATATAAATATAGTTATTTATTGTATTTTTTAACACACGTATATTTATTATGTGGTATTTTTTAACATGTATGATGGAAGTAAACATATATGTTAAGGGACTTCTGTCTCAAGTTTCCTTCTTTATGACTTATGTTCTATTATTCACCTATAATATTTTATGAGTTGTATATATATATCCATTAAAATTTCATATCTTGAATTTATTTAACCTCATGATATATTAGGTTTCACATTATGTTATTACTTCATGTGGATTATGATTCAATGTTACCAATGTGCTATAGATTTTATATTATAATCTCCATAGTTATCGAGATTGTTTTGGATTATGTTTCTGATGATAAACTTTTATGATTAACCTCTCAAAAAACACAGCAATTTTCATCCTATATACTTATTCATGATATTTTCATGTAATAGTACCATTTATTCTCTCGTTCCTACCTTGAATAATTGATCAATTGTTTTAAAGAATATCCATCTTTAATTCTCTCACCGATCAGAAATCCGTTTTGTTCCAAAACCTTGTTTTCTAGTAATGATTTCAATTATGGTTTTTAAAATTTTCAAATTGAATCATGAAATAAATTTTTACCCATTTTTTTCAATTTAATTTAATATTCATTTTTTCCCAAACAATGATTGTTTGTATTTTGCTGAATATGTGAAAGGAGCCTTTGTTTTAACAGGAATGTAATTCTCTGATGTCCTGACCATTCATTTATTTAATCATTCCTTTATAATCATCAATTGTTATTTTAAGATAATATTAGTTTTAAAAGTTAATATATTTTAATAAAAAATTTACTTTACATATAAAAAGGTCAATTTTCTTTAGAAATGATTTTAATGATCTTTAAAAATTATTTTCTATCTAAGATAACATTTGTAGATGATACATGTGCCTTACGTGGGGTATGACCCAATAAAGAAATAATAATATTTCTATGAATTTGTTATATTTATGTTAACCTGATATTTTTTAATCCCTTTTATATTCGACATGTTATTCCATGATGTAACACTTTTGAAACCTATTTTTTTCCTTGGGCTAATCAATGGTGGAATTATAAAATGATTATGAACCCTGTCTCATTTCTATAGGATATGATATGACGAAATTTTTATAAAACCCATTTCATTTTACGGGTTATGACATGATGAATGATTATGATTTTGTTTCACACATAAACATGGTTACCATTATGAGAAGGGTTTGACCTATATCTCACTCGAATGCATTTGGTAATGATTTATATCTCATGAGATATAGATGAATAGAACATTGAGTGAACCCAACACATTAACGAACCTTTTCTACTATGATGTTCTTTGGAGTGACCAAAATATTTTGATAGTTTTGGGAGTAAAATCATTCAACTATGATTTCCATGTATGGAATTCTTGACTATTATAGAAATGGTTTTCTAAACCCATTTACTAGACACAAATTCTTTTTCTTATTCCAATGATGTGCTCACCTGGATAATTTTATATTATTCCCTTTTGATTAATGTCTTATGAACTACAAATCATTATTACATGAACCAAGATTCTGATATTTGATATGACTGGAATGAGTTATAAATGTTATGTTTATGTTCTCATAAAATTATGTTTATGTTATGCTTGTGTACCTCTTAGTTTTCCCTTACTGATCATTTGAGATCACCCTTTATTATTTTCCATTACTCAAGTTATGAAGAGATGAATTACTAATGATATTTCATAAAAGGGTGATACATATGAAATTATTAGTGGAATATGACATATTTCACTTAATGAAATGGTGTTTATGTTTCCATGTTTCCAAAGGCACTAAACTATATTAACCCTCAGGAGTGGGTTTATAATATGTAATGAATGTCCTTATGAAATGATGTAATATATTTGATTGAAAACCTTTTATTGTAAAAAATATTAATAAAAATTATCATCTTATTGTTTTTATCTTACTAATACAATATAAAATATTTGATTACCACATGAGATGTATCTTTATTTTTTTCATTATTATCAACCTTCATAACAAGGAGTAATTTATTTTAAACCTCTCTTACATGATTGATAATTTCAATATTGTTAAAAAACTATTATATTATTTTTAGTTGATGATGTTCACTTTCAAAAAATACCATCTGAACATCATCTCAGACATCATATAAGTCACTCTATTTTATGTGTATAAAAAAAATATGATCCTTTATATATTTCATAATCCAAAAAATAAAACATATTATCTGGTGAATCAAAGTAAAATTTATTATTCTCTATTAAATCACTAGTATGGATTAATAAATAGAAGTTTATAGAACTAATAGGTAACAAATATTTCATTACAACCCTATCAATGTTGACTATATTACATTTGAATATGGCAACTCAAACTTGATCATGATAGTTTAATTCCATTATATCAGTAATATCTATATAGTATCCCACCTTTTGATTATAAATAAATCATTGTTTTGAGTTTTCAAGTATTCAATATTATATATATTAGAATAAATGAATCTGTTAATGTTGTAGGCTTCGAATCTCTTATCCTTCCTCAGAAAAGATCAAGCATAAAACATAAAATCATTTGATATTTCTACTACTTTTTCAAAATTCATGATCTATATAATATGATATAAAGTATTTCTATAAGCATATAAAAAATAATTATAGTATTTTAGTATGAATATGAGTATACACTTATATGAATAGAGAACCAATCAACAATCTTTTAATTAACAAATTTTGTACATTCCAGCTCATCTCGAGATTGAACCCATAGTTTCCACATTATTTCCAATCTCAATTCATCAATTAATGGGTCTTAAATATGACTATTGAGTAACACATAACTGTGTTCTTATAGTAACACCTATTTAGTTTGTGTAATATTTTACACATTATGGACTAGACACCCAATATTAGGAAATACAAATGACTTTTTTTCATAATGACAATTAATAGAGATATCATCAACACTTCCAATACAATTAATTATAGTCTAAAAACAAAATTCCTAGAATAGAAGGTCATACACTATTCTAATATGTATCCTTCATTAACAGTGACTTCAAGTTTACCATTATTCCTCACATATGATTTAAAATAACAAAAGTACCTAAAGAAAAAATAATAATTAACAAAATAAAAAATGTACACAATTGTTTTATAAAAATAAATCCTTTTTTGAAATGGAAAATAATATCAACAGACCAATCAGTTGGATACATCAATAAATAGTGTATATTTCCACCACCATTAGCTTCATTAATAAAATGAATAGTAAAATGAATCATGATTGTGAATAATGTAGGGGTAAATAACATATCCAAAATAATGTTTCAAAAAAATTATTTCTTGATGTTTATCAAAGTCATTTCAATGAAGATTTTTTCCATAAATATTTCTCAAGATTTCACATGACTGAACTAGAACTGCAAATAATTATTTTGGAAGTGTATAATGCTATTCCAATGGAAAAAATTTTATTTGAATGTTATAGTCAATATTTTTCATCCCATTCCACATTTTATTTTTCAAGTCAACGCACAGTAAAATGTAACTATTATATTCATCTAGCACTTTTACATTTTTGTTAAGTTCAACTGAATACATCTTTATCATGTTTTTTAATTGAAAAAAAATTAGAAGGAAACATTCAATTGTAATTTCCCAAATATCATGATTTATATTCATTGATTCCAAATCATTATGAGCATCAAGGTGATCTTTGGATTTTCCCTTCTCAATGTGAAATGAAATATTGACATCATCGCATACATACTTATATATCGTATATATGTCAATATTAGGCTGTATTAAATTTAACTACCATTTAATTAATTTTAATAAATATACTCATTTTCTTTCACTATTGTGTTCTAGATGCTTTGTACGTTGTACATCATACCCATTCCATCAATTTTTATACTAATTACATTCTCAAACTTCTAATGTGACATTCATTAATTTTCCCAGTATATTTGAACCATATAACACCTATTATGGATTTAAAAATTCAATATATTCATTGAATTGTTTTCTCCAGAACATGAATTTAAGAATAAGAATAATGAAATTTTTGATGACAAATAAAACACCATTTTCTGCTATGAGGTAATCATTAAGGTTTAAAATTGAAATTACAAAAAGGGCTCGACAAAATTTTATGATTATTCCAACTAGATAGTTTTCATAGTCCCGGAATTTTAGTGACTTTCCATATTAAAGAAACTACCATTTAGAATAGTTTTTCATTATTGTATTATATATTTTCACACTATTATCCCATAAAAACCATAATTGTTTTATTATATGTTATAGGTATACATAAATGTCATTCATGGATGTTTTATTTCAAGGAATAATAATTGATATAATTAAAGAATAATTTTTTATACACATGTATAGTGGTAGAGTATATGGGATCAAAATAACTTGTCCTATTCTCTAACTAGTAGATAATGTATCAAAGGTTTAAAACTATTGAAAGATAGTCCCAAACATACATTCGTAGGATCCAAAGAGTGTCCTGAATATAATGAATCAATAACCATCCATAATGTTGAATATTTTGGAAGTATCATCAATCCATCATAGTTATTATCCCAAGAATTACTCTTCATATTGTATGTAGTATTAGATAACATGATTAATCTTTACAAGAATGGTTTTAGAGGAATATAACACAATATGTTTTGGGGAGATTTCTTATTGGAATTATTCTTAGTGTTTCATTGAATTTTTTAATCTTATTTTTACTCATTTACATTTTTCTTCATGTATGGAATCTTATTCATTCATTTTGTATTGGACTCCCCCTATAAAAGCATTTAATAATTAGAGAATACACGTACCCTTGTTTAATGAAGTCCAATTTTTTTTTATAATATTCATATCATCGAATGAGTAATTATGGATAAATTCCATAAATTAATATTGATGAAAATATAAAATAATTATCACTAATTATTATGAAATTTCCTATATTCACTTGATATTATACAAAATTTATATAAAAGAAAGCATTAAATAATTGGGACACACTTTATAATGTAATTTGTTTTCCATCATTTACTAATTCATATAACTCATTTTTTTCTCACTAAAGATCTATGAACGATTAAACAAGGCATGATCAAAATTAGGTAATGTCTATCTATTTAAATCAATGACATTGTGTTTGATAATCCAATTTAATCATTTATAATTATTTAAAAAGAAGTAAACTCTAGGAGGAAAATATGTATTATAAAAAAGATAATCATTTTTTACTTTCTAAAACATTCATTTTTACTTTCCAAATCCAACATACATATTGAGGAGAAAATTATTTCAATATGAAGTGCTTGTGTACTTCATTCCTATTTAACCATCACATAAATTTATAACTAGGACATGCATAATTTATTCCACAACCCTTAGATCAGTTTGCAAATGCATACTAAATTTTTTTTCCCAAACTTCCGATGGTGTGTTTCAGGGTAAATTAATCCAACTTTTACCCATATGTATTTTACTATAAATATTCACCCTATAAATTTATATATAATGATATAAATTTTTCATTAATATTGCAAATCAATTTTTAGAATCACCCAATTTCATCTTTGATCATGTTAGGGTCATGATTCAAAAAACACAAATTCATTTTTAAAATGATTCAATTGAATATGATAAATATAAAAAACATAAATTAATAAACATTAACCCGCATAATAATAATGTAATATATTGTAGAATAAGTTCACTAAGGTGAGGAAAGGGAAACATATATCATGATGTTTGGGTATACAAGCTCAGAAACATATAACTCAGATAGCATTAGGGGAAATAACGGAGCTAAGTAGGAGTATAATGTAGGCGGTATGAGGATAATGATAAAAATTAATTAACGGTGGTGTTTTATGAGAAATTATGAAGTGGGGCCATCATCTGTAGAGAAGATCCATCAAGGGGAATCACCATGACTGATGTTGAGTGATAGGGGTGTAAAGGTTTGGTTTGACATTGAGGGAGGGGGGTTAAGTGTCGAAATTGAGCAATGAGTCTAGGTATTTTTCGTTAAGCATCGATGGAGTGGCTTAGTGGTCGGTAATTGATATAAATGAATTGCTTCTTAGTGGGAGGTTGGATGGGGCCATAGGAGTCATGGTTTGGGGGATTAGTTAAAAGTGGTTTTGATAATGAAATTTGGGGGTATTTTAATAATATTTCCTCTAAATTTAATGATTATTGGATATTTTATTAATCCACCACTACAGTTTCAATAAGATTCAAAAACATTTAATTATATATGGTTATAGGAAAAATATCTAATAAACTCATACTAAATCATATCTTTTGGTTGTGTAACCTCAATATTCCAAGGAAATATAAAAGTTCCACTAATAAACTCTATATTATAAATCAAGAGCATCACCACAGACCAGATGAATGAATGAAAAAAAATTTTAAAAATAAAATAACAAATATATCTATGAAATAAATCTATGGTTGTGACTATCAATCAAAAAATTTCCATGAGATATTATAACCATTACCATTATACATTACCTTCCAAGAGACATGATATATATATAAATTAGTGATCAGTTAATTATACTAAGTTGGAACCTCCTTAAAAAACTAGTGTAAAATTTTAATCATAGTAATGGTTCGGTGAAGAAATAGAGAAACCAATTCATCACCAAAATTGGTAAACTAAATTTTTATCCTCACCAAGGAATGATAAACATGTAGCCCATACAAATATGTAATATAATTATAAAAAATATTACCTCATTACCACATTCTATTTTTAAAAATCACCATAATCCCCAATGTCTTATGTCCAAGTGAACCCACCCCCGCTATAAGTCATGTCTCAAATTTGTTAAAATATATCATAGTTGCATCCCATCACATCACCATAATCATAATGTAATCCTATGAGCTAGTACATCCCTATATTAATATACACTATACATTAAAAAAATATCAATCATAAATTCATATGTAATAGTTGTTTATTATATAGCCTTAAGCCTCTATACCCTATATATAACCTATAAAAAAATAAGAACTACATCATATATGGGTACACATCTGATAAACATAAGACAATATATCATGGGCATATCCACATAGTAAATATACATCTAGAAGAGAGAGCATGGTTGGGGGAGTAGTCATCTTTATACATAAATGACATCCCTAATGATGATAAATACCTAAAACCATTAAAAATGTGGGTGTTGACATCCCTATCCATCTCAAGTGGTGGACCATAATAAATGACAGAGCATAATGATATAATTAATTCAAAACCATACTTTGGGAAATTTACTAACCCTATATTTTTCTTTGGAAAATATCAAATATTATGAACCAGTTACCAACCCAAATATATATGAATCCAAGAATCACAAAAGCATCAATTTATAATTCCTTTTAACCTTTTAATCAATTACTTGATCATTTTATAATATTTCACCACCTTTTGTTTTAATAATTATATTAATCATCAAACCAAGGAGCCAAAATACAATATTATATTCACATAAAATCTCAATGTATTATTTAAACATTCAATATTTATTAATATATAGTTATAATCAATTATTTATTATGAACAATCAACCGTAAATTAAATCATTATTAAATTACAAATCCATTATTCAGGTTCTATGACTCTATTTACATGACTAAAAAAATAGGTCCATATGGGAATGAATAATAAAAATGTGTATAGATATCAATTATAATATTAAATAAATTTTATAATTCCCTCATCAAGATCTAATAAACTCAGCTCGATTACAACACTTTAACAAATCAATATTATCATTCAATAATTACCATATTCCTCTACTACTATAATACTAATAAAACACCACTCCTCATAATTCTACCCATTCCATTATTTCAATATAAATATTGAGAGATTTTAAATATTTTAAATATATCAATGGTAGGAATAAATAATAATTCTAGTGAAATAATATGTCAATAGAAAATGATAATGAAATTCTAGTTAAGAAGAATAACGGAAAATTTATCTGAATGAATTTTTCATTGTCACATTTAATTCCAAAAATCGTTTTTTATTGAAATGGTGTTATCAATATATTTATTATAATATTAAAATAAGTATAAATATATATTAATAGTGATAAAACAGTGAAAACAATTCTAATAATATGCTTAAATGATGCTTGTTGTCTTATGTGGATTCATTAAAGCATAATAAATATAATTCATAATCATTATTATTTAACCAAAATAAATATAATTTTTAAATTGTAAACATATTAGACATGTAGGAATATATTAAGAGATAATAAGTAAACTATCTTTAAAACAACTTGCATAAGTGAAAATAATTATGCAATCATATGTGACTTCTCCCATTAACACTATTAAAAATTATATATCCTAAATTCATTTGGATATTCTCATATACATAATTACTATAAATCATTTCAATTCTAGGGTGTGAATATTATTGGGGTGTTTCACATTTAGATAAATGAGGGGGAGAGTTTTCACCACTTTGAACTCACAAGGTAAAACCCTTAACCAACATAATCACAATTAACTCCATAAACAGATGACTCAAAAACCAGAAGAAAAAAATAGTTGTTTGTATAATCAGGTAGAATATTGGAAGAAAGAACCTAGAAGAAACATTAAATCTATCACCTTGAATCAAAAAGTATATTTAAGGCTATAGATTTGAATTTTCATTGCAAAATAAAATGGCTTCATAGGGGAAAGTGGTTCTCTAGTCATCCATGGTCAAGGGGTATCCAGGGAAATGAATTGAAAAGAAACACTATATTAATAAGAAATTTAAATATGTAGACGCATGAACCACTGAAAGGATTTAACTATTTCAATTTACTATTTACTTGAAAAGATCATGGAATCCCCAGTTCATTAAATATGACCATGCCATTAAATTTATATTTATAGTAATCATGAAAAATACAATACAGATTCCATGAATTTATCAAATCTCACATGAAATCATTTTAATGAACCTATACTACCTAAACATTGTATTCATTTTTTATTTAAAAAAATAGACATATCTTTTATTTTTACATAATATCATTTTTAGTTTTTATCAATTAATTATAATAATTATTTTCCAAAGATAAATATACACACTATTAAAGGAACCCTATTCCATTGAATCTATTTACTTCCCAAGATTTTTCATTAGTTACCCAATATATACTATCCTTATAGTTATTAAATATTAGCATTCAAATCTATTAAAAAATTATGGTTTATAATAAGGAAGGGCCACTAGATTCATTCCCTTCCAACATTTTTTCCTTAATAAAATCACATCATTTTTTATACATCCCCATATAAAATGTAATACACATTATCATCTAATAAAACCCATTTTATTTGTAAAAAAATAATTTTAAATTGGAATATTGGAATTTCACAGAGAAAATTGGTGTTTATAATATATATATTTTTGTGTTTGTGGGTGTGTTATTTGCAATATATATAGATATATAATGTAATATTTTTTTTGAAGGAGGTGACATGAATTGGTTTCTCAATTCATTCCGAATGGAATTTATTAAAATTACATTTTACAATGAAAACATGAGGTGTAATGTATTTACACCATCCCAAAACAGAGAAAACAAGAAAATACATATAAAACCTTAATGTACCATGTAACGGGTCTTCAAACAGGCTCAAATAAGATCCAACGAGAGTTAATTACCTCGATTGCAGAAGTAGAATAATAGTTTGTAGTTCAGACATGCATTATCCTCCATTACATGACATTTCATGCTTCAAAAATGAGACTTCATGTGATTGTTACTTCTTTTAAAGTGAGAAATATGCACTAGATTTCTCATCAAAATTAACCCAAAGAAAATGAGATGCATCCATCCAGATATATTCCATCATGGATTCTTTATCATAGTGCATAGAACATGAAGACAATCGGGGAAGCATTCAAAAATATTTCAGCATGATGGAGAAGAATTAATTCCATCCAAACAAGCGGTTATACATCAGCAACTCTATACTGGACAGATGAAGTGCATAGTCTATTTTGCAGAGCAATCCAGATGAATACATCCATGGGAAAAACAGGAACCAGCCTTCACGCCAGTAGAGTAAAACCATGCTTTAACAGGGAGAAAACATCCTATTGGGAAAGAAAACCAAAATCAATCCATAATTTCCCCCAGTCACTTGAAAGAAAATGCACATTCAAAGTGAAGGTAGGGCCGCCACTTGATAGAGGAAGGAAATAGAGTTACTGTCCATTCTAGTGAACCAAAATTGAATTGTCAGCTAGAATATAAAGCTAGAAAATTTCAAAAATATCCATATAAGAAGTATGTAAACCGGAAAGATCCTGAACAAATAAATTTGACACCCAAATAATTTCCAATGAAGTAGCATAGAAACTGAATGAAACCATTGGATCTGAAAACACATAGCCGAAGTCATAAGATAGAATCAATGACATCACAGAAATACCACTTTCAGAATCATCAAGAGGTTTTTAATTTCATCTTCAATTTCTCATTGAAAATGAATCTCTTAGCCACTATGTACTCTTCAGAATTAATTATCCCCCATTGCAACTCCTGTTGAGAAATTTCTTGTTTCTTATCCATGTGGTAAATCCATTCTTGAATATCATCTTATGTGAATTGATGCTATTAATAATATAAGACTATGCTGGATTCTTGAATTGTTGGTTTTTCTAGCTCTTTTTCATAAGTAGCCTTTTTTTGACATCCGTCGATCTAGTGGAAATTGTCCTTTCTATTATTGAATAATCATTACGCCTTATAGTTTCCTTTGGTTTTGTGGTAATGAATCCATCAGCGTATACCAATGGATTTTTCCCCTTTTTAGCCATGGAATTCAGGTACACTTCCTCTAGTTTCCCAGGTTTGTCTTCTTCCTCTATTGATGAGTCCTTATCAGATTCATCATTCTGATCATTTTTTCCTTCCTCTTGATCTGCATTGACATTTAGGGTAGGACATTCGTTACTTGTGGAAATTGTTGGGTTCACATCACGATAGAAATCATGATCTTCCATAGAATGATGAGCATAATACTTAACAGAAACTTGTTTAGTACCCCTATTCTCTACACGGAAAGGTTCTGTAACATCATAAACTTCTGTGACAAATTCTCCAACTTGATTCTCAGAAATTAAAGTATCTTTTTTGACATCCTTAACCACTAAACTAGTGTCTCTACTCTCATCAGCTATCTGAAAAGACTCCTTATAAGTGCTTGGAACATTAGAAGTACTTGGAGTTTTAGAAGGGTCAGAGATCCTAACATCGACAGGAATAGGATCATGTGATTTAGAAGAAATATTGGAGAATTTTTCCACCCATTGTGATTTTATTAGTTTTGGAGGAGGTAACTCTATCTTTCCACATATATTGAAATCATGACCAGTTTTAAAACACTTGATACAAAAAACTGGAAGGTTTTCAAAAACCACATTCTGAACAGAACCCTTATCCCCATTCTCAATCCAAATGCAGTTTGGACGATCTTTTGAAAGATAAATTTTAGTGCATACTCTTGCAACCGAAGGTCTTTTCAAATTTGTAGTAGCATAGTCTAGCATTATAGGGGTTCCAAAAATTTTGGCAATAGAAAATAAAGCATTTCTTTTAAAAAGATGAATTGGCAATTCTGGAAAGGAAATCCATATAGGAACAATGAGAGATTCATCACCAGCAATGTAATTTGGAGTCCATTTAATTACTTTCATGGTAGATCTCCCAAAATTCCACGAACCATGCATCCAAAATAGATAATAATCCGTATCCGATGAAAAACGAAACAACACATTAGAAGAGTTCAAGAAACCGATTTGGAAATCGGTGAAACCTATCTTTTTGAGAGTGTTTCTAAGGAACATGAGTGAAGGGCGATGTTTTGGGAATTTTCTAATCAATGCGAAATGTAAATATAAGGCAAGAACAATTACACCATCCTTCGTGAATGTTATGGAATTTAATCTCCGGTGTCTGAATTTTTTTGGAGCAAACTACTCTTCAATATTCAGGTAAGTGGATGAATCACCCATGACTACTTCGGCGAAAGTCCAATCATGTAATATATAAACAATGCACAACATAATATATGTGTAATGAATATGGATGATATGTGATATTATATATATATGTGTCTATATATTATGTGAACAATAATTCTGATGGTTTTTAATAGACTACCTATGTGTAAGATACTTCACATAAAAATATATGATAATTATGAAAATATTAAAAATGTAATATTTTTAATAGACATATAATATTTTCAAAATATTTTTATGATTTTATTATCATGCATAAATCATTATTGTTATCCAAAATTTGGAACCGTAATTAAACCCAATAATGTGATATTATATAATATTTAAATAAAACAGCCCCAACCTATGAAACTAATAGAAAACATCATAGGATTACCTTAACACCCAATAAATTACAAAGGGTTTGGAAAATTATTTAAATTTAATCAAATACCTTCCAAATAATTCTCAAAAGTAAGAGTGAAAACCAAACCCAAGACAGGAAGAAGAGATAATCATAAATAACACCCCATGGGATACCTCTTAAATATGGGTCACTCTATAATAATAACTCATTTAAAATAATATAGAAAATTAAATAATTACAAAACATCATCAAATCAAGTAAACCCAGGGCATACATATAATCTCAAAAAATTACACAATAAATCTCAAGATATTTATCATGCATATGGAATCCATGACTCTATGTACACTCTTCTAAAAACCATTCTTGAAAAAGACATGAACTAAGTGAGTATAATTCATGTCAAACAACTTCTCCTAATGAAATTGAATCTAAGTAGGTCATTCATTTTACAATGTATCATCATCAACATAAAACATACCTCATTCAACGACATGTTAATTATTAGGTAATTACAGATGAATATGTGATTTATAGAAAATTTCATTGACCTGGTTCTTTTATGTAAGTATTGTCAATCGATACACCACTTCACTAACATTCTCCAAAACAGCAAAAAGGACCAAAAATAATGTACAAATCTTACTCCCATGAATTAACAATCAATTCCCATTATTGAAATATGGCATAAAAATACATGATCTCCAACTTTAAACTTCAATGTTCACATTCTATGATAAACATAAGACTTTTAGTGTTCTTTCACTAGCATCATCTTCTCATAGATCACCTAAAATATTTTTTCATGTTCAACACCAATTCAATTTTGAGAATAACTCACTCTCAAAACCCAATACAATACATTAGAGATCCTTATGTTTTGAAAAAAAAAACATCACATGGATCTATGATTATGGTAGAGTGATATATTTTTTAAATAAAAACACGCAAGAGTATGATCTTTAACAAAAATCCTTAAAAATATAGAATGAAATTACACAACATGTCCATTGATATAATGATAGTCTTCTCTATTTAACTATCCATCTATGAATGAAATGTATTTTTAGTGAATAATATATATCCAATAACATTACAGATACCACTTGATATCCTTAATCTAAAACAAGGTTCATCAACATCTTAGATCATATTTGGATCCCCATGGTTCCTTACCACCTAATCTAAATTCCTCATCTCCCATAAATCCACCAATATCGACTCCTTAATCACCAATAGGTGAGCCATAATCATCATGTGGAAAACAATAACCTTAATAAACTCATATCCAACATTATATTATGAAAACAGATGATTAAATCCATTACAAAGTCATACTATTTATAGTAGGGAACATAAAATGGATATAGTAACCCGCTGGGAACATTATGCTCATAATTTATATTTTGGAAGACCAAACAACAAGGAAAAAAACACTACACTGGATCCCTTCATCCTAGACCACCAAAAATGAATCTTTATTCCATGGTAAATCATATCCACTACATGATACACTAATAAAGGTGATCTATAAAACACATGATGAACCAACTCCCACATCACTAGTGATATGAATATACTCCCTATATCAAATCCCATGGATGAACAACCTTAGACTATCCCTTTGGGGAATCACCACAAATAAATTTTCCTTACCTAATATCACCTCAAAATCTCACAAATGAGATTCTTCCACCTAATAATAGAATTATAACCATTTTTTTATCTAATAAAAATATAATTTATCATCAACTTCCATCAAATCGAGGTGTTGTGTTACAAAATTCTCCACCACTCTCTATGAATTTATTGACACATATATATAATCTATATGTAACATCACACTCAATGTGTCACAAAAAATAATTAACTTTCCCCAGTGTATAGAAAATATTCATTTCATCATACATGAAGAATTAAATCCATCACCACTATTAAAAGTTGAAATCATTTGGGGTGATTATATAACTTAGGATCTTTTGATCAATAAAGACAACAACACATTCACCAACGAGGTAATTCTTCTATAAAATTATAAAAATACAACCGTAAAAATCACAATATCATAATTTCATTAGTTATTTTTATAGGTTCAAGAATATCAACACCCATATGATATAACTTCTCTCTGTTACATCATAAAAGAACACAATTTAAGGTATGAAGTACCATAATAAACCTCTAATGTTACATATTCGTTTCTATAATTGAGAATATAATCATTTAAAATATTCTCTTTCATATAATTAATGCAATTATGGCACTATCTGGTTTATATGAATATTTTAACCATTCAGTAAATGATTTTCATTGGAATTACAATCCAATAAATTTACAGAAAAAACTCTGATAATATACTATAAGTCCAATGAAACTTGATAATATAGAAATTTTACAGGGGGATACCTTAGAAATGACTAACTTAATCTAAAATGGATACATAGATAATCCCTATCAGGACATGAAATTTCCTATGAATTGAACCTCACATGGGAAAAAATTATACTTCAATAGCTTCCCAAAATGCTAGTGATGTCAAATAAAATCTAAAATAAATCTCAAATGGTATGCATGCTCTTCTATGGACACATAGTATACAAGGATTTCATCAATTAATATCACTAAAAACATGTCCATGAACTCATGAAACATTGAATTTTGTATTCCCGTGAACATTAACGGTTCACTCGCGACACAAAAGGGTATTTGAAAAAAAATCATATTGTCTATAATAACAAATGAATGAAATGTTTATAATATCCTAATCCTACACCAGTGTCTAATAAATTCATGGCCAAAAATTTATTATAGTGAACAATATAGCTCCCTTTAGTTGGTGAAATAGGAAATCAACCAACACAGGGGGTAGTGGTTCTTTATAATCATCTAATTTGAGAAAACATAATCAATACATAGTCATGTAATCTCATTCAGATTCTTTAGGAACAAGTGAATAAAAACATAATGTGACACAATAGGCTATGTAAAACCTCACTTTAGAATATTATCAATATAAAACCATAGCTCCTACAACTCATAAGGCTCCATCATATAAGGGGAATTCCATATTAGGGAGGTATATTTCTTAAACACTATCTCAAAAATGATCTCCTATTGATGGGGATGAATCAAATCCTCTTTAGTGGCGATATCATGAGACTCTTCAAAAAATGTGGGAAAACTCATTTTATGGCCCTATCTTCTCCTCAACATTAACTCAACAATCTTGGATGACAATGACTAAAGATTAGTATAACCCAACCGATAATATTTCCTATAAATGAACACAATGTTCTATCTATCAGTATCTATTAATAAGACACAAATCCTAAAAAATTCAATTACATATTTCAAAAAATGTAGTCAACTATGCTAAGTATGATGTTTTATTGTTGTATCTACTCACATGGGAGATCCTCTGAAGAATGATTCAACACTAGGATTCTTTCAGAATGTATACACCAAAAATATAACCTAACTCAACCTCTGACTAGTGAACTCAACACCATTGGGACTAGAAGAACCTCCATAGAAATTCCTAGATCATGGACTTGGGTAGGTGAAATGAAATATTTCATAGATCACCAAATCATTCAAGGTATAAAATTAAGAATAATATAAATAGATGATATCTTTCAAAATGTTGGTCTCCCATGGAGCAGCACATTATAAGGACCATAACTTACCATGTCCCTCCTTATGACCAAATTATCCATACTATTAACCCCCTCCATGATGGGTGGTGTTCCTTATAAGGATGAGGAATATAATAATGTTATGTTTAGTAAATTCCACCACTATTTTTATATCGAATTATTTGAGTTACCTTATACTGACTCTATGGATACTACTATAATGGTTGAACATATATGGGGGAGATAGATCTACATTGATAGAAGAGGAATGTCAGAATTTCTATATTTTTATGGACATGACCATTACATCAAAAACTACTTTTGATATCGTGATAGGGATATAAGAATATATTTCTCTAGTAAAATGGGACCAATAAGTTTGAAACCAACTCCATGTTTTATGAAACAATGATTGACCATGAAAATAAGACACTATATGAGGTGACCTTAGATTATATATAATGGTAAATAATGATATGTCATACATAAACCATTATACAAATCATGGGGAAAATGAAATAAAATAATAGATGATATTAGATGCTCAGTAAGGGTAAAAAAGGATATATCAATAAATGATGATATGAAATTATATCAAGAGAATAATGATATAAGAACATGATATTAACATTTAGAATTTATTCCAAAAAATTCTTATATCATAATTAGGATTCATGGAATAATTCTACCATGTTTATAAGACATAAATAATAAATGAATCATAAAACTTGAACTATTAGAGAATAACTTTGGAACATGATCATATCATAAAAGAATTACATAATATTAATCATATAAATCTTTTTTCAAGGTATCTCACCAGATATTCATCACATGACAGTCATAATATCACCACTAATGTAACTTCTTTGAGATTTGGATGAAATCTCATATACCCTCTTTGGGCTTGGGAAAACTGCTTGTGTGCCCTATTTTTTTTCTTGGGATAACCTCCCATTAAACCCTTGTATTCATAAAATATAAATCATTATTGAATTAATTTAAGGAAAATAATAGACCCACAATTTAGATAATCATAATCCATTCATATATATTTCACAGGATTATAATTTTCTCATAGCTTAACCTGTGAGAAATAAAACATGTTTCAAAAATATTTCATCAATGTCAAAATAAAAAATCTAGGGATATAATAATGATCGTTTCTTAGGAATATATCACCAGTGATGTATAAGTATTATAAAATTATTCTATCATCGTTGAAAAATTCCTTTAAATGATCATTGGAACATTTATTAGGAAAAATACACTTTTCATTATGAAATCACTTATTTTAATTATTAAAATTTTGAAAATAATAAGTTAAAAATTATCTTTGAGTAGAACTATGGATAATTTTAAAGAAATATTCCTAGAAATATTATGTCAAGGTGGTGGGAAATCTATTCATTCAATGTACGTTAATGAAAATATTCTTTTGACATTTTTTAATAAAAGGTTAAAATAATGTCATTTGGAAAAAGGATTACTTTTCAAAAAAAATTATTCAATGTAAATAATGGGTCAAAATGAGATTATAATTTTTTTTGGAATGGTAAAATAATTATGGAAAATATATCAAATAAAATAAAGATATGGATGAATGTGATTTTGGACAAAAGAAAAAAATAAAGTCGATTTTACTTAAAAATATTCTTTTGGTCTAATGAATAATTAAAGAGAAGAAAATGAATGGAATAAATTTAATATTTATAAATAAATATAGGATAATAAAACCTATTTGATTTGGGTGAGATATATCATATAATTTCATCGTTAGATCATTAAGCACAAAAATCCTGATTTAAACTATGTTTGTAATGTAAAACATTTATTATTTTTGTATCTCTCAATTCAATAAGCATTGTGAATGAAATGACTTAAAATGAAATTTTGAATAACATTTATATAATTAAAAAAATTATAAAATATTTCAATGTGTCTATATATTCACCTCATAAAATAATATATTAGTATAACATAACATATTTCTTGAAGAAAACAATTTTAGGTGATAAACCAATAAAAATTTGATAACATATAAATAAAAAACCCATGGATGAAATATTTTGAATTATAACATTAAATAAACATTAATTAAGGTAAAAAATTAATATAATAAATCAATGGAGGTGAATATACATCTCATAAATATAAATAACATCAATAATATCAAACATGTATCAATGAAATAATATTGTGATGAAGAACCATAACCTTATATATGAATTGATTTTTATGTGTTATAACCTCATGTATAATAAATGAATATTTTTTAAAATAACATCTAGAAAACTTATAAATAATTATAATATTATAACTGATCAAATTATTACATTTCTACAACCGTTTATTACCAATTCTTTATTGAAATCCTTGTTTTCCAGTGTTGACTATTTCATTTTTCATGTATGTTTTGATTCGTTTGTTATAGTCCTTGCATATTTATCATGGTTAAATACACTCAAAAATATTAATAATTATATAAAAAGTATATATAATAATTATATACAAAATTTTAACCATCAATAATAGTTATAAAAATAATAATTATAGCATTCTTGGATATGGTTGTCCGTATATAGGAATGAACATTGTTTTAATTTTCTATCAAAAATATAAATGATATTCTATATTAAATTAATTATGAATACTATATTTATATCAAATATATTTATCAAATATTTTATTATATCAATCAATGTTAGGTGGTGATTTAAAACTAGTCATATCACTACGTGGATGCAGTAGCCAACACTTACGCAAAAGCGATACATTCATTTCCCATTTAGTGGAAAAGTGGTGGGAAATGGTTTTTAAATAATCATAATAATGTCAAAAAAATATTTATTATACTATATTAATCATGTTATGATGGATACAATAGGTTTTTATAAGGTTTATGAATATATAAAATTGAAAGAGCTCGATTAAAATTTATACCTATTATTTGAGAGGTTTACTTTGGATTACACCTTAATTCTTGAAAGATAGGTATTAAGTGAATAAAAGTGGATCATGGATGGATAAAAGGAATATATGAATTTTTTTTATGGACTTCCTGATCAATATGGATAATAATTTTTTGAATAAGGTAGAATAAGGGGATTCCTATTATAAGTGAGGGGAGAGACAAAAACGGAATACTTATAAGATTTAATTAATATAAGGTCAATTTCATGAAAATGTTGCAAAAATGGAAAGTAAAGAAATGATAAATTAATATCAAATTTAAATTTTTCAGAACATTAATAATTAGACACCTTTATGTCATATTACTACTCTTATCTCTTAGTTTCTCCTCGTAAAATCATTAATCATAACCGTGGTACTTTTTAAAAAAATTTACAATGAATTGTAACTAAAAATTAGGTTGATCATATTAAATTATGTTAATTATAGAGATTGAATTTATTTAATCCATTTTATATGGTTAAATTCTCTATGTGTTAGAATTTAATTTTAAATAAAGGTGCAAAATTCTATATAAACCAATTTTTTAAAAAATGCACACTTTGGGATAGAACTAAACTTATTTCCATTAAATTAAATATAAAAAATAAATTAAATGTTAAAATATCTCATTGAATATATGTTATTTACATTTTATTAAATCCATTAATAAGTTGTGATTATTTTAATTTATTTAGATATAAACGCATTGCATGTATATGAACATTGTTTTTCGAAAAGAGTGTTACAAAGCATTAAATTGAACTTATACCAAAATGGAGAACAATTTTTATGTCTTTGTAATTAGAAAGATTTTATAAAATTAATAAGGACCTCTGTTAATTTATGATCAAATTTTAAAAATAATTTTAATTTTAAATCACATTACTTATTGAAAATGAATTACATTTTTAGAAAAATTTGTATTTTATCTATATTAAGTTAAAATTAAATCATATTTTAGAAACCAAAATAAATAAACAAAAGATAATATAGAAATTATTATTAAAAGTATGAAATAAATTTCATCAAATATAACTTCTAATATTATCATAATTTAATTATAATATTTTTGCACAAAATGGAATAAATCCAATTTTTAAAGAAAACATATTTTGGAAGAATAAAATCACATTAGTAAAGTTGAGTAATTATTTATTATAAATTAACAAATGTGTTTTCATTATATAAACATGTATATATGTTTTCCAAAAAAATTATTCCTATTCATACTTCCAATTTAAAGACTATGCAATGTTGGTCACGTTTAGTGTCATACATGACCTGACACCCTCTAAAAATGGTACCAACCTGAACTATAACATACCCGATGGGCATTCCAAATCCTCATGGGATACTGGATAGAACCCAAGAATCAATAATAAATAGAGATAATTATTTCACCCAACCTGATGCAGAACACATAACACACACACACACACTTGTATATACATGGTTGGATGAAACAAAGGAAGAGTAAATGTGAAATGTATGTCCTAGAAAATTTAAACAAAATAAGTGATACAACTCTGAAATAACTAAACGATATATCATATAAAAGTATCATAGTATATGAAAAATAATACTAAAAAATCTACTCCATGTGATAGTGTGTGAAAAAATCCACTATCTCGCCACTAGTAACCTAAAAATGATAACAGAAACATCATTACCCCATAGCATCGCATTATCTTTGACTACATAAAAATAAATACAACGGTCTATGCAAAACTAAATGGTTATTCATAGTGTGATCTAAATAGGATCCAAAGGATCCCACCAAGGTGTTCCATACCATGGATATGTACAACAATCTGATCATTCTCAGCTTTATAGAAAACAAGGCCTGATAAATTTTAACATTCATATCAAACTCATGTCAAAAAATTCACCTCTCTTCTATAGTTCCAAATAGTTTTCGTAAAACCTATTCAATTAATATTGAATATATCAAAATATTCAAATCAATGAATGTATTTTGTATCATGAAAAATCCAAATAGTTCATTCCAAAATCATCGGTAACATCATGTTATGTATCACATTAGGAAAGGTTTTCTAGGAAACTCATATATAAACAGAAAAAATCATTTTTATCAAGTCTCTAGATATATACACTAAATATATATATCATAGTAACAACCTAGTAATTAATCATCCCAATAGGCCTAACAAGTCCCTAGAGAAATGTTACTAAGGATTAGTGGAACACCACAAGAGTGAACCACCCGGTTGGATCCACATACGAGGCCTATTAGAACACGTTCGACCAAATAATCAGAGGCTTCACATTTACTACATTATCCAAACCATTTCAAAAATAATAATTCGTTGAAATCCATTTCAAAACTCATGTTCATAGTTTAATGAGAATATCTTTCTATCTTACCAAAATAAGAGAAAATAATCTTTTCTCAGAAACCCATTACCACACACACAATTCAATCATGATAATTCATTTATTACAAAATGTTTACAAACAAAGAAACAATATTCATCCAACATATGCTAAATATGGAACAACCTAACATATGCTTTGGCCGGAAATGATCAAAATGGGATACATAAATATGGAAGAATGCAAACAAAAAAATTGATGCCCATGAATTAATCCATACATATCATAATCAATTCGACAATAAAAACTGTTTATAGATAATAATACACAAGACATAGATCATGGAAATAAAATACAACACAACAATCCACACAATGGAAAACCACCAAATGAAGATCACCATAATTGTGTAAGAAGGATCAAATGAAACAACACCACAAGATCAAAATATCTAAAAATGTTGAAAAAAGTGATGTTGTGACCAAAAAAATGATGAATAAGAAATATCTCTTACTCAAAAAGACATGGTACAAACATGATAAATATCACTCATCCAAAAATAAAAATCTGGAAAGAGAGGAGACCCCAATATTTAATGGTAACACTCCTTAGTATTGAGTGAAAAACATTTCACACTAAATGACACTAAAATCATATGTCTAACACATAAGACCAATAGAACATGAACATTAAATGATGTGAATCATGGGTTCAGGACATAAAATCCATGAATGAAGTATACACAAAAAAAATCATTAGTTAAAAAACCAATGGAAAATTTTAAAACATGAACCACTCTCACGATGAGTAAACATTTCATGGTCTGAACCTATTCACAAAATCTTCCCAATAATAGATTCACATTGTCAAAATCATTCATCATATGCAATCATTGGGAAGGTAGACTATGAAGAAAAAATTATAAAAATTCACAAGGTCAACTCAGACCCAAAATAAAATCCTCTTAATCATTATATATATTTATAACCTTTCTCAATAATTAAAAAAATTCATATATCCCAAAAATATAGGTCATTTTCCCTGGTAAAGAATCTCCAACATCATTAAAAAAACTAACCCAATCAAATAATTAAATGATAAGATATATAAAATTTACCTGAAATAAGATGATATGGTGTTACAAACTTTTTAACATATTACATTATGTCCTTGGGAAGTCATGTAGAAAAATGATGTTTGGAAAGAGGTGAGGCCAATTCTCCCTCAGCAATGTCTCTTTCTACAAATTCTCATTATAATATTATTCATTTAACCCTGATACCCTGATCAACATAATTACTTCCCACAAAATGCATTAACCAAATATTTAATGATCTCCACTATTTTCACTACATTTTTTTAGATCCAACTAAATTTTTGGCCAACTTAGAATGTGAATGGGATTACGGTGGTACTTTCTGATGTGAGATATGAAGAACAAATAAGGAATTCCTATCCAAAAAACAATCAATGATATCTAAAAAGAAACATTCCAAAGCCACTGAGTGACCGCAAATAACCTAACATATTTAAGAGATAACATTACATGTTTTCCAAGAGAATGGTGGCCCAACAGACGATATAACTATAAGAAAACCTGATCACTAGTATTAAAATACAATGGATGATGTTGATTAAATCCATATGATTTATATGAAATATAATAAGTAACCATATGTCAAATTATATCCTGAATCATTTCTAGTGACTCCAATACAAGATTCAATGCTACAAGAGAGTTATCAGCCACCTCTAGAAAGAAAAAAGGAGATCGACACATGAAAATATACAAATTTCTCTAAGGGATAAATTATGATTGATGAATGACAACTATTTATATTTGGAAACTCAACCAACCATAGATGGTTATCCTATCATCCATCAAAATTTTTAAGTATGAACCAATCATATAGTCCAGGATAACAATATTATGCTCCATATGGACATCATTTTGTGGATATTATGTTGTACTCAACCAAAACTATGTCCCCATTTCCTCTTGGAGACTCTCCATAATGGTGATTTAATCCTAGGTTCCATATTTGTAATAGTGGAATATGGAACTCCATGCAACATAAAACCTCATGTACCTAAAACATTTCTAGTTTTTAATCATTAGTGGAATACCTTATCAAAATAAAATGATCTGACTTTGTCAATTTATCAGTCACCAACAAAATAGAATTCCTCCCTTTAGGATTCCAGGGTAATCAAATCGTAATATCATTAGACACCTTGTCTCAATTCAAAACTATAATTATAAGAGGTCGGATCAACCCAAAAGGTTTCATATTTTCTTATCTTTACATGTATTATGGTTTAAGAGTGGGACACACAATTTTTAATAAACCACGTCATACCCGGCCAAAAGGATCACAATATGATTTCATAAATCATATTTATAGTGCCAAGACGAATGAAACATGAAGAAATATTAAAATAAAAAATGATCTCCTCATTGATGTTTGGATGAACATATGATCCCCAAAAAAGAAGATTACCATCTAAATAGAGGGAAGAATACAAAGGGTATTCCTAACATATAGGGATTCTGTAACTCCAATTAAATCATATTCTTACTGAATATCCTATAATAAAGACTCAAGTAGTAATGAAATTATCTTGAAACTACTCTAAAACATACCTAAAACATCCTCTAGAGCATCTAGGTTGATGTGAGTTAATATCCTAGACAGGGTCCACTCCCCATTTGATTCCAAAAATTGTATGTGATGTTATTTTCCTACAGTTATAATCTAAAACAACCTTCTCTATCACTGTGGTATAGAAAATATCAAAGTTAACTTTCTGAAGGAATTCATGCCACTTCATTTTCTGAATTTTAATTTATTTATGGGAAACGAAATAAGTTAGACTCTTATGGTCATAAAATAATGTGTACATCTTCCAAAAAATATTGTTCCACAAAATCATAAGTTCTTGAATAACCAATGAAAGATTTCAATAATGACTGGGAAAATTCAACTCATGTATCCAATGATAGAGAGATTTTTAAGCCACCGTATTATCATCTGGCATAATCATGTAACCAAAAAAAAGAATTATTGAAAACCACACACGTTTACCAAGATCGGTTATGATTTTTATAAGAGTTGATTGTGGAAGTTGTTTTATCTACTCAAAAGAATATTAACACATTTCAACACACATTAATGTCACCCCTTTCCTTGTAAGAGATATTAAATTTGATGATATTGTTGAGAAATACTTGATGGGCCCTCAATAGTTTCTAGAATGGCCAAGGAATCTCTGAATTTCAATGATGATCCATGGATCTTCCCATGAAAATATTTCATACACCTTATCAGAAAAAACTGATTATCCATGCTCATTTATAATGTTCCCAAAGAACTATAATTTTTGGATCCAAAAATTTCATTTTAATGCTTTCTAAACAAAGGGTGGCTCCTCTGGATTTCAAAAGAAAAACAGTAATGATTCTCATGCTAATGATTGGATCTCCAATAAACAATAATATCCTCCATGAACACAGCAACAAAATTGTAGAAATACTTATGGAAGGTATTTTTCATTAATCATATGGAATATATAAGAGAATTAGATAAAATGAACCACATCCCATGAAATTTATAATATCCATACCTACATTGGAAGTCCATATTTAGTATATCACACTCGTAAAATCTAAGCTGATGATAACTTGACTGAAGATCAATCATTCAAAACCACATTTTCCTTTTTAGTTTGTCGAACAGATCATTAACATAGAGAAAAGGATGATTACTATTAATTATTACTTTTTAAACTTATGATAGTATTGGAAAAATTGATTTGATCCAATTTTCCTCTCGTTAATGGGAATAGGGGTTGTCCAAGGACAAACACTAGGTAGGAAAATATCTTTCTCTATCAGATACTCCAACTAAATATTGAGTCTCTTTCTGTTTCATTGGTTCTATATGATAAATGGGTATATAGATGGACTATATACCTAGAACTAGATCAGTCATATACTCTACCTCCATCTATAGAGGAATAACATAGATATAATCTATGATAATATTACGAAATTCACATTTGAAAATGGGAAGATAAAAAATAGAATAAATGTAATAAGGCTCAACATCTGTGGTATAAACAAAATTCTTGAGAAATGGGTGATCAGTCCTACATGACTATATCTCAGGTACCTCTCTCCCTAAAACACACTAGAGATCCCATAATCCAAATAAAATGCGATGAATAAATGATAACAATCAACCACAAAATGATGAGTTAAAAGGAAATCCATCTAGATGATCACATCAAATAAATCTAGACTGTGATTGAGGAAATCCCAGACTAACTCTTCATTAGATATCGATAGAGAACAAGGACACTAAAACCCATTACCCTTCCTCTTCCTAGGAGGTGTCACTTACTCGATAACAAAGGAATAAAGAAACACTAAATATTTAACCATATCAACAAAACCTATAGACATAAATGAGGGGGAGGAACTTTATTCAAATTATGTAGTGACTGCTAATGATGTCTAAAATATAGTACCTTTCACTATCTCTTGACCAAAATCATACTATGCTAGAAAATCATCCAGCTCAATAAAGTGGTTAACTCCTGAGGATTTTTTCAAGATCACTATAGTCTTGGAGGTATCTGGCTTCGTTGTAGTTGCCTTTAGAACCATTGATCCTAGACCATAATATGGTGTAGACATAGGCAGATAATTTTTTTTTATATTTTCATAGTTCCCATAAAAATTACACATTTTTGTTGGTTCATATTAATAACATTGTGTGTGACCAACCATACCAAAATGATATAATGTTAGGGGAACACTATTGGAAGTAACTCAAGGTGTGGAGAAGGCCTGATACTAAGAACCACCCCCACCACTCCGGTGATGAACATGCCAATTTCTCCTCCTCCCATGAGAACAATTAAATAAAACATTTGGTATAAGATGAGGGAATAATAAACAAACCTGTCTCCCATATCCTTTTCATACATCAATTCCTTATCTACGATCTCCAAATAGGAAGAGAGATTATGCATAAATACCTAAAATCTGAAATCCTAATGCAAACCCTGTGGCTACTTCTGAGCCTTTAAATATTCTTTATTTACTAAATATATAGAAAAACACTATATCATCACAAAATGATTTGTGTATTCCAATTATAAACATTCACCCTACCGCAATGATGGAAACTTAATAGAATTCCCCTTCATCAGTGAATATGGACAATGGTACTGAAATAATTTTACCTTGAAACACTTCCAATCCAAGAGTACAAGTTTATATGCCTACAAAATGGAATAAAACCATCTCATTCTAGGAATGATGTGGCTAAATGTTGCATACTTTACCATTATATTGTCATGTTTATCAAGGAATTCTATGATCGGATTAATCATTCCAAGCTAGTTCCCCACCTCCCTAGTTTCATTATTAACCTCAATGTATAGTGGATTCTCATGTATGAACTCTCGTGATGGATCTCATTCTACTACATCCCCTATCTAATCATAGATTACTATGTTATGTACTTTGAGTACATTTTGGTTGATAGTATGAACTACCCTCATGATATCCTTAATAGGTTGTATATCAATAAGTGGTTTTCATTGAGAAGAATCCACGGAACCCTACTGAGAAAACCGGGGAAGATAACTTAATGGAATACAACATCAAACCAAAACATAATAAATGATCAAAAAATTATAAAATCTTAGTTTAAACCATAAAAACATAAGAAAGAACTAATATTAAATCATGAACTAAATACATGACACACAAATCCCCATATCAGAAGGTAACATGATTGTCTTTCGGTAAGATATATCAAGGCTCTCACCGCAACATACATATGTAGTCAAAAAAATCCTATCCCAATTCTACCAGCTTTACAGAACTAAACAGATCCTTGATCTGTAATACCCAATTGTGATGAAATCAACCGAAATACCCACTCAGACTAGTACCCTACTTGAACTTTCATATATCTGATGGGAATTCCCAATCCCTATGGGTTGGAAACTAGAACAAGGGCTTCAATAAAAACAAGAGGGAATGAATTCACCCAAACTAAAAGAAAAAAATTATATATATATATAAAAATATACATGGTAGTAAAATATAGAGGTTGATTAAAAAAGAAATATATTCCTATAGAAAAAGAAAATTTGTTAAATAAATACAACTCAAATGTATCTAAGTAATCTTTATTAACAAGTGTTGTAGAAAAAGAAAAATAAATTGAAAAAACAAATACATGGTATACTGTGGGGAAACTCCCTCTTTATCACCACTATTTACCCATTTGAAGCTGAAAAAATGTCAGTTACTCACCAAATAACCTTTCCTTTCCCTACATCAGAAAACATAAAAAGGTATATGAACTACTAAAGGGGTGAACATAGTGTTTTCTAATTATTCTTAGTTGGATCCCACCCGTGTGTTCAATATCAAGTCTCTATAAAATAATTTTAGCATGATCAACATTAAAAAAAATGAAGATAATTTATAGCTTTTTTATCAAAATCATATTAAAACATTCAACTTTTCCAACGCGTCCAAATATTTCGGGTAAAAAGGTTTCAAATCATATCACATAAATCAAATCAATCAAATCAATGAATGTATGAGAGATTATATAATTTCTAAAAATTATAAATGAAATTAATAGGTAACATCACACCATGTATCGCCATAAATAGTAATAGCTATGATACTAATTCCTTAACATAGCCAATAAAATTCATTAAGAATATAGATTTATAATTAAAATATTTAGTGAAGTGGAACACCACAATAAGAAAACCTCCCAATAGTTCTAACAAGTCCCTAGAATAGTAGGCCTATGGAGTAGAGGATTACCCCATGAGTGAACCAACAGATAATATCAATGGATGATTCATATTAGTACAACTTCTACCTATGTACCAATGGATTATCTTGTGCTACATTTCCAAAAAAACCATCATAACCATTCATTGAAAACTATTTCATAAATCCATTTCGCAATTCATTGCAAATATTATTTTTTACTAAAATAATTGAAAATATATTTTCTCCTAAATGCATTTCCTCACATAATTGATTAAGGAAAATTCGTTTATAAATGAATTTATAAAGAAATAATAACACATTTCATCTAACATAGGATAGATACGGAACCAGCAACCTTGACTGAGGGACTTACACACCCTCAAATGGATCCACCAATACAAAAGAATGAAATGAAAAAAATAGGGGCATTAGAATCAATCATTATATCTCAGAATCAATTCAAAAAAATGGAATGTGGAGAAGAAAACACAACACATACCATAAGAAACTCAGACATTGTACCACAACCAAAAGAAGGGTAAGCCTCTTTTAGAAGATCACATGTTTGATTAAGAAATGATAAATAGAGAAAACACCATAAGGTCAAAGGATCATAAACCAATGTGAAACGACACTACTATGACCAGTAACAATGAAGAAGAAGAAATATATATGAACCAGAGATACGTAGTATAACCATGATAAAGATCAATTGTTAGATGAAATGATATAAAGCAGTCTAGATCCACAAAATCACATGGGAGATATCATAGTTATTAAGATAAAATCATGCATTATAAATGGTGATAAAATCAGGAATTCAAAGCCTAAAACCGATAGACCGCAAACACTACATGATGTGAATCCTGATTTCATGACGTGAAATCCCCGAAATCCATATACACCATATAGCTATAAACTAGATTAATAAACACCAATCAAAAATTTCATGACATGATCCATTCTCCATAAATATACATGTTTCACACTCTACACTAGTTCATGACATCAATATTTATAGAGATTTACATCGTGTTACCCTTTTACATCATTAAATAATTCAACAGGTAGATTATGAAGAAACATATAGAAAAATCCATGGGTCAATCCAACCCCTTACGGAAAACCTCATACACCTTTTTCAAATTTTTACCCAGACTCCATTAATTTTGAAAACCATACATCCAAAAACATCATGTCATTTCCCTTGAGTTTTGTTTCCATCCTCAAAATTGAAAAAACACCCTAAAAACATGAAAATGAAGTGATATATGAAAAAACTTGAATGCATGTAATGGGATTTTACATATTTAAGTAATATTTTTATCTTATGTCATAGTTCACATAAAATTTAGTTTCATTTTTTAAGAATGATATCAATCATATAATTATTCAAAATTAATTTCTATAGTGGTAATGCCTCCACCATCCATAAAAAATCTCCTTTCACAATTCTTATCTCATTAATCCAAAAATAAAAATTTTAAAAATAATTTCTTGAAAACATAAAATGTACCAAGGGATAATAAATCTTATTTTGAAATTTTTAATTGTTTAACATAAATCATATCCAAAATGACACATAATTGGGTTCCTAAATAATGAAAAAAATAGTGGGAATTGAAAATATGAATATGTGGGATAAAAACAACATCTAGGGAATAATAGGGAGAAATAGAGATCATATTCAGGAGAAAGTAAATGAAAAAAAACCTTAAATAAATACGTGTAAAAGACCATCAATTCATCCAAAATGATCATAAGAACAATGATATTTTCATCTTCAGGGTCCTAATATTAGATTTGGGGAATTAATTTACCCTATAATCCAAAAAATATATACTAATTTAATATATTCAAATACATAATTTTAATTTAATACTCTAGTTGTGTGTTTCAATTGGGTTTCACCTATTTTTGTCTCACATTCCAATGATGAATGAAAACTATGAATTTTACATGCTTGAAGTAAAAAAATTAATCTTTTAATATATAATAAAATCAATTAATTGATACGATGTTATTACCCATATCCCTATTTTGTAACTAAACATTGAAGTTGATAGTATGTTCTAAGATAACTAATATCAAAAATCCTTTAATTGAAATATTAGTATTGAATATTTCCATAATAGTACCCAATAATATACATAATTCATTCAAAAAAATAGATAAATTCCAAATCAATTAATGCAGTTATAACCAGTATTCAATACTGAAAAAATATAATAAAGGTCAAAAAATTGAATTAATTTTAATTACAAACCATGATAAATGTATCTCTTAAAGTCACATACCAAACATGTGAATACCTTGATCATATATTCACCTAAACATTCTAATAAACTAAAATTCTTATAACACCTCAATGAGAATATATATGAATCCAAAAAATAACTCTATCCATTTTCCTAAAATAAAATGATAAAAAAATCAAATAAATTACCAAAAATAAAAATAATACTTGTCAAATAAAACATAAATTACTTTTCATCAAATTAGTAATGTATTTAAAAGTCACAAATACATTCCAATTTACTTTTTCAATATCATTTATCACTTTATCCAAAATAAACATTATTTTCTAATAACAAGTAATTTAACAACGGTTATCTATCCCTCAATCATGTTTTTTCTGTAAATGTAATCATTACACTAAATCAATTTTATTGGTTATCAATACAATGGAACATATTCTTGAAAATATGTATTGAAAACCTAATGCATAAAGATCATTATATGTTTCATGATTCATATAGTATTAATATCATTAATAAAACATGTCTATAACATAAACCCCAAATCTCATTACATAAAATCATTTATCAATACACTTCATTTTTTTAACATTATATATGATTAACTATCTTCTTAATTAATTCATCCTTTTTAAAATATGAAATATGAATTATGTAATAAGAGATATCCACTGAAATTTAACCATATCTCATACTTTTAACAAAATCAATAATATTTAAAAAATGTATGTCATTCATATTTCCTTCATAGTCATATTATCATCAATAGTAAAACATTTACCCGTAAAACATTTTTTATCCTCTTATGAATCTCCCTCCTAAAACATTGACTTTAATAATGTCTATAATATTCATATTTAAAACATCCAACATTAATTAATACCATATGAAAACAATTATTCCTATACAATTTGTTATCTAATGTTTTATTTTTCCATTTTAAATTTAAAACTTTATGGCTTTATTTTCAACACATAAAAAATCTTATTGATCTATTGAAAAATATCATTGGGTGCTTCTTCCCACATTGTCAATGTGTATAACGATGGATCTTCATTCAACCACGGTCTTAATAAAACTATATTTTTCTCTTATTTTGTACATTTTGAAACTCACACACACTGATGTATTAATCATATATGTAGATAATTTTTTTGAAATAATCACAATTTCTTTAATTAGATATCAAAATTAATTTTGTTTCTCATGAGGAAAATCAAAGATTCAACAAATAAAATTCAATGATAAAATTTCCCATTCCAGTTTCCTAATTTGAATAATACCAAAAAACATAGTACAAACAATAACAATCATTGTGTGAAATAATGTAATCATGAAAAATCATTTAAATGTTGGATTAATCATGATTATATCCTTAAATTATACAAAAAATTAGCTTTAACGATTTTTTTCAATGGTCATGATATATTTTAATCCTTTATAATGGTATATAAATAATATATGAATTAATATTAGCATATCCCATGAGAAGGTCTATCTCGGTGTGAAATATTATTCCCACTCATCGTGCATTAGTGATAATCAAGTTTATACCCTATAAACCAATTCAGATTTGTCACCCCTAGGTAAAAATCTGTTACAACCACATCAATGTTATAGTATCCAGATGGTGATTTATTTTCAAAGAAACCCACACTCCCTTACATACCATAAATTAGGACTTCCTCAAATATTAATCTTTATCATATGGGATATCACTAAATCAGTCTCACAATTTATTCAAGAAATAACAAAACCATACTCTATTACCTATAAAGGAGGACTAAAAATAATTAAAATAAATATTACAAATGGTTAGGTGAAAATTCTGTTTATATCATTATGATCTAATATTTTACTATAATGGATTGGTTTCATTGATAGAATAGATGATTAAACAAATACTACATAATAAATTGAAATTATTTTTTATTAATATATTCATAAATAGATCCCTTTTTAGACATATCATACATAAATTCTTTCTTCATATCCCGAGGGAAAGGAAACATAAGAAAGGGTGTACTCTGATTCGCAGTAAGGGTAAACAAGGTAGACAACATCTAATGATAATATGTAATCATATCATGGGAATAGGGGTATGATAACATGATCATGAAATTATTTAATCAATTCCCAAAAATTCATATATTATAATATTGATTAATGGTTTAAATCATGACATTTCATATGATATGAATCATAAAAGAATCAATTAAAATTTGTGATAAGAGAATAACATTGGCATAATGAATTTCAATGAAAGAGTAGAATAAGGTGTGTAAAAATTATATTCATAAAATAATATCAAAGGTACCCAATAATACATTTTTACTCATGTGTTCCTGTTGGATTAACCTCTTTTATTCTGTCTTTTTGTGTTTAGAAAACCTCTTTTGTACCATATTTTGGGTTTAGGATAATCTCATATGTACCCTCTCCTATGACTGGGATAACCAATTATGAACCGTTTGGGCTCGTGAAATATTAATATTTACCCAAGGAATTTGAGGGATATAATTGACCCACTAATAATATTATCATAACCAATTCTTATTTTTGACTAATGGTTATGAAAATATTTATCATTTCATTATAAATTAAAATTGTAAAGGAAAAACGGTTTCATCAAAATTTCATAATAACAATCATAAAACATATATAGAAATAATAAGGATGGTTTCATGGGATCATATCCCTAGGGAATAATATTTCATATCAAATGATATTATCATATATGAAAAATTTCATTAAAATATCAGCTGAATATTTCATAAGGAAAAATCCCCTTTTCATTTAGAAATCATGTAATCAAAATATAAACATTTACATAATAATAAAGAATCATTTGGAAAAAATCCTTATAAACTTTTATAGGAATATATATGGAAAATAGTTGTCATGATAGTAGTAATATTCATTTAGGTGGTGAATGTTAAAACAAATATTCCTTTAATATTTTCGGTAAAAAGTCAAAAGTACCACAATGATAAATGACAAGAATATTCCTTTTAAAATTATTTATAGAATGAAAAAAATTATAAAAAAAACTTTATAAAATAATTTTAAAATGGTAAAATCATTGTTGAGACATAAAAAAAATATAGATATGGAAAAAAAGAATCATGACCATAGAGAAAACTAAAGTTGGTTTCCTTTTAAACATTATTCATGATAATGATTACTTAAAAAGAGTAGATTGAAAATAAAACATATAATATAAAGAAATAACTATATTATAAGAAAATAAAAAATATTTAATTGAGATTAACAATATAATTTAATTATATTAAAATTAATTATAAAAAATCTCAGTGAAAAGTGATATTGTAATGTAAAACCCCTATTCCTTAGATAATTGTTTCTTTACAACCTTCATGAAATAAATAGATTATAATGAAACAATAAATTACATGAATATAATTATATTTATGATATAATAATTATAATGGTAGTTATATTGACATCATAAAATAATATAGGTGTATAACATAACATATGTCCCCAAGAAGACAATTTCTAACGATAAGCCCTTTCTACTTTGATATGATTCAAATAAAAAACCCTTTAATTGAATATGTTTAACTATAACATTTAATATATTCAATTAAAAAGGATACATGATATAACATATCAATGTATCGGTATATACACCTCATAAATATAAATAGATACATAACGTCAATCATATCTCAATAAAAAAGTATTGACATTAAGAATCCTTACACTATATATGACTTGATTAGTAAATAATAAACACTCTAGTATAAAAAATATTTGTTTATTATAAGAATATTATATAAATATTTACATAATTATAATATCATATTTTATCCACTTATAAAATTTTAACCATCGTTTTTTAATAATTCATTATTTAAATTCTAGCATCATTGTGTTGATTGTTTTGTTTTTTAATAAAGTTTTATTTAAAGTATTACGATACTTGTATATTTAGAATAGTTATCAAAAATAGAGTGTAACACCCAAGGAATTTATAGCACGTTATCGCATTTAAGTAATTCAATAGCTTGCGCTACATGTTACATCGAGTTTTAATGCACCACAACTTACCAAACTAGCTGTTAAAAGGAAAATATGAATAATATTAATAGAATTTTGAATCTCATACACTCTATATAATTTTAACACCCATATTATTTGTTTCTTATATATAATATAAGAACATATTCAATTTTTTAAATAAATGATGTTTTTTTTCAAAAATGTAATTTTACCGCCTACTAATGGTAAATTTTTGTAAATGAAATATCAGCCACTTTTATATTAAATTTTCAAAATATAAAATATTTATTTAGAAGTGGGACATAAAAAAACTAGATTGTACAAATTTATGAAACTTTTCTAATAACTTTCATATTGTGATGAATAGTAAAAAATACTAGGTTTCAATTGAAAACAAATTTTTTAATAGAAATTATTTATATTGTTAAATTATTCATTTGATTGTTTTTGATGTGTAATTATATTAATTTTTTTTTCATTTAATAAATTGTAGGACATTATAAGTAATTTCAAATATAAATTTGACACAAACACATGTTAATCTTTAGATTGTTTTTACATTTTTAAAACCACACTTTTTAGTTTTGAAAACAAGATTTTTTTACTAATAAATGCAATGTCTATGTTTTGAATTTGGTAAAATGGAATTAATTTTTGAATTTGGAATATCAAAATTAGCTTTCGGTAAATATTTTGGTTTTTTCTGAAAACTTTCAATATTTGTCGAATAGTGAAAAGCACAACATTATTATTTAAAACCAACTTTTTTATAAATAATTATTTTTTTATTTAAATTTATTATAATTCAAAATAGATAAATAATACCTATATATGTTCATTATAATTCATTCATCACTTTTTATATTAAAATTATATGTATAAAATTTTATTGAAATGTTTAAAGTTTATTAGCCACCTTCTAGAAACATTTGAAAATTTGTATAAAATGTAATTTTACCAATTATGTGAGTTCAATTTCAAAAATAATAGGGACACGGTTGACATCAATAAGTAATTTTTTTAATATGATGAAAATATTTTTTCATGAATCGTAACTTTGGCTTTTTTTACCACGATTAAAAGTAAATAGGGTAATTATGGGTAAAAATGATATTTTAATTACCCTAACACATATCCTAATTCTATTGGTTTAGTTCAATTTGACTATAAAAATCCTTAGGAATAAAATATGATCCTCTTTGATCAACATGGATTATATTATGACATTTATTATTATTTTATTTAATTAGAGTTAAAAGTGTTAAAGTCAATGTTTAATAACTAAAACATTTTTTATATAGCGTTAGACACAATATAAATTAGTCAATAAATATTCATTAGAAAGATTAAAATATTTCCTACATAATGGTTTTTTTACATTAAATATTTTAATTTATTTATGACACAATGATGATGAAGTAATTACATTATTAATGAAATATTAAAATAATATATATTATAAATATCAAAAAATCTGTAAAATGAGACTTCTGATAAATAAAACTAATTTTCTAGGTTAATATGACATGTTAGGGTTTATTAGATAATTTTTTTTCGAAGTGATAAGGTTTTTATGACTTTCACAAAAACAAAATACCAAATAGTGTCAAAATGTTCATAAAATAGTTTTTAAAACAAATATTATATTATTGGTTGATATAATATTCCTCAAAATATAAGGTTCATGCAAAAGACATAAATAATATTATATAAGTAATTAATGAACCAATTTAGGTTCTCTTGAAAGATTATAATTTGTTTATTAACCATATAGCGTAAGAATACAATAAGAGACGGTAAAAGTTAACCTATTTAACTAAGAGTTAAATCTAAAAGATAAGGTTAATATGGTGACCTAAACCTATGTAAAACCTATTTGATGAGAGTTTTTCAACCCATTCCAACCATATCCCCAAAATAAATTATTTTTTCACCATTAGAAACCAAAAATTATTTTATTAAAAATAAATATTTTAATGTTTTCCTAAAATGACCCGCACCCCTTTTATAAAAAAGAATATCCCCTTCTCTCTAAATCACACCTCCAAAGCCATTAGGCTCTTCCAAACCTTGAAGAAATATCCTCCCAACTTCCCTCAAATCAACCTAGAGTCCTTATATTTATTATAAATCCAACCTATGGAGACATTTTGATCAACTCAAAAGAAAACACCCGAAGAAGAGGTAATAATTTCACCACACTCTTTCAAATTCTTTTCTTTTTCCACTTCCTCTTTCTTTGTTATTTCGATACCAAAATAATAACTCCAGTACATCCTACATACTGTGTTGTTATTATAAATATTTTACACCAATATTATTTATTATATACATCATATAAATGACAATTTCACCTTACGTGAGTACGTACAGCTTACCGTCTCCATGTCGTGGTATAGTTTGTTATTCAAACACTTCATTATTTGGATGGGTATTATAATGAGTATAACTGATGTAAATAATAAATATAACATGTTAATGATTTTTAATATATAATATTTCATCCAATTACATAATATTTCACTATCAATATAATGATACTGTCTCTCATGCATACGCACGGATTCCCGTCTCCAAGACGGGATGAGATTCCTTCCCACGTTCAACATTCAACGATGATTATAAAAATAACTATTATTAATAAGTTTGTAATATTAGAAATAATAATTATACTGGATATATATATATATATATGTACATATGTATGTATGTATTTATGTACTTACATATATCTTATTCACTTACTTCTGTTCAATATGATATGAAAACAAAAAGAGTGTTTATGCATACGTACGACCTACCGTCTCCATAAACTATTCCTTCCACATCATATAACTATCTAATATAAATATTTATATTCTAAATATATTTCATATGTTAGTCATGTTTTATATTCTGGATGTATTTAAATCATGATCTAAATGATACAATGAAAAATCACAAGTTAAAACACGTACGATAAAGAAAGCGATTATTACCCAAAATGTTTATTTAAAATGGAAATAATTATTAAATCTGAATTATAAATTAATAAATGAATAATTTATGATAAAATAAATATTAATATGTTTATATTATAATTTAATAATATACTATGGTCATTATACAGGAGGTTAAACGTATCCTCGAGCAGAGGAAAGTGCAAGGTTGGGGTAAATTCCAAAATCTCATTATTATTAGAGATTGTTTATGGATTAGTCTTTTTTGGGACATATTTACTATCCATGTCCATATTTGATAAAATATTTTTCAAATGGATTCATTTTAAGTGACACTGTTATTAATACATGATTTTAAATTTTTTGTATATTTATTCTTCTAAATAATTCTCATTAATGTCCACATTTTCAAAATGAGTTTTTAAGGATTTATTTATATGGACCTGAATGTTTTTAAAATGATAATTCCATTCAAATTATTAAAATTGTTATTTGAAACATTGATTAAAAAATCTCCTTAAGTGTCTTCCTTTTTAAATTTTGAGATTTTTAAATATTTTCATGAAAAAGGGATATTTCTCTCAAAGAGTTTTACAAATCATTTTCATCTATTTCAACATCCTTTTATGGATTTTAATCTTATTTAAAGGTGATTTATTATGATAAAAATCATCAATATTGTATCGAAGGTTTTGTGATATGTTTTACTGTGTATGTGTTATTTTACCATTCATGTTAAATGGATAATTTATTGACATTTCTTATGCTAGTTTTAATACGAATGTTTATGTTATGTTTACACATTTTCATATGAGGAATGAATTGGACTTATTAAGTGACTGGTGGAGCCCTCTATAGCTCATCGATTCATCGGGAGGAATCATGAGACAAAATAGTGTCTTCGCACAAGACCTTTACAAAATCATATTTATAGTCTTAGCATAAGGCATGGACTATGCGGTTATGAAGTCTTACATTATGCATTCCATCATTAGGAAATTGGATATTGATATTACATGTGATTATTTGACTAGTAGAATATCTAGGTGAATATGTAAATAGAATTATTTGATTTATCTTTTCTATATTATCTTGATTTTTTTGTTTAAAAGGATTTATTTAGTTTTATACATTTCCCTAAATATTCATGGTTATTAATGAAATTTTTCGATAAAGTTTTCTCATTAATGAGCATCTGAGCTCACCCCTTTCTATGTTTTATTTTTCCTAGGATGTTTAGATGTATATAATGACTGAAATGCAGGGATAATCTAAGGGATATGATTTTGGTCAATGGATACAGTGTTGTTTTTGTTTATTAATTTTATTATATAATGTAACATTCATTTATGTAATATATTTTCCATGAATACTAAATGGATCATTCCTTCAGTACATCATTCATTATAATCATTCCAATGTATTAAAATAATGCACTGACTCTTGGTAACTGGTTTTAGTGAGTTAAAGTTGGTTTCATAGGATGTTTAGCCATAACCTTGGAAACTAGATTTAGGAAATCATTATTTAGAGAAAATTACCCTAAGATGGACTTTGAGGATTAGTATAGAAGACATATTATAATTTTTTCATTATAGATATTTTGTTTATTTTTTAAGCAATACATCTCATTATGGATATGATCAGTTAGAGGTGGCTCTGGAATAGATGTACCTAGGAGTGAAAACTCCGAGAAGGAATGAAAACTCTGACAAGTAGTGAAAACATTGACAGATTGTTTCAGCCTTGACCAAGGGTATCTTGGTACATGAACACGGGCCTCTCTACAGTCTTGGATGTGAAACTCCTGGGGGATATTCTTAGGACAATTCACATTTTCATTATAAGCCATTATGAAGGATTCATAAGTAACTACTTCCTCAATGAATTTTTTTATGATTATATATTATATGCATAATCTTTTTCAATGTATGGTAGATATTTTACAAGTTTGTAATTATTCATTGTGATTCATAAACTAACCTAGTTTATTCCATTGTTTAAAAATGGTTCCTAGTAGAATTAATGAAAATTCCAGCAATATGCATGATCGAAAGATTAAGAAGGATCATATATTTCTTGGTATTAAGCAATAATTTAAAAGAGAAATAATCACCCCCATATTTGAATCTAATGAAGAAATAGTATCACATGTTAATAAGATAAGTAATGATTTCTATGAGTCCTATTTCATTGAAGGTAAGCAAGAGAAGAAAAGGATGGAAGAGAGAAATATGGATAAAGGGAAGAGGGGAATGAAATATTTTTCCATACATGATAACAGTGGAATGAAACAACTCGGTAAATTTTTGAAGGGAATGGGAATTTGTTAAAATTTTGGATAAAAGGGACACCATGTATGTGATTGTAGGTGTAAGAAAAAGGTTTCAAATGAATAATCTTCTTTTAAAATGGTATGGGACACTATGTGAATAAATGTCTAAATCATAAGAGTATACCCCAAATATTGATATTGGATAATAATAAATTTATGATACCACTAAAAATGAAGATGAATGATTTGAGTTCTTATGTTGTAGTTAATATATTTTGTCAGTTGAGTAATTTATTAATGATGTACATGTTTTAATAATTATAGAGTATATAAGTTTTGTAATGCATTAATATTTCATTAACAACATGAGACTCTATGGAACCAAGAAAAGTGACTCAATAGAGGGTTTAATTATTGGGAAATATATGGTTGAGACAATGATAAATCATAATAAGGCTATGATACTGAGGTAGTGATTTGGGAATAAGATATGATTGATTTGGATAAATTATATTGGATATTCTTGGAAACCTTGAAACTGATTAATGATTTGTGTATTCAATCATTGTTAGAGTTTACAATATTTTTCTATAGAAGGAGTGTATCAATTATTCTATAAATAATAATAGATAATGAATGTAATCTATAAGGATTTATGGTAATTCTGGGTGTTACCATGTTTTAAGAGAATACACAATAATAGTATTCAGATTTATTATGTGGAAAAAAGGATCTTCATTGTGTTTACCTTTCTAATAAATTTGGGACAATGAGTTTGGGTAGAATTATTTTGGATAAGTCTAATGGGTGGAATCGGTTTTGTTTAACATTGGATACTATTGTTAAGATTTAAAAATTTCATATGATTATTTTGGGATTGTTATAAAAAGGACAACCCTGAGGTCGGGAAACAACCCGTCACATCCGACGAGGCCGCGAGACTTGACCCGTAACCGAAAGGTGACATTGGTGCATCATCTACCAGTGGCCTACTTGTTGTACTGGTTTATATAATGTATTTTTTATTAAATATTATGAAAACTGAATTATAAATTAATTATTTTTGAAACCCTATGCGATTAGGATAAATAGAATATTTTTTTATTCTATTATCTTTTGGAGTAAAAGATGAGTTTGTGTAAGGAATTAGTTGAAGGATGAAACTCTACATGTCAAGTATAAATATATATTCCTCTTATTCTAGGAATAAATTAACTCTTAAACTTTAGAGAAGGGATCTTAAAACCCAAAATGTGTTACCTTAATACCATATCTTTTGTTGAATAGATGATATTTTACATCATCTTAGATTGATGTATTTTTGGGCCTCAATTTGACACTTATTTTTGATTGATGAACTCAATGACTCCCTATAAAAATTTATGTTATCCATCCAATTATGTGTAACTAATTTCCACCAATGTTCTCAAAATCAAGATCATAATTTTTTGGTTACTTTTTCATTTCCCATTCCCTCTAATTATGACTAAATTTTATTAAACCAATGTCAGATGTGGGTTTTACAAAAAGGTATTTTTATATTTTTAACCATTTATTTTCGATGAAAAATTTCAAATTACAAGGAAGAAATTTATTAAAGGAAGTGATATTGTAACACCCCATGAATTTATAGTATGTTATCTCATTAAAGTAATTCCATAGTTTTCACTACACGCAACACCGAGTTCGAACGCACCACAACTTACCAAACTAGCCGTTCAAAAAGAATTTTTGAATTGTATTAACTGAATTTTGAATATAATATACTCTATATAATTTTAACACCCATATTATGTATTTATTAGACATAATATGAGAACAAATTCATTTTTTCAGATTAATGAAGTATTCCTCAAAAATGCAATTTTACCACCTTCTAAATGTGAATATTTTTAATGCAATATCTGAAACTTATTATATTAAATTGTAAAAATAAACTTCTTGTTTAGAAGTGGTGAACAAAAATTTATTTTGGAAAAATATTTGGTACTATTCTGATAACTTTCAAATTTTGATGAATAATGAAAAATACTATCTTTTAATTGAAAAAAAATTATTAATTAAAATAACTTATAGTGCCAAATTATGAATTTTAATAGTTTTTATGTATAATTAGATTATATGTTTATCATTTAATACAATTTAGGTCATTACAGGTAATTTTTCATTTAAATTTGACATAAATAGATGCCAATCTTTGGATAGTTTTTACTTTTTTTAAAACCCACTTTTTTGTTTTGAAAATAAGAATTAATTTTAAATTAATAAATGGAAGTTCAATGTTTTTAATTTGGTAAAATGGAAATAATTTTTGAATTCAGAATATCAAAATTATCTTTAGGTAAATTTTAAGGTATTTTTCTGAAAACTTTTCATTTTTGATGAAAAGTGTAAAACACTATGTTATTATTTTAAACCAATTTTTCTTAAACAATTATTTATTTTATTTAAATTTATTTTATGTCAAAATAGATATATAATATCTATATACAATCAATTTAATTAATTGGAGTCATTTTATAATAAAATTAGATGTATAAAATTTTATGAACTTTTTTATGTTTTTTACGAACCTTCTAAGAGAATTTTCAAATTTGCATAAAATATAATTTTAGCGATTATGGGAGTTGAATTTCAAAACACTGACAGACATGGTTGACATCATTTTTTAAAATGTGGTCTAATAAGATGAATTTTTTTTGGGTGAATAGTAAATTTTGAATTGTTTTACAGCGGTTAAAAGTAAATTGGTTAAATAATGGTAAATATGATATTATAATTACCCTAACACATGTCATAATTCCATTGGATACGTGTAATTAGACTAAAAACAACATTATGAATAAAATATGATCCTCTTTGATCCACTTGGATTATAGTAGGACATTTATTATTATTTTATTTATAGAAGAGTTAAAAGTGTTAAATTCAATTTTTAATTACTAAATGGTTTTTATATTTTGATACAAAGAATATAAATTCTTCTTTTAGTATTAATTAGAAAGATATAATTATTAACTACATAATGGTATTTTATTTATAATTTTTAGACATTAAATAATTTAATTTATTTATGACACATTGATGATGCAGAAATTACGTTATTAATGAAAAATTAAAATAATAGAAATTATAAATATCCAAATAATTATAAATTGAGACTTATGATTAATTACACAAATTTTCTAGGTTAATATGACATTTTACAGTTGATCTGATAAATTTTTTTCTAAGTGATATTGTTTTTCTGACTTTCACAAAAACACAATACCAAATAGTGTCAAAAATGACATAAATTAGTTTTTAAAACAAATACTATATTATTGGTTGATATAATAAACCAAATAATATAAGGTTTCACCAAACGACATAAATATTATTATATATATCATTAATTAACCACTTGAGGTTATTTTGGAATATAAGAGTAAGTTTATTAACAATATAGTGTAAGAATACAAGAAGACATCATAAAAGTTAAACTATTTAACAAATAGTTAAATCTAAAGCATATGGTTTATATGGTTACCTAATACTTCCTAAATACTATTGGTTTGGAGGTTATCGACCCATACCAACCTTAGACTCTATAAAAATTATTTTGGAGCCATTATAAATCGAATATTATTTAATTATAAATTAATATTTAAATCATTTTCAAAAGTGACCATCACACCTCTTATAAACGGGCACTTACCCTCCTATCAAAATCACACTCACAAATCCATTTGGATAGGCCAAACCCTTCTTAAATATCCCCCCAACATCCCTAAAATAAATATAGAGTCTTTAATTTGATTATAAATCCTACCTAGGGATCCCTTTTGATCAACTCAAAAGAAAACACTCGAAGAATATGTACTAATTTCACCACCCTATTTCATGTTCTTTTCTTCTTCCACTTCCTATTTCATTTTTTTTCCATACCAAAATAAAAACCTCAGTACCTCATACATTTTTTTGTGTTATTATAAATATGGTACATCCATATTAATTTTTCTATCCATCCTATAATTGACAATGTCCCCATACGTTCGTATGTACGGCTTACCGTCTCCAAGTCGTGGGGTAGTTTGTTATTCAAAAAGTTCAATATTTGGATGGGTATAACAAGAAGTATAACTAATTTAATTAATAATTATAAAATTTTAATTATTCTTTATATATGATACACCATTAAATTACATATGATTTCACCATCAATATTATGATATTGTGGCTCGTGTGTACGTACGGATTACAGTCTCCACAAAGCGATAAAATTTATTCCCACGTTCACCATTCAACGATGATTATAAAAATATATATTATTAATAAGTGTGTAATAAATGAAATAATAATTATAGTGGAGATATTTATGTTTGTATGTATGTACATAAATATACCTTATTCACTTACTTCTATTCAATACGATATGAAAACGAAAACAATGTTTATGCGTACGTACAACCTACCGTCTCCAAAAATGGTGCCCTCCATTTCAAATATCTATCTTCTATAAATCTATATAATCTTAATATATTTTATATATAAATAAAATATTATATTCTGGAAGTATTTTAATCGTTATCTAAATTATACTATCATGATTAACAAGTCAAAACACGTATGATAAAGAAAGCGACTATTACCAAAAATGTTAATTTAAGATGGAAATAATTATTAAATAGGATGTATACAGTCATTAATGAATAATTAATGATATAATAAATATTAATATGGTTATGGTATAATTTAATAACATGATATGGTCATTATACAGGAGGTTAAATGTACCCTCGACTAAAGGAAAGTGCATGGTAGGGGTTAATTTCTCAATCTCATTATTATTTGAGATTGTTTATGGGTATGTTTTTACTGGGACATATTAATTATCCATGTACATGTTTCATAAAATATTTCTCCAAGGGAATAATTTTAAGGGAATATTTTATTAAAATATCATTTTAAATGTTTTAAATATTTATTCGTTAAAATAATTCTCATTAATGTCCATGTTTTCAAAATGGGTTTTAAGGATTTATTTATATGGACATGAATGTTTTTAAAATTTCAATTCCATTACAAAGTTTGAAAGTGGAATGGGATGCATTTATTAAAAATTATCCTTAAATTTCTTCCTTTCTAAATTGTTTTAGTTTTAAATGTTTTCATCAAAAATATATTTTTCACTCAATGAGTTTTACAAATAATTATCATCATCATCAACATCCATTGATAGATTTTAAACATTATTCTAGTTGATGTATTATTATACAAATCATCCATGTTGTATTGATGGTTTTTTGATATGTTTGACTGTGGATGTGTTATTTTACCATTCATGGTTTATGGATAAAGTATTGACATTTATAATTCTTTTTTCAATATGAATGATTATGTAATGTTTAAACATTTTCATATGAGGAATTCATTGGGCTTAGTAAGTGATGGGTGGAGCCCGTAATAGCTCCTTGATGAATCGATAGGTCTAATGAGACAAACTATTTTCTTGGCACAAGGCCATGAAAAAAATAATATTTTTAGTCTAGGAACAAGGCCTTGACTATGTGTTTATGAAGTCTGGTATTATGCATTCCATCATTATGAAATTGTATATTGATATTACATGGGATTATTCGACTATTAGAATATCCATGTGAATAAGTAAATGCCGTTATTTTAATTTTCATTTCCATATTATACATAATTTTATGTTTAAAAGGCTTTTTTTAGTTTTATACATTGCCTAAAATTTTTATGTTTATTTATGATAGTTTCTGCTGTATTGTTATCCTAACTGAGCTTCTGAGCTCACCCATTTCTATGTTTTATTTTTCCCAGGATGCGAAAAAGTATATTATGACTGACCTATAGGGATAATCTAATGGATATGATTGTGTTCAATGGAGACAATGTTGTTGTTGTTTTTCATTTTATAATGTAATGTAATGTTCAATTTTGTAATATACATTCCATGACTTCTTAATTGATCAGTCCTTCAGGACTCGATTCCCTGTAATCATGAAAATGAATTAAAATAATGCAATGACTCTGGATAAATGGTATATTGGTGTTGTAGTTTTTATTAGAGTAAGTTTAGAAATAACCTTGAAAACGAGATTTAGAAAAACTCTAATAAGATAGCATTGCACTAATATAGACATTGAGGATTATTATATAAGAACTTCATTGAATTTTGGTATTGTAGGGATTATTTTTATTTTATAAGAAATGCATCCATGTCTGGATAAGAGCTGGTAGAGGCGACTCTGGCACAAATGTACCTAACAGTTAAAACATTGACATGGAGTTTCGGGCTTGACCCGGGTTGTCATGGTACATGAAAACAGTCCGTGATGAACTCTTGGTTATGACACTATTGGGAGATATGTTTAGGATAATTCACATTTTTATTACAATCCATTGTGAATGATTTAGTAGTAAGTACATACTCAAAGAAAGAATTTTATGATTATAGATAATATGTATAATATTTTCAACTTATGTTGCGTATTTTACACATTTGGAATTATGCATTATGATTCATAAACAATACTAGTGTATTCCATTGTTAAGAAATGGTGCCTAGTAGAAGGAATTAGAATTCTAGCAATACAAAAGATTGGATGATTAAGAAGGATCATATCATTCAAGGTAATAAGAAAATATTTAAAAGGAAAATAATCCCCCACATATTTTAATCATATGAAGAAATAGTATCGTGTGTTGAAAAGATAAGTAAACAATTCTATGAGTCTTATGGCATTAAAGGGAAACACTAGAATAAAAGGATGGAAGAGAGAAAGATGGATTAAGGGAATCGGGGAAAGAAGGATTTTCCCATATGCGATATCTGTGGAATGAATCGCTTTAGTAAATACTTGAAGAGAATGAAATTTTTTTATAAGTTTGGAGAAAAAGGATACCAAGTATGTTATTTCATGTTTAAGAAAAAGGATTCAAATGTACAATGATTCATCTACAAAGATTTGGGAAATTACGCGAATAAATGTAAAAATCATCAGAGTATTCCCCAATTGCTTATATTGGATAATAATCATGTTATGATACTACTGAAGATGAAGAGGAATGATAAAAATTCTTATTTTGTTGTCAAAGTATTTTCTCATTTGAGTAATGTATTAATGATGTACATGTTATAAGAATAATATAGTATATATGGATTTTATTATAGTGGTATTTCATTAAGGACTGGACATTGTGTGGAACCAAGAAAAGTGACTTAATAGTGGGTTAAATTTTCTGGATAAATATTTGGGTGAGAGAATGATAAACCATAATATGGTTCTGATATTGAGGTAGTGATTTTGGAATAAGATATGATTGATTTGGATAAATTATATTGGATATTATTGACTACCTTGAAAATGATTAATTGTTTTTTTATTGTATCATTGTGGTAGTTTACAAAATTTTTGGATAGTTGGAGTATATCCAGTATTCAATAAAAAATAAGGGAGATTTAATGTAATCAAAAATATTTTATGGTAATTGAGGGTGTTACCGTGATTTAATAGAATATCGGATTTAGGCATTCACATGTTATTACATGAAAAAAATGATCTTCATTGTGTTTACATTCCTTATAAATGTTGGACTGTGAGTTTGGAAATAAGTATTTTGGATAAGTCTAAAGGGTTGAATCGATTAATATTGACATTGAATACAATTTTTAAGGTTAAATAATTCCATAAGATTATTTTTTTTTGTTATAAAAAGTACAACCTAGAGGTCGGGGGACAACCCTTCACATCCGGCAAGTCCGCGTGACTTTAACTATTAAGTGAAGGGGGACAAGGGTGCATCACCAACCACTGGCCTACATGATGTTCTGGTTTGTATAAAGAAGTTTTTTTAAATATCCTAATGAATTAATTATAAATCAATTATTTTAGGAAACCTATGAGATTTGGATAAATAGAAAATTTTTGAATTCTATTATCTTTTTGAGTGAAAGATGAGTTTGTGGTAGGAATTAGATGACGGATGAAACTCTAATTTTCTAGTATATATATATATATATTATTTTTATTCTCGGAATAAATTAATTCTTAAACATTAGCGATGGGATCATAAAAACAAAAATGTGTTACCCTAATACTATATGTTTTGTTGAACCAATTATATTTTACGTCATCTTAAATTGATGTCTTTAAGCCCCTCAAATTTACACTTGTTTGTGACTGATGACCTCAATAAATACCTACAAATATTTATGTTTTCCCTCTAATTATGTGTCTCTAATTTCAACCAATGTTCTCCCAATCAAGAACATAATTTGGTGGTTACTTTTCCATTTCCCTTTCCCTCTAATTGAGACTATGTTTTATTAACTCAATGCTCGATGTGGGTTTTCCACAAAGGGTTTTTCGATTTTTAACCATTTATTTTCAAAGAATAATTTCAATTTGAGAGGATTCTATTTATTAAATACGGGGAGAATTAAACACCCCCAGAATTCATAGTACATTATCTCATTAAATTATTATAATAGTTTGTGATACAAGACACACTGAGTTTGAACGCACCACAACATACCGAACTAGCTGTTAAAAATGCGGTTATGAATAGTATTAACATAATTTTGAATCTTATATACTCTATATAATTTTAACACCCAAATTATGTGTTTCTTAGACATAATATAATAACAAATTCAATTTTTCATATAATGGATATACTTTTCAAAAATGCAATTTTACTGCTTACTAATGGTGATTTTTTTAAATGCAATATCTGTCAATTTTATATTTAATTTTAAAAAATAAACTTCTTATTTAGACTTGGAAAATAAAAATTTAGTTAGGACACATTTTTGGTAAATTTCTGACACCATTCATATTTTGATGAATAGTGAAAAATAATACGTTTTAATTGAAAAAACATTTTTAATCAAAACAATATGTTGTGTTAGATTATATATTTGAATGGTTTTCACGTATAATAAGGTTATATGTTTATAATTTAATAAAATTTATGTCATTATAAGTAATTTCACATTTAAATTGGACATAAACACATTTCAATATTTTTATAGTTTTTACTTTTTCTAAAACACGCCTTTTGGTTTTTACAATAGGGATTAATTTCAAATTAATAAATGAAACTTTTATATTTTTAATTTTGTAAAATGTACTTAATTTTTGAATTAGTAATATCAAAATTAGATTTGGGTAAATTTTTTGGATTTTTTTACTGAAAACATTCAATTTTGGATTAATAGATAAAAACATTGTGTTATTATTTAAAACCGACTTTTTTTAATATAATTATTTATATTATTTTAATTTATTTTAAGTCAAAATAGATATATAATACCTATATAGTTTCAATCTAATTCATTGGAGTCATTTTATAATAAAATTATATGTATAAAATTTTATTTAACTTTTTAACGTTTTTTAACCACCTTCTAGGAGCATTTTCAAATTTTCATAAAACATAATTTAACCACTTATATGAGTTGAACTTCTGAATTTAGAGAGACATGGTTGAAATCAGTTAGTAAAATTTAGTTTAATAAGACTAAAATTATTTTTGGTGAATATTAACTTTTTACTTTTTTAACCGATGTTAAAAGTAATTAGGTTAATTTAGGGTAAAATCAAATTATAATTACCCTAACACATGTCATAATTTTTTTGGATAAGTTTAATTTGACTAAAAACCACCTTAGGAATAAAATATTATTCTATTTGATCCACTAGGATTATATTAGGATATTTATTTTTATTTTATTTAAAAAATAGTTAAAAGATTTAAATTCAATGCTTATTAACTAAACCATTTTATATAGTGTTACAAAAAATATAAATTCGTCTAAAAATATTCATTAAAAATATAATAATATTTCCTACATAATATAATTTTATTTATAAATTTTACACAATAAATAATTTAATTTATTTATGATGCAATGATGATGCTGTAATTACCGTATTGATGAAATATTAAAATAATTGATATTATAAATATCCAAATAAATGTAAATTGAGAATTATAATGAATTAAACTAATTTTATAGGTTAATATGACATTTTAGGGTTTATTAGATAATATTTTTCAATGTTAAAAGGTTTTTATGACTTTCAAAAAAACAGAATATCAAATAGTGTCAAAATTTACATAAATTAGTTTTTAAAACAAATACTATAATGATGGTTGATATAATATTATTAAAAATGTATGGTTCGTCAAAAGTCATTATGTAATATGAAGTATGTCATTAATGATCCACTTGAGTTTGTCTTGGAATATTAGAAATTTTTTATTAACCATACAGGGTAATAATGCAAGAAGACACAGTAAAAGTTAATCTATTTAACTATGAGTTAAATCTGAAAGATACGAACAATATGGTGACATAAACCTGTATAAAACCTATTTTCTGAGAGGTTTTCGACCCATACCTACCTTATCCCGAAAATAAATCATTTTTATCTATTTTAAATCGAAATTTATTTTACTATATATTAATATTTTAATCTTTTCCTAAAGTGACCCTCACTCCAATTATAAAATGTTAGTTCCCCTTACATCAAAATCACTCCTCCAAAGAAATTTGGATCGACAAAAAAATTACATACATATCCTCCCAAATTACCAAAAATTAACCTAAATTAATTACTTTGATCATAAAGACAATATATGGTTTCCTTTTGATCAACTTAAAAGGAAACAGCCGAAAAAGAGGTAGAAATTTCACCACCTTCTTTCAAGTTCATTTATTCTTCCACTTCCTCTTTCATTGTTGTTTCCATAACAAAATAATAAATCCAGTACCTCGTACATAATATTATGTTTTTATAAATATGGTATAATAATATTCATTATTCTATCCAGCCAATAAATGACAAACCCACCATACGTGCGTATGTACGGCTTACTATCTCCACATCGTGGTGCAGTTAGTTATTCAAACACTTCATTATTCGTAGGGGTATAATAATTGGTATAAATTATGTAAATAATAAATATAACATGTTAATGATTATTTATATAAGATATAACATCCAATTACACATAATTTCACCATCAATATAATGATATTTTCAATAATGCGTACGTACGGATTACCGTCTCCACGAGGCGATGAGATTCATTCCCAGGTTAACCATTCAATGATGATAATAAAAATATATATTATAGTATGTAATATATGACATAATAATTATACTTCATATATATATATATATATGTACTTACATATATCTTATTAACTTGCATCCATTCAATACGATACAAAAACGAAAACAACATTTCGGCGTACGTACGGCTTACCGTCTCCATAAACGGTGCCATGCATTTCATATATCTCTCTATTATAAATATTTATATTCTAAATTTATTTGAAATATTTATAATGATTTATATTCTGGAATTATTCAAATCACTATCTAAATGAGATTATCAAGAATAACAAGTCAAAATAGGTACGATAAAGAATGCGATTATTACCCAAAATGATAATTTAACATCGGAATCATTATTAAATGGGAAGTATAAAGTCATAAATTAATCATGTATGATATAATTAATGTTAATATGGTTATATTATAATTTAATAACATACAATGGTCATTATATAGGAGGTTAAGTGTACCCTCGACCAAAGGTAAGTGCAAGGAAAGGGTTATTTCCTCAATCTCATTATTATTCGAGATTGTTTATGGGTATGTTTTTACTGGGACATATTTGTTATCCATGTCAATGTTTCATAAACGAGCATTCAAACAGATTCTTTTTAAGGATTCCTTTTATTAAAATATCAATTTAAATGTTTTAAATATTTATTTTTTTAAATCATTCTCATTAATGATCATGTTTTCAAAATGGTTTTTAAGGATTTATTTATATCGACATGAATGTATTTAAAATGTTAATTACATTCAAAAGATTAAAAGTTTTATGGGACACCTTGATTAAAAATTTTCTTCAAATTTCTTTCTTTCTAAATTTTTTGACTTTTAATAGTTTTCATGAAAAGGGTATATTTCTCTCAAAGAGTTTTATAAATCATTTTAATATATTTCAACATCCATGGATTGATTTTAAACTTGTTTGAAGTTGATTAATTTTTTTACAAACCATCCATATTTTATTGAAGGATTTGTGATATGTTTTTATCAGAATGTTTTATTTTACCATTAGTAGTTTATGGATTAATTATTGACATTTCGTAATCTACTTTTAATAAAAATGTTTATGGTATGTTTTAAGCTTTTCCTATTTGTAATGCATTGGACATCGTAATTGACAGGTGGAGCCCCCTATAGCTACTCGATGCGTCGGTAGGTCTCATGAGACAAACTAGTTTATTGGAACAAGGCCTTGAAATAATCTTATTTTTAGTATTGGCACACAAGGCCTTGAATATGTTGTTATAAAGTCTTGAATTATTCATTCCATCATTAAAAAATTTCTTATTGATATTACATGTGATTATTCCACTAGTAGAATATCCATGTGAATAAGTAAATTGAATTATTTGATTTATCTTTTACATATTATGAGGAGGTTTATGTTTAAATATATTTTTTTTAGTATTATGCATTTCTTTAAATGTTTTTGTTTATTTATGAAAGTTTACGCTATATTGTTATCTTTACTCAGAATCTGATCTCACCCCTTTCTATGATTTATATTTTCCAGGATGCGAAAAAGTATATTATGAATAACCTGCAAGGATTCTATAAGGGATATGATTGTGTTTAATGGAGAAAATTTTATTTTTGTTCTCTCATTTTATAATGTAATGAAACGTTCATATATGTAATCTATTTTCCAAGACTGCTAAGATGATCTGTCCATCGAGAATTGATTCCTTTTAATCATGAAAATGTATTAAAATAATGCCTCGACTCTAGGTAACTGGGGTCAGGGAATTATATAGATAATGATAATTATTATTTAAATATAATATTTATTCATTTATACATATTTATAACAATATATAATAGTTTGAGATAAAAATTGAATGACCTTGTTTATGGAGATTGTAGTTCAGATGTATGTATAAACACTATTTTTATTTTCTAAAAAAGGAAATAATGATAAATATTATTTAATCCACATAATCTAATATTGATAAAATAAATATCATATATATTTATTATTTACATCATTATATATATTTAGGAGAGGAACTTATGTAAAATGAATCATATCGCTAGGTAGAGGTGGTAGTCTACAAATACGCACGAGCGATATTTTTTTCCCATTTAATAGAAAACATATTAGAAATGGTTGTGAAATAATCATTATAACAACAATATATATATATACGTAAATATATTATATTGGTTTAATAATGTTAATATTTATAAATTTGTTTTATATAAGTTGGATTAAGTTATAAAATTGATTGAGCTCAGTTAATATTTTTATCATTTCATTGAGATAATTCCATTATCATGCTCTTTAATCCATGAAAGATTGGACTTGGGAGAAGAACATGGGATCAAGGATGAATGTAAGGATTCGATGATGTTTTTATTTAAGATATATTATAAGATATAATTCTCAAAGGTCGTGAATATGGTAGAAGCAGATGTTCCATTATATATGTGGGGGGCCATACAAAGAATTGCTTAATTTATATCAATAATATATGGTAAATTTCCTACAAATGTTGGGAAAATAGAAAATAATTCTATTCTAAAACAATATAAGATTTAAATATCATTAAATAACATTAATTTTATATGGTTATGCTATATTACTACCATTATATATTATTTTAACCCCTCGGTAAACTTGTTTTACCCCTAACCGAGGGGACAAACTTTTAATGTTTTTACTATTATTTACGAAATAAAAATTAAGTTCATCCTATTAAATTAATTTAATTATTATGATTACAAAAACTCAATCCATTTTACCAGATTTAGTTTATATATGGTGTAGAATTTAATTTTAAATAATCACATAAAATACAACCAAAACCCCTTCTTATAAAAAAATGATTTTTTCTGTGTAAAACTAAATTTATATCCATTATCAGCCATGTAAAAACCATATTATAAATGTTAAAAATATTAATGAATATTTAATATATAAATTTATTTAAAACCAAATATAAATAAATATAAATTTAATTTATTATGATAATAAATATTGTAATCATTTAAGCATTTATTAGAGAAATGTGATTTTAAACCAAAAAATAAACTTATTCCATAATAATGTTTAATAATGATTAATATATAATTAGTAATAAAATTTATAATTAATGGCGACATATTTTACATTATGATAAAATTTAAAACATAATTCCGATTTTAAATTTATTTTTATAAGGATCGTAAATGAAAATTTTACAAGAATTGGTATTTTTCATTATTTAGTTAAAAGTATATATTTTTAGGAAAAATTCCAAAAATTTCACTTTAGATAATGTTGAAATTATAATGCCAAAATTTATATTAATTTCATAATATAAAATTTCAAAAATGGTAAAAACTAATTATAATGTACACACACAAAATGCAATAAAAATCATTTAAAAAAAGATATTTTGATTTGTAAATTAACTTTACTAAAAAATAGGTAATTATTTATTGTGAATTAATAAATAAATTTGGTTTATACGAAACCATCATACACATATTTTATAATGTGTTTATTCCTAATCGTATAACCAATTTAATGGCCTTGTTATAATGATCACTTTTAAATAATATTTTTATTATATATTATAATTCACTTAAATCACAGTGTTGTGTGTTATGAATGCTATCGAGCATATTATTTTTTTAAATAATTTTTTTCTAGTAGAATCTAGAAATATATTTACATCATAGATATTTCAAAAGAATCCCCTCCAATAATATTCTTGTACATGATAACATCCTCTCTATAAATTCTTTATTTACTGTCACCTCATGAAATGATGGTAATATGAACGTGGTGACATGTTACTAGTTATCTAGATGAAAATACTCCATGAAAATTCTTTCACTAGAATACTCATATTCAATTATATCTATAGTATATCATAAGGGTACTTAAATCTGATATTATAATCTTTCTTGTGGATACTCACCTGGCATAGGGAGAGCGTCTCCTCCTAGCACGCTTCCTTCGTTTTAAGAAACTCATATGGGTAATGATTGTAGAATTTTCCCCATTATACTACTAACTCCTCTTTATCCATAAGTTATAAAAACCCAAAAAAAATTATAAAAACATCCAATATACATACATACAATAGAATTTAATGCATCCTCTTAGCGGAGATCATACTACAAAAATATATTTCTTCTCTTTCCAAGCCTCAGTCTCTTGATCTGAAATAAATCCCCCAAACACTTATAGGTTCAGTCAGTAAGACTCTAAATGGATCATTATCCAAATTTAATATTCATTAAATTTCAATATATGGTGATATATTTTTATATATTGTTAAACAAACTTAATGTGAACCTAATGAGGTTGTCGACTGGGATCCATACTTTTATAACATTAAACCATTAAGGACTTGAAATCTCTATTATAAAATAAATAATAATAATTATGTTATTAATAATATTAAATCCTATAGTATTTCATTTTTAATAATTTATTTTGATAATCATGATCCATGATCCTTACTTAGGTATCTACCCTCTAAGAATCATCACTTCTCTTAGTGCATTTGAAAAACATAAGATCCTTAAATCAGATCACAGGGTGCCTATAATTTTATGTCCTATATTTTATCCCTTTCATATATTATATACTATTTCTATATAATATTTCCTCCCTAACAACCCATGTAATCACTAAAAAATGTCTATCCTGCAGATCCATCTAATATTTCAACCTAATGCTCTGATACCACTTTAGAATGACCTATCTACATTAGTACACATATTAGGCCAAATGTTAATATGTGTGTGACCCCCAATACCCACCAATAATAGATCAAGGGTTGGAAACATGAGCATTGGGTATATTAATAAAATTGGAGGCATTACCCTTAGTATTTCGATGAAATATAAATGGTCCACTAATAAATTATATAATATTAATTAAGAGTAACATCTAAATAAAAATACAAAAAATGAAATACAATGTCGAAACAAACTAAAAACATCAAAATAATATTATTAATGTGATCATAAAGATTGGAAATCTATAAAAAAATATTTAGGATACAGTACCATATGACTCGATCAACAACTCCTATTAGTAGACCATTATAAAGACCCATACTTTACATACATTGTTATTACTTCATAATTTAAGCATACTTATTACAACAATAAAAAAACCATGAATGGACTGTATAGGTATAGTGTCTTTAGAAACTGGGAAACATAAACAACTGGTTCATAAATCATCGACATTGTCTCCCATTTATTTCATCATGTCTAGAGTCCCTTTTTTTGGAATATCCTACTTAATACCCTTCTTCCTGACCTAGGGAAAAGAAAACATACAAAAGGGTGATCTTAAATGCTCAGTATGGGTAAACAAAAGAAATATCAATCATATCATATTCATAAGAACATAACATTTTGAATATCTTAACTTGAAAAAGATATCATAATATCATGACAAGGGATAAATCATAGTGGTGGAATGTAATCCCAATAATCATAAAATTAAACATTAAACTTGGTGGCATAAACACATAATCATAAAAATCATTTCTCATTAGTCTAGGCTCATTTCCAATACCATCATAGTGGACAAATTCCATTACTGAACTGAGTTCACTCCTCGTTCAAGTCATGTATCACTAAACCGGATTAACTTGTAATTCCATCCATGTCTATCTCCGAAGATATAAATCATTACCCGATGCATTGGAGGGAGATATATTCCCCACCCATATCATAATTAAACCAATATTATGTGTTCCACAAAATCATAATTCATACATCATAGCATAACCCATGTAATAAAAATAGAATTCTTAAACTTCGTGACATCATAAAACAATTCATATAAGATAAATGAATTCATAAAAATAATTCCATCACAACATAATCAAATAAATTTAATAATAGGGATATAAAGATAACCCTATATTATCATAGATGTAAAATAATTTTGATAAAACACTTGAACTCCATTCTTGAGGAAATATCCTTTCAACTTCAAAAACATTTTTCCTTTTTTTACATGTCATATAATTTTAAAATAAAATAAGTTGATTAAAAATAAACATTAAAACTTTTAAAGGAAGATTCATGAAAATAATGTTCTTTAAAATGATAAAAATTCATTCATGCCGTATAAGTTAAATAAACATTCTTCTCATACTTTGGCCGGAAAAGTCAAAAAGTACCTTGTACGAAAAATGACAAAAGATTCCTATCATTTATTTTATTAAACTCACCAATGAGTAATATTGGATTTAAAAAATTGTATGAGGATAGAAATAATATTACATATTTAAGAAACATGGATGTGGATGATAAATATCCCCTCAGTAAATTCTGAAGCATAAAAAATCTCAGATAAAAATGAGATTGCGAGATTTTCTCTTACCTTAGGTCCGATATGCTTTGTACGTGTCTGAACCACCTGTATAATGATTTAAATAATTTCATTGACTTATTACAGAATCATAATAATTGTTATTATATCATATATGGTCATATTCTTAGATTCTTATTAGTAATACTTTATTGCTACTTGTTATTCGGGTGTTTATTGCTAGATGTTCTTATGCGTGTTTTGTCAAATAAATTATTATTATTCTTTTTAGGATATAGATACCTCATTTACAAAATGGTATTAGTGTAATATATGTCATATTTACTCATTAAATTAATTTATATAATCATTATTCAATGAAGATCATGTAGAACGAGTCGCATCACATCGTAGAGACGGTATGCCGTATGTACGCACGAGCGATGATATCGTTCCCATGATCGTGGAATTGTATTTAAGTGTTTTTATACTATTTATGAATCAATATAATTTTACAGTAATCGTATATAGTTATTCTTTACACCATTATACCCATTCAAGTAATGTGGTGGTGGAAAGAAGATTACACCATAGCGTGGAGACGGTATTCCATACGTACGCACACGTGGTGATTTTATTTTCCGTACGATGGATAGAAGGTGAAATAGGGTTGTTTCACATTTATAATAACATAATAGTATATGAGTGATACTGATGTTATTACTTCATAATGAAACAACTAAAGAAGAAGAAGTATAAGAAGAAATAAATTTGAATGAATCAGTAACAGATACTACGTCTTCTTCGACACGCCTCTTTGAAACATCCTCTAAGGTCACTAAAATTTGTCTTTGAAGAATACCAGGACCTCTAGTATGATTCTAAGGAAGTTTAGAAAGGAAATGGTAAGGGGTTTTCTGAGCTTTAATTCTCAAAGTGGTGTGAGGAGGAGAGGGAGGAGGTGCCCTTTTATAAGGGAGGAGAGGGGCACCTTTGGAATGACAAGAAATATTAATTTATAATATATTCCAAACCCACTTAAGTACCTTTAAAAATTACTCATATCCAAATCATAGATGATATAGGGTTGTAATCTCATCAAACAATAAAATTTAGACAATTTGGGAATTAATTTTAAACATTATCAACATTATTTATCCTTATATAATCTATTTAATTTTATTTGGGGTAACAAAATTGTAAATTTTAAATCATTATAAATATTTACATATATTTTGTGAATTTTCCATAATTTTATACTATATTAAATTTTCAACCATATAAACTTTAATTTATAGTTTTTAAATATTTTTGTGTTTTTTAAATTTTTTTATAATATGAAATTTTTTATAAAATAACAATAGTGTCAATTTTGACACTATTCATTTATTTGATTTTAAATAAAATATACACAGAAGGTAGGTTCGAACTAAAATATTTAATAGATCCATTACATGACGTATACATCATGAAAATTAGTGGAGCACATTAAATAGTTCATATAATATTTATTTTAATACTTTTAAAATAATTTATTTGATAATTCAATCAATAAAATAATTTCAACATTATTATTGTGTCATAAATAATGATAAATATTTAATCCCTAAAAATTATAAATAAATTCTCATAATGTAGATAATTTTATTATATTTCTAGAGACTATTCATGTTCTATGTTTCATGAAGTTTATCAATAAATTAAAATTATTATACTTATAAGATTTAAGAGAGTGACATGTTGTCACATTCATTGGTTTTAATAATAATTAAATTGTGTTAATGGTAAAAAGTCTATAAAATAAATTTATTACAACAATTAGGTGATAAGGGTAGACTTTAAGTCATCCAATAGAATTTTGGCAAGTGTTAGGCTAATTTTATAATCTAATATTTACCCTTAATTACCTGATTTACCTTTAACTGTAGTAAAAAAAATTACCGCAGTTACTATTCCTATAATCAAAAAAATAAAAGTAACATATTATCATAATTTTGACGCACTAAATCCTAATATGGAATCCTTTTTTCAAAATTCAAAACACAAATGTTGCAGTAATTAATTTAAAATTAATCCCGTTGTTAAGCAAATGGGTTTTAAAAGTTAAAACATTGCCAATGATTGAAATGTTTTTATCTATGAATTCAATGTAAAATTAATGCAAATAACATAAAATATATTAAATGGTAAATATATATTATATTTATACTTTAAAACCATTAAATATTATAATTAAACAATATTAATTATTACGATGAAAAAAAGTTGTTTTAAATTAAAATATAACGTGTTTTTACTATACATTAAAATATGAAAGTTATCAGAATACTATGAAAAATTTATCCAAAGTAATTTTTTATATCTTGATTCCAAAAAAGAATTTCATTTTGTCAAATTGAACTTATAAAATTTCCAAAAACTAGATTTAATGTTGGTCCCCATCAAAAGGCGACAAAGCTGCATTTTTTTAAAAATAATTATTTGACCCGAAAAAATTATTTTGATCTCCTACCAAGTTCGAGAATATATGTAAGATGAATAATAATGTTATAAAATTCAAAATTCAGTTATTACTATTCATAATGGAATGTTTATAATATTATAATAATATATCGTTGTTTAGTGAAACTCGGTATTGCGTACTACACACGCTATCGAAGAAGGTCGTGATTGCGTGTAACCCAAGCCAAGCTAGTATTGTGTGCAGTAAAAGATTCCTTTGATGTTGTGTATAACATAAAACATAAAAAAATAATTCTCATAAAATATCAGGGTGTTACATTCTACCCTTCTTTAAAATGAATTTCTTCCTCAAAATTTGTCACATCGTAACAAACAGATGATGATACCTCTCCCTCATTATATCCTCAAGCTCCCATGTAGCTTCTTCTAATTGGTGGTTCCTCCATAAAACCTTAACCAAGCAAGTGTTATTGTCCTATAGAACTTTTTCACTACGACCCAGAATCTCTATCGGTTGTTCTTCATAAGAAAGATCTTGCTACAACGGTACAACTTCTAAGCTTAGTACATGTGAAGGATTGGGTATGTACTTTCTCAGGAGAGATAAATAGAACAGATCGTGAACTTGAGAGTGATTTGGTGGAAGTGCCAATCGGTAATCTACCTTACCAACACGATCTAGTATTTCGAAAGGACCGATATACCTAGGGCTCAGCTTTCCCTTCTTTCTAAATCTAATTACCCAAAGGAGATATTCTTAAGAACACTTTATCACCCACTTCAAACTCTAGGTCTTTTCTTCAGTTATCGGCATAACTATTTTGTCGACTCTAAGAACCTCTTTTGTTTTTTTGAATAGATTGGACCTTTTCTTCATTCTCATCAACAATATCTGGTCCAAATAGCTTTCTTTCCCCAACATCATCCCAGCAAGTTGGAGTTTGTCATTTCTTTCCATATAGTGCTTCATAAGTAGCCATTTGAATACTAGAGTGAAAGCTATTATTATAAGAAAATTCATCCAAAGTTAGGTGTTGATCCCAACCACCTTTGAAATCCATAGAGAAATCTCTCAAAATGTCTTCTAGAGTTTGAATTTTTATCTCATACTGACCATCTATCTGAGGATGATAAGCAGTGTTGAAACTCAAATCTGTATCTAGAGTATGCTGAAAACGTCGCCAGAACATTGAGTTAAACCCCGGATCCCGATCAGATATAATGGAATGTTTTACTCCATGAAATCTTACCACTTCCTTCACATATTTCCTCCCAAGAGGATCCAGAGAGAAATATTCTCTAATAGAAATGAGGTGTGCTGAATTCATAAGACGGTCAACTATGACACAGATAACATTATTGCATTTGGAAGTTTTAGGAAGTCCAATGAAAAAGTCCATAGTGATGTTTTCCAATTTTCATTCGGGTATGGGTAATGGTTGTAACATCCCCTTAGACTTCTGTCTCTCATCTTTAACATGCTGACAAACCAAGCACCGAGAGACATATTCAGAAACATATTTTTTCATGCCATCCCTGCAGAAATACTCTTTCAGGTCCCTATACATCTTCGTGCTTCTAGGATGAATAGAGAATGAAGAACTATGAGCCTCATCCAGAAGCTCCTTCTTTAATTCTGTGATGGGAGGAACACAATCCTGATTCATGAACCTTATTATCCCATCACAATCAAGGTTGAATTCAGGAACATTTCTCACCTTCTTTTGTAACTCTACATCTTCTTTTTGAGCCTCTTTAATCTTTACATGCATAGATGGTTGAACATTAATTTGAGAAATATAAGATTTTTCTACTTTCATTATAATTCCACGATCCATTCTTTGTAAATCCATAAACATTGGATCTATTTTGATCCTCATCTTGGATAAGCTAGCATGGTATTGTCGACTTAATGCATCTGCCACCTTGTTTGATTTCTCGGGGTGATAATGAATTGAGCAGTAATAACCCGTAATTATCTCCAACCATCTTATTTGGTGCATATTCATCTCTTTTTGTGTGGAAATATACTTTAAACTTTTATGATCAGTAAAAATATCACACCTTTCACCATAAAGATAATTCCTCCAAATCATTAATAAAATGATTACCGCAGCTAACTCCAAATAATGAGTTGGGTAATTTTCCTCATGGATTTTCAATTGTAGTGAGGAATAAGATATCAACATATCGTTTTGCATTAGAACACACCCCAATCCCTTCTTGGATGCATCAATATAGTTCACAAACATTTCTCCACTACAAGGTAGTGTGAGTACAGGTGCACTGGATAACCTTCTTTTAAACTCCTTGAAATTCACTTCACACTCCTCTATCCACACAAACTTAACTCCTTTTCGATTCAACCTGCTGAGTGGATTATATAATCATGAAAAATCATTCACAAAATAGTGATAATATCCATCCAAACCAAGAAAACTTCGGATCTCAGTTACTTTTGTTGGTCTCAACCATCTTTCGATAACCTCTATCTATGCTGGATCCCCATATATCCCCGCTTTTGAGATTATGTGACCCAAAAATGAATGTTTTTGAAGCCAAAATTCACACATGGTAAATTTGACATAAAGTTTCTCCTTTCTTTGGGTATTTGATACAATTCTCATGTGATCTTCATGTTCTTACTTTCTCATTGAATAGACAAGAATATCGTCTATAAATACTAGCACAAACTTATCAAGATAGTCTCTAATGAATCTATTCATTAGATCCATAAAGATAGTAGGGACATTAATAAGACCAAATGGCATCACTATAAATTCATAGTTTCCATACCTTTTACAAAAAGCCGTCTTTGGTATATCCTCTTTTTTGACCCTTAATTGATGATACCCTGAATGAAGATCTATCTTGTAAAGTATTTATCTCCGCGTAATTGTTCAAATATGTCATGAATGCATTGGAGAGGATATTTGTTCTTGATAGTGATCTTGTTAACTTCTTGATAATCAATGCAGAGTCTCATTGATCCATCTTTTTTCTTAACAAACAGAATAGGTGCTCCGCAAGGTGATGCACTAGGGCGTATGAATAATTTATCAAGATTCTCTTGGAGTTTATTCTTCAATTCATTCATCTCAATTGGGGACATTCTATATGGTGTCTATGAAATGGGCATAGCACCAAATATCAGCTCTATAGAGAACTCTACTTCATGATTTGGTGGAAGACCTAGAAATTCTTCTAGAAAGACATCATTAAACTCTCGTATAATGGGTGTAATATTAATCATGAGTTTCTCTCCAACCATTTGATGTAAATAACCATCATTTATTAGAATAAAGACCCATAAAATCGAAGAAATTTCCACTGTAATGTTATATTCATCCTTGCATCAATAGATTATAGTAGATTTATCGGGAATATTAAGTGTGATTTCCTTTCTTTGGAAATTGATAGGAGATCCGTATGAAGGAATCCAATCCATGCCAAGAATCACATCAAATTCCACTATAAGAAGGATCACAAAATTTGAATGAACCACTTTCCCACAATCTTCAATTGGAGAAGAATTATAAACTTTGGATGTGACTGTTGTCCCATTAGGAGTTGTCATAGCTAACTCTACATCTAATTGTTGAGGTAGTACAGAGATACCTTTAGAATGTTCTACATAAATAAAAGAGTTGGTGGATCCAGAGTCAAATAAAACATTTTCAACTTTAGATTGGATGGTAAGTGTTCCTTTCAAAACTTCGTTATTGTACTCCACATCACCGATAGAAATTGCATGTGACTTTCCTTTTCCTTTTATGTTAAGAGTTTGTTGACGTCGATCATCATAAAAAACCCTTGTATTTTCTCATTGATTGGCCTAATTCCCCATCTCCTTAAACATGAAACATTGAAGTGTAGGAGGTGAATTATATGTATCCATTTCTTTTTTCGGATCATTAGACATCTTCTTCCTATTATTTCGACATTCAACTGCCTGATGACCTTCTTTTCCACACTGAAAACATTTGATTGTCCTTTTAAGACAATTACATCTATGTTTCCTTCCACAATTTGAGAATAAAAGAAAAATCATCTTCTTTTCAGTGTGGTCTTTAGATTTTCCATTTAATTCCATTTTCCTCTTCTTATCAAACCCATATGATTGATGGGTTACTTCAATCTCCATCTCAAACTTGAGAGCACATTGAAAAATTTCATAGTAGCTATTGATGTCCCTTAAAGCTAATGCCCTTAGAAGAGTTGGTTTTAAGACAATAAAGATTCGATCGATCTTACTCTCGGGTTGGATATTAATTCTGGAAGTGTACCTTGAAGGTCTTGTAAAGTTTTCTTCGTAGGTACAAACAGATTCATCATCCTTTTTCTTTAGTTCAAGAAACTCCTTCTCCATCATTGTTCGAAGAATACGAGGGAAGTACATATTGAAAAATAAGTTCTTGAACTCATCCCATTCCATGGACTCAATTTCATCTCTTGGCCTCGAATTCTTGATAAGATTCTACCATTGATAAGCTTCACCATCCAAACGATAAACTGATAAGTTGACTTTATCATGTTCAGAACATTGAAAAAATAAAAATAACTTTTCAGTAGTATTGATATATTGTTCAGTAACTAATGGATCAGTAGACTCACTGAATGAGGGTGGACGCTGCCTCATGAAGGATTCAACAAAATGTTGCTCCTTCTTTGTCTAGTTTGGAAGTCATGTATGATTCATAGCTTGAGAATGTTGTGTGAACATGGCTACAAGATTTTGTATTCCAACTCCCATAACATTTGGTTTCTCAGGTGGACAATCGTTGCATTTCCCGTCTCATTCAGCATTAACACTATTCTTTCAGGTTCCAGCCATTGACTAAAACAAAGAAGAATAGTGTGAGAAACAATAATCATTATAAGGAAAACACATAATCAAGAATAAAATTCCACACATGAGGTCTTATCATAGGATGTTCATGGCCATTTCTAAAACACTAAGATTGTGTTTTATTCTTAGACATATCCTTAGGGTTCTTACTAAGGCTTTCACATCCTAGTTTCCAAAGGTTGACTATACCATTCCTCTGATACCAACTATAATGACCCATATTATACATAAATTATTATTACTTCAAGAATTTAAGCATACTTATTACAACATATAACAAAACCATGAAAGAACCGTATATGTATAGTGTCTTTAGAAACTGGGAAACATAAACAAATGGTTCATAAATCTTCTATATTGTTTCCCATTTTTTCATCATATCTAGAGTCCATTATTGGAATATCATACATAATACCCTTCTTCTTGACCTGGGGAAAATAAAACATATAAAAGGCTGATCTCAAATTCTCAGTAAGGGTAAACAAAAAAATATCAATCATATCATATTCATAAGAACATAACATTTTGAATATCATAACCTTCAAAAGTTATCATAATATCATAACCTAGGATAAATCATAGTGGTTAAATATAATCCCAATAATCATAACATAAAACATGATACATTGTGGCATACACAAATAGTCATAGAAAATCATTTCACATTATCCAAGGCTCATTTCCAAGACCATCACAGCGGACAAAGTCCATTACTAAACCGAGTTCACTCCTCGTTCCAGTCATGTATCACTGAACCTGATTAACATGTCGTTCTATCCATGTATATCTCATTAGATATAAATATTTACCAAATGAATTGGAGGGATATATAGGTCCCACCCATCACATAATTAAACCATTCTTATGTGTGACACCAAATCATAATTCATTCATCATAGCATAACCCATGTAATAAAAATGGGATTTTTAAACATCGTGACATCATAAAACAATTCATATAAGATAAAGGACTTCATAAAAATAATTCCATCACAAAATAATAAAATAAATGTATTAAATCGGATATAAACAGAACCCAATATTATCATAGATGGAAAATAATTTTGATAAAACAGTTGAACTCCATTATTGTGGAAAACATCCTTTCTACATTAAAAACATTTTTCCTTTCTTAACAAGTCAAATAATTTTAAACTAAAAGAATATGATTAAAAATAAACTTGAAAACTTGTAAAGGAATATTCATGTAAATAATGTTCCATTATATCTCAAAAATCCATTCATGTCGTGTAAGTTAAAAAACCTTCTTCTCGTACTTTGGCCGGAAAAGTCAAAAAGTACCTTGTACGAAAAATGACAAAAGATTCCTTTAAAATCTTTTAATAAATTAAAAAATGAGTAATATTAGATTTAAAAATTTGTAGTAGGATAGAAATAATATTACATATTGAGGAAACATGGATGTGGATGACAAATATCCAACAGTAAATTCTGAAGTGTAAACAATCTCAGATAAAAATGAAATTGCGAGATTTTCCCATACCTTCGGTCTGATATGCTTTGTACGTGTCCGAACCTCCTGTATAATTATACAAAAAATTTCATTGACTTATTCCAGAATCATACACATTGTTATGATATCATATATGGTCATATTCTTACCTTCTTATTAGTAATATTTCATTGCTACTTGTTATTCGGGTGTTTATTACTTTATGATCTTAATCGTGTTTTGTCGAATAAATTCATATTATTATCTTTAGGTTATAGATACCTCATTTACAGAATGGTATTAGTTTAATATATATCATATTTACCCATTCAATTCATTTATATAATCATTATTCAATAAAGATCATGTAGAACAAGTCGCATCACATCGTGGAGACGGTATGTCGTACGTACGCATAAGCGATGATATCGTTCCCATGATCGTGGAATTGAATTGAAGTGTATGTATACTATTTCAGAATCAATATAATATTACAATAATCATATATATTTATTATTTACACCATTATACCCATCCATGTAAGGTGGTGGTGGAAAACAGATTACACCACGGCGTAGAGACGGTATTCCGTATGTACGCACGCGCGGTGAATTCATTTTCCGTAGGATGGATAGAAGGAGAAATAAGGTTGTTTAATATATATAATAACATATCAGTATATGAGTGATACTTATGTTAATACTTAATAATGAAACAACTAAATAAGAATATGTATAAGAAGAAATAAATTCGAAGGAATCGGTAACTGATATTATCTCTTCTTCGACACACCTCTTTGAAAGCTTCTCTTAGGGCACTAAAATTGGTCTTTGAAGAAGAACAGGACCTCTAGTATCTTTATAAGGAAGTTGTGAAGATAAATAGGAAGGGTTTGGACGAGCTTGAAGGATCAATGTGGTGTGAGGAGGAGAGGGAGGAGGTTCCCTTTTATAAGGGAGGAGAGGGGCACCTTTGGAATTACAAGAAATATTAATTTATAATAAATTCCAACCCCAGTTAAAAACCTCCAAAAATAAATCATATCCGAATATTAGATGATATAGGGTTCTAATATAATCAACCAATAAAATTAAGACAAGTTGTGAATTAATTTTAAACATTATCAACATGATTTATCCTTATACAATCTATTTAATTTTATTTGTGGTAAAAATATTCTCAATTTTAAATAATTATAAATAATTACTTATATGTTGTGAATTGTACAAAATTTGATTCTTTATTACATTTTAGACAATATAAATTTTTATTTATAATTTTTAAATATTTTTGTGATTTTTAAACGATTTTATAATATGTAATGTCTATAAAATAACAATAGTGTCAATTTTAACACGATTCATTTATTTGAATTTAAATAAAATATACATAGAAGATATGTTCGAAATAAAAGATATAATATATCAATAACATGTCATATAAATCTATAAAAGTAGTGTATCACATTAAATATTTCATATATTGTGTATTTTAATACTTTTAAAATAATTTATTTGATAATTCAATCAATAAAATAATTTCAACATCAATATTGTGTCATAATTAATGATAAATATTTTATCCCTAAAAATTATAAATAAATTCACATGATTTAGATAATTTTATCATCTTTCTGGATACTATTCATGTTCAAAGTTTCATGACGTTTATCACTAAATTAATATAATTACACTTATAAAATTAAAGAGAGTGACATGTTGTCACTTTCTTTGGTTTTAATAATAATTAAATTATTTTAATTGTAAAAATCTATAAAAGGAATTTATTCCAACCCTTAGGTGATAAAGGTCTAATTTTAGTTATCCAATATAATTTTTTCAGGTGTTAGGGTAATTTTTTAATCTTATATTTACCCTTAATTACCTGATTTATCTTTAACTGCAGTAAATAAAAATTACTGATGTTATTATTCATAATATCAAAAAAAATAAAAGTAACCTATTAACATAATTTGTACCCACTGTATCCAAATATGGAATAAATTTTTAAAAATTCAAAACATATAAGTTTCAGTAATTAATTTAAAATTAATCTCATTGTTAAGTAAATGGGTTTTAAAAGTTAAAACATTGCCAAAGATTGAAATGTTTTACCTATGAATTCAATGTAAAATTAATTCTAATGAAATACATTATATGAAATGGTAAAAATATATTCTATTTATATTTTAAAACCATTAAATATTATAATTAATCAATATAAATTATTACGATGAGACAAAGTTGTTTTTAATTAAAATATACCGTGGTTTTACTATTCATTAAAATATGAAAGTTTACAGAATAATATGAAAAATTTATCCAAAGTAATTTATTATATCCTGATTCCATAGAAGAATTTTATTTTTTCAATTTGAACATATAATCTTTCCAGAAACGATATTTAATGTAGGTTCTCCGTTAAAAGGTTGGAAAACTGCATTTATTGAAAAATACTTATTTTACCCGAAAAAATTATTTTGTCCTCATAGAATGTTCTAGAAAATATGTAAGATGAATATTAATGTTATAAAATATAAAATTCAGTTAATACTATTCATAACAGATATTTTATAATATTATACAAATATATCTTTGTTTAGTGAAACTCGATATTGCGTATTACACATGCTATCGAGGAAGGTCGTGATTGCGTGTATCGCAAGCCAAGCTAGTGTTGTGTGCATTAAAAAATTCCTATGATGTTGCATATCACATAAGACATAAAAAAATACTTCTCATAAAATATCAGGGTGTTACAACCATGATACGATATATTAGTATTTATATTGGGTGACTATACAAGTATACTTAATAGGATCCTCCTAGATACCTATCATGAAATATTTTAAGATTCATGAAATATATTTGGTTAATGAAGAGAAAAAAAAATTCATCACATAAACAGGTAAACTATTTGTCCATCCTCACCATGGCATTCACACTAAGTGACACATATAACTGTGTAATATAATGTTAGACAATCTATATAAATAATGGAACCATACTACCCCATTTACACTATAGTGGCCACCATAAACCAAAAAATCTTATGTCATGGTTCCCTCATCCCATCTAAATTCATGTTTCATATTCATGTAAATAAATCACATTTATATCCCATTACATCCCTATAACCATAATATCAGACTGAGATCAATTAGAGCCCAATGAAAAATTACACAATACAATAATCCATAACAACTACTACAAAAATACACATGTAATACAAGTAGATTCTATAACCATAATCTGTATAAACAATCATATACATGTATGAAATAACTGATATCCATTATATATCTTATGGGTACACATCATATAACTATAAGACACCACAGTTGAGACATGTGTTCATTAAAATTATATATCCAAAAGATAGATTGGGGATAGGGGAGAGTCAAATATCTACATCGTCAAGATCTTATATATTGGGAAACACCAAGAACCTATGATAAAATGTGTGAATCAGACATGGAAAATAAATCAGGTGGTTGATTGCAATAAATAATAGAACAAAATGATATATTTAACACATAATCATACTTGGGGATATTACAAAACCCTAGACACTTCTATATTTTACATCCCACATGAAAACTAATCTTCCATCACTAAGGAAAATTTATCCAGCATTCATAAAAGCATTAAAACATTATTCCTTTCGATGTTTATAATTAATCACAAACATTTCATAATAACATTAATATTTATAGTATAAAACGTATATTAAAATTTAATCAATAGAACTGATGTAAAATATTATATTCAAATCCATTATTTTTAATTCATATACTCAATAAATATTTAGTAATAAATAGTCACTATAATTTAATCATTATGAACTGTCTCATTCATGTAATACATCATTAAATTCCCATTACAAAATTACAAGTTGTAAGACAATATTCCAATAACATTGAAAAATAGGTTAAGAGGGGAATGTATAATAAAAATGTGTATAGATATAAAGTATAACCTTAGTAAAATTTCATAATCTATCATGTCAATCTATTCATATCAATCCAACTCCAACACTTTCTCACTTCATCTATCTCATTACATCATTACTACATTCCACCAATTCTATAATAATAATATAGCATAACTCCTTGCCATTCTGACCATTCAATTTTTTCAATAAATACATTGCAATGGTTTAGATATCACAAATTATCAATGATTTAAACAAATAATAATTCTTAGGGAAATAATCATCCAGGATTCATTAATTTACATCATTTAATGAAAGAAACATATTGGAATCAAGTTATGAATCCATTCATCCTTTGGATATTTAATTCCAAAAAATAATTTTTTTTATATTAACATATTTAATTTATGAATTTATTTTTGAGATGATTTCCACAGGAATGCATATATTTTTTAAAGTTATAAAGTACTAAAGAAATATTATAATAGATTTATCAACATAGTGGTTACTAACTCACGTGAATTTATGGGATTGGATTAATCTCAATTCATAAACCTCCTTATATGACCATCTTTATATTTCAATGACACAATGGTTGATTTCAATTAAATTTAAAGAGAAAACATATGAATATTTTAGGGTTTTCGAATAGGATTGATGCTAATAATATCACTAGACACAATAATTTTTTAATTCATGGGAAATGTGCCTGAAGAAGTAAAAAAAGGGTGTTGTGGGATCGTTGCCTTTATTAACTCGGATGTCTACTTCTTGGAATCCCTCACATTAGATATATAAGGACTGAGTATTATTGTTAAGTAGTATTTTATTTCAGGAATTGTATATGAAATTTGATAGTGGTCTAGAAAATTTCATTTCATGAATTTTTCAATTAGATCTAAATCATAATCCACCACCATGAGATGGATAATTTTAACTCTATGTATAGAGAGTCCAATAATCTAAGTGCATGCATCTACCAGATGAGTGATACCTTCACCATAAAATTCACTATAGGCCAAAATAATCATTCCATGATTGTCATTAACAACACCCTTCCACTATACATAGTTCAATTAGAAAAATAGACATTAATATTTAGTTTTAGACCATATTCAATGGGTAACAATGGTCCTCGTGTTCAGATTAACAATTTTCAGCTTATAGGGAATAATGATATCCAATGAAATATTAATAAATACCATTACCCATAAATTGTATAATTAAGTCATAAATAAATTAATTAACATTTAGTTTTATGTTATAGGTGTTCCAGAATTTATCATGGTACCTAAAGACATTCCAATAGATGACCATATTTTCCGTATCCAGTAGTTAGTTCCACCTTCTGAACGATGCCTGGATATGATGTATTCCATACACATTCAAAGCATGATGACTAAAAATGATCATAATATTAGAATATGATTACGATTTTATGTCACTCCTCTAGAAATGTCCAAATGAATGATTTGTTATATACAATCAAGAACAATTTCTATTACATAACTCATTTTTATAGGTGAAACAATGAATTTCGAAGATAGATTAATTATATTCCGTAAATGGATTTGTATATGTACATGTAATAGTTAATAGAACGTAAAATAAGAATATCATACCGTTCAAGAATGGTCATAACCTTGTAGAAATTACACTATATATCAAACCCATATGAGACAAGCATAATTTTTTTATCCATTGATGTTATAGAAACATGATCTAGAATGGGTTATGTAAGAAAATAACTCCTTATAAACTAAGTGTATACTATTGAAGATATTTTCTGATTTTTAGTAAGAATAAATTGAGTGATGTATAAAAAGTTAATAAATTTTTTGAATTATATATATGGGGTAGTAACGAATGGGAATAAAATAGAATTACCATCAAATGTGTCTTTCTAGAAAAGGTCATCCTCTTATCCCACAATCTATAGTAATTATTCAGAAAGGATATGGAGGGGACCTTGGAGGCTTCACCCTAATGGATAAGTGGAAGCTAAAACATAATGAGTAGCATCTAGGACAACACCATATCTATTCCTAGAAAATATATCCAATATAGGGTATCTTAAAATCCCATCCCTCAGGAATTTTACTTGATTGGTTTCCATAGAATCATTTAATCTATTTAATCCAATACCACCATTAAATATGGGCTTAGATAGATAGTTGAGATGGACACAATGGAATTTTCATTCATATCATCAATCCCAAAGGAAGTTATTTATTGATATATCAATGTGTTATAGAACAAAATTAGAGACATTGATATTATAAATAAAATGCATGGACATAAACGTAAGTATACATTTTATGAGAGTATTTATTTGGAAAAATAGAAAAAATCATTCTTTTTTAATTAATTATTTTCCCATAATTCTATGAACAACATAATAAAATTGAAGAATTTATATATCTCAAATTGAAATATGAGTTCCAAGATACTCAATGGGAAATGAGTTCCAAAAAAATCCATCCATTTCCCAATATAATGAGTTCAACTAGCCATAAATGATCTGGATATATACACACTAATCTAGGAATATCAATTCCATCATACAATCTATTTCACATATTTATTAAATATATTTTTGAATTACATAATTGAATTTTTAAACCATTCATTAAAAATTTAATATCATTTTTAATAAAAATCAGTTAAACCAGGTGATCCATGATATATTTTGATGGTAAGAATCATTTTCATTGTATTTTCCAAGTTCTACCTTCTCTATGATGTTAAAACCGGTCACCCTCCTAGTGATTTTGTAAATAATTTATTTTGATAATGAAATGCACCCTTAAAATATACAATTATTGAAATGAACTTGTCTCTCATTTAAATATAGTTGGTTCTAGAGATTGTAAAGCCTATCATTGATGATTTTCTCTATGAATTTATAAATTATGTTACATAATATTATGGGGTTGAATCCATTTAATGAAATGGGATGATTCAATTTCATAATGAGTACATTAGATTTTGAATAAGATGAACTCAATATATGACCACATGATATCTAATCTTAAATATATCTAATAAGTTAATACATGATAATGTACCATGCTACCATGAATAATACACCAGGAAATCCATCCAGGAATAGGGATTTATGCTATTTTATATTCCTTATATCATTTATTATTTCAAAAACATCATGGGAAACATCATCTTGATTATTCATGGGATAATCGACAGAGGATGGAATCATTGTAAACTAAGTCTCTCTGGTAACATCTTTATGATAACACCCCATGTTATCTGATTCAGTGCCAAATAAAATTTTAGAACAATGATCATCCAAAATATTTCATGAGATAGTGAGATAACTCATGAAAGATATATTCAATGTTTTAAATTTTAGGTTACTAATGAACCTCATCTCTTTGATCATTTCATGGAAATTTTTTATTCTCCAATATATTTTGTTGAGCTAATTGATCTATGACCTCTTATAGGGATTTCATTATACCTCTAAAAATCTATCTGATTGTTCCTTCCATTTATCCACATATTAAGAAAAATGTCATCACTCCATTTTTCTTATGCATTTTTATCCACAGAATTGATTTCACTTTAAAAATAATTGATTCCAAAAAGATAAGAATTGTGGATTCACTACTAGCCATTGACCTATTGCCACAATTTTTCAAAATCATGGCTATTGGTATTTATACGTAGGATATTTCCATGGATTTATATAAAACCATGTCTATAAGATTATTTTAAAAGTATAAATCCATATTTCAGTGAAACTATGGATATAACATGTTCCTATAACCATGGTCTATGTAAAATCGTAACAATATAGCTTATTTTCAAGGTCTATAGCCACAATTTTTATCAAACCATGGCTATAGAGTCTTTATTCAAGTGAAATAGCCACAATATGTGTATAATCATGGATATAAATTATTTTATCAGTGGATATATCCAATGTTTCAATAAATACGTGGCTATACAGTATTTTTTAAGTATGCTATAGACATGGTTTGTCTAAATCGTGGTTATAGAGTATTTTTCTAGATGTTATAGACATCGTTTCTCTAAACCATGATTATAGTTTTCCATCATAAATTTCAGACAATTTATTCATGTGGGAATATGGAGGGAAGACCTATTTCCATGGGTTATTGGATATAGACATGGTTTACATATATATATACATATATATTAATTTCATCAGTTCTAGTTAGGGTTGTGTTATTGTGGTTGGACCAATATAGAATAGTTATTGATATCAAATCCTAATACTCGCTATTTATTTTAAGCCTATAGGCACGGTACTCTGAGGTTGTAGCCATGGTTGTCTGTCATGGAAATAGAGTGTTTAACCATAGTTTAAACCTCGTATATAGTCATATTTCCATGCTAGAAAACATTCATGACTAAAAACATGGGTTCCAAAACCGTGGAAATAGCCCAATAATATAGTGTCTATAGATTTTGGCTATATCTCTACCAATACGAGCAACAACCATCTTAACCATGGCTAAAGATTTTGGAAATAGTTTTGGAACATATAAGAATAGTTTAGGACCATGGTTCTCATCAAATTCTTTAATTGTGGTTTTTGACACAACCTTAAGGGATTATTTATGTCATTTGAGATCCTTATATATGATATACCATGGTTTTTCATGCATGGGGACATACCATGATTCCTACACCATATGTAAGAATTATTATTCTTCGGTATATCACATAGAGAAATAGAACAACCAAGAATAACCTTTAGATACTTTCATGTTGAGTTCGAGTGGGGAATGTTACAAAACTGTCTTATCTATGTTGGTGACTATGGAGTCTCAAAATAAATATATTCCTTGATTACTAGAAATATGATTATCAAGGTGAATCCAAACCATGTTATTAACATTATTATTATTACACCAATTAATCTAATAAACTAATAATACCAAGTCCATTAGGTTTCATAAAAATTATATTTAATATAATCATGGGATTCCTTGAGTATTTGTAACAAATTTTTTTCCTGGTATGACCTATAATAGTGTTGATGTCCCCACTAACAAACTGAGAATGAAAATATGGATTAAAATTTGGAAAATATTCCAAATGAACTTCATTATCCATAAATTCATATTTTATTAATAAAATATTTAATAAAATATTCTTTTGTGGGTATTCACTTTAATAGTAATATATTGGGAATATTAATTGAATGAATCCATATGGAAGTTCTTTTTTCTCGTATAGACATATTTGAATATTTGTTTAGATGACATACTAGTGCCTATCAAGAATCTTGGGAGAAAAATATTGAATGAAAATAGTAGTATTATTGGAATCTATGGTATGCATTTGGGAGAACATATAACTCTTATATTTGGAATGGATGTACTCAAATTTCATTAGAGAATCTATTCCCCTAGATTTCTGTAGAGAAATATATAAAAAAATTGAACAAAGATGGTGGTTTGGGGACCTTATTTTATGCAATTAGTAGAGATGAGATCACACCTTTTCGAAGAGACCAATCCTTATGTATATTAGTCTATCCACCAGATTAAATAGCTTTATATGAGGTCCATTTGGATGTTATTTTCATTGTTAAATGACTATTCATAGAGAGCTATTACATCATATCAAGACCATTGAAATACATAAAAGTAGAACAATATAAAGAATCAATGAGGGAAGAAACATGTTCAGGGAAGGATAAGCCCACTAGTAACACATAAGTATCCATGAAATGAGGTTTAGAGGTCAAAATATCATCTACACTAGTATCAGGTTCTTTCAAAGAATCCATGGATGTCATTATCTCCGTAACTCGCTTGAAAAAATCATAAACATTAATATATAATAAGACACCTCAACCAACAGTATGATCTAGGAAACCAAATTTAAATGGGATAAGAGGTTCAATCATACAAATAAATCCAAGGGATATTAATAAATTGGATGAGGTGGAAATGAAAGGACCATAATTTCACTCTTTTCCTCAGTAAAAACTACATCAGTATTAGGGAACCCATTGAATAGAACAACAATAACCTTACTAATAATCATAAAGAATGAGACTATCAGAAATAATAAAATAGGACAACCTTAAGTAGAGGAAGGATACCATGTATAAGTCACCCCATCAGTGTAGGAACCCCCAATGATGTTAATGTATTGGATAAGGGCGTCCAGACATGAAAAACAGAGAGATCTGATGTTGGGTAAAAACTGACTATCAGTCTATGGGATTGAGAAAATTGTATCGGTGATCTCTTGAACCTGGAGATACAATAGATGAGATGCTTAAACAAAATTCCACAAATAAATTATTGGATAATAGCCCTAAGAATCCCTAGGATGGTGTTCTACAGAAGAATATTTATCTCTAATATATCCCTTTAATAATTTAGCCTCCAATTGTATATGTGACACCATAAATAGGAGGACGGTGAGTAACCTAAAATCCCACATCTCCAATATAAACTGTCTTTAGTGTTGAAGAAGAGGTATTTCCAAAATGAAATGTTATTCCCAACTCACATAAGGATGTGCACATGGAAAGGTTGTGGTAGGTCTAACTTAATGGACATCCTAGAACCAATAGTATAATGATTCTAGAATGTTCAATTGAACACACATAGAAAATATATAAAGGAATAATTGACTACCTAGAGGAGAATAAAGTTATATAATGTGAGAGGGGGGACCTGGGAGTTGAACCCCTAAAATAATCGTACAAGGGCCTCCTCCATCATGGAGATCCCACCACCGTAGTTCTGGGAAAGGGATGCGTCGGGTTTTATCAATGCCAAGCAGAAAGTGCTAATAAATTTGTACCCTTCAGCAGTAGTTTTTTAGTGCTCATAAAAGTTTTTAATGAATATAATTAATTATTAATATAAAATTATTATATTTATATTAAGAAATAATGTTTATTTGAATACATTAAATAAAAAATAGATATTAAAAAAATTAATAATTCAAATATATATACAATAAATTTCTTTAAATAATAAATATATTTAATATATTTATATATTTATATGTTTATAACTATATATAAACACTTTATATATATGAATACTTTTTAAATATGTATATTTATAATTATATTCTATATGTATAATTATATTTACAATTATAATATATATATATATATATATATTTCCAATGAATTTTGTTAATTGATGAATGAATATAATTGACGTTCATATATATGTTATGTATTCATCTTGAATGTTCTTACATATATTACACCCCCATTACTATTCATGTTGGTCATATATATGATGTCCCATTTTTATGATCTATACTTTACTCAATGTATATGATTCATTCATGTTCCAATGAAGCTATTATGTCCTCATAAATACTTAGAATCAAGATAAATATATTTAAACAATAAATGTATTTTTTATATTTGTAATTATAAATATTCTGATATATATAAATACTTTTAAAAATAATGTCATAATAATAATTATATATATATATAAAGGATTATAAAATTATAGTGAATTTTTTAAATGATAAAATTGTTTATTTTATTTATAATTATATATGAATACCTTTAAAATATATTTATTTATAACTATAATTATAAATAAATAAATAAATATTTAAATAAATATACTTCTGTAATGAATATATATATATAAATATATAAAAATATATATACCTATATACAATTACTTATATATTTATGTATATTTAATATATATGTGTGTGTCTGTGTGTAATTTATTATTAAATAATAATAAATATTTTTATTATATTTATAAGTATCATAGTAAATAAATAAATATTTATTTATTTATAGTCATAAATGTACATATAAATATATATAAATTTGAATAATTTATAAAATAAAAACGAATATATTAATTATATATATTTTTAATAATTTAATAGTTATTTAAATAAACATATATCTGTATTTAAATAATTGTAAAATTATAATTAATATAGTTATATTAGTTTCATTGTTATATTAATATAAATATTTATTTATTTATATTGAGAACTATAAATTAATATTTATTCATTTATAATTATAATTATATATATAACAAATATATTTATTATAATTATATATATTATAATTTTATAATTATTTAAATATATTTTTATGTGCGTAAATAATCATGGAATTTTAAAAAAGTATATATAATTAATATATTTATTTTAATATCATAAGTATTTAAATATATATATATATACATATATTAATATTTATGACTACATCTAATTAATATATTTATTTATAAGTATTTTTATATATTTATAAATATAATTATTTAATAAATATATTTATTATAATTTTTTAATTTTTTAAATATAAATATTTATTTCTTACAGGTATATATTTATAACATATATATATTCATTTCAAATATATTTTAATTATAATAGTATTATAAATAAATTTATATCTATATTTAAATAATAAAAAAATTATTTTAATTTCATAAGTATTTAAATATTTAGAAATTTATTTATATTTTTTATTATAATTAAATTATATATGTAATAAATTTATAGTTATAATAAAAATATTTTTATTTCTTAAAAATTTTATAATTTTTTAATCAAATAAAAATTTTATTTAAACAATTATAAAGATATAATAAATATATTTGTCAATAAAATATAAATAATTAAATAAATGTATTTATAAATATATAAAAACATTCATAAATAAATATATTAATTATATATATTCATATATATAAATAAATAAATATTTAAAAACATATAAGAGTAAAATAAATATATTAATTATATATATTTATAAAATAATAAATATATTAAATATATTTGTTATCATTTTATAATTATTGAAATTAATATAAGTATATATATATATATATGAATATAACTCTTAATAAAAATATATTTATTTTAACTATAAATAAAAATATATTTATTAAAACAATTAATATATATATATATATATAATTATAGTAATTGAATATTTATTAAATTATAATTAATATATAAAAATATTTTCGATTATAATTCTAAATAAATATAGATATATATAAATAATTATAAAATTATAATAAGGATATTGATTATATATAATTATAAATAAATTAATATTTATTATATAAATGAAAATATATATATATATTTACTGTTGTTATTATAAATAAATAAATTTTTATTTATTATACATTTAATTTATAAATATATATATAAAGATAAATAATTTATTATCACTATAGTTTTATTAACAATTTTCTATCCCTGATAATGGTTGTTTTTATTAGTGATTTCTAATTTAGCCCAGAAAAAACCATCCTTTATCAGTGCTTTTTAGTTAGAGTTGACAAAAAATTCCCCTGATTTTATAAAAAATCAAAACAGTATCCATCATCCTTTTAATGCCTCAAGCTCCCACAAAATCTTTTCCCTGCCTTCGTTAATCCTCCTTCTCCTTCTCCTTCTCCTCCTCATTGTCGCCACTCCACCACCTTCTCCTCCCCATTGTCACTGTGAGTCATCATCATCATCATCATCATCATCATTCTCTATTTTATCCAACTCCTCCTCCTCCTTCAATGTTGTCGTCGATTGCTCCTCCTACTCAGCATTGTGAATCCATTGTCTGCTATCGTCACGAATCCCTCCTCCTACCCCATTCCAACCCTCAATTCACCTAACTGTCACGAAGTTCACCTACTGTACTACACGAATCTTGGGCAATTTTCTGTACATATCTATGTTTTGATTTCATTTCTGAATTTACTTTTATGTACCCTTACTCATTTCCTTTTAGTTACCTAATGAACAGACATTAATGAATTGTGATTACCCTTATGTATCAAGAAACCAACTCTTACATATCATAGTGGAACACGTACCTTTTCAAATTTTATTTTATCCATTTATTACATATATGAATCCCTTTGAAGAATTGTTTTTGTAATTGTTGGAGATGTGAAACTCATTAAATTTTAATATGCATTAAATGTGTTGTAGTAAGGCCAGAATTATTATTTTTCAGGGTGAATTAGACCCTACAATTATTGGGAACATATTTTTTGGTCTTTGTGCGGAGGAGATGTATGGATTGGATCTGAAATTTTGGAAATATTAGTTGTTATCCATTTGTTCTGCATTGTGGTTCTACCTACTGCTAAAAGATTTGGATGCGTGTTATTATATCTTTCCTTGTAAATGTTTACTATGATAGTGTTTTTTATAGGGGATTCATCCCCCTTATCTTGTAAGTAGATGAGATATTGTAGGTTGGTCCAGAAATTAGGACAATTTGTTAATTGAAACATGAATTGTCTGGTGAAAGAACACAAGAAAGGCATGATGTGTTTTATCTAGTAACATAATGGTTTTAATGATATATATATTTAATTTAGGTTTTAAATTTTTTTGAAATTCAACATAGTAAATGAATTTTTTGGAGACATAGAAATCCCATAGAGTACCATAGGTTTCTTCCATACCTATATGGTAATAACAATAAAATATATATATCATGTTTCTAACCAGTATTTACAATATCTTCAATGAACATTGAGTACATGGCTACAACTGATGCAAGAAAAAATTTGGTTGGCTGGTGCCTCGTTTGAATAAAATTAAATTGATTCATGGGGGAGTAGTGATGTTTTTTGATAATTATAATGAAATCCATTTTCATCAGAAAATTATTATTCCGCCATGGATGATGAATATCATCCTATAATACAATGTCATCCATAAATATTTTGCGGACTAATTACCTGAGTTTTAAAATATAGTTGTAGAATACCAGTGGTGTGTAGAATATATTTTTATCTTGTTTCGAAAAGTTATATGATACTATAAAAATTGGTTATCGAAATATCCTATAGATGGGTTATTTTTGAAATATATTATTTTTTTCAAGTGAATGGTTTATTGGTATGTAGTCAATATGTTATGAATATAAGTTTTGGTTTCTTAAATATAGGTTTTAAATACTGATATGTTAATGTATTCTCATAATTTTATTGAGAAAATATGTTTGGAATGTAAGATTCATTCATTGAAAAGTAAGAGTGAAATTAACTATTCATCTAAATTGAAAGGTTTTAGTTAGAAAAGATACGGGTGTTAGAAAGTCCACATGTTCAGCCAGGAGACTTCCATGAAAATTTGGAAGTCAAGGAAAATATATGAACACCTTATAATTACAGTAATCAAGTGGGACATAATGAACAAGAAACATGTGATAGGTGTGTTTTTGGAATAATCATTGAGAATAAAAATAATTGTATAAGAATCCTTAGAACATGAAATGGGAATTTAATTATTTTTATTTTGTTAGGGGATCACTTTTATTACTAAAGGGTCAGCCAGGATTTTTCCTTATGGGAAGTGGTATAAGTATTTAACCAAGAATGTGGTATGTTTCCTTTTCACAGATTTTCATGAGATATCCTTCTATAAACATAATGAGAGATTTATTAAAATTCAAATCTGTACAATATATGACATGGTATATGAGTATGGATTATATTATGAGGTATTAGGAGTTATGATATAAACAATTCCAGTCCATGATGGTCATGTGGTTTCTTATGAGTTTATAAATTTATGAATACATAAGAGAAACTTCCCAAATCCTTTCTTAGATTTTTAAATAATGGTTCTTTCCATGAGGTGTTATTATCATAATCTTAAAATGTGATTGAAATATATTTAACCAGAAAGGGAAGTATACCATTGATACCAGAAAAGGTATGAGTACATATAGTCTATTAAATTTGACTTAATGTTTTTCCTCAATAAGGGGATCATTTTTTTCTAAGGTACCATATTGGTAGGATCAGTCTTAGGTAGTACATGATTGAAGCATCAAGTGGAGGATGGTTTCCCACTTTGAAGATATGAGACTTTTTGTTCAAAATTATCATCTCCAAGCGACACTTATGTCTTTATCTAACACCTTTTATCTCCATAGTAGTATTATATGAGTAAAATATAGGAATCATTATATTTATTAATGAGATACATGATAACCCTTTAAAGGATTTATATTCAATAAATTTTTTGTTACTTTTTATTCAGGTATCCTTTATAAAGTGCCTCTCTTGGGATTTATTACTTTGTGAAAATTCCAAATTGGCTCTTTTAAAACTATTCAGGTTTTTTATATGTTTTATAAAAAAATATAAGTTCTCAACATTGATTTTTTGGTTTTAAAATGTATTAAAATTATATATATATTTGGAAGGGACTTAGGTTGCATGGAAAGTGTTTATAAACTCACCTGATTGGATTTTATTAAGGGATTATAATGTTTTGAATGAATATGTAATGATGGTTACATTTTAAAAAGGGGTGTGCGATGTTTTAAATGAATTTTTTTTAAACATTAGATGGTATTTTTTCATTGTAATGGACTAATATTTTTTGTTCATAATGTTTCCATGAATGAATCAAAAAAAGTAATTAGGGTTTTGAGACAAATTTTTATACTTATAGGTTTATTTTAAAAACGGGTGTGATAATTTAAAGATAGATTTGTCTAAATGGTTAGTTTTTAATGGGATTTTAACTATTATTTAATAAATATGTTTCAAAGTAAGAAAAAATTCTATTTTTTTATATCCTTTCTTAATTTTTATGTCAATAATGTTTTTATTTATTTTATTAAATATTAATACAATTGATTCAAATTGGATAGATAGAAAGAAATATTCGATGGATTCCAATCTATTGACAATATGGTATGAAGATAGACAGAAATAGTTTATCATGCTTGAAATTTTTCATGCATTTAACAATTCCAAAATCTATTTTTCGAGTTTATGTATTTTTTATTCAAGACTAGATAGTACATAGGATTTGTATGAATGATTGATCTATCATAGAATATATCGATGTTATAATTGATGGAATAAACAGGTAGAAAAGTTGAATATAGCCAGTGAATGGGATAACACTACATATTATGGATCATATTTTATGATTAAATGCATAAAAATTGATGAAGACTGTATTGAGGATGTTATTATAGATATTAATGATGATTAAAAACATATCGTGGAAAATTACAAGGACATTTGATGAGGAACATCGTGTTTTTCCAAAATTGTTTTTCTAGATCAAGAGTCATGCAAAGACACTATTGTATGTTGGTTCCAATAAATATATAGAATTTTCAGTAATAATTAATCTGTATAATTTGAAATAATTCAATAGATGAAGTGACCTTGGTTTTACAGAATTACATTCTCTATTGAATAACATTCTCCTAGAAGATACTGAGCTCACAAGATGAAAATACGACACCAAATAAATGTGAAGTTCAATGGGTATGAACTCAGAAAGAACAAAAGCTCTCTTGAATGACTATATAGTATTTCTCAAGGACCACAAATCCATTATAGGATGCCAAAATTATGGTTCTTCTCGATAAAATAATGATGAATCTGGTCCTATGAAATTTGAATGGTAATCTCATATCATTCCAATGTTTAGTGGCTATATAGAAGTGAGGAGACTGCATGGTAGTTGACATGGAACAGAGACACAAGAAATAAATATTGGAATCTACATAACCCGAAAGACACTCCTTAGTGGAATAAAATTGATCATGATTATCCTTAATTTGGAAATGAGATGAGAAACCTTTATCTTTCATTATATATAGATAGAGTTAATCCTTTTGGTTTTCAAAGCATCACTCATAGTATATAGCCTATTGTGTTGGTAAATTATAACTTTCCACCATTATTATTCATGAAATAAATATAAATCCATTTATCTATGATTATATCACGTCCAAGAAAATTGGGTAATGATAGTGATGTTTATTTGGCTCCATTGATCGAGGATTTGAAATTATTGTGATATTCACGTGTTGTGTTGCATGATGGTTATAGAAATGAAGACTTCATGTTAATAGTCATGATGTACGGGATGAGAAATTACTTTCCTACTTATGGTAATTCTTAGGGATATAGCATTAAAGGAACATAAGGTTTTCCTATCTATGAACAACGTATAACATCAATTAGGATAAAACATTCATCGAAAACTGTGTTTCTAGAACATCTCAGATTTCTACCCTGATGACATAAGTACCAATCATGGAAAACATCATACGACAAAAATTCAAATAATTGTACAACACTGTCCCCAATAATAAGTGATCAACTATTTTAGAATGTAAATAATGTGGACACTGATTTTGGTAAAAAAAATTAAAAACCATTCCAAAACCATTTGGAAACGAGATTAGTTTTTTAAATTGCCATACTATAATTTTATAAACATCAAAAACTTTATTAATGTCTGGATGTTGAAAAAAATTTATTTTATTGTGTCCTTTGCATGTTTCTAAATTCACCTTAAAAATTGTATGTAATTTAAGAAATTTTGGACATTTTTTACATGAAAAAATGAGAAGAGTTGACGCTTGTGAAGTGTGAAAAATGAACATTTCTTCCTTTGGATACTTAAAATATTTACATTCAAAAGAGATATGCATTTTTCAACTTCTTGATGAATGTAAGGTTTCTAAGGGCGTATGCATCGATTATGAAGAACATCATATTGATGACCGATTTCATGATAATGGGTATGAAATAACATAACATCCACGATTGGATTAAATATCTAATGATCATATCTTTAAATTTAATTTTTTCTAAGAATGTCCATCAAACATTAATCATACCCTATTTTTTATTAAAAGCTACATATAGTAATGATATAATCCCGGTGAAATTACTGAGTTTGGAAAGGGAAATTATTGTCATATGATGTGAGTTGGAAATGTTCTTCCCGCCAACATTATTTGATAATATGGTTCATTTTATTGTTCACTTTGCAAGATATATTAGACTATGGGGTTTGGTACACTATATAAGGATGTACCTGTTTTATTGTTATATGAATATTTCAAAAGGTTATGTTAAAAAATGAAGTTAGTAATAGGGTTTTTTACAGAGTGATGTATTGTTGAGGAAGATGGTGAATTCTATACTGAATTACTATCCAGTGTGGAAGGCATCGGTCTACTGAAATCTCATCACACTAGGTTGCTTGTAGGTGAAGGAATTTCTGGATGATACATTATCACAATCAATTTTACAGATCCGGAGAAGGACCACATTAACATTTTTTATAATTGTTTTGAGGTTCCGCTATTTGTTGAAATGGAAAATGAAAATATTAGGAATTTGAATCCATCAAGGTATAAAATATTTATATCAAATACATATAATCAATAGTTTATAGTATCGTTTCAGGATGATATTTGGAAGGAGTCAGATGAAAATTCAGATAAAATTTCAGAATAGCTTTGATGGATAGCTAGAGGACCCAATGTGTATGTATAAGCATATAATGGTTATAAAATTAATGGTTATATGTTCTATGAAAATTTTAATGATGAAAAGAATACCATGAAAAATAGTGGAGTTACATTCATTGATGTAGCGATTCATGTTTCTTGTAGTAAGTAAAAAATACAATTTATGAGAATATGTCATACTTCGGTATCATCAATGAAATATGGGAGTTGAAGTATATAACATTCCAAGGGGCCATTTTTTAATGAAAGTGGGTTGATAAAACAGTTTGTTAAAATAGATGAATTGGGATTCATGAAAGATGATTTTGGAAAAGAAGGGTACAAAGATGAACCGTTTATAATGGGATCATTGGTAGTACTAGTATTTTATTTTCCAGGTCCGCAAACATAAAAAGTTCAATTATTCTTTAATCGACCAAACCCATTGAAGGGTTAGATGAAAATTAAACTAAGGATGATGCTTTCATTGGAAAATCAAAATCATTCCACATATGTACAAATGTATATGGCATTTTTTATGTCATAGGAGACCACAATAAAGGGATTTGGATCATTGATAGAGGGGATGAATTCCTTCAAACATTAAAAAATAAAAATTGATTTCAATTACTGGGTAACATTTTTTGTAATATTTATTGTGTTATCTCATGTTATTATATATTTCTTCAGCATTTATGTTCTCTAAATTAAATGTTAAACCACTTCTGCAGATAATAACTTCCCCACCTTCTGGTGCTCACAATATTGAGGAATACTGGGTCTCTAAAACTACAGTTTCTCACACTATAGTAGAGTGACCTTCCACATATGTTGGTTCTACCAATACTGAGGGAAAATATGTATCTCAAGCTGCTATTTCTCATAGTAAATAGGAGAGACTGTCTATAAGTGGTGGTTCTCCCATTCCCGAGGAACAATAGGTCACTCAACATGTAGCTGCTTGATGTGCTATAGAGTGACTTTATACACATGTTGATTCTCCCATTATGAGAAATAACCAGTTTCTCACCCTTCTTCTTCTCTTAGTGTATAGGTAAAATGACCATCTTCACATGTCGATGCTACCACTCCAGTGGAACATATCAACGATGTCGATTCTGGAGAAATGGTATGCAATGAAAAATTGGCATCATAGAAAAATGAGAATCTTATTTTGATGGTATTATAGAAATTAATTAAGGAGAATGTCAAAGGAATCATATTCAAGGTGGGATGGAATTCCAGGGGTCAGCATGTTAACCCCATCTTGTCCATGTTCAACCGTAAAATTTGAATTATCACTGGAAAATGTATTTTGATTGATATAGATTCATAGAACCATGTAGTTTTTGAGATGAAGACACTAAAGTGGGAAATTATTATAGGTACATTATGATATCATATATCTATTTTATTAATAAATAATAATACCATGAAACATTTACTTACTCTTCATCATCTTTTTCATAGTGCATTTATAGTAGATGACTCCCACAATAAGAATGTATTAATGATTTTTGTTAGGATTTAAAAAGTATTTCACCCAATTATAACAAGAATTTATCATAATAATACAGAAGGGAAATTAATCATACACTCAATGGTTATCTATGCCCACCAGATAACCCATGAAGTGTGGGATTCGTTAATTGGACATCCTACAGATGCATCTTTTCAAGTATATTGTGGCCAGTAATAGATTGTATGATGATACGTAAATTCATCACATTGATTGTCAATTTTTTATTTATGAAAAATAATTTTTGTTATGGAAATTAGGAATGAGAAGGAAAACCAGCATGCCACTACCTTAAATCAAGGATAGTGTACACATCACATGATAAAAAATCGGTAAGTATTTTAAAGGAATCATAATACTTTAATGTGACCTGAAAACAACACCAAAATTATGTTCATATGTTTATATGGATATTGACTACTAAAAATCCAAACCCATATACATAAAAAATCATGTGATATTGAATTAGGAATGTGTAAATAAAGTCATGAAACTAATAGATGAATACACACAAAAAGTGTGGGAATGTGTGTAAGTATTACATAATAAATAAACTATTTAATTCACTATTACTTAACAATGATCACTTATTTTCCTATGTTTTCTATTTGACATTGTAACATGAACTAGAAACACCTGTACCAGATGAACACATTCTATCAATGGCATTGAAGCCTCTTGAACAATATGGCCACATTAGAGGTGCAGGTTTTTGGGTGACACCATGAAAATTTTTAGAAGAAAAAATAAAAAGAACAATCAAAGTGAATTACTAAAATAGAATAGGGAAAGAATATCAACCATATAAATAAAATTACAATACTATTGAAAAATAATGTAAACATTAAAGATAGAGAGGCAAAGAGAATAAGCGACTCAAGAACAGCCACCGCGTTGAGATAGTTCCCCACCCCCACAAGCTATGAGGCTAGCAATTCCCCTCAAAAACATATATTAGTAGAGGTAATCAATGTTACAATAATTTTTTCTATGAAAATTGAGTCAGGTAGACATTAATACCTTTCCTATTCTGATATTATATTGGGTGATAATGGTTTTGATTTATATCTACCAGAACCCCCCCATCGCCTTGTGGTGGGAGATACAGTGTTTCATATTCAAAACAACTCACTGCATAATAGGCAACTTCTTATAGGGCTTGTGTGGGTGTCAATAATCATAGCCCAGGATCCGAGAACTGATATATATGTTCTAATTCATGATAATTATATTAATATGTTCGAAAAGATGATATATAATTCATCTCATGGCCATCTAATCTTGTAAGAAAATATTTCAATAAATTGGTATTCATTTCGAATTTACATTTCAAGAAAAACCTTTTACAATTAATGAATAAAATATTTGAACTAATGACTGTTATTACAGATGGACCAAGAGAAGTGGAAGAAATTAAATCCCATCTCAAACCCATCTAAGGGATCCACCAACAAATCAAAAAGATCTATTGGAAGCACCATTACTGAACTGATTCTATATCAACATTTACTATCATTCAAGGATCACGTGGATACAATATTAAATGATGGTGGAATATTATTAATTGAATTTGAAGAAAATATATATGAAGATCAAGATCAATACATAATTGTTCTTTAGAGTTATATTGAAATCATCTACTATGATTGGATAGTAACCTCAGTTGTAAATAAATACATGAGGTATGTGTTGTTGATGTGATTTTCGAAAATCGGAGATATTGTGTTAATTATGACTAAATAAATTTCATATTTTTTTATGGAGTATATATAAAAAACAATTGAAGTAATTTTACCATGAATTAAAATTTAAACTCATTAGTCCTCACATCTCCTCTACAGAACTAATAAAAATAAAGGCCAAAAGGTAGGCTAAAATAGTGAAAGGTCTCATCAAATCATTTTGTAGAAAAATAACAGATGACTGACTCTATTTAAAACTGAAGATTCAGGGGTAATAATATAAAATTTAATTATATCAAATAAAATTTATTTTATTTTATTACATATTCTTTTTTTTTATTTTAGGCTGTATTTAATGCTCATTGGGGAAAATTTGTATACTCCAATGATTTATCTCTTGGATTCAATGCATGGATATCGAACTGACCATCCACACATGACGGAATTGGTCTATTATTATACTCTAAATACAATGTTTTAGAACTAAATATAAATTTATTTCATTTATATTTTCTTTTAAGAAGGATTTTGTTATAATAAGGTGGTGTATTAATATCGCGAAAAAAGGAATGGGGCAGGGGGATAAGCACGAGAAAAAATAAAAATACATTAGATAGATAATTACAAAGGTATATATAATATGATTTTACAATCCAAAAAATATAAAAAACTTACTTATTATCCTTGATGATTCTGAAGTGTCTAAAACTAACCAATGGAAAATATTGTGGTTATTACGGTTGTAAATTTATGAGAGAGATCATATTCCATGAACAAACTAGAATCCTTAAAGATGCATTTTAGAAGATAATTACTATTTCAATTAAAATATTTATTAATACTATTTTATTTATATCTTTTCAGTACTACCATGATTTTTGAAAATACACATATTCACAAGGGGATATAGATGTTCTCAAAAACACATGGGAAGAATACCTGATGAAATAATGTACACAGATAGCATGAAGATGTGACTTGATGTGTATATTATGAGTTTATTATATTTTTTGTTCCTTTAAGATTCGTTTCTTCTAAACTACCATCCTTTGATCCATGATGCAATATTATGATCTATGATATGCAAGGTAACAATTTCTAATATTAATATCACCTTCTTACATCTTTATTCTGATGTTATCCTTATATGATCATTTATACCTACCTTGTTTACAATTATTGACAATATATGATCACCCATTATTTTATTTCATATCCATAAAATGTAAGAATGGTTTAAGACATAATATTTCTACGAAGGTTTCTAGTAAATAAAAACATAAAGAGAGACTCTTATGAAATAGTACTTTATGTGTTCATGTTTCCAAAATCACAAGACCATAACTATTATGGAATGGATCATTATTTTATGTAGAGAATATTAATCAAATATGATGTGATATCTATGTATAAAAGTTTGTGTCAATATAGTTGGTATCATAGAAACTTCCCTACTAAAAATTGAGAAAAAAAACAAGTGACCGGTATCACTCAAATTGTCTTTTTATTTAAAATTAATAGTACTTTTAGTATAAAGAAAAAGTGACATAATAAAATTGAGAAAACTAATTTAGATTGATTTTATATTTTTTAAAAATGATTGATGAGTCATTTTTGTTGTGTATGAGTCAAACTCACCTCATTATAAAGCACGGTGTGGTCGATATGACATTAAGTGCGTATTTTTTTTTAATAAATTGATATTAAATTGATTAAAAACAACAAGTGACAAATTAAAAACTGAGAAAAGGAAATTATATTGTCTTGATACATCAGGACACTGATCCATGAGTCATTTTTGACATGTCGGTGTCAAAAAACCCCCAAACTGATGCACGATGTGCCCGGTATGACTAAAAGTTCATGTTTTCATTTTAAAAATGACTTTTTAGTCCAGAACATGTCACTTAAGGAAGACAATGAATAAGTGATCTGATTGTAATAATAATGTAGGAAAACGATGCATATGTTATTTCTAATGTGTATGAAGAAGTATCACCTCAAACCGATGCATGATGCGACCAGTATGACTCATAATGTGTGTTTCTAGTTTGAAATTACATTTTAGAAAAAAACACACAATTGAAACACTGAAAAATGATAAAAAATATTCATATTGTTTTGATACTCTAGTAAAAAGAAATATAATTCATTTTTGAAATGTAAAAATAATATAAACCACAATACGACGTATGGTTTGGTATGTATAACTCAATGTGGCTCTTTTTATTTTAAATTATCATCAATTTAACTAAATAAAATTGACAAAGTGAAATATAGGAAAACTAATTTGAATTTTTTTTATAGTTTAGGAAAATAATCCATGAGTAATATTTTTCATTCAAGATTCATCAACATGTCAATCTGATGTACGGTTTGACCGGTATGACTAAATGTATCTCTTCTTATGTTAAATTGACATTATTTTTATTAAAAACAATAAGTGACATACTGAAAACTATCCAAATGCATTCATATTATTTTTATACTCTAGTAAAATTATCTATTAGTGATTATTGACATATAGGGATTAGCCTCAGCTCAATAAGAGTCATGGTGTGGATGTTATATCTCGATGTGTATCTTTTAATTTAAAACTGTAATTAATTTAAGTAAAAATAATGACATAATAAAAACAAAGAAAAAAAATTATGATTGTTTTGATACATTTGAAAAACAATCCATGAGTAATTTATGAAATGTAGGAGTAAACAAAACCTCATTCTTACACACAGTGTGACAGGTATGTCAAAAAGTGTCTCTTTTATTTTGAATTGACATTAATTTAAGTAAAAAAACATGACATACTAAAAATTGAGAAAATGAATTCGTATTGTTTTCATTTTTTAGTAAAATGATATATTATTTATTTTTAAGGTGTAGTTATCCCCCATACCTCAGTATGACACATTTTTTGGCTAGTATTACTCAATATGTCTCTTGTTATTTAAAACTGACAGTAATTTATGTAAAAACAAGTTACGTAATGAAACCTGAGAAAACACATTTAGATTATTTTAAATCATGTGTAAAAATATCCATTAGTCATTTGTGACATTTAAAAGTCAACATCACCTCAATATGATGCATGATGTGACTAGTATGACTAAAAGTGTCTCTTTTTATTTAAATTTGACAATATTTTAATTGCAAACAATAAGTGACATAATGAAAATCGAGAAAAATTATTTGGATTGTTTTGATAGGTTAGTAAAATGATAAATTTGTTATTTTAGATTTGTATTGATTATCCTCACATCATTATGATTCATAGCATTGTTGGTATAACTCAATGTGTCTCTTTTTATTTAAACATGTCATTAATTTAAGTAAAAACAAGTGACATACTGAAAACTAAAAAGTGCATTCAGATGGTTTGGAAACTTTAGTAAAAGGAACCATGAGTCATTTGTGACGTTTAAGAGTCATATAAACCTAAATCTATGCATGGTGTGACCGATAGAACTAAAAGAGAGTATCTCTTTTTCAAAATTGACATTAATTTACATAAAAACTAAAAGTGACATACTAAAAATTGAGAAAACACATTTTGACTGTTTTGATATTTTAGGAAGATGATCTATGAGTGATTTGTAATGAATAAGGATAGTTTCACCTCAATAAACCACATAGTTTGTCCAGTATAACTCAAACTATCATTTTATATTTTAAACAGACATTAATTTATGTAAATATAAGCGACATACTAAAATCAAAACAAGCACATTCATATTGTTTTGATTCTTTAGTAAAATGATCCATGTATAATTTTTTAACATTTAGGAGACAACCACACCTCTATATTATTCATGGTTTCACCAGTATGAATAAAATTGTCAGTTTTTAGTTTAAAATATATATTTCAGTTCAAAATGTGTCACTCATTGATAACCAATTAAACTCACTCTGATGTCATGATAATATATGACCACGATTGAAGAGTCATTTTTGACGTTTATGAAGCAATCTCACATCAAAATGCAACATTATGCGACTGCTATGACTCATAATGCATGTTTCCAGTTTGAAATTACATTTTATTTCAAAAAAACACAGCTGACATCGTAAAAACTGAGAAAAAATATTCAGATTATTTTGATACTCTAGGATAATGTTCTATAATTCATTTGTGACGTGTAGGAATGAACTACACCATAATAAAATGAACGATGTTGCCGGTATAACTCAAAATGTGTCATTACATTCAATTTACATTAACATTAGTAAAAGAACAAGTGGCATATTCACAACCAAGAAAACACCTTCTTATTTTTAGATCTTTTAGGATAACAACTAAAAAGTCATTTGTAATGTGTAGGGATAAACCCTTCCTCAATAAGATGCACAATGTGACATGTATAACTCCAATTGTGTCATTTTTATTAAATATTGACATTTTATTAATGTGTTTTTTCATATTAAGGATTAAATTTTTTCTTTATATTTTTTAAAACATAATATTTGTTTTCTTATATAAGTGGAATCTCTTTCTCTGGTTTCGATGTTTTTTTTGGAAACTGATACCATGGTTAGAGATTTTTGAGAGGGGATCACAAATGTAAAAGGATAAAAAATTAATGTTTTAGAATGTTTGTTGGAAAATTATAAATGTAATCATATAAAACATTTTGGTTAAAATGTAAATAGCAGTGTTTTTTGTGCATACCATGGGAGGAAATTTTTATTTCCATGATGTAAATTTAATTTATATGGTATGTTTTCGTTTTGGGTGATGATTAAATTAAAAGTTGATACTAGGTGTGTTGTGTTTTAATTTCAATGTTGATTCCAGTTTTTCTTCTACTGTGTGTGCTATTGTATAAATATCACACTTTTTTCAGTGCTGAAAAAGTGATGATAAATGAGGTCTTTATTAGCACATTCTTTACTATAGATAAAGGAAACCCTTTATCATCAATGCTATTAATAGTGCTTTTTATCATAGTTAAAGGAAAATTTTCAGGCTATTAAATTCCATATATATAATATTTTCCATCAACCAATGAATTAGTATGAACTACCATCAATCATGGGTTTCGTACTCCCATGAAAATTTTAAAATGATGTCTTCTTAGGATAATAGAGGAACATGACTAGAAAACAGATTGATCACCCTGAAATATATTCTGGATAATAACTTCCAATAATCAATGAAACATTGAATAAATTATAGTGTAAGATGGTTGAAACTGAATTTAGTAATAAGAATCCAACACTAATAGTTTGTAGTAGACACAATATTATATGTCATCATAGAGAAATTAGGTCTATCAATGAGGACCTATATCTATTTGGGATAAAGTAGTGTAAGGATTCATTGAAAGAGACAAATCATATGAACATTTTAAATCCCTAGACCTAGAATCCTCAAAAGTGGTAGGGTCCTTGGTCTGATTATGGATATGTGGGAATGAAGTTGTATCAACATCCACCTCTATATGAAACACATTTATGTTATTAATTATAACCAAAGAAGGCCACTATCTTACCCATGAAGGGAGAGAGACAAATTAGAGAGGGAACATGCCTTCATCACTAGTAGTAGGGAGCCTCATTATCCATGATGTCATCAAAGACAATGAGCAAGCATAATGATCCTAAAATTGCGAAGGTAATAGGGAGGAGGGGAGCCACGAGTGATGTGTTCGTTATGTTCTTATTACATGTCACTCACTAATCTCATGATTATAATCTCATTTTAGCAGTAACCTATAGTCAAAACTACCAACAAAATTTATGATCCTTATTAAAATTTATAGTCATTAGATATATGAAAATTCATAATTATTTAATAATCAGACTATCTATTAAATAACATAAAACAATTACAATAATTATATCTTCATATGAAATATCATCCCATTAAATCTTTTACCCCATATTGTCTTCTTATTAGGGTAATCTCATAAATTTACTCACTAGAAACTTTAATCATGGATTCAAAAAAAATAAATGAAACTAAAAATATTTAATTTCAACTTATTTCATCAATTCCATAATACAATAGAGAAGGGAAATTATATTTTCAAGGTAGTGGTGTGAAGATCATTCGGGGTATCTGCACATGAGAATAATGGAGGTGACATTTCACACCACCAGGAACAAATAAAGAAAAACCCTGAACCACTATAAGCATAGAAAATTCTATTCAAACGTGTGTTAAAAATAATCAAGGAACACAAAAAAACTACTATAGTTGAGAGGAATAAAATAAAGAGGAACATGATAAAAACGATGATATCACCATGAATATCAATATTTGTTTTATGTGAATACCTTAAATGGAATGTGAATAATCTTATGTGAGGGGGGAGGTTCGATAGACATATAAGATTAAGGGGTAAAACGGGAAAAGGGGCGACATTCATTTTTTTTAAAACATATGTATAGATGCATGAACTCTTACAATTCATAGATGTTATAGCTCATCTCCAATGATACACACTTTTTATGTAGGTCAAATCCTTTTATATACCATTTAATTTCTATAAATAATGAATCTATGTTTCGTTAAATACTACCAAATTATAGAATATATATTTCCTGTAATAAGGGTTTTGTTAATATAGAATGCATTATCTCATTACAGATTTCATGAAAATTATAAAATCATTATTTTATACGTGAACATGGTACATGGTTTAAATTTTTAAAAATAATCATCTATTTTAATTTTAAAAAATGTTGGGGTCAAGTTTTATCACTTCGCTAAAATATTTAATTTTTAACAACAAAAATGCATTCTCTGAAGGGATCCCCATTCCATAAGAGTTATTTAATTCTCCTGAATATAATTTAACTTCCTTTTTAAAAAATGTGTATAAAATTTTAAATATTTAAAATAGAAAAAATTAAAAATAATTTATAAAATAAAAAAGTGGTGATTCCTACATTCCATTCCCATGTTTTTTACTATTAAATCCCACGGTTTAAATTTTTGATTCTTCATTCAAATTTTATCACTGTTTATCAATTAATAAAATTCCATTGTATGCGTTATAAAATATTATGTTAAATACATATTATATGAATTTCAAATAGTATAAGGGATCATGTATGTAATTTATATATATAACATGAAATATATATACATGATGCACATAATTGTAGATGTGCAAGGAATATAGATGATATGTAATAATTTATAAATATATGTAATAAAAAATATAATTAATAAGGTTTTCAAAAGACATCCAATGTGGCTGGTACTTTACATTGAAAAAAATTCAATATGTACGAAAACATATAATATTTAAAAAATTTAATTAATGTATACTCTTTTTAAAACATGTATAAGATTTTATTATCATGCATAATATATCATACGTATTAAAAATGTTAAAATAGAATTAATCAAAAATATATTGAATTACATAATATTTATGTCAAAATTCCCCAAAACATTGAAATTATTAGAAATCATCTCAAGACTCCCCAAACACCCATGTAATGATAAATTAGGGGATCATGAAATTATTTCCCTCATAACATGATAGTGAATTTTGGTACACCGACACATCATTATGTGTTTGATCCTTGGATTAACCCTCAAAACTAAAAAAAGTAAAATATTTTTTCTCTTGTGTTGTTTACTTTCCTCCAGATAAGGCATGATTATATTAGTTCATTCTAACAAAGGGGATTACATTAAACTTATAGTGAAATTTTTAGGCAGGGAAATTTCAATTTGATTATTATTCTGTTTATTATTATAGTTATTTATTTTGGGAATTTTATAATTTTGATTATGTTTATTTTTTAGATGATAGTTGGTCAGACCATTACAATGGGAGGTCATACCATAACCTAGATTTATCAGAATGAATATCCCAAACTAGAACACTTACATTGTATGGGGTTTAGGTCATGTTGTGAGGGGGTGGTATCATTCGTGAGGGTCAACACAAAACCCTATCTATCTAGAATCTTAAAAATGATGAATGTAGTATTTTTGATTATTTATTTTAACCCCTTCCTCCATATTTTTTTCAATTCACATGACCCAAAAATCACCATCCTGGAAGCTATCTTCCTCTGAGTTTCCTAGTAAGCACCAATTATGTTGAAGTTGATTATTTAAGGAAATTTTTTTATTTTTCAACAATTTATCCTCATATTTTATACTATATTTTTATTCATATATTTCCCTCATTTTCTTTTCCTAATATCTTATGTTCTTTTTATTTTATACATCCTTCCTTGTTTCTTATTATTATTGAATAAATCAATGAGGTTTTGATGAATGGAGGTAGGTGTCTTGGTATAATGACTATTTATGTCGGTACACTCTTGGATCTTGAGATTGTATTTATTTTCCAATTACATATGTTTTATGACTTAAATGGGCCTAAATTTCCTAAGAGGATCATTGAACTAGGTTATATATATTCTTTTCAAAATTATTCCTACCCCACTAGATCATGACCTATTTATTTTAATAGTCAATTGGTTTTCACATAAGTATTAATGTTGATCATATTATTTCATTATTTATGTGATGATGAAGCTTAAAATGTAATTAAAGAAACTATGTAGATAGACACACCTATTTTTACTTGGTTCACCACTACTAGGCTACATCTAAGGAGCATATAATGAAGATGTGATTATGTACCAAACCCACAAAATCTCACATCCAATTACAATATATGGGCCAGATTTCTTATATGTCAAGTATTAATGACCTGACAAGATTAAGGATATTCTCACTACATTCCCATGTAACACTCCCTATTTCTCTTTCTTAGGATCACTACTGGTTGAACATATCTCCACCATCCTCTTCCCATTTCTCACTGATCTTGGAAGGGATCCACTCACTATTTATGGACTTATTTGTCACTGAATATTAATGTTAACCCACATTCATAACTATAGGTAGATGATTGATTGATGTTACTCTTTCATCCAATGGATGTATACTACTTTACCATAGAACTAATGGGAAAATCCAATCTTCTATACATTCCTTTTGGGTTTCTTGTGCGCAACATTAATTCCTTGAACACAACATTTAATTTTTTCTTATGGTAAACCTCATTTGTGAAACTTAATTCTTATGTTGAACTCCATTTTTATGAATAACCCATTTTCTTACATGAAACTCCCTTTCTTACATTATTCTTAATCACTTCAGATCCAAGATTCTCTCTTAGTGATGAGGTTCTCAAATGTGGGTGTATCCCTCTATTTATTCGATTGACCGACCATGTGAACAACATCTTGACACATATTACATTGCATTCATTTGATCATATTAACGCATGTAAACCCACATATAATGTCTAATTGGGAACATAAGACCCTTTCGCACATCCTCTTCTTTCACACACATTCCAAATCATTCATAATGTTCTTTCCTTTTTCGAAATTTTGAACTGATAATCCTAGAACATGCCTTATGCACAACATTCCAAAACTTCTTCAACCATTTATGCAACATTCATTAAAAAACACATTTCTTAATTCTTCATATATTGAGGACTAAATATGTTGAAAACCCATAGGAACTAACCTCGGATTGTATACGATATTTTTGTACCACCTCCTGAACATTTTTCAATATAGCTTGTCAAAAATCTCTTTGGATCTTCCCTACAAAACATTGAAAATCACATTGTCAATAAACACAATCAACCCAAAACTACTTCAATATTACATTATGGGATTTTTCCCAACAATATGTCTTAAATTTATTATTGAGTACTGGATTTTGTTCATTCTTTGTGTTTTATTACCATTATTCCTCATAAATTAATGGTTTAAATTTGTTTTCATTTTGAAACTATTCTATTTACATGAGGTGTTAGATCAAAATCATTAAATATATTTCTATCATTAAATGGGTTTTGAAATGATTTTTCGAAAGGGAAATGTTTTATGAAATATATTTACATGGTTTTAAACCTTGAATTTAAGATAAGGATGGTCGATTATGTGTTTATAAATAATTTATTTTTTAATATGAATTTTGATGTTATAAATGTTATATGAGTAGTATTGATTATTTATGTGCAACAAATTTTCACATTGAGTATATATTGTGGTGATTGGATGATTGATCCTCATGTTTATATTTTTCTTCAGCTAATAAACATGGAATGATTTTGATTTACAAGGAATTACCACACAATGAGGTAATGATGGTAAACAAGAGTTGAGTTGTAATTATGTTCTCATAGGTCAACTGATGTTCCATAAGTGAGTTCCAAGATTACCAACATTTAATTTTATAAAATAAAAATAGTATGTTCCATATGTTGTATTATAGTGATTTTATTTTCCCTATTTTCTCACTATGTTTCTCTTAGTTATTATTTATACATTCCATGTTATTTAAATGTTTCCAAAACATGAATTATTTTATTAAAACCCATAGAGAATTTTAAAGTAGATTTTACAATATTATTGAAGGAATCCAATTTTTTTTCCGGAAAATGGTGTTTTCTAAATTATACATCTGAAATAATAATAATTATTTTAAATGTAAAATATATTATTTACATTCATGGTTGTATACTACTTGTCTTTTTCCATGAACACTACATAAAACCATTAGTTTTATAAAAATAAGGTTATGTTTGATATAAGTAATGGGAATGGAGTCATTTGTTATGGACATCCTTATTAATGCCTTTTTAATTTTTTATGATATTGGGTTGGGTTTGATTTCTGATCACATAGATAAGGAACATGAAGACTGTTTTCAGGATCCTTTAGTGTTGGTTTCATTTATATTGTTTTATTTATCAACCAGATTTAGTAGTTGAATTAGGATATATGATCAAGATGTGGGACAACAATAGATTCTTCAGATTATTGATTGATTTTTTTGGGTAATCTTCACACATCTTAGGATATATAGCATGTTCCATGAGCAGGAAGATGGATCTGTTGGGCCCCCTGATAATGGCATCAAGCTTAATGAGGATGGGTGTGTAATCTTGGTTTGATGCATGGAGGGGGAGTTGTTTGGGATAACATTTTTTCATTTTTGTTACTTTTAGCACCAATTATGGACAACTAAACTCTATCATGGAGGAGGCCATAACTCTTTTAAATGGTTTTTAGGTATGTCATCATCATAATCTGTATCTTCACTACATTGAATCTGACTCTTCTATCGAGAAAAATTGTATTTGGGGATATGTATTCACTCCTTGGTCAATTTCATATATTGTTTAGAAATATATTATAATTTTTCCTGGTGGAGTTATATTTGTTCACACATGTTGTGACAGTAACAAATGGGTGGATTTTTTAGAATCTTGAGGCTCCTTGGATGAGCCTCATATTTTTTTTAATCGCATTGGAATCCTTCCCCCGAAATGTGTGGATCTTGTTTGATTGGACGCCCTTGGTTTTCATTATTTTAGACCACAGTGTCGTCATTCGTTTACATGATTCAGTGTATATTTGTTGTGACTTGTTTATCATTATATTAATATAATAAATATTATTGTTGTTTAATATGTGATCATATACTCAATTTCATCTTTTTTACGGTGATTCAGGATGTAGATTGTTATTTTTTCATTATACTCTATTTTTTTAATGATTATTATCTGAACTAACTTATTAATGTGCATGGATGTCCATGTCAAGGACACCTCATGTTGTATATATGATAGGAGTTTGTTTCATTGATTATTTGACTTAAATGGTGAATTTTTTCCCATAGATTTAAATTTATTCCCCGGATGCACGAATCAATCACACAAATATTAGGAACGTTCTTTTGGCCTTATAGTGTACTAGCTCGGGTGCTTCTGATTATAATTTCCACACATTTATATTGTAGGTAGTAACTTAATAAGATAAAAAAGGATTTATTCATCCAATTATATCATTTTCTCATCACATGTTCTCTATTTAAATATGTCAAATTTATATAGTTAAATTTCCATTGATTACCGACAGCTCAATCCTGTCAATATTAAGAAAAAGTACCCAATGGATTAAATAAACAATCTATTTAACTATACAAGGAGAGTGACATAGTTTTATAAGATCAGAAAGTGGTTGGTCTTACACCAATTGAGATTTCGGGAAGATGATATTCCTAATAAAACATTCAAGATTAGGTATATTCATTTTTATTGTCTTTTATGACATTTAGATTTAGTAATTTCTCTATTTATTTTATGGATTTGAAACCATATTTTACAGTGATATCTCCGTGGAATTTTTTATATATTCATGAATGATATCATAGTTTATTTCATGTTTAAATAAGACCATGAGGAAAATATGGATTTAATTTTTGTAACCTTAAAAAATATCACAAGTAAACTTTGTTGTCAAATTGATATTATTCTATACAGGAATTGATATTTTTTTGCTTATGTGGTATTTGAGAATGGTGTCTTTTGGATCATTAAATAAATTCATTATTTTATTTTTAGGGACTAATTAATTTAATTAATTTAATTGATTTATAGGAATAAGTTGATATTAAATGTCTTTTGTATAAGTTTTCTATAGGATGTATTCTCTTTTGATGGTATTGAAATGATAAGGATTGTTATTTTATTAGAATGAGGAATTAAAAATATCATTTAATGATTTGAAGGTGATATTAAAATAATTTCCTATTATGATTATTCTAGATCCCAACAAGTCTTATTTAGTATCATTTTATTCCATATGAATGGGTTTAAGATATGCTTTGATATTATTAATCCTTTTTGTGGTGTATGAATCTTTCTAGTTATAGACATAGGAGACAAACATCCCCACTTTTGACCTCGAATTAGTGGTGGTGACGAATGATTTGATGAATCAGAACCCCAATCTCTTTAAAGATAAGTTTACAGTATATAAATATCATAAAATTTTAAATTAAATGTTCTCAAAAAGTGTGGAAACCCTTCATTAGAGGCATTGTATTGAATAATTTCAGGCCTTAAATTTTGATTTAGCCTACACCCATAGTAAAGGTAATGTGTTCTTTGGTTCCATGACCTAGATGATTTAGACTCAATCCAGGAAATAATCATTGGAGGAATGTTTTTAAATGATCATATTCATTGTGGGTCATATGGATATGAAATAGGTGGAAAATGTGATATTGGATAGTGTGTATGTCACACGCTCAATTTATTATCATATTCGACTAGAAAAATATGCAGATGATGACTTCTAATGAATGTGTAGAATTATAAATAGTTGGGAGACCATGGGTTATTGGTATCAGTCTTATGATAGTTTAATTTTTCTCGAGAAGAGGTTAGTATATCTTTCATCCTTGATATATGAATTTATGGAAGATTCTCATTACTCTAGTTGGACAATAGACATTAGGGATTCCAAAATATTTTACGATCTCAAGAGTGGGTATTAATGGTCTGGGATTAATCAAGTTATTAATTATATTACATCTCAGTTTCCAACATGTTCGAGGGTAAAATATGTTCACAAGAAGCTTGTGGGATTATTTCCATCTATTCTCATTCTAGTGTGGATGTGGGATGAGATTTACATGGACTTCATGAATGGATTACCACAATCTCATGGTTTTTAAAGATATATATGGATGATTATTGATTAGTTTTTGAAATCAGTCCACTTTATCCCTATTATGAAGTCAATGAATATGGAAGATCATATATACCTATATATCGAAGATATTTTAATGATTAAAGGAATGACATTGATCACATTATCATATTTAGATGAAAATATTAATTATTAGTTTTAAAAGGGACTCTAACACCACAAAATGATAAATGGATTAAGGGCCAATGTATTTAAAACATTTAAAAAAGATGCACCTCCCTTATTGAGAGTCTTCTTGATTGGAACTCCATAGTTAATTGTTCTTGTCTTGGAGTAGTGATGAGGATGGGTGACCTAATGGGATGATTCCCAGGGTCTGTGTGAGTGAGGAAAAAGAACATTTCAAAGGACATGTGTTGTCCTGTGGGGATTTCCATTAGTCATTTGACAAGTTTAAGAATTTTGGTGGGCCAGAGGGTGGTTACCACATGTCTACAAGGACACCGGTTGTACCTGGAATTCGAAAACCTGATGACCATGTTAAAAGTGGGGTGGTTATGCTATCACCGGGACCTAGTTGTCTAATTCGGTATCAGAGGAGAAACCGATACTTAAATGCGGTGCACAACCTTAGTTGAAATGTAGGTCATACAATGAAGATATTGTTTTCAAAAGTGGGTTAATGCATCAACCTTGAATGATAAAGGGTTAAATTATTAATTGATATTACTCATGTCAACAAGGTACCCCATACATTTCGGGAACCTGCCTGATTATAACTCCACTATTAAGCATTCTTGGCATGTTGTAGTGATCAGGATGGGTGACCTTCTAGGTTGTTTAATAGGGTGTGTGTGAGTGATAGAAATACAAAATATAAAAGACTGATAATGGCATGTGGGGATTTTCCTTAGTTAGATGAATCGTTCATAAATGTAGGTGATTCCAAGGGTGGGTACCACGTGTCTTTGATGAAACTAGGGACCATGATCCAATAGACATGTTAAATGTGGGGTGGGTGTGCTGTCACCGAGACCTAGTTGTCACATTTGGTATCAGTGGGGGATGCAATGTCTAGATTGAGATATAGGTCCCACAACGAGAAAATTGCTCTCTAATGGGGGTGAACGTAAAACCCCCAAATGATAAATGGTTAAATGACTAAATGATATGACTCATGTCAACAAGGTGTTTCTTCCTTTTACAGAGCCATACTGATTAGAACTCCACTGTTAAGCATGCATGTCCTAGATTAGTGATCAGGATGGGTGACCATCTGGTATATTTCCCAGGGTGTGTGTGAGTGAGGACATAACACACCGGAAAGGATATGTGTTGGCCTATGGGGACTTTTATTAGTCAGATGACCCATTCATAAATGTGGGTGATCCCCAGGGGGGCACCTATCTATGATAAATGGTTAAATGACTAAATGATATGACTCATGTTAATAAGGTGCTTCTTCCGTTTTAGGAGACTTCCGGATTAGAACTCCTCCGTTAATCATGCTTCTCATTGATTAGTGGTCATGATGGGTGGTCATCTGGGATGTTTCCCAGGGTGGGTGTGAGTGAGGGAAAAACACACTAGAATGGAAATGTGTTGGATTATATGGACTGTTATTAGTCAGATGACCCATTCAAGAATGTGGGTGAGCCACATGTGGGCCATCTGTCTATGGGGAACTAATATTACCTAGTGGGACAATACATGATGACTTCGTTAAAAGAAGTGTGGCTGTGTTGTCACTAGAACCTAGTTGTTACATGGACTACATAAAGTGATGATTTATTTGTGGAATTTGAGTAAAACTTATCATCATTATGATGATAGATAGACTAAGCAATTATTAATATTCTATGGGATTTCTCTATGTATGTATAGTTACTTTTGTTGGTTCATTGGAAAAATATATGTAATTTCATTTGACAATATATAGTGATTATTTATTTTTTGAATTTTAGTACAACATATAATCATTATGTTGACAGATAGACTAACTGATTATTAATATTCTAGGGGATTTCTCTATGTATGTATGGTAACCTTTGGTGGTTCATGGGAGAAACATATGCAATTTGATGATTTTTTTATATTATGTATTTTAAGGAATTGTTAAGAGTTTCTTCATTTTATTCTCTTTTTGGATGGTGTTTTTTTCACCACATTTCTGTATAGAATTGGGCGAGAATTTTTTATTAGAATTGAGAATCAAGCAAGAGAAACTGTGTATGGATTGGCTAATTCAGAAGAGGTCTATATAAGATCAAATCTTACAAAAATCATTTTTTTACCATCATTATCATATATTGAATTTTTAATTGGTGATCATGTGTGTTGTCACTGGGACCCAGTTGTCACATTTGGTATCAGTAGAGGATGCATTGCCTATATTGAGATGTAGGGACCACATTGAGAACATTGTGCTATATGGGGGTGAATTTAAAACCCCAAAATGATAAATGGTTTAAGGAATAAATGATATGACTCATGTCAATAAAGTTATTCTTCTTTTTCTGGAGCCTTGCTAAATAGAACTCCACCATTATGCATTGATGGCCTAGAGTAGTGATTAGGATGGGTGACCATCTGGGAATTTTCCCAGGGTGTGTGTGAGTGAGGAAAAAACACACTAGAAAGGACATTTTTGGCCTATTGGGACTATTATTAGTCAGATGACCCATTTAGGAATGTGGGTGAGCCCCAGGGGGCACCTGTGTATGGGGAACTAGTGGTACCTAGTGGGACAAGACCAGATGACTATGTTAAAAGTGTGGTGGTTTTACTATCACTAGGACCAAGTTGTTATAGGGTATAATTAAAGTGATGAATTATTTGTTGAATTTGAGTACAACATATCATAATTTTGTTGATGGATAGAGTAAGCGATTATTCATATTCTAGGGGATTTCTCTATATATGTATGGTTGACTTTGTTGGTTCATGGGAGAAACATATGTAATTGGATTTGACTATATAAATTGATGATTTATTTTTTAAATTTGAGTACAACTTATGATCATTATATTGATAGATAGACTAATCTTTTATTCATATTCTAGGGGATTTCACTATGTATGTATGGTTGACTTTGGGGGTTCATGGGAGAAACATATGAAATTGGATGATTTTTTTATAATATGAATTATAAGGCATTGATAAAAGTTTCATCCTTTGATTCTCTTTATGGACGGAATTTTTTTACATAATTTTGGTATAAAATTGGGCCAACTTATTTTTTAGGATTGATAATCATGAAAGAGAATATGTGTATGGTTTGGTTAATTCATAAAAGGTCTATATTGGATCAAATCATACAAAAATAAAATGATTAACATCATTATCATATATTGAATTTTTCATTGGTGATTAGGTGTTTCTAGTGATTTTTATCCATTTGGAAATCATAATTTTGGAAATTATGGTATGTTTGTTTCATGTTATGTCAATCCATTTGAGACTATGGATCATTTCTCAAAAGTTCATTATCATCATGAAATACTATCCTAGTTAACATCTATATATGTTTTATTTTAAATGTCCCTATAAAAGAAAAATCATCAGAACCCATATTACATGTTTTCATTGGATAATTTGTATTTGGAGAATGAAACCACCATTGTTTAACTGCAAATCCACTTTATAGATCATTATGATAGATTAATATAGGTTAAACAATTTGGTCTATGAGTTAATGAAAAAAGGTGGTAATATCCTTGAGACTTAGGAGAGTGATCCCTGAATGCAAGAATAAAGGTGTCATATTTTTTTCAAATTAAGATTTATATGAACATTTTGGGGATTAAAAGTGGAGGGTGTGGAGAATTGTGAAACCCATTGTTGTTTCTTAGAGAAATGTGGAAAGATGAGGTTGGAATTAATTTTACAAATTAATGTGTATGGTGAATGTAAATTTAAAAATAAAATTATTTAGATATGAAAAAATAATAAAGAGATTAATTGATCGTATGATGGTTGAGAAATTCAATCATAGTCAAAAAGTTATTATCAAAGTTATGTTTTGTCATAATTGAATTAAATTTATGAATGTAAATAAATTTATAATAATAAGCAACGAAATAATGTACATTTGAGTTTGGACAAATCAATAATGAGTTAAGCTAAGGATTGATGTGATCCCCCATGTCTCCTCCCTTTGATTTGAGAGGTCAATATTATTAATCCCTTGGTCTTGGTAGTAAAAATTAAACACTTCCTTCATAATGGTATTATATGAGAAAACTCTTTATAATTTTTGGTATCTAAGGAACCAATCCATCACAATTGTGGTTATTGAGATCCCTCTTCAGCTAAACCTTTAGCAAAGGAACCAGTCACTCAAATTTGTAGAGTGAGAACCCATTGGATAATTTTTGTGCGAGTAGAGTGAATTTCATAAGAAAACCCATTAAAATTATACTCACAAAAACATTTTATGGATGGGTATAATTTGGGATGAAATATTTTAGAGGGAATTTGAGATTCTTTGAACGGTTGAGAACTTAGGAAGTCTCTTTGGAAGGATTTGATAGTTATATAAATCTTGCATGGATATGATTATTTAGATAATATTTGGTTGTATGTGTGAATTTTTAGATCTTACAAGATTAAAAGGGACTCCTTTTATAGGATCTAAGAAGACCATTATGTTTCTTGAAATCATTGATTTTATTAAAGTCATGGAAAATTGACATTATAGTTTTTTTGACCATAATAAATGTGTTATCTTTGTGTTTAGGTTGACACTAATGGATACCTTGTACCCACCACCAGATATATTGTGGCTTACCTAGAGCTTGGGTCAATTCTTGATCTTTTATTGATTACCTCGTACACCTCCAGTAGCTAGACAACATGCATATGTTTAAAGTGCACGGTTTTTCCTTCACCACCCGCTGGTCGGTTGGACTCTAATAGATATCCAGTAAGTCTTCTGGGCACATGTATTAATTACATCTAGGACCAAAAAGAATATGAAATCCAAAAATTCATATCATCAAGATGAGAAACTTGAGATTCCTTTTATAAAATCTTATGAATATTAAAATATGATTCAAATTAAATGATGATGTAGTGGAGGTTGTTGTAAGAATTTTGAAAGATCAAAATGTCATCCATTAATTGATAAAAAAAATAAATTACAATAATTTTTCAATTAAAACTAAAAAAAGAGACTAAAAATAGTCAAATGAGAATGAAAGAAATATATATGATTTTATATGATTATAAAAACACCCTTAGAGTGGGAGTTACAACAATATCAACATTTTTTATGATCACAAAAACATTAAATATATATATAGATATATATAGATATATTAATTAAAATTTAAGAGATAAATTGATATCATAGTGGAAAAAGACTTTTTTAAATATTTTTATATTCTATTTCATATAATTATCCCTTAATATAAAATAGTGATCAAATAGGCCTAATGTCTTTGGATGACTAGTTATATAAAACATTTACCAAAAAATAAAGAATCTTTATTTTAATCTTCATAAGTATCTCTTAAAAAAATTTGGATCCTAAATTAATATGTGATTAAGTGGGGAATACATAGATAAAATCGGTGAAGTAAATTCATATTAATTTAATAATCATGATAAGGAAATATAACTTGTGAGTTAATGATGTAATATGATATCATAAAATAGAATTCCCATGAGTAATCACCTTGGTGAACAAAAAAAGAACATGGTATCAAAAGATAATGTAAAAATTTAAAATGTGGTAAAATTAAAAAACATGAAATAGGAATATTTTATGGATAACTACTAAGACATCATTTCGTGGTTGATAGAGACCCATAATAGATTAGTTTTACTCCCAAATCTCATACATATCATCGAATGAGATAAAATGTATACCCAATGAATTGGACCACAATCTAGGTGAACACATTATAAAATGATAATGGTTATGTTTTCTAAATTTGAAAATCAATAATGAAGCAGAAACATATGAATTACCCATGGAAATGAATGAATTTCATGATCTTTCATCATATCACAATGAAAATAGATTTCATAATGAATGCATCCGACAAACAGTCATAAATAATTTATTACCATATAAAGGAATGAAGAATAAGCTTTGTATATATACAATATAAAAATATATAGAATTTTTAATCATTACATTAAATTAAATAGAGGTATAAGGCCATTTAGAGATATATTGGTCAAAAACCTGACGAAAAGGGTGGTTTAGAGAGATCCATAACCTTGAGCCCAATGCATCACATCCGTTACTTATATTCTTAAATATTGAACATATGTTAATTTTATAGTTTCTAAAGAAATATTTTAATGTTTTTTGTTACATTTATTTTTTTATTATACTTTTATATAGATTTAGTTAATCAACTAATTTGATGTTGAATGTTTTGATGATATTCAGGTCATATTTCAAAAATGGCTCCCAAAGGAAATCTATGGTCAATGAGACTATTATTATATCATCAATAAAATGATACTAATAAAATTATTATCTTAATTTTACATCCATTATACTATTATAATAAACAATGAAAATTTATTTTGAAAAGCTAACCAAGTTATAATCATGGAGACTGTAAGTTGTATGTACTCATGAGTAACGTTTCAAATTTTCAAAAATCATGTTGGTAAAAATGTAAGCATAGTATTATTTTTCACAAATATAACTATATCATATATTTATTATTATTTTTAAAATAAACTAATATTTATACCATACATTTGTTATGTGAATAAATAATGAATCACATCGCTTCGTGGATATGTTAATCCTCAAATATGCATGAATGATTTTATAATATTTTAATGAATGGAAAGGAAATAAAATGTTTGATAGATTCGTTATAAATATTGATAAATATAAAAATTTTATTATAAATATACATTAAATATATTATCATAACCATCTATGAGAGGTGATTATGGAATGATAATTATGTCCGTTCATGAGGCGGTAGTCCAACGTACCCACGAACAATGGTTTTGTTTCCTATCTGATAGAAGAAGAGACAAATATAGGTTATGTAATTATTAGAATAAGATATCAGTGTGTTTGAGATACATATTATATTATTTAATCATTGATGAATATGATTTTAAATATGTGGAAGTTGAAATAAAATAAAATCACTTAGTTAACAATGATACCTCTTCTTCAGACAACCTCTATTGGTTTACACATAATTCCTTCAAAGGATTGTTTTCTACTCAAAACATTCCCTCTAAGATGTGTTGAGGGAAGTATGTAGGGTATATTGGGTAGGGTTTTGATGAAACATAATTCCTTTGAAGTGTGATGAAAAGAGATGGTTATGTACCATTTTATAATTAAGGGGAGGAGAACTATTGGAATTTCATAAAATATTAAATTGATATTAAATTATTTTTCATCTAAAATACTAAAAATTATATTATTAGAATATAGGATATGGATGGGTATAATTAAACTAATAAAATAATCTTTGAACATTTTTAGGTGTTTTTTTTTCTCCTTATCCTTTTGGTTTAAATCGTGTTAATAATTTTTGATGATTAGTGTTGTAAATAATTTGTTTTCTTTTTGGATCAAGATAGTTAATATAAAAGCATAGATGTCTCACACATGGAACATGGTTCCATATACATGTCATGTTTTCAAATATATGAATTTTAAGAATTTTAAATCATTTAATAATATGTTATTTATTATAAAATAACATTAGCAACAATTTTTGAACTATTTATTTATTTTGAATTAAAAAAAACATGCAAACTAACAAATTAGAATATAATAATTTAATATATCTATAGGATGATATATTTATCTAAAAATTATATGAAATAATATATGTATTTCAAATTATATCACTTTTAATATCATTAAAATCAGTTATTTTATTTTCTATTAATAAAATAAATGTTGTGTCGGTGTTACTTATACTCATAAATTAATTATGTCATCACTAAAAATTAGAAATAAATTACTATGATAAAAGATCTCATTAAATTTACTATTTTTTACAAAACATATCCCTACCCCAAAATATTATTGATATTAAAATAAAGAAGGGAATTTTTTTCTTTCTCTGATACATAACTATTATAATGGTTAAAATCGACGAAATATCGTACATAGTGTCCATATATTCAATAATTAGATGTAAATAGATACATAGCATTTAGATAATAGGATAGTGGTATGCTTTTGGATCAAATTATTTTCCTTATCGTGTTATTTTTTAGTATAATAACCTGATTTACCCTTACTAGGGTGACAATTATTTACTATATTTACTATAAATAATAACTAAAAATAAAAGGTTCATATTTTCATAATTTGGACCTCTTAATTCAAAATTTGAAATCCCTTTTCAAAATTCAAATTCTATAATTGTGTTAATTTAATTTAAAATTATACCCAAAAACATGATGAAATGTGGTTTTCCTAGAAAATAAATTTTCCAAAAAATAGATGATCGTATATGTACTTTATATCTCAAAATCAACATTATAGAAATTTAAATTCATTAAAATAAATATATAATCTATAAATTAAATTGAAATCATTCATTATTTTGAGTTTTCATAATTTACTTAAATGGATATACTATTATCACTGAAAATTATATTTTTAGAATACCATGTTTTTAATAATAATAATAGACATATACCTCAATTTTGAAAATATCTAAATAAAATGAAATTATAAATACTTCATTAAATATAATGTTTTATATGTCATTTTAATACTAAAATGAAAATATTTTTGGTCATTTATATTAGTATATTTAATGAAAATCAATAAAATTATCTGAAAAATGGTACATATACACTATTCACAGAAATATTAATCATTTTAGAAAAATATAAAAAATTAATTCTGTGTTATCATTGATTATGGGATTTAAAAATAGAAGTTAAATTTTTAAAAAATAATAATAACAAGATAACATAATTTAATCAGAATACTTTATTAGAAAAATCAATACTAATATTTTTTCTAAGAAAATGTATTTTTTTACGAATAAAATTCCATTAATTAAAAATTTATTTTTATTACATAATAATTTACCAATTAATTTATATAAATTAATTTATATATATATATATTATAATTTTGTTAGTCATATTCACCCCTTTTAATTTAATGGCTAGCTTATAACAGTAATATTTAAATAGCCATGGTTCATCTATGCTCAGTGTTGCATGTTGTATATGCTATAAAACAATGTTTTTTTATCTCATGGTGCTACATTCTTCCAACCATAAGGAATTTTTCCTTTGAAAAGATATATTATATTATAAGGTGATAAAAGTGATGGTTCTTCTTCGTTGTGGCTTCCTTAGGAATTCAGGTCTCCTCTTTGTATTTATGGTATCACAAAAGTACTTTTACTAGGTGAGTTATCTTCTTGTAAAATACATTAACTCTATGGATAATTATCTTAACTAGAATATCCTTTTAATAGAAATCAGTTTCTAGTTATACCACTTCTGAATTTCGATCTTGTGATGGATCTAGTATGTACATCCTCAATTTGGATATATGGAATTTGTGTTGTACTTGGGAAATGGTTGGTGGGCGTGCTAGTCGTTAAGCCAAAACACTTTGGAAATCCTGAATAATAATGGGAGTGATCTACCTAGGTCATAGATTTTCCCTTCTTCCCAAATCTCATGACACTCTTCTATTAAGATATTTAGTGAAACACTTTATGCCCAACCTCAAACTGTAAGTCTTGTGGATGATTGTTTTCTAAAATCCTCAATATCATCTTATAATCCTTGATGTTTCACTGAATGGTCTTCAACTTTTAAAAAAATTCCTCAAATATTTCATGTTATAATAGAATTTGTTAACCAACATCATCCCAAACTTCATCTTTTTAACATCTCTTCCCATAAAGGGCTTCACATAGATCCATTTGGATACTTGATTGAATCTTATTATTGTACAAGAACTCGACCAAAGAAATATTTTCTTCACATCCTCCTTTGATGTCCATTGAGCATGGTCTCAATATTTCTATCACTGTCTGAATAGTTTGGTTACATATTCCATCAATTTGGGGGTGATAAGGTGAACTAATGTTCAACTCCATTTTTAGAGAATTTTAGAGGCTCTTCAAGTACTCATAGTTAAATCTCACATCCATTATAGATAAAATCTATTGTAGTGTTCCATACATCATTACAACATATCTAATTTATATCCATGGAATTTTATCATGTGTTGAGTTCTCTCACATTGCCATGAAGTGATCAGTCTTTTAAGATGATCCAAAATAACCTATGTGGTGGTATTTCCTCTTGTGGTCTTTAAAAGACCAGTGAAAAATTACATGGTGATGTTTTCCCATTTTTATGTAGATATGGGTAATGGTTTCACTTTCTCGTTATTCATTTTTTATCATTCACATGATAAAATACAAGAAACATTGATTTATATTTTGTGATCTACTTCTTTATATTTTCCATCTAACAACGATCTTAGAGATCACGATACATCTTCATGCTCCTTGGGTTGATTTTGAAAGTCGAGCTAAGTGAATAATTCAATATTTATTTATTTATCTAATGATTTTATGGTACACATGATTGGGACCAAAATCATAAAACTCCCTTGTCATTTTTTAACATTGATAATAACATTTTCATATAGCTACTATGTTCTTATCAATATCCACATAATCTCTTTGAGGATCCATTATATTCCATGGAATGGATGGATGAAAAATTATTTGATAATTAATTAATTGTGATCTTTTCTTTATGATTCTAATGTCTATACCTTTCAATTATTAAAATACTGCATCCTTTTTTATTATCTTCTTTGATAATTTTTTCAGATCCATTCTAATTATAGAATCAATAAATTTAATTTTTTTCCCAAGATGGTAATAATTTTAGAACTAATAGTCATTGATGTTATATAACCATCATCATTGGTGAATACTAATCTCATTTTTTTAAATGTATAATTTAGAATTTTATGATCCCGATATATTTCTCACTTCTCCCCATATAGATAATATCGATATATTTTCAATTCAATGATCACTATATCCTACTAAAACTCTTATTTTTGATAGTTACTATCTTTAACATTCAAATTCCTTGAGTAATAGGATATGAGTTTTTCATTTTTCATTAGTACAGAGCCAAAAATATTCATTGAAGAATCATTATATACCATTAATAGATCCCCTTTTGAGGGATGTGTAAGGACTTATATATTGATAAAACTCTTCTTAACTCAGTAAATACCTTTACTCAATCACTGGTCTAGAAAAACATTACCCTCTTCCGAGTTAAATTGGATAATGGGATTGACAATTGTGATAACATTCTAACAAATCATCGGTAATTTACATATTGTCTTGGGAAACTATATACATATTAAAAACGATTGTATGGGTCCCTCATCAATTTCCATTATCCAAGAATGGTCAAAAACCATCTCTCTCCAGGTTATAACATTCCCTAATAATGATACTTCCTTTTTCATGAACTCCCATATATTGTAATTTTATTTTAGCCTCACCTTTCACAATGTCCTTATAATATTATCAAAATGATCATCATGATCCTTCTTTTTAATGAGTATATTCGAATATCATCCATAAATACTGTAAAAAATTTATTGAAGTAATATCTAAAGACTCTTTTAATTAATTTCACAAATATTTCTTCAGAATTTGGGAGTCTGAAAGGAATCACTATGTAATTAAAATGTACATTCCATTTAAAAAATATAGTTTTGGAAGTATCTTATTTATTCAACTGTAATTGGTGATATCCTAACTGAAGGTTCACCTTAGAGATATATTTGGACCCATGAAGTTGGTCAATCTATTTTACTATCTATATCATGTGATACTTTTCATTATTATGATTTATTTAGTATACAATAATCAATAAATAGAGGCATTGAACAATCATTTTTCATAATTAAGTGGATCTGTGGACCCACTATGAATGACACAGGTGAATATAACCCTTGTCAGGATTCTCTGGTAACTACTTTTTCAGCACTTTCTACTCAATAGTGGCCATTAAGTATGGATTCATTGATTATTTCATATATCAATGTATTTGTTTTATTGTGAACTCAGCCTCTTGGTTAGGAAGAAGAAAAAGGAACCTCTTTATGGGATACATCTGCATAAAACATTACAACAAGACTATATTCATTCATGATAGTGAAAATTTTCATCACCTTTTGGCTATATTTTCTTTCTCATAATTCAATAAAATCCATTATTTAGTAGAAGATTCTAAAGGGAGAAAAATCATAATCTGTATACTGGTACAGAATGAGAGAAAGACATAGTCTGTGTAGAGCGATCTCCCTCTCACAAAAATTGATGTTGGATTTATATACAGATAGGAAATCCATTCCTAATATAGTATCAATATTTTTTAAATAAAATAATTATGATTTTATGGTAATTTAGTTCAGAAAAATTGAATATGAATGAGTTCTATACATGGGATGAACCATTTTCTTTATTTTTCATTTTTTGAAATAGATCAACCCCCATGTTTTGATGTGGTTTTTGAAATGTTCCAATAAATCAGGAAAATATGAATAAATACACATATCTAGAATCCAAAAGTATGATTACTTTTCATTAATGAATAAACCGTGTACTTATCACCATATCATTGTTGTGATTTACCTTAGCGGAAGTGATATCATATTTCCTTCATTTTCCTCTAAAAAATAGATATTGTAGTTGTTGATTGTTTCCAAAAAAACCTTGTCTTAGGGAATGGTATTTAATAATTCCCATGTTCCTTGTAGTTGAAACACTACACCATAGGCTAACTATCGATCTGGACCTTCATTTCGAAATTCACGTTAGAGGGATTCATAATTTCCATTCGGCCATGATTACCATAGTTACCATATTTTACACAAATGAAACATGTCTAGGTTCTATTCATATAGTTTCTATTATTCTTATTCCCATACTTTTGACTAATGGTTTGTTGAATTTTTTTTCCTCAATTATAGTTATCAATTAATCCTCCTAATAAAAAATCAATTTTATGATTTTTATCTCTTGGACCATGTGAGTATTGGGATTCATTGATCTCTACCTCAACATTGAGGTCACACTAGATAAAATATTCATATTTTTAAATGTCAACAATCATTAAATATTTTCATAGACTTATATTTAACCCACAATCAAAATGGTTTATAAAACATTCAATTTTGACGAAAATGTTGGTGGAATATTGAGCTAGCCATGTAATGTGGTCTTAAAAATCACTAATAGACTCATATACATTTTCATAAATACAATTAAATATATCTAATTTTTAATATAGAGGGTTAATCAAAAATATTTATGATATGTTTTTCTGGAATTCATCATATTCAACGAAATAATTATTATCTTTGAATTTTTTGTTCTTGATTAGCGTCTACCACTATTCGTTTTCCAACTCTATGTGATAATCTACTAGAAAAATGTTCTCTTATTCTGAGAATTGGAGGAAGGATAATATATTTTCAATAGTGTTAATAAATTATTCTCTTATGAGGGGATCATAATATCCACTATGGTTAAGAGGAAATTGTCACCTAAATATTCAACTGTAACATGATCTTTCTTGGGAGAGGGAGAGCATTCTGCAAGGTTCATGTCATTATTCATTACATGGTATTGTTAATCCATTAAAGACATTATGTTTTTAACTCCTACTCAAATATATTTAAGAATATCATTTGGTTAATCATCATATTACCTATGACATTGGTTGTTTGCAGGGTATCTCCTATTACTCGTTAATAACTAAAAAAATAAAACCCATATTAGAATACATTAAAAAATATATAATAAGAAATGTTATAAATATTAATTTAATAACATATAAATGATAAAAACATCCTAAATTATGATTCACTAGATTTCAATATAGATTATCTATGGTATTGTTTACTATTAGGTTTTCTAATATGACATTGTTTTTAGGTACTTTACAAATGTTTGTAAAGTCTTAAGAAATTTACAAATACAAATCATTTGAGAGTGTCAATTGAGGTTTGCATAGAGTCCTACTTGATGGTCACTAGGTTATTATTGAGTAATTTCCCAATATTCCATTTTCAGGTTTGTTATCCAGAGAAACAGCTATCCTAGATCCACATCAACTTGTAGTATCCATAAAAAGATACAATTTCTTGGAATCTACTAACTTTATACTTTACTAGAATTTTAGGATATTGTCTATTAATTAAAAATAACCCTTGGGATATTACTATGTATTCTATCTATAATCACATAAATAAATTGACATTAGCCTTGATACCAACTCTAGTAGACCAATCCTTTTTACACATATTAAAAAATTATTTTTAACCTAAATATTCACAAATATAAAAAACAAAAAAAAATCCCATAGTGTCATTAGAAGACAAGGTATGTAAAACATCATCATGGAAATAATGTAACATTATTTTTAATCTCTATAATGAGATAAAAAAACAAAGTTCTCTTAAATCATAATGGGATACCCTATGTAAATCTATGAAAAAGGGGTGAGCTAAAAAGCCTTGTAAATGAATAAACATTATAAATAAATAAAATGTGTGAATAAAAGGTGTAACATGATATTATAAAATAAATTTTTTTTGAGTAATATCAATGGATTATAAAATAAATAATTTTTTTCTCAATATCATTGAAAAATAGTGAAAATTATTTCACATAAAACATTATATATGTATAAGTTAAAGATAAATACCAAGACAAAATTGTGTGGGTGATATAGTCCCATAGTGGATTTGGTTTACTCAATAATTCTAAATATAATGTCTCATGGGACAGAAGTTTTACCCAATGAATTGGAATTCCATATGAGCACACCCATCATAACATGATCATGATTATGTGTAAAAAAAATTAAATAATGCATAAGGTAAAAATATAAGCGTTATCCATGGAATGAAATGAGTTCCCTAATATTTATCATATCATTATCAAAAGAGATTTCATGAAAAATGTGTCTGATTAATGACCATATGAAATGAATAACCACATAAATGGAAGGGAGAATAATCTATTTATATATGTGACATAGATATATAAATATAATTTAGAATCACTTCATATCACTAAGGAAAGTGATATTGTGATTTATAAAGGGAATAGTCATAACCCAAAGAAAAAGAATGTTTAGAGATATCCCTTTCCTTGAGAACAGTTCATCACATGATTTCATTAAAATATTTAATAATAAATATAAGATAATTATTTAATTTTTTTATAACATTTTTCATGTTTATAATTCATTATATTTTATTTATTACCTTGTTATAATTAATTTTTTATTCAATTTATTTCATGTCGAACTTTATGAGGATATTAGGATCATATGTCCAAAATGGATTAAGTATGTTTACTATGATCAATAAGGTCATTATTAAATAAATTTATAAATAAAACTAACGAAATAATAATCATGTTTATAGTTATGTTATACTTTTAAAATCATCTATGAGATGTGGTTATTAAAACTGATCAACGGTACAATCATGGAGACAGTAGGGAGTACATATGCATGAGTAATGTTTCCATTTTTAAGTTATCATAATTATAAGAAGGTATGTATTGTTTTTATATTTAAATAATTATAATTTAATCATAAATATGATATTATTTATTTAACTAGGCATATATATACCATAAATGTGATGCAGTAATGAAAATCCAATCACGTCGCTTCATTGATGTGGTAATCCACACGTACACATGAACAACATTATAATATTTAAATGAAAATAATGATAATAAAATATATTATATATTTAATTTAATTAATGATAAATATTTAATTAATATAATATATATATATTAAATCCACCACTATCAATAGTTTTCTAAGGCGATCTTGGAAAAACTTATTCCATTGGTTCATGGGGTGGTTGGACCCAATACAGAAGAATGATGGGTTCACATCCCATTCAATGGAAGAGGAGATGGATATAATTTATACCATAAAAATAATAACATTTAATTATATTGTATATAATAATTTTATTATATTAGTATGGTTGAATATTATTTTTGGAGGTGTAAGATTAAATAAAATAAAATCTTTCGACTAAAAATGATACCTCTTCATTGAAAACCCTTTATAGCTTTACATAAAAAGCCTTCCAAGGATAGATTTTTACAAAAATAGTGGCTTTTAGGATAAGGAAATTTAATAAATAAATTTACTTTGTTTTGAATTTTCTAAACCAAAATACATTCTCTGTCTGAAGAAAAGAAAATAATATGATCAATTTTAAAAGTGAGGGGAGGGGAAATTTTAGGAATTTTATAAAATATTAAATTTATATAAATTAATTTTCAAAGATAAAATATCTAAAATGATATAATTTTAAGATGGGATTATTATGGGTCAATCTAATCATATAAAATAAATGTTGGAGAATTTTAGGTGATGGTTTTATCCTTATATTATAGTATTAACCATTTAACAATTTTTTATTTTACCTATTTTAAGAATTGTTTTCCCTTGGGGTGTCAATATTGTTACCGTAGAAAGAAAATTGGACCATAAAAAGACCGTGGTTAATTTTTTAAATAATATCCAATTCACTTGGATGAAGATTATCATTTTATTAATGTTAAGTTGTTTAGTAAAATTTTATTTATTATAAAATAATATTGATTAATTTTTTGGAACTATTTATTTCTTTTTACATTGAAAGAACATGAAAATGAAAATATAATATAATTTAGTCACACATATATAATGGTATATATTTATATAAAAAATTCATCAATCATAGTAATTATTTCAAATTATATTAAATTATAAATTTTGAAAAATATTTATTTTATTTTAATTAATTGAATACATATTTGGTAAGTGTTGCATAAGAATTTAGGATAATTATATCACTAAAAATTATAAATAAATTACGATGATAAGAAATTTTATATTTCAAATGATTATTTGAGATTAACATATGTTTTTATTTCTTCCAATTACAAAATATTATTCATATTAAAATACGAAATGTTCTATTTTTTCATTTATCATTACATTAAAATAATAAATGTAAAAAACATTTAAATATGGCACTAAATGTACTTATATTATATAATAGGATGTAAATTGAATAAATGTACAGCTAAAATAATATAATGGTAAGTTTAAAGTTCAATTATTATTACTCTAAAAATTAGTTTTAACATTAATTACATAATTTACCCTTACTATGGTGAATTTGTTTTACTATAGTTAGTATTCATGAAAATTAATAATAAAAGAGACATAATTAAAAAATTTGACCTCATGATTCCAAATATGGAATCCATACTCCATAATAATATTTATATAAGTTCTAGATTTCAATTTATTGTTATATCCACAAAACCATATGAACAATGATTATTCAAGAAAATTCATATTTCTTGTTGTAGATAATCATATATTAACTCTTTGACTAGCAATAATAATTATAATAATTCCAATTATTATAAATAGATATATAATATAAAAATTTAATTTAAATCTATAATTATTTTTAGTTATTTTAATATATTAAAATTGACTAACTTATGCACCAAAAAAAGATTTCAGAGAACTCTGTTTTTAAGCATAAAAATAAACTTATAAAAAATCATGGTTTTCATTAAAATGTAATTAATTTAATAATTTTAAATGAAACGGTTCATATTTAAATATAACCATGAATCAGAAATATAACAGGTCTTTTAAATTACTTTATTTATTTAAATGTAATGAATGAATTTGAAAAATCGATAATTTCTAATATTGAGTTAAAAATCAATCCTTTTTGAAAATACCAAAAATTTCAACCTATGTTAATTTTGATATGATGATTTAAGAAATGAAATTAATTTTATAAAATATCTTTTCTAAAAGTGTTAGAAATTAAATATATTATTTTATCACAAAAGGAAATAAACTTATTTTTGTTGAAAACATATGTTTTCTAAAATTAAATGTGTCTATTATTAGTTGAGTAACAATTTCTTAAGAATTAATCAATACATATATATTGAGTGTGAAATTTATATACATTTCATAAATCATTTGAACATATTCATTCCAACCAATGTAATTTCTATCTGATAATGGTCATATTTAAATAATACTGTTTTTTACTCTCATTGTTGCAAGTCATACACACTATAAAACATAGTTTACTTTTTAAAATTACAGGATGATATAGAGATATAGAGACGTCATTCAATTTTAAAATAATATATTCATAAGAACATGTAATTAATAAAAAAATATTTTATGTCATAATCAAGAAAAAACCAGTTGATTGAAATTTAAATATATTCCCCTTTGAAAAACAAATATTCACTAACTACAATACTTTTATAAATTAAAACATTCATAAAAAATCTCAACTTGTAAAGATTACTAAATTCCACAGAAACATTTCCTTTATATAATAATCTTGTTCATAAATTTCGCTACATTAAATATTATTAAAATAATAAAAACTTGAATATAAATGGAGGAACTCAACATATAATAGATGAAAAATACAAGGGAGGTTTTAAAAAACCCAAATTAGAGACATAAAATGATTGTTTTAGGAAAAAAGATGATTTTATAAATTATAAAACAAAATATTTTCAAAATGCCACTTTACTATCAAATTTCCTTTTTAATTACAGTAACTGTAAGGGATTGATGAAAAAAAGAAAAGAGACAATGAAAAAATAGACAAAAAAGAAGGATTTAAGAACATATATAGAAATTAAGAAAAAAATATAAGATATTAGTGTGTACCTTTTCCAGTGAATAATAATTTTCAAGGAATTATTTTAACATTATTTATTGAATTATTCATTTAAATATCATTTAGAAATACCCTTATATAAAAATTATACATTGAAAATTTTCATTAATTTCCATTTTTTTAAGGAAATTCATGAATAAATTTTATACATACAAGTACATAAAAAATATTCTTACTAATTAATAATATTACATTAAGAGAGATGAAAACAGTATTTTTTAGATGATTATATAATTATATATGTTTTGATACCCAATTTCATTCAAAAAGTAATTTTAATAAAAACTATTTATGTTAGGAAATATATTTTAAAATTATGAATATAAGAGAAAACATTTAATAAATGTAACAATTAATTTTGAAAAAAAGTATATATATATATATATTAAGGTAAATAATAAAAAATCAGAAAAGATATAAGAATTCCCCTAAAAGGATAGCACAAGAAAGATAAATTTATTATATCCAAGATATAAATAAGAATATTAAATAATAAAATCTAGTTCAAAATGGAATTAAAAAATATCAACCTTTTTTTAAATTATTTTAAAAAGATAACTCAAGAAAACCAAAGGTCAAATCATAAATTTTATAAGTGAACAATTCCAAATTCTCCATTAATAAATTTAAAATGATGAAGGGTTATAGTATTAATGAAATTTTCATCACCCTTATATTCGTTTGAGAAAAATTAAATTAAGATATCAATTTTTTAGAAGTGATCTCTTATGAAACAGATATTATGGTCATTGTGTTTGGTGTGAGAGTAGTGGATCAGTTTTTGGAAATATTAATAGAACTAGTGATGTATCGCATAATATTGATATGGTCAAGTTTAATCATGATGTCAATATAATAATATTTAATACATAATATGTTTTGTGTAATAAATCACAACATCTATATTTTTTTGTTTCAGTTGTAGAAAGATAATCTGGGTCCTACTTCACACTACTCTATGGGAAGAGTAGGATTTAATATAGTTGAAAAGATCCACTTAAACTATTTCTATCTAGTTCAAATATTCCAGAATCAGAATCATAAGAGGATTTTAATTCAAATGAAGTTGATTTTAGATAAAAAACAATATTTTTATATAATTTAAATTACATAAAATCCTTTTGAAATAATTTATGTGAGTTTCCATAGGATTTGATTGAAAATGATCATAATGAAAAACATTGACCACCATATTAGTCCAGGTAAGAGAAAATAAAATTAGACTCAAAATCATAATTCTATAAAGCTAATTTTTGACAATCTTACCAACGCCATAAAATTCTAACTTACATGTTGAAGTCATGGGTGTGTTTAGTTATTTATAATGATCCATTACATATCATTTTATAAGTTCATTGATGTAATATTATTGTCTATGAATAATAACTTCATTTATTTATTAAATTATCAAACTAAGATAAAAATTCAGTTCCCCAATAAGGTTAATTTATATTTTATTTTTAATTAAATAAGAAAATTTAAATCAATTATATTCAATTGTATAGATAAAAATCACATCATCTACCTACATTTTTTTAATTATCATATCATTTGAGAAGTATTTAAAAAAATCAGTTTAACCCGATTACACATTTTAAAAACATTTTAATGAAGATAGTTTGATAAATGTTCATACCAATACCAAGGTTCACATTTTTAACCATAAATACATTTTGAAAATTTTAATTTTTTTTTTGAAAAATGAGGATTTTCAAAACAATAAAATTATTCCCCATGATGATTTTTATTAAAAACCCCCATTATGAAAGGTAATTTTTAAATATATTTCAATGAGTTTGAAATTCAGATGAGATGAAAATTCATACAAGTTTTTAATGGATTTTAACTGAGAGATGGGTTGAAAGATTTTACCATAGTTGATTAGTTTTGATTTATTATAACATATAAAAAATTCATTGGATTTATTTGTAGTTATATTATTAGACTCATCTATCTAATTCCATAAAAACATTTAGATCGTATAATGGGATTTTTATTAGGGATTTCCATGAGTGTAAAAAAACACTTCAAGTGGATTGATTTATTTTATATTTCATATAAAGTACCCAAAATTCATCTTTAATGGCATCATTAGGGTTTTTGGGTCCAAGTTGATAGAAAATGTCAATATAGTAAACTTCATTTTAGACTAATATATGATTACATGTTTCCCCTTGTAAATGTCCAATGAAATGTTCATGGGGATATTATTCATATTTTAAAAATTCTATAAAAATTAATATAAAGGATATTATTATTATTCATCAACATTGCTTGTTTTAAAATATTTACTAAAACATCACTATTATAAAAAAATTTAGAAATATATTCTGGAAAAGATTCATCAAAATCAATATGTATTGATTCTTCCGCAACATAAATCAATTTTCTAAAGACTCAATATTACTTTTTTAAGTTATAGCACAAAATAAATATAAGTTTTTTTAAGTTATAATCAAATTTACTATAATTTCATTTCGTTTTTAAAATAAAATAATTTTAACCAAAAAATTATAAATTCCATTTTTACGTTTTTTTATTATTACAAATATCATATAGGGTTTTTATGAATAAAATATATTATGTAAATGTGATTAATGATATGGAATTCAATATTTATGGCCATAGGTTAAAAAAAATTTATTAAAAAAACTCATTTAAAAGATATCGGGTCATTTTTTGGGTAGTTCAATTCCACCACTCTACTACCATAATTTTTAGGGGTTTGTGGAATATAAATTAAATTATTATATATTTAATAGAACATAAATAATAGATTAATTTATATTCAATTTAATATCAATGATCACATTTAAATGAAATAATTTTAAAACATTTTTAAATTTCATCTTTTTTAGAAAACATGATGAAGGATTTACAATCTTTAGTTTTTTGAGTTTATATATAATCCCATATGAATATTTTGATTTTATCATCAATTTAAAAAGTATTTAATTATCCTCCTATTATTTTATTTTCAGATGTACCAAATAAATCATGATTAATTAAATCAAGATATTTTGATGAAGGAATTCAATTTTTGGATTTATTTGATGATTTTCTATGCTTACATTATAGGCATGCATCATAAACCATTTAATCATTGAAATTATATTCTATATAATCTCCAACTAGATGATAATAGTTGACTTTAACTAGTGAGTGTCTATTACAAGGACCAAGGAATCTATTATGAATCTATTAAACACAAACATATTACCTCATGCAATTGTTTTTTTTGATATAATGGTATTTCAACATAAATGGTTATTCATTTTGTTAATATGACATGGAAAATAAATGGTTTAATTTGAAGTTAAATACATTGAAAAAACAATTTTTGGATGAAAATTTCAAGACACTATTACAAAATTCAATATTTATTATTATTTTTTAATTTAATCCTTCGAAAAATAAAACATTTTCAATAGGATTTGAGTTTTGAAAACAGATGTTACAGTCAATCATTATCTTTCCATAATAATTTTCTACAAAAGTGGCTTTTCCACATTCTAATTTATCTTTTTTTTTGAATTCATATAGGTCCTCGCACATGTTTCTTGAGTAATCACTATCTTGGTACCACAATGGTTATTAGTTTTTCCTCAAAAGATACTTTTTCTAAAAAATTAAACAATTAATGGTTTTGGTACCTACATGAACATGGGTCTCCAAATTTTAGCCAACAATGATTCAGGGATCCATATTTATTTATAATGAAATTTACTTTTATAAAAAATTAATAACAATTACAATTCAATTTTTCTATCCAATTAATAATTTAAATGGCCAATCCTTTTACTGTGATTATAAAACTTATTTTGAGAGACGTAATTTATAAACGAAGTTTTCAAAATGATTTCATGATGTTATTGTATTATTTAAGGAAACAAAACCATCCCATTCGTTTAAATTTCATTGAGATAAAATTATTAAAAGAAATTCACCTTGGGTGAATTTATAATCATTCATGGTGGTTTTGAGTTTGTAGATATCTGGTTTATTTCTTATTTAAATTTCTAATTCTTTATTTTCATAGATTATATGATCCTAAACATTTTTTCTTTTTTCTTTTTCTTGAATCAAATGATTATTTTTCATTTCAATATATATATATATATATTGAATCAATTTGATGAAAACTATAGAAACCCTAGCCTTTTATATATAACATTACATGAATTTAAGAATAATTATACATTAGAGTATAAGCCAATGATCATGAGTTCTTGTGTCTTGGATGACTAGGCACATAAAACAAAAAATGTGGAACTAATTAAAACATTTTTTTATTTAGTATTCATAAAGACCCCTAAAATCCATTGTACTCATACATATTTATAGGATAACATGGGGATAACATGTACCAAGGGATGAGCTAAAATCGTAGCATAGGAATTATAATAAGAACAAATCCATAGAGCATGGGTTAGGAACATGACTTAAAGAAATAAAAATGCATGAAACAAAATGGATAATAACATATAAAGTTGGATACATTTAAACATGTAATCATAAAAATTTGGCAACATCTTAAAACCTAACTTTAGTATGAGTCAAGGCTAACTACCCATATTGTTTCCCATAGATGCAACATCCAAGGATAACAACCAAGACTGTCGCACATATCATCTCATGTGACTTATCATTACCCAATGCCTTAGAGTGATATCTTGGTACACCCATATTAACACATTCATGAATATGATTTCCACATAAATAATCACACTTAATCAATCAAACATATACCAAAAGGAACCCAGGAAGAGAAATGGGTATCACTTTCAGGACATAAAACATAATGAATGGGTGTATCATAAAAGTTTCCATGAGATAAAAGAATTTATACATACATGTAAATTAATATGGTAAAATTTTCATATAGCATTGAAACTGATTTAAAACATAATTGACATCATGTAAGTTGAGTATTTAGGAAATTCATAGCATTAAAACCTTTTAGTGTAGTTTTAAGAAAAACCATAAAGAGATTCTAAAATAGAAAAGGAAAAAATATTTTATATAAAAATTGAAGTGAAATATGATGGTTTTAATAATAAAAAGTCTTATTTTATAAATATAATGGTGGATTAAAATAGAGTATAGAGTTCACTTGAAATTAGGTTAAAAATTTGGATGTTCCCATAAAACAAGTTTTCTTACAAGGATGTATCAGAAAGGGAATTATTTAAGATCATGTATATCCCAATAATAGAATGAGAGGTGTATCTGGACACATGAGTTTGTATAATATAAACATCATTTAGATGTTTTAAAAAATATATATAACTTAATTTGGTTAAAAATAATGATAGAGGAACCTGAGGGAATAAAGGTGGTTCAGGAAGGATTTCTTACAGATTATCAGCATGATATCAGGTGTACTTAAGCAAGATTAATGATTGATAAAGGTATTTATCATTATTTATACATCACTAGTAATGTATGAGTGAGGTTCTCAATCATACCCCATCACTAGGAAGTACAAATAATATTTAATAACATAGAGGACAATCTTGAATAATAGTGAAATGGATCGGATCCCTTACCTTATGTCTGTAGGTGTTCTCCGCTTGTTATTAGTGACATGAATAGAAAAATTTGGTTTATTAATTAACATTTCCATATGATCTTACCTATTTAAAATATTTATTATATCCTTTTTATTTTCATTTATGTAATATTTTATTATTTAGAAGTTTCGATTTCATTGTTCGGGTCTGTTTGCTTCCTTGGTTTTAATGATCAGTTCATGTTCAGATAATATTGTATGATAAAGGTGGTTGTCCATAATTGATGTTATATTTTATTATTGAAAATAAATATTGATATATGTTTGAAAACATAATTTTGAAACTTGAAGTGATGTTAGATCATTATATTAAACTTTAGTGACATCCTTTTGGGTTAATTGGTGGTTTTTCACCAAAAAGAACACATTTTGTTTTGTAAACCAAAACCATGCGTACAACATGATTTCATAACAATATAATAGTCATAATACATATATTATGGTATGTTTCAACCATGAAAATGGGTTTATGATCAGAATTTAAGAGATTATTTGAAATTGATAACATGTTGTCCTTGATTGTCCTAAATTAACACATCTAAAATAGTGTATCCATTTCTTTCAAATAAAAGACAGAGATATGATAGAGGATAATGAATTATCACATTATCATAATATAATTCCAGTACATGTATGATACTAGAGCTCTCATACAATTTGGTTTAAGGGAGGGGAGGAATGAAACAAGAAAAAATGAATATAAAAGAAATAAAACAATTTGGAAGAGGAATTTACCTCTTGAGTTTAACTCCATAGAGAGTCTATTAAGTGTAGAGGATTTGGTATTTTTGAGAGACTATGGGATATTGGACGTGGGGAAGGAGTTTTGTGGAGATTTGGACAGAAAATTAGCAAGGCACAAGGCTTGAGAGGAGTGAAGATAAGAGTGATTGAGGGGGGTATTATGGAAGGGTGGAGGGTTTTACTAATTTTTAAATCATTCGTTTATTAATTTCCATCAAGAACTAAAATAGTTATGATTCCATGAAAAAAAAAAGTAAATGGTTTATGTGAATTCTCACCAAGGGTGGTGACATCAGCCATGATGCTAGCAATAGTCTATTTAGCTTATAATATATATAAATGGTAAATTACTGTATTTTACTATTCATCAAAAAAATTCATGTATTTCATAAAAATCACAAAAATGAAGCAAATTTTTTTTATAAAAATAAGATTATCCATTAATAAAAAATCAGAATATTATAAATTTAATATTAAAAAAAATCAAAATTAATTATAAAAGTAACAATTTTAAAACATTTATATTCTTACTCTATGATATAGGTATATCGTACACCCAATTGAATCTTATTAATATAATATCATAGGTAAGGTTACTATTCATTAGGGTATGTCACTTTTTATAATGGTAAAATTACTATTAATAAGGGTATGTTACTATTCACCATAAATTATGTTGGTCAAATTAGGCTCCGAATAACTTACTGATCACAACTGTGTATGTCAGATTTTCGAAATTCATATCACATATGTGACAAAATTATGTTTAAAGGTCAGATAGCTCATAATAGATCATTATGTTATGATTTCAAGTGATTATATGACATAACTATAAGAAGGAAATTTCCATTGAAAAATATTGGGTCGTTACATTTTTTCCCCTTAAGAAATTTCTCCCTCATAAATTAATTCTACATTATATTCCATAAATTGGGGGGGAGGGGTGATTTTCCTTAATTGAATCTTCTAGTTCCCATGTTACCTATTCATTCTTGTGGTTCAACCATAATTCCTTGGCCAAGTGTGTAGTCTTGTTACGTAGACCATTATCTCAAGGATCCATAATCTTCAATGGCTACTCCTCAAAAGAGTGATCATCCAACCGATACACCTCTAAAGAGATTACTTGTGAAAGATATTGAATGTTCTTCTTTAAGAGGGATACATGAAAGACATCATGTACTTTGGACATGGTAATTGGAAGTTCTAGTTGATAAGACCCATCTCTTACTCAATAAAGGATCTCAAAGTGGCTTATGTACCAAGGACATAGCATCCCTTTCTTCACGAACCTCATGACCTTATTCCATAGATATATGCATAGAAATACCATGTATATATCGTTAAACACATGGCCTCATTAGTGATTGTTTCATAAATCTTATATAGACTTTGTGTTGCATTAATATGTTGTGGAATGGTTTTCACCTTCTCCACCATTTCATTGGCCATTTTTGGTCATAGAAGATTACGCTCACCACCTTCATCCCAACATGTTTGTCTTATACACCATTTCCCATAAAGGGCTTTGTATGGTTCCATTTGGATGCTCGAGTAGAAACTTTTCTTGTATTACAATTAATCCATTGGAAGATGTTGGTCCCATCCTCCATTGAATACCATAAATCATTATCTCAAAATATCTTCCAGAGTTTGAATTGTTCTCTTATATTGGCCATCAGTTTGAGGATAATAAGTCATACAAAAGTTCAGTTCAGTGCTTAGAGCATGTTGGAGACTTTTCTGTAACTTAATGGTGAATCTCATATTATGATCCGAAACAGTATATTTTGGTACTCCAAGCAGCCTTACAACTTATTTGATGTAAATACATGAAATTTCATCCAATGGTAAGACCTCTTGATTTTCGATAATGTGATCTGTCTTCATAAGACGATACAGAACACCCCATATAGCATTGTTTCCTTAGGATGAATTTGGTTGTCTAGTGAAAAGGTCCATGGAAATGTTTTCCCACTTCAATGATGGTATGGGATGTGGTTGAATAATTCCCTTAGACTTTTTCCTCTCATCCATCACATTCAGACATACCTGGAACATTGATGTATATTCTACATTCTTCCTTTTCATGTTTTCCCACGAACCATTTTCTCAGAGATCTTGATATGTATTTATGCTCCATCGGTGAATAGAGAAGGTTGAGCTTTTGTTTCATTAAAAAGATACTTATTTATCTATATTTCAGTTGGTACACATAATAGTAATCCTAAAATTATAACTCATCACTCGTCAGTCATAATCTCTAAGGGTTTCCCATTTCTGAGAGCTTCCACCCTTTTCAGAATTTCCACATCTTTTCTTGGAGCATCCATTATTTTCTCCATGATGGATGGTTGGGAAATAATTTGAGAAAGTATTTATGATGTTCTTCCCTTAATGATTCTCATGTAAATCCTTTTGAAAATATTAGAAGATCATTTAATTTCTAATTCTCATCATTGATAATGATATAAGATATATTCTACAAAGAGAATTTACAACCTTATTTTTCTTACCAGGATGGTAATGGATTGAGCCTTCATAATCATTGATGAGCTATATCCATCTTTGTTAGCTCTTATTAATTTCTTTTTGTGTGAAAATATATTTGAGACGCTTTTGGTCAGTATATATCTCACACTTCTCCCCATATAGATAATGCTGCAAGATTCAGTACGGGAAAATGGGTCTATACCCACGGTTTTGTATAGAACCGTGTGTATAGTCCCCCCAATACCCAAGGTTTTGGAAACCGTGGGTATAGGGATAGTATCGGGACCTACACCCACGGTTTTGGAGAACCGTGGGTATAGGTCCCTTTTACCCACGGTTCTTGGCAAAACCGTGGGTATAGGTTTTTTTTAAGACCTATACCCACGGTTTTAACAAAACCACGGTTATAGGTGTTGTTCTGCAGACGTATACCCACAGTTTTTGAATACCTTCAGTATAGGCAGTATATTTTTCAAAGACCTATACCCACGGGTTTTCAAAACCGTGGGTATATAATTCCCGCGTTATGGCGGGAACAGAAAATTCCATGGGATGGAAAAAGTTTTTTGGTTAAAAGATGATACAATATAATATAAAACTATGGCTACGGAATATTAAACAGTATAATATGTTCAGGTCAGTTGGTAAGTGCCTCACATCCCTCCGCATAGGTCGCGGGTTCAAAATCCCGCATATTTTATTTTTTGATTATAGAATATATATTAATATAAGAAAACAAAAGTATAATAATATGTAAATTGCGTCAGTACCTCTGTTGGTCGAAGTGACTGTGCGGCGAACAGGAAGCGCGAGTCCAAAACCCGCCGGTTTTTTTTTCAATTATAACATATACATTAATATATGAAAATTAAAATATACTGATATATCAATTGAGTAGGTACCTCGGTTGGTCGATGTTACTGTGCGGCGAACGGGAAGCGCAGGTTCGAAACCCGACCGAATTATCATTTTGATTATAACTGTTATATTAATACATTAAAATTAAATTATCCATATATATCAATAGTGGCATTAGATTAGTTGGTTTCGTGGCGGGGTGCTGGTTTGTTGTGCTTCGGGTTTTCGGGTTCGATTCCCACCCCTTGCGTGATTTTTTAAATTCAATACCCCACGGTTTTCAAAACCGTGGGGTCTGTTGTGTGCCACGCTGGAATAGTGGTGTGACACACTTTGAACCGCGTTTTGGAGAACTGTGGGTATAGGCTGAGATCGCTAAACCGACGACGTTCCAGCCCACGGTTCCCAAAACCGTGGGTATAGCCAATACCCACAGTTTTGGGGGCTATACCCACGGTTTTGAACAGTGGGTATAGGTCGTTTTTCCAGTAGTGATTTTTAGTGTAAAGTTCACCACCGCCAACTCCAGATCATGTGTACGATAGTGTTTCTCTGTATTTTAATCATCCTTGAGGTATAGGGTATCACTTTATCATTATAAATCAGAACAAAGACTATTACATTCTTTTAAGCATCACTTTAATCAACAAATACTTCTCCACTTATTATGACTTTGAGTATTGGCATAGTGATAAGACTCTTTTTCAACTCCTTGAAATAGTCTACACATTCCTGAGTCTAGAAAAACATTACTCACATCCATGTCGGCTTGGACATTGGGTTTGATAATATTGGAATGTTTTTCAAAAATCATGGATAATACATGAATATACCCAAAAAGTTCACAAATACCCATTACAGATGTTGGTCTAGGCTACACTTCAATTTCCATTGTCTTGGAAGGGTTAACATATCTCCATTTTTTAGTGATAACTGGCCCTAAGAATGACACTTCTTCCACCAAAAACTAAAATTTATTATACATTGCATATATCTTCTCCCTTCTCAAAGTCTGTAACATAGTATTAAAATTCTCTTCATGTTCCTCCTTGCTCTTGGAGTATATTATAACATTGTCAACAAAGACTACCCTAAAATTGTCAAGGTAATATCTAAAGACAATACACACTAAATCCATGAATATTGTTGGAGCATTAGTGAGACCAAAGGGCATCACAATTAAATCATAGTGTCCAAACCCCATTTGAATTCTAGTCATAAGATTATCTTCCTTTTCCCCTTTAATTGTTGATATCTTGAACGAAGGTCCAACATAGAAAAATAATAGGACCCATGAAGCTAATCGAATAATTAATCAATCCATGGTAGGGGATACTAGTTCATTATCATGATTTTATTGAGCTTATGTTAATCAATGCAGAGGCATATTGATCCATCCTTCTTCTTGAGAAAGAGGATTGGTGCACCCCACAGTGAACCACTCGGGTGTATAGAACCTGTATCCAAATTCTCTTATAACAGATCATTCAGCTCTTCCAGCTCTATGGTGGCTATACTCTAATGTTTCATTGATATAGGCAGAGATACAGGAATATGTTTAATTGAAAACACATGTCAGAACCTGGTTCTTATTCTTGAGGTACAAGTTTCTTCTTTTCCCCTTTCCTTAAGTGTTTTTTAGGAAAAAAGGAAAATGGAGAAAAATCCCAAATTTTGGAAGTACACTCCTTGTACTTTTCCACACGCCATATAATTTTGTCCGTGTGGGATGAGTACACATGGTGTGTAGCCATGTTGGTGACGAAGGGTGTAAAAACCTACTACACACTGTGTAGTCAGTCGGTAGGTGAATAGTAAGGTGGTGGAAGAAGCCTCCAGGTGGGCAATAGTACACTCCGTTTAGTCAAGAATACATGTCGTGTACTCATGTCGACGGATGAACATTTTGGTGGTGCCACCAGGGGAACAACTAAATGAGGGAATTACACACTGGCTAACAAAACATACACTCTGTGTAGATTTTTTTTCACTTAAAATGGGAAGTATCCTCCTTTGTTCACAGAGGAAGCTTAGAACCGGAGGGAGGCTCGGGAGGGACGACCAGATCTATGAGGAGCTCCAGATCGAGTTCCAGGAATCTGTTTTCTCCACTGTTAATCTCCCTGGAACCGTACAGATAAGCCCTCTCCTCTCCTTGCGTACTTCTTACCAATTCTATCCTGAGTGGAAGTTATTTAAGATTGAACGGAAATTTTCTTATCCCAGATCTATGTCATTATCGGACGTTTCTGGAATCATCGTTCGGATATACAGTTCAGGAGCGTTTAAGGTAGGTGGATTGGTGTTTAATTTCCAACTGAGGTGCGTTTATGTGTACCGTTGAGATACGCGCCCCTGAATGGGGTGTCATATGGATGAGGCCTTATTGAATTAAATACCTAGAATTGTTTAGGTAATTTAAATGTGATAATAAACTCTTTTTTGGGATCGCTTCTTGGATCCAGGACCACCCTGGGGGTGCGTTCCTCTGTTTAGCCATTTGGCCAGCTTACCCGAGGGTAGTCCTTTATAATAATGATTATAGAATTTCCTTGAGAGTAATTTCATGTTTATTTCTTGTTTAAATGTTGGGAATGACCCAGTTAATTATTTGGACTAAGGGTAGTGTTGTGATTTGCCTGTGGGAAATGTACTACTTAGATTGTGGGAAAATTATTCCATGCCTGTGGGCAGTTCATTATATGCCTGTCGGTGACACCTCGTACGCCTGTGGGGAATATTCTATATTCCTGTTGGCAGATTCCTTTTTTTGGATTCTCATTACCTGGGGGTATGGGTTTACGTGTCTGAGGACACTGGCTGTTTTACATAGAATATTCACTGTGGTGATATCTTAAATTTAATGTTTAAAATAAATATAAAATGGAAATATAACTGGTAATGTTAGTTACTTTTTAGTAATTCTTAGTTTATTGCATTTTTATTGTTGCACACTGTTGTGGCATATTTTTACACAGTTGGGAACGAGCCTTTGGTGGGTGCCTACTGGGATTTATTTCTCACACCTAGTTTGGGTCATGTTTTAGGACCAAAAAAATTGCATTTCTATAGGGGTGGATAAGGGAAAGGGTCCCTATACAGGTACTTGATTGTTTCTATAAAGTATTGGGGCATGGGACTGAGCTAGTGCTCGCGATGCCACTGCATGTTCGGTTTTGTTTTTCTGTCCTTATACTTTAGTTGCATTGTATTTCAGTGTAAAATGTTTTGGCTGTAATATAGAATAGTGACATGCTGCATTTTCATATATATATATATATATATTACTGATGGTTTCCTTGTTATTATCAGTTATCCATTTCTGTTATATATATTGTTTTTTCTTCTGCTTGTTGTATGCTATTTATCCATTATGCTACGTTGTACTTTGACAAATGAGTGTATAGTTTCCCCACTATCAGACCTAGTCCCTCGCTACTATTTGGTAGCATCTAGCTTTTGGGGAAATGTGCTTGAGATCACGTGGTGAACCGGGTTCGGGGCACCCGTTGAGTGGCACCCGGAACCGGGACGTTACAAAGTGGTATCAAAGGAGTTCTTTTCTTTGACTTACTATTTGGAATCTTTGTCAGGGATAGGACGAGAATAGTAGTTGGTAATAAGCTATTCCCAGGCGTAGCTATCCCGTGTATAGGGAAAAGCCAATTTACCTCATGTTTCAATTTTTCTGATTTTCCAATTTTACAGTTGAATCAATTTTCACCGAAGGGTGACGCACTTGTATTGTGTTGTTTATATTTTATTCATGGGTTTTATATAGATGCAACACAATAAGATGAGGGTATTCCATCTCATGAATCATTAGGAACATGAATGAAATCACATTCCATGCATAGTTTCCAAATGTTGAAGGGGCATTAGAAATTTCTTGTTGGTGTGATAGATATTGTGCTAGTAAAAGCATGCTATTGTGATAGCTACGTTGATAGATACCTGCTATTTGACAGGGTATTATTTTGTGATCCTGTTTATAGAATGGACTTCGAACATTTGTTTTTGGGGAGTATGGGCCCTCATTGATCAAAATTTGGTGGATCATTGACTTTTTATCTTTTTATAACACATATAAGATGCCAAATATTGATTCACGGAGAGTATGGGCCCCCACATATCGGAATTTGGCACTTAGGTGTTGTTTTTCATTATTTTCTGGGTTCTTGAGAAGTTTTTGAGGCATACTATCTGGAAACCTAGTATACACGCCGTATAGTACCTAAAACAAGCCGTGTATGTTCTTCTGTTCGGGAAGAAAAGAAAACATTTTGAGTACACGTCATCTACCCTAAGTACAGGCCGGGTAGTCTCTCCATGTGTTATAGACCGTGTGGGCAGGGACACGGGGAAGGGACATGTTTGGGGTGAACACCCCATGTACCGGATGTACACGCTATGTAGTGTTGACCCAGAGTCCGCTCGTGTAACTAACAACACAGATGGGGGAGACCTTAATATATAAATGTCGTTTCCACTTTGAAACAGACCATGTAGTGTGGCCGGGGATCCGGCCGTGTAACTAACAACACAAGTCGGTGTAATCCTTTCATGTTCACGCCATGTGTATATTGAACATGCCGTGTAGTTAGAGCCATGTATTCGGCCATGTAACTAACAACACGGGTCGGCGAAGCTTGTCTAGTACACATTGTGTACTTGTGAGTCATGTCGTGTAGCATTGACCAGTGACAGACTGTGTGGGCCTGACCGTGTGGCTGGGAAATGGGGTAGTGTACATGCCATGTGAAGGTGTAACACACCGTGTAGTATCAAGCTGAGTAGTCAGTCGTGTCACAAACGACACGGGCAGTTGTAAATGTACACCAATACACGTCGTGTCGATTATATACACGTCGTGTATTTTTGTTTGACCGGATCCGTGTGTCATGTCCGTGTAGAAGGAACCGGGCAGGGGAAGGGAAGTCAGGTACATGTCATTTAGTCAGTATACACGCCATGTAGTCTTGTTTTTAAAATCTAGAATGCCTTCTTCCTCATATTCCACTTTTGGTCCCATTGTTTTCAGTCTTGATAATTTGGATCTATGGTGTGCGTTTGACCTTGTAGATTCATGCCGCTGAGATGACCATGTGTTGTTCTCTAGGAGAGCGACAACGATTATACTCCACAGATGGTGGGCCATGGGATACCAGTTGATCCTCCAGAAGAGCCAGATGTGATACCAGCCATAATACCGGACATAGACGTGGATACACAGTTCCGTGAAGGCTTTATGCAGTGCATGCATACCTTTTAGGGAGCACCGCCGGCTGCCACATCTATGGCCGAGATGACCTGTATCTTCCAGCAGTAGTATCCACCTATGTTTTCAAGGGATGGAAGACCAGAGGCTGCTGAGTGTGGCATGTGCACTATACAGACTATTTTCGAGCATCATGAGACCCCTCCAGGGTGGAGGGTCAATCTAGAGCCTTATATGTTGCGTGATTTCTCCAAGCAGTGGTGGGATGTTACCACCCAGTCAGAGCATCACATATACATGGTGTGTGATTATTTTCAGACATCCTTCTATGACTTCTTCTTCCCAGAGATGCTGAGGGTAGATCGAGCTCGAGATTTCATGAATATGCAGCACTGTTCTATGTCAGAGATGGATTATTCTGCTATTTTCACCAAGCTTCAGCATTTTTCACCCATTCTGGTGGGTGATGAGACGCTGAGAGTCAGACACTTTGAGGATGGTCTTCGTTATGACATCCAAGAACTAGTGAATTTTTTCAGGTTTCCATTAGTACTTGATATTGTGAACCAGGAACTGATTACAGAGACGAACATGCGAGAATCTAGTGGTGTGGGCGAAGGCAGTTCAGCACTAGTTTCTGGTACTATTTCTACTGGTTAGAGGAAGATACATATGGACTTCTCTCAGGGTCGCAGTACCAGCTCGAAGAATGTTTTAGGTAGCCAGGTCATATGCTTTTAGTGTGGTAAGGAGGGGAAAAAGTGACCTCAGTGTCCACGTGACCCATTGGAATGTCGTTCATATAGCAGGATGGGTCATCTTTAGTGTTTTTGCAGGTCTTTTCCACCAGCGGCTAGTAATAGGGGTTCTGTGCAGACTCCGCAAGCAGGGGAAGGACCAGAACCTTCTTACCAGTCATAAAACTAGAATACATCAGGGTGTGCAGGCAGGGATGGTGTACATGGCCATGGTAGCCAGACACTAGGATCTCAGAGGAAGCATGGCGGGATAGCTCAGCGTAGCCAGGCTGTGACGCAAGGTCGTGGCACTGGGCAGCCGTATGCTGTTCAACAGACCCAGCAGGAGCAGGATCCCAGACATTCTACTATCAGAGGTACTATTCTAGTATATTCTGTTTTTCTTCAGTACGTTTGGTTACGGGTTCTACACATATCTTTATATCTGTACCTACTGTAGAGAGCATTGGGCTCGGTGTTTCTACTACCTCTGAAGTTATGACTTTAGACACTCCGTTGGGAACTAGAACGGCTAGTGTGCATCAGTGTAAGGTGTGACCCCTTGAGGTTTGTGGGTGTCACTTCCTCTGGGAACTCGATGTCTTATAGATGATGAGATATTATTTCATTCTCAGGATAGACTGGTTGGTTCCCTTTTGAGCCATTGTGGATTTCTATCATCGCAGGGTGAGTTTCAGGTCACTAGAGGGAGGAGAATTACTATACAAAGGCGAGTGGGATGTTCAAGCGAGTCGAGCTGGACCAGAGCATCATGGGCGGGGTGGTATCACAGACCATATCACAAGATTATATCTGGATGACCAGGAGACTTGTTAGAAGGATTTCCCTCTAGCGGTTGATCGTTTTAGGGATTTCTTCCCAGATGACTTTTCAGGTCTTCCTCCGGAGCGTGAGGTGGATTTCTCTATTGATCATGTACCAGGAGCAGCACCGGTGTCCATTCCTCCTTACAGGATGGCTACACCATAGTTTCAGGAGATCAAGAGACAGTTAGAGGAGTTACAAGTAAATGGTTTCATCTGACCCAGTACTTCTCCTTGGGGTTTTCCGGTCCTCTTTGAGATGAAGGCGAACGACACCCTTAGACTCTATGTGGATAATCGGACACTGAACCAGTTGATGATTAAGAAGCTATATCCCTTTCCAAGGATTGATGATCTTTTTGATCATCTTCGTGGAGCACGAGTGTTCTCGAAGATTGACCTGATATCAGGATATCATCAGCTACGTGTTAGACCATCTGATATACCTCTCACAGATTTCAGGAGCAGGTATGGTCTATATGAGTATACATTTATGCCGTTCGTACTCACGAACGCACTAGTAGATTTCATGGCTTTGATGAATCGTGTATTCCATCTTTATCTGTATTATTTTGGGGTAGTATTCGTGGATGATATCTTGGTGTACACTCACACTCGACACGACCATGTCACCCATCTTGAGATCATCTTGAGTACACTGAGAGAGCTTCGACTATATGCTATGCTCTCAATGTGCACTTTTGGATTGACCAGATACACTTCCTGGGTCATATCATATCAGAGGCATGAGTTGTAGTAGACCCAGAGAAGGTGAGAGCAGTAGTTTCCTGGGAGAAACCTAAGAACGTGTTTGAAATACGGAGTTTTTTGGGGTTGGCTGGTTCCTATAGATGCTTCATGCAGGATTTCTCCCGCTTAGCAGCGCCGTTGATGGGTTTGACTAAGAAGGGTGTGAAGTTCGTTTGGTCAGATGCTTGCGAGACAACCTTCCAGGAGCTGAAGGGAATGTTTGAATCAGCACCGAACCTAACACTCCCAGTGTAGGGGAAGATCTATATAGTTTATTGTGATGCATCATGTATTGGGATAAGATCTATGTTGATGCAGGGTGATCAAGTAGTTGCGTACGAGTCTCGGATGTTGAGGCAACATGAGAGGAATTATCTGACGCATGATCTAGTGTTGGCTATAGTTGTTCATGTGTTGCGCTGTTGGAGACATTAACTCTTCGGAGAACATTTTGTGGTGTTCATGGACCAAAAAAGGCTCAAGTACATCTTTACTCAGCGTGAATTGATCCTGAGATAGTGAAGGTGGGTTCAATACCTACAGTCCTTCGATTTTGAGCTTGACTATACACCTGGTAAAGGTAATACAGTAGCTGATGCATTGAGCAGGAAGACTCAGATACAGACAGTTCGAGAGGCCAGTGGTGAATGGAAGCTTATGGATTTTTTCTCTCAGATGCATTTGGTGGTTCACGACAGTTAGGGTCGGACCTATCTTTCATCTTTAGCTATGACTTCTATCCTCTTGGATAGAGTGAGGATGAGACAACTATCTGATTTAGAAGACCTAGTTCTACGGGAGTCGGGGACCAGTGATGACCCTTCTCCTAGTTGGACGACAGGAGATGACAAATTATTGCATTTCCATGGATGAGTGTGGGTTCCAGGGGATATACGCGAGGAGCTGATGTAGGAGTTTCATGCTTCAGCATGGGCAGTTCATCTCGGGGTTACCAAGATGTACCAAGACTTGAGACATCAGTACTGGTGGCCGGGAATGAAGAGGGATGCAACTGGTTTTTTACCAGGTGTTCCACCTGATAGTAGGTGAATGCGGAGCATTAGAGGCTAGCCAGGCATTTGCAACAGTTACCCATTCCGGCATGGAAATGGGATGATGTCGTGATGGACTTTGTGACTGGGTTGCCGAGGTCACCGTGATGCAATGATGCCATGTGTTTTTTTGTGGACAGACTCACAAAGCTAGATCACTTTTTGCTGATCAGGGAGACCTTCAGAGTTGACAATCTCATGAAGTTGTATATCCGATAGGTCGTACGTCTTCATGGTTTCCCTCGTTCTACCATTTCAGATATGTACGCACATTTTAAGTCTCATTTCGGGCAGAGTTTTCAGAGGGAACTGGGTACACAGATTCTTTTGAGCACAAATTTCCACCCTCAAACTGATGGCCAGTTAGAGCGTACGATACAGGTTCTTGAGGACATGCTGTGTGCATGCATCCTAGACATTGGGGCACTTGGGAGATTCATATACCCCTAGTCGAGTTTTCCTATAATAATAGTTTTCATGAAACTATTGAGATGGAACCTTAAGAGGATTTATATGGTAGGCCATACCAATAAACCTTGTGCTGGTTAGAGGAAGGCGAGGAAGGTTTACTGGAACCATGTCTCATGTAGGAGACTTCTGAGCAGGTCCAGTAGATTTAGAAGCAGATGACTACCACACAGTCTCGTCAGAAATCTTATGCTGATCACCACAGACGACCCTTAGAGTTCGTGGATGGGGATCAGGGTTTCACGTGTGTTTCACCAAGATGGGACACAAGTGGATCAGGAGACAGGGTAAACTTTCACCGAGGTATGTGGTCCCATTTGAGATTCTTGAGAGAGTCGGGCTAGTTTCCTATCAGTTTCAGTTCCCATAGAGGTATCAGTCCATGTACGACATCTTCCTTGTATCCCAGTTGCATTGCTATCGTTCAGACCCATCCCACGACTTTTATCCCTAGGAGTTGGAGCTTGAAATAGATATGTCCTGTGAAGATAATCTGATTCATATCGTTGATAGAAGCACAAAGGTTCACCGAGGCTGGTCAGTTCCTCTCGTACGGGGTCTATGGCAGCATCGCCGAGTGTAGGATGAATCATGGGAGTGGGAGACCGACATACATTCTCTTTGGACGGAGTTGATCACGGTTATATCCTCGCCACCCTTGGAAGGGAAATTTGGGGACTAATTTCTTGAAGGGGGGAAGTTTGTAAGAACCTGGTTCTTATTCTTGAGGTACGATTCTCTTCTTTTTCCCTCTCCTTAAGTGTTTTTGTGAAAATAATGAAAATGGGGAAAAATACCAAATTTTTGATGTACACACCTGGTACTTTTCCACACTCCGTGTACTTTTGGCCATGGGTGATGAGTACACATGGTGGGTAGCCATGTTAGTAACGAAGGGTGTAAAAACTGACTACACACAGTGTAGTGGATATTTACACGCCGTGTAGTCATTCGGCAGGTGAATAGTAAGACGGTGGCCAGCTGGGCGATAGTACATGCCGTGTAATCAGAAAAACATGTCATACACTCATGTCGACAGATAAACAGTTCCACGCTAGCGAAAACCTCTAGAAAAATAGTTAAAAAATGGAAAGTACACACCGTATATTTGAGAGTACACGCCGTGTATTTAGTTTTTTTAACAAAAAATGGGTAGTAGCCTCATATGTTTACATAGGAAGCTTAGAACTGGAGGGAGGATCGGGTGGGACGACTAGATCTTTGAGGAGCTCCAGATTGAGTACCGGGAATCCATTTTCTACACCGTCAATATCCCTAGAACAGTACGGGTAAGCCCTCTCCTCTCATTGCAGTTTTTTTACCAATTATTTCCCGAGGGGATGTTATTTACAATTGAATGGGAGTTTTTTTTATCCCAGATCTATGTCGTTCTTGGAAATTTCTGGAATCGTCGTTCAGATATACCTTTCAAGGGCGTTTAAGGAAGGTGGCTTGGTGTTTAATTTCAAACTGATGTGCATTTTTTGTGTACCGTTGAGATACGTGCCCATGAATGGTGTGTCGTATGGATGAAGCCTTGTCGAATTAAATACCTAGAATTTTATAGGTAATTTAAATGTGATAATAAACTATTGTTTGGGATCGCTACTTGGATCCAGGACCACCCCAGGGGTGCGTTCCTCTGCATATCCATTTGGCTAGGATTCCCGAGGGTAGGCCTTTATAATAATGATTATAGAATTTCCTTGAGAGGAATTTCATGTGTATTACTTGTTTACATGTTGGGAATCGCCCGGTTAGTTGTTTATCCCGAGGGATGTTTTGTGATTAGACATTGGGAAATGTACTACTTAGCCTATGGCCAACTTCTTCCGTGCCTATGGGCAGTTGATTTTGTGCCTGTGGGTGACACCTCGTGCGCCTGTGGGAAATATTTGATATGCATGTGGGAAGATTCATGTGTTTGGATTCTCTTTAACTGAGGGTAAGGGTTTACGGGTCTGAGGACACTAGCTATTTTACTTATAATATTCACTGGGGTGATATCTAAAATTGAATGTGTAAAAGAATAATAAAATGGAAATATAAATGGTATAGTTATATAATTTTGAGTGCTGCTTATTTTATTGCATTTTTTCTACTGCACACTGTTGTTGCATATTTTCACATAGTTGGGCACGGGCCTTTGGTGGGTGCCTACTGAGATTTATTTCTCACAACCTGTTTCGGTCATGTTTTCTGCCCAATCAGATTACGTTTTTGCAAGTGTGGATAAGGGAAAGGGTCACTATATAGGTACTTGATTGTTGCTGGAAAGTAGGGGAGCATGGGACCGAGCTAGGGCTAGCGATGCCACTGGCAGTTCTTTTTTTTTCTGTCCTTGTATTTCAGTTGCATTGTATTGTAGTGTGACATGTTTTGGCTATTTTATAGAATAGTGACATGCTGAATTTTCATATATATATATATGACTGCTGGTTTCCTTGTTATTTTCAGTTATCCATTTTTGTTATATATATTGTTTCTGTTTCCGCTTGTTGTATTCTATTTATCCATTATAATCTGATATACTTTGATAAATGAGGGCATAGTTTCCCAACTATCAGACCTGGGCCCTCACAACTAGTCGGAAGCCTCTAGAATTTGGGTAAATGCGCTTAAGGACACGTGGCGAACCGGGTTCGGGGCACACGTTGAGTGGCACCCGGAAAGTGGACCTTACAACTCATCCTCCTAGTCAGGTGGAAGACCAATAAACTCTTTAGGGAATATTTCAATGAAATCATTCACTATAGTCATTTATTCAAGAATGATTTTATCCTTTGCCTCAATAATTTGTGGTAGATATGCTTGTTCATAAGGTATAAATATCAACACTTGAGACATTGATTCTAAAAGAGATTCATCTTCCTCCTTAAACTTGTAAATAATTGAATAATGCTTTGGGATTTGAAGAGTGATCTCCCTTTCCTGACTGTTAAGGTTGGATTAGTATAAACATATCCAATCCATGAAAAATATTAGATCAAACTCAAATAATTGAAATATGATGAGATATGATGGGAGTTTCAGTCCAGAAACATTAACTAGGGAGGAGTTATAACCCATGGATGCAATAATGTCCCCATTCACTATTCTAACAGATAACGTTTCCTCCAAATTTTGAGGTGCTGTTTGATTAGTTCATCTAAACATGCAAGATATGAAAAAATGTGTAGAACTAGAATCAAATAGTATGTTTCCTATTCATGAATAAAAACTAGCATACCTATCACCACATAGTTGTATGGATCCACATAAATAGTAGATATAGGATATGATATTTCTTGTTTCCTCGGAGATTGTTGTTGATAGCCTCCGACAACCCATTGTATTAGCGAAATTGTTCACATAATTCCCTTTCTCCTTCCCATTGTAATACTACACTAATGGATAAGCGGTGATTTGATCCATTATTTCTTCTTCCACATTAGTGGGATTTTTCAATTCCCTTTAGTAGTTCTTGGCCAGATGTACCTACTTCCCACGTTTGAAGAAATATTTGGTTTCCATTAGATAGTTCCCATGAATCTTCGTCCCTCAACATTTACAAGTTGGATATTCTGGCTTCTTTTCATAATGGTATTTTCTTGGAACCACCCATGTTGTTCTCAATTTTCCACTTCTTTTCAATGGTCCCACGACACCACTAAGAGTATCCAATATCTATTTCAACTTTGAGGAAACTATAAACAATATCCTCATAACTTTTGAAGTATCATATTTCCAACACATTCCGTATACATGTCTTTATCCCACTAAAGAAGCGATTCTCCTTGGTTTTGGTGTTAATGAAAAAGCCATAGGTGTGAAAAGAAAGCCTTGTAATTTTTGAATCATATTCCCGGATGGACTCATATTCCTTCGGCTTGAGACCGAGGAACTCTTTTTCCATATTGAGATGGAGGGTTTGATGAAAATATTTGTTGAAAAACATTCTTGTGAATTCCTCCCAATCAATGGAATCAATTTCCTCTTGGGGTACTGTATTCTTGATCAGTGTCCACCATTGATCAACTTCCCCCTCAAAATAATAGACCAAAAGTATAACTTTCTCTTATTTTGAGCGCTGGAGGATAGAGAATATCTCTTCAATAGTGGTAATCCACTATTCTATGAGGAGGGGATTAGAATATATATTAAACACGGGAGGATTTTTCGGCATGAATAATTCTACAAAAACATGCTCTTTACTTTAAAAAGGAGGGTGTTCTACATGATTCAAGTAACTATTCCAAACTTGAGAAAGTTGATCAAGTAATGTCGTGAAGTTTTGAGCAACCATTCCCATTATATAGGGAAATTTATTAGGGAAATCTTCACATTTCTTATCAATTTTTTTTAGAACATGTTCTTATATTTTCCTCCATTAACTACGAAAATAGACAAACAATTATAGGGGTTGAATACATAGTTATTGAACATAAAAAAGAGACTATTGAACCTGAAAGGATAAACATGTAATGGATAACTATATCCTAAATTGTGATTTCTTAGGTTTAATTCTAGGTAATGCTCAATCTATTTTTTATATTATATTGTTATGGGATTTTTTCCCTTAGTAATAGTTTGTAGTAAACTCATGAATTTTCTAAATAATATCTCTCAGAAGTGTCAATTCCAATAGTGTAGTAAGGCCTGCTGTCATGTAACAGGATACCCCGGGTCAAGCTCAAAACTCCTTGTCGAAGTTTTCACTCCTAGATACATTTATTATAGAGCCACCTCTATCTATTTGTATCAATACTAGGATGTATTTTCTTAATAATCCACTGAATCGATACATACCAAAACTTAGGGGTGATTTCTTATACTTTTTCTCATCATTAATGTTCTCACTAAGGTTCTCTATTCCTAATGTCAATAAATAACTAGACCATCCTCTAATACCAACTCTAGAAACCATCTATTTTGTCATATAACATTAAATGATTTTGAGCATTATTATACATCACTATAGAATCCAAGGATTGTAGAGTCTAGTGTATTGGAAGACAAGGCACATAAAACTGAAAACGTGAAACTAAATAAAACATTTCATTATCTAGTCTTCATAAATATCCCATAACTTCCATTTTCTCATACATATTCATACTATAACATAGGGATAACGTGCACAGATGGATGATCTAAAAGCCAAATAAGTGAATAAGAATAAGAATAAATCCATAGCACAAGGGATAAGAACATGACATACAAGAATAAAAAGGCAGGCAACATAAATGAACATAACATATAAACATTAAGTCATATAAACATCGAATAATTGAAAGGGGGATGAATCTTAAAATGTGTCTTTAGTACAAGTCAAGTCTAACTTCCAAGATCATTTCCCATAGTAGAATAATCCAAGAATAACCACCAAGACTGTCGCCCATAACATCTCATGAGACATTATGTTACCCAATTCATTGGAGACCTATCTGGGTGCACCCATCATAGAATGTTCATGAATATTCATTCCAAATATATAATCATACATAATCAATCAAACATAAACATAATGGAACCCATTGAGAGAAATGGGTATCAAATTCTTGACATAAAGCATAAAGAATGGGTGTTTCATAAAAGTTTCCATGAGAGAAATGAATTAAAACATACATATATATTATCAAGTTAAAAGAGTCATATATCATGGTAAGTAATATGAAACATAATTGAAAACGTGTAAGAAGAGTATTTAGGAAATTCTTATCATTAAATCCTAGTAGTGGGGTTTTAAGGAAAACACTAAAGAGAATTTCAAATAAAAAAGAGAAGAATAATTTATATAAAACAATAAGTTAACTATAAAGCTTTTCATAATAAAAAATATTTATTTTATAAATAAAATGGTGGATTACAATAGAGTATTGAGGTAACTATAAATTGAGTAAAAATATGGTATGTTTTCTTAAAATTAGTTTGCTTACTGGTTACTATTGATGATGGAATCACTTAAAAGAAAGTATATACCCATAAGAAAATGACAGGTGGATCTTGAAACATGAGAATAGAACATGAAAATAGAATGTATAAGTTGTATAGAAAAATGAAATACTACTTAATTTGAGTAAAAATAATAATAAAGGAACCCAAAGTAATAAAGGTGGTTCAGGTAGAATAACATACTGATTATCGTCATGATATCAGGTGTACTTAAGAGGGATGAACGAGAGAGAAAGGGATTAATAATCTTTTATAAATCATGAGGAATGTATGTGGGAGGTGCGTAATAATACCATATAAATAGAAATTAAACATAAATATCCATAAAATAGAGGACAGTCATGAATAAAAGTGAAATGGAATGGATCCCTTACCTTTAGTCTGTTGGTGTTCTACACTTGTTATTAAGGACAAGAATAAACCAATTATGATTTTTAATTAATATGTCCAGAACCTATTATAATTGTAAAATATTTACTATAACCTTATTGAGTTCATTCAAGACCATCTTTTTTGTTATAGGGTTTAATTTCATTGTTCGGGTCTGGTTGCTTCCTTGATTTTAATGACCTGTTCACGTTCGGATAAACATGTTTGATGAAGTTGGTTGTCCAGAATTGTTGTTATATTTTATTACTAAATTTAAAGAAGTTTATATGGTTAAAATAATAATTTTTTTACTTGAAGTGTTTTTGAATCATTATATAAAACATTAGTGACATCATTTTGGGTTTATTGGCGGTTTTTGACCACAAAACAAAATTTGTTTTATAAACCCAAACCATGCGTAAAAAAGGATTCCAGAACCATAGATGAATAAAAATACATAATATGGTCTGTTTTAACCATGAAAATAGTTTCATGACCAGAATTGAAGATGTTAATGAAATTGATAATGCATCATCCTAGATTGTGCTAAATTAACACATCTCAAAAAGTGTTTCAATTTCATTAATATAAAAGATGGGGAAAGGAAAGGGGACAGTGAATTATCCCATTAGAATAATATAATTACAGTAAATATATGTTACTGGACTTATCATACCTTTTTGGTGAAGGGATATGAGTAATGAAACAAGAAAAGAAAATAATTTAATGGAAATTAATGAATTGGAAGGAGGAATTCACCCCTTGAGTTTAACTCCTTTTAAAGTCTCTTAAGTGGAGAGGCATTGGTATTTTGATGATACTATGGGATTTTGGATGTGGGGGAGGATCTTGGGAGGAGATTTGGGTAAAAAATTGGAAATGAACGTGTCTTGAGAGGAGTGAAGATAAGAGGGAGTGAGTGGGGGGGTTTATAGTAGAGGGGAAGAGGGTTTTTAGAAATTTTTAATTTTTAATTTATAAATTTCCCTCGAGACCATAAATAGTTAGATTACATCACTAAAAATAGTAAATTGGTCATGTGAATTATAATCAATTATTGTGACATCATCCATGATTCTAGGAATAGTATATTTATCTTATAATGAGTACATATTTTAAATTATTGTATTTTACTATTCAAAAAATTTAATTATTTCTGAAATATCTCAAAAAATCACCCTAACCATTTTTCGACAAGAAGAAACAAAAAATAAAATCCATTTTTCAAAAATAATTTTCTATATATTATTAATTTAATATTTAATTAAAATAATTTTTTACTCCAAAAATAACAATTTTAAATCATTTATTTTCTTATTCCTTATTATATGAATATTGTACTCCCAATATATTCTTATTTATAAACTATCATGGGTAAGGTTATTATTCATTCAGTTATGTCACTATCTATAAGGAAAATATTACAATTAATTAGGGTATGTTACTATTAATCAAAAACTATGTTGGTCATATTAGAATCCAAATAACATACTAATCACAACTGTTTATGTCATATTTTTGAATTTCAAATAACAGATGTGAGAAAATTATGTTTAACGGTTAGAATTAACTTATTAGTTAATTATGGGGTGACTTCATGTGATTATATTTCAAAATAATATGAAGTAAATTTTCATTGAAAAACATTGGGTCATTTCAAAAAACATTTTCAAGTTGATCACAAGTGTATTCTATAAATTCATAATTAATTTTAATGGTGGAGAAAGAAGTGGAAGTGTAATATGAATAATTTTGAGAAGATGAAGAAGAATAAAAAATATAATGATGGGAATATAAATTGACACCATATTCAATATGTGTCATGATTCACTTCATAATTGAGTATTTTGAGTAATTTTATGGTGTTGAGTCAATGGATTCATCACTTGCAATATACATTTTAAATTTGTCAGATTTTTTTACCATATTTATTTTCATTGAGTTTATTCTTTTAGGAAGGGAACTACATATTGATTTGAACTCCAATTTTTACATTCATAACATTTCAATTTTAGTATTTTCTTTTGATATACTTTCTTGGATTTGTTCTTTTTCTTGATGAAACTATTCTTGTTCTTTTTCTGTTAACAATAGTCTAAAACATCCCCAATGGATGGTTCATCGTTTATAGCTTTGAATGAAATGGTTTGTTTGACTTTATTAACTTAAATAGCCTACTTATCCACTTATTTCATATTTATTATTTCATATGTCATTTTGGATCGAATGAGTTCCTCAGTTTCCATATTCTGCAAATATTTGTCTTCTTAAAAGGTTGTTTCTTTACGATCCCAGTATATAGGTAAAACCCATAGGCCTTTTAATAGGACTATTTTTTGGTAATTCACCATTGAGAGACCTTATACAATTAAAAATTTCAGTAAATCCCATTAACATTTTTATAATAGAATCATTTGGATATATGGATAAATTACAAAAAACATAAATACACATATCCCATATAGTATCCTTTACTTTATTCAGTCCGTTAGGCACAAAATTTAATAATTTCAATATTTATTATTCCTTTTTCATATTTAAACTAGATTAAAATCATTATAATAAACACCATAAAGTAATTCATTCATAGAATTTCAATTTTGTTTAAATTAATTTACATATTTGGGAGTGCACTCTTCATTAGATTTTTTATTTTTATCATACTCATGAATTACCATTATATAAATAGATTGACTAATACTTCTTCGAAATGTTGATACTAGATACTTCAAATATGATTAATCAGTTCCATAAAAAATCGTTTCATGTTAATATGAATTGAATTCTAATAAAATAGAACAATATTTGAAAATGAATAAATATTAAAAAAATATTATTATTAATTCAAATAAAATTTTTATAAATGGAAAACCCTCCTTTGATACTAATTGACAATTGGAAAAATATTAAAAGTGAGGGAGAATTATATTTTTAATTGTAAAGTAGAAGGTAAAAGTAAATTAAAAAATTAAATGATTTTGGTAAAAAATAATAATAAAGAGATAAATACATTGAGTGAAAGATGATAAATTCAAACATATTTAAAATGTAAATATAAATGTTAAGAATAAAAATTATCAAATCAAATTTATTAATTTTTTTGAATCAACATAATAAAATGAAATTAAATATTGTTAATGATAGGGTAAACATAGTTGATAATGAGTTCTGTTATAGAATGTTGTGAGACTTCATGTCTCCAATCCTCAACATGAGAGGGAAATATTATTTATCCTTGGATCATGGAAGTGATCAAGTAACTCATACCTCGCAATGTAGGTTTATGATCACCCTTTTTAGCATCACATGTATCTATTGAATATGTACGTCTCCATTGTTGTTTGTGAGAACCTGCATGATCTTTTCAAGTAACCAATGAACAAATTCCTCACTTTTTTAGAGAGACAAACCATTTGAGTAAGCTGATTAGAGTATAAGGGATTTATTGTGAAAATATATTATAATGTCAGCCACATATTTATTTTAGTGATATGTAAAATTTGGTTTGGGATATTTGTGAGAAATGTTGAAAACCATTCAGAATTTGAAATCTTAGGATGCCTCTTTTTGAGGATTTGAGAAATATAGAAGTTTAGAATCAATTTTTCTCCTAAGAAAATTTTTGGGAGAAATTATGCATCATTATATCTTCCATGCGGTAAATGAAGTCTGTTTATAGGATTAAAGTGGGATAATATAGTTATGGATATCATTGGGTATATTAGTGTCATAGAAAACATACAGTATAGTATTTTGACAATAATAAATGCATTTTTGAAGTGGGTATATCTACACCAATAGATTCCCAGTATCCACAATAGCATAGACAGTGTCCTACTAAGAGATGGAAAACTTTTGGTTCTAGAACGATCTTGTTAGTACACTGTAGGACCCCGGGACACCCTGAGAGGGGAGGGGTGAATCAGGGTGTCAACTTTTCCTTCTTTTAGTTGTGGATCTTGTTCCCACATTGGTAGGAACTACTTAAACCTGTATGATGGATATGAACAACAATTAAACATTCACATGCAGAGAGATGACACAGCTATTTTTACTTGGTTCACCACTAAGGGCTACGTCCAAGGAGCATACGCCGACAGGTTGTCGGTCGTACCTAAATCCACTATGCTTCACTAGCTGCGGATTACAAATGTTCGGGTACAGACACTCTGTCCCAGGCTCACTGCCTTTACAATTGTTCAGGGATAGCTCACTGCGTCCCTCGGGTCACTCCCGTTGACTCCCCCTAGCTCACTGCTGTTGGTGAAGTCTCACTCAGTTTATAGATGTGAAGGTCTCTTCAATAAGTGTGCATTGAAGTTCTTCGTCTCCTGTTCAGAATGAGACATTTCTTGCATAAGGGTTCAGATTTGATGCTCCTTTTAGTTCAATCCTTCTTCTTTAGTGCAATGAATGAATGCAATAGATCCCCTTTTCTTCTTTTTCCTGAATCACAATCAATGATGTGATTTCTTACTTCATGAATCGTAGCTTACTCGGCGTTGTCAGAATCAGTTCTCCATGTATGCATGAGATCATGCATGTATCATTTAGATTTCTTCTTCAATCTCACTTCGCAGCAAAAGTATCAGGCAATATTTCAGCTCTTGTGCAGTTCCAGAAAGGCGGGCGTGCTTTAATAATCTTTGTCTCTTCTTTTCAAGCCCGGCATGCAAGTCTCCCTCTGGCGCGCAAGTCATAGGTGCGCAAGTATAACCCGGCGCGCAAGTGTCTCCAAAGCACCTGCACGACTCTGCCTTCTTGAACTTCAAACATGCGCCACTCACTTCCTTCCTTTCCCAAATCACCTAGGGCGCTCAACCATCAGTCGATGCGCAAACTCTAATTGCGCTACCCAACTACCACTTGTGCGGTTCAACCACCTGCGCGACGAGAGCTCGAAAAATCTCAAAGTCTTCAGCTCCGTGAGAAATGAGGAGGGGTGGTCCGGTATTTATAGGCAAACTGGACCCCCTGCGCGGCAGCGCGCAAGTCATCCACCAGCGCGCAAGTCTCGGCCCCTGCTAGGCACTTGCGCGATCAACATCCAAACTTGCGCGAACATATTTCATTTTCCAAATATGGATCTTCTGATCTCGAAAAACTATAGGCATGCAAGTTATAATGCATTCAAGGCGTCGGCACACAAGTCTCTTCCCGGCACATAATTCACCTGCGCGACTTCCCCAAAACTTGCACGACCCCTATCCCTTTTCCATATTTTGATGCTCTAATCTTCAAAAACATATGGCGCGCAAGTTTCCTATCCTCCAAGAGTATGGCGCACATGTCCCTTTTCCAAAATCACTCTTCTTCATTTGTTGATTTTGAGGCACTGAAATTTGGCAAACACTGGAAAACGGTGCCACCTTGTATCTTCTCTTTTTGTACCGCATCCAGATCATCCATTCCTCTGTCGATGTTCTTGAATCAAACATATATCGTTGACCACAACTCTTGAACTAGACATGTCACCATGGAATCTCCTTTGTCAAAAAATTTGTATGCCGTTTGATTGCTTTGTCAACAAGCACGATCACCTCAATAGAACTTCTTCTTGGTGATCTGTATCCTTCAACAACTCTTTTGCTTTTATCACAAACTCCACTATTGTGATATGTATTCTTTGAAGGAACAACTGCAGTACCATCATCTTCATGAGAATGTGATGTGCATGGCCATTTCATAAGTCAACTCATTGGAACATTTCCTCATTCATCAACCGTCATGATCAACTTCATGCAAACCATGTGATTCAATCCGTCAAGAAGTCTCTAGCATGGTTATCACGCAATCATAAATAATTGCATGGTCTTCATCAAAACCCATTGTTCTCATGCAATAATGAGGAATTTCATGGTCTTCATCCAAAAACACCATCCTGCTTTAATCATCCTTGGATGGATTACTCCTCACATTCTTCATTGTTGTAAACAATGTATCACCTTTGACACATGTTCTTTGAACTTACGATCAGCACAACAATCGTTTGAATCACTACTCCTCTACTTCATCGGAGTACTTCATGATCTCCTTCATTGTGAGCTTCCATTCCTCCATTTTATTGGAGTAATTCTTGATCTCTTTCATTTTGATATTCCATTGACAACTATTGACAACAAATACAAACCTATACACAAAGTGGTTCCAACATACACCTCCACCGTCTGGTTAGTGGACAACTATTGGGAATCCTCTATTCTTCCATCACCACTGGACAGCCGAGGGAACTCCCCCAACATGTTGGAAGATCATATGGACACCTAGGCTTCTTACATTATGGATCCAACTGTCCAGTTCCCAACATCGGTGAGCCAATGATGTCTATACAAGCATATCAATAAGAGATACATACTGAGATTACTTCGAGCACACCATATGTATATTCAAACATGATTATATAGACTTTAACCATATGTAGAAGATGTTATAAACCTATAAAAAGATCAAAATTTCATCCTAGAATTGAAATCAAAACTCCTTAAATTAAAATAAATTCATCACACTTCATTAAATTAAAGGGAGTAAAAAATAATTAAATGAAAATGGTAGAAACATTGGTGAGTTTGTTTATGATGTAATCCCCATGATAGAGATAGGTGCAACAACAATTTCATTTTATGTTAGAATAATTCAATTTTATTATCTTGGTAATTTTACATTTATTTATTTTCAGATATGTTTTCTTTATTTTGAGTAATAGTCTATTTTCTCTTATTTTAGGTAATGCCACAACCACTACAGGATACATTGTAACACTGCATTTTCTACTGGAACAACACATGCCTGATTTTTCATGGAATAGATGTTTAATGTTTTTTTCTGGAAGGGGACATACCACAGGTGAGGGTCATGCTATGAGGGTCATCCCACTAGGTCATCACAATGTGAAAAAGCTAGTTTGTGATCCTTTGAGACACAAATTGTGTGGTTATTTTTATAGGAAAATGCATCATGTCATAATGAGGTGGGCCAAATCATGACCTAATCAACAAAACTTTTTCAGAGTATGTAATTTAATATTTTACCTTAAATTATTCGAGCATATTCCAACCACTTTATCCCCATTCACAAGACCCGAAATCCTCCAGCCATGGATCCCTCTTTCTCGTTTCTTCCTGGTGACCACCACATGAGTTCAGGAAGATTCTTCATCGTAAACACCTGATTTATCTTTTATTTATCCCACTCTTTTTTCTAGTACCTTATTCTCAAATTTACATCTTGTGTAACGTCGATATATATCCATGGAGACCAAGTCTTGGGATATAGTATGTGTCTAAAATTAATTCCTATGATTCAATGGGTTTAAGGATCCTTCAATCTCATTTATAATTATTATTAAAGAAGGTTTTGAGCTTATAAAGAATTTAATATAGGGGTGTCTACATAATAGGTCTTCACATTAGAACACCCTTAGCACGTGATTTCTTATTTCTTATCCCATAATGTTGTGATTATAAATAATTATTTAGGAATAGTTTTTATTTTTTAATTTTTTTTTCATGGATTTATGTTCCAAAATTTAATGGTTTTACATGTTTTTTACTTTAAACTAGTTTTATGCACATGCAAAGTTTTATAAAATTCTATAAAGAATATTTAGAATCCAAATGGGTTTTTGAAGTATTTTTGAAAATTAAATTTATTATGAAATATATTTCCTTGGGATTTAAGACATGAATTTTTGAAAATTTTGGTGGATTTTGTATTTATATGATGTTTTAAACCTTTTTTCAGGATTTTTCATGTTCTATGTTTTATGAGTTGGATTGATTATTGATGAGTATAACGTGGAGAGATTCGGTAAATATTTAAGAATTCAGATATGATCCCTACTAGTGTGGATATTTCTCTAGATAATTTTCAAGGAATTATTGTTCTACAATATGGATTACATCCTGTTGAATCCAAGATGTTAATCCAAGGTTGAATTTTTGTTATGTTTACTTAGGCTAGATAGTGATTGATTAGAAATGGCTAATATCAGCCCACAATTATTTTTACCCTTCCCGATGTTTATTTCCCATGAGTGGTATTATTTCATTTTCATTTTTTCCATGCATATTATTGATTTTTCTTTAGGTTTTTCTTTATAATTTACATGTTAATTCTTATTTCGATGAAATTTCATTTTTTATTAAAAATAAAGGGATGTTTGAAATAGTATAATAAAATAATATTTTATGAAACCAAAATATATCTTCCTAAAAGGGTTTATTTATAAATAATCCTTTAGAATTGGTCCTAATAGTTTTAAATATCAAAGATATTATGTCTATTCATGGTGGTATCCTACCAGGGATTATCCAAACATTCTATATACATCCATTGGCCATATGCAGACTTTGTTATGTCTAATTTAGGAAGAGGTAAAGGGGAAAAATATTATGGTAGTTCTTACTATTTAATTTTTCATCCTTCCTGTTATGGTATTGGTTTGTATCATGGGTTACATATAAATGGATCTTGTGGAGAGTTTTATATATCACATAGTGTTTATATATTTTGGAGTTTTCATGTATCAGTCATTGTAAAAATTATTTTTTATTTTGTACTTTTTATGTGTGATTTTGTACTCAATTTTCATGTTTTATTAATTGACATGATAATTTGATAATTATTTTGATTCATAATCTGTTTAATTTATCTTTATATTTTAAATATCCTTATTAATAGGAATATATATCCAGGTTATGAGTATCTCATTCAAGATTTCAGTTAAAAGATTGTGTTTCTTATTATTTGACTTTAGGGTATAAATTAATCCCAAATGTTGTATTGGATGCCTTTAGTTGTTGTATTCCTCTCCATGTAATTGGGAATTCACATAGGGCCTTATAAAAATCTAGCATAGGTGATATGGAAGGTGAAATTGGGATAGTTCATTATGAAATTGATTCATTTGGGAAAGGGGGCATCATAGAAGATTATTTATTACTTGTTGTGAAACAAGATTCATGTGACCCCACATAGGGTTATTAGATATAGTTAAGTCACAATCGTAATAAATAATATTATCCTTATACATAAAATAAAAGTGTGACCCCATGGGCCCTTTTTTTATTTTAAACAATTATATAATATCTAATTTTAAAAAATGAGAAATAATACTTCTATTCTAAAACATCAATACTAAACAATATTTTATGAGGTCAAATGTGATATCTATCAATCATGTGTATTTCCATACTTGTTATATCACCCCCAGTTTCAAGTATGCCATCATTTTATTCCACTTGACTTATGTTGAAGTCACTAGAATTAATTTCTATATGTTTTCTAAAATTTAATGGGAATAAGAGCTGGGATCCTAGATGTGGATTACACTGTAGAAAGTAAATATATAGTCAAAGTTAGTATTGTGATGTAAATTAGATGGGAAATATATTGTAAAATCATTTCATGGTTTGAATTTATTTCATCGATTAAATTTACGAATTAAAATCCCTTCATTATGTAATTTTTTCACTTCTCATAAAATTTTGAGGTGTTGGGTTTTTCGATAGACATTTCCAAATGATAAATTCATGATGTAATTTCAAAATGAACACAGTAGATTGATCTGGTTTAAGCTAGTTTATTTCTTCTATTTTTGGAAAATATAAAATGATTTTATTGATTCCACTAAAGTACATGGTCACCATAAAATGATTCTTATAAATCATTTATTTCTATACTCTAATTTAAATGGATATTCAAATGTGGGAAACTGTAAATAATTGGTTAGAGTCTCATTATTCCATTACATGTTAGATAAATTTTGTTATATATAAATGAAACCATATATATGTGTTTATATCCAGATTAATTGGTTTCCGATGAATGCTTATGATATCTTCTCGCGACTTTAAGAGGAATGATAAAAATAGACGAGATCTGTGGTTTCATCATAATTCCTTTGTATCGATGAAACAAATTTCTATTAGGTGGATTATCTCTCATCAAAACTACTCTTGAACATAAAATATTGGACTGTTTAAAAGGTTTAACCTATCTTTTCTATGCAAAAAATGTGTGATTTTTTGGAATCAATGCCTTTTAAAAAAAATAGAAAAATAAAATCTATTTATCCTGACCCTCATGTTCTATGATTTTAAAATAATGATTTTATAGTTATTAAATATACTTTATTATTGACTTTTTTTTAAATAAATGATTTTAATGAAATAGTATTTTATGTTAATGGTTTTGACATGATTTCACACAACATGTTGGTGTGTGTTGAAAGTTGATGGGTTTGTTCAGAAGTTCCACCATGATGGTTGGATAGGTTTTGTTCATGGAGTAACACCATCAATGCCAACACCAATATTTATTGTAGGGATTGATTTTTTTATGTGTGTGTCTGTGTCCTAAAATGAATTTTTTTTTCAAATCATGTATGAATTACAATAATATTATTTTTGTTTATTCACAAATGATTTTACTTGTTGAATTATATAAACTATTTAATTTTTTCCCTACATTTTTATATAAAATATGCTAGCTACTTCTCATAATAGTGAAATATAAAAGGAAGTATATGGGGAATAACTATTGTGTTTATACTCATCCCTTACATGGGAATTTATTTTCACATATATATTGAATCCATAAGGATACATGGAAGGTAAAAGTATCATATTTCTATAATTTGGAATATTGATGTTATTAGCATGGAAGGTGGTGTAGGATCTTGGATATTATTTAGGTTTTTCATTGGATGATTCCACCTTGGGAATCATTGGGTATTATAGTATTTGTGTTTCATAAATTTATTTTCCCCCAGTTTATTATAACTATGATATTGTATTAATTTGGTTTTATACTCAGTTTGAATAAATTTTAATCAATAATAATTTAGGATATTGTATGAATTATTAGTTTTTTCAGGGTGTTTCATTTTTAAAGGGAAACTAATCCACCAATTTTCCTCTATTCCCTTGAAATTTATTACCATCCTTTGGTATTGTCGGTATGTAACCAAAGGATATTAGTGAAATAACCCATGATTCTAGTAAATGGAAATTACATACATTTTTTTGGAGTACTTATGAAATCACACAAACAGATGCCAAAAGACCATATTAATTTAGTTACTTTAGAACCTTGAGAAACATTTTTCTAGCATATTTAATGATCTTCAACATCTTCCACAAATATCATCCCCATTAGTTTTTCATCCTAAAACCTTTCATTATGTGCTATTAAAAAAACATAAAAAGGGCGATCTAGAATGCTTAGTAAGGGTAAAAATGAAGAACCAAAAACAAAACATAAACATAAGAATGTAAAAACATGAATGTAAATTTTGAATATCAAAATCGTGATTCATGAAATAAATCATTGTAGTTCATAAGGCATAAATCATAATGGAATCATGAACCGTGAGAAAATATCCTTGGAAAAAACATGGAATTATGGAAAAAATAATCACATAATATTATTTCCATAGTATCTAAGAAATTTCTTCCAAGACCATCATAGTGGACAAAGACCACTACTGAACCTGGTTTACTTGTCGTTCTAGCCATGTATTACTGAATCAGATTTACATGTTGTTCTAGAGCTCTATTACTGAAAAAGATTTACTTTACATTCGATTATTGTCTATCTCATTAGATATAAATAATTTACCAATGAATTAGAGGGAGATATTGGCCCCACACATCTCATTATGAAATCATTCTTACATGTTCCACAGAAACATAAATCATTCATCACAACATAACCCAAGAAATAAAATAAGTTTCTTAAATATCATTTCATCATAATCCATATAAAATAAATGTATTTAGTAAAAATAATTCCATCATAAACATAATAAAATAAAATAAAAATAGTGATATACACATAACCCAATGTTATCTTAGATGGAAAATAATTTTGATAAATCACATGAAATTAATTCATTAAGAAACTATAATTTATTCATCAAAAATGTTTTCGTACCACAAAATGAACATAAATTTTAAAAGAAATGAATTTAGTTGAAAATAAACATGAAATTATGTTCAAGAATCTTCATGGAAATAAGTCATCACAATACAATAAAAATCCCTTCATGCTATATAAGTATAAAAACATTCTTCATGTACTCTTTCCAGAAAAGTCAAAAAGTACATCGTATGGAAAATGAAAGAGAGCTTCCTTCCATGTCATCTAATAAAAATTCACCAATAGGTAAAATTGAATTTAAATAATAGTATAATAATATAAATAATACTATACATTAAAGAAACATGGACATAGATAATAAATATACCCAAATAAGTACTTACAAATATAATCTAAGATAATAATGAAATTGAAAAATTTTCCCTTAACATAGGTCTGATATGCTTCGTATGTATCTGTAATACCACTATAGTGGGTTAAAAATATTTTTAACATTTAAAAGATCCATAATAATATTTATGATATCATATATGATTCATTTATGACATTATATTACCTATTACTTTATCGATTCCATGTTAAATCAATGTTTTGAGAAATAATCATTTTATTTATCATATGTGTTTTGACTTGTCATTCCTGATATTAATAATTAGATAATGATTTACATAGATAAAAAAAGTAAAAAATGATTTATATATCATATATATTTATTATAAAAATATATATAATATAGAGATAAATGAAATTGAATACACTATCCAGGGAGATGGTAGGCTATACGTATGTATGAATGCTGTTTCCGTTTTCTTATTGAATTGAATTGAAAAAAGTATATGAAATATATATATATATAAATAAATAAAAATTCAATATTATGTCTTATATTTCATTAATAGTTATAATATATACTTTATAATCATTCATTAACAGTTAATGTGGAGAATGAATCTCATTACGTTGTGGAGATGGTAGGCTGTATGTACGCACAAGCGAGGATATCATTCCCTTAATGGATAAATAGAATTAAATTAGATGTATTATTAATTATACATAGTAATTATTATGTTATATTCATTATTTACATCCATTATACAAATCATTATACCCATCCAAATTTAGTATTTCTAGTAACAAATTACACCATGATGCGGATATGGTAAGTCGTACGTCTATAGGCATGTTGATATTGTTTTCTGTAGGATAGATTAAATGAGGTATAAGGTTTTCCCCTAATTATAATAAAATATCATCATGTAGAATATACTATATTTATTACTTTATTTTGAGAACAATATAATAATAGGAAGTAGAAGAAGAAACGAATTTTGAACGAGGTGATAAAACAATTACCTATTTTGTCAAGTATCACTCTTTGATTTATAGAAAAAGTCTACTTAGGATGGATTTCATCCCAAATTGTGGCCTCTAAGAGGAAGGGAGAGATGTTGGGAACTTATTTGACCCAATTTTGTATGATTCAAAGTTCTTGATTGTAGAGACCAGTATCTTGACGTACATTGACATTACATTACTTTTGCGGAATACTTAGTACATTACAAAAACACACACACAAGGACCGTAATAGTTTAGTGTCTTTGGAAACTCGGACTATAATCTTCTAATCGTGGTGAAAGATCTTCAAAATCTCCCATAAAGATCTTCCTTTTTTTAACTAAAACCTTTCTTTATATCCTGGGGAAAAGAAAACATAAAAGGGTGAGCTCAAATGCTCAGTAAGGGTAAACAAAATAAATATCAATCACATCATATTCATAAGAACATAACATTTTGGAAATCATAACCTGCAAAAGAGAGCATAATTTCATAATCATGGGATAAATCATGGCAGTGAAAAAGTAATACCAATAATCATAACTTAAAACATGAAACTTTGTGGCATACACACGTAATCATAGAGAATCATTTCTTGTTAGTCAAGACTAATTGCCAAGACTATCTTAGTGGACAAAGTCCCTTTCTGAATCGAGTAACCCTCGTTTCAGTCCTTTTTCACTAAACCGGTATAACCTACCATTCCAGCCCTGTCTATCTCATGAGATATAAAATCTTTACCCAATGCATTGGAGGGAGATATAGGTCCCACCCATCTTATAACGAATCCTTTCTTATGTGTGCCACATAATCATAAATCATAATTTATCGCATAACCCATGTAATAAAAATGGGATTCTTAAACAACATGACATAATAAAACAATTCATATAAGATAAAGGAATTCATAAAAATAATTTCATCACAACATGAACAAATCAATTTAATAATAGGGATAAAAACAGAACCATTTATTATCTTATATGGAAAATCATTTTGATAAAACACTTGAACTCCATTCTTGAGGAAAATATCCTTTCTTCTTCAAAAACATTTTTCCTTTCATAACATGTCATACAACGTTAAAATAAAAGAAGTTGATTAAAAATAATCTTGAAAACTTGTAAAGGAAGCTTCTTAGAAATAATGTTTTAAAAATCCATTCATGCCGTATAAGTTAAAAAAACATTCTTCTCGTACTTTTGTCGGAAAAGTCAAAAAGTACCTCGTACGAAAAACGAAAAAAGATTCCTTTCATATCTTTTACTAAAAACTCAACAAAGGGTAACATTGGATTTAAAAAATATTAGGTGGATGAAAATAATATTACATATTGAGGAAACATGGATGTGGATGATAAAATACACCCCAGTAAATTACAAAGTATAAACAATCTCGGATAGAAATGAGATTGTGATATTTCCCTTACCTTAGGTCCGATTTGCTTTGTACGTGTCCGAAGCTCCTGTATAATGGTTTAAATAATGTCATTGACTTATTAAATAATAATATTCATTGTTATTATATCATATATGGTTCACTAGTGACATTATATTACCCGTTCTTTTGTAAATTCCATGTTAAAGAAGCGTTTTGGGTAAAATCGTTTCTTTTATCGTAGGTGTTTTGACTTGTTGTTCTTGACATTATTATTAATTATGTCATGATTTACTTACTTCCAGAATATAAAATATGATTTATATATCATATATATTCAGTATATATATATATAATAGATAGATAAATGAAATGAAAAACACCGTTCATGGAGACGGTAGTCCGTACGTACGCATGAACGCTGTTTTCCTTTCCCTATTGTCTTGAATGGAAGTAAGTAGATGACATACATATATATATATACATAAATCCAGTAGCTTTATAATGTCATATATTTCATTATTATTTCTTATATTTACTTTATAATCATTCTTAAATGGTTAACATGGAGAATGAATCTCATCGCGCCGTGGAGACGGTAGTCCGTACGTACGCACGAGCGATGATATCATTTCCATAAATATTGAATTGAATTGGAGTGGATTATACAATATATCAGAATCAATATGATTTTTAAATAACTATGTATAGTTATTATTTACACCATTATACCCATCCATGTAAGGTGGTGGTGGAAAATAGATTACACCACGGCGTGGAGACGGTATTCCGTACGTACGCACGCGCGGTGATTTCTTTTTCCGTAGGATAGATAGATGGTGAAATATGGTTGTTTCATACTTATAATAACATATCAGTATATGAGTGATACTGATGTTATTACTTAATAATGAAACAATCTAAGAAGAAGAAGTGGAAGAATAAATAAAGATGAAAGAATTGGTAACGGTAATTACCTCTTCTTTGAAGCGCCTTTTGGAGACCTCCTCTTAGGGAACTAAAATTGGTATTTGAGGAAGACCAGAACCTCTAGTATGTTGCTAGGGAAGTGTAGAAGAGATTTTGGCAGGGGTTGGACGAGCTTGAGTGCTCAAATTGGTGTGAGGAGGAGGGGGAGGAGGTGTCCTTTTATAAGGGAGGAGAGGGGCACCTTAGGAATATCTCAAAATATTATTTTATATTAAAGTCAAAATCGGTTTATAATGGTTCCAAAGGGTCTTATTTCGAAGCTAAAGTGGGGATGGGTCGAAATCCTATCAACCAATAGGATTTAGACAAGTTTAGGTTCTTATTTTAACCTTATCAATTAGATTTAACTCTAAGTAAAATAATTTAACTTTTACCGTGTCTTTTTGTTTTCATTCACTATATGGTTAATACACTTACTATAACATGCCAAACGAACACCAAATTGTTTATTATTAATATATATATCCTTATCTAAGTCATTTGTCCGAACCTTAGATTTTTAGGAATAAAATAACAATTAATAATATAATATTTGATTTAAAAACTATTTTGTGTCAATTTTGACACTATTTGATATATGATTTTTGTGAAAGTCATAAAAGAATTATATGTTCGAACCAAGTTGATTAAATCAACACTAATATATCATAGTAACCTATAAAATTAGTGTAATTCATAAAAAGTCTCAAATTACATTCATTTGAGTATTTATAACATCAATTATGTTAATATTTCCTTAAAAGGGTAATTACTGCATCATCGTTGTGTCATACATAAATTAATTTATTTAAAGTCTAAAAATTATAAATAAAATATAATTATATAGGAAATCTTTTTATATTTCTAATGAATATTTATAGTCGAATTTATCTTATGTATAACCCCATATTAAAAATGTTTTAGTGAAAAAACTTTGATTTTAACTCTTTAACTCTTCTTTGAATTAAATAGTAATAAATGTCCTAATCTAATCCAAGTGGGCCTAAATGATAATATTTTACACTTAAGGTTGTTTTTGGTCGAGATACACTTTTCCAGTAGAATTAGGACATGTGTTAGGGTAATATTAATATCATTCTTACCCTTAATTACCCTATTTACTTTTAACCGTGGTAAATAAAAGTAAAAAGTTACTATTCACCAAAAATTATTTTCATCTCATTGAACCACATTTTACTTACTGACATCAACCGTGTCTCTCGGATTTTTGAAATTCCATTCACAGAAGCGGTAAAATTAATTTTTATGAAAAATTCAGTTTTTTAACTACCACTTAGTAGTTTCACTATTCATCAAAAAATGAAGGTTTTCAGAAAAATGCCAAAATTTCATCCTAAGCTATATTTCATATTCCGAATTCAAAAATGAAGTCTATTTTACCAAATTCATAACATAGAAGTTTCATTAATTAATTTTATAATTAAATCCCGCTGTTAAAACAAATAGTGTGTTTTTTAGAAACAATATCTATCAAAAGATTGACACTTGTTTATGTCTGGTTTAAATGTGCAATTACATCCAATGACCAACATTGTATTAAATTGTAAAAATATATTCTAAGTATACTTTAAAACTACTCCAATTACTAATTTATCACTATTAATTATTTCGATTAAAAAAGTTGTTTTTTAGTAATTTTCACTATTCATCAGAATAAGAAAGTTATCCGAAATGTACCAAAATTTCACCTTAGGCTAAATTCGATACTCCGAATCCAAAAATGAAGTTCATTTTGAAAAATAAGATTTACAGAATTTTAAAAAGTGGTTATTACTATTCATAACAGCTAGTTTAAATAATATTTTAATAGCATATCGTTGTTTAGTGAAACTCGGTATTGCGTATTACACACGCTATCGAGGAAGGTCGCGATTGCGTGTAATGCAAGGCAAGTCAAGGATGTGTGTTGTGCAAGCTCCTTTTGGTGTAGCGTACAACACAAGACATTAATAAAATTAAAAAGAATATTTTTTTATAAAATCTTGGGCTGTTACATTCTACCCCCCTTAAAATGAATTTCGCCCTCGAAATTCGTCCGGGTTATAAATGGTTTACTATTCGAAAGTTTCTTTAAAAGAAACCCACATCGTAAAAAGGAATATCAAAACCAATATTTAAAAACAAAAGTATGAAACGTAACGGTTACCCAAATAAACTAATCATTGGGTTTCCACATAGGTGAAAATATGGATATGGAAGAGAAATCTAACCATCATGTTCTGATGGAGAGTGGTAGAGAACATGGCTATGGAAAACCCAGTAATCACAAATCCATAGAGTTGTGATGATATAAGGTACCATCTGATTCATCAGGTATAAGATCACTAGGACAACATTTTTGGTTTTCAAGATCATTTCCCTAAAGTTGAAAAATTTTGAATTAGAATAAATACTTACTTTATTTTGGTACAATCTCACTGTTGTTCGTGCCTTGAACAATTTCAACTTCATCTCTTAAATAAATGATGTTGAATTTGTTATTTTTGAAGTGTTAGCAGATCATGTGATAGAATGATGGGTCATTCCATCTGTCTCAAACAAAAGGTTAGCAAAAATTATATGCATAAGTCAATCTATAGTGAGATTAATCATATATGGTTCCTAAAATGGACTTATACTTCATATATCATACTGCTTAATATAATAAAACTAGTTTCTACTAAACAAGGACTTCATGTAGGCCAGTGGTAGGCGATAAAGGCCAGTCACACTTCGGTTGTGGGTTCGATTCCCACAGCCTTGTCCGAAGCGATGGGTTGTCGCCCGTCCTGCAGGTTGTCCTTTTTCTAAAACTATATTACTATAACATCCCATCAATAATATCAAAAAAACAAACAATACTAACTTATGTCCAACATAATCCATTCCAATATTTAGGCTTATCCATAATACTGCAGTCGACTCTCATAATATAGTGAAAACGATTACCAGAGATTTAACACCATCGTCGATCCCCATATATCATAAGATATATTTTGTTGGTCACATTCCAAACATTCAAAGTCCTTAATCGTTTATTCTCTTGAATACCCATTGAACCTTAGTGAAAACTTGAATGCAGTTAAAAGTTAACACTTTCCACATACCAAAATCCTCAAAATTCTATATACTCAAACCATGATATCACTTAGTCCTTATATCAATCATGAGATCATGAATACTGTTAAACATTTCATTTTCTCATTTCCCTTCATTATGCGCATAATATCTCAATCACTTTGAATACCACATTAGACCAATACATAAATATTCCAATATTCCATGATACAACATTATTTTGGAATCCCATTACATAAACACTTAATCATTCCACCACATCGTTGTCATATTCAACATTGCCAATAGTGATCGCATGTGACTTCCCTTTGTCCTTTTCCTTAAGCGGTTGCTCATGTCGATCATCACTAACCCTTGGATTAGGGAATTTATTAGCATAATGCCCCATCTCCTTGCACTTGAAACATTGAAGTGTTGGTTGTGTGTTCTCTGCAGTGTTTTCTTTATTCACTTCATTAGAATCCCTTTTTCCATTACTTCGACACTCAGCTGCTCGATGACCTTCTTTTCAACACTTAAAACATTTTCTAGTTCCTTTAAGACAATCTCCACCATGCTTCTTTCCACACTTTTTGCATAAGGAAACATTCATCATCTTTTCACCATTATTCTGAGATTTCTCCTTGAACTCCATCTTTCGTTTCTTGTCAAAACCATGAGATGGATATGTAACACCAACTTCCATTTCTACCTTGATAGCACAACGCACAATTTCTTCATAGCTACTGAAGTCTCTTATAGCTAATGCCCTTCGAAGACTTGGTTTTAAGCCACTGAAAAATCGATCAACTTTACTTTCAGGTTGGATGATAATGCCAGATGCATACATTGAAAGTCTTGTAAAATTCGCTTCGTATATACCAACAAATTCATCATCCTTTTTCTTTAGTTCAAGAAACTCCTTCTCCATCTTCGTTCGAAGAATACGAGGGAAGTACTTACTGAAAAACAAGTTCTTGAACTCGTCCCATTCCATGGAATCAATTTCATCTCTTTGCCTCGTATTCTTGATAAGATTCCACCATTGATCAGCTTCGCCTTCCAAACGATATACTGCTAAGATGACTTTATCATGTTCAAAACATTGAAGAACTTAAAATATCTTTTCAGTAGTACTAATCCATTGTTCAGCAACTAATGGATCAGTAGACCCACTGAAAGAAGGCGGACGCTGCCTCATGAAGGATTCAACAGAATGTTGCTCCTTCCTTTGCTCGTTTGGAAGTCCTGCATGATTCATAGCTTGAGAAAGTTGTGTGAGCATGGCTACAAGATTTTGCATTCCATCTCCCATATCGTTTGGTTTCTCAGGGGGACAATCATTGCATTGTACATTGCATTGATCAAAACGGTTCCTTCGGGTTCCAGCCATCGTCTAAAACCCCAAAAGAATAGTGTGAGAGGCAAAAATCATGCTAGGGAAAACAACATAATAAAGGGCTAGTACCCTCAATATCTAACATCTTAGGTTAAATTCTAAGATCGTTAGAGCAATTCTAGGACTATAACCTATACGTATACTTAACCTTAGAGACATCCCTAGACATACCTTAGAAATATCTCTAGGGATCTCACTAACGTTTTCGCATCCTAGTTTCCAAAGGTTGACTAAACCTTTCCTCTGATACCAACTTTAGAGACCCGTATCTTGACCTACATTGACATTACATTACATTTTCGGAATACATAGTACATTACAAAAACACACACACAAGGACCGTAATAGTTTAGTGTCTTTGGAAACTTGGACTATAATCTTCTAATCGTGGTGAAAGATCTTCAAAATATCCCATAAAGATCTTCCTTTTTTTTACCTAAAACCTTTCTTTATATCCTGGGGAAAAGAAAACATAAAAGGGTGAGCTCAAATTCTCAGTAAGGGTAATCAAAATAAATATCAATCACATCATATTCATAAGAACATAACATTTTGGAAATCATAACCTGCAAAAGAGAGCATAATTTCATAATCATGGGATAAATCATGGCAGTGAAAAAGTAATCCCAATAATCATAACTTAAAACATGAAACTTTGTGGCATACACACATAATCATTGAGAATCATTTCTTGTTAGTCAAGACTAATTTCCAAGACTATCTTAGTGGACAAAGTCCCTTTCTGAATCGAGTAACCCTCGTTTCAGTCCTGTTTCACTGAACCGGTATAACCTACCGTTCCAGCCCTGTCTATCTCATGAGATATAAAATCTTTACCCAATGCATTGGAGGGAGATATATGTCCCACCCATCTTATAACGAATCCTTTCTTATGTGTGCCACATAATCATAAATCATAATTAATCGCATAACCCATGTAATAAAAATGGGATTCTTAAACAACATGACATCATAAAACAATTCATATAAGATAAAGGAATTCATAAAAATAATTTCATCACAACATGAACAAATCAATTTAATTATAGGGATAAAAACATAACCCTTTATTATCTTAGATGGAAACTCATTTTGATAAAACACTTGAACTCCATTCTTGAGGAAAATATCCTTTCTTCTTCAAAAACATTTTTCCTTTCACAACATGTCATACAACTTTAAAATAAAAGAAGTTGATTAAAAATAAACTTGAAAACTTGTAAAGGAAGCTTCTTGGAAATAATGTTTTAAAAATCCATTCATGCCGTATAAGTAAAAAAAACATTCTTCTCGTACTTTTGTCGGAAAAGTCAAAAAGTACCTCGTACGAAAAACGACAAAAGATTCCTTTCATATCTTTTACTAAAAACTCACCAAAGAGTAAAATTAGATTTAAAAAATATTAGGTGGATGAAAATAATATTACATATTGAGGAAACATGGATGTGGATGATAAAATACACCCCAGTAAATTACAAAGTATAAACAATCTCGGATAGAAATGAGATTGTGATATTTCCCTTACCTTAGGTCCGATTTGCTTTGTACATGTCTGAAGCTCCTGTATAATGGTTTAAATAATGTCATTGACTTATTAAATAATCATATTCATTGTTATTATATCATATATGGTTCACTTATGACATTATATTACCCGTTCTTTTGTAAATTCCATGTTAAAGAAGCGTTTTGGGTAAAATCGTTTCTTTTATCGTAGGTGTTTTGACTTGTTTTTCTTGACATTATTATTACTTATGTCATGATTTACTTACTTCCAGAATATAAAATATGATTTATATATCATATATATTCAGTATATATATATATATAATAGATAGATAAATGAAATGAAAAACACTGTTCATGGAGACGGTAGTCCGTACGTACGCATGAACACTGTTTTCCTTTCCCTATTGTCTTGAATGGAAGTAAGTAGATGACATAAATATATATATATACATAAATCCAGTAGCTTTATAATGTCATATATTTCATTATTATTTCTTATATATACTTTATAATCATTCTTAAATGGTTAACATGGAGAATGAATCTCATCGCGTCGTGGAGACGGTAGTCCGTACGTACGCACGAGCAATGATATCATTTCCATAAATATTGAATTGAATTGGAGTGGATTATACAATATATCAGAATCAATATGATGTTTTAATAACTATGTATAGTTATTCTTTACACCATTATACCCATCCATGTAAGGTGGTGGTGGAAAATAGATTACACCACGGCGTGGAGACGGTATTCCGTACGTACGCACGCGCGGTGATTTCTTTTTCCGTAGGATAGATAGATGGTGAAATAGGGTTGTTTCATACTTATAATAACATATCAGTATATGAGTGATACTGATGTTATTACTTCATAATGAAACAACCTAAGAAGAAGAAGTGGAAGAAGAAATAAAGATGAAAGAATTGGTAACGGTAATTACCTCTTCTTTGAAGCGCCTTTTGGAGAACTCCTCTTAGGGAACTAAAATTGGTCTTTTGAGGAATACCATAACCTATAGTATGTTTCGAGGGAAGTGGAGAAGAGATTTTGGCAGGGGTTGGCCGAGATTGAGTGCTCAAATTGGTGTGAGGAGGAGGGGGAGGAGGTGTCCTTTTATAAGGGAGGAGAGGGGCACCTTAGGAATATCTCAAAATATTATTTTATATTAAAGTAAAAATCGGTTTATAATGGTTCCAAAGGGTCTTATTTCGAAGCTAAAGTGGGGATGGGTCGAATTCCTATCAACCAATAGTATTTAGACAAGTTTAAGTTCTTATTTTAACCTTATCAATTAGATTTAACTCTAAGTTAAATAATTTAACTTTTACCATGTCTTTTTGTTTTCTTTAACTATATGGTTAATACACTTATTATAACATGCCAAAAGAACCCCAAATTGTTTATTATTAATATATATATCCTTATCTAAGTCATTTGGCCGAACCTTAGATTTTTAGGAATAAAATAACAATTAATAATATAATATTTGATTTAAAAACTATTTTGTGTCAATTTTGACACTATTTGATATATGATTTTTGTGAAAGTCATAAAAGAATTATATGTTCTAACCAAGTTTATTAAATCAACACTAATATATCATATTATCCTAGAAAATTAGTGTAATTCATAAAAAGTCTCAAATTACATTCATTTGAGTATTTATAATATCAATTATGTTAATATTTCCTTAAAACGGTAATTACTGCATCATCGTTGTGTCATACATAAATTAATATATTTAAAGTCTAAAAATTATAAATAAAATATCATTATATAGGAAATCTTTTTATCTTTCTAATGAATATTTATAGTCGAATTTATCGTATGTATAACCCCATATTAAAAATATTTTAGTGAATAAACTTTGATTTTAACTCTTTTAACTCTTCTTTGAATTAAATAGTAATAAATGTCCTAATCTAATCCAAGTGGGCCTAAATGATAATATTTTACACTTAAGGTTGTTTTTGGTCGAGATACACTTGTCCAATAGAATTAGGACATGTGTTAGGGTAATATTAATATCATTCTTACCCTTAATTACCCTATTTACTTTTAACCGTGGTAAATAAAAGTAAAAAGTTACTATTCACCAAAAATTATTTTCATCTCATTGTACCACATTTTACTTACTAACATCAACCATGTCTCTCGGATTTTTGAAATTCCATTCACAGAAGCGGTAAAATTAAGTTTTATGAAAAATTCAGTTTTTTAACTACCACTTAGTAGTTTCACTATTCATCAAAAAATGAAGGTTTTCAGAAAAATGCCAAAATTTCATCCTAAGCTATATTTCATATTTCGAATTAAAAAATGAAGTCTATTTTACCAAATTCATAACATAGAAGTTGCATTAATTAATTTTATAATTAAATCCCGCTGTTAAAACAAATAGCGTGTTTTTAAGAAACAATATCTATCAAAAGATTGACACTTGTTTATGTCTGGTTTAAATGTGCAATTACATCCAATGACCAACATTGTATTAAATTGTAAAAATATATTCTAAATATACTTTAAAACTAATCCAATTACTAATTTATCACTATTAATTATTTCGATTAAAAAAGTTGTTTTTTAGTAATTTTCACTATTCATCAGAATATGAAAGTTATCCGAAATGTACCAAAATTTCACCTTAGGCTAAATTCGATACTCCGAATCCAAAAATGAAGTTCATTTTGAAAAATAATATTTACAGAATTTTAAAAAGTGGTTATTACTATTCATAACGGCTAGTTTAAATAATATTTTAATAGCATATCGTTGTTTAGTGAAACTCGGTATTGTGTATTACACACGCTATCGAGGAAGGTCGCGATTGCGTGTAATGCAAGGCAAGTCAAGGATGCGTGTTGTGCAAGCTCCTTTTGGTGTAGCGTACAACAAAAGACATTAATAAAATTAAAAAAAATATTTTTTTATAAAATCTTGGGCTGTTACATTGATAGGTGTGAGTAAGTTGTTATAGTTGGGGCGCCTTTTATAAGAGGGAGGAGAGGTGCTTTAGGAAAGTGTTGAAATATTAATTTATTATATATTTATTTTTCAGTTTATAATTGTCCCAAACTCATTTATCTTGAAGATAAGATGATTAAGGTTCGAAATAATCTCTTTAAATAAAATATAAATAGGTTTTGAGTTTATTTTAAACCTTAACATTTTGATTTATCCTTATTTAATCTATTCAATTTTATTTGTGGTAATAATATTCTAAATGTTGAGTCAATAAGGTTTTCCTTATGACTTTTCCATACCTTCTTGTTTTGAAAATCACAAACACCTTATCTTTAAGGAAAATCGCTTTTGTAAGGAAAATTGCTTTTATAAGGAAAAATGTTTTCTTAAGGAAAAACGCTTTTATAAGAAAAATTTATCCTTATCATATTTTCATTAATATTTTTCTTAAGTATGAAATTCGGATTCACTTTCTCGGAATCATTAAAACTGATAAAAAGCATTCTGTTTTAGGGTTCGGATTCTGGACAAGAACTATAAGGAAGTTTCACTCCGAATTCCGGTTATGAATTCTGACTAAGTTCTATTCCAGATTCAGGATACGAATTCTGAAGAAGAATTCCCATTACGAATTCTAATGAAGAATTCTCATTACGAATTCTCATTACGAATTCTGAAGAAGAATTCTCATTACGAATTCTAATGAAGAAATCCCATTTCGAATTCTCATTACGAATTCTGAAGAAGAATTCTCATTACGAATTCCAATGAAGAATTCTCATTACGAATTCTAATGAAGAAATCTCATTCCGAATTCTCATTACGAATTCTGATGACGATTTCTCATTACGATTTCTGAGGAAGAATTCCTATTCCGAATTCCTATTCCGAATTCTCATTCCGAATTCACTCATTAAACAGAATCTGGATATCATTGTTTTATACACTCTGATTTTGTTCACTCCGAACTTTCACTCCGAAATTTCTATTCCGAACCTTTATGTTAGGTTTTAAAACGATGTCGTACTTTCTGTTACACTTACTTTGTTATAAAACGATGTCGTCCATTTTGTTATAAACTAACCGTTGTCTAAGTGACACGTGTACAGGTCCCTCCGAACTTTAAGGAAAATATGACCGTTGGAGAAGGAGCCGACCTCACCTATAAATAGGAGCTCATTTGAAAAAGCTCACGATGGATGGATGAACATTTGAACTTTGTGCATACATGCTGTTGAAGTGATTTCTAGAGAGAGAGTCTCTTATTAACTCTCAAAGCTTCGTGCGACTCCGAATGTTGGTGATTACATTCGAGGGCTTCCAGGGATAGGAAGACAGAGGTGCCGACTACCTTAAAGATCGAGGGCTTTCTTGCCGAGAAAGACAGAGGTTGCCAACTACCTTGAAGTTGAGGGCTTGCGGGGATAGCAAGACAGAGACACCGATCTTCGTATCGAGGGCTTACCCTGGTGTGGGTAAGACAGACTTGCTTGAAAGTATAAATCAAGGGACCTTTATCCAAGGTTGTTGGATACCCTTCTCTTTGGGTTAAAAGACTATCATCTTGTTACTAGTAGTTCTTCTACTTGTACTTGTTTTATTCCGCTGCATTTTGTATCTTAAGGAAAGTATAATTTTCTTATACTTCCTTACTTACTTTGATTAGTTTAGATTCTATACGCTTTAAGGTAGAATCTCATATTGTAACTTTTGTTAAGTTTCAAATTCCGGAACCATATTTCCGGAACCTTCTTTTGGAATCTCTTTCCAAGTTTAGTTCGGTGTTAGAGGTGTTGTGAATCAACTTAGTTTAACTTTGTTAAACTTAGTTCTTTCCTTTTCTTAAGGAAACTCTAGTTATTCATAACTAACTTTAAAGGTTCCAAAGGAATTTTTAAAGTATACAATTCACCCCCCCTCTTGTATATTGAGCATCTCATATTATATTTCGATCCTACAATTGGTATCAGAGGTTGGAAACCTCTTACTCTATACCATTCTTACACTAAATATTAAATGGATATAAATATTTACATATGTGTTTCCAATATTCCATAATGGGATACTTTATGACATTGTAAACCATATAATTTTTACTCTGTAATTTTTTAATTATATTTGTGATTTTTATGTTATTGAATAATATGTTATATTTATAAAATATCAATAGTGTCAATTTTGACACTATTCATTTATTTGAAATTAAATGAAATCCACAAAGAAAATAAAAAAAAATTAATATACTTATAACATGCCATAGGAACCTAGAAATGTTTTGAATCACAATAATCAGTTAATATATTATTTATTTTAATATTTTTATAACCATTTATTTGATATTTATATCCATAATATAGTTTTTATATCACTATTGTCTCATTATAAATTGTAATTATTTTATCTCTAAAATTTATAAATAAAATCAAATTATGTATATAATTTCCTTATATTTATGGATACTATTATTTTTATATTTTTTAATAATTTTATCACTATATTAAAATTATAATCCATATAAGAGATAAGAGAGTGACATGTTGTCACTTTCTTTTGTTTTAATTACAATTACATCATTTTCATAGAATAAAGTCCATTAAATATATCAATTATGATCATTAGGTGATATTTTTCCATAGTAATTAATAAAATATGATTTTGGAAGGTGTTATGGTAATTTTATTCCATATATCACATTTTTGTTTCTGATATTTACCTGATTTACCTTTAATTGTCGTAAATAAAGATTATCATTGTTACTATTCATAATTTCCAAAAAATAAATACTAACTATTGAAATAATTTAAAACCAATGATTCTAAATATGGAATCCATTTTTAAAAAATCAAAACACATAAGTTGAATTAATTTGTTAAAAATTAATTATCATTCTGAAAACTAGAATGTGGGTTTTTAAGAAGTAAAAATTATATAAAGATTAGATTGTGTTTATATCCAATTTAAATGTGGAATTACTTATAATTACCATAATTAGATTTAATGATAAAAAAATAATACAATTAAACATTAAAACCAAGTAAAAATATAATCTATCTATAAAAATAAATTAGATGAAAATCCATTTTTGAATTAAAATGTTGTATTTTTTACTATTCATGAATGTGTGAATTTTATCCAAAAAAATACGAAAAATGTAACAAAATAAAATTTTGATTTACCACTTCTAAATAAGACTTTAATTTATTTAAATATTATATATAAAATTTTCAAAAACTAGATTTGATATTGTTGTGTCGTTAAAAGGCCGCAAAACTACATATTTTGAAAAATACTTCTATTATCCGAAAAATTGAATTTGTTCCTCTTTCATGTTCTAGATAATAAATAAGTTGAATGTTACTATTATATAAAATTAAAAATTTGATTATTAATATTCATAAATATTTGTTTTTATTCCATTAAATAATAATATTTTAATAATATAACTTGTTTAGTGAAACTCGGTACTGCCAACAACGCAAGATATTAAGGAAGGTCGCTCTGGTGTGTAATGCAAGACAAGAAAGTGTTCTATTTAGTACAAGAATCATCTGGTGGTGCGTATAAGATAATGAAAACATATTTATATTATACATTAAACAAATTCTATAATAAATGTTGCATGAAATGAATTCTATCAAAATAACTTGAAATTGTGTGTAACACTAGCTAAGTATAGTGTTGCGTATAATTCAAGCTAATACATTGTTGCATAAAGTTCAAGATAATACTAGTGTTTCTTACAACAAAAGGCATCAATTAAATTGTAAATAATCTATCTCATAAAATCTTGGGGTGTTAAAAGTATCACCTCTACGTCTTCCTTATCCAATGGGCGAGGGGTGGGATGTACACATGTTTCCACCGAATATAAAAGATTAAATACATTCCACAAAATTTAATATACATTAGACAAATATTATTTTAATACGATATATTATAGTCATATTTTTTATTCATTATGTATTCATTAACTAAATTAATGAACACATAATATCTTATTCACCGTTATAGATGATTATAACACATACCCCTCGCCGAATAGCTATTCACCTCACTTGTCACCAATCTAGGTATGTCCAAACACTTCCTTGTTCTATATTAATCAAGGTAAAAAAATCATAAAATTTCTATGAGAAGAAAATATAATCATAATTTATCCTCAATTTATGAAATGATAAACACCATACTCTACTATAAAACAATTTTATTAAACATATGATTTAGGTAATAAAGCTATAGATGTATTAAGTTTCTTATACATTGTATTTTGTTACCTCATGTAATGGGAATTCAATATGAAACATATAAGCCCCCATATAATAAAAAATATTTTATGAAATTAAGTGGTATATTTAGTGTGGGATTTAACACAAAAAACAACTTACGTACCATGTAAATGTAATTTGTGTCTTTATAAAAAAATCCAACAAAGGTTAATCCTTCCATGTCATCACAACCAATAGTAATCATTTATAACCAACAATTAAGGATTTCAAAATGTCATAATTTGAGATGTTGAATATAATTTCACTTTATATATATATATACCCAAAATGAAGTAATGATAAATCAAATACTACATTATTTTAATACAATACATTTTATATATTGTCAATATTATTAAATAATACTAACAAAACCATAGGTAATCATTAGTTTTATCATATACCATATGATATGAAACTAAATATGTCACATGTTTAATATATTTTATGATTTTTATAAACAAATTAAATAATTATTTATTCTATAATACATATATTTCTATCCATTTGATACCCCAAGACCACTTATCTTCTTCAATAAATCAACATATATGAATAAAATTTGTTTGAATAATGGTTTGATAAGGTTTACAGTCTTCATATTCAACTCTTTGAACATAATATTCAAATTTATTTATTTCACAAAGTCTAATTTTATAATGTTCATTAATTTTCAGTGTGATATTTTAATATAAATATATCTAATTAATTCATAAAATTTGTTGAATTTCCATTCATTCATTTAATAATTTTTAAAAAATATATAATTTTACTATTTAAATAAAAATTATTTTTTAAAAAAATATGATATACTCTTTAACATATAATATGACATTAATATTGAATGGATCGTTAAAAATAATTTTTTTTCAATTCTCAAAAATTTTCTATGTTAAAATATATACCCACTAGCCTATAAACAATTATATTTCATCCTAATGAAATTATTTATCCCCATGCTATTTTATTATACGAAAAAACACATATTTACATTTTTTAATATTTAACAAATTATTTATTAGTAACCATATATTATATGGTATTATATGCATCTAGAGTAAAATTCCAAAAAAAATGATTGTATTCAATAAATATTGCACTATTGGTTTGTGGGAACTCATTGTCACATATTTTAATAAATAACCCAGATAAAATATTTTTCACTTAATAAAAATATATATAGTTCTTCTCTTCAAACCATCTTGTATAACTAGATAATTGATCAACTATTTGTGTTAAAATACATCATGTCATTTCCTTCAAAACTACTCTCTATTTTCAATAATTCCATTTTCAAACTAGGAAAATAATTATAAAATTTAAACTCTTTTTATTTAACTATTGAATTAATCCATTGAATCCACATCATTGATGTGTAAACCCTTTTAATTATCATTATAATGCATATTTTAAGTTATATTTATCAATTTTTTTTAAAAAATTGTACTATAATATTGATAAAAAAAATTAATTTATCATATGTGTTATATACCATTTAAACTAGATTAATAGAATTTGATATCATTAATATTTAACATGGACTATCCATGATGCTTATTACAAGACTGTATAAATTTTGGTAAATTTCATCTCTAAGGATGGGGATCATAATAATTAAACCATTATCCATAAATAAATCCTATATTTTTTATAAAGACAAGAAATAACATCATAACCCCCAATAGTTTTCTTCTATCTATTGAGAATATTGGGTAATAATTTATAAAATTTATTTTAATATAAATTGATGTTTTAAAACCTTTCCAGCAATGCTTTTGGAATGAAGCTCACAGATAGATCATAATATAATGTAGAGCAACATCTTTATAAGTCATTACAAAACCCAATCTTATTAAGCACATGAGTAGATAATGAATATCCTTTGGACATTTTGTATCGCAAAAATTCATTGGAAACATCACACCTTCTATGTACAACTTTTTAGTAAATAATATTTTTTGGTTATCTATCATCATTAATGAATCTATTATATCTTATTTATTTTTAATCATAGGCCCCATGAGATACATTCATTATAGTAGAGACTTCTAAATAAACTTTCTTATCATTCATATAAATTTTTATATCTATTTTTAAATTTTCTACCTATTGTTTTCTAAGTAATGGGTTTCCTTGACATATTGAATTTTCCTTTTTTTATTTGAGTATAATTATTACATTTAGGTACTAGTATATGGATTCTATTCTATTACACATATACCTTTATAGAATTTTTCACAATGTCACATTTTTTATGATGATTTCAAATTATATGTAAAATATTTTCTTAATTGTTTATGAATAATTTTTGTTAGTCATTTAATTATAATTTTTATTAAATTTTCCCTTATTAAAACAATGAACCCATTTAATTTTTACCAAATCCATTATGGATATAATAATCATATTTAACTTTGATTTAGATTATATTTATCACTTTTCTAGTTTCATAATTATTTTGGTAGACCATCATGTCAATAATATCATACACTAAACTTACATACCTAAGTGGACAACTCAACAACCAAATCTGTAAGCTTTATTATAAAATATATATTCTTCTATTATTATAACATTATGGTCTTCCCAAATCAATGTATCATAAATATCATGTCATTAATAAGAACCTATCTGTTTATGAGACCTATATCCTACAAACATTACATAATTTGATCCATGATAACAACACCATCACACACACCCATATCAAATGATTGAGGTCAGGATTAATGACTAATTTCAGATGGAACATAACAGTTATTATTTTTAATGGTTTTAAAATTCATAATTCTATCTCAAGTATTCATGTTGTGTGTGCGTGTTTCAAATGATTATTTTTTGTATACTATAATTTCAACCAAATTAATATGTTAAAAATATTAATGTATAAAAATTTATAAAACTCGGGATTTTTATTAATTTTATAAAAATTAAAATCCAGTAATATTTAAACCTACAAAAATTACTAAGGTATATGAAACCATTTAATGTAAAGTCTTAGAATCATAAGAAATAAAATTCATCATAATAGAAAGTATGGTGTGATAGGTATCATACTACAAACATTCCTGAAAAGACTCTATGTCTGAAGTCTAGCTAAAAGTCTAACACAATTTTCCATTACCCATATATAAATAACCAACATAGACATTAATACAAATAAAATACTAATAAATAATATTTATATATCTTAATCTACCTTTTCATTATAGTTTATAATCTGTAAAAACAATCAATTTCATTTTGTAATATTAGGAAATCTTATTCCATACTGATCAAGAATCTCCACATATGCATGGTACTACATTTATAATATCCTATAAATGAGATCAAACAAAATCATACATTACTATTTAAAATAACAAATTATATTCCGGAATTATAATAGTGAATAATTTAAATAAATGATGAGTTCAAATATTTTAACATGAGATAAACATTTACGACCATATCATGATGAAATAAATATAAAAAAATTCAATTTTTGACATCATTTAATGAATAATTCCAAAAATATAAATATAAAACCATTATATTAATATCAATAACATGGATACATTATATTTCTTCATTTATGGAACATTTATATAAAATTGTTCGTATTTTAAATAAATTATATAAATATAAAAAAATTCATTATCAATTAATATTTTTTTTATTTTATGTAAACAATATAGAAACAATAAATGTTTTCTAATTAATTTTATTTTAAACATAATCAAATCCACCAAAAACACATTTTGGTAGGGTTGAAATACTTTTCCCAATAAGTAATATTTATATAAAGTATCATAATTCAATATAAATTCATATATATTTTCCCTTATTTTTAAATTTATAACCACTATAAAAATATGAAATGAAAATTCAAGGGTTTTAACACATAACACATACAAATAAATGTTTTTGATACAATCTAAATCATATATTGGATTTGGTGTGGACAGTTGAAGGATCGTAAATTTTTTTGAAAAATAATTTTTATTTAAGAAATTATTTTTTAATATAAACCATATAATAGTTTCATCTCTCTGATAATGCATGCCACAGGAACCCATAACATATTTCCTTATGTTAAGTCATTCTTGTTGAAGCCATCAAAAGTCATACATCCAAAACCATGATGTAAACATTCTTGGTTATTTTATAGATTTCTCATAGAAATATCATTTTGATATTAACCATATGTTTTCTTCTCTAGGACCATGTCATAATAGACTTGTTTTACAATTCCTTTTGAAAACATTTTATGTCCATATTTCTTACGACACAATTAGGTTTTATAAATTTAATAAAAACAAACATGATTTTTTTAAATAGTATTATGTTTATGAAAAATTTCATAAACCATTACTATTTTTCATGAAACCAGTCTTTCTTATTTAAAGTCATATTTTATAAAATAATTACCTATTTAAATATCATTGCAAATGTAATGGGACTATTTATAAAAATATTGAATGGTTTTTGGGGGGATAACCCATTTCAAAAAAAATCTACAAAAATCAATTTCCTAATATCTAAAAATTCATTATTGATTGAATAAAAATAAATAAATTGAATAATTTATTCAATTAAAACCACATTGTCATAGATATTGTTATATGAACTTGATGCAGATCTCTAATAGGAAGAATTTTTCATTACTTCTAAGGAAAAACCTTTTATGGAATCTATCAATGTTATAGAAGAATTATCTCTTCCTTAGAGTATGCTAGAATCTTATTGAGAGAGAGTTTGTGGAAGAGATATTCAGAATTCTTTAGATCATTATGTTTTGGAAAATATATAACAAATTTAAATGACATATTGTATGAATGGATTTGACCATATTTTATAAGAAACCAAATAAAATCATTCAAACAAAAATGTTTCGTAAACTTTCAGTTACTGATGATATATTACATACTATGCATTACAAGTATTTGTAACCATTGATTTGATCCCCAAAATACATTCTTAATTTTTATAAAATAAATATTAATTCAAACCTCATATAAATATAATAATAAGTTATTCCAAAATAAACATAATATAGTTTTCTAGAGAAAGATAGTTAAATATACATTATTATATAAAACATGCATTAGCATACATAAAACCATGGTGTAGTGACATTAAATATATTGTGGTTTACAGTAATACAAACCATAACATGGTATTTTACACCATATCATGTTTTTGATTAGATGAATCTTTTTGTTAATTATATATGATTTCATGTGGTTATTGAACATATCATATATGTTTCATACTAGTAATAATTATCTCCCTCTTAAAATATCATAAATGATATTCTTTAGATCTCTTAATTATTCTCTTAAACCATAGACCCTTTGAAAAGTATTAGTTAGGATCACCTTATGCTAATGTTATGTGAGATATTTATATATAATACACATTATATTTTTATGAAATGGGATAAATTATTTCACATTAATTCCATAATATTAGTACACATGTATTGGAGACATTATACCTTATGATAAGACACATGAGAGAGGGAATCATTTATGTGTTAATAGTGAATTAAAATTTTTACCAACATAACACTCATTTACTTCCTGGTGATATGAATTGAAATGGTGAGGAAAATTTATAGTCCCACTTTATTGGTATGTAATGTTTTTACTACATGTATCATGATGTATAAGGGATTTGGGAGAGAAATAGCAGTTTTTGGAAGTATTTAAGTGTTTTCCAATGGTGGAAACATTGTTAGAGGAGTTCACATCTTACCCAAAGGATCATGAAATTAAATTTAGGGTGTCAAATATTGAATTCAAGGTAAATATTCTTATTTTTAATAAACATGAATATCCTCCATGCATGATTTAAAATTCCATAAGAATAAAATCTTCAATAGAAACATAATGTCAAAAATCTTAAAGTTGGTTGATGATTCCACATAACATGAACATTAAATTTTTATTTTAGCATTATTTTGGTTCATTTTTTCCATTTTAACCATCGTATGCATGGTCTATCAACATAAGATGATTTCTAGTTGATTTTGGTGGATTTAATCCAACTGATCTTAGTTCTCTTGGTTCATGGATTGTTTGGGTGATAGATTGATGACATTATCCAAGATATATATTTCTTGTATCTATTTTTATATCACTAATGATGGAACACAAATGGAGTGGTTTTTTAGGATTGGATGATTAGGGGTAAAACGTTTTTAGGTTTTTATTTCTAGTTGATTCATAGTGTAATTGAAAATTTGGATCTCATATTTGGTGGTATGATTTTATTCCATCCCCAGGTTTTGGTAGGTGGATTCTCTAACATTCTCACTTTTTCCAAATCATCTAATATTCGTGGGGGTATTTTTTATTCATAAAATTTCATATTTGAAAATATTATTATTTAACATCATGTAAATTTTTCCATTATATTCTGTTTCACAAGATATATATTATTTTTCATGTCAAATATACATATACAACATATAAAATTTTATATATTAAAGTCACGAGGGATGTGGGTTATTTTACGTGAAATCATCCCGAGATAGTATTTATTTATTCATAGACATTTTTTCATATCCATTGGATATCAAGAATTGAACCAAAGGTTATCTAAAATTTAATATTTACCTTGGTGTGGTTAAGGGGTGATAGGTTTGGTAAATATATTTCTAGTTTGTTTATTATACGTTGGACACTAATATAACCACAATCTCTAACTTGTAATTTTAGACATATTTTTTAGGGTTTTTAGGGCCATTTTTAATTTTGTTTGAGATTATTCATTTTAAAAAAAAATTTGTTACTCAAAATAAATAAAAATGTTAATATGGTTCATTATTCTATTGATGTGTTATTCGGGAAGAGTGAATCTAGAAGATAGGCGAGTGAATTCTAGAGAAGGAAAGACATCAAAATTTCTTAATCAATGTGAAGAGATTTCTGTAGTTCTTATGAAACTTTGGTATCAGCATATATTATTTCATGTAAACCTAATCAAGATATTAATACACTATTTTCAATCATTTTGAGTATAGTATCAGTATTTTTCCTTTAATGACACAAATTAGTAATTTTTTGGAAAATAGACTATATAGGATGTTTATTTTTTTTTGTGACTACATATTTTTTCTAGTATTCTACAATGAGTATTTTGAGTCTTATGTATGGTTAATTTCTAAACCAGTTGACAAAATATTTCTTAACCTTTATCATGGTTTGATAATGATTTTATAGAGTAGCATGAGCTTCATTCTCATAAATGTCTTTTTGGTTCTTATTTGGCTAGGTATGTCATATTTTTTATAATTCTACAATTTATTTTTATAGTGAGACCGTATAAAATTCCTTCCCCAAACTCATGATGAATAATAGCCATGATGATGGAGTTAGGGAGGTATATAATATTTTGGCTTCCTGACTTTCTTATAAAATTATAAGGTGACATGGGGTAGTTTTTTGGATTCATTATGTTGTTGTTGTGCATTTAATGGACATATTGACAAATTTTATGGGATTGCATATATTTTTTTCACATTATTTATTTTTTATGTGTAACATTATATCTTTTTGAATATTTATGTTCAATACCATATATTTTATTTTTCTTATATTAAATTTCCCACCATGTTCTATGTATTTCATATTCCATTTATACCAATATGTCATACCATAAATTAAGTAGATTCCTTGTATGAGGAGAGTAGGTCATTACTAGAATGGTCACCATCCCACCAATAGTATTTTGGTATACATTGATATTTTATTTCCATCCTTTGGTTATTAGGGGGTAAAAATAAGTCAATGTAACATTATTTCTTAACACTCATAATTTTATGGGGTTATGGGTTGGTTAAATATGTTACATGTTAGGGTATAGCTCTAGTGACACTAAATTATCCTCCAACCCCAGATTTTAACATGAAATATGTCTTTTAAGGTTTTGAGGGTGCGTGATTATTTTTTTGGTCAATTAATGTATTAATATTTTTTTAGTTAGTAAAAATATAGAAAAATTGTCTTTAAATCATTATCCCATTTATGTTTTTTCAGTAAGAGAGAATAAGGAAGATTCGTGAGAATTTTTAATATAAGGAATTACATCTATAGTTCATAGTTTATGTGAATAAGAATATGGTGTTCATATAGTTATTTTGAAGGGGCCTAGATCATGACTTGGAAAACATATCCAAAAATCAACACATTATTGTTGGTTATTTCGTAGTAGAGGATCACTCATTTTTATTTAATGAAATGATGAAGTCTTGGTATTTAGAATTGAATCTATAATAATTTAAATTTTTCAACTATATTTTTACATTTATAATATAAATATACCTTAGATTCATGTGTGTTGTGTCTGTATATCTAGGATGAAATCATTTGTATCATCATCAATATTGTTTTGATTATGACGTTCAAGGGTAACATGGGCTTCTTTATCCACTATTTTTTTGTTCTTGTTTGGTTGATTAATTAATCAATGTTGTAATTTTCCATTTTATTTTCATCCGGAAACCTTATAATAATTATTCATTTTTCTCATAGATGACATTAGTATTCAATCATGTAAATTTTGGGTTTATTACATTAATTTCTTAAATATTTTAAAACATTCCGTGTGATACAAAATTTTTCAAATAAATATGGAAATTGATCACAAATAGGTTATGTTTATGTTTTCATAGAAGAATAGTATTGGTGTTTGTTTTTTTCTATACATTGATAGATTCCTATAACATTATTATATTAACTTTTTCATGTGTCTTGTCTATCACATTTGAGAATTCTATTTTTTAATAGTTATTTGGTAATTAATAGGAAATATTTTATGTTTTACCACCAAATATGGGTTCAATTACGATAAAAGATAATTTAGGAAAAATTAATTTTTTTCTAATTCATGTAATCATTTTCACATTATTAGTTTCATAATTTTTTCATATTATTTAATTATTTATTGATTTTGAAAATTTTAAAAATTATTTAATCAAAATTCTAAATATTTCATACTTTGGTATTCAATGATTCTTTTCAACAATAATTTCTTCTCTTCATTGAGCATGGATTTCCTATTATGACAAAAAACATCCAAAAAATTAAAATAATTATTTTCTATTGATTTGGATAAGTATTTTTTAATTTTTAATTCAATAACTCTTATTATGGTCATAAATTTTTATTGGTGATGAATTTTGGGATTTTGATTTCATAACTTTTATATCTTTATAGAATGGTGAATTGATGTTTTTATGATTTTATTTATAACTTGAAAGAAGATATTATGTGTATTTTCATATAAATATTTATGAGATGTTTTTCTCAATGAAATTTCAAAAAATCATTGATTTTTTATATAATTTTTCTATTAAACAATAAATTTTCCCCTTAGGGGTGGTTTTTTATTTTTGTAGAGGTAAAATGATTTTTTAAATTATTTTTATGTGATTTTGTATCATAATTATTTTTTTATTATGTATATGTTATAGGGATTTATATGTAATTATTTTTATTTTATATAACTATTTTGGATCATAGGTAAGAATTGTAAGATAATATGATTGTTTTTATATACTATGTATATCCAGTTTTATGTTTCAAATTTTTTCATTTTTAGTCAATTTTTTCGAGATATATAAATTTATTGTTTGTTAGTGATTTCGGTATCATAATTGTAGGGTATTATTTAAATCTTTTGAGTAATTATCAAAAAATATATTATTAAAATGACATATTTAGATTTAAAAATATTTTTTGTAGTTTTTTACATATATATAATATATGAGTTTTACTGTATTTAAAAATGACGTACTTTTTAATTTAATTATTAATTTTTATTTTTTATTCGATATATGTTCTTCAAAATTGATTATTTTATGGAAAAAAAATTTAAAAACTTTTTTTGATTAGAATAAAAAATAATTGATATTCAAAACAATTTGAAATCAATAGATCTAGTGGATATGTATCTCTTGAGATCTAGGATATCCCCTTTTCTCGTTCTCAATGTTTCTTCCCCCTTCCGTTTTTGGTATGTTCCCGACTCGCATTTCTCGAACCCCAATGTTTTTCACTATGATTTTTGTAAGTATTTTCTTACCCTCGTTTTGGTTCATCTCATCCTTGGTAGATCAAAACACCCCCTCCTTACATGACACAATATTGCCTCATTCATCATCCTTGGTCAATCATCCGGTTTTAGATCCTGATTTTGTGGAATGTAATTTTAAGGCTTTCTAAGACATGGATTGAATTAGGTGGCATCCCTAGTGGTCCTACTAGATCTAGTTATTATTCCTCCTAAAAAAAGTTGTATGTGTTATCTACATAGTTTTAATGGGTTTAGATGCTTCATTTTGTTCCATCTCTTGTGATGAATTTATGTTTTTTCATTTGGGGTCCGTTTAGTTTTCATGTGTTTGGCTCATTCCCTCACAACTCTCATGGTGGCGCTGAGGCTGTGTGAAGGTGTAGAGGAGCTGAGAAAGATGGTTCAATGTGGAAATTATGATTTTCCTTATTTATGTATGTGGAATTTTGGGATTTGGGGTTTCTTATTTTGGTGTTTTCAATTTTAATGAATACTTGTAGGAGATGGAGTTCATGTTGAATATTATTTCTCATTTTTAAGACCTATCTACTTCTAACTCTAATATTGCTTCTTGATCTTCATTCCCATGCCACGTCGGTATGGTGTAGTGATTTTCCTGGAGGATTTTAGTTTTATATTTTGATAAGTTGATAATGTTCGAGGTGGTCATACCAAAGTTGTCTTTGTTCCTTGGGTTTTGAAGGAAGTGGATGTTATTTCTCCCATTGGTCATGCCAGTATAGAATGATTTCTGGCAATTTTTGGTTATTTAATCCTAATGTGTTTATGGTGGGGATGACATTTCCAGTCTGAGCTGATAGTTTTCATCACTGACGAGATGGTAGCACTTGGCTTGATAAGACATACTCACACCATATTATTCTGTATGAATTATGAATTTGGCCTAAAATGTTATAATTTTGAATTATGAACTTTGGCATTGGATGTTATTGTTTTGGTCAGACCCCTATGATGGTTACCATTGAATATAAAAATGGATATCATAATAAAAAATGATTTAGAGGTAAATGAATAAATCAATAGATAAGTATGTTTTTTAGATTTTAATTTTTTTAAATGGATGTAAAATAGAGAAAACATATACAAATCTCCAAATCCCACCATAATTCCGTGATGGATTCCCCCATGAAAAAGGTCATATAAATTTTTCATGTACTTATGTTGGTCTAGTATGTCAAATATTTGAAAAATTGATCGATGAAGATTTTAAGGAAGATGAAGAGGGTGGTAGTTCCATGGGAATTTACAAGTCTTAATATTGATTATTATATAATGAGCATAGTAATTTTTGTTTGCAAAAATATGCCTAGTGGTCGCATCCTATTGCGGTGTTATGGGGTCTCAGTTTCGAGCCTCCCCATCTTAAAAAATGTAGGTTTTACCTTGTTTTACCCTCCCCTAAACAATGTATTAACATATAAGTAATAACATTTTTAAGCATCAATAATAATTAAAATTAAAATAATATAGAATATTATTTTTAAATAATATAATTGACTATAATTTTAATATTTATATTTCATTATTAATATATTGTTTAATTTTCAAAATATTATTATTAATATTATTCATAACAATTATATATCAATATAATTGGTAATATAATATAATAAAAAGATAACATTTATATAATTAAAAATGTTTCAATAAAATTAATAATTATTTATATATTAATATGTATAATTAATAATATAAATGTATTTTTATCCATGAATGTCATGGGGATGGACCCAAAGGCCCATATGTATCGAATAAAAATGTAAATCTGAAAGTGAATAAGGGAGTATATACTCTCATATATACAAAACCCCTTATATTAGAAAACTAAAAACAAAGAAAATCATCATAAAGGACAAAAGATAATTATGAGGTTCAATCCACCATAGATGTCATTGAGATTTCATCATCCACTACATATACCTTCCTTTAAATTCAAAAGACTATATACTGAATCCTCTAGAATTAGGAAAGAAAATCCATCCAATATTTATAAATATATAATGTTACCATTTTTGATTTTATTTTGAGATTTCGAACTACCCTCATAGTGAAACATTAAATCCATATATTGTTCTAATTGTATTTCTAAGAAAATATAGCAATAGAAATTATTTCCCAGAGCTCAACTTAAAAAATAATAAATAATCAAAGGTAATGAAAAAAGAAACCCACAATGAGTCCAATTAAAGTTATAAAAATACCACCACATCATACTTGTGAAGGTTCATAAAATACAACCCCATCAGTATTGAATTTAATCCATTATGGGATATGGAAATATATCTAACATATTTGGTTTTCTTAGGTTTCCTAGGAACACCATACACCCATGTTTTTGGATATTATGAGGTAATCCATAATATTATTCATACAACCCTCCTAAAATGTATATGTTATTTAATATTTCTACCAATACACTTTTTTATTTATATATTTTGGATTTATCTTCTCTAATAAAGCATTTACAAAAGTTTCTTTTATAAAATTTACTATTTTTTACACTAATAAAAGTCCTTTTCATAGATCCTTCTAAAAGTGATGATAAAGAACTTTACACACATTAAATAGGCCATACCTATCATGACACAACCATTCATTTGACATTTATTCATGAATGATAGTCCTTATAGACATTTATTTCAATCATATGTGTAAAGACATAACCTCATATATCCATACACACCACTCAACTCCACCCATTACTAATCCCAAAGAGAATTCCTAACCCCCACAGGATGGAAATTTTTCCCATGTATCTGAAATATTCACTATCTAATGATTTTACACTCAAAATAATAATAATAATATAAAAATGAATCAAAAACTACTGATAGTATGTCTTAACCTATCAGTATATTGGATTTTCATACACATCCTTAAATGAAAAAAATTAGTAAAAAACAAAAACTGGGCATAATAATTATATACAACTATCTAATTTCAAAATAAATCCAACAAACTTCATACATATAAAGATCTAAAATAAAAGGAAAGAACAAATATAAATTCAATAGATAGGCAAAAAGGATGATGTAAGAACAAAAACATAATAATTGAAAAATATATTCCATGTTACCCATGGACTCAACCAAAGCATAACAGATCCATTAGTGTACTATGATGAGTCTAATTGATCAAACATTACAACCCAATAACCTAAAATAACACATTAGTGATTTATACACAGAAAAGAATTGATGTGTGTGTTGGGATTAAGAGAATTGTGCCTTGTATGATTCTACCATATATTCGATGTAATTACCATCATAAAAAATTTCATAATAGTGAGTTCTATCATAACATCAAAATGAGTTTTTTCACATGATAATACATAAGGAAAAAATAAAATATTTTGTTGCTAAAATTTTCAAATCAATCAAGTTATCATTTTCCTAAAACAAGGAGTTTCTGCTTACAAAATAATCATCCAAATAAAAATAAATTCATATACCTTTTAAAAGACCTTATAAATCATGAATGTATAAATTTAAAATTCATAATAATGACAACCCCTTATAAAAGAAACATTTCTATATATTTTTTTCAAAACAAATAATAAGGACACATTCGAAACCACACTTTTATAGAAAACTTTTATAAATCATTTTAATTAAAATAAAAATAAAACCAAAAATGAATAAAAATACTAAATCATTGAATATTAAAGTGTTTCGTAATAAATTTAAAATACCCAAATGAAGGTTTATATATTCAAATCAGGGCTATGGGACACATAAAATCATATAATAAAATCCCCTAAATAATCCACAATAAGAAATAATCATAATGGGAAACTCCAAAAGATATAACATGAATTATAAAATAATTGTCTCATTGGATCCCTCACTAGGCCCCCATGTGAAACAAGAACATTACTCTCATCTTCACTTGTAGTATCGCTATATTTTATATAAATAAACATTTACAAGGGCACAAATCTTCGAGGCAAATTTGTTTCTTTCACACTCGATGTTATTATAGCACGCATTCAAACCATTTACTTTACTACCTAGAATTACCATGATATTAATCAATGCGGGTGATGAAGCAACCAAGAAAAATGAAATAACATAATTAAATGATAATAAAACTCTTTATATTAATCCTCATCTCACCTCGCATGACATCACAAAAAATAGACCCTTTCTTTTGACCAAATCAAAGGAATTATTGAATAATATAACAATATAGAACATCCATAATGGGACCATAGTTCATGTCAAACACAATAATCAAGGTTATCAACTGAGGTAATCAAATACTTTTTGAAAACACCCTTTCATAAAATTTACACCACATTATTTAAGAGAAAATCAAAATGCAATGAAATTTTTACCATCCTCTTATAACATAGTTAGAGAAGTTATATTCAAATAAATTTTTGAAACCAACACTATAATTTAATACCACTTAAAAAATAAATTGATGATAAAAGGCTTAAACTATTTTAAAATATTATTAACACAACCCTTTTGTGTAAGTAACACTATGTTTTCATGAAATCCATTCTATGGAAAACAACCAACAGAAATCACCTCAAACCCGTGATATTTCATTCAATAGTTGTATGGGTATTTTTGAAAAAATTATCATTAAAAAAATTCAACATGGAAACCATAAATTGAAATACATAAATATACCAGTTATTGAATGTATTAATACTACTGAAACATTTATTACAGGCCCATTATGGGTTCCGCATATGCTCTTAATTTCATTAGAATGAAATTAGAAACACTTAATAATTTCATGTAATGTAATAAAGTGAAATTTAATTGAATAACATACCTCATCAAATCAAAAACACATCAAAACACATCACATCCAATGAAAATAACTTAATATATAATTAAATCACCTTACACAAACACTAGGAAACCCAAATCCCAATGACAGGTCACCATAGAGCTTAAATTTTACCACCATAGAGATTATGGATAATAAAGGAATGGAAAACCAAATTTAAATTAGATAAGGGAAGGTAAATAGAAAAAATAATGATAAATGGGTGTTTTCCATGGGAATACACCTAAAAACAAAATTTTAGAGGCTCAAAATAAATAAATGATGGAGGAAAACACAATATATTTGTACACATGGTTGACCAAACAAAACGAGTGGAATGGGAAGGCTTTAGGTATTATATATTAATTTGATTAAACCCAAAATTTCATGTTTTTTTATAAATATAAGTATACCAAAGGGTGTTTCTACATGGATTAAAAAACCATGCACCATCCATGTTAAAGCCATAGGAAGGAAGCTGATAGAATCACACAATTGGACAACATCATTTACCAAAATGTGGACCAACAGTGCAAAGCCAGCTGTAAAAAAACTATTACACAATTAAAAATCGCCCCATATTTTGTCTCTAATCATGTGTAATCCATAAACCAAAACCCCAAACCAAAAAGGACATACACATCTTCTTTTAAATATATCGTAGATTATATTAATCAGTGTGCTACTCCTACTCACTAACCATAAAATAAAAAATATTAATAAAAAATTCCAAGACTAAGAATTTATACATTACTTCCTTTTTTCTATAAATACTAACAATACTATAGGAAAAATAATCTAGAAATATAAATTTTCAGAATTGAAACCCTAAAAAATAAACAATCCCAGCAATATCATAAAATATATCACATTTGTGACCCCTGGGATTCCCACATTGGATGAATATACATCATAAATGAATATATGTACATTGAAAGATGTTGTTCAATACTTTTTCATCGCTCATATATTTATTTTTTGTTGTCATTTTTTATTTTCTATTATCTTATTTATATTTATATAGAATAACAAAAACACACACTCATAATAATGAATGTTTGTGTGGGTAGTAATAATATATTATTTTATAAATCTATAAATACATACATACATTAATATATATATATATAAGTATGTGGTTAATATGTTTGTGGGAGTGTGTGTTTCTGAAAATATATATATATATATATATTCATACATTCATAGACCTAAATATATATTTAAACACAAATGAATAATTTCATGATATTTGTATATATACATATATTTCATAAAATTATATATGTATGAATATATGTATATATATACGTATTTATGTTCATGTATATATATAGAAATGTTTTTGTATATGATATTCTTGAAATAACTAAAATTTTATCATAATTCATACATATTTTTAAACAAATAATTGTTTTCATTACACAGTCATGTCACCAATTTTTAACTATTTTTGGGTTATAATTATCATTATTCCATGACACATGGGATTACTATACCCTTTATAGGTATTTAGGCATATAAATTGAGCTATTGAATATTCTAATTTTATGTATGCAAACACAATACAATAGACACTGATAAATAAATAGAAAAAGCCAGAAAAAAATCATGAAAAATAATTAGGTCAAACTGACATTCCAATCATTTGTGATTTCCTTTATATTGCATAAATATTATCTATATCACATTTAAATATTAATAGTACATGAAAAAAAGAATATAATTTCTATCTTTTTGTGTATTCTATGTAAAGAACATTTTATTATTGGAGAGCCTAAAATAAAATGAATAAGGAAAATAAAATTATTATTATTTAAAAATTACTTATAATGTATAGTTATGATCATCTATAAATTTCAAATTAGTCATCAAAAATTATATGAAATTTTTTTCATGGTTGGTTATGATTTCATACATCATTGAGGAGGACATTTGTAATTGTTTATAATATTATATATTAAATAATTTATTGTAAAATGTAGACTTTATATATATTATTTTTTATACAATATATATGTATAAAAGTCGGATGTATAAGTGTTTTATTATATAATTTTTGTATGTATGTGTTATAATTTATACGTATATTCTTTATATTCATAATTTATTAAATTTTGCTATATCAAAATGATAAATTAAATACATACCTTCTATATATCAATTTTCTAGATAAATATTTTTAATATTTCACAAATTTTTAAAAATACTAAAAAAAATAGATAGATACAAATTGAATGAAAAAAATTGATATGAGGGTTGGCATAAAGATTTACTGATGTTTGAAAAAATCATAGAAATATCCCTTCTTAAAGTATTATTCCATGTTTTTCTGGTTGTTATTCATGGAAATTTCTTCCATATGTATTTCCAAGAAACTTGATCATATATGAAATTAGTCAAGTTACAAATGTCAGTTTAAACATTTTAATGAAATGAATATATCCATTTAATGGGATAAAAATATGATTTAATTTTTTTTTAATATCTATACAAATTTATATGATTCCCTATATAATATTGCTGAAATGTTAATGATGGTTGAAGTTTGATTTTCTGATTTTTCGATTTGGTTTGAGATGATAAGAGAATAAGTAATGATTCCACTCTATGATAATTATATTAAATATATGAAAATATCAGTAAAACATAAAACTTCTAATTTTAATGTAATCAATAGATAGAATGAAACCATCATTAAATAAATACATTATCTCCTGAATTATAATTTTGAAAAAAATAATACACTTCATTGTTGAACATAAGATGTTAAATGAATTTTTTCTAATGTTTATGACCCATTAAATAATACACTATAACACCAAAAAAATATTTTATGAATTTCCCATTACCTAAAAACATTTTTGTGTTCAATATCTTGTGATACACTAAAAAATTGAATAAATAAAAGTAAATTCTTATTTAATTATAGAGAAAACTGAAATAGAATACATATTAATACATTATACGATATCTAAATGAATCAAAATTTTGAAAATTAAAAAAATAAAAAAAAATAGTGAATAAAAATACAACAACATTTAATTATAAATCATCATGATCTACCATGAATATTAGGTCACCAATGACAACTATAAAAAGAATAAATGAATTATTAAATATAAAAAATATATTGAAAAAATAAATGAGGGATTATTATGAGGATCATTAGAATTCTATGTGAGTAACACAACATAACCCACAAAGACCTCTCTGAGGTTAGTAGTAAGTCGAGTGTGTGAGCCCAAGATTACCAACCCTAATCTTGTGGATTTACATAATCCCCAAGAAGGCATAACTCAGAAATAGGAAGCCTTAGCCCATAAAAATTAACACTACCACACTAATCTCTAAAACAATATAAATATATATATGAAGACCACATGTATAGGAATTTATTATAGAAAAAGCATGAGACTTATAAAAAAATATCCCAAAAATGTGACCTAAAACAATGCAAATAAATAATGGAAATGTATAAGGAAAGAAGACCCTTGGTAATATAATACCTTTAACAACTGATATAGATGAAATCCTTATTATTTTAGGACCAACATGAGCATTGTTGGTAAGAGACTACAGTAAAAGGCAAGAGCAGTGGATCAAGTCCTTGAAATTTTTCTGTCCTAGAAAACAATTTTTTTATTTTATGATAATTTATTATCATATATTAGTACATGCAAGAAAAGCAAATTAAATAATAAATAAAAGATAGAACTGTAAAGACCCGTAAATTTCAAGGATGTTTTTTTGTTAATTTTTATTGTAATTTTACAAGAACGTAGTTTCTGACGGCATGTGATTCCGAGGCCCGTTGTGCCCAGAACCATTTTCCGAAGTTTGGCTCGGGTACGTTCAGTGAACGAATGAGTGGGTTTTTCTATCAATTGAACCGGTGCTTCGAATCGAATTCCAAGGGCACCGATTGAATCTAAGAACCAGTATTTGCTTATAAACTCCACTTCCGGAGTTTCGTTTGCTCCGGTGTGGTTTTTAATTTTTGGGGTTAAGTGAAGAAAATAAAATAAAGTGGTGCGACAAGTTTATTTTATTTCACTGAAGCCACCTAATGCCACTTAAAAGATACTTAATATAAGTTGAAGTGGATAGGGTGGAACCCAACATATCCTACCCTCATGGTAGGATATTTGTGAAGTGGGTCTCATTCGAGCCCCACCGTTTTTTTCCTCCAAGTAACGCACCTGCGAAAACTCCTCTTTAATGAAAGTCAACTGGTGTGTTTCCTAAAACTCTTAACTCTCCTATTAATTGGATAGTTAAGAAGTTACCATTAATTCACCTAATTAATGGTTCATTTCTTAACTTGTTTTTTTTTTCAAATTTTTGGCATGTAACAAAATAAGACCAACATACATTCTTCATGGGTGCGAATTGGTGAGAATATTTGGAGAAACTGTATCTTCATCCTCCTTCATGAAGAACGTGAAGAACGTGAATAACGCCAAGAACACCGGCCCTCGACGAAAGGTGAAGAAGAACGCCGAACCCTCCAAGATCGAAGACGTGACGCCGTGTACCATGACACCGACGATTCTCCTCCCGCGACGTTCTTCTGCGACAATCCTTCCCCGCGACAACCTTCTATCAACTGTTTGAGGTTGGAGATTACAGATCTTTTAAATTTCTTTTGTGGATTTTATCCATAACATGGATTTAATTCGTGAGATTAAATCTCTGTGTTTTCTTTAACCCTCGGAGATCGTCGACGCGGCGCCCTTCCGCGACGCGACGATCCTCTTCTTCCGCGATGGTCAATTCCGCGATGAAATCCCGTCCGACGACAACTACGAGGTAGGGGTTTTATTTGAGAATAATATTTATTCCCATGGTTGTTTCATTCTAAAACAATGATCCCAGATCAAAGTTCAATTTTAGTTTATTAAAATTGTGCCTTGTTTTGTTTTCAGGTGTTGATTACTATTCCCAATTGTTATCACCTAACGCGTAGGGTGCGGGCCAAACAAACACGGCCTGAAATCCCTCCGCAGTTTTTCGTTGACGCGTGGGTTAACGTCGTTTACAAAATGGTATCGGAATTGCGATTGGAGGCCTTCACAACAAAGTTCGGATCTCGGGAGAGCCGTAGGTGCAAACCGCATGCAAAATGGACCACCGGAACGCGTCTGGTGGTCCGCGGAAGTTCCCTCTGGCGCACCATGCCGGCACAGCGGCGAGAGGCGGCGGCCGGCAGCGACCGACTTCCAGGAAGTGGCAGTGCCCGAAGTGATGCCGGGAAGACTCGCTGTGGCTTCAGCCGTGGCGGCAAGAGCCGGTCTCGCGGCTGCGCGGGACCGCGGGGAAGGGACGCGACCTTGCGCCGCGTCCGGTGACAGGGAGTGGCCCCCGCGTGGGGGCCACATCTCTTTGGGCGCGGCCGCTCGGCCATCGCCGAGCCGCCCAGACCGGCCACCCGGGTCGCGCCCCACCTGGTCGGACCCTATTCGGGTCGACCCAGTTCAGGCCGACCCAGGGGGGGTCGGGCCGGGTCGGTCTAGGCCCAGACACCCCGTTTTCGGACCTTTCGGTCTTTTTCCCGTATCTTGAGCTACGAGCCTCCGATTGATGTGACGCCAGCGGCGATGTGATCCTTGGACTGAGACGGTTGTTTCGGTATATTACACCCAAGGTTTCGGAATACTTTGTGTTCGGCCGGGTTGGTTCGTACACAAAACCAACCGGGCCCTCGGAGCGGAAACACTTATATATTGAGCTCTGGACGACCGATTGACGTACCGTCGACATTTTTGGATTCCTCTATGTGAGAAGGATCTTTTGGCTTACTCCGCACGAGGTTTGGATGCAGTTGGAGTATAGTCGGGTTGGTTTTTCCTTAAAAACCAACCGGGCCCCTGGGACGAAAAAGTCAATAACTCTCAGACCGGGCGTCCGATTGAAACGCCGTCTGCGACGTTGAGTTCTTGTTGATGATACGGAGCTTTTGGATACATCAACTCTGGACTATGTGTCAGGTGATGTAGTAGCCTCTCGAATCGTGGATAAGACTCTCCCGAACGAGATTTCTATGTACGGGAACCCTATAGCTGGCTACGACTGCTACTACGACGACGACTGTATAGAGATCCTCAGTGGATTCGACGGCGACAACTACAGCACTCAGCGATCCTTTGTGGATCAGTTCTACCAATCCTGTGTGGGTCCGATCCGATGTGGGTCAGTGCTCAGCAGTCCTGTGTGGGCCAGCGCCTACAGATCCTGTGTGGGTCTGAACCTTTGTGGGTCTTTGCGGGGGTTAGTTACCTATCGATCCTGTGTGGGTCAGATCCTTTGTGGGTCATTGCGGGGGTTAGTTACCTATCGATCCTTTATGGGTCAGATCCTTTGTGGGTCATTACGGGGGTTAGTACCTATCGATCCTTTGTGGGTCCGACGGCTTAGATAAATTAGTGGCAATATCTGGTCATCTTTATTGTCATATAAAGAAGTATACCTGTTTGAGATGAATCCTATTTTGATTCCCTATGTGGATTGTGTTGTGCTATCCTGGGTGGATTTACATTTTTCTTTCTTGTGTGGACTGGGTTGTAATTGGGTTCGGATGTTGGAGCCAAACGAGAATTGATGACTTAGGTATATGTATGGGCATATACCTAAGTGGTGTCGGATGTTACTTCGTGATTGTATATTTCCTTTGTGGATTATCCTTTGTGGATGCTGGGAGACCTTCAAGGGTCTCGGGTTCCCTACTGAAAATCTTATACTCACCCCTGTATGGGCTTTGCCCGCACTACGTTGTGTTGGTTGCAGACGACGGACATCGCTGATCGTGGTTGAGGATTTCGGAGCAGGACGATACCTGGAGGTGGACCACTGGGCGGGACGTACTCGGAGCGGTCGGCTGGACCCGAGAAGCAGTGGAGGCTATCTGTAACCACCCTTCAGGTGGGAGTTCCAGTGGACAGCTCAGCATTGTGGCTTTACTTTACAGTTATTTTTTTCCCTTCCAGTTATACTTATTTTCAGTTTGGGTTTGTATACTGGCCCACTTACTTTTCCGCACTTACTGTTGTACCAGCTTTTACTTAGTGTTTACTTATTTTTCTTTCTTACTCTGTGGTGTTTGTTTACTTTACAATGGAAATTCCTTCCCTTTTTATCAGGAATTTACGCCTTGGTGCTAGTCACCAGCCCCTGGCCTATGGAAGGCGGGCTTGGGGTAGTCACAGCACGGGCCCAAGGACGAGTCGTGACAAATTGGTATCAGAGGAGTTCAGTTCTACCGCATATCTTGGGACTCTGATCTTTTTCTATGTGAAGCAATAGTGTTTAGCGTATTGGGTGTGGTTATCAATTCAGGGAGTCCAGTGTTGGTGCGGTGGCTGACGTATCCATACACAAGGACCCGGACTTCTGATTTCCGACTTAATGCACAAAAATATTGATTGCATGTGTGCTTCAAGTTTTCTTTATGATTAATTTGTGTCAGCTAACCAGGTATACTGTTCTGACCATGGCGCACAAGTTTCCTTTTCAGGATGGCCCCATGACGGCAGCCAGCTAGGGTTCCGAAAGTTGAGCGTGACGACAGCCCACCGAGCGATGAGACCTCAGTACAGGGCCCTTTGACAGCTGAGGCACCGGTGATACCTCTACCCATCAAGCCACCGATGCTTCCATCCATAGCCGCTGATGATGCACGTCTCCTTAGTGCACTTCATGAGTTCCAGCGCCAGTGACCGCCCAGGTTCCGTGGGGAGATAGACCCCTAGGCAGCCGAGGACTGGCTAGAGGCAGTGGTGCGAGTTTTCTGGTTAGTGAGAACACCAACAGACCTCATGGTGATCCTCACAACGAGCCTACTACACGCGGCAGCGGGCCGATGGTGGAGATTAATGCTCCAGGTTCCCGATGAGGAATCTCTTTTCTGGAAAGACTTTGAGAGACTCTTCCGTTCAGAGTTCGTCCCAGCCACCCTCCATGCGGTGCGCATCCAGGAGCTTCTTCAGCTGCGGCAGGGCAGTTTGACGGTCGCCCAGGACTCGACAAGATTTACCAGTCTCTCGCGTTACTAGACATACATGGTACGGGACCAATTCTTCCGGGGCCGGACCTTTGACCAAGGTTTGAGACATGAGATCAGGGCATCGCTAATCTACCTCAGCATTCCGACTCAGGAAGGAATACTGGAGCAAGACCTTTTGATCGAGAGCTTTCTTGATGAGCCTTCATCACCAGCGAGACCTACCGTGGGGCGGCACGTAGAAGAGTCTTCTCCGGCAGGCAGTCAACGGATGACTCATGGGTCCAGGAAGACCAGACCCTCACGCAGACGACCTCAGGACACTGGCTCAACAGTGCGGGGCACACAGCGCGAAGCCAGTCTTTCGAGAGGCAGGTAGTGCTACACATGCGGCGGGCAGGGTCACATGGCTCGTGACTGCCCGACCCCCCATGCCGAGGAGCAGCAGACGGTTGAGGGGCCACCCAGGCAGAGGCAGAGGGTCGACCGTGGTGGTCCGCAGGGAGGTGGAGGACGAGGTAGAGGAGCTGGCCGAGCAGCAGGTGGTGGGAGACACTTTGAGGCTCTACCACCACCACCACCAGGAGGTCCACCCCAGCCACATGGAACTAGTTGGCAGAGACAGGCACAGCTCTAGGCAGCGGAGGCCTACGACCACGGTGCGCCCGAGATGATTCTAGGTACTATCTGTGTCTATTCCACCCTTTCTACAGTTCTTATAGACACAGGAGTGAGTCACTCTTTCATAGTCATTGCCCTTTTCCAGAGCTCGGATATTCCGACAGAGCCGTTGGATCGATCCTTTTGGCTAGAGACTCCTACAGGAGAAGACTCGATGATTACGCACTGGTGCCGACAGTGTGAGCGTACTCTAGGAGGTGAGAGCTTCGGCTGGGATCTTCTTGTAGTGGCGTCGAGGCCTTACGACATCACCTTGGGCATGGATTGATTATCTACCGTCCATGCTCAGATCGACTTTATTAGGAGCAAGGTGCGATGTGTACGCACCAACGGGAGCAGGTTCACCTTCACTGGCGAGAAGGGAGCCTTCGCAGCACAGGATGGACATCCACAGAGGAGAGGACAGCCCATCACTCATCAGTTGGCTAGCCTCATCCTTGGAGCAGTTGACGTGCAGAGTCCTAGTTTTCCTGCAGTGGTGGATCAGTATGCGGACGTCTTTCTTGACGACGTTCCAGGGCTACCTCCTCGCAGAGAGGTAGACTTTTATATTGACATGTACCCCGGGACAACCCGATATCGACTCCAGCATATTGGATGGCCCCCGCGGAGCTTCGAGAGCTACGGGTACAGTTGGAGGACTTGCAGGGCAAGGGATTCATCTGACCCAGTGTTTCACCCTAGGCATCCCCGATACTGTTCGCCAAGAAGGCGGACGGGAGCTTGCGACTTTGTGTCGACTATCATCGCCTGAATGAGGTGACAGTGAGGAATAGGTATCCGCTACTGAGGATTGATGACCTCTCTGATCAACTCAAAGGAGCACGGTGGTTCTCTAAGATAGACCTCAGGTCAGGCTATCATCAGCTCAGAGTTCGGGACGAGGACGTGTAGAAGACAGCCTTTAGATGTCGGTATGGCCACTATGAGTTCTTAGTTATTCCATTCGGCGTAACCAGTGCTCCAGCGGTGTTAATGGGACTCATGAATAGGATCTTTCAGCCATACCTCAATCTATTTGTCGTGGTCTTTATCGACAACATTTTGATATACTCCACGATTAAGGAGGAGCATGCCTACCACTTGCGAGTTGTACTGGACACACTCGGAGAGCACCAGCTTTATGGAAATCACTCGATGTGTCAGTTCTGGATACGTGAGGTCCACTTCTTGGGACACTTCATCTCTGCGGAGGGAGTTGCGGTGGATCCTGCGATGATCGATGCAGTGCTAGCTTGGGAGCCATCTAGGAGCGTGACGATGGTGCAGAGTTTCTTGGGACTAGCTGGATACTACCGGAGATTTGTGCCTGACATCTCCAGAGTTGTGGCACCACTCTCAGCTCTTACGAAGAAGGGGAAACCCTTTGTGTGGTCAGACAGGTGTCATCAGAGCATCCAGGAGTTGAGACAGAGATTGACCGGCGCCCCTATCTTGAGGTTTCCTGAGGAGGGAGTAGGGTACGTAGTCTACTACGATGCATTAGGGACCGGAATCGGATGTGTCTTGATGCAGGAGCGGGAAGTGATCACCTATGGATCATGTCAGTTGAGGCCGAATGAGCAGAAGTACGCTACCCATGGCCTGGAGTTAGCAGTAGTGGTCTTTGCTATAAAGACAAGGCGACACTATCTGATGGGCGAGGGCTTTACTGTCTTTTCTGACCGTCAGAGTCTCAGGTACATCTTCTCTCAGAAGGACCTGAACCTGAGACAGTGACTATGGCTCGAGTTCCTCCAGGACTATGACTTTGAGATAATCTATACTCCTAGGAAGGGGAACGTGGTAGCTGATGCTCTCAGCAGGAGGAAAGGAATTCAGCTACTTGAGGAGGCGACAGAGCAGCTAGCCACTTTGCAGATATCCTTCGTGGATAGAGATGGAGCATCCTTCCTTCAGTCTCTCACAGTCATCCCTCCACTAATACAGCGGGTCAGAGTGGAACAGCGTGGGGACGCTGACTGTGAGATGCATCATACACAGATATCCTCAGGTCAGGCACCTGATGGTTTCTCCTTTGGAGTAGAGCACGACGTCCTTTTCAGAGGACGTACCTTGTTACCAGTTTCCTTATGAGAGGAGGTTCTGAGAGAGCTTCACACTTCTCCTTTGGCGGTACATCCTGGATTGGCGAAGATGTACTAGGATCTCAGACGACAACACTGTTGGCTGGGCATGAAGAAGGTTGTGTCAGAGTTCGTTTTTCGATGCCTCACCTACCAGTAGGTGAAGGCGGAGCACCAGGTACCAGCAGGCTTGGTACAGCCATGGGAGGTCCCGGAGTGGAAGTGGGATGTGATATCTATGGACTTCGTGAATGGAATTCCACACACTTCCAGAGGTCATGACTCCATTTGGGTGATTGTCGACTGACTCACCAAGTCGGCTCACTTCTTACCCATCAGAGAGCAGGGCTTAGTAGAGAGCTTGGGATGTCTCTACGTTCAAGAGATTGTACGGATTCATGGTGTTCCATCATCTATCGTCTCTGATCGAGATGCTAGCTTCACTTCCCGGCATTGGAAGGGGTTGCAGGAGGCGTTCGGGACGCAGCTACGTCTATGCACCGCCTTTCACCCTCAGACGGATGGTCAGACGGAGAGGACCATTCAGACTCTCGAGGACATGCTCCACGCATGTGTCCTCGTCTTTGGTCACAGCTGGGAGGACCACCTACCCTTGGTGGAGTTTTCGTACAACAACAGTTACCACTCCACCATCGGGATGGCACCGTACGAGGCGTTGTACGGCCGAACTTTCAGATCTCCTTTTTTCTAGATAGACCCAGGGGATTCATCACTTGTAGGACCAGAGATGGTCCAGGCGACGACAGAGAAGGTCCAGGTCATCCAGGAGCGGATAAGGACAGCTCAGAGCTGACATAAGTCTTATGCTGACAGGAGGTGGAGTCCACTAGAGTTCGAGGATAACAACCACATCTTCTTACGTGTCTCACCTCGACGTGGTTTACGGAGATTTGGCCGAGGCAGAAAGTTGTCTCCATGCTTCATCAGACCATTCCAGGTCCTCAGCAGGATTGGCGAGGTGGCCTATCACCTAGATCTACCACCTCAGTTGCACCGGGTGCACGACGTCTTCCACGTATCTCAGCTGAAGAGATACGTGCACGACCCGACGCATATCATTGACCATGGGGAACTAGACATTGATGATAGAGAGACTTTGGCGGAGGTCCCGGTGGAGATCGAGGATCGACAGGAGCGGGTCCTACCTGGATAGTCGATTCCTCTAGTGCGCATCAGATGGCAGCACGAGAACCTCTAGGAGAGCACTTGGGAGTGGTAGGCTCAGATACATGCTCAGTACCCACATTTGTTTCCCTAGTTTATGATGTATCTATATGGGGACGTAAATCCCTGACGTGGGAGTGATGTAAAGACCCATAAATTTCAAGGGAATTTTTTTCATAATTTTCTATGGAATTTTACTAGAACGTAGTTTCTGATGGCACGTGATTCCGAGGCCCGGTGTGCTCGGAATCATTTTCCGAAGTTTGGGTAGGGTACGTTTAGTGAACAAACGAGCGGGTTTTTCTAACTTTTGAACCGGTGCTCGGAATCTAATTCCGAGGGCACCGATGGAATCGCAGCGCCGATATTTTCTTATAGACGCCTCTTCCGGAGTTGCATTTGCTCGTGTGTTGTTTTTAATTTTTGGGGTTAAGTGAAGAAAATAAAATAAAGTGGTGCGACAACTTTATTTTATTTTACATAAGCCACATAGAATCTACTTAATCTAAGTTGAAGCGGATAGGGTGGACCCCAAAATATCTTACCCTCTTGGAAGGATATTTGTGAGGTGGGGCCCGCATGAGCCCCACCGTTTCTTTTCCGCTAAATAACACACCTGCGAAAACTCCTCTTTAATGAAAGTCAACTAGTGTGTTTCCTAAAACTCTTAACGCTCCTATTAATTGGATAGTTAAGACATTACCATTAATTCACCGAATTATTGGTTCGTTTCTTAACTTTTTTTTTTCAAATTGTTGTCATGTAATAAAATAAGGCCAACATACTTTCTTCTTGGGTGCGAATTTTTGAGAGGATTTGGAGAAACTGTATCTTCATCCTCCTTCAAGATGAACGCGAAGAACGTGAAGAACACGAAGAACGCCGCCCCTTGACGAAAGGCGACGAAGAATGCCGAACCCTCAGAGATCGAAGACGCGACGCCGTGTACCGCGACGCTGACTATTCTCCTCCCGCGACGTTCTTCTTTGACAATCCTTCCCCGCGACAAACTTCGATCAACTTCTTGAGGTATGAGATTATGGATATTTTAAATTTCCTTTGTGGATTTTATCATTAACATGGATTTAATTCGTGAGATTAAATCTGTTTGTTTTCTTTAACCCTCGGAGATCGTCGAAGCGACTCCCTTCCACGACGCGACGATCCTCTTCTTCTGTGACGGTCAATTCTGCAAAGAACTCTCGTCCAACGACAACTACGTGGTAGGGGTTTTATTTGAGAATAATATTTATTCCCATGGTTGTTTCCTTCTTAAACAAAGAACCCAGATCAAAGATCAATTTTAATTTAACAAAATTGTGCCTTGTTATGTTTTCATGTGTTGATTATTATTCCCAATTGTTATCACCTAACGTGGAGGGTGTAGGCCAAACAAACACGGCCTGAAAACCCTCCCCAGTTTTTCGTTGATGCGTGGGTTAACGGAGTTTACGAAATGGGATCTTAATGGCGATTGGAGGCCTTCACAGCAATGTTCAGATCCCGGGAGAGCCGTTGGTGGAAACTCCAGGCAAAACGGACCACCGGAACGCGTTTAGTGGTCCGCGGAAGTTCCCGCTGACGCGCCCCGCCGGCTGCCGGAGGCGGCGGCCGGCCGCCAGGAAGCGGTGGCGCCCGGCGCACCGCCGGGAAGACCCGCCGCAGCTGAAGCCGCGGCGGCGAGACCCGGTCCCATGGCCGTGCGGGACTGCGGGGAAGGGACGCGGCCTTGCGTCGCGTCCGGTGACATGGAGCGGCCTCCGCGCGGGGGCCGCGGCTCCGTTGGCGCGCCCACTCGGCCAGCGCCGAGCCGCCCAGATAGGCCAGCCAGGTCGCGCCCAGGCCGGGCCGGGCCGGGTCGCGCCCAGACGGGTCGACCCCGGTTCGGGTCGACCCGGTTCGGGCCGGGTCGCGCCCAGCCGGGTCAGCCCCAGTTTGGATCGACCCGGTTCGGGCTGGGTCAGCCCCGGTTCAGGTCGACCCGGTTTGGGCTGACCTCGGGGGGTTGGGTCGGGTCAATCCGGGCCCTGACCCCCCGTTTTCGGACCTTTTCGGTCTTTTGCCCGTATCATGAGCTACGGGCCTCCGATTGACGCGCCATCAGCGGAGATGCGATCAATGGATCGAGACGGTAGTTTCGGTATATTACACCCAAGGTTTCGGAATACTTTGGGTTCAGCCGGGATGGTTCGTACACGAAACCAACCGGGCCCTCGGAGCGGAAACGCTTATATCTTGAGCTCTGGACGTCCGATTGACGTACCGTCGACTTTGTTGGATTCCTCTAAGTGGGAAAGATCTTTTGGATTACTCTGCCCGAGTTTTGGACATAGGTGGAGTACGGTCGGGTTGGTTTTGCCTTAAAAAACCACCAGGCCCCTCGGATGAAAAAGCCAATAACTCTCAGACCGGGCGTCCGATTGACGCGCCGTCTGCGATGTTGAGTTCATGATGACGATACAGAACTTTTGGCTACATCATCTTTGGACTATGTGTCGGTTTATGTATCAGCCTCTCGGCTCGTGGAGCGGACCCTCCCCAACGAGCTTGCTGTGTGCGGGAACCCTAAAGTTGGCTGCGACTGCAACTACGATGACGACTGTACAGAGATCCTCAGTGGATTCCACGGCGACGACTACAACACTCAGTGATCCTTTGTGGATCAGTGCTACCGATTATGTGTGGGTCTGATCCTGTGTGGGTCAGCGCTCAGCGGTCTTGTGTGGGCTATCGCCTACAGATCATGTGTGGGTCTGATCCTGTGTGGGTCTTTGCTGGGGTTAGTTAACTATCGATCCTGTGTGGGTCAGATCCTTTCTGGTTCATTGCGGCGGTTAGTTACCTATCGATCCTTTGTCGGTCAGATCCCTTGTGGGTCATTGCGGGGGTTAGTACCTATCGATCTTTTGTGGGTCTGACGGCTTAGATGAATCAGTGGAAATATCTGGTCATCTTTATCGTCATATGAAGAAGTATACCTGTGTGAGCTGAATCCTGTTTTGCTTCCCTTTGTGGATTGTGTTTTGCTATCCTATGTGGATTTACGTTTTTCTTTCCTGTATGGACTTGGTTGTAATAGGGTTCGGATGTTGGAGCCGAACGAGAATTGATGACTTAGGTATATGTATGGGCATATACCTAAGCAGTTTCGGATGTTATTTCGTGATTGTATCTTTCCTTTGTGGATTATCCTTTGTGGATTCTGGGAGACCATCGGGGGTATTGGGGTCCCTAATAAGTAGCTTATACTCACCCCTGCACGGGCTATGCCCGCACTACGTTGTATTGGTTGCAGACGAAGGACAGCGCTGATCGTGGATAAGGCTTGCGGAACAGGACAGTACCTGGAGGTGGACCACTGGGCAGGACGTAATCGGAGCGGTCGACTGGACCCGCGAAGCAGTGGAGGCTATCTGTACCCACCCTTCAGGTGGGATTTCCAGTGGACAGCTCGGCGTTGCGGCTTTACTTTAGAGTTTCTATTTTCCCTTCCTATTGTACTTTACATTCAGTTTGGGTTTGTATATTGGCCCACTTACTTTTCCTCACTTACTGTTGTACCAGCTTTTACTTAGTGTTTACTTCTTATGCTTGCTTTCTCTGTAGTGTTTGTTTACATTACAAAGGAAATGCCTTCCATTTTTATCGGGAATTTACGCCATGGTGCTAGTCGCCAGCCCCTGGCCTATAGAAGGCGGGCTTGGGGTAGTCACGGCACGGTCCCAAGGACGGGTCGTGACAAGAACACATGGTATTATAGTGTTTTGGGTAATATAAATAATGTATTCCACTCCACCAATTCACAACTCTTAGAGATTAGTGATTTTCAGTAGTACCGATCATTTTCACAAGGACTGACCTACTATGTGAATGAATACATCACTTAATACAAAACATAATATTTTATAGGGATCCGATAAGGATTTATAAAAAAACGTATTTAAGGTTCTTTTACCAATACCCTTTATAACTATTTACATGATATAGAAACATAAAACAATGAGATATAATGATGACAATTTACAAATTAAGCTCATTTTTTGTCAGCTTAAACTAATATAATAGAAGATATATGCAAGATATATAATTAAATTTAAGTGTATCTTGAGAAGAGTACTATAGAATACATCAATAATGATCTGGAGGTCATTTCGGTAAAAAATTAATATTATATTATTTTTTTGAATATATAAACACAATGATCTACGAGAGTGAGAGTTGAAAGTAAAAGTGATTTCTTATATTCATGTCTATATTTTTTTTATTTGAAGAATATGTTAAAAATAATCTTTATATTTCACAACATGATATCCCATATAACTTTTTCATTGAATTAAATTCCATATTTATTTATCATGAAAATTCATCGATAACAATGCTGATAAATAAATAATTTATGCGTTATTTTTTATTAGATATTGAAAACTTTAAGAAATTACTTTTACCAGTAAAAATATTCCAATATTTAATGAATTTATTGGAATCAGTGAATTCTACTAATATTATACCATTATTAATAAAACATGTTTGTTACCAAACCAAGCATCCATATTTGGAATATCACAAAAATAAATCCCGCAATTTCAAATCCACAAATCTATACTGAACAATTTATCCATTCAACACATATCTGATTTCTCCATGTTTTTTATTTATATTTTTCTTTTATTGATATAGTAATTTACTCACATTGTCAATTCATCGATGTACCTTATTACTATATAGCTAATTTTATGATGTGGCTAATTTACAAAGGTGATTCATTCATATAGCCAATTTACATCACTGATTGATTGAAATACCTAAATTTCCACATAGCTGATTTCTTTACAAAGATAAATTTCTACAGTTAGAAAAATTTTAGAAAAAATTCTAGAACTACAGTGCTACAACAAAATGACCAAAATAATAATAAAACCTAATGAAAACACATTCAAATAAAATTAGTTGTATCATATTAATAATATTTTAGATCATAAAAACATTAATCAAATTAGATATATTGTTACAATTGTAGTAGTCCAACAATATCCCTCTTTTGAAGATAAAAAATTCGATTAAATAATAAACATGAAAATTTTAAAATAATTATTTACATTTTCTTAATATATGTGTTATATATATATTTCATTTTAAAATATTATTTTTATATTTTCTTTTCCCCTTTGTAAGACTTCCCATTATATATTTTAATTCTCTCCCTTTTGTGTCATTCAAAATGAAGGGTAAGGAGAGGAAAATCTTGTGTAATATAGAACTAGTAATTATAAACCAAATAAATATAATGTCGAAGAAATATATAAATTACAATAAGACTTAAATTTAAAAGGTTCTTAGAAAAAAAATGGTCTTAAAGATAAAATCCTTTAAATGAAAAAAAAATTCTTTGAAACAAAATGAGGATAAAAGACAATAAATGAAAACAATCATTAGAAAAAAGAGGGATATGAATTTCATTAATGTTTTCCACTTGTACAGAAATATAAAAATATTAAAACAAAAAAAACAAATACTAAAACAATTAAAACATACCTTGTTTTTATATTATTTCATTTTTGGAAGGAGTCTTGGTTGGAGGATTCATAATGGTCGGATCGGATAGAGAGGTATTTTCAGGGGAAGCTATTATGTGTAAAACTCCTTCCCATGATACAATGAAGATGCCACTATCTTAAAACCCCATTTGGGTTGTGGTCTCTAAGATTGTTTTCTCAACAACTTCTAATGATTCCTAGAATTTGTAATAAAGTCATACGAACCAACACTCGAAAATGGAATCTTCTTGATATGATCTAAATTAGTAACTCATTTCTCATTATATTTCATGGAAACAATATCAAAATACATATATTTTTGTTTTTGATAAATCATAAATAGGTAAAAAACAAAATCCACTCTATTTATGGAACCTCTATATTTATCATGTTCTGATGGGCCAAGATATATTCCTCTAATTAAAAAATTATGTAATAAACCCACATATCTATACTATTGATGATAATTGACTTACATAAATCAATAATGGAAGTGGAATATTGTATATGCATATAGGAAAATATCAGTAGGCAATTGTTTAGAATCCATTTTGATAATTTTATCTACTAAGTTTATAAAGCCTGAGAATAAAAAATGTTAGCCAGACGAGATATCATGTATGTTTTAGGAGGCTTTTCATACAGGTTTTTATAAATTCCATGAAATAATAATTTAAAACTAATTATCCAACATTCTATATAAATCAACTTCTTATTTTGGTTAGAAAACGTTTTTATCAACATTTCAATAATTTCAATCAAAAAATGGAATGTGCATGAGTCACTAGTGAATTTAGAGTAAAAGCATGCAGAAGATCACTGATCACAGTATTCTCTGGAATAACTATCCTAAATGCCTATAAACCATAATCTATCTACCTGTAATAGCATTCATCACCATAGGGTATTCTTCAGACTCTGAAGAACTATAACCCCATTTTTTATAGTCTGAATACATATCTAAAATTCTATTATAAATCATATTCCACATAGTCTCAAAACTCTACTAGATTTTTTTATTAAACCAATTGAGAATGAAATAATATATCTTAGTTTCTTTGGTATACATAATGTTTCTTCTACCTTATAACCAAATAAAACATAAATGTGGAAAACCATTTCATTCAATGAAATTTTCATTCTATGTCCAATACTTCTAACATTGTTTTCTTAATCATACCAAATAAGACCGTTTAAAACTCTTCCATAAGTATAGGGGTGAACATGTAACACTATAATTATTGGATCTATGAGGTTACAAAATTTAGATATAAAAATGCATCATCAAACTGATCCATTAAATATAGATCCACATAAGTATCAGAATAAGATATCATAATTTTTTGAAACCTCTTCAATAACTCATATTAACATATAGCTACACTCTTTAAATATTGAAAACGCTCCTTTATCCCAGACTCATAACATGTAATATCATCAAGGTAATCCCCCAAAATGTCATATTGAACTAGAGTAAATTTCTGATCCCTGACACTTTTAGAATCCACAAGAACTCATTTTTCATTGATCTTATATTTTTTGGATAGTCTCCTTTAAACTCATTCACTCAAGCATTCGTAGTGTCAATTTATGCAGAACAATCGCAATATGTTGAATATTTCACTAGTTGGGTGTTCTTTATTAAATATATCAAGGAAACCATCATCAAGATAATCATTTAAAATAATTTTTAGAAACTATATATTTGTTTAGTTGACTAATTTTGACTTTAAAATATATCAACTCTTTTTCAACACAACAAAATCCCCCTTGATATCATCAAATACGATTATCACTATAGTGTTAATTCTCTTCATATGTTTATAAACATCTAATCTTTTAAAAAGTATTATCAGGGATGTAGCTTCTAATATCACATGGAGTGGAGATGTATTTTTATATAGAGAATGTTAGAGAGCACTTGATACATCTGAAACTACTTATCTAGAAACTTCGTTACAAGTGGTATCAAGTGATCCTATGGGTTGATCAACAATAGTGTTCTTTACCTAAGGTTCCTCTCAAACCTGAGTTGTAGGAACACTGGGTATAGTATCCAATTGGTTAGCCACATCATCATTAACATCAATTGGATTCTCAATATTTGGTATAATAGGATGAACCGATACATTAGCTCTAAGAGGTGAAACATATTGTCTCTGATCTTCTTACAAAACTGGTCAAGCTTCAGAAGATACAACCAATATCTATTCACCAAATGAATCCTACACATATCTAGGAGAAACCATCTCAATTAGTGTTTCAACCCATATATGTGTGCTCATGGATGAATCCCATTCTGTTGATGTTGGAGATGGTATAAAAACCTATGCTAAAACTTCCTATCTAACAAGTATTAATGAACATGTGGTTGAATCCGAGTTAAATCCAAAGAGTTAGAAGATAACCTCAGAAAAAGTGTTTCTCTTATGGAACATAATAGATTCTCCAAAAATCAAGTTCTCATCCTTCTTCTTCAAAACTAGATATATCAACCTTCCATAACAGTAGCAGTTTAAAATCCATTTTTAATAGAAATAGTGGTACATTAAACAAATCATGTACATTTAATGAAAAAATATGATATTATTCATTCAGAAATATAAGAGTTACTTGTCTTGAAAGAATAATTTTTCCATCTCACCATCCCACCGAGAAATTCTAGTCAATAAAAACTTATATATAACATTCTAATCTTGTTCCACGTCTCTCACATCCTTTTTCTCCAAAGAAGAGGTCCAAAATATAATCCTAAAAAACATTAGTAGGTCCTATAGATATCATACCCACTAAAGTATGATTGAAAATATTCTCACCCCTCATGAGGAATGTGATAATATTTTTCCATTTCTACAGTTGAGAGTAGCAAGGCTTTCCCATTTTCATCCTATGAAAACAAACCCTCTCTTGGTCCAAACTAAAACGCAATATATCATTTGAACACTTTTACCTCCTACAAATATACAAACACATTTTATTCTCATGAAAATAAAATTTCCCTTGGGATTGATAAATATTATTTAATAGACATTAAATTACTTTCAACCAAGCCATAACCATGGGTTTTCCCTCAAGGACTAGACATGAAATGTCACCTATAATTGGGTTCTTAAAAGATATTGAACCACTATTATCTCCTCAATTTGACTTCTCAATACATAAGATCTTAGTTAACATTTAAGATAAATGACGGATGATGTTCTAAATCAAGTATGAATGAAATTATTTGAATGGAAAGGAAGGAGTGGTTCAATTTGGTTTAAGGTGACATATCTAATTTTGAAAATTGGTATGTTTCCAATTATGTTATATGGGCCGATCATACATAAAAATAAAGAAATAAAATAAATTAATCAAAAAATATATTTTTCATTTATAATTAAATGTGTTTTTTCCATAGATTAAATAACGATCAATTAAGTAAAAAAAACTATTTTAGTTTCAATAAACCATTAAAATATAAATTGATTAAAAATGTAAATAATAAAATATAATTGAAATAATAATTGGTAATATAAATTAAAATAAATATAATTCAAATGAACCTCATTCTCAAATTATAGAGTGAAAATATATACAAGAAAGGGATTTAGTAAAAATATCCTCTATTTGATTCTCTAAAGAGATAAATTAAAGAGTGATGTCAACATTTTTAGATTGATTTATCTATAATGGATTTCATAGTTCTATATTATTTTTGTTAGGAATACTGTATGATATTCTTAGAAATTTTGATAGCACTAGTATTATCACATTTGATTGAGATTTTATTATAATTGAATATAGAATCCATTAATGTTTGTTTTATATACATCATTTATTCACAACAACTACCAAGATCAATGTATTTCTATTTAATAGTAGATAATGATCTTAAGTGATATATCTTACTAGAAAAGGATTCCAATTAGTTACGTATAAAATATTAGGTTATAAATTTCTCTTCCAATCTAGCCTACAAAAACCAACTTCGACATCGGAATACGAAGTAAAATGAAAATACATTTTTTTATAAAAAGAATGGAAATCGAAATTGTACCTTTTAAATGCCATAAAATTATTTTTGGAAGCATTCAAATTATATTCCTTGGGATTAGCTTCGAATCATGCACACAAGTATAAAAAAACTAATGTCTAGTCTACCTATAGTCAAATATAGTATAATCCATATTATTCCTATATATAGAATGTTATCAATCAGTTTCCAATCATCATCAAAATCAATATATTCATTACAACTCATATAATTTTTATTTAAATTACTATTTTTTGAGTAAAATAAGCTTGATTATATAATATATATATTTACATTAATTAAACACATTCCCAAATATTTTTTGATAAATCTTAAAACCAATAAAAAATTAAAATCAGCCACCATACTCATTAAAAATTCATATAGATCGAGTTTTTAGAAATAATCATATAATATTCTGTTTTTAGAAAAACAAAATCACATAATGAATATATATTTGAATTAAAAATATATTTACAGATGAAAATTTCATTCAAATATTATGATCTACCACACCTACTAAAAATCTATTTGGTAAATTACAAGAACATAACAGATCATACAATGATCTAGGTTCTTATTTAAGTCCATAAATAGATTTGGTATATTTGAGAATTGAATTTTGAAAATATGGATTTTCACAAGTATGTAGTTGTTCTATTTATGTATCCTCCTTATAAAAATTATTTTTAAAAGGATATTTCACATCCATATGATAAAATTTGAAATACATGTGTGATGAATAGTCTAGGATAATCCTAATTGATTCTAATATAATAATATGTTTAATTTTCACTTCACAATATGTTCCTTCCTCTATGTTAAACCCTTTTCCCAATAATATTTCCTTATTCTTAGTGATCAAACCTGGATCATTTTTTATTCCAAAAAAACCATTTTTCCTACAAAATGGTAGATTAAGGGTCTCTTAACTTATTCAAATTAAATTTTCCTCTTGAACAGGTTTTACTCTTCGTGTATTGATAAAACCTAAATATCATATGTTAGGGATACCTCAATAGTTTTAGGTTCTTTTTGATATAAAAGGTAAAAAACAATATAAGGTATTCTATACTCCTTAAATTTATAATGCCTTCATCACAGTTTCATATAAAACTTTATAAGGGATGGTCATTCAGTGCTGTAGGTTTCCTAAGTAGTACACTTTCAAGTTCACTTATATCCATCCTTTTAGGATTTAGTTTAGAAAACACATATTCCAATCCATCGTTTATTTATTTTCAAAAATATATCAAGGACAAATGTTTTTTAATGTATCACATTTCTCATCAATTTTTTAATTTTATGATAAAAAAATTACTTTCATCAATTATAATGTGGGATAATTATTAAAAAATAATTGACAATTATTATAAATATATATAAGCCTTAGAAGGTTTAAAATATATGAAAAAAAAATCTGTCATCATACTTTGGATCAAATTTTAAAATAATATAATTGGTGTATTAAAAGTAATAATTTCATCAGAACACATTAAAGTATCCAAATATTGGATTTCTACTATTCCATTATTTTTATGGAGTTTTCTTAATAATAAGACAAATTAGAACTCTATTTTTAAATTAAAAAGTTGTATTAACTATTTCAATCGAAAAATGTGTGGGCAGGTTATATTCACCTAACATAGTGTTGGATATTTTTTGCAAGGTGATATTACTCCATTCAAAAACAACATTATTTAGATGTGTCCTAGGGGTATAAAATTTATTGTTGACATTATGTATGGAATCGTATGAATTTAAATAATGATTTTTAAATTATTCTCTAGGAATATATCTTAATATAATTACATTGGAAATATTATTTTTTAAAATAATTTATAGAAATTTGTAAAAATATAATAAGTACCAATTTTAAAACTCCAAAATAGAAGATGTGTAAATCAAGAGAAATCATAAACTAACACATAAAAAATGATTTTCCTATTGGAATTTGTTTTTAAGAAGCAAAGGAAAAAATATGTTTTAATAGTTTATAGAGGCATATATGTAGTAATAGCATTAATTAATTTAAATTGATGTATTTTGTTTTCTTTCCATTTGGAATGTGTCACATAGTGTGTCTTTATACAATTTATGTTTCATCAAATCTGAAAATATATTTTTCATCTAAAATTTTCTCAAAGAATGAACATTACAATGTTCATGTCTTCTATAACAAAACCAATATTTATTTCTTTAGTCAGTTAAAAACTCCAATTTTTCTACACTATTAATTAATATCTAGTCTCTATTTCTTATCTACTATAGGTTCCCTAAATATAATTTTTTTTAATTGAAAATAGTACATGAATTTCATGATAAATCAATTGAATAGTCTATATAAATAAGTTGGGGAATATTTATTATGTTTTCATTCAATCCTTTCACGTAATGAATTCTTTTAGGACTGATCTTGGTTAACAAATAATCCATCTCCTATAATCATTCCTTTATCATTATCTCCAAATTTGACATAGTGAAATTAAATTTTGTATAAAGAATGATAATTTTAGAAATTTATAAATATATTTCATGAGTTTCCACAATCCTTATACCATTTCTCATTTAGTCTAATGGATCTTTTTCCCAACAAAAAAATAAAACAATAAATTTTTATGGTTCCCTTATTATATGTGGTCATATTATGTTATACACCATTGATTTAATAACGCAAATATTCTTGTGATGTATAGATATTCTAGAACATCATTTTGAAATAATAATTTAAATCAAACCCATTATTATGTCATCAAAAATACGGTTTTTTTAAAATCCAAATTTTCACATTGTTCTATAATTAAACACAATGGAAATTAGTCACATTAGATAAGTTATTATTATTTTCACTTGGGAAAAAAAATTATAATTATTTCACTTCCAAACTTGGTTACCATTTATAAATTTAATTTTGGGGAATTTATTATTTCCTATGATTTGTTTTATTAAATATTATCTTTTTGTGAAAACACATGTAGAATAAATAAGTTCTCTAAGTTATTTGAAGACTAAATTATTTTTACCATGTTCTATAATAGATGTTGAATAATATTATAGAATTTATTTGAGATCTAAAATTATCTTATTCATGTTCTCTTTTCTAGTAGAAACAAAATTAGAATAATTCTTTAGGGAAATATTTTTCATCATGAAGTATTCATAGTTTGTTTCAAGCATGGTACGATATTCATTCAATTCATCAAAATAGTAGTTTTAAAATTATGGGTTAGACTCATACTAAGAAGAATAAAATGATTTTACCTCCTCATATTGTGCTATAAAACACATGATGACTACTTGACTGGATATTTTAGATTTTGATTTAGAATATTTATCATCACATAAATTTTTAGAACTACTCCATGTGGATTTAATTACTTTATGGGTATTATTATTATATACAAACATTGTAAAATAATTATTCTAAAAAATGATACCTTGAAGTTGATGTATTTCTAGTTTGATGTTCCCATGTTTCTTACAAATCGTATGATTTGACCACTTCAGATTGTCCGTCATGATTTTTGTACTTATTGTATGATTTTATAAACCCTCTTCTTTTTTGTTCAAAATTTGGTGTACTTTTATTGAAACTAAGAAATATAATCCTTGGATTCCATATTGATTGAAGAATATTCATCCCAAGATGATTCATAAATGTGTGCAATATTTTTATTTTTTTCATATTTTAAATTTTAATCCTTAGAGGGATAATTTATCTATTTAAAGAGACAATGATCTATATCCACACCTTCAGCTTCTAATTTATACATTATAATTATACAGATAATATCTTCTAGTTTGAAATATTTTATAGCTATATATTTCCTAATGGATGATAAAATTATACTCCATATGGGTGGTAGGATTCATAGGGTATTTAGGTCATAATCTAGTTTTGAAATAAGTTTTCTTAAATTTGAAACAATATTTACAACCTTAGTAAGACTTATCGTTAAATAATTGATTATATCTCCTTCAAAATTTATGAAAAAATAAAACATAATCATGGGTGAAATGTCTCAAATATCAAATATGTTTTCTATACCTCCATGGGTAACTAATATGGTACTCCACATCTCATAAGCTAATGTACACTTTAAAACTCTATTGAACTCCTGAGGAACTTGTACACATATGTTAGTGTTCATGGATTTCCTGTTTTTATGTAATAGAAATATTCCCCGGTATAATCCTATATTTAAGGATTAGTAATGGGACATTCATAAGGCTTAATATATTTTAAGGAAACATTTTGAACGATTTTCATCAGATATATTGTTATTGTGCTCTCCAAAAACCATATTTTTTTACCATTTATGTTGTGATCTTCCAACACAGACATATATTCTATGATTTAAGTAATTTCATCCTTTTTCAAAAAAAATATTTAGTCATCAACCCTTTAATGTTGTTAACTAAAAAATCCCAACCATTGATATTAATTATTAGCTGGAGAAAAAATACACTAATTTTAAATAGGGGTAAATTGAGTTTTTCTAAATTTTTATTAACAAGAAACCTCCAACATCATGATCTGAAAAATAATTATATATTATAATCACATTGAATCAGTGGAAATTAAATAAGAAGGAAATGATATAACATGAGAGATTTATAGTTATGTAGGGAATAAAAGTATCCCTATTTACGCCTCCAATGCTCAATTCTAAGATATTAGAGAATTTATATAGAACCAACACATTTTTTATAAAATTAAAAACTGAGTGTAATTATCCATTACCTTGTAAAATTAAAGTACATTTAAAATGATTTATAAACACCATCCATCAATATTATTTTACTATTAACTTCAACGACAAATTATAAGAAGCTAACTCTTAAAATAATAAGAGATAATGTTGAATGTTTACAAATGAATCTCACATTTTCAAGAGAAAACTGACAGAAGAGAATAGATATCTTAGAGAGAGAATTATATTGAATAAAATTTTTAGAAGATTCCCCTAAAACAGTGTAATAATTATCTATATCAAACGTATATAGATGATTAATTTTCGTGTTCTTTTTTAGTGAATATTTAATCACATGTAGCTTCGATGTTGAGATAGTTGAGAGAGAAGGTGATTTATTCTATTCCTTTTTAAATTATTATTATAAAATTACTCTATTAAAATTTATTATTTTTATTTAAAAACTTGATATCTCAAAAAATATATTCTTAAAATTAAAATGTAGATGTCATTTCTCAAAAATATCCTAGAAACAGTACTGATCAATAAATTATTCTTATACTATTTTTGTCCCTAGGTACTTTCTACCATTTTGAATTTAATTTTTATCATTAATAAATTCTAAAATATTTAATTAATTGACTAGAATTATTAGAATAAACCTAAATTACCTTGATTGTAATAAATATGTTGGTTGTAGAATCATGTTGATGATTCTAGATCACCATTTATCTCAATTCCACATAGTCAATTTCACATTGATGAATTGATCTATGTAGCCATTGTTCATGTAATAATTTTCTCCACATATCCTATTTATATAGAAGAATCATTGATGTTGTAATTTACTCACTTAGGTGATTCACCAATCGAACTTATTTCTATGTTGATAATTTCATGAAGTATCTAATTTACATAAGAAATTCCATCATGTAGATGATTGGTGTCGTTGATTTCCTAATGTAACCTAATATTCATGTAAGTGATTTCATTATGTAGACAATTTTCTAGACATAGGAAAATTTCATCAAAATAGGTATAACTGTAGAGCTATAATATAATGACTTATGTGGCATTAAAACCAAATCAACACACCTAAAAACAAAATCATATGTAATAATTGAATGTGTTTTAAATCATAAAAACCTAAATAACATGGTATTTGTGGGAATAATAGTAGTATTCCAACATAGACCACCCATAATTAATGACACCATGTTCCTATAAAACCCCACTTGACCAACTCTATGTCCCCCAAAATCTGAACCATGCAATTTTTCATCTATATAAACAAAATAGGTTTGTTTATATGACAAATGAAGGGGTGAATGTAAATATAACAAGTTGGAAACCCTGCGATAATAAAAAAAATAAAACAATTAATCTCAATAAGATATAACCATATACACATTAAGGATTTAGGTAACTATGGTCAAAATGATCTTTAATAACTATAGGAACATGTACACAAAAAAGAAACTAAATTCACCTATTCATCGCAAAACAAAAATCACTTGAACTACCTCATGTCATTCACTTACGCATCATCAATAAATATAATTAGTGGGGTTCTAACACCCCTCAAAAGATTTAATGTTATTTTAGGTGGTATCTAACCCTTTAGAGGACCCAAAAAAATTCATTTGATATTTTAATCAGCTGAGGGGATTATCCACTCTATAATATGATTACCTAAAAACAATCACTAATGGGGTTTTACCTAATACACTAATAATATATACGACCCACTTTCTAGTATCTCTATCATACTATGGGGATTAATAATCCATTTTTTCACCAACTAACTCTCCCACTCTCCATCATTGTCTTTATAAAACTCTGGAACCTGAATAGTTTAAACACATCAGAGAATATACATGGATGAAAAATATATATTCATCCACATTCTCTGTATGTGAAAACACTCAAAATAGAAAGTAATTATATCCAAAACATCCCCTAGGGTGATGAATTAGAAAGAATAGTTAAAAAAGCATAGTACATGACATTTACTCTAGGGAACAGGTTTTTAATTCCATAGTAGTAGTTTAGTATTCAATTAAATGGTCAAGTTCATGTGATATCAACCTACATGGTGTGTTCTAATAATATAATCCACCTGTGGGACCCTCATTCAAGATGGGCATTCAGTACAGTGTAAATCTATGTTGAAGGAGATATTCCTAGAAATTTATGTATATTATACATGAATTAGCCTATTTAATGTTGTATTATATCTGTATGTAATAGTGTTTGACATGAATGAAAACTAAGTTATATTTTATGAATTTATTAATGAATATTTTATGTTGTTTTATATGGTAACATTTCACAAACATGGTATATAATAAGAATGTTAAATCAATAACATTTGATTCATCCTAGTTGTAGATTAATATTATGGAGGTTTCATAAATTGAAATTCATTGGAGAATTAGTGGCTTAATATGATGATTTAATGAATGGTTGAAGCATTACTCATGAATTTTAGAATTCATGTGTAAAATAATAGGGGTTGGGTATCATACCAATGAGCTTATATAAAGGCCAAAGGATATGGAGATGGTGTGTGTGACTCTAATTCAATATTCTGGATTGTTCTCTTATGATCATGTTTCCTCCTCCTTTAATAAGTGAGGAACTATCATTCTATCTGGAGAAGTATAATCCCACTTGAATGTTAAGTAATTATTTAAAATCAAGGATACACCATAAAGAATATTGTTTACTAATTGACATTAAGAGAGCTTTATCAAACCTCAATGATGAATATTTTTTTAACAACCTTAATCATTGATAGGTAGATATTATTTTCTCAAATTTTTATATCATGGGATTGGAATCTAGAATCAAAGATCATGATATTTATGGTGTCTTGTTGTTTTTTCTTAATTAAATATATTTTAGTCAATACTATGAATAATTGTAGTTGTATCAGAGCTTTACCTTATCATTTTATTCTCCTAATCGTGTTTAAAATAAAGAAAACTGATGACATTTTTTATTGGTTTTAATATATTTATATGATTATAAAATGTGTTATAAAAATAAATGATTAGTTCATTATATATGATATGTGATATCATATCATACTATATAGTTATTTTCATTTGGGTTTATCATATCATAAGGTATTATTTTTTTAGTCCTTTATTAGAAAGGAAATTCTTAGAACTATTCAAATATATTAAAATAGAACATTTTATCATATAGAAAATATTGATGCATGTTGTTGGTTACAACATTCTAGGTGTTGAAGGAGATATCACATATTATAATAGTATTTATATATGTAGTGGTGAATTAATCATACACTATCCAATATAATAGGACAATAAGAAAACAGAATTGAACATACTCTTACGTCTGAAATTGTAATGTGGCATTACTCTTATATAGATACCATGCGACATGGTTTTATCTTATGAAATCCCAAACAGTAAGGTATGATGTCGAGTCTATTCATAGAAGGATCAACACAGTGTTACTTCAATGTATCCATTCATCTTAATCCCCGACTACAAAAAATTTATTAATCATTAATAGCTCATTGTACATGTTGTTTAATATTATGTACAAATTTATTTCATTGGCTGTGATTCCCAATTACATGAATTATTCTTATACAGGTTGTGTGTACCATGTTTTCTCATATGTGATCCACAATCTCCCTATAGTAATTTTTGATAAATAGTGCATGATCCACCTATAACGTGTAATATATCATGTATAGTGATATAAGTACGTCATTAAAAATGATATTAAAGGATTAATTAGATTTTATATATTTCAATTATGAATTGAATTCTATAATTTATAAAATAATTACGAATTTTAGAAACTGGTATTTTTAGATATTAAATTAATTTATAAAATGTTTATAAATAAATTTACTATAAATAATTATACTTATTTTTAAAATGTTATTAAAAAATTTAATAAATAAATATATAATTAATATTAAAAGTCAGTATTAAAATACCTTTATATGTATATGACCTAACATATAATATTAGTATAAATGGTTTTTGTGGATAATATAACTATAATTTTAATGTTTTTATAAATTAAAAAATTGTAAAAATATAAAATAATTTAATATTTATAATTATGAATGATTAATCATAAAATAATTTTAATTTCTTATATTAAAGATGTTATTTGAGATATTTTTTAAACCATATCAAATTGGGATTTGATAATTGAAATGTTCAAGGTTAAAATAATATTAAATATTTCTTAATTAGATTATATAAATTGTTAACATAATATAATTTGAATCCAAAATATTTATATATAAAATATTATCATATTTTAATTATAAATTATACAAAATGAATAATATGATATAATTCATATTAGATATAAATATAAATGTCTCATATTTAAACATATGTGGAATTTCTATAATGTATTTAAAAAATAATGAAGTGTTTATAATTTTATTTTTTTAGGAATTACTCATTTATTTTTATCTAATGATTAATATATATGAATTTTTTACTTATTTATTTATTTTATACATTAACCATGAATATAAATATAATCTTATTAATAGATATATTCATTAATTTAAAGAGTTAAATCAAATATTTAAACATTCATACATGCATATAATGAGTTACATGAACGGTGTGATAATGGATTTTTCTTATACTAGGATATGATATTGAATTAAATGTCTAATTATATTGTATACAAAATAGGTTCTAAAATATGTATGGTATTGATATCTTTTTTGAGTAAACTATCCTTTGGTAGAGGTACATTATGTTGGATTTCACATTGTCCTAGAGGGTGATCCCCTCACGTTAAAATTGGGGGTTGGGTATTTTTCGTTCCATGTTTAATATTAAGGGGACTATTTATTTCTTGTAAAATTAAACCTTTACAATAATTTTTTTCAAATATATAATGAATGTGATACATTTTTATATGTATAAATATAGTCAAATTTTAGTTTTGGTTAGTAAAAAATATTTTAGTTGTGTGGAGATTTAAACATTAATATGTTTTGACCATATTAATTTGTTGAAGAAATAGAAATGTAAAAAAAATTGTAATCAGGTTTACATGTTAAAATAATACATTAGTAATCTTCATGATATCATATTCACATTACAAATAAAATGTGTCAGATTCCTTCCCAATATAATAATTCTTAATGCCCTAATTATCAAATCAGGCATGCACTTACTAAAGTGGGTTTTCTTATCTTTTTCTTATGAAAGATAAAAAAGTAGTGATACTAATTTAAGAGTTCTGTTCCAAATTCATAGAAATTATTTTGGGTTACACATAACTAGGAAACCCTTAGAGTTATAATAATAAAGTTATGATGTTGAGTTTTACAATTTGATGGAATGGAAAAAGAGTTATATACTCATTCATCATAGATTTACATATTATTTCATTAGAATAATGTCCTATATAAATATCCATGTGGTGAGGTTCATGAAAAATTATTACTTTTTTTTAGTTAAATATCATTCCTGGTCTACAAATGGATACAATGTTATTAAAAATGAGTTATAATTTGTGTGATATAAAATTTAATAGAATTATTTTTTAACATATTATTAAAAAATGATATGCATCTAATAAAATATTTTTTTAAATATAAATGAAATCATCATCATCTGACGTAAAATTGAGAAATGATAACTTGAAAATAGGCATATTTATAAATTGGTAAAAAACATATGAAAAGTTCTTAAGTGAGAAAATTATTTGTTCTAGTGAAACATCATTCTAGGTAACCCAAAATTAAATTCATTCAGCATGTGAATCTAGATACTTAGTAAAATCATAGAATCATAGATTTATGTTTTTATAAGGCCTTTATGGATATATACATCCTTATGCTATAATTTTGGAAATGTTCTAACATTTTAAATAAATTTCTAAAATTTTTCCCCATATTATCAATGGTTTGAGGATTATAGAACTAAAGAATGAGATGTTTATGTTATGATTCTATTTTGATAATAAATTAGGGTAAAAGTTTTAATTAGAAGAAAAAAAAGCTTAATAGGGAGTCTAATGAATCTTTTTTATAATAGCTAGTCAATGTTGTTGAAACATAAATGTAAAATTAGAAAGGAAGGGATGTGTTTCTATATAAATGAGTGGTCTTAAATACTATTTAATTCGAAAAAAAGTATTTTACGTTGACGAAAATGTGAAAACAATTATATGTTTTAAAAATGTTATAAATATTTATGAAATCAAAATGAAAGTATGAATTTATGGAGAGTGTTGTTTTAATTCATATGATGAAACAAAGAGTTTTTCAATAGTAGAGTTTCATATAAAGTAACATAACAGGCTCAGATGGATCTAATTAAATAATATGGTTTCATCCATTTTCTATTATATGATAAAAATGTTGTTTATTATGAAATTTTTCTAGTAACAAATTAGATATGATAGATTCAACAACCATGTTCTTTGATTCGTCATATTCTATGCCATGTTTTAAGAACAAGATAAGGGTAATAAAATTTTCAACGATAAAATAGTTTATATATATGTTTGTTAAAATATAAGGGATTCAATCGATCCACCATCAGTGGACTATTTTCAAGAATAATATTCCCTTTAATAAAATAATCCAAAAACACATAAATACAATATATGATATAAAATAAATTTTTTATTTTCTAAATATACTTACATATGAAGTTGGGTGTTATTTCATAACATATAGAAGTCTGGTTATCTTTATGTGATTTTATGTAGAGAATATTATTACTAAGAGTCTAGTCGGAGTATGATTTTGGCATGGTGATGTTTAATATTAACTAATAAATGATTATTCCAGTAAATATTTAATGCGAATATTATTTTATATCCTAAAATATTTTCATATATATCGATAAATGGTCATATAAATATGAATATAAGATCCAAAAATATTTCCAGAAACAACATGATTGAATTGTAGAACAAGAAAATCAGGATAACAAATATATAATGGGTTTTAAGTAGATAATAAAATCATAACATTAAATATTGTTTATTTAATGAATTGTAATACTTTTTCAAGGATTTTAACAATATTTTTATGATTCTTAAGTTTCTCCATTATCCAAAATCACTTCCATCAAATATCTAACTCAATAAAGTGTATAGTGGGAGTGTTTTATGAGGTGGTCACATAGTTGTGTGGTAATAATTACAAAGTGATGTAATGAGATTAACAAGACCCTTGAATGTGACGAATAAATATGGATGACCTAGTATTCTATCGTATATAATATATTGGGTAGGTTCTAATAAATAGTTTTCTATGTATTCATAATTTTGTTTTGAAATATAAAATGTATCATATTATAAAAAATAATATATCTATATTATCATTCTAACAAATTTTATGTATATATATAATAAAATTAAAATGATAATTAAACTCTCAAAGTATTATTTTTAGTTATAAATATCTAGTATTCATCCCGGAGTATATTAGGTTATTATGAAATGTTAAGGTTACCCTGATTTGAATTATTATATCAGGATATGTGATATACTTAGGATGAAAAAAGAGTTGTTTTGTATTGGATAACCCCTGATTTATGCCACATGGATTGTCCTACAATTTTTTATTTGGTATACTATGCGTTTATGGTTCATATTCGGGTACCAAAATGTTAATGTCGGAGAATTGCCTCTCTTGAGAACGTACCTTTATTGATATCATTCTTATGCCAGCCTGAAGGGATCATTAATCTGGGTTGATGGATATGTTTTTGATCATTTCATTGGTTAAAGATTAATTATGATGGGATTTATCCCCCCCTATGATTACTATTAAAGCTGGTTCATTGATTGATATAGACTAAGGATTTTTATGATTGTATCTAGATAAAAAATATGATGTGTTTATATATAGAGGGAGGGTAATATAATGTGATCACCGATAAAGGAGAATGACATGTGATGTCACCCTAACGGTAGAATTTTTATATATAGAGTTTATTAATTACCATATTCTATATTACATATTTAATTTATTGTTTTTTTTAATATTTTATATTTTATATTTTTTAGGTATAGGGAATCATTATCATATGAAGCACCATTCTAGGGAAGGATTTTCGGTAGGAAAAATAACTTTTTTGGGAGTGTTTATTTTGTAGTGGACACATGAGTGACTCAAAACACATGAGGTATAGAAATAGAATACCCTTAATCAGAGTCTTCTTGTGGATGATATTGCAGATAAACCAAATGGAACCCCACCCTGTGGAGCTAACTGTGGAGTGTTCGGGGTAATCCCTATCCAAAATGACAAGGGAGGTCCTCACTATGGTGCTACATGGGGGATTGATTTTCTACTTGTGTGAGACCATGGAAATCTACAAGGAATGTTGACATATATAGTCAAGTGTGAGGCCTTTGAGTAAAACAATGAGGGAGGAGTGAGGAACCTTTCCATGGTGCTCATATAGACCTTGTTTTGGTTTGTCTTGATAGAGGGAATCCACACCATGGTCTATGAAGACTATATAATGCTAAGGTTTAGATAAGAATTTATAAATGGATGAAAACTCATCACTATACCTAGATGACTTTAAACATTAATCTTATCATTTAATCCTCATTTTAATCCTCTCCAAGTCCTGTACACTAAACTTTTCTCTACCTAATTTTTAACAAAGTTTCATGAGGATTTTGTCTTTCATTTATCATAAAATCACATGGTAAGTGATTCCTCGTCACCCCTTCAGTCTTCATATTTATTTTATCATGTAATTCATTACAATATAAGGAAATGGTGTCATAATATTTTCTTTGGGTATTTTTATGATATGGTTTTTGGTTGTTAGGGTCTCCACTTTCTTTTGAGAAGAATTTTCTCCCATATGATGTGGATTCTTATTTTTTATTAGTAGTTTATATTATAAATTGGAGGTGGTTTGAAATTTTGGAATAATATTATAAACCATAAATTAGTTATTGTTTTTAATTAATGTTTTAATTTTATTAAAGAATGTATTTTGATATTGGAAATTAAATATATTCAATAAATGTGTATAAATTATCACCTTCCAAACTGGTGATTAAAATATCTTAACCGTACAATTTATACATTATTTTGGAGGATTTTTGTATTTAATATGATAAAATTACACATTGAAATTATTTATGGTGTATAATTATAACTCATTATAGTGGTGAAATAAAATGGGATCTAGGGTACTTATAAGGGAAGACTAGGATATGCATGGCCAGGAATGAGATGTTATTCTTTGAATTATATTGATACTAAATCTAAATATATATATATATATATATGATGATATATATAAGGATTCAATTGATAGGATTTAACCAATCCTCTATGCCTTAAAATTACATTCCTTAGTGGATTAACTAAATTGATTTTGATTTATTTGATAATCAAGTATGTAAGGGTCCTATATTTCAAAGAATTTGGATTCCATTTGGCTTCCACATAGTGCTAATTTTAGATTTATTGTTTACATATCGTGGAATTCATATATTCAATAATTTTGTTACTTTATCTAACATTTTCAATATAAAATTGTAAATATATTTTATTACTATAGGTTATTTATAAACTTGAATGTTTAGATATGTTAACAAATATTTCTTATGATACACCTTGTGGGATCCAATTGGGATAGTTTTTTCCACATACTACCAACACCCAATGGTTATATATAGACTTTTTTCATTGATATAGGAAGAGGATGGGGAACTATTCGATGTAATGGTTACTCCTATTAGAATTTTTTATTTGTTTGATGGTTTTATGAAAATAATGATCCCTTGTGCTGCATAAATATGGTTGGAAGTTTGAGGTTCTCTTTTTTATTTTTGATTTTCTAACTTACTGAGATATCTACTACTCATCTTCCTTTCATATCCTTTTGTTTTGTGTATAGAGGACTACATATTTTAGTTATATTATAATAGAAGTATATATTTATTTATACATCTTGATGATTTTCATTTGGATTTATTTATGTCAGTTCATGACCCACCAAAGTATGGTGAGGTCATAATACGTTCATTTTTTGACCCCCATTATAGATTTTTTATGAAAAACAATTCCTAAGGTATGTTATTGATGACCTATAACTAGTTTCCTTATCATGGGAACTATAAAATCTATTTGGGCCATACTGTGAAACGGATTGGGCACATTTTTAGTGGTATCCTGGGTCTGTTCATGTTAAAATTCATTCAGAGCACCAAGTTTTTGTTTTCTGTTATTTATAAAGTGATGTATTAAGGTGATAGGACAGTTTGGGATCCAAAAAAAGTTATAAAAACTTTCAATATAACACATCTTTTACCCAAGATTTATTTTATAGGGGATGTTGGAAATGAATTATTTGATATTAACTTATTTTCCCCACCTTATGGATAGGGTACATAAGATAACAATTGTAATCAATGATTGTGTTTTAGGAAGGGTGTAAATTATTGTGTATTTTTTTATGATTTATTGGGTTATCAAAAAATTATTATGGGATTGATTTATGAATTATTTTCTATTTTATTCATTCTATATTTTATATTATTTCATGAAGTTTAATTCCCTCACGATGGGCTCTGATGAACCCTCGAATAAAGAAAACAGGTAATTTTATTTCATAAAATCCCCAAGGGGATCAGAATCCTATTGAGGTCATTCTTTAAATCTTTTGAGTAATGGATCAAGGATTGATCTCTACCCCATATATTATTAGTGAAATAGGGTTTGGGTTGGGTTGAGATATGTACTAATATCATGATTTTAATCTCCATAATCTTCAATTTTTTTTAGGGAATAATTATCCTCTGGAGGTAAAGGATTGGATGGAGATGACCAAAATGATCATTGAATTTCTTGAGATCCTTAATTTTAACAATGAAATGTGTTATAAAATAATTTCTTATGTCCCCAAAAAAAGAATTGGGATATGTTATTTCATTTTAAACAACACGGGGACTTGGAGTGGTAGGAAATAATGTTTATATTCACTCAAATGTTCTACCAAAATAACCATGCGCTACCAAAATTATAGAGATTATTTTAAAAAAATAGGATAAACAAATGTTAATAGATTTATAGAATGTGATTAAAGGGTATTAAAACTCCAAAAATAAGAAAAATATAATAGTACAATGTGATTTAAATTATTCTGTAATAGTACCAATGTTCACAAAGATGAACGATGATTCACTATTTTAAGAATTCAAAACATAGAGTGAATTTAGTTCTATAGAAACATTGTCCTAAGAGGATTCGATAACAAAATGTGGTGTTATAGTAACCCTTATTTCAATAATGTCAATATTAATAGTAATTATATTGTGATACAGTGGAATTAGTAGTAATGTCTAATAAACTACAATCCCCTATCAGTGTTGATGGTCAGATCTACTATAATTCATAGTAAAACCATGAGTGTTTTGGACCTGTTGTAATGTATGGGCACTAGAATTTTTGGAAATTTAATCCAATGGATATTTCTAAATCATGAAAAAAAATCTCTATTACACTTTATTAAAGTTATAGGACATCCATGTAATATGTTAATCAATTCACTAAACTCACCCACTTCACTCGATAGATAGTTTCGAATGTAGAGATTAAATCCCACAAATCTGAAATCGGTTGGAGACATGATATTTGATCTCAAAACTATTTTTTAATCTCAAGATTTATTTATAGGTAATATGTTGAGTCCTGATGGAGGAAATGGATTAGGCTGGTATGTTGGGAAATATTTGATTTCCTTTTTTGTCTAGTGGGTGTGTAGTTGGTTCTTCTGAGAGGAAAAAGATGCAAGATATGGTTATAAAGGGAAGTAGTGGTGTCCTCAAGCTCCCATAATAGTCTCCATAACCTATATTCAATTATGTTGGGTATCCCACATTCTACCAATACAATAATTAAAGACATATAATTATTCATTTTTAGAAACCACAATGTCATCTTACTCTTATGGGTGTATTGTCCATTAACATACGTTTTCTCAAGATATCAATACTTTCTAAAGTGTTGAAGGTTTATTATCTATGTGGGGATTAAAATTAATGTATAATGCCACTAATACATGGTTTATGATTCATGATTACTTCATATCATGTGAAATTCAAAATAAACTATACATCAAACCACTTGAAATCTGTATGCTAACATTTAGGTGAAACAATTTCATGTTGAAGATGAAATTTCAATTGAGACCTAGTTGGGTCCTATTATAGTGAGAGGTACAAATATAACTTTTTTTCATTTTTGATGGTGTTTTTTGATACAGGAACCTCTCATTCATTCATTTTGACCAATGTTGGGTAATATTTGTACCTACCTTTAATGATCATGTCTTAACTTTGAGAAATATTGAGACCTCTCAAATGATGAAAGGGAATGGATTTTGAGGAATTTATTTTGTTATCTTAATATAATATGTGGAGATATTATAGGAATTTGAAAATATTAAAATGGATCTTTTTTAATTTATGATGAGGATGGACTATATGTCTTCCTTCCAGGATCACATCTATTGTTATCATTGAATAGTGACATTCCTCACCCATAATGGATGATATCATCTGATTCAAGGAGAGTGTGACCTAAATTCTATCTTGGTGGGACCTCTTCTTCCTTAGGGTAGCACATTAATATTCCTAGTAACATTTAATTTTATAGATATTTAATAATGGAGCTTTGGGGTTGATCATACTCCAATAGTAATGGTGTTTTTGAGGTGTTTTAGGATGTCTTCTTAGGATTTACTGAGAATAAAAATCATGTTTTCAATTGATTTGTTCCTAAAAAAACAACCTATATCATTTAATTTATATTGAATATCATCCATGTAGTAAAAGGAACTAATGGTTCAATTGGATTATTTTGAAGAAAAAGGCTTCATTCATTCATCTGTATCTCATTTGGCCACACCGATGCATATCACCATGAATGAATATAGGAGACATAACTTGAATATTGGAATATGATCATGGTTAAAATCATAAATTAATATCCATTTTACCTTAAAAATGGATTGATTTATTTATCATATGGTGAAATGTTGTTTTGAAATTTTTTTCCATGTGTAGCTTATCAACATATATGGGTAAGAGAAGATGATATTCCCAAGACATCTTTCCAAGGAAGGTATGATGATTTTGAATAACTGTTTATATAATTTTGGGCCAACCAATAATCTTTCAGTCTTCATCGAACTAAGGAATATGAAATTCAATTGATATCTTGAATCCTATGTATTGATGTTTTTGGGTGATATTTTTGTCTATTCAATGTCTTAGGATGATAATTACCATCATCTACGAATAATTTTGGGAAACCTGCATGATCAGTGCATGTATTCCAAGAAACTAATGTGTTACTTTTGGGTCCCATAGGTGATTCTTGTGGGGTATATTGTCTCGGAAAATGGTATTTTAGTTGATATTAAAATTGTAAGGGTCATTTTTTCTTGGGAGGACACAAAGTACATCTTCAATATTCAAAGATTCTTTGATATTGTAGGGTATTTTTAGTAATTATGGAAATATTTCTCTATTTTGGAATCAAATTTTTTGGTTATTATATATAAATGGTTTATATTAGTATATAACACTATGTTTTTGGAATCCTTTCATTAGTTATAGTTACCATTGACCACGAACCATCTTTTGATTCTTCATGAGGCTATTTGGAGGTATGTTATTTATTATGATAGGTCAAGTTTTGTCCTGGGCTATGTGATTATACAGATAGATATGTATTAGCATATAGTTATCCCTGACTAGGATCTCATAAAATGAGTTATCCAACCCAAGAACTGATTATCACAAAAGCCATACATTCCATCATGTGTTGTTGAAATTATGTCTTTGGTTAGAGATTGATGTTATATTTAAATCATAGGAGTTTATCTATATCATTTCCAAAAAAAATGAATCTACAAAAATTAAGAGGGTGGATTACCATTATACATTCACCTTTCACATCCCCTCTATTCCTTGTGATGGAAATGTTGTTGTTTATTCTTTCAGTTAAAAGTTTCCTTCTCATGATTTAAGACTGTCAAGTAATGAATTGTACAACATCAACTTATTTATATGAATTTATTTGTGTTAAAAGGACGATAAATATGAAATGATTATTTCATTAGTTTTTTGAAACATTTTATTCATATGTATATCCTCCATAATTAATTGGGTGATGTGGAATGTCTATAGATCTGGAAGATCATTAATGGTGGGGAGACCACTAGTGAGTGGTCTCTGTCTTTAGAGGTAATACATTACATCATGAATCATTATGAATACTACCTATTAATGAAAACGTTTCTGATATTGTATTAACATTATTATTATTGAGTGATTCATCCTAGATCTAATAAGATGTATTTTGATATGGGACGTCTGTTCTTATTTCTAAGAATGATGCAATATATAGTGGATTTTTTGTCTTAGTGTGATACTTTAAAGGAGGTTAAATCCAAGAATCAGAAGCCATATGTATTTATTTGGACTTTTATTTTATGAAACTATATTTGGGATAATATATCCCTCTACTTCATTTGGTAATTGCCTCATATCACTCAAGGTTTGAATACACATAGGATCGTTACAAACTACCTGACCAATCCTTCCCATTTCATTCCGATTAAGGATCCAATGATGGAAGAGGATCTTAAGAGGTATTATTTGCACTAAGTCAGGAGGTTACATGGGATTTAATCTACTATCATACCAGATATATATCCCTAGTTTACATATATATTTTTAGGGGCCACTATTAGATGATGAGATCTTAGGTAAAGATGATCACAACATATCATCCATCAATAGATTTCCTGAAAATCCAAATTTTGGAAGGTAGGATATGTTCCTTCATCATAGAGTTCAGAGGCACCTAGGATATCCATTTGGGAATGGTTTAGTTCTCCTATTATAATAGATAATTTTCATTAATTATAATGGCTCATTTTGAATCTTTTTATGGTTAATCGTGTTAGTCTCCCCACTATTGGATTGAGGTGGGTGAGGCTTCCATGGTCATACCTAGTATAGTGAAGTATATTTTATTCATTATTTAGACTATTTTATATAAACTGGTGACATATCAGAGTAATTATAAGTCAAATTCTAGTTTTTGATTCCATATTTTGGAGTTCTCAGTTGGTGACCTTGTGTTTTTGAAAGTATCATATTGTTTGGGTCACCATTGGATATCAATATTGGGGAATATTTCTATGAGTCATATTAGACTATTTGAGATAACTATAAAAATTGGGAATGTGTCTTATTATTTTGATTTACTTCTCCCACTGACATCTATCCACAATGTGTTCAATACATATTAGCTAGAAATAGTCCATCCTGGTCCCTTCCACGTTCTAAATTGGAATTAAAATGAATTAGAGAAAAATATATCTATGATTGAGAATATTATTTTGATTGTTAAAACCCATGAGAATGGGTTTCATGGGATGTATACCACATTAGGAATAGTGTTATATAAACATGATAGATGTTCCCATGATGATGTCATATAAATTTTGGTAAAATAACTAAAAAATTCCAATCTTTTAAAATATTTCAAACGTTTAGTGGTTTTGTGCGTACTTTTTTTGAAATCGTTATATTAATTATTTTTTTTAAAGAACAATGGAAAAATATTAGTAAAGGGTCGGACTAGACACATGAAGGATGTTTGGTAACTCAAGTGTATATATGGTAATAGTTCAGTTGATTAGAAGAAACTATCATGGTCAGTATACTAACCTTATGTCTCTATAAAGAAGTGGTGTTGGATGTTATTTCAGTGTGATTGTGCCCAAAAAATGAATAACTCCAGGGGTCGCCACAACACTAAAATTTCATGTTACAACATGAATACAATTCTAAGTGACCATATATTTTTAATCCAACTATCCCCATTTTAAAATTTTATGTTACCAAGAGAGGGAGTTTCAACCTTCAACGTTGATGTATTCAAATCAAACAGATATTTCCTAAGAGGGGAAGTGACCATGTGGATGAAAAACTGACCATCCCATACAGGAACATTACTTACCATGAGAAAATTTTTCTGTTAACATGCTTGAAATTATAAAGCAAAGATTATATGATTTTTTCATGTTACCTAGCCTGAATTCCAATCCTATGACAATGAGGAATCAATGGAAAGATAAAAATGGAATTGACAATGAGATCATCTTCAAACTACCACACCTGATAATTTAAATTTTCTAAATATTGGGCCCTTAATCTACCATATGAATATTTAATTGAAAAAAAATTATAGAATCTAACAAACATGTAAGAATATGATGTTGACCCTAATCCAATATCGAATAAAAATGAAAATAATATCAGGAATCAATAATCAGTTCAGTGGGAACCAAGTTAAAATAATAAGACACATCATTCAAGGAATAAGAACATAGTTTGGAATCCCATAATGGATTTCTCATAATTTGATAAGAAGAACCTAATTTATAATATTTACATACTCTAAATATTTATGAGGCCAGATCCATAAAGTTAGATCTTCTCATAGCCCAATTTTAATGTAACTGAATACTATATAGGTGATATATATATATATAGAATAATTCCCTTGTATATGAATACTCACCCTGGCTAGAACCAATTCAAGAGATGTTTGTAGGACACTAAAAATTACGAAAATGTTACAATTCAATTTATAAGGTGACCATTGGGATAAATTCCACATTCACAAGGAAGGTATTCTTGAATTATGGTCAACAATTCTACTTTTCTCAACAACATCATGAATCAGAGAAATTTTACTAATCGAAGGATATCATGGGTACTAAATTGGTGATGAAGAGATTCAAGAAACCCTACTATTAATCTAATCCTTGGAACATTCCAAATTGTGATCATCATAAAATGAGATTATGAAAGCAGATGGAATGGAAATTCTATAAGAAACACAATCAATTATAGGATCTCAACTAGCGTCACCTAATGGGGGGATTTTTTTACATTGAATGCTCCATGTGGATCCAATATAGAATTTTAGGGGATGTGATAGTTTTATAGAAGTAGTGTGTTGAAATGAATTATATTTTTTTAAGGGAAGATGTATATAGAACTAATAACTCAAAACATTTTAGATATATACAATAGATTGAGGAGGAATTTTAAAAGACATGATTGTGTGATAGATTAGAAACACGTTTGAGGCATAGGAAGAAATTCTAGGGGATCTTGGGAGGAGTTGGAGTTCTTTTATTTGGAACTTCATTTATCTCTACCTTTCATTATTTTACACTGTTTGAAATGATTGTTTTGAACTTATGGAAATAATTTGATAATACAGGACTAATCACTAGAAAAATTGGGAGAGGTGAATGAGATTGTGTTTGATAGTCATATAATTTAATTCAAACAAAATTTATTTCTGGAAGATACCCTTATCTATGTTCTTCTGAAAGTGAAAAAAATTTAAACGAGAGAAACTAGTGAGAACCATTCCCAAGTTATATTTTATAACTACATAATCATATATTCATTCATATTTGAAGAGGATAGATCATTGAGAAAACATTTTAGTATTTTCATTTATTTCTATTATGATGTAAAATAAGTATCGTCATTATGAGAATTAGTAGATATTGTAGTTTAGAAACTAAATGATCTAATTAAAAATATTTTGGGAATTATAAAGAACTATCTAACTTCATTCCACCATATATAGTTACACTCTAGAAATAATTATAGATTAAAATAGAATATGAAAAAATAAAATAATAATTATTCATTTAAAATCACCTAATTTACATCTGGAGTTTTCTTTTCTTTCTTATGAAATATGCTCTCATTATCATTCTACTGTTTATTTTCTAATGGATTATATTTGATCTCATTTCAACATAATATGAGATATAATTATTTTTTTACCACATCACATTATTTGAGAGTTTATTTAGTTAATTCTACTTGGTTAAACACACATTTCGACGCCCTTCACTATAGAAATACCCCTATTCACTACATTAATATTTTTTAATACGGTTATGAGTAATTAATTTTCTTATAAAGTAGATAATTTCATAGGGAGCCTAGTAAAATTTAGAAATCATTTATAGATAAAGGAATGTGAAATTGTTTTTAAAAAAATGAAAAATATATTTTAAAAAAGTATAGAAAACCCATTTTAAAACTTACAAGTAAATTTCAAAAATATCAATTAAAAGTTTTTCAAAATTCATACTAGGTATTCATCAAAGAAACAATAGCCTATAATACCTGATATCAACAATTATTTGAGTTATATGAGACTCTCTAATAAATAGTAAATGGAATATCAATTGGAAAATAAGAATAATCAATAAAATGAAACCATCAACCAAGATTGATATTTTAATCCAGAAAAACCTAGAAATGATATGATAAATACATTCGGGATTAGGGTGAATCGTGTTGTTAAATTATCCAATAACCATTCATTAATTAAGAAAAATCATATGACTAAAAAATATAAGAATAATAAATACCCCATGTCTATGTTTCCATCATGCCATAGATGACCTAATGAAGACTCACTAGTCTTCATTAAGGAATTCTATGGTACTGTGAAACAACATCCAATTAGGTAATTGAGTGAGGAGGTGTTAAAAATGATGTAATTCCAATATTCATTGAATGAAAATAAAAAACATTGGTCCCAACTGAGGGATGATGAAATAATTGATTCATGGGACAAATTTTATAATTATTTTTCAATGAATATTTACCCTAGGAGGACAAAATCAATGATTATGAACAAAATCACTCGGATAATTCATGATGGGGGTGAATTATTCCATGAATAATGGGATAGATTCAAGGGGCTACTTAGGAAGTTCCCCAACCACCATTGTACGTGATTGTTTTCATGGATACATTTTTAAACAGGGTCACACAATACCATCAAACAATAGTTGATATTTCCTCATAAGGCGATTTCCCTCATAAAACTATTGATGAGTTGAAAAAAATAAACACTCTAGTGAAAAACTTATTGCATAAGTGATCAATAAAATAACCATTATTATGATGGAAATCACACCATCTCCCATGTAAGAATTTAAATATATTGGGTTCTGCACTAAAAAATTGTCAAAATGTACTTAGGGAGTAATGTTGAGACTATTGAATGTTTCAACACTCAAAATCCTATTAGACAATTTCTAATATATATACACATGATTTTGAAAATATGTATTTTTTTTGTTATGGTTCATGGATGAATCTTTGGGAGCTCTCACTCTCAAACACATAAAACCATAATTACAGGGACCATCTGAACTGTTCCTAGAGATATGATGGAGTACTTTGGCCTACTTCTAACCCTAGATTCAGTAAACAACCTTGTAATTGATTCCAACCCAAAAAAGGCCGAAACTTCTAGTTATCAAGATGAATTCATGGGGATGTTTTAATAGTTAATAGAGAGGTATGAAAAAACATAAATCAAAAACTGATTTTGATAAATTAAAAATTCTTTATAGGATAAAATAATATGAATTTCAAGTGGGATAGTTAGAGAGAGTTGAAGGTTATAATGAAAATGTCAAAATATTAAGCATCACTAGACCATAGACTAGAGATTATTTCATCGGTTCTAGCATTTTCGATCTCGATTCTTGGGAGGGTATGGATTTTCCATCGGTTCTGTGCCAGTTCTTTTTCATGGGACTTCATCATGAAGATTCATTCTTTGGAGTAGGATTTAAATCATGGATAAGATACTGGGGAGTGTAAGATTATGTAGTTTTTTAATGTTTTTTCCCATGAGAGTTTTTTGTGGTTTTCATTATGGATTTTTTGATTTCTCACATTACCCTAAAAAGTATATTGATAAAAAAAGTAATTTTCAGTCATTATAACTTGTACTGGTCTCCAAACATACCTAGAATCTGGAAATGAAAATAAGAATGAAACTAATACCCAAAATCTAGAAAATGAATAATCTAGAAGCCTGAATAGCCTTACTAAAAATCCATTGAAAAATTTGTACTTTCTGAAACAACCATAATAAAATGACATAAAAATAAAAAACAACATATGGAAAAATAATATCAAAGATGATATGTATGTAATATAAACAATTTTGAAAATAAAAACACCACCATTACATTCACTGAGGGAATCAAAAAAATTAATCATGAAACAAATATTCTTAAATTTGTCAAAAAAATTTATTAACTTCATATTAATATTCCATTATATGATACTTAATTAAAATTATATCCTATCTAAAATAATATATGAAAAAATATTCTAACAAAATAACATTGGATAAATTTTCTAAATATAATCTCAAATATGAATGTAGTTTTTTCATTCAAAATAGGATACCTCTTAATCTCAAAGACCTCGGGAACTTTTTCATCCCAAGAAAACTAGAAGATAGTTGTCCGATTAAATGGAATTGTGAACATGGTGTGTGTATCTGCATGATTCTCTTTTAATTTTCCAAAACATTACCTTAAGAGAATCATAACCCACCATATTAGTCTGGTAGTTAGCTGATCCATTCATTACTCACCCAATTAGGAGAATTACAGATTTGTTAATGAGAGTAGGAAAGTTATACTTTCTAGATGCATTTCAAATTCAGGATAATGAGTGTTAAATGAAACGACCCATTATTTTGTGTAGTAATTTTATATCCACATAATGTTATTTCATTGTTGTTTCTAATGAAAAAACTACTTTTTAATTTTTTATAGAAAAGGGATGAGTTTATTTTTTTTGAAAAACATAAAAGGAACCTCCTTCAAGAGGGGATTCTTCAATAACTAATATACTTAATTTAGAAAATTAATTTTTTTTCATCTTGATGAATTGGATAAGAAATTTATCGTTAAAAAAGTCCTTTTAGATGTTGATATAGAGTATTCCAATAATGTTAGATTTCTTAAAATAATGTTTTGGAAATTGTTTCAGTGAGAGATAGAAAATATGACCCTCTATTCATGAGACCCTAATATTATCAATTTTCAGTTACAATGGTTAGATAATTTATCATAGAATTTGTGAAACACTTTCCTAGTATAACTATTCTGTAACTCTCTTTAATTTCCAAGGAATATATTTTAAAGGAAATTTTGTGTTTGTTAGATTAACTATTTTAAAATCTAGTCTTCCTTTAGAGAGTAGTGACCTAGCCACCTATTATAGAAGTGAGTAAAAGTTTTATTCTGGTCTCATATTTAAGGATAATTATAATAATCAAAGACACATAAAAAAGAACATTTAAAATCATGGACCATCATTGACCTATAGTCTACTATCATTTGAAACGACACCTATTATTGATGTAAGACCCCTTCATTATCATTTGAAATACTATTTTATGATTGATTGTTCTACACTAAATTTTATCATCTTTACTAGTTTATATGACATCCAAGAAGAATGTTTTTTTGACGTTTGATGATATTTAAATCAGTCATTTTTTAGTCAAAATTCAATATTAAGGGTATAAGTTTCTCTTAATATATTTAAAAAATTATCAGATTGTAAATATAGATTAAAAAAAAATATTGAATCCCAACATAAAGTACTTGGTTAAAGAGGATGTGATTTGATTGTAGGATATTGGGATTATTTTCCCCTATTCATGAAATCCATGGTTAATCAATATCCATGTTTTCCCCAATAATAGTGGATTCATAACAGTTAAAAATGAGAAAAGAGAACAAATTAATATAATGATAGAAAACAAATGGGGTGTTTTAATTTATTACAAGAGACTAAATAATTCTACTAGTAGAGACCATTTACCTATTCAATTTTTGGAGCAAATAATAGATATTTTGGATGGGAATGAATTATTTTTATTTCATGATTGATATTTTGGGTAAATCATATTTTCATAGAACATGTGGATTAAGAAAAGATAACATTAACTTGTACATTTGGGTCATTTTTCTAATGGGGAATACCATTTTTATTATCTAGTTCCCAAAAATGAATTATGGTGGCAAAAATATTTTTTGTTTGGGGACTGAAATTTATGGGATAATTTCCATAATCGTATTGGAATGAGTACATACCCTTGGTTTTGGAATATGTGTCCATGTGGGTTGAGGTATTTACTCCTTCAAACATTGTTTATTATAATGTAGATATATTAGAAAATAAAACTGTATTTTAATGATTCAAAGTTATAAAGTAGATCATTATAAATGATGGAACCCAATTCATGAATTATAAGTTTATGAATTTAATGGATGAGTATGGGTGAACTCATATAACTGTTACTTCCTACTACCTAAAATATATTTATTGTGTCAAAATTTAAAACAAATAGATTAAATTTTTTAGGAATGTAAATGTCTAGTTTATTAAAAGAATAGTCAATAAAATTGGATAAGGGTTTATAGGATTATATGAGTTTATACAAGGCTCCCATATGAATCCTAAATTTCATAATACTCATTATAAAGAAATTTCATCTAGTTATAGGGTTTCTTCAATTTCCTTGATAGGAAGTGATGTCCCTAAATTAGGATTTCAAGTCCTCTAGATAGAGGAGGTTTCAAGAGATTAGTTAGATGAAGGAAATCAAGATAAAATATTATGAGATTTACTAAATTGGTAATGAAATAAATAAATCATATCGATAATCAATCACACAAAATATGAGATTTAATATTAAATAATGTGTTTTATAGTTTCTATCAAGTTTGAAGTGGTTTTCTAGTAAACTAATAACCAATGAGATTTTCCCATTTACCATTTTGAGAATGTTAGTCAATAGATCACTTGATTTGGCTGGGGAGGATAACATGCCATTTGATGTAAATGGGTAGAAAATAATGAATTACTGTGATGGAAAATGATGGGTTTGGATACAATCTCTATCGTTTAATGTTGAACCATTATTGATTTCAACTTGAGGAATATAATCTCAGTACATCGTTTGAGTCAACCCATAGATCATTTTGTTATTTTCATTGTTTTTTCAATAATTAGGAGACAATGTCTGGTTTTTCTGATTCTAATCCCGTCCTCCCTGGTGTTTGATGAAGATAATCCTATCATTAAATTCAGTGGATCATAATTTTAATTATTTTTAACTAAAAGGAGGATATACTTTCTAGAAATATCTAGATAAAAATATCAATAACATTAATCTCTATATTACATCTCAATAATTTAAGTAATACTAAATTTTAATGTTTCCCAATTTCATTTTTTAGGTTGTAGAAAATTATAACCAGTTTGCAAGGAAACAGAGATATTGAAAATGATTAAACTAAAATAGAAAATTATTCACATTTAGAGAAGTACTATTTTTAGTTTTGAATATTCCAATTATAAATAATTGTGTTGCATGGTGAAATAAATTAAGTGTGGGGGTTTTTTCCATGATTTCTTGATCTTTTTTTATCTATTTTCTAAAAAAGGGATCTTAGCATGATGATATCTATAATATTAAAAAATAATTTGATCGAAAAAACAAGACCTTCTTGCACCCAAAATGATGACAATTCAAAAAAAACTTTCTCCTGGATTATCGTGATATTTTTTTAGATTAATTGTGAATTCAAATTTCTTTGTATGACAATAAAAATCTTGAAAATAAAAAATTGCTTTTAAAATTAGATTTGGATAAAAAATTATTCTTTTTTAAACATTAATTTAAATCCTCAAATTATATTTGAAGTATTGTCTTGTAATTTTTTTAATGAAAATATTTTCCCACCATAGGTTTCAATATTAAAGACTATATTAAGATTTATTTCGGGGATATGGGACATTCATTTATTATTAAATATTCAAAAAATCTATATATATCAAAATCCCAATTTTTTTAAAAGCCCTCACTTTAGATTATAATTTCTGGAATTCTGTAAATAAAATATTCTACTTGTTTTTAAATAATATATATGTTTTAATGCCTTATTTTAAGAAAATAATAAATCATTATATCCTATATTGGGGAAAATGTCTTTCTCGTTTTGAGGAATTTCATTAAGTATGGATTTAGATTAATTTCATGATTTTTGAGTTATGTTGTCCATGTTTTTTTAGAAATACATTTATAGAAGTAGAAAATGTATGTTGAAAAGTTAAATTCATGTGGAATTTTAATTATAACATAAAGACACATAATGTTTGAACTTGAGCCTAATAACATAGCCTTGATGAAATGGAAGGCCTCATCAAGGCAAATTAAATTAGAGTAACATAAGTAATTTCAATATCGAGTAAAATGTTTAATTTTTATTCCATAGGGAATCTGTGAGAGATGAACAGGTTTTGTTGTATAGATAAATAAAATCCAAATACACAAAAATCTATTCATATGAAAAATTTAAATAAATTCCTTTATAAAATTTGATAAAATTAATCGGATGTGAATATTGAAACAAAATGTATAAGGGTATAATTTTATTAAAATAAAATTTTTGGAGTAGTATTATTAAAGTGAATATTAGATTTTTTATTACAGAACATGGGATAAATTAATAGTATGTAGTTATTTTTTTAATGGATTTAATTCAACTTGAATCACATTGGTCATTTTTCCCATAACTTGAAGATGAATTGTATTAATATAGGCTAGTGATATAAATTCGCATTGGAGGCATTCATATTTCTTTCAATGGATGGTTCAAATATTTTTTTCAATATTGGATGGTTCCTTTGAACCTATGTTAAATAGTCATCAATTTTTAGATGTTTTCATAAAAAATTAAATTAATATCATTGAATTTTCTAATATTATAATTTATTAAGTTTGGAGTAATTTGATTTGGAATTATTTTAGTAAAGTTTCCCACACCTCTTTCAATGAAATAAATTATTTACCTAAAATGTGATTTAAATTGAGGATTCTTCAATATCTTGAAAATTAAGCGAAAACATACATTATATAAAAATATTTCAAAAATATAGTTGTTATTATACTTAAATATATATTTTCATCTCTCTTAATAATTTTAAAATATATTTAGGACCCATGGAAAAAATGGGCAAGGGTCAAACTACCCACTAGAATAGTCTTTGGTCACATAAGTGACCATAATAAAATATTTTAAATGATAATGACACACTCTCGTGGGGAGTATACATACTCTAATTGGTTGTGATTAAGTGATTGTGAATTTTCTTTCTATGTGACTGGACCCTAAAAAATTTCATGGTTATGAAGTGACCACTATACCAAAATTTCAAGTGACCACGTGAATACAATTCCATGTGGCTAAAGATTATTACTTGATTCTACCACATATAAAAGATTGAAATGACAATGAGAGGGTGTTTCATCCTACCACATAGAGGAACTGAAATCCAACTAATCATACTTATGAGTGGAATTAACCACATGTCTAAAGAATTGATCGTGCCTTATGGACTCTTTACATTCCATATGATCAATTGAAGGTTTCCCTGACTAAATTTTTTAATATTCCTCAAGTGACCATGAGAGGATTTCTTTTTATGTTAGTACACTTATAGTTACAACCTACCATATGTTAAAAATTGAATTTATCATGAGACAATCTTTTATATATAGAACCTAATAATTTCAAGCTACTACAATGAGGAACCCTCAGCTACATTATAGATATTCAATGGACTAAAAATGGGAGAATACAATGACTAGAGTATAAAAATATCATTAAATGAATAATTTCTTGGTTCTTATGACAAAATTAAATTTAACCTATCATAATATCTATGAAACCCCAGGAAGATGCATTTTTTATTGATGAAATCACTACATAGATTACTCCACAAAGCTGAATATTCCCATTTCCAAATCTCCATGTGTTTAAATTCAACATAGATGATATCAAAACATAATATAATTCCAATGTATTTGTATTATCATAATCCATATATCCAATGCTCTAGAAGTATGTGGTGCGTTGAAAATTTATAAAATGGTGGAATAAAAACCAATTGAAGACTATTTGGAGAACATCTACTTTCCTTAAATGGATCTTCTCATCCCAGGGTCAACATTTTACATTCTCTCTTTAACTATATGAAAAAGGAAGTTTTTTGAGATATAATGAGATCATGGGATCTGAATCAAGTTTGAAAAAATTCAATAATCCTATCTATTAATCCCAAACATCGAATTTTCCACATGGTGATATTCTGTAAATGAGGTTGGGTTAGTAATTAACACAAAATTCAAAGGAGAAATTCATTTTTTAAGGGATCATGGATATAAAAACCTAAATGGAGGATTTTCTATAGTTATGTTTCCATGTGGAGGTAATGATTAATTTTAGGGGTGGTGGTGGTTTTCTTAAAAGAGAGACTTGATGTAACTAATATTATTTTGGGGGAAGAAAAATATATAACTATAGATTGTAGAGATAAGAGGGAGAATATGATATTGACGATGAGACTGAAAACACTAAAGAATGTGGCTTATTAGAAATCAAATGAATAATTAGGTAGAAACACCAATGGATCATGGTAGGAGATGGTTCTCCTCTCCTGGGAACTTATTTTCCCTCCCCTTTTATTTATTTTCTTTTGTATTATGTGTTTTTTTACCAATTGAAATATTTTGAATATATGTGAATGATTGTTTCCAAAATTATGATTGGGGAAATAGATTTTTTCTCATCATTAATATAGTTTTATTCATATGATTTATTTTTATGGAACCTAACCATGCCTATGTTCTTCTTGTAGTGAATATTATTGAAACAAAATGAATTGGAGATAATTTCTCCAAACATCATTTTTTTAACTAATTAATCATCTCAGAATCCATATATGAAGTTGGTATCTCATCATGGGTATAACGTTTTAATTGAATGTCATGTTTATCATTATGTAAAATTGGTATTATCAAGGTGGGGATTAGTGGATATTGTTGTTGATAGATTGTAATATTTTTTCACCCACATGTTCAATATTTGAGAGAATTGTCTAGATTAATACAACCATATATAGCAATAATAATTCACGGTTGAAGTCTCGAAACAGAATCTCAAATAATAAAATAAAAAATCCAATTGAACTCCCAAATATCCCATATTGATTACTCCTTTCCTTATTTTTATTCTTTCTCTCATTCAGGTGTTGTTTTTCATTTTCATCGATCTTCTAGTTATTAGAGATTCACCATAATCTACATTAATCAATTTTTTACCACTTACAATGCTTTTAGAGTTGTTTATTTACATGTACACAATGATATTTTGATGTCCTTTATAGTGGATCGACTCCAATCTATTAATTTATTGTTTTTAATAGGGTTATAATTAATTATTTTTCATCGACCGTAGTTAACAAACTTGGGATTGTTGTATACTAACTTTCTCAGGGAATAAATATGCATGGAGTTGATAGTTTTTACACACATTGTTCAATTTTTGAGTATAGTTCTTATTATTTTCCATTTTCAGTTTTAATTTCTCAATTTTATAATTTTTGTTGATGATTGTGGGTGCTTAACTATTTGGGTCCAAGAAATTACAAACTTGTAGATCACCACATCATAGTTGTATTTTACATAATAAAAAACCATTTCGTGGGTGGTTGGGTTGTGGAGGTATCTAGGGAAACACAAATTGTAACGGGGATGGAAATGACATCCCCCCTAAACATTATGATCCCCTTTTGGTATACATTTTGGCCTGACAAAGGAGATCCCTATTCCAGGGATCTTCTTATGGTTTGTTGGGTGTAATACTTATATGATATGGTAAGGGAGAACCCTAATTTAGTTCCCCATTGGGGCATCCCTTGGATTCATTATAAAGGTGATAGTGAACTTCATGTTGTGGGTCTTATTTTTGTGTATGAGTGAGCCCACTATGTGAAACAATAATGGTTGGTAGGCCCCACAATGGAACTCTTCTAGAGTCCATTCTGATCATTATTTATAGAGAAGAACCATGTTTTGGTCCATGCAGACCACACCATGTATAATCCTAGATAACACTCTCTAAAAATATAGAACTTCGTCTCTACTAGTGGTAAATTTTACCACTTCCTCCCCTACATTACCCTCTATTTCAAACGGAACTAGTTCCCTCATTATGATCATTTTAGCTTCCCCTCTTGTGACTTTTCTTTAAGCAATTTTTGTTTTGGATTCATCAAGAAATAACTTATTGATTGATTTAATATCCCCTTCTTCCTTCTTATTTATCATATTAGGATTTAATTTCAACCTTATATCCCTAGTTGTTATGGGTTTTATTTTTCCAATTCTTATTATAGGGTTTTTTTGGGTCACAATAATATTATATAGATTACCACTATAAGAAATTACATTAGTACAATAAATGTATGTATATTCATATTTTATCATTATTTTAAGAATCATAAATTCCTAATGGATTTTCTAAAATATCGTAAATTCCGTTGAATCATGTATCAAAACATTTTAAATATTATATATATTTTATCATTATTTGTAAATTTTCCCATTATATGTTGGAATTCAAAATGTCTTGAATTGAATATTTATATTTTTTCATTGGGGAAGGTGGTAATATGTTTGAAAAAATACCCAATTTAAATGATTTAAATGAAAACAATGTAGCTTATTATAGGGAGAAAATAACATGGTAACCTTGGTACTTAGGTGGGAGAACAAGGATAAATATTAATATGAATGAAATTATTTACCAAATGTTTTAGTAAAAAAATGACTGTAACTATACTATATGATGATATCTTTTGGGGACATATATTAAGGTGGCCCCTTCTAGATAGGGCTTGAATTTACTCACCATTACAAATATGTGTGGTTTATTATAATTTTTTTATCACTTAGTGTGTTAGGATTCTTGATATCCAAGACCTTAGATACTTTAGAGATCCCTAAGGTTCTTAGTTTCATTTCTTTTCAATAATAATGTTTTCATGTTATTAATTATTTTAATACTATAATATACCCCTATAATTCTCTAATTGATAAAATAATATCTTTATATAGTATATTTAAAAAATATCATGTTGGTTTTTAAAAAAAATTCTTATGTAAAACATGGTGGGATCTCACTTGGATATACTTTATCACACCCCAGATACACCCGAAAGGTGAATAAAGACATGTTTTAAAAGATACAGTTAGAGTTATAAGATCACTTAATGGGTGTACTTCCTCTAATAAGTAGTGTTTGATTGGATGGTGGTGACATGGTGAGACTGAGCCCTTTTGTCAAATATATAGGGGTAAAAGTTTTCTATTCTTGTTTTCTAGTGGGTTATAACTTAATATTGTTTCCCCTAGCTAACTTCTCATCCAGTCCCTTTTATTTTGAACCCCAAGGAACCTTGAGAGGTAAGGGTAGAATATGGGTGTCTAATTTTTCATTTAAAATAACATATCATTTCCCCAAATTGGTAGAAACATGTTAAACTTGTTTGAATTAATCATAGAGTAATTAGTCATTCACATATAGAGAGGTAAGATATCATTTTTACTTGGTTTTCCAAAATGCACTCGTCTACAGATCATACACTGATAGTGTGTCGGTCATAACAAAATCCACTAATATTCACTAGTTATGAAATTCATAAGTTTAGACCTAGTCACTCCAATCCATACACACATCCGTTATATGTTTTTAGGGATATCATGATTCCTATCTCAGAATAGTTCCATCAACTCCACCAAGCTCACTACTTTGGGTGAGGTATTAATCAATTTAACAACTTGAAGGTTACTTCAGTAGACTGGTACTTAAGCATTTTTTCCTCACTAAAATGATTCATTGCTTGCATCTATGTCTTGATTGGATGCGCTTGAATGATTTTTTCACATAAACCTAATGATCAATAATATTGTTCACTAATCTTCGAACATTTGAAAACACTCCAATTTTTCAAAGAAATACAAGACTTATCAAACCCATACACTTCGAAGAAGATCATAACCATTACAATTATCACAAAAATCACTAAATAGAGTTCCTTCACAAATATAACTACATTTTCAAAGCTCACTACCTTCAAAAAGCTCACTTTGTTCATGAAAAACAATGTTTTCAAAAAAACTCACAGTCTTCAAGAAATATACATAACTCAAACGCATTTCCATTAGTCATGATTTAACCAGTATATTCTATATTCTCAAGATTCCAAATAAATCAAGGTTTATAAATCCCCCATCTATCACGAAATCAAAATTATTTATCCATTTCTCTGATTCTCTTCATGTGAAATGATGGGGGATAAACTCTTATTTATAGGCATAACCCTTCGTATGGATCACACACCTCTAATGGATTTTTCATGAACCTCAAAAAATGGTCATGATGTTCTGCCATTCATAAATATCCACTCTCATTTATCTCATTCATGAATAATATTTTTGTTGGGAATATTCTCTTAGTAGGGAATATTCACCATCAACCGATCATGAACTCGCGATGTAATGTTATAGTCATGATTAAAACAATTTTCCATCATGAGTTCATGAATAACTATTCCATTGTGATAATTCAATAATTTTTGGAACCTACTCTTCACAAAACCCAATCACTGCACAAGTCAAGAATTTACCATATTAGAGAAGATTTGTTCCCAGAAAACCATATTTCACAAATCATTCTCATTCTTCAATATTTTGAACCAAAATTAGTAAAACACACAAGGAAAAAGGTTCACCTTCAAAACTGTATCCATATTATACAATAAGATTATATTCCATGAATACTCCGTAAACATCCCAGCGTGGTTTAATGAAAAAAAAAAAGACAATTCCTAGAAGTTAAAGGTCATACTTCCAAATATTTTTTATATTATATTACTTATTTCGGTTATATTGTCATTTTTGTTTTTTTATTCATGGGTTCCATTATAATTGGGATATATTTTAAATTATATTATGTTGCTGAATTATTTTTTGATATATTTAAATTTTTGCATATCTCAACAACTTATGGTGATACTATGTCAGGTTCTTGGTTTTGACTGACTTTATGGATTTATTGGGCCAAACCACTAACCATGTATGTTCTTGATTCCTAGGAACTATTTATCCACCAATGGAGATCAATAAATACCTTCGGGCCCTCCCATAGTCCAACTAGATTACCCATGTTAGTGGTATCCAAGGTTCATTTATAACATCTGATGTATTATTTGAAGCCCATGTCAGTTAAGGACCACTAGGGGTGTAAAACTATGGTCCACTTTTTTTGAATTATTTGTTATTCAACCTATTTGAATACTTAATGACTCAATGAAATCAATCATGAATTAACCCGGCCTCACCATGTATATAAAATAAATAGAGAAATCACTATAAAAAACAATTTTCATGGTTTGGCCTCAAAACCCACCTCTTTTCCAGATTGGTAAAAACTGTAATAACATAATTTCCATTATATACATGATTGGTTATACAAAGAACCTTCCTAGAATTGTAATAATATATTACCATTATGTTTATACTCAGAAGTACCATTGGAGATTACATCTTCTAGCAACCCATCATAAATATATGATCGAGAACATGAAATATCTCCTTCCAATATGGGTTACTTATTCACTAAATCATATATACCTCCCTCCTCAAACAAATAGGAATAACATGCCTTATTTTATAAACTACCTTTAGAAATAATATATTCGATATTTATAATCATATCTATCAATCTCAATGGATCACTAAAAATATTCAATGATTCTACTATTTTTATATTTTCAAAATTTTAGGTACAATATGTATATTCATCATTCCCATATTCATCCTCTTCTTTACTCCACAATTCTGTAATGTATCAAGTTCTAATTTTTCTTATCATTTCCCACATGGTATTTTGTGACACACTTTTTTCCTTTATACCCACATTATATAATATTGATATACAATATTGGGAAAATACTGAGACTATTATTTTCATAACATTCGCATTTTAATTCCATAGCTATTATATTATTTATATATTTGAAATTGGATAACAGAATCCATTATTTCTATTAAAATTCAAATTAAAATTCATTTTAATACCATTTAAACCATTTCTCAATAACCCCCAATTAAACATACCAATGTCAAGGTATTATTTCTTTTAATGAATCTCTGTAAAATATGTTTTTTAAAACATTTATCATTTTCCACATGTACATGGATTCGTGCTCTATGATATGGAAGCGAGGATTCCATCATGGATTATTTTCTAAATCTTTCTTATATTGAATCAAAATTATTTTTGTTAATTATAATGTTTAGTATCTATTATGACCAGTATCTTATGATTTTATCCTTTTCTTCTTTAGAATATTTTCTTTTGAAATTTGATATATCCTTTTTAATAGATCATTAAAAGATTTAGCTTTATATCAGAATATTAGTTAAACTTATAGAATTAATTCATTATCAAAAAAAATCATTTATTACATTCTTTTTTTATTATAAAAACACTCCAAGATTTTTTTAAATGTAATTTTTGTAATTAATTTAATCTTTTTGATCTTTTTCATTTCACTCTACACTAAATATATTTATTAATATAAAAGAACTATGTTTTTCTTGAATTATATGAAAGACCACATTTTTTGTACTAGACACAACATATATTTTAACTAGATATACCCACAACACTATGTTTGTATTGTGATACACACAATACCGAGTCCCTTCAATAGCTTGTATAACCCACAAGGCCAAATTTTAAAAAACAATAATGTATTATTTATAATATTATTAAAATAATATTTTATCTACCACCTATTTGTAGGAATGGATGATAAAAATAATATTAACTAAATTGTGTAAATATGATTTACACATGTATATAAAAATAATCTTTTGGTTATCAATTTCTAGAAGTGAATGCAAGAACAATTTGAAAATAAATAAATTAATTTTCTAAAAAACTATTTTTATATATAGAAACACACTTTTATCTCATTTAATTATCAACGACCTTTTAATAATTAAATTTAAATATTATATTTTTAATAAATATTTTTTATACCCATCCAATTCATTTGATAAGTATAATATAATAATAAATCCAATTTTTTTAATAAAAGATGTATTTTTCTAAACGGTAATTTTACCACCTTTTAATGGTTAACCCATAATAAATATAATTTTTGGAAATTATATATTTTTTATTTGAAAAAATAAAAATAATTTTTCAAATAATATTAAAAAAATTTACTTTTTGTGTATTTTATGGTATTTTTTGATAACTTTTATATTTTGATGAATAGTGAATGATACATAATTTTAGTTCAAAATGATATTTTAATCCAATTTATCTATATAGTTAAATTATTATTTTATTAATAAATTACAATTTATAATTATGAAAATTTTATATCATTAAAACTAATTAGGTCATTTGAAATAATTTCTCATTGAAATGTGATATTAAAACTTATGACACTTTTGAAAATTTTTATATTAAAAACCCACTTTGTCATCCCATATATGGGACTAATTTTAAATTATTTTATACCACTTATATTATTGTAGTTTATAAAATTAGATTCAATATTTTTAATAAAGATAATATAAAATTTCTAATATGGAAAACATAATTTTGGAAAAATAATATTAGTGAAAGTAATTAAAATTAATTACAACATTTATGAGAAAAATTAACTTAACAAATGGTTAATCCCAAAACATAAGGCCCAAAATGACTTATCCACTTCTTTAAAATCCATTTTATTTTCATATTTAGATCTTATACTTCCTTTTCATAAATTTTTACTATTATTGGTTTCTCTTGACAAGGTAAAAACATAGTTGAAATTCTCTTTTCAAAAATATATAAGAATTTCACTCCACCACCATAAAAAGAATATCACCCCTCCCACTTTTTTACACCTCTCACGCCCTCTTCATAGTCCAAAATATGATAAAATAAGCTCCCAAAGTACCTACCTTAATACTATAATACAACCATTGGGAATAAATGCATCCAAGGAATCCCTTTGGTGGAAACCAGAAGGTGTTACCCAAAGAAGAGGTAACATCCATCCACATGCCCCGTTGTTTTATTTTCATTTTACTCAAGAAATATTTTTAAAAGATATTTTAAATTTATTTTCCATCTAATATGATATCTATTCATTTTACTCAATCCTTTTTGGGAAAGGACCCATGGTTTCCATTCAAATTCTTTCTATGAATGGTTTCTGTTTTGATGGCACAATCTATATCGAAATCCATATCTCTTTCATGTGTTATTTGTTAATGAAACCCTCTTCTTTCAATGGGTTATTCTTTATTGAAATTATTATGGAACTTATCTATTTTCCATAGGTTATTATATTATTACATGGTTATGACATCCATTTCATTTAATGGGATGTGATGTGACTGTTTATCTTCTTGTGTAACATGCATGTACGATTTCATTAAGAGATGGGTGGGACTTATATCTCCTTCCTATTAATTGGTTAATGATTTAAATCTCATGAGTATGGTAGGTTTGGAATGAGGTGTGATCTCAGTTCAGTATGATTGAGATGGATTGAGGTGTTAACTCAGTTTAGTATGATAGAGACTGGAATGAGAAGTGAGCTCTCATTAGTAATACATGGTTGGATTGGGAAGTGAACCCAGTACACTAATTCAGGGTTGGAACGTGTATTGAACCTTGATCAGTTATGGAATTGTTCCACTAATATTGTCATGGGGCTTAACCTTGAATACTAAGATGGATTGGGGAGTGAACCCATTTCACTAATATGTCCTTAGAATTATTCCTTGAATACTGTGGAATTAATTTTATATGACTATGCATCAACTATAGATTTTATGTCTTATTCTTATATTATTATCTCATTGATTATACTCTTTTATTTCCATATGATTCATATCTTATGAACTACAAATATTTATTACATGACTCTTAATTATGATATTTTATATACATGGTATGATCATCTAATATAAAGACCATTTTCCTATGCCCTTATGCTCATTTTATTCTTACATATTTTCCTAGTTTACCCTTAATAAGAATCTTATATCACCATTTCTTATGTTACTTTTCCTTGGGTTATGAAGAATGTTTTTATATAGGAGTACTAAAGGGGATGATCTTTAAGGGGGATGTGGAAGATCCTTAACCATGATAAAAGATTATGTTTCCATGCTTTCAAAGACACTAAACTATTACGGTCCTCAGGATTTTATTTTTTGTAACATGGTGAATATTCATCTAAAATGATGTAATATCAATATATTTTAATATTGGCACATTATAGTTGGTATCAAATGAATTTTTTAAATCAACTTTTGGAAATTAGGATAAGAAAACATTAATGATATTCCTATTGTTATTTCTATGTATATTTATAGGTATGTGTCCATTGGTAATCCTATGATGTCATAGATATAAGAATCGTTAACAAGATTTTGGAATCCTATTACTAATTTTTCATTATTATGGGGTTTTCTACCATGATAAGTGTTAGTCACCCTATTATTTTTTTCTTTATGTCAATCAATAGAACTAAACGGAGCTTGGTTAACAATAAATGGATCATATGTGGAATGTGTGGGTATTTTAAAAATATATCTCTTAGATATAAATATCAGGAAGAGAGTTGGGAAAGTGGTAAAAGTATTAGATATACTGATGGAGATAAAAGGACCTCAGAAGACTTTTGAAAGGTATGTGATGTTCTTATAGTATTTTTTACATTAAACATAAGAATGACGATTAGATTGAGGTTCAAGAAACTTAATACATGATTCATAAATCATATTCTAGGAAATATATATTAAGGAACATGTTGATTAATCATGATTAATGGTTTAAAAATAAAGTTTGATTATTGATGTGTATATGTTTTAGAATTCAAAGATTATGTTATAAGAATCAAAATATATATATAGATTCATTTTAGAATCGTTTATTTAAGTATTTTAAAGAATGTGTAAAATTATACTGATTCTCTAGAAAATTGATTTATTGGAGAGGTTTCAATAAGGTATGGTAACCCAAAACATGTTCTTAAGGATGAAAATGGGATATTTTATATGGATAAATAGATTATGAGATAGATATGGTAAATTGGGTAGTATTTATGATATCATATCTAATAAAGTAATTTTTTAGGTGGTATATGTTATCATCATTGAAGTTTAAATCTTCTTGGATTTTTTAATATATCCAGTAATCTATAGAATAAGTACGCATGCATGTTTTGGAAATTAATTAATAGTAATTTGGGTTATTTCTATGTTTCAACAGAATATATGATAATGTTATTCCCATGGTTGAAATGTGATAACCAAGAGCTACTTTTTGATATATATGGAATAAATATCAAGTTGATTTAGTGTCATTTTTCATTTTTTTGTATTTTCATCTTCTAAAAGGGTTATGATGTTAACCACTTGCGGAATGTTTTATGACAAACTTCATATGATGATTTTGAGATCAAATTTTTATCTCACTATATGAGGAATTATTCTTGTTGAAAATCTTGTGTTATAATTTTTTTTTTGTTTCTAACAAATGATAGATTGAATGAATTATCATTATATTTATGGATCTCATGATATTTTTATACTTTAGGAATGAAAAATTAACCTTCTTCTCATAGAATATGAGAATATGGAGAATTTGATCAAGGGGCAAAAAAGGTTGAGATTGTGCTAAAATTAAGAAATTATGTATTATCATGAAATTTTTTCAATTTTAAAAAATGTGACATGAAATAATAAAATTTCTACTTATCGTCGGTTTTGATGATATCATTAACCATTTTTAAGCCTCATTGGGTGATGAAATTGTGATTTTTAACATTTTACTTACTATATTCACATTCACTCTCAATCATAAATTGATATTTATCTTTATCATCCATTTCATTGTTTTCACATTATACATATGTTCTCTTATGTGTAAACCTAGATATGTATTACTCTGGGTAACCATTATGGTTTTGACTTTCCTTTTTATAGGATGATTTGGATTTTATTTTCACGATGAGGGTTCTTGTGAAAGTAATTTGGATGTATTAATCCTTTGATAACCTAAAATAATTTTGGTGGATAAATTCATTTTAAAGGGGGTGGAATGTAACACCATTAGTTTTTGAGAAATATTTTTTTAATTAATTGAATCTTATTGATATTTTTAATTCCCAGAATCACACAATATAGATATTTTTCTATAAACTATGTTTTTCTTTCATTATATGCAACACCGCAATATATTCTAACTACACGTAAATAATATATTATCTTGTAGTACATGAAAACTAATGTTTTAATTCTATGACAAAGAATACTGAGTCCCTTCGATATCTTTTGTAACACACAAGACCATGTTTTACCCAAATACAATTAATTATTAATTTTATTATTTAAATTTTAATATACCTAACACATATCCATTAGAATTTTAGTTGGGATTAATATTAAATCAATATTTAAAATATTATTTACACAAGTATATCAAATGAATCATTGGGATAAAATTAGTAGAAGTTAATGTAAGAACTATCTGAAAATATTGAAATTTATTTTTTAAGAAAACTATTTTTCAATGTATAAAAACAATTTCTACCGAATAAATTAAAACCAATATTAATTAATGATATTTTTATATTATATATTCCATCATTATTTTTTACATTCATACAATATATTTGATTGTGATAAGTTAATAATAATTCCAACTTTATCAATTAAGATATGTCTTTTTCTAAAAGGTAATTTTACCACCTTTTAATGGGGAACCAATTTTCAATCTGATTTTTACCAGTTTTTAAATATTTTTTCAAAAAATAATGGTTATTTTTGAAATATTAATAATAAATATTTACTTTGTCTTGATTTTTGGTATTTTTCTGAGAATTTTCATATTTTGATGAATAGTGAAGAATACAGAATTTTATTTGAAAACATATTTTTCATCCAACTTATTTTTATTGATAAATAATGTTTTCAATTGATTTGATCGTATAAATAGATAAATATTATATCATTATGTCTAATTTAGTTATTTTTAAACAATTTAAAAATAAAATTATATATAAATACAAACCAATCTTTTGAACTTTTTTACATTAAAAACATGTTTCGACATGCCATCTACGTGATTAATTTTAAATTATTTTCTCCCAATTATATGATAAAAATATTGAAAAATGGATTCCATATTTATAATAAGAATAATATATATTTAAAAAAAAAATAAACTTAGTTTATTCTTCAAAAATATTATTGAAAGTAATTAAAATTATATATAGTGATTAAGAGAAAAATAGTTTAACAAAGGACTAAGCCCTAAACATAACCCCCGAAATGACATTGAAACTTTCAAATAATCCATATTATATTAATATTTAGTCTCTATAATCCCTTTAATCTAATTTGGATCATTATTAGATCCACTTTATATGACAAAAATATAGGTGGAATTCCCTTTTGAAAATATCACAAGAATGAAACCCCTTCACCACTATAAAAAAGCACTCACCCCTCCTTCTTATTCCCACATCTAAAGATGTTTGGATCACCCAAAATCTAAAACATTAAACTAAAAATATATCTCCCTTCATCCTATATTCCTTTATTTTTTCATAAATCCATCCATAGAATCCATTTGGTGAAATCCAAAAGGAGTTACCTAAAGAAGAGGTAACATCCTTCCTTGAGTTCCTATGTTTTATTATCATTATCCATCCCTAAAATACACTTATTACATGATTATATAATAACCTTAGTATACTAAATATATATATATATATATTATAAGGGTTCTACCTACACCCTATATACCCTCTTGTTATTATCATCATTCCTAGTCGGGCTTCAGTACTCTACTCTAACAGTGTCAGTGATCTTATGCTCCAACCTACACCATGTCCACTTACTATGATACATGAATAATTTATCTCAGGTTCTAATGGGTGATCCATTTCCTCCATATAATTTTAGTATCCTAGACCACATGTTCCTTTACTGGGATACTTCATTCAGGTATCCCATGTACGATCAGACTAGGTCCTTCATCCGACAAGTTCTAAACATGTCCTCCCAGGTCTGGGATACATCATGCATCATAGGTCATCTATGAGAAATGTTCTAACTAGGTCCTCTAAGGTCATGGATACTTCACGTATCCTAGGAAATGTACACATACCGGGTGATCTCTAGGCATGGAAAATTGGAATGTTTTTGTGGATGGTAGGTGGGTATGGTGTCGATTGGAGGATTTTGGGGTATGGTTTCATGGATCACTAGGGACAAATGTAACAATAGAAACAATGAATTATATGAATTGGTTTCGGATTTATGGATGGTATTTAATGGATGGTTATAAAAGTAAAATATCAGAATAATATAGTCGGACCACAATTGGTACCACTACAGGTAATGAACCACCTATAATGGTGCCTATAGTTGTCTACCTATAGACTATATATAAGATTAACATACTAGATTATATCGAGAAAAGTGGTGCAGTTGGAATTGAATTTTTTTGGGAGGAAGATGAAAAAATTGATACCTTGAATCGCCAAGGTATTTGGAAAATAAATAGGAAATATTTGAATGATAATAGAGTGGGTTGAAGTAATTGGCTAGACTCATCAGGCTTATGAACTGAATGACTTCAGGCTTGAATCATATACCCAAAAAGGAAATGGTGCGAGATCATAAATGGTAGTCTTGGCACCAATATGATCTAAATGGTCTTGATGGGGTTCAATATAGTTACCTAGTTGATACCATGGGTTATGTGTCACTGTTAGATTATATTACTAAGGCACCCCAACTACTCATATTTTTTTGGTGGTATTGGATTTTGACACCAATATGGTATCATACCAAGGTCAATCGGTCACGTACTATATTGATGGTATGGATTTGGTGGGGTTGGAATAGATATGGTCTTGGGAGGGAAATCATTCAAGGGTAAAAGATTATGGAATCTACTGTGTACACCGCCGGCTGGGATCAGACATATGATCTGGTACTCTAATCTAATTGTAAAAGGATCATGGATTGAAGTGGCTAGTTCACAGATCATGGGTACTTTTGAGTACAGTAAATATCAATGGGAATGATTTGATTGAGATAAAAGGTGTTGTACAAAGATTTATGGAGTGAGAGTTATTTTCTATATGGAATGTGCATAAGGCATGATACAACTTTGGGATATGATTTCATCGCAGTTATAATTATGGATCAATGATTGGGACCCTATTTTCCAGTGGTGGTACCTCACAACATTCTAAAGAGACCAGGTGAGTGGTGAACATGAAAGTGGAACATTAATATTCTTGAATGGGGTTTAAACAATATAAATAATGGGGTTTTTTGGAATGGAGAAAGTCGTAGTGGTGTTTCATAGGTGGTTGGGATATCATTTTTTGGTCCAATTCTGCCATAACATTTTGGGGTTCCTTTTCCACCCTTATGAGTACTCTATATATTTTGACTGAACGGTAAAGGCTCCCACTTTTGATTGTTATCTGATTCTAGTATCATATCCAACAATTGGGAAATCACATATCGTAGAAGTAGGGAATCATGTCGTCTTACCATAAAAAACACATATATGTATTCTAGAAAAAACTCTTTTCTATAGCTCGTTCCTACATTCCATGTCAATTCCTATTCCCCGCATTCTTATCTTGTCTCGAGTATATAAAGACAAATGAAAAATTCAAAAAAGTTTAATTTTTTTCATACTACAAATATAAGTCCTTTCACACCAGATGGCATGGTTTATCAAATAAATAAAGTTAAAAAGATCATATAATAACAAACAATTTTATCTATTTAACATTAGATCATAAAATTCAATTTGGAGAAATTCGAGACTCTCAATCAAATATTTAGAAATAACTACCCGAAAATGCTTTGGATCCATCCATTTAAGAGGTAATTGACTCCCAATTATCCCCTCTCACTCTATGTATTCATCAAATATCCAATCAAATAACCACTCAAACATAGGTGGAGCATATTCTACATCGGATGTATTTGAGAAATGACTAGAGGTACTACCAAGGGAAGGGAATATATCACTAAGAAAAAATCATAGATCAAGATTAGTATAAAGTATCAAAATTTAAAGGGATTTATGTTAAACATCTATCTTTACATTGGTTTTCATTATACCAATTCAGGAGGATAACTATTTGAGGTGGGTTTACCAATATCACCGACTTACTTCCTTACATAATATCAAAGACTCATCCAAGATCACTTAATTCAAACTGAAATTTTTAACGATATAGCTATCATTTCAAATAAAATCATTATTATGTATTGGTACCTGATGTGGTAGAACTTGGTTCACTGAGCATAATATTTGAATTTACCAACTCGTTATTTTCTTGTGATATTTCTAGTTCTGGAGAAAAATCACTTGTAAATGCAACCTTTCTCATGAATCCTTGGAATCAGAAGGGTTTTATAACCCTGTGCATAGAACTACTCTAAGTATCCAAATAATTAATTTTATGGAATTATTTTGACGTTTTGTGACGAGAGGTTCCTTAGCCTAACATATTAACACCCTATCCTTTGGAGTTGTGAAAAATGTTCCCACACTTTTTTAAGGTGATTTGACTTTGATAATTCTAGGGCTTCAAAGAATATAGTTTAGAATAGAGAAAGATTATAGAATTCATAGATTGGATTAAATTTACAAAAAAATTGAATACCATAGTATGTGATTTTTCTAGAACCATCATATCATCTTAGATGTAGATAAAGCCTACTAATATGAGATTTTTTGGAGTGGTTGTACCATTATTTTATATAGGATGGATTTTTTAAGCATAATAGAAAGAAATTTTTTTGAAGAGAATAGATATACCAAGTCATTAATATTAGAGTAGATCTCCCTTCCATTCTGAGTGGTAGGAAGAGTGGACAAACCATTTTTTCATCATCAGGCTTTGTATCTCTATGAAAAGATTTATTGTCTGATAGGGATAAACATTGAGGGGGAGGAAAGCTATTTGGGTATGTTACTAGTCCATTATTGACCCCCCTACACCACATTGTTTCCAAAACCCATTCTGGTTGTGTGCCCTTAATCAATCATTGTTGGGACATTCTGAAATTCCTTACCAAATCCCCTTTTCAATTTTTTTCCTCACTAGCCTCCACATTTTCATTACAATGGATACTTATTCTTAACAAAGGAATCCTATCAATCCAAATGGAAAAGGTAAATTGTGATAACACTCTATAATGAAATTTTCATTATGTACCTAATTCTTAATATGACTTTTGGATTGATCATCATCAGAGATAAACATGTGGTTAGAAGACCTTCTCACCCATAAGAATTTATTCGGGCTAAGATAATCATAGTACCCTCACCTAGAATAAATCTACCTAATTAAAAGTGTGAGGCTTGGTCAGTGATCAAATTCCAAAAGTGTGGTTGAGGAAAGATTAATTTCCAAATAAGAATTCATAGTGGATCAAGAGAAAAGAACGATTTCAATGGGTACAGTTGCCCATGTTGAGGAAGGATAAGGGTTCTGTTATGGTAGTTTGTGACTTTTGACTATTCAACTATAGTGAACCTTTAGATATTGGGAAATTATTATTTTCAATTAGTTTTGGGTGGTTCACTACTTATATTATAATGAGGATTATGAGGTAGTATGTTAGAGATACAATAAGGATTCATATATGTGTGATCTCATATTTTTGTTCAAATCCATGTCCAATGTTACTGTTTAAATGAAGTACCATCCCTACCCTAGCCCACTAATCCATACATGCCACCCAAGATAGTAGGGTCACCCGTCATTAGAAGTGAGGTATTTTTTTCAAAGTAGACTAGATAAATATATCATGTAAATCTATTATATATATTATACTCACTCTGAGTAGGAGTAGTCGCTTTCTTACTTTGTAGTTACTAGTGTTGGTTTCACAGACTATGCATCTAGTGTATCGGGCAGGATAATGGTTTGGAGGCCATGGGTGTGAGTGAAAAGTTCACCCAGTAGTTCCAATATTTGATCAGTGTTTAGATGTCTCTCACATTGTTCAATATAATTCTTTCTACAATATGTAACATTCATCCGGGAGTATCTATTTATCAATGATCTCTTTGAAACCAATTTAGTACAGTGTACCAAAGAGTCGTTGGATCCAAGATTTAAAAGTGTCATTCACTAGAGTACAATAAGAATAAATAGAAATTTCATATTTTGGCCTTACAAGATGAGATGTACCTTACAATATGATACCTAGATGCTATTTTATAGGATATTCAAAAAACTCAAGTATGAAAAAATGACTGAGGTCAAATGGAATGCTTCATACAAAAGTCATTGAAAAACCTCCATCTTCTGATATAACTCACACAAATTCAAGGTTCATCTTCTAAAAAGAAAGGGGTAGGAAATAAGACATGGGAACTCCCCACTAATCAGAGTCATTTATTTTTCATTCAATTTAAAGACATGTAGTGGTTTTCTATTTACCATTAATTATGAACCGAGAGCTTATCGAATTGATGTAAAGTAGGGATACCATGTTGGAGGCCTGATCATACAACATAACTCACGTTGACATTACTTTGAAATGTCAGTGACTACCATGATGTTATATAAACTTTATCTTAGAGTGTATTGATCATTTGAAGTTTGACATCATGAATCATACAATTATATTAGAGTACTAAATTACTCTCCTTCCATTCATTCTTATAGTCAAGTGACAGACCATTCCCTCATATTGATAGATTAAATTACTATGCCTCCCCTATTTTCATATTTAATAAAATACTTATATTATGAAATATAAATTCTTTGTATTTTCAAAATATTATGAGACACACTCAGTCCTTACAAAAAAAATAAAAAAAATCATCTCTTATCAAATGGAACATCAGTAGCAATACCCTGGATAACAAATCTGTGTGATTGGGGAATTAAACAACATATTTTCAGATTTATTCTTATCCATCATGACTGGGATTTACTGACTCCCTATCCTAATATGCATGCCTATTAATGTAATGTACTCTAATTTCCATGACCCGGCCCTCGGGGCCCATTCCGTGACTACCCCAAACCCACCTTCCATAGGCCAGGGGCTGGAGACTAGCACCAAAGGCGTATTCCCTAAAACTGGGAAGACATTGACTTTATAACCAGTAATCACACGTAACTAATAACACTATAAGATAAAAACACAAGTAAACTTAACTGTAAATTGAGGGATTACAATATGTAAAATGAGCCAGAATAATAGTCCAAATGGAATGTACAAGTAAAACAATGATGCCATACAACTGAAGAAAAGGGAATGTTAGCTATAGGTTTGTCCTCCGAGGTTCCTTCCTCAGGGTTAGGTATAGATTGTCTCCTCCGCACTCCGCGTCCACTCATCTCCTCTACATACTGACACATTGTATGGTCCACCTACATGTATCTTCCCATCCTGGTACTCTCAGCCTTAGTCGGTGCTATCTATCTTCTGCATACAACACAACAAGCTACGGGGATAGCCCATGAAGAGATGAGTATAATGACACCCAGTAGGGACCCCGAGACCCTCTAGGTCTCACAATAATCCCAGAAAGATAATACAAATAATTATGAATTCCACATATAACCTTACTTAGGTATATTACCATATATATACCTAAGTTATCAAGTAATCCATCTCAGTCATGAGGAAAACATAGAGGTTTTGACTCAGCTCACACCTAGATTTATTCTTGGGGTAGTGTTAAGTAACATTCCCTCTCACAATGTCGAAAACCACGGCTTCTAGAGAACTACTCATGTATCTAGTACACTGGGCCTGTCGTGTCCAATAGAGGAGCTACCCACTAACCTTGGACTTCTGAGGGACTCCTCCTGTCGAGTAATGTGGTTCTCCTGTGTCACACAGAGGCGCTCCCCACCTTAGGTCTACCACATCGCATAGAGTCTCTCTCCCTCATGACCTTATAATGTACTCTTCCTATCGAGTTCCGTGGATCTGCCGCTTCACTAAGGCCCTCCCCACTGTGGGTCTTCCGCATCATCAAGGTTCTCCCCACTGGGCATGTCGATTCACTCCTAGTCGAAACGGTTATTATTCATCATGTCTCACCCAGCCACTGGGTTCCCACACCATACTTTCTCATCTCAGAGAGGATCCGCTCCATAATCTTCTGGTCAATACTTTAACTACCATGAAGTCCCACGGAGAAGTCTCTCAAAGGTCTGTCATGTCATATTAGTCTCAATGTAACAGACGACGTGTCAATCATGTGCTCAGTCTATGAGTTATTAGTCTATTAGTCCTAGGGGCCTGGTTGGATTCTTGCTCGATCCAACCAGACTGTTCCACATCTTAATCCAAAAAATAGTACGGTATCACTCAAATGGACCATCTTGCTCCATGATTTCCACCGCCATAGACGTTTTTTCAAACGGACGTCCAGTGCCAATGTTGTGGCCAAAAGAAAGTAACTGGGTCGTAGTGCGCCTAGGTCTGGTCTTACCTGGTTGGACTGACCCGTCCAGGCACGGCCCACGAGGGTCGCGAGGGTGCCACAAGGGCGGCCCGGTCGAGCGGTTCCGTGAGGGATCATACTGGCCACGGGTACCTCGAGGGTGGAGACTGGATGCGAGGGCGCAGACCTCCCACAAGGGAGGCAGACCAGTCATGAGGGCACGGACTGACCGCGAGGGCGCTGACCGGACGCGATGGTGATGACTGGTCATGAGGGCATGGATTGGCCACGAGGTCATGGACCAGATGTGAGGGCATGGACCGGCTGTGAAGTCTCACTGAACGGCGGCATCAGCTTGGCAGACGGCAGTGGCAGATCGGCGGATGGTGGCAGATGGCATTGCGGACAGCGGCGGCGGCTGGGCGGGGGGGGGGGGGGTACCATGAGGGCAGATCTGCAGGGCACTGAGGTCACGAGACGGTAGTGGCTACAAGGTGGTGTCATTGTGTCGTCTCCTTCAACACATTAAACACCAAAAATCATCACAGCATTTGTGGAGGGGTCGGGCCATGTTTGTTTGGCCCATACCCTCTACGATAGAGTGGTAGAAAACGGCTCAACAAAAACAAGAATGAAGAATTTCAAACCCTCCCACAATGATTGTTCCTAACCCACAAAATAAATCATCTGCATTCATTGTTTTAAGAAACTAAAGAACATGGGAATATAATCACTCACAAATTAAACCACTACCTCGGGTTGTTTGTTGACATTGGCTCGATGAGGGAAGAAGGTGAAGTTGTCAATGATCATCTCATCCTCCACACACCTCCAATTTCGGCCTCGTGCATCAGTTCATCATAGAAAAATACTTCCCTCGTTGGAGAGTGTCTTGAGGATGTAGTTTAAGTCTGATTTCTTTGTTGGAGGAGCGTTCTTCGTGTATGATGTTTAATCCTCCAAGGGTTCTCCTCTCTAAATTCCACCCAAAAAAATGAAAGTGGTGCCAATATAATTAACATAAGAATAAATTATGTTGGGACACCCAAGTTGGAAAACATTAAGTACCGTGTTGGCACAATTAATAAGCTCAATTAATTGTCCAAATTTAATTGTTCAAGTAAATGGACGTGGTAGAATATTGGGGAGTTGGGAGGTTTATCCCCATTTAATGAGGGTGTTGAGAGGTTTAGGCCTCATTTGGTCCCCACCACCATAACCTCTCATGGGAGATTAGGATTATGTGGTCCCCACCACCATAACATCTTATTGGTGGTTATAGTCTGGTGGTCTACACTTCTAAATGTACATATGGAGGTTTCATATAAAAATAAATTTTTACACAATTTTATTTTCATTTTATTCTTTCAAGTAAAATCCAAAAAATTACCTTCACTCTTGACCAACTGTTGTTGAGGTGAAAGTATATTTATGAAAATATCGGTGTTCCGAGTTCAACGGTGCCCTCAGATTTCAAATCCAAGAACTAGTTTAAATGTAATAAAAAACCCTCTCCCATGTTTACTGAACGTACCCAAAAAAAAGTTCAGAAATTTATTCTGGGCACTTCAGGCCTCAGAATCACACACTATGAATTTTCACGGACTCATAAAATTCCCATATATTTAAAAAAAATAACATTGAAAATTTGGATCTTTACATTCTCCCCACCTTAAGGCTTTATATCCCCGTAAGACACAACTCATAACAAGTTAAACAAGTGGGGTACTGAACACAAATCGGAGCATCCTGGTCCCATGTGCTATCCTGGAGGTTCCCGTGCAGCTAGCAAATGCACACCAGATGTATGGACCATCCACATAGTACCCTCTCCTACCGATCCTCCTACTAGAACCTCTGTAAATGTTTCCCCATCGTCGATGTCCAGCTCTCTGTGGTCGATGATGTGGGAAGGGTCATGCACGTATCTCCTCAGCTAGAACATGTGGAAGACGTCATGCTCCTGGTGAAACTAAGGTGGAAGAGATAGGTGGTATGCCACCTTGCCCACTCTTTTCGGGACCCTAAAATGTCCGATTATTCTGGGATATAACATTCCACCTTAGCCAAATCTTTGTAGACCTCATCAAGGAGAGACCCGTAGAAAGACATGGTCTCCATCATCAATCTATAGAGGTCTCTGTATCCTTTAGTTATATAATTTATTCCTTCTATGTGAAATCATTATCTTCCTCGGAATGATGTGCACCTTTTCTGTGGTATCTCGTATCATCACCGTTCCCACTAGTGATGACTCCCCTGGGTCAGTCCAGCACAAATGAGATTAGATAGGTCTTTCATACAATTCTTGAAAAGGTGTTATCCAAATGGTGGAGGAATAATTATTGTTGTATGAAAACTCCATCAAAGGTATGTGATCTTCCCAACTGTGACCGAGGTCGAGGACACAAGCACACATTATATGCTCGAGGGTCTGAATGGCCCGCTCAGTCTGACAGGTCGTCTGAGGATGGAAGGCAGTGCTCAAATGAAGCTGCATCCCGAAAGCATCCCATAACCCCTTCAATAGCCAGGAGGAAAAATTTACATTACGATTGGAGATAATTGATGATACTGCTCCATGTAACCGTAAAATATTTTGAACGTAAAGACGTACCAAGATCTCTACCGAACCCTACACTCTGCTTGGTAGTATGTGGGCCGACTTGGTGAGTCGGTCGACAAACACCCTGATCGAGTCATGACCTATGGATGTACGTGGAAGTCTGGTCACAAAGTCTAGGGATATCTCATCCCACGTCCCCTAAGGGACATATAAAGGCTGAACCAACCCCGCTGGTTCCTGATGCTCCACCTTCACTTTCTGACAAGTGAGGCACCGAGAGACAAACTCTGATACTACGTTCTTAATTCTCTACCACTGGTGCTGCCGCTAGAGATCCTGCTACATCTTCACCACTCTTGGATGTACCGATAGAGGGGAAGTGTGGAACTCCCTCAACACTTCCTCCTGAAGTGACACTAGTACCATGGTAGTTCCTCTGAAGAGGATGACGTGCTCCTTACCTTCAGAAAATCCATCAGGTTCCTACCCTGTGTAAATCTGTGCACATCAAGCCTCGTAGTCAGTGTCCCCATGCTGCGCCTCCCTGAATCGCTGATGAAGTGGGGGAGTGAATATAATAGAATGAAGAAAATATACTCCATCACGTTCCATGAAGGATATCTTCAAAGAGGCCAGCTGCTTCTTCGCCTCACTTAGAAGTTGTATACCAGACCTCCTACTGAGTGCATCTTCTACAACGTTCCCATTCCCTGTAGTATAGACTATCTCAAAGTCATAGTTATAGAGGAACTCATGCCAATGTCGATGTCTAAGTTTAAGTTCCTTCTGAGAGATTAAATACCTAAGACTCTTGTGATCAGAGTACACTGTAAAGCATTCTCCCATCAGATAGTGTCACCACATCTTCAAGGAGAAGACCACACGACAGCTAACTCTAGGCCCTAAGTAGAGTAGTTCTTCTTATATTGTCTCAAATTTCAAGAACCAAATGCAATCACTGCTTACTCCAGCATCATGACACATCTGAGCCCTGTCTCTGATGTGTCTCTATAGACTACATACCCTACACCCTCCTTCAGTAGCCTCAAGATTGGTGCACTAGTCATGATCTACCTTAGCTCCTGAAAACACTGCTGGCATATCTCTAACCACATGAAGGGTTTCCCCTTCTTCATCAATGCCGATAGATGTTCTACAACTATAGTAAAATCTAATACAAACCTCCGGCAGTATCCAATAAAACCTAGGAAACTATGTACCTTCTTCACACTCCTGGGTGGCACCCAAGCATGTACCGCCTCAATCTTTACTAGATCCATTGTAACCCTTTCCTCAGTTATGACATTCCCCAAAAAGTGAACCTCTCATATCCAGAACTAGAACATCAAGAGCATACCATAAATATGGTGCTCTCAGAGTGTGTCCAGTACCACTTGCAAATGATAGGAATGCTTATCCATAGTTTTCGAGTAGATGAAAATGTCATCGATAAAGACCACTACAAAGAGATCAAGGTACGGTTGAAATATCTTATTCATGAGTCCCATGAACACTTCTGAAGCATTGGTCACACCAAATGTCGTAACCAAGACCTCATAATGTCCATACCAACATCTGAAGTCCGTCTTCTGCACATCCTCGTCTCGTACATTGAACTGGTGATAGCCTGATCTAAGGTCTATCTTCCAGAACCATTGTTCTCCCTTTAACTGATCAAATAGGTCGTCAATCCTCAGGAGTGGGTACATGTTCTTCACGGTCTCCCATTTTAGGCACCGATAGTTAATAGAAAGCCTCAATCTCCCATCCACCTTCATGGTGAAAAAAATAGGGGATTCCCATGGAGAAACCTTGGTCCAGATGAATCCATCCCCTTGCAATTTCTCCAACTATACCTACCGCTCTCAAAGCTCCACGAGAACCATCTAATATGCTAGTGTAGATATCGGTGTTGTCCCGGGGTACAATTAAATATAAAATTCCTCCTCTCTGCGAGGAGGTAGACCCAAAACATCATCATGGAAAACATATGTGTGCAAGTCCACCACTATTGGGTAGCTCAGACTCTCCACATCAACAACTCCAAGGGTAAGGCTAGCCAACTTATGAGTGATCAAATTCACTCTCTTCCGAGTAAGTACATCCTGTGTTGCAAAGGCTCTCTTCTCACCGGTGAAGGTAAACCTAGTCCCATCTGTGCAGACACACCGCACCTTGTTCCTAATACAGTAAATATGAGCATGGAATGTAGATAACCAGTCCATAATGAATATGACATCATATGTCCTCGACATCACTATTATGAGATCCCAGTCGAAGCTCTCACCTCCTAGAGTAATATCACACTATTGGCACTACTGTTTAATCATCGAATATGCTCCCGTAGGAGACTCTAGTCATAACTATTGAGCCAACGGCTCCGTCGGAATCTCTGAGCTCCAAAAGAGGGTAGGGGCACTAAAATAATGACTGGCACCTGTGTCTATAATTACTACAGCTTTGGTGGTTTAGACACAGATCATACATCGTATCATCTCCAGAGCACCTTTATTATTGGCCTCAGCTACCTGGAGCTGAGCTCTACCCTTTCAACCTGCTCATTGCGGTAAGGGTGGAACTCCTGGTGGTGGTGGCGGTAACACCTAAAATCGCGACCCACCTCTAGTTACACAGCCACCTCCCCCGCCACATCCACCTACTCCGTGCAGACATCCCTTTTCAATCCTTTGTCTCTTCCTGGGCGGTCCTTCGACCGTCTGGTGATCATCTATACGATGTGTCAGACAATCACAAGCCATGTGACCCTGCCCACCGCATGTGTAACACTTCCCGCTCTTGGTATGACTGGATTTGTATCAGGTGCTCTACACAACCGATCCTAAGTCATGAGGTCGGCCACCTATAGGTCTGGTCCTCTTGGACCATTGAGACTTTTGTCTGCTAAAATCTATAGAAGACATCGCTACGTGAATACTGGTAGTGGGTCTCACTGCTGACATCTTCTCAGTAAGGAAACTCTCCACCAAGAGGGATCTCTCTAACACCTCTGCCTATGTCTGGATGCTGAGTGAGATCACTAAAGCCCTGATCTCCCGCCTGAGCCCCAAATCGAATTTATGGGCCCTATAGAAAGGGTCATGCACCATATCTATAGAGTAGCATGATAGGTCAGTGAACCTCACTGATTATTGATCCACAATCATGCTTTCATGCTGCTGATGAAGAAGCTCATGTATGCGCACTGCGCGAAGAGTCGTTGGTACAAACTCTGCCCGGAACATGCTCTAGATGTCTACCCAGAGAAGCATCACTTCGTCATGAACCTGGAGCATCAAGCTCCACCATCTTCTTACTGATACCTATATAATAATGGCCGTAAGGAGAACCATGATATCGGCGGGTGTCCCAATGAGTCGGAAGACTATCCCCACAGCCTCCATCCAATCCTCAGCCTCTTGTGGGTCCATCTCTCCCATGAACCTGGGTGGCCTTTGGCACTGGAATTCATGCAATGCGCTCAAGCAGCGTGCATCGTCTATTTCTATGGCTAGTGGCATCAGTGGCCCAACAGGGACCGGTACTACTGGTGCCTCTACAAGAAAAGGGCCCGGCCCCGAGGCCTCGTCGCTCGGTGGGCTATTAGTGCATACAACACTCATAACTCTAGTTGGATGTCTATGTGGATGCATCCTGAAAATAAATAGGTGCTCCATTATAAAAAATTAATACTCGGTGAGCTGACACAAAATATCACAAAGAAATCTTTTGAAAACACACACAGAATCATTATTTTTTTCACTAAATCAGAAATCAGAAGTCAGGGTCCTAGAGTATGGATATGTCGGCCGCCACACCAACACAAGACTCCATTAACTGAAAAATACACTCATTACCTTTAAAACTATTGCTTCACTGAAATGATCAGAGTCCCATTTTTGTGGTATAACCGACTCATCTGATACCAATTTGTCAGGACCCGTCCCCCGAGGCCCGTGTCGTGACTACCCCATGTCCGCCATCCATAAGACAGGGTCTGGTGACTAGCACTGAAGGTGTATTTTCTGAAACTAGGAAGGAATGTTCTTTATAACCTGAAATCACACGTAACCAAGCACATAACAAAATAGGAACACATGTAAAATGAACTGTAAACAGAGTGAGTACAGTAAGTAAAAGCGGTCATAATACAAGCCCAACTAGAAAGTACTGTACAACTGTGATAAAATACAACTGATGAAAAGGGAAAGTCAGTTGTTGGGTCTTTCTCCGAGGTTACTACCTAAAGGGTAGGTACAGATCCCCTCCTTAGTACTCCACATCCACCGGTCTCCTCTGCGTACCGACACACTGTGTGGTCCACCTCGAGGTACCATCCAGTCCTGGTACTCTCGACCTAAGTCAGCGATGTCTATCATCTACATCCAACACAATATGGTGCGGGCATAACCCATGTAGGGGTGAGTATAACTATACTCAATAGGGACCCCAAGACCCTCTCGGTTTCACAAAATCCAACAAGGATAAAACACAATGTATGAAATCAAAAGATAACCTTACTTAGGAATATGCCCATAAATATACCTAAGTTATCAAATAATCCATCTCAATCACGTGGAAAACACAGAGGTTATGACTTAGCTCACATCCAGATTTATTCTAGGGGTAGTGTTATATAACATTCCCAGTCACATCTTCGAACACCACTAATGCTAGAGAACTCCTCCTCTATCAAGTATTGTGGTCATGCCGCATCACACAAAGGTGTTTCCCACTAACCTTGGATTGCTATGGTACTCCTCCTGTCGAGTATCATGGGTCTGCCATGTCACACATTGGCACTCCCCACCATGGATTTTCCGCGTCGCACAGAGGCACTCCCCCTCATGGCCTGCTGAGCTACTCCGCCTGTCGAGTACCATGGGTCAACTGCGTCACCAAGGAGCACCCCACCGTGGGTCTTCCATGTCACCAATCCGCTCCTAACAGGGCCTATCAAGTCACTCCGGGCCGAAATGGACAACAATAGTCATGTCTCAGCCAGCCACTAGGTTCTCGCACTATGTTCACTCACCTCCAAGAGGATCCGCTCCACAAGCTACTATTCGATACTCCATCTTCTATGAAGTCCCACTAAGATGTGTCTCAATGGTATATCATGTCATAGGGGCCTCAAAATAACATAGGGCGTGTCAAATCGGATGCACGGTCTGTGATTTATTATCCTTTTAGTCCCGAGGGCCTAGTTTGATTCATTCTGGATCCAACCTGACTGTTCCCCATATTAATCCAAAACACAGTGGGGTATCACACAAAGGGACCGTCTCACTCCAAGATTTCCAGTGCCGCTAATGGTTTTTCAAATGGACGTCTGGTGACAACATTATTGCCAAAAGAAAGTAACTGGGTCGTAGTGGGATGGGGTCTGGTCCGACCAGGTCGGACCAACCCGACCCTTAGTGTAGCCCGAACCATTGGATTTTGCCTGGCCCGTGAGGGTCGTGAGGGTTCTATGAGGGAGGCGCAGCCGATGGGTACTGCGCAGGCATGGATCTACCGCAGGTACCATGAGGACACGGACAGGCCGCGAGGGCATGGACCAGCCATGAGGGTACGAACCAACTACAGGGCGCGGACCGACCATGAGGAAACAGACTGGCCGCGAGGGTACAGATAGGCTGCCATAAGCAGACTGTCCTTGAGGGATGGGACCAGCCACGAGGGAGGAAGACCGGCCACGACGGCTCAACCGACGGTAGCAGCGGCTCTGCGGACACCTGTTGCATCTCGGCATAGGGGTACAGTGAGGGAAGAGTCGTGGGGTGCAGAGATCGCAAGGCGGTGGTGGTCATGGGGCGGTGTTTTTTCACCATCTCATTCGTTGCCTTCAACACCACAAATCATCACAAGATTTGTGGAGGGGTTAGGCCATGTTTGTTTGGCCCGTACCCTCAGTGTTAGGGTGGTAGAAAATAGCTCATCATAAAAAAGAATACAGAACGTCAAACCCTCCCACAATTATTGTTCACAACCTGCAAATGAAATAATCCGCATTATTTGTTTTAAGAAAGGGAAGAAAAAGGGAATATAATCACACACAAATTAAACCCCTACCTTGGGTGTTTAGTTGACATTGGCATGAAGAGGCAAGAAGGTGAAGTTGTCGACGTTTTTCTCCTCCTCCACACACCTCCAATTCTGGGCTCGTGCATCAGCTCGTCATTGAAAAAGAAGTTCCTCATTAGAGGGTGTCCTGAGGAAGAAGTCGAAGTCTTCTTTCATCGTTGGAGGAGTGTTCTTTGTGGATGAAGTGTAATCCTCCCAGGGTTCTCCTCTCTCAATTCCACCAAACAGAAATGTAATAGGTTCCAATATAATTAACATAAGATGAAATTATGTTGGCACACCCATGTTGGAGAAATTAATGTACCGCGTTGGAAAAATTAATTAGCTCAATTAATTGGCCCAATTTAATAGCTCAATTTAATGGCATGGGTGGAATATTTTCGATTTGGGATGTTTCTCCCCATTTAATGAGGGAGTTGAGAGGTTTTGGCCTCGGGTGGTCCCCAACACCATAACCTCTCATGGGAGGTTAGGGTTCCAGTGGTCCCCACCACCATAACCTCTAATGGGAGGTCAAGGTCTGGTGGTCCCCACTACTCAACTTCCACAGGGAGGTTTCAAATAAAAATAAATTGTTACACATTTTTATTTTTATTTTATTATTTCACATAAAACCCAAAAACTAACATTCACACTCTACCAACTATCGTCAAGGTGAAAGTATTTTAAAGCGAATACCGGTGCTACAAGTTCATCGGTGCCCTCAGATTCCAATTCCATGCACCAGTTTAAATGTTATAAGAACCTTCTCACATGTTTACTGAACGTACTCGAAAAAAGGTTCAAAAATTTAATCCGGGAACTTCGGCCCTCGGAATCACACGCTGTCAATTTTCCCGGACTCGTAATATTCCAATATATTTAAAAAAAATACATGCAAAATTCGGGTCTTTACAAAAATAGTGAGAATCGAAAATTTATTATTCTTATTATATTAATATACTGAGTTAAGATAGAGAACTTTCTCAATTTCTATAATTTCTACTATTTCAACTATATAATTTGATGATTGATGATTGAATATGGATTTACTGGGGTCAAAAACCTTCACTCCATGTATTCTCATCCAAGATATATAGTCATTATGAGAAGTGATAAGTGTGGATTCCTTTATATTTCTAGTCATAGTTTATTGTGTCACATAAAATATGAATACCATGGATGGCATAATTGACTGTATTTCCTCTGGGCCTGTTCATGAATTTCAGTATAATATAGGTAGTGGGGTCATTCTATTGAATTTTTCATTGAATCATGTTCCAACCATGAGGGTTTAGTGTTAGAGGTAGATCCAAATTCAAAGATTTAATTCTTTGTCACCATCTCTTTCAAATGATCATTCATTCGCATCGTTGACAAGGTTGATTAACCACTTTGGGTGTCTGTTGGTCCTTAATTTATTAATATTAATAAATAATAATTTTTTTGTTGAATTATTTTTTATAATGTTGACAAATATAGGAAATCCATCCCTTGAATGGCACGCTCTCTATATGTCTGAATTGGCTGAGCTGAATCGGTCAACCTGTAGGAAACAAACTATTCATCAGAACTCTAATCTAATAGTTTTATAATATTGAATAAATCAATATTGAGTCTTACATTATTTTCATACATTTCCAATCTAGTATATGGGTTTTAAGGTGGAAAAATAAAAATAGAATGTTAAATTATTAAGATAATAAATATATCCTTGTAAAATCGATTCTAGTGGTTTGAATCACCTTTTAAATGTGGTTGATGGTGGGGAAATTAGAAACCTAAACTCAAGATGAGAAGGGACAACTAAATAATATAATGTATTGACATAAATCCACTCAATGTTTTGCTTAATGGATGTATCTTCAGGATATAATCCACTATAAAATACTAAGTATAGAAAAAATTCATCTATTTGATGTAGTTGTCCACCCATCAATGGAATTGGATCTCACTGGACAAAGTAGAACTCATCCATTAGTTACAAACCTTGATGGTTCCTATCCTATTTAGTAACCATGTATTGGTCAACTTTTTAAATAAATTGGGAGTTGTAGTGGATAAAAAACAAAATATTTATGTTTCTAAATCACACACATGTCATAACAACACATAAGGATATGGAAATACTAAGAATGGATAGATAATTTTATGGGTAAGGTTTCTCATTATGGAAGATTAGATGATATTTCACCAACCATTGAATGTGAAGATTCATAGACAATTATGATACTTGAATAAATTGTATTCAAAATGATAAAACTTCTCGAAAAAAATTCTTTGGTAAATCAATATACTTGATTCCCCCTTTGAAACATTATTTATGAGTTGAAAACCTTTTTTTATGGCCTATGGTATAATTATTTTTTATTGATTAGAATCATGTTCAACCAAGGGAGAAAAAAGTTAATCAGGTAGGATATCCAGGTCTATTAGAAGTGTAATAATGTTGCGTGGAAATAATAGGTAAATAGGGGCACTTGAGTATCACAAATGAAGAGATTTCACAGATACATTATATGGACAGACTAATACTGATTTGAAGTGTGGAATGGCGAATTGAAGAGGGAAATGTTTTATAAAATGAGGTGTTGAATACATGAATTTTAGGGATTCCCCACTATTCACGACATAAAATGGAGAAGCATATGGAGGTGGTATTTCGTCAGCATTGAAACCAACTGATGCCGACACCAAGAAAGTGGCCTTTCCCCAATTGACCTTATTTCTCTTAGTTTTCTTTTAATAACACCATTTAGATCTATGTCAGGCCCACATGTCTGAGATAGATGCTCTCAAACACACAATTTAATCAAAGTGGCGGTGATAATAAAAAGTTATCTAAGATCCATCAATGATATTTGATTTCTCCAACTCTAACATCAAAACAGAAGGGTAGGAAAAGTGTCTATTTCATGTATTTTATTCTAAACTACCACACTATTGGACTTTACTAGAAGGAAACACACATTTCTCTTACTTGACTAGTTGTTATAATATTTATAGATTCAGATCTTCATTATTGTTGATTATTTTTTTCTAATATGGGGGAATCTGCTTCATTGAATGCCAGAATCTCTCTTAGTTGTAAGAAGATCCACTACATTTCCACACTCCAAATATTCGTTAAGCATCATTTGGATACACCTGATGTTTGGAAATTTCAATACATTAGAGGTACTTTCATAATATAAAGGAATTTGAATCAATCTCAATTTCTAGAAGCAACATATATATATATATAAATTTAGGGAAACCCCTTCTTACAATAATGTAAAATCTAAATTTGAAACCACATTACGTGCTACATCAGTAGGGGAAAATTTCGGGAATAGAAAATATTTTCAATAGACTCCCTTCAAACTATGTAATAACGACTAGTTGATATCTTCTCTTTCATCTATCCCAATTGACAGATGAGCGTATCCTAACCTCAAGATTTACATTTTCAAGATAAGGTCTTTAACTCGGCTCCATTCCTCGGTTCTACTTAGTACCCTTTAATGAATGGTAAGAGGATGTGGGAAAACATCCCTACCTAACCAGAAAAGAAGTTATCTACTATAATCCCTAATGTAAATGTATGTTTGACCTACTATAACAACGTATTCTCAACTCAAATTATGAGCGGTTTGTAACCTCCGTATTCTAATGGGTCATGTGAGCTCTTTCTTCTCTGCTTTGAGTAGCCCACTACCCCTTTATTTCCAGATATGGGATTCCCATAAAAAATATGCGGTGAACTGATTTTATTCTTCAAACTAGTTATTTATAGTCCTAATTAGCTCATCAATGGTAGAATGTGATTCATTGGATTAATATATTCAGTCTATCCGAAGTGACCGCCCAATGCCTTCTATAATAGATTCATCTCCAGTCGCGCTTTTCTTCTATCTCAATCATAAATCATTTCTTGTAATTTCATCACAAATGATTCTTTCTCAGTGTCTCCAATAGTATCTCCAACAAAAAATGGACATAATGACTACGATACTATAAGAGAAACTCATCGGACATCATGATCACTTCAGAAGTGAATCTAATTAGGCCAAAATCTAAGCGATGATTCCACTAGAATGAGATTAAAGTGATGTAGAGAATCTATACTCTTTTGATTGTTCATATAGATTGATCTATATAAGCACAATGAAAACATCAATTCTGGGTGGAAATAACTAGATGAAAGAAATCCCATGCACTGACCCTTAGAATACCATGAATATTAGCCCTACTGAAGGTAGTTGATGAGAGGAATATGTGGTTTCCAAAGGATAGAGTCCTTATATAATACACCCTATCTATGTTGGCTGGATGCATTAGTTGTAGATGATTTCCTTGACTATGATGATATATCATTCTATTAGAATAGAAGAGTACCAATATTTTATCACCTAACTCCTTGAATAGAACAGTTGAATAAAATAATATATAGCCTTAGTGGAATGATTCAACCTTGTAGAATATATTGAAGCATCATTCATCCCTTCCGTCAAGGATTGATCTTTTAGATATCCTTATTCCCCTCTTTCTTGGAAGATCTACTTAATGGGACTTATTTCGAGCATACCATGACCCCTATTCCATAGCCACCAACCTCTCCTAATGTTCTTGGTGAGCTATCACATCATCCACTGCACCCACAGTGAGAGTCCCCTTCACTTAGATCTTTCAAAAGTTACCCATTATTCTATCTACTTATTCCTCCAAATGGTTTTGTCCCACTAGCAAAGTGGTTCTATATTTATTCTAGAAGGTACTCTAGAGGTATTCAGTCACATGTTCCACATATGTATAGGTGGGTTCTATATCATGATCCTACATTCTTTTGGTTGAGAAAGGTCTTCCATTGCGTTTTATGTATGGATGGCTCTTTATGATTCAGAGGCCATGTGATAACATGACTGTAGGGAGAGGGGTTTCAGATGCCTTAATCAAAGTTTCTATATTTTTTCATAGCTGTAAGAGATCGTAGTTCTCTTGGGTTGTTTTATAACATGACCAGAGGACTTGAGATGTCACTACGGTCTATATCGATAAAATAGCCAGGTTAATAGAATATGTTGATTACATCATTGCTGATGATAGGTTATAGAATCAACGCATTCCCTGCTTAAACCTCACCCTTTGTCATTCTTTCTCATCGAAGACGTATAAAGGAAGTTTTTATATAGAGGTGAATGTTACAAAATGAACAACCTCATAGTTGAAACATTTTTTTTGGAAATATGTTCCTGGACCCTATATCATGAACCCATGAAGGGTATTAAATCTGGTCAAATGGGAAGAATTATCAAAACACTAAAAGGAAAGAAAAAGGAAGGTAAAACCCTATCTATTAATATGGAATTCTAATCAGTCACTAATTTTATAACCAGTGATTCTTATAATTAAAAGTTGGTAATTAAACATTGTGTTACCTAACACACTATGATTACTTCTCGTCATGGTCATGTGCTACGCTATTTGATCTAGATTCAATCCTTCCCACCACATTCCTTCTGATATTGGAATATTTTACACTTTCATTATCTTTCATTTACTGATCCATCATATAACAACATACCTGTCATTAATGTTTCCACATATACCTCATATAATAGAAATCATGTTTAAGAAGCCAGTATCCCGAAGGCGAGTCAAGAAAGAGTATAGAGTATACACTTCACAACCTGACAAAAAATGACATATATTTTATAGTAGAATATATTTTATGACATAGAGTAAGAATGTGATTTTTTTCATAGGTGATTTATCCCTATATAGATATATATAGGAAATGTAGTCTAGTATAATCTAGTTTTACTGAGGGTTCTAATAAGTGATTTGTTATGAGCAATATCCATATTTGGATAGTCTTTGAATAGTGCTAAATATTAAGAGACAAATTTACTAATTCCTAAATATATAAATAGATTATAGTTATTTTGTACCTAGATGACTTGAAAAATCATCCATAGGACTATACCTCAATTCAAATTTGTAACATTTCCTATGGTTATGATAATGGGATCATTGTTCTTCATTTCAAATCTAGATTTTTTGATTTAGATTAACTTTTTTTAAACTAAAAATATATTAAGGTGAGTGAGAAGGAAACTAGATCACAAATATAAATCATTTTTCTTTTACCATCAATAATTAAGTAGAAGATTCTATCATCCCTATATGATGATTAGGAAGATGGCTAAACTAGAACAGGTGGAATCCAAACATTTCACGGATGTTGGTTCCTTTTCTGTTCTTGTGGGAGTAAAGACTCTTAGTTCTTTTGGATTACAGATGAAATACTATTAGATTAAAGTAATTACTAATATACTATTGTACTTAGGTGAATGACTAAAAACTACTAATGTGCACGTTTAGTCTGTCTTTAATTGAGTGAGTGATATGAGGAGTGATGGTTAGACATGTACAATCAATTTAGCTATCAGATGATGTGTTCAACCCCCAATTATTTACTCCTCACCCCACTTCTGGTCTTCCAATATAAAATTGCTATGCTACAAGACTAGTCTTCATTCTTCACTTTTTAGAACCATCTATTATCAAGAAGGATTCTGAAGATTAGAAAGTCAGTTTTAAATCCAAATAGACTATATATATGAGTACTTGTTGAAAGTGAGTCATATCATAATCCACTCTTTTATATAGACTATTATAATAAGAATAGGACAGTAAAAAAATTAACAAAAACAATTCATTTACAATTAGGGACTATGCCTTATCTAGTGGGATCTATTGGGTATTCCAACCAAGTACTAAATAAACATTGATTATTCAACATATTCAATAGAGTTAATGTATTTCATAATATGATAAGGTTTATAATCCTATTTTTAAAATACCTATTTTTGTTGGAATAACCATTTATTTCATTACTATTCTTCTTCATTGGATAACTATTTCAGAAACAGTTGTATATATGTTGTGAGAGTTTCCAATGTTGGAATAAAGGTTCTTACTGTGATCAAATAAGATCCTATTGAGTTGGATAAATAGTCATCTCCATATTCTCGAATACACTCTTTCTGCAAGAAAAGACAAGGTTACAATTGAATCTTTTGTGAACAAATATTCTAAAGAAGGGCCCAATAAAATGAAACCACATTCTATCATCTAGATAACTTACTATAGAAATATACCCATATTATCCCATCCTTACTAGCCTAACCCTTACATATTTCTATATTCTGATCAAAATTTCCTCCAACTGACTCTCATTGAACTCTCATGGACCCCATTCGATAATATCACCAATAACTTATTATCTTGAGAAGGAGACATAATTAATCCTACATTGACTAGTATACATATGTTAATAGTATTCCTATGAGGCACAATGTTTTTGACCCTATGGGTATAAGAGTTAGCTAATTTGGATTGGATTGAACCAAAAAGTAATGTCTATAGAGTAGAGTATTAACTGTGAGTAAGAAGATTCATTAATAGGATTGAAACCAAACTTGTCTAGAGATATAAATTAATCAGTCAAATAAAATAACATTAATTAGTCAATTATTAATATTAAAAATATGTCATTCATCCATAAATTTAAAAGAGAAGGTGAATGTTCTCATATTTTATCCTCTTTGGATAAAAAACTAATAGTTTTCAAGATTCCAATTTTCAAACATTCATAAGCTCCCCATATCTTCATATATATCCTTCCTCTCTATCTCTAGATTTCTTATTTTCATTCTCTAGAGCTTTCAGGTTTCGAAATGAAAACATCCTTCCCCTAATATAGACATGGAAGACTAAGATTTTCCAATAATTCAAATGAAATTTTAAATCATGCCAGTAGGACTTACCAAATCACTGAAAAAACTCCCTTGAACTTGATGTCAGTATAATATAGATAGTAGGAAAATTATTTGGGAAAAAATAATTGAATAAATACAAAATGCATGGTCCTTGAATCTTATCATTAACCTATAGTGATATCTACTCTTTAGACTGACATAAGGGATGTAAAAATGTATCATGAGAACTAAACATCAATGGACAATAAGGGCAAGAGAGGGAAGGGAAAAGAGAACTCCATCGAGAATTTCCACTCCTTCTACAATGTATAAAATTAGAAATTGAATAGGATGTATGGAACTACCTCAAACTAATGTGATAATGTCTCGAATATTAGATAAGGTTCTATTATTTTTATTGAAATCCACCATTTGTTAAAAATGTCGTGGTATATCCTTTGATACCTTAGACTTTGGAATCATTACATAGGGATTCCCTTGTTAAATCATCTTTCTTTCCTTACAATAATATCTTTTCATCAGCCGCCCAGGTGTATCACTTTTTAATTCGGGTTCCCACCATATTTATTAGAGTTATTCCTTTTATGTTCTCATCAACCATGACCTTATATGAATATAAACTGTAGCTATTACACTGACTTTAGTAAACATCGAACAAAGGCTATTAGAAGCTTTTATACAAGATTTGTTCTTAATTATTATTATTTTCCCTGTTTCCAAATATTTCATTGGTTTCCTTGGAAGGGTTTGAAAATTCACTCATGGTAGATTTGAAATATATATCTGTCATTCCATGAGTATGATTTCTTAATGAATAAAAAGTCTAGTAAGTATCCTTGAAATGGAAGCTTTCCTGGGGACCATAGACAAGTGATTATCGATGTATAATTAATTCCCATTATTTATTAGGGTGTGTACATCACTTTTACATGTTTTCTTTGTTGATTCCTTTGTATAATATAGGTATATTAGTTTGATTCATTTGATTTGTATGCACCAACACCAAGGGCAGATATATTCCCAGAAATTAGATTCTTTTTGGACATGTATGTTAAATCATTCCTAAGTATGCCCCATAGCCATCTCCATTCATCAGATACTATCAATTAAGAGTCTGGGGATGGATAACCACCATCATGTTATCTCTTATCATAATTTTTAATGGAATTAATATAAAGTTATTTCATTCTAATTTTTATTAATTCTCCACATTATCCTCAATAAATCTAGTAATTTAACCTATGAAGAAGGTCTAGGCCATCTCACCTTCCCATTCCTTTAGCAATCACAATGTAGATCATGATGATGAGACATACAAGAGAGTAACTTTTCATATATTCATGTCAAAGAGGAAATATCATATATTGAAAAAATGAGTAGTGGAAGGAATGGAATTAAATTGATTATACAATCATGAACATAGGTGTAGGAAGTTCTTTCTTAGATAATCATTTTACTATGAGGTTTGAGTAATGATGATGAATATTGTCCAGAAACATTCCTATAGTTTAATTATTCTGACTAGCATAGGATAGTATCTTATCCTTTAAAAAAAGAATAATGATGCCTATAGTAATCAAACTTTTATGTCTACTACCTATATTATATTGAACTCTAACAAGTAAGAATCTTTATAAAAACCACTTAATAATAAACCTACCTCGATCAAACTATAAATTTCATAATTGAAAAATTAATACAATGAAGGTTCTGATATTACTACTCTACTCTATACACTAATAGTCCATTCCAAAAGGATATCCAGGATCGTGGGTGCTTCTATTCATCATTGAGATTGGGTTGGTGTGAAGTATACAGTTTTTAGTAAAAGAGACAGTATATGCTAAAATACCTACACTATAAATTTCCCTTATTCTATTTGTTGGTCAACAACCCACCACAACTATATCATATATTTATTAGATAAAGTCTATGGGGTAATTAATACAAAAATATAAATGATAAGACACAACGAGCAATGAATTTGTAGCATCTGTGTGAATGGAGTTGTTTGTTCCCTTTTTCATTGCTTTTAGCCCCACTGTTAGATGAGTACCTGAATGAGATGACATAGGCGAATTGAGAAGTTTTAGTTTGATGATTTCCTTCCATTCACTTAATTTTTTAATCAGAGGTTTGGAAGCAATCAAATTGGATGAATAATGGAGGATAAAAATGATGTAGCTGACATGGGTTGAGGGTGAACATCAACTTTTGACTTACTTTTGGGATGACCAGTTTGAGATATACCTAACAATGAGAGGGGGTGAATCATTATTGGGAACTTTTTTAAACCAATTCCAACTTTTTATACCTGTACATATTGACCTGTTAGGATCTTGATTCTCTTACTCTACTTTCCCTAACTCATGTAATAATATAATGTAATAAAAATATGGACACAATAGTTTTACAGTGTTCACCACTCAATAAGAGTAGCTACATCCTTACCTTGCATGGATATGACCAGTTTGTGGATTCTATACTATGATGTAATGTGTTGTTAAAGTGGAGTGTCTATGAAAACAATCCTCTAGCCAGTGCGATTCCCTACACTATATAGGGGGTGAGAAACAATAATCTTCCATGGACTATTGATTGTCTTGTCCATCTAGCAACCTCTAGCTAGTTCCATATACTGCCAATGGAGAGTGACTTCATATTTCTTCAAAAGGTAGGTTCTGCTCTTGGTCTTATTTAGTGCTCTTCATTTGATTACTTGCAAATTAGTCGGCAAGAAATTCTTCCTTCATTCTTTCTATTCTTTTCCATTGCAATACCAACTACACAAGACTTCTTGTTTCTTCTTATTACAGAAAAAACCAACTTTACTAAAACTTATTCTTTCATCTGGGATATAATCACATACACCAATGTGATTATTTGGGCTATGAAGATCGGTTCACTTGGCCTCGTCTAAATCAATCCAGTTCTCTTGTTCATGAATGAATGTGATCATGCTTGTGAAATTTAGGTTCAAAGTTTTCTTTTTTTCTTACTTATTATTCTTTACACAAGTGTACACACTTGTTTTTTGTTCTTTATTTCATTCACATAATAAGTGAATGTGCATGAAATAAATCATGCATTCTCTTCTACTTCTTCTTGTGTGAAAACACTTATGGAATATAGTTCTTTAAACACACACACTCAGCCTCTTCCAGCACTTTCTTCTTGTTCATCCACTTGAACATAGTTAGGGTGTTTCTTTAGGTGTGATAATTATCTTCAATCCTAAATGGGTGAAGTACTTTCTTTGTTCAACATTCTTCTTCAAAAAACCACTCAAGTCTTCTTCCTCCCCCTTATCTTCTTTTAATCTCTTGAAATTATTTAGGGTGTTTCCTTAGGATTATATGTATGAATCAGCAAACCCAAATGTGTCTAATACTTCCTTTGTAAAAACTCGTTCTTCAAGGCCTTAGGCTTCTTCAAACAATTCACATGGGTGCATGCAACACATAATTCCCCTTTCATAGACTCTCTTTTTTCACAAAAACTCGAACACCTACTAACAGTGGGATAAATATGAAAATATGAGGGTGTTTACTTTTGGGAAGGCCATTAGATTCATGTTTCTTCTTCATGCATAAGGAGCAAGGTTCATTCCCTTTCACAGAGTGCAACAAGCATGTAGTTTCACAAGTTGTGCACCCATGGGGTCTTCCTCACGAAGCACACCGAGGGTTTTTAGAAAACCTATCATTTATTTGCAGGTTCTGGTTCTTCACAATGCAATCTGAGGGTGTGTAGAAATTATCGAATGCTTTTGGGAAATATTCTTCACAGACCAGAGAGCTCACGGGAATCCTGGTTTCTCTTTGAGGAATGGTGCACAGGGGGATGTTCAGTTTTTAGAAATAGGAGCTCTCGGGAATGTGGGAGCAGCCACATCTCTCGTCTTGGGTGTGAATTCATTATCATCAAAGAAAGATCTAATTCTATGTTTAAATATTCCATCTGAATCGGCCGAGATTCACTCTTTTAGTAACACAGATCTTTGGTTCTTTAAAACATTCAAACCACCGATGAATATACGTGTATATATCAATTGTTTCCTTTTCAACTTGGGTTCCTAATTTATAGTGACGAAGTCTCATGCATGTGATTGAGATCACATGCAGTCTCCCTTGTAAATCCTCACTCAAATTATCCATGTGTCCTTGGAAACACTGTTTTCCTCAGCCAATCCTTCTTCATCGAGATACCACAGGAATGAACAATGTATGTTGAATACATGGTCTAGGATTGATACAGAAATCCTTATGGTGTCAAAATAATAAGGCATGGTGGCTCGGATGTGATCATCCATAATATTTGGTGAGATACAGTGGTGCTGGGAAGTGCTGAGTGTTGACGAAGACAGTGCCACTGGTTCACATATTGGGGATGATAGGATGGCTCAGATTCAAACACACAGGGAACCAGATTAGATGAGCGGTAGAGATTACATCCATCTACCGCAGATTGATCAAACGGTCGATAGAGATGTTGGATTAGATGGATGGATAATATTACAACTATGTTTTTAAAATATTTTCCCACAATGAAACGGACATTCGGGTTTCATGTACTTTATCAATAACCCCCCCCCACCCCGCCAAATTCTCAAAATTCTCTTTCCCCCCCCTCCAGTGTCTCCCCACACCGGTTCTCTGCTAACATGCTTCTACGCCCACTTATGCCTCTTACAGGCATGCTCGTCATGGACACTATACACTAATGTCTCCTTGTCTCCCTGTATGGTGGTGTGCATTGTGCACGCACTACCGCTCTCGATCTTGGTGTCGACCTAGATTCTTCAAGGGCACAGTTGACCCCTAGTGGTCCCACATATGACTTGGGTTGTCCCCATGAATCTATATCCTGAGTTGGCCACAACTTTTAAGTAAGACACATAATAAGTACATGGTATTAAACCAAGTATGCACAAAAATGCATTTCCATCTTATAACATAATGCACATGAATGGATGCCACCTTCAAGTGAAAAGCTCATGCCACTCCCTTATTCACCATTTCTTTTTGGAACTTTAATTTCAAAGTGCTCTTCAATAATCCTTAAGAGGATGCGACATAAATGTTGTAAAAAATGTATCACACATGATACAAGTTAATTGAACTTAGGAGAAGCACATCAATCGTCTGATTTCCATTATTTATTTCACGTAGGAGAGTGTCTTTAACCATCAATGAAATTCATTTACAACATTTACAAAAAATAAAATTCAATTAATAAAGTGGGCCCAACCATCTCCTCCATTGTATTTTTTTGGAAATACTCGATGTTTTTCTTCGAAATGAATGTGTCAATTTGAGTCTTCGCTTGTTACTCTATCAAACATTCATTCCACTTATCTAAAAATTATTGAAAAGAAATACAATGATCATTGGAAGAGGGGTATCAATCCTTACTCATGAAATCTGTCATCAATAATTTCACTCTAAGTCTACCTAAGGAATGATCGGTGTAGAGAAAATGAGGATATGATTTTGACAAAAAATTATCTATTCTCCACTGATCATGACACCTCATGAGATGAGTACTGATGTACATTGTCATCAAGATATTTTCATTTTCATTCCAGGCATTTTATAATAATTTTTTACAAAATAATTAACCTGAAACTCCTATACTCACTTTAACAATTGGATCAAAAACATTCAAGTGAAAGAGATAGGATAAGTTACCATGAAATAGTTCCATTATTCTTATGTCAATAATTAATTCAGTTACTCCCCCTTTGTGAAATAATATTTTCATTGAGTAACCAAGTATGAGATATTGGTAAATGAAATACCTTCTCCAGTGACATTATCTTAAATGAATTTTTAGAGTAATTTAATTTTGATATCTCTTGAGGTTGAAACTAATTAGAATAATAACTCTGGAATCTTAATTTGTCTCCCACTCAAGGGAAAACATCATATCACTAACTCCCAGGTTATCCCCCGTAGATCTTGCATCAACTTCAATTCCCTGTAATATAAGAACAAACACAATACACAATTATTTAAGGGAATTAATTTGATCCTTCCTGATCCATCAATGTAAAAAACAAGGTTGAGATGATTTTCTCAACCCAGATGCTCTATTAATCACACATTCATAATTTATACCATTCAATGCTGACTGTGATTATGTGGACCTTACTATTTATTCCATGTCATTTTGTGTGAATCTTTTTTCTTCAAGGGATTTTAAAGAACTAGTTTCTTTTGGTGAAACATTCATATTTTTTAGGAATTCTTGTAGGAAGGGTGTAAATTCAAAGAATCTTCTAAAATCATGACCAGACTTGTTTCACCTCACACCCAGAACTTATTTTTCTTCATATAGAATCTTTTTTTTTTCATTTAGAACATGTCTAATCATGTGAATCTTCTATATTTATAATCCTTTCCAAATCTTCTGGCCAAACCACCAGTATATCATTTGGTAATGAGGCATTATTATTTGATCTTATACATGTCTTATTCTGAGTAGCATCCTTTTTATTTGTTCTTTTTGATGCACCACCCTTCACCTTCATGGATTTATAATCCAAGAACTTCTCAACTCTCCACCTTTGAGTCTTCTTGGGAGTGTTTGATTTTCCAACATTCTTCTGACTGCTTCACAATGATAATTTTTCTTTCTTAGCTAGATCCTCTGATCTGCTTCTCTTTTCAGTATTTGGTTCTTGTTGAAATGAACATTCCCGATTCATGTGACCACTCCTATTACACACATCACAGATGTTATCTAACAGTCTAAATCTATTTGTAGTATAAAAATTCTTCTAGATCTGAGGATGTTTCTTCTTATTCTCTGGATTTCTCCCCCTTGAGATGAGCTTTCTCTATGCTTTAACATTGAAGGTATTCTACCAACAATACAGTGCACAATTCAAAAATCTATTATAACGCCATAATTGACCAAAAAACCTTGATATCATTCCATATTCATTTTATGTTTACTAGATCTTATTCTTGGTTTATTGTGATTTCTATGGGGAGATATATTCCACACTCTTCTCCTTATCCACCCAAGATATGGTGGTACGTTTCTTCCTATTCATCTTCATCCATACTTTTTTAGAATTTTTTCTTCTAACATGCCCTTTTTGTATAAGACATTTTAGATACAGTTGTACAAGTTTTTATGTATGGTACATTTACTTTATCAGCTGCTTGTGATAGATCAATGAAAGAATCCATGACCTTTTTATCATATATTGGAGTTCTTTAGACAATAGAATCCTCTAGTGAGCATTCATTACTAGTAGCAACTATTTCTTTCATTTTTTGAGACTCAATTGTTTTCTTCTCAAGATTGGTCAACTCAATTTCCAATTATAGACATCTCATATTGAGGATGACTTCCAGGTCTTCAGTCATTGTCATCCTCTCTTCAAAAGCCTTATTTAATCTTTCAAATTCATCTTCATGCATCATTATGTTGTTTTGTAACAAATACTTTCATTATTTGATCTTATTGAAGTATTCTTCCAAATATAAATACATGACATCAGTTCTCTTTTTCAGATCATCGTCATGTTCAAGGATCTTCTTTTTTAGGGACTTATTGACTCCATCTTTTTCATCACCATCTTTGATCCACTTTGACGAAATTTCCTCAAATTATCTCTTTTTTTCTTCAACGTTTCCAACCTATCTTAAGACCATTAGACATTCAACAATGTTTTCTTGTAAGCCTTTCTCCGAAACATCATTTTCTTCTTCCAGCTGAGTAATATTTTCCTACATGCATTGAAATACTCCACAACCCAATGACATACTCTCTTTAGGAATACCATGTTGAATCATTCTTAATCTATCAACTGATATTTTTTGAGATGTGGTAGATTGATCATCACCACTTGTTCTAGCAATTTCATCATGGGAATAATTTTCAAATATAATAACATATATATCTTGATTAGTTGAGGTGGGATGGTTGTCCATCTTTGGTGGAGGCTTGAGCCCCCTTCTCATTACTTTCTATTTTGGTGAGCCTTCAATTTCATCCAAATAAGGAGAACCAGATGCTTTATCTTTTATAGATTAATGGGAATTATTTTTCAGCTTTCTCTTCCACTTCATTTCATGTTTGTCATAGTCTTGGTAGATATAGCCTTATTCCTAGAGATAACTGGATCTTCACTGAATGTTCAATTCATTGGTAACTCATGAAGAAAACCCATTTATTCAGAATAGAATAACATCACTAAGATTATCCAACAGAGGTGAACCTATTTATGATACAAATTGAGAGGACAAGTTTAGGATATACCTAACACTGAGATGGGGGTGAATCAGTGTTGGGGACTTCTTTAAACTAATTTTAACTTTGAATCCATGTACCACATGACCTGTTAGGATATGGATTCTATTATTTCATTTTCCATTTCACAAGCTATAATGGAAAGTAGAAAAAATATTCACATGATATTTTTACAAGGTTCATCACTCGATAAGAGTAGCTACGTCCTTGCATGGATGGATATGAATGGTGAATGGATACTCCACTACGATGAGATATGTTGTTGAAGTGAAGTGGCTTGGAAAACATTCCTCTAGCCAATGTGAGTCCCTACAATTTAGAGGGGGTGGGATAAAATCCTCTTACCTGGACGGGTGATCGCCTAGTCCAACATGAAGCCTCTTGGTGGTTCTTTAAACTTCTTATGGAGAATATCTTCTTCTTTATTCAATTGATAGGTTCTCTCTTAGTCTTATTTAGTGATATTCGCATGATTACTTGTAATGCAGTGGATAATACATTCTTTTTTCTTTCATTATATTATTTTCTAGTGTAATACCAACTATACTATACTTCTTCTTACTTCTTCTTAGTGAAAAACCCACTTCACTAAAATCTCTTCTCTCTTCTTGGCTGGAATCACATACACCAATGTGATTATTCAGGAAATAAAGATTGGTACATTTGGAATCATCTGAATTAATTATTCTCTCTTGTTCATAAATGCATATGATCATGCATGTGACATTTGGGTTGAAACTTTTATTCCCTTTCTTACTTTTTATTCATTACACATGTGCAATACCTTGTTTTGGGTTTTTTATTTAAGTCACTCCATGTGTTCACGTGCATGAATGAAAGCATGAATTCCCATCTTCTTATGCTGGTGTGAAAACCCTTAATGAAAATGGTTCTTCAAACAGACACAAACACTCATCCTCTTCCTCCACATTCAATTCTTTCTTCCACTTCCACTTAGTAAGGGTGTTTCTTTGGGTTTTGTATTTATCTTCAAACCCGAATGGGTAAAGCAATTTCTTTATGCATAATTATTCTTCAACCAACCACTCATGTCCTCTTCTTCATCATTCTCTTATTTTCTTCTCATGAACTTAGTTTGGGTGCTTCCTTAGGTTTATATGTATGAATCATCAAACTTGAATGGGTATAACACTTATTTTGTGAAAAATCTTTCTTCATGGCCTCAGGATTCTTCAAACAATGCACATGGGTGCATGAAACATGTACTACCCCCTTCATAGACTCTCATTGTTCACCAAAACTCAAAACCCTACAAAAAGTAGGATAAATATGAAAATGTTACGGTGTTTACCTTTGGGAAGGCTGTGAGATTCATGGTTCTTCATCGTCTATAAAGGGAACGGTTCATTCCATTTCACAGAGTACATCAAGGTTCTGGTTTCACCAGTTGGGTATGCATGGGAACATCCTCACAAAACACACTAAGGGTGTCTAGAATACCAATCAGTTGTTCTCATGTGCTAGTTCATTGCAATGTTGTTTGAGGGTACATAACACCTATCGAGGGAATTAAGGCAGTCTTCTTCACAGAGCAGAGAGCTCATGGGAATACCTGTTTCTCTTTTTGGAATGATGCATAGAGAGATGCTTTATTTTTTGAAACAGGAGCTCTCATGTATAAGGGAGCAGCAGAATCACTCATCCTGGGTGTGGATTCTTTTATAGGTGAAAAAAGATCTAATTCCACATTTAAATATCACATCTGAGTCAGCCGAGATTCACTCTTTTAATAACTGAGATCTTAGGTTCTTTAAAACATTAAAACCATAGAAATCTATATACGCATATCTCAGTTGTTTACTTTTTAACATGGCTTCCTCATTTTTTGTGTCGAAATATCGTGCATGTGATTGATATCACATGATGCCTCACCTTTAAATCTTCACTCGAATTATCCACATGGCATTGGCCACTCTGTTTTCCTCAGCTAATCCTTCATCATCGAGATACCACTTTCATAGAAAACATAAGTTGCATGCGTTGTTTCAGTTCAATCCGAAGATACTTACGGTGTCAAAATATTAAGGCATGCTGGTTCAGACATGACTATACATCATCTTCAGTGAGATACATCAACGCTGACAAGTGTTGATGCTTTAAGACAATTTTGCGGCAGGTTCAAATATGTGGGAGTATAAGACGGCACAGATTCAAATGTCCAGGGTGCTAGATTAGATGAGTGATAGAGATTACGTCCATCTGTTGTGGATTGATTGGACGGTCGACTGAGATGTGGGATTGGATGGATGGTGGAGATTACAATTGATTTTTTTAAAAAAATTCCCACATCGAAACGGACATGTGGGTTTATAATGGTTTATCAATAAACTCCCCCTGATAACTTCTCATAATTTTCCTATCCCCCCTCAAGTGTCACCCCGCACATGTTCTCTACGGGGGTGCTTATGCACCCACCTATGGCTCATGTGGGTGTGCTCCTCATGGCCACTATAAACTCATGTCTCCATGTATCCCTAAAAAGTGGTGTGCACTATGTGCGCACTACCTCTCTCAATCTTGGCCTCAACCTAGCTTCCCCATGGGTGTGGTTGACCCCTAGTGGTCCCACATATGCCTTGGGTTGAGGCCAGGAATCTAGCTCGTTGGCTGGCCGCAATTTTATAATAATCCACATAATAAATACATGGTAGTAAACATAATATGCGCAAAAAGGCATTTCCACCTTAAAACATAATTCACATGAATGGATTCCACCTTCAAGTGTAAAGATCAATCAACTCCATTCTTCACCATTTATTTTTGGAAGTTGAATTCCCAAGAGCTCGTCAGTAATAATTATGTGAATGTGACATCAATGTTGTAAACAATGTATCACACATGATACATGTTTTTTGAACATAGGAGAAGCACATCAATCATCTAATTTCCATTATCCATTTAATGTAGGAGAGTGTCTTTAACCATCATTGACAATCATTGACCACATTGACGACAAATATTAATCAATTTTTAATGTGGTACCAACAATATCCCCCTTTGTATTTTTTTGGAAATACCCAATGTTTTTCTTTTAAATGAATGTGTAAATGTGACACTTCAATTATTTCTCTCTCAAACATTCACTTACCTTCTCTACCCATTATTGAAAAGAAAAAAAAATTTCATGGGAAAAGGGGTATCAATCCTTACTCAAGAAATCTTCCATCAATCATTTCACTCTATGTCTACTTGAGGAATGGTCAGTGTAGAGAACATGAATATTTTATTTAGACAAAAAACAATCCATTCTCTACTGATCAAGACACCTTGTGAGATGAGAAATCATGTACTTTTTCATCAAATGATTTTCACTTTCCTTATAGGCTTGGGATAATATGATTTTACAAAATGATTAACCTGAAAATCCTACACTCACTTTAACAATTGGATCAAAAACATTCAAGTGAAACAGATAGGATAAGTGACTATAGAATTTTTCAATTATTCTTATGTCACTAATTAATTCTGTTACTCCCCCTTTGAGAAATAATATTTATATTGAGTAACCAAGGATGAGAGATTGGGAAATGACATACATATTCCAATGACAAGATCTTATAACAATATTCAATGTAATTTAATTTTTATATCAACTGAAGTTGAAGCTAATTAGAATAATAACTCTGGAATCTTAATTTTTCTCCCCCTCAAGGGAGCACTTCATTTCACTAAGTCTCATGTTTTTCCCCCTTAGATCTTTCTTCACCTCCAATTCCCTGTAACATAAGAACAAAAAAAATACATAAATATTTAAGGGAGTAAGGTGGATCCTTCTTGATCCATCAATGTGAACAATAAGGTGGAGATTATTTTATCAAGCCAGATGGTCCATTATTCATAGATTCACAATTTATACTATTCAATGTTGACTGTGACTGTGTGGACCTTACTATATCTTCCATATCATTGTATGTGAATCTTTTTATTCAAGGGATTTCAAATCACTAGTGTATTTTGGTGAAACAATCATCTTTTTGAGGAATTCATTTTGGAATGGTGTAAATTTAATGAATCTTCTAATAGAATGACCAGACTCGTTGCACCTCACACACATAACTTATTTTTCTTCATGTAGAATATTCTTTTTTCTTTTTGGACAAGTCTTATCATGTGAATCTTTCAAATTTATCATTCCTTCGAAATCCTCTACACAAACCACCAATATATCATTAGGGAATGAGGAATTAAGATTTGATATTACACATGACTTCTTCTGAGTGGAATAATTCTTAGTAGTTCTTTTCGATGCACCACCCTTAACCTTCTTGGATTTAGAATCAAATGTCTTATCAACTCTCCTCCTCCGAGTCTTCTTGGGAGTGTTTGATTTTCCAACATTCTTTTGACTGGTTCCCAAGGATGATTTTTCTTTCTTAGATAGCTCCTCTGAGCATCTTTTCTTATCTTCATTTGGTACATATTGAAAGGAATATTAACCATTAATGTGACCACTCCTATTGCATACATTATAGATGTAACCAAACATTCCAAATCAGTTTGTAGTATACAAATGCTTTGGAATCTATGGATGTTTCTTCTTCTTCTCTGGATTTCTCCCCCTTGATATGGGCTTTCTCTGTGCTTCTACATTTAAGGGATTTTACCAACAATATAGTGCAAAATGCCCAAATATATTATAACACAATCATTGGCCAAAAAACCTTCATTTCTTGTCATCTTTATCATAAGGTTACTGGATCTTCTTCTTGGTATTATGTGATTTCAGTGGGGAGTTTCATTCACACTCTTCCCCCTATCCACCATAGATAAGGTTGTTGGTTTCTTCCCATTCATCTTCATCCATACTTTTTTAGAATTTTTCTTCCAACCTACAAATTTTTTAGATCAAATTTTAGAAACAGTAGTACAAGTTTGTATGTATGGTAAATTTACTTTCTCAACTGCTTTTGATAGATCAATGAGTGAATCCATGATATTCTTATCATATATTGGAGTTATTTTGACAATAGAATCCTCCAGTGAGAATTGAGTACTAGTAGAAATTGTTTCATTCTTTTGTGGAGACTCAATTTGTCTCTTCTCAAGATTGGTCAACTCAATTTCCAATTATAGACATCTTATATTTAAGATGACTTCCATTTCTTCAGTCATAGTCATATTTTCATCACATCCCTTATTTAATATATCAACTTTATTTGATTGCATCATTATATTTTTTTTGTAAAAAAGAGTCATGTTATTTTATATTCTTCAAGTATTCTTCCAAATATATCTCCTTGACTTCAGTGCTCTTTTTCAGCTCATATTCAAGTGAAAGGACATTCTTTTCTAGGGTCTTATTGGCTCTCTCTTTTTTATCAACATCATTGATCCACTTTGATGATGTTTCTTCAAATTTTCCCTTTGTTTATTCAAAGGATCCAACCTGCCTAGAGACCTTTAGACATTCAACAATTTTTTCTTGTAAGCCTTTCTCCAAAACATCAGTTTATTATTCCATTTGAATGATATTTTCCTAAATGAATTGAAATACTCCACAAACCAATGACGTACTCTCTTTAGGAATACCATGCAGAATCATTATTAATCAATAAATTGGTATTTTTTGGGATGTTATAGATTTTCATCACCACATGTGCTAGAAATTTCATCATGAGAATAATTTCCAAGTACACTAAAACATATCTATTTATTAGTTGTGGTGGGAAGGCTGTCCATTTTCTTTTTGGGGGCTTGAGAGACCTTCTAATTACTTTCCATGATTGGTGTGCCTTCAATTTTAGTGAGATATAGAGAACCATATGCTTCCACTTCTTTAGATAAGAGGGACTTTATTTTCAACATTCTCTTCCACTTCTTTTTCTTGATCATCATGGTCATGGTAGATATAGCCTTCTGCCTAGAGATAACTGGATCTTCGCTGAAAGTGCACTAAATTGATAACTCAGGAAAGAAACTCATGTCTCCAAAAGTGAATAACGTCACTAAAAGAATCCAACAGAGATGGACCTCCCTATGATACCAATTTAGAGGACAAGTTTGGGATATACATAACACTGAGAGGGGGGGTGAATTAGTGTTGAGGACTTTTTTAAAATAATTCCAACTTATTATCCATGAACCACTTGACCTGTTAGGATTGTGATTCTATTATTCCATTTTCCATGTCACATGCTATAATGGAAAGTATAAAAAATATTCACAATATATTTTTAGAAGGTTCATCACTCAATAAGAGTAGCTACGTCCTTTCCATGGATGGATATGACAACTACATGGATTCTCCACTATGATGTGATATGTTGTTGAAGTGGAGTGGCTTGGAAAACAATCCTCTAGCCAATGTGTGTCCCTTCAATTAAAAGGGGGTGGGAAACAATACTCTTACCTTGACTGGTGATAACCTAGTCCAACTTTCATCATATAGCTGATTCTTTATACTTCCTAGGGAGACAGTCCTCTTCCATCTTCAAAAGTTAGGTTCTACTCTTGTTCTTCTTTAGTTCTCTTCACTTGGTTACTTTGACTGTAGTAGGCAAGAAATTCATTCTTCTTTCATTCTATTATTTTCTGGTGCATTACCAACTACACTATACTTATTCTTTAATCTTCTTAGGGAAACAATCAACTTCACTAAAATATCTTCTCTCTTCATGGATAGAATCACATACAACAATGTGATTATTTAGGAAATGAATATTGGTTCACTTGGAATTGCTTGAATCAATTCTTCTCTTTTGTTCATGAATGCATTTGATCATGCATGTGTCATTTAGGATGAAAAGTTTCCTCCCTTTATTACTTATTTTTCATTACACATGTGCACACCCTTTTTTGGTTCTTTATTTAATCCACTTCACGTGTCCATGTGCATGAAAGCAAGAATACATTCCCCTATTCTTCTTCTTGTGTGAAAACCCTTAATTAATATGGTTCTTTAATCACACACACACACTCAGCCTCTTCCTCTTCATTCATTTCATTCTTCCACTTGCAATTAGATACGGTGTTTCTTTTGGCGTGATATTTATCTTTAAAACCGAATGGGTGAAGCCATTTCTTAAGGTGTGCTTCTTCTTCCACCAACCACTCAAGGCCTCTTCCACATCGTTCTCTTATTTTCTTCTATTGCACTTAGTTAGGTTGTTTCCTTATATTTAAATATATGAATCATCAAAACTGAATGGGTATAACCCTTCCTTTTTGAAAACTTCTTCTTCATGGACTCGGGCTTCTTCATACCATGCACATGGGTGAATAAAATGTGTACATCCCCTCCTTAGACTCTCATTAATCACCAAAACTCAAAACCCTACAAACTGTAGGATAAATATGAATATATGAGGTTTTTTAACATCAGGAAGGCCATGATATTTGCAGTTATTCATCATACATAAATAGAATGGTATGTTCCCTTTCAGAGAGTACAATAAGGGTGTAGTTTCACCAATTGTGTACCCATCAAAACATCCTCAGACAACACACTGAGGGTGATTAGAAAACCAATCAGTTGTTCGCATGGTCTAGTTCTTCGCAAAGTTGTTTGAGGGTATATAACAACTATTGAATGCATGCAGGAAATATTCTTCGTATAGAAGAAGTTAACGCAAGACTAATGGATGCTCTTTTTGGAATGATGAACCGGGAGATGCTCTGTTTTTCGAAACAAGAGCTCTCGGGTATGTTGGACCAGCATCATCTCTCATCTTGGGTGTGGCTTCTTTTGTATTTGAGGGAAGATCTAACTACATGTTTAAATCCCACCTCTGAATTAGCTGAGATTCACTCTTTTAATATCTGAGATCTTAGGTTCTTGAAAACATTAAAATTGTGGATGAATATATGTCCATATCTCAGTTGTTTCATTTTTAATGTGGGTTCATCAATTATAGTGAGGAAATCTCGTGCATGTGATTGGTATCACATGAAATCTATCTTTTAAATCTTCACTCAAATTATCCACGTGGTCTTGGAAACTCAGTTTTCCTCAGCTAATCCTTCTTCGTCGAGATACTGCATGCATGAACAATGTAAGTTTCTTGCATGGTATCAGTTCGATCTGACGACCCTTATTGTGTCAAAATAATAATTCATGGTGGTTCATACATGATAATCCATCATCTCCCGTGAGCTACATCGGTGCTGGAAAGTGCTGAGGGTTGAAGACGATGGTGCCGCAGTTTCAAATATTTGGGAGGATTAGACATCTAGGATTCAAACATGCAGGGGGATATATTAGATGAGAGATATATATTACATCCATTTGATGTGGATTAATTGGACGATTGACTGAGATGTGTGATTGGATGGATGGTGGATATTACATATGTTATTTAAAAAAAATCCCATATCGAAATGGACATGCGGGTTCCTCGTGGTTTATCAATAACCCCCCCTCTAACCACTCAGAATTATTTTCTCCCCCCTCTGGTGTCACCCCGCACCGGTACTCTGTGGGTGCACTTCTATGCCCACTTATGCATCCTTTGGGAGCGATCCCCGTCCTAACTATACACTCATGCCTCTATGCTGCCCCACACAGTGGCGTGCGTTGTGCGCACACTACCGCTCTCAGGCTTGGTCATGCCCTGGCTTCCCCATTGGCGTGGTTGACCCCTAGTGGTCGAACATATTACATGGGTTAAGCCTGGGATTCTAGCTCATGGGATGGCCCCAATTTTTTCCACATAATAAATAACTGGTAGAAAACCGAGTTTGAAAAAAATTCATGGCCACCTTAAAACATAATCCCCATGCATGGATACCACCTACAAGTGCCAATATCATGCCACTCCCTCCTTCACCCTTTCTTTTGGGAACTTGATTTCCAAATAGAACTTCAATAATCCTTAAGAGGATGCAACATAAATGTTGTATACAATGTATCAAACATGATACATGTTCTTTAAACATATGAGCATCACATCAATAATCCGATTTCCATTCTCCATTTCACATAGAATAGTGTCGTTAAGCATCATTTACATTAATTGACCACTTTGAAAAAAAATACAACTCAATTACTAAAGTGGTCCCAAAAACATTGATCATTCTCTTCTATTCCTGGGGGTATAGAATAGATGTTTTCTTTTATTGAGGGGATCTAAATGTGATTTGGAAAAAGGATCTCAGAAGCTCCAACTACATTTGGTTTTGGTTATGAGTTTCCTGTGACACTTATTTGTCTTTCTTTCTCATACATCTATTCAACATGACTATATTACAGTCTTGACTCTTAAGAAATCTAAGATGTTAAGGTACTAAGGGACTAGTCATTCATAGACCGAGGATCTTAGTTTTCCCATTAGATTGATCCAATAAGTGTTTATCACTACTATGATAATGAGTTTGAACTTGAGATCATGGGTTAGCTCATCCCATACCAAGTAAAATCAATAGGATAGAGCATGACCTATTCATATGTGGTATTGAAGGATCTCATTTCTAAATTCCTCTAACAACCCTATGTAAGAAGAGAAATGAAAATATATAGGTAAGGTCCCATGTGTTATAAAAGGTAAAACCAAATTTCCTCTTTCTTTCGTAAGATATATAATGATTGAATGAATGGAAAGTAACTGAACCATGAATAGATGTAGAAAATAGTCTAATAAAATATCATATATGCATGTTGATCAATTGAAATGTCTCATAGAAAATGGAATTCTCTAATGTGATAGGGAGAGTGATATAATATATCTTTATAGTATCTATTCTTGATTATATATATATATTGATCTATAAACTATTTGTCTTCATTCTAAAACCAAGATGTTGTTACAGATCAACTAAACTAGATAGTATTCTTCTAATAGTTTCTATCTATAATTTCTGTTAAGAATTCTTCCAGTATTTCCATTAAATTATTTGGTTTATTTATATGATAGAATACCCATCTCAAGATTCTCTATTTCTAGCTATTTAATTATTTATAAATCTTATAAGAATCATGTTTATTAATGTTCTATAACTGATATTAGCTAGATACCTTCCATTTTCCTTGTGAGAGAAATTATATACATTTTTTTGTATGAATTTCTTTTCTATAGTTTTGAATGGAGTATTCCATATGGATTAAAACATTCCATGGATATAGAATGTTTTTTTCTAAGATATCCATTAATTATGCTCTCATTTCAACCATTTGATGGTATGAGTTTGTTACATACCTAGTTTCAAGGTGTAAGGGAGAGGATGTGAATTACTCTATGGAATATGGGTTATAGAGAGTTTCCAGGTTACATTGATGTCGGTCCAACCATTGAGTGTTCGAGTCCTACTCATTTAGATCATGTTTCAGTTATAACGGAATGAATCAATCATGTATAAGTTCTTAACATGTTATGTTACAATCAGTACAAAATAATTTCTTTGATACCAAATCATATACATCAATGAAATTTTATTATCTATATTATACAGACAGTCATAGGGTAATTTTTCATGTTTAGTCATGTAGGCTTCTTCGATAGTGTAAGATAAGATATTATAGTCATGCAAATTATAGTAATAATAATATGAAATTTTCATTATAGATAATAAAATAATTCACTCCCCTTTCATGATAGATAACAAGCCTATAGCATTAGCAATGGAGTTGGATTGCTCGGTCTTATGTATATTATAGTCAGTATGGACAAAAATCTAGATATGAAATGGGTTTTTTTTTCTAATTTTCTTCTCGACCCTAGGAGGATGTCGTAATAGGACTTATTCAAATCTAGACCACATTACCTAGTAACGGGTGATCCCTCAGATAATTATTAGGGTGGTTATAAGTAATCAGGATAACAGATTTATGCGATAGAGAGATATGAAGATATGTTTAGGAAGTGAACGAATCCATGCTCCAAAACTTGAAAATAACAAGGCCCGTACTCTACTCTAATGGGGTCGAAAATTATGTATATACTAAAAATTGATATGGGAAGGTATTATATGGACCACTGTTGCCCTGAATGAAGCTATCCTAGACATGCAGGTGGTAAGAAATCATTGCGTCAATGAGTTAATGGGAAGTATTTCTCTAGAATCCCAATAGCTCCTAATTCAGATTTGTAAACTAACCCTGGTTAATTTGACCCAAATGCTCTAGTAGATTGTCCTTCTCAAAAGATGGATAACAAGTCATCAGTGATCTGGAACTATCAATTATTTATGTATGTGCTTCCTCACCTTGTCACATTGTGTTTATGCCCCCATAATACCACCCACCATTCACTGGGAGCTAGTATGATCCTGAGTTTTCTATCTGCAGTGACCTGTTAACCATTAGTTATCCCATTACAGTTTCCTCTAGATTCATGTTAATGGATGATGTCTCCATCGACCATGAAAAAAACAAATTGAACAAGCCCTTTTGGTTGGAAAAGGATTAGATCTCAAGACTATGGTTCACTAGTTCCCATAGTTAATCAAGAACATTATTGAGTGCCATTGGTGGATTCGTTGCCACATAGGATTATATAATCACTATTGCATTGTCATGAAAGGCCCAGTAGAATCACATACTCTTCCTTCCCCCTATAAAAGGAAAAAAATTATCAGGTGATTCTAGTTAAAGCTAAATATCTAAAATTAATAGTTAACGGTTTCACTAATGTACCAACTAAATTGATTTGAGTAGAAAAAATTTAGACTAGATTGGTGAAAGCATGAAATATATGTTCTCGACATTGGTGGGACCCCTAGTACCTTATATCGGTTCCAAAATATCTCTGATAATTTTATAATATAAGGATATGAACAAAGCCATTATGTAATGGAATATGTGTAATTTTATCAATATACTAGATAGATGACATTTAGTGGGTATAATATACATTAAGTATTTGAGTAACGTGAGTAGGAAAATTCTCAGTACTTTACTCTAACCATGATGAAGTCACTAATTTGATGACTTGAAACTGGATGGTTGGGACTAGCCTTTCACAGTGCCGGTCTCCCCCAATTTACCCATTGAGAGGGACTCAATTATGTCATTTTTGAGGTTTCGTCACCAATATTTAATTAGTATAGCTTAATTGAGAATTACCATGGAATGAGAAAATAACCAAGGGTGATTTTAGGTTATAATTATTTTAGACCGAATAGAATGGAATTGATTTATAGGTATAATGACCATATCACCAGTACAACACAGCAGGGGAGACTGGAGAAAGGTACAAAAAAACTAGAATTCTTTTTTAGAACATGGAAAATGTATTAATGAAATAGATTGACCTAAGAAGGCAACGAACCCAAAAAATAAATCCTCTATAAAAAAATCATATTTTGAATATTTGAGGTCCATAAATTAAGTCAATATATCTCACCTCCTATAACTAGAAAATAAAATTAATAACATTTCCTAGAGAAGGAATACACTATTAGATTAGAGTACTTACTCAATAGTTGGAAGAGGGAATAAAAAGATGCCAGATGACTGGAATCATTTTGATGTGGTTAGATAGATTAGATCTCGATACAAAAGGAGTTTATGTGAAAAGAGGGGGAATAGATAATTAATTCTTTGGGGGATATGTCATTAAGGAATAATAATTAATGGCATAAATCCAAGAATTCATAAGGAATATGGAATAGGTGTTGAACTTGCAGTGTACTCTACATTTTGTATTTTTGTGACTTTATTTATAATTATTCAATTTTTTATTTCATGTTTGCGTTTCAATATACTAATGTAACCAATTATAAGAAGTGGTGTAAGTAATGATTTGGTGGAGATAGGTTTATAAAGATTCTTACTAAGCATTTGATAGAAGGACCAGTTTGAAAGTGAAAGACTAGCGACTGACTCATCACTAAGAGATAATACCAATAGAACTCAGGATAGGATAAATTGAAGTATAAAATTTAATAATATTTTACTAATATATTCTAATATTTCTCCAATAATGGTTTGTGAGAACCTCGAGAATGAACTATCAGGTCAGCTAGTCGGTGACCTTCTAGTTGGTGATGAATCACATCCTTGTTTTCCAGAATCCGAAACCCTCACATGGAGAATGGAAAGTAAGGGAATTGATCAATGTTATCCATGTTCTTTTAGTTGGGTGAATTAAAAATAATTATGTTTAATTTTTATATCGCTTATGCTTCAAATCACGAAGGAGTTGTTACATCTTAGAGATGGTAGTCTAAAATAAGGAAGATCGTTCATCTGTGATTTCAGTAACAAAGAGTAAATCAGGTGCATAATCAAGATAATCTCATTCCTCAGCTGCTGTAGAAATATGATATAAAAGAGTTGAATTTGTATTGAAAATATTAATTATTCAACATATCATAGATGTAATGATGTATTAGAGAAGAGAAGATAGAAAAATCAGTACACTACTCTAATAGGAAAACATTTGATTCAAGTACGCATGTAGAGTTTTTGAGGTAGAAGTTCCATTATAAATTTTTTGGAATGGAATCCATGATTCAAATAGGAAAAAGTGTCTATGTCACACGGTTCATTCAATTCATTGGAAAAGGAATGGAAGGAATATTCTTAACTGATAGAGTTGAGGAAATGTTCATTTTTTGAAATTAGAACCATGCCTATTTGGCTTATGGATTTCCCAAATGTTGTCTAATTTTGGGATGAAAGGGAAAATGGTTTTTTATAAACTCCATGGTCTAAAAACAATGTAATGAAATCTATAGTGTATATCAAAAAAACTATAGCATGATTTAGAGAGTCCAGATGCCAATTTTTCATTAACCATTTGATTCGACTTCCGAAATAGGGAACACAAGCTACATGGAGACGCTATTTTGATATTCCTCATAAATTATATCATTATATATATGTTTGATCTAAGAAAACCCTATGTCTATATCTTTCTCATATGAGAGTAATCATGAAAATTTAGTCCATTAATGAATTTCTTCTAACAGAGTTCTTGTTTAAGCTTCTTAACACTTGATAGGTGACCCTTAGAATTTCATAAACATCTCCTCATAATGTTACTTTTAATCTCAATTCAATACAAAATTGGTAGAGAATAATCATCCTTTAAATAACATTTCTCAACTATATTTTAAAACATATAGTCAGAATAAGCTAGTATATTTGGGATCGATAATTTCAAGATAAGTTAGTATAATATAGGTATTAATTAATTGGTAACACTGTTTATAATCCAAATAAAACTAAAATTATATACCAAGTGCCCCCAAACATTTCATTAGATAAGGAATCTTTATGCTAGTATACCAACTGAATCGGTGACATAACATGAAAATAATGAGGTGGAAAGGACCTTATATATATATATACATCAATTTCTCACTATATCCAATGAATTCTAGTCAAATGGAAACCCCTATAGATTGAGGATTTCTATATCATCAGATAGACACAATAGGAAGAGATGGAGTTTTCCTAGCCACATTTACATATTCTCACGTCCCTCCCTTTTATAACATATTCATTCATAACTTCCAAATATACGCAAAAAATCAAAGGCCCAGCCAGTATCTATATGAATAGAGGAAGGATCCACTTATCTGGTCAGTATTCTAAGCATAGTTGATATCTAGACATGGTGAATATGCTACCCCATTTATGAAAGGAGATGTGATCCCAAAGGATAGAACCCTTCCAAAGTGTTGTGCCGCAATGGGTAGATAGCTATTAGAAAGAATGAAATGCTTGTTCGAGCATTATTCTTTCTTTTCAGAGGCATTAGATGGTGGATCTGGAAATCAATATTTATTTTCAAACCTATCATTCTAAATTAAATGAATCCACATAGTAAAATGTGAAAAGTTCTATTAGAATGTGAATCTAAATAGGACGAATGGCGTGCATTGACTCAGAGGTACACTTATGTCTTTCCAGGACTTCACTAGGATACAATACCCGATTCAGGTATCCTAGGATCTCCCTCCGTATAATGATAGTAACCTAGAGCACCTGGTCCCAGTCCATTTCCTAGGAAACATGAAGTATCCCAGACTAGGGAGGACCTCATAAGAGATTTTCTAATAGAGGACCTAGGATTCATGATGTATCCCCATGAGTACATTGTCCATGTCCATTTCGTGGCATACATGAAGTATCCCATACATGGTAGGTCCTGGTCAATCATTGTCTAATGGAGGAACTTTTACACCATGCTACTATCAATATACAGAGGGAGTTCCTTGAATACGCAATGTTGACTATTCGATTTGGAAGAACGAACATAAAACTACTCTAATACCAGCATTGGTGGGGAAACCTACTTCAAAACAGCCATCCAAACTATCAAAAAGGCTAAAAGTTATTCTTATAATTTGATTTATTTTCATAAAAGGTGGAAAAATCCTAAAGTTATGTATTTTTTGGGTTTCTAATATTCTATTCCAATGGATTATCGGGAATGAAACTATTCCAAAATGACCACCTCCATGAAAAAAATTCTATCTCATCCACCACCATGTCAATCCACCCATGGGAATTTTGGAAAACCTGCGCTAGGAATGGATGGACAAAACGATGTAATCTCAAAAAAACTTGTATATTTGTTTTTTGGGGGTTCACTGGACTCATGGTTGATCCGTACTCTTCTAATAGATTAAAAAACCTCAATTCCAAGTCCGTAAAACATAGAACTTCCCCCAATGATCTTGTGATGCCAAAACTGTTGAGTTTCCTAGTTTGAAGTAATATTTAAATATGTTCCCCATCATCATGTTCAATGGTTTCTTTGGGGGAGAAAGATATAATTTTTATTCTAGAATACATGGGGTTTTCAGAAGATTTTCTTCACGGACCCCCAAGATTGGTTCAGTCCAAGAACTATTTCAACAGGTTTGATTGACTCCTTTTTGGAATTATGGATATTATTGAACAATGAAAAAGAATGGCTGACAGTTTTGATGAGTTTTCTCACCAGCGTTTTTAGTTCAGTATTAGTAGAATGATGGTCTCCAAAATCGGAAGGTCGTAGGTTCAATTAATAGAGTTATTTTTGTGGATATTGGAAAGGAGAAGACTTTTTTTGGTTAGTAAATGATGAGTGGTTATAATTGATTTGATCAGTACATATTGTTTTAGTGAGAAATAGGAATTGTCGCCATTGTAATATGGGAAGGGGAAACAAGGGGAGCCAAATGGGTGACGCACTGAGATGGATTCATGGACTTGGGAGACCATGGGGGAATGTGCGAGTTAGTATGTTGTGATAATGAAAGGTAAGGGAATCCAATGTGCTACGAAGATGATTTCCTTGGGCCATGGGATAGTAGAGTTGGGTATGCCTAGGGATTGAGAATAGTTTGTGGTGGGAGTTGATTTGATATGGAGGACTATTAGAGTAGAGTTTTTAATGGGGTACATCAAATCATAGGACTAGAAGTAATGGAATGGTGTCATACACTACTCTAATAGTTTTCTAAATCAATTTTTTGGATTTTTTTTGAACCACATAGCGTACAATCAGACATATTTATGAACCACTAGATGAAAATAACCACAAATATTGATCTTCCCATAGACTAAATAGAAGAATACCTAGATATATTAAGCCGAATGGTCGGTTTTTGGATCCTGTGACACCACTACACCACAATGTCCAATGAAAACTTTTGAAACAATCTTTGGAATCACTATACCAATTGATATTCACATAACCAAATTATCCCTGTCACAATTAGTAGCGGGGGATATAGTGGTGTTGGATACATAGGAATGAAATCAAACCCCTACCATCATACCATATAGTCATTAGAATATATATCTAGTATTGAGCTATGGAGTTTCCTACGAGTGTGAGTAGAGCGACGACTGTGCCTGATAGATAGATCCTCAGTAATCTACTCAAGTAGACTTGGAAGTAGCGTGGATCTTTCCCCAACCAGATCTTGATTTAGTTGTATTATTATAATAGATATATGTTAAATGGATATGGGGTGATACACATTGTACCTAGTGGGGTGCGAGCAAGTGGTTCATCCATAGGTGGTAGCATATACAACATGGGAAGTTGTGGTCTTGGAACTCGGAATGAAAGGAAATGGAAGTACATGGTGTCAGCAATCATTATTTGTACTAGTGGGTTTCTGGAACCAAGTGGCTATGACATAGATCTAGACTAGTGTGTTGGGAATGGAATTATTATCCATGGTGGTTGGGTTGGCATATCGTCTATGGTGAAAATTATATTAGAGTACTGAGGGGAAGGAACCGAGAGGTCACTATCGGAGTTCAACTATGTGAAATAACCACAAAACCATATCTCCAAGACCTTTGGTGAGGTTTGGAGTTGTTGGTATCAAATCATAGAAATATCATATATTTTCATAATGGGTGGAACATGTGGAATGATAAGAGTAGCATGCACTGGTTGTGTTTGAAGGTACTAGCATGACCAGAACTGGATAACTCAACTTGGACTCATGGGTTTCAAGTGGCAGGATGATGATACTACCGAGTGGACAAAAAGGGTGTGGTTGATCAAATATTGTATACTAGGTACATCATGGGAAGATGGATGGAATGAATTGGATGGACTAGTGCAGGCATATATACTACACCAAGCATGATACGAGTACTTGTGTGTAGTGTGGAACATAGAGTCAGGTTTGTAAAAGTATGGTGATACCACTGGCTCAGTGTGTATGAGTGGTAGCTACATTCCACTATACTCAAAAATCATCATTGAACCTTCTGTCTTATCAATGATACTCTTGAACTCTCCACCTTCGTCACTATATGGACTATTAGAATGGTACTGGGATCGAAGAGGGAACGTTTGGGAATGATTCTGAAGGTCAGTACTATTCTAGTAGGCCATATAGAGATGATACCATGCTTGGACCAAGAGATCCACATAAACGATGATGGGCATACTGTACCCACACAACTATCAGATATTGGTTCATGTATAGACTACTAGTGAATTGCATTCATGTTTCTTCAACCCCATGTGCTCTGGAGCCAGAATGAATGGTTTCCCCATTAACTCCTTGTATTGACACCAATGGATTTGAATGTACTGATAGAAATAATGGTTTTGGATCAACCATCAAGAATCAAAATGGTTCTAAACATTCAATGTTTGATGAAAAATGTCTGAACTAGTGATACCATTTCTAATATGATGAACCCACTTAGAACTCAACTAGTAGTACGAGGAGTTATGAGATGGATGGATCTACTATGATGTATAGATTTTTCTGCCAAAATTATCTTTGTAACAATCAAACTTGACTACTGAAATAGAGAAAAAAAGATATACAATAATGTTGTTATGGTATATCTTATAAATTGAATCTTTATTTGTAATACTAATCTAAAAAACCTACATGGTTATCTCTTTATCATAAGAGAGTAAACATGACAACTAAGGCCCTTACGTAATTTCATCCAATGCTGTTTTTGTCAATGGGACGTTACACTAGATATGTGAATCTTAAAACATATTACACATAATATCATAATTGTACATTTAATATGATGTTTGAATAATATAGGTTCAGTGTAATCATATTTTAATTCAACACTCCTTATTATAATTCATATATTATGGTTGGGATAAACCGGAACTTTCAGTATCTATCATTTTAAGAGCTGTCGGTATAATATAGGTAGTAATTAGGCTAGAACATTATTAATAATCAAATGAAAACCAAAATTCAATCCCAATATCGCATACCTTTTTATTGGCCAGATACATTATATATTATAATACCTACTAAATTAGAAGTATATAAAAATTAGTAGATGGAGGGAAGGACCTTATATATATAGATACATGAGTTTCTCCCTATTTCACTAGAATTAATGTGAAACTTCAACCCCTGTAGACCGTTTTTTTCTATCTGATATGATAAAAACAATAATAAGAGAGGGAGTTTTCCAAACCTCAATGTTGTAATCACACTTATTACTCTTTGAAAACATATTCCTTTATCACATCAAAATATAAAAAAAATAAAATCAGAGGCCTAGCCAGTAGATACATGTTTAGAGGGAGGATCGACATCTCTTATTAGAGATTGAACATTAGTTGATATCTAGACTTGGGGAATAAGAAACCTAAATTCATTAATAGAGTAATTAATTCAAAGTATTAAAACCTTCTAGAAAATTGAGGAACAATAGAATGACAATAATTAGAATGAAGGAAATTCTTGGTCAAGCATTGCACATGCTTTTAACTGGTGGATGGTGGCGTATTTGGAATTTCCTTCCTATTTCAAAACCTATATTTCTTAATAAAATGGATCTTCAGATTAAGAGGTTAATAGAGATATTATAATGTGAATTAGAATTGTAATAAGATTGTGATTTAACTCAAGGGATCCATTATCTCCTTCAGGGTCTTCACTATGATACAATATCTAATTCATGTATCCCAAGAACTCCATTACTATAATGATATAAACCTAGGGCACCTGTTCTGAGTCCATTTTTTGGGATACATGATGTATCCCAGACTAGGGATGACCTAGTGAGACCCTGTCTGATGGAGGAAATGGGCTACATGAAGTATCCATGTGAGTACCTTTTCTGAGTCCATTTCTTGGGATACATGAAATATCCCAGACCCTACATAACCTTATCTTACCTTATCTAATAGAGGACATAGTATACATCAAGTATTCATGACCTGGGAGGACCTGAGATGGAAGTTTCCGACTTATTACCTGGTTCTCTAGGCTACTATCTTTATATGGAGGTAGTGGATGCGTAACATGCAATTTCTACTATGTGTTTTAGAATAATATCCATAAAAATACTCCAATTCCAGTAGTGGTTTTCAACCCTACATTGGAACTGGAATTTACACCGTCACAAGGGTCTATAACGTTTTATTTGTATTTTTTTAATGTCATAAAATTTTGGACAATACTAAGAATGTGGTTTCCTTGGGTTTCAATGATGCTTTTCCAATGTATTTCTTGGAATAACATATGTCCCCAATGACAACCTCCTTGAAACCAATTCTATCTCATCCAAAACCAAGTTAGTCCACCCATTTTTAGTTAGGCAAACCTGGTTTAGTAATGGATTGCCATAATGATGGAATCTAATACCAAATCGTATTTGTTGTGGAGGGGATTGATTATAATTATTAAAATAGTTTCATAACCCACAATTCAAAATCAGCGAACATGGTACAGCCTTAATGTCCTTGTGATGCTGATACCATAATGTTGCCCGGTTTGTGCCAATAATTGAATAGAGTACCAATCATGTGGTTGAAGGGTGTGGGTGGTGAAGGGTGGACATTATATTATAGAATACCTTGGTGTTTTTTTAGAAAATTTGATTCATGTACCACCAATATTTGGTCAGTTCAAGAACCATTTCAATAGGTTTGATTGAAACTTTTTTGACATTGATGATGCTTGTGCGCTGATAAAAATCTTGGCCGCCAGTGTCGATGAGGTTTCTCACCTGCTGTCTTATTTCAGTATTGGTAGAATGTTGGTCTATAAAACCCAAAGTTTCATAAGTACAATTATTACATTGCATGGGTGCATATTGGAATGGAGATGGGGGTATTCAGTGAGTTGAGGGTGGGGGATTCTATTTGATTATATCGATATATCAAAGTATAATATGAAATGGGAATGCTCACCACTAGTCTATTGGATGGTGGAAGTTGGTGGGCCAAATCAGTGATGGACATAGATGGAGTCATGGACTCGGGATACCGTGATGGAATATGTGAATCGGTATGTAGTGAAAATGGAATGTCATGTAATCCACAGTGCTAAGATGATGGTGTCCATGGGAATTGGGTTAGTACAGATGGGTAGGTTCAGGGATTGAGCAAGTTAGGTGTTGGAAGTTGAGTTGAAATGAGGGACTATTAGTGTATATTAATAAATGGGTGTCATCAAAGAATATGACATAGAATACTATAATGGTGACATACACTACTCAAAAAGTTTTCCATGTCTCTTTTATTGCCCATTTGCGAACCTCACAACACACAATCAGACCTCTATAGGCACCATTAAAGGTAAATCATCACCAATAGTGGACCTCTATAGACAATATAGAATAGGATATTCATATTTTATACCAAATAGATGGTGTTTGGATCCTGTGATGCCACAATAACATATTGTACAAATGAAACAGATGAAATGGACATAGTCATTACTCAACCAACTGATAAAGATGTTACCAGTGTATGTTTATCTGAACTGATAAAGGGGAATATGGTGGTGATGGAGACCCGAGAATGTTGTCGAACCCTCACCATCAGAACATATAGTTATTATAACATATATTTAGGATCTGGACATTTATAATCCTATGAGTGTGAGTCAGGAAACGAGTGATCCCAATAGGTATATCATCGATACTCTACTCTAATAGACTTGGATATGGCTTGGGTCCTTCCCCAACCTGAACCTGATTCGGTGGTAGTAGGTGAATTGACTAATGGGAAACAGAGGGGGGAGGGAGATACGCTTTGGACCTAGTGTATTGTGATCATGTTGTCTATCCATAGGTGCTACCATTTGATGTGTGGGGAGGTGTGGTCTGGGAACTCATAATGAATGGCCATGGGGGTACACAATGTTAGGAATCTCAATGAGTACTAGTAGGTTGGTGGAACTGAGATGTTATATGATAGGTGTAGTTTATAGTGTTGGAAATGAGGTGAGGAGCAGAGGTGGTTGGGTGGGAATATTGAATACGATGACTATTATATTATTTTATTGAAGGGAAGGAACCAAAAGGTCATCATTTGAGTTCAACTGTACGAGAGAACCTCAAAACCAATGTTCCATGACCATTTTCAAGGTTGGGAGTTTTCGGCCTCACCATAGAGCTATATATGAGAGTTTAATGGTAGGAAGAAAATGTGGGATGAGAAGGGAAGAGTTAATGAGTGGGGGTCACATATACTTGTAGGATTGGAACTGGACAACTCGACTCAGACTAATGGGGTTCGGAAGGCAGAATGATGAGACCTCCATGTGGACTGGAGGGTGTGTTTGTTTGACTATTGTATACTAGATGCATCATGGGTGGATGGGTGGAATGTAATGGATAGACTTTATTGGGGATTTCTAATGTACCAAGCATGTAATGGGTACTTCTGTGTTTGGTGTGGAATAAAACTGTATGTACGTATGAATCTCGTGATACCGTTGGCTCAACATGTATGAGTGTTAACTGCCTACCACTATACTCTAAAATAATCACTTCCCCTTCTGTCTAATCGTGGACTCTCTTTCACCTTATGCCTCGGTCTCTAAATGGACTATTATAATAGTACTACGATTGATGTGGGAACCACCAGGAATGAGTCTGATGGTCAATTTTATTCTAATATACAATATAGAGATTATCTCATGTTGTGATTGAGAGAGCCATAGGTTTGATGATTGGAATACCATACCTAGACGACCTTCTAACAATGGTTCACATGTAAACTACTAGTTCATGGTCTTTAATTATCTTGTATCCTTGTACTCCAGATTCCAAACAAAATTTTTCCCCATTCACTCGCCATATATTCACACATGGGTTTTCATTTTCCAATAGTTTTCATGGTTTTGGATCAATCCATAATGAATGAAAATGGTGCAATGCATTAAATGTTTTATTGAAAAAGTTTGTACTTGTGATTCTAGTTCTATTATGTTAAACCCATTTAAAACCACATATGTAGAATGATGATTCATGAGACAGATGCATCAAATGAAACAATTTTTGATGATCATCTTCAATTTCTACTGGTATTTTTGAGGATCATCACACCCATATTAACTAATACAGTGAACAGACCATGGAGCTTCCATTTGATGTACCTGAAAAATTTGGATTGTTAAAGTATAACAAGAGTTCCCAAGATGTTATGGAATCTCCCAGCAAGAATATCCCTTTCCTTGAACACATGATATATTATACGAACATCAATGGTTGTAGAGATGAAGGTAATGCCTTTTAGGATGATATTGTTTTAGTGGGGATTTTTATTTTCATAGTGGAGAAAATTTTCATTCTCATGTAAATTCATTTGATTTTTTGAAACGTGTATCAATCACTCACAAAACCAACCATATTTTTATGGCTATCACTTTCGGCAGTCGTACTATTATTTTCCTTGGACACTCGGAAGGGGGGATCCTTTGTACCTAAAGCAGTGCTATCATTTTTAGAGATGGTTTATGATTTCATTCCCATGCTAGTAAAAAATATTGTAGGAGGTAGGAGAATCAATTTGAAAAAACGTTTTCCCCTCTCATTTCGCCAATTTTAAATTATCAATATTTCATAATGCCCTAGGTCTGGTTTCATATAGCATCACTATCACTAGTCATATTCTATCTATGTGGTTGTGGTCATTTTCAATTCTAATTGTGATCATTCTATCTGCAGTTGAGGTACTTAGGCATCATTTTTTATTCATTAACATATAAAAAGGTGTTCCCTTTACGTTAGCACTCATACTCATGCCACTCAATCTCATCCCTCATTGTTTTTGATAATTGAGATCAGGAATCTATGTATTTTCCAATATGATGGTTGGGAATATTTTTGTTAGGATATTGAGTGGTTTATCATAGACAATGCTCCTTCTTTAAAATCGATTCTATTTTGTTGGCGATCCAGGAACTCTATGGGTGGTTTTGGTGTTAACTGGGATAGAACTCAAGGTAGTGATCTTACAAGATCCTATTTTTTACTATCATAACATGTATCTACTTGTATTATGATCCAAATATCAATCTACTCTAATCATTACTCTAGTATAATGGATAGTAGTCTACTCAAATATTTCTGGTCGACTGCCAAATATTCCCTATGGTGATATGCAAATCAAGGTATATTGGTGGTGGCTCAGTATAATATAGATAGTGGATTCATCATGTGGGTAATTAGAAAATCATTGGTATTGAAAGGGAGGTTGTTTATGGTGGTAGTATGATCATGGATATACATTTCCATGTACATAGTCATTACTATTATTTAGGAACAGGGGATGATTTTCCACCTTTAATTCCCTTGATACTCTTATAATAGAGACTACCTAGTCACGAAGTTAGTAATATAATATAATAGTATCAAAAAAATTCATCCATAAAGTGGTACAACCTATGTTCTTATTGTCATGTCCCATAGAATAAAGTAGTGGGATGTGTTGGACATGATAGCTATGATACAGAGATGGAAATGGGTAGAATACGAAGTTTGGGGTTCGAATGAACTATTCTATTAAGGTCATATAGAATTTTCAAATTCATCATCAGAGTGAGACCATTATGAAAAATTACAATGACTCAAAGGGGGTGGAGTGTGATATCGTAGTAGGGATAGATCATTGGTAATAGACTAGAAGGGTGTTTGTAATGGCCAACATATCCACATTTAACAACATGATTGATGGACCTTATTCAATCATATAAAGGATCAATAGACTATTACACATTCTGGAAAATTTTCTTGGGTGTTCAGGTATATGGAAGGGGTGAGGGAGTAGTAGAGCATAATTGAGATCTTGGGAGGAGATTAATTGTCAATGATGGAATTATGCGACAACAATTCTCGATGCTGAAATAATATTTCATCTCAACACTCTATTAGGACTTGATATCTTATCTAACCCCAATAAATATAAAGTATTCTTGGGGACATGGTCCTTCAGATGGTTATCATTTAGTACTGTAGTGGGTCTCTAGTGGTGTATTATAGATGCATCACAAATTGTATGTTGATCTTGAAATATTTTACATGGAAACCATAACGACAAATGTTTTTAGGTTTAGTTTATCCCACATCTTAATTCGAATAGGTCAAGTATGTCTTTCTTGGTTGTTCACCTACATCTATTTCATGGTATCTATCATTAAATTTTTAATAGTACTTAGGAATGGGTTTGGGATTCGATGTTCTATTACTACTCTTATTGATTGGGACAACATTCCTTAGATACATTCATTATTTGGGAAGATTAGATTTTGGGGGGAAACTCTCATAACTAGTATCATGATTACCATACCAATTGTGGGGAACACCACTGTCTCTTAGCTATGGTAGGGTCTCTATTGAGAATCCAACCTTCACACATTTTTATAGTTTTGATCTTATATTGAAATTTATGATAGTTGGATCCAATATTATTCATCTAGCCTCATTTCATCAATTTGGCTCCAATAATCTATTAGGACTATATTAGGTGATATATAAAATAGAATCTTTTCCCTATTTCTATGTGAAGGATCTAGTATGACTATTTTCATGTTCCCTTGGGCTCACGCTGGTTTTTTTGTTACCCACATCTCTTATTTCATCCCAACAATTATATCATAGATAATATGATGCTAACCCCAACCCATTATGTTATTAAATGGTATTTCCTACCACTTTATGCACAACTTTGTAGTTTCCCTTACAAATATGGTGGTGTGGCCGCAATCACAATTGTTTTTCTCTCTCTGTTTTCACTCAATTTCTATCCCATGGTTGTACATAGTTCTAGTTTTCTCCAGGTAGAACAAGTATATATTTGGTTGATGGTTTGAAAAATCATATTTCTCTGATAGATTAGATGTTAACCTTTAAGGTTATTGTATATGCTTATAGGAAAAATACCCAATTGTATTTCTTGAGAATTGAAATAACCACATCCCCTACCAGACTCATTCGTGAGATCTATTTCCCTTTGGCATCATACGGAATAGATAACGATCATCCATAGGATAGTACAATTTAGCTTGAAGAGTGATACTATTAGGGTATAGGACTGATGGAATTAGTAATGTCTGAGAAGAGAAAACCTTGGAGATAGTGGTTTCCCTTGGGGATAGCTCTAATTAGAGATATTGATCGCATATTGTACCCTTCGAGTTGTATCCCCCAAAAATAAGCCAATGGACGAAACCCAATTATAGATGTCCAGGATTCATGAAATCAAATATGTCCTCCCATTCAGTGGAGACCTTAAGGTGATAGTCGATGTCACTATTGGTCTTTGGTCACTCATCCATCCATCCAAATCATATTTTTTTATTAGAAGGAAAAACTAATAGTATAGTGAGACATCAAGGAAACCCCGAGATTATGGAGGTCTAAAATAATGCAAATTGGGGGGATCGCCTCTAATGAAGTTAACACCCTCTGGTTTCAAGTTGGTGATAGAGATGAGACTTATGTTTTTGGATCTATGAGTTTCCCAAGAAACCATGTAACGCCCCGACCGCAGTTTCCCAGAGTCAGTGCATTATTACATAACATTGGCATGATCAAAAGAAAGATCAAATCTCGAAAGACGGATTAGTTTAGTATCCTTGGAAACACTAGATATATTCATAAGTATTACATTAAATAATAAAAATGAAAACTAAAACAAGATAGTCTCCATAGTCCACACTCATATCCCATCATATTATCCCTGCAGGTCATTCATAAATTAATTCTTCACAACTTGGGAAAAATAAAACATAGAAAAGGGGTGAGCTCAAATTCTCAATAAGGATAACAATATAGTGGAAACTTTCATAAATAAGAATTAACATTTAAGGAAATGTATAATTATAAAAAAATCTTTTTAAACATGAACTTCAAAATAGTATGGAAAAAATAAAATGAAATAATTCCATTTACTTATTCAAATGGATATTCTACTAATCGAATAATCACATGAAATATCAATAACCACTTTCATAATGATGGAATGCATAATTCCAGACTATCATAACCACAGAGCCAAGGCCTCATGCCAAGACTAAAATAAGATTTTGTCAAGGCCTGGTGCCAAGACACTAGTTTGTCTCATAAGACATACCGATGCATAGATATGTCTCATGAGACAAACTATTGTCTTGGCATGAGGCCTTGACAAAATCTTTTTTGTAGTCTTGGCACGAGGCCTTCGCTACGTGGTTTTGATTGTCTGGCATTATGCATTCTGTCTTTATGAATGTGGTTATTCATATTTTCATGTGATTATTCTACTAGTAGAATATCCATGAGAATAAGTAAATGACATTATTACATTTTATCCATGCCATATTATGCTGATTTTAAATTTTAAAAGGATTTTGTTTTAGTTATACATTGCCTTATATTTTTATGTTTACTTATGAAAGTTTCCGCTATATTGTTATCCTTACTGAGCATCTGAGCTCACCCCATTCAATGTTTTATTTTTCCCAGGATGTGAAGACGTATTTTATGAATGACCTGTAGGGATATTATAAGGGGATATGAAGACAATATGTTATTGTAGTTTTTCACTTATTGATGTAATGTAAACATTATGAATATTTATAGTGTTTCTAAGGGTACTAAACTAAACGGTCTTTCGAGACTTGATCTTTTGTGATCATGCCACTGATATGTACTAATGCATTGACTCTGGGCAACTTGGGTTGGGGAAATTAAGTTGGTATCAGAGGGATTTTAGTACAAACCTTTGAATCTAGATTTAGATAAATTCTGATTAGAGCACATAGACCTAAGATGGAATTTGAGGATTAGTATAGAATATCTTCAAAAAAATTTGGTATTGTAGAGATTTTGTGAGTTTTCCGAGCAATACATCTATGTATGGATACGAGTAGGTAGAGGCTGCTCTGGAACATATGTACCTAGGGGTAAAACCTGAAAACACCGCTTTGAGATAGACTCAAATGGGAACTGGTGCACGACAACGGGACTTGCTGCACTCTTGGTTACGACACCCTAGGGGATATGCTTCAGATAACTCTCATTTTCTTTACAAATCATTATGAAGGGTTTATGAGTTTATACTTCCTCAATGAAAACATTTTTATGATTATGAATTATATCCATAAATAGTTCAATTTAAGTTAAGTGTTTTATAAGTCTGAAATTATGTATTTTGATTCATAAATTGATCTAGTTTATTCCATTGTTTAGAAATGGATCCTGGTGGAAGTAATGGAATCCATATCAAGGCGTGTACTCCATGTAGGGATTTCCCTCCTGCTAATGATAATAATGGTGGAGCTGGTGATGCAACTGGTGTTGATCAGCTAATCACCATACTGGGACAACTCACTCAGGTAATGAATAACAACCTTAACCATATGGAGCACCCTGATCCTCAGCATGGAGGATCAATGATAGATCACTTCATGAGGAAACAACCTCCAATGTTCAATGGTTGTAAAAATCCCTTAGAAGCTGAGCAATGGATAAATTCCCTAGAGAAAATATTTCAGGCTTTGGGGAGTAGTGAAAGGGCAAAAGTTATAATGGAAGTTTACCGCCTCACCGGAGATGCTGATCAATGGTGGTCATTGATTCAAAACATGAATGAAGATGATGAAGTATTAAATATGGAATGGAGGGAGTTAAAAGATCTATTTTTAGGAATATACTTTCCTCGTGACCATCGAGCAGATATGGAAAGGCAATTTCTGAGTCTGAGACAAAAGGAGGATGAGAATGTCACAAAGTATGAGGCTAACTTTACAGGGTTAGAAAGGTATGATGGAGATTATATACGTAAATCAAGAATTAATATTGATCATTTATTTGATGTGTTAAAACCATTTCTCCATCTAGCATTAGTCTCAATATCCTTCTCGTCGTACGAAGACATTGTCTCATGTGCTATCAAAACATAGAAGCAACTCTCTATGTCTTATGACTTTAAAGAAACGTAAGAGAATAAGAGATGGGCTGATAAATCTTGGAATGGAAATAAGGGGAAGAAGGTAAAAGTTGAACATCTATCCTGCAGTAAATGTGGAAGAAACACCCTGGTACTTGCTTGAATGGAATGGGAGTCTCTTAAAAGTGTGGTGAAAAAGGCCACCAAGATCGTGATTTCAAGGGGAAGAAGGATTCTACCGATGTCCAATGCTACAATTTCAGGGAGATGGGACATTATGCAAATGAATTTCCTAAGTGTCAGGGGAACTTACCTCAAAAAAGGTCAAGGGATCACGACCAAGCTTATTCTATCACTACTACTGTTGTAGAAGCTCCTAAAGACGTGGTTGCACGTAATTTAATGGTTTCCTCATGTTTAGCAAATGCATTATTTGATTCTGGATCATTGCATTTTTCATATCTTCCCATTTTTCTATGAAAATTAGATATTTCCAATTTGATTTAACAAGGGATTTTTCAGTTAAAACTCATAAGGGAAGTATCATTACAACAATGTTTTGTGAATCAGTCCCCATTAGAGAACATAATTGTTCTTTATCTGTTGATCTCATCGTCATACCTATGATTGATTTTGATATAATCCTTGGTATGGATTGGATTTCAGACCATGATGCCGAGATTTATTGTAAGAAGAAGGAGGTTATGATTTTTGATGATGTTGATAAGGAACACCTTATCTTTAGAGAAGAATCATCAACACCTAATTCTTATCCGGATCCACCACCAGTAGCTCAACTAAATTCAATTATTGGGAAGGAAGAGAATGAAATTATAGTGGGTGAGGAAAGGAATGTTCAAATAGAGGATGTTACAATTGTGAAAGAATATGTAGATGTGTTTCCGGATGATTTACCAGGACATCCAACAGAATGAGAAGTTGAGTTTTCCATTGATTTAATTCCTGTATCAAGTCCTATATCGAATAACCCTTGTAGAATGGCCACTTTAGAATCTGTTGAACTAAAGAAACAACTTTCGGAATTGAGTAATAAGGTATTTATTCGCCCTACTGTTTCTCCATGGGGATCCCCTGTTCTTTTTGTTAAAAAGAAAGATAGATCTATGAGGTTATGTATCGACTACAGGGAGATCAATGCTATAACAATAATGAACAATTATCCCCTACCTCTCATTGATGATTTATTTGAACAACTGCATGGAGCTCAATACATTTCCAAGATTGACCTTCGATCAGGATACCATCAGTTGTGTGTGAAGAAGGAAGACATTCCGAAGACAGCATCTCAAACCAGGTATGGGTATTACGAGTTTATAGTAATGCCTTTTGGATTGACTAATGCACCCTCTGTATTCATGGATCCGATGAATAGAGTTTTCAAGGAATATCTCGATGAATTTGTGGTGGTATTTATTGATGATATCTTGGTATACTCCAAAATATAAGAAGATCATGAAAATCACTTGCGCATTATCCTAAAGTCTCTGAGAAGATATGAATTATATGGGATGTTTAGCAAGTCTGAATTCTGGCTTCAAGAGCTTTCTTTTCTTGGACATATTGTCTATAAAGAAGGAATCTTCGTTGATCCTTCTAAGACCAAGGCAATAAAATAATGGCCTGCACTAACGAGTATAACTGACGTACGCATTTTTATTGGTTTAGCGGGTTATTATCAACGTTTCGTCCAGAATTTTTCCCCATTGGCTAACCCATTAACAAAGCACACACGTAAGGGGGTTAAATTTTTTGGACAAAAGAGTGTGAAGAATTTTTTGAAGAACTAAAGAGAAGATTAGACAATACTCTTATATTGACTCTACCATCGGGGAATGATGGGTTTGTTATTTATAGTGATACATCGAAGAAAGGACATGGTTGTGTCCTTATGAAGAATGATAGGGTTATTTCCTATGCATCACGACAATTGAAAATTCAGGATCAAAACTGTACTACTCATGATCTCAAGTTAGAAGCTGTGATCTTTTCGTTGAAGATATGGAGGCACTTCCTCTATGGTGAAAAATGTGAGATTTATACTAATCACAAGAGTTTGAAGTATATTTTCTTACAAAAAGAACCTAACATGAGGCAAAGTATATGGCTTGAACTACTCAAGGAATATTATTACACGATACACTACCACCTGGGGAAGGAGAATAAGGTGGCAGATGCATTGATCAGAAAAGATCAGGGAGTATTGAACATGATGTGAATTGAAAGGGATCCTATTTTCATAGATATAGTGAAGATGGACATGGGAATAACCATAGAAGGTGAAACATCAATGCTTTTTCAAATGGATGCCAAACCATCTTTAATATAAAGGATAAAGTGTTCTCAAACCGATGACAAATAATTTCAAAATAAGATTAAAGCTGTGAATGATGGGAGATTAAGAGACTTTGTGTATGAAGAAGGAATTTTGAAATTCGAGAAGAGACATTGTGTTTTCGATATACCTGATCTAAAAAGGGAATTGATGGATGATTCTCATAGTCCCAATTTCTCTACACACCCTGGGAGCACCAAAATTTATAGAGATTTAAAGGAACATTTTTGGTGGGACAACATGAAGAGGGAGATTGCTGACTTTGTGTCAAGATGTATGGTTTGTCAATAAGTGAAAGCTGGAAGGCAACAGCCTGGTGGATTATTGAACCCTCTTCACATACCTAAGTGGAAATGGTATAATATCACGTTGGAATTTTTCATGGGAATACCAAAGACTCCTAGATGGAACAATGCAATATGGGTTATTATTGAGCATCTTACCACGTCTACACATTTTCTTGCTATAATAGAACATCTACCACTAGAAAGTATAGCAAGACTATATATTGATGAAGTTTTGAGACTTCATGGAGTACCCTTATCAATTGTTTCTGATTGTGATCCACGTTTTACTTCAAAATTCTAGAAAACACTTCAGAAAGCCTTGGATATTGCACTTCATTTGAGCACTTACAACCACCCTCAAACAGATAGACAATCAGAATGAACTATTCAAACTTTAAAAGAATTGTTGAGATCCTGCTCACTTGACATTCAGGGTATGTGGGATCAATATTTACCTCTGGTAGAATTTTCATATAACAATAGCTTCCATTTGAGTATTCAGATGGCACCATATGAAGTGTTATACAGAAAGAGATGTCGCACACAAACCTGTTGGGATGACGTTGGTGAACGAAAACTTGTAGGCCCATAACTGGTGGAGGAAACAATGGAAAAGGTAAAGGTATTCTAAAACCACATCAAAGCAGCTCAAAGTTAGCAGAAGATCTATGTCGATAACTAAAGGAAGGATTTGGAATTTCAGGTAGGAGATCATGTTTTGTTGAAGGTATCTCCATGGAAGGGAATTATGTGTTTCGGTAAGAAGGGTAAATTGAGTTCTAGGTACATCGGACCTTTCGAAATTCTAGAACGAATTGGGACTATATCTTACCATTTGGCAATGCCGCTAAATCTCTCCAAAGATCACGATGTGTTCCATGTATCACTGTTGAGGAAATACATTCCTGACCCAACGCATGTACTCGCCTATGAGGAATTTGAACTGGAACCTGATCTTTCTTATTGCGAAGAGCCCGTCAGGATTATTGATATGAGAGAACATGTACTGAGAAACTGGAAGACTCGTCTGGTATAAGTTCTATGGAGAAACCATAAGATGGCAGAGGCAACGCGGGATCCCGAGGAACTTATGATGAAGAAACACCCGAGTATTTTCATGCGGTAGTATTCTAGAAATTTCAAGGATGTAATTATTTGAAAGAGGAGATAATGTAACACCCCAAGCCTCTACGGTACGCTTCTCTTTGAATAATGCAATAGCGTGTGTTGTACGCAACATCGAGTTCTAACACACCACAACCAATCAAACTAGTCGTTATGAATAGTAATACCCACTTTTTGAAATTTATAAATTTTATTTTTCAAAATGGACTTCATTTTTGGATTTGAAATATCGAAATTATCCTGGGGTGAATTTTTGGTATTTTTATGAAAAACATCATTTTTTGATGAATAGTGAAACCACTAAGTGGTAGATAAAAAACTGAATTTTTCATAAAACTTAATTTTACCTCTTCTGTGAGTGGAATTTTGAAAATCCGAGAGACATGGTTAATATCAAGGAGTAAAATGTGGTTCAATGGGATGAAAATAATTTTTGGTGAATAGTAACTTTTGGCTTTTATTTACCACGGTTAAAAGTAAATAAGGTAATTATGGGTAAAAATGATATTAATATTACCCTAACACATGTCCTAATTCATTTGGATAAGTGTATCTAGACCAAAAACAACCTTACAAATAAAATATTATCATTTAGGTCCACATGGATTAGATTAGGACATTTATTATTATTTAATTTAAAGATGAGTTAAAAGAGTTAAAATCAAAGTTTATTTACTAAAACATTTTTAATATATGGTTATACATAAGATAAATTTGATTTTAAATATTCATTAGAATTCTAAAAATATTTTATACATAATTGTATTTTATTTATAATTTTTAGAAATTAAATAATTTAATTTATTTATGACACAATGGTGATGCAGTAATTAACTAATTAATGAAATATTAAAATAATATATTTTATAAATATAAAAATAAATATAATTTGAGACTTTTAATGAATTCAACTAATTTTCTAGGTTAATATGACATATTATTATTGATTATTTAAATTTTTTTCTAAGTAATAATGCTGTTATGAATTCATCAAAAACAAAATACCCAATAGTGTCAAAATTTACATAAAATAGTTTTTAAAAAAAATATTAAATTATAAATTTATATTCAATTCCTAAAAATCAAAGGTTCGTCCAAGAGACTTATATCAAGATAGTGTATAATTAATGGACAACTTGGGGGTCTCTTGGATTTATTTAGTAAGTTTATTAACCATATAATATAAAAATACAAAGAGACATTGTAAAAGTGAAACTAATTAACTAAGAGTTAATAATTAATGTTAATGTTAATATAGCAACCCCAAACTATCTAAATCATATTGGTTGAGTTTTTTCGACCTATCCCCACATTAACCTATAAATAATCCACTTTGGTGCCATTATAAACCAAATATGAATTTATTATAAAATAATATTTCTAGCTTTTCAAAAGGTGCCATTCACCCCTCTTATAAAAGGGAACTCCTCATTCTCATTAATTCACACCATAAAAGCCTTTTGGATCGACCAACCCCTATTCACATACTCTCTCAACTTCCCTAACTTCATCCTAGAGGCCTTACGTTATTTATAAAGCCAACCTAAGGAGTCCTTTTGATCAAATAAAAAGGAAGAACCCGCAGAAGAGGTAATGTTTTCACCACCTTATTTCAAATTCATTTCTTTTCAACTTCTTCTTTCTTTGTTATTCCCATTCTAAAATAATAAATCCAGTATCTCCTATATACTGTGATATTATTATAAATATGGTATAACCATATTCAGTATTCTATCCATCCTTTGAATGACATGTCACCATACGTGCGTACGTACGACTTACCATCTCCACGTTGTGGTATAATTCTTATTCAATATATTATTATTTGGATGGGTGTAATAATGATGTGTAATTCATGTAAATATTAAGTATTACATGATAATAATTCTGTATATATGATATACCATCCAATTATACATTATTTTAATATCAAAATAATGATATTGTCGCTCGTGTGTACGTACGGACTACCATCTCGATGAAGGCGATGAGATTCATTCCCCATCATATCCATTTGAGTCTAATTCTCAATTAATGATTAAAAATAATTTTTATGCAATTGATATCATTTTGTATATGAATAATATACAACCTATCCATAACAAAAACGACTTATGTAACAAATAATATAAAGGAAAATGAGTAAGTGAACACCCGAAATGACGATAATACTAAGATATTAATAACATATCAATGTTAAAAGATCATATATGATATCATATTAATGTAAATGATTCATGTATAATTCAATAAAAATTATTTCACCATTATACATGAGTTTAACCTACCGTCGACCAAGGAAAAAGTACAAAGTAAGGGGTTTCTTATATCACTTTTAATTACGTGAGATTTCCATTGTTCACCACTTATTTGTTTCATGTGGTGTGTATACTGCCCATGATTGTATTAATTGTGTAATGTACATTAATTTTCGGATAACTACATCATTATTGTATTATCCTTCTTTCATGGGTTTATGTTTCGTATGTTACCAAATCAATAAGGGAATTTTATATTTCAATTTCTATTTATTCGGCTTTACGCATACTTCATTGCTTATTTTACTCCAAGATTATGTGTGGAATCACTATTCATTTTCTTATGTCATAATTTCCACTCCCCTTTCTGTGGATATACTTTTGATACACATAATCACTCCATTAATAATTTCTGAAGTCATCTATATAAACTTGATAAGAGTAATTTAAACTCAATCTCCATTTGTTTTGTTAAATATCCAATTCATTGGTGTTGTCTTTAGAAGAATATGTGTGAATGTCCTCTGATTGATTTACACTGAATATCCAACTAAATTGAGTGTATTTATATTTTTCACACATAATTATACCATTGATTTATCCTTAACCAAATTACACGGTCTTTATAAGAAGTTTCATCTCAAATTACATTCAATTGAGACTCCTTCGTTGTTAAAACCCAAATCACATTTACATGGTATATATATTGCACTTTGATATAGTATATCATGAATCCCTTTATTCTCATGATATTACTAAGTTTTTATTACCTTAATTATTTGGATTCATGTGTCCATCTTTTGGTTAGGAACTCTAAATAAAATATCATTTTAAATGTTTTAAAGAATAATTATTCTAAATATTTCTCATTAATGTCCGTGTTTTAAAAATGTTTTTAAAGAATTTATTTATATGTAAATTAATGTTTTAAAATAAAATTTCCCTTTAAAAGTTTCAAAGTGTTATGGGACACTCTTATTCAAAAATATATTTTAAATGGCTTCTTGAAAAATAGTGTGAATTTTAAATGTTTTCATGAAAACGGGGGATATTTCTCTCAATAGATTGATGATTATTTTAATCTATGTCAATATCCTTCATCATTCTCGATTGGGGTTAATATGGTATAATAAAATCTTCCATATTGTTTCGAATGAGTTATGTTTGACTATGGATGTGATATTTTTATACTATTCATTGTTTGTGGTTAAAGTATTGACATTTCGTGTGATTGTTTTAATACGAATATTTATGTTATGTTTCAATCATTTCATATGAGGAATGCATTGGACTTAGTATGTGATGGGTGGAGCCCGCTATAGCTCCTCGATGCATCGGTAGGTCTCATGAGACAAACTATTGTCTTGGCACGAGGCCTTGAAAAAATCTTATTTGTAGTCTTGGCATGAGGCCTTGGCTACGTGGTTATGATAGTCTGGAATTATGCCTTCCAACATTATGAAAGTGGTTATTAATATTTTAATGTGATTATTCAACTAGTAGAATATCCAGGTGAATAAGTAAATAGAATTATTTCATTTTATCCTTTCCATATTATGCTGATGTTCAAGTATTAAAGGCTTTTGTTTTAGTTATACATTGCCTTAAATTTTTATGTTTACTTATGAAAGTTTCCGCTATATTGTTATCCGTATTGAGAATATGAGCTCACCCCTTTCAATGTTTCATTTTTCTCAGGATGTGAAGAAGTATTTTATGAATGACCTAGATGGATACTATTAGGGGGTATGAAGACAATATGTTGTTATAGTTTTTCACTTCTTGATGTAATGTAAACATTATGAATATATCTAGTGTTTCCCAGGATACTAAACTAATCGGTCTTTCGAGACTTGATCTTTTGTGATCATGCCAATCATCTGTACTAATACACCGACTCTGGGAAACTGGGGTCGGGGAGTTACAAGCCATGTGATCCATGACTTTATTACCTTCTCTCCATGTATGTTTCACTTGGACATTATTTACAAGAAGGGGTTTGATTTTTCAGATGATATGGGTTATGGACCACGTAATATAACCTTTACCAAGCAGGGAGTCACGAAGAATCAAGGAGTCTATCTCCCCCTGAGTAATATCCACCTCTTCCTGGGTGAGACGGTGATCTTGATGAGCATGGCCTTAGCCTCGGACAAAATGGATGTCCTATTTCTAATGAAGGACAAAAAATCAAGCACTGCCTCCCCCTGATCCATGAACCACTCCCCCACCTTTCATAACTCCCACTACACAGGACCAATAAATATTCAGCTTGAGACCTATGCTATGGGGTCTCCACCACACCCAGTTCCCATGTGTCTCATCCATAGAGGGATAACTCAAGGGGACCCTATCCTGAATTAGGATGAAATAAGGGGAATCCTACCAGTCCATGAGGATCAGACCCAGGTCATTCTTAAGGAAATGGGTCCTAGTGATAATGGACCTCACTGATGGAACAGAACTTTCAAAATGCACCTGGTATCTGAGTTTCCACAAACACAAACATCATACATAAAAGATGAACAATCTAACCATTTGTTCCTTCTCCAATACAGACGTGTCATGGAACCATCTCTCTTGAAAGGGAGCAACAGACTGCACCTGAGAAGGGCTCCAAGAAACCTCCAAAATAGGACCACACTGCATGCGCCCATTCCCCTTTTAAGAACAAGTGCTCAGTACTCTCTTCCCTCCTACTGTTGCAGCAGTGACTCCTACTGGTGGTTTTCATCAACAATATTAGAGACCAACTTTTGAATATTTTTAGAGTATAGTAATAATACTAGGCCACTTCATACTGAAAGGGAATAATCCATGCAACCCTATGAAACCACGAAGTCCTCTACGTATAGTTACCTCCTCACAAGAATTACACATCTCCCTCAGATGTTTCATTCTATTTGATATTTCTACTACCTGTATTATAGTTTTTTCTAACCCATTGATAGTTCTTGAGGTGTTTATTCATGTCAAACAAGGATTCAAGTTCAGTGTTTCTTATTATGTAAAAAAAATGTTTATGAGATTTTATTCTTAAATAGTAGGAGTAGTTCAATCTGATAGTGCCTCAGTATAATATAGTAGTAGTCAACCACATCACCTCCAAAAAGAGACCTTACCTCCAAAATATAATCCTTAAATATTTGGCCCTTCCACCAGTGTTGTTCCTGAAGTACATTCATTTATTTTTGGTATTTGATGATATGATGAGATAATACTAAAATTGGAAACCCCCAGTGTTCCTCTGCATCATTGAATATATATTTTTGGTCACATACTACATGAAAACAAGGTTACTTAGACATTCTCATTGATTTGGATGTGTACTCAATAACTTGGGCTCAAATTCTCCATCAATTCCAAACTAGTAGTAAAAAATATAAAACATTGTCAATGGTGGTTGACCCTCATTTCCTATTTTCTATAAAAAATATATTACAGTTGTGAGATAGGGGTTAATGGACCTTTCCAAACAACTACAATAAGATGACGTGATTTCTAGAATTCATGTGATGCATCATGGTTTGGTTTTTTGGAAGAGATGGGGGTTTCATCAAATGACTAGTATCATCCACTCTATTCTAGCATCTAGCTTCAAACATTATACCCTTATTTCTTATGGTTCATCATCCCAATCAATAAGAGTACTAGCACACAATGGGAACCCCAATGACTCTTTAGATGTGGATATTTCAAGTTGTGGGGTGGTTGATAGGAATATTACATTGGTGTACCGGTTAATAATCCATACATGATTTGTACCATTAGTTACTGATGGTCATCCAAGATTGGTACTTATATATATTGACAGGTCTTTAAACATTCCAACATTTCCATCCTTTTTCAAACAACCATATTGTTAGAGATGGTGTCTTGAGAACCAATTTTTTGTACTTTGATTATATGAATGTACAATTATTATATATTGTTCACTGTTCTTCATGACAATAATATAATAATATCCTGGAATATTTTTTGCATTAATGAGGTCATGGAGGATCCCCGCTATGATGAGAACCTTGAAATGCTATAACAATATTCTTAAATAAAGTTCTATGGTTGGATTGAATATTATGATAGGACAAATGGTATACGGGTCGTCATGTGTGAGAACCCGTAAGAAGACGAGACTCTCTCTCTTGGAATTCACACTTGGTAATCTACAATATATTAGATTATGAGAACAGACCCACCAGTAGAAATTCTGCATGTCTTGGTGTCATCAGACATTGCTATCTATGAGCGTGTGTAATGGTCCTTAGACTAGAATATTATCATTAACTAATGTCATTAATCGCACACTTAGATTGGCTGACGAAAAGTGTCACAAAGACAGTTGGTGGGAAGTAGGGTATGTTGGGTTCATCACAAATGGAATGTTGTTAATGGATATGTAGGGGAAGGATTTGTCCCTTCCATATTTATAGAAGTTGATATCTCAGGCCCTTTTATTGAAATAGAACTTTCGCCCAAATTCCATGGCCATGGTGTCATGACATGTTTATTTCTGGAAGTCAAAGAATGTTGGATCAAGCATATAGGTTTATGACACTGCCATGAAACCTTCTTGATGAAATATTGAGACAAAGGGATTAAATTACATATAAAGTGTTCATATGAGGTGACACCTCAATGCGGCGTCAACTTATTTCTCTTGGCTACCTTGACCCATTACTGGACAATAATCTTGGACATTATGCAAACCCTCCTAATTCCAACGAGAAAGAGGCCTAGAGGGTCACACACTATGTGTATCCACATATCTCAAGTAGAATATAGATTATTACCATAATTCGTTTAACAATTATTCAAGGAAGCCTAAATCATTTTAGTGTTGGAGTAATAATAAATAAAAAAACAAGTACACGCTGTGTATTAATGATTACACGCCATGTCGTTTTTGAAAACAAGTACATGTCATGTATTAATGATTACACGTCGCGTAGTTTTCATTTTTGAAAGGAAATGAAAAATAAAAACAAGATATACATGGCATGTACATTGGATGTACACACCATGAAATTTTCAATTAAAACCAAGTACACACCGGGTATCAATGATTACACACAGCGTATTTTTTCCGGTCTGGATTTTGAGGATATAATATTATTTTAATAAATGATATTTATTATAATCAGCTTGGGCTCATATTAAGGAATTAATTATTAAACATGGGGGGTTTTCAATAAGAGTTAATAAAATAAATAAAATGCATTACACATTTATTTATTGTCATAACTCTATAACCTCAAGCCCGATTATAAATATCCTCACAACCCCAACTGTTTCCCTAAGAATAATTGTGCACAAAAATTCTGGAGAATTCACTCAAGACCGAAAGATCTCCATCCTTCAAGAACGCTCTCAAGACCAAGAGAGATCCACCTCCATCAGATCAACGTGATCTAAGGAAGAAAATGAAAGCAACGGTTTCGCCACGCTTTCACCCGGAGACTCCTTTGGCGACGTCCAGATATACGTGGTGCACATGTGGATCACTGCTAGAGGAAGTCTACACTTGGATTCTGTGACATAAAGACGAATCAAATCAGAGCATGATTAGATAATATCAATGAAGAAAGAACACCACAAAAGGGATTTCTTTTCAATTAATTAAATTATTTATAATCAACTTGTGATGTTTTTCCCTTGTGGTTCTGGGACTTTTCTTCTACTTTGTCAATTTCTGTGATTCGATCCATGGATTATGACATTTATCATTGTATTGATCCCAGATTCATCATTGTTAATGACAAAAATTCCACGTGGGCACATCCACCCATGAGCTTCCACTATGCTCGAGACCTTCAATTGGTATCAGAGGGAGTCACAACATTGATTATAGTTATTTAATTTTTGTTGATAATTTATGCATTCATATTTGATTTAATTAAAGATAAATCATTTAAATAAACTGAATGAATGAGATCCATTCTTCCACATTAGTTTCTCGATCCGCATCATAGAAATAATGATTTAATTTTAATTTTAATTAAAATAAAAAAGATGAACTCATCCGGAGTAGCCGCTCTTCTTGCCTTCACAACACAATAGTATACAAATTATAGTAAAAAATACATGCCGTGTGCATAGGTTCAACAAACCGGTATGGGTCCGCCAAACCCCACCATGTGAATTAAGAATGACTATGTATTTATTACACTATGTCACCCAGAACTGAACGGCCCATGGAACATGAAATACGCGGTGTGTATGTTTAATCAACACGCCTTGTAGTCTGATCTGGACCAGGTGAAACCATGTACATGGATAACCCATGTACCACGCAAACAGGATTTCTAGGCCGGTAACCATGTAACAAGGAAGTACATGCCATGTTAGATTAATCTACACACCATGTACTCCAAAATTTCCAAAGTATAGAAAATCGGAAAAATCCCCCGGCATGTACTTTGGATTAAGGGTGAAAACAAATACACATCATGCAAAATAGCCTACATGCTGTGTACATTCTAGAAATGGAATTTCACCAGGTTTCCTCCAAAAGTAAAAGGACACCATAAAAGGAATATGGATGAGAAGAATCTCATGGAAATTTAGAATGGAATTTAAGATAAATAATTGATTAATTATAAGATCATATTTAATTGAATTCAAGTGTGACTTATCATGAATAATAGAATGTTTAAAAGAATTCGAATGCTAAATATGTGTAAATGGAATTTCATGCTATGGACGATCATGAGATAGGCCAAAGACCCTTTGTATGTGTGTATAGTTTCATTTAAATTTGATGAATCCATATTTGATGGCCTATGAGACTTCTTCCAATAAAATGTTGGCCCTACGTGCCCATGGGTTATTTAATGTAAACCCCATGTAATGGAGGATCTCCCAATACAGAGGAGACGGTTCAAAATCCGAAGCTAAGATTAAACCAACCGAAGATGATATAAAGGTGGATAGGTGGGAGCTTCAAAACATGAACCATTGGTTCAATGTGTTTTTTCCTAGGTCAGGGTTAGCTTATAAAAATCTCTAGATAAGATAACCAATAGAAGCTCATGATCATGCCATCTTATTTTATTTCTGCCTAACTGCATGGTTTATTTATTATGTATGTTTTGTCGCGATCACATAATTAATGAAATAAAAAAGCATGAAAATATGGATAAAAATAAAAACCAGACTATGCGTAAACATTATCAGAACATGTTTAATCACATAAGAAAGCATCACATAATATTAATAAGAATGTGATAATGGAAAACTAGGCATAAAGAATAAAATCCCTCAAATACCATATAAATTCAGACCAAGCCTTCTGTAACTTGATTAAGGGAAAGACTCAATAAAACTATTTTTCTGACCAACCCATGTTGGGACACATACTTTTATAGAGGAAGATCTTATGAATGTTTCTGGTTGACTTAAAAATTTTACATCAAGAAGAGCATCCCTTGATAGAATTGCTGAAAAATGGGGGGAAATGTTGAGTAAATCCAAGTCAGGATATCAGGATTGGGGAGTCCACTCGACAGATCAAGGTACTGTAAGCTCACAGATGGCAAAGACCTGCCTACCTAAATACCTTCTAATATCTTGACCAACCATTGTTGGGGTTATGAGAAGAGGAATATGGATCCTTACCATGATAATGTCAAAGAAACTGGGCAATACAAGTTCAATGGTGAGGGCCATTGGGACTTCATAAAATAGTGGGAGAATTAATAAATTCATTTATTATTTTTCATAAAATGTAATTAAAAGGTACTGATAAATCTGCTATTTTAATTTGTAGAATCAATATGACAAGCTTGTCAACCACATTTTCAAAAAGATCAATTCTAGATAAATACAATATCTTCACTGACAGTAACTTTTAGGAATGGTTTAGGGGCCTCTAGGTTATCCTACTCTATGAACCAAAGTTTTACTTGTTGTACTCCTCACTTTTTGATTCTCCAACACAAGGGGAGTGTGATCATGATTTCCGGGTCTATGATCAACATTTGAACAATGCACTCGACATTCAATGTTTGACATTATCATCAATATCAAGTTATCTCCTGAAGTCACATGAAGACATGGATGCCTATAGCATGCTCGATCCCCTTTATGGTCTTTACCCGGATAGAAAAAGATAGGAATGGTTAGTGATCTCCAAGGCTCTATTTCAGAGAAATATTGGAGCGGGTTCCCCAACTGGGCCTCGTGTAGTCACGATCATTGGCTACATTGAGCGCTTGGAGGTTCTAGGATTTAAACTCCCCGAAGAACTGGGTACTGATCTCATTCTTGCATCACACCCATAGAGCTTCTCTAACTTTTTTGTAAATTTCAACATGAACAACATTGAGAAGTCTCTATATGATCTTCGTATCCCCATTCTCCAAGTGGACAATGATATAAAGCATGAAAATATTCTATCCTTATAGAGAATAAAAGGAAAGTAAAAGAGGAGATCTTTATGACCATAGCTTCATCAAGGCCTTCCAAGAAAAGGAAGATCAAAGGGGAGGCTAGAGAACAGGAGGCTCTTTGTTTCACATATGGAAAGAACGACCACTGGAATAAAAACTACACACAACCAAGGATGCTAGGGGAGGCTTCAGGTGCATTGGTTATCGAATGAAATATATCTATTTCTAACAATGGGGTATTGGATAGTTCTTGTGGTGCTCACATCTGCATCCAAATATAGGAACCATGTAGATTTAGAAAGATTGACTGAGGTGAGGATGATCTGTGAGTATCTAATGAAGCCAGACTCGCTACTATAGCTGTCGGGGACTACCACCTCACATTTCCAACTAGAATGATCTTGTTTTTAAAGGGTTGATATTATGTGACTTCTGTTACTAAAAACATTATTTCAGTATCCAGATTAGATACTGATGGATTCATATTCATATTTTTAAATGAATGTTGATACTTTTATAAAGATTTCATTTTTTGTAGGGAACATTTATATAACAGCCTTTATGTGTTAGACTACACAAACCAAGTAGTGGCAATCAATGACAATGATAATTCACGTGATTCATACCACCCCCAAATTTTGCATGAACGGCTTGGACATGTAAATGTGAAATGTTTGACAAAATTACATCAAGATGGGTATTTATATTCTTTAGAACTAAACCCACATGGTGTATGTCATGAGTGTCGACAAGGAAAAATGACCAAATCCCCGTTTAGTGGGAAAGGTGAAAGCGCTAAAGAGATTTTAGAATTAGTTGACACAGATGTGTGTGGACCATTTCTAGTCGAAGAAAGTGGTGGGTTCTTGTACATCATATCTTTTGTTGATGATTTTAGTAGATATGGATATATTTACTTAAGGAGGTATAAGTCATATTCTTTTGATTGGTTCAATGAATACAAGAAAGAAGTTGAGAACCATCTTGGTAATAAAATTAAGAAACTATGCTCAAACAGAGCAGAATATCTTAATCTGGACTTCATTTATTTCTTACGAGATTTTGGGATTCTATCTCAACTCACTCCTCCTTACACACCTCAGTGGAATTCCATACGTGAATGGAGAAACCACACCCTATTGGACATGGTGAGATCAATGATGAGCCATGCAGGTCTTCCATTATACTTTTGTGGATATGCATTACAAACATCAGCACACATTCTAAACTGAGTACCAAATAAATCGATAAATGGTATTCCATACTAGTTATGGAGTGGATGCAAATCCATGTTATCAAATTTACATGTGTTGGGTTGCAAATCATTTTTAAGGCCTCTTCAGGTAATAAACATGCAACACGAGGCACAAAGTGTACCTATATAGGATATCCCAAGGAAACAAGGGGATATTACTTATTCAACCCCTCAGATAAAAAGGTAACATTGGAAAAACCCTCCATATTTCTTGAGAGGGATCACATATCCAAAAGATATCATGGGATCATGATAGTCTTCAACGATGTCAAGGCTCAAATACATAGGAGTTGGTACAAGAACAAGTTCCAAAAAGCCCCATGGATGAACAACCTGTTCCAAAGACAGAAGTATTGCATAAGGGCATGAGAGCTGTGTGAGAACTAGAACAATATGGTTTTCGTGTCATCGAGGATGGTGACTCATTATTGGTTTACAATGAAGATAATATTACCTACAAGGAAGCAATTGAAGGAACATACGCTGCCAAGTGGCAATTAGACATGAATTATAAAATGAATTCCATGTACTAAAAACAAGTCTAGATTTTAGTAGATCCTCCTGTTGATGTAAATCCTGTTAGTAATAAATGGGTATTAAAAAATAAACTGGACATGGAGGCACAAGTCAGCACCTATAAGGCATGACTAGTTGTAAAAAGTTTTAGGCTGCGGCAAGGAATTGACAATGATGAAACCTTTTCACAGGTTTTGATGTAGAAATCCATCATAATCCTATTGGTCATTGCCGCTTACCATGACTATGAAATTTATCAAATGGTTTTCAAAATAGATTTCTTTAACTGGAACCTCTAGGAAGATGTCTAGATGACACATCCTAAAGGGTTTGTGACTCCAAAGGATGCCAACAAGTTATACAAGTTGCAAAAAATTATTTATGGATTAAAGCAAGCATCAAGGGCATGGAACATTCATTTTGATGAAGCCGTAACAGAATTTGACTTTGTCAAGAACGAATAGGAGCCTGGTTTCTACAAAAGGTTTAGAGGAAGTGTAGTCATTTTCCGAATAGTACATGTTGATGACATATTACTAATTGGAAACGAAGTACTTGTCTTACAGTCAGTTATGTAATGGTTGGATAAATGATTCTCTATGAATGAATTGGGTGAGGGAACATATATTCTTGGAATAAAAATCCATAATGATAGATCCAAGAGAATGTTAGTCATGAGTCAAAGTACATACATTGACAAGATACTGAAGAGAATCAGTGTGAACAGTCCCAGATGGGATTGTTTTCAGTGTCACATGGAATTCATCTTTCCAAGAAAATGATTCCTCAAACACATGAGGAATGAATGAAAATCGACAGGATCCCTTACACATTCGCGATTGGGTACGTCTTGTTTGTTATGCTATGTACATGACTAGATTTTTCTTACGTATTATGTTTGGTATGAAGATATCAAGTTGATCTAGGAGACCTCCATTGGATGGCAGTCAAGACTATCCTTTTGTATTTGAGGAATATTAAGGATATGTTCCTAGTTTATGGAGGAGATGAAAAACTAGTCATCAATGAATATGCAGATGCAAGTTTCTAAACTGATCAAGATTACATGAAGCCGTAAAATGGGTACATATTCAGTTTGAATAGAGGTGTAGTGGGATGGAAGAGCTCAAAGTAAGGTGTGGTCACAGATTCTACAGCAGAGTCCGAGAATATCGCAGCTTCTGAGGCAGCTAAAGAAGTAGTATAGATGTGAAGCTTCGTCCAAGATCTGGAGGTAGTACCAAGAAGTAAATATCCTATCACACTCTATTGTGATAATACAATAGCGGTGGAACTTGGAAAATATCCAAGGTCACATCAGCAGAAAAAGTAATTAATTAAGAAGTACCATATCTTGAGGGATTTTTCTTAGAGAGGTGAAGTTTCAGTGATCAGTATTTCCATGGAAGACAACGTGGCAGACCCCATGACTAAATCATTGACTTAGCAGAAACATGATCATCATGTGAGGTCAAGCAGAATAAAGGCGTAGGCAGTTGGATCTAGTCTAAGTGAGAGTTTTTTAGAGTTGGTGTCCTAAGAACCAACTATTTGTACTTTTATTACATGACTATACACTTATTATATATTCATCATTGTTTTTCATGATTATAATATAAAAATATCTTATAATATTTTTTGCATTAATAACGTCATGGAAGATCCTCACTATTATGAGAACCTTGAAATTCCTTAACATTATTCATAAATAACGATCTACGGTTAGATGACATACTATGATAGGACACATGGTATACAGACCGTTATGTGTGAGTACTTGTATGAAGACAGGACTCTCTCTCATTGATTTCACACTGGGTAATCTCCACGATGGGAGATTATGAGAACAGACCCTCCAGTAGAAATTCTCTATTTCATGGTGTCATCGAACATTGCTATATATGAGTGTGTGTAATGGGCCTTAGATATGAATATTAACTTTAACTCATGTCATGTCTCATGCACTAATATTTTCTGTCAAAAACCATCACAAAGACAGTTGTTGAGAAGTAGGGTACGTTGGGTGAATCACGAATGACATGCAGTTAATGGATATGTCAAGGAAAGATTTTCCCTTCCATATTTATGGATGTATATATCTCGATCCATTTGATTGAAATAGAACTATCACCCAAATTCCATGGCCATGGTGTCACAATGAGTTTATTTTTGGAATCCAAACAATGACGGATCATGAATATAGGTTTATGAAACTTCCATGAAACCTTCTTTATGATAAATTGAGACAAATGGATTAAATTACACAGTAAGCGTTCGTATGAGGTGACACGTCAATGTGGAATCAACTTCTTTCTCTTGGGTTCCTTGACCCTTTGCTAGACAGTAATCATGGACTTTAGGCAAGCCCACCTAATGCAAATGAGAAAGAGGCATAGAGGGTCACACACTATGTGTATCCACATATCTCATGTAAAATAAATATTTTCCCCGTATGTGGTTTAATAATTATTTAAGGAAGCCTAAATCATTTTAATTTTGTTGGAGGAATAAAATTAAAAAAAAGTACATGCGGTGTATTAATGATTACACGACGCGTAGCTTTCATTTTGGAAAGGAAATGAAAAAGTAAAACAAGATATACACGTCATGTACATTTAATGTAAACGCCGTGTAGTTTTCAATGAAAAACTAATACATGTCATGTATCAATTATTAAAGGCCGTGTAGTTTTTTTAGTTAGGATTTTGAGGATATAATATTGTTTTATTAAATGATAATTATTATAATCAGCTGGGCACATGTCAAGGAATTAATTATTCGACATGGTGGTTTTCAATATGATTTAATGAAATAAATAAAATGTGTAACGTGTTTATTTATTGTCAGAACTCTAAAACCTCAAAAATGATTTAAAATATCCTTCCAACCCCAACTCCTTTCCTAAGAATCATTTTGCGCAACAATTCTAGAGAATTCTCTCAAGACCAAAAGGAATCCATCCTCCAAGAATTCTCTCAAGATCGAGAGAGATCCACCTACATTGGATCAATGTGATCTAAGGCAGACAACTCTAGAAAAAGTTTCTCCACACTCTCACTCGGAGACTCCTTTGGAGATGTCCAGAGATACATGGTGCACGTGTGGATCACTGCTAGAGGAAGTCTACACTTGGTTTTTATGTCGCAATGATGAATCTTATCGGAACGTGATCGGAAAATATCAATGAAGAAAGAACTCCACAAAAGGAATTTCTCATCAATTAATTAAATTAATTATAATCAAACTGTGATGATCATCCTTTGTGGTTCCGGGACTTTTCTTCTTCTTTGTCTATTTTTATGATTTGATCCATGGAGTCTGACTTTTATCGTCATATTGATATAGGATTTACTATTTCTAATGATAAAAATCCAAGTGGGCACATCCACCCATGAGCTTTCTCTATGCCTGGGAACTTCACATATAAGTACCAGCTTCACAAGGTTCCCGATGTGCACCAATATTAGAGTAAAGTAAAAATAAAAATCTTACATAGTAGATACATTCTATTGGATCATGGGACCACGAGGTTCAATCAACCCTTTAATATATATAAGTACTAGCCCAACTAATAAGTGGTGGTTCCACATGCTGATCTGACCACCGTGATCCCAAACTCATGAAGTGGTAATGTGGGTTGATTCATGATAATTCCAAAGCTTCCACATTGATCCTCCAATACAAATTGTGTAGTAGTTCATTCCTTTTATTGATTTTATTTTAAAATCTAGATTCCAGTTCATCCTATACATAATATTTGTTGTATATGATCAGTTCAATTCAAACTGACAAATATAATTCCTTCCAACCATTTCTTAATGTTCTCACCATTGGGATGTGTGGGGAATCATGTTGACCACCATCAGGTGAGACGTAGGAACGTCTTCATAAAGTTATCAATCAATTTCAAGACCATACATCCACTAAATCACAACAACATTGGAAAAGGTGCGGTGAAATTATGTGGTGAGGCTGAAAGAAAAAAGACCATAGGTATAGTTGAACATGAATATCTGTTCAAAATAGCATCAAAAGTCATTTAAAAAAAGGAAATATCAATTTTTTTGAGGAGTTGGTACTAGATAAAAAACTATGTTCCATTAATTTTGTATTGAAATAGCTACCAAGGAATCAATGGGGACACTAAACCGTGAAAAACCCCATGAACCCAGTTGGTCATCCATGAGTGAGTCAGTAATATGCCCTAATATTCTTTCCCTTTGACCTCAGTTGGTGGTGGTCCTCTTATATTAAAACAATAGTGCACTTTTGGGGGGTCTAGTTAGCTTTTGACTGGTAATCAAATGGGGATGGGGTTAGGGTCACTTGAATGATATTAGTGAAGGATGTGAGGGGTGATCGTGTGCCCATTTTCCATATGTGGGTATGAAGTTCATCGAGCTAGAGGTTTCCTAAGTAATCGACTGTAATAGTATCAACTATCATCATCACAAGACACACATGATATCAACCATTATATCCCCACATGATTATAGGGTAAAAATCATGTCAGGTCATCGGCCCCCAAGTCTTCAATGGGATACATAATCAGGTATCCCAGGAACTCCCTGGTCAGTTAGCACCTAGTCCTCCGGTGCACTCTCTTACCTCTGTAAAATTAATGTACCCAATATAACTTGGTCCATTATTATTATACCTAATTTATGTATCCTACGAAATTTGTACCCTATATATAATGATAGTATCCTAGAGAACTATGAAATGACCAAGACAGGCTACTATCTAGATTATAATGTGGTCCTCCCTGGGATACGTTATGTAAACAAGAACTGGGAGGACATTGTCAGACCTTTTCTAAATATCTCAATGAGGACCATGGATATATGATTCATTTATCCTAGACAAGTTCCTCCCAAGAACTACCAGCACTCTGTATAATGACAGTATCCTGGATAACCTGGTCCTTCTCTGGGATACCTACTTCATGTATCTTGGAGCACCTATCCTTTTACCTAGTAATTTCCTATTCTGGGTTATGTGAAGTATCCCAGTTACTACTACTTATAATATACCAAGGAAACATGAATTATCCCATTGGATTTATTTCTCAAGAGTTTATTGAGCCTTGAAATAATTCCATGTTGCAACAGTCAACTCTAAACTATCTTGATTCATTAGCTAATAGTTATCTGAATGTGACCTTCTATTCCTCATTGGCTAATAAAGGGGAGTCATGAGATCAATTACAAATCATGGATCTAGACTGCTCAGTATAGTATTAGGTACAGAATCATAGGGATAAGGAAATAATATTAGGGGAGTAGTTGTACTTGTCCTGATCCCTAAATGATGGTTAAAATTTGGGGATTCTTACCCAATATCTCTAGCTAGGATATTGAACCTATTTTTTGGTTGATACTATAGGTGGTTCAAATGAGTGGAGTATGGAAAATTATACCCTCTATTCAAGAGAATTCATGATAGGTGAATTGGAAGGAAATGGTAAGGAAAGGAACATGGGGACACCATTTAAGGTGCCCAGATCAAAATGGATCATTCAACACTCTCACTATATACCAACAACATATAACCCATCAATAGTTCATTTTGAATCCCAGTATATAGAATTGGATCATGGAACTATATGGAGTAAAGGATTCTACTTTATTATATATAGCCTACCCTAAATGTGTACCATCCCCCTAATCACCCAAAAGCCCCACTCTATAGAGCAGAGTATAGATGAATCCATTAATGCTATGCTTCCCGCACTCCTTTAGCATCCTAAACATACCCTAGGGGTTTGGGGAGAGTAGGTAAACTTTGGTTCATGAAATTATTTATTTATATGGTGGATCTCTTGTAGTAAGGGTTCGGTGGAGGTAAGTTTTTAGCTCTATAATGTGGTTCAAATGAATCAGTGCTTCTTTGGAAGGGTGTGATGCTCATGGGAGGTCAATGTCACCACAAACCTATCCACTCTATTAAATGGGGATGAGCTACTGGACCATTTATCTTTTTTGTGTGGAATTGACTCATGATATGAATTTTGAACCCCCATGCTCCTACTATACATGGAAGAACATAGGTTATCAATTGGAGTGAGACACTTGTTCTAAGATGAGTTGCCATTGTTTTTACTAATCGTTAGTAATCACATACTATTGAATAGTGTGAATCTGATTGACCATAGTTTCCACACCCTATTTACCCTCATATATCATTGTTCCTTCAGTATAATATAGGTAGTAGCCATGGTTCCAAGATATTGAGCTAATCTGGAATCTCAAACAATCTTAAAAATATGACTTCTTCTCATCAATATAGTATTAGGTAACAACTAATAGGTATAAGAAACTAATCCCTTCAGATTAGAGTGCTCCATTTTTGTGTTGTTCTTGAACCCATATATCCCGGTGAGGTTTCCTTGAACACTAGTTGGTTTTGGGTCACAATGAAAGGCCAATTTCTTGCATCAGGTCACCCGTGGTGGGAAAAACTCCCCAAATCATCAACGTGGTTCCCCACTAATAGCGGTTGAAAGGAAAATATATTTAAATATTTCATAGAATGACCAAACGACCACCAATATGAAAGAATGCATGGGGAATCCAAAGTAAATGGCATGACCCATCGTAAATTCAAATGGATGTTTTGCAAAATTGATGCAGATATTTGGTTTAGATGAGAAAATGTTTAGTTATTGGAGGTGGTGGAATTCATGTACAACTTCTCATGGGTGTTGCTAGGTATTTGATATGGAATTACCTTATCTCAAGCTTCCACATTTATTACCATTTCCCAAGTGTCCTTCTATTTTATTCTTCGGCACCACCAGCCTTGCATGTGGGGTCGGTAGAAAAAAAAAGTAAAAGAGTGAGTTGTGATATATTGGCTTTGACATCAGCTGCACCTGTTCCCCCATATACTCCAACATGGCGTTTCTATTGGAGATATTTTCTATTGCTTTCGGACTCATTGGCGGAACTCTAGCGCATTCAATATCCTCTTATATCAGTATGTCCATATCCAAACATGGGTTTTGCATTGTTTAATTGGCCTCCTATGTCCTGGACATGACTGTACTACTTCAATAGTAACCTCATAGGCCACTTTTTATAAACTCCAAACCATTCCTTGTTGATAAATGATATAAACTAATTCATCATCATCTAAAATTTCTTCTAGGAAACTGTTTTCCTACATATATTATATAGACTATATTGTTTGGGTTAGAAATTCCACTCTTAGGCTTTGAGTGGCTGGAAAGGGGCATGGGATGTCTAATAGATATATGGGTTCACAATGTTCTGACTGGATTAGGAAAAAATGTTAATTAAGTTGTTTTTTATCCCTTCATGGGGTTGGAAAATAATTGGTATGCCCATACGACTTGGTTGCCGGCTACTAGAATAGCAAGGTATTCCCATTTTCCACTAAAATTTTACCTGGACAGTTTCATGTTCGATTGTTGAGTTAGATATAAGAGAGACCAATATAGTTAGTATAATGTAGGTAGTGTACTAAATTTATTACTCATTTTATGCTCAATAATATACTCCAATAGTTACACTATGACTACTAGAGTAGAAAACTAGTGGATATGCTCGATGTGCTGGGAGGTTTGAGGAGTGACTCAAAATTCCTGGGTTCAACGATCAATGTGTGCTAATTCAAAAGTGTTCAATATGATTCTTGAGTTAAAGGGATGGAAATGGAGTTTTCTCTAAGTAGATCATGCCATATCATCCAGGTTTCTCATTCTAAATTGATATCCCCTTGTCCAAAATATGTACTAACAGTGCTGCTCATTCCAAATGCACCCCTTCAAACTTGATCCATGGGTCAAAGGAAGATATCAGCCGATGGATGTGGCATGTCACAACAAAGTGTATCGTATGCTATGTATTCCAAAAAAAGGACACCCAATCCATACTTGATCTGATTTAAGAGTTGGGAAAGAAGACAAAGACCCAAAAAATACTCAGGCACATTTCCAGAACACCAAAATGTTTACACTGAAGGGGTTTTCAGAGGACAACTACTAACGAACTAATGGGATGGATGGTTTGGTATTGAGTGGTTTGAGGGTATGTTGGTAATGGAAATTAGTTAAATTGGAATCGGATGGGGGTCTTTGTGGTTGGGGGCATGATATTTCTCACATTCCTTATTATATTAGAGTCAGGTACTCTATCTATATAGTTCATTAGAGTTGAGTAAATTTCATCAATGGGAGACTGGGAAAGGGATTAAGAGCCTATCATCCAATAGACATTGTTTCTATTATGGTTGTTTCCAGGGTTTAATGATGGCATTGAGAAGATGGGTCTGGGTTAATGGTTGACTTTATATGATATAATACTTATGTGCTATCATTGGGACCAATATAGGATCATATAGAGGTCAATAGTTCATGAAAAAGTCCTATCACATTGATTACATGAGTTGAGATGTTTATCAAAGAAATATAAGAGGATATCATATGCTTGGATGATCATTCATGCGGTGGTACCTAATGACATTCCCAAGAGACCACTCCTAAATCCCCCCAAACCCAATTGTCCTATGTTATTGGGTTTTCAACATCGATGATCTATTCCAAATAATGTATGATGGTCATATCCAATAAAATAATTGAATGGAACATATCATTGGGTTTTGACATCTAGATCGATCATTGAGGAAAATGCATCATGTGGGTGAGTTCCCAATGGGGGTAGAGAAGTCCAATCGATACTATTATAGTAGATTCATATTCTCTTCTTTATAGTACTTTCACTAGTTTCTTTGGATCCTTGCGGTGGTGTGGACGAGATGGAAATATTCTATGCATCAATGTATGGATTCAACAAGAGAGATTTGTGGTTGGGTTCAAAATGTTATTGATTTTTATTGTCATAGAGGGAGTGGTATCTTTTATAGTCATAGAGATGTTAATAGATTTTGGAATAGGGAAGGCAATAATAATATCAAAATTATATAGGTATTAGCCACTTGGATACATGAATTATCCCTAGTAATAACTATGTCCCACTACACTTGAGGTTAAGAGGGAGAAAAAATAAAGATTAGAGAAGAGGGAGAGAGATCTTAGCACCTCACTCCTATTCCTTTAGGATAGTGTGATTAGGGAAATACATTACATTAATAGTGAGTTTATTCCATTTCATGTTTGGAATTGGAACCCACACCCACTCAAAGGGGATGGGAAGCTACCATGGGAATGTCCGGTAACACTCACAGATCATGGGTTGTAGGAAAAAATAGTGTGAAAAATCAGGTTCTCAAATTGGGCGTGATTGGTGTTACTGGCTCAAGGGAAAAGAGAACTATTCTATATTAGTAGTAGATGGATGGAAGCAAGATCAAATAAGGTGGAAGAAGTAAGGTACTGTCTCTTTTTAGAGTGAGGTGGTAGGAAGAACATGACATAAGCGAGTTTGGAACTGGTTTTTGAGATCAAACTCCATTGATTAAACTAGTTACATTAACCTAATGGACACAATTCATCTAGTTATACCTTATACACTCAACATACTATATATATAAGATCCTGGATTGAGTTAGGGGGTTGAGTTGCATTCAGAATGTATGGTTTCACTTATGAACTTTGGGAAGGACCCTACTATTAAAAGAGATAAACATGGTGTTCTGCTTTCATGATGGATTCAGTTATGTTTTTATAAGTAGTATAAACGATCTATACATATATTAATGCAATTTATCCAATATGTTTATGGGAATTGGCTGGTACTGGGGTCACGAGATCAAACGACTAGGGCTCTTGGGCATCAGAGAAATCACTGGTTAGCTAGGTGTGGAAGGCCATATAAATTGGTGATTGAGGTCTGATCTTAATGAGAGGTCATCTCCTCATCATACATACACAAAAATCTATCTAATGTGTAATGGAATTACTATTCATGTGTACTTGGAACAACCACCTCACGAAACAATGTAGTTTGTTTTTTCCTTTACCACCTGTCATTGTATGGAATTTTTTAAGGCCACTATATTTCTATTTTCTATTTATGATATTTAAAATTTCTTTATGATTATGGATTTATTATATAAAACATACAATCATTCCTTCCATTTTTTGTAAATACAATTACATTGTTTGTGGACATGTACACTGTCACCACCTCAATGCGAAGTGATTCAATCACATTTTACATGTAATGAATTAAGGATAGGTTTAGTGAACATATATGATATATATTACATAATAATTCTACTAGAAAGATATTATATATATATATGACTTTTACATTCTTTCTTTCAATAAGACAAAAAAATAAAACAACATTGATTTGTATGTATGGCCTGTCGTCTATATGAACGGTGTATTCAATTTCATATTTATATATTTTATATATTATTATAAATTCAAATATAATGAATATATATGATGTAACACCTCGACCCCAGTTACCGAGAGTCGGTGCATTATTACATAACATTAGCATGCACACAAAAGATCAAGTCTCGAAAGAATTATTAGTTTAGTAGCCTTGGAATCACTAGATACATTCATAAGTCTTGCATTACATCATAAAAAGATAACTACAACAACATCTTTTCTCCACACTCATATCCCCTTATATTATCCCTACAGGTCATTCATTAAATAGTTCTTCACATCCCGGGAAAAATAAAACATAGAAAGGGGTGGGCTCAAATGCCCAGTAAGGATAACAATATAGCGGAAACTTTCATAAATAGGCACAAACATTTAAGGCAATGTATAACTAAAATAAATCCTTTTAAACTTGAACTCCATGATAATTTGGCAGAAGTAAAATGAAATAATTCAATTTACTTATTCACATGGATATTCTTCTAATCGAATAATCACATTTAATATCAATAACCACTTTCATAATGACGGAATGCATAATGCCTGACCATCATAACCACATAGTCACGTCCTTGTTCCAAGACTACAAATAATATTTTACCAAGGCCTTGTGCCAAGACACTAGTTTGTCTCATTAGAACTACCGATGCATCGAGGAGAAATAGCGGGCTCCACCCATCACTTATTAAGTCCAATGAATTCCTCATATGAATAGGTTTAAACATAACATAAACATTCATATTAAAACTAGAATAAGAAATGTCAATAATTTCTCCATTAACCATGAATGGTATAAAAATAACACATCCACAGTAAAACATATCACAAAACCTTCATTATATTATATATGTTTTGTATCATAATAAATCTACATCAAATAAGCTTGAAATCAATCAAAGGATGTTGACATAGATGAAATCAAAAATATTTGAGAGAAATATCTATTTTTAAAATCATATTAATGTAATATAATTATAAATTAAAATATTTAATTTCAAAATATCTTTATAATCTTTTAAGGAAAGCATCGAAGAATTTTTAATGGTGTAAAATAGTCGCACCCTCCGTATATGTTAAAAAAAGACATTCTTACCTTAATTCTATTGAAAAGGTTAAAAAGGACCTTGTTTGGAAAAAGACATAAAGATTCTTTTATAAACTTCTTATAAAAAGTCAACAAGGGTATAAATGACTTTAACCCATAGTCTGTAAAATAGTAATAATGATTTAAAATACTTTTTTAAGAAACACAGATGTGAATGATAAAGGGGTCCCAGTAGATTATTACGTATAAACAACCACGGATAATGAAGTGATTGTGAAATAAACCTTTACCTTGTACTTTTTCTGGGTTGAGGGTAGTTTAAACTCATGTATATTGGTGAATTAATTGTTATTAAATTATAAAATAATCATATACATTAATATGATATCATATATGATCTTGTAACATTGCTTTGTTATTAATATCTTAGTATTATCGTCGTTTTGGGTGTTAACTTACTCATGTTTTTCTATATGTTTTGTTACATAAGCCATGTTTGTTATGGATAGGTTATGTCTTATTTAAATCCATAATGATATCAGGTCCTTAAACATTATTTTTAAACAATAAATGAGAATTCAACTTGAATGGATACGATGGGGAATGAATCTCATCGCGTTTGTGGAGACTGTAATCCGTACGTACGCATGAGCGACAATATCATTATTTTGTTATTAAAATAATATATAATTGGATGTTATATAATATATAAAGAATAATTATCATGTTATATTTATTATTTACATGAATTATAGATCATTATTATACCCATCAGAATAATAATGTATTGAATAACAATTACACCATGACGTGAAGACGGTAGACCGTATGTACGCACGTATGGTGAAATTTCATTAAATGGATTGATAGAATACTGAATATGGTTTTACCATATTTATAATAAGATCACAATATATAAAATATACTGGAGTTATTATTTCATAATGGAAATAACAAAGAAATAAAAAGTTGAAGAAAGCACTTGAAAGAGGGTGGTGAAAACGTTACCTCTTCTTCAGGTTCTTCCTTTTGATTTGATCAAAAGGGCTCCATAGGATCGATTTATGATCAAACTAATGCATATATGTTGAATTGAGGGACGTTGAGAGAATATTTGGGCAGGGGTTGGCTGATCCAAAAGGCTTTGAAGGTGTGAATTAGAGAGAAGGTGGAGTACCCTTTTATAAGAGGGGTGAGGGGAACCTTTGGAAAATTTAGAAATAATATTTTATAATAAATTCATATTCGGTTTATAATGGATCAAATGTATATTATTTAAATTTTAAGGTGGGTATGGGTCGAAATAATTTCAACCAAAAGATTTTAGATAGGTTTGGGTCACTATATTAACCTTATCATTTATATTTAACTCTTTGTTAAATAGTTTGACATTTACCATGTCTCTTTGTATTTTTATATTATATTGTTAATAAACATACTATAAACTTCCAAGATACCCTAAGTTAGTACATTAATGATACACCTATCATCATATAAGTCCTTTGTCCGAACCATAGATTTTTTAGGAATAGAATATGAATTAATAACATAATATTTTTTTAAAACACTTTTATGTCAATTGTGACACTATTGGGTATTTTGTTTTTGATAATTTCATAATTGCATTATTACCTAGAAAAAAATTTATATAACCAATAATAATATGTCATGTTAACCTATAAAATTAGTGTAATTCATAAAAAGTCTAAAATTAAATTTATTTTGATATTAATAATATCAATTTCATTAATATTTAATTAATTATTTAATTACGGTATCACCATTATGTCATAAATAAATTAAATTTATTAATGTCTAAAAATTATAAATAAAGTATAATTATGTATAAAATATTTTTAGCTTTCTAATTAATATTTATAATCTAATTTATCTTATGTATAACCCTATATTAAAAATATTTTAGTATTTAAACATTGATTTCAACTCTTTTAACTCTTCTTTGAATTAAATAATAATAAATGTCCTAATCTAATCCAAGTGGACCTAAATGATAATATTTTATTCCTAAGGTTATGTTTGGCCGAGATACACTTTTCCAATAGAATTATAACCTATGTTAGGGTAATATTAATATCATTTTTACCCTTAATTACCGTATTTACTTTTAACAGTGGTAAATAAAAGTAAAAAAGTTTCTATTGACAAAAAATTATTCTTATCTTATTGAACCAAATTTTAATACTTGATATTAACTGTGTCTCTCATATTTTTGAAATTCAACTCATAGAAGAAGTAAAATTATGTTTTATGTGAATTTCCAAATTCTCCTAGGATGTGGGTAAATGACGACGAAAAGTTCCATAACATTTTTATATATCTAAAATTATTCTAAACTAACTCCAAAGAAATAAAATGAACATATATTGGTATTATGTATCTATTTTGACCTTAATTGAATTTAAATAAAATAAATAATTATTTAAATAAAAATTCGATTTTAAACTATAACTTAGTGTTTTTTCACTATTCATAAAAAATTGAATGTTTTTAGAAAAATATCAAAAATTCACCCTAAGAAAATTTCGATATTCCGAATCAAAAAATGAAGTACATTTTGAAAGATAAAATTTATAAAATTTCAAAAATTGGGAATTACTATTCATAACGGCTAGTTTGATTGGTTGTGGTGTGTGTTAGAACTCAAAGTTGTGTAAAACACACGCTACGGTATTTTTCAAAGAGAAGCGTACCATGGAAGTTTGGGGTGTTACATTATCCCCTCCTTCAAATAATTTCATCCTCGAAATTTCTAGAATACTACCGTGTGAAATGTCTTTGGTGGTTCTTCATCATAAGTTCCTTGGGTTCCCATGTTGCATCTTTCATTTTATGGTTTCTCTATAGAACATTTACTAGACGAGTCGTCCGTTTGTCTCAGCACTTGTTCTCTCGTATCAAGAATCCTGAAAGGCTCTTCGCAATAAGACAGATCGGGTTACATTTCTAATTCCTCATAGGTGTGTACATGCGTTGGGACAGACATGTATTTTCTCAACATAGATACATGGAACACATCGTGAACATTGGAGAGACTTGGCGGCATTTCCAAATGGTAAGCTACAACCCCAATTCGTTCTAGAATTTTTAATGGTCTGATGTACCTAGGACTCAATTTTCCCTTCATACCGAAATGTATAACACCCTTCCATGGAGATTCCTTCAAGAAAGCATGATCTCCAACCTGAAATTCCATATCCTTCCTTCAGTTCTCATCATAGCTCTTCTTCCTACTTTGAGGTGCTTTGATGTGGTTTTGGATTACCATTACCTTTTCCATCGTTTCCTCCACCAATTCTGGGCCTATATGTTTTCTTTCACCAACGTCATCCCAAGAGGTTGGTGTGAGACATCTCTTTCTATATAACGCTTCATATGGAGCCATCTGAATAATTTAATGGAAGCTATTTTTAAAGGAAAATTCCACGAGATGTAAATATTGACCCCACAAACCATGAATGTCATGTGAGCAGGATATCAACTTGTCATCTAAGGTTTGAATAGTTCGTTCTGATTTTCCATCTTTTTGAGGGTGATAGGAAGTGCTCCAATGATGTTCAGTATCCAGGGATTTCTGAATACTTTTATAGAATCTTGAAGTAAAACGGGGATCACTGTCAGAAAAAATCGATTGTGGTACTCCATGAAGCCTCACAACTTCATTAATATATAGTCTTGCTAGACGTTCACGTGGTAGATCCTCCCTTATAGAAAAAAAATGTGCTGAATTGGTAAAATGATCAACAATGACCCATATGGCATCATTTCTTCTAGGAGTCTTTGGTAGTCCCATGACAAATTCCATCGTCATATTATCGCATTTCAACTCGGGTATGGGAAGAGGTTGCATGACTCCTCCAGGATGTTTCTTTACAAATTTCACCTGTTGACAAAGAATACATCATGACACAAAATCAGTAATCTCCCTCTTCATGTTGTCCCACCAAAAATGTTCCTTTAAATCTCTATACATTTTTGTGCTCCCTTGGGGTATAGAGAAATTGGAACTATGAGCATCGTCCATCAATTCCCTTTTTAGATCAGGTATATTGGGAACACAAAGTCTCTTCCCAAATTTCAAAATTCCATCTTCATAAACAAATTCACTCTATCTCCCATCGTTGATAGCTTTAATCATCTTTTTAAACTCTTTATCATCAGTCTGAGAACACTTTATCCTTTCTAGTAAAGATGGTTTGGCAACCATTTGAAAAATCATTGATGTTTCACCTTCCATTGTTATTACCATATCCATCTTTACTAGATCCATGATACTAGGATCCCTCTCTTTTCTCATCTTGTTCAAAACTCCATGACCTTTTCTAATCAAAGCATCTTCCACCTTATTTTTCTTCCCCGGGTGGTAGTGTATCGGGAAATCATAATCTTTGAATAGTTTATGCCATCTCCTTTTCCTCATGTTGAGTTCTTTCTTTGAAAAAATGTACTTCAAACTCTTGTGATCGGTATATATCTCAAAATTTGCACCATAGAGATAATGTATCCATATCTTCAAAGAAAAGATTACAGCATCTAACTCAAGATCTTGAGTAGGATATTTTTTCTCATGAATTTTCAGCTGTCGTGATGTATAGGAAAAAACTCTATCATTCTTCATAAGGACACAACCAAGTCCTTTCTTCGATGCATCACTATAAATAACAAAACCATCATTCCCCGATGGTAGAGTCAATATAGGAGAATTGAATAATATTCTATTCAGTTCTTCAAAAAAATTCTTCACACTTTTTTTCCAAACAAATTTAACCCCTTTACTTGTGAGATTCATTAATGGGTTATCCAATCAGGCAATGTTCTAGAACAAACGTTGATAATAACCTTCTAAACCAATAAAACTGTGTACCTCAGTTATACTCGATGGTTCTGGCCATTCTTGGATTTCCTTGGTCTTATAAGGATCAATGGAAATTCCATCCATATAGACAATATGGCCAAGAAAAAAAAATCATGAAGCGAGAATTCACACTTGTTAAACATCCCATATAATTCATGTCTTCTCAGAGTCTTTAATATAATGCGCTAGTGATTTTCATGATCTTTGTATCTTTTTTAATATACATAAGTATCATCAATAAATACCACTAAAAAATCATCGGGATATTCCTTGAAAACTCTATTCATTAGATCCATGAAAATAGAGGGTGCATTAGTCAGCCCAAAAGGCATTACTGTAAACTCGTAATGCCCGTACCTGGTTTGAAATGTTCTCTTCGAAATGTCTTCCTTATTCACACACAACTGATTGTATCCAGGTCGAAGTTAAATCTTATAAAAGTATTGAGCTCCATGTAGTTGGTCAAAAAAATCATCAATGTGGGGTAGGGGATACTTGTTCATTATTATTATAGCATTTTTCTCCCTGTAGTCGATACATAACCTCCTAGATCCATCTTTCTTCTTAACAAAATGTACCGGGGATCCCCACGGAGAAACACTAGGGTGAATAAATCCATTATTCATCAATTCCTCTAGTTGTTTCTTTAGTTACACTAATTACACAGTGGCTATTCGATAAGGGGTCTTCAATATGGGCCTTGAACCTGGAATTAAATCAATGGAAAACTCAATTTATTTTTCTGGAGGATGTCCAGGTAAATCTTCTAGAAACACATATACATATTATTTAACAATATGTACATACTATATATGGACATTCCTTTCCTCACCCACAATAATTTTCATTCTCTACCTCTACAATAATTAAATTTAGTTGACCTACTAGGGGTGGATCTAGGTAAGAATCAAGTGGTGACGATTCTGCTCTAAAGATAAGGTGTTCCTTATCAACATTATCAAAAATTGCAACCTCCTTATTCTTAAAATAAATCTTCTCATCATGGTCTGAAATCCAATCCATACCGATGATTATATCAAACTCAACCGTAGGTATGACAATGAGATCATCAGATAAAGAATATTTATATGCCCTAATGGGAACGGATCCACAGAACATTGTAGCAATGATACTTCCCTTAGGAGTTTTAACTGAAAACCCCCTTTTTAAATCAAATTGGAAATATCTAAATTTCATAAAAAATTGGGAAGATATGAAAAAATGTGATGATCCAGAATCAGATAATGCATTTTCTAAACTTGAGGAAACCATTAAATTACCTGCCACCACATCTTTCAGAGCTTCTACCTCAGCAGTAGTGATAGCATAAGCATTGCCATGATCCCTTGGCATTTTCTGAGGAAAGTTCCACTAACTCATAGGATATTCATTTTCATAATGTCTCATCTCCCTGAAGTTGTAGCATTGAACATCAGTAGCTTCTTTCTTCCCATTTCAATCATGAGCTTGGTGGCCTTTTTCACTGCACTTATAACAGAGTCCCATTCATTTCTAGCAAATACCGGGGTGTTTATTCCCACATTTACTCCAGGATGGATATTCTAAATTTCCATTATTCCCCTTATTTCAATTCCCTGATTGATCAGAATATCTATTCATCTCTTTCTTTGCTTTAAATTCGTAAGACCTAATGCTCGGTGAAGAAATGGTTTTAACCCATCAATGAAATGATAAATCTTACTTCTGGGGTTACGTATATAATCTCTATAATACCTTGCTAACTTTTTAATGTTATCCTCATACTTTGAGATATTATTATCCTCCTTTTTTCTCAGACTCAGAAATTTCCTTTCCATATATGTTCGATGGTCACTTGGAATGTATTTTTCTAAGAAAAGCTCATTGAAATACCTTCATTCCATATTTGATACTTCATAATCTTCCTTTGTGTTTTGAATAAATGACCACCATTGATCAGCATCTCCAGTTTGGCGGTAAAATTCCATGATAAATTTTTCCCTTTCAGTACTCCCCATGGCATGGAATATTTTCTCTAAGGAATTTATCCACTCCTCAGCTACTAAGGGATTTTTGCCCCCTTTGAATGATGGTGGATGTTTCCTCATGAAGAGGTAAAACTTCAATCCTCTACACTGTGGATTAGGGTACTCAACACAGGTAAGGTTATTATTCATAACCTGAGCGAGTTGTCCCAGTATGGTGATTAGCTGACGAGCACAAGTTGCATCACCATCTACACTATAATTATCTTGAACATGAGGGAAATCCCTACATCGATTTTGTGCATTGATATAGTTTCCATTTCTTCCACTAGGCACCATTTCTAAACAATGGCAGACATTAGATTAGTTTATGATTCACAATACATAATTCCAAACTTGTAAAACACTTAACCTAAATTGAGCAGTTTATGGATATAATTCATAATCATAAAAATGTTCTCTTTGAGGAATTATATACTCATAAACCCTTCATAATTGTTTTTAACGAAAATGAGAATTATCCTAAGCATACCCCCCTGGAGTTTCGTAACCAAGAGTGTAGCAAGGCACGTTGTCATGCACCAGTTCCCATTCTAGTCTAGCTCAAAGCAGTGTTTTCAGGTTTTACCCTTAGGTACATCTGTGCCAGAGCCGCCTCTACCTGCTCATATCCAGACAGGGATATGTTGCTAGGAAAACTCGCAGAATCTCTACAATACCAAAATAATAGGAAGTTCTTCTATACTAATCATCAAAGTCCATCCCAGATCTATGTTCTCTAATCAGAGTTTATCTAAATATAGCTTCCAAGGTTTGTACTAAACTTCCTCTGATACCAACTGTAACTCCCCAACCCTAGTTACCCAATGTCAGTGCATTATTACATAACATTGTCAAGATCACAAAAGATCAATTTTCGAATGACCGATTAGTTTAGTATCCTTGGAATCACTAGATACATTCATAAGTCTTACAATACATCATAAAATGAAAACTACATCAACATATTGTCTCCAAAATCATATCCCCTTATACTATCCCTGCAGGTCATTCATAAAATACTTACTCACATCCTAGGAAAAAAAAACATAGAAAGGGGTGAGCTCAAATTATCTACAAGGATAACAATATAGTGTAATATTTCATAAATAGGCATAAACATATAAGGAAATTTATATAAAAAACAAAAGCCTTTTAAACTTGAATTCTTGCATAATATGGAAGAAATAAAATGAAATAATTCCATTTACTTATTCACATGGATATTCGACTAATCGAATAATCACATGCAATATCAATAACCACTTTCATAATGATGCAATGCATAATGCCAGACTATCATAACAATTTAGTCAAGGCCTTGTTCCAAGAATACAAATAATATTTTGTTATGGTATTGTGTTAAGACACTATTTTGTGTCATGGGACCTACTGATGCATGGAGGAGCTATATCTGGCTCCCCCATCACTTATTAAGTCCAATGCATTCCTCATATGAACAAGTTCAAACATAACATAAACATTCGTATTAAAACTAGCATAAGAAATTTCAATACTTTTTCTGTAATCCATGAATGGTATAAAAATAACACATCCACAGTCAAGTATATCACAAAATCTTCAATACAATACAGATGTTTTTTATCATAATAAAAAAACTTCAAATAAGCTTGAAATCCATCAAGGGATGTTGACATAGATGAAATAAAAACTATTTGAGAGAAATGACTCTTTTTTTCTATAATCATTTAAGAGTAATATAACTTTAAAATAAGAAATTTACTTTGAAAATATCCTTATAAGATTGTAAGGGATGCTTCATATATTTTATAACGGTGGAAAGTAGCTGCACCAGCCGTATAAGTTAAAAAATACATTTCTTACCTTAATTCTGTCGAAAAGGTAAAAAATGACCTTGTTTGGAAAACGACATAATGATTCCATTATAAAATTCTTATAAAAACTCAATAGGGGTATAAATGACTTTATCCCATATTCTGTAAAATAGTAATAATGATTTCAAATACATTTTTAAGAAACATAGATGTGAATGATAAAGGGGTCCCAGTAGATAATTACATATAAACAACCTCGGATAATAAAGATATTGTAAAATAAACCATTACCTTGTAGTTTTCCTTGGTTAAGGGTAGTTTAACCTCTTTTATAATCGTGAAATAATTTTTTTAAAATTATACAAGAATCATATACATTAATATGATATCATATATGATCTTTTAACATTGATTTGTTAATAATATCTTAGTATTATCGTCGTTTTGGGTGTTAACTTACTGAATTTCTTTTATATGTTTTGTTAAATAAGACGTGTTTGTTATGGATAGGTAGTATTTTATTTATATCCATAATGATATCATGTCCTTAAAAATTATTTTTAATCATCAAATTAGAATTAGACTTTAATGGATACGATGGGGAATGAATCTCATCGCATTAGTGGAGATGGTAATCCGTACGTACGCACGAGCGATGATATCATTCTTTTGTTGTTAAAATAACATATAATTGGATGGTATATAATATATAAATAGTCATTTTCATGTTATATTTATTATTTACATGAATTATAGATCATTATTATACCCATATGAATAAAAATGTATTGAATAACAATTACACCACAATGTGGAGACTATAGACCGTACGTACGCATGTATGGTGACATGTCATTAAAAGGATGGATAGAATACTGAATATGGTTGTACCATATTTATAATAACATAACAATATATAAAATATACTAGAGTTATTATTTTATAATGGAAATAACAAAGAAATAAGAAGTTGAAGAAGATAGGAACTTGAAAGAGGATGGTGAAAACATTACCTATTCTTCGGGTTATTACTTTTGATTTGATCAAAAGGGAACCTTAGGATGGCTTTCTGATCAAACTAATGCCTCTAGGATGAAGTTAGGGATGTTTAAAGAATATTTGGATAAGGTTTTTCCCTTCTAAAAGGATTTTATGGCGTGATTCAGAGATAAGGGGGGGGGGGGGGGGTTCCCTTTTATACGAGGAGTGAGGGGCACCTTTGGAAAAGGTAGAAATATTATTTTATAATAAATTTATATTTGGTTTCTATTGGCTCCAAAGTGGATTATTTAAATGTTAAGGTGGGTATGGGTCTAAATCCTATCAACAAATATATTTTAGACAGGTTTGGGTTACTATATTAACTTTATCATTCATATTTAACTCTTAGTTAAATAGTTTGACATTTACCATGTCTCTTTGTATTTTTATATTTTATGGTTAATAAACGTACTATAAACTTCCAAGAGACCCCCAAGTGGTCCACTAATGATTCAAATATCATTATATATGTCTTTTGGACGAACCTTAGATTTTTATGAATAGAATATTAATTAATAATATAATATTTTGTTTAAAAACTCTTTTATGTCAATTTTGAAACTATTGGGTATTTTGTTTTTGATAATTTCATTACAGCATTATTACTTCGAAATAAATTTATATAACTAATAATAATATCTCATATTAACCTAGAAAATTAGAGTAATTCATAAAAAGTTTTAAATTACATTTATTTTTATAATTATAATATCAGTTATTTTAATATTTCATTAATTAGGTAATTACTACATCACCATTATGTCATAAATAAATTAAATTATTTAATGTCTACAAATTAAAAATAAAATATCATTATGTAGAAAATATTTATATATTTATAATTAATATTTATAATCGAATTTATCTTATGTATTACCCTATATTAAAAATGTTTTAGTAATTAAACTTTTAATTTAACTCTTTTAACTATTCTTTGAATTAAATAATAATAAATGTCCTATTCTAATCCAAGTGGACCTAAATGATAATATTTTATTCCTATGGATGTTTTTGGTCGATATAAACTTGTCCAATAGAATTAGGACCTGTGTTAGGGTAATATTAATATCATTTTTACCCTTAATTATCCTATTTACATTTAATCGTGGTAAATAAAATTAAAAAGTTACTATTCACCAAAAATTAATTTTATCTTATTGAACCAAATTTTACTCATTGATATTAACCATGTCTCTTGGATTTAAGAAATTCAACCCACAAAAGTGGTAAAATTATGTTTTATGTGAATTTCAAAATTCTTCTAGGAGGTGGGTAAAAGACGGTGAAAGGTTCCATAAATTTTTTATATATCTAAATTTATTCTAAAATAACTCAAATGAATTACATTAAAAATATATAGGTATTATGTATAAATTTTTACCTTAATTAAATTTAAATAAAATTAATAATTATTTAAATAAAAATTCGGTTTTAAACTATAACTTATTGTTTTTTTCACTATTTATCAAAAATTGAATGTTTTCAGAAAAATACAAAACATTCACCCTAATATAATTTCGATATTCTGAATCCAAAAATGAAGTCCATTTTTAAAGATAAAACTTATAAAATTTCAAAAATTGGGTATTACTATTCATAACGACTAGTTTGATTGGTTGTGGTGTGTGTTAGAACTCAAAGTTGCGTACAACACACGCTACTGTATTATTCAATGAGAAGTGTACCGTAGAAGCTTGGGGTGTTGCATATGATATTAATATTATATTTTTAATTATTTAAATAAGGTTATCCTGATCTATTTAAGAGTATCATGAATAACAAGCCAAATCATATACAAAAAATGAGTATATTACCCAAAACATAACATTAACATAGAGTTGGTAATAAATGGGTAATATAATGTAATAAGAAAATAATATTGCATTAGATATTATAATTTTATTCTGTGATAGATTCATAATAAACATATAATTATTATACAAGATTTTTGTATGTGTGGGAAGAAAGTGATGACTTTAGTTAAGGGTTTTCTCATCTCACTTTTTTTCCTTGCGAGGGAAGTCATGTTCACCTCCTATTTATTATATGTGTTGTTTATACTTCCCAGGGATTTAATCAATGATTTTGATACTTAAATTTATGGGTATTTACATATCCATTTGATCGATATTATTTCATGAGTTTATGTTTCAAAAGTTACCAAATCAGTAAAGTACTTTTTTCTCAATTTACCTTCTTTGATGAACATGCCATGTTATAATCCTATATTCTTCTACGAAGTGTATTAAATGACCTTAGACATGTTATATCATGAAACTAAATATTTTCATTATATTATATTATTCATATAATTTCATGGTTTAATGATTCAAGGATACCAATTGGTTAAATTTTATTGAAGCAATCTCATCGTTTATCTGGATTATTTTTTATTATGATTCCATTTAGGAAATTTTATGGCCCATATACAAAGAAAATTCATGAATTTCCATCTCCAATAATTATTCATATCTTCTTTTATTGGTACCATGTTTACACTCTTTGGTAGATGAGATAATTAAGAATGTGTTTTAATGAAATCTTGCTTTATTTATCGATTATATGAAAATCTATGTTCTTTCAAAACAATATTTTATAAAAATGTATTTAGAAATGATTTACCATGATTCTATAATTTTTAATGGAAATTTTTACCCATGAAGGGATCATAATTTAATTTTTTTTATCAAGGAACTTTTCAAAAAAATTAATGTGCAAAAGGGATATTGGGCATATACAGAATTTCCCGCCAAGATGACCACCATTTACAAGATTCATCCTTTGTATGGTTACAAGGTTATTTAAATGAATGTTTTTTTAATGTTATATAATTCATTTGATTTTAAACATCATTTCAAATAGTTTTTTTCTTATAAAAAATATATTTAAAATGTGTTTTAAAATATTTTTGAAGATTCCAATATATGTTCTAAAATGGTTGTTTCCAAAGGAAATGATTAAAATAGTCTCAAATATTCTTTTAGCTTTTTTAAAAGAATTTAATTTTTTTTCAAATTGTTTTCAATATTCTATTACAAGTCTTCATTTAAAAAGGTTTTCAAAAATATTTCAAGTCTTATTTCTATGTTTTCAACGTATTTTTATTCAAAATGGTTTTCATATGGGTTTATGTTTTAAAAATATTTTTTTCAAAGAATATTTGGTATTATCCTCAAAAAATATTTTGAGAAGATATTTCAAAATTAGATTCCATCTAAGATTACATCGTTTGATGTTACTCCTGAATTTATGGGAAATTATCCAAAGGTTACATTAATTTTCATTCCCTAAATTTTTTATGTTTCTAAGGAATGATATTCAGTGATAATTATTTATCTTTCACAGGTTTTATTTTTATGAAAAATATTTCTTTTTAATATTTTATTTTTTTATGAAACCCGCTTCTTTTCACAGGTTATTTTTTTAATGAAATGATTATCAAACCTGTCCATTTTCCACATGTTATGATATGATTACATGTCTAGGACACCCATTTCATTTCATGGGTTATGATACGGTTTTAAATGTTCATGTGGCAAATGTATGAATGATTTTATTATGAGATGGGTGGGAACTATATCTCACTAAAATGCATTGGTAAATGATTTATATCTATTTATTATGTAAAGGATTGAATAAGGAGTGAACTCAATTTAGTATGACCATGATGGAATAATGCAAGAACCTGGTGGAGTATGAAAGGTCATGAATGAGGAGTGAACTTGGTTCAGTAATACAGGGCTAGAACGGGACATAAACCCGGATCAGAAATATAGGGTGAGTACAAGGAGTGAACCCAGTTTGGTAATAGACATTGTCCACTAAGATGGTACTCGGAGGGAACCATTAATACTAATATGGATTGGGGTGTGAACCCATTCCACTAAGATGTACTTCATATTAAACCTTGAATACTATGGAAATCGATTTGTATTCTTATGCGTCTGAACAGATTCTATGCATTTTAATTATGTTGTGATATCATGCGTTTTTATCGTTATTTCATTATGAATCATGTCTTATAAAATACCTATATTTTTTTCAGGACTATTAACTATGATCTCTGATATGCAGCGTATGATCTTATAATGTTATGATCATGTTCTCATACCAATATTCTCTTGTTATGCTCACTTATATCCTTTTCTTACCCTTACTGAGAATATAAGTTTACCCCTTTCTTATGTTCACATTCCCAAGGATATGAAGAATGGTATTAAGTAGGAGTACAAAAGGGTAAGATCTTTAAGGGTGATATTTATGATATTTCAGCTTGTTAGATGATTATTTTTTCATGTTTTCAAAGACACTACACTATTATAGTCCTCGAGCCAGTTTTTTGTAATCGGTTGAATATTCTTATAAAATGATGTAATATCCTTTAATGTGAATCCCAAGACTCTATAATTATTGAATTAAATCATCTTACACAGATCTAATCCTACATATTTCTCATATTTCACATAGCTTATCTAACATGAATCATTTATTCGATTGCCTCATTTATATGGTAATTTTTTATTATACGACTTTGATGTATTATAATGTATCTCAAATTCCTACACAACTTTGAGGCTTACACTCTCCCATAGTATTATGATTGGAAATTTCAAATACATAGTGAATTAATTCATGGGATTCTTAAATATTTTATACATATAATATTAATATGAATGCAACATATAGTTCATTTTTTATTACATATAGCATTATCTATTTTCTAAAAACTGAAATTTGCAGAAGGAATTTTAGGTATTGCTATCCAGAAAATTTGTATAAACCTATATGGTCTTATCTAGTACATATAAATCATATAAAATATTTAGTGAAATACATTTTACCATAGGCTTACATCAATCAATTTCCATTTTTCTTCACAAAAAAATTATTAAAATAATTATAGACTTAGTCATTTTTTTGTTTTAGTAAATAATTTGACACATCATTCAAATATCCTCAAAATCAATTCACATCATCTCAAGTCTTCACAAGTTATTTAAAAACATCTCAAACCCCCTGAGGAATTTTTATAATGGCTTTATACTTCAACAATACAATTATTAAATCATTTTGTAGTATGTGCACTCAACTAAGAGTATTTTATCAAAATATGTTGCCATATCTAATTCTTACTATAATATATTTTTTATGACTTCTCAATCATCTATGGAATACTATTATATATGGTAAAATTTATTAAAAAATGTATTTTACATGAATAGAAACACATTAATCACTCCCTTAGCTTATTTGATGTATTCCTAGCCACAAATTTCTTTTGTGGTAAATTTGTTCTGATATTCTAACTATATATCTCCCTTGGTTCATGCCTCTTCCTTAGAAAAGACTTGTTATACAAATAAGGGCCATACTTTTATCTATATGATCATTAAAAATATTACCCTAATAACCCTAGTCTAAGAGATTGCCGATAAATATGTCTCAAAATGTATTGTTTTACTTCATAAAAAATAGACTATTTTTTCCAAGGGGTAGTGGTTTTGATGGAATTTTTATCTCTCCATTTAATATTAATTAGGGTCTCTCTCTTCTATTCTTGGTATAAATAAGTTAAGAATTAATTTTAAACCCTACAAAAATATGTCTGATATATATACACTATTAATAATTAGGTGGAAAAAATAAAATGTCATATTTTAACACCTCCAATCAGTCACTTGAGTAGAATCATATTTAAACTCAACTAACTTAGTGAAATATTTTTAAAATTATTCAAATCATTTTGATCTATTATACACATTGCTTGTGTATCATCCATATCTTCTTGTTTTTAGGAATTTTTTCATCAATATCACTTAGAATTTTATTTTCCAAAATTTTCTACAATTTAAATTTCTTAATCTCATAAATTTATGGAAATTCAGCTTTACATATGCATCCTTTTTAGTTTAAATATTATTATATTATCACATAGGTATTAAATTTTCATTACTTAATTGGGTATTCTACTAAAGATTATATTTTAACTCATCTTTTATAATATATTCAGGTTATTTCCGTAATTCTCCATTATAACTGCTTGAGGTACCAAAACCATTGTCAACATAATCCATAAAATTGACATCATATTATGATTTGATTCATGAATATGAGTCATCATTTTACTATTTAAACATAATAAAAATTCGATTATATCATCAATGTTTCTTATAGATTTTACACCATTTCTATTTTTGAGGTTTCTCATCATCCTCTCCTAATTGGGATTCTATAGTTTAATTTTTTGGAAAATTTTTGGAAAAATGTCAAAAGATAATATAGTTCTATCATCTACGAAACTCTTTTCGGTTTCCTTTCATAATTCCTTATATGCCTTTCCTTGAACGAATAGAAAATATATTTTTTAAGCCATCATCATCTTCTGTATAATTTGAATCATTTGATTATTTAAAATCGCCATCTCTAAAATTATTATTTCCCATATATTCAAATAAAATATCATATTTTTATTTCTTTTCGAATGATGGAGGCTTTTTATTTCATAATTGATGAGATGAATATTTATTTCCTTAAAATAAATTTATTCCCTTTATTCTAACATTTAAATATTTTGATCAAACCAATCAAGGAATTTTCACATTGATTTTTTAATAATGATTGATTCCTCTATCTTCCCACCAAATCCTTAATTATTAATAACAATTTCACTTACTCTAATAATGTATTCATTGATTTTTTTCATCATAAACCATCTTTCTTTCCTCAAAAATGTTTATCCAAACATTTATTTTGGATTGATTGAATTTCAAATTCCCTATATAACTACTGTTCAATTTATCCATCGTTTCCTTGGTAGTTTTTGGTCCCAGGGCCTTTAGGTAGAATTTTTCTAATGGAGACATTGGAATGGAATTTTAATATATTCCATTTATTTATATTTTTATATTATAAATTATGAAATGTTATCATTCTCATTAATATGTATATATTAGAAAATTTCATCATCTCTAACTTCTTAGGCAGGTGATGGAGGATAAGGTAACATCCCACTCCTCCAAATTTTAAAGTTAGTTCCATAAAATGTAGTGAAACACTTATTATTTATAGAATTTATATTCTCTATACATAGATATCTTTTGGATGTTTTATAGGGAACAATGATCTGATATAACCCATGGATCTCAGGTCGGTTAAGGAACACTAGAAGGGAGGTGAATCCGTTGTATACTATTTATGCATTTTTTTAATTAACCTATTGGATAAGTTATATTATGATCCTTTTAATATTAAATTAACATATCATCAGCAAAACTACAACCAAAATATAGACATCATATAACATAAAAATTTTCAAGGTTTTTTCCATAAATTCATCCTCTTTTCTATGATTGTTTAGATACAACAATCATGGATTACCCACTATATGACTAGTGGTTTAACCAATAAAATTGATGATTCTATTAGAATATAGGACCACTATGCTAAGACTCTTGAGAAACACTACAAAGTAAAGATTATCCCTACACACTATCAAGTAATTATTTAAAAATAATATATATCTTCTTTTACGCTAAGCTATATTTTTGCCACTTGATGTAGATATCTATAAAAAAATAAAATATATTAACCAGTCTACTCATACAAACTATCATTAAGAACATTTAGATCTATTTGTCACAATAATATATTTTAGTCGTGAACACCAACTTCATAACATCATTGGTCTAAATATTTTCATATTTGTAAACTTCTAGGAAAAAAACTATTACTCATTGAATTTATCATGGATTCAATATCTTATTCACTCCTCAATATTACAATGTATCGAGTTCTCATTTTTCTATTAAATCCTCATTTATTATTTTTTGACATAATTTTATTCATTAGTTGTATTATTTTATATTCATAGATAATATTATGATAATATAGTGAATATTAATTTAATAATATTATCATTTTAATTCCAATGAAAGAAAATTATTTATATATTTTACTTTTTTCAAGGGAATCCCAAATTTCTATTATCATTAATCATCATTGAAATATCATATAAACACTAAATCGAGAAACACAATTTATATCTCCCAAATAATCATGATTATTTAATTTTTTGAATATATATGAAATCTTCTTATTTAAAAAAATTTATAACTTTTCATGTGTTCTTGGATTAATTCTCTGTTTCATTTAAAGGTATATTATGGTGTGGAAGTATTATCATATCCTTATTTGTTTGAATAAATTTTATTTTAGGTTATTTATTTTGTTTAAAATCCTTAAATTTTGGTGTTAATTCTTCTGATTTTATTTTCCTATTCAATAAAATATATTATTTTGAAATGTTAAATTTTTATAAAGGAAACATATAAATTTAGGGCATGATTCTATATAATTAGTTGAGTGTAATGGTATTCAGTTCATAAAAATTATTGAATTCCTAATTTTGGCCATTTTATGTAATTTCTTAATTTTATATAGAGCTCATCTTTGTAATTTTACATCTTATACAGAGCTAATTTTATATTGAACAGTCACACATTTTCCACGTTTAAAAACCAACTAATTATAATATTATTTCAATTAATTATGAGGTGATTTAAAATTATAAATGTATTAGAGTATTACACTTTCTCAAAATTTATTTTGATGGGTAAATTCATATGTATAATCAAGTCATAACTAGGAATATCATTGATACATTTTATCAAATTCAAAAATATATATTATAGAACCCATTTTTTTTATGAATTATCCCTCTGTCAATATTACAAAAAATAGAATTATTTTAAGGCATTGTATGTCTTACGATCTTGAAAATTCATACACACCTTCATATTCATTTATGGTTGTTTAAAATCATATAGGATCCTCAGTGGTAATTTAAGGGAAAAAAGTGATCTCTAGACTTTAACATTTTTATTCCTAAAACAAAGCCTTAAGAATTTTTATAAACTTGTACATTTTTTGGTTTTAATACATAATTTCAAATATTTCAAAAATATCCTCAGAATCACTTCTTCCCACCATGGGCCTTATAAAACACTTTGAGGACATCTCAAATGCCTTGGTAAATTTAAGAATAATTCTTAGATTCTTCAAAACCATTCCTGAAGTGTTTTTCAAAATGTTCCCTCAAATTAGTGTATCTCACCAATATCTACTACCCCATACAATTCTAGATTCTATCCCCCATTCTATTTATTTTTCAATATTTTTCTTGAATAAAATTATAGATAGAACCAATTAATTTGTAATTATTTGTCCTGAAAAAAAACATCAGTCATCACATATAATGGATACTCCTTCAAAATATCAACTAGATATTCCAGGTAGTATAAACAACACCTTTTTTATTTCATCATGGTAGAAACTGACTCATCATCGCCTCACACTTTGACTTTAATTCTTTTATCCAAATTGATAACAAATAAAAATCATTTATTTGGTCACATAAAATTCATCTTCCTGATTAGTTTATACTTAGTGAATTAAGAATTCGTGAGGATCCTATCAGGGATTTAAAAAAATTTATGCCCCATGATCAATCGATGTCATGGATAAGGGGATAATATGAAAATTCATGCTTGATTATGATACACATGGTAGAAACTTGAATAGAGATACATTGGTTTGATGGGGATGACACTTGATGTATTTTTATCTTAAGTGGAATCAATTAATTTATAGAGGCTTCTATTTTCATACATTTATGAGTTCTGAATTTCATAATTGTTTCAAATTCTATATATTCCGATAAAATAAACTAAACCACTAGATATTTTCTTAGGTTGGAATTAATATTAGTTTTTCACAAAAAATATCTAGAAAATTTTCCATGAAATGGTTGATGATAGTGATTAGGAATATCCTACAATATTGGAGACATTATCATATATAAACTTGTAACAAACACATATCTACAATACAAAAAATAATAATAAACACAATAATTATATATATATATACAAATGCATTGTACATAATACATTTACTAGACATCAAATATAATCACATCACCACAATAGAATATACCAAAGTAATAATACATCTATAATGGTTATAGAATGCTCATCCTAACATCATTTAATACTTGAAAAATCGTTATCCATTATAGTCACTATCACCATCCTAAACTACCATGCATAACCAAGAATCTCTGTGATGTCACAGACCAAAACACTCAGATCCAGTGTGAATAAAATATAATTCACATTATGAATTTCAAACCAATTAATGATTCCCAAAAATGACTATCCCATAATTACATGACATAAAAATTATTTAATGACATAAATTCCCTATACCTTTGTTGTTTATATCCTTAAAGAATTAGTAAAAATTATAAATTTGATATATCCCTTTAATTTCTCAACCATTGGACATTTTTTATATTATATAAGAAACTAATAAACTTATATTAAGTCATAAACATAACCGAAAAATCTCCCACACATGTTATTATTATATTCATTTCACATGAAAATCATTTTTTTATATCCTAGGGAAATGGAAACATAAGAAAGGGAAAAATTAAATTCTTAATAAGGGAAAACATTCAACTCTGTTAAATTGGGAAAAAACATGGAATAAATATTATAATACAATTAAGTAATTAAAATAATTCAATATTTAACTACAACTGAGAGCATAATATATACATGGATAGGAATTAAAATAAATAGATCACATTGATAGAAATAACTGAAATAATTGTGATTAAATTCATAAATTTGGATATCTTGATCTTACCATCATGTCCCTATAAAAGATATCACCCTCTCCACCAATATCATAGTCAATAAATCTTTCAATATTATGAAAACATTCACCTAATATACAATCATGTTTCTACCATGAGACATGTTGATGCATCGAGTGGATAAATAATTCTAGGCATCACCCTTCAATTGTTTAATTCTTATTCATTCACTAAATGGGATGATGAGAAACCAATACATAATAAAATTTACTAATAATCATCCATATTGGAATAAAAAATAATTTTCCAATAATTTTCCACATATCAATAAAATGGATTACATGATCATAAACCATCTAGAAAAAAAGGTGTGTGGATAAATAATACATTGCCAACTCGCCTATGTAAGTGAAAAAATTCAGTATCAGAATAAGAAATATACATATTTCTATTGGATCCCCAATCATGAAATAAAATATCATTCTATGTAAGAAAACCAAAATATAAAACAATTTTGGTAATGGTATTTTGTTAAATAAAAAATTTATTCAATCAATTAATTTATGGAATTTAGGTGAACATCCATCAATAATGTGAATGGAAAATAGGTTTTTCAGAATTTAATGTAATTAGAAGAAATGTTATTCCAATTCTAGTGCATGGTTTGGTATGAAAAAGTTAGTTATGGATTATATATTTGATAGAAATAAAAGATAAATAATACTTCTATATAAATAATCTGGATGATTTTAAAAGAAAATATCATCAGTTTAATAAAGGAAACATGGAAATATGTTAACATAGATGATAAAAGAAATTTAAAATGTACGATTCGAATGATATCAGACAAGAAGGGACCAGAAAATAAATTATTTCATACAACTAGTTCAATCCACAAAATTATAAATATATATATTTATTAAAAAATAATTCATGTAATAGAAATCCCATGATTGTAAATCCATATGAATTCAAAAAGTAAAATAGAGTTAAAAACATAAAATATATTTTAGAAAATATTCGTATCATTGATTTAAAATAAAAAATTTTAATTTCAAAATTAAATATTTTAATGGTGAAGTGAAATATTTTCAAAAAATTTACATTAAATATAATCTCTAGAAATGAAACCTTAAAAATGTTATAAATTTCTCAAAATGAAATGCAGGACCAAAGATAAAATATTTGATTATGAAAGGATCCTTTTTAGTCTATTGAAATTAGCTTTGTCAACAACCCACCTTTTCAAAGCGTAATAATAAATTATTTTTATTAAAACATAATTATACAAAATACGGTTATAAAATACCATATAATAAAATATTTGGGTTGTACTATCCAATCATGATGAAGAAATATTCCGGATTAAACTTTATCACTCCAAAAAGTATACTTTTTCTATCAATATCACTTATAAGAAAACATACTGTAATATGTAAGATATATTTTAAAATTATTTAAATTTTATGAATGTAAATTCAAAAAAAAATATGAGAGAATAACACATAATACGATACATGGAAACATGTATAAAACCTATATGAAGGTAGTTTTAGAGATGATCATACGTTAATGAAAAAACATTGAGTTAACCAAAATTCCTACTACTATGGTAGAAATTATCCAATAGCCATTTGAAGGAGTGAATATGATTTGTATAGGTATATACCCTAACAAATTTAATGATAAAATCAAATCCATGGGTATTAAATATTCCATAAAGGAAGACATAGTGCCCAAAATGTGTTATGAATCAATGAATATGGTTTAAGTAACAGAAAATTATTACCCTTAATCCAAAATTCCATGAATGGACTTTAACATATTATATCACAAACATAGATATCTTAATAAATAAATACATATACTTACTCATATACATGTTTATTTACAATCTTTATATATATTCATTATCTATATGAATTCTAGTTAGTATTTATACCTATTTCGCCACACACTATGTTTAAAGTATGATCATTTTTACTAGTTCCCTAAAAATGGTGTTGGTATTTATTTTTGGTAATAATGTAATCATTAAAATATAATTAATGGTACTAGAATAAATTTTAAATGATCTTTAAAATGAATAATTTCATTAATTGGAATTTATGGTTACAAACAACAAAGGATGAAACCGATGATGATCTGGATTTGATGAATCTTAATGAATGAAAGGTGTTTTCTTAATCAAAGTGTTTAATAATAATGTTCACATTCAAGAAAAATTATTATATAGTTATTTATATCATATTATATTTTAAATTCTTTCCGATTTTCATCAAATATATAAATTCATAGGATTGTTCAAGTAGGTGGTAAAACCAATCCAAACAAGAACATATTGTGATTAATGAATGATTCTATACTGTTTTAATTGTAATATAAATAAAAAAATTCATAATGACCTTATGTATATTCTATTTGGGTAATATATACTAACTTTTATGAAGTATAATATTGTTTAATTGGAATAAAAATAATACCTAATATTTATAAAAAAAATTCCATTTAGTATGCTTTTTATAAATGATGGAATTAACATTGATAAATTTTTGATAATATAGTTAATAGGTTCTCTTATTTGTAACCCCCAAAAAATATTTATATCATAAAAATTATTTTTTACCTTAAATTCATTCTATGTAATAGCTATGAATGGTGTTAATGAATATTATATTTCATTATTCCATGAAGGTAGTATTCCATTTGTGAATGTGGATGATGATTTCATTTTCAGAGAACATGGGAAAAAATTAATATGGTATTTAATGTCAGAATCTTAAATAAACTATAATTATAATTATTTTAGTTTGAAATTTATTTTTTATACCATCCATAGTATTTAGTGATAGAAATTTAAGACATTTCTTTATGGACGTGGTAGTCCATTCAAACACAGAAATAATATTTTTTTTCTTAAGGGATGATAGAAAATGTGGCTAATGATTATTACATTAATGTATTAAAAAATTTATATACAAAAATGATTATTTTTCCACATTTTTAGGATAAAATCATAAGCATAAAGGTATTATAGAATTGAATAATTCTATGAATAAAGGATTAATCAAGTTACACACTTTGAGATTTTCTTACATGATCCCTAATAAATGGAGGGATTATGATAAAATATTATGAAAAAACTATATTTTAATATAAATATGACTAAATGGGAAGGGGAAAAAGAGAATTTTTATGTAGAAAATGAATTTTTGGAGTGTTAATAAATTGGTGATGAGAGGCCCCTTTTATGATTGAAATGAGAAGAAATTTTATTAAATACCCATAACAATTTAATAATTTGATGTCACTCTCATGGAAAAAGGATCACACTCAATCTAATATATACCACAATCCAAAAAATGTGACGCATTCATAAAAAAATCAAGAATCTATTTCCAATCACGAGGTTATAAATTATGTCTATAATATTTTTTCAAAAATTAATCAACACATTATTATCTCAACATGAAGTTTGTATTAATCCTAATAGGCATCCATCCATAATTCATGTGTTCTCCAATAGTTATCCCCCAAAAGATATATCCATATCATAAGATTACTTTTTTGGTTTGTTGATACCATTTAATATATTTTTCTGGACAATTAATAAAATATTGTTGAAAAAAATCATTATATGTTTCATACAATCCTCATAAAAATTAGAATAAACCAGAATATGATCAATAAATATCACATTCTAATGAAAATTTCTAATAGTATCAAGATTTAATTTTTATTAATATACAAACCTCACTACCTTAGGAAAGACTATGAAGCTAACTACTTCCATAATATTATGAAAATACTAATATTCTCATATATTTAATTATTCTCAATTATGTGTTTATAAGATATAGTGGCTTCTAGACAGATATCATTTTTATCATTATCTTCCTAATAATATTTAAACCAAATGAAAACACCATAATCATCATCATAATATTAAAAATAAATAATTTTAAAACATCGATATGAAAATAAATTCCCCTATTAAAAATTAATTTATATAATATTACACTTTCAATTCATCCTATGACCCTAATTTTCCATTCCAAGAATTTTTATGGTTTTTTATTTTAGTTTATATCTCTTATTCAGTTAACATCATATTCAAATCCTTAATCAGGGTTCATAAATATAATTTCATTAATGAAATCATATCCCCTCAGTGTTTCAAACTAAGTGTTTATCTAGGTCACTTTGTGAAGCACGAGGTGGAGATCGTGTTAATACCCAATCAAAATTTTATTTTTATAACCCGTTGTTATATCTATGTCAGGTCTTTCCACCACTTGATGTATATATATAGTAATTTTATTTCCAGGAATACAACACAATCTATACATTACCAAAATTTCAAGATGTTATTATATACATGGAATTTTCCCTTAGATATATCTTTAGGGTTTTCACTAAAGTTATCATATATTAATACATAAATTATTAAATTTCACATCAAATAATGTAAAATTATATCTATACATTATATATAATGATCAAATTTAACTAATTAACCCTTAAGTTACTCCCCGGTAACATCATAATATCCAATATTATCTAAATTATACTATGATACCAATAACTATTCCTCAATCCTAAACCATTCGATCCTATATGGATAAATAATTCATCACATAATGAATATGATGACAACTATAGATTCCTAGACATAACTATCATTAAATTACATGAAATTAAGAAAATATATTATTTCATTCCTTCATAAAACCTTTCAAGTTTATAGCATTAGATAACTATGAAAAATCATTAACTAATAATGATTGTATCTTTCTCAACTAATGGAAACTTTTACAATATATAAGAAACTCCTTAATCTATAATATTATTTGAAAATCACCTTTAAATCCCCCACACATGATTTTTTTATAATCCTATTTTGTTTCATAAATTTCATTAAAACATGTGTAAAATAATATATAAGAAGGGGTGAGTTAAAACACATAGTGAGGGAAAACATAAAACTATAGGAATCACGGAATAAACATGGAATAAATTTTATAGCATGAACAAGTAATTATCATAACACTATAATCTACTAAAATTGATAGAATAATATGTCCATGAATAACAATGAAAATAAATAAATAACATGATCAAAAATAAGTAATTCATTATGATGGAATGAAAAATGTTATAAATTCCGTTCTTAATATCAATTCATTGGATAATACATCATTATTATCATCAAGACCACTGTTAAAACTTATTTCCTAATTAAGTAGGCATAAAACATATACTAAAACATGTTTTCCACATGTGACCTAACGATGTATTAAGGGGTTATATAATGTTAGGACACACCTATAACCTATATAAGTCTTCTGTATTTATCATATGAGACGATTCATAAATAATAAATAATCCACTTTTCTATAATCATCTATGTTGGAATAAAAACATATAAAATTTTAATATGTTTCCCATATGAACAATTGGGATTATTTGATATAAATCATCCAAATAAAGATATTTTTTGGTTAAGAAATTGAATGTAAACTTTTATGTATAATAAATAAAATTCTTATTGGAATATTATTTTTATGGATTTTCAATAGTTCCCCAATCAATAAATGGAATAGATATCTATGAATCATCTTTGAAGATGATCCCTTATAGAGTAAGGGTACAAGATTTTGTAATTAATATAATATATATATATATGATATTTTAGTGAATATCTACCAATCAAAGTAATATAATAAAATGGTATTCACAAAGAAAATACATTGGAAGAAGAGTTATGTGTGTCAACATTGGATGGTTAGGTAAGAAAATGTTGGTGATGTATTAAGGAGTTTATAGAAAAGATAATTTCATAATACATCATGTAAAATAATGTTTATGGTTTCAAAAGAGCATATCCCACAGGAAACAGTGAAAGCTCATAATGACGTAGACATTTATTCAAAACATACTTGTAAAAGAATGCTTTCAATAATATCATAACTAAAGAATCTAATAATCAAATTATTTTACACCATATTTACAATTCACAGAAATTAAAATTATATATATATATATGTGTGTGTGTTTGTCTTATAGAATAAATCATGTAACAAAAATCCCATGAGTGTAAATCCAATAAAATTAAAAAATGAAATTATATGTGAAAACATGAAAGTCTATTTAGATTTTTTTATCATTGATGTAGAATAAAAAATCACATGTCACCATAAAAACTAAATTTATAAAAGTTCATGTGCTGATTCTTTTCAAAAAATAATTTTAAAAATTATCTCTAATAAAAGTGCCTTGGAAATGACCTATATTTTTGGATTCGAGGTGTGAATCCAAAGATAAAACACTTTATTATGAAAAAAATATTTTCAATACATTAAATTGCATATTTGGAAAACCAATACAATACAAAGTGTAATAAATCATTATTTGTTTTAAATTTTCATTTTATGAAAGTGAGTTAAAAAATTCCACATAATAAAATATTAGATTCAGAGAACCCAATAAAGGAATAACAATGATTAATATGAACCGTTATAACTCAAATAAATGATATTCAAGTTATCAATATCCTTTTAGGGAAACATGATCCATAAGGTAAAATATATTTGATAATTATTTATGTGTTTGGAATGAAAATAAAAAGAAAAAAATGATATAAAACCACATTATAAAACTAAGGGTAGAATGTAACCAACTTATATGAAAAATATTTAGAGATAATCATAACCATATGAATGAATGTTGAGATATAAAAAATCCTTCATACAAGGGTCAAAATTTAATAAATATCCATTTAATATAGATAATATGGTTTTATTAGTATTTCCCATTAAATACAAAAAAATAATATAAAAATATATCCATGGGTAGTAAATACTCTATACTAGGAAAACTGGGTGAACAAAACGTATTATGTCTCAAAGAATCACAATTGAGACTACGATATATTTTAACTATTATCCTAAATTCCATGAAAATAATTTAAACTCATATATCACAAATATATATATCGTAGTCACTTAATTATGGACCTTAATCATATCCATTTTCATTTATATTCTTTATATATAGTCATTATTTATATTAATTCTAGTTAGTTATTTACATTTTATCCCATATCTGGTGTTTATAGTCTGATCATTTGAACTACTTATAGAAAAACAGTATTGGAATTAATTATTGATAAAAAATCATCATGGAAATATCATTGAAATTAATATAATATATTTTCCAGGATATTTATAATGTAAAAATTTAATTCCATTGTAGTTTTGGTAACAAACCTTAAAGATTAAATCAGTGATGATCATGTTTCAAAGATTCTTAACTAACAAATGGTGTTTTATTAGTTAATGACATAAATAATAATGTTTCAATTATTGAATAAAACCCATTATATTTATAGTTATATAATATTATACTAGTAATTATTTTCTCATATTCATTTATGATATAAATTAATAGCATTGTTTAAAAAAGTGTTTAAACTGATCGAAACATGAATATACAATGATTAATGGATGATTATGTGGTGTTTTAGTTGTAATATCATAATACTAGAAGAATAATGATATTATTTAGTGTTTATTAGTGTCATAAATTATATTTATGATGATTTAAATGAATAAGTATTGAATATTATAATGTTATATTATGCATGAAAATATATTCCTCTTAGTTTGCTTGATTTAAATGATTGAACTAATAATGACTGTTTATTGAACATATATTTAATAATTTATTTAATATTTAATATTATAACCTTAATAAAATCATATTTATCATATTTATCTATTTAAACCAATCTTAGGACCCTACATAAAAGGTAGTACTGAAACGTGGAATGCATCGTTCCATAGATATGGTAGTCTGCCTGTACACATGGATGATGATTTCACTTTCAATGTATGGGAGAAATGATTAATATGGTTTCTAATATCATAATACAAATAACTAATTTAATATCACATATATATATATATATATAATACAACCACTAATATGTAGAGGAAAATGAACATGTTGTGCGGAGGTGATCGTCCACACATACACATGAATCACATTTTTGATTTCCTTGAGGGAAGATGGGAAAGTTGTTTAATGAATATTCACCTAACATAATAACATTTAGTATATAATCAATACATATTTTATCCTAAATTAATGAGAAAATTATAATTTATATGATAAGATTGAATAAAAATAAGTAAAGTAAAAATGGATTACTTATGTTGATCACTTTGAGATTTCTATGGAGGATCCCTTGAAAATGGAAACATTTGGATAAAATGGTGTCAAAAAAAGATATTGGAAGATAAATTTATAGTCTATGGAAATAGGGAATTTTTCAAGAGGAAAACCAATTTTATTATTGGTATTGAAGGATTGTTTATAAGCCCCTTTTATAAGTCAAAAATGATGACATTTTTCTAAATACCCAATATTTTTGATACTAGTTAGTTACTCTTAAGTAAAAAGGATCAAACATTAATAAATTATTGGTTTTTATAGATTTAAGGTATATTAATCCTTTATAAATAAATTTATCACTTTAAATGATCATTTTCAACTTTTACCATTATATTTTCCACTATTACCATTTTATCTTTTACTACGATAATGAGTAATAACATTGTAATTTATACATTATGCCAAAAAATAATATTATAATTTTTATATCAATTAGATCCATTGAATAAAATTTTTAAATACATTTAGTGAGATTAAATTTAGAAAAATTCTATAAGTTTATTTTGTTTTGGTAAATGTATAATGCAGTGACACTATTTTATTGAAATATATGACTTATGTTTTAAATATCAAATAAAGGTTTACAAATTAAACATAAAATTTTAAAATGAATTATTTCACTTTTAGAAGATATATTTTTTCAACATAATGGTCTTCTGATTTTTAATTTATGCTTAAATCCTTTTTATGCCAAAATATTTGTGGTTTTAAAAAATCGTATTTTCACCATTTACCAAAAAAAATTAAATAAATCCAAAAATTCCATCTTAAGATAATTTATTTCTGAATAAATAATATATTAGGTTTATTTTTTCATTTTTAAAAACTAAAATTTTAAATTTTAACGTTCAAAGAAATAGAAAATAATAAAAATAAAATAATTTTCATCCAAAAGTAACATTTAAAAAATATTAAGTATTCCTATAATTATTTAAGATCAACATCTAATAAAATTGTTGTTAATATGTTTTTAATATCAAAAATAAATTTTACACATAATATATTTATTATCTAATAATAAAATACATAAAATTTAATTGTGTATAAAAATTTCATTTGAATGAATATATAAGTATTATTTGTTATTTATCTAGACTAATTTAATTTTACAATTCCTTAGTAGTGATACGGGAATTTATTTGTATTTCTATATATTTTTAATAAAATGGATACCTTTTTTACCCATCAAATTTATGGCTACATTTAATGGTTATATATAGTTTTTTGGCATGTTGTGCTTTGGTGTTGCCTGTGATGAAAGCTATTGAATACATTAGGTTTTAATGGAAGGTATATAATATAAATTCCATGGGTGTTATAGTACTCAATTCCAACTCTAAAAAATCTACACCAACTCCATATCCACTAATTCCAACATAAAATAATACATCTTCTTTACATACACTTCATGTGTTGGAATAATATACATGTAGGTGTGAGTATAAAAAAACATTATAGGATGATTAAATATCAATAAGTATAGACAATGAAGAAGTTAAATTGAGATCTAGAAGAAAAATGTTGTCAGGAAGAAGTAAATGAAGGATCCAAATTTACTATAAATCCATATTTCACTTGGGTTCATTTAATTCCCCATATTCTCATCACCAATCTTCAAATATTTTACCTAATCAAAAACATGTGACACATGGGGTACTAAAAAACCTAAAATGTTTAAAGATGATAGCCCAGCTATAAGTTGTATATTTAAGGAAACCTAATGGTTCCTGGGGAGTAACAATTCTTCTAGTGTCTGATCTATCTATCTGTTCTTCCACAACACCACTTGGATTTATTATGGTAACCCACATCTAAAATAATAATTAACGTTAATTGAGGGAGTTCTATTTTTCACTATTTACTGATTCCATGTCACAATTTAACAATCCTATTGGAGGGACCACAACATAATGATGGATATATTTTTTCAAATAAGTACAAAAAAATACCCTCATAGATTCCTATTTTATATTCAAGACCTTCTAGGTATATAGATTTATATAATTTTTGCAATACATTTTCTATTAAAATTACTTCTTTTTTCTAAGATGAAATTTTCACATTACATAAAAACATATTAATCCATAATTAGTGTTAAACATTACTATAAAATTATTATCATGATATACCCTTTTATTAATATATATGTATTAATTTTATTTATACCTAGTGGAAATAAAATCATTATAATGGAGTTAGCTGAAATGACCAGTAAGAGATAACATATCAAAGGTCCATAATGGCAAGATCATAATCACGTGAGAATATACAAATTGGGTGAGCTTCAGGATTTAAATAGAAAATGAACGAAAAATCATTTTTTATAATCAAAAAATGTATACAGATAACATCTAATGATAAAATATTTTCCATGACATAATAAAACAAAACATGAAGTTTAAATCATTATCCATGGAATATAAGAAAGAACATGAAAAAATCATAAACATATAATTTTTATTAATATGAACTTCTCTACCCACCCACCTATTTACATGTAAAATTTTGAGTAGACCTACTCTCTATCAAACTCTCACATTGTAAACCTTGATACTAGCTAATTTTATCACATAAAATTTCCATATCATGAGGTATAATCCCATATCAAATTCATTTGAGGGTGATATTGTTACCTCCCATCTCATGGTATATACCTTTATTTGAAACATGAAAAATAATCATCAAATCATAAAATAACCCATATAAATAAAATAGTGTTTCATGATATTTTCACTTGGTATCTCATAAAATATATTTAGAAATAAAATAAAAAATACGAAAAAAATCCACTAAAAAATAAGGCATAATGAGAAAAAATAGATAGATAATAATGAAAAAAATTAAATTTGAGGTAAATGTTTTAGGAACCAAGTGGAAATTGGAAGTAAAACATTACCAATTTTATTTCTTTAAAACCCATGTAAATTGTATATAAAAAAGTTTTGAAAATAATTAAAAACGTAATTTTCATAAATATTCATAGATAAAAATTAAACATTATATTTTTAAATAAATTATATTTAATTAATAATTATCTTCGAACAAAAAATTTGGTTTAGAATATAAAATATAAGATAATGAAGTAAAAATAATTTTATATTAAAATAATATACATTTTTATTACCAAATAATTTTAAGAGTTGATAAAATTTATTTTAATAATTTTTTAATTAGAAACAGGAGGGTATCAAGATATGAAACATAATATATTTCAAAATAATAAGGAAAACATTGGTGTAAAGTGAAAATTTTGACATGTAAAAAAATGTTCATTATATAAATTATAATTATTCCTTTTATTCTCATAATTATTAAATGAAATAATCACATAAGAAGACATGGATATTAAATATAATACCCTCTAAACCAAGTATTTTTCCTAAAATAATATTATTATAGGAATGGTTTAAATAAACTTTTAATTATTATTTTCAATAAATAGAAGTGTATTTCACAGAATGTTAATTGAGTTAACAAAATCTTTGCGTCTTTAATAATCTTTATATCATAAGTCATTAGAAGATTAAAAATAATATTTATATTTAACATCCATGAATTAAATGTCTATTAGTTCAAAAATAAGTTATTTTGAATTATATACACCATATAGGTAATAAATTGGTAAATAAAATTAAATCATTTCTTGGTAAATAAAAATCCAGATGAAAACCCCTTACGACTTTAGAAAATTTGAAATCAAAAAGCCATTTAAATAGAGAGATTGTAACTTAAATTATATTAAAATAATTAATATTATAATTTTTGATATTATATCTCAAATATGTAGTATATATGAAATATAAATCAAATTTGGTTTATAATAGAAAAAAAATCTCAAAGAGATGAATTTGAGATGATGACTCTTGCCTCGGTCCTGATTTAATCTTCACTTGTATCCAACATCGTAAATAATTAAATTAAAATAAATATATAGATTATAAATAAACTTCTTCATATATATAACCATTTATACTCATAATTTATAATAATTCAATATATATACATATATATATATATTGTTTTACCAATTTTCAACATCAGGAGTAAGTAATTATTACCGCATTGAACCAGTTTCATAATAAAGATATTGGTATCTAATATTATTCTAAAGAATATATCTACTATATAATATTAGATACCGGTGAATAATTTTCAATAATATTTATAAATCAATAATATTATTCTAAAAATGTTTTGGGTATGATCCATTAGGAAAGAATCAGTGATGAGAATGTTTTAGGGGTTCTTAATGAACAAAGAGTGGTAACTATATTAATGTCATAATGTGGATATGACCGTAAAAAACTGAAATAAAACATTATTTACACATTTAAATCATATTATACCATTATATAAGTTCTCATTATCATCTATGATATAAATTCATAGTATTTCTCAAACTGGGGATCAAACTGATACAAACATGAAACTACCATGATTAATGAATGATTATGAGGATGTTTAGTAGAACTATTATTATAAAAATGTAAAATGATTATATTTAGTTTATAATTGTCTGATATATCATAATTTAAAATATATATAAATAGAAAATAATTTATATGATTTAATTATATTCATATAAGAGATTTTTTCTTCTTTGTATGATTGTTTTAAACGATTGAATTAACGATTATAATTTGTTAATAATATCATTAATTGGTTATAATTTTATTAATATCAATATCATAATGGAATAATATAAATTATATATATAATTTAATCTCCTCATCATTACCAACTATTTCATGCAGTGATGAAGAAAACAAATAACAATTGTTCCATGATTGGGACCATCCACAGATACGCTTGGTTACCGACTTCATTCTCCACATTACATGAAAAAGTATTAATTTGAATTATTAATTTTAGAAACACATAAATTATTTAAATATCATAGTTTCATAAAAAATCCATTTTATAACATCATTTTATCCAGGTGAATGATAACATAACACGTGTTGTGAAGTTGGTTTTTGCACCACACACTATTCAAATTTTTATATTTCGAAATGGAAAAGGGGTTGGTGGTTAAGTCTTTTACCATCATTATAATAATATAATAGTGGAATTATTTTAGTGATTTTTTAATAATGATATTCTTAAAATAAATTCAGATAACAATAATATCATATAATTACAAAATGAGTGAATGACAGAATAGGAACTTATTACACATTTTATAGATTATCTCTATTGAAAAGGGGATTAATCCTATAGTTGATGGTATTTGGAGAATACCATACCATAATTAAGGTGTATAATCGTGTTTGAAATCATATTGAGTATATTTTGGTTAATTTTTATGGGTTTTATGTGTGAGTATAATTAAAGACAATAATTTTCCATTTCTAAGTGAAGATGAGTGTCATTTTTATAAATACTAAAAAGAAATCCAATAAAGAGAAGTCTCCCTCAAGTAATGTGGTTCCAAAATTGAAAATTAAATTGAAATAATATGGGATAAGGAATATTAATTCTTCATGAACACATTTCCTCATAGGTTATAAACATGTTTCGGGTCTTTTACTCATAGATTATTACTTTAACAATTTTATCATTTACCATGGAAACTAGTTTTTACCAATAGAGACAAATATGTTATGTCCTAAATTAAAAAGAACCATATTACATAATTTGGAAATAAAAATTTCAAATTTTAAATCCATTTTATTTTATTCAATTTATAAAATTGATAAAAACTAATTAATATAACTTAATATATAATGTATTAAAAACAATTTTTTCAAAAATATAACCTATGTTCTTAAATTTAAAATATGGGTTTGTAAAATACATTATTTTTTTTTATAAATTACAAATTCAATTATAAAAATAAAATTTGTATTTAGAAAAATTGTTTTCGAACCATAAAATACATATTAATTTATTTATAATGTAATAACTGTCGTGTTTTTTTGTAAAAATAGTATTTTCAATTAAATTTTTTTTTAAATTATATAAACTTCATCTAAAGTTAATATTAACATGATTATACCAAAAACAATTTTTTTTTAATTTTAATTTTATAATTTATAAATAAAATTCTGAATGAAAAGACTATATATTACGAAAAACTAATTTTTATAAAAAATTACCCTTGTAAACATCAAGTTTTTAAAATCATAGTTCATTTAAATTTAAAATAATTTTTTATTGTTATATATGTTTTTACATGTAAATAAAAATTATTATTTTTTTTTTGTCTATGATCAATTTTATTTATTACGGTAAAATACCATACTTATTTTTTTAAAATGGTTATTTAAAAGATGTCCTTTTAAACATATTAATAAAAAAATATCCAATTATTTAAATTTAATATTATCAATTTTTTAAATCATGATTTTATTATATTTGTATTTATAATATTTCATGTTTGGTTGTAGTTGTGTGTTTATTTAGTTCGATGTTTCATGTGTCATAATAAATTCAATATAGTATTAATTTAATGGATCCAAAATATAAGGTCATTACATTCTACCCCCTTAAATATATTGTGTCCTATATATTTTAATTATTACCCATATATGAGAGTATGAGATGCCACCCATAATGTATTTATTATTATATATATAACATCTAATGTGAAATCTCAATTATTACCTTAATCTAGATCAACACACTTATGTTTCATTAAACAATTTTTATTTTTATAACCGATTCATGTATTCTCAAATGTTTTCTTTTCCTAAAACCAATTTAATCTTAAATACATTGAACCATAAGAAAATAATATATTCCAGGTAAATTATTTCTTATATTTATCCATTAGTGTATATAATCACCCACTGGTTATTATAATCCCATAATTGAGATAGAAATCACCAAAAAATATCATGAATCAATTATAAGCCTTGAGGTCACCAATAAAATATAACATAATTTTTCAAAATCAATCAAACTATAATTACTTATACCATAATAATATGTTAAACTTAATTTTTTTCATACCTAAATCATGTGATATTCAATATTGATCACTAAAAATATAAATTCTCCATAAAATCAAATTTCAATGTTATTAATTCCATTTAAAATTTATATTAAAATCATAAAAGAAAACTATTATTGAACAATCCATTTTTGTTTCACATAACCCTCATTAATTCCCAAAACCATTTATAAATATCACTTTTTGTTGAAAAAATCGACTATTATACAAAAAAATTGATTTAAGAATCAACCTAACTACCTTTGGTATGACTTGGAAAATATCCTTTTCTATCATAACAATTATAAACTAAGATTATCAAAAATTTATTTATGTTACCTTATTTATTTATAAGGCATAGTGGTTTTTGGATATATTACATGCCCATATTTAACTTCAGGTACCTATTTCAACAAAATACAACAACCAAAATTGGTATTATAATATCCAAATGAATCCCATTATATGAATTTTAAATCCCAATCTAAAGAGATATTCTCCAATGAATCCTTTATTTCATCCTATAATACTTTCATTTCAATTAGTTTATTCTTGGACAATACTATAACACTCATAGTTCCGACTAGGACATAATAAATTTTGTTCTCTCATGCTTCTTAAACTAATCCCCTAAGGTAATTAGTAAATAAATACTTCATAATTATTCATAAATAGAATGCGATAAACCATTGAATACCCCCATGTTGTGTATAAATAGGTGTAAAGTTTGGACTTTTTTCATACACTATGTGTTTATTATGTTAATTCCCAATAAAACTTTTTTAATTTTTTTACCCCTGGGAAAATATGTTTCTGATATTTCATCATCATATAGTGTATAGATATGGATGTTATTTATAGAAAAACCACACAATCACTTAATTACCAATAATTCAGGATTTTATCCTATAAATTGACTTATCCCTTGTATTATCTCTAAATATCTCTTATCATAATCACCAAAATAGTGAATATTAACTCATCTAAAATAATTTTTTTTATATAAATTTGATGTTAGTATAAATCTTAACTTATCAAACATTGAAGTCATTTCAAACTCCTAAATTTTAATTATCCTATTACATCAAAATATCTAATGTTATATAAATCGTGATCTAATGAGAATAAAGACTTCCTAGAACAATTTATAAACAATTAAATGACATAATGAAAAAAAATCATTTAAATATATTCTAAGGTCTTTTATGGTCAGGGTTATTAGATAGTCATGAAAAAAAATTCTAAAAAACTCAAATAGTTTTAAAAAAAAAAAATTGTAGCTATATAAATAAATTATTAATAAATAATAGTTCTTCAATATCTCTAGTCAATTTTACACATTGGATACCCTTCTACAGACATCTTTCTTATTATTTTTCTACATAACTTGGGGAAATTAAGGCATAAAAAATGAGTTAGTTCAAACACTTAGTAAAGGATACATTTTTAAGGGTTCAAAAATGTAAATCATAAACCCTATAAAATGAATGAATAGGAAGTATTATTTGATTAAAAAGGAACATGAATTCACAAGTTTTGTCCATAATAATAAAATATATACTTATAACATCAAATGATGAAACATATATCTTCAAATATTTGAAAAAACATTAAGTATTAATCAAGATTCACATAACATAAGAAAGAAAGTATTGCAATCATAAGCATTGGATTTATTATATATATAAACCTTAAAAATTGAAAACTAGTTTGCATGTAAAAATATGATTGTAGAAAAATATAATCTCTTCCATCCTTCATGAGCCAAGCTATTTTCCAAAATGTTCACACATAATATTTTGAGTTGTGTTGTTCGCAATCACACTCACACTTTGTGAACCCAGCTACTGACTAACATGTTAACATAATACTTAAATCTCATTAGATATAATATATTAACTAATTAATTTTGGGATATATGGTACTGACATATCTTACCATCCAAAAACATTTCTATTTTAAAAATAATCATTAGATCATAAAATATCCATATAAAGATAATTTTTTCATGAAATTATTAAATGGAATCTCATCAAATACCTTCAAAATAAAAATCAAATGACACCAAAATATTTCAACCAAATATAATATATTATAAGATAAATATTAAATTCACAATATTTGGATCACAATTTATACCAAATAAGAGGAAAAAATTCTGGAAAATGGAAATTATAGACTTGGAAGAAAAATGTTCTTTATAAAAAACGTGAATTATTCTTTATGATCAGACACTATATAAATTAATTCATCATATAAGAAGAAAAGGAAATAAAAAATAATTCCACAATATTTACTGAGTTTTATAACATAATAACATATTAGGTATGATTAGAACCATGTTATAATGATAATGTACAATAAATAAGATTATAAATCAGTGAATGTTAATTGTGTTATCAATACCCTTACAAATTTAGTACTCACTGGATAAAAAGTCATTTGAAGCTTGAAAATAATGTATATATATAAATCCCATTCATGTAATCATTTATATATCCAATTTAATTCCATGGGATGTATAAAAACCATAGATATAGTAAATTTTTTCATCACATAAAATATGTATTTGTGATGAGAAATTTAGATGAATAACACTTACTGCATTATAAGCATTTGAATCAAAACCCCCTTGAAAAAGGAAATTTAATTGAACTTAAAATTCCATAAATAAAATATAATTAATTATATTATATCTCATAATGGTATTTTATGCACCACATAAATTAATTGTGAACATAAAATCAAACATGATTCCAAGAGTGGAATTTGACCTGAAATTTTTTTTCCTCCATCCTAATTTATCGTCACTTTCACCAAAAATCCATAAGAATTAAATTAAATTAATACCCAATAAACTTATTTATAACCATAAACAATTATTATGCCTATCTATAATAATTATATGAACATATATATTAGTTATGTTTTACCTATTTTCGACACTAGGTGGAAGTAATCATTATCTCTTTGGACTAGTTTAGTAAAAAAGTTATTAATTTCTACTCCTTTTCCAAATTTAATCACTATTAATGGATAAAGGATACTATAATTGATGTTACAATCATTATTATACTATTTTAATTTCATTTAATAATATTATTTATTATGATCTAGGAGGATAAAATCAATAACAATCATGTTTATGTGATTCTTAATAACCAAATAATGACTTTTTAAATAATGAAGTAAAGGTTGATATAACCCTAAAAGAACCATAAAAATATTATTTACACATTTATATAATATTATACCATTAAATAATTTATCATAGTAATCCATGTTATAAATTAATATTACTGTTTATGTATGTGGTTAAACCGGCCCAAACAGAGACTAACAATTATTAATAGATGATTATGATGTGGTTTAGTTGTAATATGGTAATACTGGAAATGTAATGATCCTATTTAGTTTGTATTATTGTGATATAAAAAAATTAAATGAGTTAATTAAGGAATATAATTTTTTAGAATGTTATTACCTAGAGAAAATATTTTATTTCTTCCTTGTATGCTTGTTTTAAAGATAGAATTAATGATAATCATTTATTGATCGTAAGAATTAATATGATTTCAATTTTTTCATAAAATAAACTTAATTATATGAAAATGAATATATATATATATATATATTTATTTATATCATACTAGTTAAAATCCTTGTATGATTTTTATTAGAAATAAAAGGGAAAATCAATCATTTTATGGATTTGGTTGTCCAAACATATGAATAATTGATGATTTTTTATATAATAAGAGAAAGAAGTAATATGGTTTATTTTTTCAGAAAAATGAAAAATATATAAATGTCATAATTATTTATTAAATTAAAATTGTACACAACAATTTTCTATTTGGTTAAGAAAATTGATACATGTTGTGTCGTGGAGGTAGTTGCACACAATGCACAAGTCCTGTATTTATTTTTCTAAACGGAAAAGGAGTGGGTGGTTAATTATTATACCATAATTATAAAAACAAAAGAGTATAATAACTATATATTATCATTATGATTTGTTAAAAAATAAATTTAGAAAGTAGTATATTCACTTAATGAAAAAATCGAAGAAATAACGAGAGGTTTAGAACATAAACCCCTCTTCTTGGATTAACACCTTTGTGAAGAGGGAGACCCAATTGATTATGATATATTGAGAATACTATAATCTAATTACGATTTCTATGAGTGTATAGTATAGATTCAGATATCGGTTGGGATAAACATGCTTGGTTTTGAAGTGTGGATAAATGAGGAGAGGAGTGGCCCTTCTTACATTAGAAGAAGTTGAATTTTTTTAAAAACCAAAATATCGTTAATAATTAGAAATAAATTTCAAAGAAAGTGAAAAAATTGATATAGAACTGAGATGAAAAGTGATATTATAAGGCCCCAGCCTTAAACCTTACTTAATCTTGAGTTATTACAAGATTACACTTTGAGGATCTTTTCTGGTTTAGAGTTTTAGAGAATTAGATCATAAAACTTGCATTACATTCCACATATAAAAAAAGTGGTTACATAAAGATAGTATTCTTCATTCCCATCAATGGAATCATATTTAAAATAAAACATGTGTTCTTTCTTGACACTTCCTTGACACTATCATCATATCATGTAACTTTCCCTTGACCTGTGAAAAACATTTAAAAAAACTTGGTATGAGCATAAAAAACTCAGTAATGGATATAAAAATATGGAAAGGAAACATGGGTACATATATACGTAAGAATGAAATCATACTTTACTCATAAAACATATGCACTTTAACATACCTCATCAAATCATGAATAAATCATAGAAATCATAAGACATAAAGGTAACATGAGGCATTCATAACATTCTTACGTAGGGAGTAACCCTCTTAGTTACGTTTGGAATACCCATCACAGTATATTCAATAAAATCTTTTCGTAGAAACCTTAATGTTTCACTCCTTCACGTTACCCAATGCATTGGAGAGCTATATCGGGCTCACCCGCCCTTAGTTTATCACGGATCCACCCGTCTTCATAATAATTCCCAAGAACCTCAACATAATCGTATCACATAAAACATGCATAAAGGAAACATAACATTCCCACCTTTCAATCACAAGATTTCAATACAACACATTGATATAAAAAAAATTATGAAAACCATTTTCAATACCAACATAAAAGAAAAGTAAAACATGGTACTTATTTTTCTTTTAAAAAAAGGTATGGCTTGTAGAGGAAGCCTAAACTCAAATAACGGTCACAACAGCGGAGAAGTCATTGTCGCCGCATATGTACGAAAAAAAAATTCCCTTTAGTCGTTTAGTAAACGCTTCATATAAAAAAAAGATTCCTTTTGAATAAACATAAAAGTCAAGGGGGTTTATACACCGTATAAAAGAAGGTTGGGTATAAAACAAAATATGCCTCAATGAAAAGAAATTTAGACGAAGTCCCATACCTCTGGTCCGACTTGACTCGATCGTTATTTACACTCCTGAATAATAAACTTGAGTTAATTTCTACTTGCTTAAGAACCTTTTTCATGTTCATTATTACTTTTATATCACTTATTACCATGTCGTGAACACTATGTAATTATTTAAGTTAATAACGGTCGTTTTAAAGATCATTGGTACTTGAGTCAAAAATAAGCCCTTTATAATTACATGTTGTTCATGTATCCATTAAATCCAGAATGGTATTCATGTTGTAGATATCATATATGTCATATATATCCCATACATGCATGCATTTATAATATTACATAATCATTTAGAGGTAAGAAATGAAATGCACCGTTCATGGAGACGGTAAGCCATACGTACGCATGAATGCTACATTCAATTCTATTTCATATTTTATAGAATGAAATCATAATGATATAAAGGTGTATTATAATTCCAGTATAATATCATTTATAATATCATAGTTCCATCCTGTATACGTCCCACATATGGTATTTAACGAATCAACTCACTTTAAGGGGGCGGTAGTCCGCACTTCCTTAATTGAAGATATCGCATTTACCCATAATGGAAACCATAAAGGTATACCCAAAATGAAAAATAAAGAAGCTTAAGTAAAACATAAACATATTATATATCATATATAAATATAGTGTCATCTTAATGTCCACCTTTGAAGGTGTTAAATGAATGTTGAACAATCATCGTTTTGGGAGGCATAAATTCACCATCCACGGAAACCGTATGTTCTTTAACCATTAGATGTAGGTTTGTCTATGTGTAGCTTGAATCCTTCTTATAAAAACATCCTAGTATATTGAAGATACTGTAGTTGTTACAAAAGAAATAAATAAAAAGATTTTATGGGGTTGGAGAGCAAAATAAAACAAAAGGACTCAAAAGAAGACATTACCTTAAAATCGGGTAACTCCCTTTGGTTTGAACACAAAGGCTTCCTTGGGAAGACTTATTTCCAAAGTGAGGCTTCACGGAGTAAGAGAAGGATGTGGAGAGACAAAATGGGCAGGGGTTGGCCGAACCAAAGGCTTTGGGAGGGTGGGTAAGGAGGTAGAGGTGGGAGCCTTTTATAAGAGGAGAGGAGGGGCACTCTTGGAAAGTAAAGATAAGTTACTTTATTTTAAAATGAGGTTCGGATTCAAAAGGTCCCACATTGATATAATTCAAGTATAAGGTGATAAGGGTTCTAAATCAACCCATAAAATAGGTTTTGGACATGTTTAGGTCTTAGATATTACAATATCTTTTCATTTTATTTAAATCCTTTATTAATGAGGTAATCGCTACATCATTATGATGTCATAAATACATTTATTTATTTAATGTCAAAAAATTATAAAAGAAATACTATGATGTAGTAAATCATTTTAGCGTTCCAATGACTTTTTATAAACAAAAATATGATCTTTTTAACCCCATGTAAAAATTGTTTTCGTAAAACATATTATGTTTGTGTCATTTTTACTTTTACATTAAATAAAAAGTTATTTATGTCATTTCCCAACCAAAGTAGCTCCATGTGGTCCCCAAGTTGACCCATGGATTTTATTGGTCGCCAGTGACACAAATAATGAGGGTAGGACATGTGTCTAGGTCATTTCATATTATTAAAGCATTATATTTACCTTAAACTACACTAATTACCACTAATCGCGATTAAAAACTTAATAAGTTACTATTCACCAAAAAATTATTTTAATCTCATTGAACCACATTTTACTTCTTAATGACAACCATGTATGTTGGATTTTTGAAATTAAAAACACAAAGGTGGCAAAATTTCATTTAAACGAAAAATCATTTTCTTTAACTTCCACATAGTGATTTCACTATTCATCAAAAATTGAAGTTTTTCAGAAAAATACCAAAACTTCACCGTAAGATATATTTGATATTCTGAATTCAAAAATGAAGTCTATTTTACAAAATTCAAAACATATATGTCACATTAATTAATTTAATAATTAATTCCCGCTGTCAGAGCAAATAACATGTTTTATGAAACAATAAGTATCAAAATATTGACACCAGTTTAAGTCCAATTTAAAAGTGATATTGATTCCAATGACTACCATTGGATTAAATGGTAAAAATATATTCTAATTTCACTTCAAAACCAATTCAAAATATAATCTAATCATATAAATAAATTAAATTAAAAATCAGTTTTGATGTAAAATGTAGTATTTTTCACTATTCATTAAAAACTGAACATTGTCAGAAAAATACCAAAAATTCACACAAAGTAAATTTGGATGTCCCAATCATAAAGAATAAGTTTATTTTGACAAACATAGTTTATAAAATTGTAAAAAGATAGATTCAAAAATGGTTTTCTATCAAAAGGCAGTAAAACAATCTTGTAAAAATATTACTGTATTCCATGCTTAAGATTGGATTTATTTTCATTTTAAGCCTCTAAAACACTATCTAATTCATTAATAGACATAAAAAAAATATCTATTATTCATTACTTACTTGGGATGTTACACCCTTCCCCCCTTTAGAAAATTGTTTCCCCGCAATTTATTTACTTATCGAATAAATGGGGGTACTTATCCCTCATTGCATTTTCAGATTCCCATGTTGCCTCTTCCATCATGTGGTTTTTCCACAAAACCTTTACCTGATTAATCACCTTATTTCGTAACACTTGCTCCCTGTGGTCTAGAATCTGGACCGGTTGTTCCTCATAAGATAGGTTCTCTTCCAGCTGAACTACCTCTGGACTCAAAACCTGAGATGGATCTGGCATAAACATTCTCAACATCAAAACGTGAAAAAAATTGTGTACCTGAGATAAACTCGGAGGTAAAGCCACTCGGTAAGAAACGGATCCAACTCTCTCCAGAATTTCATATGGTCCAATGAACCTTCGTCTCAGCTTTCCTTTCTTACCAAATCTCATCACACTTTACCAAGGAGAAACCTTGAGAAAAACATGATCACCTACCTCAAAAGATAGATCCTTCCTCCTGTTGTCTGCATAACTCGTCTGCCTTCTCTGAGCTGTTCTCATGTGTTTCTGAATCAGGTGAACTTGTTCTGCCATCTCTTCTACCAATTCTGGTCCCATCAACTTCCTTTGACCCACTTCATCCCAGAAAGCTGGAGTTCGACACCGCTTCTCATATAACGCCTCAAATGGTTCCATCTGTATACTGGAATGAAAACTGTTATTATATGAAAATTCAACCAAAGAAAGATGTTGGTCCCAACTTCCCTGATAATCCATAGATCATGAACGTTGCATATCCTCCAAGGTCTGAATTGTTCGTTCTGACTGCCCATCTGATTGAGGATGAAAAGCTGTACTAAAATTTAATTCAGTACCCAACAACTCTTGAAGGCCTTTCCAAATGTTAGAAGTGAACCTGGGATCACGATCAGATACAATGGAGAGAGGAACTCCATGTAACCTGACTATCTCTTTAATATACAAACAGGAACGTTGATCCAGGGAAAAAGTATCTTGTATAGCAAGGAAATTATGAGACTTGGTCAAGCGATCAACAATAACCCAGATTGCATTATTACCTCGAGATGACTTGGGTAATCCCACAACAAAGTCCATGGATATATTCTCCAATTTCCACTCTGGCACTGGTAATGGATGAAACATCCCTTTCGGTAACTGCCTCTCTGCTTTAAGCTGCTGACATGTCAAACACATCACAGTAAAATCAACAATATCTCTTTTCATTCCTTCCCACCAGTAATACTCCCGCAGATCTCCGTACATCTTAGTACTGCCAGGATGATCTGAAAACTGAGAACTATGAGCTTCACATAACAACTCTCTCTTCAACTGTGAATCACAAGGCACACATAATCTCTTCCCAAAATCTCAAAACACAATAATTATTAATGTTGAATTCAGGAAACTTACCTTTCTGAACCAGCTCTACCTTTTTCTGCAACTCACTGTCTTGCTTCTATGCTTGCTTGATTCTATCTGATTGAGATGATCTCACTGATACCTGAAACAAACCAGAAGAACTTCCTGCACCAACAACTTTTATGCCAAAGTTCATAAAATCCTTAACCAAAGGATCACGTTCCAAACGCAACATTGCTAGTGAAGCATTACTTTTTCGACTGAATGCATCAGCCACTTTATTTGCTTTTCCCGAATGGTAATAAATTGTACAATCATAATCCTTGATTAATTCTAGCCATATCCTCTGTATCATGTTTAACTCTTTCCGAGTGAATATATACTTTAAACTTTTGTGATTGTTATATATTTCACACTTTACTCCATACAAATGATGCCTCCAAAATTTTAAAGCAAAAACAATAACAGCTAATTCCAAATCATGTATAGTGTAATTTACCGTATGAGTTTTCAACTATCGTGAAGCATAAGCAATTACCTGATCATTCTGTATTAGGATGCAACCAAGTCCTTTCAATGAAGCATCATTGTATATAACAAACTCACCATTCCTGGAAGGTAGTTCCAAAACTGGAGCATTCACCAATCTTCTTTTCAATTCCTGAAAACAATCATCACATTCTTTTGTCCAGATAAACTTAACAACCTTCCAAGTTAGCATAGTCATTGGACTAGATAACCATGAAATTTTTTAAAAAACCTTCGGTAATAGCCTGCCAAACCAAGGAAGCTATGAATCTCAGTTACATTTTTGTGTCTTGGCCAGTCTTCCACAACATTTGTTTTTGAAGGATCAACAGTTATCCCATCTTTAGAAATAATGTGACCAAGGAAAGAAATTTTTTGCAACCAAAACTCACACTTGCTGAATTTTACGTACAGTTTCTTTTCTTTTAAGGTTTTCAATATAACCCTTAAATGTCTTTCATGCTCCTCTTTACTTTTAGAAAACACCAAAATATAATCAATGAAAACCACCACAAACTTATCCAAGAACTCATGGAAAATTCTATTCATTAAGTCCATGAATACAGCAGGAGAATTTGTTAGCCCAAAAGGCATTACTACAAATTCATAATGGACATATCTCATACGGAATGTGATCTTCGGAATATCTGCCTCCTTTACCTTCAGTTGATGGAACCCCGATCTCAGGTAAATCTTTGAAAAAAACTGAGCTCCCTGGAGCTGATCAAACAAATCATCGATATGAGGAAAAGGATATTTGTTCTTAAAAGTGATATTATTCAAGGCCCTATAATCAATGTATTGTCTCATAGAACCATCTTTATTTTTAATAAATAGAACAAGAGCACCCCAAGGTGATGTTCTAGGTCGAATGAAACCTTTCTCTAAAAAATCTTGCAATTGATCCTTCAACTCTAAAAGTTCAATTTGAGCCATTTGATAAGGGGGTTTTGAAATTGGCTTAGCATCAAGAACTAAGTCAACAGTAAACTCAACATCCTGATCTGGTATTATTCCAGGAAACTCATCAGGAAAAACATCAGGATACTCATTTACCACTGGAACATCATTAATATGAGCAGTTCCTTTATTTTCAATGATGTGTGCAAGGTAACATTCATTTCCATCTTTTACAAGTTTCTTGGCCTCTTGATAAGTTATCAACAGTAAGGGTTAATTCTTGTACACAAACTGAAAGTCTTTCTGAAAATAAACTTATTTAGCTATACAGTCAATCTTAGCATGGTAAATAGAGAGCCAATCCATACCCAGGATAACATCAAACTCTACTAGAGGTAGAACAATAAGGTTTGCAAGTAGGTTCTTTCCACAGATAAGGATAGGAAGATTCTTATAAATTCTTTTTGCCTCAACATTTCCCCCAGGCGTTTTTAACAAAAGTTCAGGAGTCACTTCTTGAGATGGTATTCCCATTTTACTAGAAAAGTTTTCAGAGATGAAAGAATGTGTAGACCCCGAATCAAACAATACACTGGAATAATCTGAAAAAACAAACATTGTACCTGATACAACTTCATTTGATGGCCCGATGTCTGCCGAAGTAGTTGCAAAAGGTTTCACCACCCCTTTCTGCTTGTAGTCTAACTGCTTCCCATCACTCAAGCTCTTTGTCGGACACTCGTTTGCATAGTGACCCATCTCATTGCACTTATAACATTTCACTAACTGTAAATCAAATTTGGTCTTACCTTCACCTTGATACTTCTCATTGAAATCACGAGCCTTATGTCCCATCTTACCACATCGGTAGCACATTCTAGAATTCAGAAGACATTCCCCCGCATGCCTTTTTCCACATTTATCGCAAACTGGAAACTTAGTTTTATTACTATCAGACTTTTTCGAAGAATTCTTACCTTTCTCCTGCTACCTCGGTCTCTTCTTTTGCTGGTTGTTATAGAACACTTGGTCATTGGCAAACTCCATTTCCACCTTCTCAGCACATCGAACAAGATTTTCATAACTTTTAAACTCACGAGAATCTAATGCCCTTCGATATTTTGTCTTTAATCCTAAGTAAAAATGATTGATTTTACTATCAAGGTCTCGGATAAGATTTGGAGCATACCTTGCCAATCGAGTGAACCTTTCTTCATAGGCAGCCACTGAGTCTTCCTCTTGACTCAATTCCAAGAATTGCTTTTCCATCCTAAGTCGAACAGCCTTAGGAAGATACTTCTCAAGAAACATACCTTTGAATTCATCCCAGTCGAGAGCATCAATCTCATCAGCTTTGCTGATATTTTTAACCATCGACCACAACTAATATGCCTCACCCTCCAAACGGTAAATAGAAAGAATAACCTTTTGATTTTTTGAACACCCCATGACATCGAAAATCTTCTCTAGTGCTTTAATCCACCCTTCAGCTAGCATAGGGTCAGATGATCCTTTGAATGATGGGGGATGTTGCCTCATGAAATGTTCCACCACTGACATGTTCCTCTGCAGTTGATCTGGCTGATCTTGTGCATGGATACCACCACCATTTATAGCCTGAGTCAACTGTCCCATCACTGCAACAAACTGTTCAGTTCCAATTCCGACCATCTCAGGATGCTGATTTGGAAGGTTATTTCCTTCTGTATGCCTTCCTAGCACTGCTTCCCTGTTTCCTCTGCGGAAAACCATTTTGAACAAACATGTCTTAGATGAAGCAACATGGTAATATTCAAATGCAATATCATTTCCAAAAAAATATTTTTGGATAATCATTTAATAGAATTCTAACTCCTAAAGTTATCCAAACCGACCTTTGATACCAACTATAAGGCCCCATCCTTAAACCTTACTTAATCTTGAGTTATTACAAGATTACACATTGAGGATCTTTTCGGGTTTAGAGTTTTAGAGAATTAGATCATAAAACTTGCATTACATTCCACATATAAAAAAGTGGTTAAATAAAGATAGTATTCTTCATTCCCATCAATGGAATTATATTTAAAATAAAACATGGGTTCTTTCTTGACACTTCCTTGACACTATCATCATATCATGTACCTTTCCCTTGACCTGTGAAAAAATTTTCAAAAAACTTGGGATGAGCATAAAAGGCTCAGTAAGGGATATAAAAATATAGAAAGGAAACATGGGTACATATATACATAAGAATGAAATCATACATTACCCATAAAACTTATGCACTTTAACATACCTCATAAAATCATGAATAAATCATAGAAATCATAAGACATAACGGTAACATGAGGCATTCATAACATTCTTACGTAGGGAGTAACCCTCTTGGTTACGTTTGGAATACCCATCACAGTATATTCCCTAAAATATCTTCGGAGAAACCTTAACGTTTAACTCCTTCGCGTCACCCAATGCATTGGAGAGCTATATCGGGCTCACCCGCCCTTAGTTTATCACGGATCCACCCGTCTTCATAATAATGCCCAAGAACCTCAACATAATCATATCACATAAAACATGCATAAAGGAAACATAACATTTCCACCTTTCAATCACAAGATATCAATACAACACATTGATATAAAAAACATTATGAAAACCATTTTCAATACCAACATAAAAGAAAAGTAAAACATGGTATTTATTTTTCTTTTAAAAAAAGGTATGGCTTGTAGAGGAAGCCTAAACTCAAATAACGGTCATGACGGCGGAGAAGTCATTGTCGCCGCATACGTACGACAAAAACATTCCCTTTTGTCGTTTAGTAAATGCTTCATATAAAAAATATTCCTTTTGAATAAAAATAAAATTCAAAGGGGTTTATACACCGTATAAAAGAAGGTTGTGTATAAAACAAAATATGCCTCAATGAAAGGAGATTGAGACGAAGTCCCATACCTCGGGTCCGACTTGACTCGATCGTTCTTTACTCTCCTGAATAATAAACTTGAGTTAATTTCTACTTGCTTAAGAACCTTTTTCATGTTCATTATTTCTTTTATATCACTTATTACCATGTCATGAACACTATGTAATTATTTAAGTTAATAACAGTTGTTTTAACAATCATTGACACTTGAGTCAAAAATAAGCCCTTTCTAATTACATGTTGTTCATGTATCCATTACATCCAGAATGGTATTCATGATGTAGATATCATATATGTCATATATATCCAGTACATGCATGCATTTATAATATTACATAATCATTTAGAGGTATGAAATGAAATGCACCGTTCATGGAGACGGTAAGTCGTACGTACGCATTAACACTACTTTCATTTCTATTTCGTATTTTATAGAATGGAATCATAATGATATAAAGGTATATTATAATTCCAATATAATATCATATATAATATCATAGTTCCATCTTTTATACATCCCACATATGGTATTTACCTAACCAACTCACTTAAAGGGGGTGGTAGTCCGCACTTCCTTAAATGAAGATATCGCGTTTACCCATAATGGAAACCATAAAGGTATACCCAAAATGAAAAATACAGAATCTTAAGTAAAACATAAACATATTATATATCATATATAAATATACTGACATCTTAATGGACACCTTTGAAGGTGTTAAAATAATGTTGAACAATCATCGTTTCGGGAGGCATAAATTCACCATCCACAGAAATTGTATGTTCTTTAACAATTAGATGTAGGTGTGTGTAAGTGTAGCTTTAATACTTATTATAACAACATACTAGTATATTGAAGATACTATAGTTGTTAAAAAATAAATAAATAAAAAGATTTTAGGGGGTTGGAGAAGCAAAATAAAACAAAAGGACTCAAAATAAGACATTACCTTAAAATCGGGTAACTCCCTTTGGTTTGAACTCAAAGGCTTCTTTGGGAAGACTTATTCCCAATGTGAGGCCTCACGGAGTAAGAGAGGGATGTGGAGAGACAAAATGGGCAGTTTTTGGCCGATCCTAAGGCTTTGGGAGTGTGGGTAAGGAGGTAGAGGTGGGGGACTTTTATATGAGGAGAGGAGGGGCACTCTTGGAAAGTAAAGATAAGTTACTTTATTTTAAAATGGGTATCGGATTCAAAAGGTCCCACATTGATATAATTCTAGGATAAGGTGATAAGGGTTCTAAATACCCCCATACAATATGTTTTGGACATGTGTAGGTCTTAGATATTACATTATCTTTTCATTTTATTTAAATCCTTTATTAATGAGGTAATCGCTACATCATTATGATGTCATAAATACATTAATTTATATAATGTCAAAAAATTATAAAAGAACTACTATGATTTAGGAAATCGTTTTAGCTTTCCAATGACTATTTATAAACAAAAATCTGATCTTTATTACCCCACGTAAAAAATGTTTTCGTAAAACATATCATGTTTGTGTCATTTTTACTATTACATTAAATAAAAAGTTATTTATGTCATTTCCCAACCAAAGTGGCTCCTTGGGGTCCCCAAGTTGACCCATGGCTTTTCTTGGTCGGCCATGACACACCCAATGAGGGTAGGACATGTTTCTAGGTCATTTCATATTATTAAAGCATTATTTTTACCTTAAACTACACTAATTACCACTAATCGCGATTAAAAACTTAATAAGTTACTATTCACCAAAAAATTATTTTAATCACATTGAACCACATTTTACTTCTTAATGACAACCATTTATGTCGGATTTTTGAAATTCAAAACACAAAGGTGGAAAAATTTCATTTAAACAAAAAATCGGTTTCTATAACTTCCACTTAGTGATTTCACTATTCATCAAAAATTGAAGTTTTTCAGAAAAATACCAAAACTTCATCGTAAGCTATATTTGATATTATGAATTCAAAAATGAACTCTATTTTACAAAATTCAAAACATATATGTCAAATTAATTAATTTAATAATTAATTCCCGATGTCAGAGCAAATAACGTGTTTTATGAAACAATAAGTATCAAAACATTGACACCAGTTTAAGTTCAATTTCAAAGTGATATTTATTCCAATGACTACCATTGTATTAAATGGTAAAAATATATTCTAATTTCACTTAAAAAAAATCAAAATATAATCTAATCATATAAATAAATTAGATTAAAAAGCAGTTTTGATGTAAAATGCAGTATTTTTCACTATTCATTAAAAAATGAACACTGTCAGAAAAACACTAAAAATACACACAAAGTAAAGTTTGATGTCCCAATCATAAATAATAAGTTTATTTTGACAAAAATAGTTTATAAAATTGTCAAAAGATAGATTCAAAAATGGTTTTCCATCAAAAGGCAGTAAAACAATCTTGTAAAAATATTAGTGTATTACATGCTTCAGATTGGATTTATTTTCATTTTAAGCCTCTAAAACACTATCTAATTCATTAATAGACATAAATAAAAATATATATTATTCAATACTTACTTGGGATGTTACAGATATGGTCAATAAATGCCTCATCAAAATATTCCAGCATAGGTTTTAAACATGTTTGGGGTATTTTTCTATCAATTTTTTATATTATTCCATTTTCACTTTAACCATGGAAACTTGTTTTTCTATTTGAAAAATTATACATTTTCACAAAATTAAAATGGAAAATATTACATATTTTCTATCTACTATTTAAAAATTTGAAATGCCTTTTTTATTCAATTTGAAAAGGTGATATAATATAACATTAAAAACTAAATTTATAATGTATTCAGATATTTCTTTGGAAAAAATAACTTAAGATAAAAAATATAATATATGTTTTTGCAATTTTTTTTAAAATTTATAATTATAATAAAATTAAAATATTTTTATATGGTCCTATAAAAATTGTACCTTAGTTTAAAATTCATACATATATACTAATAATGTCATAAAATCTTTTTATTTGTATAAATGCTATTTTCACCTAAAAATATACATTTTAGGAAAATATAGATTATTAATAATATTCTAATAATGAAATGATTAAACCAAAAATAGATTTTTTTTAAAAATAAAAAATTTAAAAATTTAAAAATTTGGAATTAATTGAAAATGGAATATAATAAGAATAAATTCTTTTAAAAATTACATTTTTAAAATTCATTGATAGTTAATATTATTTCATTTAAATTTATAAATAATTTAGTATTGATATATTAGTTTAAAAATATAAATTAGAAATATTTTTTAAATATTTTACTTATGATAAATTTAATTTGTTAAAGTAAAATACTATAGTGTTTTTAAATGGTTCTTTGAAAGAAAAACTATTTAAAATGTTATTGAATGTGAATAATCATATAAAATTAGTTTAATTTATTATTAACCGTTTATATAATAGTGATTACATTATATGTGTATTTTTTATATGTCATGGTTTAAATTAGTTGGGTGCTTTCATAGTTTGGTTTTGTGCGTGGCACAATATATTAAATATAATATTAATTTAATTATCCAAAATACTTGGTCGTTATAATAGTACCATTAAAAAAATGTCACCTCTAATGAACATTAATGGAAGAAAACTTCCTTGTTGAGTGGAATAAAAGAGATGAGGGAGTTCATAAATCCATAGGTAATGGAATCACATGTTGTGTAGTACACAAACAAATAGGGTGGGACCAGAATACATTGATAGAGGACCAATGATTCGAGCATCTGGGGCAGTACCAAAATCTATTATTAATATGGGTTACTAATGCCTAGAAAAACAAAAAAAATAAGGTGGAGTACATTATTTTTTGGGAGAAATGGTAGAATGAAAATCTGATTAATATATTATCGTTAGACAACAAGAAAAATGATCAGTAGATCTGTTGGAACTTCACATGTAGATCACCATGGGGAAAACTGAACCATCAAAACTCTAATTCCCCTCAACTTCATGTAATAGAAGTAGGAACACATTACACCCTACCCACTACACAAAGAGGACCTCTAAAACACCTAAGTACAATCAAAAAAATCGTTGGGAAAATTAACTAAATAAAGTAATAGTCTAACACAATACAATTTAACATGTTTTGAACCGTTTTGATACATGTCTGAGGGGACCCACTATGAATTTCTTGTATTACTATATGTAAAAAAATAATTACAATCAACTAAATAACACCATCATTAATGTATCATTATAAAATTATTAACACTATATTAAAATATGATGTACCGTGCATGTGTTAGACTGACTATTCACTCACTCATCCACAGATATGAGGGTCAGTCCCAATTTCATTTTATTAAAAAATCATCTAGTTATTCAAGCTACACCATCTTCCAATATTCATAGATATGCGTCTAAAATTAATTTCATCATTTATTTCTGAAAACAAATTAGAGCCAACCTCTTGATTTAGAAAATAATTCGTAGTTCTTTTTTATATAGAACACCTTTTAAAAAATCACTAATATTCATGACCAACATTGATTTCATTTTATGTATGAACCTCTAATGATAGAAATATTGTTGAATAAAATAAAGAACATTACCTACATAATAATCCCCTCCATCGACTATTTATCTAATTTTTAATACACATAAATCTGAGTACTACATCCATTATTACTATAACTTATGATTCCCTAAAATCTTGATAATCAGAATAAGGAATAATATCCCTACAATCTCCCACATGATGATTATTTACAAGTAAAACCTTGGAATCCTTCCTCAAGAAACTTATTTCATTCCTCTATAGTACCAATGTTCCTCCACCATTTTCATTATCTATTCACCCAATCCCCAAATAGGAATTATTCCACCTCATACATTCCTTTGATAATGTCTAACGGAACATGTCTAAAAGACTTTGGCTACCAGTAATCCTAAAAATTTATAGAACAATATCCTGTCTCATGTTTTTTATGATGTGTTACTTCAATTCAATATTCTTTTTTCCTTTCATGGATTGAAATATTTTTGACTAAATAGCTTTCACATTAGTGACCAGTAAAAATAATAACTAATTCCTAAATTATTCTTAATTAATTCGGGCCACCCAAGGAATTCAGTTCAGTAAGGCTTTTGGGCCACATCATGGCCTACGTTGCACCTCAAGGCCCTGAGGGCCACCTGATTTTCAGTTGCATAGACAGATTCTACAAGGAACCAATCCTGAGGAGGAATGAGTATGGAACATCCCCTAGAGGAGGGATAAAAAAACGTTAGAAGAATCAAAGGTATGGAATTTTCCATCGGTACTATGTCTGTGCACCCCTGAACATGAACATGCTAGCCGAATAGTCATGAAAAGGTGGAGAGTTGATCACGATGCAGATAGTGGGGAGGAGCAGTTTCAAGTAGTCATATCTGTATGATTTCCTTAAGACCTACGGGCCATGTAATGTCTCCAGGCCTACATGCAATGTAATTCCTAATACAATGGGCCTTGAAAGTGTTTCCCCTCATCCATTTAAATGGGGGTTATCAGAAAATCAAAAAAACGAAGCCCTTCGGGGCATTCATCCATTCAAATATTGAAGGGTCCACATAGAAGATTCCAAATGTTCCATTATATGATAGGATTTTATTCTTCTTACAAATCCCTCTAAAAATTCGTTGTTGGGATGAGTAAATTTACTATAATACATAAATATTCCAAAATCTATATAGTATAGAATATTTTCTATCTTTCATTACTCTTCATCGGCTACAAATACATGTGCATTAGATATGTTAAACTTTCTAGTATGGGTGTTAAAAACTCATTCTTAATAAACCATTCCAATACATCCTATGAGTTTGTGGATATACTGATTCTAAGATATTATTGAGTACCCAATTATCTAATATCTTTTTATCCTTATCAAAATAATTTTTTATCGCCAAAGATATCTCACATAGAAACTAGAATACAAATTAGTTATAACTTCTAAATAGTTAAAATATATTATCAAACAAGTAAAATTTTATTGATATTGAAAAAAATTATGAAATTAAAATCATCACAGTTCTTCTAGTAAAGATAATTATCTGCATTACATCTCTTGAATCCATTATCTTCCATAGTCCCATTAAATTTAAAATTCCATAGTTGTGGTGCATGATTTTTTATATAAAAAATTATCTAGTTTACATACCAAATTATCATACCAAATTATGATTCCTAGCTTCTTGTACACCCATTTTTTCATGTAAATATCCATCTCAAACTCACCATGAAGTATAGTTGTCTTAACATCAAATTCCTCCAGATGTAGATTTTCTGATGCCACCATACCTATCATTGTTATGAGGGTAAAATGATTAAATATAAATGATAATATTACCATGAAATATTATCCTTAATTTTTTTGAATCCCTTTCACTATCAACCATGATTTGAATCTGTTTTTGGCATAATACTTTTCCATGATCTAGTAAAACTACTTATTTTCATGTGTCTTTTTTCCATTTGGTATTCTATAAATCTCTTACATTTTATAGAAATTAATTAAATCATGTTTTAATTCTTGGATGACTTTCACTACTAATATACCATAAGATAAGCTTCCTCTTTCTTATTTTCATGTTCCCAAACATCTATTAAGAGTATAGAGCTAATATGATTCCCAAAACTCTATATGTTTCTCCCGATTCTAATTGATTTCCTCAAACGAATCATCTAATTTGAACAACATTGATCAACTAATTATATCGGTTCCTTAAATTCCAGTTATCTATAATTAGGGTAATGTAATTCAAGTTTAACCAATTCAGATTCGTAAATTCAGGAAATATATGGTCATTATAATGGTCTTACATTTTTATATTTAATGCCTTCAGCACTTAAATCCTATTTCTCCAGTTTTTGTGAACATTCAGTACTCTAATCAACCTAAATTTCTGTAATTGGTTTTCCTTCAACATCATAATCCACTGAGTTTTAGTCACTCCATAGAAATCTATCATTCAAGACAAAATCCCTATTTCTAAATATCTATTTCATGTCACCATACCATAAATGATATAAATTTTTTTGTCATTATAACCAAGGAAAAACATATTTTTGGATTTGGATTCAAGTTTCTCACAGTCCATACAATATACATACACATATGTTAAACTAAAAAATTCTATAATATTGTGAACATCCAGATGTTTTTCAGTCCAAATCTCTGACAAAAGTTCCTACCCCACTATTAGTGTTGGACCCTTATTGGTGAGATAATTTGTGGTGTTTATTGACTATGGCCAAATCACTTTAGGATTTCCTGAGTGAAAACTCATAGTTCTGGATTTATCTACCGAAGTATGATTCATACATTCAACTAAGCTATTCTAATATGGAGTTCCATGCATCATTTTTGATACCTTATCCCTTCCTCCTTATAGAAATTCCCAAAGTTGTTTCTTGAATTATCAACATCCATTTTTATTAGTATAGACATACATATTTGGATGAATTCTATTTTTTATAATGTTTCCACTGAATAAAGACATGAAATATATCAATTTTATTCTTCACAATATAAATACGCTATTTAATTATTTCATCATAAATTAATGTCCAAATGTAGAGTTAACCACCATTGGATTGAAATGGAGAAGGTCCCCACACATATGAGTGTACAAGATCCAACACTGGATCATGGGGTTCTAGCCATCTATATTGACATATAATGTTTTCTACGTTCCTAGCACATAACATTTACACATTTCATTTTATTTTTCATTTATATTTAGTATTTCATTTTCCTTCACAACATTAAATTCAATTCTACTTATGTGACTAAATTTTCAGTTCCATACATCCAAAACAAATAAATTTATACTTATGATCACTATTGTAGAGAACCAATGCTTGGTGTACATAGACATTACATTACTTTTGTGGAATATCTAATACATAACAAAAACAGACACAAAAATACCATAATAGTTTAGTGTCTTTGTAAACTCATAATATAATCTTATAATCAAGGTGAAATATCTTCAACATATCCCATTAAGATCTTCCATTTTTTTACCTAAAACCATTCTTTATATACTAGGGAAAATAAAACATATAACGGGTGATATCAAATGCTCATTAAGGGTAATAATGGAGAAAATAAAACAAATCATACAAATTTTAACATAAAAAAACAATAACCTAATGTTTAAACATCAAAATCACGAGCAAAGAAAATAAACATGGCAGTACGTAAGGCATAGATCATAAGGAGACATTAATCATGGTAAAATAGAATGGGAATAAAACATGTAATTGTGGAAAACCATTAATCACTTGTTATTATTTCCATTTTAGCCAAGGCATTGTTTCCAAGACCATCTTAGTGCACAAAGTCCCTTTCTGAATCGAGTTCGCTCCTCGTTCCAGTCCTGTATCACTGAACCGGATTAACTTACCATTCCAGCCATGTCTATATCATGAGATATAAATCATTACCCAATGAATTGAAGGGAGATATAGGTCTCACCCTTCTCATAATGAAATCATTCTTACGTGTTCCACAACATGAACATAAATCTTTCATCATTATCCAAAGAATAAAATGGGTTTCATAAATATCATCCCATCATATCATAATCCATATTAAAAAAGGATATCATTTCATCATAAGAAAAGTGAAACCATGTAAATCATAGATACATTATACTTGAAACATACACATATGAAATAATTTCATCTTAGATGGAAATTGGTTTTGATAAAACACTTGAAATGAATTTTTGAGGAAAATAACCTTTCATATTCAAAATAATTTTCTTTTCAGAAAATGCCATGTAGTTTTAAAAGAATAGGATTTTGTTGAAAATTGTAATGAAATCTTGTATATTAAGCATCATGAAAATAAGGCATTATAAAACCGTAAAATTCATTCATGCCATATAAGTTAAAGAAAACTTTCCCCTTCTAATTTTAACGAAAAAGACATAAAGTACCACATATGGTAAACAAAAGAAATATTCCTTCCATAACACATAGTAAAAGTAAAGATTGGTAAAAATGACATTAAAAATACATGGAAGAATATTAAACACTTTATGAAAACATTTTTATGGACATGGTTGAAAAATATAACCCCAGTAAATACATACGAATAAGAAATCCCGGATGAAAATGAGATTGCAGAATTATCCCTTACCTTATGTCCAATTTCTTCTGTATGTGACCGAGACTCCGTTATAGTGGGTTTAAACGTATTATTAACTTGTAACAGAACCATAATAATATTTATGATATCATATATGATTCACTTATGCCTTTATATTATCCGTTCATTTGTCAATTCCATGTTAAAGCAGCGTTTTGGGTAAAAACATTTCATTTATCGTCTGTGTTTTGACTTGTAATTATTAATATGATTACATAGATCATGATTGAATAATTCCATAATATAAAATATTATTTGTATATAATATATATTCATAATATACATATATATAATAGATCGATAAATGGAATGAAATACACCATTCATGGAGAAGGTAGGCCGTATTTACACATGAACGCTGTTTTTTTGTTTCCTTATTGAATTGAATGGAATTAAGTAGATGGAATACATATATATATATATATATATATATAAATCCAGTTGCATTGTTATGTAATATATTTCATTATTACTTATTATATATACTTTATAATAACTCTTGAATTGTTAACATGGAAAATGAATCTCATCGCGTCGTGGAGATGGTAATCCGTACGTACGCACCAGCGATGATATCGTTCCCATATTTATTGAATGGAATTTGAGTGGATGATATAATATCGTAGAATCAGTCTGATTATAATAACAATATATAGTTATTCTTTACACCATTATACCCATCCAAGTAAGGTGGTGGTGGAAAACTGATTACACCATGACGTGGAGACGGTATTTCGTACGTACGCACGCGCGATGATTTCGTTTTTCGTAGGATGGATAGAAGATTAAATTCGGTTGTTTCATATTTATAATATAATATCAGTATATGAGTTATACTTATGTTATTAATTTATGATGAAACAAATAAATATTAATATGTTGAAGAAGAAATAAATTGGAAAGAATCGGTAAAGGATGTTAACTCTTCTTTGACGTGCCTCTTCTTAACCTTCTCTTAAGGCACTATGGTTGGTCTTTTGATGAGACCAAAACCTCAATAATGTTTCTAGGGAATATGATAAGGGAAATGGGTAGGGTTTGGATGAGCTTCAAGGCTCAAAAGGGTGTGAAGAGAAGAGGGAAGGGGTGCCCTTTTTGTAAGGGAGGAGAGGGGTACCATTGGAAAAACATAAAATATTATTTTATAATAAAGTCATATTCGGTTTATAATAGGTAAAAATTTATTTATTTAGAAGCTAAAGTGGGGATGGGTCGAAATAATCTCATCCATTAGGTTTTATACAAGTTTATGTTAATATTTTTACGTTATCATTTAGATTTAACTCTAAGTTAAATAATTTATATTTTACCGTGTCTTCTTGTTTTCTTACACTATATGGTTGATAAACATTCTATAACAAACCAAATGAACCCCAAGTGGTTCATTATTAATATTTATTACCTTATCTAACTCATTTTTCCTAACCTTAGATTTTAAGGAATATAATAACAATTAATAATATAATATTTTAAAAAAACTTTTTTATGTCAATTTTGACACTATTTGGTAATTGATTTTAGTGAAAATCATAATAGAATTATTAGTTTGAAAAAAGTTAATTAAATAAATAATAACATATCATATTAACCAAAAAAATTATCATATTTTATAAAAAGGCTCAAATTACATTTATTTGGGTATTTATAACATCAATTATGTTAATATTTCATTAATAATGTAATTACTGCATCATTATTGTGTCATAAATAAATTAAACTATTTAATATCTAAAAATTATAAATAAAATACAATTAAGTAGGAATTATTTGTATCATTATAAAGAATATTTATAGTCGAATTTATATTATGTATAACCCTATATTAAAAATGTTTTAGTTATTAAACTTTGATTTTAACTATTTTAACTCTTCCTTAAATAACATAATAATAAATGTCCTAATCTAATCCAAGTGGACCTAAATGATAACATTTTATTTATAATGTTTTTTTGTCTAATTACACTTATCCAATAGAATTTGGGCATGTTTTAGGGTAATAATAATATCATTTTTACCCTTAATTACTCTATTTACTTTTAACCGTGGTAAATAAATGTAAAATGTTCCTATTCACCAAAAAATATTTTTATCTTGTTAAACCACATTTTACTCCTTGATATTAACTATGTCTCTCATATTTTAGAAATTCCACTCACAGAAATGGTAAAATTGTGTTTTATGTAAATTTTCAAATTCTCCTATGAGGTGGGTAAAAGACAATGAAAAGCTCAATAAAATTTTTATATATCTAAAATTATTATGAAATGACTCCAATGAATTACATTGAACTTATATATGCATTATGTATCAATTTTGACCTGAAATAAATTCAAATATAATAAATAATTACCTAAATAAAAAGGCAATTTTTAAATATTAACCAATTGTTATCACTATTCATCAAAAATTGCATGTTTTCAGAAAAATACTATAAATTCACCCTCGGCTAATTTCGATATTCAGAATCCAAAAATGAAGTCCCTTTTGAATGATAAAATTTATAAAATTTCAAAAACTGTGTATTACTATTCATAACAGCTAGTTCATAATAATATTATAATAATATCTCGTTTAGTGAAACTTGGTATTGCGTACTACACACGCTATCGAAGAAGGTATTGATTGCATGTAATGCAATCCAAGTCAGGGTTGTGTGTGGTGAAATCTCCATTTGGTTTTCCATATAACATAATCAAAACATATTTCATTTATATATTAAACAAAATCTATACTTAATGTTGCGTAGAATAATTTCAACAAAACTAACTTGAAATTGTCTGTAACACGAGCCAAGACTAGTGTTGCGAATACTGTAAGCTAATACGGTATTGCGTATAGTACATTTTAATCTTCTTTTAGTGTATAATAGAATACATCAATGAAATTAAAAATAATATATCTCATAAAATATCAGGGTGTTACATTCTACCCCCCTTAAAATGAATTTCGCCCTAGAAATTAATCAGGGTTATAAATGGTTTACTGTTTGAACGTTTCATTCCTAGAAATCCACATCGTAAAAAAGGAATACTAAAGATTCATTTTAAAAAGTGAAGTCAAAATCATAACAGTCATCCAAAGTAACTCAGCACTAGGTTTCCAGATAGGACTACATAGGTGAAAATATGGATATAGAAGAGAAATATAACTATGAACTTCTGATGAAGAGTGGAAGAGTACATGGCTATGAAAAATCCAACAACCACAAAGCCATAAATTTGTGATGATCTAAGGTACCATCTAAATCATCATATATAAGGGCACTAGGACAACATTTTTGGTTTTAAATATCATTTCCCTAAATTTGAAGAAATTGGAATTAGAAGAAATAATTTCGTTATTTTGGTATAATCTCACCATTGGTCGTTCCTTGGACAATTTCTACTTCATATATTAACTAAATGAATTTGAATTTTGTCATTCGTGAAGTGTTAGTAGATCATGTGATAGAATCATGGGCCATTCCGTCTGTCTCAAACAAAAGGTTAGAAAAAGTTATAAAAAATGCATAAGTCCATCTATAGTGAGATTAATCATATATGGTTCCTAAAATATAATTATACTTCATATATCATGATGATTAATATGAAGAAACTAGTTTTTGCTAACCAGGGACTTCCTGTAGGCTAGTGGTAGGTGATAAACGCGTGTCGCACGTCGGTTGTGGGTTTGATTCCCACGACATTGTCTGACGTGATAGGTTGTCGCCCGTCCTGTAGGTTGTCCTTTTTCTAAAACTACATAATTATAACACTCCATAAATAATATTGAATAAATTTCTAGCCTTAACAAATACTGACTTATGTCTAACATAATCCATTCCAATATTTAGGCTTATCCAAAATACTTCTGTCAAAGCTCATAGTATAAGGAAAACAATTACTAGAAATGTCATCTGCCGAGCATGTGAATACCATTATTTATCCCCCATATATCATATGATATATCTTGTTGGTCAAATTACAAAAATTTGAATACAATAATAATGTATTCTCTTGAAAAATGAATACCCATTGACCCTTAGTGAAAACATGAATGCTGTCAAAATTTAACACTTTCCACATACCAAAATCCCAAAATTTCTATATACTCAAACCATGATATAAATTTTTCCTTATATCAGTCATGAGCTCATTTCATTGTTTTCTTTATCGCTTCATTATTCACATATCATCTTCTTTCCAAAAACATTTCAATCATTTTTCATGGTTTCCGGTAACATATAATTATTCAAAACCAATACATATATATTCCAAAATTCCATGATGCCATAAATGAGATTCCCTGATACTATTTTTAAATCCCATTACATAAACACTTAATAATTACACAACATCATTTTCATATTGAACATCACAAACAGTGATCGTATGTGACTTCCCTTTATCCTTTTCCTTAATATGTTTCTCACGTTGATCATCATTAACCCTTGGATTAGAGAATTGATTAGAATAATTCCCCATTTCTTTGTACTTGAAGCATTGAAGTGTTGGTGGAGTGTTATCTGTAGTATTTTCTTTATTCACATCATTAGAAACCCTTTTTCCATTACTTCGACACTCAGTAGCATGATGACCTTCTTTTCCACACTTAAAACATTTTTTAGTCCCTTAAAGACAATCTCCACTATGATTTTTTCCACACTTTGAGCACAAAGAAACAATCATCTCCTTTTCACCATTATTCTGATAGTTCTCCTTAAACTCCATCATTAGTTTCTTGTCAAAACCATTAGATGGATATGTAACACCAACTTACATTTCTACCTTGATTGCACAACTCACAATTTCTTCATATCTACTGAAGTCTCTTATAGCAATTCTCTTCGAAGACTTGGTTTTAAGACACTAAATAATCGATCAACTTTACTTTCATGTTGAATGATAAATCCAGATGCATACCTTGAAAGCCTTGTAAAATTTTCTTCTTATATACCAACAGATTTATCATCATTTTTCTTAAGCTCATGGAAATCCTTTTCCTTCATTGTTCAAAGAATACGAGGGAAATACTTATTTAAAAATAAATTCTTAAACTCATCCCATTACATGGATTCAATTTCATCTTAGGGACTCATATTCTTAATTATAGTCCACCAATGATCTGCTTCACCTTCTAAATGGTAAATAGCTAGAATGACATTTTCATGTTCTGAACAGTGAAGTATGGAAAATATCTTTTCAATGGTACTGATCCATTGTTCAGCAACAAGTGGATCAGAAGACCCACTGAAAGAAGGTGGATGTTTCTTCATGAAGGACTCAATAGAATATTGTTCCCTTCTATGGTCATATGGAAGTCCAGAATGATTTATAGATTCTGTAAGTATAGTAATAGGATTTTGCACTCCATCTCCCATTACATTGGTTTTTTCAGGAGGACAATCATTCCATTGTCCATTACATTGTTCAACACGGTTCCTTCGGGTTCCAACCATCGTCTAAAACACAAAAAGAATAGTGTGAGAGGAAAAAATAATGCTAGAGAAAACAACATAATAAAGGGCGAGTACCTTCAATATATAACATCTTAGGGTTAATTGTAAGATTGTTACCATAATTCTAGGACTATTACTTATACTTATACGTAACCTTAGGAACATCCCTAGACATACCTTAGAAATATATCTATGGATCTTAGTAAAGTTTTCTTATCATAGTTTCCAAAGGTTAACTAAACCTTTACTCTGATACCAACTATAGAGACCCAATGTTTGACGTATATAGACATTAAATTACTTTTTCGGAATATATAATTCATAACAAAAACAGACACCAAATGACCGTAATAGTTTAGTGTCTTTGGAAACTCGGAATACAATCATCTAATCGTGGTGAATGATCTCCAACATCTCCCATAAAGATCTTCCTTTTTTTACCTAAAACCTTTCTTTATATCCTGGGGAAAAGAAAACAAATAAAGGGTGATCCAAAATTCTCAGTAAGGGAAATAATGGAGAAAATAAAACAAATACTATACATTTGATCTTAAAAAAACAAGAACATAATGTTTAAACATCAAAATCTTGAGAAAAGAAATAAAACATGCAAGTACATAAGGCATAGATCATAAAGATACATTATTCATGGTAAAATAGGATGGAAATAGAAAATGTAATTGTGTAAAACCAATAAGAACATGTTATGATTTCTATTATGGACAAGTCATTTCTCCCAAGACCATCTTAGTGGACAAAGTCCCCTTCTGAATCGAGTTCACTCCTCGTTCTAGTCCTGTATCACTGAACCAAATTAACTTACCATTCCATCCATGTCTATATCATGAGATATAAATATTTACCCAATGAATTGTAGGGAGATATAGGTCCCACCCATATCAAAATGAAATTATTCTTACATTTTCCACAACATTAACATAAATCATTCATCATTACCCAAAGAATAATATGGGTTTCATAAACATCTTCCCATCATAACATAATCCATACAAAAAAGGATATCATTTCATCATAAGAAAAGTCAAATCATGTAAATCATAGAGACATTATAATTTAAACATACACATATGAAATAATTTCATCTTAGATGGAAAATGGTTTTGATAAAACACTTGAAATAAATTTTTTAGGAAAATATCCTTTCTTATTCAAAATCATTTTCTTTTGAAAAAATGCAATGAAATTTTAAAAGAAAAGTTTTTTGTTGAAAATAGTCATGAAATATTGTACATAATGATTCATGAAAATAAGGCATCATAAAACCATAAAAATTCATTCATTCCGTATAAGTTAATGAAAACATTCTCCTTGTACTTTTAATGGAAAAGTCAAAAAGTACCACGTATGGTAAACAAAAGCAGGATTCCTTCCATAACACAAAGTAAAAGTCAATATGTGTAAAAATGACTTTACACATACATGGAAAAATATTAAATACTTTATGAAAAAATTTTATGGACATTAATAAAAAATATTACCCCAGTAAATATTTACAAATAAGCAATCTCGGATAAAAATGAGATTCCAAAATTATCCCTTACCTTATGTCCAATTTCATTCGTATGTCTCCGAAACTCCTGTATAGTGGGTTTAAACATATTATTAACCTGAAACAGAACCATAATAATATTTATGATATCATATACGATTCACTTACGAATTTATATTCTCCATTCATTTGTCAATTCCTTGTTAAAGCAGCGTTTTGGGTTAAATCGTTTCATTTAGCGTCCATGTTTTGACTTGTAATTATTAATATGATTACTTAGATAATGATTAATTATTTCCCGAATATTGAAAATGATTTATATATAATATATATTCAGAATATATATATATATAACAGATCAATAAATGGAATAAAATACACCGTTCATGGAGACAGTAGGTCGTACGTATGCATGAACGTTGTTTTTCATTTCCTTATTGAATTGAATTGAAATAAGTAGATGAAATAAATAAATATATATATACATAAATAGAGTAGAATTATTATGTCATATATTTCATTATTACTTATTAAATATACATTATAATCATTCTTGAATTGTTAACATGGAAAATTAATCTCATCACATTGTGGAGACAGTAATCCGTATGTACGCACGAGCAATGATATCATTCCCATATTTATTGAATGGAATTGGAGTGGATGATATAATATCATAGAATAAGTATGATGTTATAGTAATCATATATAGTTATTATTCACACCATTATACTAATCCAAGTAAGGTGGTGGTGGAAAAACTGATTACACCACGGCGTGGAGACGGTATTCCGTACGTACGCACGCGCGGTGATTTCATTTTCCGCAGGATTGATAGAAGATTAAATTGGGTTGTTTCATATTTATAAGAACATATCAGTATATGAGTTATACGGATGTTATTAATTTATTATCATACAAATAATTATGAATAAGTAGACGAATAAATAAATTGGAAATAATCGGTAAAGGATATTACCTCTTCTTTGACGCACCTCTTCTTAACCTCCTATTTTGGAACTAGGGTTGGACTTTTGGGGAGACCAAAACCTAAATAATGTTTCTAGGGAAGATGAGATGTGAAATGGGAAGGGGTTGGCCGAGAATCAAGTCTCAAAATGTTGTGAAGAGAAGAGGGAAGGGGTGCCTTTTTTATAAGGGAGGAGAGGGGTACCTTTGGAAAAATATAAAATATAATTTTATAATAAAGTCATATTCGTTTTATAAGTGCTCCAAATTGATTTATTTAAAATAAAAAGTTTCGATGGGTCGAAATCCTCTCAACCAATATTTTTAGACAAGTTTAGGTTACTATTTTAACCTTCTCATTTAGATTTAACTCCATGTTAAATAATTTAACATTTACCGTGTCTTCTTGTTTTCTTACACTATATGGTTAATAAAATTTCTATAAAAAGCCAAATGAATCCAATGTGGTTCATTATTAATATATATAACCTTATCTAACTCATTTGGCCGAACCTTAAATTTTTAGCAATCTAATAACAATTAATAATATAATATATTTTTAAAAAACGATTTTATGTCAATTTTGACACAATTTGGTAATTTCTTTTTTTGAAAATCATAAAATCATGATTAGTTCTAAAAAAGTTAATTAAATAAATAATAACAGGTCATATTATGCTAAAAAATTATGGGAAAATAAAAAAAGTCTCAAATAACATTTATTTGGGTATTTATACCATCAATTATGTTAATATTTCATTAATAAGGTAATTACTGCATCATCATTGTGTCATAAATAAATTAAATTATTTAATGGATAAAAATTTTAAATAAAATACCATTATGTAAGAAATTTTTTTATCTTTATAATTAATATTTATAGTAGAATTTATATTATGTATAACTCTATATTAAAAAAGTTTTAGTTATTAAACATTGATTTTAACTATTTTAACTCTTCATTAAATAAAATAATAATAAATGCCCTAATCTAATCCAAGAGGACCTAAATGATAATATTTTATTTCTAAGTTTGTTTTTGGTCTAATTTCACTTATCCAATAGAATTCAAACATGTGTTAGGGTAATAATAATATCATTTTTAGCCTTAATTACTCTATTTACTTTTAACCGTGGTAAATAAAAGTAAAATGTTACTATTCACCAAAAATTATTTTTATCTTATTGAACCACATTTTACTCCTTGATATTAACCGTGTCACTCGGATTTTCGAAATTCCACTCACAGAAGCGGTAAAATTATGTTTTATGTAAATTTTCAAATTCTCTGAGGAGGTGAGTAAAAGACGGTGAAAAGTTCAATTAAATTTTTAAATATCTAAAATTATTATAAAATGACTCCAATTAATTACATTGAACATATATAGGTATTATGTTACAATTTTGACCTAAAATAAATTTAAATAAGGTAAATAATTATTTAAATAAAAAGTCGGTTTTTAAATAGTAACCCCATGTTTCCACTATTCATCAAAAAATGAATTTTTTCAGAAAAATACCAAATATTCACCCTAGGCTAATTTCGATATTCCGAATACAAAAATGAAGTCCATTTTGAAAGATAAAATTGATAAAATTTCAAAAACTAGGTATTACTATTCATAATGGCTAGTTCATAATAATATTATAATAATATCTCATTTAGTGAAACTTAGTATTGCGTACTACACACGCTATCGAAGAAGGTCTTGATTGCATATAATGAATGAAAAGTCAGGGATGCGTGTAGTGAAAGCTCCATTTGGTTTTGTGTATAACATAATCAAAACTTATTTCATTTATACATTTAACAAAATCTATACTTAATGTTGCATAGAATAATTTCCACAAAACGAACTTGAAATTTTGTGTAACACGAGCCAAGAATAGTGATGCGTATTTTGAAAGCTAATACAGTGTTGCATATAGTACAAGCTAATCATTGTTTACTGTATAACAGGAGACATCAAAGAAATTAAAAATAATATATCACATAAAATATTAGTGTTTTACAACTACACTCCTATATAAATTTCTAGTTGGGTAAAGAGTCCTATCCTTTACTCTTTTCTCAAAAATCATTGATCCTTGGATAAATTTCCATACCCCATCATAAAAAATAGGCTTGTAGAGTGAATCATCATGTTTCCCAATGGTAATTAGATTCCTCCAAAGGCTAGTGATATGAAAAAAAATTTGTTAACTCCACGAATCCTATATTATTCATCTAGATGTTGACATGTTGTTTTCCAATATCTTCCAAGGATTAAAAATCTCCAAAATTTGACATCCAAAAATTTCCAAATACATAATTATATATTCATATCTAATATCCAATTGATTGAAAGTATATATCAGATTTCATCACCCAATCATCTACTGGTCAATTAAAACCTTGTAGAAACGAATTTATTTTTTCTATTGTGTTCATAAAATATGAACAACTATATTTTGATTACATTCCAGTGTTCTCCTTTTGACTCTTAGAATATTTATTGTGAATCCCTTTCATCCCAGACATCAAGTTGGTTGGATTTGAACCAGCCCTCTTACTTCGACACCTCTCACATGAATTTTATTTTGTTGTTTTTTTCCAATAAGGGTACTTTTGATGGGGTAAACTACCACTTATATTAGTATTAGGCACACCAATAGAAAATTTTGGAACATTCCTTTTTTGAAGTTATTAACGGAGTATCAAACTCTTAGTATCATCAAATGCATCATCGCGCATTTTTGGGACGGATAAGATAACCAGAAGGATATTAATATTTAGTTTTGTAGGTGAAAAAAAATTTAAATCAATATTCCAAATAAAATTTATATTTGAATAAAAAAATGTTTTTATAGGCTTTTTTAAAGGCTTGAGAGGTTCCTTGATTCTTCTGTTGAGTTTTTAGAGCATCAGTCTTTGAAAAATCCAAATCGGGAGATTCTGGAAGGGGCGTATGGTTTTTCTGAAACCATATGTCCCAACAGAATAAAGTGTGAATCGAATCTAGTGGATCTGGAGTTGATATATATCATTGTAAGATTTTTCAATAGGTTATTCATGGTTGTACAATTATGGAAAGTATCCTGAGAGAGGGTAAATACACAGTTCAGGCATTTTTTCCAAAACCGACTGCATAAACTATGTAAGACCCATTATAAGGATGTAGCCCAAACATGGTTGGAATAGAGTTTAGCAAAAAATGTTATCAAATCATCACTTCATTATATGGGGTGAAATTCCCATTTTTTACTCGAACCATTTTTTCATCCTCCCTCTTTTCTCTTCCTTACGTCCATGCACAACAACCCTTTATGGGTTCCTTCTACTCCTCCTCCTAGGAAAGGTTTCTTCTCCATTATCCGGTGTCGAAGTAAAGTGTATTTGGTCTCGTTGGTTATCACTCAATAAGATCTTCACTTCTTTTAACCCTTTATTTGTTTCTATTTATGTCATTGATTCTAATGACATGTGACCAAATTCACACTATTTTCAAGATGTATTTCTATTTCGGTGATTTCTCTAGAACCAGACCAAATAGAACATTACTATTAGATATTAGGACCTACCGTGGTATGATGTTGGTAGTGTAACAACCCAAACACACTCTTTTTAATTCATTACATGAAAATGTTGTGTGTTTTTTTAATAAATGAAAAAAATAAACAACACTTAATATATTCCAGAACCTTCTCTAGTCTACGATCGAGAGAATTAGACAACATCATACAATTTATCAGAGTTATAATAAAATATGAAAATTAATTCATGTGCTCTAATGAAAATGTCTTCATTAAACTTTTAACGATCACTGTGAAAATATTTTGAAATAATAAGTCGAGAAATAATTTTCCAAGGGTTTTAAAATCACTAAATAACTCTTACATAATTATTTATTATAAAAATTATTTTGAATAAAATTATATAAAATATAAAAATTATATATATATATATATATAATACTTGTTATAATGTTTAAAAAATACTTAATATTTTCAAACTAAATTTAAAAAATAATTATTTTAAAAATACCATCAATTTTGAAAACACTTTTCGAAATAAAATAATCTAGAATTTAATTAGTAAAGGGTATGAAATCTTTAATAAAACCATGGGTCCACTTCAAACATTTAAGTATGTCTCGGTCCAACCACTTGACTGATTGGTTCACTCCCCACTTCCTTATCAGGTTTAAAAATTTCAATCACTTAATTTTATAAAAAAAATTTAGGCATTACCTATATATATACAAATCACTGGAGATTTTTGTTTTATGACTTGACAACCTATTTAAATACATTTATATGTATATATATATATATATATATTCAAAATAAAACTTTTTCTAGATTTGAAACAACCAAATATCATGTTAATTTGAATTTTATTGGTATGATAACAAATGAAAAATTTTCATCAATATATTGTATTTATAAAAAATTTAAAGACCATTTTTTGAAAATAATTTATACAAAGGAATGATTTATTCATTACATATACATTTATATGGATATAAAAAATAGTAAAGATAATGTCTATATTATAATCGAATGATAGGTCATGAGAATACATAGAATATTTTCATACCTTCATGTGTGTACTTCATACAAATTCATCTCATTTTTTCGGAATAATAATAATATTCCATTAAAAAATACTCTTTTTTAAAAAAATAAACATTTATTTATTTGTCCCTTATTATCACATAATAATAAAGGAAAAAATACTTTCAAAACTAAATATTGCCCTTTGAAAAGAAAAATTTACTTAAACATAAACATGAAGACATAACATTACAAAAAAATAGGAAACAATGAAATTATAATAGTATTTTTATTATAAAACAAAATTAATTAAAATAATGAAAATTTTCAATGATTAAATATTTAATCCAAAAAAGGTTTCCCTTTAAAAATAAATTTGATGGTAAAATATGTTTTAAATATATAAATACTCTCTTTCAAATAAATTTGATTATAAGATCACATTAAATTAAGTAATTATTCCATTACATGGTTAAAAAAATTCTTCGTCTTCCTCTTACCTTTCAGACTCTCATATATTCTATGATACACTACTGCCTCACCGAACCCTCTATATAGGATGAAGAGAGAATAAAATATATTATAAACATGATTTTATTAATATTTATTTACACAATTATATGTAAATTTATACAATAGATGGAATGAGGATATGTCGTGTGTAATGGAGACTGAGAACTGATATGAAATATAACATTAATTTATTTATTACATTGTTTTGAAAGAAAAAACCAATTACAGATTTGAAAAAATAAGGATTTATAAAATCTTAGATTTAAATGTAATTGATATGTGCCTTATATTTTAAGAGATTAAACGCATTCGATATAGACATTTTGTTGGTTATCGATATAAAAATGTATGGGAAGAGAAAATGGAAGCAGAGGATGGATGGAACTCTTATCTACAATTATCAATGAATGGATTCAAACATATCCGGAATCATGATTGAAATTATTCACATTTGAAACATGCATAACTGATGTGTCCAAAAGGGTTAGTAAATAATGATTGAGGAAGAAAAACTCCAAAATATGTTATTAGGGTACTGCCAACAATAATCGAGGAAGAAAAATCAACAAACAAAAAATGATAATTAATGTTCGATTGAAAAGTCATTAAATAAGATGAAAGATTATATTCAAACACCTAAAATACTTACCACAAAATACTAAATAAAAATGAATAGATTTTTATAGATAACAGTAAATTTCCCCCAAATCGATTTTGAAATCCTATTTGAAGTTCGTATCTGGTTGGCAACACTTATCAGTACTCAATCCCAACTTGTCTTCATATGATCCAAGGTTGGTCACCCAATGTGAAACCTCAGACTCAAATCAACCACTTTCACGCTTATCCTAAACAAGTCGAAGCCCTCAGCTTCGATGGAGCTGGATCTTCATCCTCAACACCGCACTCAGCCTCCTTCGCTTCAACTTCCCAACAGAAATCAATCCATCAAATAATTTTCCCTAAATGAGGTTGAACCTCATTCCAGTGTATTAATATTTTTATTTCGTCATTTCATTTTTTAATATACATATATGAAATTTTATTTTAACAATAATAATTATATATATTTATAATTGCAATATTTTATAAAAAATTACAAAATTTAAAATTTTATGTACTGACATTAATTAGTATAAATATTATTTATTTTAAAAGAATATTTATATTACAATTAATATTATACAATTATATTTTAATTCAAATAATAATAATTTTTTTAAAATTACATGATATATTAATTTATATAATTTTAAGTATTTATAAATTATAATTCATTTTTAAGTGATAGATCAAAATTCGTATAAAATATTATTTTATGAACAAAATATATTTTTAATTTAATTATGATAACCAATATTTAACGAGAATCACTTTTAATTTCAAAAATGATTTATTATATTAAAATCTATTTCTATTTCTTCTAATATAACATGTAATTCGATATAATTATATTAATTAGACAATAATTTCAAATAAACTTTTTTATTTTTTTACAAAATATTATCATTTAAATCTATATATAATAAAACAATATAAATCAATGTTTATTTTAATTTGTAGTAGTTTTTTAAAAAAATATCACTTTTATTGAACATGATGAAAAATTAATTTAATTAATTATATTATTGTGTTAAATATATTTTATATAATGAATAAATATGATATATATTATCTTAATATAATTCAGGAAATCATGGAACAGTATCTTGTATTCAAGAATTGTGACTTATAGGAAAAAACATGCATATGAAAATAAAGAATGTAACACCCAAAATAAAAGTAATAATGAAATATTAATAACAAAATAGTGATGGAATAATAACATATAATATCATAAATATAAATATGGTTATAGAATAAGTTAATAACATTGTATGATCCATTATATTATTGTTTCAAATATGTTGAAAGGAAATCAGGCCTAAGGTAAGAGTTAATTACACAATCTCATTATTATTTGAGATTTTTTATACGTAAGTATCTAATGAGTGATATTTATCATTCATGTCCATGAATCTTAAAAAAATTCCAAACTATTTTTAATATTCTTATATAATTTTTAATTACATTTTTACACATGCATGATTTTTTACTAAACGGTTTGACAAAATTCTTTTTGTTGTTTTCCTAATGAGATACTTTTTAACATTTCTGAAAAATAAAATATGAGATAAATGTTTTTTAACTTATATTGAATTAAATATTTTTTTTGATTTCATGACGGCTTAATTCCTTGAAGCTTCCCTTACATTCTTTCAATGTTATTTTTAAAGTCAATTTTTTCTTTTAAAATTGCATGGAATTTTATGAAAAAAAAACATTTCCAAAGAGGAATGTATATTTTCCTCAAGAATTATTTCAATTTGTCTCTTGAAATTATAATCCATATAAGTTAATGTTATTTGTGTTACTTATATTTTACTGGGGATAGGATCAAATGGTAAAAATTTTGTTCTTTCTCTTAATGGTTTATCTTTATGATCAGTTGATTTTTATGAATTATGTTTCATTTTCATGAGTTATGTTGTGATGAAATGATAATGAAAATAATTTTTTATGTGTTATGATATGAAGAATGATTTATTTTATCGTGGAACATGTATGAATTTTTTCATTATGTGATGTGTGAGACCTATATATCCTTCCAATTCATCGAATAAGTATTTGTATCTCATTAGATGGACATGACTACAGTAGAAATGATCTTGGTTCAACATAATAGGGTTTGAATAGGAAAGGATCCCAGTTCAATAATATTGAGCCAAAATAGGAAGTAAACTCATATCATTAACATAGGGTTGGAATGGGGAGTGAACGGAGTACGACAAAAGACTTTTTCTACTATGATGGTCTTTCTAATGACCCTTGACTAATATGGAAATTATTTTCTATGATTATGTGTATGAGAAAATTTGATGTCTTATCTTATATCTCTCATGGAATATGCTCTTTCATTCAGTATAATATTCAATGATTTTTTCCAAGAAAACATATCATAATATTCTATTAATGGATATATCTCTGGGAATAGTCGAATCCTTGATGGTTAGAGGGTTTTTAGGAAGGTTTGATGACTGCCAATGGAGGTCCTTTGTTGTTGGAATATACTACTGGAAAGAGATTCATCATATGCGAATCGGTATGGTTTAGAAATCAAATCATTTTCTTCCTCCAACACATTTATTAATAGATCTTTTAGGTAGATTTATTTTTCTGTCTGAATCATATCTATTTGATTGATTTTAGTGTCTTAATATCTCTTTTTATTATCTTCTCTGATTTTTCTCCCTCAGATGATGATTTTAGTCATTTTCATCATGTTTTATTCAATGTATCCATAGTAAAAAAATATTTAACACCAAATAACTTCATATTAGATGGAAAATAATTTTAGGAGATCCCTTGAAATAATTCTTTATGAAAATATGCAATCTACTTTGAAAAAATTTTCTTTTCTTAAAAATTCATGCAATTTTAAAAGAAAAAACATTCTTTGAAAATAACCTTATAATATTGTAAGGGACGCTTCAAGGTATTTAATCATCATGAAAGTGAATAAATATGTTCATTCTATATAATTTAAAATAAATACTCTTCTCGTACTTTGGTTATAAAAGTCCAAAAGTACTTCATTAGGAAAATAAAAAAATATCCTTTCAATCTGTTTAGTTAAAATTCACATATGTGTAAAAAAATAAATTAAAAAATTATATAATAACATTAAAAATATTTTGGAAAACATGTTTGACAATCATAGACAAGGAAGATAAATATTCCCCAATAGATACTTATGTATAAACAATATTTAATAATAATGATTTTGTGAAATCAACCCCTACCACATTATAATCAATTTAATCATATAAAAAATAAAATAAAGGAAATTATATGGATATGAGAATTAAATAATCTTCAGAATAACAGTAATAAAATACATTCATGGTAATTATATATACCACACAAAAGAAGCGAGTTCTGAATATAGCATAAGTCTCCAAGAAATAAAAGTGAGACTAGAAATCCCCTTACCTTATGTCTTCAGTTCTTTTGTATATGTTCAAACCACATGTATAATAAGTATTTTTCTATTATAAATCTTCTATAGGAAAAAATTCATATAATATATGAATTAATTGTGACTTAATACTTCTTTCTTATTAACAATTTCATGTTAAAGATATATTTTGGGTAATACCCACTTGGTTTTTCATTCACGCCTTTACTTGTTATCCATGAATCATATAAATATAACATTATGTAATCATATCCAGAATGATATTAATGTTATTAATATCACATATATATATATATATTCATTATATATGTTTTCATGGTGATTAATAAAAGTTATAGATATAAAATAAAAGACATCATTCAGAGATATGATAGGTCATACATACTCATTATCATTGTTTTCATTTTCTTGTAATATTAAAAGAAATAAATATATATGATATATTATCATAAAATAGTAATCTTTAGGTTATATATATATATATCATATAAATTCTTAAAATTTATCCTTATTATCATCCATGTAAAATATAGGTGAAAAAAGAATCGTGTCACATCAAGAAGATTGTAGGCCATATGTATTCACGAGCAATGTTATAATTTTCCAAAAAAATGTAGGTAAAATGTTATATGCAATATTCTAATTCCAAAAGTATAATTATTTCATAAATATAAAATAAAAACATTGACCCCATCATAATTCCCACACTTAAAATTAGTTGATGGAACATGAATTGTATCGTAACGTGGATATTGTATTCCATGTGTATGCGTGAGTGATAGATTCATTTCTTGATTGACGGGAAAGGGTTGTATAGTGGTATCATCATGATCATAATAACATTACACAATATTTAGTATGATGAAATTATTATTTTATGATATATATTATAGATTTAGAGGAGATATAGAAGATTACGAGAATATAGTGATCTTGTTAGAGCGATTATCTCTTCTTCAAAACATATAATTTAGATCACCTCTAAAAGACCATAGAGTTGACCTTCTAGGAAGAAGATAACCCCTAGAATGTGGTTTTGGAAGTGTTAAAGATAATTTGGAATGGTATTGTTGAGCTTCAAGGTTCAATGTGAAGTAAAGATGTCAGGATAGAGGTCCCCTTTTATAATTGAGGTGAGGGTCGATTTTGGAATGTCCACAAATATAAATTTATATTATATTATATCTAAATTCTAATACCACCAAAATTAAATTTATTCATTTATAAGATGATATAAGGTTTAATCTCATCAAAAAATATATTTTAGAAATGTTTTGGTATCATTTTAAACCTTATAATTTTGATTAACCCTTATTTAATCTATTTTAATTTTAACTAAGGTAACAAATCATTCAATATTAAAAGTCTGAAATTTTTTCCTATTTGATATCAATTATATCATAATTGAAAAATTTATAAAGTTTTAGACAATATAATATTTTATTTTTTATATTATTTTTATGATCTTTAAAAAGTTTAACAAAATAAAATTTTGATAAAATGACATTAGTGTCAATTTTCACACTATGAATTATTTGGACTTTAAAAATGTCAAAATAAAAAGTAAAAACATTCTTCAGATACTAGTAAAAAAGAAACATATGAAAATGGTGAGATCCAATTACCATTAATGGTAAACATAATCATAAATCATAAGTACATAACAAAACATATGAAAACCATAACTTGTATATCAAAGATCGTGATATTGTTTCATTTAATAAATAATTGATTCCCATAAAAGAAAAAAAGGAAACATATTTCATGATTTAATAACATAAGACATAAAGTTTTTTCATAAAATTAAAAATATAAAATCATTTCCATAAAAGTTTAGGCTCACTACCTAGACCTTCACAGTGAAAAATTTATTTTACTGAATCGGGATCACTTATTATTCCAGCCCTCTATTACTGAACCATTTTTACTTCCCATTCCATCCCTATATTACTAATCCAAGATCATTTATGATTTCAGTCCTATCTTTATCATGAGATATAAATCATTAAACACTACATTTTATGGATATATAGGTCTTAGCCATCACAAACTGATATGTTTACATTTGTGCACCATAAGAAGATAAATCATTCATCATATCAAAACCCATGTAATGAAATTGGTTCCATAAGCATCATTCAAACATAAAATAAACCATGGAAAAGAAAATGGTTTCATCAATATCATACCATTGTAAACATAAACCATTCATAGAATGAAAAATAATGGTATCATTTAATAATATCACCTTTAAAACAAAAGTATCATCATATAATATTATCCTAGATGTAAAATAATTTTTAAGAGATCACATGAAAATAATTCTTGGGGAAAATATCCTTTTTTCAATGAAAAAAATTTCATTAATTAAAATGACATGAAATTTGATAAGATGTATTTTAAAATAACCTTGGAATATTGTAAAGAAATATTCAAATCATTATGGTGTCATGGAAATATAAAATTATGTTCATTCCATATTAGTAAAAAACATTCATTCATAATTTTGATAAAAAAAATAACAGAGTAACTCATTCAGAAAATGAAAGAAATATTCTTATCAAAAAAATTAATAAATATTCCAAAATTTGTAAAAATTTCATTATTAATTCATTGTATAATAATAAAAACATTTTTGAGTATTAAAAAATATGCATATGGAGGATAAATATTCCCCAATAGAGATTTAAAATGAAATAATACCAAATATTAATCAGATGGTGAAATAAATACACATAACTATATAATTAGTATAATTTTATCCCCCATGAATGAATAAAATTACAGGAATATGAATATTTCATAATATTATGGATAATACTCATAAAATTTGTGTATGGGTAGTATATACATCAAGTAGAAGAAACAACTAGTGTATACCTTCAAAACTCATTTTCAATAAATATATATTATTATAAACCTAAAATTGTCCAAAATTCCTATATATAATACAATATATGATTTACTTACGGCTTTATATTACTCTCTTATTAACAATTCCATGTAAAAGTTATATTTCTAGTGATAATCGCTTTGTTTTTTGTTAAATTTTTTATTTGTAATCCTTGGACCCCTTACTCAAATCATGATTTAATATTTTAAATATTGATATTATGGATAAAAATATCTTATTTATATTTATTATACATGTATTCATGGTGATTATTAAAATTTAGAGATAGAAAATAAAATTCATTGGTCGTGGATACGATAGGCCATACGTATTCATGAACACTATTTTTAGTTTAATTTCGTATTAAAAGACATAAAATTATATGATATATTGTCATTTAGGAATCAATTTTTTGTTATATATAAAATATATATTCAAAAAATTCATCTTTGTTACCATCCCTATAAAATATAGATGAAAATCAAATCATATCGCATCGTAAAAATGGTGATCCATACATATGTATGACTGATATTATCATTTACCAAATGATTAGTTGGTAAAATAGAAGATATGATATTATCATTCCATATGTATAAAAATGTAATAAATATCATATATAAAAATTATAACCATCATAATTCCCACTCATAATAGATGGTGATGTATAATTAATTGTATCGATATGTTGAGAAGGTTAGCCGTACATATGCATGAGCGATACATTCATTTATTGTTCGATGGGAAAGGGGTTGTATAAGTGGTGTGTTCATAATCATAATAAAATAATAAAATATCTATAATTATGAATTTATTATTTTATTACAAATATCATGGACTTAAAAGAGATATATACAATTATAAAAATAGAGTGATTGATTAAGGTGATTACCTATTCTTCGAAATAACTCCTTTAGATATTTTATAAAGGAATATAGAGATGGTATTTTGGGAAGAAAAAAACAATAGAATGTGGTTATGAAAGTGTATAGGAAAATGTGTGATTTTTTGGTATAAAAATAAGTCTCAAAGTGATATTAATAAGTGAGTGATGAGGCTACCTTTTATAATTGAGGTGAGGACCACTAATGGAATCTCCAAAAATATTTATTTATAATAAATCCAATCTCAATACAAATACATCCAAAAAGAAATGTATTCAATGATATGATGAAATCATGTTGAAATATAGTAAAACACTATATTTTAGAAATGTTTTGATATTATTTTAAACCTTATAATTTTGATTGATCTTTAATTAATATATTTTATTATTAAATAAGTTAATAAATATTTCAATATTATAATGTTGTAATTTTTACATTTTTTATATAAATAAATCATAAATGATCAATGTATAAATTTATTTACCAGTTAATATATTTTTTATTTTTAAATGTGTTTTGTGATTTTTTTAATTTAATAAAATATTATTTTGATAAAATGAAAATATTGTCAATTTTGACACTAATCATTATTTGGACTTTCAAAAATATCAAGAAAACAAGTAAACATTGAACCAAATAATTTATTATATTCTTAAGAGGTTATTTTATTTTATAAAATTCACTTATCATATAAATTATCCACATAATATTTTCTTAATATTATTATAAACAATTAATTAATATTTCCAATAATAAAATTATTATTTCATCATCATTTTGTAATTATTTAATATACACATTTTTAAAAAACAATTAAAAATAAAATTCCATGATAAATATAAATCTTATATATTTTATAAGATTGTTTATATTCAAATATCTAGTTTTGGTAACCTTATATTCAAAATTTTATATTTTCTAAAACATGAATGGGAGATCTTTAAATTTTTATTTAATATGATTTTATAAATACCATAATTTCATTTAAGTGAACCAAAAAATATAAAATAAATTCATTTCATGAAATTATTTTTATTAATTAAATATTTATACTTATATTCGTTAATAATGTTACTTTTTCCCCTTGTGAACACATAAGGAATATTAAATACAAAGAAAGAGAATTTTTATGACATTATTAGATTTAAATATTATTTAAGTCATTTTCATAGAAACTCTCCATTAAATGAATTAATTTACCTAATTATGTGTTAAGGGTCTAATTTTATTCATCCTATAATATTTTGGCATGTTTCGGGGTCATTTTATAGTCTTTATAAATTTATTTTTAACCAAAATTTATCAATTTACCCTTTACCATGTTAACATGATTTAACAAGGATACTATTAATATTTTCTAAAATTAAAGTGAAAATATTTTCTAAATTTGGAATTTATAAATAAAAAATTTGGAATCCATTTTTCAAAAATCAAAACATATAATTTTATGAATTTGATTTAAAATAAAATTGGTAAAATGCTGTGAAAAACTGTTTTTCGTAGAAATGCCCTTTTAAAACATAAAATGTGTTTTGAATAATTTTTTATATAAAATATTTCCCAAAAATCATAACTGGTTTATTTAAAAAAATGAATTAACTAGAAGTTAAAAACTATTCCAAAACATATTTTGACATTATAATGATTTTAAAAGAAAAATACAATTTTCAATAAAAATTAGTATTTTCACTATTCATTAGAGCGTAAATATTACCAAAAAAATTACGAAAATTCTACCTAATTAAATTTTATTATTCCAATTTCAAATATGATGAATATTTTGTTAAAAATAATTTATAATTATTACATGATTATAGTTAAAACATGTTCACCGTCAAATGGTGGGAAGAACTATCGTTTTAGAAAAATAGTTTGTTTATGTGTAAAATTGGATTTGTTATTATAGAATATCTATAAAAAATAAGATGAATTTAAAATGTTAAATTGGATATATTATAAATATATTTCATTAATTTAATCCAATAACTATTATTTTATTATTTTTTTGTATAATATATTTGTTCGTATTTTAATATTTTTTTTCAGAAAAATATTTTGAATTATTTTAAAAAGGGATTTACATTCATTTATAATTAATTGGTTAATGAATTATATACACATGTATATAATATTTTTCATAATTTAGTTAATCATGTTCAATACACTCGATTCTAAATACTAGGTTATAAATTTCTTATTTAAATAATTATAATAATAAAATTATGTTTGGTAGAAACATAATTTTTCATGTAAAATATGCACAGTTGGTGTTGCATATAGATAAAGAATAACATGGTCGTCTGTATAACACAACACATCAAAAAAATTAATTTATTAGAAAAAGTGGTTCATAAAAACTCATGGTGTTACATTCCACCCACCATTAAAAAAAATTCACCCACAAAATTCATCATTCTAATAAAAACAAATGAGGATACTTCTACCTCATCGTATCCCCATGTTACCATGAATCTTTTTAAAATAGGTGTTTTTCTCAACAGAACCTTAACCATGTGGTTGTTAATGTTTTTTAGATCATTATCTATATGATCTAAACATTCTACCGGGATATCTTCATTAGAAGAATCTTTCTACCTGGGTACAACCTCTGAGATTAGTACATTTGAAGGAAAAGGTATATACTTTCTCAAAAAAGGCATATGAACCCATAATGAACTTGAGAGGGATTTGGTGGAAGCACCAATCGATATTCTACTGTTATGATATAATAAAGAATTTTAAGATAAAAAATCACATCCTTACAATTTTAAATTTCATATATAAAATCAAAGGTGGATTTTAGAGAATTTATTTGTAGGAATCCCACTTTAAGATCCCAGACTTTTATGGAGTCATATCTGGTGAGTATTTAGGTACCTTTTTTGTTTTAAGTACATTTGAGTTGGGGTATGACCTAGGGTGTGTTTGGGTTATGTTTTAAGTAACTTCTGAAGATATGGGGATATGCAATGTTTGCACACATTTTCTCCAAACAATGTGCAGGATAACCCTGCAGACAAACGATGTCATCACGATTGGCACACGGTTTGCCTAAATATCCCCATCATGCCATGTGGTAAGTGGAATATTGCAATGTTGGCACACAGATTGGAAAAATCATGTGGCCTCCTAGGTGAAAATGTGTGCACTGAAAAATAAAATCCGAACTTTGGTTTTATAACCACCCAAACCCCTGAAACCTCTCTAGTTCAACCAAAACAAGGACATGGCAATTTTTGGGGATCAAAGTGCCTTTTAGAGGGATTCCAAATAGATTTAATCACCATTCATTGATATCGGAATCCTGAATTGATGATCTTTTCTCTTCCTTGTAAGTGGATTTCATTCCATTGCTTCTCTCATTATTTACACTAACTTTACTTGATGTTTTCATGAAATATATACACCATTTTAATTGATCTAAACATATGGGTTTTGATCTATATTTTCAATATCATGATGCCTTTTGTTATAATTTCAGTTTAGGGATTTAGATCAGATGCTTGATTGATGACGTTGTGACTCTCAGATTTTGGGGATTTCCAATGGGCTAACTTCTGTCAATAAACTGAGGTTTGTGGTCTAAATTGAACTCCCATTATCTTGATTTTGATATCTTCATATGAGTTTATGATTTTCTAACTTCCCTTGATAATTGATTTCATAAATTGTAGTATTTTGGAATATGGATATGACTTATGACTATCTTGGTGATTAATTGATCATTGAATCATATAAAAAATGAAGGGGGTTTCCCAAATATATATTTTTGAGATTTTTTACGGGATGAGATATAGTAATTGAGAGATTGAATTTGTTGTGTTAATATAATTAATTGGGGGGAATTAATTATGAAATAATGATAATTAATTGTGAGAATTAATAATGTTCCATGCTATTGACCAATGATAATTAATTGTGAGAATTAATTATGTTCCTTGTTGTTGGTCAAAGATAATTAATTATGTGAATTAATTATGAAAAGTTGAGATTTTTTATGTATAATAAATTTTTTAAAATTTCTTACAGAATGAGAATTGTTTTTATTTATTTATTAATTGATATGTTAATTAATTTTTTAGGTGCTTAGTTAATTTTTTATTTAACTAATGGATTTTAAGTGTTTAACTAATCATTGGATTAGTAATGGAATGATGTGGAAAATTTTGTTGAAATAAATAATGATTAAATGGATGAGATTTTGTGGTGGTAGACATGGATTTGTAGACTGAATTGATGTTGGGATTTGTACATGGCGTTCCTCCCCAATAGATATCTAATCTTGAGATTTTGGGGTGATATTCAAGACGACCTACACCGAATGAGATTATGGGGTGCTCAGGATGAAGACCTACACATAATGAAATATAGAGCGATAGGCATGGGGACCTACACTTAATCAGATTTGGGGTTCTAAGCATGAATACCTACACAAAATGATTAATAATAATTAATGATGATTCCAATGGGAAACATGAATTGAAACAACACATAATGTGACGATTTAATGATTAAATGACAATTTCATATCGGTTTAATTATGAAATTTATTTATTCCTTCATGGTTCTACATGAAATATCATTTGTATTGACTTTTTATAGACACCGTTGGTGGAGGCCCACTAAGTCTTACTCACACCCAATTTGGGCTACCTAATCAGCACCCGAGCAGACTTTATTGTTAAAGGACATGATAAGGTTAAGGCTGTGGGATAGATCGTAGTTTTGGAATAGGGCATGGGAGAGGGATACATACATGGTTTCAGAACCTCATGGGAGTTTTTGTGTCTTTACTTTTAGTTTCATTATAGTAATTTCACTCATGCATTGTCATATCATGTTTTAAATTTCAGTTGAGTATTATATTTTTTTTGGTTTTTCTATCATATAACATGGTATTATTCAGTTTATTTTCACATTTCCTCACTTGGATGTTTTTTTTTCTTATTTTGGTGTTTTAATCTGATTAAAGAGGGTATAGTTTCCGTAAGACTGACTTAACAGATCCTTTTTACAAATCAGAACCCTCTCTCATATAAGGATTCACACTTGAGTGTAGGTTTCCAACTGGCTCGGGTCACTGTTATGTGGGTCCTGGGTTGGGATGTGGCAAAGTTGTATTAGAGGAGTTTTTTTATTTCTTATTATTTTATATAACTATTTAGGGATTGGTAGATTAGATACTAGGATGACTCGAGGCTTGGTAATGAGCTTGTGTATAAGAGTTTCAAACCCATTTATGGGGGAAAATATCAGTACTCAAGGTAGGATTGTGGTTATTTCTATTTATTGTTATAGCTAGATATTATTACACCTTGGGTGACACACTTCTGGTGTTATGTGATATTAGTTTTGAAAATTGAAAAAAAAATATTGGTTATGGAGGAATGATAATTGAGTCTGCATGAATCATTCTATGAACTCATGGTTGTTGTGACACGAATCATTCATGTAACTCACGGGGAAACGTGTTATGGGTATGTTATTGAACATTGACTATTTTTTCTTTAGTGTGAGATTGAAATAATAATGAAAAATGAGAATAAGATTCTTTCTAATGAGAACATTTATTGATTAAATTTGTATGATTAATTAATTAATTTGTGAATTAATAAATTTGAGATAATATGATTAATTAATGGGTTAATTAATTAATGAGAATGTTTGTACCCTTATTAACAAATACATATGAGTAGGATGGTTAACGGTAGTGATAAGGCCTTGGTGTTGACCGTGTGTTGAGAAAATGGGGGGAAAGGACTTGATGGAACTCTTTGTTTCAGTTTCTACTCTTATGTAAATATTATAGGGTCGTGTTATGAGACATAAGAGGTTTTCTTGTGTTTATAGAGATATGGATCCCTGATGCTTGTTGAGGGAGAGACATAGGGGTATGTCCTGAAATGAACTTCGAGATAGGGAACTTGAGGAACCCTTGGATAAAGCTGAGGAGGGAGGAGAACAGTTACAAGAGGACATTTCTCGTTTCATGAAATTCATGGAGACATACCTAGGGTGGGTTCAAAAAAGCATGTCTGAGTTGACAAGTGATTTTTGGCTGAAACACCCCCATTATTTTACTACAGAGGGTGGACCTGATGGATCTAAATACTGGATTGAGTCCCTAGAGACGATACCTGACTAATTGGATACTCCGAAAAAGAGGAAGCTCAAGTTAGTTTCTTATATGATATGGGGTTCAATGAAGCGTTTTTTGGACATTCTGGTACGATATGGATAGATTGATGACATGTTATGGAATGACTTTTTAGAGAAGTTCTTGGATAACGTCTCTCTAGAACTAGCGAGACAATAGAATTTTTTATAGTTTATGCATCTTACCCAAGGAAACATTTCCATAATGGAATACCATGTACATTTCATATATTTACAAAACTTTTCTCCATCTTTAGAGGTTGACGAGGATTCATCGGTGAAACAATTTCTGGACGGGCATAGGTGTGAAATTAAATCATAGGTAAATATAAATAGGATGAAGTAATTCTCAAAAGTAGTTAATCAGGCTCTCATTTTAGTGGGGAACCTGAAGGAGGCTTCCATTACTAGATGGGTATATGTCACTAGATGATCTAGGCATGTGCCTTCTGAGATTAGGAAGTATCGTTACGAGAATCTTATTCAGCGCGGTGGAAAAGAACATTGGAAGTTAGGAAGAATAGTTTCCCTAGATCTTACTCATGTTCTTTTCCACTAGTGCAACATGTAGTGACACTATCGTACATATTTTCCTCAACCATCAATGGAGTGGTGGTTTTGTGGAAAGGTGGGGCACCTAAAAAGTTCTACTGGATGTAGTGGTAGGTTGGTGATGATATAGTAGCTTCTTATAGCCAGAGTGTGGTAAGGGGGTCTTCTACACCACATAGGTCCAGTAGCTAGAGTTCTACTGGAAGAGGTAGTAGAGGTAGTGGATGCGGTGCTTTAGTGTATGAACACCTGTATCAGCATATCGGTTCTACTCAGGGGAGTTAGACGACACCATAGGGAAGGGGGTTAGGACAGTTACATGAAGTGAAACCCACACTTGTAGAGAGTGTGGCTGGTCCATAAACCGTAAGAGGTACCATTCTAGTTGCTTCTACATTAGCTACTACCTTGTTTGATACTGGTGCCTCTCATTCCTATGTTTCTGCAAATATTTTTACTTTCATGATCCTGGAGGTGGATTTCATAAGTGGAATGATGAATATCGATACACCATTGGGAAAAGGGTATAAGGATATTTGTTTGTGCAAGGGATTTCTCTGGTGATCAGATAGTATTGTTTCCTTTGGAATATTTATTTCCATGATATAACAAGCTTCGACATGATTTTGGGTATGGATTTTCTAGTCACCTACAAAGCCCACATCAATTGATACAAAATGAGGGTGACCTTTGTATCTATTTAGGGTGACCTTTATGTTTATCATGGATAATGTGATATACATGAAGGTAGAGCGGGGCCAATTAGTCAGTAATTGGGAGATTTCCCAACAGAGGTTTCTAGTCTTTTCCTTGATCATGGGAGTGGTAGGAAAGACGTCCTTCCACCTGTAGTATAACAATTTTAGTATGTCTTTCATAAAGAGTTTTTATGGTTTCCACCTAAGAGATTTGTGTTATTCACTATTGAGATCAGGCTAGGAGCTAAGAAAATATATATTTCCCTTACAGAATGGCACCGACTAAGCTTCCAGATCCCACAATGTAGTAGGAGGAGTTGGAGGACAAAGGGTTTATCAGTCCAACTAAATCGCCTTATGGACACATATTTTGTTTACAAAGTAGGATAAAAAGAGTTTATTCTTGTGTGTATATTACCGAAAGTTGAATAAAATGACGGTAAAGAATAGATATCATATTCTGCATATTGTTGATTTGTTTGACTAGCTGAAGGGGGATTGTTTGGATTCAAAGATCGATATGAGATCAAGGAATCTTTAGGTGATATTTTTGGACCTCTGATATACCAAGAACTACTTTCAGAAGAAGGTATGGCCTATGAGTTTTTTGCAATGCCTCTTGGGATGAAAAAATCTCCATTAGTGTTTATGGCCTTAATGAAAAAGATCTTTCATCCTTACATAGATCAGTTTGTGGTGGTGTTTATAGATCACATCTGGGTGTACTATAAGACTCGTGAATATCATGCCAAACATCTGAACATCATCTTGTGTACACGGAGACATCATTAACAATACGCCAAGGTATGTAAATGTCAGTTTTGGATTGACAGTGTAAACTTTTTGGACCACATAATCTTAGAATAAGGGGTGGATGTGGACCTAGAAAATGTGAAAGAAGTGGTTTCTTGGGAGTATCCCAAGACAGTTTTTGATATCTGATGCTTTTTGGGATTAGGTGGTTATTACAGGATAATCATCTATGAATTTTCATGATTGGATTCATTGCTTACAGGTTTGAAAAAGAAAGCTATAATCATTGATTAGACAGAATCATGAGAGAATTCTTTCCAAGAGTTGACGAAGCACTTGACACCGAAACCAGTTTTTTATTACCCAAGTTAGGTAAAGAGTACAAGGTTTATTGTGATGCTTCTATGATCAGACTCAAATATGTATTGTTGAAAGGGGGTCAAGCCATTTCTTATGGGTCTCAACAACTGAGGCTACATGAATAGAATTACCCTCTGCATGACCTAATGTTTGTAGTAGTGGTTTATGCTCTTAAGAGATGGCGACACTATCTTTTGGGCAAAAATTTTACAGTTTTTAATGATCAAAAAATCTTGAAGTATATATTTCCACAGTGGATCATGAATCATCAGCATCAAATATGGGTAGAGTATATGCATTCCTTTGATATTGAACTGGGATATACACCTAGAAAGAGGGAATAGTGTGGATGATTCCTTGAGTAGGAAAACTTAGACTCATTTGGAACATGAGTCAAGTTAGGAGTGGAAGATGGTGACTTTTTAGGTGTAAATGAATGTGGTAGTTTAGTAGATTCAAGAGAGGATGACTCTGGTTTCTGTACCAATGGAGTATACACTCTTGAGACAGATCAGGGATAGGATGTACAAGTATCTACAGTGTTTATCCTCAAGAAAAAGACTTGAATATGGGGAGACACATTTAGACTATATAATAGATGTGGATGAGATCAAATATGTGAAAAAATGGGTTGTTGTGCCTGCGCGTATGTGAGAGGAACTCATGTGAAAATTCCAAGCTTCATGGAAGGGGGTACACACTGGGGTGACAAGAATGTACCGTGTCCTATGTCGATAAATTTGGTGTCCAGGAATGAAAACGGAGATAGAATGTTTCTTAACAGAGAGATTAACCATTCCGCAGGTGAAAGAAGAGCATCAATGACCAAGATTTCTATTACAGTCGTTACCTATTCTTGAATAGAAGTGGGATGACATGACTATGGATGTAATTGTAGAACATCCAAAGACACATAAGAAGAATGATGCTATTTGGGTCATTGTGGATCAAATAATGAAGGTAGAAAACTTATTACCTATCAGTGAAACCATTAGAGTAGAACAATTGGGAGAAATGTACAGGTGAGAGATAGTTCATTTTCATGGGGTTCCACTAACTATAGTTTTAGATCAGGATTCATGCTGTAAATCACGCTTCTGGAAGGGCATATAGAAGGAACATGGTACACAGATTCTATTATGTATGACCTTCCACCCATAGACAGATGGGAAGTTGGAGCGTACCATATAGGTGTTAGAGGATATGTTGCGAGCATGTGTTCTTGACATTAGTGGTTCTTGGGAGAAGCACTCGGATTTAGTGGAGTTTTCCTATAACAGCAGTTATCATGAACCTATCAGAATGAACCATATGATGCACTATATTGTAAACCTTCATGATCACTACTATATTGGTTATAGGTAGGTGAGTCAGATATTTTGGGACCGAGTCTCATTCAGGAGACATCAGAGCAGGTTTTGTTGATTTAGAAGTGCATGGATATGTCTCAGAGTAGGCATAAAAGATATGTTGACTAATGGAGAAGACCCACAGAGTTTAAATATATTTTATCATGTATTCTGTTGTGTATCCCTGAGATTGGGTCAACACGGGATATGAAGGTAGGGAAAGCTAGGAAAAAGGTTAGTTGGATAGTTTTTGGGGATGGGTAGAATTGGTCTAGTGGCGTACCAATTTTCCCTTCCATAGAAATTCAGAGCTATGATTGATGATTTCCATGTTTCGCTACTATGGCGGCATCAACGCGAACCTTATCATGTGATTCATGTGTAATAGTTTGACATTGAGATAGATGTGTCCTTTGAGGAGCTTCTGATACATGTGTTGGGTCACAATGAGAATGTGTTACGGGGAATGACTATTGTGTTCGTTCTTGTGTTATGGAATCATGGAATTGTTCAAGAGGAAACATGGGAATGGGGAGCATAAATGAGGGTTCAATGGCCCAATATTTTTGACTAAGAATCTTAGAGATGTTTTGGAGTGATCCTTGAGGAGGATCTGTTATATGGTGGGTAGATTTTAAGATCATGTCCTATTCTGGAGTCATCTTGGGAATGTTATAATGTAATTTTGTTGTTATTAAGTACTTTTGCGTTGGGTTATGAACCAAGGTTTGTTTGGGTGAAGTTTTTTAGGAACATGGGAATACAGTGGGTTGTACATGGTTTTTTCACGCTTTACCCATACCGTGTAAAACATAACCATTCAAACAGTGGATGTTAGCTAGGTTGGTGCACAATTGACTTAACCATGCACCATAAAGTCATGTGTTTAGTGGAAGACCACACGGTTGGTGCACATTTTTTGTCAAACCATGCGGCCTCTTAGGTGAAAACATGTGTGTATAGCAGTTTTATCCAAAATTAGGTTTCAAAAACACACAAACCCCCATAACCTATCTAGTTCGTCATAGACACGGAATTGACAATTTATCTGTTTTTAAGGAGCCTTCTAGAGGCATTCCAAGGATATTAAAATACCATTATTCGAGATCGGAGGCTCAGATTGATGATCTGCTCTCTTCCCGGTAAGTGGATTTCATCTCGTTGCTTCTCCTGTTCTTTCCACTACATTTCCTTGACCTTTTCATGGATGATCTCAACCATTTTCATGGATATAAACCTATGAGTTGAGATCTATATCTAGGATTGTGGATCTACATCTAGATATTCAATATCTTCTTGCCTTTGATCTTAATTTTTGTTTAGGGATTTAGATTCGAAGCTTGATAGACGGCGTTGTGCCGCTGGGATTTTAGGGATTTCCATTGGGATAAATTCCATCAATAAACATTGGTAGGTTGTCTAAATCAAACTCCCATAGTCATGATTTTGATATGTGTCTGTGAGTTTATGATATTCTAGCATCCCATGATAATTGATTTCCTAAATTGGAGTAATTAAGAATAATGACATTACTTATGATTTTCTTCGTGATTAATTGATAATTTAATCACAGAACAAAGAAAGGGGGTTGCCCAAATAGATATTTTGGAGATTTTTTATGGGATGATATATTTTAATTGATATTTTGAATTTGTGTTGATAAGATAATTAATTGGGGGGAATTAATTATGAAATGATATTGATCAGAGATAACTAATTGTTAGAAATAATTATGTGTCATTTTGTTGACCAATGATAATTGTATGTGAGAACTAATTATGTTCCCTGATGTTGATCAATGATAATTAACTATGAGAATTAATTATGAAAATTTGATATTTGATATGGATAATTAATTTTGATGAAATAATTATGGAAAGAGAATTGTGTTGATTGATTAATTAATTGATGAATTAATTTATTGGTTATGTACCTAGTCAATTGTTGAGTTAACAAATGGCCTTTGAAATGTTTATATAATAGTTGGATTAGTCATGGAATGATGTGGATAATTACTGTGAATTAAAGAATGATTAAATGGATATGATTTTTTGGTGATAGATAGGGCATTCTATACCGATTAGAAGTTGGGACATGGGAATGGTTTTCCACCCCAATAGTAAATCATGCTTATGATTATGGGGTCAATGGCATGAAGACCTACACCAAATGAGATTATGGGGTTCTAGGCATGATTACCTACACTGAATGATATATAGAGAGATAGCCATGTTGACCTACACAAATTAGACTTGGGGTTCTACCCGTGACGATCTACAACAAATGATTAATAATAATGAATTATGATTCACATGGGAAACCTGACTTGAAACTGGGAAAATGTTGATGATTTAAATATTAAATGAAAATTTGAAAACTATTAAATTATGTATTGTATTTATTACTACATGGAACTGCATTCACTATCTTTTTATAGGACTTGTTTTAGAAAATTTTGGTGGTGGCCTACTGATTTCTACTCACAGACTATTTGGGCTGCCTGTTCGGCACCTGAGAAGACATTGTTGTTGCAGGACATGATAAGCTCAAGGCCCTGGGATATGTTCCATTTAGGTATTTCAGAATGGGAGAGGGAATCGTACGTGGTTCGGGACCCAATTGGGAGTCATTGTGTCTTTATGCTTAGTTTCATTTTCGACACTTGACGCCTGCATTGTCCTAGAATGTTTTACCTTTCGGTGGAGTATTTAATTTTTCTAGTTTTGACTATCATATAACATGGTATTATTTTGGTTAATTATATGATTCTACAATTGGATATTATTGTTTTCTTTTATGGTTAGGATAAAGTAAAAAATTCACAAAGCAACAAGTCTATAATAGTCCAAGGGACCATTTTATTCATTAAAAAATAAGTTACTATGATACAAAAATTTTGGTTTCAATATCCTTTCTCTAGTTATGAATAATTTTCCTTAGAAGAAAAACTTACATCAATTCATTTTATTTCATAAGAACAATCTCATCATTTCATTGATCCTTGATCAATTTCCCCTTCAACTATTATGCAATGAAACAAAGCATAATATGTCATTAGAACCCCTTTTGACCCATCTTACTTAATATCTTTCATCATATCCTGGAAGGTGAAACCTAATAATGGGTTATATTAGATGTTATGTAAGGGTAAAGATGGGAGATATAATTATTTCATAATCATGAGACATAAGAACATAATAAATCCACTTGAAAGTTATATCATCTATTACAATGGACTTCATATCGGGTTTGGGATAAATCTTAGATGTTCATAAAGAACATAATTCATGCGATCATAACATAAGAAAACATATTTTGGAATACACATAAGCATAGAAAATCATTTCCATATTATTCAAAGATCACTACCAAGAACATCGTAGTAGAAAAATTACTTTAATGAACTGGGTTCACTCCCCATTCCTGTCATATGTTACTGAATCGGGATTACATAATCATTCCAGCCAAGTATTACTAAATACAGATCACTTCTCATTCCAGCCCTATTGATCTCATGATACATAAATACTTACCCAATTCATTGGGGGAAGATATAAGTACTACCAATCACATAAAAAACCACAAATATGGGTTCCACAAGTACATAATTCATTCATCATATCATAAGCCATAAAATGAAATGGCTTTCATATATATCATTACATCATAACATAACCCATCCAAAAGAAATGTCTCTAATAAATATCACTCCATCCTAAACATAAACCAACCATAGATATAATATGGATATAATACTTGAAAATTATCCCCAATAATGAATATGTAATGTCAAATAATTTTATCATAAATAGAACATTTTTGGAGATCATTTGAAAACAATTGTTGTTGAAAACATGAATTTTGTTTTGAAAATGATTTATTTTCTTATAATGCCATAAAATTTTAAAAGAGAGCATTTTATTTCAAAATAAACCTTTAATATTGAATGTTAAGATTTAATGCATAAAGAAATCATGAACATGTAAAAATCTATTCATGTCGTATAAGTTAAAAAAACATTCATTTGGTCATTTTTTTGGAAAATTCACAAAGTACCTCATTACCAAAAATAAAAAATATTCTATTCATACTACTTTGTAAAAATTAAAACATGGGTAAACATGACATTAAAAATTCTATAATAGTAGTAAAAATATTTTGGAAAACATTTTTGAGAAACATGATGAGGGATAGTAAATATTTCTCATCAGATACTTACTTACAAGAAATCCTATACAATAATGAGATTACGGAATTATCCCTTACCTTACGTCTAATTTCCCTCAAACAAATTTAAAAATCCTATATAATTGAATAATTAAATTTTTTTATCTTATTCCAAAACCATATTAATTTTTTTAATATCATATATGATAATATTATTATAATGAATCGACCTTATTACGTAACATAATATTGAATTTTAGTCAAGAAATCATTTCTATTCAAATTGAGGATCTTTTACTATTTATATTTTTAGAGAATTGTGATATAATACATACATAACATTCCACATTCATATATAGTAGATACCACAAAATTAGTATTTATATGTTCAAAAATACACATCTTTTAAAATGAAATATATTATCTTTAAAAAATATTCATAATATTTAACATGGAATCATTCATTTGTTACACATCCTAATAACATGTGAAAATAATTTAAAAACATGGGATGAGAACAAAAATATATGTAAGAGATATTAAAAAGTAGGAAAGCGAACATTAGTCCATGAATACTTGTAACGTGTGAAATCATTTTCTAAAAAAACATATTTGTAACCATAAAAACATACTTCATGAAACTTGATATTTCAATTATATTTCCACAAAACCTATAGAACCAAAATATAACCATATAGGTATCTCAGATCATTACTTACATAATCTTGTAACCCTCTCGTCTACCAAATAATTTCTAACCCTCACGACTACCTTAAAATTTTGGTATCTATCACAGTTACACTTGGAGTAACAATACATCCGACCTACAACATACACATACCCAATGAATTGGAGAGAGATATAAGTCCCACCCTTCATCTTAATAAATGTGAATGAACCAGAACAAAATCATGAAACATGAATAATTTCATTAAAACATTTCTTTTTAATTTCATAAAAAAGAATTTTAAAAGAAGTTTTTAAATAGAAAGTCCCTTATAAATATCAAATAATTGATGTGAGAATTTATAGAGAGGATGGAATATGTATATAAAATGTAAAAAAACATAATTAAAAATAATTTAAACAAAATCCATCTCACAAACAATGTCAATACCACTTAAATAATGAGGTAGAATGTTAACCTAAAAAAGGAAAATTGGTTATGAATTACCATACCATGGGTTTTCTTACATAAAAATAATATAAACCACCTATATAATTGTTAAAATAGTGTTATTAATATCATAATAAAATATATTCATGTTCAAAATTCCTTATATGATAATTTCATTACCTCATTTCTCCCTTTAATTGTTAGTATTTTTTCCTTCCATTTTTTTGATGTGTTCTTTACATTATTTCCATGATCAGTTCATGATGGCTATTCTTGTTGATTGGAAGTGAAAATAAAGAATTGGAATGGAATGGAATATAAATATTTCTAGAATCAGAAATTATACCAATTATCATTTTTAATTTTTACATTAGGATGACTTATATGATAAAACATTAATGATATTTGTTTATATTTTTTGGCGATTCTTCAATCGTAATGAACTCATTTTGTTTAATAAATTAATATCATTTTTAAAAAAGATTCTAGAAACTTATATAAGATAGAATAAATAAATTATTACATGGTTCCACCATATAATTTCTTTATTTCCTGTTATTGAATATGGAAAAATAAATTGAAAACCCATCATCATTGAATTTAGTAAATTAGCACATCATGGATGGTTTTTTCATTTTTAGTATAAAATAATTGGAAATGAGGGATGATGAAGAAATATTAAATTATCACAAAAAAATTCTATTAAATTTATGGTAATTGATTTATCATAAAATTTGGATGAAAGGAGTTGAGGAAATAATAATAAAAGAAAGGAATCTCGAAATAAAATGACAAGTTGAGAAATTCCTTACAAAAAATTGGCAGCCTGACGACTTGCGTAAAATTTCATAAAAATATTTCTATGAGAGAAAAGTGGTATCCAAACATTCATACATAACATTTATTTCATCGGTATATGGAATGAAATATCCCAACATATTACAATTGAAATAAAAAAGAATATCAAAAAATGAAAGCTTGGAAATGGGAAGGGTGGTGGATTCCCTTACAATGTAGAGTAACTCAGAAAACATGATGGTGTGGATGTTGGGGGAATTAAAACACCTTTTGAGGACTCATATGGAGTTAAAAATTATATATAATTGCGGATGATTCATTTTAAATAAATTAAAACAAAGGAATGAGTGGCTTTTTATTATAAATGATGGATTTTTTTAAAATTTCCTAGGACAACTCATTAGTGGTTTTTACAAAACCATGGGCATTCCATTGGTATTTTTCCATGATATTAGCCTATTGGGAAACCAACTGTCATATTTTACTATAAACAAATCGACCAAAATTTTATATTAACTATTATATTATTATAATATCATTAAACATTCTAAAAACTCACAATTGGATTTTTACTATTCACAATAAATTCAAGTATTTCAGAAAAATCCCAAAAACTCTCCCAAACCCTTTTTCGACATGTAGAATTCAAAAACGAACTCCATTTTTTAAAATAATTTCCAAAATATTATTAATTTAATTCATAAATAAAATCACAATTTTTCCAAAAAATATAATTTTAAATCTATAACATAATTTTTTTAACATCTTGAATAATTAATCAAAATCTTATTATCTTATATAATTTAAAAAATAAAATAATAACATGATTTAATATTCCTAAGGTTCATATTAATATTCATATTACTATTCATAAGTTTATTTTGATATTCACCAAAAAACAATTTGGTACTATTAGACTCAAAATAACATACTGATCACAATAGTATAAGACCATTTTTTGAAATTCAAATCATAAAATCGGAAAAATAATATTTAAAGGCTAGTTATAAATATCTAATTAAAAAAAAATTAATGCATTTAAATTTATTTTTTCAAAACATGGGGTGTTACATTTTCCCCACCATTTGAAAATTACATCCTCACAAATTATATAATTATTAAAAAAGGGAGGGTACCTTTCCTTCATATCATTTTTAGATTATCATGTTTCTTATTCAACCATAGGGTTTCTCCACAAAATCTTTTCATGGTGGATTATGTTATTCCTCAACACTTGTTCCCATTGATCAAGAATCTAAACAAGTTTTCGTCATAAGAAAGGTTCTCTTCCAACTAAACTGCTTCTTGGCTCAAAACCTAAGATGAATCTAGAACAAACTTTCTCAACATCAAATCATGAAAAAAATTGTGTACCTCAGATAAACATGAAGGAAAAGACATTCAGTAGGCGAATAGATGAAATTTATCTAGAATTTCATAAGGTCCAATGAACTGTGGACTTAGCTTTCCATTATTAGCAAAACACGTAACAATTTTCCATTGTGAAATTCGATGAAACATATGATCACCTGCCTCAAAATAAAAGTATTTCCTCCTATTGTCTGTATAAATTTTATGCATGATCTCATCTATCCTCATACGTTGCTAGATCATTTCACTTTTCCGTCCACATTCTCTATAAATTCTTATCTCATCAACTTCCTCTCCCTGACTACATTCCAAAAATATGGAGTTCTACACCGCTTCCCATACATTTACTCGGAGGTTTTCATCTTTATATTGGAATGAAAAGTATTATTATATGAAAACTCAACTAAAGAAAGATGATGATACCGTCATCCCTAGTAGTCCAACGAATAATCTCAAAGCATATACTCCAAAGTCCGAATCATTCGTTTTGACTGCCCATCTAATTGAGGATGAAAATATTTAATGAAATTTAATTATCTTCCCAACGACATATAAAGAACCTTAAAAAATATATATGTGAAGCTAGGATCCCAGTTAGATATAATGGAGAGTCGCAAATCCATGTGATAGAAAATCTCATTAAGGTGCAGTCGATAAAGTTGATATGAAGTTATTAAATCCCGAATAGAAATAAAATGTGTAAATCTAGTCAGAAAATCAAAAATAACCCAAATCAGATTTTTACCACATGAATTATTTGGTTATCCCACCACAGTGCCCATGGATACATTCACCCATTTCTACTCTAGCACCAGAAAAGGCTGAAACATCCCCTTTGTAAACTACCTCTCTGCTTTTACCTGTTGACATGTAAAACATTTCATGGTAAAATCAGAAAATTACTTTTTAATTCCATCCCACTAGTAATACTTTCGAAGGTCTCTATACATCTTAGTGCTTCCAGGATGAACAGAAAATAGAGAAATATGAGGTTCACCGAACAATTCTTTGTTTAATTGGGAATCATATGCCACACACAACCTTTTACAAAATCATGAAACAAAAATCTTTATCATGGTTAAATTATTGTAACATACCCATTTTAACCAATTATACATTTTTCATAAGATAATAGTCTTCCTTCTATGCTTTCTTAATTCTATCAGATAATGAGGACTACACTAAAACCTGAAACACAACATAGTTATTTCCTCCAACAAACATCTTCTAAGACAAAATTCGTCAAATCATTAGTCTAGGGATCATGTTCTAAATGTTTCATTGTTAATTATGCATGATGTTTTCAACTCAAGGAATCCACCACCTTTTTTGATTTTCCAAGATAGTAGTTTATTGTGAAATAATAATCCTTTATCAGTTCAAGCCATATTTTCTACCTCATGTTTAATTCCTTATGAGTGAATATTTACTTCAGAATTCTTTTTCCAGTATATATTTGACATTTGGATCCATTTATATTATACATGAAAATAATCTAATAAAAAATCACAACTACGAATTTAAATTCCTATGTGGGACAATTTAACGCATGAGGATTTAGTTGTCTTGATGCATTAGAAATTACCTAATAATTATATATCAGAACATAACCAAGTCCCTTCAACAAAGAGTCACAGTAGATGAAAAACTCACCCTTTCAAGAAGTCAAGGAAAATAATAAAGAATTCACCAATCTCTTCTGCAGTTTCGGAAATCAAACATCATATTCCTCTATCCAAATAAATATCACTCGTTTTCTTCGTAACCTAGTAAGCTGGATAGATAACTGTGAAATAATTTTAAAAAACCATTGGTAACAACCTACTAATCCAATAAAACTACGAATATCGATAACATTTTTTGGTCTTGTCCATTCATCGACCACTTTGGGTTTGGTAGGATCAACTGTTATTCCATCCTTATTTAAAATGTGTATAAGAAAAAAATATGTTCCAACCAAAATCACACTTTCCGAATTTTACATACATTTTCTTTTCCATTAATTATTACAAAACAACCCTTAGATGTTTTTCATTATCCTTTTTGCTTTCATAAAACAGTAGAATATAATCAATAAATACAACCAAGATATTATCCAAGAACTAATGAAATATTATATTCATAATATCCATGAATATAGTAAGTGAACTGGATAACCTAAAAAATGTTACAAAAAATTCATATTTCCCATATCTAGTACGAAAATATTTTTTTTAGGATTTCAACCTCCTTTATCTTTAGCTGATGGTATCCAAATATCAAGTCAGTCTTAGAAAATTACTGAGCTCCCTGGAGTGGATCAAAAAAGTAATCTATTTGAGGAAAAGGATACATGTTTTTAAGAGTGATTTTATTCAAGGATCTATAATCAATGAAATGTCTCAATGAACCATCTTTCTTTTTAAAGGAAAAAATATTAGCACCCCAAGGTGAAGTTCTAGGACAAATGAAACCTTTGTCCAGAAAATCCTGTAACATATTTTCGACTCTAAAAGTCTTATTTGATCCATTTGGGATGGGGGTTTTCAAATTGGCTTAGCATAAGGAACAAATAAAATTGTGAATTAGACTTCCTGATTTGGTGTGACACTGGGTAACTCAACCAAAAAAATATCAAGATATTCATATACCACTAGCACATCATTAATCTAAACAGTTCCCTTCTTTTAAAAAACATGAGTAATATTACGTTCACATCCATCATTATATAGTTTCCCATATTACTAATATGTCATCAATTTTTTGGGTTAGTTCTTGTATACAAATTGAAACCCTTTCTAGAAAACAACTACATTATATCTATTGTCAATCTTCACATGATAAATAGGAAACCAATCCATTCCTAGAATGAAATTAAACTCAACTAAGGGAATAACAAAAATATTTATAGGTAAAGTCATTCCATGGACCACAATAGATATATTCTTATAAATTTTCATTGCTATAATATTTCCCCTACTGTTTAACAATAAGTTCTAATCTCATTTTTTGAGGTGATATTTTCAATTTACCAGAAAATTCATTAGAAATAGATAAATGTGTAGACCCTATATAGAAGAAAAACATTAGAAAATTATGAGTAAATAAACATGGTACTAGATAAAACATCATTGGATGACCAAAAATCTGCTGACGTCGTTTGAAAGGAGATCACTACACCTTTCTGTTTATAGTTTGGATTCTTTGTATCATTCAGATCTCTCTTTAGGATGGTATTTTCATAATGACCAATCTCTCCACATTTTAAAAAATAATCTTTTAAATTGTCAGGATTAGTCCTAGGATCATTTTCATTATAATATTTGGCCATATGTCCCAAAATACTAATTATAAAACACTTCCCAGTTCTGGTAAGGAATTATTTTTGGGGTTTTTTCCACACATTTCATAAACTGGAAACATGAATTTCTTACCATCATATTTCATTGGTGGATTCTTTCCCATCTCATCACATCTTATCCTCTTCTTATTATTTTTTTGAAAATACACAGGATCATTATAAATCTACATATCTACCCTCTCAGCACATTAGTCAAGTTTCTCATAACTTTTGAATCCATGGGAGTCCAACGCCCTTCAATATCATGGATTTAATCTTGAGTAAAATTAGTTGATTTTTCTATTAATATTAGGAATAATATTTTCATCATACCATGATAGTCAGATGATGTTATATTCATTCAAAACCACTTAATATTCCACATTTTCTTCAATTTTATGAATTTATTCTCTATCCTATGTTTCACCACCTATGGAAAATATTTTTCAAGTAGATGTCTTCTAAATTAATCCCACTCTAAGACGTCAATATCTTATTTATCCCTGATATTTTTTACCATTTACCACCAATGATCTCCTTCCCCTTCAAAACGAAAAATTTTACGGCTTATATTTTGATTATCTAAACATCCCATAACAACAAATATCTTTTATAGGGCCTTAATCCACCCTTCTGGTGCTACTAGGTCATAAGATCCAATGAAAGCAGAATGGTGTTTTCTCATAAAATGTTCCACAGTCATCATGTTCCTTTTTGGTACCTCTGGTTATTCTCATGAAGGGATAGCACGACCATTTATTTCCTGAATCAACTGATCTATTTCTATCACAAACTATTCGGTTCCAATCCCTACCATTCCAGGCTACATATTCATAAGGATATCTTTCTTTCAATTACTCTTCTCTTCAGCTTCCCTATTTATTCTGTGGAAAATAATAATGGACAAACATATATTATTTAATGAAACATGGTAATATTTAAATTCAATAACATTTGAAATTAACCATGGGAAAAATCATTTATTGTATTCTTTATCATCATCCTAACCCCTAAATTTATCTAAACAATACAATAATACCAACTATAAGGACCCGACCTAATTACATTACACAATATTGAATTTATATCAAGAAATAATTTCCATTAAAATTGAGGATCTCTTTATTTTTAGTGTTTTATAGAATTGGGATATAATACGTACATAATATTCTATATTCATATAGTTCATATACCATAAAAACAGTATCTGTATCATCAAAAATTTGGGACTTATTAAATAAAACATGTTTTCTTTGAAAAATCTTCATAACATTTAACTTGGATTAATTCTTGTCTTGAACATCCTTATAAATTTTGAAAAACATTTTTAAACTTGGTATGAGCACAAAAATATCAGTATGGGATATAAAAAAAGGAAATAAAACATTACTCCTTTAATACTTGTGACATATTAGATCATTTTAGAAAAACTTACTTGTAACCATATTAACAAACATTGTGAAACTTAAAACATCCATGAGATTTTCAAAAAACATATTAAACATAAATAGAACCATAAATTTATCTTGTGGAATTAATTACATGATCCTATAACCATCCCACCTACATTATGATTTTTAACCCTCACAGCTACCTTACAATTTGTGTAACAATCGTAGTTATACTTGGAGTAACCATACAACTGAAATCAAACCTACACATACCTAATGGTTTATAGGGATATATAGGTCCCAAACTGCATCATAAAAAAATTCAAAGAACCTTAACACAATCATACAACATGAAAAATTTCATAAAAACATTTCTTTTGAATTTCACGAAACAAAATCTTAAAAGATGTTTTTAAAAGGGGAATCCCTTATAAATATCATATTTTCGATGTAAAACTAAATATAGTGGATGAAATTTGTATATACACATTAAATAAACATAATTAGACACATTATAAACCAAATTCATCACAAAAATAATTTTAATACCCTCTAAATAATGAGGTAGAATGTTAACCCAATGAATGGAAATTAGGTTAGAAATTCCCTTACCATGGGTTTGTCTTACTTCAAACTCATTTAAACTTCCTGTATAATGGTTAAAAGAGTCTTATTATAATATTAAAGAAAAATATTCTTTTTTTAATACTTTATATGATCATTTAATTACATAATTTCTCCCTTTAATTGTTAGTATTTTGATCCTTCCATTGTTTTGGGTGTGTTATTTACATAATTTCCATGACTAGTTCATGATGGATATTCTTATCCATTGTAAGTGAAACTAAAGAATTGGAATGGAATGGTATTTACATATTTTAAGAAACATATATTATACCAATTATAATTTTTTATTATATCATGAGGATGATTCCTAAGTTAAAACATTATTGATGTTTGTTTTTGTAATTTTGGAGATTCTTTGATCATAATGAACACTTTTTTTTGTAATTTTATAAAATTTATAAAAAATGATTTCAGGACCTTATATTAGATATAAATAATAAATTATAATATTTTTCATTCTTGAAAGTTATTTCATGACCCGAATTAAAGATAATAATAGAAATTGAAAACCCATTGTCCCTGAATGTGGAGAATTAGCACATCTCAGATGGAGTTTTCATTTTTAGTATAAAAGAATGGGAAAGGATAGATGATGAAGAATTGTTCCATTACCACAAAATAATTATTTTACATGTATTCTAATGGAGTTATCATAACATTTTGATTAAAATGAGGTGAGGAAAAAAATAAAATAAAGGAATCTTGAAATAAATTAAAATTTGAGAAATCCATTACGCAAATTTGGTAGACTAATGGTGTGACATAAAATTTCATATAACATTTTGATTAGAGAAAATGGGTATGTCATCATTCATACATTATTTGGACAGAAAAAGGGATATTTAATGACATATCCCAATATAAGAGAATTTAATGTAAAAAATAATAACATAAAATGAAATCATGAAAAAGGGAAGGGTGGTGGATTCCCTAACCTTGTAGAGTAACTCCAAAAACATGAAGGTTGGATCATTGGGGAGATTGAGAAAATATTGGGGGACATATTTTAAGGTAAAACTACTATATATTATAGGATTATGAGTTTTTAATGAAATTAAATTAACGAATGAGTGAGTATTTATATCAAATTAGAGGGATTTGTTTATTAATTTCTAAGGACACCTCATTAGTTGTTTTTGAAAAACCATGGGCTTGACCATGGTATTTTCCCATGGTATTAGTCACTTGGGAAACATAATTTAATATTTTACTATAAAAAAGTATATTATAACATTAAATTAATTATTATATCATTAAGATGTCATTAATCATAACGAAAACTCAAACTAAATTTTTACTTTTCACAAAAATTCAAGTATTTTAGAAAAATCCCAAAACTTCACCCTAACCATTTTTAGATGTTTAGATTTCAAAAATGAACTCAATTTTTTTGATAATAATTTTTTATATATTCCTAATATATTTTTTATATAAAATAATAATTTATTAAAGAATAATAATTTTAAATACATAACTCATTTTTTGTACACTTATAAAAAATTAATCAATATCTCATTATCTTATATCCTTAAGAAAATAAAATATTAAAATGACTTTCTATTCGTAAGGGTATATAACTATTCACCAAAAAATATTTCGGTTATATCTAACTCAAAATAACTTATTGATTACACCCGTAGATGACCATTTTTGAAATTCAAATCATAAAAGAAAAAAAATTATTTTTAAAGGCTAGTTATAAATATATACATTAAACAAAGTATCACAAATTTCAATTTAATTTTTAAAAACATGGTGTGCTACTTTATCTCTGCCTTCTGGAAATTACATCCTCGAAATTTTTTTTACTTAATAATCAAGTGAGGGTACCTTTCCCTCATAAAATTTTTAGATTCCCATGTTGTTTCTTAAACCATGTTCTTTCTCCAAAAAACCTTCACATGGAGGATTACATTATTCCTCAATACTTGTTCTATTCGATCAAAAATTTAAACATTCTTCTATTCATTAGAATTTTTCTATTCCAGCTAAACTGCTTCTTAAATCAAAATCCGAGATGAATCTAGCCCGTACATTCTCATAATCAAAACATGGAAAAGATTGTGTACCTGAGATAAAATCAGAGGAAAATCCACTCAGTTGGCAACTTGTCCAATTTTATCCATAATTTCATAAGTTCCAATGAACTATGGACTTAGATTTCCATTCATACTAAAATGGATAACACATTTCCATAGTGGGATTCTAAGAAAATCATGATCACCTTCCTTAAAAGAAAACTATTTCCTATGGTTGTTTGCATAACTTTTATTCTTTATATGGTCATTCCCCATGTATTGTTGGATCATCTTCACTTTCTCAGCCACTTACTATATAAATTCTGTCCCCATCAACATCCTTTTCTCAACATCATCCCAAAAATCTAATGTTCTAATACTCTTCCTCTACAATGCCTTGAATGCTTCTATCAGTATACTGTAATGAAAGCTATTATTATAAGAAAACTCAACTGAAGAAATTTTATGATCCCAACTTCCATGGTAGTGCATTAAAAAAACTCAAATCATTACCTCGAAATTCTAAATCGTTCATTCTAACCACCCATATTATTGAGGATAAAAATATGTACATAAATTTAATTCAGTTCCCAAAAATATCTTTACGGACCTTCCAAAAGTTATAAGTGTACCCATGATCCCGGTCAGATACAATGGAAAGACGAACTCAATGTAAACTAACAATCTCTTTAAGGTACAATTGGGAAAGATCATCCAAATACATTTCATCTTGAATAGATTTTTTTTCATATTTATTCATCCAAAAAACAATAACCCAAATCACATAGTTTTCTCGAGAAGTCATTTGTAGTCCCACCATAATGTCTATGGATACATACTCTCATTTCCTCTCTAGAATTGGAAAAGGCTGAAACACCCCCCTTGGAAACTACTACTCTTCAATAACATATTAAAATTTCAAATATTTCATGGTAAAATTTGATATTTTCCTTTTCATTCAATCCCACTAGAAATACTCCCAAAGTTATCAATATATCCTAGCACTCCTAGGATGAATTAAAAATGGAGAACTACGAGTTTCAAAAAATCATTATTTCTTGAACTGGGAATCAAAAGACACACAAAACCTCTTACCAAATATTAAAACATAATTTTTATCATTTTTATATTCTAGAAACATACACATTTAAACCAATTATACCATTTTTTGTAGCTCATAGTCATCCTTCCGTACTTTCTTAATTCTGTTTGATAATGATGAATACACTGAAACCCGAAACAAAAAACATAGGTATTTCCTACACAAACATCTTCTAAGACAAAATTCATCAAATAATTAATCAAGTGATAATGTTCCAAATGTAACATGGCTAATGATGCATGATGTTTTTGACTCAGGGAATCTGCCACCTTTTTTTCTTTTCGTAGATGGTAATTGATCATGTAATCATAATCCTTTATCAGTTCAAGCCATCTTCTCTACCTCTTGTTTAATTCTGTCTGAGTGAATATATACATCATACATTTATGTTCAGTATATATTTGACATTTGGCTCCATATAAATAATTACAATAGGTTTTAAAAGAAAAAACCACATCTTCTAAGCCCAAATCATGTGTGGGTTGATTTAACTCATGATTTTTTCGTTGTCTTTAAACATAAGCAGTTACCTGGTCATTATGCATCAGAACACAAACAATTCCCTTCAACAAAGCATCACTAAATATGAAAAACTCACCTTTTCGAGAAGGTATGGGAAAAAAATTAGCATTCACAAATCTATTGTTTAGATCCTGAAATCAAACATCACATTATTCAATAAAAATAAATTTAAAACCTTTTCAAATTAACTTAGTTATCATGCTAGATAACTGTGCAATGTTTTTAAAAAACCATCAATAATAACCTGATAATCCAATAAAAATTTGAATATTTTTAAAATTTCTAGGTCTTTTCCAATCATCAACCACTTGTTTTGGCAGGATCTGCTGTTATTCCATCCAAATTTACAATGTTCCCAAGAAAATAAATATGTTGCAACCAAAAATCACACATTCTGAATTTTACATTTAGTTTCTTTTCCATTAATTTTTTCCAAACAACCCTAGGTTATTTTTCATTATCCTAATTAATTTTTGAAAACCCAGTAATTTCATCAATAAACACAACAACAAACTTATCAAAAAACTCATGAAATATTCTATTCATAAGAACCATAAATAGAATAGGTGTATTGGTTATCCTAAATGTCATAACAAAAAATTAATAATTCCCATGTCTTGTATGAAAATAAATTTTTGGGGTGTCATCCTTATTAACCTTTAGATGATGGTATCTAGATCTTATGTCAATCATGGAAAAGTACTGAGCTCCTTGGATTTGATAAAACAAGTCATTTATAAGAGGTAAATAATACTTTTTTTAATAGTTATGTAATTCAAGGCTCTATAATCAATGAAAATATTAATGGAACCATCATTGTTTTTGTTAGACAATATAGGATATCCCCATGGTGAAGTGATAGGATAAATTAATCCTTTATCAAGAAAATCATGGAACCAATTTTTCAACTCCAAAAGTTCCATTTGAGTAATTTGGTGTGAGGGTTATGAAATGGGAATAACATCAAGAACCTAGTCAATTGTGAATTCAAAATCCTAATATATTATGGCATTGAGTAAATTATCAGGAAAATATCAAGATCTTCATCTACCACTACCACATAATTAATCTAAAAAGTTATTTTATTTTTAAAAATATGAGCAAGGTAAATTTTATTTATATCTTTCAATTGTTTCTCAGTTTCCTGATATGTTATGAATTGTATGTGTTTTTTATTATATATAAACTAAAACTATTTATGGAAGGCAAATTATTTAGATCTACAGTTAACCTTAGTATGATAAACACAAATCCAGTCCATTCTGTGAATGACGTCAGACTCTACTACGTTACTAACAACATGATTTACATGTAATGTATTTCCACAGACCATAATAGAAAGATTCTTATAATTTTTCATTCTATAATATATCCCTCAACTATTTTAACAATAAGTTCTAATATCATTTCTTGAGGTGATATTTCCAATTTACCGTAAAATTCCTTAGAAATAAAGGAATGTGTAGACCTCATATCGAACAAAACATTAGAAAATTCTTTGTAAACAAACCAGTTACTTGATAAAACCTCATTGGATGGCCCAACATCTTCTAACGTTTTCATAAAGTATGTAACTACACATTTCTTCTTATTTTCTAGCTTCATTCCATCATTAATAACTCTCTTCGAGCATTCATTGACATAATGATCCTTCTCCCCACATTTAAAACATTTAACAATTTTCATATACGGATTAGTCTTATGATCATTTTCATTACAATCTATGGCCATGTGTCCAATATGACCACATCAGAAACACTTCCCTATTTTGGTAAGGCATTCCCCATGGTGCTTTGTTCCACAATATTCACAAACTGGAAACTAAAATTTCTTACCATCAGATTTCATTGGTTGATTATTTCCCATCAAATAACATATTGACATATTATTCTATTTTTTTGTCAAAGTGCATGTGATCATCAGAAAAATCTATCTCAACCATCTCAACACCTCAATAAATTTTCTCATAACTTTTGAGTTCACGGGAGGCCAACACCCTCCAATAAATTGGCTTAAATCCTGTGTAAAATCGGTTTACTTTTCTATCAAGATATAGAATAAGAGGTGGATCATACCTCACGATTCAGGTGAAGTTCACATTATACACGATAACTAAATCTTTCTATTTTTTCTTCAATTCATGTAATTTCTTCTCCATCATAAGTTTCAGCACCTTATGAAAATATTTTTCAAGGAAAATATTGTTCAATGAAAATACTTTTAAATTCATCCCACTATAAAGCATCAATATCCTATATATCCTTGATGTTGTTGATCATTGATATCCACTGATCATCATCACCACCAAAACGATAAATGGAAAGATGTTCCTTTTGATTATATGAATATCCCGAAACAAAAAATATCTTTTATAAGCCCTTAATCCATCATTCAGCCACTAATGGGTTATAAGATCCATTGAATTCATGTGGGTGTTCTCTCAAATAATGTTCCACTATAATCATGTTCTTTTATGGTACCTCTGGTTGTACTCTTGTATGGATTAAACCATCATTTATTTCCTACCTCAGCTAATCTATTACTATCACAAACGATTCGGTTACAATCCCTACCATTCCAGGCTACAGAATGATATATTTCTATTACTTCCTATCCTCTTCAGCATCACTATTTATTTGGCAGAAGAACATTATGAAAATACATATATTTGTCAAAAAAAATTTATTTTTTATATTATATATAATTTCAAATTAAACATAGATTAAAAATCCTTTATATTATTCTATTATCATCATCCTAACACCTAATGTTATCTAAACGATCCACTGATACCAACTATAAGGACCATGACTTATTACATTAAATAATAATCAATTTTAGTCCAGAAAACATTTACTATAAAATTTTGGATCATTTGAAGTTTAGAGTTTTAGTGGATTGGGATATAATATATTGATAACATTTCATATTCATATATAGTAGATACAAAAAAGGCAGTATCTGTCTCATCCAAAATATAAAACATTTTAAATAAAACATGCTTTATATAAAAATCATCATAACATTTAACATGGAATACTTATTGTCTTAATCATCCTTATATCCTATGAAAACCACATAAAAACTTGGGATGAAAAAAATGCTAGTAAGGTATTTAAAAAATAATGAAAGAAAACATTAGTCCCTGAATACCTGTAACGTAGGAAATCATTTTCAAAAAAATACATACATTTACCCATATAAACTTACATTGTAAAGAATTAGATTTCAATGATATTTCCAAAAAACATATAGAACATAAATATAATCATAATTTTATCTTTGGGCATTACATAGATAATCTTGTAACACTCTTAGCTACCTTAAAATCTGTAACTATCACATCTACCTTACAATTTGTGTAACCATCGCAATTACACTTGGAGTAACCATACAGTCGAACTCCAACTTAAACATACCCAATGCATTAGAGGGATATATAGGTCCCAAAATTCAGCATAAAAAATTCCCAAGAACCATAAAAAATTCATAAAACATGAATAATTGCATAAAAACATTGCTTTTGAATTTCATAAAATAGAGTTTGAAAAGAAGTTTTGAAATGGAACGTCTCTTATAAATATCATTTAATTGATGTGTGACTTAATATAGTGCATGTAATAATAATATAAACTCTATATACACATAATTAAACAAAATATAAACAAAATTCATCTCAAAAACAATTTTAATAACACATATATAATTAGGTAGAATGTTAACCCAAAGAATGAAAATCAGGTTATGAATTCCCTTACCATGGGATTATCTTATCAAAAAATTGTTTAATCCTCCTGTAAAATGGTTAAAAAAGTGTTATTAATATCTAATGAAAGATATTCATATTTATAATATCTTCTATGATCATTTCATTACATCATTTTTCCCTTTAATTGTTAGTGTTTTGTTTCTTCCATTTTTTTGGTTGCGTGCTTAAATGATTTCCATGATCAGTTTATGATGGGTATTCTTTTCGATTGGAAGTGAAACTCGTGAATTGGAATAAAATTTTATTTAAATATTTCTTTAACCATTAATTATATCATTTATCATGTAAAGACCTGTAAATTTCAAGGAATTTTTTTTTCTTAATTATATTTGGAATTTTACAAAAGTGTTGTCTCTGACGGCACCTGATTCCGAGGCCCGGTGTGCCCGGAATCATTTTCCGAAGTTTGGCTTGGGTACATTCAGTGAACGGACGAGCGGGTTTTTCTAACTTTTGAATCGGTTCCCGGAATCGAATTCTGAGGGCACCGATGAAATCGCATCGCCGGTATTCTCTTAGAAACACCTCTTCCGGAGTTGCGTTTTCTCGGGTGTGGTTTTTAATTTTCGGGCTTAAAGTTAAGAAATAAAATAATTTTGCGACAACTTTATTTTATTTCACTTAAGCCACTTGGAATCCACTTAAACCCACTTAAAAGCGGCTTAAACTGGGTTGATCCGGATAGGATGCTATCTAGAAAATATCCTACCCCCTCGGTAGCATATTTTTGAGGTGGGGCCCGCACGAGCCCCGCCGTTTCTTTCCGCTAAGTAACGCACCCGCGAAAACCCGTAATTATGAAAGTCAACTGATGCATTTTCTTAATTTCTTAACAGACCATTTAATTGGGTGTTTTATTTCGTAAATTAAATGAGCTTTTTCTTTCATTGAATTAATTCAACGAATTGATGGATCGTTACTTACCCTTTTTCGTGTGTTGGCATAATAATAAAATAAGACCAACCTATCTTTTTGGAGGATTACTCGTTGAGAGAGGATCCTTCAAACTTCATCCTCCTTCCTGAAGAATGCGAAGAACACGAAGAACGCCGAACCCGGAAATCGACGACGCGACGCCGTGATCCGTGACGCCGACGTTCCATTCCGGCAACGTTCTTCTGCGAAGACTCTTCCTCCGCGACGGATCTTCGATCGGCTGCTTGAGGTAAGAGTCTCAGACTTCTTTTTAATCTCTTTCGTGGTTCTTTACCAAAACAAGTATTTAATTAATTAAATTAAATCTATTGTTTCATGGTCCGTTGAGTTCGCCGACTCAACGCCGTGTTCCGTGACGACGCGACACCCTTCCGCGACGACGCGACGATCTCCACCTTCCGCGACGAGCATTCCGCGAAGAATGTTCACGCACGACGACTACGAGGTGGGGATTTTATTTTTGGATTACCCCCTTTTTATATTCCCATAAAAGTTTCTTTAAAAAGTAAAAGAACCGGATTTGTGAACAATTTTAAACTTATTAAAATTGTTTTTTCCTGTGTGGAATAAAAATTCTCTCGTTGTTTATATCTAACGCGGAGGGTGCGGGCCAAACGAACACGGCCCGACAACCATCCGCCTTTCTTCGTTCTTGGTTGGATTGACGGGCGATGACGGAACGTGCCGCAATGGAAGTTTGATGATCCCGCAGTAAAGAACGAGTCCCGGGAGGAGCAACGGTGCAGACAGGAAGAAAAACGGGCCACCGGAGCGACTCCGGCGCGCCGCCGGACGAGACCGCCGCGGCACCGGCCGCGGCGGCGGCGCTCGCGGGACACGGCTGAAGTCGCATCTGGTGCTAGGGAGACACCCTGCAGGTGTCCCGCGGGTGTCCCGTGGTTGTCACGTGGGGGCGGCGGCTCCCCCCCCCCAGCGTCACTCGGGACGCGGCTTCAGCCGCGTCCAGTTGTCTGGCCGACACCCCGCGGGTGCCACGGGGGTGTCACGCGGGGCGGCGGCTCCCCCCGCGTCGGCCACTCGGCCGAGCTGGGCCGGGCGGGCCGAGCCAGACCGGTCCGACTGGGTCGGACAGGGTTGGACCGGGGCGGACCGGGTTCGGCCGACCCAGGGGGGGTCGGGCCGGGTCGGCCCTGGCCCGGACCACCCGTCTTCGGACGGTTTTCGTTCAAATGGACGTATCTTGAGCTGCGGGCCTCCAAACGACCCGCCGTTAGCGGAAACGCGATCCTCGAATCGAAATGGTCATTTCGGTATATCGCACTCAAAGTTTCATAGTACTTTGAGTTCGGCCGGGTTGGTTCGTACACGAAACCAACCGGGCCCTCGGAGCGGAAACGCTCATATCTTGAGCTACGGACGTCCGATTGACGTGCCGTCAGCTTTGTTGAATTATTCTAAGTGAGACGGATCTTTTGGCATACTCCGCCCGAGGTTTGGACATAGGTGGATTACGGTCGGGTTGGTTTTGCCTTAAAAACCAACAGGGCTCCTGGGACGAAAAAGCCAATAACTCTCAGACCGGGCGTCCGATTGACGCGTCGTCTGCGACGTTGAATTTCTGTTGACGATACAGAAGTTTTGGATACATCAAATTAGATCTTTGTGACAGTTTATGTATCGGCCTCTCGGCTCGTGGAGCAGACCCTCTCGAACGAGCTTGCTGTGTGCGGAAACCCTAGAGCTGGCTGCGACTGCTTCTTCGACAGTGACGACTGTGCAGAGATCCTATGTGGACTCCGACGACGACTGTGCAGAGATCCTCAGTGGACTGCGGCGACGACTGTGTAGAGACCCTCAGTGGACTGCGATGACTACTACACTCAGTGATCCTACGTGGATCAGTGCTACAGGTACTGTGTGGGCCCGGTTCTGTGTGGGCCCGATCCTGTGTGGGTCTGATCCGGTGTGGGTCATTGCAGGGGTTAGTTACCTATCAATCCTTCATGGGTTCGACGACTTAGATGGATCAGTGATCATCTTCATCGTCATCCGAATAAGTATACCTGTGTGAGCTGAATCTTCTGTTTACTCTACTTTGTGGATTGTGTTGTGCTATCCTGTGTGGATTTACTGTTTACTCTCCTTTGTGGATTTTGTTGAGCTATCCTGTGTGGATTTACTGTTTACTCTCCTTTGTGGATTGTGTTGAGCTATCCTATGTGGGTATACGTTTTTCTTTCCTGTGGGGACTGGGTTGTGCTTGGGCTCGGACGTTGGAGCCGAACGGGAATTGATGACTTAGGTATATGTATGGGAATATACCTAAGCCGTTTCAGATGTTTCTTTGTGATTGTACCCTTACTTTGTGGATTATCCCTTGTGGATTTCGGGAGACCTCCGGGGGTCTCGGGGTCCCTATTGAGTAGCTTATACTCACCCATGCACGGGCTATGCCCGCACTACGTTGTGTTGGTTGCAGACGACGGACAGTGCTGATCGTGGTGGAGGCGTGCGGAGCAGGACTGTACCTGGTGGTGTACCACTGGGCGGGACGTACTCGGAGCAGTCAGGTGGACCCGAGGAGCAGTGGAGGCTATCTGTACCCACCCTTCAGGTGGGACTTCCAGAGGACGGCTCGACGATGCGGCTTTTCCTTTCAGTTTCTGTTTTTCCTTTCAGTTGTACTTTACAGTTGGGCTTGTATTTCTGGCCCCTTTTACTTTCAGCACAGCTTGTACCGTTTTTTACTTAGTGTTTACTTTTCTACTTGCTTACTCTGTGGTGCTTGTTTACTTTTCAAAGGCAATGCCTTCCCTTTTTGTTGGGAATTACGCCTTGGTGCTAGTCGCCAGCCCCTGGCCTATGGAAGGCGGGCTTGGGGTAGTCACGACACGGGCCCCAAGGACGGGTCGTGAAATATCATTTTTAATTCTGTCATTATTATGATACATAAGTTAAATCATTATTGATAATTTTTCAGTCATTTTGGTGACTCTTCGATCGTAATGAACTCATTTTATTTTATAAATTAATAACATCTGTAAAAAATGATTCCAGACCATTATATAAGATATAATAAATAAATTATAATCCTTTTCAACCATAAAAATGGTTTCATGTTATAATTGAACATGGTAAAATAAATTGAAAACCTATCTTCCTTGGATGTTGTTGATTAGCACATCTGGGATGGTGTTTTCATTTTTAGTATAAAGGAATGGGAAATGATAGATGATGATGAATTATTCCATTTGCAAAATAACATTATAGTATAATTATTTTACTCGAGTTATCATAATATTTGGATAAAAGGATTTGAGGAAAGAAAAATAAAATAACGAAATCTCAAAATAAAATAAAAGTTGAGAAATCCTTTATGAAAATTTGACAGCCTAACGATGTCGCTTAAAATGTTATAAAATATTTTAATGTGAGAAGAGGGGTCTCTCATGATTCAAAAAAAATATTTACATTAAGGGAGATATGGAATCACATATCCCAATATAATATAATTGAAATTAAAAAGAATTACATAAAATGAATGCTTGAAAAAGAGAAGACTGGTGGATTCCCTTACCATGTAGAGTAACTCCTAAAACATGAGGGTTGGGATCTTGGGGGATTGAGGACACCTTGGGAAAACTCCTAGGGAGGTAAAAATTCCAGATAGTCAAGGATGATGAGTTTTTAAGGAAAGAAAACTATGTAATGAGTGGGTATTTATAGAAAATGAGAGGGAGTTTTTTAATTAATTTCAAAGGCCACCTCATTAGTGGTTTCTGCAAAACTATGGGATTTCCCATGGTATTTTCCATTGGTATTAGTAGTGTGGGAAAACTAATATCATATTTTTACTGTATATAAGTTCACTAACATTTCATATTAATTATTATGTCATTATTATGTCATTAAACATACTAAAATCACAAAACTATATATTTTTACTATTCACATAGAATTTATGTATTTTAGAAAAATCAAAAAAAACACCCTAACCATTTTTGTACATGTAAAATTAAAAAATGAACTATATTTTCTCAAAATAATTTTCTAAATAATATTAATTTATTTTTTATATTAAAACATAATTTATTCAAAAATAAAAATTTTAAATCTACAACACGTTTTTTAACACCTTGAAAAATTGATAAACATCACATTATATTATATCCTTAGGAAAATAAAATAATAATAATATTTACAATTCCTCAGGGTCACATTTCTATTCATAAGGGTATGTTAGAATTCACAAAAAAACTAGTTGGTTTTATCAGACTCAAAATAACTTACTAATCACAACCATAGAAGAATTTTTTTTCAAATTAAAATCATAAAAGTAGAGAAATTATATTTAAAGGATAAATTTTGTTCATACAGTTCAATTTATTTTTTAAAAACGTGGGGTGTTATAATTATCAACTATATTTTAACAAAATTTCATTATTAGACTTCATTTAGGTGTTAACTGCTTCATTTACTAAGCATGTTTTGTAATATTATCTCAATTATTGTTAATCAGATATAGTTCAATAAATTCCATAAGTATATTAATGTAATATATATTATATTTATTGATTATATTCCTTTATATAATCATTCTTGAATGTTGAATTTGGAAAATGAATCACATCGAATTGTGGAGAGAATATTCCATATGTACACATGATAAATGATATCATTCCCTTAATAAAAAAAAGGGTATTAAAGTGGACGGTCATATTTTATTCCCAAATAAATACCATGTTATAATTATTATATATATCTTTTATTTCCATCATTATACCCATCCAAGTAAATTAGTGATGAAAAACAGATTACACCATGACATGGAGACGGTAAGTCGAATGTACACATGTGTGCTACTTTCGTTTTTCATAGGATGGATAAAAGGTGGGATTTGGTTATTCCATAATCATAAAGAATTATTATAAAATATTTGATATGAGAGTTATTAAATTTGATTTTAAACAAAACATGAAGAATTATTATAATATGAAATAATTTTGAAAGAGTCATTAAAGAAGAATACATCTTCTTTTATGTACTTCCCTTAGATATATTTTTAAAGACACTAGTGTCAGTCTTATTAGAATACCATAACCTCTATAATGTTTTTATATATGTTTATTATCGAAATTGGTAGGGGATGGTTATTCCTTAAGGCTTAATGTGGTATGAAAATGTGAGGGAGGTGGTGCCCTTTTATAACTGGGGTGATGGGCACTTTTGGAATTTGCAAAAATATTAATTTATAATAAAAATAATCTCAATCCAAATAACTCAAAAGGCCCTTTATTCAATGATAACATGACATAATGTTTTAATATAATCAGCCAATATATGTAAGACATGTTTTGGAATTATGTAAAACCATATCATTTGAATTATCTTTTAATTAACCTATTTTAATTTAAACTATGGTAAAAAATTATTAAATATGAAGCGGTTATAATTCTAACTTACGTGGTTTTAATTAAATTCTAAATGAAAAATCTATATCATTCATGAACAAATAATTATTTTATTATATTTTTAATTTTATTTTATTATTTTTAAATAATTTGATAAAAGTGATATTTTTTTGAAAAACAATACAAATAAAAAAAATTCATTTTGATTAAATTAAACCACTTAGTTTAATAGATGTTATTTTATAAAATAATTTATATAATTTATAATTTATTAATCACTTATAATTTTATTTTCTATTACATTCTCCCCCCTAAATGAAATTTGCCCTCACATTTTGATTGTCAAACTTAAGAAAATTATGAATTTCCATCTTTAGAGTTTAAAAACTAGACCTTCAATGGAACTTAATTATCTTAAGAAAATTCTATCATGAAATTTTTTTCTCATAAGTCAACATATAATATATAATAATTTCTAGAACCTCCCTATCATACCGAATTTTATGATTCAAACCAGTGCTTCTGGATTCAGTACGTAAAAATGTTGCGTATTTTTTTAAAAGAAACTGACAAATTACACTACACGTACTAAATTGCATCACATTTTCTGGTCTACGGTTTTTAGAATTATACAACATATTTCAATTTATCATAGTTATAATAAAATAAGATAATTTAGTTCTAGCGTGTTAACTCCACAAGGGATAATATCTATCATAGAACATTAATGATACCTATAATTTTTTTAAAAAAATAACGGGATGAGTATTATTTTTTTCCAAAAATGGTTTTAATATCAGTGAAAAAAACTGTAATAAAATAATTTTAAAAACACTTTTGAATTTTTTTTAAAATATAAATATTAGATATATATATTACAGTTCAAAATGTTTCAGAAATACTAAATATTTTGAAAATTAATTTCATAAGTACTTCCTTGAAAAATAAAATGATTTTTGAAAATGATTTTCCTAATAAAATAATCCAGTGTAATATTAGAAAATATTAACCATGGTTCGAAAATCAAAACCATGTGGCTGCATGAATCTTTATAATTTTTCTGGCCTACCCACTTGAGGGATGCGTTCACTCCTCACATCCTTATTATGTTTACAATGTTCACCACCAAATTTTGTAAAACCATCTTAAGCTTTCCCTATATATTTATATATATTCACTAGATATTTTTTATTTAAAACTTGAGAACATATTTATATAAATTCATATGTTTATATATATATTAATAATAAAACATCAGCTAGATATGGAATGACCAAATCTCACGTCAGTTTTAATTTTCACAGAATGAAAATGAATGAATAACTGTCTTCCATATATTATAAATATAAAACTTATAAATATAAATTTTTGAATATAATTCCAAAAAACTACTGATTTATTCAATACACATATATGTATATTTATATACACAAATAGTAAGGATAAATAATATATTATAATTACATGATATGTCATGATAATCTTAGAATATGGCCATATCTTCTTGTATGACATTCATTGAAATTAATCTAATTTCATTTTGAAAATAATAATAACTTTTATTTGAAATAAATTCTTTATAAAGACATAAACATTTAAAAAAATCCTTTAATATAAAATAATGTTATTGAAATATAATTTTTGGAATATAAATATATCCCTTTAAAGAAATAAAATTTACTTAATCATAAACATGAAGGCATAATTGTATTTAAAAAAACTAGAAACCATGAAATCATAATAAAATTTTTATTACAAAATTAAATTCATTATGATAATGAAAATTTGAAATGAATAAGTATATAAACAAAATATGTGTTCCTCTTACAAAGAAATTTGTACATCAAATGTATATTATAGAAATGAATAATACCTTTAAAACACATTTAAACATAAAATCACATTAAAATAAATAATTATTATCTTAATTGGTTGTATCATAATTTTTCTTCTTCTTCATGATCCTTGGAGACACCAACATTATCTCGTACACTACTGCCTCACAAAAATAACTTGATAGGGTGAAAAGAGAATAAAATAATTTATATAAATGATTTTATTAAATTTTATATTAAAAGTTATATGTAACATTATTTTATAGATAATATAATAATAATCCCTAGGCCATGGTGATTGATAACTGATAAGAAATATAACATTAATATATTTATTAATTCATTATGAAGGACTAAACCTATGATGAAATCAACAAACTATGGATCTGTAAAATCTGAGATTTAAATATAATTCATACACACTCTTATATGTCTAGTGATTAAATGCATTTGTTATGGATTGTTGGTTGATCCGGGATATTAAAAGTTATTGGAATCTAAAACGACCACATCATATGGATTGAAATCAGATCTCAGACTATGCACCCAAGGATTCCAATCCATCTAAAATGATTGAGAAAAACGATTTTTATTTAAAACATGCATAAAAACTGTGTCAAATTAGGACAACTTATAGCGATTGAGGAAAAAAATCCAAAATACAACAATAGGGTGCTGCGAAAAATATTTGAGGAAGAAAAATCAACAAAATATATAATGGGAGACGACATTTGTTTGAACATGCATTTAATATTGCAAAACAGCACACTTGAACACCTAAAACACTTACAACTAAAAACTAAAGAAAAATGAAGAGATTACTATAATCGATAGTCGATTTCCAACAAATCATTTTCGAAACACTGTTTGATTTCTGGATTTTGTTAGTGATGCTAATCGGTGGTCGGTCCCTACTCATCTTCAACTAATTTGAGATTAGTCTCCTAAAGTGAAGCCCCATATTAGATTCTTCCACATTCACGCTCAGCTAGAACAAGTCAAATCACTCTTCTTAGATTATGCTACATCGTCATCTTCAACACCACACTCAGCCTCATCGAGTTTGGCTCCCCCACCAAAATTGAACCATCAACTTTTTTTTAACTAAATGAGGTTTATCCTCATTTCATAGTTTTATCATTTTTACTTGTTTAATTTTTATAAAATATATATGTGAAATTCAACTTTAATAATAATAAATCTAAAAATTTATAATATCATACTTTTATAAAAAATTACAAATATACAAATTTATATAATAACTTTTATAATTATGAATATTTTTTATTTCAAAACAAATATTATATTACCATTAATTTTATAAAATTATATTTTCATTAAAATTATTATTATATATATATATATATATTTTAATTTTACATGTTTAATTAATTTATATAATATTAAGTGTTAATAAATTTTAAATTAATTTTAAGGGTTAAATCCTAATTCCCACAAAATATTATTTTATGAATAGAATATGTTTATAAAATTATATTCTAACAAAAAGATAGTGGTAATCATTTTAAATTTCACAAATTACTTTTTATATTAAAAAATATTTCAATTTGTTTAATATAACATGTAATTTGATATAATTAAAATAATTTACTAATCATTTAAAGTATATTTTTTGATTTTTTATACAAAAATAAACAAATTAATCTTTATGTAGTAAAAAAATAAAACCATGTTCAGAAAAGATGTATTTATAATTTAAAATATTAATTTAATATCAATTAATGAAAATATTAATTTATTTAAAAGTATTATAACAGAAGATATGAAATATTTATTTTCCGTAAATTCATAATTTAATAATTTAATATTTCATCTTGTTAAATAAAAGTATTAATTTTTTGGAAAAATACTACAAATAAAAATTAAAAAAAATTAATTAAATAAATCCACTTAGTTTAATAAATGATAATTGTTAAATTAATTTATCTAGATTTCAATTTATTAATCACTTACACAATAATGGGATATTATAGGTAGAATAAATATTTTCCCTCAAGGTTTCACCATTTTATAAAATATTTTCATTTTGTTGCATGCCAGACTACCCATGTGTTAATCCTAAATTTTTGAATTTCTTTAGTTTAATTGGTTTACCTCTCCTTGACTTCCTTTTACCCTCTAATGTGGTGGGAGGTGATGACCTGAAAAAAACCACCTTTTATGGTGATTCTAATTAATTTACCTAAAAACCCATTCTCTGCCTTATGTACAAGCCACCCTTTTGTTTGTTCCCAATATATATATATATATATATTGTATTAAGATGATTACATGAATTTACTTCAATGAGGTGGGTGCATTATGTTGTGTAAAGGAATTGTGTTAATTAAATTGAATGATTTTCTTGATAATAATTTCATGTTTTCTAATCAACCTAGATATTGAGGTGTGTTGTCTTCTAAAATAGAATGAAAAGTGATAAATGTTTGCTAACCTACATGGCCTTCATTTTGTTTTATAATTGAATTGGTAAATAGGAATGACCCCCTTTTATTGTTCCTAACTTAATATGTGACATGCGTGTGTAGATAGAGTTCATTTATTAATAAATTAATTTTAATAATAACATGGGTGAACAAATAGACTATTTTTATGGTTATGTCCATTATATTAAAAGGAACAAGTGCACCTTGAAGATTATGGTTTCCTTTTTATAGAACAACGGGCTAAGGTCTCATAGGCTTGGTGGAATAACTAGTATCATTTTTGATTAAGGAATCTCAGTTATATTGGCCAGGACTTCACAAACCCCCTTGGTCGAGTATGTTGTTATGGTGTCAATATTCCCGGGGATTCTTGGAATGATGACCCGTACAACCTTATCTAGGAGGTTTGATATGGACCTCCTCTCAACTGACTATGATACTCGGTATGGCATCCTACACTTACGATGTCAAACATGCATGGCCTTCCCCCCTTGATCATGATACTCGACATAGAATCCTATATTGATTACGATTCTCTAGCATGATGATCGTTATTATTATTATTATTATTATTGTTATTGTTATTGTTATTATGATTCAAGGATTCCTGAGTTATGCCTCATGTCCTGGTTAATGCAACACATCCAGATATATGTCTACAAAAAACACTATATCTATAGTGTATATATATGTATACACCTATACAAACACACAAATATATATATCTATAAGTATTCTGGATTAGGATGATGAAATTATAGTCGGCTTACAGTCCTTGAGGAACCTAATCCTGAAATGGGTAATGGGTTTATTTATTTATTTATTATATATTCAGTTATATCTAAACATTATTATATCTTATACTCATGGAATGGATTATGTTTTATACACCATTTGTGGGGGCCTAATGACTATGTATCACACCCTATTCAGACCACCATTTCACTCGGGTATTGGAACATACATCATGTATTTATGTTTATGATTATTTATTTCTTGTGTATTTATGACTAGATTGGGGAGTTATGAACACAACACTTAGCCGGTACTCAGGATTCTTGTGGTGACGACCCTTGGTTATTTTGTATGTTTTTATATCCTGTTTGGTTATTTTTTGTTGTATAACATCTACCTATATATTGTAGCATCTCATGGAAATGAATTAATTAATATTTGGAATTAGATATATTATTTTGGTGCTATAATTATTCTTCCACTGATGTTTCTTTTATTTATATTGGTTCTTTTACTGTAATCTTATGATATACTATTATGCTACTCTATCTATGAGGGTATATTCTCCCCACCATACCATCGTTAGACCCTCACTACTAGTTGGAATCCCCTTACATATGGGGAGGCATGCGTGAGGTCATGTGGCAATCGATATGGCTACTTGTTTTATAGTCAGTCGGGTTAGATTGTTACAATGTGTTATCAGAGGTTTCAGATCCCTTATATTACTATTTTGGATAGTAGACCAGAGACTAAAAATCTGACAACATATGGAAATTAGTTGTGTCTTTGGGTGATCACCCCATGCTCTAGGAAAAGACATAGTGGTCATGGATGGGATTGTTGTTCACGGTGTTTTTTATTATAGTAGTTTTTGATTTCCCCTAGTGCGATTGGTGTATATTCACTGGTTACTGATTTAAGGTATTATAACCTTGGCCAGAAAAGGAAATGAAGTATAATTACATGAATCATTATAGGTATATAGATATTCACATTCCACGAATATTCCATGCCATGTAGTTTCATTATCATATTTCATGATATTTTTTATTTGTTACTTGAGTGTTATTGCATTATTCTGTGACATATTTAGTATGATTGTTATATACAATGTTAGATATTTTAGTGACATTCATAGTTATAATCATAATTAGGTATCTTATTAACTTTATTTTTTTATAACATGATGTGTTGTTTATTTAGTATGTTTCTTTTACATCATTCTTTTGTGACTATATTATTAAGATTAGCATGTATGTTTATGTACAATGCTTGGATGTTTCCCTGATTATGTGGTAGTATTACTTGTTTATTTTCATTATTTAGTGGTCATTTTTTATGTTACTTGTATTGACATCATTCTATAGCCTTTTTATTAAATTTTCAAATCATAGTTAGTTAAAAAAATATCTGCATCATCCTGAGTGGTGTTTTCCTGCATAGATTTATGGTGGAATTCTATTTAATTAAAAATTTCTATAAAAAACCAGGTTTTTAATACATGAATATTAAATCGATTTTTGGTGAATATTCAATACAATACACAAGCACATGTATGAGGGAATTAATAGATTAGTTCCTTTGGAAATATGGAACAGATAAATCTAGTTCGAGGAATGATATTTAATGTCTCCCGAAAATATCTTCCCTATTAGTACCCCTAGATAAAACAATTTTTCATATCATGTGGAAAGTAAACATATGAAAAACTTGAGCTCAGATTCTCAGAATGAGTAAACATGGAAGAAATAAATTTATGATCCTATGAAAGCATATGGTAATAATATGGGTGTGTGGTAATGAGAAAAACATACAAATTTCATGCCCTTCCTATCATATTTCATAATCCTGGGTCATGGAATTGAACAATAACATTTCAAAAGACATGAATCAAAATCATTAAAATTCATCATAACTCAATTATGAAATATAAGTTCATATCATAAATGTATGTGGAGTCATTATAAGTATTAAAAACAATTTCATGTTTCATGTTTTAGTATAGAGACTATTGGACGAGGCCTTATCACTTTTTTCATGCAATCCATCAAAAACATCAACTTGTTTCCCATCATTGATCAATCACATCGACTTATTTCACATCATAGATCAAGAACATCTATTTGTTTCCCCAAAATATATCATGATAGATATTAAATTTCCTAGTAAATAAGAGGGAGATATGGGTCCCACCGATCACTTAATAAAAATGCTACATATGTGGGTTATAGGGCTATAAATCTTTCCCCGTCTCAGAACCAATGTAGAGAAATGAATTTCATAAATAATACTTCATAACCTAACTCATGTGAAATAAAAATATATCATAAGTATCATTAAATCATTTAAATTAACCATTTAATGAATAAATAAGAACCTTATACTTGGGTAATATCTCTATTAATGAATGTGTTACATCAAATAATGTCATCTTTGATGGAAAATGATTTTTTATCACATTAAATAGTTTTTGAGTAAATTATCCTTTCCTTTATGGAATTAATATTCTGAATAGTCACACAATTATAATGGGAAAAAATCCTTTTAATATTACCTTTTAATCTTATAAATGAAGGTTCCAATAATTAAGGTGGCATGATAGTGGGAAATTATATTCTTTCCATATAAATTGAAAAAAAATTATTTCGGTATTTTGTTGGAAAAGACATAATGTTCCTTGCTTTGAAAATGAAAAAAAAATATTCCCCTAAAATCATTATATAAAATTTCAAACATGGTTTAGATATTCACATTTTAATGGTAAAAACATTGTTGAAAACATTTTTAAAATATATGTACTTGGAAGCGAAATATTCTCTAATGGATATTTAAACAGAAACAATCCAGAATAATGATGAGATTATGAAATAAACCTTTACTACATTATAATTAGTCAAATCGTCTCCCCCATGAAATGAAGAAAATATTATGCATATGAAAATACCTAAATATTTAGGATAATACACATAAAACACATTCATGGTGAGTATATAAACCTTAGAAAATAAATAGGCAGTGTATAAGGAATGCGTCCCACATAAATAGAAGCGAAAAAAACCCCTCACCTTAAGTCTTGACTTCCTTAATACACATTCAAAACTCCTGTATAATAAATATAAGATTATTATACATCTATCACAGAACCATATTCATATATATATAATATATTATATTATATACTTATGACTTTATATTACTTGTTTATTATCAATTCCTTGTTAACGTTACATTTCAGGTAATAACCGCATTGTTTTCCATACATTTTTTGACTTTTTTTCTCTTCCGTATTACTTAGATAATTATTTAATTGTATACATAATTATAATTATGTAATAAAAATAATATATTTTAAATATATTTATTTATTTATGGTGATTCAAAATATTTAGAATTAAAAAATAAAATACATCATTCATGGTGATGGTAGGTCGTGCGTACTCATGAACGATGTTCTAATTCTATTATTGGCTTAAATGAATGAAAATTATATGATATATTATCATTAAAAAATAATAATTATTTCATATATTTCCAAAATGACTATTAAGTACATCCTTAAAACATTCCTTGTAAATCATGAATGTATCACATAACTTTAGGAGGCTTTAGTCCAGCGTACACACGAATGTCGTTATTGTATTCCCACAAAAATGAAAGCATGAATTTATGTTGGATATAAAAAAATATATATTCCTAATAATAATATATATCTTATATGAAATATAAATCCATCATTATTATCAATCTGGAAAGGTGGTAATGGAAAAATGAATGATTTCAGTTCATGATTTAGTATCCCACCGTACTCTTGATTGATGATTGTGTATCCCATTTGATGGAAGTATGTGATGTTTTAGATCATACACTTAATATAAAAACATATAAATAAATTCAATATTCTGAGGTTATTATATAAACATTAAATAAAAGTAATTCATGGGTTTTAAAGAAGATATAAAACAAAAATATTTTTTGATGAACGTTACCTCTTCTTTGGGTATCTCTTTTTTACATTCACAAAAAGACTTCCATGGATCATTTTATATATGAATTAAATATTCTAGTATTAAGAGATGGATGTTGGGAGGATACTTTCACCATGTTTTACTATTACAATTAGTTTTTCATGTGTAATGATAAGCGTAGAGAGCGGCCCATTTATAATTTTGGTGAGGGGCACTTTTGGAATTTCTAAATTGATCAATTTATAATAAATTGAATATGAGTACAAAATATCACTAAAGGACATGGATTAGATTATAATATATTTTAAAGTTGTATTATAATAAAAAAATTATTTTACACATTTTTTGGTATTTCTTTAAACATCATAATTTTAATTAACCATTAGTTAACCTATTTTAATTTCAATTATGTTAACAAACTTCTCAAAGTTGAGAAATTTTATTTTTAAACATAAAGTTTAAATTGGCACATAAATGAAACATTTAACATATTTTAGACCATTTATCTTAAAATTATAACTTATTGAATATTTTTAGTATTTTTAAATAATTTATTAATGTATTATTTTCATAAAATATCTTTAGTGTTAGTTTTGACCTCATTCATTTCGTAGACATTTGGAAAATCATTACAGTAATACAAATTGGAAGTAAATCATTTAGTACAGCCATAATATTATATATTCACCTATAAAATTTGATTATCACTTTAATAATTCATATTTAATTTATTTTAATATTTCTAATATAATTTAATTTATTATTTAATTAATTAAAAAATTATTACATCATCATTGTGTAATAATTTATAAATATTATTTATTCACAAAAATTAAAAATGAATTTAAATTATGTAGATAAAATATTTATATTTATTAATAATATTTATAGTTGAAAATATAATCTATTTAATCCCATATTAAAAATATTATACTTATTAAAAGTAAGGGAGTAATATTTTTCACTCACATTAATGTTAATAATATCTATTTCCTTTTCATAGACAATAGTCAATTAAATAATTCAATTTCAAGTCACTGAAGTTATGGGTTGAATTAAATTCCTCCAATAATTTTTTTTCAAGAGTTAGGATGATTTTATAGTGTTTATCACAATATTTATTACCTAAATTACCCAATATAACTTTTACCTTGGTAACAAAAATTACCAAATTTACTATTCAAAATGGCCAAAAGTAAAATGGAATTTTTTACAAAATTTTGAAGGTGTGATTAAAAATAAGGAATCCATTTTTATTAAATAAAATCATAGAAGTGGAAAAATTAATTCTGTAGATATGGAATGAAAGTCAGTTTTTTATGTGAAAATGTTCAATAGATTACTACATTTTAAAATATAAATTCAATATAAAAATCATTATAATAACATATATTAGATTAATCTATGTATAATTTAAATATACCTTAATTTAATTAAAATTTAAATATAATTTAACATTATTCATTGTTTAGATAAAAAATCAGTCTTCAATTAAAATCGAGTATTATAAACTATTCATTAAAATATGATTATTCTCCAAAAATATTCCAAAAAATACCCCTAAGGTAATTTTGATATTTTTGTTTCAAAAAAATTTTTTTTACAAAAATATTTAATAAAAGAGTAAAATATAGTTTTAAAATAAGTTAAATATTAAAATGGAATAAAACCGCTTTTATAAAAATATTCTTTTTTGAACAAAAAATCAATTTATTTTTATATCATATTTTGAAAACACATTAGATAAATTTAAAACATTATATTGAATATTTTAAAGAAATATATTTTTATATTTAATTATTATAATCAACACATATTTATTTTTTAAATTTATTGGTATAAAACCAAGTTCTGTTCATATGAATAGTTTTTTAGAAAAATATTTCCATTTAATTTCAAAATGGTTTTACATATGAAAACCATAACTTAATAATAAAATTAATAATTTTAATACCTTCTATGATAATGCATTTTTTATATTTATTTTGTTTCAATAATTATAATAATGACATTCTGTTTTGAAGAAACTTATTGTTGTGTGTAATGCAAGCTTAGACATTGCAGTGTCTAACCTAAAAAATAAAAAATAAAATTATTTACAAAAAATTGTTTCCTAAAAATATATTGGTGTAACATTGTACCCATGCCCCCCCACTAAAAATAATTAATGCCTCCAAATTTTTTGGGGTCATCATTGTTTTAATACATTAAAGTTACATTCATAGAAAATGAAATCATAAAAAAGAAATCTAAAACTTCCCTTAAAAAATATAATTTGGAAACATAATGGTTACCCAAAGTACCACATAACCAGGTTTACCTAGAGGATAAAAGATGTGTAAAGTTAAAACACAAAAATACTAGATTAAAATAACTATTGAGTTCTGATGGAATGTGATATAGATCATGTTCAATATATGTTCAATTAACACAAAACCATAGACAAAATAGATCTAAAAAAAGTTATTGATATGATAAAAAATGATGATACTATGATAACTATTAATTTTAAAATACATTGATAAGATATATTTACTTGATTTAATCTCATATCTACAATTTCACTCTGTGGTTGTTCCATGATCTATTTTGGATTCATTCTCTTATTCCAAGATATGTTGAAGTTGAATTTTTAGGCATGAAGAACTTGTAGATAATAAGATCTACAAGAGGATGATAATCCATTTCTATTGTCTCTTATTATAATCATAAAAAATGATTATAACATGTTATCCAATATACATGAGTCCTTATATTAAAAAACATTAATCTCTAAAACCTCATTCAATGTTCAATATAACCCATTTATTAAATGGTTAACCGTATAACCATTTAAAAATTAAACATTTTTAAAAAAAGATTAATAAATTTCTCAAAATCAACATTACCTTAATTTCCAATATATTATAAAGTACCCCTTGATTTCCATATACCAAAAATGTTAATACCATCATTATGAATTCTCTTGAAACATGGTGATAAACACATTTCTAAAAAAATCTTTATAGAAAACATGAATTCTTCCTTATTCTCTTTAAATATTACTAGATATATTCCCTAAATAAAAAAGTTATAAACACCATCCATGATAATATAAACAATATTGTTTCAACAATTCAATAATTAGTTCAAAGGTAATCTGTCCTCTCAAATTTACATTATCCAAATAAATCATCAAATTATCCCAACATAAGAATTCTCTACATCCGGAACATATTATGTTTTATCCTTTCCTTAGCCACATGTTTTATAGGAATAGAATCTTTCCATTAATTCAATTTTCAATTCCATCATCATTATCATTCAACATATCATTTCAAATCCTTAATGAAAAAATTATACAGAAAACTAAATATATATTTCTTGATTCATAAAAAAATGAATTTAAATACATAAATACTACATTCATCAAACTTTATTCTAAAAAATTTATATATGCATTGTCATATTTTTCCTTAAAACTTCCCTCCCCTCACATGTCATATGTATCATCTTCATCATAATCATTAATATAAACATTACATGCACCACCTTGCTTATTTTCATCATGATATTTCACCTTACTACATGAATTCACATAATGGCCAAACTTTCCACATATAAATAATTCAATAGTCGATGATATCATAGCGAGTCCAATTTTTACATTCATTGAATTAAATGAAATGTTCATTTTCCCATTGTAGTCACATTCTTTGATTCCTTCTTTTCCATAGTCAAAACATCATCATGTTCTTATAAATCATTCTCTTGGGTGATTCTTCCCAAATCTTCAACACATAGGAAACTGAACCATATTTACTCTATGGTCTACACTACCCAAAAAATCAACATAATCATTTCTTCTATTCATTGGTGATTATTCTAGTTGATTATGTTATAAAATTTTAACCATGATCCATGAAAACTTATTTGGCGTGATCACAAAATTTTTACTCAAGTTATTATTTAATTTGACTATATTTCAAAAAACTTTCTACCACATTAAATGTTTACTAGGCTCCTCCTAGTTCCCTCCATTGACTAAAACCAAAAATCATATAATTATTAAGGATTAATATAGAATAAAACCCAATAATCATGAAAAATAACTAATATGATGTCTAAATCATGGACCCTTATTTAATATATGACATTTTTGGATTATCATAGGTCATTCATAGTCATATTTTATTTAAATTCGTTATAATGGTTAGTAAAGAGATTGGGAATTTAAAAAGAATACCCCCGAAGAGTTTCAAACCAGGTGTGCAGTAAGGCCAATTATCATGCACGAGTTCTTGATAGATTATATTTTAATATAGTTTTTTGAAGATTTTTTACCCCTAGGTACATCTGTTCTAGAGTAACATCAACTTGTAGTTTATAGAAATTGATGTAATTTCATTGAAACCACTCTCACAGTACTTTACCAAAATTCCCTGAAATTTTTAGGTACATTAACTCATCTTTACACTTATCCTTAGAGAAACACCTTGACATATCCTTAGAAATATATATAGGGTTATCACTAAAGTTATCTCTCCCTTGTTTCCAATGTTTATTTAATATATTCCTATGATTCCAACAATAATGACCCAGGATTTTCATACATGAATATTACATATTTTTAGAAAAATATTCATTAAATTTCACAAAAACATGCCCGAGGTCCTTAATAGTTTAGTTCCTTTGGAAATATAGAACAGAAACGTCTTGTCCAGTGATAGATGTGGAATTTTTTTCCATAAATACCTTTCCCTTTAGCATCCCAACTTAAAACCTTTCTTCATATCCAATGGAAAGGAAAAATAATAAAATGGTCAGCTAAGATAATCAGTATGAATAAACAAGGATGATATCATTTTATCATTATAGGTAAGCATAAGCCTAAAATAAGTGTATGTGATTGGCAATGTTACATATAAATTTAATACCCAACTTTTCATAGATCATTATCACGAGTCATGGAATAAAACATTAACATTCCAAAATACCTGAATCATAAGAATGAAAATTCATTGTAACTCAATCATGAAACCGAAGTTCATATCATAAATGTCTATGGAATAAAGAAAAGTATAGGAAAATTATCATATGTCATTATTAAATACCAATACTCTTATATCAGTGCATATTAACTATTTCAAATAATGGATTAAAAAATAGACTTCTTTCCCATCATGGGTCAAGCACATCTACTTGTTTTCCATCATAGATAAAGCACAAAAACCTATTTCCCAAAACTATCTCATGATATATAATTCATTACCCAATTCATTGGATGTAGATTGATAAACCACAATTCACTTAATGAATTCCATATATATCTGTGCAACATGACCACAAATCATTCAACATCTCATAACACATGTAAAAAATGATATTCATAAACACTTCAACATAACATAACACATGTTAAAGAAATAGGTTTCATAAATATCATTAAATCAAAATAAGAAAAAATTTAGAAAATAATAATAATGGAATCCATGAGTCATATCCCCATAAAATTATTAATACTATCAAATAATGTGATCTAAGACAAAAAATTATTTTTTTTAAAAATCACATGAAATAATTTCTGATGAAAATATCCTTTCCATTGTGGACTAATTTTCATAAAGAGACATTAAATTATAAAGGAATAAATTTTTGTGTAAAATAAACATAATATATTGTAAAAAAATAATCAAATTACTAAGGCGTCGTGATGACGGGAAATTATGTTCAAGCCATATAGGATAAAAAATAATTCATACCGTATTTTGATGGAAAAGTCACAAAGTGAATTGTGTAGAAAAAGAAATAAATATATTTTTTTCAAAAAAATATGTAAAAACACAACATGGTCTAAAATTTTATATTTTAATATTAAAAGAAATTTTAATTTTTTTTATAAATCATTGGAATGGAAGATAAGTATACCATAGTAGAGATTTAAAAAATAAACAATTCTAAATAATAATGAGATTGTAAAAAAACTCATACCTCATTATAATCAGAAATATTTTATTCCAAATGAAAGAAAAAAATATATGGATATAAAAATACGATAATATTCAAGATAATACAAATATAATATATTCATGGACACTGTATACACCACACTAAAGAAACACGTATTGTATAAGGCATGTGTCCCACAGAAATAAAACCGAAACAAAAATACCTTACCTTAAGTATTAAATTACATCATACACATTCAAACATATTTTATAAGAAATATATGTTTATAATACATATACCAAAGAAACATATTAATATATATCCAACCATATATTATTTACTTATGACATTATATTAGACATTTATTAATAATTTCATGTAAAAGTTATTTTTAAGTTAATAACATATTGGTTTTTCTAACATGTTTTTGTTTTTTATTCGTTGTACTCCTACATATCATTATTTAATAATAAAAAAAATTAAAACATGAAATAAATTCATATATATTCAATATATACATATTTATTGTGATTTATATAATTTAGTGTTTAAAAATAAAATAGACAGTTCATAGAGAAAGTATCTTGTGTGTACACATGAACTATGTTTTAATTTTTGTGTTGGGATATTAGAAAAAAGATTTTATGATATATTATGATTACAAAATAATTTTTATCTCATCAAAATCACATATTTATTTTAAATAAATAATTAATACATTCAATTTAAATCATGAGTGAATCACATCGATTAGTGTCTTGGTAGTCCACCGACCACACAAACGATGTAATCAAATTCCAACAAATTTAAAGCATGAAGGTATGTGTGATATACCAATTTTAGAATCCTGAAAAATCTTAAAAATTATACAACATATTTAAAATATAAATCGATCACTATCTTAAACCTTGAAATCTTTTAATGGAGGAATGAATTTCCTCACTTTATGAGGCAGTAGTCCGCAATACAGATGAACAATGAATGTGTATCCTATTTTATAGAAGCGTGTACAGTTGTAAGACAATCCCATTATATAGAAACATATTAATGTATTTTATATAATTATTTTAGTAAGTAAATATTTAATAAAATATAATTTCAGGGGTTTATGGAAGAAATAAAACAAAAATATTCATTGAAGAACATTACCAATTCTTCGGGTATCTCCATTTTATTTCTACCAAAGGTGTTACTTGGTAGGATTTATCAAGAAATAATGGATTCTAGTATGATGTAATGTATGTTTTTATGAGATTTAGATAGTTTTTTTATAAACCAAATATGTTTTGAAGTGTGAGGAAAACTAATGAAGTGGTTCCCATTTATAATGGATGGTAGGAGCACTTTTAGAATTTAAAAAAAAATATTATAATAAATTTATTATCAATATAAATAAATCCAAACCCTAGGTATTATAACCTATCATTATATGAGGTTGAAATATAATCAATAAATGCATTTTATTCAGGTTTTGGTGTCCTTTTAAACCTTATATTTTTTATTAACCCTTAACCTATTTGAATTTAAACTATGGTAACGACTTTTTAATATTAAAAGCATGTAATTTTTACATATAAAGTTCCTATTAGACCCTAAATTGAACATTTATTATATATTTGACCATATACCATCATTTTTGTCCATATTTTGTTTTATTTTTAAATAATTTAATAATATATTATTTTCAAAATATATCATTACAGAAAATTTTAATATTATTCATTACTTTGGGATTAAGAAAATTAATAATATTAGGTAAATTAGAAAAAATAAATTTAATACACTCTGAATTTGTAATGTTATCCTAGAAAATTTATTTATCACCTTAATAATGAAAATATATTTCCTTTTATATTCCTAATATAATTTAAATTATTTTTTCATTAATTGAAAAATTATTGCTTCATCATTGTGAAATTATTAATGATAATTATTTTATTCACCAAAATTAGATATAAATTTATATTATTTTAATAAACCTTTTAAAATTCATAATAATATTTATAATTGTAAATATCTTTTATTTAACCTAATATTAAAAATATTATACTTTCAAAAGTAATAGTCTGACATTTTGTTACTCACATTGATATTAATATTATAAATGGAATTTTCATGGACATATGTCCATTAAATTATAAAATTTATAACCTTATGTGTTTAAGGCTGATTTAAATTCATCAAATAAAATCTAGGTAAGTGTTATAGTCATTATATATCCCTTATCACTTTATTTACCTAAATTACTCAATTTTCCTTTTATCGTGGTAACAAAACTTACCAATGTTACTATTCAAATTGGGGAAAAATAAAAGGGAAATAATTATGAAATTTTTGAATTTTGATTCCAAATATGGAATAAAATTTTCCAAATTCAAAAAATATTATTGGGATAAAATAATGTAAAATTAATCTTATATATGAGATAAGAAAGCAGGGTTTTAATGTGAAAATATTTGAAATCTTACTATGTTTTTATATCGAAATTAAATATAAAATTGATTCAAATATCTACAATTTCATCAATGGATTTATAATTTAACTATTTACACTTTTAATCCAATTACAAATTTTTTTAACATTATATTTTATTTATATGAAAATGAAATATTCAATAAATATCCACTATTTTTATTATTCATCAAAAAATGGATCTTCTTAGAAAAATATCAAACATTCACCATATGATAAATTTTTAATTCATATTCAAAAAAAAGTAGATTATTTTTTGTAATAAAATTGTTAAAGGTTTCAATTTTTTTTTTAAAAGTGTAACATTATAAGATGATAAAACTATTTTTACAACGTTGTGGTTTTGAAGAAGAAAATTTATTTTTTATATAATTTCTCAGAAATAAGTTCTATGAATGTTAAAATTTAGATTTAATAAAATAAATGTATATTTAATTAATATATTCTATCAATGGTTATATTTTTAATTTATTGGTTTAAAACACTCTTGTGCGTGAATAAATATTTTTTCATAAAATGATTTCCTTTTAATTTAAAAAGTGGTTTATATGTGTAAACTGTTATTTTTTATTCACATAATTGTTTTCATACCCAGCATTCGAACAGATTGGCTATAATTTTCACATTTAAATAATGATTATATTAAAATATTTGATCATTGAGTCTTATTGTGGTGTTTAACGTAGGTTAAGCCAGTGTTTCGTGTAACGCAAGACATAAAAGAAATGTAATTACATAAAAAATATATTTCCAAAATATAATAGGGTGTTATAGATTTGGACACATTTGACCCATGCAACATAGGTTTCACAGGTTTTAACATATGTTTTATGATTAAATGGGATCAAATTTTCACTTTATAAGTATGAAGACTCGGCCCTAGAACACCCGGAGTCGGTGCCTTCATAACATGATGTGGACATTTTAGCCAAAAATGCACTGAAAAATTACACATCATGTCCCATCCAGAGAATCTAATCTGGTTCAGGTTCTGGGAAACCAGCCACTCCTATCATACTTCTGTTAGCTGAAGCTGAAACCTGAAAATTCATTTCAAAAACGTAGGATGAGTATGCAAATTCCAAGTAAGGGGTTTTAAAAACTATCCAATATAACTTTTGAAAACATTTCTATATAAATTTTCATAAAAAACACATTTTTTATGAAAAACTATAACACATGAAACATAACATAAAAGTTCTCAACCAAAAGAATACGGTAGCAGAAATATAAGGATACATGGTTCAATTTAGTCATTCTCATTTGGTGTAATAAGTAAAAGAATTTTTAAAAAATGTATGACATATGGTTATGTAAGCATATCTTAAAAAGAGAATAGTCAGAGTTATACATAAATATGATAACTTTAATTACATTCACAAAATGCTAATTAAACATACATAATTCCATAAGCTTTTAATTTTCTGATACTCATAAGTACTGGCTCTTAACCATGGATACTCTACTAATCAAATAACCATTTTTATACATTATTATCACAAACATAATGAGGTAATGTATAAATTCAGTATTTTGTGTCAGGGACTTGTGCTGAGACCGAAGGGCAAACTCTGACTGGACCCTATGCCGGAGGGCTTACTTTTTCTGGTCCCCATCCCGGAGAGTTTAATTTTACCGGTCTCTAACACATGGAGCTTACTTTTACCGATCTCCAACTCGGAACATACTAGTCCAATACATTTCTCATAATACATATCAGGTCGTGTATTCAAGATGTCCTATACCTCCTTGAATAATCACATTTTTTTAAGTTACTCAAGGCGTCCCATACCACTATGGGTAATTTTATTTCCTTATCTTATTATCATGTTAAGAAACAGTCATGCATCAATGAGTGCAACTATACAATGGAAAATGAAACCATTTAAACCATAAATATATAATTTGAAAGCCATTCTTAAAAATTAGTAAGAGTTTACCGAAGGCATACATGGATCATTACATTATTTGAAAAAAAAATAATTACTAAATCATATCACATAGAGGGTGAGAAGGGGTTTTCCACATGAGATGTGAAAATTATTATTATTCAATTTAGAATTATTATAAATGGGATTACATGTTATTTTATACATTTCTAGGAAGTTTTAGTGACCAAGTAAGCAAATTATGACTCAACTGACAACAATCACTACAGCTGATAAAACCTCAAGTGTGTATAACCAGGATGCATGGGTTTTTACAAATTTTAATCCTTCATATATATTTTGGACAAAACAAGGTTTATCTATTCATAAATCGTAAAACATGACAGGGTTATTCATGTAATACTTTTGAAGCATAGAATCATTATACACGAATTCATTAAATGGGAAAGTTAGACATACTTCTATGGATTATGACACACACCATTACATAAATACCTCTTGGTTTTTCCTTCATGGAGGTCGACATTATTTAATGTTTTAAAAGTACTACTTTCATCTGATAATTACTTATCTTCTAATGAACCATTCTTATGATTAGGGTATTAGAAACTCTATCCACTTGAATACTATACATTGATCTCCAACTTCTGAGCCATGTTTGGTAATTTATTATTGGTAGTAGACACTTAAAATTTTTTTATATCATATTTATTAAAAAAAACCAACCATGTTAGGTTATGTTATAGGTGACCGTGTAAACTCATATAAATGTTATTCACATATGTAAGTTGTATGAGGAAAAAATATGAATTCTTCAATCTTGAACAACCCTAAGGCCCAAAGGGCCTAAAATTGGGTATTTTAGGGTTCCCATAAATGGTTACATAAATTAAATTTACCACAAACACATGAATATATATATATATAAATAGTTCATAAGTTACAATGGACACAAAAGAACCCAAAATTGGTGTTATAATGTAATTCCTTTTGAAACCCAAATTTTATTTGCACCCAAGTCTTTATTTATAGATTTTAATTTAAATCCATAATAACATATAATAGAAGTTGATGGGGTTGTGTGTATATGTCCTAAAGTAATTTAGGTGTATATTTTGTTTTGAAAAACTAAAAATATCATATTTTAATGAACCCCAAACAAAACATCTACTTTAGAAATATTAGTTCATAAAAAAATTTAAACCTTTGGGAACTGCAGATTTACCTTATAGAGGTTATATATATATAAACCAGTTTGAATGTATGGACATATACATAACCGTAAATATATATATATATATATATCGTGTGAGTATAAGATTTTTCATAAGTAAAGAAAAGCATGTAGACCCTTACAAAACCAAGATTCACTTTAGAGGGTATATACGTATATATATATATAGGTGTGAGAGTATGAAAATATAACTTCCCTTATATATATGTAAAGTGTATATATGTATATAAGAATTTTCATGAGAAAACAAAACATAAAACCCTTACTTCTATTCAAGGAGGAGAAGATCTTCGAGGAGGGCTTGACTGAATAGTGCTAGAGGTCCTAGACGAGGAAAAAAAGAGGTTCAACTGGTTTATATACAACATAAAATATATAAAATATTAGAAAATTTAATTACTACCATTGGGAAGAGTCAAGTCCATCAGGTCCATTTATTTTCTGGGAAAGACTTATTGGAAATGGGGGACAAGGAGGGCCCACCTGGTTTGAAAAAGGGACAAAAGATGTGGTGTAAAAGAGTAGGGTTGGATTATGCGCATGCTGCTGGAAGAAGAAGAAGACACAGTAGGGATGTTACTGGGAGAAAATGGACAACCAAGATTTAATCATGGATTGATCCGATGGTCGAGATACAACCGGGTTTAATAAAAGCAATGGACGACTCGTATTGGTCCGAGATGAGATCAGCGTATCACGATCATCGTAGTATTAAAAAAACACGGAAGGCCAAGATTAGATCATGCCAGATCGTGCAGTCTATGAAAAATGTGGATGGGGTTCATGACTTCCTGGGATCGACCCCTGGATTGAAATCAATCGTGTAGATCACGCATGGGGTGATCCAACAGCCCAGATTTGATCCCAGGCAAAAATTGTTGTCCCACATTGAATCGACGAGAGTTTTATGGGTTCTTTATAATCTTGAGCCTCCCTCAACACCAGAAATAACACAACACACACCATGGAGCCTTACACACGGGCTCCATCCTTCACCCCCCCAGGCTTCGGCCTACCTGTAACCATGCATCCAATGTGGAAATCCCATGCTCTCATACTACCCTGTGCCCTTCAGGGAGGCTCTGCCTATGCCTTGGGCCGGCCTCGACATGGGCTGAGGGATAGGCTCAACCACTTTGTGTGAGATGCCTCCCATAGCCCCTACCTAAAAGGGGGCTGGCCCGATCTGGCCCATGTATTTTTTTTATAAAACATATCTTACCAAGATCCAAGCCTTTGAAGACAAGAAACCTATTTGTTAAAACCTTATAAAACTATCTTTTTAAACATTCATTTAAACATTATATGGCTAAGGAATATACATTGGACATTGTTCTAAAAGTATTAAAAGAAAACAATTACTTATATATACTAAATTTTAGCATAAGGGTTATAAATTGGTTTTTAATAACCCATTTGATAACTCTCGTACTACTATTATAGAAAACATGGTTTAATTAAAACGTAATTTGGTTTGAAAGTTTTAAACCTAATTCATAACACTATTTAAGAATGAAAACTCATTACATTGTAATTGATATGTTTGCAATGTTTTTTTTGAATTCCTTATTATTTTTTGAAGCATAAATCAAAGCATTATATTGTACTTAAGGTTTACTTTAAAATTCATAACGTAAATTTGTACTCAATTTTTCGTTAGTTAAAACACCACAAGGATAATTATTATAATTATATCCGTTTGAATTTCCAATGGTCACCCAAGGTAATGGTCGAGATAATGGCCTATAAAACCTTGTCTTAGGGTGTCCTAGACGTTAAGAGGAGAAGCAGAATAAGAAGAAGAAGAGGAAGAAGATGGTTCCTACCATACCGTTGATGCTCAGCACAACTTTTATGATCATGGTCGTGTTGTTATTTGATATCATTGACCCGAATGACCTCCTTTATTTATCGTGCCTTGTTTTATTTTTAAGGGCCCTTCCTGTAGTTCTGTTAGGGTTTTTAGTAGGTATCTTTGGATAGCATGGCTACCCTTTTAATCTTGGTTTATTGAAAACACTAAGGATTTCTTATTTAAATGAAAGAGCTTTGTCCTCATTCGTGTGTTTCACTTGGTTGTATTTTAATACAAATTAAAACCACATTATTAATTTCTTATGAGAAGAATGTTTTGTTTAATTGTAATGAAATTCCAAAAAAACTATAAACATAAACATATCATTATATGAGAGTCGAGTTTCGGGGTGTTACATTATTCCCCCCATAAAATAATTCTTTCCTCACACTTCCTTTCACATAGCCTCGCTAATAGACACCCTTAATACTTCACCACAAAACCCATCGTGGAGGATCCTTAGGTTAGGTTAGATGAATACCCAAGTTGGTGTTCAGTTCCTGTGTTTCGCTGACCCAAACACACTTCAGACAGTACGATTTAAACTCTTGTCGTGTGCACTCGGACTTCCAAAAAGAGGCTCGATAGAGAGAGAGTTCAGATATGTCTGAATGGATAATGTCAAGACCTGTCCTCAGGGCCCGTTCCGTGACTACCCCAATCCCGCCTTCCATAGGCCAGGGGCTGGCGACTAGAACCAATGGATAATCCCGGATAAAAAGGGAAGGCATTGCCTTTAAGCCTGTAACACACACAGTCTGAACACAAGCAAAAGAGGCAACAAGTACTAAAATAGAAAATTAATGTGTGCTGGGAGTAAGTGGGCCAGTATACAAGCCCAACTAAACAACAAGTAAAAGTACATGTAAAAATGGGGAAACTACTCCTAGATCATCCACTCGGGAATCCTATATGGAGGGTAGGTACATAACTCAAACAACTCATCCCTACGGTACATCCCGTCTAGTCCAGCTCCGAGTACCCACCCATTCATCACCCTCAGCCTCAATCACTGTTGTCCGTCATCTTCAGAGAACACAACAAGGTGCGGGCGAGGCCCATGTAGGGGTGAGTATAACAATACTCTATAGGGGACCCCGATACCCCTAAAGGTCTCCCATAATCCACCAAGGATAAACCACATGAGAAATATACATCACAAAGTATCAACCAACCCTTCTTAGGTATATGCCCATACATATACCTAAGTTTCCAGTCACAGTGCAACTCCAACTCTCGAGCCCAAGCACAACCCAGTCCACAATGGAAGTAAAGTCAATCACATTGATGATAATGATTGCAATATAAGACTCATCTCACATAGAAATACATCCTTTGTAGAGTGATATAGATGATCAGATGTAGTCAATGATTCATCTAAGATGTCAGACCCACACAAGATACCAGACCAGCTGAGTTGTCAGACCCACACAGGACACATGACCTTCTATTCTGTCAGACCCACATAGGATACAGGAACAGAAGTCCGAACTGTCAGACCCACGGAGGATCTGGGTAAAATAGTGGCAGTCGAACCCACGAAGTATTCCGGTACAGTAGTATCGTTGTTGAACCCACGAAGGATTCAAGTACAGTATCGTCGGAACTAGCCCTAGGGATCCTGCACACAACACACTAGATTTTGGGAGGGTCTTCTCCTTGAGCCATGTGACGATACATCAAATATCATGAATTTCTTGAGTTCATGTATCTCATAGTTCTGCCTCTTTATATGGAACCCAATGCGATAGACGACATGTCAATTAGACACCCAGTCTGATTGTTATTGGCATTTCTGTTCCTGGGACCCTGTTGGATTTTTACGTTTGATCCAACATGGCCATTTTCCAAAATTTCACAAAACTCACTTAGATTATTGAAAAAGTACCGCCTCATAATGAGGGTACCAGTTCCATAGGTGGCGCGTCAATCAGATGTGCGGTCTAGGAGATATTCGCATTTAAGCGAAGACGGTCCTGACCCATCTAGCCTAGTGGGCTGCCGAGTCGGCCCGAACTGGCTCAGCGGGTCCGACCTGGCTCGGGGTCGTCCCAGCCCGATGGGGTGTGGCGCCTACCCCTCCAATGCCTAGATAGCCGTAGCCATCCGGTTCGGCCCGACACACGCGGCCCATGCTGCGGGCCGCAGTTCTTCCCACGTGGCGCCTACGGGCACCAAAGTTCCTCAGCCCGACAGGCACCCGGTCGGCATGTTCATCCAACCGAGCAACCCACAGACACGGGTTGTGTCCTTCTCCACGCAGCTCCTGCAGGCGCACGGTGTTCTAAGGGGCAGTCTGGTCGGCCAGCTGGTGTCCCTGGGCCCGGCTCCACGGCGGCCGGCTCGGGCGGCCGCCTCCACACCTCCACCGCGGCGCAACGACGTTGTGGTCCTACAGCCCTCCGCACGGCGTGATGGTGTCGCGCCGCCACCGCCACAACCCGACCTAGTTGTGGATTTTGGATCCAACGTGTGGCATGACGGCCTAGTGCTTCTTCATCCACCACGGCCCTCCCAGCCGCAGTTCCTCTTTTGTCCACCAAAGTTCTTCTCTGGTGCGGTGCGACGTCTCCACGCCCTTTCGGCTCTGCCTCCGACGTCAACTGAATAAGATTCAATGGAGGGACGTCGGGCCATGTTTTTTGGCCTGCACCCTCTAGGTTAGGTGATATCAATTTGCATACTTCGAATAAAAGTAAACATCGATGAGTGAGGATATAATTATTCAAGACAAACCCCTACCTCAATTCTAAGTATGTCGTCGAAGTTGTGGAAAGAGGGCGGACGTCTATTTGTGATGTCGAGAAATGTCTGAGAATGAATCGTCATATATGTTTCTCATGGGTGGATCCATCTCTTGTGGCATGGTCGATGATCGTAGACGGTATCTTTGTTTTTCGGAGATGAGGAGAATTCTTCGTCGAGGAGATGATGATCTTCCAAGAGTTCTCCCAAACTCTCCAACGATTATTCCAACCCAAAATAAAATAATATATTCACATATTTTATGTTGGAATAATGAATTCAAATGAATTAAAAACACTCAAATTAAATTATCATTAATTAATTAGGTGTTATGGCACCATAAAGAGTGAATGTGGAATGTGAAGAGGCTCCTAAATATTTATGTGGAGTTCCAACAGTTAAAGTGGGTTCAAGCGGTGTTAAGGAGTTTGATTTTTGTGTGGTCTCCACCACATAATATCCTCCCATGGGAGGTTATATGGGGGGTGGGACACACCTCCAAATACCCCTTGGAGGATTAAACCACCACTTAAATAAAATTATTTCACACATAATTTTTATTTAATTTATTAAGAATCCCCAAAATTTAACTTCCATCCTTGATAAAACACAACATCTGTAAATATATCCTTAAGATAATACAGGAATTGCAAGTTCAACGGTGAACTATGATTTCAATTATGAGAACCAGTTCAAAAGATATAAAAACCCACACGTACGTTTACTGAACGTACCCGAAAAAAAATTCAGAAATTGATTTCGGGCACACCGGGCCACGGAAGCAATTGCTGTTAGAAACTGTAGACTCGTAAAATTTCCATTTATTTAAAAAAAAAATCAACAGTTTTTTCTGGTCTTTCTATTCTCCCCTCCTTTGGTCTTTACGTCCCCGTAAGCTACAACACACACTAAGGGATCAAATGGGGGTACTGAGCACGCATCTGAGCCTCCTTCTCCCATGTACTGTCCAAGGGGATCCCGTGCTGCCAGAGAATGCGCACCAGGGGAATTGACCATCCATACAGGACCCACTCTTGTAGATCCTCAATCTCTACTATAATTTTCATGAATGTCTCCCTCTAATTGATGTCCATCTCCACATGGACAATGATGTGTGACAGGTCAAGCACGTTCCTCCTCAATTGAGATACGTGGAAGAAATCGTGCACCCGATGTAACTGAGGTGAAAGAGACAAGTGGTAATCCACCTCGCCTGTCGTGCTGAAGACCTGAAAATGACTTATGAATCACATAGATAACTTTCCACCTCATGAAAATCTCCGTACACCTCGTCGAGCTGAGACCTGTAGGAATACATGGCCACCTTCCTCGAAATCTATTGGTCTCTGTCTCCTATAATCAAAGGACTTCTTCCTACTCTGTGCAGTCTTCATCCACTCCTAGATGATCTTCACCATCTCTATTGTAGCCTGCACTATCTCTGGTCCTACAAGTACTGACTCCCCTTAGTTAGTCCAGCAAAGAGTTGATATGCAAGGTCGGCCGTACAGTGCCTCGTCAGGTGCCATCCCGATGGTGTAGTGGTAGCTTTTTTTTCATGCAAACTATACCAAGTGTAAATGATCCTCCCAGCTATGACCAAAGTCGAGGACGCATGAACGGAACATGTCCCCGAGAGTCTTAATGGTCCTTTCAGTCTGGCCATCCGTCTGAGGATGGAAGGCAGTGCTCCAGCGAAGCTTCATCCCAAAATCCTCCTGAAACCCCTTCCATAGCCAGTAACTGAAACGAGCTTCTCGATCAGAGATGATCGTCGATGACACATAATTAAAGCCGTACGATCTTTTGTATGTAGAGGTATCTAGAGCTCTCTACTGAGCCCTACTCTCTGATCGGGTTGAAGTGGGATGACTTGGTGAGCCGGTCGACAATCAACATGATAGAGTCGTGTCCTATGGATGTACGTGGAAGTCCCATAATGAAATCCATGGATATACAATCCCACTTCCGCTATGGGACTTCTAAGGACTGAACCAAGCCTACCGGATCCTGGTGCTCTGCCTTCACTTACTAACATGTGAGGCATCGCGAGACAAAATCTGCTACCACTTTCTTCATACCCAGCCACCAGTGTTGTCGTCTGAGGTCCTGATACATCTTCTCCACTCTTGGATGTACCACTAGAGGGGAAGTGTGGAACTCCCTCAACACCTCCTCCTATAATTAAACTAGTACCATGGTACCTCCTCTGAATAGGATGAAATGATCCCCACCTTCAGAAAATCCATCAAGTGCCTTCCCTGAGGATATCTGAACACGTCGTGTCTCACAGTCAATGTCCCCACATTGTGCCTCTCTGACTTGCTGAAGAAGTGGAGGAGTGACTATGAGAGACTGTAGAATGGCTGCTCCATCTATATCCACAAAGGATATGTGCAACACAACTAGCTCCTCTATCGCCTCTCCATGAAAATGAATTCCTGATCTCCTACTGAGAGCATCTACTACAACTCTTCCCTTCCAATCAATATAGACTATCTCGATGTCATAGTCCCGGAGGAACTCGATCCATCATTGATATCTCAGGTTCAGTTTATTCTGCGAGAAGATGTGCCTGAGACTCTAGTGGTCATAGTAAACTATAAAATTCTCACCCATCAGATAGTGTTTTCATATCCTCAAGGTAAAGAACACTGCTGCTAACTCCAGGTAATGGGTGGCATAGTTCTTCTCACGCTGTCTCAACTACCGTGAACCATATGCGACCACCGCTCGCTCCAACATCAAGATACCTCAGATTCCAGTCCCTGATGCGTCGCAGTATACTACATACCCAACGCCCTACTTCGGTAGCCTCGAGATGGGCGCACGATTAAACCTCTATATCAGATCTTGAAACCTCTACATGCATCTCTATGACCATACGAAGGGGTTCCCCTTATTCGTCAATGCTGAAAGCAGTGTTGTAACTCTGGAGAAGTCTGGAAAAAATCTCCGATAGTGCCCAGCAAGTCTCAGGAAACTCCACACCTCTATCACACTCCTGGGTGGCTCCCAAGCTAGTACTTCCTCGATCCGTGAAGGATCTAATACAACACTAGCCTTTGATATGAAATTTCCCATAAATTTTACCTTTCGGATCCATAACTGGAACTTCAAGATCTTACCGTAAAGCTGGTGCTCTCAGAGTGTGCCCGGTACTACCCGTAAATGGAAGGTGTGCTCCTCCTCAGTAGTTGAGTAAATCAGTATGTCATCGATGAAGACTACAACCAAGCGATTGAGGTAAGGCTTGAAGATCCTGTTCATGAGACTCATGAACACGACTGGAGCATTGGTTATGCTGACGGTCATAACCAAGAACGCTTAGTGGCCATACCGACACCTGAAGTCCATCTTCTGCACATCATTGTCTCGAACTCTGAGCTGGTGATAGCCTGACCTAAGGTCTATCTTTGAGAACCATCATGCTCCCTTGAGCTGATCAAAGAGGTCGCCAATCCTCGAGAGTGGGTACTTGTTCTTCACGGTCACCTGATTCAGGAAACAGTAGTCAACACATAGTCACATGCTCCCATCAACCTTCTTGGTGAACAAAATCAGTGATGCCTAGGGTGAAACACTGGGTCAAATATATCCCTTCCCCTGAAAGTCCTCTAGCTATACACGGAACTCAAGATGCTCGACGGGAGCCATCCGAAATGATGGAGTAGATACCGGTGTCATCCCGGGGTATAGGTCAATATTTAAATATACCTCTCTACAAAGAAGTAGTTCTGAGACATCGTTAGGGAAAACATCCATGTATTGATCCACCACAACATAAAAACTCAGAATCCGCACATCAACCATTCTGTGGATGAGACTAGCCAACTGATGTGTGATCGGATACCCCATCCTCTGTGTAAGTGCATCCTACGCTGCAAAGGCACCCTTCTCGCCGGTGAAGGTGAACATAGTCCCATTGTATGGATACACCTCACTTTGCGCCTAATACTATCAATATGATCGTGAATAGTGGATAACCAGTCCATTCCAAAGATGATGCTGTAAGGCCTCTACGCTGCTACCAGAAGATCCCAGTTGAAGCTCTTGCCTCCTATAGTATTCTCACACTGCCCACACTAGTGAGTAATCGTCAAGCCTACTCCCGTAGGAGTCTCTAGTCGAATGGATCAAGAGAACGGCTCTTTTGGAATCTTGGAGATCCAAACGAGGGCAGTGGAAATAAAATAATGACTCGCGCATGTGCCTATTAGTACTGAATCAAGGGTGGTGTAGACACATATAGTACCTCGAATCATCTCAAGTGTACCGTGGTCATAGACCATGACTGCCTAGATTTTATCCTGCCTATGTTTGTCAGCTCTCTATGGTTGGGGTGGACCTCCTGGTGGTGGTGGTGGTAGAGCCTCGAAACGTCATCCACCACCCACTGCTCGGCCACCTTCTCTGCCATGTCCGCCTGCTACCGGAGGACCACCACGGTCGAACCTTTGCCTCTTCCTGGGAGGTCCCTCTACATTTTGATGCACATCTTCATGGCGAGTTGGGCTGTCACGAGCCATGTGGCCCTACCCGCCACATGCATAGCACTACCTACTCCTCGTATAGCTGGCTCTGTCTCGTGTGCCCCACAGAACTGAACCTGTATCCTGGGGTCGCCAACCTAATGGGGTGTTCTGGTTAGACCTCTGCGACATCTGTCTACTACCGGCTACAGAAGACTCCACTATGTGTCGCCATGTGGTAGGTGTCGTTGGTGGTGATTTCTCAGCAAGAAAAATCTCCACTAGAAGGGATCTATCCAGCACCCCAGCCTACGTCGGGATGCTGAGGGGAATCTTCAATGCCTTGATCTCATGCTTGAGTCCCAACTCGATGTTTTGATCCCTGAAAAATGGGTTCTATACCATATATGTGGAGTAGTGCGAGAGGTCGGTGAACCTCACTGAGTATTTAGCTATTGTCATGCTTCCCTGCTGCAGATGAAGTAACTTCTGAATCAGCACCGCATGAAGTGTGGCTGGAACAAACTCTAAAAAAAGAGTCTCTCGAAGTCTGTCTAGAGTAATGATGCCTCGTCATGCACCTGGAGAATCAGGCTCCACCAATCTTCCTGCTGATGCATGCTGGAGACTCACGGCAAGGATCACCATGAGGATGGCTGGTGTCCCTACCAATATGAAAACTCTCACGACAACCTCCAGCCAATCCTCAGCTTCATGTGGGTCCATCTCTTCATGGAACCTCGGTGGCCTCTGGCACTGGAACTCATGCAACACACTCAGGAGGAATGCACTCTCTGCTTCTTGTGTTGCTGGTAGTGGTGGACCAACGGGTAATGGTACTTTTGGTACCTCCACTGTGATAGGTCCCTATATCGAGGTCTCATCGCTCGATGAGCAACAATCCCATACAAAACTCGGAACCCTAGCTGGCTGCCATCGTGGGGCCATCTTAAAAAGAAAGAGGTGCACCACGATTAAAACAGTATATGTGGTGAGATGACACAAAGTAATCATGAAGAAAACTCTTTCAAAGGAAACAGAAAATAAATCAGTGTTTTTGTGCACTGAGTCAGAGATCTGAAGTCAAAGTCCTGGTGTATGGATACGTCGGCCGCCACACCAACACCAGTTTCCCTAAACTGATAACCACACCCAAAATACATAACACTATTGCCATTAAATGAATCAGATTCTAAGTTATGTGGTAGAACCGACTCCTCTGATACCAATTAGTCACAACCCGTCCTCGGGGCTCGTGTCGTGACTACCCCAAGCCTTCCTGCCATAGGCCATGGGCTGGCGACTAGATCCAAAGGCAAATCCCTGATAAAAAGGGAAGGAATTTCCTTTAAACCTGTAACACATACAGTCTGAGCACAAGTAGAAGAGGCAATAAGTACTAAAATAAAAAGTAAGGTGTGCTGAAAGTAAGTGGCCCAGTATAAAACCCCAACTAAACAACAAGTACAAGTACAAGTAAAAAAGGGAAGACATCTCCTGGAATGTCCGCATGAGAATCCACCAGAAGGGTAGGTACAAAACTTGAACAACTCGTCCTTGCAGTACGTCCCGCCTAGTCCAGCTCTGAGCAGCCACCCATTCTTCACCCTCAGCCTCGATCACTGCTGTCTGTCTTTTGCACAGAACACAACAAGGTGCGTCGAAGCCCGTGCAGGGGTGAGTATAACAATACACAGTAGGGGAACCCGAGACCCCTGAAGTTCTCCTAGAGTCTACAAAGGATTAACTATAGTAGAAAGATACGATCACAAATTATCAACCAACCATACATAGGTATATGCCCATACATATACATAAGTTACCAGACATATTCTGGCTCCAACTCTTGAGCCCATGCACAACCAAGTACACAGAGGATGTGAATTCAATCACATCGATGATAATGATTGAAATACAGGACTCATCTCACACAGGTATACATCTTTTGTAGAGTGATAGAGATAATCATATGTAGTAACTAATTCATCTAAGTTGTCGGACACACACATGATACATGACCAGCGAATTTGTCGGACCCACACAGGATACAGGACCAGCAATTATGTCGAACCCACACAGGATATAGGAACAGATGTCAGAACTGTCGGATCCATGGAGGATCCTAGTATAGTAGTCATCACTGTCGAACACATGAAGGATTCCAGTACAGAAGTCACAGTCAAACCCATGAAGTATTTCTGTACAGTAGCGTCACAGTCTAACCCACGAAGGATTCTAGTACAGTAGCGTCGCAACCAAACCTAGGGTTCCCTCACACAACACACTCGATTCCGGGAGGGTCCGATCCTCTATCCAAGATTCGATAAATAAACTATCATGAATTCCTGATTTGATGTATCCCATAGTTCTGTCTCTTCATAAGGAACCCAACATGATATACGACACTTCAATTGGACGCCCTGTCTGAGAGTTATTGGAATTTTTGTTCCATGGGTCTGGTTGAATTTTACAATCGATCCAACCCTAAAGATTTCAAAAATTGCCCAAAAATTATGTAGAGTATTGGAAAAGGACCACCTCATCATGAGGATCCCTTTTTCTACAGACATTGCATCAATCGAACGCTCGGTCTATGAGATAATTGCATTTATGCGAAGACGGGCCCGACCCATCAAGCCCAGTGGGCTGGCGGGTCGGCCCGACCTAGCCCAGGGGGTCTGACCCTGCTCAGCAGGTCTGAATCGACTGGGGGTTGGCCCGGCCCTGTAGGGGAGTGGTCCACCTGTAAACCCGGCCCGTGCTGCGGTCCGGTCTGTTTCACTTGGCAACGCCAAGCGGTGATGCCTCCTCCCCTGCCCTGCTGGCCGGTTTGGGCTAGTGCACGCAGCCCGCGCTGCGGGCCATATTTCTTCCCACATGGTGCCTGCAGGTGCCGAGGTTCTCTATCCCAGCCAACACGTTGCAGACCAGTTCGTCCATCCCAGTGGCCCCCGGACATGGGCCGCATCTTCCACCACGGGGCGCATGCGGGAACTACAGTCTTCCAACGGGCAGGCCAGTGTCCGGCAGTCTGGCTCCACGGCGTCCAGCTCGAACAGAAATCATTGCACCTTCACTTCTACACGACGGTGCCGCAGTGCTGCTACCCTCTGCATGGCGAGACGATGTCATGCCACCACCGTCGTGGCCCGACTTAGCCACGACCTTTGGCTCCACATCGTTGCGTGATGTCATCGTGATTCTTCATCCACCTCGGCCCTCCTAGCCATGGTTCCTCTGTCATCTATCGCAGTTCTTCTCTAGCGTGGTGCGATGGCACCACACCCTTTCAACTCTGCCTCAGAAGTCAACCAAATAAGAGTCAACGGAGGGATGTCGGGCCGTGTTTTTTTGGCCCTCTCCCTCCACGTTAGGTGATATCAATTGGCCATCGTCGAACAAATGTAAACATTGAAAATGAGGATACAATTTAATCAAGGAAAAACCATACATCAATTCAAAGTACGTTTTTGAAGTTGCGGAATGAGGTTAGACATTGATTTCGGATGTCGGGAAACATCCGAGAATGAAACATTATCGATGTTCCTCACGGTCGGCTCCTTATCTTACGGCTTGGTCGAAGATCATAGAAGGTATCGTCGTTCTTTGGAGATGAGGAGCATTCTTCATCGAGGAGATGATGTTCTTCCAAGATTTTTCCCAAACTCTCCAATGATTATTCCATCCCAAAATAAAAGAATGTATTCACTTATTTTATGTTGGAATAATGAATTCAAATGAAATAAAAACACTAAAATTAATTAATTGGAATTAATTAATTAGGTGTGATGGAACCATAAAGGGTGAAGGTGGAAAGTGAAGAGGCTCCAAAATATTTATTTGATGTTCCAAGTGTTAAAGGGTGTTCAAGGGGAGTTGAGGTGTTTTATGTTCTTGTGGGACCCACCCAATAATATCCTCCCACGGGAAATTATGTGGGGGGTGGTCCCCACCTCCAACTAACCCTTGGAGGATTAAACCACCACATAAATAAAATTATGTCACACATAATTTTTATTTAATTAATTCATGAATCCCAAAAATTAACTTCCCTCCTCAATAAAACACAACTGCGATAAGGGTCTCCTTAAGTGAATACTAGTGGTACGAGTTCAATGGTGCCCTTGGATTTCAATTACAATCCCTGGTTAAAAAGATATAAAAACATGCATGTACGTTTACTGAATGTTACCGAACAAAACATCAGAAATTGATATTGGGCACACCGGGCCTCAGAAACAAGTGTCGCCAGAAACTGCGGACTCATAAAATTCCCAAGTATTTAAGAAAAATAATTTCCACATGATTTTGGGGTCTTTATAGAAAATTTATATGGGAATTCTCTAGGTTGACTCATTTATGAAAATGTTAATAACATCAACATGGTCATTCATACTGAGGCTCAGAATCTGGTATAAGTAGGTTGTGCGTAGATCCCCTTCTAAGGTAGCATCTTGAAACGACACCTTGGACAGGTAGGTATCGGATAAGGTGAAACATAGAAAAAGACCCTCATGGTACTTTACCCTTCATCTGTACACATCATGTTTTGAATTAGCTATACCATGGTAAAGATAGGCATTCTCTTGATAAAAACAGATAATGCTCTGACTGTTTGAAACTTCATAAAATTGCTTGCATGTTTTTGTATGTTCATGAAGGGTCGGTACTCTCTCACACATGCTTTGACCAAGATGTTTTATAATATTACAGTGGGGAGTGATAGGATGTGAGTTCGTCCATTACTCTAAAAATGAGGAAAAATTATCATATTTATTAATATCCAAGTAAATTTCTCTTTGTTTTATGTTATGGTTTTCTAGAGTTATCTAAACGGAATCCTCTAATATCAACTATGAAGATGCGGCCCTAAAACACCCAGAGCATGTGCCTTAAAAACATGATGTGTATATTTTAGAAAAACATGCAATAAAAAATTACACATCATGTCCTATCTGGGGAATCAAATCCAGTTCAGGTTCTTGGAAACCAACCTCTCCTGTCATACTTCTATTAGCTCAAGCTGAAACATGAAAATTCATTTCAAAAATGTAGGATGTGCATGTGAATGCCGAGTAAGGGTTTTTAAAAGCAATCCAATATAACTTTTTAAAAAGTTTCTTTAAAAGGTTTCATAAAAAAATATTTTTTGAATAAAAACTATAACATAGGTATCATAACATAAAAGTGCTCAACCAAAAGAATACTCTAGTAGAAATATAAGGATACATGGTTCAATTTAGACATTCACATTTGGTGTAATAAAAAAAGACTTTTTAAAACATGTATGACATATGTTTATGTAATAATATGTTAAAAATATAATAGTTAGAGTTGCGCATAATGAAAAGAACTTCAATTACATACACAGAATGCTAATGAATCATATGTCAATCCATAAGCCATTTATTTTTTGATACTCATACGTACTGGCTCTTAACCATGGATACTATACTAATTAAATATCAATTTTGTTACATGATTATCATACACATAATGTGGGAATTTATAAATCTTGACTTTTGTGTCAGGGCCTTGTGCCGAGACCTATGGGATAACTGTGACTGGAACCTATCCCGGAGGGCTTACTTTTACCGGTCCCCATCCCGGAGAGATTACTTTTACCGGTATCTAACCGAGGAGCTTACTTTTAATGTTCTCCATCCTGGAACATTCTAGTCCAATACATTCTTCATATGTCAGATCAGGTCATGTATTCAATATGTCCCATACCACCTTGAATAATTACATTTTTTAAAGTTACACACGGTGTCCCATACCACTTTGAGTAATTTGATTTCCTTATATTATTATCATGTTAATCCACATGTATGAATCATTGAGTGCAACTATTCAATGGAAATTGAAACCATTTAAAACATAAATATATAATATGATAGCCATTCGTAAAAGGCATTAAGAGTTTACGGATGGCATACATGGATCATTACATTATTTGAACAAACAATAATTACTAAAGTATATCACATAGTGGGTGAGATGGGGGTTTTCACCAGATATGTGAAAATGATGATTATTCAATTTAGAATTCTTATAAATGGGATTTCATGTTATTTAATACTTTTCTAAGAAGTGTCAGTGACCAAGTAAATAAACTACGACTCTACTGACAACAATCACTGTAGTTGATAAAACCTCATGTGTGCATAACCAGGTTGAAAGGTTTATTACAACCTTTGATCCATCAAATATATTTTGGACAAAACAATGATTATCTTTTTCTTAAAACATAAAACATGACAGGGTCATTCATGGAATACGTTTGAATCATAGAATCAATATACAAGAATTCTTTATCTGAGCAAGTTTGACATACTAATATGGATTAGGACACACAACTTTACATAAATACCACTTGGTTTGGCCTTCATGGAGGACTACATTTTTTAATGTTTTGACAAAATTAATTTAATCACTTAGTTTGTTATCTTCTAATGAACCATTCATAAGATTAGGGTGTTGGAAACTCTATCAGCTTATATACTATAAATGGATAACCAACTTTTGAGCCATGTTTGTTAATTTATTATTGGTATTAGATACTTAAAACATTTTTATATCACCTTTATTAAAAAAAAATGCCAGGTTTTGTTATAGGTGACTGTGTAAACTCAAATAAAAGTTATTCACATATGTATGCTCTATGAGGAAAACATATTCGTTCTTCAAGCTTGCACAACCTAAAGGCCCAAAGCGCCTAATATTGGGTATTTGAGGGTGCCTATACATGCTTACATAAATTAAATTTACAAAAAACACATGAATATATATATATATAGTTCATAAGTTACAATGTACATTAAAGAACCAAAAATTAGCATTCTAAAGTAATTCCATTTGAAACCAAAATTTTATTCGCACCCAAGACATTATTTTTAGATTGTAAATAAAATGCTTAATAACATATAATAGGAGTATATGGGGCTGTGTATATATGTTTGAAAGTACATTAGGTGTGTATTTTTATTTGCAAAACTAAAAAAATAGTATTCTAATGAACCCCAAACAAAACATCCACTTTAGAAATATTAGTGCATACATAATTTTAAACCTTTGGGAAATCTAGATTTTCAATAAAGAGGTTATATATATATAAACCAATGTGAAATTATTGACATATACATACCCATATGTATATATATATTTATATATCATGAGAATACAATATTTTTCATAAGGAATTCGAAGCATGCAGACCCTTACAAAACCAAGATTCGCCTTAGAGGGTATATATGTATATATATATACAGGTGTGAGAATATGAACATATAAATGCTCATATATATATATATGTAAATCATATATATGTATATAAGATTTTTCATGAGAAAACAAAACATAAAATCCTTATTTTTATCCGAGGAGGAGATGGTCTTCATGGAGGGCTTGGCTGAAGAGTGATAGAGGTCTGAAAAGAGGGAAAAAATTAGATGTTCAACCGGTTTATAAACTACATAAAATATATAAAATATTCCAAACATTAATTACTACCGTTGGGAAAAGCCGAGTCCATCCGGTCCATTTATTGGCTGGAAAAGACTTTTGGGCAAGGGGGACAAGGAGGGTCCACCTGGTTTGAAGAAGGGAGAAATGAAATGGTGAAAAAGAGTAGGGTTGAGTGCTGCGCGTTCTTAGGGATGAATAAGACGACATAGTAGGGGTGTTACCCAGATAAAATGGATGGCCAAGATTTAATCTTGGATTCTACGATAGTCAAGATACAATCGGTGTTTATAAAAGCGATGGACTGCTCAGATTGGTCCGAGATGAGATCGGCGGTTCATGATCATCGCGACATTAAAAAAAACATTCACGACCCAATTTGATCATTCCAGATCATGCGGTCTATGAAAAAAGTGGAAGGGGTTTGTGGCCTCCTGGGATAGACCCCCCGATTGAATGCAACGGTGTACATTGTGCGCGGGGCGATTCGACAGCCCCGATTTGATCCCAGGTGAAAATTATTGTCCCATATCGAATTGGAGAGAGTTTTATGTCTTATTTATATGCCCATGAATCCCACAACACCATCAATAACACAACAGAAACCAGAGAACCTTACACTTGGGCTCTCACCTCCCCCCCTGCAGGCTTCGGCCTACCAACTCCCTGTGACTCTGTGCGCACTGTGGTGTGCCCTCTCTCTCCTTCTCCCGTGCGCCCTTTGGTGAAGCTCAACCAATGACTTGGGCCGAACTTCGCTTGGGATGAGGTCTAGGCTCAGCCACATCATGTGAGCTACCTCCCTTAGCCCCTACGTTAAAGGGGGATAGCCCGAGATGGCCCATGTATTTTTTATAAAACCTATCTTACCATGATCCCAATTCTTTAATGACAAGGAACCTATTTGTTAAAACCTTATAAACCTATATTTTTAAACATCCATTTAAACATTGGATGGCTAAGTATTATACATTGGAATTTATTTTAAAAATATTAAAAGAAATAAATTATTTTTAAATACTAACTTTTAGCATAAGGGTTATAAATTGGGATTTAATAACCAATATGGTAACTCTTATACTACTATTATAGAAAACATGTTTTAATTAAAATAAATTTTATTCGAATATATTAAACAGAATTCATAACAACATTTAAGATTGAAATGTCTTTACATTTTAATTGAAATGTTCGCAAAGTGTGTTTTTTTTAATTCCTTATTATGTTTCGAAACATAAATCAAAGCATTATATTGTACTTCGGGTTTAATTTTCAATTCATAATGTAATGTTTTCCTCAATTGTTCTTTAGTAAAAACACCACAATTCTAATGGTTATAGTTATATCAGTTTGAATTTCCAATGGCCACCCAAGGTAAAGGTTGAGCAGACACCCTATAAAACCTTATCTTAGGGGGTCCCAGACATAAAGAGAAGAAGAAGAAGAGGAGGAAGTAGAGGTTGATTTCCATACCGTTCATGCTCAAAACAATTTTCATGATCATGTTGGTGTTGTTCTTTGTTTTTTTTTGATATGAAGGACCTCCTTTATTTACCATATCTTGTTGTGTTTTTTGGGGGCCTTCCCGTAGTTCTGTTAGGGGTTTTAGTAGGTATATTTGGTTAGCATGGCTACCCTTTTAATCTTGGTGTATTGTAATCACTATGGTGTTTTTATTTAAATTAAAGAGCCTTGTGTTCATTCATGTGTTTTACATGGATGTATTCAAATACAAATTAAACCACATTATTAATTTCCTATGAGATGGAGGTTTTGTTTAGTTTTTATGAAATTCAAAGAAAACGTAATCATATACTTATTAGTATATGAGAGTAGAGTTTTGGGGTGTTACATTAAGGTGTATGTGTGCCTCATGAATTGCGAAAAATAAACACAAAAATTGAACCCTTATATAAGACAATCATATACCTTGAGACTGTTGTAAATAAAACTATTGTTAGAAGGTTAACCATAAATGAAATTTATGCCATTATAATGGATTATAGGGCTATCACATGGGAATGGTGACCTGTATGGAGAAATTATTAATTTCACAACTAGAACCATGTAGGACATTTTGGGCACATTTCTTATGAAATAGCCTATTGCCATCCCAATTAGGTCGATCATGGTGTTTTGTTCTTATGAGTTAAACCCACTGAAGGTGTAATTAAATCTTGGAATAATTTACAGGATCCTTATATGTAACCTTATATTTTTATTCCATAGTATATTACTCCATGGGGTTATGATTAGGTTATACAGGGTTAGTTATTTGGTGTTTCTACAACCACTTATATGGAATCACATATAAATGTATAGTGGAATCATACATGACCAATCACATTAATTGATAACAAGCCAATAATTTTCTATTCATCTATTCTAAATGAAAAATTAGCTAATTTAAATGCCAAATTCAACCTAAATGATGTTTTCTTCTATATATTTGAATTGATATTTTATTTAACTAAGACCGATCATGATAATATTATGGGAAAATAAAATGGATGAAAGGAATTAATTTTATAAAATGCCCAATTATGATAGGATGTTAGTTAAATTATTAATTTCTGAAGGGATGTTTGATAAGACATGAATGTGTACCTTGTAGACATGGGAAAATAATGTACCAAATATCATCACCTTATTACTGGTATTATGATTTCATTAAAATAAAACCTAAAAATTATAAATAACAAAATGTGATTTACTGTAATTCCTTAAAAGTGAAACTATAAAGAATTCCATAGCATGAACATTTTGTGATGGAAATTTAAATGTTTCCAAGAGTTATTCCATGGACAAGAATAGTATTGTAGCCTACATGATTTTTCAAATTTATGTGATAGGTGGTAGGGCCTAGTGATATCTATAGTGTGACATAGCCATAGGATCAACAATTTCATCTTTTGTAAGGGGAAAACCGAAGGTAGGTTTCACCCTTATAATTTTTTAAAAACCATTCTAGATGCTTGTGAACCATTTATTATGTCTGGTATCATTTGGGTGTAATTTCTCCCTAGTGGGACTTCTAGATTCTAAAGTTATAGATTGGATTGATGGGTGACCATTTGGTATTTTGACCATTGTATTAGTGTGAGCCTCATGTAATGCTTGATTTCAATGCATTAGACATGACTTTGGTATGGTTAATAACATAGTAGGTCGTGTAACCCCTATTATTCTATCTATGTGATGGAGAATTTGGTACATCACCATCAATGTTAATACTCATATGGTGAAATATGAATCCAGGTAAAATATATTTTATAAGACATTAGATAATTGGATACATAGGTTTCTATGACTATGGATACTATAAAGGATATGTTTTTTCAGTGGAGAAACCTCTGGGTTCTATGTGGTGATACACGTGGCACCTATCTAGTTTCTAAAATGTTACTCTAGACCATTTTTGTTATGTTATAGTCGTTAAAACCTTGATCTATTATGTATTTATATCCTTTCATCTTCGTGGTAGAGTTACTGGGGTGTTAAATAAAATATGACTCGTCCCAATGCTCTGTACAATATTATTAAAGGAATGGTTGTCGTAACACCATTGGCCAGGATGGTTAGGCATTCACTCCTCTTGATAATACCTGCGTTGATGTAACAAAGGAGGTGTGTCAAAAAAAATTAAATTAAACCTTTCATAATGTGTTTGTAAGAGGCTGGTATTTTTCTTCATTCTATTTAACACTTTTTAATTCATTTTTTCCACCTCTGTGACCCATAGACAGTATTTAATGGAGCATGTACTATAAAATAAGATACACTTTTTCAGAAAATATTATGATAAGGAAACTACTAAGGTGGTTAGGATCACATTGATCACAAAAAAGTGTGTCCTTCCATGTAGAAGGAATACTACCTAGAATGACCATTTTGAAATCGTCAACGATGATTTTGAATTACATGGAGGATAAATGTTTGGAAACCTATCAATTATTGTGATGAAACATGATAGATTTATGGTTGGATGAGTACAAAACCTTTGAAAAAATTGCTTTTCAAGGATGTGATTTGGTGTTCACACTTGAGTGATTACAATATTCCTTGGGTGGTAAAGTAAATGTTAATGGTTAATGAATACGCATCATAATTTGTAGTTGAGATTATCCAAAAGAGTCCACCCAAGAAGGTCTCACTATATTTTCCTTTTTATAAAAATATTAAGGTTTGTTCCGAACTGTACTGATAAATTTTTATTGAATTTTATTGGAGTGTATTGGGTCTTATTCTAGGAAATTATTAGTAAAGTCTTCGTTTACTCTCTTATTAGCGATGATCATGTCCCCTGTCTGGAAATATTCCATGATACAGAGAGTGAATAAGTTATACACCATGATAAATTTAAATGTTTTCGATATTGGAAAATGAAAACCATACGAGTTATGAATCTGTATGTGGGGTAAGAAAAAGAGTCATAGTTTTTTGGATTGATTTATTGGTTCCTGATTAGGATCTCCATGGACAGACTCAAAGACACTAACTGACTCTTTTCCTTGATTGTAGTGGGGCCCAGTCAGTGTTTTGATACATTGATCTCCTAGCTATGTACTAACATCTCACATGTAATCTAAAGTGTATGAACTACATTGTAATAGTTCATTGGAATCTTGTTGAAAAATCCTTGGTTACTATGAACATCGATCAGACTTAGATAAGATGTTTTGAGGGTGACAATACAACTATTCTAGAACAGTTGTGTACCAATTTTTGTGTTGTAGCAAAACAATGTAAAAGAATGTTTTGGTTTGAGATGACACCAGAATCTAGTTAGATTCTTCAGTGAGAATTATCAATGAAAATATTGTGGTACCATCATTTGAAGGAATTATTTTTATCTCTTTAACTGTATAATCAAACTAAGATTAGAGTTTTTATGAATAGTCATCTAAAAATTCCTTGACAAGATCCTTCTTGTTCGTTAAATGTGGTCAACGAGGCACTATTAATGCAATGCCATTAGGATGTGCTGACTGTACTATTAGTCAGTAAGGGAATATCATGAAAATCCAGCTCAACCTTGATAATGAGGTTTATTGCTGAACAATGAATAATTTGAGCTACAGGTCATTCCAAGATTATCGTTAGAGTGATAAGGGTGGGATTAAATAGGAAGTTCTAACAGTAGAGGTATTGTGACTCATAATTGATCATTGAATGCTGGAACCCATGTTAGGGAGAACCACAGTTCATTAATTAAGGATACATCATTATGATCATGTCTCGAGATTAAGGGGCTCAGGTAAGCATCATGTCAATGATTTAGTTCATAATTTTTCCACTGACTAACATCTCTATGAGTTATATATCGCATGAATAAGAGATATTTGGTGCAATGTTGGTAGTTTAGAAATGAAATCTACCTATTTTTTTGTAAATTCATGAATGATGTGGGTTGGGGTTGAATTTTTGGTTTCCCCAAATATTTTTTTGGATAATAATTTTTAAGGTGGTATGATTTCATCATCCCCCGTTTCTTGACCTGATAACATTACCAGAGGTACTGGAAATTTTTGTTTGTTGGGTAAATAATATATTAAACAACGATTTTTAATGAAATCAGGTGATTTTTAGGACGTACATTATTTTTGTCCTACTTTTTTAAAGGTAATCATACTCCCTTGGGTGATCCTGGAGTTTTAGGAGGGTCTAGCTCTGAAACATCAAAATGGGGAAAAGCTGGCTGGGGTGCACAATTTTTGTGAAATCGTGTGGACCTCCAAAGAAACTAGTATCTCATTATGTGAATATAGTGGTCTCACACACTTTTTCCTAACCATATGATAGAGGTTTCATGGAAGTGTAATTTTTAGGTCTCTTGAGAGAAGGAAATTTCACGAGTTCCCAAACTATGGGCATAAGTCATTTGAGCCCCATGTTTAGGTCAGGGCCCAAGCATGTTTGGTGTTGGATTTGGTCATATATGTATACGAATCACGTGCCTCATTAAATGGTGTGAAATTTAAATTTTTCTCTACAAACCTTTTTATTTTTTCTCCATATTTTATGTTCCTCGCATCTGCGCAAAACATCCCTCAATGGGATTCTTCTCCTCCTCCTATTAGGCATGGATGCATCTCCTTCAGCTGATGATGGAATCGAGTACCATATGTATTGTTGGATAGACCTCTATAAGTGTGTCACTCCTCTTTCTCCTTTATTCATATCTATCATTTTTGTTGACACTTTTGACGTTCAACCTAATTCTCCCTATAATCAATTCATTTGTCTGTCTATTATATTTCTCTCGAATCAGGAAAAATCAAGCCTTGATATTGAATTTCAGGACCCTCCATGGTAATGGGTAGGTACACTATTTATTTTACCTCAATGTTTCAGGGTTTTATAAAATAATATCATTACTTCTCACTATATATTATCCATTTGTTTCTCATAAATTAGAATATTCTCTTAATTTAATTGTTATACATTTCCTTGACTACCTTATACACATGGATGTGGTTTGAGGTTATGGCCTCAACTGGAACCACCTATTATGGTTATTTGAATTAATTTACCGTAATACCATTTTTATTCCTTATGTAGAGGACACCCATTGGGAATGAAAATTATATATATATATATATATTTATATATATATATATACGATATGGATTTCTACATTAATTATCATTTGAAGTATGATGATTTATTCCCCGTAACGAAATTAGGTTAATTAATTGAATGACTTGTTTGATTCCAAAGTCATGTTTTTTAATAAATCCAATTTTGAGGTGTATTATCTTCTAAACTGGAAATGGATGTGATATATGTTTTTTTATCTTGGGAGGATTTTGGCATGGCATTCACATTCTTTGGGTTGTTTGTCAAGACATTCCATTCCTCCTTGTGTAGTAAGCTGAATGTAGACCTCCTCACTACTAATTGTGATGGTTATATTGGATTCTTACATTTATAATGTGATATTAGGGTGGTCCTTCCCACTTGACTACGATACACGACATGGAATCCAATATTGATTCTGATTTTCAGGCATGAAGTCCCTTATTATTATTATGATATTATTATTATTTTTAGTACTTGTATTATGCAAGGATGCCTATATTATGACATGAGTCCTAGGTAATACTAATTATCCATATATATGGAAATCAATGTCACCATATATATAGTTCATATTTATGTATACACATCTACACACAAACACACACACACACACAAATATCCATAGGAATTTCAGCTTGGAAAAAAGCTTTTATGATCAGCCATGTGTCCTTGAGGAACCTAATCTCAACATGGTGATTGGTTTTATTTATTTATCGATTGTTAAGATATATCTTCACACTACTGTATTTTATACTCATGGGTTGGATTATACATTACACACCATTGGTGGTGGCCTAATACATACATATCACACCCTATTTAGGATTCCATTGCACTGTGGTCCCTGAAACAACCTCATGAATGTAGGTTTAGGATCATTTATTACTTGTTTTGATATTCATAGATCGGGATTTTTTGGAGCATATGAATGATCTAGTACATGGGATTCTTTTGGAGACCATCCTTTGGTGATTTTTTATTTTCTTTATATATTTTTTGGTTATTACCTATTTTATATCTTTTGTCTAAATATTTTATCATCACATAGACATGAATTATTGAATATTTGGTGTTGGTAATTTTATTTGGTTTCAATAATTATTCATTTTCTTCTCTTTAAATAATTTATATTTCTTCTTTGGTTTTATTAATATGATATATTGACATCATTCTCTGACAATGAATGTATAATCTCTCCATTTTACCATATTTGGACCCTCTATCCTAGTAGATAGAATATGTAATATGGGGGACATGCTTGAGGCCATGTGGGGATCGGTCTACCCATTGGTTTTATAGTCAGTTGGTTCAGGATGTTACATGAAACACCTAATCCGATTTTCCACTAGAGTTATAAACTATAGTATTCATTTCATGTTAGTTCTCCAGAAGTGAACATAATATTAATAATACCCATACATCATTAGTAAAAGTCATCATTACTTATTGGGGATACCCATGAATCATGTTTAAGTCATTAACAAGATATATAATTCTTCTTCCTTTTAATAACATTAATCTGAACAACCATTTTAGAATAAAAACCTTAATTTTTTTTGTTTTTTACCTACCTACCAATTCATTTAAAATATCAGTTATTTTATTATTATATAGAATACTGAAAGCTATATTTATATCTAGATACATTTTTATCATCACTAAAACCTTTATTTATAGCTTTTCTCATTCAAATTAATCCATTAGCATCATCATTACCCTTAAAAATGGGTCTTTATATTCATTCTGAATATGATGTTATTCAATATTAATTAACCAAAATCCAAAATTTGTTCCATATAATTTATTAATTTATATATTACCTTCATCTGATTCCTTTACTATATTGTTTCTATAATTGTGGTAAACAATGATCTTCAGAACCTTCCCTCTGATACCACTTGATGCAGGAGTAATGGTATCCCAAAAGCCAAGTCGCATGTACGTATGTTAGGGCACCATAATTATGATCGATTGATCCACTAAATGTTCACACACATATCAATATAGTGAAAACATACTATAGGAAGTTTACTTCCCTTCGAATAAGTATACTTGATGTTGGAAGAAATTGGACCCTACCCGCTCCACAAAGTCAGCCTCACATATACCTCACAAAAAATTAAATGTTCTAAAAAAATTGAATCAATTGAAGTATAAAAAATAGTAAATAAATATTTCAAGTATAATATCATTTTTAATTATATCCGACATGCATGGGAGAAACCAATGTGACATAATTATATTACCAGAAGTAAAATATAATTTGTCTCATTTGATGAGCCATATATTTAATGATCCCTTATAGGATGATTATCAATTTGAGAAACTCAGATGTGCAGTGAAAGTATTAGATTCACCATTCAAACATTCTTCAATACATTTATTTGTTAGTCCACACTTCCTTTTATAGGATAATACCTGGTTTTTAGGCCACAACACCTTCCATAATTCAGGGAGAAACATCCAAATGGGATTTCACTGTTGATTTCCCATACAATTGTTGACCTCAAACACATTCCCCAATAAGAACTTCAATATTCTTCTGCCAAGTGAATCCCTTCTGGAATACTTTTCAACATCTTATTCCACCCTTGATGTGATCAGATTCATGAACCTTCAATGACCGAACTACTATTGAAGAGACGACCTATTGGTGCCTATACCCCAATCCCATCCTTCTACCAGTTATCAAATTTTATATGCATGTAAATACAAAACATAAAAATATAATGACTAGAAAACCCAATTATTTGAACTAATTTTTATCAAAATATTCATTTTAATCATAATAAATTGAACCATGAATGTTCAGATACCCTTGCATGTTAATCATTATCATAGCTATAGAGAAAATGAAGTTAACTTGTGTGTACTACATTACATCTCCCCCCAGATATCAAATCTAATCACACCATTTAATTATAAATGAAAAAAATATATGGACAACATGTATTCCAAAATCTGAGTCATGTGTAAGTAGATACGAAGTTACAAAAAAGTAGGAAAAGGTCTTATACACAGTGTGTACTCCATTTTCACATCATTGGGATCAGTTCAAGGAAAACACAATATATTCCATTGGGATACACAACATGATATATATATATATATATAATGAGGTTTAAAACCATATCCAAGGCTCCCACACCATGAGTACCTCTGTACTTTTCATAACCAATGCTATTTTTCCCACAACCAATACATTTAAACTATCCTCATGTTGCGATAAAAAACACCATGTCATGGACTTATTTTCTCCATGAGGATGTATACAACCTTACTCTCATAACCTATATCCATTCCATGACATGAAAACAATATCTTAACAAACCCTCAACATCTTAACCATGTCATTACCATTGAGCCACATTTTGAAAATCTCTTTATGGCATGACTATATCCTGACCATAGAGACATCTAATGACAAACAATTCATATAATGAAAAATTCTTCAATCCCAATGTTTGTAGGATGCACAAAATTCACTTTTTCACTATTCTCACATTTTATAAGTCAAGGAACTTTTTCAAAAGATCTTCCAAAATTTTTGTTCGTCTGCCAAATGATTTTTAGCCACACCCCAAAGGATAAAATAACTCATAATTGATTCTCATATTTCCCTATCACCTATAAAGATGATGCAGCCCATGAAACTCTATTTGTATTACATCATGTGATATGGTTTCACCATTCATTAATATCAAATCAACTAGTCACTTATTTCCCATACAAATCTATTATTTAAAGAATATGTATCTCAAACTATCATTGATTCATATTTGATTCATCAAACCACCATCCATGATAATGTATAATGGTAAATGCGTAATTATTTGGAAGAATCATGGATTATCATGACCGTGATTATTGTTGTCTGAAGATAATGTCTAACAACCACTATTCAGGAGTAGATTTTCAAATGATTAATAATGGATGGAATACAGTGAAAGGGCATGGGTTACATGAAATGATTAGAAATGAAGTTAAATATCTGGTCTATGCACTTTAGGAGTTATCAAAATAATGAAATATTATGATTTAAATTAAAAATAATTGAGAAATATTAATGTAAAAAACCAATGCCTCGTGGTAAAGTGTCCTTCAGTTAAATCCAATGTTGACACTATGGTCCCATTAGTCATCATCACAAGATCTGATGATCAATTCAAATGAAAACACTACTCTAATTAAATGTCAATCATTCCCTGTAGTTAAAGGATCTTCTTCCCTATATCTGTCTATGTTTTAAATCAATAAATAATGTGCCTAACCATAGAAAGAATAATTAATTTGGGTTCTATAGTTGAATTTTTGTGTTCATACCAACAAATATTCCAAATATTAAATATTATTTAACAAATGCCACTCACAATGGCCAATCAAGGGTCCCTATGTGAAAACTAAAATTACATCCCCTCTAGGGTAAACCCCCAATTCTAGAAAAACCTAAAGCATCAGTTTGACCATATGATGATTCATTTAGAAGCTATAAATTCATCATAAAAAATTTACATTCATGACCTAAACATAATATATATTATTTTATATAATATTTTTGAGACTATACCGTGCTCAAAACCCCCAAAATAGATTAGTGATCAATCTGAAACTATTATTGGAAAATTTTAAATGTTCCAATTAAGAAATCTACTACCTCTATTATAACACATTTTTATTTTCGGATATTTCATGGAATTACATATGCACCAACCAATATCCACTAATCTAGAGTAACGACTAACAAATTCAAATAAATAAATCATTGTACTGAAAAATTTGAGTGGTACAATGCATTCAAGATGATTAAGTGGAAATAAGAAAAAAAGAAACGAAATGACATAATAATATAGTGTGATTTAATCTACCATGGACATATTTTCATGAAATGAACATTATATCTAGTATTTATTACTATATAAATGTGAAAAATATTATAAGACTCCAAAAGAACTAAAATGGACCAGAGAAACTATCTAAAGAGTGTGCCTTGTTAGACCTAGGGGTGGTAATAAAATCTATTAAATTGAGTTAAATTCTCACATTAGTCGATGAAATCATTCTATAAACATGGTTCATTAAAGGATTCAACACTTCATTTGAAGAGAAAACCGTCGAAAAGGAAAGTAAACATCTTCAGTGTTAGGTTCTATAACTATGATCTAGAATGATTCTTTAATCAAACTTTTTAATCATTATTTCATCAATTACAGGTCATTACACTACGAATCTTGAATAATATCTACATCTATCCACTAAAAATTGTTATCAGGAATGTAAGTAATAGAGATATTCACATTCAATAGATTATGAGAACTCCCAAACATGATATCCACTTGTAATCGACTTCGATGTTCTATCAACATGACAAAAAAAGTGATTCTTCAGAAGTCTCTCTCATCTCAGTTAGAAGAAAAACTAATTAATGTGTAATATCCTAGTTTTTTAGTGGGCTATGTTTTCTTTTAGTTTAACATAAAATTGGTATCAAAACCAAAGGTTTGGTAGGTTCATTTATGTAATGGGTGAAAAAGATTGACGACAACCTCGATTCAATTATAAAACATGATGTTTATTTAAATACATAGTGGGTATCCATATATTTAAAAAAACATGTATTTGGTGTGCAAGAACCCCATTTTCATGATGTGTAGAGGATTTAACTAGGAGGGAAATCCAAATCATTACATAATGTGTAATTCACTTACACATTGTTTAAATCTAACAGAGTGCTTTTTAAAAAATGGTTACGATATCATTTTAGTAGGGACCTCTATTTGTCCCCCAAATTAGAGGAGTCATGCGAGATACCTCCTCCATTCCTAACTTAGGGATCCTTCTTCATCCTTCTTACAGACATTATTTTCTTAGTCTTTGGTTGGGCTTGATTACTCATGGTAATCTATACACTCCTATTCATTCCATTACTATCATCTCTTATCATGTCTTGTGTTATTTTGGTGTGAAAACATTTTACATATATCCATTGAATTTGAATATTCTATTCCTTTATCCCATTCTAGTTCAATTCAATGGTCGACACTGAACCATCATAGTGCTATAAACCAAAGAAAGGTGTTCTATTATTTTTCTCTAATTTCTTATCTCATTTTTTATTATGAATCATGTATTGTGCGTTGTACCAACTGATTATGCATATATAATAATTAAATAATTGGATTGAAGGTTATTCCATACATAGTGATACCTTAGATACCCGTGGAATAGCTTCATTGGGTGTCTTCTTTGATGTGATCCATCTCATGGGAGCCCATTATTTTAGGGTCTAATTTCCCTATTCCATAAATTGTAAAACCACCCACCTTTTGTGTGATACATTATAATAAATATCTTCTAATGTGATTTTATCTAATGATAGAAGATTTTCCATGTGTTATGCCATATGATTTCAACATAGTTTAATGACATGAATTAAATGGTTTATCCATATTGGATAACGTATTATGGTATTAATACCTTATAAAATTACCTGGGTTATTGATATAGAAATTTAATTTTATATTATGTTAAGGGAGATACATGGATTCAAAATTAAGGACTCCATGGATGATCTAATAATTCATATTAATAGATAGTTATTATGGTTATGAATATGCTAGGAAAAATAATTAATACACCTTGGATGGGATCATTAGATGGTTTATCTACCTCTATATGAGTGAAACCAGTTTCCATAGGAGATCTCGTGGATGGGACTCATGTATAGATAGTTATAGCATGACATGAGTGATACTCAAACCCCTTTATGAGATACTCGAGATGGGATCATAGGTCTTTATTTTATAACCTTCACATGATACCATAATTGATACTTGGGACTCTATTATTGTATCACCTTGGATGAACTCACTTGGTGATGGTTATTTATATTTCCACAAGGGTGATACTTCAAATTCCACTTATGGATCAAACTAGATGATATTAGGGTTAATTTTACTAACTTATAATGATGACCCATTAGTATTATCCATTATATTATACTAGTATAGGTTACCTTTATTCAGAGACTTACGGTATAGTCAAAAGTATATTGTATCGATCAGGTATCTGATGCAGAACATGGATAGCTGTATTTTATTTATTTACTACCTTGCATCTATTATTATTGGAATTTTGTTCCATATGAACTGGATGGATTGATCTATTCACCCTTGGTGGTTTCCTACTGAGCATATCTCACACCGTTCTTGGGTTAAACATGACATCCTAGTAAACATCATGGTTTCATGTATAGAATAAGGGTAACATCTTTCTTCTGATGTTTGATTTTATTTACTATAATACAGTACGATAGCAGAGAACTGGGGATATTCTCGTGATTTTATTAGTTACATATTTTTTCTTTTTTAAAATTCTTATATCCTATGATATATTCATGTTTCCCTAATATCCTGGGTACTCATTATGTATAGCTACTAAACATGATCATAATTATTTTTGTATCCATTTTTTATTCATCAACCACTTATTATGTTTGTTAGACTATTTATTATTATTATTCCACTATATATCAATAAGGATTATCATTGTCCTACACTCTCACTCCTGAGTGAATAGTATCTAGACAAAACACCAGGGGATTTACTTGCTATTAGGCAACCTCTAGAGTATAGGGAGGTGCACTTGAGGTCATGTGGCTGACTATCTCAGGGAACCACTTACAAGCTTCCAGGGTGGGATACTACAATGTGTTATTAGGGGACTCTTTTTTCTTGTGTATTACTATTTTGATATTAAATAGTAGATGAGGATATATTTTAATTTATTAAGGGTCATGTGCATGGGAGTAGCTAACACACATATTAGGGTATAAATGGCCTGGGATGGGTGACTACCATTTTTCATTATTTGTGAAATAGATTCATTGATTTCACAACATTGTGACACGCATGTTGCCTGATAATCATACTGTTGATGTTTTGATAATGAAATTTAATTACCTTATCACAATGACATAGGTTCATGTAAATTCATGCATTATAATTGGATCTTTATAACTTATATGTCATACATTTGTTCCATTCCGTGTATACTTTCTTTGGGCATTACCTCTATTTCATGGGCATGTTGCAAGTTCCATGATTTTTATATATAGAAATGTGGTAACATATCTACATGGATACATAATTGAATTAATTAATGTTTCTACATCAATCTAAATGTTTAATTCCTTATAATACTGATGATTAAACCATAATTAACTTGTTATTCCACTTTTGAATCAAGAACCACAAGTTGAAATGGCTGAAATATTGATTGAATTGGTTAATTTATAACAATTTTAATTTATTAATTGAATAACTCCATAAATTGGGAATGGTATTTCATTCAATTAAATCAATATGCATTACATGTTACATCCTGATACTGGGTGTAAAGGAGAAATCATATTTACTTGATGTACCATATAGTAATATATAAAGTGTATGGGATATTATAAATTGGGACTAATGGTTCATTTAACTATATTTAGACATATATAACTATATAATTAAGATTGAACTTAAATGAAGTAATTTTTTCAAATTAAATTTGTTTTCGCTAAAATGGGTTACAAATTGTAACGTAATAGGAGCTTTACCCAATTCTGTGCAATTGAATCTCCAAATATTAGAACCAATTCTATATTGTATCAGACATTGACTCTAACCCAACCATAGGCTTTGTCTCTTATGGTTTGTAATTATCTTACATATAAACTATACATAGATTTATAAGTAGTATGAGAGGTGTGACTTATTATAGGAAAGATTTTTACGTACCATTTCATGTTCCATTATTTCTAATCTTCTACCTTTTTAATATATTATATGAGGATTATGATTTGAAATTATATATCAATGCCACCTCAAAATCCTCACATTTTACTATAGGATGGTAGAGATACCCATGATCTAGATATAGTGGGCCCTGATCCACCATTATTGCCTAATGTACTGCCACCAAAGACACCTCCTATCGATCATCCATTGGGAATCAGTGCTCAGTTATGTGATATTTTCTTCATTTTCATGAAAGTTGTATAGAGAGCACTACAACCTACCGCAACTATGGGAGAACTAACCAAGGAATTTGAATAGTAGTATCCTCCCACCTTCTCATCGGATGGTGTTCCTCATGCTACATATTTATATCTTGTGGCCATGTTATTTATCATCGAGAATATTAAGACACCTATAGAATGAATGTTAATGTTCAACACCTATATTCTATGTCACTTCGCCACTAATTTGTGGAATATTATTACTGAGTCTTGTTGTCATTAGAGTATGCTCTGGGATTACTTCTAGACTACCCTCTAGGAAAACTTCCTTCCATATAACTTGAGAGAGGACCACTCTAAAAAGTTTATCAACCTATAATATGGTTATATGTTAGTTATGGATTATTATACTCATTTCACTGTGCTTCAGTGTTTCTCACCCACACTGACCGGTGATGAGTTGATAATTGTGATTAATATTGGGGATGTTTTTACAGAAAACATCTTATTGTATTTGAAATTATTATGATTGAATTATTTTTCTACGATAGTTAACCAATTCATAATTATAGAGTGATCCTGATTGAAGAAGGAAATATGTGTCATAGAGGTTCAACATCATGTTAAGGAGACTATTCATCTATTGGTAGGAAGCGTCACATCAAGGGTGCACCTGGGTGAAATTACATATAGATGAAATGCATCCAAAGTTATGTGGTGTGTCACTAGTGTGGAAGGGAAGGGCATAAAAAGCCGCATTATTTGAGGAACCCAATCATGTTCTGGTCTTGTGTTAGGATGTTTCACCTTCGATAATTCTATTGAACATTCCCCCTTGTATCTATTGAGACAGGATCTATGCCAACAATATTTTCTGGTGAAAGATCAATAGCTCCATATAATATGAGAGTTTTTCTACTACCAGATGATCAGGTTGAGTAGGTGGTCTTGGATGGGGTAGTCATACCTCAGAGGTTCTCTGTTAGAAGAGCATACCAACCCATGTTAGTCTAGTTGAATATTAGGGTCGTGGCGTGAGCTATATCTATACGGTACATCCTATAATTGAGGAGTATATTTCAAGGCCTTATATAGATATAGTTACTATTATGGTAGACTCAAATTTATTGTATTACCTATTTGATATAGGTTCCTCAAAATTCTTTATATCTGATGAAATTATGGAAATCTTGGGCCTATTAATGGAGTACTTCTCGTGTGTGATGACTATTGACACACTTTTTGAAGATTGATTTGAGAGTGTGTTTTAATGCATGGAGTTCCCCCTTGATTTAGGGCGGCACCATTTCTTGTGGATTTTTTTCCACATGATGGATGGATTTATCGATGTTCGTGAAATGAACTTGATGGTAACTTATCACGCCCTTGTTGTCTATTATCATGAGATGGTGACCTTAACATCACCCAAGGGAAGAGAAAATATTCAAAAGGGTGTATGGGATTCAAGGTAGGTTGATATAGACTCAATAATCATGGGTGGGGTAGGGTGAAAACACATATGGATAGTTTCTTCATTAGTGGTCACATAAAGAAGCTTACAGAATTCACTCCTATAGTGGATCACTTTTGGGATGTCTTCCTTTAAGATTTCTCTAGGTTACCTGCTGTGAAAGAGGTGGAATAGACATTTTAGATAGTTATAGGTGTGGAACCTGTGTCCATTCCTCCTTATAATATGGATACCACTATGCTCGAGGAACTCAATAAGTAGTTGGAAGACTTAGAAGAAAAGGATTTTATATGGACCAATAATTCTTCTTGGGGTTCACATGTGCATTTCACTGAGAAGGATATAGTTACACTCGGGTTTTTCAAGGATAACCATAGATTGAACCAGATTATGTTGAAGAACCAGTATCCATTTCTACATATGGAATACCTCTTCCGCTAGCTATGAGAAGGAATATTTTATAAAATGTTGACTTGAGGTCAGGCTACCATCGAGTGCTTGTGAGTCTATCACACATTACATGTACAATGTTCGGAAGCAGGTATGTCTTGTACAAGTATTTTGATATTTCTACATCTTTACAAACAAACGATCCATTTTTATGGCCTTGATAAATTATTTTTTTAACCCATAATGGGATTTATTTGTGGTATTATTTATAGATGACATCTTAGTATCTTTTCAAACAATACATGACAATGTCAACAATCATGACATCATGCTAAATACAGTGATAGAGCACTATCTACCTGAGAATCTCATAAAATTACACTTTTTTATAGATATGTTTCACTTCCATGGTCATATTATTTTATAGAAAAGTTAATTAGTGGACCTAGAGAAGGTGAGCGTCATGTTTTCCGTTGAGTATCCCAACACATTCAGTGAAATACATCATTTCCTGGGGATGGAATGGCTATTAAACATGTTTCATATATGAATTATCATTCCTAGTAGAGCCTCGTACTGTTTTGACTAAGATGGGTGTGATTTTTGTGTGTTCAGAAAATTGTGAAACGATATTTCAATGGTTATAATGGAGATAGACATCAACACTGATAATAATTATTCCATGAATGAGAGGTAATTTATATTATGAAGCCATAGGAATTGGACTAAGAGTTATTTTGATCCATAGGGATTGTGTTGTAGTGTACGGGTCTCTTCAGCTGATGCTTCATTAGTGGAATTACGATACTCCTGACCATGACCTAGAATATGTGGATCATGATTTTCACTATTTTAAGAATCATATTCATCATGACTGATTCATTTTTTACATGGATTAAAAATGTTATAATTACATCTCCACACATGGTGTGATTAATTTTGGGTAGCAAAAGTGGGTAGAATATTTTTAGTTGTTTGATAGTGGGTTTGGTTATAAAATCAGAAAGGGGAATGAAGTAGCTGGAATCCTGAGGAGGAAAGATTAAATATAGGCTTTCATGTAGGATAATATTGATTAGAATTTTCTGAAACTATTTTAAAATAAGAACAAATAGGTTTTGAAATTTCATGGGAATCTTGTTCCAGAAACATTATCACTAACAGAAGCCCTTCTGAAAATAGTGTGCATGACACATCATTCAGACCAAAATGGACTCATCCGGAGAGAGTGTCTCAAGTGAGAACCCACCACAATGTTGTTTTATCAAATAGGATGATATCCTTCCCTTCCATGGAAATTATTGGGTGACTATAGACATATAGGAAGAGTAGTTTTTTGGAATCTCATACATTTTTTGGGGCAGTTCACCCTGGGCTCGCCATGATTTACTAAGACATAATTTATCAGTATTTGAGGTTGGTTATGAATAGGAAATTTTCGGAATTAAGAACTAGGTTCCCTAAATTTCACCAAGTGAAGTCTAAACACGAGTGACCTTATTGTATTCTACATAATCAATCCATTCTTGTGTGGAAATGTAACAATGTCACTATGGATTTCCAGACTGGCTTTCCTAGATCCTGTTAATTAAGTGATATAGTATGGTGGATCATTAATAGGTAGACCAAGTTCACACACATCCTGCCTATATGAGATACCTTCTATAATGATGAAATTTGGAGGATTAATATCCATGTGATTGTGTGCCTTCATGGTGTTCCCCATTAATTATTTTTGATCTAAAATTCCACTTTACATCACAATTCTTCCATGGGTTAAAAACTCACTGGGTTCCTAGATTCTTCGGAGTACAACCTACTACCCTCAAACCAAAAGATAGTTAGTGTAGACAATATTAGTATTAGAGGACATGATATGACATGTGTTCTTGGTTTTAATGGTTAGTAAGAGAATAATATACCTCTTTTCATGTTTTCCATTAATATTGCATTTCAGAAAATTATTCAGATGGATCCATATGAGTCCCTTTGTGGTTGGCCATGTCCATCACCCCTGGGCCAGTTAGAGGTAGTTGTGGAAGTGCAACTGGGTACTTGTCTCATTAAGGAGACATATAAGGATGTTCAATTGATATATGTATTTATGGATATAGCTCAGTCTAATAAGAAATATTATACCAATCACCATCATAGACCTATGTAGTTTGAGGTGGGGCATCGGGTCATTTAGTAGGTATCACCAAGATTCGGTCATAGATAAATTCATTGATAGGGAAAGCTATCAAATCAATATTTTGGGCCTTTTGAGACCATGGATCGTGTTGTCCCATAATCCTATCACATTTAGATAACTTAGATGTATCATTCCATGTGCACAGTCTTCCACATATCATAGCTTCACATGTTTCATTTTGAAGTCTCATTCATTTGATCATGAGGATATGGAGTTGGAGGATGGTGAATCCTTCCAGGAGCATCTAATACACATCCTTGATCTATGTGAGGAATCTGTTGGAGGTAGGTTAGTTCCCCTGGTCCAAGTTCTATAGAAGAAAAACCATGCACAATAAGAAAATTGGGAGCAGGAGGCTGATATACGTTCCCAATGGTTGAAACTATTATTAGGTGATACATTATTACCCACGGATTGGAAATATATGGACAATTTTTATAAGGATTGGAGGTTATAATTTCAGGAAATTTACATATGGTATATGTTATTTTATTTGTGGTTAAACACCAAAACCACACCTAAGGGATGGTTGGTTCATTTTTTGGAAAGTAGGTATGATAGAGCATCGAATTGTCACCTATCGACGGTTAAATGTTCTGATACTCTTCTAATGTGTATAGAAACACTCGAGTCAAATCTCGGTGATGATACTTTTTAATAGTTGATTGTTTTTATTTTATTTTATTTTGTTTGGGGTGGTTTTTTACCGAGTATAAATGAAGTGATTAATGAATGGTGTTTGATTTAACAATTTGATAATTATTGGGGTGAGTTAATCTTTAGGGAGTTGTTCTTTTGATATCCTTGAGCATAGATTTATGTTGAATTACATTAACACCCTTATAAAAAGTTGACATTGATAGGAATTACCAAGTGTTAAGGATTTAATCCAAGCCTTAACATAACATAGGGTTCAAATCTAAATCAGAGCGTGTTTATGGTAGTGTATTAATGGTTTCAATAATCCATGGAAACCACATTTTTAACAAAACAAGTTATTAATTCATAAAATGTTAAGTCCAACATACACAATGTTAAATTAAATAATTATAATTGAGAAAAAGCTCTCAATTTCATAAAATCACTAAATAATGACTCAAAATAATGGTATATTTACAAAAAAAATTAATATGGTTATTAATATGGTAATATATTATTATGGTGGTGAATTATAAATTGAAAAAAGAATGGGATATGAAAAGAGTAGCATGTCGAATACACACGATCATTGAAGAGAGTTAAAAAAGTCATTATATTGAATGAGAAATAAAAATAAGGGAAAGGTTTTTAGCTTTATTTAAACTATTTTAAGAACATAAATATTAAACTACATAAGGTGGATGAGAATAAGTGATACTGATGAAGAAATTATCATTAAAATACAATTACAAAGTCCAACAATTGTGAAGTTACAAAAGAAAAAAACTACAAAAGTAAATTAAAACAAAGAGAGGAAGAAAGGTATCTCAAGTGAAAAAATGAGTTTGGAAGGTCCTTCCAAGAAATTATAAATGTTTTGGTGGTGCCAATATTCTCTCATTTCTTATAAAATGCCAACACCTTTTAAAGGAGAGGATGGTATGCTTTTATAGCCCAAGGTGGTGGACTGTTTACATTCCAAAACTACTCCTCCACTTGGCATGACGATTTGGACATCGAGACAACTGAATCTCGAGATATCTCATTATTATAAGTTGTAGATAATGTTTTCTTCCGACTACTCTAAAATTTTGAGGCATGTGGACTTATGAGGCCAATGTTATGTCTATTTTATTAAACAAAGTTAACCTGTCCATTTTTATCCATGTTTTTTTGATGGCTGAAATGTGAATGGATTGTTTAATATAAAGATGCCTTCATATCCTATTGCTTTCTTAAAAAGTGTAGACCAAAAATATATCATCTTTCACACTAAAAATGTTCACCTTGATTTGATTACTAGATCATGATAAAGAAAATTTTGGTGTGCTAGTTTAATTTCCCAGAAAGAATGGTGGGATGGACTTCAATGCTTCATTTGGGCCCCTTGTTTTTGGATTAGGGCCCAGAAATATTTATCTATGACTACTTTCATTATCACACGAACATTGGGGGAGATTAAAAAAATTGTACTTCCTGATTGAGCCTAACAATTCAATCTTCATGGATGGTCCAGTTTCTTCCCAGATTCTATAGGTCTTCTTGTGGGGACCATATTTCCCATCGAATGGATGAATATTCCTAGGATCCCTTATAATGAAATAATGTAAGATGAGGAAGGAATCATTAAAAACAAGAATAATTTAATTAGGATATCTAGGGTGAGAGTTATTAGTAAAACATTAAACATACTTGAATCTGGATGAATTCAAATAGTGCCCAAAAATTATATTTAAAATTTAAACATTAATATTTCACACAAATTACATACATTTCATATAAAATTAGTAAAGGGTGTATTTAAAAAGTTATGAAAATATTAACAATATCGAATCTATCACACATAGTCTTGTGCATGTCCTCATGTACAACAAATATAAAACCATGAAAAAATCATTTTCACTCACCAACAAATATTAAAAAAAAAATTCCCCAATCTGAGGTGGTTTAGACAATTTCACTCATCCATATTGAATTCCACCACAAGTTGTTACAGAAACAATGTACCAAAAACATTTCATTTTTTCATGCTCAAATTTAGAAATGGAAAAAGGTGGCCCACAAAACCTACTCCTCTCAAGATGATAAAATTAATTTATATATCATCACTCATTCACCAACAAAAATTTAAAATATCAGATTTTGTAAGAGCTCTGAGCTTCCACTCCCTATCCTAAAGTTATAAAAAATCACGTGGTATTTTTAGTGGTTTATCTATGGCTATGGGATGGTAAAAAGGTGATATCAAAAAGATATAAATAAGGGGGTAAAACACCAAATTGAAAAGCAATGTAAATTTTTATTGAAATGAGACAAGAAAGGAAATTGAAATGCATATTTACAAGGGAATGAAAAATGTGAAATAAGGCACAAAAGAGGAAGGAAATTTGAAGTGGATGAGAAGATAAAATATTTAAAAACCACGAAACTTCTCCCAATTACATAAGTGTTAATTTTTATGAATTTTCCCAAAGTTGAACTTCAAATAGATCTCACACTCATCTCCCAACCCATGAATGATCTTCTCATGAAACTAACTATAATAGTTATGACAAGATCCAAGGTTGATGAAGAATGATTTTTAACCCACCCAACCCACAAAAAAAAATTATTTTAATTTTATTTATTTATTTATTTTTTGGAACAAATTTCAATATCATTTATACAAGATAAACATATATACATTCCCAAACCAACTGAAATACAATATCTTCCCCGCACTTTAATTGAGGAATTCCCTCAAGAATATGATAACATGGTTAAAATAAACAAAAGGGTACCCAAAATGAAATCTGTTCCCCCCAAACATAATTTTTTAAAAAAAAATTTTGAAATGAATATCCATGTTGATATTCGGTGGCCTTAGGTATTGGGATTGTAATTTGGAAATCAAAGAAAAGGTTTTCATAGGCTCGAATGTGATTTCAAAAGGAGGATTAATGTATGGTTAATGGGAGGCTATTTGGAGAATATAATTCACATGTGGTTCAAAAAATTCAACTATCATATTAATGGAAACTAATGTAGGAAATTCATCTCAATGGTCCACAAACACATGATTTTGAAATGGGGGAAAAACACACATTTTGAAAAAATGGACATGGTTTAAATTGGCATGAAAGAAATTTTTTTTTCTCATTGGTGGGGAAAATCATTTTCCAAATAAATAATTGAGCATTCAATAGATTTTGGTTCTGACACAACATTTTTTATCCAATTTCCTGACTAAAATACAATATTTTTTAGATGAAAACTTGTTTTTTGACTCCACAAAATGTTTGGACAAAATATAAGCATTGGAAGGTGAGTAAGTATGAATCTTTATTTTTCATATATTTTTAAATGATTTTTTGTCTGTTTTTTTGGTTTTTTGGTTTTTTTTAAATAAAAAACCACACAAAAGATAAAGATAAAAATAAATGGCTTGATTAAAGAAGTGATAAAAGAATAAAAGAGAGATAGAGAAGAACAAATAGGGATGAGGGTAAGAGATAGATAAAGAGAGAGATATGAAGATTTAAAGGGAAATAGGTTCCCATAGATTGGATTTGGTGGGTTTCCATCTCCATATAGTGGTGGGTCAACTGCAGAAGTTGGGGATCCGATGAAAGTCGATGGGGTTCCTGGATTGTGTTTCCTCTCATGGTGATTCTTTATCCAATGTCCATTAACTGTTAATTTACTTTTAGAAGTGGGGTCTTGGTCTTGCACTTCACCAAAATGGGTAAACATGAGAAACAATACAAGGACCTTCCCAATGAAAATTTAGCTTAACTAGGTGAAGCCGAAATCGAGAGTCGAAAAGAAATGTCTTTTCACCTTCACGAAATACCTTTCTCAGGATGTGTTTTTCATGGAGTACCTTAGCCTTTTCGTTGTACTTATTGGAATTCTCATAGGATTCAAGTAAAAGATCCTCTCGTTCATCTAATTGTAACAATATTTCTTCATGAGATTTTTCACAATCAAAATTACAGGTTTTCACTGCCCAGAAGGACTTATGTTGGATTTAAAATGGAAAATTACATGATTTACCAACAACTAGACTAAAAGGAGACATCCCAATGGGTGTTTAATATCTTATTCGATAAACCCAATTTTCTACAGCATTTCTTTCAGGACAGTATTTTATTTTGGGTTTTACAATTCTCTCTAGAACACTTATCACTTCTCTATTAGAAATTTCATCCATGAAATTTGAATGGGGGTGATATGTAGTTGAAGTTTTAGGTAAAACAACATTGATTTTCAAAAGGGATTCAATGGTTTTATTACAAAAATGGGATCCTATGTCACTTATCAAAGAACATGGTGTGCCAAATCCATGGAATATATGTGTCTTTAGGAACTCACTAATAGTATGTGAATCATCCTTTCTAGTGGGTTTGGCCTCAAACCACCTAGAAACATAATCAACCAGAAAAAGGATGTAAGAGAATCAATTTGAAGGGGGAAATGGTCCTATGAAATCGATGCCCAAATGTCAAAGATCTCACAGATGATTAAAGGCTTTTGAGTAATTTCATTTCATTTAGAAATTGTGCCAAAATTTTGGCAAGTGGGACATGATTGACAGAACTCATGGGAGTCTTTGAAGAGTAAATGCCAAAGGAATCTAGAGTCTATGGCCTTTCTGGAGGTCCTTTGTGGTCCAAAGTGGCCACCACCAGGCATTGAGTGATAGTATTCTAAGATGGAAAAATGTTCTTTTTGATCAACACATCTAATAATTAACATGTTTTACCTAGTTTTCCAAAGTTCATTATCTTGACAAAAATAATATTTTGAATCACTTTTCAACCTCATATTTTGGTCCTTTGAAAAAGTTTCATGGAAATCACTAGAAACCAAGTAATTTACAATTGGGGAATACCATGGTATTTTTTAGTGTGATATGTAAGGTGATTAGTGGGAAATTTAGGATCAATGATTTTTGAAAGAGAATATTTAGAAATTATAATAAGGTGATCATCCACAGGGTTTTGTTTTTCTATTCTATTTTTGATTTCAAGGTCAAACTCTTAATGCATTAGGATCAATATTACTAGCCTCTATTTGGAATCAATTTTCTTGAGTAAGATCTTTATATAATGATGGTCTATGAAGATGATAATTTTGGAACGAAGAGATAGGGATGAAATTTTTCTATGGTGAAAACCACTACTAAAATATTATTTTTATTGATAGTGTTGTGAGATTGAGTTTCATATAATGTATTTGAGGCATAATAGATGACATGATAATTTTTTTATCTTCTTTGACCAAGAACATCCCCAAAAGCTCTATCAGAAGCATCACACATCAACTTAATGGGTAAAAACCAATATGGGTGTTGGATTATGGGGGTATATGTAAGGGATTTTTTTGAGTTCAATGAAGGATATTTTGCAATACTCATAAAAATGGAATGTGACAACCTTTTGGGAACCCATTTAGTGGGAGGGAAATTCTACTGAAGTTAAGGATAAATCGCTGATAGAAATTGGCATGACCGAGGAATGAACATATGTCTCAAATAGAAGTTGGTTCAGGAAGTGATTGGATCACTTAAATTTTGGAAGGATCAACTTCAATACCCTATTTTTAAATAATTTTTCCTAGATCAATCCCATTTTCAACCATGAAGTGACATTTTTCCAAATTTAACACAAGGTTACACTTGACACACTTTTTACGGACTAGAGAAAGTCAATGGAGGAACTATTCAAATTACACATCATAAATGGTAAATACAACCATGAAGACTTCCTTTAAGTGTTCAATTAATTCAGAAAAGATTCTCATCATACACCTCTGGAATGTGGAAGGAGTATTGAAAAGAAAAAAAGCATTCTCCTTTATGCATATGTTCCAAAGGGGATAGTGAATGTAGTCTTTTCATGGTCATAAGGTGAAAGTGGTATTTGGAAGTAGACAGTGTATCCATCAAGAAATCAATAGTGTGATTTTCTAGCTAATTTTTTATCATTTGATAATGGAATGGAAGAAGGTTGGGATCTTTTCATGTTCCAACAATCAATTTTCGGAAATCAATGCACAGACACAATTTGTTCCTCACTCGAGTTATGACTACCTCTCCATGTGCAATTGTGACAACAGTTAACCCGCTTTTATTAGGTACGAATGGAAATGGACTAACCCAAAAATGGATAGATAATACCATCTTGAAGAAGCTTGGTGATATCTTCCCAAACTACATAATGTATTAGTAGATTGAGTCTTTTGTCGTTGTCTAATTGGTTTTGTTGATTCCTCAAGATGGATGTGATTCATGCATTGATAAGAGTTGATTCCTTGTAAGTCATATAGGGTCTAACACAATGACTTTTTTCCTCTATCTCCTAAACATGTTTGGACTCCTTATTTTTGGTAAGTGAAGTAGAGATAATGACAGGATGTTAGTGATCATGTAAAATTAATGCATATTTTAGGTGTTCAAAAAGATGTTTTAGACCAATATTATCAGTCATTTGTTGGATAGACAACCGAGAAATGGAGGAAGGGACTTTAGTTTCATTAGATTCATTTTCCTTGATATTTTCCAAGACGAAGTAGTTGAGATCAGAGTTTATGGGGGATTTAAGAGAGTTTTCAAGATCCTCTACATTGATGGAGTCTATGAATGAGAGGTCTAAATCAACATCACCATTTTTGAATTTGTTAATCATGGTGCATATTTCACATGAACTTATCTCTTCATAACAGGATGAACGTGATGGAATGGGGTTTAACTGACTCTCAGATGTTTCCTCAGAGGCATGGATAGAGAATGCAGAGTTGTCCTTGGATGGGTATCACATTTCATGGAAATTTTTCAACTTGACCAGTTGGTCACCAAATTCTATGGATAAGATGCCTGAATAGACATCTATCTTGGTTCTAGTATTCAGGAGGAATGTTCTTCCTATAATTAGGGGAGATCAAGAAGATTTTATCTCGCCTTCCATGTTAAGGACATAGAAATCATTAGAGAATACAAAACCACTCACATGAAAAAGGACATCCTTGATTATACCCATATGACTATTAGTGCTTCTATTGGACAATTGAATGACAACACCTGTTGGGTGAAAGATACATAGACCATGGTTAGAGAAGATAGATTTAGGAATGAAATTAATTGAGGATCCTAGGTCTATGAGTGCATCGTCAAAGTTGGAACTTCCAATTTGGAATGGAACCATAATGGTCCATGTATCTTTTCCCTTTATAGAAATAGACTACTTGGTGGAACCATTTTCAAAGGTCCTAAGTGGCCTCTTATGGGTGGACAATTTTTTAAGAAACTTTCCATACATAGATACTTTTTTATGGAATCTAAGAGGTGAATGATGAATTTAACACGTCTAAACATGTCAATAATTTCAGGGATATGTGTAAAAGACTTATTTGGCTTAGAAATGTATTGAGGAAAAGTAATTGGGTTCCTATGTGGAATGGAAGGAGGTGAGGAAATGGATTCAGATACATTTTCTTGTTTCACTATCTTTTCATTTTATATGTCAACATTAAAAGGGGATTGGAGGACTTATCATGAGGAATAAAAAATTGATTCCCCAATATATGTGCAATTTCAATTATATTAACCATGGGGTTGGGTAATGGATGAGCTGGGAGTTGGGAAGAATTTTTTTTTGTTTTTGCTGACATAGGTGGGAAGAGAGTTGAACTATTTGGGTTTAAATTTTTTTAAGACTAGAATGGGTGAATGAGAAAAGATCTTCCTGTACAATTTCACATGGTTTCTTGAAATAATAGTCTTGTCCAGAATTGGGATTACCGTGATTATTTTTTTTGGGAAGTGATTGTATTGGTTTGGGAATTGAGAAGGCTCACTAGGATAGTGGAATCATGGGGGAGAAAGAGGAGGATTTATCCTTTGTTATTCAGGAGAAAATGGATAAGGTTGTTTGGAAGTTACCAACACCATGACCATATTGGAACTGGTTTAGGATTTGAGGAGGGAATTGAGGGATGTGGTTTCCATACCTTAATCCTTGGTTATAAGAATAACAGAAGGGCTCAATGTGAGGTTGAATAGAGGTTTTAATGAACTGAACTGAGAGTTGAGGGTTGGTGTTCGGATGAGCATATGTTTCATTGATCTCCATTGGTCTGGATGGATCATATTGATCCTCTTGAATTTGTGAACATATTTTAGTTGGATGTGATGGGGAGAAACAAATTTTAGAGATCTTGATAGGTCCAGGGAATAGAGATTGAGGAGAAGATGAGGTTGGGGCTTTAGCTTCCCCAACTAGTTGTCTCACAAGACCTGTAAGTTTTCTCATCCACTCGGTCATCTTGTTGGGCTCTACAGATTGATTCTCTTTGGATTTTTTGACTTGAGCATTTTCTCAAGTATGAAATTGTTGTGTATTTCTACCTAGGTTTCTTATTAGATCTCTTGTAGCTGTAGGAATGTTATCAACAAGAGCACCGCCACTTTCTCCATCAATGAGAGTTATCTCCATAGCCAATAACCCCTCATAGAAGTATTGGATCATGAGTTGGTCATGTATTTGGGGATGTGGTCAGGTTTCCAAAAGCTTTTTGATCGTCTTCCATTACTCATGGAGTGATTATTTTTGGAATTGATGAATACCACTTATTTCCATTCTGATAGAAACAATATGAGAAATAGGAAATAATTTCACTATGAAGAGTCACTACATGTCATTCAATGTGTTTATGGAACCAGGAGGAAGGTATTAGAGCCATGACTTAGTAGTGACATCTAGGGAGAAAGGGAATGATATGTGTTTGATTTGTTCCTCAGAAACCCCTTGACGCTTCATGGTAGAGAACACCACTTAGAATTCATTAAGATGAATATGTGGATCCTCACTGGCTAGCCCATGGAAATGAGAAAGAAGATGAATCAAATCCAATTTGATTTTAGATTTAGACTCTATGATTGGATATTGAATACCAAGAGGTTGGTAATTCATATAAGGGGCATGAAGTTCATTAAGTCTTTATTCCCTAGGGATGGCCATATCTAATTCAATTGTTTGGATAAGGATAGGTTTTTGAATGAGTTTATTATCTCTTATGTTACACTTTTGATGGTTAATTGTTTTCTAAATTTCATGCTCAAACAAATATAAGTGATTATTTGGGAGGCTAAGGGGCATTCAAAGAGATTTTGGAAGAAAGTGGAAGGTGGGATTTTCTTTGTGTTTTTTTTCATTTTTTCTAATATTTTTTTACAATAACCAAAAACTAATGATTAATTAGTTGCACTATCATTGGAAATGGTTCCATTTTAAAAAATGGATGATTTTTTCCGATCGACCATTAAAACTTATAATGCTATACTAGTGTGTATTCCAACACTCAGGTCGAATCCTTGACAATGATATTTTTTAATAGAAAATTGTTTTTAGTTGATTGTATTTTGATTGGGGGTGTTTAAAAAGCATAAATGAAGTGATTAATGATTGGTGTTTGATATAAAAATTTGATAAATATTGGGGTGAGTTCATTTTTGGGGAGTTAATCTTGTGATATCCTTGATATTTTCATCATATTGCATTAAATTAACACCCATGTCACAAGTTGACATTGATTGGAATTCCCAATTGTTATGCAATTAATCCAAGCCTTAAAATAATTTAGGGTTATAATATCAATATTAAATTGTTGATGGTAGTGTATTTATAGTTTCAATAATCCATGGAAACCACATGTTAAACAAAACAAGTCATAAATCTATGAATTTTTAAGTCCATCATAAAAAATGTTAAATTAACGAATACTCATCGAGAAAAAGATCTCAATCACTTAACATCTATAAATAATGACTCACCCCAATGGCAGATTTACTCATCAATTAAGATGGTTATTAATATGGTAATATATTATTATGGTGTAGAATTATAAATAGAACAAAAAGAGTGGGATATGAAAATAGAAGTGTGTCGAACACACACGATCGTTGAATAGTGTTAAAAAAAGATTTCAATTGAATGAGGATGAAAATTAAGGGAAAGAGTTTAAAAATGATTTAGAATATTTAAAGAATGTTAATATTAAGATATATAATTTGGATTAGAATATGATACATTTAATAAAAAACATTCCTTAAAACATAATTAAAAACACAAACACATGTGAAATTAAAAACGAAAAAAAACTACAAAAGTACATTAAAACAATGTGAGGAGGAAAGGCCTCTAATGTAATAACATGAGTTTGGAATGTCCTCTCGATCCTTTGGCAATGCTTTGGTCATTCCAATGTGTTCTCCTCTTTTCTGAAATGCCAATCCTTTTGAATGTAGAGGAGAGTATGTATATATAGCCCAATGTGGTGGACTGTTTGCATTCTAAAACTACTCCTCCACTTGGATTGACGGTTTGGACATCCAGAAAGCTGAATCTCGAGAAATATCCTCCATCCAAGTTGTAGATAATAAAGTTGGATGACTACTCCAAATGTTTGGAGACATGTGGTCTTATGGATTCAATGTTATGGTTATTTTATTAAACAATGCTAATATTCCCATTTCTATCCATGATTTTTAATTTTTGAAATGTGAATGGATTTGTTAATAAAAGTATGCATTAAAATCCTAATTCTTTCTTCAAAAAAGTTATCCGCCTATATCTTCTCTCTAACACTGAAAAATATCAGCCTGATTTGATGACTAGATCAGGAGAAAGTCAGTTTTGGTATGCTGATTTCATTTCTTGGACAGAATGGCAGTCTGAAATTAAAATCTTCATTTGAGCCCCTTGTTTTTGTAGTTGGGTCAGGAAAGTTTTATCCATGAATCCTTGAATTTTCCCCTGAACATTTTAATAGAATAAAGGAATTTTGACTTTCTTATTGATCCCAACAATTCAATATTCATGACTGGTCCAGTTTCATCACATATTCTGTAGGCCTTCTTGTGTAAACTCTATGGCCCTTCCAATGGAAGAATTTTCCCATGATCTCTTATAATGAAATGTTGTAATTTTCTTAAAGAACCCTACAAAATATGAATAATAAAATTTGAATAATTATGGCGAGAGTTAATATTAAAAAATTAAGTAGACTTGAATCTTGATGAATTCAAATAGTTCTCAAAAATTTTATTTAATATTTAACCATTACTATTTCACAAAAATTATGAAAATTTCATATAAAATAAGGAAAGGAATTTTATAAAAAGTTATGAAAATTTTAATAACATCAAGGTAGATGACGTGCAAGAACATGGATTTAATCCAAATACCTGATAGGTATTAGGTTTTTTATACCACCAATAACGATGTGTAGAGGAATTTTACCTAAAGGGAAAACACATGCATTACAAAACTTATAATTCACATACACACCTTGTAAGTGCATATAAAAGTTTTTTTAAATGTTAATAAGCTCTATTTAATAGATCCAAATTTTTCTCCCTCATTGAAGAGGTTCCTCATGAGAGACGTCCTCTGTGCCAAAGCCATGGATCTTTCTTCCAACTCCATCAAAACTCTGTTTTCAATATCGTTGGGTGTGTTGGATTCCAATATTTAATCTATACAATCATATTAATTATATTATTAGTTTATTTTCCCATATCTTGTGATATTTCAATGTAAAATAATTATACATATTTTCAGTACATTCTACGATTATTCCATATTGTCTCATTCTACATTGATTCGAGGGCCAGTTGTAAATTAAAAGAGCCCTATGAAACTAAGTAAGGTTCTATAACCATTCCATAAAGACTTATAGTATTATTAATTAGTATTTCAGTGTAAACTCATTTTACTTATTTTCATGACATTCAACAATTCATCCATTTTCTCTCATTCTACATTGATTCGAGGGCCACTTCTAAATTAAGAGAGCCCTACGAAACTAAGTAAGGTTCTCAAGCCCTTTCCATAAATAATTATTGTATTTTTTTTATTATGTTCCATGTTTTGTGAGGACCTTCCAGTGATGCCTCTGTATTAATTAAATTTTTTATTTAAAGTTCATTTTATAATTACTGAGACCTTATTTACCTTTAAAATAGTTTTGTTGGGTATCTGAATCGACATGAGCCACCTCATGGGTCCACATTTTGTTTAAGTCCTAATTTCCCCTTTATATAAATTATTAAATAAATATTTTTTTTTGTATTCCTCTTTATTATTAAGACCATTGAATATGTATTGACCTAATGAATGAGTATTAGCCATATGTTTGGCCATATGATTTTTAACAGAATGAATTAAAATATTTGGACAACATGGATAAAGTGTTATGGTATTAATACATTATTAAATAATATGGTCTAATGATATATATATATTTTTATTATACTGAGGGTGACACAAGGGTTATGACTTAAAGACACCACAATAGTTCTCATCATGCATATTAATTAGGACTTGTTATGTTAATGCATATGCCAAGAGTGATACATCATATGCCTTGGATTAGATTTTTGGGTGGCTTCTCTACCTCTATAAGAGTGAAACTGGTTCCCATGGTAGATACCATGGAAGGGATCATTGGATGGATGGTTATACTAGGTCACGAGTTATACTCAGAACCCTTTGTGGGATACCAGGGATGGTAACGAAGGTCATTTTTTCTTATCCGCACACCCTAAAATGCGTGATACTTGAGACTCCATTTATGTTCTGACTTAGAAGAACTCATAAGATGATGGGTATTCATACCTACCATGGAGTGATACAAGGAAATCAATTTACAGATCACCACAGAGAGGGTCATGGTTACTTTTATAATATTATAATGATAACCTAATATTTTATTAACAACAATATACTTGTAAAATTTACCTTGGTTAGGATACATCGGGATTATGTGGAAGCATGTAGTAGTGATTAGGTATCCCAAGAGGAACCCTGACTGATTTTTTTATTTGTTACATTACTTCTATTATTAGTGGGACAACGTTAATTTTATATGAACTGACTAGAATAATCTTGACACCATTGTCCCTGGCCTACTATGTATATCTCATACCCTTCTTGGGCCTCCCTTGGTACCCAAGCAGACCATATGGTGGCAGGTATAGATATAGGGAAGCATTCAACTTATAATGTTTGATTCTGAGTACTCATATGGAGTATGGGATAATAAGACTGATCCTATTCTCAAGACGCAAGTATTTATAGCATTAGAACGTTTTTATTTTATTATATAATGTGTTATATTTTTATTTCCCATGTATCATGAGTACTCATTTTTTATATCTACTGGACATAAACATCATTATTCTTGTATTAATTTATTAATTAACATCCAAAAGATTATTTTTCATGGATTATTTGTTAGTATTATTTCACTGCTTATGAATATTGATTATCGTCGTGATACACTCTAACTGATGATGACAAAAGTTTCCCATAGACACACCCATAGGCATCGCTTCTAGTAAGTAACCTCTAGAATATGGGGAGGCAAGCTTTAGGTCATGTGTTTAACCATCTCAGGGAACTGATTAATGGCTTATCAAGTGGGATGTTAAAAATTTCATGGGGAATCAAAAATCCTGACAAGAACATCATTTTGAGTGGGTATTTGTTTTGGGTACTTGTAAGGATGTGGAATATTTCACTCATAGATTGTGTCAATACAATAAGTCATTTGGGACATGACCACATAACAACATGTAAGGTCACCTGATTCCATATAATTGGTAGCTAGGAAAAGGACATGAACAGACCTATAAATTAGTGATCGATAAAAAAATACCAAAGGGAACATTGGTGTTTATTCAGTCAAATTAAACAACTACCTCTTGTTATCTAGTAAATATGTAAATGGTTTAACTTCCATGTATGGAAAACCAAAAATATAGATTATTTAATATAGAATTAGATATTATAATATCATTTATAAATTATTAACATAAAACTCATGAAATGTGAAAACATATAAAAAATTGATATGGACTAATTCAACAATGGAAATAAACATTAAATTAATAACATTGAAAGTATGAAACAATTTATTCACACCATATGCTTGAGGGGTATATATATATATACATATTTATTTAATTAAAAAGTTTTAAAAATACTTTGAAATTTAAAATACATAAATGTTCACCAAGACTCATATCGAGGGTAAAACCATACTTTTTTCAAGATTTGTTGTTAGGGTAAAATTAATGTTTTACCCTTAGGGAGGTCCTAAGTTATAGAAACTAGAAAATTTAGAAAGTTATTAATCAGAAAAAACCATGGTCTTTAAATCTTCCCCAACATTAAAAAATTCAATCAGTTGAAAAAGAATAATTATAAGTGTTAAAAATGGAATCTCTTAACATAAATACTAGTGGAAAATAATTTATATTTACAATTATTTCTATCATATTCTATAATCTATTCTTAAGTGATCTTGGTGCATGACTTTCAATTAAAACAACTTCATTTCCCATCACCAATAGTATCATCTCTATATCATCTCAATTTTGTATCCTAGTATGAACATTATCCCACTCTATAAGATTTCTACCAAACCATAATACTCAATGGTTTCATAGAAAATCAAGAAAAAATAAAAACATGTAACACGTATATCCTACTATAAATGAATTGGTTTCCAAGGTTACCTATGGTGGTTTTACCTCACTCCCATCCTTTAAATAGCACCAATAATGTTGATCATATGGGAATAACCCATCTACACTACAATACAATATTTTTCACATCACATGTTTTTTGTAATTACACTATACGTGATTCGTAGAAGAATTATCCCCTATACCTATGTTTGTTTATCTATTATCTCTTACCCATAATGAATATGTACTAATGTTTATATGTTACATCACAAAGGACACATGGTCATTTTTCCTTAACCTCTTCACAAAAATTCATGGGAATCTTCATTCATATTTTGGATATCCATTATGTTAATATCCATTAATATGGATGAACTATTTTTTTAAATAATATTTCATAAATAAACTGAAAATTATATTAGGAATGCCACCAAAACTCTGAAACTGCTCACAATCACACCACTATACATCGGGTGGCCGAATATACTATAATACAAAGTATATAGTCTTGAAAATTTAGATGACCATCATCTATTGACCCTAGACCTAATGATTACCCCTTCCAAAACTCTAGAAACCAAAATCTAAAACCTATTGAGAAATCCTACACATCTATATTATAATAATATTTTCTATGTGATAGGTACACCCAGAAAGATCTGCTGGATATACCACAAGGAGGGACACATTACAATAGGGTGGTATCAACTTAATATATCCTTCCTAATATTAATTATTAACACAATGATAAAACCACTATCGACCTAAAGAAGTTCTTGGAATGCTCCCCACCATTAATAGTGACCTTAGGTCAATTTCATGAGAATGTATAGTCACATAGGAAAACTAAGATGATACCACCTCATAAAGACTCTCTTATACAAGGGAAGATTAGAGCTATCATCATCGATCGAAGGTGAGTAATGTCTTAATTTATAATCAATAATCAGATTCTCTAAAGCTAGATTCTCATGAACCACCTCCATTATTAGGATATAGAGTCCTCTCCTACAATAAACAACCACTACACTACTACCATTCTACTATGATCACATCATTCCCTATAGTTTCCAATTATCACAAGGCAACCACTATTACATGAATTTTGTGAATCACATTAAAATAGTTTTTTACACATAAGATACTCGAATAGAAAGGCGATGGAAATTCCTAAAATACCTAATAATATCTTATATGAAATCGCTCAAGGAAAGATGGGATCTATCATTTCACTAATAAATACATGAAATACACATCATTAATAGAAACTAATTAATACATTGGTATCCCATTTTCGGAAAACCATGGGTCACCCATCGAAAGTATTCATTTCGAAGTACCCAATCTAATTGTTAATGAATGATGTATGTATTGTCAACCATGAGTATGAATCATTGGAAGATTATTATTTAAATTTTAAAATAATCATGAACCTTTTTGAGATGGTTTGATGATTTTTTATTATAGTTATGTTATAATATAAATCCCGAGTTGAGAAAATGAAAATGTCTCAGGGATTCAACCTATATTCATAAGAGTCGCTAGTTTATAAAATAAGATTAAGCCTAATATTAAACAATAATTTTGATAAATTAATGGGATTATGTAACAGTCATCTATCATTTTTTTAAAGTCATTAACGTTGTGATAATTTAAAAATGTAGGAATACAGTAAGATGTATAAGGGTAAAGTACTTGTTGTTTAAGATTAATATAAAGACACTTGGATGTTTTTTATAAGTCAATAGTTAGAAAATTTATGGTGACATATGAGTGTGATGTTGTTGTATTAGAACTCAAATTTAAAAATATAATCGTCCTTGTTTTTTATCTAAATCAATTAGGGGACAGAATAAATATTTAATTGGAAAATCATGGGATGATATTTCATGGAATTTCAAATTGAAATATTTGACATTTTTTATTGTGATCAAAGATGGAATTTTATTGAGGAGAAATTTAAAAACTATTAAGAAAGATTAATTGGATTATCTATTGACTTGATATATTGGGGGAGTTGACTTATTCAAATATTGATATATTTATTCATAAAAAATATCTAATTTATTAAACAATGTAAAGAATATATTGAAAAGAATCAAAACTACATTGATCATCTATACCATGGTAAGAAAGTATTATACTAGTTATTATTAGGATTAGTATTAATGAGGAATATGTTGAGTGTGTATGTAACACCCAATTCTTCAACGGTACACTTCTCTTTTAATAATGCAATAGCGTGTGTTGTACGCAACATCGAGTTCTAACACACCACAACCCATCAAACCAGCCATTATGAAAAGTAATACCCACTTTTTGAAATTTATAAATTTTATATTTCAAAATGGAATTCATTTTTGGATTCGGAATATCGAAATTAGCCTAGGGTGAATTTTTGGTATTTTTCTGAAAAAACTTCATTTTGTGATGAATAGTGAAACCACTAAGTCGTAGTTAAAAAACTCAATTTTTCATAAAACATAATTTTACCGCTTCTTTGAGTGGAATTTAGAAAATTCAAGAGACACGGTTAATATCAAGGAGTAAAATGTTGTTCAATGAGATGAAAATAAATTTTGATGAATAGTAACTTTTTTCTTTTATTTACCATGGTTAAAAGTAAATAGGGTAATTAAGGGTAAAAATGATATTAATATTACCCTAACACATGTCCTAATTCTATTGGATATGCATTATTTGAGAAAAACAACCTTAGTAATAAAATATTATCATTTAGGTCCACTTGGATTAGATTAGTACATTTATTATTATTTAATTCAAAGAAGAGATAAAAGAGTTAAAATCAAAGTTGATTTACCAAGACATTTTTAATATAGGGTTATACATAAGATAAATTCGATATTAAATATTAATTATAAATATATAAAAAAATCCTACATAATTTTATTTTATTTATAATTTTTAGACATTAATTTTTTTTATATTTATGACACAATGGTGATGCAGTAATTACATAATTAATGAAATATTAAAATAATTGATATTATAAATATCAAAATAAATGTAATTTCATATATTTCATGAATTAAAGTAATTTTTTATGTTTATATCACATGATAGGATTGATTTAATTAACTTTTTTCGAAGTAATCATTCTGTTATGATTTTCAAAAAAAAAATCAATTTTCTAAATAGTGTCAAAATTGTCATAAAGGAGTTGTTAAAACAAATATTATATTATTAATTGATATTCAATTCCTAAAAATCTAAGGGTTGGCCATGAGACTTATATAATGATAGTTGTATCATTAATGGACCACTTGGGGGGTCGTTTGGAGGTATATAGTAAGTATATTAACTATATAATATAAAAATACAATGTGATATGGTAAGTGTCAAACTAATTAACTAAGATTTAAAACTAAAAGATAGGGTTAATATAATAACCCAAACCTTTTTAAATTATATTAGTTGAGTTTTTATAGACCCATCCCCATCTTAACATTTAAATAATCCACTTTCAAGACATTAAAAACCGAATATGAATTTATTATAAAATAATATTTCTAGCTTTTCCAAAGGTGCCCCACACCCCTCTTATAAAAGGGAACTCCCCCTTCTCACTAATTCACACATTAAAATCCTTTTGGCTCGGCCAACCCCTTCCCAAATACTCTCGAAACTTCCCTCACTTCAACCTAGAGTCCTTATTTTGATCAGAAAGCCATCCTATGGATCCCTTTTGATCAAATCAAAAGGATGAACCCGAAGAAGAGGTAATGTTTTCACCAGCCTCTTCCAAGTTCATTTCTTCTTCAACTTCTTATTTCTTTGTTATTCCCATTATAAAATAATAAATCTAGTATCTTATATATATTGTGATGTTATTATAAATATGGTACAACCATATTCAGTATTCTATCCATTTTTTTAAATGACATTTCACCATACGTGCGTATGTACGACTTACCGTCTCCACGTCATGGTGTAATTGTTATTCAATAAATTATTATTTGGAGGGGTATAATAAGGATGTTTAATTCAGGTAAATAATAAATTTAACATGATAATTATTCTTTATATATGATATACCATCCAATTATATATTATTTTAACATCAAAATAATGATATTTTCTCTCGTGCGTACGTACAGACTACCGTCTCCACGAACGCGATGAGATTCATTATCCATCGTATCCATTCAAGTATAATTCTCATTTCCTGATTAAAAATAATGTTTAAGGACTTTATATAATTCTGGATATTAATGAGATACAACCTATCCATAACAAACACGGCTTATGTAACAAAACATATAAAAGAAAACGAGTAAGTTAACACCCGAAACGACAATAATTCTAAGATATTATTAACAAAGCAATGTTAAAAGATCATATATGATATCATATTAATGTATATGATTCTTGTATAATTTAATAACAATTATTTCACCATTATATAAGAGGTTAACTTACCCTCAACCAAGGAAAAGTACAAGGTAGGGGTTTATTTCACAATCTCTTCATTATCCGAGGTTATTTATACGTAATTATCTCATGGGACCTCTTTATCATCCACATGCATGTTTCATAAAAATGTGTTTCAAAACATTTTTACTATTTTACAGAATATTGGTTAAAGTCATTTATACCCTTTTTTTACTTTTTATAAGAATTTTATAAAGGAATCTTTCTGTCATTTTCCAAATAAGGTCATTTTTATCCTTTTCGTCAGAATTAAGGTAAGAATGTATTTTTTTAACTTATACGGTGGGTGCGGCTATTTTCCGCCGTTATAAAATCTTAAAAGATTCCCTTACAAGCTTATAAAGATATTTTCAAAGTAAATGTTTTATTTTATAATAATGTGACTTTCAAATGATTTAAAAAAAATAGATATTTCTCTCAAATAGTTTTGATTTCATCTATTTCAACATCCATTGATGGATTTTAAGCTTATGTGATGTTGATTTATTATGATACAAAACTACCATATTTTATTGAAGGTTTTGTGATATGTTTGACTATGGATGTGTTATTTTTATACCATTCATGGTTTATGGAGAAATTATTGACATTTTTTTTTTCTAATTTTAATACGAATGTTTATTTTATGTTTAAACCTATTCATATGAGGAATGCATTGGACTTAATAAGTGATGGGTGGAGCCCTCTATAGCTCCTCGAGGGATCGGTAGGTCTCATGAGACAAACTAGTGTCGTGGAACAAGGCCTTGACAAAATCTTATTTGTAGTCTTGGCACGAGGCCTTGGCTATGTGGTTATTATAGTATGGCATTAAGCAATCCATCATTTTGAAAGTGGTTATTGATATTGCATGTGATTATTCGATTAGTAGAATATTCATGTGAATAAGTAAATGGCATTATTTCATCTTATTTTTTCCATAATATGTTGAAGTTCAATTTTAAAAGGCTTTTGTTTTAGTTATACATTGACTTAATTTTTTATTCTTATTTATGAATGTTTCCGCTATATTGTTATCCTTACTGGGCATTTGAGCTCACCCCTTTTCTATGTTTTATTTTTTCCAGGATGTGAAGATGTAACTTATGAATGACCTGCCGGGATAGTATGAGGGAATAAGAGTGTGGACTATCGAGACTATATTGTTGTAGTTTTCATTTTATGATGTAATGTATACTTTATTAATGTATCTTGTTATTCCAAGGCTACTAAACTAATCGGTCCTTCGAGACTTGATCTTTCTTGTGATCCTTTGAATGTTATGTAATAATGCACCGACTCTGGGTATCTAGGGTCGGGGTGTAACAGTTGTTATCAGTGGATGTTTAGTACAAACCTTGGAAGATAAAATTAGATAAACTCTGATTAGAGCACATAGACCTAAGATGGACATCGAGGATTAGTATAGAAGAACTACCTAGTATTTTTCTGTTGTAGATATTTTGTGATTTTTCTGAGCAATACATCCCTGTCTGTATATGATCAGGTAGAGGCGGCTCTGGAACAGATGTACCTAGGGGTAAAACCCGAAAACATAGCTTTGATCTAGACTGGAACGGGAACTGGTGCATGAAAACGGACCTTGCTGCACTCTTGGTTATGACCCACCTCAGGGATATGCTTAGGATTATTCTAATTTTCATTACAAACCATTATGAAGGTTTTATGAGTATATACTTCCTCAAAGAAAACATTTTTATGATTATGGATTATATCCATAAATAGTTCAATTTATGTTAAGTGTTTTATAACTATGGAATTATGTATTTTGATTCATAAACTAATCTAATTTTTGCCATTGTTTAGAAATGGAGCCTAGTGGAAGAAATGAAAACCTTATCAATTCACGCACTCCATGTATGGATTTCCCTCCTGCTCAAGATAATTATAGTGGAGTTGGTGATGCAACTGGTGCTGATCAACTAATAACCATACTAGGACAACTCACTCATGTTATGAATAATAACCTTAACCATATGGAGCACCATGATCCGCAGAATGGAGGATCAATGTTAGATTGCTTCATGAGGCAAAAACCACCAACGTTCAATGGGAGTAAAAATCCCATAGTATATGAGCAATGGATAAATTCCCTATAGAAAATATTTCAGGATTTCGGGAGTACTGAAAGGGAAATGGTTATCATGGCAGTTTACCGCCTCACTGAAGATGCTGATCAATGGTGGTCATTGATTCAAAATGTTAAGGAAGATGATGAAGTATCAATTGTGGAATGGAAGGAGATCAATGATCTGTTTTTAGAAAAATACTTTCCTCATGACCATCGAGCTGATATGGAAAGGCGATTTCTGAGTCTAAGACAAAACGATGATGAGAATGTCGGAAATTATGAGGCTAACATTACGAGGTTAGAAAGGTATGCTAGAGATTATATACGTAACCCAAGAAGTAATATTGATCATTTATTTAATTGGTTAAAACCATTTCCACATCAAGCATTAGTCTCACAATCCATCTCGTCATACGAAGACATTGTCTCATGTGCTCTCAAGACAGAAAAGGAATTCACTAAGTCTTATGACTTTAAAGAAAAGCAAGAGAAGAAGAGATCTACTGATAAATCTGGAAATGGAAATAAGGGGAAGAAGGGAAAGTTGAATATCCATCCTATAGAAAATGTGGGAAGAAACACCCTGGTTCTTTCTTGAAGGGAATGGGAGTCTGTTACAAGTGTGGTGAAAAAGGCCACCAACCTCGTGGTTGCAAGGGGTAGAAGGAAGCTACTGATGTCTGATTCTATAATTTCAGGGAGATGGGACATTATGCAAATAAATTTCCTAAGCGTCAGGGGAACTTACCTTAGAAATGGCCAAGGGATCAAGGGCAAGATTATTATATCACTACTGCTGAGGTAGAAGCTTCAAAAGACGTGGTGGAATGTAATTTAATGGTTTCCTCAAGTTTAGAAAATGAATTATTTGATTCTGGATCATCGCATTATTTCATATCTTCCCAGTTTTCTAAGAAAATTAGATAATTCCAATTTTATTTAACAAGGGAGTTTTCAGTTAAAACTCCTAAGGGAAGTATCATTGCAACAATGTTTTGTGAATCAGTCCCCATTAGAGCCCATGAATGTTCATTATCTGTTGATCTCATCGTCATACCTATGATGGAGTTTGATATAATCCTTGGTATGGATTGGCTTTTAGACCATGATGTGAATATTTATTGTAAGAATAAGGAGGTTACGATTTTTGATGATGATGATAATGAACACCATATCTTTAGAGAAGAATCGTCACCACCTAATTCTTATCTAGATCCACCCCCAGTAGCTCAAATAAATTCAATAATTAGGGAGGAATAGAATGAAATTACAGTGGGTGAGGAATGGAATGTTCAAATAGAGTATGTACCTATTGTGAAAGAATATGTAGATGTGTTTCTGGAAGATTTACCTCGACATCCTCTAGAACAAGAAGTTGAGTTTTCCATTGATTTAATTCCGGGATCAAGGCCTATATCGAAGACCCCTTATAGAATGGCCACTGTAGACTTAGTTTAACTAAATAAACAACTAGAGGAATTGATTAGTAAGGGATTTATTCACCCTAGTGTTACTCCATGGGGAGCCCCTGTTCTTTTTTTAAAAATAAAGATGGATCTATGAGTTTATATATCGACTACATGGAAATCAATGCTATAAAAATAAAGAACAAGTATCCCATACCTCGCATTTATGATTTATTTGACCAAATTCATGGAGCTCAATACATTTAAAAGATTTACATTCGGTATGGATACCATTAGTTATGTGTGAAGAAGCAAGCCATACTGAATACAACATTTCGAACCAGGTACGGGCATTACGAGTTTATAGTAATGCCTTTTGGATTGACTAATGCACCCTCTGTATTCATGGATCTGATGAATAATGTTTTCAAGGAATATCTCAATGAATTTGTGGTGGTATTTATTGATGATATCTTGGTATACTCCAAAAGCTATGAAGATCATGAAAATCACTTGCGCATTATCCTGAAGACTCTGAGAAGACATGAATTATATGGGATGTTTAGCAAGTGTGAATTATGGCTTCATGAGATTTATTTTCTTGGCCATATTTTCTCTAAATATGGAATCTATGTTGATCCTTCTAAGACCAAGGAAATCCATGAATGACCTACACCGACGAGTATAACTGAGGTACTTAGTTTTATTGGATTAGCAGGTTATTATCGAAGTTTCGTCCAGAATTTTTCCCAAATGACTAACCCATTACCAAATCTCACATGTAAAAGAGTTAAATTTGTTTGGACAAAAGAGCGTGAAGAATGTTTCAAATAAATGAAGAGAATATTATTCAATGCTCCTATATTGACTATGCCATCAGGGGATGATGGGTTCGTTATTTATAGTGATGCATCGAAGAAAGGACATAGTTGTGTCCTTATGCAGAATGATAGGGTTATTGCCTATGCATCACAATAGTTGAAAATTCATGAACAAAACTCTACTACTCATGATCTCGATTTAGCAGCTGTGATCATTTCTTTGAAGATATGGAGGTATACATCTATGGTATAAAATGTGAGATTTATACTGATCACAAGAGTTTGAAGTATATTTTATCACAAAAAGAACTCAACATGAGGCAAATGAGATGGCTTTAATTACTCAAGGATTATGATTGTACAATACACTACCACCCGGGGAAAGCAAACAAGGTGGCATATGCTTTGAGTAGAAAAGATCATGGAGTGTTGAACAATATGAGAATTGAAAGGGATCCAATTTTCATGGATCTAGTAAAGATGGACATGGGAATAACCAGGGAATGTGAAACATCAATGCTTTTTCAAATGGTTTTCAAACCATCTTTACTAGAAAGGATTAAGACTTCTCAGACCGATGATGAAGAATTTCAAAAAAGATTAAAGCTATGAATGATGGGAGATTGAGAGACTTTGTGTATGAAGAAGGAATTTTGAAATTCAGGAAGATACTTTTTTTCCCGATATACCTGATCTAAAAAGGTAATTTTTGGATGATTCTCATAGTTCCAATTTCTCTATACACCCTGGGTGCACCAAAATATATAGATATTTGAAGGAACATTTTTGGTGGGACAACTTGAAGAGGGAGATTGCTGATTTTGTGTCAAGATGTATGGTTTTTCAACAAGTGAAAGCTGGAAGGAAACAGCCTAGTGTTGTATTGCAACCTCTTCCCATACCTGAGTGGAAATGGGATAATATCACGATGGACTTTGTCATGGGACTACCAAAGACTCCTAGAAGGAATGATGCAATATGGGTTATTGTTGATTGTCTTACCAAGTCAGCACATTTTCTTGCTATAAGAGAAGATCTACCACTGGAACGTCTAGAAAAACTATATATTGATGAAGTTTTGAGACTTCATGGAGTACCCCTATCGATTTTTCTGATCGTGATCCCCGTTTTACATCATGATTCTGGAGAAGTCTTGAGAATGGCTTGAATACTGAACTTCATTTAAGCACTGCCTAATACCCTCAAACAGATGGACAATCAGAGAGAAATATTCAAACCGTAGAAGACATGTTGGGATCTTGCTCACATGACATTCATGGTATGTGGGATCAACATTTTCCTCTGGTAGAATTTTCCTATATTGATAGCTTCCATTCGAGTATTCAGATGGCACCATATTAAGCGTTATACAGAAAGAGATATCGCACAACAACCTGTTGGGATGACGTTGGTGAAAGAAAACTTGTAGGCCCAGAACTGGTGGAGGAAACGATGGAAACGGTGAAGGTAATCCAACACCATATCAATGAAGCTCAAAGTAGGCAGAAGAGCTATGCCGATAATCGTAGGAAGGATTTGGAATTTCCAGTCAGTGATCATGTTTTCCTGAAGGTATCTCCCAGGAAGGGAGTCATATGTTTTGGTAAGAAAGGTAAATTGAGTCCCAGGTACATTGGACCTTTTGAAATTCTAGAACGAATTGGGGTTGTAGCTTACCGATTGGAAATGCCACCAAGTCTCTCCAAAGTTCATGATGCGTTCCACGTATCTCTGTTGAGGAAATACATGCCTAACCCAACGCATGTAGTCACTAATGAGGAATTAGAACTGGAACCCGATCTGTCTTATTGTGAAGATCCTGTCAAGATTCTTGATACGAGAGATAAAGTACTGAGAAACCGAAAAACTCCTCTGGAAAAAGTCTTGTGGAGAAACCATAAGATGGAAGAGGAAACGTGGGAACCCGAGCAACATATGATGAAGAACCACCCGAGTCTTTTCATGCGGCAGTATTCTAGAAATTTATAGGATGAAATTATTTGAAGGAGGGAAGAATGTAACACCCAAAGCTTCTATGGTACACTTCTCTTTGAATAATGCAATAGCATGTGTTGTATGCAACATCGAGTTCTAACACACCACAACCAATCAAACTAGTTGTTATGAATAGTAATACCCACTTTTTGAAATTTATAAATTTTATTTTTCAAAATGGACTTCATTTTTGGATTTGGAATATCAAAATTATCCTAGGGTGATTTTTTGGTATTTTTCTGAAAAAACATCATTTTTTGATGAATAGTGAAACCACTACGTGGTAGTTAAAAAACTGAATTTTTCATAAAAACTAATTTTACCACTTATTTGAGTGGAATTTCGAAAATCCGAGAAACGCGGTTAATATCAAGGAGTAAAATTTTTTTCAATGAGATGAAAATATTTTTTGGTGAATAGTAACTTTTACTTTTATTTACCACGATTAAAAGTAAATAGGATAATTAAGGGAAAAATGATATTAATATTACCCTAAAACATGTACTAATTCTATTGGATAAGCTTAATTCTACCAAAAACAACCTTAGGAATAAAATATTATCATTTACATCCACTTGGATTAGATTAGGACATTTATTATTATTTAATTCGAAGAAGAGTTAAAAGAGTTAAAATCGAAGTTTATTTACTAAAACATTTTTAATATAGGGTTATACATAATATAAATTAAATATTAAATATTCATTAGAAATATATAATGATTTTCTACATAATGGAAATTTATTTATAATTTTTAGGAATTAAATAATTTAATTTATATATGACACAATGGTGATGCAGTAAATACATAATTAATGAAATATTAAAATAATTGATATTATAAATATCAAAATAAATGTAATTTGGGACTTTTCATGAATTACACTAATTTTCTAGGTTAATATGACATGTTAGGCTTGATTTAATTAACTTTTTACAATGTAATCATTCTGTTATGATTTTCACAAAAATCAATTTTCCAAATAGTGTCAAAATTGCCATAAAAGAGTTTTTAAAACAAATATTATATTATTAATTGATATTCAATTCCTAAAAATCTAAGGCTCAGACAAGAGACTTATATCATGATATTTTTATCATTAATGGACCACTTTGGGGTCTCTTTGACATATATAGTATGTTTATTAACTATATAATATAAAAATACAAAGTGACATACTAAGTGTCAAACTAATTAACTAAGAGTTAAAACTAAAAGATAAGGTTAATATAATAACCGAAACCTGTATAAATTCTATTTGTTGAGTGGTTTTCGACCCATACCCATTTTAACCTTTAAATAATACACTTTGGATCCATTATAAATCGAATAGGAATTTATTATAAAATAATATTTCTATCTTTACGAAATGTGCCCCTCACCCCTCTTATAAAAGGGCACTCCCCCTTCTCACTAATTCACACATTCAAAGCCTTTTGGCTCAGCCAACCGCTGCAAAAATACTCTCTCAACATCCATCAATTCAACCAATAGGTCATTGTTTGATCAGAAAGCCAACCTAAGAAGCCCTTTTGATCAAATGAAAAGGAAGAACCCGAAGAAGAGTGAATGTTTTCAGCACCCTCTTTCAAGTTCCTTTCTTCTTCAACTTCTTCGTTCATTGTTATTCCCATTATAAAATATTAACTCTAGTATCTTATATATAATTTTATGTTATTATAAATATGTTAGAACCATATTCAGTATTCTATCTATCCTTTGATTGACATGTCACCATACGTGCGTACGTACGGCTTACTGTCTCCACGTCGTGGTGTAATTGTTATTCAATAAATTATTATTTGGATGGGTATAATAATGATATGGAATTCATGTAAATAATAAATATTAGATGATAATGATTCTGTATATATGATATACCATCCAATTATATATTATTTTAATATTAAAAGAATGATATTGTCACTCGTGCGTACGTACGGACTACTGTCTCCACGAACGCGATGAGATTCATTCTCCATCATATCCATTCAAGTATAATTCTCATTTTCTGATTAAAAATAACGTTTAAGGACTTGATATAATTCTGGATATGAATAAGATACAACCTATCCATAACAAACACAACTTATGTAAGAACACATATAAAAGAAAACGAGTAAGTTAACACCCGAAACGACGATAATTCTGAGATATTATTAACAAATCAATGTTAAAAGATCATATATGATTTCAAATTAATGTATATGATTATTGTATAATTTAATAAAAATTATTTCTCCATTATATAGGAGGTTAAACTACCCTCAAACAAGGAAAAGTACATGGTAAGGCTTTATTTCACAATCTCTTCATTATCCGAGGTTGTTTATACGTAATTATCTACTTGGACCTATTTATCATCCACATCCATGTTTCTTAAAAATATGTTTCAAAAAATTCTAACTATTTTACAGAATATGGGTTAAAGTCATTTATACCCTTTTTTGACTTTTTATAAGATGTTTATAAACAAATCTTTCCGTCATTTTCTAAACAATTTCCTTTTTAACCTTTTCGGCAGAATTAAGGTTAGAATGTCTTTTTTTAACTTATGTGGTGGGTGCGGCTATTTTCCGCCATTATAAAATCATAGAAGATTACCTTACAAGATTATAAGGATATTTTCAAAGTAAATGTTTTATTTTATAATAATTTTACTTTTAAATGATTTAAAAAAAAATATTTCTCTCAAATAGATTTGATTTCATCTATGTCAACATCTTTTGATGGATTTTAAGCTTTTTTGAAGTTGATTTATTATGATACAAAACTACCATATTTTATTGAAGGTTTTGTGATATGTTTGACTGTGGATGTGTTATTTTTTTACCATTCTTGGTTTATGGATAAAGTATTGACATTTCGTATGCTAGTTTTAATATGAATTTTTATGTTATGTTTAAACCTGTCCATATGAGGAATGCATTGGACATAATAAGAGACGGGTGGTGCCCGCTATAGCTCCTCGATGCATCAGTAGGTCTCATGATACAAACTAAAGACTTTGAAAAAGACCCTAAAAAAATCTTATTTGTAGTCTTGGCATGAGGCCTTGGCTATGTGGTTATTATAGTCTGGCATTATGCATTCCATCATTATGAAAGTGGTTATTGATATTTCATGTGATTATTCGATTAGTAGAATATCCATGTGAATAAGTAAATGGAATTATTTCATTTTATTTTTTCCATACTATGATGAAGTTCAAGTTTAAAAGTCTTTTGTTTTATTTATACATTGCCTTAAATGTTATTCTTATTTATGAAAGTTTCTGCTATATTGTTATCCTTACTGGGCATTTGAGCTCACCCCTTTTCTATGTTTTATTTTTCCCAGGATGTGAATAAGTTACTTATGAATGACCTGAAGGGATAGTATGAGGGGATTATATTGTGGAATATGCAGACTATATTGTTGTGGTTTTCATTTAATGATGTAATGTAAACATTAATAATGTATCTAGTTATTCCAAGGCTACTAAACTAATCGGTCTTTCGAGACTTGATCTTTCTTGTGATCATTCCAATGTTATGTAATAATGCACCGACTCTGGATATCTAGGGTTTGGGCATTACAGTGTATGTTTTTATACTCTTGTGCATATATCAATCTATCAAAAGGATTGAATAGTAAAGATAATATGCAAGATAATATGTTGATATTCTCCGCCAAATTGAGGACCTAGTTTTAAATAAAAATATCATTCATTATGACACAATAACATTCAGTGGTCTATTAAAAATATTATTCACCCAATAGAAGATGTTGTTTTGAGGAAATGATAATGTGATATAGTATGATAATACCTCTACTACTCAGGATGTTGAACAACTATGAAGATATTTTATATATTTAATTATAAAATTTAAAGGAAGTAAATTTCCACATTTTTTTTAAAAACCATTACTTGAATGCTGTGAAAAAAATAAAAAAACCCTTCTCTTATTTTCACATAAATTGTATAGTGAATATACATTTATTTGAACATGACTCGAACATAATTTGGTGTGGGTTACAAATATGGGATCTAACATTGTAAAAACATGTGTACCATGTATTCATTTACACTTTTTCTATTTACAATTAAGGGGGAGGTTTCAATAATATTGGATCATGACCATAAAAGGTCATATTATATAATTTATAAAGGATATATTATAAAAATGTACAATTGATTAATCCAAACCTAATGTGGTATATCAAATAACCAGGAAACATCATGTGGTATTAGATAAAACCAAATTCTTTCTGAGATCCTAACATTATCAAATGTGTAGGGTTGATAATTTAAATTTTGTTAGAAATAGACTTATGCTTTTATTTTATGGAATGGACATTTACGACTATAAGAATGATATTATTGAATATAATCCCTCATAATTCTTTTATGTGGGTGATGCTATGATAGTGGGATTTACACTACTTGGGAGAGATACTCACATTTAAATTTAATACAATAATTTATTTGAATTAGATGGAAAATATAGATATGGTATTCATTCATCATTATCTAATAATGTTTACAAAAAATTTAAAGGACTAAATATTTACAAGAATATGTGGGATGATATTGAGAGTATATATGAATAAAATTTCTTTATTTATGATGTTTTATTCTAGCTAAAAATATATTAGTTTAAAATTATTATAATGAGAGATGAGGAGACAATTTATGAATAATTCACTAGAATAAATGACATAGTCAACTAAATCATGGAATTTAGTGCTACATTGTAAGCCTTAATAATTTTTAATTAATGAATAAAATTATTTCAAGACTAGAATGATCCAAATATATTTTCTTTGGAATAAAATTAATAGTTATCTCTTGACAATTTACTAGAAAACTCTTCATTATGTATAATGAAAATTTTTATGTTCCATAAAAACTACAAGATGTAAAATTCTTTCAAATCCATGAGAAATATCAAGATTAAGGAGGAGTAAGTTGATTCAATTAGTAAACCAAAACAAATTTAATATAATTATGAATATTATTAGAGAATAAACACCATTACCTCAAAAAATCTATAACAAATAATGGGGAAATACAAAAGAGAAATTCCACGCAAGGGATTTAAATTTGGTGGAATTAGAAACATTATAGATTATTTGAAATAAATGTAAAATGGTTATTATTAAGATAAATATTATTAATAGAGAACATATAAATGAAAATTTGTAATACAATTAGAGGAATGAAACAAATTTGGTGAGAATAATGTAATGGTTCCAAGAAGGAAAATAAAAAAAATTGATAATGGAAGAGGATGAATACGCCACTTCAAGTAGAAAACATGAAGAATATTATAAATATAGGTTATATAAATTCAATTATGCTATTAAGAAAACATAATGAAGATTCATGAAATTAAGAAGAAGTTTATGAAACTTACATGGAATGCATGCTAAAATCTTATCTTGATGTTTATCTTGGCAGAAACACTCAACTGAAGAGATAAAAAATCCCTAAAGTAAGTGGTTGAAAAGTATAAATATGATAATAATAATTTTAACAATAAATAAAATTTCTATTTTTATTAAAAAAAATATTCTCAAGTTAAAAATGATCGAACAATATGTAATGTTGGTGGAGATTTTGTAAAACAATTGTTGTGAAACAATAGGAACAAAACATTAAATTTTAACAATTTTTTTAGTCTAACGATAACATAATAAAATTTATAGACTATTATTATATGGATATGGAAATAATTTAAAATTCCTCATAACCTAATAATAAGTATTATACACAACCTCAGCTAAAAACATTAATGGGGTTTCCCAAAAGTATTAAATATATTTTGTCTGATAGTGAGGGTTTTAAAATCTAATCTGAGATACAATTGTTTGAAAAAACATTAATAAAAATACTCACAATTAAAATTATGTTTAATATAACATGATTAAAAGAGGTTTTCATAATAAATATCAATAAAAGGTTAAAAATATACAAATACCACAAGCTGGAGTTCACAGACATACTTAATAATTTTGTATATGAATTGGGTTGAGAGGATGTAATTGGTGTTATGGATTATTACTGAATAATTAATAAGTTTTATAGTTTCACATCTATATTTTGTGTTGTTATATATGGAAATAATTGTGTGGAATATCTAGGGAATATGAGGATCAAGTGTGATATGAGACATAATGGGAGCAATAATCCATCTTAGTTACCAACACAAAAATAATTTTATTACTTGGATGAAATATCCACGATATGTAAATATAATAGCTAGAATTTTATGAAATTAATCAACATGATTATAGGAAAAACCTAATAGAAACATAGACAAAATAAGTAACACTTAGTAATAAAAACTGACGAGTCACTACTTTTTGATGTATCTCTTTAATCAAGCTAGACGAACAATTGATGGATTTTTTTATAGTGGAATCTAATCACATATTATTGAAAATACTGAATATGTAATGAATATTTAAGATTAAGATTTTAGTTTTGATACTTATTTTAATGAAATATCTATAAAGATAAATAAATTTTAGGAACTGAAAAAGAGGACAATAATTTCATATAAATTTATTTTTTCTTATTCATGGTGTTAAACACAACTTATTGACTATAATTTAACAATGTGATGATTGAAATGAGGTTATTTGAGGAAGAATAACTTTCCTCATCAAGTGGAAAAATGATACAAATATTATCACTATATGTGAATGTACCAATGGGAGTTTTTTCCAAATTGGAGACATAAGTGAATATTTACTGTTTGAGATAAAAATATGAAAACAAATTATTAAATATATGTTGGGTTCATATTTTTTATGGATTATTAGGAATTATATTCTAGGAATTATTTGTAAGACATTTACCTCATTTTAAGGGATAAATATAAAAAAATTTATGATTCCATCCAAAAATGGAAATGTGATTTAAACGTGTCAAAAAAAGGTATAAGTCCATCTCCTCAGGCCACATTAGATGATATAGTCATATATTTTGTGGGAAAATGGGGTATAAATTTCCATTTTGAGATATTAATGTCAACTCATTCATATTTTTATAGTAATTTATAATGTGATATTCATGATGAAAAAATAAGGGAAAATAGAAATGTTTGAAATTATCAGGTAAATATTTGAGAAAGAACATGGGGAGTGCATTAATAATATGAAATCTTATAAAGAAAAGTAAGTAATAGTAAATCATTTAAATCGTACCATTCTAATAGTTGAATTAAACATTATTATAGGACTATTTATACATCCAAAATTTTTTTGTTCCAAATATAAATAACACATGCTTAGTTAACATGTGGATAGCCATTCTAGAAGAGTATAACATCTTAATATTTTACTAGAGTGTATTTTTCTAAATAATATGAAAATACAAAATAGGTGTATCCAATGAAAAATTAAAATATGATCTCTTATAAGAATTGGAAAAATATATATCTAATTATCGAATAATTTAGAGTGTTTGGTAGACCCTATTTGATGAATAATAAAAAAACTTGGGAAAGATTACTGGGATTACTAAAGAAGGTATATATTTTTGGATTCCAATCCAATGAAATGAGCTACGGGAACTAGAACCAGTGGATTTATAAAATTGTATATAATTACAATTAAATCATTATAGAAAATAAAAATAATGTTAATTTTCCAAAATATGTATATTTTGAAAACACTAAAGGAGATAGTGAGTGGGTTCTTGAGAAAATCGACGGGGAATAAGATTGAAATGAATAATATATTACTAACATTGAATCTAACTTGACCTGTTATGAATTTGAGTCTTATAAATTTAATATTTTAAACTATCAAAATATCAATAAAAAAGTGGATGTAATAAAATATAATTGGAAGCCAGAATATGCCTGGTCAAACTAGAAGGAGAGATTGAAACCTAACAACCAAACCGCTCTTATCTCATAGATTATGATTAAATTGGATAATGAGTATATCAAACAAAAAGAATTTGGTTATTAATATGTATGAGGATTTTAATCATATTTAAATTAATTCCACATGGGATATTTTATATAGACTAAAATGTAAATTTTTATTAGGACCTAGTGGGTATTCAAAAATAAAGTAACAAAAAAAGAATAGTTTTATGGATAAAAATCCAAACATGTATTTAATGTTTATTCATTTGTTTGAGGAGTTTATTTTGAAGAGATATTTTATTTTGTATAAGACTTGAATACATAATAATTTTCTTCGGTGTTGTAGCTCATATCTAATATATAATTTATAAATTTGATGTGAAATATTCCTTCTCAAATAGAATACAATGAGAGAAAATATACATTAAAATCCATAAAGGGTTTCTGTTGGAAATATATGGAATTATAGTGTGAAAATTGAATAATGATTTATATATTCTAAATCAATACTGTATATCCTAGTATTAAACTGATAATGGATGAAATTTTGTAAAACATTAAAATAACCTTTTTGTGATAGAAAAGGAGGTCCCTAATCTATTTATAATTATATATGTTGATGATATTATTTTTAATAGTGGAAAATAAATTTATTGTAATTATTTTCAAAAAAACATAGAATCTTATATATATATATATATGTATGTATGTTAGGAGAAATGTGGTACTTTTTGGGATAATAAGTATTAAAAACTAAATAATTTATTTCTCTTTCTTAAGATAATAATGTAAGGGATTTTTCAAAAATATCTTCTATGTAAGACACCAAAATAGTTTCAATACAAATACTATATTGGATGAATCACAGAACAGATTTTTAATGGTATATTATTAATTCTAAAAATTTATAGGACTTATTGGAAACATAATTTATCTCATTACATTAAAACCTGATAATATATATGATGTTATCTTATTTGGAAGGTATCATTGTTATCCAAATAAATCACATTTTATGTTCTCCCAAAGATTTATCAAGTATATTAAATGATTATTTTTTATGATTATTTAATAAATAAAATATCTCCTAAACTAATCTGGATTTGTTGATGCTTACTGAGAAGGTGATTGTGATGACAACAAGCCTACTTGAGGGGGAATATGACAACCCTTCTTTTATTACAATTTTAAACATGATTTATTACACAAACGATTCACTTGATACGACCACGATGATCGAGAGGTCTAGTGTCTTTAGGGCTTAGGATCATTACATAATAACTTAAAAAATGAAGTACAACATCTTTATTGAAAACTTACATTACATGACCACTACATTCCCTCGTACATAGCATTTCTTGGGATAACCTGAGGACATGAATATGAAAAGGGGTGAGCTATAAAGCACAGTAATGGAATAAACATGGAATACATGAGGAGTACAGTAACTGTTATAAAATAGGCATATCAATAGAGCACAAGAGAAACATGAACATAAAGGCATGATAATGCATGATAAACATAACATGGAAATGTGGCGACAACACTTATCATGGAATTAGCATGAACCAAGGCTCATTGTACATAGAGCATGAGTAAATCCTCATTGTAGATGAAGCATGAGTAAACCATTGTTGCACTTGAATTAGAATGTGTTAACACTCATTTTACAAGATGTATCATGATACTATACTTTACCCAATTCATTGGAGGGCTATAAGGGCGCACCCTTCTTAAACATTTCATTTCATGCATAAGTGTGCCACATGGATCAAAAAACAAGGATTCATAAAACATAATCATTTATTCCATGATAAAGGAATGTGGAATTCATACATGAAACTTTATAATCAATAAGTAAATGTGCATAAAGGTGAATAACCTTGATGGAGAAATGGGAATGGTATTCACTACACAATTACATTGGCTTAAAAACAATTGGTGCGATTTCGGCAGCGTAACGGCGTGACATAAGAATTCATAAAAATGGTTGAGGAGAGAGAAAGGGTTTAATCATAATATTTACATGTAATGGACAGTAAGGAGATCATATAGATAAATTTACCAAAAAATGTAATGGAATTTATATTCATGATATACTAGTATTTCTTGAATGTAAAAGAGGAGAGAGAAGTTTTTTTTTCAGAATTTTGGCATAGTAACGGGTGCACATGGGAGCCATTTAATGAGAGATAAAGGGGTATCACATCATTAAAACATAAATAGTGAAGTATGAGGGAGTTTTTAAACCATACCCCGACATTAATAATTGAAATTAAAATGGAAAAATAACTTAATGAAAATTGGACAAAAATTAGAAAGGAAGAAAAACCCCTTACTTGGATGTGTGGTTCCAAAAGCCCGAGAGAGGCTTGAGAGAGGCTTCTTGGGAGCTTGGGAAACATTTATAGGATTCTAGAGAGAGTAGGGCATAGGATGGATGAACTCCAAAGGCTTTGAGTGAGGAGGAAGTGGGAGCATGGGTGGGTTTATATAGTAAAGGTGAGTGAATTCTTTATTATTGAGTTTTGGGACCCCTTACATTAAACTAATCCAAACAACAAATAAGATCGTGGTTTTTGCCAATGGTTTTTGGAAAAGGGAAGAGAAAAAAAATATTTTATAAGGCCAAAGTCCGAACTTCTTAAAATAATGGGGTTGCTTATATGGAGGTGAGTCACACTCCAATGGAAAATAATTTAAAAAGGCAGGATGTTTAATAAGTTTTGAGGGGCCCATTAATGCTTTTTAAAATAAGTCAAACAAACCCAAAATAACATTATTTTAATGTAAAAACATATATTGGCCGAACATAAAGCTTATAGTATTTTATTACATCACTATTGGGTCATTATGATGTCATAAAACACATTATATATTTAAACGACATTTAATTTTTACCCAAAAATTTGATTGTCTCGGAAAATTATGAAAAATTCACCATTGGATTATTTAGACCTATTGATTCAAAAAGTAAATTTTATTTTATATAAATAATTTTCTAAATATGTTAATTTTCACTTTTAAAATAAAAACCTACATTTATTGAAAATTCACGGGTTTTGACAAAAATGGATTTTAAACCTTAATAAAAATTAAAATTGCAGTCATAAAATTATAAGATCATTTATATTTAATAAAATTTAATTTAATAATAATAATAATATTTTATTAAAAATTTATTTAATTCAAAAATCCCTTAATTTTATAAAATATAATTCTAAATTAAATAATAACTAAAAACACTATTTGTAATTTAAAAACTATTTACAATGTATCCATGATGACAAGAAGGTATATTCATTATTATATACAAAAATAATGTACATGAAGAAAGTACTATGTATTTGTTACATAAGCCATTAAAATAGCCATATAAGACCTAAGGGTAAGGTGTTCGATGGTGAAAGACTGTTGGGGTGGCTCAGATAACATCCCTTGAGTGGTAGTCTCTATTAACTTCCACTTTTCACATAGACGGTCCTGTTCGAGATTAACATGATGAAGCTCAGCTTGGGCTTGGTCAAGAGCGAAGCCCAACGATGCCACCTCTTTTCCGAGTTCCGACAAATGGGCTCCGTATGGAGAAATTCTACTAGATGAGGCCCTCGCTTCCTTTGTCTGAGTAAATTGGGTTTGTTAAAGCACTATATTTATACTAATCATGTGATCACTGTTCATCGGCAATAAAAGCAACAGTCACAATTCTTAACATAAAACCAAATAATTTTATATTTTATAAAAACATTTTACATAAAGAGACATTTAATTAGATCAAGAGGGAATTCAATTAATGAAACATTAGGCTGTTACAATATTCCCCCCTTAAGAAATTTCACCCTCCAAATTTCCTTTGTCCCACACTAAAATAGATGTGGGTAACTCAGCTTCATCATTTCCTCTGATTCCCAAGTTGCTTTTTCAAATTTGTGGTTTCGCCACAACACCTTGACAATGGGCATTGTCTTATTTCATAGAACTTTTTTTCTACGATTTAAGATCTTAACTAGTTTCTCCTCATAAGAATGATCATCCTCTAACTGTACCACCTCAGAAGAGAGTACATGTGAAGGGTCTGGTAAGTACTTTCTTAAGAGGGATACATGAAAGACGTCATGTACTTTGGCCATGGTATGTGGAAGTGCTAGTCGATAGGCAACAGCCCCAACACGATCCAGAATCTCGAAGGGGCTGATATACCTTAGACATAACTTCCCTTTCTTTCCAAACCTCATGACCTTATTCCACGGAGATATGCGTAGAAAAAACATGTTAGCAACATTAAACTCAAGGTCTCATCGACGATTATCTGCATAAATCATCTGTCAATTATGGGTTACCTTGATATACTGCAGAACGGTTTTCACGTTCTATACCATTTCCTCGACCATTTCTGGTCCACGTAGCTTACGGTCACCTACCTCATCCCAACATGCCGGTGTTCTACACCATTTCCCATAGAGGGATTTTATGGTTCCATTTGGATGCTTTAGTGGAAATTGTTATTATAAGAGAACTCAAAAAGAGGAAGATGTTGATCCCATACTCCTTTAAAGTCCATTGAGATCGCTCTCAACATATCCCTGAGTGTTTGGATAGTTTTCTTGGAATGGAAATCAGTTTGAGGATGATAGGTCGTACTGAAGTTCAACTCAGTATTCAGAGCTTTTTGAAGACTCTTCCAAAACATAGAGGTGAATCTTGGATCTCGGTCAGACACAATAAATAGTGGTACTCCATGTTGCCTTACCACTTCCCTGATATATATCTGTGCCAGTTGATCTAATGAGAAATCTTCCTGAATAGCAATGAAGTCTGCAGTCTTTGTAAGACGATCCACAACAGCCCAGATTGCATTGTTGCCTTTGGTTTTCCTTGGATGTCTGGTGACAAAGTCCATGGTGATGTTCTCCCATTTCAATTCTAGTATTGGCAATGGTTGCATCATCCCCTTAGACTGCTTCCTCTCTGTCTTCACTTGCTGGCACACCAGACACATTGATGTATATTCAGCAATCTCCTTTTTCATATTATCCCACCAAAAGTTTTCTCAGAGATCTCTATACATCTTTGTGCTCCCTTGGTGAATAGATAAATTTGAACTATGTGCATAATCCAAAAGTTCCTTCTTTATCTCCAGACGTAATAGAAAACATATCATTTTCCCAAATTGCACAATTCCTTCTTCATTAACATTAAACTCTGAGGATTTCCATTTTTTCATAGCTTCCACTTTTTCTTGAAATCCCAGATCATCCTTTTGATCATCTTTTAACCATTCCAAAAGAGACACTTGAGAAATAATTTGTGAAAGGATTGATGATGTTCCCTTATTTATGATTCCCATTTCCATCTTCATCAAGTTTAAGAAGATTAGATCCTTCTTAATTATCATCATTGATAGAATCGCTGGGTCCTTTTTTACATAGGGCATCTTCCACCTTGTTCGCTTTCCCAGGGTGGTAATTTATTCTATAGTCATAATCCTTGATGATCTCTATCCATATTCTCTGGCACATATTAAGCTCATTCTATGTGTATATATATTTAAGACTCTTGTGGTCAGTATATATCTCACATTTCTCTCCATAGAGATAATGCCACCAGATTTTCAAGTCAAAGATCACCACCACCAACTCCAGATCATGCATTGGATAGTTTCTCTCATATACTTTTAACTTCCTTGAGGAATAGGATATCACTTTATCATTCTGCATCAGTACACAGCCTAATCCCTTCTTCTAAGAATCACTGAATACCACAAAAATTTCCCCACTTGTGGGTAATGTGAGCACGGGCGCAGTGATAAACCTATTTTTCAACTGCTTGAATATTTTTTCGCATTCATCACTCCAATAAAACATTACTCCCTTTAGATTTATCTTTTAAGAGGGTTGGACAATCATGAGAAATTTCTCACAAATCGCTGATAATATCCAGCTAACCCCAAGAAGCTACAGATATCTGTTACTGATGTTGGCCTCGGCCATCCCTCAACTGCATCTGTTTTAGAGGGATCCATACATATCCCATTTCTTGTGATGATATAGCCGAAGAATGAGACTTACATCAACCAAAACTCACACATTCTGTACTTTGTATAGAGCTTCTCCTTGCGCAGAGTCTCCAGTATAGTTCTTAAATGCTACTCATGATCCTCATTGGTTTTCGAGTATATTAGAATATCATCTATAAAGAGTACCACAAATTTTTCTAGTTAATCTATGAAGACTCTATTCATCAAGTCCATGAAGTTTTCTGGATCATTGGTTAGTCTGAAAGGCATTACTATGAATTCATAGTGCCCGTATCTTGTACGAAAAGCAGTCCTGGGGAAATCTTCCTTCTTCCCCCTTACTTGATAACATCTCGACTGCAAATCTACCTTGGAGATGTATTGTGCTCCACAAAGCTGATCGAACAAATCATAGATCCGTGGCAGAGGATACATTTTCTTTATCGTGATTTTGTTAAGTTCACGATAATCGATGGAAAGCTGCATTGACCCATCCTTCATCATGATTAAGAGGACTTGTGCACCCCATGGTGAAGCACTTGGGCATATAAACCCATTATACAGATTCTCTTGTAGTTGTTTCTTCAGCTCTTCATGTTCCACGATTGCCATTCTTAATGGAGTCTTGGATATTGGTAGCCCCCATGATAGAAGTTCAATTGATAATTCAACATCTCTTCTAGGAGGAAGGATAGACAGTTCTTCAGGAAACACTTCAGCGAATTCCCTCATAATAGGCATTTTTTTCAAGGATGGTTTCTTCCTTGGACTCAATCATCTGAACCAGATATGCGTGATCATAGGGCAGTAATACCCATTATTTTGATGATGGAGCTAAAGGAGATTCATCTTCCTCCTTACACTTGTAAAGAATCGGGGGTCGATTCTCCATATGGAGTGTGATTTTCCTCCCCCGAAAATTTATGTTGGCTCTATATAACGAAAGCCAATCCATGCCAGGAATTGCATCAAATTCCACCAGAGGGAGTATGAATAGGTTTGCCGTGAAATTCAATCCACATATTATAACAGGGGAGGACTTATATTCATGGGATGAAATGATTGCCCCATTTTTCATACTCATCGACATCTTTTCTTCCATGATTTGTGGTGGTTCTGGGATTGTTCTACTAAACATTCGAGATATAAAAGAATGTGTACAACCCCAATCAAATAGTACATTCTCTATTCTTGAATGAATAACTAGCATACCTATCACCATATTTTTGTCGGGGTTTTCTTTGGGAGAAGTGATGGAAAAATGTCTTCCTTGCTGCCTTGGAGGTTGTTGGTTGCCTCAAAAAACCCTTGGATTAGGGAACTGATTTGCAAGATGCCCCTGTTCTTTGCATTTGTAGAAATGAACAAAACATTGAGGTTTGAACGGAGTTTTCATCTCCTCTTTCGCAGCCGCAGTTCTTTCTTGATGTCAGTTAACAGCAAGGTGCCCTTCTCTTCCACACCTAAAGCATTTCCTCGTCCCCTTGAGGCAATTTCCAGGGTGCTTCTTTCCTTACTTTTGGCATGTGTGGTGCTGGATCTTCTGAGCACCGTTGGATTTATCCATCGGACCACCAGCGTTGAAGTCCACCTTATGCTTCTTTTCCCCATGATACTCATGTGATTACCCAATCTCTATTTTGTCCATGAGGGTACATCGGACAATTTCCTCATTGTTTTCGAAGTCACGTAATGCTAATGCTTTCCGCAGGCTCGGCTTCATCCCACCAAAGAAGCGGTCAACCTTGAATTTGGGGGTTAAGACAAAGCTGGAATCTTATCGTGCAAGCATTGTGATGTTTTCCACGTACGCTCTAACATATTATTCTTCTTTTTGTTTGAGGGAAAGGAAGTCCCATTCAATCATAATAAAGATGGTTCGCGGAAAATATTTATCGAAAAACATCTTCCGTAAATAATTTCATTCCAACACCTCGATCTCCTCCTCGAGTTTCATATTTTCGATCAAAGTCCACCATTGATCATCTTCACCCTCCAAACGAAAAGCCCCCAGGAGAACCTTCACTTGTTCATAACATTGAAGGATGGAAAAGATATTTTCAATGGAGTTGATCCATTGTTCAGCGATCGTGGGATCAGATGATCCACTAAAAGTATGAGGCCTTTGTCTCATGAAGCTCTCGATAGTGACTTGTTCGTTCATAGGGGGTTTGGACATTCTTCTTGACCCGAGTTTCTATTCAAAGCTTGATTTAGCTGAGAGAGAAGCGTGAAAAAGTTCACGATTCCCGCTCCCATTGGATTGGGCATCTCATTAGTACAGTCATCACACTGATCTTCACACTAGTTGTTAGCCTGAGTCCTCCAATTACTAGCCATTGGCTGGAATAAAACTAATGTGAGGGGGTAAAACATAATGGTTAATCCAAAGAAAAATGTTGATGACTTAAAAATAAACGTTTATTTCCTTAACTCATGATTCTATAGGCTTCAACCAAGGATTTCCATGATCTAATTTCTAACATATATTATTAGGGGATTTTTTTTAAATTCCCTTAATAAGGGTTCATACTAAGCTTGTGAATTTATCAAAACATATCCCCCGGGAGTGTCATAACCAATAGTGTAGCAAGGCCCATTGTCGTGCACCCGTTTCTTTTTGAGTCTAGGTCAAAGCGGTGTTTTCGGGTTTCACCCCTAGGATACATCTGTGCCAGAGCCGCCTCTACCTACACGTATCCGGACATGGATGTATTTTCTTGATAAACCACTTACTCAGTACTTACCAAAACATAGGGATGTTTTTATTATACTTAGTCTTATCTCTAGGGAATTACTTGGGTTTTCTAATCCTAATCCCAAAATTAACTAAACGTATCCTCTGATACCAACTATGATAACCCTGCTTTTATTACAATATTAAAGATGATTTATTACATAAACTATTCACCTGATACGACATGGATGATTGAGAGGTACAGTGTCTTTGGGGCTTAGGATCATTACATAACAACTTAAAACATGAAGTACAACATCTTTATTGAAAAACTCCTTTACATGTCCACTACATTCCATCATACTTAGCATTGCATGGGATAACCTGAGGAGATGAATAAGAAAAGTGGTGATCTATAAAGCACAGTAAGGGAATAAACATGGTATACATGAGGAGTATAGTAAATGGTAGACAATAGGCATATCAATAGATCACAAGAGACACATGAACATAAAGGCATGATAATTCATGATAATCATAACATGGAAATGTGGCAACAACACTTATCATGTAATTAGCATGAACCAAGGCTCATTGCTCATAGAGCATGAGTAAATCCTCATTTCACATGAAGCACGAGTAAACCATTGTTCCAATTCAATTAGAATGTGTCAAAACTCATTTTACAAGATGTATCATGATACTATACTTTACCCAATTCATTGGAGTGTTATAAGGGCGCACCCTTCTTAAACATTTCATTTCATGCATAAGTGTGCCACATGGATCATAAAACAAGGAATCATAAAACATAATCATTTATTCCACGATAAAAGGATTTGGAATTGATACATGAGACATTATAATCAATATGTAAATGTGCATAAAGTTGAATACCCTTGATGGAGAAATGGGCATGGTATTCACTACACAATGACATTGGCTTAAAAAAATCGGTGCGATTTCGGCAGCGTAACATCATGACATAAGAATTCATAAAAATGGTAGAGGAGAGATAAAGGGGTTCCTCCTCATATTTACAAGTAATGGAAAGTAAGGAGTTCATATATATACATGTACCAAAAATTGTAATGGAATTTAGATTTATGATACAAAATTATTGCTTTATTGTAAAAGAGGAGAGAGAAGTTCCATTTGGAATTTTGGCATAGTAACGGGTGTACATGGGAGGAATTTAATGAGAGAGAATGGGGTATCCCATCATTCAAAAATAAATAGGGCAGTGTGAGGGAGGTTCAAAACCATACCCCAACATTCATAATTGAAATTAAAAGGGCAAATGAACTTAAGGAAAATTGGACAAAAATGGGAAAGGAAGAAAAAACCCTTACTTGGAAGTGTGCTACCAAAGGCTTGAGAGAGGCTTCATAGAAGCTTCTTGGGAGCATGGGGAACCTTTATAGGATTCTAGAGAGATTAGGGTAGAGGTTGGACAAACTCCAATGGATTTTAGTGAGGAGGAAGTGGGAGATTGGGTGGGTTTATATGGGAGATGTGAGTGAATTCTTTATTATTTATGTTTGGGACACCTTACATTAAAGTAATCAAAACCACAAATCATCTCATGGTTTTTGCCCATGGATTTTGGAAAAGGGAAAGGAAAACAATATTTTATAAGTCCAAAGTCCGGATTTCTTTAAATAATGGGGTTCCTTATGTGGAGGTGAGTCACACTCCCAGGGAAAATAATTTAAAAAGACAATATGTTTAATAAGTCTTGAGGGGCCCATTAATGCTTTGTAAAATAAGTCAAACAAACCCAAAATCACATTATTTTAATGGTGAAACATATATTGGACGATCATAAATCTTATAGTATTTTATTAAATCACTAATGGGTCATTATGATGTCATAAAACACATTATATATTTAAACGATATTTAATTTTTACCCAAAAGTATGACTGTCTCAGAAAATTTTGAAAAATTCACTGTTGGATAATTTCGACATCCTAATTCCATAAATAACATTTATTTTATCTAAATACTTTTTAAAATATGTTAATTTTCACTTTTAAAATAAAAACTGACATTTATCAAAAATTCATGGGTTTTGACAATAATGGCTTTCAAACCATAAAAAAATTACAATTGCATTCATAAAATTACATGATCATTTATATTTAATAAAAATTAATTTAATAATAAAAATATTATTATATTAAAATATTATTTAATTAATAAATAACATAATTTAATAAAATAGAATTCTTAATTAAATAATAACTAAAAACACTATTTGTACTTTAGAAACTATTTACAACGTAGCCATGGTGAAAAGAAGGTGTATTCATTATTATATACAATAATAATGTACATGAACATATTACTTGATATTTGTTACATAACCGCTTAAAACAGCCGCATAAGACCTAAGGGTAATGTGTGCGATGGTGAAAAACTCTTGGGGTGGCTCAGATAACATTAACAGAGGGGTAATCTCTATCAACTTCCAATTTTCCCGTATACAGTCCCATTCGAGCTTGACAAGATGAAGATCATCTTGGGCTTGGTCTAGAGCGAAGCCCATGGATTCCACCTCTTTTTCGAGCTATGACAAATGGGCTTCATAGAGAGAAATTCTACTGGATGAGGCCATCGCTTCCTTTGTCTGAGTAAATTGGGTTTGTTAAAGCCCTATATTTATACTAATCATGTGATCGCTGTTCAACAACTATAAAAGAAACGGTCACAATTCTTAACATAAAACCAAATATGTTGATATTTTATAAAAACATTTTACATAAAGATACATTTAATTAGATCAAGAGGGATTTTCATTAATGAAACTTTGGGTTGTTACAGGTAATTTTCCTCTTGGGTGGAGGTTGTGTGAGTTTGAACTATAATATGTATAACTCAATTAAATTTTTCACTATATAGGAAGTGTGTTTGGGTTTTATAAGTTCTTATCCCTAGATAATATATATGAAACAACAATTAGAGGAATTATAGGGGAATATTGAGAAAACACTTAGAATTGTATGTGATCATCAATGATGAATTTATAATTATAAAAATATCATGTGACCCTTAAAATATAAAAACCTTAAAAAAAATAATTCATCAAATTTATGGTTAAAAATTCAAATATATGAATATAATTCATTTCTACTAAAATTCTTCTTGGTGAAATATTTGCAAAAATCCATTCCAAAGGACACATTTGAGAGATTGATGCTCAACATGAATGTTTTTACATCATCTCATACACTGAGAACATTGGATATACCCCCATGGTGTAATTACATTTTTTGTTAAATGGTGGGAGAAGTTTATAAATGTTTAATTTATCTTTTGAGAATATTCAAGTTTTTATATTGTGAAAATGGGGATAAATAGTTTATTTATTTTTTTAAATATGGGGGATCATCCATGTAACACGGAAAACATTTTCATACCACTAAGTGATAGAAATACCGCAAATAACTAAACATTCTTGATGAGTGGTATCAAACTATTTCTCTTTTAGAAATAATTTTATTTGACTTTTATTGAAGTATGTTAATGATATCCAAAAAAACTAAAGGGAGTTGATTGATATCCCAAAATAATTGTTGAAGAGTATTTTACTTTTTTGAGTATGAGTAAGATTATTTTGAATGTTATCTACTATATTATTTTTTGGAATAACCATTCTTGATATTGTTTATATAACACCCCAATTATCCATGGTACGCTTCTCTTTGAATAATAGAGTTGTGTTTATTGTACGCGACCTCGAGTTCTAACACTCTGTAACCAATAAAAGTAGTCATTATGAATAGTAATACCCACCTTGTGAAATTATATAAATTTTATCATTCAAAATTGACTTCATTTTTGGATTCGGAATATGGAATTTAGCCTTGGGTGAAATTTTGGAACTTTTCGGATAACTTTTATATTTTGATGAATGGTGAAAATTACAAAATTTTAATTAAAAAAAACTTTCTTAATCAAAATAATTAATAGTGATAAATTATACCATTGAGCGGTATTAAAGTATAATTAGAATATAATTCTACCATTTTATCCAATGGTGGTCATTAGAATTAATTTCACATTGAAATTGTACATAAACAAGTGTCAATCTTTTGATAGATATTGTTTCTTAAAAACACGTTATTTGTTTTGACAATGGTAATTAATTATAAAATTAATTAATGATACTTATATGTTTGGAATTTTTTAAAATAGAAATCATTTTTTAATTAAGAATATCAATTATAGATTAGGGGGAATTTTTTGTATTTTTCTAAAAAACATCAATTTTTGAGGAATAGTGAAACCACTAAGTGGTAGTTTAAAAACTAATTTTTCATATAAATGAAACATTACCAATTTTGTGTATTGAATTTCAAAAATCCTACATACATGGTTGTCATTAGGAAGTAAAATTTGGTTCAATGAGATGAAAATAATTTTTGGTGAATAGTAACTTTTAAGTTTTATTAATCGCGCTTAAAGGTAATTGATGAAATTTAATGTAAAAATGATATTATAAAAATACGAAAATATATTGAAACTTTTTCTTACCCCTATTATATGAGTCATGGATGACCACTAAAATCCATGGGTCAACTTGGGGACCCCATGGATCCACTTGGGTAAGAAAATCACATTAATAACTTTTTATTTAAAGTAAAAATAAAAGTGTCACAAACATGTATTATTTTACTACAACAATTTTTACATTGGGATATTCAAGTCATATTTTTGACTATAAATAGTCGTTGGAAATATAAAAATATTTCCTACATCCTAGTATTTTTTTTATAATTTTTTTACATTAACTAAATTAAATTTTTATGACACCCTGATGATGCAACGATTACCTCATTAATTAAATATTTAAATAAAATGAAACAATAATGTAAAATATAAGACATAAAATTTTCAAAAACCTATTGTATGAGTGGATTTAGAACCATTATCACATTATCTTCTAAATATATAATTTTGGGACCTTTAAAATCCGAAACTCATTATATAATAAAGTAACGTTTCTTGACTTTCCAAGAGTGCCCCTCCTCTCCTCTTATAAAAGGCCCCCACCTATACCACCCTATTCACACCTTCAAAGCTATTTCGATCGACCAAACTCTGCCCAAATACACTATAAACTTCCCTCTATTACTCCTAGTAGCCTCGCATTGGGCAAAAGTCTTCCCAAGGAATCCTTTGGCTCAAATCAAAAATAGTTACCCGATTTTAATGTAATGTCTTCCCTTATGTTCTTTTGTTTTATTTTGATTCTCCAACCCCTTAAACTATTTTAATTCATTTATTTTGTAACAACAGTAGTATATTAAATATACTAGGATGTTTTTATAATATGTATTAGATTTACACTCTAATACACCTTCGTCTAATGGTTAAAGAATATACTGTTTCTGTGGGTGGCGAATTTCTGCCTCACGAAACGATGATTGTTCAATATTCTTTTAACACATTTAATGGTGGCCATTAAGATATCACTATATTTATTTATGATATATATTATGTATATTTTATACTTATGCTTCTTTATTTTTCATTTATTGAATTCCATTATGACTTCCATTATGGGTAAACACTATAATTTCATTTTAGGAAGTGCAGACTATCGCCCCCACAAAGTGAATTGAATCGTTAATTCCATATGAGGGATATGTAAAGGATGAAGTAAATGATATTATATATGCTATTATACTGGAATTATAATACACATTTATATAATTATGATTTCATTCCTTTAAATATGAAATAGAAATGAAAGTAGTGTTCATGTGTACGTACGGCTTACCGTCTCCCTGAACGGTGCATTTCATTTCTTACGTCTAAATGTTATGTATTATTATAAATGAATATTTATATTGGATATATATGATATATATGATATCTAAATCATGAATATAATTCTGGATATAATGGATATTTTACCACATGAACAACTTGTAATTATAAGATGTTTATTTTTGACTCATGTACCAAAGATCAACAAAGTGTTTGTTATTAACATAAATAATTACATAATGTTCATAACATGGTAATAAGTTATATAAAAGGAATAATGAAAATGAAAAAGGTTCTTAAGAAATTATAAATTAACTCTGTTTAATTATTTAGGATGTTAAATAACGGTCGAGTCAAGTCGGACACGAGGTAAGGGACTTTGTCTCAATCTCCTTTAATTGAGGCATATTTTGTTTTATACACAAATTTATTTTATATGGTGTATAAACCCCTTTGTCTTTTACTTTTATTCAAAATGAATATTTTTATATGAAACATTTTTACTAAATAACAAAAGGAATGTTTTGTCTTATGTATGCAGCGACAACAACTTATTCACTGCTATGACCATTATTCGAGCTTCGGCTTCCTCTACAAGACATAACTTTTTTTAATGAAAAATAAATACCATGTTTTAATTTTCATTTATTTCGGTATTGAAAATGGTTTTGATAATTTTTTTATTACATCAATGTGTTGTATTTATATCTTCTGATTGAAATGTAGAAATGTTATGTTTCTTTTATGCATGTTTTATAAGATATGATTATGTTATTTTATATGATATGTTTAAACCTATTAATATGAGGATTGGATTGGACTTAATAAGTGATGGGTGGAGCCCGCTATACTCCTCGATGCATCGGTAGGTCTCATGAGACAAACTAGTGTCTTGGTAGGAGGCCTTCACAAACTCTTATTTGATGTCTTCACATGAGGCCTTGGACACATGGTTATGATAGTCTGGAATTATGCATTCCATCATTATGAAAATGGTTATTGACATTGCATATGATTATTCGACTAGTAGAATATCCATTGAGTAATTAGATTCCATTATTTCATTTTAAATTTTTCATATTATGCTGATGTTCATGTTTAAAAAGCTTTTGTTTTAGTTATACATTGCCTTAAATGTTTATGTTTATTTATGAAAGTTTCCGCTATATTGTTATCCTTACTGAGCATACGAGCACACCCCTTTCTATGTTTTATTTTTCCTAGGAAGTGAAGAAATATTTTATGACTGACCAGCAGGGATAGTCTGAAGGGGTATGGGTGTGTACTATGGAGACTATGTTTTAGTGCTTTTTCAATTTATAATTTAATGGAACATTTATGAATTTATCTAGTGTTTCCAAGGATACTAAAATAATCGGCCTTTCGAGACTTGATCTTTTGTGATCATGCCAATGTTACGTAATAACGCACAGACTCTGGGTAACTGGGGTCGGGGCGTTATAGTTGGTATTAGAGGAAGTTTATTACTAAACATGGAAACTAGATTTAGATAAACTCTGATTAGATCACATCTCCCTATGATAGACTTTGAGGATTAGTATATAAGAACTTCCTACAATTTTGGTATTATAGATATTTTGTGAGTTTTCTGAGCAATACATCCATGTCTGCATACGAGCAGGTAGAGGCGGCTCTGGCACAGATGTACCTAGGGGTAAAACCAGAGAACACGGCTTTGATCTAGACAAGAACGGGATCTGGTGTATGACAATGGTCCTTGCTGCACTCTTGGTTACGACACTCCCAGGGGATATGTATAGGATAATTCTCATTTTATTTAAAATCCATTATGAAGGTTTTCTGAGTATATAATTCTCAAATAAAACATTTTTATTATTATCGATTATATCCATAAACTATTAAATTTATGTGAAGTGTTTTACAAGTATGAAATTATGTATTTTGATTCATAAACTGATCTAGTTTATGCCATTGTTTAGAAATGGTTCCTAGTGGAAGGAATTAAATCTGTATAAATGCACGCACTCCATGTAGGTATTTCCCTCCTGCTGATGATAATTATAGTGGAGCTGGTGATACAACTCGTGTCGATCATCTTTTCACCATACTGGGACAACTCACTCAGGTTATGAATAATAACCCTACTCGTATGGAGAACCCTGATCCGCAACGTGGAGGATCAATTTTAGGCCGCATCATGAGGCAACAATAGCCAACATTAAATGGGAGTACAAATCCATTAGTAGCTGAGAAATGGATAAATTCCCTAGAGAAAATATTTCCGACTTTAGGGAATTGTGAAAGGGAAAAAGTTGTCCTGACAGTTTACCTCCTCAGTAGAGATGATAATCAATGGTGGTCATTGATTCAAAACAAAAAGTAAGATGAAAAAGTATCAAGTATGGAATGGAGGGAGTTTAAGGAAATTTTCTTAGAAGAATACTTTCCACATGACCATCGAGCTGATATGGAAAGGAAATTTCTGAGACTAAGATAAAAGGAGGATGAGAATGTCGCAAAGTATGAGGCCAACTTTACAAGGATTGCGAGGTATGCTGCAGATTATATACGTAACCCAAGAAGTAAGATTTATCATTACATTTATGGTTTAAAACCATTTCTCCGTTGAGCTTTAGTATCAAAATCTTTCTAAACTTATGAAGATAATAGTCTCGTGTGGTATCAAGAAAAAAAAGAAATTCTCTAAATCTTATGACAATAAAGTAAAGTAAGAGAAGAAGAGAACGGTGGAACAAGAGACAGATAAAGGGAAAAAGGGAAATAATGATTTTCCATTATGAGATAATTGTGGGAAGAATCACCCCTATAATTGCCTAAAAAATGGGAGTTTATTATAAATGTGGAGAAAAATGTCACTAGGCTTGTGATTGCAAGGGAAAGAAAGAGGCTATAGATGTTGAATGCTACAATTGTAGGGAAATTGGGCATTATGAAAATAAATTTCCTAAGCGTCAGGTAAACTTAACTAAGAAAATAGAAAGGAATCAAGGAGAATCATATGTCGTTACTACATTTGAAGTGGAATAATTAATGTATTGGTGATTTTGGACTCAAGAACTATATTATAGTTATAAAAATAATGTGATATATATAAGTATTGTACTGCAGTACTTGTTTTTTTCATTAAGGTTTTAATATGATGAAGGTAATCATATTTTTATTATGTGACAATAAGAGAATGTTTACTTTGTTTGGGGAATCTGATGTTACAATTTATTTTGGAATTTAGAGGCCTTTTAGAGAAAGTATGGATAGAGGTATTTTGGATAACTATAAAGGTTGGAATGTATTATGTTGAACGATGGATAGTATTGTTTACAGTTAAAACATTTCTGAAGATTCTTTTTGGAATGTTTTAATACTATAGTTTTACGAAATGGACAACCTGCAGGTTGGGGGATAACCCGTCGCGTTAGAAAACTCTGCAGGAATTGAACCCACAACCATACCGCGACATGCCTTTATTACCTACCACTAGCCTAAAGGAAGTCCCCGGTTATTACAAAATAGTTTTCCTAATCTAAATTGTATTTTTTAATATTTTTAACCATGTATGATTAAGATAAATATAATATTTTTGATTTCTATTATCTATTTGGGTGAAAGATGAGTTTTTGGTAGAAATTAGTGGAAGGTTGAAACACTACTTGTCAAGTATATAAATATATATACACCTCTCTCTTATTCTATGAATAAATTAATTCTTAAACTTTATTAAAGGGATATTAAAAAAATGTGATATCCTGATACAATATTTTTTGTTGAACTGATGAATTTTTAAATCGCCATAGATTGAAGGCTTTGAGGCCATCATTTTTACAATTGTTTGTGATTGATGACCTCAATAACTCCCTACAAATATTTACATTTTCCCTCCAAATATATATATCTAATTTCCACCAATTTTCTCCTAATCGAGATCATAATTTTGTGGCGACTTTTTCAAATACCTTTCCCTCTTATTAGGGATAAATATTATTATCCTTATTTCCGACGTGGGTTTTCCACAAATGTATTTTCTATTTTCAACCTTTTATTTTTGAATAACAATTTCAAATTGTGAGGAAGCAATTTATTGAAGGAGGGTAGAATATAATACCCCAAGCTTCCATGGTATGCTTCTCGTTGAATAATAGAGCAGCGTGTGTTGTATGCAACCTCGAGTTCTAACACACAACGACCAATCAAAGTAGCCATTATGAATATTAATACCCAAATTTTGAAATTATATAAATTTTATCGTTCAAAATGGACTTCATTTTTGGATTCGGAATAGAGAATTTAGCCTAGGGTGAAATTTTGGATCTTTTGGGATAACATTTATATTTTGATGAATGGTTAAAATTACTATATTTTAATTAAAAAAACTTTTTTAATCAAAATAATTAATAGTGATAAATAATACCATTGAGAGGTTTTAATGTGTAAATAGAATATAATGTTACCATTTTATCCAATGGTGGTCATTATAATTAATTTCACTTTGAAATTGGACATAAACGAGTGTCAATCTTTTGATAGATATAGTTTCTTAAAAACATGTTATTTGTTTTGACAATGGGAATTAATTATAAAATTACTTAATGAAACTTATATGTTTGGAATTTTTTAATTTAGACATCATTTTTGAATTCAGAATATCAATTATATCTTAGGGTAAATTTTTGTTATTTTTCTAAAAAACATCATTTTTTTATGAATAGTGAAACCACTAAGTGGTAGTTTATAAACTAATTTTTCATGTAAATGAAACATTACCACTTATGTGTATTGAATTTCAAAAAATCTACATACATCATTGTCATTGGGATGAAAAATGTGGTTCAATGAGATGAAAATAATTTTTTGTGAATAGTAACTTTTAAGTTTTATTAATCGCGATTAAAGGTAATTAATGAAATTTAAAGTAAAAATGATATTATAAAAATATGAAAATATATTGAAGCTTGTACTACCCCTATTGGATGAGTCATGGCCGACCAAGACAATCCATGGGTCATCTTGGGGACCCCATTGAGGCACTTGGGTATGAAAATGACATTAATAACTTTCTCTTTAAAGTAAAAATAAAAGTGTAACAAACATGTATTGTTTTACTAAAACAATTTTTAAATTGGGTTATACAAGTCATATATTTTACTATAAATAGTCATTATAAGGGTATAAATATTTCTTACATCATAGTATTTTTTTTATAATTTTTTGACATTAAATAAATTAAATATTTCATGACACCGTGATGATGCAACGATTACCTCATTAATTGACGATTTAAATAAAATGAAAATATAATGTAAAATGTACGACTTACACTTTTGAAAAACCTATTGGATGAGTGGATTTAGAACCCTTATCACCTTATACTATAAATATATAATTTTGGGACCTTTAAAACCCGAAACTCATTATATAATAAAGTTACATTTTTTGACTTTCCAAGAGTGACCCTCCTCTACTCTTATAAAAAGGCCCCCACCTCTACCACCTTATTCACACCATCAAAGAAATATGGCTCGGCCAACCTCTACCCAAATACTCTTTCAAATTCTCTATATTACTCCTAGAGTCCTCACTTTGGGCAGAAGTCTCCCCAAGGAAGCCTTTGGCTCAAATCAAAAAGAGATACCCGATTTTAAGGTAATGTCTTCTCTTATGTTCTTTTGTTTTATTTTACTTCTATAACACCTTAAACTATTTTAGTTCCATTGTTTTGTAAAAAATAAAGTATCTTAAATATAATAGGATTTTGTTATGATAAATATTTTATTTACACTTACACACACCTTCATCTAATGGTTAAAGAACATACTGTTTCTGTGGGTGGCGAATTTCTGCCTCATGAAACGATGATTGTTCAATCTTCTTTTAACACCTTTCATGGTGGCCATTAATATGTCACCATTTTTATTTAGGATATATATTATGTTTATTTTATCCTTATGTGTCTTAATTTTTCATTTATGGAATTCCTTTATGATTTCCATTATGGGTAATCACGATAATTTCATTTTAGGAAGTGCGGACTACCGCCCCCTCAATGTGATTTGAATCGTTAATGCCATATTTGGGACGTGTAAAGGATAGAGTAAATGATATTATATATGTTATTATACTGGAATTATAATACCCCTTTATATAATTATGATTGAATTCCATTAAATATGAAATAGAAATGAAAGTATCGTTCATGCGTACGTATGGCTTACCATCTCCATGAACGGTGCATTTCATTTCTTACGTCTAAATGTTATGTAATATTATAAATGCATATATCTACTGGATATATATTACATATATGATATCTACATCATGAATATAATTTTGTATATAATGGATATTTTACCACGTGAACAACTTGTAAATATAAGATGTTTATTTTTTACTCAAGTACCAAAGATCGACAAAACGTCCGTTATTAACTTAAATAATTACATAATGCTCATAACATGGTAATAAGTACTATAAAAGGAATAATGAACATGAAAAAGGTTCTTAAGAAATTAGAAATTAACTCTAGTTTGTTATTTATGAGGTTAAAGAATGGTCGAGTCAAGTCGGTCATGTGGTAAGGGACTTCATATCAATCTCCTTTCATTGAGGCATATTTTGTTTTACAAACAACTTTCTTTTATATGGTGTATAAAACCATTTGAATTTTACTTATATTCAAAAGTAATTTTTTTATACGAAGAGGTTTTACTAAATGAAAAAAGGAATACTTTGCCTTATGTATGCGGCGACAACGACTTCTCTGCCACCTTGACAATTATTTGAGTTTCAGCTTCCTCTACAAGCCATAACTTTTTTTAAATGAAAAATAAATACCATGTTTTTATTTTCATTTATTTTGGTAATGAAAATGGTTTTGATAATGTTTTTATTATATCAATGTGTTGTATTTATATCTTCTGATCAAAATGTGGAAGTGTTATGCTTCCTTTATGTATGTTTTATGTGACACGATTATGTTATAGTTTATGATATATTTAAACCTACACATATGAGAAATGAATTGGACTTAATAAGTGGCGGGTGGAGGCCGCTATAGCTCCTCGATTCATTGGTAGGTCTCATGAGACAAACTAGTGTCTTGGCACGAGGCTTTGACAAAATCTTCTTTGTATTCTTGGCACAAATCCTTGGGTGCGTGGTTATGATAGTCTGGAATTATACATTCCATCATTATGAAAGTGGTTATTGATATTGCATGTGATTATTTGACTAGTAGACTATCCATGTTAGTATGTAAATGGAATTATTTCATTTTACTTTTTCCATATTATGCTGAAGATCATGTTTAAAAAGTGGTTGTTTTAGTAATACATTTCCTTAAATGTTTATGTTTATTTATGAAAGATTCCGATATATTATTATCCTTAATGAGCATATGAGCTCACCCCTTTCTATGTTTTATTTTTCCCAGGATGTGAAGAAATATTTTATGACTAACCTGTAGGGATAGTCTGAAGGGGATATGGGTGAGGACTATGGAGACTATGTTGTAGTAGTTTTTTAACTCTATGATGTAATGTAACATTTATGAATGTATCTAGTGTTTCCAATGCTACTAAACTAATCGGTCTTTCGAGACTTGATCTTTTCTGATCATGCAAATGTTACGTAATAATCCACCGACTCTGGGTAACTGGTGTCGGGGCATTACAGTTTGAGTATTATGGAGTATATTTTTATGATTCATGAATTCTGGTGTATGAAACTATAACAGTCCCAATGAATTCACCCTAAATGTGTAAGACTCCATAGGTACAAATGCAAGGCTAACTATGATACTTAGAGATTAATTTTTGAAAATATAATATATTACAAATGATTAATTATAAAATTTATATAACTCATTACTAAATCAAAAAAATAAAAGGTTAGAGTTTACCAATATGTGTAATGGTCTCCTGCATATTATAGAAGATCAATTTTAAGACACTCGGTTGTTTCATAAGAGTCACCGGTTTAAATATTTATTGAGAATATGATTATAGAACTTTTTTGATAAACATAAATCTAAAAAATATTACAATAATATTATGGTGTGGTTATTAAATCAGTGGTTTTAATGGAGATAAAATATTAATGTCTTGGGATGATAATTTATGAAATTTCAAATTCGGAATTTTTAAAATTATTTATTACAATCAAAGATATATTTTTATCAAGAATTTGTCCAAAAAAAATTTAAGACAGATTAATTAGAAAATATAAGGTCCTTAAATCTTAGGGTATGACACATATGTCATTGGTGGGGAAAATACACTAAACCCTAGGTTTTTTATTTATATAGTATATGAAAATCCAAGGTTGTCTCTAGAGAGGGGTGAAAAAAATTTAATTGTCTTACCTTGTAAAGGGCCATGGATATAGATGAATTATATTTTAAAATATATTGAATGGGGTCTGAATATGTGAGTTTTTATCAATAAGATTAATGGTGATTGGTTCAGGGTTTGATCAACAATTTCAATTTTATCTTTTTCTTAAAATTTCACTATATTTCGTATTAATTGAGTAATGACTAAAACCTCAAACTTTTGATCATTAATCCAAGGTTAAAAGAAATTTTATTTTTTAATTTTGTTGTAATCAATTATTGATCAACCCTCTTTTATATATGTATTAAAAGGTATTGAATTAACATAATCTATAAACTAATTATGAATAAAACATTAAAATTACAATCCACATTTTTGTTTCCCAATGGATTCAAAATATATTCACTATCATTCATCCATATATTAAAGATAATTAGAAACTGGCCACTTAGTTGAACCTATCCCATAATATATAAACTATACTGATTAGGGATAGATGAAAATAATCAAATTAGGTTGTAAACAATGAACTTTTATAATAACACAATCATAAATAAATTCAATGTAATATTAGAAAATGGTATACAGAAATACGTTAACATATAATGTGATTTTATTCGATGAACTACATACTAAATAATTACAATTAGACCTCATTACCCTTATTAGATCACCAAAATTTGTTTACCCCTCCATTGAAGTGTCCAAAATATTAGTAATAGGAGAAAATAAACTTACATTAATCATATATCATTGATAATAAAACAGAAAAACATTAAAAATAGTTACCGAATAATCCCATGTTATACCACCTTACTTCTAATACTTCCTTATCTCGTAGATTATTTCACTATCCTTCATTCCATGTAAAGTAAAAACTCACAGAATTATGACCCCTTTAAATTTGTGTTTCTTCCGTGGGATTTTAGGAAATCCCAAAAATCTAAACCATTTAATTCTTATTCAACACAACATTCAGTTTAAGTATGTTTTGAGGTCCACGCTTCCTTAAATTGAAGATATATTCTAAAATCCACCATGTACTATAAAGGCTCGACAAGAAATCAAATGATATACCATGATTTGATTTCTTATATATATTTAAAATAATATTTTCATACACAATATACCCCTCTCTAAATTTTTGAAAATCAAATGACCCTTTATTAAATATCAGGATTACTATTAAAAATTTGTAGCCTAACCCATACATTCAGTGAAGTTATTATTATATATTTTCAAATTAGATGAATTCTTGTAGTATATTAAAAAATAAACCCTACTATAATGATTTATCTCGGATCACTGGGTTTGAGCTAGAGTTCTACATGACCAGATGAATATAACCTCATATGCAAGAGGATGGTGACTTGTTATGAGTGTTTGAACCATACGATGTAAAGACTATGAAATATGTAATATATAAAAATTAGAGTAAATTCATATAATAGATGAAATAAATAATAATTAATCAAAATTAATAAATAAAATGGTTATATTCTATAAAATAATTAATCAAATTACAACATGACATAAAATCACAAGTATCTCAATCCAAAAGAGACCCCTTCATACGGTGGGTCTATACATACAAGATGCCCAAAAGAACAAAATAATAATATAGGTGTAAAACCCTCAGCTTTTATTTTATTTATTTAATAAATATATTTTCAATTATAACTTACGCTATAAGAAAAACCTAGTTAATCATGCACATCAAACAACACTGGGTAATCTTGTTCTAGATGCATCACTAACTCATATGGTGTTACCTGGATCACCAAAATTTGACAAACCACATTATCTTATATCTATTTAAACATAACTATTATATATTATCTAGTATACATAGTTATATGAATATTTAAAACTACTTTTAAAATTTTAATTATAATGATTTTGTTAAAATAAAACATATTGATAATAAAATTAATAATTTTCAGCAAAGTCATTATATGTTTTCAAAATAATATTTTCTCTGAAGAATGTTTTTTATGTCTTTTTTTAACAAAATGAAATTATTTTTTGATAATATTTAAAAATTATTTTCCTAAAATTATATTCATTTTTTAATTCATAATTTCAAAATTATCTTATCATTAATAGTTTTCGATTTTAATGAAAAGATTCATTTTTTGGTGACTAATGAAAATATTGTATTTTAGTTGAAACAAGATTTTACATTTAATTTATTTATAAAGATAAAATACATTTTAAATTATAATAAGTTCAATTATTCATTTATTATACAATTAAGGCCATTTTATGCAATTTCATATTGAATTTAGATATAAAAACATGGAAATATTTTGATCATTATCTTCTTAAAAATTTACTTTATCTTCACGTATGGGAAATTAATTTTAGATTATATTTTGAAACTTCTATGAATATAATTTGAAAAAATTAATTCAATATTTTTATTCATAAAAATTTGTAATTTCTAATAAGGTCAACTTAATTTTTTACCAAAACTAATAGAAAAAATCAAAAAAATGTATTTTCTGCGATTATGGTAAAAACTAATTTTACAGGGGTTAAACTATGAAGATAAGGGTAAAAAAAGACCTACCATATTGTAAAACACCCATTTTATTGTAATATTTGACTTTATTTCTTCCAGTTTCTATTATTACTCATTTTTTGGGTTTTTTTAATTACTAAAACATGTGTATGATTAATAGGTTTAAACAATTTGTAAGTGTGCCACTCTCCCCACTTATAAAAGGTCACCCTATCTCAACTCTTCTTTAAATCTTCACACCCCTTTTGTTCATCCAAGAACGTCGAAAATAACTATAAAAATCCTTCCTCTAATCCTAGATACCAAATTTTTAGAATAAATATTTCCATGTAAGTATTTGGTGCAAACCTATGGAGGATACCTGAACTAGAGACAATGTTCATAAAATAAATTGATTTTATTTATTCCTCAACCACATTCAATTATAATTATATCATTATGATAAAAAAATTATTATATTCCATATAATGATATGTTTTTATACAAATTCAGGACCTAAACCAATCTCCACTTCAATAAAATAGGTTACAAAATTATCGTTCATGTGTACGATGGACTACCGCCTCGCGAACCAATATCATTTTTTCTTTAATTACGACCTATCAAGGTTGGATATAGTGATGAATAATAATTATATATATATGTTTATGATATTTATAACATAATTATACTTTTATATTTATTATTTTATATATAATATTTTAATTTCCATTCCATATTGGATATGATAACATCGCTCATGTGTACGACAAGCTACTATTTTGTGAAATAATGTGATTTGGATTTCATGAATTCTTTACATGGAATGTGAGAATGATAATGTTAATGATTATATTTCATATACTTTAAATAATTATTATATTCAACAAATATTTATCATTTTAAAAATATTATATTTTTCATTTTATTTATTACATTTTCACTGAGAGAAAGATGATAACATCATATGTGAATGAGTGGATTGTCGCCTTCATGAAGCACTGTGACCCTCTTCTCATAACCAAGACACATGGTTGATATGTATAATTATAATTAAAAATATAAAACTTTATTTGTCATATTATTATATATTGGAAATGAAAAGACATTACTTACCTTCTTTCCATATAGATTATTGAGAATATGTAAAAATAACTCGTGTTTATGTGTGACCTACTATCTCCAGGTTCATAACATATTTAAATTATCAAAACTGAAATTCATGATTGAACATAAAAGTATAATTTATGTATAAATATTATAATTATGTAATTATTATTATTATGGATATTATGGATTCATGATCAAAATAAGAAGAATGAAAATAACAAATAAAAAATTATACGAAAAATAAAGCAGGTTTTACCCAAAATGTTATTTTAATACGAAATTTTTTATAATAGGGTAACAAAAGGACATAATTAAATCATATATGGTTTGATAAATATCATTATGGTTTTATAGTATATGTATAATAAATATATATTTATTATATAAGATGATTGAACATGTACGAAGGAAGTAAAGACTTAATGTAATGAGATTTATATTCTCACTTTTAATTCTATGAGACTTATGGAACATTAACCAATAGAATATTTTGTGTGGTGTTATAATAAACTATGATATTATATATCATGAATCAATCTCTTTTCCTGATAGTTAATTTAATGAACTTAACAACTATATATAATATTCCTCTTGTAATTTAATTAAATGTTTTATTATATATTATCAATTTAGAAAACACATTCACCTATTTTTTTCAGTAAATAATATTGGATTTTAAATAATAATAATAATTATTACCAATGATAATATATTAATTGAATATTAATCATTTTATTTTTATAAACATAGGGTTTTGAAAAATCCAATTAACATAAACAGAGGAATTAATGGCCTCAACCAAAAAAATTGTACCCTATAAATACCATTTATCAGAGCTTCCAAGGGAGATCTATTTACTAGTATTTTACCTTTACCAATCCCAAGAAAAGATCCAAACAATTATGCATAATTGGAACTTTTTATGGGGAAGTTCCAGAACATCGAGATGACACCAAAAACCTTGTACGTTGAACCAAACCATAGAATTCTCACTGTCGTGCACCATACACATTGGGTGTTCTCTAGTGTAATTAGTTACTATGTATCAAGACCATAATAATATCAATATATCCATTTTATAGTATTATTTTACTTCAAATTGTTTTTATGTTATATATTGTTTTTACGTAATATATTGTTTTGATTTTTTGACATTAAAAAATTATATTTTTAATTAATATGTTTATTTTGATGAAATAATGGATTTTTTAATTAAATATTGTTTTAATAGTATATTAATTTTAAATAATTTTTATTTAATATAAATCATCATAGTATTTTTATGAATTAAAATGTAATTTTTAAATCAGGTAAACAACTTTTATTGTCAAAAAACCCAACATTTTTCAATAAATGTTGATTCTATTTTAAAGGTGATAATTAATATATTTAAAAAATTATTATGATAAAATGAATATTATTTTTGAAATTATCATATCAAATTTATCATATGGTTACTTTTACATAATTGTCTATGGTATTCAAATTTTCATGTCAAAATTAAATACGGTATAAATATATGGTGAGTATGGTGACATCATAAACTCCCATAAATAATTTAATGAATACTATAAAGTGTATCCATGATAAAGTCTATGTCCCACCTTAAAAATAATGTGATTTTTATTTTATTTTATTAATTTTATAAATCCCTTTGGAATCCACAAAAACCTACAATATATTATAATGTTTTAAAATTATTTCATTAAACAGATGACTCACTTCCACATCAACAAGGGTAATATTTTAATTACTTCATCCATTCTGCTTATAAAATAATGAAAAAAATCCATGTTTTTTAAAATGCATGGTAAGGTGTTTGGTTTTTGGTTTTTGTTATATAGTGTCCAAAACCTAAGTTTAAATAATAATAAATAACTCCCCTCTCTTTTCCTATTTACACCCACCCAAGCTCCCACTCCTATGAAGTCAATGACCCTAATATCCTAGAGTTAGTAGTTACGTTAATATAATGGAATAAGATAAAATTCATCACATAACTAAGGAAAAAATATTTTTGTTCTTTTGGTAATCAAGATAAAAAATTATGATTCACATTACATATTAAAACATGAAATGCACAAAGAATTTCATTGAGATATACCTTATTCCACCAATGTGGGACCCTGAATATAAATTACAATATACATCATGAAAACATATGAAAAAATAAATCAAATGAAAGGGGTTAGATCAGATTCTAAATAAGGGTAAGAATATAGATGAATATATGAGTAAATAACACAGATAAAATATAGAAAAGAAAAAAATAACTCAAACAGATTCCATTTAATCAATAACTTTAGCATAAAATGTAATGAATAAAGGATGATAATATATTTCCAAATAAATATTCAAATGATAATAAAACATAACCATTGTTATTATACTAATCTAATAATCTCTTATAATATCAATAACTAAATTCATAATGATTTAATTTATGATATCATTACCTGAAACACACTATAAAGGCATCATGCCACGAATCTAGCAACATCACGTCATTGTGCAATGAGTCTTACAAATGGGTAATGCCTTGGACAAAACACAATATATCTTTTCTCATGAGACCTATTGATTCATAGAGGGGATATAAAGGGCCCCACCCTTCACTTACTAATTCCAATGCATTCCCCATTTGAATAAATAATACAACTGAAAAAATGAATGATTTTTAGAATTGGAATAACTAGTCAAATAGAATATCAATAATTCCCCAATCAAACTGATAATAAACCATCCAATGGATTATGATTAATTAAATCATCAATTGAAATCCTTTACATTATATTTAACAATTTATGTTGGCATGGATGAAAATACATTAAAGAGATTAATAGAATATTTAATTAGAAAAATACCCTTTTCACATTGAAATTCACTCTTGTTTAAAATAGTGTACAATTATAATAGATAATACTTTCATTTAAAATAGTTTTATAAGATTTTAGTAGTAGCATAAATGCATTAATGTGTTATGAAAGTGATAAAATATGCTCTAGTTGTATAAGTTAAAAACATTCCTTTTATATTTTATCCTAAAATTCTCGAAGAACGTTGTTTTGAAAAAGAAAAAATTTACCTTTCAAATGAATATTAAAAAGTAAAACATTAATATAAATGTCATTAAACAGTCATATGAGGATAAATAAAATTGAAAATAATATTATAAAAATTTGACATTTAAGAAAAATATTCCCCATTGGAGACTTCAATAGAAACAATCTCGAATAATGACGAGATTTTCAAATAAATAGTGACCACATTGTAATCAGTTGAATCATATTTCCCATGAAAGAAATAAATTCAAATGAAAATTTTCATACCTTAAATAAAAAAATTATTTATAATATATAAAAGAGAATAATTTACACCACACAAAAGTAATAATTAGTGAATATGAAATATGTCATATAGAAGTAAAAATGAGATGACAAACCATTACCTTGAACATTCCTATCATTTAATTTGCCTTAACTTCTTGTATAATGGTAAAAATCTGGATATTAATTTCTAATATAATATTTTTTATTTCATCTATAATACTATTTTGTAAGGACCTGCCCCCCGTTTCATAGAGACGGAGCCTTATTTTAATACATTATCATATAAATAAAGAATATGTATCTAGAAGGACCAATTAGTTTAGTAGATTTTGGAAACAATATACATATATATGTTTACCATTACATCATTAAGGGAAGTACAACACTAATTTCATCCATTTGAAACATCCAAGCCTCCTACATTATGACTACAAGTCACTCATAACTATCTTCTTCATACCCTTGAAAAACAACACATTAGAAAGGGTTGAGATAAAATTCTCTATAAGAGTAAGAAATATAGGGGAAGATAAAAAACATAAAAATCAGGCAAGTTGAATAATTTAAAACCCATGCCTTTATAAATAATAAACATGAACATATTATTGAAGGAATATGAGATGAATAAATAATTCGATAGTAAAACATAATCATGGGTATTATACTAGTCGAATAACAATATGAACATTCAATTACTAGATTCCTAATGGTGGAAGTGCATATGCTGGAAAATATAAAACATTTTTTCATGGACTTATCCAAAAAGGCCAAAAATGATTAAGGCCTCGGCCAAAACAATATATCAAATTGGGAAAGGCCTCAGCCAATTCCATGTCTATTTGTCTCATGAGACCAACTGATGCATCGAGGGGATATAGAGGGCCCCACCCCTCACATAATAAGTCTAATTAATTCCTCATATTATTGGGTATAAACCTAAAAAATATATACATTCATATTGAATCTCTCATATGAAATGTAACTAACTTTCCCCAATCATTAAACATAAAACAGTAACCATTCTGAGTAATATGGTGAAGGGATTTAACATAAGTCATCCACCATAAAATTAGTCATAAACCATTCAATAAAATATTTTAGATGACATAATAATTGATTAAAACCAATAATACGTAAGAATCAACATGAGTGTTGAATCCGTTGAAAATTCTCTTATAAAATCATTAAGTAATTATTGAGATAAATACTCTTTTATTTTGTAAGGAAGGGATTTTCTTGGAAAATTCATTATATAAAACCATAAGTGAATCAAGTTATTATTTTCATAATAAAATGAGTGATATTATAAATATAATGGTCCTAAAAATAGATCATAGAGAGACCTTGAAAATAGGCAAGAATTTGAGAAATTTCCTTGAACCAGGCTTGTATTTTGGAAATAATTTTGAAAGTTCCTTTTGAAACGTGTAACTATACATAAAATAAGGAAGGGTTATGGTTGGTAAACACACATATTCCACTAACACAGATTATATGGGGATGAAATAATAATATAAAATAATATAATTTAGGTAATATGGAAATAAAAGTAACCCAAATGAAATTGGAGGTTTGAGTGAGAAAACCATTACCTTAAGTCTGAATGTCTGCCCCTCTTGATCATAATGACATATAATATGAAATTATACTCATTAACAACTTAATTAAGAACCTATGAGTTTTTTATTTTGTTTTTCATAGTTATTTTTTTCATCATTTATGTGCTTATTGATAAATTATAATATCAAATTCCGTCGTTCTGGAGTGTTTGTTTTCTTGATTTTCACAATCGGATCACTTGTTTTTCAGTAATGGAGTTCATGTGGAATGGTTTTAAATATACAGAATTTAAATTAAATATTATTTATGAATATTCATAAATGTTAATTTTTTTTTATATTATTTTGTTACAGGGAAAGAGGACGAATCATTAGATGAAATATTAATGGCATTCACTTGGATTATTTTACTGATATTTTTGTCATTAGGAATTAGTTTGGTCATATGATTTAATAATATGTATGTATAATTGTTTTTGAATATTAATTAGGTTATAAAAAATATATTATAGTTTGGTTAAACCATCCAAATTGTTTTATGACTAGTAATTAAGGAGAAATTGAAGAAAAAACCTTTGTCGTCCATAAAGTTTATAAATTGGACCCTCATGGACGTTAATTTTGTTTATAAAAATAAAAGGGATGGAGTGAGAATATTGATGATGTTTTTTCCATTAACATGATATAATTATAGTATATAGATGATATGGGAAGTATCACTGAAACGCCCCGACCCTAGTTACCCTGAGTCGGTGCATTATTTTAATAAATTGGCATGATTACAAGGAATCAAGTCCCGAAGGACCAATCAGTTTAGCAGTTTTGGAAAATAGATTACATACATGAATGTTACATTACACTTTATGACATACAGTACATAATAAATAATATTTATGGATGACATTATTTCTTTGTCTTAACCCTGCATATCAATCACAACACACTTCTTGGAATCCTAGAAAAAAAATAAAACATAGAAAGGGGTGAGCTCAACCGCTCTGTAAGTGTAATCAATACAGCATAAACATTCATAAATAAGCATAAACATTTATGGAAAGGTATAAATAAAACAAAATCCTTTTAAACTTGAACATCAGCATAATATGGTAGAAATAAAATGAAATAATGCTATTTACTCATTCACATGGATATTCTACTAGTCTAATAATCACATGTAATATCAATAACCAATTTCATAATGATGGAATGAATAATGCCGAAGATTAATTTCTGTGTCAAGGCCCCATGCCAAGACATAAGGGGTAACTTTTTCTAGAGCCCAACCCAGAGAGCCTCTATAACCGGACTCCATCCCGGAGAGCCATTGTAACCGGACTCTTACCCGGAGTGCCTCTAATAACTGGACACCAACCCGGAGTGCCTCTAATAACCGGGAACCAACCCGGAGGGTCTGCTATAACCGGACCCCAACCCAGAGGGATTACATTTACCGATCCCCAACCTGAAAAATACTAGTCCAACACATTCATCTTAAGAAGGGGATTAAATATAACATAAACATTCGTATTAAAACTATCATAACAAATGCCAAAAACTTATTCATAAACCATTAATGGAATAAAAATAACTCATCCATAGTCAGAAATATCACAAAAACTTAAATACAATATGGAATATTTGTATCATAATAAATCAACATCAAACGAGTGTAAAATTTATCATAGGATGATGACATTGATGAAATCAAAACTATTTGAGAGAAATATCTCTTTTTTTGAAATCATTTAAAAGTAACATATTTGTAAAAGAAAACATTTACATTGATAATATTCTTATAGGTTTGTAAGGGATGCCTCAAAGATTTTATAATGGATGAAAATATCTGCACTTTCCGTATAAGTTAAAAAAATACATTCTTACCTTAATTCTGTAGAAAATGTTAAAAAGGACCTTGTTTGGAAAAAGACGGAAAGATTCCTTTATAAGCATCTTATAAAAAGGAAAAAAAAGGTATAAATTAATTTAACCCATATTATGTAAAATAGTAAGAATGTTTTGAAATATATTTTTAAGAAACATGGATATGGATGAGAAAGAGCTCCCAGTAGATAATTGCGTATAAACAACCTTGGATAATGAAGAGATTGTGAAATAAACCCTTACCAATTCGGTAACTTACGAAACATACTCCCCATTAAAGAGGTATCATACAATGAATATGTAAATACACATAAATTAATGTGTATTACACAAAGAATACAATCATGGCCAGTACACACACCACACAAAATGTAATAGTGGCAATTTGGCATGAATCTCATGGGAATGAGGAGTGAGGTGAAAACCGCTTACCTTGTACATTTCATTGATAGGGTGTAGGTTATCCTCCTGTATAATATTTAAATAATTGTTATTAAATTATACAATAATCATATACATGAATATGATATCATATATGATCTTTTAATATTGCTTGGATAACAATATTTTAGTATTATCGTCGTTTTGGGTGTCAACTGATTCGCTTTCCTTTATATGCTTTGTTACGTAAGCCGTGTTTGTTATGGGTAGGATGTATTTTATTCATATCTATAATGATATAAAGTCCTTATAAATTAATTTTAATCATCAAACGATAATTAGTCTTGAATGGATATGGTGGGGAAATCAATCTCATCGCGTTCGTGGAGACGGTAATCTATACGTATGCACGAACGTTGCTTCCATTTCGTTTTTCATTTTAAAAGGTATCAAAACAAAATGATACATAGGTATATTACTATTCCAGTATAATATAATATCTTATATGTTTTACTTATGTTCATTAACACCATCCTTTATATTTTCCATGTATGGTATGAACGAGTCATATCACTTTGAGGGGGTGGTAGTCCGCACTTCCTCAAATGAAATTATCGTATATATATATACAACATGAAACAAATAATGGTATGCCATAAAATAGAATTAAAGAATCTTATATATAAAATAGATATCATTAATATCATATTTAATTATAGTTCCATCATAATGGCCACCATGAGTGGTGGTAGGAGATAATTGAACAATCATCGTTTCGTGAGACGTTTGGTTTCCATCCACAGAAACATTATGTTATTCACCCATTGGATGGAGGTGTGTATAAGTGTAGTTAGAATACATCTCATAACAATATCCTAATATATTTGGGACACTGGTTTTTTTACAAAATAAAATAATAAGAAGAGTTTAGGGGTAGGAGAAGTAAAATAAAAAAAAGCTAAGAGAAATTGTTACCTTTAATTTGTGTAAATCCCTTTGGTTTGAACCAAAAAAGGAATCTTGAAGTGGCTTATTCATAAGTTAAGGATTATAGTAGGAGGAAAGGTATGTAGGGAGCTTAATTTGGTAGAGGTTAGAAGATTCAAAAGGCTTTAGAGGTGTGAGGAATTTGTTAAAATTGGTGACCTTTTATAAGGGGGAGGAGGGGATCTTTAGAAAAAACATAAAATATTGTTTTATAATAAATTCATTTTCGGTTTATAATGGCTCCAAACTGGATTATTTAAATTCCATGGTTGGTATGGTTCTAAATCCTTTCAACCAATAGATTTTAGACAGGTTTGGGTCATTATATTAACCTTATCGTTTAGTTTTAACTCTTAGTTAATTAGTTTGACATTTACCTTGTCACTTTGTATTTTTATATTATATTGTTAATAAACTTACTATATAAATCCAAGAGTCCCCCAAGTGGTCCATTAATGATACAAATATCATTATATAAGTCTTTTTTAAGAACCTTATATTTTTATGAATAGAATATCAATTAATAATATAATATTTGTTTTAAAAAATATTTTATGTCAATTTTGACACTACTGGGTATTTTCTTTTTCATAAATTCATAACAGCATTATTACTCCGAATAAGAATCATATGACAATTAATAATATTTCATATTAACCTAAAAAATTATTGGAATTCATAAAAAGGCTAAAATTATAATTTTTGGGTATTTATAATATCAATTATTTTAATATTTCACTAATAAGGTAATTAGTGAATCATCATTGTGTCATAAATAAATAAAATTGTTTAATGTTTAAAAATTATAAATAAAATACCATTATGTAGAAAATCTTTAGATTTATAATGAATATTTATAATCGAATTTATCTTATGTAAAACCCTATATTAAAAACGTTTTAGTTAATATACTTTGATTTTAACTCCATTAACTCTTCTTTGAATTAAATAATAATAAATTTCCTAATCTAATCCATGTGGAACTAAATGATAATATTTTATTCGTAAGGTTGTTTCTGATCTAGATACACTAGTCCAATAGAATTAGGACATGTGTTAGGGTAATATTAATATCATTTTTACCTTAAATTACAATATTTCCTTTTAACCGTGATAAATAAAAGTAAAAAGTTACTTTTCACCAAAAATTATTTTTATCTTATTGAACCAAATTTTACTCCTTGATATTAACCTTGTCTCTCGGATTTTCAAAATTAAACTCACAGAATCGGTAAAATTATGTTTTATTGTAATTTTCAAATTCTCCAAGGATGTGGGTAAAAGACGGTGAAAAGTTCCATAAAATTTTTTTATATCTAAAATTATGATAAAAGGACTCCAATGAATTATAATTAACTCATTGATGTATTATATATCTATTTTGACATAAATTAATTTAAATAAAATATATAATTATTTAAATAAAAAATCAGTTTAACCAATAACTCAGTGTTTTCACTATTCATCAAAAATTGATGTTTCTCAGAAAAATACCAAAAATTAAGCCTAATATATATTTGATATTATGAATTAAAAATTGATGTCTATTTTACCAAATTCAAAACATATAAGTTTCATTTATTAATTTGAATTAATTCCCGTTGTCAAAACAAATAGCGTGTTTTTAAGAAATAATAACTATCAAAATATTCACACTTGCTTATGTCCATTTTAAATGTGAAATTATGTCCAATGTACAACATTGGATTAAATGGAAAAAATATAATCTAATTATATTTTAAAGTCACTCAATTGCAAAATTTTTCACTATTAATTTTTTCGATTGAAAAAATTTTTTTTAATTAAAAATTACTAATTTTCACTATTCATCAAAATATTAAAGTTATCAGAAAAGTACCAAAAATTCACCCTAAGGAAATTTCAATATTCAAAATACAAAATTTTAGTTCATTTTGAATGATAAAATTTATTAAATTTTAAAAAGTGTGTATTATTATTCTTAACGGAAAGTTTGATTGGTTGTGGTGTGGTAGAACTCGAAGTTGTATATAACACATGCTATAGTATTATTCAAATAGATTCGTACCATGAAAGCATGGGGTGTTACATTCTCCCCTCCCTTAATAAATTGCATCCTCATAATTTATACTCAGTATTGGGAACTTGGGGTTGATATTTCAAAATATCATAGTTGAAATCCCACATCGAAAAATGGATTAATGAGGCCTCTATTTAAAATAAAGGTGGTAAGTATGAAGGATACCAAAAATAACACATGCTAGGGTTCCATTTTAGAAAACAGGGATATGGAAGAGATATCTAACCATCTATATCTGAAGGATAGTGGTTGAGAACATGGCTATGAAAAGGCCAACAATCACAAAGCGATAAATTTCTGATGATCTAAGGCACCATATAGGACAACGTTTTTGACCTATGTTCCTTTTCAAAATGTCGAGGAACATATTTATGAGATTGGATAAGATCATAAGGAGATATAATTACTTTATAATTAGAGTTTTACCCATTAATAAATTTCTACCACAAACTCATCTTTCACTCCAAAACATAATACAACTCAAAAATACTCTATTTATCCTAATCGTATAGGGTTCCAATTATAATGAATTTTTAATTCACATATTTGACCCTTTAAAAAATGAAACAGCATTATAAAATCTAGGGACTTCACGTAGTCCAGTGGTAGGCGATAAATCCCTATCGCACTATGTTTGATGGTTCGATTCCCACAGCTTTGTCTGACACGACGGGTTGTCACACGGTCTGTGTGTTGTCCTTTTATAAAAATCCAGAAATTACCTTTCAAACTTAGTCCATTCCAACCATTAGAATTATCCAAGATACTACTATCCGAACTCACAGTCCAAAATTTATAAGGAAGTTAAACATAATAAAGATCCCTTATTTCCATGTAATAACATGTGAACACCTTTATCACGTATTATTCTAAAACATGGTAACATCTTGAATTACCATAAAACCTTATTGACAACCTTCATGCTCCCTTATTCTTTATAGAATACCGGATATACTCCTTCTATCCAAAAATGTTGTTAACTCCAACAATGAAAAATCATTAATCAGTTTGAAGGTAGTCAATAATATCCAATATAATTATTCAAATCCACCATCTCTTATTTCAAAATCACTACCTCATTATCGGAACGATATTAAGAATTACCTTTTCTTCAACCATGTATTTTCCAAAAAGTTTAACTCGTTGTAGAGTTAATTTTCTTATTACCATAATATTTTAATTCCTCAATGAAATAGTACTGCAGTACAATCCGTTTTTATTTCCAGTACATCATTGATACAACACTTCAATGAAAAAATTCCCAAATAACAACATAAGAACACTATTCATTCATCATCATTTGTGGTAGTATCATAACATGATTATTATCTAATAGAATCATTAGCGACATAGTGTGATGATTGGGAAATTTGTTCACGTAGTGTCCAAACTCCTTGCAGACGACCTATTGTACATTTGAAAACTTTTTCTTACCCTTGCAGTCACGTACGTGGTGTCTTTTTTCTCCTCACTTATAACATACTCCCATTCCCTTAAAGAATTTTATAAGGTGATTCTTTCCACAATTATCACATATGTGAAAATCTGTCATTACCTTATTCCCTTTATATGTCCTTCTCTCTACCATTCTTTCCTTCTCTGGCTTCCCTTCAAGGCCATAGGACTCCGAGAATTATTTACATATCTTATTAACACATGATATTATTTCGTCATATGATGATAATACGTGGGAGAATATTTCCCTTCTAAATTCTATCTTAAGACCATGAAAGATATTATCTTTCTTAATCATTGGATCATGCATATTACTAGAGTTCTCATTCCTTCTACTAGGCGCCATTTCTAAACAATGGTGTACACTATATTAGTTTATGAATAGAAATACCAAATCCCAATCATGTAAAACAGGTAACATAAATTAAACAGTTTATGGATATAATCCATAATCAAAAAAATTTCTTCTTTAAGGAAGTATATACTCATAAATCCTTCATAATGGTTTGTGAAGAAATTGATAATTCTCCTAAGCATATCCCCCGGGAGTGTCGTAAACAAGATTGCAGCAAGACCCATTATCGTGCACCAGTTCCCATTCGAGTCTAGCTCAAAGCGGTGTTTTCGAGTTTTACCCCTATTCACATCAGTTCAGAGCTGCCTCTACCTTCTCGTATCCAGACCGGGATGTATTGCTCGAAAAAATCTCAAAATCTCTACAATATAAAAATTCTAGGATGTTATTATCTAATAATCCTCAATGTCTATCTTAGGGATATGTGCTCAAATCATAGTTTATATAAATCTAGCTACCAATGTTATTTCTAAACTTCCTATTATACCAACTGTAATGCCCTGACCCTAGTAACCTAGAGTCGGTATGTTATTTTAATTCATTGTAATGATTACAAGGAATCAAGTCCCGAAGGGCCGATCAGTTTTGTAGTCTTGGAAAATAGATTACATACATGAATGTTACATTTCACTTTAAGACATAAAAAAGCATAAATAATCTTTATGTACGCAATTATTCCCTTGAATTAACCTTGCATACCGATCACAACACACTTCTTGGAATCCTGGGAAAAAAATAAAACATAGATAGGGGTGAGCTCAAACGCTCTGTAAGGGTAAGAAATACAGAAGAAACATTCATAAATAAGCATAAACATTTAAGGCAGTGTATAACTAAAACAAAAGCCTTTTAAACTTGATCTTCAGCATAATATGGTAGAAATAAAATGAAATAATTCCATTTACTCATTCACATAGATATTCTACTAGTCGAATAATGACATGTAATATCAATAACCGTTTTAATAATGATGGAATGCCTAATGCCGAACCTTAATTTCTATGTCAAGGCCTCGTGCCAAGACCTAAGGGATAACTGTATCTAGAACCCAACCCGGAGAGCCTCTGTAACCGGACTCCATCCCGGAGAGCCTCTTTAACCGGACTCCAAACCGGAGTGCCTCTAATAACCGGACACCAACCCGGAGTGCCTCTAATAACTGGACACCAAACCGGAGGATCTGCCATAACCGGACCCCAACCCGGGGGCTTAATTTTACCAGTCCCCAACCTGGAACATACTAGTCCAACACATTCATCTTATGAAGAGGATGAAATATAACATAAACATTCGTATTAAAACTAGAATACGAAATGCCATAACATTAATCATAAACCATTAATGGAATAAAAATAACTCATCCATAGTCAAACATATCACAAAACCTTAAATACAATATGGATGATTTGTATCATAATAAATCAAATTCAAACGAGTGTAAAATATATCAATGGATGGTGACATAGATGAAATCAAAACTATTTGAGAGAAATATCTCTTTTTTTTGAAATCATTTAAAAGTCACATAATTATAAAAGAAAACATTTACATTGATAATATTCTTATAATCTTGTAAGGTAAGATTAAAATATTTTATAACGGCAGAAAATAGCCCCACCTTCCGTATATGTAAAAAAATACATTCCTACCTTAATTCTATCGAAAATGTTAAAAACGACCTTTTTTGGAAAATGACGGAAAGATTCCTTTTTAAACTTCTTATAAAAATTAAAAGAAGGGTATAAATGACATTAACCCACATTCTGTAAAATAGTAATAATGTTTTGAAATACATTTTTATGAAACATGGATGTGGATGATAAAGAGGTCCCAGTAGATAATTATGTATAAACAACCTCGGATAATGAATAGATTGTGAAATAAACCCTTACCAATTTGGTAACTTACGAAACATACACCCCATGAAAGATTATCATAGAATTAATATTTTAATACACATAAATTAAATTTTATTACACAAATAATACAACCATGGTCAGTACATACACTACACAAAATGTAATAGTGGAAATATGGCATGAATCTCACAGGAATAAGGAGTGAGATGAAAAGCCCTTACCTTGAACTTTTCCATGATAGGGTGTAGGTTAACCCCCTGTATAAGAGTTAAATCATTGTTATTAAATTATAAAAGAATCATATATAAAAATATGATATCATATATGATCTTTTAATATTTATTTGTTAATAATATTTTAGTATTATCGTGTTTTCGGGTGTCAACTGATTCATTTTCCTTTATATGATTCGTTACGTAAGCCATGTTTTTTATGGATAGGATGTATCCTATTCATATCTAGAATGATATAAAGTCCATAAAAATTACTTTTAATCATCAAAATAGAGTTATTCTTGAATGGATATGATGTGGAAATGAATTTCATCGCGTTCGTGGAGACGGTAATCCGTACGTACACACGAACGCTACTTCCATTTCAATTTTCATTTTAAAAGTAATAAAAACCAAATGATACATAGGTATATTATTTTTCCAGTATAATATAATATATTATATGTTTTACTTATGTTCATTATCACCATACTTTATACGTTCTATGTATGGTATGAACGAGTCTTATCACTTTGAGGGGGCGGTAGTCCGCACTTTCTCAAATGAAATTATCGTATATATATATATACAACATGAAACGAATAATGGTATGCTATAAAATGTAATTTCAGAATCTTATATATAAAATATATATCATTAATATCATATTTAATTATAGTTCCATCATAATGGCCACAATGATAGGTGGTAGGAGATAATTGAACAATCGTCGTTTTGTGAGGCGTTTGGTTTCCATCCACAAAACATTATGTTTTTCTCCCATTAGATGGAGGTGTGTGTAAGTGTAGTTAGAATAATTCTCATAAAAATATCCTAGTATATTTTGGATACTGGTTTTGATACAAAAGAAAATAATAAGAAGAGTTTAGGGGTTGGAGAAGTAAAATAAAATAAAAGAGGCTAGGAGAAATCGTTACCTTTAATTTGGGTAACTCCCTTTGGGTTGAACCAAAAAAGGACTCGTGAAGTGCCTTATGCCTAAGGTAAGGCTTATATGAGGAGGATAGGGATGTAGGGAGATTAATTGGCCAGAGTTTGGTCGAGCCAAAATTCTTGAGAGGTGTGAGGAATTGGTTAGAAATGGTGTCCTTTTATAAGGGCGAGGAGGGCTCTTTAGAAAAAACATAAAGTATTATTTTATAATAAATTCAATTTCGGTTTATGATGGATCCAATATAGATTATTTAAGTTCTATGGTGGGTATGGGTCAAAATCCATTAAACCAGTAGATTTTAGACTGGTTTGGGTCATTATATTAACCTTATCTTTTTGTTTTAACTCTTATTTAATTAGTTTGACATTTACCATGTCACTTTGTATTTTTATATTATATAGGTAATAATCTTACTATATACATCCAAGAGGCCCCCAAGTGGTCAATTAATGATACAAATATCCTGATATAAGTCATTTGGCCGAATCTTAGATTTTTAGGAATAGAATATCAAATAATAATATAATATTTGTTTTAAAAACTCTTTTATGTCAATTTCGACACTATTGGGTATTTTTTTTTTAATAAATTCAAAACAGCATTATTACTTAGAATAAAATTCATATACCCATTCATAATATTTCATATTAACCTATAAAATTATTATAATTCATTAAAAGTATCAAATTATATTTATTTGGGTATTTATGATATATAATATTTTAATACTTCACTAATAAGGTAATTACTGCAACATCATTGTGTCATAAATAAATTAAATTTTTTAATGTCTAAAAATAATAAATAAAATACCATTATGTAGGAAATATTTTTATATTTCTAATGAATATTTATAATCGAATTTATCTTATGTATAATACAATATTAAATTTTTTTTAGTTAACAAACTTTGAATTTAACTCTTTTAACTCTTCTTTGAATAAAATAATAATAAATTTTATAATCTATTCCAAGTGGACCTAAATCATAATATTTTATTCCTATGGTTGTTTTTGGTCTAGATACACTTGCACAATAGAATTAGGACTTGTGTTACGGTATTATTAATATCATTTTTACCATTAATTCCCCTATTTACTTTTAATGGTGGTAAATAAAAGTAAAAAGATACTATTCACCAAAAATTATTATTATCTTATTGAACCAAATTTTACTCCTTGATGTTAACCGTGTCTCTAAAATTTTCAAAACTCCACTCACAGATGCGGTAAAATTAAGATTTATGGGAATTTTCAAATTCTCCTGTGAGGTGGGTAAAAGATGGTGAAAAGTTCAATGAAATTTTTATATATCTAAGATTATGATTAACTGACTCCAATGAATTACAATGAACTCATATAAGTATTATGTATCTATTTTGACATAAATTAATTTAAATAATATAAATAATTATCTAAATAAAAAATTCGTTTTAACCAATAACTCAGTGTTTTTCCCTATTCATCAAAAATTCATGTTTCTCAAAAAAATACCAAATATTTGGCCTAAGCTATATTTGATATTATGAAATCAAAAATGATGTCTATTTTAACAAATTCAAAACATATAATTTTCATTAATTAATTTGAATTAATTCTTATTGTCAAAACAAATAGCGTGTTTTTAGGAATTAATTACTATCCAAAGATTGACACTTGCTTATGTCCAGTTTAAAAGTGAAATTATGTCCAATGACCAACATTGGATTAAATGTTAAAAATATAATCTAATTATACTTTAAAATCACTCAATTTAATAAATTATAACTATTAATTATTTTGATTAAAAAAGTTGTTTTTAATTAAAATTTATTAATTTTCACTATTCGTCAAAATATGAAAGTTATCAGAAAAGTACCAAAAATTTACCCTAAGATAATTTTGATATTCCGAATACAAAATTTAAGTTCATTTTGAAAGATAAAATGTTTGAAATTTCAAAAAGTGGGTATTACTATTCTTAATGGCTATTTTGATTGGTTGTGGTGTGTTAGAACTCGAAGTTGTGTATAACACATTCTATTGTATTATTCAAAGAGAAGAGTACCGTGAAAGCTTGGGGTGTTACAATCATTGTCATTTGAACATTGGAGGTGAGGATAGGATAACAAAATAATATAAATTGAAATGAAACTAAATGAAAAAGAAAGGTGCTTTACCTCATTAAATAACCTCTTTGAGAACCTCATTAAGGGAAGGGGTTTTGGTATTTTGGAAATCCAAAGAGATTTTTGGACATGGGGTGTGACTAGGGAAGGGTAATTGGGAAGAACATTTAGGATATTCAAGGTGTAGAGGAGTGAAGAGTAGAGGAAGTGAGGGGGGGGGGTTATAGTGGAGGAGATGAGGGTTTTCATAAATTTTTAATCATTTGTTTATTAATTACCATCATTATGAGAAATAGTGATTATTACATGACCAAAAATAGTAATAAAGGTATGTGTCTTCAAACCAAGGGGGTGTAATTCATGAATTATGTCATAAATAGTGCATTTAATTGATAATTTTTATATACGGTATTTTGCCGTATTTTAACTATTCATCAAAAATTTGAGTATTTTAGAAAAATAATAAAAAATCCCTCTAACCATTTTTCAATGTTCAGAATAAAAAAATGAAGTCCATTTTTTCCGAAATAATTTTATAAATATTATTAATTTAATATTTAATTAAAAACATAATTTATTCTAATTTTTTTTTAAAACATTTATTTAATTATTTCAATACATAGGTATATCATACTTCCACATGAATATTATTTATATACAATAATATGTAAGGTAACTATTCATTAAGGTATCCACTATTCATAAAGGTATGTTAATATTCATAACTGTAGGTTAGTATTCACCAAAAATTACATTTTTTATATCTGAATCTAAATTACTTACTTATCGCAACCGTGTTTGTTAGATTTTGAAAATTCACATAAAAAAGTGGAAAAATTATTATTACATGGAAAGGTTATAACAAAGTGGTGTTTTTAGAGACTATATAATCTCTACATTTTATAATAAATCTATTTGTAAATTCTTGTGGAGTTACATTTTCCACTTCTTACAAAAATTTCATCCTTGAAATTTGAAATTGAACATAAAATGTTATTGTTTGATACCTAAAAATTCCCTTTTGTAAAACCACATTGTAAATAGGGTTAATATAATATCATCCTAAAAAGGGTTATACGAGATGAGGGGGTCACCCCAATAAGAATGGTTTCAAATGAGGTGACATTATTTCAATGTAAAAACGTATACATAGAAGAAAATATAACTATGAAGTTCTAATTGAGCATGATATATGACTTTTTCAGATGAATGTTGATTACCAAAAAACTTTAAACAAATAAAATTCATCGATATTATCAATGATTATGATAATAAGAAATTTTTTGTATTTAAGACAATTTACCTTCAGTCGAAGAATTATTCCACTCTATAAGAGTATAAATCTACATTTCTACTTAAAAACTCAACCTTTTCATGAACTTTAACTATCTATACCTCATCACTTAGAAATGGTTACACCATTTGGTGAAGCAATACATTAACCTCTAAAAGATCATACAATGGTCAACTTAAACCATTTCATAAATGGTTAAAAATTCCAAAATATAATGATTCTAAACATTAAAATGAAGTCCTTTAAATTTACAAGATGAACATATCATTAATCCTTAATCAACATAATGCAGCTCTAAATTTCACATGCCAAACATGTGATTAACCTCATCATGTATCCTCTAAAAATATGGTAATATGTCAAATTACCATAAAACCTTATTCGGAATAAAATCATTCATCCTGGAAAATACTTTTGGATATATTCTTTATATCCAAAAATGTTTTAAAATCCATCAATGATAGCATAAACCACTTGTGGATAAGTTAATAATATTTTTTTAGGTATTTTGTACTTATCTAAATCAATCATTTATTCATCATTATCTTAGTCATCATGAATATATTAAGGGTTTTATTTCCCTCAATCGCGTGTTTTCTAAAATTTTGGCATTATAATGAATCACTTTTCCTTTGTATCATTCATCATATGACCTCAAATACTTAATGAAATATTACAAAAATACAATCCATATATATATCATAATTCTTACCACCTTTACATTACTAAAAAAATATTCAAATGACATGATTCTTAACTGGGACTATCAATAATTTTACTTCATCTCTAGCAACATCATAAATTGTTCATTATCTAAAATCATTATTTGGGTAATATTCCTTTGATGCTTGGGATATTCATTAACATAGTGTCCAAACTCCTTACTGTTGAAGCATTGAATATAGGGAAATTCTTACCTTCCCTTGAAATTATGAACATGGTGTCATTTTTCTCCACACATGAAGTAAAATACTTTTCCTCTCAAGCATATACCAATATGTTTCCTTCCACAATTATCACATGTGGGAAAATAAATCTTTCTCTTCTTCCCTTTATCCATGTTTTCCCTAGCCATCCTTTTATTCTTTTTCATCCCTTCAAATCCATAGTACTCATAGATGTATTTACATAACGTAAAAACACATGATACTATTTCCTCATATGATGAGGATACATGGGAGTCAATATTACTTTTAAATAATGTCTTAAGACCCTCAAATATATGATCATTCCTACACTTCACATCTCTTGCATTGGTTATGTTTTCATTCCATCTCATAGACACTATTTCTAATCAATTCCATATTATAAATTAGATCATAAAATTTTGAACTCTCTATGTCTATAAACATGGTATAATACATAACATTAATTTATGCATCATAAATCCTAGAACCATATACATTGGTTACTTTGGGGGAATAAAACCATCATAATGGCTTGTATTGAAAATGTGGATTATCCTAAGCATATCCATTAGGAGTGTCAATACAAAGAGTACAGCAAGGCCCACATTATTGTACTAGGATACCCTAGGTCAATCCCGAAACTTCTTGTCAGAGTTTTCACTCCTATATATATTTGATTCAAAGCCACCTCTATTTGTTGGTATCCAAAAAAGGATATATTTGCTATGATTATCCACATAATCTATTCTTTACCAAAATACAAGAATGTTCTTGTATGGTTATCTTCAATTACAATCTCAGGGATTTGTTCCCTAAACTATGATTTCTAAATATTGTTTCCAGTATTTCTATTATACTTCCACTAATACAAACTTTAATGACCAGACCACAATTTACAAGAGCCAGTGCTTTATTCTATTACATGGTCATATAAACAATAATTTTGCATCCCTAAGGACAAAGTAGTTTAGTAGATTTTGGAAACAAGATACATATATAAGATTAACATTACTTCTTGAAGGGATATACGACACTAATTTATTCTATTATAAACATCCAAGCCTCCTAGATTATCCCTAAAAGTAACTCATAACTAACTTCATCATAACCTAGGAAAATGAAACATCAAAATGGTCTAAGATCAAACACTATATAAGAGTAAGAAATACTATGGATGATAACATAAACATAAACATTAGGCAAGGTGAATAATTTAAAATTCATGCCTTTATAAATAATAAACATGAACACATTATGGAGGGAATATAAGATGAGTAAATAACTCCATAATTAAACATAATTATGGGTATTATACTAGTAGAAGAAAAACATGAACTTGAAATTACTATATTCATAATGAGGAAAGTTTATATGTTGTACATTATAAAAAATTTTTAAGGCCTCTTCCAAGATGTCTAAAAATGATTAAGGGCTCAGCCAAAACCTAATATCATATTGGGAAATTCCCTAGCCAACTCCTCGTCTATTTGCCTCATGAGACCAACTTATTCATCTAGGGGATTTATTGAGAAACACACATGACATAGTAATTCCAATGCATTCCTCATATGAGTGGGTATAAACATAAACAACATATACATTATATTGAAATTATCATATGAAATGTAACTAACATTCCCAAATCATTAAACATAAAACACTAACCATTCCGAGTAATATGGGGAATGGTTTTAGGATAGATCATACAAAATAAAATTATTCATAAACCATTCAATAAAATGTTTTATATTAAATCATAAATTATTAAACCCAATAATACATAATAATCATCATGAGTGTTGAATCCGATAAAAATACTATTATAAAATCATTAAAAAATTCTTGAGATAATTACTCTTTTATTTTGAAAAGAAGAGTTCTTTTAGAAAAATATTTTTATAAAACCTAAAGTGAATTAAGGTAGTATTTTATTAATAAATTGAGTGATCTTATATAGATAATGGTTTCCAAAAACAAATATAGAGTTCCCTTAATAATAGGTAGGAATTTGATAAATTCCCTTGAATCAGGCTTGTATTTTGGAAACAATTTTGAAATTACCTTTTAAAACGTGTAACTATCCATAAAGTAAGGAAGGTTTCAGGTTGATAAAAATATATATAACACTCACAAAGATTTAATGAAAATTACATAATAATATAAAATAATTTCATTGATGTAATTAGACAATAAAAGTAACCCGAATGAAAATGGAGGTTCGGGTGAGAAAACCCTTACCTTAAGTCCAAATGTGTTCCCCTCCTGAACATAAGGTCCTGGAAAATAAAATTATACATATTAATAAATTAATTAAGAACTTATTATACTTGAATCATTTTATCATAATTCTTTTTAGTCCATTTATGTATTTATTGATAAGTTATAATATCAAATTTAGTTGTTCTAGAGTGTATGTTTTCTTGATTTTCATAATTTGTTCACATGTCTTCAAGTAATGGAGTTCATGTGGAATTGTTGTAAATATACAGAAATGAGATTAAATGTTATTTATGAATATATAGAAGTTTAAATGGTAACTTCTATCATTTTTTCATGCAAATAGGATGAATGGTTAGATGAAATATTAATGACATTCAATTAGATTATTTTAGGGATATTTTAATTATTATGAACTAGTTTGGTCATATGATTTAGTAATATGTATGTATACAGGTTCATGAATATTAATTAGGTTATAAATAATATATTATAGTTTGGTTCAACCATAAAAATGGTTTTCATGACCAGTAATGAAGAAACATGAAGAACGAAACTCCATCATCCATGAAGGTTATAAATTGGAACCTCTTGGACGTAGATATAGTTTATAAAAATAAAAATGAGGGAGTAATAATATTGACAATGGTTATTATATTAACATGATATAATTAAAATATATGTATGATACTGGATCTATCATGGTCATTTGGATAGAAAAGGTGATGAGAGGATTACAAAAGAAGATAAATTGAAATGAATCTAAATGAAAAAGAGTGGTGCTTTACCACTTGAAATATACTCATTGAGAACCTCATTCATGGAAGGGGTTTTGGAATTTTGGAAATAAAAAGAGCTTATGGGATGTGGGGAGTGACTATGGAAGTGTAATTTGGCCAAACATTGAGGAGCTTTAGGGGTTAGGGAAGTGAAGAGAACAGGAAGTGAGGAGGGGTTTTATAGTGGAGGAGAGAGGGCATCATAATTTTTTAATAATTAGTTTATTAAATTTCCTTCATACCAAAAATAGTGACGATTCCATGAAAATTAAAAGTAATGAAATAATCTGAGTCTTAACCAAGTGGTCTTACATAAATTATGTTTTCATAAATATTTTACTTAACTGATAATTTTTATATTCGGTATTTTACTGTATTTCACTATTCATAAATTATTCTAGTATTTCAAAAATATAACGAAAATTTTCCCTAACAATTTTTCAACATGTATAATCCTAAAATGAAGTCTTTTTTTAAAAAATATTTTTATAAATATTATTAATTTAATATTTAATTAAAGACATAATTTATTCAATTTTTTTAAAACATTCGTTTACTTATTCCAAAACATAGGCATATCCTAATTCCACATGAATATTATTTATATACTATCATAAAGAAGGTTACTATTCATTAGTTTATATCACTATTAATAATGGTTTGTTTCTCTTCAAATGGTCATATTACTATTCACCAAATATTAAATTTTTCTAATCGGACTCCAAATAACATACATATCGCTATCATGTATGTCAGATTTTCGAATTTCCATCACAGAAGTGGAAAAAAATTTCTTACTCGAAAAGGTCACAAAAATTTTTTGTTTTTAGAGACACAATGATTCATTCATTCTATAATAAATCTATTTGAAAATTCTTGGGGTGTTACATCTTTTATCATCTTGTAACCCTTCTGTTTAGAATATTTCATTATTTCCCTAATTTAATGTGTTAACAACTTTATTTTCTTAAGCATGTTTTGTCATGTAATTATTGGTTATTGTATATAGGATATATTTCCACCACATATATATTTATATTAAGGGCATATATATCATATTATTTCATTATATTTATCTTTATAATCATTCATGAATATAGAACATGGAAAATTAAGTGCATAGCTCATGTATATGGACAAATAATGATTTCAATCAAATAATGGATGAAACGATATGGAATTGCATAATATATTAATTTTTAAATATTCCATATCATGTCATAATTATCACATATTTTCATTATTTCTATCATTATACCCATCCAAGTAAACTGGTGATGAAAAACAAATTACACCACTATGCAGGGATGGGAATTTGTACGTATGTACATGCGGTTATTTTTTCATAGGATAGATAAAATGTGGAATATTATTGTGGAGTAATTATGATAATATCTCATAGTATATATTATACTATAATTATTAATTTACCTAGCATGAAACTCCTACAATGGATGTATTAGAATAAATAAACTTGAATGTGTCAGTAAAGATTATTACCTTCTCTTAAATAATCTTATTTTGGGAATCCTCTTAGGGATACTATGTTTGTATTTTGTTGAGAAAAGAACCTCTAGAACATGTATAATAAATTTTGGAAGATAAATTCACATTTTTTATTCACAATATAAGTCTCAATGTGGTGGGATGAAGTGAGAGAGGCGGTGCCCTTTTATAATTGAGGTGATGAGAGCTTTTGGAAAGACTCTAAACATTAAATTAATATAAGTTAATGTACTATTAAAAATGGATCCAAAATAATTTATTTGAAAATTATGATGATTATGGATCTAAAAATCACGTAAAATAATTTCTATACACCTTTAGGTCACAATTTTACCCATATCGTTTGGTTTTAATCCTTATTTATTATCTTTAACTCTTACCACAACAACATTGATTTTTACTTATTAAGGGATAATATAGTCATAATAAAATGATAAAAGACCCATAAATGGAACATTTATGATATTTTAAACCTTATCCAATTCAATTTTTTTTAATTTAAAATTTTTCATAATTTTATATCATTAAATAAAATATTATTTATTTTAAAATATCATTAATGTAAATTTTGAAACAATTCATTAATTTGACTCATAAAAATATCAATAAAATAATATATTTGTTAAAGAAAATATTTTGATGCATTCATAACATGTCATGTCCATCTATAATATTTATGTTCGACATTAATTATTAGAAATTATATTTATTTTTATTTTTTATCATTTATATGACATTTCCATTATAAAATAATTATTGCATCACTATTGTGAAAATATTAAAGGTAATTATTCTTTCACTAAAAATTAAAACTAAATTACTAAAATAAAGATAATTTTATTATATTTGATAATAAAATTTATATTCTCAGATACCTTATCCATAATGCTATATTAAAAGTATATAATTATTAAAAACATTAATGTGACAAGTCCGACTACTCATAAAATAAAATAATATAACAGGATTAAAGTTGTTCAAGTGGCTCGAAGAAGTAATAAATCTGACGCCAAGATTTGTTTGGTTGAAAAAAACTTACAACAAAAAATTAGGATAGGTTTTGTGGTAATTTTCAAATCATTATTATAATTATTTTTACCACTAATAACCTGATTTACCCTTAATCATTCCAACAAAAAATACAAATGTTAATATTCATATTGGATAGAAATAAGAGGAACCTATTTAAATAGTTTTTACATAATGAATACCAATATGGAATCCATTTTTTTAAATTTAAAAAAATATAGGTGGGAAAAACTATATTAGAATTAACATGATAGACAGGGTGAGAAAGTGGAGGTTTTAAAGTAAAAATGTTCAAATCATTGAAAATTTTTATATCCAAATTAAGCATGAAAAATAAAATAATGACCTTACTTGGATTTATAGATGTATAATTGATCTTATTTTAATTTAAAACCAATTTTAAATTTAACTTTTCATTACATATTATTTAGACGAAAATTCAGTATTCATTTAAAATGCATTATTTTTTTACTATTAATCAATAAATACATCATATTACAAAAATACCAAAAATTCACATTAGGAAAACATTGACACTATGATTTCAGAAATGAGTATTATTTTTTAAATTTAATTTAAAAAACATTCAAATTTTAGTTTTAAATCAATTTCACCCATAAGGCAGCAAAACTGTATTTTGAAAACTATAACGTTTTTATGTGTGAATGTGGATTTATTTTCATTTCATGTCTCGAAAACACATAGTATAAATGATGAACATTAGATTGAATATATATATATATATATATATTTAATATTAATTTAAATTTTATGGAATATTTTAATATTTCAGTAAATCATGTTCATACCATCCATTTTAATGGCTTGTTTATAATGGTGACATTTTCATAATTCAGTTAATCTAGAATTTTGAAAATCAAATTTAGATACATGAAAATTATTTAATGGGAAACCTAAATTGTAAAAAGGGTAATAAAGAATCCTATTAATTATAGGGGAATGGAAATGTGAATGTTACCAAAAAATTATATTTCTGAATTGGATAAAATTAGTGGGTAGTGAAAAAATAGACATTAAAGATAAATATAACTATAATGATATAATGAAGAGTGATATAAAAAAATGTCATTAAAACCATTAACCATTAGAAAATGATAAATTTATGATTATTTAAAAGAACATTGATTTCTTAGAAGGAACATTCAACATATAATTTATTTGTTCCACAATCATTTTTGCGAGGGTTGAGGAATTATTTTACTATATTAATAAGACCTTGAGTAAATAAAATTACATGGACTCATTCCCCATCATAAGCATAATATCATCATTTGTTCATTCATTGATCTATTTACACATCATCTTTTATGAAGTCAAATTGATATTAAATATGTCTATTTCATACCTAAAGTAGATTTAATGAATCATAAGGCCCTAAAGTCGTTCCATCATCCTATGAAAATTTATCAAAACCCAAATGGTCAGCACATGTTATCTAATATGATAAATAATACTTATACCTCAAAAAATAATATTCACAGTTTAACTTAATCCATTCCAAAAGTAGTTTCCATAAGAATCATCGAAAAAATATCTTCCCAAATTCAAAGACCAAAATATTATAAGGACGAACACTAAATTTCCAAAATCAACATAACATTAGATTATATAAACCACAAAATATTGCTTTTAATGTCACTTACAAAATATATGAACACCTTGATCATCTAACAATTTTAATAAAGAGTTATCTTGTTGAATGTATTCCATAAATCTAAAATTTTAGTAAACCTAAATATCAATTCACTAACTATTCCAATAACATCTCTTTATCATCAATCACATATCATCTGTTTTCTGAACTATCAACATTCCACAAAATACATTTTCTGTGTCATCAGTACATTTCAACATATGATATCAAATCCTCAAAGAAATTGTACAATAATACAATCCTTATATGTCTCATAATTCATAAACTCATAATTCCATACAACATATTTATTAGATCCAAATATAGATGGATATTTATCATTCTACTTCAGTAGTATCAATAACATAATATTAACATTCATTTATTAGCTTTTTTGAGTTATATTACCTCGAGGCTTGGAGAGTTAATTTCATACATCACTATATCATAATAGTGGAATCATTTCACATTGGAAAAATCATTCTTTTTCTTGCAATCACGATTATGGTGGAATTTTTCCCAAAACATGAAACAAACTCATTTTAATTTGAAGCATGTACCATGGTGTTTTCTTCCACAAGCCTCACAGGTTGTAAAAAACTTCTTTCCCTCCTTACCATTATCCATATCTTACTCCTAAATTTTATTCTTCTCATGATTCACTTTGAAGTCATAAGTCATTTATAATTCGTTCTGTGTCTTGATCGCACTTGAGATTATATCCTCGTATGATGAGAACATTTTGAAGAGAAGTTCCATTTCCTGGAGTGGCTTTAACCCATCAACAAAATGAAAAATATTGCTCCATTGTTAATGTACGTAGTCTGAATAATTACTTTATAATTTTTTATGTTTGGATTCATAATTAGCAACATTATCATCCTCTTTTTGTCTCAGATTCAAGAATTGTATTTCCATATCTGGTCGCGGTTAAAATGGGATTTATATTTCCCAACAATGTAATTCAAAAACCTTCAATTCCTTGTTTTCTATTTCCTCTCCAACATAGAGTTTTGAATCAATGAAAACCATTAATATGAATCTCTAGAGAGTTGAAAAATATCCACTAAAACCTTATCAATTTCATTACTTCCCAAACCAAGAAATATCTTCTCTAAATAAATTATCAATTGGTCATCTATAAATTTATTTTTAGTCCCATTAAATTATGGATTTTGTTGCCTCAGGAATTAGACTAACTCTATTGCACCGTGTTTTGGATACAAATTCTACATTCTGGTAAGGTTATTTCCCAAAAAATAAGTCAGTTGTCCTAATATTGTTATAACTTTGTATGCTCTAGATAAAGATTTATCTCCTACCACAACTATATCTCATGATTTATTATCATTCCCACGATGAAAATCCTTACATGTAATACGTGTTTTGATATGATTTCATTAATTTCTCTAGGATTCATTACTAAATTGTTTAATTCACAAGATTAGATCATAGAAATATGAAACATAAGGAATAATCCCAAAAAAATAATGCAAATTGACAGTTTAGGAATAAATAATCTCAAAATCATAATTTTGGTTTCATTGGGTGTTTTTCCAAATTTTTTCATATTTTTTCATCATCTAATCTATTATTTTTTAAATAAAGTTATCATGTTTTCTACTAAACATCATATGAGAAAATTATAGAGACCCTAATCCCAATAGCCCAAAGTTGATGGTTACATTATTACATTTGAATAACATACATGGAATCATATCCCAGGGGAAAAAATAGTATATATTTCACGGTAAACTAGATACATACTTCAGATTCACATTACATTTTAAATCATAAAATTCAAAAATAATTTCATTGAGAATTCTATTATTCCCCCATTATTTAACCCTTCTATCAATCATAAAATACATATTTGAATCCTTGTGGAAAATAAATCATAACAAAGGGGTGTGTAAAGATTCTCATTAATTATAATCGTACAATGAAAACTACGAGTAAATAATTTATAAATAATACATAAATTTAAAATAACTAAAAAATATTCCATTTAGTCCATAACTTCAGCATAAATGGTATGAATAAATGATCACCAAATATTTCCATATAAATAATCTCATGAGAATGAAATGTAACCATTGATATTATACTAATTGAGTAATCATATAAAATATAAACAACTAAATTCATAATGATGGAATGTATAATATCGTACATCTGAAATATATTATTGAGAATTCTGGCCAATAATCTAACATAATCAATGCTTCAAGACAAGATTCTTATAAATGGGTAAGGAATTGGCCAGAACCTAGTCTAGGTTGTCTAATGATACCTACCGATGCATCATGGGGATATAGGGGTCCCCACTAATAACATAATATTTCTAATGCATACCTCACATGAATAAATAATACAACTAAACAAATTAATAGTTTTCTATATTGGAATAACTAGTTATACAGAATATAAATACATCCTCAGTCAAACGGATCATAAATCATCCAAAGAAATATGATGAATGGTATAATTACAATACATCAATAACATATGATTTTTCATAGAATATTTACATGGAATAAAATAATTTTTAAAGATTATTAGAATTATTATTTAGGAAAATAACCTTTTAAATTTGATAATCAATTATATTTATTTTTTCCGTGAAATTATAAATGAAAATATTTTCTTGTAAAATAACCTTTTATACTTTTATAGGATTCGTATAATGATTAAATTGATTTTATGGTGGAAAAATATGATCATTCCATATAAATTAAAAAAACAATGCTTAAATATTTTCTCAAACAATTCATTAAAAAATTGTTTAGAAAACTACAAAATATACCTTTCAAACCATTTTTTAAAAATTCAGACAACAGTAAAATGAATTTAAACAATCATAAGAGGATAATAAAAAACGTTTTGAAATTGTTTTTGAAAACATAGACATGTAATTGAAATATTATCTGATAGAGACTTATGTAGAAACAATCACGAATAATGATGAGATTGTTAAAAAAACTTACCACTTTGTAATCAGTTAAATCATATTCCCCATGAAAGTAATAAATTCAAAATAAATTAGATAAAATTAAGATATATATATTTATAATATTTCTAAGGGAAGAATAAACACCACAAAAAAATTGAATAATTGTTGAATACAATATATGTCTCATGGAAGTAAAATTGAGATGATAAACACATACCTTACACTTTTCTTTAGTTGAATGTTCTTTGGATTCATTAATAATTGATAATTTTTTTTATTAATTTATAGTAGAATATTAATGATACCATATATGATCGCATTATATCATCTTATCACCTGTGTGTAAATAATACTTCATTATTTACATTGTTTTTTGGTTAACTATTTCATTTTCCTATAGAAGTTTTTGTCATGTAATTCTAGGATAATGTACAAATGATATAGTTATGAAAACTTTATAATGATATTTTGGTCATATATATCATATTTATTAATTTTATAAATCTTTAAAATCATTCTTGAATGTTTATAATGGAATTTGAGTCACATTGTGTCGTGAATATGACATATTGTACATAAGCATGATTAGTGATATCATTCCATTAATGAGTGAAATGGTAAGAAATTGGATGATATATTAAATTTTAAAGATTCAATATAATTTCATAATTATCATTTATATTCATTATTTTCATCATTATACCCAACCAATTAAATTGGTGATGAAAAAAAAATTTCACCACATCTTAGAGAGTGTAAGACATATCTATGCAAACATGGTGCATTCACTTTTAATAGGATAGGTAAAATATGAAATTTGGTTGTCCAACAATCTTAACAACATATCATCATATAGATTAAACTTTATTTATTTCATTATCAGTGAAACAACACATGTAATGGAAGTAGAAGATGAAATAAACTTGAAAGAGTCAACAAAGATGATTACCTTATTTTAAAGAATCCTCGTTTGGATATCCTCTTAGGGGAACTAGGGTTGGTATTTTGAGGAGACTAGAACCACTATTACATATATGTCGAACATTTTAAGATAAATTGGTTTGTTTTGGTCGAGATAAATGGCTAAATGTGGTGTGAAAACCTACGAAATTACGTTCTCTTTTATAATTGAGGTGGGGGTACTTTTGGAACTTCTCTTTTTATTAAATAAATATAAATTAATTTTCAATTACAAATGGAAAAATGAGTTATTTAGAATATAATATAATTATTGGTATAAATTCTTCCCAACAATAATTTTTAGAGAAGTTCAGGTCATATTCATAGCCTTCTCATTTAGTTTTATCCCTTATTGGATATATTTGACTCTTATCATGACATCATGGATTTTTAATCCTTAAGGGTTAATATAATTATAATAAATGAAATATTATGAAAAAATGAATAATTTATGACATTTAAAACCATATTCTAATAATTGGGACATATTTAATATTTTTATTAATTTTATATCATTTTATGAGATAATTTTTATTTTAAAATAATAGTAATGTCAATTTTGAAATGATCCATTACATGGAATTTGAAAAAAATAAATATAAAAGGATATCATTATAATAATTATTTTAATAAATACCTAACATTTCATTGTAATCTAAAAAAAAATTATGACATTAATTATAAGAAATTATATTTTTTATATTGTTATTATCGTTTGTTTGATATTTATGTTAAAAAAATATTATTGCATCGCTCTTGTTGATGTATTTAAGGTAATTATTTCTTCATAAAAAATTAATTATATATTTATATCATAAATATAATTACATTATATTTCAAAATAAAATTTAATTTTAAAAATTACTTTTTTATAACACCATATTAAAAATGATTTATTTGTTAAAATCATTTGTTTGACATTTTTGACATTTAAAAAAAAAATATACTATAAGGGTCTTAAATTAATCAATGTGGCTCTAATAGGTCATAAATTCGGAAAAATTGTATTTTTGGTAGAAAATAACGTATCAAATAATATTAATTTAAGTGTTATGGTAATTATATAATCCTTATCATAATTATTTTCCCCTTAATTACATGATTTACCCTATAATGTGGTTACAAAAATTACCAATGTTACTATTCATATTGACCAAAACTTAGAGGGGCCGATTTTTAATATTTTAACCACCTAAATAAAAATAAAAAATTTATTTTTCAAAATTGAAAACACCGAAGTGGCTCAAATTATTTTAAAATTAATCTCATTGAGGGGCTGATAAATTAGTTTTTTAAAGTGAAAATGATTAGATGTTTGAAATGTTACTATATACATATTCAATATAAAAAATATTACAATGAGCATAATTTCACTAATATATTATAAATTTCAATAATGTTACATGAATAATAATTTAAAATATAATTTAACCTTATAATTATTTAGTTGAAAAGTTAGTTTTAAATTAAAATGCAATATTTTCAATATTCATCATAAAATGAAACTTATTTGAAAAATAAATAAAACAATTACCCAAGTAATATTCATATTTATAAAAAAATATTTTTTGTGTAAAATTAAAATTATAAAAATATAAAAATTTATATTCAAAATAAGTGTTCCATCAAAAGGCCGAAAGACTGTTTTTGAAAAATATTGGATTTTAAGTGTAAACGTGGGATTATTTTTATATACATTCTAGAAAAAAAATATGGTAAATGTTAAAGAAAATATTGAATATATTATTAAAATATTTATTTTTAAACCATATTTCCATAATTTAGTTAATCATATTCATACTTTCCATTCTAACAGCTAGGTTATAATGACAATATTTAAATAATAATATGTAGTTGTTAGTTTAACATGGGTGTTGTGTTCAATATTATCTATTGATTAGATTAAATTTAAAATGAGAAATACCGTAAAACATTGTTGTGTTACAATTTCTCTCCACTCTAAACCCATTAATCATGCCCTTAATCTATCCTCTACACTCTTGAGTCCCCCTAAGGTGCCCCCCAGATCTAAAGAATATCCACCCAAGCATTTGGAGTTACCCTATCAGGGTATGGGATATTTTCCATTTCCTCACTATTCAATAATATTCAATTTATTATGACCTTTATCTTCATTTACTAATGTAGGGATATGTTTTTCCATATCCCCCTTACATTTCCACAATGTCTAAATGATGAGATCCCCTTTAACTTTCATTAATCCCTCCCATGAAAATTTATACAACCCCATTATACTTTAGAAGTTTCACTACAATTTTGCATTCCAAACAAATTTTTAGTGAATATCTATACAAATTTTATATCAAGGGTGTTCTCCGTTATGAACTCAAACTTATTTGATAGGGGACTAATATCTATGTATTCAAAACTCCAAAATCATGGATTAAATGTGATGAAAAATGAATCCATGTCATATGATCTATGTGTAACACTTATCATTTTTGATTGATATATAAGTAATATGTAGACCAAAATTTTATAGCGCTTCATTTCATTAGGAAATGTTTGAGTCTCATGAGTCTTATTGAAGGGATTAGGGAGTTATAGTAATCCATAACGGGATGTTGTCTATTATGATATCTTCATAGTTAGCCTTGACCTATGTTTATGATGCCTTGTTTTAAGTTGTTTCCACATTTTCATGCCACCTTTAAGTTAACATGTAACATCATGATCCAATTTTAATGTTTATTATTTTCACCAATTTAATGTCTCATTGATATTAATATTTTCTATCATGTAATAATTTCTTGATGTTATGCCATTTATATTCCATTATCGGTCTTTATAAGTGAACCCTTTCTTATGTATGTCCCAATTATGTCCTATGAATCTTTATGTATGATGGAATAATATGATAATTTTGAGTATGTTTTCAGTAATGATGATGTTTTAATAGTTGTATGTTACTATATAATTTACCTAATTCCCAAATACACCTTACTTATCAATCTTCTAGGTTTTATTATATGTAATATTATATAATAAATCTTGAAATAATGTGTAATAAAGAGAAGGGTTTTCATAGTTGGTATCATAGGAATTTTTAGTTATTTTTGGGATTATGATTAAAAATATATAGTAAAAGACTTATAGATAGTAATTATTTAAATAAAGAATCCATAAATTTTGTTATTGTATAGATTAAGTGTTTTATCATAAATATATGTCCATGTCTAGATACTACATGTGGATATGGCTCGGACATAAATGCACATAGGGGTAAAACTGAAATACACTTCTTTGAGATAGACATGACCGAGAACTGGTGCACAAAAATAGGCATTGATGCACACATGGTTCGATAGTTGTTGGCACCAAAAAAACATCCATGTAATTCAACGAAAGCTACCGAACATGATCTCGGAGCATAGCTCATTTATAAAAATTCAATTTGACTATTCGTGGAGCCTGAATGGAGTTACAGATTAGATGTTATTGTCGTTCGATGTCAGGTTTTTGGAAATGGAAACCATGGATGGTTTCGGGGAAAAGTATGGGTTTGCACGTAAAAATATAATCTTGCACCTAAAAATAGAATATTACACATAAAAAGGAATCTTGCACATAAAAAGGAATCTTGCGCATAAAAATGGATTCTTGCACAAAAAATGGCTTTGCATGGAAAATTGGAAAGTAATTTTATGTGCACCAATATTCAATATTTCGTCAATAAATACAAGAGAACCCCCTTCTTACGGAGAGGGCCCCCGAAGATCGGTCATCGGTCAAATGCGCGTAAGTTCTAATTTTCCATGCCTGTGTGAAAAACTCCCCATCATGTGCGTAAAACATCACATTTGCACATAAAGGGGACACCAAAAACAATTTTGTGCTCAAAGAATAATTTTTTCATGCAATAGTGCCACATTTCCCAATTTTTCATGCACCAGTGTTGCATCTATCCAATTACATGCAGACCTTACCTATTGCATGAAAACCCCTCATATTGCATACAATTACATCCCTATTGTGGGAACAACTCCCATAATGAACACACATTCCCTATTGTGCGTAAAGATCCCCTATTTCACACCAAACTCCCCAATTGCGCACACTCCCTTCCCTATTGTTCACATGACCCCATATTGCGCGCACATCTCCCATATTGTGCGCACTTCTACCCTATTGTGCACAGGCCTTTTCTATTTCAAGCGATCCATCCCAATTGCACCATTATGTGGATCTACCTTCCACCTACAAAATACCATTATTTTATATACTCCTCCAGACACCATGAAACACCTTGAATCGACTTGTTCCTCTTGTATCATTTCCCATGTCTTGAGTTGATATTCTCATCATAAATTCCCCAAGTACCTTGAGTCAAACCATTCCTCAAGTCACTCATATGAACCCTATCATCCGACTCCTATGTCAGGATCTACTAGAAAGGTCCGACCTTCTATAAGTACCAATACTACCCATTTCTAGGAGCCTTATGCCTAATAGTCCTACCTATATGAATTTAAAATATGATATACCCTATGTGCCAAACGTAAGATGCATCTTTCTATAAACTTGGGAGACCTTATGCTCCAAGCATAATATGCCAAAAGTTCTCTCTACATGACTATAAATTATATAACTTCCTATGTTCCAAATATAGGATGCCTCTAGGTCTAAACAAGATGTGTCTTATGCTCTAAGCATAAGATGCCTAATAGTCTTATCTATATGACTTTAAATTGTAGTAAACCCTATGTGCCAAACATATGATGCCTCTTGATCTAGACGATAGATGCCTTATGCACCAAGATTAAGAAGCCAACAGTCCTCCCGACAAGACTATAAACTATATAATTCCCTATCATTCAATAATAGTATGCCTCTTGTTACAAATAAGAGATGGATTATGCGCTAAGATTAAGATGCCTCATGAAATGATTACATTGGCATAATTTCAAGAGCATTGGAATACATTCAAATATTCAGTCACTCCACCTCATGAATCATGTGTCCTTAATTAATATCTTAATCCTCTTTCATGTCTAAAGGGACCCCCTAACGGTCTGGTCCCACGCCACCTCATCTCACCTACCGTCCTGGGCCAACACCTCGAAAGACATTGGACAACACTTCGAGTCAGTTCCTATGTTTCAAACACTGTCAGCAATCGAACCTCATTTTATTATCCCCATTTCAGTATAACGCAATATGGATGATGTGTTTCGAACATATTCAAATGTTGTCCCCCATCGTCACACCTCCCTCATGACATTCCGAATGTCAGGCATGTGATTCACACTTTTCATCTCCCTGTGTTCAGACTGATTCCAACACCCTTGGCATTTTCCTGCCTGTGCACTTTCACATAAGTTTATTCCCCAATTATATTCCTCAACCCACCATTGAGTTTGGATTCCCTCATGGCCAGACATGTGGAAAACCCCCGAGAAGCTCCCATACATAAGACCCATTCAAAATGGCCGCTCATAGGTGGCACACAGACACACTAATTTTTATTGGTTCTTCACATAGCCATGCTAACATGGACCCCTCATTGGACCACACCATGACACCCCCTGGCCATGGCATTGCTGATTCCTTCCCTTCCCCAAGGGTGGGTGGGAATTAGTTATGTAAGTACTAGGGGTACGGAGTAAACCCAACTCGTCCAAGCTTCAAGACGTTAAACATCCAAGAACCATCATCCTCAGCACATGACATCAAACTGTGGCCTCATCCTATGTATCATATGTGTATTTCCCCATTTCAGACATTCTCTTGTCCCATTGGTCTCCACAGAAGTGAAATCATTCCTCACATGGAATGAGATCCTCTTTAGTGGACTAGAATTTGTCTGTGGGAAAAGGAAAACCATCTTTGTATAAGGCCTTAGCCTTTCCTGTGGGAGGTAGCATCACTACTCCTCCTATCTTCTTTCCATCTAAAGACTATGAGGTGAGAGGGGAATGTTGGACTACATTACCCCATCCCTCTCCCAATGGGATTTTTAGCCATCGGTCCTCCACCCTATTGTAAGTCTCAATATCTATATCCATGGGCTTCTGACCACGTGTAAACCACTATTTCCTCTTTGGGTTGTGGACCATGCATACACCCCTATTTTCTCTATGGGATGCGTACAATGTGAAAGCCCCTATTTTGAATTTGGGCCGCTCACTACATGTCAGTCCCATTACACTTCACACGTATGCACCATTCACAATGTGATCATTAGTTCTTCACTACCTCATGTTTCTCACACCATGCATGACTCACGTGGTCTTAGAGTAAGCATCCACCATGAAATCCTCTTTGGGCAGCCTTGATTGTAGCCCCCAACACCCCTCCTGAACTACGTGGACTTTGATCCTTACCAGGGAAGGGTACATAGGAAGCCTTCATGAGGGTCAATCCCAACAACCATTGGTCCTAACCCCCTTCACGTATGTACACCAACACCTCTCCCGAACTATGTGGACTATGATCATTGCAAGGTAGGGTTCTTAGGAAGATTCTATGAGGTTAAATACCAACCCTCATTGGTCTCGACCACTTCACAGAGGTTCACCAACACCTCTCCCAAACTACGTAGACTTTGATCCTTGCCTTCTTATGGTACGTAGGAAGCCTCCCTATGGTTCCAACCAAACAAACACTGGTCCTGAACCCCTTCACATCGGTTCTCCAATACCTCTCCCAAACTACGTGGACTTTGATCCTTGCCGAGGAAGTGAATGTAGGAATCCTGCATGATGTTCAAGCCCAAAAAACATTAGTCCTGACCCCCTTCGTGTCGATTCACCAACACCTCTCCCGAACAATGTGAACTTTGATCGTTTCCATGAAAAGGTATGTAGGAAGCCTCCCTGAGGATCATGCCCAACAATCATCAGTCCCGACCACTTCACACCGGTCCACCCCCGTCCTACTTGATGTTAAATTGTACACCCCTTTTGTCCCGCATGACACTGAACTATCCTCTATCCAGTGGTAAGATGTTGTGACCTCTATCCAGTGGTAAGTTGTTGGAACCATTATCCAGTCGTAAGCCGTCGTGATCCCTTCTAGTGGTATTTCATTGTGACCCCTTCCAGTAGTAAGCCATTTTAATCCCCAAACCACCAGTAAGCCTTCATTGTCCCCCTCGGTTGGGACCCAAATTTTTAGTCTGCCCCTCTGGTGTTAGACCAAATATTGGGATGATAACCATGTGTAAGCCCCAACATATCATAGAGTCATTGTCCTCTAAGAACACCCTAATTCTATACCCCCATCATGAACTACATGGACTTTAATTCCCTATAACGGGGATACATAGGAGGTCTCTTCGAGACAAAAGCCCAACATCATCGTCGCCCTCAAGTCGACTCCATCTCATTCTCCATGTACATGACTTAACCATCCATTATCCATCTTGATTATTTCCCGAGTGGCCACATAATTGTGAGATAATGTCAATTCACCACCATGCATCAACGTTCCATCTAGGGGTTTCACCCCTCGGATCCACTCCAGTCAGTGTTCTGATAAGTCAAATATGTCTCTGCTAGATGACAAAATCGTGGAATAGCCTATGTTGAACATGGGAAGATGAGGAAAACCTGAGATACATGACCATGACATATAATTACCCAAATCCAAGGTGGGATTACTCTGGCTTCCATGCCCTCGAGAGTCCTTGTTATAAGGGGAAGAAACCTAGACATGCTAGTATTCTAGCGTCCAGACATTCTAGTGATGTCCAACATGACTACTCCTCTAACTAGAGGTTTCTTCCTAGATCGGACCCCTTGGAATTCCCTAAACTAAGTAGTTTAATTTATTGTCATCCATGAAGGTATGGCCCTGGGAAGAGCTTCATGAAAAATGTCTTTATCAATAAGAGATACTCAGACTAGTTGAAGAGTACTGAGGAGGAATCCACAGAAGAGGAAACAACATCCCATAATCCTGTTTTGATCAAGGACCAAATGTCCTTGAATAATCAATGGATGCTACCAGCCATTGGAAACTAGGAATGTGGGGAAACAGTCTACGCATCTTCCTCGTCCTCCAACTGAGAGAAGCACGTGCCCTAGTGAAAGTTTCAGAAACAATAGCCTCAGGGGTTATTCCTTTATAAATTCGTAATCTCAATATAAACAATTATTAAAGGAACAAAAAATGTCAATAAGTGACTTTCTTAGAAAATAGATCATAAATAACATAGATTGAGGCCTATAAATTCATAAGTTATGGAATAAACAACATTTATAACTTATCCTTTTAATTTTATTGGTTTATCATTTATTTTTTTAATAGTTTAAATGTACTCATACCTAATTTTACATTTATTCTATCCAATGTCTGTAAATAGGAGGAATCGAGTAAATAGCCATTGTGATGGGAAATGTGATGAATGTCCAAATGAGATGCCCCACACTATTGGAGTAGGAATCTTGAAAAATGTGATTATAATCCCTCAGCGGTCTCAGGTTTTGAATATAAATATAGATCAAGAGTAGCAACCAAATCCCCCAAAGAATGAAAAAACCGGAATTGAGGCATTTATGAGACAAATGCCTTTAGAATTCAATAGATATCTGATCCCTTAATTGTGAAATAATGGATAAAATCCATTTAAAAGACCTTCTCTATCCTTTAATGTTCCTTGCATGAGAAGGTTAAAATGGTTGTTTACTGTATTGAGATACAATAAGATTAGTGGTGGAAGTTGATCCAGAATACAATGCCTGAGGAATATATTGAAGGGATTGGGTGGATGGAATTCTAGAAAAAAAGTTGATAAATATTTTCCTTTGAACAATTTGATTAATAATCGAAAGGGATTTTATTTACCTCATGAAAAATGAGATGAATATATCAGAGAGTATGAGAAAAACATCATAAGGATTACACAATACACTCGTGGATTTTTCATTACCACAAAATTAAAGGTATACTACTTCTTTTGATGGATAAATCCAAGTCCGAGAAAAGTCTCGGTGATCCGAGAAATTGATAGTAATGATTAAATTTTCTAAATTTCTCTCAAAGTTGAAATTCATATCATCGAATATCATGGGTTTCATGATAATACGATTCGGAAAATAGAGTTTAATTCTGGCATTACATTGGACAAATTTAACCTTGATAAGATGTTTCAACATCCCACTTTTCAAAAGTCAAAAAAATCACCTCAGAAACTTCCTAAGAGGGGAGAGGATATTATTTAGGTGTGGGAAAGAAGGAAACATACCTAGTGATTTACAATAAGTGAAGCCCTATAATTCTATGGTGGGGTGGAATGTTCTAGTCTACCCTCAACACATAGTTCACGATTTAAACTAAAATGAATTGTGGACCTTTATAAACCAATTCACAACGAAAAGAGTTTTTTGAGACTACATAAAACCTCCAAGGTAGTAAGTGTGAGCTTATTCCATCACAACTGCTAAGACGAATCCCAACAATGAATTGGGGAACAATACTCTAGCTATTAATCCAAGAATAAAAAAAAGTACTTTGGACTCTAGTTCTTCAAATTCTTTAATATCATGCAAGAATAGTAGAACTATTCAAATCCCACAAGTAATAATGGAATTAGTGTTATCAATGAAAACATCAAATAGGGATATTATTTCATCCCAAATATATAATTTCTCCAATATCAAAATTTGGGGATTGAACTTCCCAGGGAACCTTTTAATACTCCATTTAGTGTAATTTGATGGAATTCTGGGAATGTATTGTATTTCCCTATAGAGATTCAACATAAATTGTTATGATAAGGATATAACTCTCTGTATTGTGAATGATCCTCTAATTTTGCAGAAGTATAAGGTGGAGGATGAATTTTCTTTACCAATAAAATCATATGAATGGATAATATTTACCAATGATAATGTGTTTCTGGCACAAATTATTGAGTATAAGAAAAATATCATCCTTAAAGACATTCACATTGGGAAGGAATACACTAATATACTTCCTGATGAATTTCATAGTCTTCCTCCATTATGATAAGTTGAATTTTCATTCAATATTATACTTGGGGAATTCCAACTATGAAAACCTCCATATTGAATTGTTGTTGTAGAAATTGAGGATCTGAAAAAAAACCATAATTGGATCTGGATAAAGGGATCATACGCCCAAGTGCTTCACCATTTGGTTCTCCATTCCTTTTCACCAATAAAAAGGATGGGTTGTGTGCTTTTGAATTGAATAATGTGTGCTAAACAAGATCACAATAAAGAACAAGTATCCTCTATCATTGGTTGATAAAAATTTTGATCGGCTATGGGGATCCCAATATCTCACCAAGGTGGACCTTTAGTCTGGGTATTACTAAGTAAGGATGAAAAAGGAGATATCCCCAAGATTGCCTTCTAAATAAGGAACATGAAATATGAGTTCTAGTATTTCAATTCAGACACACTAATGATCCATCAATATTCATGGTCTTGATTAATATTTTCATTATATATTACATTAGAAAAATTTCGGTAGTATTTATAGATGAAATTCTAAATTACTCTGATAGAAATGATGAGCATGAGGAGAATCTAAGAACTATGCTAAAGACCATACAAAAGGAAAATGATTATGAAAAGTACAAAAAATTTGAGTTCTAGTTGATGTATGTTTCAATCATGGGGAATATTATAATAATAAATCGGATATTTATGAACCCTTTAATTATAGAAGTAATTAAATGATTTATGAGTCCATAATATATGACATAAATAAGTAGTTTCCTAAGGTTATATGGGTATTATAGATGATTTGTGAGAAAATCATCACAATTTTGAAACACTCATACCAAGATAAATTAGAAAGGGGTCAAATTTTATTATAATGATGAATGTGAAGAGATATTGATGGAGTTGAAATAGAGGATTATCATTGAACATGTACTTATTCTACCCATAAGTGGGAAACATTTCGTAGTGTACAATTATGCTTCAAAGAACTGTATGGGGTGTGTGTTAATGATGAATGACAACATGATAGCCTATACATCATGATAATTGAATTTTCATAAACAAAACAAGCCAACACGTGATCATGAGTTGGTTTCAGTGATCTTCACATTGAAAATCTAGTGGAATTACCTATCTGTAGAGAATTGTGAAATATATTTGAATCATAAGATGCTATAATACACATTCTCACAAAAAGAGATGAATATGAAACCATGAAGATGGTTAGAGCTGACTAAGGATAAGGAATGATCAATCCAATACCATCATGGTAATGAAAATAAATTGGTACAACGTATAAGTAGATAGGATCCATCCATTTAATCATTGTTGTGAATTGAGATGGATCTGATCTTTTTAGATTCAAAAAGTATGGTCCATGGAATCATAATGGAAATACCACCATCAATACTTTAAGAAATGATTACTAAACCATCCCTTATAGAGAGGATAAATAATTCTTAACTGGATGGTGTGGGAGTTCAAAATAATTTTGAAGCTATAGGAAAATGGAAATCCTTAGAGTTCAATGTAAGTGAATAAAAATTTGTATGATTTTGGTCATGACTATGTGTACTATAAAATCCAGAGTTATGGAAAGAGCTTTTGGATGACGCAAATAGCTCGACCATATCCATACCTATAGGAAGAAAAAATATGTATCAAGACCTATGAGAGGACTAGTTGTGGGAAAATATGAATAAAGAGATTTAAAAATATACATTAATATGTATCTTATGAAAATAAGTGAGGTTAGAAAGAAAATTATCCCAGGGGATGATGCAAACATTACCTATACCTCCATGGAAATTAGAAAACATAATCGTGGAACTTTTCACTAATCATTTAAAGACATCAAGAGAAAATAATACTATATTGTTTATGGTGGACCATCTTACAAAGACTTCTCACTTCATTTAAATTCAAGGGGACTTTTCACATGATCAAAATTCATTGATATATGTTAATTTAGTGGTGAGGCTATATAGAACACCACTATCGATTGTATGTAATTGAGATATAGGATTTACCTCCATGTTCTAGAAGAGCCTTTAACATTCTCTAAAGTCTAAGTTGAACTTCATCATGAATTGTCATCCTTAATATAAATTCCATTAGATGTGTAAAATCTATAATATCATTAAAAAATTTAGGGTATGCACAATTGACATCAATTAAGATGGAATCAACATCTTCCTCTGATCGTGTTCTCCCACAATAACAAATTCCAGTCAATAATCCAAAGGGATCCCTATAAATCTCTTTAGGGGAAGAAGTACAGACCACCTGTATGCTGGGATTAATTTTTTGAACACAAACTACTAGGTCCTTTAATAGTCGAGGAAATGGTGGAAAATTTCAAGACCATTCAATATCATAGCATGGATTCTCAGAGTCAATAGAAGAACTATCTTGAAAATTGTTATTAATACCTTGAGTTTGTGGTTAGAGACAAGGTATTCCACTACATCTCTCCATATAATAAATTCCAATGATTTGGAAGAAGGGAAACCTTAGTCCAAGATAAATTGGTCCCTTTTAGATCCTTGATCACATTAGAGTGTTGGCCTATCAACTAGAACTCCCACCTAAGCTATCTCAAGTGCATGATTTGTTACATTTATCTCCCTTGGGGAAGAACTTTCCAGACCCCTCACATGTACTTAATCAAAAGTTATTACTATTGGAGAAGGATATTTTCATTGAGGATTGACTAGTGAAGATCTTAGATCATAGAGACAAAGTTATACAAAATAATACAATGCATATACCGAAGTGCTGTGGAGAAACCACTACTTTGAATATGTGACAAGGGAACTATATGATATGATGAAAAATAATTAAACTCATCTATTTTTGTGTATGAAATGAAAATTTCAAGGGAATGTTTTCTAATGGGGGAATATTGTAATGAATAAAACATTTATATATAAAATTCTCGTTACAATTTAATTAAATGTGATATTATTTATTCTGGATATAGAAAGCACATGAACTTATTTGGTTGTATTATATCCTATCATATTTAAAAGACTATTAAGAATCATTACAATTAATATTGTATCCATTGAACATGATCATATGATTACTATAAATATAGTTTTGTTATAATTCTAATTGACACATACAAATTAAGTGATGGGGTAAACCATTAGAACCCTACCCTATGAATCCCTTTTATCAAATATTCCTAAGGAGAGATAATAAATAAGTTTTCCATTTACCAACCCCAATATAATATCCAACAACATAGGCATGAATGGAATCATTTGTAGGAGAAGTTCATGCTCATCGAGATCACAACCCAAACCATCTGCATCAAACCATCCCATGAAATCCTCACCATAATGCATCACACCCTTAGGTATTTTTATTTAATAATTAGAATAAACATATAAAAAAACATATATTATGAATATGTATACATTATATAATTATATTAATTATTATTGTTGTTACATTGTAAATGTTTTTTATTTTTATACAAAAAAACACAAATTGAATTTTTAATTAATATTAAAATTCAATTAAGATGTTTATTTTAATGAATTAATGGATTTTGGAAATAAATAAAATTTTAATAAAATAATATTATAAAAAATTATTATTAAATATAAATAATCATATAACTATTATGATGTCAAATGTAATTTTTATAAGTGTTTAAAAATGTTATTATAAAAAAAACCAAACATTTCACAAGAAATGTCGATTCTATTTTAAAATTTAAAATTCATATATTTATAAAATTATTTTCATACAAATAATATTATTTTTTAAATCATCACATTGAAATTATCTTACTGTGAGGATTTGATAATTGTTAGAGACAATTGAATTTTTGGGTAAAAAATAAAATATGGTATAAATATACAGTGTGTATTATACCATACTGATGGACCCAAAATAATGCAATGAATACTATAATGGGTAAATGTGACCAAATAAATATATTTTATAAATATATTTTATATTTTCAATTTATTTTATTATTTTTATAAATCATCTAGGAATCCTGTAAATCCTATAATATATTTTACAATTTTAAAATCATTTATTTAAGGAAATCAATCACTTACCCATCAGTAAAGGTATTATATTAATAATTTATTCCCTTTGACTTATAAAATAAGGAAACCCACTCCCCTTTGGATAAAAACTTGTGTAAGAACCCATTTTTTTGTACAAGGTATGGATCCCTTCTTTTTAAAGGCGAATGCTTAAATGTGGCCTATTGTGTGTACCCAACTTGATCATGAGTGTTTCTAGGCCGTTTGAGGCTTTTTTGGATCCTAGAACCCAATCTTGGGGGGATTTTATAATGGTGCAAGGTTAGTACAAACTACACGGGGTAGGTTATATAGTTCATAAAAACTGCGAATGGCTGGACAGTGGGGGTCTACAAGCCACACAATTTGTTGAAAATGTGCGAGAGGAGGCACACTGATATGTGGCTTGGTCTTCATTCATTGAAGAACATTAAAGTGGATTCTCGCACAGTTTGTGAATGTTTACTAAACTGTGTGTGTAAACAATGTGGGTTCCCCTTGAACTATCAGAATCCATGAACAGTAGGAACATGGTTGGTCAAATCAGGCACCCTAAACAATGTGCCCCCTAATTGTTGAAGAAAAATAATAATTTTAAATTAAATGAATTCTTTATATAAACCTGAATTTCTATTTCTTTAATGAAAAAAATGGGTCGGTTTTGAGTTCTCCCTCTTGAGGATAATCTAGGAATTGATCCTAATCCATTGTTTGATCTTCATTTCAAGCGTGGTTTTTTTATTTGATATTAATTGGTAAGTTCTACATTCATTTTTAGCCATTCTCTATTCTTCGTGCTATCAGTTACACTATTAGGATTTCGTCTCATATTCCTTAATTCCTCATTCCTTATCATTTCTTAAAATTTCTCCTAATCTTAGTTGAATCATGACTTGATACTATAGGACTTAACCAATACCAAGATCATATAGGTGGTCTAAACATTTATTTTCAAATTCGGGAACTTTATTGAGATATCATCCATTATTCTATTCACCGGACTCTCTAGGGTGGCCCCTAAAATTGAACCGACTAAGTGAATTAAATGAACTGGGGCCTGTTTGTGATTTCCTAATGATACTTTGAGGTTCTTTTATAATGAACTATGCATAAAAAATATGAATATTACATATTTTTAGATAAATATTGATTATATTTTACAATTTCACAACTTAGGACCATAGTAGTTTAGTGCCTTTTGAAATATTAAATATATTCTTCTAACTTGTTAATGGACTTCAACATCTCCCATAATGATATTCCCCTTTTTTACACCTATATAAATGATTTTTTTATATCCTTAGGAATGGAAACATATGAAAGGGTTATCTAAGATGTGCAATAATGGTAAGAAAACAATTGTTGAACATATGAAAAAAAACATGAACATGACATTTGAATATTAAAACATGAGTCATGAAATAAATATTAGTCGTTCATAATATGTAAATCATAATGGAAAATTAACCCTAATAACATAGTATTGGCATAAAACACAAACTTTTGGAGAACAAAAAATAATAGAAAATCATTTCCATATTAGACAAGGCTCATATACAATACCATCATAGTAGACAAAGTCCATTACTGAACCAAGTTCACTCCTCATTCTATCCCTATATTACTGAACTAGATATACTTATTTTTTCAAACATATATTACTGAAACATATTTACTTGTTGTTCTAATCATGTCTATGTCATGAGATATAAATCATTAACAAATTCATTAGAGGAAGATATAGGTACCACCCATCTCATTATGAAATTATTCTTATATGTTCCACTAAAACATAAATCATTCATCATAACATAACCCAACTAATAAAATGGGTTTCTTAAAAATCATTCAATCATAACATAATCCATATGAAATTTCATTCCATCATTAACAAAACTATATCATAGTAATAATAGGTATGGAATCATAAGCTTAATTAAAGAGCATCATCTTATATAGAAAATAATTTTGATAAAACACTTGAACACAATTCTTATTGGAAAAAATCCTTTCTTCTTCAAAAAATTTATTTTCTCAAAATTTCACAAAATTATCAAAGAAATGAATTTAGTTGAAAATAAATTTGGAATTTCATAGAGGATGTTTCAACGAAATAAGGCATAAAAATACTTTCCAGCAGTATAAGTTAAAAAAAACATTCCCCATGTACTTTTTCCATAATAGTCAAAAAGTGCCATGTATGGTAAAAGATAGAAAGTGCCCTTAAAAACCATGTAGTAATATTAAAAAAAATAAAAATTACATTAAATATAAATTTAATTATAGTAACAATTTTATGAAAATAGTTTAAGAAAACAAGGGCATTGAGGATTAATATACCCCTAGTAAATATTTACGTATAAACAATCTCAGATAAAAATGAGATTGAAAAATTATCCATTACCTGAGGTAAAATATCAATTGTAACTATTAAAACCTCCTGTATAATGATTTAAATAATGAAATTGACTTATTAAATAATCACAACCATTTACATGTTATCATAAATGATCATATTATCAACCATTTGTTTGTAATATTTCTTTTTCACCTATTATTATGATATTATGTGATTTATGTTTTAGTGCAAGTTTTGTCCGTCAGGTTCATCTTAAACATCCTAGGATATAGTTATTTCATTTAAATAATGATATTAGTATAATACATATCATAATTATTCATTCCATTCATGTATATAATCGTGTTTTAATAAAGATCGTGTAGAATGAATCACATCATATTGTGAAGACGGTAGGTCTTACATAAGCATGAGCGACAATATCATTAACTTAATGGTTAAATGGTATAGAATTGGATAGAATATTAATTATAAATAATAATTATCATCTTATATTCTTTATTTAAACCCATTATTTTCATCATTAAACCCATCCAAATTAAGTATTGTTGAATAAAAAATTATACAATGGCATAGAGACGGTAAGTTGTACATATGCATTCATGGTGATATTTTTATTTATATGATGGATAAAAATAGGTATAAGGTTTTACCATAATTAAAATAACATATCATCATGCCGAAGATACTGAATTATTTGTTTTAGTATAGAAACAACATAATAATAGGATGTAGAATAAGCAAAGAATATTAAAATATGTGTTAAAATAGTTAACTCTTTTTTGAGTATCTCCTTTTGATTTGAACAAAAGGACTCCTTAGGATGGATTTATGAAAAATTTGTTGTCACTATAAGGAAGATAGAGATGTCGGGAGCTTATTGGGGTATAAGTTGTATGATCCAAGTAGCCTGAGAGGTGTGAGTAAGTGGGTAGATTTGGTGGCCTTTTATAAGAGGGATGAGGTGTACTTTAGGAATATCTTCAAATATTATTTTATTATTAATTTATTATCGAATTAAAATGGATCTAAGTTGATATATTTAGGGGATAATATGAGGATATTACTCTCAAAAAACGGGTCTTTGATTATTTTTTGTCACAAATTTAACCTTATCTTTTATCATTAACCCTTAGTTAAATATATTAACTCTTACCATGTCTTGTTTTATTTTTATACTATATGGTTAATATATTCAATATAAAAAGATAAAAGGACCTCAAGTAAGCCATTAATGAATTTTCAAACACAATATTGTTTTTTTGGACTTATCGTATATTATTATTAAAATTATATCATTTAATAAAATAGTATTCGTTTTAAAATCTTATTTATGCCCAATTTGATACTATTTCGTAATTGATTTTTGTTAAATTCATAAAAACATTATTTGTTAGATAAAAAGAATAATTTCATCCAGAAAATATAAATTATATCCAAAAAAAGAATGGATGGATCCAAAATAATAAATTTCACTTATTTTAATATTTATAATCTCATTTATTTAAATCTTTCATTATTTTGGTAATCACTGCATCATCATTGTGTCATAAATATATTTATTTCTTTAATATCTAAAAATTATAAATAAAATATAATGATGTAGGAAATATTATTATCATTCCAATTAATTTTTACAGTCAAATATACAAGTACTATAATTTCATATTAAGTCTATTTTAGAAAACAATATAAAGAATTATGTTATATTTCACTTTACATTAAATTAATTATTATAACATGTCATTTTCACACCCAAGAGGCTCCCAAAGCCCAAATGTCTATACGAAGTATTTTTTTGTTATCCCATAACTCATAAAAAATTATTAGGACAATATTTAGCATATTTTTAAATTATTATACTATTTTTTACCCTTATTTAAATCATTTACCCTTTAACAATGGCAAAAAAAAATAATTACTAAAGTTACTATTCATATTATCAAAAAAGGGACCATTTACATAAGTTGTACCTTATGATTAAAAATATGGAATACATTTTTACAAATATAAAACAAATAATCGGAATAAATTCATTTAAAATTAACTCACGTTGTCAAAACAAGAAAACATGTTTTTAAGAAGTAGAAAATATCAAAAGATTGACATGTGTTTTTATGTGATGTAAATGTGAAATTACAAAAAATGAACTAAATATTATTAAATGATAAAACAATTAATAAAATTACATATTAAAACCAATAAAGAAGATAATCTAACTATATAAATAAATTACATGAAATGGATGTTTTGAATTAAAATGCAGTATTTTTTACTATTAATTAAAATAAGAATTTTATCATAAAAATACCAAAAAATAAACCAAATTATGTTTTTCCCCAATTCCTAAAAAACTTTATTTGGTCAAAAATAATATATAAAAGTGTTAAAAACTAGATTTAAAATGGGTGTACCATCAAAAGGCTACAACCCAACATTCTTTAAAAAATAATTCTTTTATCCGAAAAATTGAATTTGTTTTTATATCATCTCTAGAAAATAAGTAAGATTAATGTTAATGTTATTTAAAATTAAAAATTTGTTTAATATTATTCATAAAATTCTATTTATATCCCATTAAATAATAGCATTTTAATAATATGTCATTGTTTAGTGAATCTCGGTATTACATACAACACAAGCTATCGAGGAAGGTTGATCTAGTTTGTAATGCAAGCCATGTAAGTGTTTTTTCTAGTGAAATCTTCCATTTGTGTTTCATATTCCATAATAAAAAATTATTTAATCATACATTGAACAAAATTTATACTCATTGATTCATGTATTGTTTCCCAACTCGATGTTGTGTGTAAAATAAAATAAGTCAGTTTAGTTTGAAAGGAATGTTTGAAATAATTAATTGTAATATATAAGATAAAATATTATTTTATATGAAAGTAATTGCCCAAAAATCTAAGGGTGCCACATTCTACCCCTCTTAAAATTAATTTATCTCTGAAAATTTGTTGGGTTTATAAAAGGATAACTAATTGAAAGTTTCTTTCATGGAAACTCACATCATAAAAAAATACTAAAACATATTAAAAAAATAATGTAAGAAACATAATAGTTACTTGAAGTAACTCATAAATTGGTTTCAAAATATGTGAACATTGGTGTGATGTTTAAACATGGACATGGAAGAAAAATATGACCATTATTATCTGATGGATAGTGATAGAGAAAAAGGTTTGGATAATGTTGATAACAAGAAACCCATAAATATTTGATGATTTAAGGGACCATATGATTCATCAGATAATAAGGTACAAAGATAACATTTTTTTCAATATCCATTCCATAATGTTGAAAAATATTATAATAAATAGTTACTTGAGTTCAATTCAATCTCACCATTGGTCATTCCTTGAACAATTTCCATATCATCTCTTCTTCATTGAAATGAAGGTCAATTATTCATTCCTAAAGTGTTATAAGATCATGCGATCCATAAATAGAATGATAAGTCATTCTATCTATCATAACAAAAAGGTCAAACAGATTGTCAAATATGAATAAGACCACATACAGTGAGATAATACATTAATCTAACTGACATCAACCAAATTATAACTTATACTTTCCATAATTGGATTACCATAAAATCCTCTTAAACATTATAAATCTAAAAATTTAAAAATACGTGAAATAAATCGGTTTATCATTTAACTCCCACATCACATAACGGAGTTCTTGGTTGTAACATTCTAAACATGTGAATACCTTAATCATGTATTATCTTGAGTCATAGTGAAAACCTGAAATATCAGATATACTTATTGAAAACATTCATGTTTTATTATTCATATGTCTTAAAATGTATAATCATTATTCGATATAGCATAAACCATTTTTCAATAAATCTTTAACTAGTTCCAAGGTAAATAATATTTTCCATTTTACTTATTCCTATCCAACATACCATTATCTTAATATAATTATCTCAATATCATGTTCATATTGAGGTTAATCCTTCACTAAATCATGTGTTTTCCAATAAACATCACCTTATTACGTCAATCACTTTTCATGGTTACCAGTACCACTATGGATATACTTTTAAATATATGTATAAAACAAAAATGGACCACTACAAAGAAATTTCAATATTCCTTAATACCATAAAAGTAATTCTACAAAATTATTCTAGAATCCCATTACATACACACTCAATCATTCCACTAGTTCATTTTCATAATCAACATCATTAATAGTGATCTCAAGTGATTTTCCCTTTTCATTAGACTTAAGAGGTTGTTGATGCTGATCATCATTTATAACAATCACATTATTGTATTAGTTAGCATAATGTCCCATTTCCTTTAATGTGTTGCATTGAATTGTGGGTAGTTCATTCTCTGTAGCATTTTCTCTATTCACATCATTAGATACCTTTTCTCATTACTTCAACACTCAATTACCGGATGAACTTCTTTTCCACACTTCAAAACAGTTTCTAGCCCCATTAATACATTATCCACCATGATTCATTCTAAACATTGACCATAAATAAACAATCATCTTATTTTCACTATTATTTGGAGCTTTTCCTTTAATCGCCATCTTTCATTTCTTATCAAATCCACGAGATTGATATGTAACAGAAAATCTCATTTATTCCCTGATAGCACAACATACAATCTATTCATATAAACTAATGTATATTATAGCTAATTCCCTTCAACTAATTTTATTTAATACCATGAATAATCTATCAATTTTACTTTTCGGTTTGATGATAATGCCAAAAGCATCCTTGCATGTTTGTTAAAATTTTACTCATACGTACCAACAGATTCATTATCCTTTTTCTTAAAATCAAGGACCCCTTTTTCCATTTTCATTCTAAGAATACGAGGAATGTACTTATTGAAAAATAATTTGATGAACTCATCCCATTCCATGGATTCAATTTCATCTTATTTCCTCGTATTCTTGATTGAGTCCACCACTAGTCTGTTTCACTTTCAAAATGATAAATTTCCAAAATAAATTATTCTTGTTCCAAATGATTCATAACATGTGAAAATATAGCGATATAATTTTATATTCCATCTCCCAAAAAATTTATTTGTTCATGAGTACAATAATTTCATTTCCCATTGTAGTGATCATTAACATGGTTCCTTCTGGTTCCAACCATTGTCTAAAACACAAAAATGATAATCTAGGATTCAAAAATCATACAATGAAAATAAAATAATGAAGGGGGTTTATTTTAAGTCTCTAACATATTCGGTTTAATCCAAGGTTATTCATTATCGTTACTATAATTTTAAGACTGTAAACTATAATTATACATATCCTTAGGAAATCCCTCAGAAAAATATCTAGGGAGCTCACTGAAGTTGTCGCATCCTTATTTCCAAAGTGTTACTAATCCATTCATTTGATCCCAGCAATAAAAACCCAAGAAGGATGTATATGAATATTGAATCTTTTTAGAAGAATCTTCAGTCACTTTTTCAAATGCATTCCTGAGCACCATAATAGTTTAGTGCCTTTGGAATAATGGAATACATTCTTCAAAATTTTGAAAGATCCTCAACATCTCCCATAAAAATCTTCCCCTTTAGTACTCTTACTTAAATGATTTCTTAACAAAATGAGGAATGTAAACATAAGAAAGGGTGAACTTAGATGCTCAGTAGGGGTATGAAAACAATATATGAACATATGAATGTAATAAAACCGGAACGTAACCTTTGAATAATAAAATCTTGAGTCATGAAAAAAATCATGGCAGTTCATAAGGAATATATCATAAAGGAATATTAACTATGATAACATATAATTGGAATAAAATATGAACTTTTGGGATACAAATAAGTATATAGAATAATATCCATATTATCCAAGGCTCATATACAAGACCATTATAGAGGATAAAATCCATTACTGAACCGAGTTCACTTCTTGTTCCAGCCCAATATTACTGAAGCAGATATATGTTTCATTTCAACCATGTACTACTAAACAATATTAACATAGAGTTCCATTCATGTCTATCTCATGATATATAAGTCATTACCTAATTCATTGGAAATAGGTATTTTTCCCACCCATCTCATAATGAAAGCATTATTACATGTTCTATAAAATCATAAATCAATCATCATAGCTCAACTGAAGAAATGAAATGGGTTTCACAAACATCATTCCATCGTAACATAATTAATGTAAAATTTCATTCCTTAAATAATTCAATTAAATCATAGTAATAATAAGGATATAAACATAACCCTATTTAAATAGAATAATGTTAGACGGAAAATAATTTTGATAAAACACTTGAACTTAATTCATGAAGAAAATATCATTTCTTCTAAAAAATGTTTTCTTTTATCAAAAATGAAACAAAATTTTAAATTAAAATAATTTATTAGAAAATAAACCTGAAATAATATAGATGAATATTAATATAAATAATACATAAAAATACATCAATTATATATAAGTTAAAAAACATTCTCCCTATACTTTTTCAAGAAAAGAAAAAATGTACCTTGTATGGTAAAAGAAAGAATGATTCTGTGAAAATGTAGTAAAATTAAAAAATGGGTAAAAATGACTTTGAACATACATAGAAGTACAATACAAATTTTATGAAAACATTTTTATAAAACATGGTCATAAATTCAAAATATAACCCTAGTAAATACTTATGTATAAACAATCTCTGATAAAAATGAGATTGAAAAATTATCTCTAGCCTTAGGTCCAATATCCTTAATATGTATCCAAAACACTCATATAATGATTTAAATAATTTTTTTTACTTATTATCGAATCATATTAATTTGTATTATATTGTATATGATCATATCAGCTTCCGTTTGTTAGTAACATTTCATTGTCACTTGTTATTCATATATTAAATAAATTATATTCTTATGCATGTTTTGTAAGATATGTTCATGACATCGTTCTTAGGAAATATGTATATCATTTAAAAAATAATATTAGTAAAATATATATTATATTTATATATTCCATTTAATTATATAATCATGGTTTATTGAAGATCGTTTAGATGAATAACATCGCATTGGGAAGAAGGTTTTTCATATGTATGCACGAGCGATGATATCATTCATTTAATGGTTAAATTGTATGGAATTTGATTGTATATTAATTATACAAAATAATTAGCATTCTATATTAATTATTTAAATCTATTATACTAATCATTATACCCATCAAAATTAAATATTGTTCAAAAAACATTACACCATGACATGGAGAAGGTACGGTGTACTTACGTACACATCATGATATTGTTATTTGTAGGTCAGATAAAAGTAGGTATAAAGTGGTAAAATAATTATAATAACATGTAATAAAATATAATTTACATAATTTATTATTTTAGTATGAACGAAATATTATAATATGACATAGAAGAAGAAAATAATTTTTAAGCAGGTGATAAAACAATTACCTTTTTTGAGTACCTCCTTTTAATTTTCCCAAATGGTCAAAATTTAGTGGATTTATACCCAAATTGTGTTCCCTAGAAGATGTTTATGGATGTTTCTAATTTATTTGATCATATTTTTTTATGAGAGAAGGGGCTTGAGAGGTGTGATCAAGTGGGTAGATGTGGTGGCCTTTTATAAGAGGGAGGATGGTCATGTCTTGAAATATTATTTTGTTTTAAATTTCTATTCAAATAGTAATGGCACCAAAGTTATATATCTAGAGTATGTGATGACTATAATTATAATTCATCTCCAAAAATTAGTTTTACACTTGTTTTGGTCACAAATTTAACATTATCCTTTATCATTGACCCTAAGATAAATAAACTAACTCTCACCATGTCTTCGAGTATTTTTATAATATAAAGTAAATATAGTTACTATAAAATTACAAGAGAACCCAAATTCAAGAATTAATTACATTTATAACACTATATATGTAATTTGGATGAATATTATATTTTTATAACAATTATGTCATTTAATAGATTAGTATATGTTTTAAGAACACATTTATGTCAATTTTGACACTATTTAGTAATTGATTTTTGTTGAAGTCATAAAAACAAGATTACATTGATGAAAACATTATCTTATCCATAAAATGTCAATTATATCAAAAGAAATAATGGATTTAATAAAAAATTTAAAATTATATTTATTTTAATATTTATAATATTTTTTCTTTCACTATTTCATTAATAAGGTAATCACGACATCATCATTAAGTCATAAATAAATTTATTTATTTAATGTATATGAATTATAAATAAAATTACATGATTTAATAAATATTTCTAGATATATATGTACTATTTACAGTCAATGATATCAATTTCAAAACCCCACATTAATATTTTTTAAGTAAAAATTTATATGTTTATGTATATTTTTCTTTACATTAAATTAAATATTAAAACTTATCATTTTCACACAAATGTTTCTTCTAAGGGGTAAATGTGCATCCCATGTGTTTTTATGGTCCCCCATAACTCATAAAATAGGATTAGGACAAAGTTTTTGGTTGTTTTATATTATTATTGTATTATTTTTAATCTTATTTACCTCATTTTCCCTTTAATAGTGGAAAATAAAAAAAATTTAAAAAGTTTCTATTCTTATTGTCAAAGAATAAATGGGTCATATATACATAATGTAGACCTCATGACTCCAAATATGGATCAATTTTTCCAAATTCAAATATCATTATTGGAATAAATCAATTTTAAATTAATTCACATTGTCAAAACAAGAAAACTTACTTTTAAGAAATAAAAACTATCTAAAGATTGACAGGTGTTTATGTCCAATTTAATTGTGAAATTATTTCCAAAGACCAAAATGTTAATAAGTGATAAAAAAACTAATCCAATTATTGTAGGGACCCAAATCTTGACGTACATGGAAAATAAATTACTTTTGCGGAATACTTAATACATAACGAAAACCAAAACTCAGGGATCGTAATAGTTTAGTGTCTTTGGAAACTCAAAAAAATAATCTTCTAATCGTGGTGAAAGATCTTCAACATCTCCCATAAAGATCTTCCCCTTTTGTTTTCTTACCTAAAACCTTTCATTATAACCTGGGGAAAAGAAAAAATATAAAGGGTGAGATCAAATGCTCAGTAAGGGTAAGCATGGATATAATAAAACAAATCATATACATTTGAACTTAAAAACATGAATATAATGTTTAAACATCAATAGACTGAGCAATGACATAAAACATGGAAGTACGTAAGGAATAGATCATAAAAAACATTAATAATGATAAAATATCATGGGGTAAAACATGTAATTGTGGCAACCATTAAGCACATGTTATGATTTCCATAGTTGCCAAGGCATTTATGCCAAGACCATCTTAGTGGACAAAGTCCCTTTTTGAATCGAGTTCACTCCTCGTTCCAGTCCTGTATTACTGAACCGGTTTAACTTTCCATTCCAGCCATGTATATCTCATGAAATATAAATCTTTACCCAATTAATTTGAGGGAGATATAGGTCCCACCCATCTCATAATGTAATCATTCTTACTTGTTCCACAAAATAAACATGAAACTTTCTTCATAACCCAAAGAATAAAATGGGTTTCATAAACATCATCCCATCATCACATAATCCATATAAAACAAATGGATATTTCATTAATAGAAAAGTGAAACCATGTAAATCATAGAGACATTATACTTTAAACACACACATATGAAATAATTTCATCTTACATGGAAAATGGTTTTGATAAAACACATGAAATGAATTCTTGAGGAAAATGTCCTTTCTTCTTCAAAATCAATTTCTTTTCACAAAACGTCATGAAATTTTCAAAGAAAAAGATTTTGTTGAAAATAGTCATTAAATATTTTGTATGTATCTTCATTAAAATAAGGCTTTATAAAACTGTAAAAATCTATTCACGCCATATATGTTAAAAAAGATTCTCCTCGTACTTTTTCCGGAAATGTCAAAAAGTACATCGTAAAAGAAATATTTCTTCCGTACCTTGTGGTAAAAGTCAAAAAGGGGTAAAAATGACTTTAAACATACAAGGAAGAATATTAAACATTTTATGAAAATATTCTGAGAAAACATGGACATAGATGAGAACCATAACCCCAGTAAATACTTACGAATAAACAATCTCGGATAAGAACGAGATTGGAAAAGTTATCCCTTACCTTAGGTCTGATATGCTTCGTATATATCCAAACCCCTTGTATAATGATTTAAATAATGTCATTGACTTATTACAGAATCATATTCATTGTTATGATATCATATATGTTTCACATATGACTTTATATTACCCGTTCTTTTGTCATTTACATGTTAAAGCATCATTTTGGGTAAAATCATTTCATTTATCATATGTGTTTCGACTTGTCATTCTTGATATTAATAATTATATCCTGATTTACATAATTCCAGATTGTAAAACATGATTTATATATAATATATATTCATCATATTCGTTTATATATTATAGATCGATAAAAGGAATGAAATACACCGTTTATGGAGACGGTAGGCCGTACATACGCATGAACCCTATTTTCATTTCCTTATTGAATTGAATGAAACTAAGTAGATGAAATACATAAATATATACATAAATCCAGTAGCATTCATATATTTTATTATTATTCATTATATAAACATTATGATCATTCTTGTATGGTTAACATGGAGAATGAATCTCATCGCGTCGTGGAGACGGTAGTCCGTACATACGCACGAGCGATGATATCGTTCCCGTAATTATTAATTAGAATTGGAGTGGATGGTATAATATATAAGAATCAGTATGATGTTATAATAACCATATATAGTTATTCATTACACAAGTATACCCATCCATGTAAGGTGTTGGTGGAAAAACTGATTTCACCATAGCGTGGAGACGGTATTCCGTACGTACGCACGTGTGGTGATTTCGTTTTCTGTAGGATGGATAGATAGTGAAATAAGGTTTTTTCATAATTATAATAAAATATCAGTATATGAGTTATACTGATGATATTACTTCATAATTAAACAAATAAAGAATAATAAGTGGAAGAAGAAATAAATTTGAAAGAATCAGTAACGGAAATTACCTCTTCTTTGAAGCGCCTCTTTGAGACCTCCTTTTAGAACACTAAAATTAGTCTTTGAAGAAGACCAGAACCTCGAGGATGTTTCTATGGAAGTGGAGAAGTGAATTTGGTAGGGGTTTTCCGAGATTGAAGGCTCAAAGTGGTGTGATGAAGAGAGGGAGGAGGTGCCCTTCTATAAGGGAGGGGAGGGGTACCTTTGGAAAAACTAAAAATATTATTTTATTATAAAGTCATATTCGGGTTTTAATAGCTCCAAATTGAGTTAATTCGAAGATAAGGTGGGGATGGGTCGAAATACTCTCATTAAATAGAATTTAGACAAGTTTAGGTTTCTTTTTTAACCTTATCATTTGGATTTATCCTTAAGTTAAATAATTTTACTTTTACCGTGTCTTCTTGTTTTCTTACACTATAAGGTCAATAAACATACTATAACAATCCAAACGAACCCCAAGTTGTTTATTATTAATATATATAACCGTATGTAAGTCATTTTCCGAACCTTAAAATTTTAGGAAAAAAATAACAATTAATAATATAATATTTGTTTTAAAAACTATTTTATGTCAATTTTGACATTATTTGGTAATTGATTTTTGTGAAAATGATAACATAATTATTAGTTCTAAAAAAGATAATTAAATCAAAACTAACATTTCATATTAACCTATAAAATTATTTAAATTCATAAAATGTATCAAATTACATTTATTTGGGTATTTATAACATCAATTATGTCAATATTTCATTAATAAGATAATTACTGCATCATCTTTTTGTCATCAATAAATTAAATTATATAATGTCTACAAATTATAAATAAAATAAAATTATGTAGGAAATCTATTTATCTTTCTAATTAATATTTATAGTCTAATTTATCATATGTATAAACCTATATTAAAAATTATTTACTTATTAAACGTGGATTTTAACTATTTTAACCCTTCTTTAAATAAATTAATATTAAATTTCCTAATCTAATCGAAGTGGGCCTAAATGGTCATAGTTTATTCATAAGGTTCTTTTTGGATGAATTCGACTTATCAAATAGAATTTGGACATGTTTTAGTGTAATAATAATAATTTCATTTTTACCCTTAATTATCCTATTTACTTTTAACCGTGGTAAATAAAAGTAAAAAGTTATTATTCACCAAAAATTATTTTCATCTCATTGAACCATATTTTAGTCCTTGATAGTAACTATGTCTCTCGTATTTTTGAAATTCAATTCACGAAACGGGTAATATTTAATTTAAATTAAAGAAAAGTTAGTTTTTTTAACTACCACTAAGTGGTTTCACTATTCATCGAAAATTGATGTTTTTCAGAAAAATACTAAAAATTCAGCCTAAGAATTATTTGATATTATGAATTCAAAATTGATGTCTATTTTTCCAAATTAATAACATTTAAGAGGCATTAATTAATTTTCAAATTTAATTCCCGTTATCAAAACATATATTGTGTTTTTAAGAAACAAAAACAATCAAAAGATTGATAATTGTTTATATCCAATTTCAAAGTGAAATTAATTCCAAAGAACAAAATTGGATTGAATGGTAAAAATATATTCTAATTACACTTTAAAACCAATTAAAAAGCTAATCTAACCATATAAATTATTGCGATGAAAAAAGTTGTTTTTAATTAAAATATAGCGTGTTTTTACTATTCATTAAAATATGAAAGTTATCAGAAGAATATGAAAAATTTATCCAAAGTAAATTTTTATATCCTGATTCCAAAAAAGAATTTTATTTTGTCAAATTGAACTTATAGATGTGTCAAAAACAATAATTAATGTGGGTGCGTCATTAAAAGGCGGGAAAACTGCAATTTTTTAATAATACATATTTTAAACGAAAAATTTATTTTGTTCTCATACCATATTCTAGAAAATGTGTAAGATGAATAACAATGTTATAAAATTAAAAATGTAGTTCATATTATTCATAACGGCTATTACATAATAATATTATAACAATATATCGTTGTTTAGTGAAACCTGGTATTGCGTACAACACATGCTATCGAGGAAGGTTGTGATTGCGTGTAATACAAGACAAGTCAGGGTTGCATGTTGTGCAAGACTCATCCGTTGTTTCATATAACAGAATCCAACCATATTCAATTTATACATCGAATATATATATATACACTCAATGTTTTGTAGAATAACTACTATCAAAATTATGTGTAACATGATCCAAGAATAGTGTTGTGTATACTGCAAGCTCATACGGTGTTGCATATAGAGAAATCCAATATTGTTGTAGCTTATAAGAAATCAATGAAATTAAAAGAATATTTTTCATAAAATATTGGGGTGTTACATTTTACCCCCCTTAAAATGAATTTCACCCTCAAAATTCGTCAGGGTTATAAATGGTTTACTACTCGAAAGTTTCTGTAATAGAAACCCATATCGTAAAAAGGAATAACAAAACTTGACTTTAAAAACTAATGTATGAAAAATAATGGTTACCCAAATTAACTAATCTTTGGGTTTCCACATAGGATAACATAGGTGAAAATATGGATATGGAAGAAAAATTGAACCATCAAGTTCTGATGGGGAGTGGTAGAGAACATGGCTATGAAAAAGCCAACAATCACAAAGCCATAAATTTGTAATGATCTAGGGTACCATCTGATTCATCGGATATAAGAGAACTAGGACAACATTTTTGGTTTTCAATATCATTTCCCTAAAGTTGAAAATTTTGAATTAGCAGAAATACTTGCTTGATTTTGGTACAATCTCACTATTGTTCGTGCTTTGAAAAATTTCCACTTCATCTCTTAAAGAAATGAAGTTGAATTTGTTATTCGTGAAGTGTTAACAGGTCATATGATAGAATGATGGGTCATTACATTTATTTCAAGAAAAAGGTTAACAAAAGTTATCAAATATACATAAGTCCATCTATGGCGAGGTTAATCATATACAATTCCAAAATTGAACTTATACTTCATATATCATACCGCTTAATAAAATAAAACTTGATTATATTAACTAGGGACTTCCTTTTGGCCAGTGGTAGGCGATAAAGGCTAGTCACACTTCAGTTGTGGGTTCGATTCCCATAGCCTTGTCCGACGTGACGGGTTTTCATCTTTCCTGTAGGTTATCCTTTTTATAAAACTATACTATCATAACATTTCAGAAATTTAAAGTTATATCCTTAACCAATACTATATGATGTCAATTCCAACCATTAGGCTTATCGAAAATAATTCTGTCTGATTATTAGAAATTTCATCTACCGAGCATGTGAATTCCTTCATTTGTCCCCCATATACCACAAGATATATCTTTTTGGTCACATTCCAAAAATGTGAATACCTTAATCATGTATTCTTTTGAAACATGAATTATCGTAGAACCTTAGAGAAAACATGAATTCTGTAAAAAGATAACTCTTTCCACATACAAAAATCCCAAATAAAATCTATATACTCAAATCATGATATCACTTTGTCCTTTTATCAGCCATGATCTCATGAATACTATAAAACATATTATTTTCTCATTATCCATTCATTATGCGCATATCATCTTCTTTCCAAAAATATCTGAATAACCATTCATGGTTACCAGTACCATTCAACATATACTTTCAAATAAATTAAGAAAAACAATCTTTTAACAATCCTTATATGATTCTTTATTCCATATTACCATACATTATTCTTGATAAACACACAATCATTCCACTAACTTCTTAAACCACTAGCTGAGCTTCATGATTTCTTTCATCTCATATTTCATTTGTAGTCTCTTCATCATCATTCACATAAATACTACTCATATGACCATGCAGATTCTCTTCATGATATTTTCCCTTAGGGAATTGGTTTGAATAATGCCCATACATTCCACATTTAAAACATCTAATAATTGTTGATGTCGTAGCAATACAATTATCCTTGACCATGGTGTTAACTGAACCTCTTCCTTTTCACTTACTTGCTTTGTGTCCTTCTTTTCCACACCGAAATCATCTTCCAGTTCCTTTGAAACAATCTCCCCGATGCCTCTTCCCACATGATTTAAATGAGGTAAATTGAACTTTCTTTCCTCCATGATCATCACGAAACTCCATCTTTCTCTTATTATTTTAGTCGGGAAACTTACCAAAGTTGAGATTATTGATCATATTATTAGATTTCGGATTAGGCATAATAACGATATGTGGACCACCAGATCCAATTTCATGCGGTTTCTCATGGAGAATATCATTCCATTTTCCATAATATCCTCAATTATTGTGAATCTTCCCGTTCCCAGCCATTTTCTAAAACCCAAAAAGAATAGTGTGAGAAGGAAAAATCATGCTAGGGAAAACAACAAAGTAAAGGTGGAGTACCCTTAATATATAACATCATAGGTTAAATTATAAGATCGTTACCGTAGTTCTAGGACTATATCCTATACGTATACTTATCCTTAGGGACATCCCTAGACATAGCATAGAAATATCTCTAGGGATCTCACTAACGTTTTCGAATCATAGTTTCGAAAGAATGACTAAACCTTTCCTCTGATACAAACTGTAGAGACCCAAAGCCTGACGTACATGGTCAATACATTACATTTGCATAATACTTAATACACAACAAAAACCAAAACTCAAGGATCGAAATAGTTTAGTGACTTTGAAAACTCGGAAAAATAATATTTTAATCGTGGTGAAAGATCTTCAACATCTCCCATAATGATCTTCCCCTTTTTTTTCTAACCTAAAACCATTCGGTATATCATGGGGAAAAGAAAAAATACAAAGGGTGAGCTCAAATTCTCATTAAGGGAAAGCATGGATAAAATAACACAAATCATATACATTTGAACTTAAAAACATGAACATAATGTTTAAACATCAAAAGCTTGAGCAATGACATAAAACATGGAAGTACGTAAGGCATAAAACATAAAGAAAAAATAACCATAATAAAATAGCATGGGGGTAAAACATGAAATTGTGGCAACCATTAAGCACATGTTATGATTTCCATAGTAGCCAAGGCATTGCTGCCAAAACCATCTTAGTGGACAATGTCCCTTTCTGAATCAAGTTCACTCCTCGTTCCAGTCATGTATTACTGAACCGGTTTAACTTTCCGTTCCAGCCATGTCTATCCCATGAGATATAAATCTTTACCCAATTCATTGGAAGGAGATATAGGTCCCACCCATCTCATAATGAAATCATTCTTACTTGTGCCACAAAATAAACTTGAAACATTTATCATAACCCAAATAATAAAATGGGTTTCATAAACATCATCCCATCATCACATAATCCATATAAAACGAATGGATATTTCATCATAAGAAAAGTGAAACCATGTAAATCATAGATACATTATTCTTGAAACATACACATATGAAATAATTTAATCTTAGATGGAAAATGGTTTTGATAAAACACATGAAATGAAATCTTGAGGAAAATATCCTTTTTTTCTTCAAAATCAATTTCTTTTCATAAAATGTCATGCAATTTTAAAATAAAAAGATTTTGTTGAAAATAGTCATGAAATATTTTGGAGGGACCTTCATGAAAATAAGGTTTTATAAAACCGTAAAAATCCATTCATGCCGTATAAGTTAAAAAAACATTCTCCTCGTACTTTTTCCGGAAATGTCAAAAAGTACATCGTAAAAGAAAGATTCTTTCCGTACGTCGTGGTAAAAGTCAAAAAGGGGGAAAAATGACATTAAACATACAAGGATGAATATTAAACATTTTATGAAAACATTTTGAGAAAACATGGACATGTATGAGAACCATAACCCCGGTAAATACTTATGAATAAACAATCTCGGATAAGAACGAGATTGGAAAAGTTATCCCTTACCTTAGGTCTGATATGCTTTGTACATATCCGAACCTCCTGTATAATGATTTAAATAATGTCATTGACATATTAGAGAATCATATCCATTGTTATGATATCATATATGTTTCGCTTATGACTTTATATTACCTATTCTTTTGTAAATTCCATGTTAAAGCAGCGTTTTGAGTAAAATCATTTCATTTATCGTATGTGTTTCGACTTGTCATTCTTGATATTAATAATTATATATTGATTTACATAATTACAGAATTTAAAACACGATTTATATATAATATATATTCATCATATACCTATATATATTATAGATCTATAAATGGAATGAAATACACCGTTCATGGAGACGGTAGGTCGTACGTACACATGAACGATGTTTTCATTTCCTTATTGAATTGAATGAAACTAAATATATGAAATACATATATATATATATACATAAATCCAGTAGCATTCATATATTTCATCATTATTCATTATATAAAAATTATGATCATTCATGTATGGTTAACATGGAGAATGAATCTCATCGCATCGTGGAGACGGCAGTCCGTACGTACGCACGAGTGATGATATCGTTCCCAAAATTATTGAATAGAATTGGAGTGGATGGTATAATATATCAGAATCAGTATGATGTTATAATAACCATATATAGTTATTCTTTACACCATTATACCCATCCATGTAAGGTGTTGGTGGAAAACAGATTTCACCATGTGGTGGAGACGGTATTCCGTACAAACGCACACGTAGTGATTTCGCATTCCGTAGGATGGATAGACGGTGAAATAGGGTTGTTTTATAATTATAATAACATATCATTATATGAGTTATATTGATGCTATTACTTCATAATGAAACAACTAAAGAAGAAGTGGATGAAGAAATAATGTTGAAATAATCGGTAATGGACATTACCTCTTCTTTGAAGCGCCACATTGAGACCTCCTCTTAGAGAACTAAAATTAGTCATTGAAGAAGACCGGAACCTCTAGGATGTTTCTATGGAAGTGGAGAAGAGAATTCAGCAGGGTTTGGCAGATCTTGAAGGCTCAAAGTGGTGTGAGGAAGAGAGGGAGGAGGTGCCCTTTTATAAGGGAGGAGAGGGGTACCTTTGGAAAAACTAAAAATATTATTTTATTATAAAGTCATATTCGGTTTTTAATAGCTACAAATTGAGTTATTTCTAAGATAAGATGGGTATGGGTCGAAATAATATCATCCAATAGAATTTAGACAAGTTTAGGTTTCTATTTTAACCTTATCATTTAGATTCAACCTTAAGTAAAATAATTTTACTTTTACCATGTCTTCTTGTTTTCTTACACTATAAGGTCAATAAACTTACTATAACAAGCCAAAAGAACCCCAAGTTGTTTATTATTAATATATATAACCTTATGTAAGTAATTTGTCCGAAGATTAGATATTTAGTAGTAAAATAACAATTAATAATATAATATTTGTTTTAAAAACTATTTTATGTCAATTTTGACACTATTTGGTAATTACTTCTTGTGAAAATCATAAAAGAATGATTAGTTAGAAAAAAGTTAATTAAATCAAAAATAACATGTCATATTAACCTATAAAATTAGCATAATTCATAAAAAGTTTCAAATTACATTTATTTGGGTATTTATAACATCAATTATGTCAATATTTCATTAATAAGATAATAAATGCATCATCTTTGTGTCATAAAAATATTAAATTATATACTGTCTAAAAATTATAAATAAAAGACAATTATGTAGGAAATATTTTTATCTTTCTAATGATTATTTATAGTCGAATTTATCTTATGTATAAACCTATATTAAAAATGATTTACTTATTAAACATTGATTTTAACTATTTTAACCATTCTTTAAATAAATTAATATTAAATGTCCTAATCTAATCCAAGTGGGCCTAAATGGTCATATTTTATTCCTAAGGTTGTTTTTGGTCGAATTACATTTATCCAATAGAATTTGGACATGTGTTAGGGTAATAATAATATCAGTTTTACCCTTAATTATCCTATTTACTTTTAACCGTGGTAAATAAAAGTAAAAAAGATACTATTCACCAAAAATAATTTTCTTCTTATTGAACCATATTTTAGTCCTTTATATTAACCATGTCTCTCGGATTTTTGAAATTCAATTCACAGAAGTGGTAAAATTAAATTTAAATTAAAGAAAAGTCATTTTTTAACTACCACTAAGTGGTTTCACTATTCCTCAAAAATTGATGTTTTTTAAAAAAATAACAAAAATTCAGCCTAAGCATTATTTGATATTCCAAGTTCAAAGTTGAGTTCTATTTTTCCAAATTCATAACATATATGTGGCATTAATTAATTTTAAACTTAATTCCCGTTATCAAAACAAATAGCTTGTTTTTAAGAAACAAAAACAATCAAAAGATTAATACTTGTTTATATCCAATTTCAAAGTAATATTAATTCCAATGAACAAAATTGGATTGAATGGTAATAATATATTCTAATTAAACTTTAAAACTAATAAAAAAGGCATTCTGACCATATAAATTATTGTGATGAAAAAAGTTGTTTTTAATTAAAATATAGCGTGTTTTTACTATTTATTAAAAGATGAAAGTTATCAGAATAATATGAAAAATTTATCCAAAGTAAATTTGTATATCCTGATTCCATAGAAGAATTTTATTTTGTCAAATTGAACTTATAGACATGTCAAAAACAAGATTTAAGGTCGCTGCATCATTAAAAGGCGGGAAAACTGCAATTTTTGAAAAATACATATTTTACACGAAACATTTATTTTGTTCACGTGCCATATTCTAGAAAATTTGTAAGATGAATAAAATTGTTATAAAATTCAAAATTTAGTTAATAATATTCATAAAGGCTAGTATATAATAATATTATAACAATATATCATTGTTTAGTGAAACCTGGTATTGCGTACAACACACACTATCGAGGAAGGTCACAATTGCGTGTAATGTATTCCAAGTCAGGGTTGCGTGTTGTGAAAAAATCCTCTATTGTTTCGTATAACAGAATCCAACCATATTTAATTTATACATTTAATATATATATATATACACTCAATGTTTCGTAGAATAACTACTATCAAAATTGTGTGTAACTTGATCCAAGAATAGTGTTGTGTATACTGCAAGCTCATACGGTGTTGCGTATAGCGCAAGGAAATATTGTTATAGCTTACAAGACATCAATGAAATTAAAATAATATTTTTCATAAAATCTCAGGGTGTTACAATTATACTTTATCACCAATTAAAAATATAATTTAACTATATAAATATATTAGATGAAATAGCATTTTTGAATTTAAATGCAGCATTTTTCACTATTCATGAAAATATGCATTTTATTCGAAAAATAACAAAAGTTTAACCATAATAAATGTTGATTTCCCACTTCCAAAAAAAAGTTTATTTTTTCAAATATAATATATAGAAGTTTTAATAACTTGATATAAAATGGGTGTTCCATCAAAAGGTGAGAAAACTACATTTTTTTAAAATTAACTCTCTTATCAGAAAAATTGAATTTGTTCTTATATCATGCCTTGAAAAAAAAGATGAATGTTAATGTTATATAACATTCAAAATGTGTTTAATATTATTCATAATGTCTACTTTATGTCCCATTTAATAATAATATTTTGATAATATATTGTTGTTTAGTGATGCTCAGTAATATGTACAATGATAGCAATCAAGGAAGGTCACACTTTCATGTTACGCAAGACAATATAGTGTTTGCTATAGTGAATTATTCTTTTTTTATCCATATAGCATAATAAAAATTTTGTTCTATTATAAATTGAACAAAATCTAAACTCAAGGTTGAGTATATCGTACGGCAACTCGGTGTAGCGTGTAACTTACAACAAGCTGGATTTGTGCGAAAAGAATGTTTTACATAGTTCATTGAAAGATATAAATGAAAATTTTAATTTATTTGAAAAAAATGGTACATAAAAATTTGCGGTGTCAGAATATACGCCCTTAAAATTAATTTCCTCCTTGAAATTCATCAGTGTTATAAAAGGTATACTACTTAATGTTTCTTTCATGAAAACAGACATTGTAAAAAGAAATACAAAAAAATTATTTTTAAATAGGAAGGTTTGAAACATAACGGTTACTTTAAGTAACTCATAAATGGGTTTCACAATATAAGAACATTGTTGTGAAGTGAAAACATGGATATAGATGAATAATATATCCATCTTGTTCTGATGGATAGTGATAGAGAATATGGTAGGGATAATGTTGATAACCATAAACCCTTAAATAAGAGATGATTTAAGGGACCAGTCGATTCATCAAATAGGAAGGAAATAAGATAACATTTTTTCTTTTCAAGATCCTTTCCCTAATTTTGAAGAACATTATAATAAATACATACTTGAGTTTAGCTCAATATCACTATTGGTCATGCCTTGTACAATTTCCACATCATATCTTATTCAAAAAAATGAAGTTGAATTTTTCATTCTTGAAGTGTTAGATGATCTTGTGACCCTTAAATAGAATGATAGGCCATTCTACTGGTCTCGAAAAAAAAGTTAAACACATATTATCCTATATTAACAAGACCACTTATATTGTGATAATACAATGATATAAAAACATCAACCGAAGTATAAATTATTATATATAAAATTAGATATCATTATGATCCTCCCAAAAACTAAAAGTCTTTAAATTTATAAAGAGGTGAACTAAACTGGTTTAATATTTACCTCCCACATCCCATAAGGTATTTATTTGTTGTCACATTCCTGACATGTGAATTCCATAATTATGAATTCTCTTAAGTCATGGAGACAACCCTAACTATCACATATACATATTGAAAACATGCATGTTTACTTATTCTTACATCTTAAAAGCTATAATCTTCATTCGATATATCATAACCCATTTGTCCATAAATCCTTAACTAGTTTTAATTTTAATAATATTGTCCAATTTACTTATTCTTATCAAACATAAATTTATCCAAATAATATTATCTCAACATCAATTTTATATTAAGGTCTATCATTCCCAAAATCATGTGTTTTCCAAAAACATCACATTATTACCTCAATCAATTTTCATGGTTACCAGTACCACACATTATATACTTTCAAATAAATGTGGAAAACCACATTGGTTCACTTCATAGATATTACATTATTCTATAATACCATAAAATTTATTTTACAACATTATTCAGGAATCCCATTACATAAACACTTAATCATTCCACCACTTCATTTCAATTCTCAACATCGCCAATAGTGATCACATGTGATTTTCATTTTCCTTTCCCATTAAGAGGTTGTTGATGTTGATAATCATTTATAACCATTTTATTAGGGTATTAGTAAGAATAATGTTCCATTTCCTTGCACGTGTTGAATTTATTTATGGGAGGTTCATTCGTTGTAGCCTTTTCACTATTCATATCATTAGATTTAATTTCCCATTACATCAGCACTCAACTTCCCAATGAACATATTTTCCATAATTAAAACATTTTCTTGTCCCTTAAAAATAGTATCCACTATGCTTCTTTCTAGACATTGAGCATCAGGAAACACTCATATTCTTTTCTCCATTGTTTTGAGATTTTACATAAAACACCATATTCCATTTCATATCAAACCCATGAGATTGATATGTAAAACCAAATACCATTTCGACCCTGATAACACAACATAAAATTTATTCATAGAAACTATTTCATCTTTTAGATAATTCCCATATTATACTTGTATCTATTCCATGAAAAGATTGATCAATTTTACTTTTAGGTAGGATTATAATGCCAGAAGCATACATTGAATGTTTGGTAAAATTTTCCTCATATATACCAACAAATTAATTTTACTTTTTCCAAATCTCAATGTGCCCTTTTTCAATTTTTTTCAAAGAGTACAAGGAATGTACTTATTGAAAAATAATTTTTTGAACTCATCCCATTCAATGGATTAAATTTCATCTTATTTCATTCTATTCTTGATTTGAGTCCACCAATAGTCCTATTAACTTTAAAAATTATAAACAACAAAAATTATTTTATCATATTCCAAACTTTGAAGGATAGAAAATATATTTTCAATGGTATTATTCCATTGTTATAAAATAGGTGGATCATAATTCCCACTAACAGAAGGTTGGAATTGCCTCATGAAGGACTAAACATAATTTTATTCCCTTCTCTACTCATTTGGAGGTCGAATATTCATCACAACTTGTGTAAGTATAGAGATAATATTTTACATTCAATCTCCCATAACATTTGTTTGTTCATGATGACAATCATTATATTTCCCATTGCATTGATCATTAACACGGTTCCTTCAATTTCTTTCCATTGTCTAAAACCCAAAAAATAATAATCTAGGAGGAAAAATCATACTATGAAAACTACATAATCAAGGGGGTGTATTTTCAATCTATAACATCTTAGGTTTAATCCTAGGTTATTCATGATAATTTACATAATTATAGGACTGTAAACTATAATTATACATATCCTTAATAAATCCCTTAGATATATCTCTAGTGATCTCACTAAATTTATCGCATCCATGTTTCAAAATGGTGACTAAACCATTACTTTGATACCAAATATAACACCCCAAAAATGATGTATATGAATATTTCATCTTTTTAGATGAATATTCATTACATTTTTCAAATTTATGCATGAGGACCATAATAGTTTACTGCCTTTGGAATCATGGAATACATTATTCGAACTTTTGAAAGATCTTGAACCTCTACCATACAAATCATCCACATTAGTACTCCTACATAAATGATTTATTTTTAAACTAAGGAATGGAAACATAAGAGATGGTGAGATTGGATTCTCAGTAAGGGTACAAAAACAATAGATGAACATATGAATGTAAAAAACACGAACATAACCTTTGACTATTAAAATATTGAGTCAAGAAATAAATTATACCAGTTCATAATGAATATATCATAAAGGAAAATTAACCATGATAACATTTCATTCGGAAAAAATACGAACATTTGGAAAACACATAAGCTGATAATATCATTTCCATATTATCCAAGGCTCATTTCCAAGACCATCATAGCAGATAATGTCCATTAGTGAACTGAGTTCACTCATTGTTCCAACCATGCATTACTGAAGTAGATATACTTGTCATTTCAACCATGAACTAATAAACCATATTTACTTGTAGTTCACACAATTTCTATCTCATGAGATATAAATCTGTACCCAATGAATTGGATTGATATATTTTTCCCACTAATAATATAATAATATTATTATACATGTTCCATAAAAACATAAATCATTCATCATATCATAACAAACGAAATAAAATCGATGTCTCAAATATCATTCCATAATAACATAATCAATGTAAAATTTCATTCCTCATTAACATAATAAAATAATAGTAATAATAGGGATAGAAAAATAACCCCAATTAAAGAACCTCATCTTAGATGGAAAATAATTTTTTTAAAACACTTGGAAATAATTATTGTGGAAAATATCTTTTCATCTTAAATTTTTTTTCATTTCTCAAAAGTGACACACAATTTTAAATGAAAATAATTTATTTTAAAATAATCATGAATTATTTCATATGAAGCTTAATTGAAATGAGATTTAAATATCCGTCTATTATCTATAAGTTAAATAACATTCTCCTTGTACTTTTTCCAGAAAAGTAAAAAAGTACCTCGTATAGTAAAATAAATAAAGAATCCTTAAAACCCATTTAGTAAAATTCAAAAAATGGGTAAAAATGACTTTGAACACACACATATATATAATATTAATTTTACAAAAACTCTTTTAGAAAACATGGACATATATGATAAATATACCCCTATTAAATACTTATGTATAAACAATCTTAGATAAATATGAGATTGCAAAATTATCACTAGCCTTAGGTCCAATATCCTTCCTATGTATATTTACCACAAATCTAATGATTTAAATAATGTTATTGACTTATTCAAGAATCACATTCATTTTTATGATATCTTATATGATCATATTGGCTTTTGTTTGTTAGTAAAATTTCATTGTCAATCGTTATTCAGATATTAAATACATTAGGTTCTTATGCTAGTTTTGTTGGATAATTTCATGATACAGTTCTTACGCTATAGTTATACAATTTAAAAAAAGATATTATTATAATAAATATAATATTTATTCCATCCATACATGTATATAATCATGTTTTAATGAATATCATCTTGAATGAATCGCATCGTATCGTGGAGATGGTAGATATAATGTATGCATGAGTGATGATATCATTCACTTAATGCTTAAATGATACAGAATTGGAAGGTATATTAATTATAATGAATATTTAACATTTTATATTAATTATTTACATCCATTATATAATCATTATACCATCCAAATAAAGTATTTTTCAATAACAAATTACACCATGACATGGAGAAGGTAAGTCGTACGTACGCACGCATGGTGATATTGTTATTCGTAAAATAGAAAAAAAGAGGTATAAGGTGGTCCCATAATTATAATATCATATAAATAACTATAATATACTTTATTTATTATTTTAGTGTAGAAAAAACATAAAAAATATGAAGTATAATAAGAAAAGAAGTTTTAAATAGGTGATAAAATGATTACATTTTTTCGAGTTTCCCCTTCTCATTTGCACAAAAGGACTCCATACGTTGGATTAATACCCAAATTGTGTTCACTAAGAAGAATTTTGGGATGTTTATAATATAGTTGATCATATTTTGGGTGAGCCAAAGGACATGAGTGGCGTGAGAAAGTAGGTATATATGGTGGCCTTTTATAAGAGTAAAGATGAGCACTTTTGGATTTTCTTGAAATATTATTTTATTATACATTTATTTTAGATTTATAATGGATAAAAAGTTATATATTTAGAGGATATGTTAAGGTTAGTTCAAATTCCTCTCAACCAATAGGTTTCAGACATGTTTACGTCACAAATATAACCTTATCTTTTAACTTCAACCCTTAGTTAAATAAATTAACTCTCACGATGTCTTCTTGTATTTTTGTAATATACGGTTAATATAGTTACTATAAAAAGACTAAAGAACCCCATGTGAATAATTAAATACATTTTTAACATTATATAAGTAATTTGGATGAATATTATATTTTTAAAACTATTATTTTATTTAATAAAATAGTATTTTATTTAAAAACTCATTTATCTGAATTTTGACTCTATTTAGAAATTGATTTTTGTTAAAGTCATAAAAACACGATTCCTTTGAAAAAAAATTATATAATCCATAACATGTCGATTACATCCAAAAAAATCATGTATGTCATCAAAAATATAAAATTATATATTTTTTAATATTAATAATAGCTTATATATCATTCTTTCTTTAATAAGATAATCACTGCACCATCAGTGTGTCATAAAAATATTTATTTATATAATGTATAAAAATTATAAATAAAATACCATGAATTAATGAATATTTTTTGATTTACAAGTACTATCTATTTTCCAAAATATCAGTTATATAGCCCCACATTAATATTGTTTAAGTAAAAAGATATAGTTTTATGTTATATTTCTCTATACATTAAAATAATTACTATAACAAATAATTTTCACACCCAAGTGGTCTAGAAAGGCCATATGTGCATCCAAAGTGTTTTATTGGTCTCCCATAACTCATCCAATAGTATTAGGACAGGATTTTGGGGGTAGTTATATTTTATTATAAAATTACTTTTACCCGTATTTACCTCACTTTACCTTTTACATTTGTAAATAAAACTAATATTAATGTTACTATTAATATTGACCAAAAATAAAAGGGGAATATTTACATAATTTGGACCTTATGATTCCAAATATGGAATAATTTTTTCCAAATTCAAAACACGTAATTGGAAAAAATCAATTTTAAATTAATTCACATTGTCAAAACAAGAAAACATGTTTTTATGAAGTAAAAACTATCAAAATATTGACATGTATTTATATCAAATTTAATATTGAAATTATTTACAAGGAAAAAAAGTTAATTAAATGATTAAAACATAATCCAATTACACTTTAAAACCAATTAAATAGATAATCTAACAATATAAATAAATTAGATGAAAAAGTCATTTTTGAATTAAAATGCATTATTTTTCACTATTCATTAAAATCTAAATTTTATTAGAAAATTACCAAAAATTAAACCACAATATATTTTGATGTCTGATTCCAAATAAGAAGTCTTTTTTTCAAAAATAATATATAAAAGTCTTAAAAACTATATTTAAAATTGTTACACAATCAAAAGGCGGAAAAACTGCATTTTTTTAAAAATGTTTCTTTTATCCAAAAAATTGAATATGTTCTTATATAATTCCTATAAAATACATAAGATGAATTTTAATTTTATATAAAATTCAAATAAGGTTTAATATTATTCATAATAGCTAAATTATGTCCCATTAAATAGTAATATTATAATAATATATCTTTGTTTAGTGAAACTTTGTATTGCGTACAATGCAAGCTATCGAGGAAGGAAACTTTTGCGTATAAAAAAAGCCATGTTTTTATTGTGTGTAGTGATTTATTTTTTTGTTGTTGTGTATAAAATAATCCTAAGTTAGTTCATTATACATTTAAAAAAATTTATACTCATTGTTGTGTGTGTCGTACACCAACTCAGTGTTGTGTGTAACATACGACAAGTCAGTTTAGTGTGAAATGAATGTTTGTCATTGTGCATTGCAAGATATAAATGAAAATTTTAATTTATTTGAAAAAACAATTCCATAAAAACTCGGGGTGCGACATCTTTTCTAGATGATTCCCCATCCATATTCACCTATGGGGTGTTATTTGTGTAAATGCCTTGTTTATTCCCTATGGAACCATCCATGTGAGGTGTTATCATATTTCCCTAATTAAATTGAGTTTAATTATGATTATATATAATTTTGTTTCTCGATTGGGTTATGGGTTTCTAGGATTTCTTTATTAATAAATGTTGAATCGAATTGGTTAATTGTTGATTACTAAAATGGTTTATATTTTACCAAGATTTTTTCTATTTTTTCACATGGTTAATGATTTGGTATACTCTATGAATGTTACCTAATGTGAGTAATTTATAATTATTAGGGATAATAAATAAATTTTTTAAATGTGAAATGATAATTTAGTGGGATTACTCATTTAATGGGCTTGAATGTAACTGGTTATATGAGTGGTTAGGGTCATATGTTATCAAATTGTTGAATGGAGTGATTGGATAAATGATTTTATAGATTCCATTGATGGATATATATTGATGTTTAATGAAGTAGTGGACTCCATGGATTGATTTTTCTATATGGGTCTAGATTCCATGCGATTCCATGGCCCTTACAACCCCTTGGATCTAGCTTATTTGGACTCGCATAGGACATGCCTAGCATGAGATGCTCCTATAACTCTAATAAGTTATTATATTGAGATTCCATAGAGATGATCCTAGGACTCCGTGAGGACACTTTTGTCTTTGTAACCTTGGATCTAGCCCTCCGTGGTCTGATACATTTATTATTACAATGTCATCTTGGGAATGGGATTCGCTCTAAGTACATGACAAGTCTATTGTGGTTTGATACGTATGGATATACGGAAAGATCATGTGGTTTACTTCTATTTATTATAGATTCCTAAATATAGGATTTGAAACATTTTTTCATGGATCCATGAGAGGCTATATAGTACTTTTGTTTTTTTAGTTTCATTCTATAAGCAACATTACCTACCTTCCTTTCTTATTATTTATTTTTTTCACTACATACCTTGTTACATTGCACACCTTGGAATGTATAGATGTTAGGTGATTTTTTACTGGGATGTTATCTCACACTATATTTGGGAATCCTTTTGGGGAACCAAAAAATATTATATGATTAATGGTAATGATAAGGGAATGTTCCCTCAATCTGTTTGTAGATTATTACTTAGGAGCAGGGGAGCCTGGGATCCATCTGAGGCTCATGATGCTACTTGGATATATCACCTTTTGTGATTTTGGATTTTTGATACATGTATTGTAATATTTTATTATGTACCTATTTTGGTTGTTTTATTTGACATATTAAATGTGTCATTATCATTATATGTATAAGATATTTCATCTGGTTTTGTATATACATTCCTATCATGCTTGGTTGTTAGTTTTCTGCTTATTGTATCTAATTACACTATTGGTTTTTTATTGATATTCCATTGTTAACTCTCTGGTGATGAGGGAATAGTCTGCCCAATAACACACATAGGCCCTCACTACTTGATGGAAGCATCGAGATTTTGGGGAGACGTTCTTAAGGACATTTAGCTAACAAGTTTCGGGGCACCGTTGAGTGTAAAGTGAGTCAGGGACATTACAACGTGGAATCAAAGAGGTTTATTTTTTTGGATTTGTCTTAATTTTTAGAGACAATTGACAGGGATAGGAATGTATTGGGGTCTGTTAATAAGTTTTACATGGGGGAAACAATCCCAATAATAGAAGAAAACCAAATTTCCTTGAATTGAATTGTTGTTTTCTCGATTTTGACTATTAAAATTGATTTGATTCACCATAGGGTGATGCACTCAATTAATGTTGTTATTGTTGATATGGTTTTGGGTTCTATTTTGTTTTAACAAGATCATATGAGGGTATTCCATATCAAGCGTCATACATAGGAATTTGTACAAAATCGCATGCCATGAATTATGTCATGAAATTTATGATGCATTACATGACATATCCTACTGTGATTGGTGATGTGATATCACAACATGTTGTTGTTGTTGGTTTTCTACAATGAATTGAGTATTTGAGGTCATTTTTCAGTTCATAAGGTGTATGGGCCCTTATGTACAAGGAAGTGATGCACCCTATCTCAATTTTTAAATTGATTTGACTTGGTATGGAATAGATGGGAATATAATTTGGGTTAATAAGGTGTTATGGGTCATCATGAATTTGGATTTGGTGAACCATTTGTTAAACCCATAGAGTAATTGAATTATGGAAATATAATGTTAAATGAATGTGAATTCAAATCAAATTGAAATGGAAACTAGAAATGTTAAATAGAAACGTCCCCTAAACCTGAATATTTAGTGGGAAATTGTTATTGTTTCTAGTGGTTTTGGTGAATGATCTTTTTACGGTTATAGCTTTAGGAGATGGTTGTGGGAGTCTTTGTTTTAATTGGGTTTTGATCTATCCTTCACTTTTGAGTTATAACATTTATATTATTCTTTTCTAAGGCGTGTTTTTATAATAATAGAATCATGACACCATTCCAACATTTAGTGGTGATCTAGGAGGTAATCAATGACCACACTCCAGAGATTGTGGGCCATGGGAGACCAAAGGATCCTCCTTTAGTTCCATTTGTGGAAAGTGTTATTGTTCCATACATAGGTGTTGAGGCATAGTTCTGCGAGGAATTCTTTCACTTCATGATGACTTATTTGGGATCACTGCAACGTGTCTTTTCTATAGATGAGTTAATGTATGTGAACCAGCAGCAGCATCCTCCCATGTTTTCAGGGGATAGCGGACCATAGGTTATGGAGCTATGGATAGAGACTACATAATCAATATTATAGCATCTTAACATGCCTCATTATAGGGGATACATATTGTGACATATATGCTTTTATGAATGAAAATAATTGGTGGGATGTACTTAACTAGGATGAAAGGCTGTGAGATATGGGTAAGGATGATTTACGAACCCGATTCTACAAATTTTGTTTACCCCGAGACTCTAGGAATAGTGAAGGATAACAAGGTCATGCATCAGGAGAAGGGTGTGATGAATGTAATGGAGTATTACAAATGTTTTATTAATATGTATTATTTTTCACTGACATATCTTACTAGTGAGATATCGAGGGTGAAATTCTTTGAGGAAGGTCTCTGACTGGCTATCAGATCTTAGGTCAACATGTTCGGGTTATCCTTTATAACTAAAATTTTTTATCAGGAGACGATTACATATCAAAACCTAAGGGAAGATGCGAGTGCAGAGCTGGTTAGTGGTGTTTATCTACCCAGTTGTTCAGCATCATTAGACTAGAAGTGTCATTTAGGGGCTTCAAGGGAGATGAGTAGTAGAAAGGATGTAGGTATTGGTAGCTCATTGTTCTATTATCAGTGAGGTAGGTGAGTCCATGTAATGAATCAGTGCAACTATGACCCAGTTGGGCGATGATCATGTGGAATGATCGGTGATGTGTTTCATTTTTGTAGGACATCACCTCTAGCTATGAGTGGTAGGGGGGTCATCTTTGACACCATTTACACTGTGAAATCAATGTGGACCTACTTCGATCAATGAGGTTATATCACAATGTCAAGTTTTAGGCCATTTCCATTCTATATAGCCTACCCCAATGAGTAGCATGTCATACCATCTATAGTTAGAGGTATGATACTAGTAGCCTATACCATTCCATCTTCTCTTTTGATATATGTGAATAAGAATGTTTTATATTTTCAACTGGGGTGAAAAGGCTCGGGCTTTTTTTACTGTATTCTGAGGGAGTTTTGATTCTAGAGTCACTATTTGGAATCTAAATAGGGAATCTACACAAATGCTTGGAGTTCCACTTGAGGTTGGTGCGCGTCACTTCATCTTGTATCTTTATGTCCTTGAGATGACCGGGTTCGATATCATACATGAGATGGGCTGCCTCAAAGATAATCATTATTCTAATGACATTTATCATTGGAGGGTGACATTCACATCACTATAGGGTGCAGTTTATACACATAAGGGAAAATGGAATGTCTAGGTGAGCTGAGCTAGACCAGAGAATCATGGGCTGGGCGGGATAGAAACCCTAATAGCTAGTTGGTTTCTAGATGATTAGAGAGTGGGTCAAGAATACATTGACCCATTGGTTGATAGTTTAAGGGATGTGTTCCTAGATGAATTTTAAGGTTTAATTATTGAGATATAGTTTTAGTTCCCTATCGATATTGTGGTGGTATTTTTTGCAGTATACATTCCTTCTCATATGATGGGTATCATAGATTTGAAAGAGCTCAAACAGTAGACATATGATTTAGAGTAAAAGGGGTTTATTTGACCCAATACATATCTGTTCGGATTTCCAGTCCTTTTTCAGAAAATTTTCAATGTTACCATTTGTCTATTCATGGATTATTGGAAACTAAACTAGCTGATTGTTAAGAACAAATTTCCCTTAACATGTATAGATGACCTGTTTGATTAGCTTCATAAAGCTCGGGTGTTCTAGAAAATTGATTCCCGGTTTTTATACCACTATGTATGTGTTAGACCTACAAAAATACCTCGTATAGCCTTTTTTAGTAGATATGGTCAATATGAGTATCTATTTATGTCATTCGGTCTCACGAATTCACTAACAGTTTTCATGGAACTGAGGAATTGAGTGTTCTATCCTTACCTTGATTATTTCTATATGGTTTTCTAGGAATATATCTTGGTTTATTCTAACAATCAACATGAACATGTCAAAAATATTATAACCATTTTGGATACTCTGAGAGAGCATCGATTATATTCTAATCTCACGAAGTTCAACTTCTAGGTTGATCCAATTCCCTTCTTAGGTCACACAATCTTAGAGATTGGAGTATTAGTAGACCTTGATAATTTGAAAATTATAGTATCTTAGGAGTATACCAAAAACTTCTTTCACATATATAGTTTCTTGGGGATAGGTGGTTACTTCAGGTGTTTTATACAAGATTTATCATGCTTAAAAGCACCATTGATGGGCCTGATTAAGATGTGTGTGAGGTTTTTTATGGTCATATTCTTATGAGATAGCCTTTCAATAGTTGAAAGGGATATTTAAATTAACACTATTCCTGATACGTATAGAATAGAGAAAGATATACATAATGTATAGTGATTCATTTGGAATCACATTGAGAGGGGTGTTGATGTCAGGGGATAGATTCTTGAAATATGGATCTCAGAAGAAGAGTCCACAAGAGAGGAAATAATGGAAAAATGATCATGAGTTATATTTAGTCATTCATGCATTATTATTTTAGAGACATTACTTACTGGGAAATAATTGTGTGGTGTACACCCACCACAAAAGCCTCATGTCAATAACAATATTACATGGTATGAAAACAAGTTAGAAGAGGTGGGTGGAGTTCCTAAATAAAATTTACTTCATGTTTTTTACATGCCTAGTAATGAAAATGCAGTGGTTGTTAAACTAAAGAATATGAATCAGATATAGGAATTTTGACATGAAAATAGAGAGTGATAACTTATGGTGTTATTATATGAGATACACATAGAGGTGCGTGATAGTCAGGGGAAGGCGTATCTATCATCCATAGTGGTGACCAAACCCTACTTAATAGAGTGAGGATGAGGAAGCTATCAGACTCAGAGGGCCTACTCTTATGGGATAGTGTGGATGGTGGGGATCCACCTCATTGTTGAACGGTGGGTGAGGATGTGATATTGAATATCCATGGATGTGTTTGGGTACAAGTGGAAATTTTTGTGGGGATGATGTGGGAGTTTCATGCTTCATCTTGGGCAGTGTATCATGAGTTCACAAAGATGTACTGTGACTTGTGCTCTCAATACTGGTGACTTGGTAAAAAATATGATGTAGCTGGATTTATGACGATGTGGTCCACCAATCAGAAGGTGAGGGTGGAACATCAGTGACCAACTAGTATTTTACATTAGTTACCAATTCCATAGTGGATATGGGATGATTTCATGATACATATTGTGATATTATTTCCATGTTTTCCGTAAGGTAATTATTTTTTGTGGTTATTGTGCATATTCTCATGAAAGATAATCATTTATTACAGATCAAGGATACCTTCAATGTTGATGATATTAGGATTTTTTATATCTATGAGATAGTATGACTTCATGACCTCTCGTTCGCTATCATTTCAAATAGGTATGTCCTCATTAAATCTAATTTCTATTAGAGTTTACATTGGGTGTTGGGTACATAGGTTTTTTTATCATAGAACAGTACCCTCAGACTGATGGCTAGTCAAATAATATTATACTAGTTCTAGAGGACATGTTGTGAGCATTCATCCAGAATTTTGGGAGCTCTTGGAAGAAGCATTTACCCCCCATTATGTTCTCATACATAAATAAATATCAGGTGATGATACAAATGGAACATTATGAGGCTTTGTATGGTAGGCCATTTTGATCACCCATATACTGGTTGGAAGTAGGTAAAGATACATTATTGGGACCATGTCTCATGTAGTATAATTCTGAATATGACTAGTTGATTTAGAAGTGGATGGCCACTTCACAGTCTCTATATAAATCATACAACAATTATCATTGGCAACCTATAGAGTTTTAGGTATGGGATAATGTGTTTTTACGTCTTTCACCAAGGATGTGACATAGAAAGGTCAGGATATAGGTTAATATTTTACCCTGATATGTATGGTCGTTCGAGAATTTGGAGAGAGTCATGTCGGTATCCTATTGGGTGAAGTTACCGCATATTTACCAAGCCATGCATGACGTCTTCCATTTATCTCAGCTATGCTGCTATCATTCGGACCCTTCTCAAGATTTTCAGCTAAGCAGGTTGAGTTGTAGGCACATACATACTTTAAGGATAATACTGTCTATATCATGGATCAGATCTAAAAGGTCCTATAATACTAGTTAGTTATTCTAGTACGTGTGTTATGGTGGCACAAAATTTTTCAATATGGTGATTAGGATCTAGAGGCTGATGTTCATTCTCTATGGCTAGAGTTGTTATCATAAAAAATTGACCAACTTTTATAGGGATATTGAGGGATTAATTTCTTTATTTGGTATGATTTTAATAACCCACATTTTAATAGGTGAAATAGATCCCTTATTTTTCATTTTTAATGTTTAAATGTGGTCTAATGTCAGATCCCAACTTGATCAAGAGTGTTTTGGGGTTTTATGAGGATTTTGTATATCCCAGAACCCGATTTTTTTGTGATTTTATCCTGGTGCATGATTAGAACAAATTGGGTCGGGCATCCCACACTGTTTGTACAAACCACGTGAGTTTGGATAGTGGATGTCTATAGTCTGCCCGATTTTTTGAAGTCGTATGATAGGAGGATCATGGTCTTTTTGTGATGTATGCAGCTTTTGTATCACATGATAGTGGCTTCTCCATTTGTTTTTCTATGGTTAGTAAATCGTGTGTGTAAACCATGGGGGTGAACCTTGTCCTATAGGATTCTGAGCACAATTGGAACATAATTTTTCAAACCGAGTACCCTAAACAATGTGACCCCTTATATTTAGACAAATTTAATAATATTAAATTAAATATATTATTTTTATAAAAAAAATGTTTTTAAATCTTCCAAGCATTATAGTGGAGGGTTTTGAATTCTCTCTCTTGAGGAAGAAGTCAGAATCAATCTTGATATTTTGTTAAATCGTTGTTTCAAGCTTGGATTTTCTCCTCAGATCCTACTTAGAATGATCTACATTCCTTTAATAGGTTCCCTATTACTATGACTAATATCTAAATTATATTTATATTTAGGCTTGTATTCTTGAATATCTTATTCTTCTTCTATTCTTTATATTTTTCATAATCTGATTCATATCAGCTCTTGATATAGCATGAGCACTCCACTACCGAGCTGAGGTAGGTGGTTTGTACATTTATTTTTAGTTTTGAAGATTTATTGAGCTATAAATTATTACTCCATCTACTATCCCTTTCATCCTGACCCCAAAAATTGTTCTAACTTATTGAATTAAATGAACCTAGACCTGTTAGGGATTATCTAGGGTTTATCTGAGGTGTGGTGGTGGTTGTTTCCCTAACCATGGTCACCCATGGAGTGTTCCTGTAACACCCTGATATATTATGAGATGGTTTTTTTGACTTATTTTATACACAACATCAACTGAATCTATCACTGCACACAACAGTTGCTTGGCTTGCGTTACACGCAATCGCGACCTTCCTCGATAGCGTGTGTAGTACACAATACTGAGTTTCATTAAACAACGACATATTATTATAATATTATAAACTAGCCGTTATGAATAATATTAACTGAATTTTGAATTTTATAACATTTTTATGCATCTTAAATATTTTCTAGAACATGGTATGAGAGTGAAATAAATTTTTCGGGTAAAATAATTATTTTTTAAAAAATGCAGTTTTGTCGCCTTTTGATGGCGCACCAACATTAAATCTAGTTTTTGAAAAGTTTATAAGTTCAATTTGACAACATAAAATTCTTCTTTGAAATTAGGATATAAAAATTTAATTTGGATAAATTTTTCATATTATTCTGATAACATTGATATTTTAATGAATAGTAAAAACACGCTATATTTTAATTAAAAACAACTTTTTTTCATCGTAATAATTTATATGGTCTAATTATAATATTGAATGGTTTTAAAGTATAAATATAATATATTTTTACCATTTAATATAATGTATGTCATTAGCATTAATTTGACATTGAATTCATAGGTAAAATCATTTCAATCTTTGCCAATGTTTTAACTTTTAAAACCTGTTTTCCTAAAAACAGTATTTATTTTAAATTAATTACTGCAACTTATATGTTTTTAATTTTGAAAAATGGATTCCATATTTGGATTAAGTGGGTCCAAATTATTTTAATAGGTTACTTTTTTTTGATATTATTAATAGTAACTGCGGTAATTTTTATTTACTGCAGTTAAAGGTAAATCAAGTAATTAATGGTAAATATAAGATTATAAAATTACCCTAACACCTGCCAAAATTCTATTGGATGACTAAAAGTCCACACTTATTACCTGAGGGTCAGAATAGATTAATTTTATGGACTTTATACAATTAAAATAATTTAATTATTATTAAAACCAAAGAAAGTGACAATATGACACTCTCTTAAATCTTATAAGTATAATAATTTTAATTTAGTGATAAACTCATTAAACATTAAAAATTAATATTCTCCAGAAAGATAATAAAATTATATACATCATGTTAATTTATTTATAATTATTAGGGATTAAATAATTATCATTAATTATGACACAATAGTGATGTTGAAATTATTTTATTGATTGAATTATCAAATAATTGATTTTAAAAGTATTAAAATAAATATTATATGAACTATTTAATGTGCTCCAATACTTTTCTAGATATATATGATGTGTTATGGATCTATAAAATCTTTTAGTTCAAAAATTTCTTCTCTGTATATTATATTAAAATTCAAATAAATTAATAGTCTTAAAATTGACACTACTGTTATTTTATAAACATTACATATAATAAAATCATTTAAAAATCACAAAAATATTTATAAATTATAAATTAAAAATTATATAGTCTAAAATATAGTAAACTATACAATTAAGGACAATTCACAATATATATGTAATTATTTATATTGATTTAAAATTTATAATATTATTACCACAAATAAAATTGAATATATTATATAAGGATAAATATTGTTGATAATGTTTAAAATAAATTCCCAACTTGTATAAATTTTATTGGTTGATGAGATTACAAAACTATCTCATCTAAGATTCTGATATGAGTCATTTTTTGAGGTTTCTATGTGGGGTTGGAATTTATTATAAATTAATATTTCTTGTAATTCCAAAGGTGCCCCTCTCCTCCCTCTCCTCCTCAAATAACATTGAGCCTTCAAGCTCAGCCAAACCCTACCCATTTACCTTATAAACGTCTTTATCAACATACTAGAGGTCCTGTTCTTCTTCAAAGACCAATTTTAGTGCCCTAAGAGGAGGTTTCAAATAGGTGTGTCGAAGAAGAGGTAATATCTGTTACCGATTCTTTCAAAATTATTTCTTCTTCTACTTATTCTTCTTATTTAGTTTTTTAATTATGAAATAATAACATCTGTATCACTAATATAATTATATGTTATTATAAATATGAAAAAACCCTATTTCACCTTCTTTCCATCGTACGGAAAATGAAATCACCGCGCGTGCGTACGTATAGAATACCATCTCCACGCCATGGTGTAATCTGTTTTCCACCACCACCTTACGTGGATGGGTATAATGGAGTAAGTAATAACAATATATTATTATTGTAAATTTATATTGATACTGAAATATTATACAAACACTTCAATAAAATTCCACAATCATGGGAACGATATCATCGATCGTGCGTATGTACGACCTACCATCTCCACAATGTGATGCAACTCGTTCTACATGATCTTCATTGAATAATGATTATATAAATGAATTTAATGAGTAAATATGATATATATTACACTAATACCATTCTGTAAATGAGGTATCTATAACCTAAAATTAAGAATAAAAATTTATTCAACAAAACACTCATAAGAACATAAAGCAATAAACACCCGAATAACAAGTAGCAATGAAATATTACTAATAAGAAGCTAAGAATATGACCATATATGATATCATAACAATGAGTATGATTATGGAATATGTTAATGAAATTATTTAAATCATTATACAGGAGTTTCAGACACGTACAAAGCATATCGGACCTAAGGTAAGGGAAAATCTCGTAATCAAATTTTTATCTGAGATTGTTTATACTATAGAATTTACTGGGGGATATTTATCATCCACACCCATGTTTCCTCAATATGTAATATTATATCTATCATCCTAAATTTTTTTAAATCCAATATTTCTCATTGGTTAGTTTTAGTAATATATATGAAAGGAATCTTTTGTCGTTTTTCGTACAAGGTAATTTTTGACTTTTCCGGCCAAAGTATGAGAAGAATGTTTTTTTTCACTTATACGACATGAATGGATTTTTATGATTTCAGATATCTTTATTTCCATGAATCTTCCTTTACATGTTTTCAATTTTATTTTTAATCAACTTTTTTTAGTTTAAAATTATATGACATGTTAAGAATGTAAAAATGTTTTTCAGGTAGAAAGGGTAATTTCCTTAAGAATGGAGTTCAAGTGTTTTATCAAAATTATTTTCCATCTAAGATAATATAGGGTTCATTTTCTACCCATATAATTACATTTATATGATTATATTGTGATGAAATTATTTTTATTAATTCCTTTATCTTATATGAATTGTTTTATGATGTCACGATGGTTAAGAATCCCATTTTTATTACATAGGTTATATTATGATTTATGAATTCTGATTTTGTGGAACACATAAGAATGGTTTTATTATGAGATGGGTGGGACCTATATCTCTCCCCAATGCATTGGGTAAAGATTTATATCTCATGATATAGACATGGATGGAACAGAAAGTTAATATGCTCTAATGATACATGACTGGAACAAGGAGTAAACTTGGTTCAGTAATGGACTTTGTCCTCTATGATGGTCTTGGCAATGAGACTTGACTAATGTGAAATGATTTTCTATGATTATGTGTATATTCCAAAAATTATCATGTTTTATGTTATGATTATTCGGATTACATTTCACCACTATGATTTATCCCATGTTATGATATTATGATCTCTTTTGTAGGTTAAGATATTCAAAATGTTATGATCTTATGAATATGATATGATTGATATTTATTTTGTTTACCCTTAATGAGAATTTGAACTCACCCTTTTGTATGTTTTATTTTCCCCAGATCAGGAAGAAGGGTATTAAGTAGGATATTCCAAAAAGGGAATCTAGATATGAGGAAATAAAGTGGAGATAATGTAGATGATTTATGAACCAGTTGTTTATGTTTCCCAGTTTCTAAAGACACTATACCTATATTGTCCTTTAATGGTTTTGTTATATGTTGTATTATGTATGATTCAATTCTGAAGTAATAAGAAAGTATTTAAAGTATGTTTCGTTATAGTTAGTATCAAAGGAAAAGGAAGTAGTAATGAATCCAATCCTTGGGAACTCTCACATGTGAGTGTTGGACAAATCATGGCTCTCCGCCTAAGGGCTTCATGAGGAAATGGCTGCCATTGGGGATGGTGGTGTGTCCCACCCAGGGGGTGTAGCTTCCCATGGACTTCCCTATTAGGTATCAATTATAGTCCACTGGAAGTAATTCCAGACCGTCATAGTTGGTATTAGAGGAAAGGTATAGTGAACCTTTCGAAACTAGGATGTGAATTCCTTTGTAAGAACCATAAGGATATGTCTAAGAATAGAACGCAATATTAGTGTTTTACAAATGGCCATGAAAAACCTATGATAAGACCTATAGTGTGAGATTTTATTCTTGATTATGTGGTTTTCCTATTATGATTAGTGTTTCTCACAATATGCTTCTTGGTTTTAGTCAATGGATGGAACCAGAAGGAACCGTGTTAATGCTGAATGTGATGGGCAATGCATTGATTGTCCCCCTGAGAAACCAAATGTAATGGGAGACGGAATGAAAATATTGTAGCCATAATCACACAAATTTATCATGTTAGGAATCATGAAGGACTTCCAAACGAGAAATAGAAGGTGAAAATTTTGTTGAATCCTTCATGAGGCAGCGTCCACCCTCATTCAGCGGGTCTACTGATCCATTAATTGCTGAACAATGGATCAGTACTACTGAAAAGATATTTTCAGGTCTTCAATGTTCTGAACATGATAAAGTCATCTTAGCAGTTTATCGTTTGGAAGTTGAATCTGATCAATGGAGGAATATTATCAAGAATACAATGACAATAGATGAAATTGAGTCCATGTAATGGGACAAGTTCAAGAACTTATTTTTCAATAAGTACATCCCTCGTAATATTTGAACAAATAATGGAAGGAGTTTCTTGAACTAAAGAAAAAGAATGATGAATCTGTTTGTACCTATGAAGTAAATTTTACAAGACTTGCAAGGTACGCTTTCAGAATTATTATCCAACCAGAGAGTAAGATTGATCGATTCTTTAGTGGCTTAAAACCAAGTCTTCGAAGGGCGTTATCCATAAGGGACTTCAATAGCTACGAGGAAATTGTTCGATGTGCTCTCAAGGTTGATATGGAGATTGGAGAAACCCATCAATCATATGGGTTTGATAAGAAGAGTAAAATGGAATTCAAAGGAAAAACTAAAGAGAAAACTGAAAAGAACATGAGTTATCCTTTATGCTCAAATTGTGGAAAGAAACATGGAGGGAATTGTCTTAAAGGGACAAGAAAATTTTTTAAGTGTGGAAAAGAAGGTCATCGGTTAGTTTAATGTCCAAATAATGGGAAGAATATGTCTAATGATGCGAACAAAGAAAGGGATACACAGAATGCAGCTCCTACACTTCAATGTTTCAATTTTAAGGAGATGGGGAATTATGACAATCAATGCCCAAATCCAAGGGTTGTTGATGATGATCGACGTAAAAAAACTCTTCAGGCCAAAGACAAAGGAATGTCACATGAAATTTATATCAGCAATGTAGAGTACGATAACGAAGTGGTGAAAGGTACACTTACCATCCAATCAAATGTAGAAAATGTTTTATTTGATTCTGGATCCACTGACTCTTTTATTTCTGAATAATTTTCTAAGGGGATCTCCGTACTACCTCAACAATTAGATGTTGAGATAGCTGTGACAACTCCTAGTTGCACAAAAGTCACATAAAAAGTTTATAATTCTCCTCCAATTGATGTTAATGGGAAAGTGATTCTTGAAAATCTTATGATCCTTACTATAGTGGAATTTTATGTTATTCTTGGCATTGATTGGCATTCTTTATATAGAGCTCATATCAATTTCCAAAGAAAGGAAATCCCATTTAATATTCCCGATCAATCTTCTATCATATATCAATGCAAGGATGAATATAACCTTACAGTGGAAATTTCTTCCATATTATGGGTCTTGATTCCAATAAATGAAGGTTATTTATCTCAAATGGTTGTATAGAAACTCATGATTAAGAATACACACATTGTACTAGAGTTTGATGATGTCTTTCCGGAGGAATTGCCTGGTCTTCCACCAAATCGTGAATTTGAGTTTTCATTAGAACTCATACTGGGTGCTATGCCCATTTCCAAGACACCTTATATAATGGCACCAATTGAGTTGTAAGAATTGAAGAAGAAACTTCAAGAGAATCTTGATAAAGGATTCACACACACTAGTGTGTCAGCTTGGGGAGCACCTGTTCAGTTTGTTAAGAAGAAATATGGATCAATGAGACACTGCATTGATTATAGAGAAATTAACAAGATCACTATCAAGAAACATGTCCTCTCCCATGCATTGAATACTTATTTGACCAACTACACGAAGGTCAATTCTTTTCCAAGATTGATCTTTGTTCAGGGTATCATCAATTAAAGGTAAAAAAAGAGGATATACCAAAGACGGCTTTCCATACAAGGTATGGACACTATGAATTTATAGTGATTCCATTTGGTCTTACTAATTACCCCGATATCTTCATGGATATAATGAATAGAGTCTTTAGAGACTATCATGATCAGTTTGTGGTAGTCTTTATAGAAGATATTCTTGTCTATTCAAAGAGCAAAGAAGAACATGAATATCACTTGAGAATTGTATTAAAGACCCTAATAATGGAGAATCTTTAAGCCAAATTTACCAAGTGTGAATTTTGGCTTCAAAAAGATTCATTTTTGGGTCACATAATATCAAAAGAGGGGATCTCTGTGGATCCATCAAAGACAGAGGTTATCGAAAGATGGTTGAGGCCAACAACAGTAACTGAGATCCAAAGTTTTCATGGTTTCTCTGGATTGTATCGCCGTTTTGTGAAATATTTTACACAATTATCTAATCCACTCACCAGGATGACTCGAAAAGGAGTTTAGTTTGTGTGTATAGGGGAGTGTGAATAGAATGTCAAGAAGTTGAATAGAAGGTTATCCAGTGCACATGTGCTCACACTGCCTTGTAGTGGAGAAAGGAATGTGATCTACAGTGATGCATCCAAGAAGGGATTAGGGTGTGTTCTCATGTAAAACAATATGGTGATAGCTTATGCCTCACCATAGTTGAAAATCCATGAGAAAAAATACCCAACTCATGATTTGGAGTTAGTTGCGGTAATCTTTGCATTAAAGATTTGGAGGCATTATATTTATGGTGAAAGGTGTGATATTTTTATTGATCATAAATGTTTAAAGTATATTTTTTCACACAAAAGAAGCTGAATATGCCCCAAAGAAGATGTTTGGAGCTGATTAAGGATTATGAGTGCTAAATTCATTATCACCCTGGGAAAGAAAACAAGGTGGTGGATGTATTAAGTCGACAAGATCAATCTAGCTTATCCATGATAAGGATCACAAAAGATCCAATATTTATGGATTTACAAAGGATGGATCGTGGAATTATAATGTAAGGGGGAAAATATTATCTTTCTCAAATGAATGTTCAACCATCTATGCATGTTAAGATTAAAGAGGCTCAGAAAAAGATGCAGAGTTACAAAAGAAGGTGAGAAATGTTCCTCAATTCAACCATGATTGTGATGGGACAATAAGGTTCAGGAAACAGGTTTCTGTTCCTCCCATCCCATAATTAAAGAAGGAGCTACTGGATGAGGCTCATAGTTCTCCATTATCTATTCATCTTGGAAGCACGAAGATGTATGGGGACCTGAAATAGTACTTCTAGTGGGATGGCATGAAAAGAGATGTTGTTGAATATGTCTCTCGATGCTTGGTTTGTCAGCATGTTAAAGCTAAGAGACAGAAGTCTGAGGGGATGTTACAACCATTACCCATAACTGAATGGAAATGGGAAAACATCACTATGGACTTTGTCACTGGACTTCCTAAAACACCCAAAGGCAATAATGCTATCTGGTTCATAGTTGATCGTCTTACGAAGTCGGCACACTTAATTGCTATTAGAGAAGATTTCACTCTGGATCATCTTTCCATGTTATATGTGAAGGAAGTGGTAAGATTTCATAGAGTACCACTTTCCATTATATCTAATCAGGATTCAAGGTTTACCTCGATGTTCTGGAGAAGTATTCAGCATACTCTAAATACAGAGTTGAGTTTCAGCACTGTTTGTCATCCTCAGACAGACGGTCTGTCTGAGAGAAAAATTCAAAATCTATAAGACATGTTGAGAGCTTGCTCTATGGATTTCAAAGGTGGTTTGGATAAACACCTACCTTTGGTGGGATTTTTGTATAATAATAGCTTTCACTCCAGTATTCAAATGGCTCCTTATGATGCTCTATATGGAAAGAAATTCTGAACTTCAACTTGCTGGGATGAAGTTGGGGATTGAAAGCTATTTTGACCTAATCTTGTCGATGAGATGGCAGAAAAGGTCAGATCTATTCAACAACACATAAGAGAAACTCAGAGTCGACAAAAAAGTTATGCTGATAACCAAAGTAAAGACCTAGAGTTTAAAGTCTGTGATAAAGACTTCTTACGAATATCCCCTTGGAAGAGAGTAACGAGATTTGGAAAGAAGGGAAAGCTTGGCCCTAGGTATATCGGTCATTTGGAAATACTGGATCATTTTGGGAAGGTAGCTTACCGATTGGCGCTTACACAGAATTTCTCTCAAGTTCACGATGTGTTCCATGTATATCTCCTGAGATAGTACATACCCGATCCTTCACATGTACAAAGCTCAAAAGTTGTACTGCTGGAGAAAGATCTAACTTATGAAGAACATCCGATTGAGATTATGGATCATAGAGAAAAAGTTCTACGGAACAAGACCACTAGCTTGGTTAAAGTTTTATGGAAGAACCACCAATTATAAGAAGCTACAAGGGAGCTTGAGGATATGACGAGGGAGATGTATCCTCATCTGTTTGTTATGAAGTGGCGAATTTCGAGAGGGAAATTCATTTTAACGGGGGTAGAATGTAACACCCTGATATTTTAGGAGAATTATTTCTTTATGTATTATGTTATATGCAACATCAAAGGAATCTTTCATTGCACACAACACTAGTTTGTCTTGCGTTACACGCAATCACTACCTTCCTCGATAGCGTGTGTAGTACACAATACCGAGATTCACTAAACAACGATATATTATTATAATATTATAAACTATCCATTTTGAATTGTATTAACTGAATTTTGAATTTTATAAAATTTTTATTAATCTTACATATTTTCTAGAACGTGGTATTAGAACAAAATAAATTTTGCGAGTAAAATAAGTATTTTTCAAAAAATGCAGTTTTGACGCATTTTGATGGTGCACCAAATTTAAATCTATTTTTTGAAAAGTTTAAAAGTTCAATTTGAAAAAATAAAATTCTTCTTTGAAATCGGGATATAAAAATTTACTTTGGATAAATTTTTCATATTATTCTAATAAATTTCATATTTTAATGAATAGTAAAAACACGCTATATTTTAATTAAAAACAACGTTTTTTCATCTTAATAATTTATATGGTTTAATTATAATAATTAATGGTTTTAAAGTATTAATATTATATATTTTGACCATTTAATATAATTTATGTCCTTATCATTAATTTTACATTGAATTCATAGGTAAAAACATTTCAATCTTTGGGAATCTTTTAACTTTTCAAACTCGTTTTCTTAACAATGAGATTAATTTTAAATTAATTATTGCAACTTATGTGTTTTGAATTTTGAAAAATGGATTAAATATTTGGATTCAGTGGGTCCAAATTATCTTAATAGGTTACATTTATTTTTTTGATATTATGAATTGTAACTACGGTAATTTTTATTTACTGTAGTTAAAGTTAAATCAGATAATTAAGGGTAAATATAATATTATAAAAATACCATTACACCTGAAAAAATTCTATTGTATGACTAAAAGTAGACCCTTGTCACCTTAGGGTCGTAATAAATTCATTTTATGGTCTTTTGACCATTAAAATAATTTAATTATTATTAAAACCAAAGAAAGTGACAACATGTCACTCTCTTAAATCTTATACGTATAATAATTTTATTTTAGTGATAAACTTCATGAAACATCAAAAATTAATATTCTCCAGAAAGATAATAAAATTATATACATCATGTGAATTTATTTATATTTTTTATGGATTAAATAATTATCGTTAATTATGACACAATAGTGATGTTGAAATTATTTTATTGATTGAACTATCAAATAAATGATTTAAAAAGTATTAAAATAAATATTATATGAACTATTTAATGTGTTCCAATAATTTTCTAGAGATATATGACATGTTATGGATCTATTAAAGCTTTTATTTTGAACATATCTTCTTTTTATATTTTATTTAAATTCAAATAATTGAATAGTGTCAGAATTGAATCTATTGTTATTTTATAAAAATTACATATTATAAAATCGTTCAAAAATCACAAAAATATTTAAAAATTATAAATTATTATTTATATGGTCTAAAATGTAACAAATTATGAAATTATGTAAAATTCACAACAAATAATTAATTATTTATAATTATTTAAAATTTACAATGTTATTACATCAAATAAAATTAAATAGATTATATAAGGATAAATCTTGTTGATAATATTTAAACTAAATTATAAACTTCTCTAAATATTATAGGTTGATGAGATTACAAAAATATATAATCTATGATTTGGATATGTGTCATTTTTTGAGGTTTTTATGTGGGTTTGGATTTTAATATAAATTAATATTTCCTGTAATTCCAAAAGTGCCCCTCTCCTCCCTTATGAAAGGAAATCTCCTCCCTCTTCTCCTCACACCACTTTTAGCCTTAAATTTCGTCCAAAACCTGGAAATTTCCCTTCTAAACTTCATTATCAACATACTAGAGGTATTTTTCTTCCTTAAAGTCCAAATTTAGTGCCCTAAGGGGAGTATTCAAAGAGGAGTGTCGAAGAAGAGGTAATATCCATTACCGATTTTTTCAAATTTATTTCATATTATACTTCTTCTTATTTAGTTGTTTAATTTTGAAGTAATAACATCAGTATCACTAATATACTGATATGTTATTATAAATATGAAACAACCCTATTTCACCTTTTATCCATCCTACGGGAAATGAAATCACCGCACGTGCGTACGTACGGATTACCGTCTCCACGCCGTTGTGTAATCTGTTTTCCACCACCAACTTACTGGTATGGGTATAATGGGGTAAATAATTACTATATATGATTATAGTAAAATGATATTTATTCTGAAATAAGTTACATACACTTCAATATAATTCAACGATCATGGGAACGATATCATCGGTCGTGTGTATGTACACCCTACCGTCTCCACAATGTGATGCGACTCATTCAACACGATCTTCATTGAATAATGATTATATAAATGAATTGAATGAGTAAATATGATATATATTACACTAATAACTTTCTGGAAATGAGGTATCTATAACCTAAAATGAATAATAAGAATTTACTCGACAAAACACGCATAAGAACATAAAGCAATAAACACTGGAATGACAAGTAGCAATGAAATATTACTAATAAGAAGCTAAGAATATGGACGTATATGACATCATAACAATGAGTATGATTCTGGAATAAGTAAATGACATTATTTTAATCATTATACAGGACTTTCGGACACGTACAAAGCATATTGGATCAAAGGTAAGGGAAAATCTCACAATCTCATTTTTAACCAAGATTGTTTATACTTTAGAATTTATTGGAGGGTATTTATCATCCACATGCATGTTTCCTCAATATTTAATTTTATTTCTATCCTCCTAAAATTTTTTAAATCCAATATTACTCATCGGTGAGTTTTATTAAATGATATGAAAGGAATCTTTTGTCATTTTTTCGTACAAGGTACTTTTTGACTTTTCCGGCCAAAGTACGAGAAGAATGTTTTTTTAACATATACGGCATGAATGGATTTTTATGATTTCATAGAAAATTATTTCCATGAATCTTCCTTTATATGTTTTCAAGATTATTTTTAATCAACTTCTTTTAGTTTAAAATTATATGACATGTTAAGAAAGGAAAAAAATTTGGGGTAGAAAGGATATTTTCCTCAAGAATGGAGTTCAAGTGTTTTATCAAAATTATTTTCCATCTAAGATAATATAGGGTTCTATTTCTATCCCTATTATTAAATTTATTTGTTTATGTTGGGATGGAATTATTTTTATGATGTAATTTATCTTATATTAATTGTTTTATGATGTCACGATGTTTAAGAAACCCATTTTTATTAAATGGGTTATGCTATGATGTATGAATTATGATTTTATGGCACACATAAGAATGGTTTAATTATGAGTTGGGTGGGACCTGTATCTCCCTCAAATTCATTGGGTAATGATTTATATATCATGACATAGACATGGTTGGAATGGCAAGTTAATCTGGTTCAGTGATACAGGAAAGGAACGAGGAGTGAACTCAGTTTAGTAATGGACTTTGTCCGCTATGATGGTCTTGGAAATGAGCCTTGACTAATGTTAAATGATTTTATATGATTATGTGTGTATGCCAAAAAGTATCATGTTTTATGTTATGATTATTGGGATTACATTTCACCACTATGATTTATCCCATGTTATGAAATTATGATCTCTTTTGCAGGTTAAGATATTCAAAATGTTCTATTCTTATGAATATGATATGATTGATATTTCTTTTGTTTACCCTTACTGAGCATTTGAGCTCACCATTTTGTATTTTTTCATTTCCCAAGGTTAGGAAGAAGGGTATTTAGTAGGATATGACAAAAAGGGACTCAAGATATGATGAAATAAATAGGAGATAATGTAGATGATTTATGAACTAGTTGTTTATGTTTACCAGTTTCTAAAGACACTATACCTATATGGTCTTTTCTTGGTTTTGTTATATGTTGTAATAAGTATGCTTTAATTCTGAAGTAAAAACAATATATGTAAAGTATGGGTCATTATAGTTCTATATGGAAATGCTTTATTTATTTCATACTGAACCATCCATGGGATGTGTTTTCATGTTTTCCTAATTAAATACAGATTAATTATGATTATACATAGATGAGTTTCTTAATTAGGTGAAGGGTTTCCAACTTTTATTTGTTAATAAATGTTGAATCGAAATTGTTAATTGTTGATTAATAAAATGGTTTATATTTCACCTAGAATTTTTTGTCTTGTTTTCAAATTGGTTAATGAGTGGGTATAGTCATTGAAAATATCCTAATGTGTTAATGAATAATTATTAAGGGATACTAAATAAATGATTTCAATATGAAATAATAAATGTGTGTCTATACTGACTGTATGGATTTTAATTTAGTTGGTTATATGATTCGGTAAACTCATATGTTATCAAATTGTTTAAAGGTATGATTGGATGAATGATTTTATAGATTACGTTGACGGATCTATGTGTATCTTGAATATTGTAGTGTATTCATTGGATTGATTTTTCTCCTTGGGTCTTTATTCCATTGGATTCCTTGGGCTTTTCTTCCCATTCGATCTACCTTACATGGAATCATGTAAGTCATTTCTTGTATGACATGCTCCATGGACACCAACTAGTTACTATTCCTAGTTTCCTTCAAGATGCTACTAGGACTCGATGATTTTTCCTTGGTCATTGACACCTTAGATATATCCCTTTGTTGTTAGATACATTGGTAATTAAGGTGTGTTCATGGGAATGTGATTCACTCTATTTATACAGAAATATCATGATGGTTTGATACATATGGATGTATGGTGGGACCATGTGGTTTATTTATATTTGTTATTGTTTTCAAGATATAGTAGTTGATGCTTGTTTTGAAAGGATCCTTGAGAGGCTATATGGTACTTTTGGTTCTATAGTTGTATTCCATGGGTATCATTACGTACGTTCCCAGCTTACTATTTATTTTTTTAACTATACAACTTGTTATATTTCACACCATGAAACGTATATATCTTGGGTGTGTTTTTACTAGTATGTAATCTCACACATTATTTTATCCTCCCTTATAGAACCCTAACGAATAATATTTTTGTAGTTAATGATATGTGGATGCACCCTAACTCAGGTTGTTGATTGCTCCTTAAAAGTAGGGGTGCATGAGACCGAGATGAGGCCCGCGATTCTATTTACTGATAACACCTCTTGTTCTTTTGTATTTTGAAGACATGTATTGTAATACACTATTGTATTCATGTTTTGGGTCTTTCCTTAGTCATGTGACATATATCAGTATCATCATTTTGATATGAGATTGATTCTAGTTTTGTATATATATTCCTATCATTGTTTGGTTATTAGTTGTATTCATGTTGTATCTACTTTTTTGATTAGTTTGTTAATGATATTCCACTATATACACTCTAGTGATGAGGACATTGTCTCCTCATTTACACAAACAAGACCTCACTGCTAGTCGACATCCTCTACCATTGGGGAGACTCGCTTGAGGCCAAGTAGCCAACCAGGCTCTAGGAACTATTGAGTGGAAACTAGGTTCGGGATGTTACACCTTGGGAAAAAACATTGGAAGGTTTTTTTGGTTATTTTATTAAATTGTGTCAATAACCTATGTTTGAGAAATATTAAATAATTCCCCTCTCTTTTACTATATAAACTCTCCCAATTTCTAATTCCTCTCTACTAAAAAAACCTTGGAGCATGACCTTAATCTTCTGTCCCCTCCCTAGAATCCTTCCATGGCACCTCCATGCTCTCAATAATCTCCTCCCATGTATTTGTAATCACCCTCTTAAGTTAAATGATCATTTCATTTTCCTAATTGTTCAAGAATCTTCATTTTTTCCTTGTATCTACATTAACTAATGTTGGGATATGTTATTCCATATCCGCTTACTTCCCGCAAATTTCTAAAATTTGTAGAGATCCATTTCACTCTTATTAATCCCTCCAATGAACATTTGTACTCCCCTGGTATGCTTCTGAAATTTCACTAGGATTTTCCATTCTAAACAAATGTGTAGTGAATACCCATACCAATTTTCTATCAATGGCGTCCACCTTTATTCACTAATATTTATTTTATTTATTATTTACATGTATATACTCCTCACTCTTTAATAGTGGAATTAAATTTGATTAATAATAATTCCATGTAGTATGATCTACATGGAATACATAGCATGTGACTTATATGAATATGATTGGTGCTCCCAGAATTATATTCCACTCCAATGTATTAGGTAAGGTTTTGGTCTCAAAAGACATTATGAAAGGGATTATATATTTAACCCAATCCATCCTCATACATTTTCCATCATGATATCCATGTAGTTATACTTAACATATGTTTATTATACCATGTTTTAAGTTGTCTCCACATTTCCATGTTACCTTTATGTTATCATGTTATATCTTTCCCCATTGTTCATATTTATAATTCTCACCCATTTTATGTCTCATTGGTAAACCTATTATCTAACATGTAATACTTTCTTCATGTTATGCCATGTTTATTTCCTTAATTGGAATTATATTAAATCCTTTTATTATATATGTACCCATGTTATCCAATGCAGTTTTATGTTCAATATAATAATATGATCATGTTAAGGAAATTTTAAATAATGATGATGTATTTGATGTTTTAACTCATTATGTAATGTACCTAACTCTCAATGACAGTATAAATATAGATATTGAAAGTTGTATTATGTGTAATATTATGTATTAAATCATGAAATAAAGTTCAATTAAGATATTTATTTTCATAATTACTATTTATATTGATTTTATTCTTTAACATGGATTATGAATCAAAAGATACTTATGTAGAAAGGGATTTTGTCGTAATATTCTTTCATTGAGAAGTACGATATGTATAGACCTATATTATTTAGCAAGGTATATATATAGAACCTTACCCTTGTAATATAATGTATTTATTTATCATAATTATATCTTAAGATTCATTTTATCATACTCCTTCACGGGGATTATGATTCATGGTTACAATAGTTTTAATAAATTTACATTACAATCTCATCGCTTATCAGGATTGTTTATGAGTATTCTTAAATTGATAAAATATTATGATCTATCTCTCAAAAAAATCATGTCTTTTATTCTTTTCTTGTTATGTAATGAGAATACATGTTTCCCTTTAATTTTTCTCTATTCATGTAATAATATATTAAAAAATAAAGTCTTTATGAAAAAATGTATTTTTGGTCATAAATTATTTTTCCATCCAAATCCACTTCTTCAAAAAAAAAATTCAGAAAAAATGTTTTATTATTATATTGTTATTTTTTAAATAAATTTTTACATAGGATAGAATTTTTTAAATAATATATTAATTGAATATTCAGGTTATTTTCAAAACACTTCACTTTTGGATTTTATTGAAAATGTGAAAGGAATCTTTGTTTTAACACATACAATATCATCTAAAATTCGAGTCATTATTACCATTTTATTATTATAAATTCATTTATATTTTTTCAAGGTTATTATAAATGAAAATATTTTCAAAATATTTTATTTATTAAAAATCATTTCTCAAATCAGAAATGATATTTTCCACAAGGAATATTTTAAATGTTTTTAAATTTACCTTTATAAGTTGTCAATTTTGTTTCAATGTAAAGGATTTTGAAAATGTTTTATGTTTTAATAAGTGAATCTTAATGTTATTTTATTTTCCTTATGAAAATATTCAAGTGATATTTCTCAATCCTTCACCATATAATATGACATCCTTTTATGTTACTTGTTCTTCACTGGGAATATGAACCAAGGATACTATTATATCTCTTTCTATGAATAGTCCACAATGAAAATAAATTTTAAAATTCATCTCTCATCCACAAGATATACCATGATAGAATTATTATGAGACCAAATTTTTTTATGGGTTATATTTTGATGAAATGATGAAATTTTTATGAAATATATATCTTTTGTACGTGTTATGATAAGATGAAATTTTTATGAAACACATTTCCTTTTATGTGTAATTATATAATAAAATTTTATGATATTATGTAACAAATGTTTGTTTTTTCATTATGTGAATGGTGGGACCTATATCTCTCCCCAATGCACATCTAATGATATTCAAATTGTAAACAAGTCAATGTGGGTGATCTAGCATGGGAAATGGGTGTTTCCTGATCCACTATGTGAAATAGGTCGATCCTTATCCACTATGGGAAACTAGTGTGTCTTTCTCTACTATGTTAACTAGGTGTGCCATAATCCTCGATAGAAAACAAGCATGTACTAATCCTCTATAGGAAATAGGTGTGTCCTGATCCACAATGCGTAGCAGGGGATAATTCATGATCTATTATGTTGATAGTCTTGTTAGTTAACCGTGTCTTATGAAATGAGTTTATGTATATATAGGATGGTGAAATACTTTTATGACATGTTCTTATGGATCATGAATGATTTATAATGTTTTTTTTTGTATTTTTGGGCTATTTATTTAGAATTGATAATGTTTTATTCTATAAATCGCATTTATGATCTAATATTTGTTGGGTATGATCTTTTTATGTTATTATAATGATCACATAATCTTATTCTCATATTATGATTTCATTTGATCATAGATTTATATATTATATTTTCACACATACTGGGCATCTGATCTCAACCTTTCTAATGTTTCTTTTTCCTAGGATATGGTGAATGGTTTTATGTATGCTATGTCTATAAAGGGTGCTAAATGGGTTGATATTTTTGTTAAAAAATTAATATATTTCAACAAATTATAATATTATGTTCCATGTTTCCAAAGGTACTATAATATTATTTTCCTCAAACATTTATTTGTGTAATGTATTTAATATTCATCTAAATATATGTAATTTATATGTCTTAAAAGACTGGATCACTATAATTGGTGTCAGAGAAAAGTTTAACGTAACATTTGGTAATTATAATGAGAAAACCTTAGTGTTATCTCTAAGGAAATGTCTAAGGATGAGTGTAAGGATGAATCAATGAATAGTAAACAGTTTAGAAATTTTTGTAACAGATGGACTGAGTAGATTACCTGAAATAAATCCACTTATGAATACTATAAGTGGATATTCCTTGGGATCATATGTGCCAATGGGTAAATATCCCTAAAAATTGTATTAAGTTATAATTCATTGGGAACTGGATCACAACATTGGTCTTTTTTCCCTCCTGGTTTGACACTCTTGAGGGATATGCTTTGGAATTTCAGAAACACTTTAAAAACTATCATGAAGGATTTAAATAGATTAAGACTATGAATGAAATAGCATAATCCTAATAAGTTATATATTGAAATAAATGTGACATGATTAAGACATCCTTTAAGTAATTTTTCATGATTATGTTATTTTAAACCATGATAAGTATTTCTAACAGTCTAAGTTCTGGTTTTAGTCATGGATAGGAACCTAAAGAAATTTTTTTAATACTAAATGAAATGAAAAATGCAATGATTTTTCTCCTTATAAATCAAACAATATGTGGTATGTGCTAAAAAACATTGTTGATAACATCAAAAATAATCTTCTGTTATGAATCATGTTGAATATACAAATGAGAAAATGATTTAACAATGTTCTTTTTGGTCCTTCATGACATAAAAACCACCTTAATTCTATGGTTCTAATGGTCCACTAGTTTCTGAGTAATGAATAATTACCAATGAAAAGATATTTGTAATTCTTTAATGTTTGGAGTGTGAAAAATCATTTTGGTTGCCATCTTTTGGAATGTGAAAAATATCAGGGGTGTAATATGACTAAGATCATGCGGGAAGTAGATGAAATTTATTTTATAGAATGAGAAGAGTTTAAGTGGATATTTTTTATTATGTAATATCATAATATTATATGATCAACGATTTAGTATGAATTCCATGATCTGAAGAAAAATAGTAAGAATTATATGGGTACCTGTGAAGATACATTTACATAGATTTGAAGGTATGAATTTGGTTTAATAATTAGTCTTGAAAGAAAAAATAGATTGATTCTCTGGTGGAATGAAATAATTTCACGCAAATCATTAGATAAAAGAGAATTTAGTAGCTATTAAAAAGTAGTTCAATGTGAATTAATTGTTGTAATAGTAATTTGATATTCCCACCATTTCTCTAATTATGATAAAAAAGGGAAGGCCATGTATCTTGAAAACATAGTGGTGGAAATAATTCTAAGCATCCATATACCCGAAATACGGGAATAAAAATTAAGGGAATTTGATGAATTTAATTGTGAGGATCATTAAAAGTTTAATGGAAATTCATAATGTATATGTATGATGAAATATGATTAATGGGTTTTTAATGCAATGGAGGTGAAAAGGATGCCAACTAATTCAACACCCACACTTGAATTTTTCAAGTGTATAGATTTTTGGAATTATGTTAATCAACTCCCCAATCTAAGGGATAACATGGATGATAATCCACAAAAACAAATATATATACAAAGGAAAAAAGGGATAGCTTATGGAGTCACAATGGATGAAGTTAATTAGGATAATTTAGGCACACTTATACTCCCCTTCTTTGTTGGGAATTTCATGTTTTATTTTGTATGAATGAGCCCTATGATAATATTACTATTCATAATTTAGTGAAATTTCACGTGATTATATTCCTCATTATGAATTCTGGAATAATGAAATTACATTTGATATTCTATCAGTTGAAGGTTGAACCTAATATTCCAATGATAATTATTTTGTATAAGATAATAAAGATTATAATGAATAGAGTATGAATTAACATTTGTATCATTATATGTCTCCATGTAGAATTAGATTAAGTGTTATGGTTTCTGTTATTGGATTATAATAACTCTAATTAATTTAAATCCCTTTTTTAGGTTTCATTTGATGAGAATTTATCATGATTAAAGATATTTTAAGAGACAATTATGGTAATTCAACCCTTTTTATTTGTATATGTTTTACAGAAATGGTTATTTATGTAACAATTTCAGTACACTTCATGTAAATATGATTAAAGGTACTGGTAATCAGTAGGGTTTACCTTTTATTTTATATTGATGTAGTAATGGGTTATAGTCGATCACATTACAAATTCAATAGACTTTTTCACTATTAAAGAGGATTTATACTTGGATCATATTTCAATAATATACATTAAGGAATTGGTAAGGATATATTGAGTACCCCAGTCAATTCTGTCTGATTAGGATGTGAATTTTACCTCAATGTTTTGATGAAGTATTCATCATGCGCATGATATAGAGTATATTCTATGTACTATGAGAAAAAAATAAAACCATTAATGATATGTTAAGATAAAATTAAATAGATTTTAAAGGGGTTTGGGATCACACCTTCCTTTATTTATGATCCTAAAAATAATATTTTTCACTCAAGTATTTAGATAGATCCTTATGAAGATGTTTATATATACAATAATTAATTTTCAATAATATAGCTATTTGGACCCAAGCTAGCTTGTGAGAAGGAAGTGATGGTTAGATCCATTCAGAAACAAGTATTTTTTTAGAACATTGAAAATGATTTCATACTAATAATCATTAATGTGATATATAATTTGATGTTTGGGAGAACTTATTTAAATGATCTAATTTTTATAACAAAGAAGGGAAAACTAATCCATAGATATATTAGTCCGATTAGAAAACATGATTTTATTAAAATTGTAGATTATAATTTGTTTCTTCCATATATAATCTCTCATGTTCAAGATGTCTTCCATGTATCACTCCTGATGAATTACATATCTGATTTATCATATGTACTAAACTCAGTGGCCATATCCCTGGATCATGAGATTTATTATGAGGAACAACTAGAAGAGGATGTTGATCAAAATATAAAATTATTTGAAACAAGACCACCCACCTTGTCCATTTTTTCATTAAAACCCACAACATTACGGAATATTTGTGAAAAACTATGTACATAATGAGGTATAATTATCCTTGTTATTTTAACCAATGTGATGAATTTTGAGAGAAAAATTCTTTTTAAGGGTGGTATAATGTGACAACACAGGTTATTATGATTTTTTTTAATAATTTAAATTTATATGATGGATTTTTATAAAAGAAACTATAGTTTAATCTTGTTCTAGATGCAACACCAGGTTATCTTTCACTACATGAAAAACTAGATTATATTTTGTTACAAGAAACACTTAGTTTTAACAAACCATGATATATTACATTTATTTAATTGTGACTATTATAACATAGCCATTAAAATAAGTGATATGAATATAAATAAATAAATGTCAAATTTTATGAATAATGTTTTTATATAAATAAATTATATTTATATCAAAATAGATAATTTATATTAATCTCTTTATATGTTTTTTAAATACTATTTTATAAAAAATATATTTTTTATTCCTTTAAGTTAACAATAATAAAATTAATTTTTGAAACTTTGAAAACATTTTTTTGATAAAATAAAATTAATATTTTAATTAATAATGACAATATTAAATTAGGTTGATTTATCTAGATGTTTATAAAAGTTTTTTTTGATGATTAATAAAAAGTACTGAATTTCAATTAAAAACAGTTTATTCATTTAATTTATAGGTAAAGTTAAATTATATTTTGGATTTTTTTAAAAGTATTATTAGTTCTATTATAAAAAAATTAATTAAATTTCGGACATTTAAGTCAATTTGATGTTGAATTTTTATAAATAAATTTTTTGAACATTTGAATATTTTCTCTTTAAAATCCTTATTTCTCATCACATCTGTGGGATTAATTTTAAAATAATATTTTAACATCAAGGAAAAGGAATTGGGAAAATGGATTACATATATAGTTTCATAATAATTTTCAATTTTTAATAAGGTCAACATAATTTTTTACAAAAAATTAACGGCAAAAATAGTGAAAATTAGATACCAGTATTAAATTAAAAACTTGTTTAATTGGTGATAATCTAAGAAGATAAAGGTGAAAAATTACCAAATATTTTTTCAATGACTATTTTCCAGACATATTTCTACCATATATATTATAGTTCTAATAAGGTCCAATTTTGGAGGCTTGATGAATAGTAAGGATATGAATTTGATAGAATATTTTTAAAAATTTACGAATGTGCCACTCACTCCACTTATAAATGGACGCCCCTGCTCTCTTATTCACAAATTCACATCATTTTAGTTCAAAAAATCAGTAAAATCATCCCTTAAAACTTCCAAACTCTTCTAAAATATGCATTACATTAGATAGAAATATTTCATAGGAATGAATTGGTGAAAACCTATAGAGTATACCCAACAAAGAGGTAATGGTTTTCGAGGAGTGTTCTTATTTTATTTCTTCCTCAACCAACATAAATTATAATTATATAATGATGATATATTAAAATCACTATAATACATATAATGTTATGTTTTTATGTAATTTTCATGACCATAAACCATCTCCACATCCATAAAATAGGTTAAAAAATCATCATCCATGTGTATGGAAGACATCCGCCTCGCAAACTAATACCATTCGTTCTTCCGTTTTCACCCCACATAGTTGGGTATTATGATGGATTTCAATTATATATATGATATTTATTACATAATTGATCCAATTTCTTCATTATGACACATATAACATTTTAATTTTCATTCTATAAGGGATACGATAATGTCGCTCGTGTGTACGGTGGACCACCGTCTCGTGAAGAGATGTGATTCAGCTTTCACTAACTCTTTAAATGTAATGTGATAAAAATGTTGTTAATTATTATTAGTGATATATATGAAATAATTATGATATTAATGACATATTTAACATTCTAAAAATATAATATATATCAATTTATTTCTTACCTTTTCACACACATGAAGATGATAATATCATTCATCTATGTGTGGACTACCACCTTCACGAAGTGATATGACCCTCTTAAAATAACCAAACACCATGGAAGATATGTATAAGTGTATTTAAAATTATGACATGATAATAATGATATTATGATAATAATGTAATGATAATATATTACTTACATCCTATCCAAAAATATTTCTGAGAAAATCGAAACGTTACTCATGCGTACATACGACCTACCATCTCCTTGATCGTAACGTTCTTTATTTTACAAAACAATCATTCATTATTTGTCATAAAATTATAAATTATATAAAAATATGATAATTATTTCCTAATTCTTATTCTGTATATAATGTAATAATGATCAATTAAAGGATAATTAAAATAAGAAATCAAAATATATACGAAAAACAAAGCCGTTAATACAAGAAAAATGATTTTAATATAAAATAATTAACAAAAGGTAATAAAATTTCATATTAAAATCATATATGTTGAAATAAATATATTTATGGTTATTTATATTTTTATAATAAATTTATATTTATTATACATGAGGTTTTAATTATTATGAAATAATTCAAGAATTAAGGTAAGGGGATTTCTTGTCTCACTTTTGATTATGAGAGACTTACTCCATATTCACCACTAGTTTATTTTTAGTGGTGTATATAATAAAATATGACATGATATATCATTAATATAGTTCATTTAATTATAATTAATGGTTCTATTGTTTTTAATATTTCACATGACATACAATTCAAATTTTACTCAAGTAGTAATGGATTTTTTCGCGATTTTTTTTCATTGAGACATAAAATATGTTATTAAATAACTAATGTTATGAAATATAATTTATACAATGATATGTGATTTCATTTAATAAAAAATTAACATTGTTGCCTTTATTTTTATTATTTTTTAAAATTTTACTTTTCAAATATATGATGGAATGTTAAAATAATGCGAATTAATTATACATTATGAAGAAATAATTTTTTCTATTATGTTGTTTTAAGAAATAAAAAATAATTAAGGTAAATATTATAATTAATGTATTGTTATATATTATAATGGTTTTAATTATAAATTATTATGTGGTACTAATAAAATATTATTAAATTAATATTTTGAACTTGTAATATTAAACTATTGTTTAAATTAAAATGAAATGGTCATATATAAATAGGGTATTATTTTAGGACTTGTTTTATAAATATATATATTTTATTTTTTTATTAAACTAATATATTACTAATGAAATAATATTTTTTTAGATTTATTATGAATTATATTGACAATATGTAATATATTCTTAAAATTTCATATTTATAAAAAAATTATTATAATTATTTCCAAAATTTGTATTATATGATTTTTTTTATTAGAATAAATAAAAAATGAAAAATAAAAAAAAAAATTGGATATTAGGGTTTCAAGAATCCTGATTCATTGAATTCAATAATTTATGTGTGGTTGACATGATAAATGATAGTGGATGAGTCTCGATTTTGGGTTTCATCTTCAGAGTCAACTACTGGATATGAATCAAATGGAGCCGAGTGAGAAGAAGGTTGAGCATGGTGATACTAATTTCATCGAGGTCAAATAGGGAGTCGCAATCTGGATTTACGAAACATCCATGTGCGAGTTTATTTTTGAGTGAGTGATGACCATCAACAACCTTTCTGATGTTCAGATCAATGTTTCATGGTGGTTTTGGACGAGATTTCTGGGAAAACGACCATTCATTTTGGATATCTACCATGAGTTGTCTTGAATTACAAGTAAGTGTGTTTTTATTTTGTTTATTCATCTATATGTTTTCTATTTTCACATTATTAATGTCATTACCTATCTTATTCTCCTATTTTTCTTCTTCATATAATGATTTTTGTCATTTTCCTTATGTTTCATTCATTATATCCAACTATTTTGATCGATATCTCAATTCGAGTTTATTTTAGTCTTATACATATCAATTGGTTATGAATCATATACAAATCTTTTTACTGTCCCTTGAAAATAAAACATAGAATAAAAAAACAAACATTATCTTTTGGTCTTGTCTGCACACGATTTTTCATTTTCCAATAGTTATTCAATACCCCAATTTTTTTCTTCTCTCGTTGACTTTAACATTAACATTTGATCTATCTGCTCATCTTTTCCATCATCAGATCAAATTGAGTTACAAATTCATGTCTTCTTCTCATATGTTAAATCATTTAATATATGTATATATATAATAGCATCTCATCTTTCACTCATCGTTATAATCAAATACAAAATCTCATTTTTAATATTGAAATAAATTATACACTTAAATTCATGATACTGAGTGTATAAAAAGAGGTATGCATAGGTCTGATAGAGGAGAAATATATAGGTCCATATCCCTTTATTTATTCTTGTGTGTTTTACAGTTTTGAAAATATGAGAAACATAGGAGTTTGAGAGGTCGACTGTTATATCAGTGGCATCAGGAATGGATTTTTCAATTAAATTAGTAAGGGAAGATTTACATTCCTATAATTTTTTCATTTCTTCAAATTCATCATCTATTCTATACATAATTGTGTAACAGAAAAATATTTTATTTTTCATTTTGTACAATGAATTTTTTTATTTAAAACCATACATGTATTTGGTTTTATATATTCAAACATTAATCCCAATGGAGTTTAAATTTTATTCTAAAGAATTTATGTTTGAAAATTAAATGTTATTAAATTTATAATTTTCAAATCACTACTTATCTTATTATCATATGACATGTTATTTGTGTTAAATATCATTTATAACATAATATTTCAAATGGAATTTTATAATTAAATATAAAAACTTATTTTCAAATGGAACTGATTTTATTTTTAATTTGTTAACAATAATATTATAGGATTACTGTTTTTGAAATCAAAATAATTATCCAATATAATTAAATTTTAGAATATTTAGTTCAAATAAATAAGTTCTTAATTCATGATATCAATTTATGTATATTGTTTATAGTTTTAAATAATTATATCCACCAAGTGATGTTTTCAAATTTCACAATAAATCATGAATTTCAACTGTAATATATGAAATTTCTATCATCATATTGTATGACATATTTTGAATGCATTATTATTTATTGTTGAAATATTTTTATGTTTTACGAATAAAAAATTATTTTTTAGAAATTATTTTTAATGAACGTTTACATTAATTGAAAATATGGATGAAAATTATCCATATCATTCCAAGACATGTCAACATGAAGCTTGATTATTAAAAATCTAGAAGATGTGTTATTATGAATGTTTATATATATATAAACATATAAATTTATTAAAAAATTTCAAATTTTAAAAGTATAAACTCTAGTGAAAATTTATATATATATTTAATGTAATCATAATTTTTTTATTAAAATTTCAACATTAATGTTATAAATATGGTAGTGAATTATGGAGGGAACCCATCCCTCAATAAGTGGGTAGAACCAAAACATCCTTCAATGTTTAAATTTTTCATAGTGTTTTTGTTTTAAAATTTCCCATAATTATTTTATAAAAATCACTGGACTATTTTTAAAACAATTTTTGATTATAAGTGGTAAAATATTTTAAAGCATACATAATTTCAAAAGGTATTTCAAATTTTTTTATGCAATTACCCAAGTAATTTCAAAATCATTTCTCAAAAAGTTATTTTGAAAATAAAATTTTAAAATAATCATTCAATGATTTTAAAACCCCTTATTAGGTAATTGAATTATCATCCCATTATTTTAAATTTTCTTCAGAGGAACAAAGAAAATATCTAATTTGGACAATTATAGTTTTAGAGTTAGAGTGCATGGAATTGTAGTAAGAATTTTTTTTTTCCTGTTCAACTGTGATAAATATAAGGTGTTGTCCAATCTTCCAAATCTTAGACCGGTAAAATATCCTATGTTTTTTTAGTGTTAAGTAAATTTTTAGTTTATTTTATAAAAAAATTTACATAGAATTTTCAAAATCTAAACACAGAAGCATGGGTTTAGGGAATTATAATTTGAATCAGATGGATGTTTATAAAAAATTGTTTATCAGATGTTGTCTTTGAGTTAAAAAAATAAACCCATTCGAATTTTTTTGATAGTAATTTCCCCTAATAAATTTGTTAATTCTAAAGATGGAAATTAAGAATTTTCATAATTATAACAAACTAGTTTCAAGGGTGAAATTCATTTAAGGGAGAGAATGTAACATATCAGAAATCATAATTAATAAATAAATAAATTATAAATTAAGTAATAATTTTATGAAAATTTATTTTGTATACAACTATGTGATTTAATTTAATCAAAATGAAATTTTGTTACAGTGATTTGTATTTTTTTTTAAATTTCACTTTTTAAATACATGATGACATAATAAAATAAGGAAAATTAATTTTATTTTATCATGAAACAATATTTCCAACTATGTTGTTTTAATAAATAAAAAACAATTTAATGTAATATTAAAAGTTATGTATATTTATTCTTTCTAATGATTCAAATTATTTATTATGATGTAATACTAATAAATTATTATTAAATAATTATTTACAACTTAAATATATTGTTTTTGTTTGAATGAAAATAGAACGCTTTTCTATCAATAGAGTAATATTTTAAGAGTAGTTTTATAAATCTCTTTATTATATTATTTGATTTTATGAAACTAAAATATTACTAATGAAATAATATTTTTTTTTAGTCTTATTATGAATATTTATGACAATATTTAATTTAATCTTAAAATTTTATATTTATTATACAAATTATTATATTTATATTCAAAAAAATTAATCTATTAATTTTTTTTACTTTCAATAAATGAAAAATTATAATAATCCTGATTATTATCCATGAGGATTTTTGGAGTCCTAAGTCATTGAAGCTAATAACTCGAGTGAAATCAGGAGGCTAAACGATAACATATCAGTATCAATTTAGGGTTTTTCCTTTAGAGTCAAATTCATGAGATGAATTGGACTGAGCTAAGTGGGGAAAATGCTGAGAATGGAAATACTAATTTCATCCTATATTAATGTGGTGCTTTGATGTAGATATGAAAATAAAATCAAGTGCGGGTTAATGCTAGTGAGAGTTCTAACCATCTGCGAGATTTTAGATGTTCATAATTAAGTTACATGGAGGTTCATAATGAGATTTTGGGGAAAATGACCAATGGTTTTTCAAATCTAACTTGTGTTTTCTTTTGTTTAGTCAACTGAATCTTATCTTGTTTCAGTGTACAAATTTCATTTCAGGTCCTCTTCTCCTATTTTTCTTCTTTGGATGATTTTTTCTACCATTTTAATTAGGGGGTTTTCAATGTATCCAATCATTTTGATCGATATCTTCAATATAGATTATTTTAATCATTTTTGTATCAATTGGTTAAGAATTATATTCAAATATATTTACTACTCTATGCAAATAAAACTTCTAATAAAAAAACATAATCCATATATCTTGTTCGCATACCAATTTTAATTTTCCATGAGTTCCTTTATACACTAATATTTTCCTTATACCATTATTTTAAACATTAACATTTTATCTCTCCACTCATCTTTTCCATCAACAGATCAAATTGATATACTCATTCAAGTAATCTTCTTATATGGTTAGACAAATATACATATATATATATATATATCAGTTCCTCAACATGAACTCAACTTTCCCAGAAAATCCAAAATCTCATTTACAAGATTAAATAAATTATAAACTTAAATTCATCCATCCAAGTGTATTAAAGGCGGTGTTCATAGGTTTTTGAGAGTAGAAAGATCGATTTCTATAACCCTTTATTTATTCTAGGGTGATTTCTTGTTCTAAAGATATGATAATCATAGGATGATTCTTCAGTCAGTGGCAACAAGAAGTTCTTTTTCAAATTAATTTTTTTTGACATTTACTTACATATAATTATTTTTTTTCAAATCATTATTATATAATTTAATTTATTATCTATGGAAAAAATATTTTATTTTGAAATATATAAAAATATTTGATTATTTATATTTCAAAACGAATTTTTTTTACATTCAAAAAATTATCCTTGGAAACTTTAGATTTTATACTAAATAATTTATGTTAAAAGATTATCTATCATTTAAATAATAATTTTAAAATATACATTTCTTTTAAACAATATTCTATTCTATAAGATATCATAAATAATTTTATAATTTTGTATACATTATTATTTTCAAAGAAAACATTTTTTTTTTTAATATTGAAAATATAATTAATGCATTATAATTTTTGAAATAAAAATAATGTTCCAATATAAATAAATTTATGAACGATTACTTAAAAAAATTATGTTATTAAGTGATGATATCAATTTATGTATATAATTTTTAGTTTAATATAATTATAACCCCCGTGTCATGTTTGAAAAATACACAATTAGTAATGAATCTCATTTGTAATATTAAAAATTGACATAATATTAATTTATGGAATATCATATGTGTATCAGTATTTATTATTAATATATATGTATATTTTATAAATACATCATTATTTTGTATAAATTATTTATAAAGAAAAGTTTCATTAAAAGAAAATATGATCACAATTCATCATATCAAGCAAAGGAATGTTGATGTGAGATTTGATTATTTCAAATCTTGAAAATGTGTTCTTTTTAAACTATATTTACTTGTGTGTGTGTGTGTGTAATAACAAAAAAATGTTTTAATTTTTTTTCCATATTTTAAAGTAGATACTGGAGTGAAAATGTAATAATATAAAAAAATGTTTAAAATATTTTTATAAAAACCTATGCTTTAATGTTGTAAATATGGATGGGAATTCAAGAGTGAACCCATTCCACAACAAGTTGGTAGGCCAAATAAAGCCTTCAATGTTTCATGTTTTCTTAGTTTTCTTTTTTCCACATCTTCCCTAATTATTTCTTAAAGTCACTGGATTCTTTTTATTTCAACTTTTTTATGTTAGTGGTATATTATTTTAAAGCATATGTAATCTCAAAATGTATTTCCAAAAGTATTTTTATGCTATTACAACAATAATTTCAATAAAATCTCTCAAAAATTTATTTTCAATGGTCGATTTTAAAAAAAGAATTTTTGTAATTCTAAAACCTCTTACAGGGAAATTGAATTCTCATCCTGTTATTTAAAATGTTTTTATAGGAACTATATAATATCAAAGTTAAACAATGATACTTTTGGAGTTAACATGCATTGAACCGAAGTAGGAATTTTTCATTTCTTTTTCAACTCTAATAAATTTATGGTATTGTCTAATCATCTATATCCTAGAATGATAAAAAATTGAATATTTTTTATTAGTTTTTTGTATTATTTTAGTTAATTTTACAAAAATATTACATGGCATTTTCAAGCATGGAACCCAAAAGTGTGTGTTCGGGTCATTATATAAACATCCAATTTTAAATATAATAACATAATTTTATCTATCATAAGGATACTTTTTGTTTCATTTTATGTTACTCCTTTATGAGGTAATGATTGAAGGATACCAAAATAGTATGAGTTTTACGTTAAAATCGCATCACTTATCTAGATTGATTATGATTATGTTCACAATAATTAAATATTATGATCTATCTCTTAAGATACTCATTTATTTTATTCTCCTCTGGTTATTTCATGATTATACATGTTTCCCCTTCATTATCCTCCCATTTATATACTCAATAATTATTAATTAATCTTTTTATGAAAAACCATTATTTCATATGAAAAATGTTTTCCTTCAAAAATCATCTTTTATAAAAATGCATTAAAAAAGGTTTTATTATTATCCTATGATTATTAAAATAAATTTTTCCCATGTTTGATTTTTTTAATTTTTTTTAAAGGAGGCTTCATGTCATTTTCCAAAATATGTGAGTTTTTATTGTAAAGAAATGTGGACATAATCATTGTTTTAACAAGTATGACATGAACTATAATTATCATCATCATGTCCATTATTTTTCTTGATTCTTCAATTATAAATTTTCAAGATTAATTTAAAATAAAATTATTTTCAGAATGTTTTATGTTTAAAAAAATCAAGTTGTATAGGATATTTTACGAAATAAATGTTTTATATTATTTTTAAAGCATAATTTATAAGTAATAATTATTATTTTCAAAAAAAGTATTTTGAAAAGTATTTTTGTTGTTGAAATTGATTTTTAAAGAATGGGTGTTTTACTTGATAAACTTACCACGTAATATTTCAAAATCCATCTCTATATATGATTGTATCATATGATGTCACTCATGATTTTGTGGGGATATGAAGCACGTATATCATTCTAACTCATTTTCTAAATGGTTTATTCTGTAAAAATAATTTTTAATCCAAAATCTTGTCCAATGGTTATACCATGATAGAAGGCTTATGAAAATAGTATTTTTTAAAAATTTATGCTTTAATGAAATGATGAAATGGTTTTGAGACATATCTCTTTTATACATTTTATGATATGATGAAATTTTAACAATACCCATTTAATTGTATGAGTTATGATATAATAAATTTTTTATGATTATGTTGAAAACATGGGTATGATTTTCATCATGTACATGTGGTACCAATATTTCCACATAATGAATTGGGAAATGATATATATCTCATGAGATAAAAATGGGAAACAAGTCAATAGTCTTGATCCATTATGATAAATAGGTGTGTCCTATTACACTATGCAATATAGTTGTATCCTGATCTATTATGGGAAATGTGTGTGTTTGTGTCCACTATGGGAAATAGGTGTGTCCTAATCCATAATGGGAAATATGTGATATGTTAGGATCCACTATATTTATATTCATCATTATTCACATTCATGTATGAAATAGGTTACTATATATATTTTGGTGTCATATAATTATGACATGATATTATGGATTATGATTGATTTATGGTGATTTATCACTTTTATGGGCCATTTCATCAGAAATGATATTGTTTTATTCTAGGAATCATATTTTTTTCTATGATAGGTTCGGTATGAACATTATAGTTTATTACAATTATAAAATACCCATAAGTTAATCTTATTCTATTATATGATCATAGATTAATATAAATTAGATTTACCCATATTGATAATTTGATCTCAATTATTCTTAGTTTCCAATAACCAAGTTACGAAGAATAGTTTTACGTATTATATTCCTATAAAGAGTACTAAATGGGAATATCATTATGGAAAACATTGAAATTTTTTCACCAAATTGGATGATTATGTTCTAAATTTCTATAGAAACTAAACTTTTACAATCCACATGCATGCCTTTGTGTAATAAAATCAATATATATCTAAAAATATGTAATATCCATGTATTGAAATTCTAGGTTATAATAATAGGAATCTCTATAAAACATCATGAAGTATGTCTTGACATCACCTCAATCATTTCCACTTCCATCTACTCATCAGTTCATCATAGGCCAGTTTCACATTCCAAGATCACTAAACAAAAATTATGTGTTTGCAACATGATTCTCATGTTGGGTTTGAGTATATATAGAAGTAATACATTGATAAACAACAACTAGGGTCAACTCAAATTCATACATTGAGAGGTTAATTATCATTGAACATCACAATTTTTTGCATATATATTAGTAGGTGAAACCAATGTGAGAGAAAAATTAAATGTATATTTCCCTTTATAAGATACATATTGTATTATTAAACTCTTTTAAAATTATTTAGCAAAGACCTAATAAGAACTTGTCTAAAATATCATAAAATATACAATCAGATTATAATTATATTTGTGGAAAATTATTTTGTAATATTTACATGTTATATATATTTATATTACCTACAACATCTTTATATGACCATCTAGTAAAACCCACCCTCTAATTTAATGACCCATGATTTCAAATCATTGTATTTGATACTATCTATGATAATGCCCATCACACAAACCACCAATCCAATGAAACACTTGAATAAAATGAACCATATCATATTAAATGTACATGAAGAATATAATAATTAAAATGTAAAATCATAATAAACAATTAAAATAAATACATTTTATTACTTTTCTTTGATAAGATTTTAAAATAAATAAGTACTTTAGAATAATCTATTAAAAATTGTTATTATATTTTACATTAATAAATTAAATTCATCATAGTTAAAAGGTTATAATAATAGTTATTATTTATATTTATAAACTAATTTATCAATTTTAAATTATTTAGAAATATATTTGGAATAATATTAATAACATGTTGTTTAAAAAGGCTATCTTAAGATATTTACCTCATCTTAAGAGAGAAATATAATACATTTTTGAATCCTTACAAAAGTAAAATGTGATATAAGGATGTCACAAAGTGGTGGAATTATTTCTTAGTAGTCCACATTTCTTGATAAATTAAGATTTTTGTGGGAAAATGAGGCATAAATTGTTGGATCGGGTTATACTAGATTCACACAAGAGTTGGGTGAATTGTGCCTTTTTCAATTTCATCGAATGATCGTGATTTGTCCTTTTATATTTATATCAAAGATTTATTAGTAGATATATAAATAGAACATGATGTATGATGTATAGTGGTTCGGGGAACAGAAGTCCCCTAGTCCAATCCACAAACGCTCTACTCCATGAACATGGTGATTTTCACTATCTAGTCCTCTTATCAACAGACCAGTCCACAAATCGGTACAGGTAGTTGACACCTTTACAATCTAAAGGCTAAACAGAGCCTTCCGGTTCATATACAAAACAGAATAAATAGATTAGAACGAGAATCTGATCACTAAATATAAAAGAGTATTTTGTTTGTTGAAAATACTTTCCCAGTTGTTCTTCAAAATTACAACAACACATAATTGATAGTACATGGATCTTCGTCTTTATAAATAATGATCTTTGGGTAAAAGTAGTTCTGAGCCAATCCAGTTGTATTATATCTTGAAATATCATTTGCAAATTTAACAGTAGTTGATTCTAAAAAAGATATCTGATGTAGATCTGTAAATTTTCAGTTGTGTTTCATCTTCATCAAAAAAACATTGTCACTCTTCATAACATCAGATCTGTAGATCTTGATTGAATCTACTTTTCACTTCAGTATATTTGTCATTGTCGATCATCAGTTCATGTATATTTTATATCTGTACATCATATCAATATTTTGAATTATATATAATAATTATGAGAACTATCTCTACAAATTTAAATCCAAAAAAGTAGCCATTAGAGTCACGATATTCAAAAAATTGAATAACCGAGTGGCCATAAATTCCCTGAAAATTTGGCATGAAAATATCCTCTTAAATTTATCCATTGAATCACGGATAACTAACTTTGAATAAGTCAAAGGATCGCTTTAAATTCGGGCTTTTAATTTTGCTTGAAATTTTCTTGATAATCTGCATAATACCATTGCTTTAATATAGTCATAATTTAAACATCTGACGTCAAACATAGGTTTGAACTTCATAGAACTCATTATCTGAACGTAAGGTTCACAATGTAAGGTTGATCTCAAATGTAAGGTTTTTCTCAAACATTTCTCTTCAACTCTCAAACAAGCGGTATATAAACCATAATTTTCAATCAATAGTATAGTTGTTCATAAAAGAAAGGTTGATGAACCAGTAATTATTCATTAGCTTTCAAACGTATGGTTGTTCACAAAAGTAAGGTTGAAGAACCATAATTTTAGAAACAAACTTATCATTCCATACTTAAGTAAATGTCTTTCTTCCACACTTTTTTAATTTCCCAAATGTCAGGTTCCTTCCAAATGTAGGGTTACTTCCTTACATAGGGTTCCTTCCAAATGTAGGGTTCCTTCCTTCATAATTTTCTAATAACTTATTATTTTTTTACCATAATTTTCTTATATCTCATAGAGTAAACACCGCATTCCATCCTAATGTTATGCTTCTCAACATTGGGTATGAACAGTGTTTCCAGAACACGCTAAAAATGTTTTTTGATTACATTGGCACTTAATTCTCGCTGATCAAATACTTAAAAATATCATCCAGAACTAAGAATATAACAAATTTTAAATTTCTAAAATACAATTAATGTAAAAAAATTAGAATAACAAATAAGGCTACATGTGAGCATCAAAATTATCATAAAGAGATAGAGTATTATTCTCAACAATCTCCACCTTTTTAAAAATAAAATTATGTATTGTTTAAAACAACACATTCTCAATAATCTACCCCTTTTTATGATAAGAAAATCCATAATATAATCAATGAAATCAAGTTACAAAATTAATGACATATAGTTTTGAATTTAGAAAAGATAAATACAATATTAGGTTTAACTTAATTTCCCCCCTTAAAGGATTAATATAATTCTTAAAATTTCACCCCCATTTTAATAAAAAAATATTAAAATAAAATTGTAAATACATAATTTTGTGTTTATCTTAATTTATCCCCCATTTTGTGATATAAAAAATGAATGATAGAAGAAGCAATATAACAAATTTTAATGTAGAACTGGACTTAAGTAAGTGATATTATAAACAATTTATCAATATGTGAATCTGGATTATATGAATTTCTATCATAAAAAGTATAGTAAAAAAATTTAAAACACGTCAAAATGAGATGTAAAGATATTACATAAAATTATAAATATATTAATGAATAACAACATTAATCAAGTTTGGATTAGAATGTGAGATAGGGTTCTTCTCTTTTAAACTGTTGCCTTGATCTCTATCAATTATTCCCTCAAGATTCTCATCAATCCATCTTTCAAATAGATAATTATATATCTTTTTTCCTTAGACTAGTGAATATATTCAATCAAATTTACATGGAAAAACTCATGATGTGTCTCTTCCATCTCTATAAAAAGAGTCAACTTTTCTATGAACTGATTCATCAGAGTTCTAATTCCTGGTTCCCTAGAAGTAAACTATTTAACTAGAAACTTTTAATTATCTAAAAATACTAAAAAATGGACACTATTTCAATTTAACTCCTATAGTATGGAATTCACATTCTCCATGAACACTATAATAACATGAAATATTCTGATTAAATCTTGTAAAGTACATGATGTAGTGGCCTCACTAGTTCTAACAGATGCAAATTTTTGCTCCATGAAATATCTAAATTCTATTAAATTTATCTTCATGACCATCTCAGATTTTAAATTTGCTGCATCATTTAGAATTTACTTTTTAAAACATTCATATTCATATTTAGAAACAATACTTTCATTTAGAGTTTGAAAATTTAAAAGTTCATTTTCTAATTCACTCTATAGAGAATCATTCTCCAATTTAGCTTCAGTCAATTTTTGTTCATTTCCTCCATATATGTATTTACTAAATCAGAGGCACCATGTGAATGATTATCATTTTCGGCTTCAACATGATGCAACAACACAAATGGAAAGGATTCATCAGATAATTTTTCATAATCCCCTCCCTGTACTGGTTTCTCAATAGATTTTTCCTCTAAGAATTTCCCAGACTCATCCACAGAAAAATTATCATTCAATACCTCAGTATAAATATCAAAAGAATTTTATTCTTTTTTGTAATGTTCTAGAGGTTTCATCTCAAGAGAATCATCTACATGGTCTTCCTCTATCACTGGATTTACCAAAACTATATTTTCCAGATCATCCTCTACACGATCAATTTGAGTTTGAACCACTTATTCTCCTTCACCAAACACTCTCTTAGATTCTCATTCTATTACTAGTTCTACATCAACTGCAACTTCTTTTTCTATTACTGGTTATGCTTCAATAGAAGATTATCTTACAGACTTATAGCTTAAGAGATCACCAGATGTTAAAACATTCGAATTTACAACAGGCTCTTCAACATGATTAAGACCCCTTTTCCTTTTGAACTGAAGTCCTTCCTGAATTATTTCTTCAGACACATCTATAGCCTCAAACCTGAGTCTTCTTGATACAAAACTGACTCTTGATTCAGCTTGTCCTTCCTTTTATTCTGATAGTTGGTCCTGAGCACTTTCATCATCCTCTTCAGCTCCAGCAGGAAGAAATAAGCCTTTGATAGTTCTCCAGAAAAACACAATTTTCCTCAATGTACCAACATTGAAGATGTTACTATGGTGACATCTCACCTGAGCATCCCCCAACATTACCATATCTCTCTGAAACAGAATTTTCGGGATGATGCTTTAAATAGGATAAAAATTAATTATTTCTTCTAGTTGGCAACAACAACTAAGATACCTTACCATGTATCTCAGAAAGTTTAATTTTATATCACTCATCATAAAAAACATTATATACATATTTGGATAAAGAATATTTTCCATCTCAGACATTATATGAGAGATACCTATTTGTAAAAACATAACCAATATCTTCAGATTCAGTTCCAAATCCTTCTGAAACATCTTCTTTATAGATGTAGTTCTAAACAAAAAGTACATAATATCTTCCGACTTATGAAAAAAATTACAAATATTCTTTAAATCAAAATGAAAAACTACTTCATGAGGATGGATAAGAATTCGAGCAATTTATACAGAAGAGAATGAAAAATCCTGATCCTCAGTCTTAGAAATAGTCGAATCCTAATCAGTTCCTAGAATAAACTTTACCGACACAAATAAATGACGAAGTTCTACCTCATATTGAAACTCTGTATAATCTCCAATAAAAATATGTTCTATGTTCTGAAAAGCTATGGATTTCTTTAGCATCAGGTAATTCTGATAGAGCCATTCCAGATCTATGCCTTTTCCTTGCAAAATATTTCTCCCTGCCCAGTGTTGCCTCTTCGTAGTGCTGGACTCTGGCTCACTAGTTCTTTTGGTCTTGGCCATTTTTGTCGTAAATCGCGGAAGGTTCAAAAAGGATTAGGGTTACTATGGATCAGGTTCGAGAGAGAAGAGCGCTAAATGTGTTTGAGGATTCGATGGGGTTTGAAAAAAAAATGAACGTGTTTAGAATTTGAAAGTGTTTTTGAAATCCTTGATTATTGTTTCATTACGTACATACTAATTATATCATATATTTTAAAATGAATTTAAATTGCACATGGAAAAGAAAAATCTAAAACCATAAATAAAAAAGTTGTAAATTTTGAAAAAAAGTATCTAAACTATTTTTTTTTAAAAATAACATAAATTAAATAATCCTAACTCCCCCTTAATAAAATTAATCCTTTCATTTGGAAGTGGTTTAGTAAAAATATTAGCTAATTGAATTTCAGTACTTATAAATGCTAAGAATATATCATTTTTAAGAACATGGGCTCGTAGAAAATAATTTCTGATATCAATATGCTTAGTCCTAGATTGATTAATAGGATTTTTTGAAATATTTATAGTACATGTATTATTACATAAAATAGGTGTACTATTAAAAATTAGTCCAAAATCCATAAGAGGGTTTTTCATCCACAATACATGGGCTCAACAACTTCCAGCAGATACATATTCTACCTTGGCTATTGATAGGACAAATGAGTGTTGTTTCATACTAGACCATGATACTAAGGATTTTCTTAAAAATTAGCAAGTTCTTAAGGTGCTATTTCTATCTAATCTACAAATCCCAATGACTGCATATAAATTGGAAATTAAATTAAAATCATTCATTTGGGGATAAATAAGAGATTCAAAAAAATTTATATTTAAATATATAAAAAATTCTTTTAACAACAGTTAAATGGGATTCTTTAGGATTTGATTGAAATATTTCACACAAAAATACTATATACATTATATCTGGCCTACTAGTAGTAAGATTTATTAAACTACCAATCAAACCTCTATATAACTTGTTGTCAAATAATTTTCTTGTTTCATCCAAATCAAGTTTTATATTAGTACACAATGGAGTTGTATATGTTTCTATATTTTCAATCCCAAATATATTTAGTAAATCAGTAATGTATTTTCATTGATTCAAAACATTTCTAAAATCTTTTTGAAAAATTTGATGTTCTAAAAATAAATTTAATTCTCCCATCATACTCATTTGAAATTATTTTTTATTAAATTTAAAAATCATGACAAAGATTTTTATTTTTTGAACCCAAAATTACATCATCGACAAAACTTTGAACTAATAAAATATTAGAATTGACAATTTTCTTAAATAATGTTGGATCTTCCATTCCAACAGTAAAATTATTTTTCTAATAAAAAGAACATAATATTTCATACCATGCTCTAGGTTCTTTTTTAATACCATAAAGTTATTTAGTATTTTTAAAAACAAATTTTGGTTTTTGTGAATTTTCATAACCAAGAGGTTCCTCAACATAGAAATCCTCCAATAAATAACAATTTAAAAAGGTAAACTTAACATACATATGAAAACATATTATGTTTATATGAGATTCATAGGCTAAAAGGATTCTAATGGATTCTAATCTAGCTAGAAATGTAAATGTCTCATCATAATCAATACCTTCTTCCAAATTATATCCTTTAGCTACTAGTCTTTCTTTATTTCTAGTTATTATTCCTTGATCATCTTGTTTATTTATAAAGACCCATTTTGTTTCTATAAATGGGTAGTTCTAAGGTCTTTCAACTAAACTCCAAACATCATTTCATTTGAACTTGTTTAGTTCTTCTTTCATTGCTATCATCCAACTTTCATCAATTATGGATTCTTCTATATTTTTGGGTTCTGATTTGGATAAAAAGACAAAAAACTCAACAAGATGTCCTATGTTCCTTCTAGTTTTTATTCCTATGTCTAAGTCTCCATTTATAGTTTCTAAAGTGTCATTCTTTAGTGTTCATGACTATCATGGTAATACACATATATGTTCATCAGTGTAATGTTCTTATAGACTGGACTGAATATCATTTATATCCTTTTCAAAATAATTTTTCTATGTTCTCAAGTCTCATGTTTCCATTAGAGTCAGATTCATCAAGTTGGTCCTTCCTTTTCTCAAGGGGATCAGATTCATCATATTTCACATGAACTTATTCTTCAAAAATAGTAGACCTTTTATTAAAAACTCTATAAGCATTGGTAGTAGAAGAATATCCTTATAAAATGCCTTCATCAGATTTTGGATCAAAGGTAACCAGATTTTCCGTGGGGTTTAAGGTGTAAACCTTGCATCCAAAAATATTAAAATAATTTACTTTTGGTTTTCTGTTATTCAAGAGATCATAGGGTGTATTTTAGAAAATTGGTCTAATTAAAACTCTATTCATTATATAGCAGGCTTTACTTACAACTTCATTCCATAAATAGGTTAGAATACTGTATTCATTTAGAATAGTCATAGATATTTCATAAATAGTCATATTTCTCATTTCAATAATTCCGTTTTGTTGAGGTTTTCTTATTGCAGAGAAGGTGTTTTTAATATGCATATTTGAGCAAAAGGAATTGAATTCCAGATTCTCAAGTTCTCCACCATGATCATATCTTAATAAAATTATTTTAATACCTTTTTCATTTTGAACAACTTTGAAAAAACTACCAAATATTGTAAAAGCATCATTTTTATATTTTAGAATGAAAATCCTAGTAAATCAAGAATAGGAATCAACTAAAACATATACATATAATTTACCATCCAATCTTGCTACCCTTGAAGGTCCAAACAAATATATATGGATGAGTTCTAGATTTTTAGTTGTAGAAATTTTGTTAATTGATTTGAAGTATTGTTTGTGCTTCTTTCCATGTTGACATGCATAAAAAAATCTATCACTTTCAAAATTGAGACTAGGAAAATCAGAAACTAATTGTTTCTTATATAATTTATTTAAATATTATATAATTAAAATTTCCATGTCTTCTATGCCAGATCCATGATTCATTAACATAGCAGTTAAGAAGTTTACTTGTGGTTTACACAAAGAATTTAAATCCAGGGTATGTACATTATCAATTATGGGTGCTCTAAATTTAAGCAATTTTACGTTGAAAATAGAAAATCGGTTGTTTGAAAAATCAACAATATAACTATCATCACTGATTTGAGAGATACATATCAAATTGTGTTTCAATCCTTGTATATAGAGTACTTTGTTGATTATGATAGTTTCTGGATCTCCAACTGTCCCAATGCTAATAATCTTTCCATTGGCATTGTAACCAAATGTGACTAGTCCTCCATCATTTTGAGTTAAAGATCTAAAATTAGATGAATTTCCACCCATATTCCTGGAGAATCCATTGTTCATATAACATATGGTAGTTCGGATTCTATCAACTGCTTCTTGAAAAGGCATTTAAACAGATTGTTTTGGTACCTATATTCTATTAGATCCAGTTGTGATATCCAGCAAAGATCTAGGAATCCAAACTTGCTTTGTTTATCTAAAATGAACAGAATCAAATAGATTGTTTGAAATAAAGGCTTTCTTTGTTCCACTTATCCTGGGTTTCCATAAATAAAAATTCTTATATAAAGGTCATTTTTCACCACACTAGTTACAGATTACTTTTCTAGTACATGGAACAAAGTAATTCTTGTACAGTTTAGGTTTTTCAACTATACTACCAATTCCATATCTTTCTATTTTAATCACATTATTTCCAAGAATTCCATTTAGTGTATTTTCTCATTTTTTAAAAATAATAGTTGCACTTTTATATTTTTCTACTTCAGTTTGTTGTGTTTTTATTTTAGATTTATGATCTTTTTTGTTTGTATTTATTGAGTTATATTTTTCTAGTAATTCTGGATGTTGTTTTTGCAGAGTATCTCTGTCTCCTAAAATAGCACTATGAATATTCTTTAATGATTTGTGTTTCATAAATAAATAATCATATTTTTATTCAAATAGGATGTAGTTTTCTACAATTTTATCATTTTTATAGCTTGATTAAGAATTAGTGTCAGAAGAATAATCGGATTGTACCTCATTAATTTCTGCCATAAAGCACATATTGGCTTTCAGATTTGATTCCTCATTTTCTGAATCAGACATTGATGAGCTTCTAGAGTCTTTAGATACACACTTTGTAGCTTTCATTGCATTCTTATCTTTCGTCTCATAATCATTTCTCATTAGGAATTTATTTTCTTGTCTTCCTTTAGTTGTGGGAAGTCAGGTCTGATATGAACTATCTTCTTGCACTCATAGCATCTGACTTCCTTTTCATACTTTTTGCCAGAATTTTTAAAACCTTCCTTCATTCAATAAAACTTCTTGAATCTTTTGGCAAGCTAATCCAGTTACGAATTTGAATTGGATGAATCCAATCTTTCTAATTTCATCTTTATTTATTTTTTCTATAGCTTTCTACTTTTTCTTTTAGATGACACCTTTAAGGCAGTTTCTTCTCTCTTGATCAGAACTTTATTCTCATTTTATTCATACTATATCTCATATTCATACATCATGAGAGTTCCAATTAACTATCTCATTGTTATTTCTTTATTAGGTGTTGATTATCTGATAGTAGAAGAAATTCCATTCCATCAAGTTGGCAGTACTCTCAGTACTTTCAAATCTTGATCAGTTTGTTTTATTGGGTCTCCAAAAGTAGTTATATTGTTGACAATATAAGCCAATAATCCATTCATTTTGGTGATGCTTTCACCTCCAAATATAATGAATGTATATAATTTCAGGTTGGCAGTAGCATACCTCATCTGTCTGACATTTTCAGTTCCATCATAAGCAACTGCAATTTTCTTCCACGTTTCATACGCTATTGGGCACTGAGATACACTATTAAAAATGTCGGGACCTAGACCACATATGATTTCTAGTCTTCAAATTCATGTCATACTCATATTCTATAGATTATCTCCATGTTTCAGGTTTCTCTGTTATTTCATAAGAATTCAATATTTTTTAGTAGACTCTATATCTGAGGTTTTATAAATAGATTTTCATTCATGATTTCCAGCATCCATAATTCTCACCATTGAAGTATGGATCTCTAAGAAAAGAAATTAATTATCTTGTATCAGCCATCTTGATATGAGTATAATCCATTAAAACATTTATCTTCTTATATATTTAACAAAAGATCCACCTTTGATACCAACTTTTTGATCGGGTTATACTAGATAAGCACAAGAGGGGGGTGAGTTGTGCCTGTTTCAATTTCATAGAATGATTTTGATTTTCCCTTTTATCTATATAAAAATGAATTAGAAATGGTAATATAAATTGAATAAGACTCACGATGTATAGTGGTTCGTGTAAAATAAATCCTCTAGTCCACTCCACCAACGCACTACTCCATAAGCTTGGTAATTTTCACTAACTTGTCCTCTTATAAAGAGAACACTCCACCACTGTGTACAGGTTATTAACACCTTAACAAACATAAGGCTAAAGAGAGACTTATGGATCATACATAGAACCTAATACACAACTTATAACGAGAAGATGATCACTCAATAAAGAATGGTATTTTGTTTGTTGAAAATACATTCCCAGTTGTTCTTCATAATTGCAACAGCATGCAATTGAGTGTAGATGGATCTTCATCATTATAAATAATTCTCTCCTAGTAAAATTAGTTCTGAACTAATCCATCTGCAGTAGATCTTGAAATTTTGTTCAGAACTTAAATAGTAGTTGATTCACAAAATGATATTCGATGTAGATCAGTAAATCCTCAGTCATGTTTCATCTTCATTAGAGAAGAAGGTTTGTCACTCATCCTAATACGAGATCTGTAGATCGTGATTGAATCTATTTTTCTATTCTGTATATTCATCAATGTTGATTAACAGTTCTTGTATATTGTATATCTGTAAATAACATCTTTATTTTGAAATATATATAATAACGAAGAGCACTTATTTTTCATATTTAGATCCATAAAAGTCGCCTTTAGAATCACGATATTCAAAAGTTTGAATAGAAGAGCAGTTGTAACTCCCCTTCAAAATAGGGCATGATAATATCCTCTTAAATTGATCCGTCAAATAATAGATAAAAGACTTTGAATCAGTCAATGACTCTTTAAATTTGGGCTTTTAATCTGGCTAGAAATCAGCCTGATAATCCGCATAAATACCGTTTCTTAAATAAAGTCGTAATTTAAACATTCGACGTCAAACATAGGGTTGAACTTCATAGCAAACATTCTCTAAACAAAAGGTTCACAATGTAAGGATGATCCCAAATGTATGGTTGTTCTCAAAGGTTTCTCTTCAACTCTCAAACATACAGTATATAAACCATAAATTTCAATCAATCGTACAGTGGATCATAAAAGTATGGTTGATGATCCATACTTTAATCTTTAGATTTAAAACGTAAGGTTGTTAGAAAAAGTAAGGTTAATGAACCATTCATTTAAGAAACAAACGTGTCATTACATACATACATAAATGACTTTCTTCCATACATTGATGATTTCCCAATTGTAAGGTTCCTTCCAAACATAAGGTTCCTTCTAAACGTACGGTTCCTTACAAACGTATGGTTCCTTCTAAATGTAGGGTTACTTCCTTTATACTTTACCAATAACATATGATTGTTTTATAATCCTTTTTTATATCTCAAATAGTAAACACCTCATTTCATCCTTACACTACGCTTCTCAATGGAGGGTATGAACAATGTTTCTAGAACAAGCTAAAATTGATTTCCAAAAACAATAGCAATTAATTCTCGTTGTTCAAATAAATAAAAATTTCTTCCAGAAATGGGAATATAAGTAATATCAAATTCTTGAAATACAATAAAAGTTAAATCATTAGAATAAAAAATATGGGTATTTGTGAGCATCAAAATCATTATCAATAGATAGATTATTATTCTCAACAATCTCCCCCTTTATAATTATAAATTTTGTATTTTTTAAATCAAAACTTGCACAACATAAATTCCCCTAGGGACATTTTTACATCATCTCATTCACTAATATGTTTATAAAAATGGATAATGTGATTTTCATGAACCATAAATCAAGGGAAATAAAAATATTTAAAATTCTCATGTGAAGAGTTGAGAAACAACATTGGGTGTTTATTAAGAATATTAGATCTAATAATTAAAATTTTCATAATAAATCATTTTAATATTACAATTGTAATAATTGTATTGAAAATTAGTATAGTGCTCCTTATACACCCAAAGACATGGAGTGATAGAATTAATTAATAAAAACATGGTTGAGATGTGGAGAACCATTATAGAAGAGTATAACATATCAATTTTGTATTGAATAGTGTTTTTATAAACAATTTTTTATACCAAAATAGGTTTCTAAGAAGACAAAATTGATATATGATCACTTGTGTTATGTGATATAAGTGGAAACCAACTATGGGCAGCTTTAGACTATTTGGTAGTCCTTGTTTAATGAAGGATAAAAAATATGGGAATGTTTAATGAGAATATTTAAAAGGTATATTTTTAGTACATATATAATGGAAATTTATTTTGGAGTAGGAATAATATGATTTATAAAGATATAGAGTATTATGAGGAAAATTTTAAAATTAAATAATCTATGAGTAAAAGGCCTCAAACATTCATAAAACAAGTGTGGGGAATTTTTATTAATGAATTACATCACATTATCACTTATCTTTTCCAGTATTTCTTAATTTGGAGTCACCTTAATTGAGAGTGACCTTCCATTATTGATAAGGTTTAGGTTTTTTAAAAAAATCTTCTCTTTTCACATTTAATTCCACTTCTCTCCCCAATATCCTCACACAACAACCCACATATTTCAACAAATATCTAGATAAACCTTCTCTACACACTCCCAACCACCATTAGTAGGATCTAGACTTCTCAAAATACCACTATTCAAAGGTTTAACCCCATTCACAAATGGGATAACCCAATTAGGATGAAGCATAGAGTTCATTTGAAAAAGTGTGTAAACATGGTAAGGGGATCATTGCCTCATATTTAATTTCCTGAGATATATACCTTAATTTAAACCATGATACATCTAATCTGGTTTGATTAATCCCAAATGAATTTTATTTCACCAAATATAGGTATTTTGAATAGAAAAATTATATACATTCATTAAATTTCCATCGAGCGAAAATTTACCCAACATGAAAGTGGTTCTGATCATAATGTTATGCAAACTATAACAGTTTCATTATTAACCTTCTCTTAAATTCAATAATGTTATTGAAATAAAATACAACTGTTGATTTTTTATTATTTTTAAATACTCTCTTTATTTTCATTATATTTTCAAGGGGTTATATTTGATCCCTTGATATTCTATTCTCCATCGACTTATATTATACCAAACGTGTTTATTCTAAGTGAAGTTGAACCCATAAATTCTTTTCTACTAGGAACTTAAATTTTTAATGTCTCAGTTGAACTAATTCTTTTTTAAATGACTTTATAATTTATTTAGGTCATTTTATAAAACTTTTTATTCATCAAATCGTTTTTAAATAAAATTTTAAAATTTTCTATATAGATCATTATCATCAAAGTGTAAGAAGAATATATTTTTAACATTTTATATGAAATACCAATTTTTTAATTGTGGAAATTTTATAATGTACTTCGATTATAAGATTTAATGGGTTATTAAAATAGAATATTCATATCCTTTATTTATAAAATATTTTTATCCCAAATTTTTTCAAAAAGACGATCTATTTTTTTTCATGGTGATTTTTCATAATACTCCTACTAATGGTTTTAATCTCAATCCACTTACTTTGACTTATATAATTATTGATCAAATATATTTTTCTAATGTATCCTCAAACCTTCTTTCATTTGATGATATTTGTAATTTCAAAAAAATTCTAGAAATAATCCATCACTACCATTTTCATGCATACTAATATATTATGTATGATTTCAACATTTTACCCAATGCCCTTCTATGGTGAATACTATATATTTATTCATTTAGTTCAAGGGTGTTTACCTAGATTCCATAAATAGATTTTTTGGGGAATTTATTGAATTAATCTTTTACCCTATATATGTATGATGCAAATACCATATTCATTATTTCTTTATAGAATGGTATTTACCTAGAAAGTGTGATATCATTAAATAAACATTTATTTTCCATTGGTTTATCATTTCTTGATTATTGATGGAATTATTAATTACTTATATGAATCCAAATAAAACATATTTTTATTACATGATTTCATTATTATGCTTTTAATGAAACCAATATTATTTTGATGGGTTTATTATGATGTGATAAGTTATTAATTTCAAGTGTCACTCATAAGTATGGAAAATGATGGATGGAGTCTTATATCTCATTCCAATTAATTGTTATTCATGATTCCATTCTAGTTTATCATAATAATGTGCACTCAAGGTATATCTCATGAAATCTATGCTCCCTACACTAATGTGTGTTCCAAATTTGAAAGATGATTCACAATATTATGCTTATTCTCTTTCCCATGTTATGCTCTCATGGATCATGTTTATTTATATATCTATTTGTTCTTCTCATATTTCATTTCAATATTTATACCATTATTTATAACATATTAATTTTTATGTATGATTATATTATGTATCTTGATTATTCCTTTATGCTCATCTTATATTCAGTTATAACATTATATCTATATCACTTATGTTTACCCATACTGCGCATCTGATTTCACCAGTTTCTTCTTCTTCCATTTACCTAGATCATAATGAATGTTAATAAGAAATATATGTGTATATAAGCGTATAATATTTGATTAGTTTGGCGGAGATATTGAAGACTTGTAAGGGGTTAATTATTTTCTCTCAAAGTGGAATGGAAATGTCTATAGTTGAAAACCAAACGGTTTTTTTTAATTTTGTTTTCAAATTTTATAAAACCCTAAATATAATAGACATAGAGAATGTTTTTAATAAAATATATGTTATAATTCATTTAAATATATTAATATCTGGTCTAGTATATCATAAATGTTATCAAATCAAATTTTAGAAAAAAAATTATATTAGGATTCTATCAGTTGGCGAAAAATTAGATTTAAAAATTTTATAAAGGTTAGATATGTTATGGTTCACCATAGTTTAAATTTTTTAGAAACCCCTTTATGGTTATTTGTATAATATTGAATGATATTTTTATTGATATAAAAAACATTAGTGATACACTAAGTGATAAAACTATGTAGTTTGTTTAACTTCATCACAATATCCTAATCTATTTTTAACATAGAGGTTGTGTGGATTCCCTAGATAATAATTATCTATCAAGATAATTGTAAATGGATTTTGGATCTATCATAGTTATACATAGAGGTAGTGAAAATGAAGGGGGTGTGTAGGGATTTAGCTCAACTATGACTTGGTGAAAAAAAAGAGTCCTAACTACACAGGTGTATATACACTCTCAGGGGAGATGATTTGGCCAATAAATTTCTATTTATGAATAAAAACAAAGTACTTTTTTCCTAATTACATTAGTATATTAGGTTAATATGTATGATAGAACACAACATAAAGTAACGTGGGTAGAACCAAGAACGTTATAGATATACCAATTATGGTAGTGTGGAAATAAAAGTATCATTTGATAAAATGAATGTTTTTTGTAGAATAAATCTTAGGATTGGTATTTCATATAAATATACAATGGCTCATTTGGATAATACCATACCCATTTTGGTTTTAGTGTTTTTTTGAAATTAGATCACAAATATGAAGCTAAAAAAGAAATTTACCCAAAAACCAAAAAATGCCTTCTAAATAAAAAAGAGTTAATACTTAAATGGTGGAAAATAATATTATATTATTGTTATGATAGAAAATATAAGTTTCAAAGTCATACCTAATTTAGTGAGGTTTATACTATAATAAAAATAAATTTTCCATAATAATAAATATCTTCATTATTGAATGATATTTATCAATGGTATTCTAGTATGTTCAAAATGATGCATGGTTTATGAGAAAGATTTTTTCATTATTAGATCTTAATTTTTGTTCTTTAAACATATATTAAATTAAATAAACAACCATTAAAAGTAATTTTATTAAAAGGATATATATTTTTGGATAATTGTTGAAGAACATGTGATTTTGGTATGAATGTCCCTTAATATTTATATAATCTTGATGTTGAGAAAATAAATGGATGATTGATTTTGAAAAATAAATTAGATAGTATTTGTAGACTTTAAATTGATACATTATTAAATGAAAAATTGAACAATAAAATATTTTTTAATTCTTAATACCTTTTTGGGGTTATGATATATATTGACTAGTCTGTGATATTATGAACTAATTGTTAGTACATTTGAGGGTTAATGATAAAGATAATAATTAGAGGAATATATAACTTCCCAATGGTTTAATGTCATAGATATTAAAATGGTTTTGGGAAAGGTATGTAATGTAGAATATATTATTGGGGTATATATATATTGGGGAAAATTAATTTATGGATTATTAATGTTGTTTGAGTAAAGAAATGAAACATGGAAATGCCTATGAATATAATGTTGATTTCATATAAGAATTTACAAGGAAAATTATGGATATGTTAATATTACCTTAAACTAAATTTATCAAAGGGTAATAATTTAAATTTTGATGATGCAATATATTTAAGGGCACAGAATACAATGATCCATGATTTCAGATACATCAAATAGATACAATATTTGATAATTTCTGTCACATGAAACACCAAACCAATGAAATACTAGACTAAAATGAACAATGATATATTAAAATTACATTATTAATATAATAATTTTTATATAATGTTATAATAGTTTAATATAATATTTATTTATTATTATTTTTCTTCAATTAGTGTTTTTATAGAAGGAATGTCTTTCAATAAACCATTTAATTTTTTTTATTTTACCTTATAAAATGAAATTGATCATAGTTAAAATGTTATCATAACAGGTAATATTTTAATTTATAAACTAATATATAATTACAGACACCACCCTTCAGCTCCAAGTATCTTGCACTCTTGGATCATCATCTCTGTCTCCTCCTGCTCCCGGTCTCCAGAACTCCTCGCATCTTCGTCTCATCGTCTCTGTCGTCCTCCCTTTCCCGGTCAACCTGCACTCCATCGACCCCCATCACCTACATCCTCTTTCACTTAGTTGCAACCCAAACCTCTACATTGTTATTTCCCCCAATTTTTTTTCATATCTTTACGATCTAGGGTTCCTGAAAACCCATGCCACCATCAATTTCCTTCCCCTGGTTAACTCCACTCCTCCAAGGCTTCCCGCATAGTACTGTAGGCTACATACTTCTCTAAACCTCATTTTCATTGTACCCATTTCATTCCATACCTATACCATCATCCTTCTTCTCCCACTCTCTATTTCCATAAAATTCTCACCAGCACAAAGTTTACTTCAGAGTTTCACTGCTCGCAATTTCACCCATGCAATTTCATGCTAGTAATTTTAGAGTGACGTTGTGCTCTATTACTAGATATTTCCCTCATAACCACTCCTGATCCATATCTCGATAATGATTTCATTCTCACAATTTACCTTCAACATTTCCCGCTCTCGATATATATTTTTCACGATTTACCACCTTCGCATCATTCCCTTTTCAATCCAGTATGAATCCATCAATTAGGACTACCACCTGCTTCCAATTTTTGTGGGAGATTGAACATTTCACCCCAAATTTTGTAAATTACAATTAATTCACTATCATACTATTGATTTTTATGGAAATGATGAAAATTGTGTTGTTGGTCACATTTCTCCATCGTCAAATATTCACTAATTGAATTTTCAAAGCACAGCTCGGCTCCTCTCCACATTTCTCCTCCCACTATCTCTGTTGTTGGGTTTCCCTTTGATATTCAATTCCTTCTTCATCGACTCATAATAATGCTATTTATTCAACCTTTATCATATCACCGGTGATGCCACATTATCCCGGAATATCCACTCATTTGAGTGCACCTCCGAATTATGGAATTAATGCCTTCAAGTTGCATGCAAGGAGGGGGACAAAACTAAGAGATTCATGTCATTTATGGCTCAAGGAGGAATGGTACTATTTGTTTTTTAGAAACAAATTATTCATTTGGATTTGATTTATGGTTATGGAATCATCAATTTTATGTTGTGTAGAACTCAAGGTTTCAATGATACTACAACAATCATGTGATTCTTGAGTTAGACTTGAAAAAAATTGAATATGACTACAATTTGTCAAATTTATGATTAATGATAATGAAAAGTTTTACATTACCTGTAATCCAGTTTATCCCATTGTTTCATTTATTTAAATATTTAAATTTTCAATTTTTCATCAATGGTTCAGGAGATCTGACTTTAATGTCGCAGAGTAATGTAATGCATGAAGTTTTTGAAGGTAATATCACTAAATATTTAAAAATTCTAGTTGTGTTATTTATTATTTCCTTTATTTTAAAATTTTCATTTTTTATCATATAGTTTTCTTTTTTTACAAGTATTTTTCAATCATTGTTGAACGACTCATAATCTATATGTTTGATAATTTCTTATACTATCATAAAAATTTGAATGAATCTATTGTTTTGAGGGGATTCTTGTTTTTGTTGCAGGTTTTTTTGGTCCATGAAAATGTTGAACTTGTTATTGGTGGATATATGTATTATACATCTTCGAATAAATACTTCCTCATAATGGCTACCTTGTAGGTTAAATATTGATATGTATTTATATAGTCATATATTAAAATTATGTTTACTTTCTAATTTATTTTAGCAGACCAGATCCCCTTACGTGAACATATTCATTTCTATTTCCATGTTTTCAAAACGTAATCTACAATGTTACAATGACTATTTCAACTTGCATGTTTCAATGATTTAATTTCCATTTCATATTTGAAATGTCTATTACTTGAGGTTTACTATTTCAATTTTTGGAGAATAAATTTTAATTCCTCTACATATATAATTTATGATTACTACTTCATTGATGATGTCTGAGAACAGTGGAAAGACATGTTTCTGAGTTCAATGGAGGAGATGAGGTAGATTTTGATCATTGCATCTATTTTGAATCTACAAGAGTAGAGAGTTAAGTACTTTTGTTTTTTAACTCTGTTGGAGTTGGTATCATATTCATGTGGATATTGATTCAAGCATTGATTACTTATTGGTTGAGGTAGTCGAGACCTATTATATTATTCGAAACTATAACTTTTTGTTCCTTCGTAGCTCAAAAATACATATCGTGATTTCTCTACTGCGCAACATCAACCTATTACCAACACATCATGTATACAGTAATTTAGTCTACCAATATACTCTATCAAAATTCCCTCCACTATTAATATTTTAATTTTACATTATTCATATGTATTTCACATAATGTTTTAAAATCCATTTTCAATCCATCTCCTTTCCTAATTTAGTAATTAGGTAATTACAACATTTTTTCATGAAAAATTTATTTACAACATCCTCTATTGAGATAGAATAAATGGACACAACTCTTAAATATCCCTACTTAGCTATAAGATCTTTTCAACTCCCAAGACAACTTTTTTTATTATTCCATATACTGTACTTACCCCTATGATCATTGGTTGTTTTTTAATAATAGAATGTAATGTGATTTAATTATACATTTACTATTTTTTTAAAAATTAATTAAGTGACGAAGGAAGCCATATTACTCTCAAACAACATCAAGCAGTGCTGGTCCAATGAAATAATGAATAAAACAACAATTGGGTTGGTATAACTAGCATATCATGATGCAGACAGTCTGAATCCGAAGGGGACAGCAGTGCTGTTAAAAAGATTAGTTACTGTTAGATTTTAAACCCACATTTCATATGTACCCATATGTGCGAACATTTATTTCTATTTCATGGTTTTCAAAATATAATCTACTATATTACAATAACAATTTCTTAAAATATCATAACTATTTGAATGAATCTATTATTTTGAGGGGATTCAAGTTTTTGTTGTAGGTTATTTTATTCCAAGATAAATTTGAACCATTTATTGGTGGCTATGTATCTTATACATATTCTAATCAATATGTCCTCATAATTACATCCTTGTTGGTAAAATATAAATATGTATTTATATAGTCATATTTTATTATTCTATTTATATTCTGATTTATTTTACTAAACCTGATACCCCTATGTGAAAATATTCATTTCTGTTTCCATGTTTTCAAAACATAATCTACTATTTTACAATGGGAATTTCAACTTGCATGTTTCATTGTTTTTTACCTTTTCTTATTTTAAATGTCTTATATTGTGGATTTAATATATGATTTTTTGAGAATAAATTTCCATTCCTCTTCATATATAATTTATTCTTACTACTACCTTGATGATGTCTGAGAACAACGGGAAGACATGATTTAGAGATATATGGAGGAGATGAGGTAGCTTGTGAACATTTCATCTATTTTGAAACTACAAGAGTAGGTAGTTATGTATTTATTGTTTTTTAATTCCATTTGGGTTGGGATCAGATACATGTTGATTCAGATTCAATCAGTGATTACATATGGGTTGAGGGAGTTGGGACCTAATATATTATTTGAAACTACAAATTTATGTTCCTTCACAGTTCAAAAATACATGTCGGGATTTATCTTTTGTGCATCTTCAACCCATTACCAAACACATCATGCTTAAAATAATTTTGTCTACCTATCTACTCTCTAAAAATTCCCCCCACTACTAGTCTTTTAATATGAATCGATTCATATGAATTTCCTATAATGTTTTACAATACATTTTCAATCCATCTTCTTTTCTAATTTATTAATTAGGGAATTACTACATTTTGTTGTGAAACACTTATTTACAACATTCTCAATTAAGAGAGAATAAATGGCCATAGATCTGTAATAGTCATTCTTAGCCGTAGATTTTATTCAACACACTCGAAACCTTTTTTTATTATTCCTTAAACTTTTCTTTCCCCTATATTCATAGGTAGTTTATTTAAGAATAGAATTTAAAGTGAACTGATATTACATTCATTATTTTATATTCAGTTTTATGTGCTGTAGGAAACAATATTACTCTTAACAAACATCATGCAGTGCTAGTCAAATGCAATAATGAAGAAAACAACTACTGGGATGATATAACTAACACATCATGATATAGAAAATATAAATCTGAAGGGAACACTGGAGCTGTTAAAATCCTTAGTTATTGTCAGTTTTTAAACCCACATTTCAAATGTACCCATATATACAAACATTAATTTTTATTTTCGGGTTTAAAAAACATAATCTACTATGTTACAATGACTATTTCAAAATTCCTGTTTCATTGATTTTATTTATTTTTCATATTCGAAATGTGTGTTACATTATGCTTATTATTTACTCTATCGAGAATAAATTTTAATTCCTTTTCGTATATAATTTATTCTTACTAATTTCAAAATTAATTTTGAGAACAGTGTGAAGACATGTTTCATCATATTCAGTAGAACAACATTACATTTTTTTTCTTCTAATTATGAAAAAATAGATGATTTGAATGATTATTGAATAGTCCCATGCTTTGGGTAACAAAAGACATTTGATTATGTTAATACTTTCATGTTTATGTAGTGAATCTTGTCTTTAGGTGTTTTAGAGTTTTCATTTTGTTTAGAAATTGATTTCTCTTTTTGTAAGGGTGGATCATCAGGGAATTGTGGGGTAGCCAATTTTATTCCATTATCAACAACTTCTATATATATATATATTTTTTCTTTTTATTCCTTCATTGTACATACCATCTTTCTATGAGATTAATATAATATGTGGGATTATATTGTTTACACTAGAAAATTTATATTTTTTCGACTCTTGTAATCTTTCACCCCACGTGATACTCAATTTATTTAAGATCAATATTGTTTCAACTCCAGCTATATACTATAAATATACTCCCTCAGTATATATTTTTTACCCTGGAGAATTCGTATTTTGAAAACTATTCTTCTCTTTAGATAGTTGGATATTTTGACCATGATGGTGTATTATATTTCTTGACACATTAAATATCTAAGAGTTTTTTTACTGTAGTATTTCTTAAAATGAATCATAACATTGTGGTGTCATCTTCAATATTCTTGAGAAGTTTTGTTTTGGATAAAGAAAATTGGTTGACTAAAATCCATATGGTCTATATACTTAAGTGCAATGTTATGTTTAAAGAAAATTAAGGAAATTAGTTATTGAAAATTTTCATAGTAGAGATTAATTTAGTGTGGACATGGATGTTTTCAGTAGAAAGTGTCAGAATGGCCAAATCCAGGATAACACACCATGGTTTGTATTTACTTGAATATTTTTAGACATTTTGTAACATTATGTTACCTGCTATGACATGGTTCCAAACAAAATATCATTTTTTTGTCAGATATATTCAATTTAATCTCTCTGCTCCATACAGAAAAATGGGACAAACCCTTACATGTGATTTGGATCTTTCTACAAGACATAGTTTTTTTTACAATTGTTTTATACTAATTGATAAATGTGCATAAATGAGGTAATATATCCATGCAATGCAAAACACTGTATCATTTTTGGTAGTGGATTCCCCCTTATATTCATATAATGAGTATTTATATAATTATTTTTAAACTCAATTTTAATTATTCTATAATTTATTTTCATGAGTAAAAAAGGTATACATAATTTTTGAATTAATTTCAATCTGAATAATTCATGACTATTTCATATTCTTTGGATGTAAGGTAATTTTGTTAAATGTTTTATTTTTTTGAATGGGGTATCAAACTTGTGAATAGTTTGTTCAATTTTATTTGTTTCCCCAATCATATAGTATTTCTATTACATATAAATATTCATGAAATATGTATATTAATGTCAACTCCTTCAAGATGCATGAATTGACGGTTCTGGTGGAGGAAGAGAATTCTACAAATGTTCTTAGGCATCCTGGATTTTTGTAAATTTGATACATGATCAAGTTCTAGAATCTGTAAAATCTTCTTACAGTTGATTCTACTTAGTATGTAACTTTCAATGCTCAAATTGATAAATTATGTTCCCAGACATTCATTTTTATATTAAATATATATCTGCATTATTTATATGATATACAGGGCTTCTTGTTATGTAACATTATTTGCTTAAAATATGTTACTAATACTCGTATGTTTAGGTTCTGCTATTTTTTTCACATATATGGGAACAACAACTTAGTTTTCAAAACAAGTTGAACTTCTTCAAATCACTAGGTAAAGGACCTATCTATAACAATCCAATGGATCCATCTCGAACCTACAGAGATCTATAATTCACTCATTTTTTGGACTCTATATCAGTGGTAGAATTTACCTATTCATCAATCATGGGCATGTCTACTTCTTATCCGGAGTATATTGTGTCTTGAAGGGACATGTTTGTTTATAAGGACAATCCTTGGTGTGATTTGGTTGTCTTCAGCATAGTTTTTGGTAGTTTGGACTCTCTTCCTTTTCCCTTTTCTATTGAATCATGGAATGATTTCAGTAGTTGTGAGTTACCTTTCATTACATTCCTAGGTGAATTCCGACTACATCATTCTTGAATCACATCATCAAAAGGATTCTTTAATCTTTGTGATATAATGTATTTAAAAAATCCAACATGATTTTATGGAGAAAGGGATTAATTTGTGGGATCAAATTTTAAATCTGTACAAAAATTACTACATTGGTGGATTGATGAAGTAAATAATCATTGGGGGTGATGTTTCTTGTTTTTTGGATTTATATTGATTTATGCATCATCGTGTTTTATTTATTATAGTGTATGTTATTCAATACTTGGTTAGTGATTATTCATTTTACAAATGTGTTATAGGAACATGAAAGAACTAGATTGTTATGAGTCAAGTGTAACAATGATATTGGATTTTTTGTAACAGATAAAAATTTCGAGTCCACTTAGATATTAATTATTTTTCTTCATTGTCTCTTATTTTCATTAAATCATTGGAGGGAACATTTCTGATTTTTAGGCACATGTATGTTGAATTATTTTAATGTTTGTGTATTATTATATGGCTAACAAGTGTGGTCCATTTCAAGTGTACATAATTGAAATTGGTGGGATGTAGAGAGGAGCCTTTGTGATTTTTGAGGTATTGCAATTTTAGATCCTTAACCAGTCCGTGTTTTAGGAAATATTGTTCCATGAGTTCATTTGCCTTCATCTATTAACAGATAGGTAATTAAAAGGTGTGGCCTCAATGTTTCAATTATAGGGATTCCTAACAATATCAAAAAAAGATATTATGGTACCCTATTGCATATTACATTCCTTAGATTTCCTTTAGAATCATTTATGAACCCGTCACATTTTTTCTATAGTAGTAAATTTGGGTCACCATACAGTTTTGTGTTAGGCTGACCATCTTATGAACTATTTTGAACTATTACAATAAATCACTTTGTGTTAATTAATAAATCCCACTCTATAGACATGTTCGTGTCCTCGATTTCAAAACATTTTGAAATATTTTACTTTCAAAATTTAAATTTTCTTGAATCAATGTTAATTTTTACTATTTATTATTAAAAATTTATGATACATCATGTTTTATGATTTCTTTATGGTGAAAATAATTTTTCATTCTATATGATATAATCTTTATGATACATCATGTTTTATTGTATGTTATGACATCAAGTTTTTCCCTTTTCAATCCATTTCATATATAATTTGTGATACATGTTATTATTTTTCTTTTCTTATCATTAATATCTATCACTGAAGCTATAATTTTAACATTTTTTTTACTATTTTTCATTATTAACTCTTCAAACAATGAATACACTTTGGAAAATAAGATTCAAATTACAGCGCCATGCATATGCACGAGCGAGGTACTAGTTATTATTATAAATGTATGAATTTTAAAATAATGATTCATTTATTTAATACCAAATATGTTTTTATAAGAGATAAAATAGTTTTAAAAAATTGGTTTTAATTAACAAAACCATATATTACATTTAATAACATAAGATATATTTTTTAATTTTTTTCCATTTATAATTTATTTAATATTTTAAAAATAAGTTTTATCACTTATATAAATTGAATAAAATTAAATTGATATCAAATTTGGTATCCTTAGGTACAAATTATTTAATAATATCTATTTTATTTTTTAGCATAAATGATATGTTAATCTAGGTTGAAACAAGTTTCCACTTTAAAATCTAAAATTGTAAAATTAAATAATATATGATTAAAATACCTCTACCATGTTTAAAAATTGTGTGGGAATGTTTTTTGAGGCCTTTATCAACAATATAACTTATCATATAATTTTTTTATTAATTTTTAAGCCACATTCTTTCATGTCAATTCCCTTTATTTAAATATTTAGGTATTTACAAAAAATTCATCCCTTTTCAATTATAAAAGGGGGATACCTCTCTACACTTCCATTCAAAACAAAAAACCACTTCTTCTAACACAAAATATTATAAATCCTCTCCTCCAAACTATTAAACAAATTAAATATGTTTGCTTCTTCTAAAAATACTATCCATTAAATGTCTAACCCAATTTATAAAGGAGATAACCCTATTAGTGGGGATCATAGAGGGAATTCTAAAAGTAAGGCAGACATGGTAAGGGGTTCTTTATCTCAAATCTAATTTCATTACACTTATTTCCTATTATGTATATTTGTTCATTTAGTATTTCTTTATCAATGACTTGTGAATGGATTTTATCACATTCATTTTGATAAAGTTCAATATTCTCTTTTGATAAAAATTATTTGCAAACATTATGTGGTTTCATTCCAATCCTTTTTGAAAATCATGGTTTTTTTAATGATAATATATCTGTGGAACTTATATTATTTATAAAACCCCTCATTATTTAATTTTTATATTAATCAGTTTTTACATTTTCCTCTTGACATTTCATTTCCCCTTTACTCATTTTTAACTGAAGTGTTTATTGTAAGTGAAATCGACCACCACTCATCTTTTTTGGCAAGGAACATCCCTTTTCCAAATAACAATAAATCCAAGGAATTTTGAATTTTTTTTTATAATTTATTGATGTAATTTTAAACGAATTTATCTTCTTTATGTAGTTTTAAATAAATTTTTAAGGTTTTTTGTAGGGTTCATTTTCAATCATATTTAAAAAACTCACTTTATAATTTCTTTTGCATGAATACTCCATTCATCCAATTTATTAGTATCTAGTATATTTACATTATTTTAATAAATATCTATCTGAAAGAAAATATTATTCTTCTTTATTTAAAAAATATTTATATTTTAATTTTTTTGAAAAATATAATTGATGTTACTTAATTCTATGTAAATATTTTATAATACTCTTAAAAATAGTTTCTCTATAAATCCACATTCTTCATTATACATTATTATTGATCAAGTGTATTATTTCTATGAAACCACCCAACTTATTTTTCTTGATGACCTATTTAATTTCATTACCTTTTTCAGGAATTATCCATCACTACCATTGTCTATCAAAATCATTCTATATGTTTGATCTCAACTTTTCAAAAATTCTTTTACATTGTGAATACACTATTTTATTCATTTTATTAAAGGGTGTTCTATTATATTCCATGTTTGGAAAAATTACTAACATAACTATATAATATTTATCTATACACACTAAATACCAAATCCATTGTTATATTTATTGGATGGTATTTACAAAGAAGTATCCTGATGGCATTAAATAAAAATTAATTTTCCCTTGTTTCATTATGTTATGACTATTGAGGGAATTATTAATTATTTAATTATGTGAATCCATATGAAATACATTTTGTTTCCATTGGTTATTTATGATTTTTTAAATGAAACTAATTTAATTTAAATGGGTTCTTTATGATTTGATAATTTATTCATTTAATGTTGCACTCATAAGCATGAATGACGTCAAGTGGTGTCATATATAATCCTCCAATGAATTAGATTAATGTATATATTTAACGAGATATGTATTTTCAAGTTCATTTTAGTCTCATATTTGAAATGTTACTAATGGTGTGTATTATAAATTTTATTTTCCATATATTAATATATATTAAATATTTGAATGATTTTTAATTGTTTTATGCTTATTCACATGACTATGTTATGCTCTCATGTCTCATATTTATTGTCATTCTATTTTGATCCACACCATATTTTATCTCAAAATTTATGACATGATTTATGAGGTGATATTGTTTTAGTATGATTTTATCATGTATATTTATTATACTCAAACTCTAATATTATGCTAACATGTTATCATATTTTATCATCGGTTTTGATTACCATTACATAGCATCTAGGATCAACCATTTCTTATGATTCCATTTTCCTTGAGTTATAAAGAAAAAAATATGTAAAAAAATTCAGAATGGTATAATATAAGAATAAGTTTTGGGATATGTTGATGACTTGTAATGTATTATGTTGTTTTTATCATAGTGGGAATAAAAATTATCCAAATTTTAAATATACTTGAGTTTTGTTAGATAATATTTTGTCCAAATTCACTAAAAATATAAACAAAAAAGGTCCTCATAATATGTTATAATGAAATATTTTCATTAATTCATGTAATAACTAGATTATTATGTCTATTTTTTATAACTAAACTCATAATGATTAATATCTGTGAATAAATCAATACCGAATAATGGTGAATTTTCTGTATGGCCACTCATCCATACTCTAACACATATCTGATCACCAAGAAATCTTCCTGAGCCTCAATCCATATTAAAAAATGTCACATTAGTGTTTTTGGAGTGCCAAAAATTCTGATTTGATCCCCAATGCACCAAAGTTTCGCTTATTTTAAACAAAAATATCAAATTCCATTAGAATCACAAAAATCATAAAATTTCAAAATATTATATTTAGTTGTTGATGATTTCTGTTGATAGTCTAGAGGATGTATTTTCAACCTCTCTTGTCCCCTTGGAGTGTCATGGAGGGATAAGATATTTTGTGACTATTTATCATTTTTTAAAATATTCCATTCAATGAATCTAGGAAACCCCTCAGCATGAACCACAATCATATATAACGAAGTCAGGAAAAGATGAAATAGTTAGTCTCCTACAACCTGTTGACATCAACAATGAGTTGATTTTTCATTGAAAATAATAATAATAAAATTTATTCCTTATATAATGATCATGTTATGGTGTACATTATCTCATATTTTTATTAAAACCAAAATTTGTTTCCACAATTCAAGAATCCAGATTAAATATGGTAGAATGATCTCCGAAATTACTTCATTAACAATTATATGTTGTGAAAATAGTCCAATAATTCATTTTTGTTAAGGATTTATAGTAAAATAAATTCAGCAGAATTCGTAAAACATTAGAAAATACAAATTATCATGATATAGATCAGTAACCTTAACATTTCATAACAACATATAATATTCCATAATAGATATCAATTAGGGATAACTCAAAGTCATAATTTCAGATTTCAATTAGCCCTACACTTTCTAAAATGTATATCTGTATATATTTATTAAATTAAATTTAATGAATGATAAAAGAAAAATTTCCATTTATATGAAAAAATTTATATTCTGGATCACTTATAAGAATATTTTACCAAACCATGATTTCTAACATAACTATTATACCATATACAAAAGACTACCAGATTATCCTTTTTTCAATTTTTTTTGGTAATGATAAATTATTGAACCTATATTTAATTCATACAATATATCCAAGTAAAAACTATAAAAATAAAATTACTAAACTCTTTAGTGAGTATCAAATAAAATAATATTTTGAAATAATGGTGAGACTTAGAAATAAATTTATTTATAATCAATAACTTGAACATACTAAAAAAAATTAATTGCACAACATCATTCATTATAATGTAAAATTTTGTTTTCTACATAAATCCTTTATTATTTTAACATAACCACCTTGGTAAAATTTATATAAAAATTTACATTTAATAAAAATTTAACTATTTATATTAATATTTATTAGCACATCAAAAAATCTTTTAAGGTAAAGTGTTATTCACAATTTTGAATGGTAAAATCCTTGAAAATAGTTATGTTCTCTTTCTCTTGATAACTAAATTTTATTATTTTTTTATCTATTATAACATATCATAAAATATTATGGATATTTTAGGAAACTCAAATTAACATTATAATAGTATAATCATTTATTTTCATTACATTCACAATCCTTACCTGCCAACATAATCTTATTATCCTATTAGGAACCATATTATAATTAAAATTTATTTCCTAGATAGGAAAACTATTTTGGGTTAAGAAATATCACTTATTTAAATTTTTAATAACATTTGAAAAATAAAAATAGATTTTAGATGAAATATTGTATTCTATGTGTTTTGAGCATTGTTTTGGAAAAGTACACTACATTAAACAATTCTGTTAATCGGTGGAAGAAATATCTTCCCTCATATTTTAAAAAACATATTTATAAACACTTTATACTAGATAAAACAATTTTTTACCCCTATCTTCATCCTTTAACATGTTATTGAAGGTTAAGAATCATAAACCATGAGTATATAATTAATAATCTAATTATGTTAACAATAACACTTTGTTAATGAAAATCTTCTCTAATCACATAAGTGTGATGATTTGAAAATACACATTCTTTTAAGTTCTAAATGATATAGGAATATCTAAATTATTGATGTAGTAACTATTGTTTAATGATTTTAATTCAAATTAGAATGTCTATTAACTATTGAATTTGTTATTAACTCATTTTTATTTTCAACACAAATATAGTTCACATTTTACATCACATGCACTTTAAAATAAATGAATCAATTTCTATAACATTGATACTAGACGTGGAAATTAAATAGATTTTTATTTAAAAAAATTAGGAATCTTGAATAATCCCATTTCAATGAATCATTATTCCTTACTGATAATAACTAAAGGAATCAATAACCTTGACTGGATACATGATGAATACTCATTATAGTCTCCAAATCACATTAATTATTTTATTTGGAATTCTTACCCACTCTTTTTCTACACATCACCAAAACATAGGTATTATATTCCTCATACATTAATTTGAGACTCCCGAGAACATCGTGTAAAATATTCTTGGAAATATATATCTTATCAAAAAATTCTATAAATGAAATGTTTAATGAATTACTATACTATAATAATCCTTAAGGATATCTCTAGTCCCACATAGTAATTTAGGATATTCAATCATAGTGATTATATGAGACTATAAATTCCATAAGTAATTTATGCATCTAGTTCCTTTGAAACCTTATGTGATTAATTTTTTTCATCATAAGAATATTGATTAACCAGTAGAACAATTTCAACACTTCATTAGTTATGGATAATTTTCTCTATTCATAGAAAAATTCTTACTTTACAATTTTCCATAATTTACTATCCTTTGGAGTTTCTTACATTAAGATTATTTTTCCTAATGATTAATATCGAAGCTATGTTTGATAATTATTCTATTTATCTATAATATAATTTTTATCAGATGAGTATCATGTGTTATTACCATTTAATAAATAAATTTATTAAATGGGATTCCATTAAAATGGTGACCCATTTTAAACTCATCAAATCAACTAGGGATCCAAGATCCATACTTAATCATGAATTACAAGAAATTTTATAATCCATCATATGTATAAAACAAACAATATTCCGAATGTGTTTTATACATTAGTGTTTTTGAACCAAGTGTAACCCAAATTAAATAGAATCAACAAGGAACCTAGAAATTAGGTTCACCTAATTAACTTATTTCTTTATGAAAGATAGTCCAATATAACCCTCCTTTGATACGACACTAAATTATTAGATGATCATGGTTTTGAAATGTATAGATTCAAAAGGAATTAAGCACATAGTATTAATATGGTATTTAATATCAGAATCTATCTCTTTTTATTGCCATTTATATATTCATTATTGTAATTATTTGGTTTGAAATCATATTCCCTCCACCAAATAAATTTTATTAATACATATTGATGTCCAAATCTTTTAAAAACCAATCATTTTTGTTACTCTCGCAAAAAATGATTCAAAAAATATCCACACATATCCAAATGAATATCATGAATTTTGTAAATTTACTCTTAAAGTAATGGTTTATAATTATATGAAATTTAAAATATCCACATTACTAATCATAGAGCCATAGATAGATATCCCCAACCTTTCTGGAATTGGGAATAAGCGTCCAGGCTAGTGGGTATCCCTACTCAATGCCACTCTGCACAAGGATACTTTACACAAGAGATAACTCAATTCATCATTACTATAACACATAATATGTATAAACTATTCTCAATATATATTTTAATGATAATTTATTTAACTATAAACTGATTTCATGGTAGATAAAAAACTAAATCTTTTTTAGACATATCAACAATGTAATATAGGATTTAAAATATTATATGATGTGGTTTAAACAATTTGAAATAATTCATATACAAATTCTGAACATATAAAATATTATATCTATAAATAAATATTACTATAACCTTTAAATAATTAAATATTTCAAATATTTAAACTTGAGTTAACAATTTATAAAAAAATTCAAATTTAAAATCATAACTATAAATATTATACAATTTTAGTTTTTTTCTCATGGGAATTATAAAATTATGAACCTAAATTTTTATTATTAAATTGTAATGTTGATATTATATATATAATTTTACTTTTAATATATGATATTTTAGGAAATATAAACATTTTATATTTCACTTTTATATTATGTAATAATTTTAAATTAATCAAACATCACATGTAAATATTATTTAAACGTTTAAAAACTATCATCAAAACAATTTTTTATGAGGTTTAAATAATATCCCAGAAAGACATCTTAATTTGAGCTTTTCAAAATAACATTTATTAACTATTCATATAAAAACATTATATATATGAATTAATTTGTAATATATAAATCCATTATAAATTAACTATTTTCATTTATAATTAAACACTTCTTTTATACTTCTCTATACATGCAATATTTCTATTATTTTAAAAAATAAATATTAAGTTTTAATTTATATGGGATATTTATAAACAAATGTTTGAAAAAAATTTAATGATTAATTATTAACCCCTTAAAATTAAATATTTTAGAAATACTTTATAAATTAATAAATATACTTAAAAAACCTTATTCCATTATTTTTAAATATTTCATAATTGATTAATTAAATTTATAATTGAATAAAAAGAAAAAATTCCAATTATCAATCGTATTATTTGGTTTATAGGATATTGTTTAGTTTAATTAATACCTTGAAACACTTCAATCACAATCAATTATATTTTATGACTAATATCCTGATCATAAAATAAATGTAATCTGTGGAATACAATCAATCGTATTTAATGATAAATACCTAAATATTTTTTATAATTCAAAAATAATTTTTAAAATACAATGTGTGTCTATATTATCTTATTATATCACCATTATTGGATATGCACTGTTATTTGATGAGGGAAAATAGATATAGTATTTATATGTGTCTTGGTGTGAGATCATCAGATGCATTTATATTTTATAAAGTACACAATATTGAAAAAATATATAATGAAAATAAAATCATGTATATGAAGCATGTATATTTCATACAAGATATATATGTTTTTTTTGGAAAAATTACACATGAATAAATCAACTATATTCCCACATATTAAAAACATCATACCCATGTGCTTTTGTTTTTTATTAATTTGTTATGATTGGATTAAAATATTTTCATACTTTGATCATTGAATCAGTCCAATGTGATCATCAACAAGACATAAATTATGGATAACATTTGATGATATCCATGTATAATAGATGACTTTTGTAGAGACCTAGTGTTTTCCTTTTAAGAAATTGACATATTTATATATATATATATATATATCCATAGCTAGGTGCTGAGAGGGTGTGTGATTCTAAGCCACGGTGTGCCCGAAATTAACTTTATAAAAATATTAAATATTCATTATATTTGAATGGATAATTAATTAAAATGGTATAACTCTTAAATGGTTAATATAATCATAAATATAAAGCAATAGATCAGTTTGGAACATGGTGTTTTCTATGGGCGCGACATAAAATGATTTGGTGTAGGGCATTCAGTCCCTTCACTCATTAGAGGTGTGTTTAAGTGAAATAATAAATTAATTATTTAATAAAACATTGACCTAATAAAAAATCTATAAATGGGTCATTAAGTAGAATTTTACAACCCTAGATCATAATTTTCCCATCTTCCGATTAGAGGTCTTCCCCTCCTCTATTGGCGAAAAATGATGAACATCAGACTCAAGGTGGATCGAAGCATAATGAATGTAGCGGGTCCTCCAGAATTCATTGGTGAACACTTTATTAAACATATATTGATCCTAACAGAGGTAAAACTCGTCTTAGGTGTTTTTTAATCCTTAGATTAAATAATTGAGTGGATCCTTCTCCTTTCATCGATATGTACCATTGACAGTCATTGCATACCCCAATGCACTGAAATTAAATTGTTTCCTTTTTCTTACATAACACGTTCACCACATTCATGATCAATGGACAAGAATGAAAATTCAATGATCATAAAAACCATTTTTCATGTTCATTTATCCAATCAATATTCATGTTCTTCACTGATGGAACCCAACAGTTCAGAGTTCGTCAATTGAGAATTGACCGGAGCTTGATCGGGTGCTTGGATTGGTGGCGGATTGAAGAAATGTCGATGATTCTATTAGTGTGGAATATATATGGATTCTCTACAATGAAATTATGTTAAATATAGTAGTTTGAGGTTGGATCATCATGGGTTGATGTTGAGGGAGCTAGATGTATAAAAAAACCCTCATGACCCTCTATCAGCTGATTTACATCAAATGATGGTCAGAGACGAAAACGACGCTCAGATATGTGAGTTTTGGATTGTCTTGAGGTCAAATCTATGGAAGCTTTACCAGATTAGAAGTGCGTATGATGATTGGGAGAATTTTAGGGATCCTGAAAGAATCCTAACTACATGTTGTGTAAAACTAAGAACACAAGGAGTGTAGCCCTTTTCCTTAGTGATGGTTAGGGTTTGTGAAATATTATAAGAATGAAAAAAAATGTAGTGATCCCTCACACATCAGGTATACCCTCCCCAGTTAGACAACCTATCTGATGGGTCACACGATCAAGGACACCATTAAAGAGAACATGGACAGGGGTTGTCCACACGACCGACATCCCATGTTGTCCAACATGCCATGTACATGAGTACACATACATGGGGTCAAAGTACACGAATACCACCACATTACATGACCCCTTCCCAATAAAGTTAGGGCAGAGTGGGTATTCCACCTACATTGTGTGTTCTAATACACTTGGGGGAGCCATGTGTCTTCCAAGTACATGACCAGGCTGTGGAGTTGGACCACACACCGGGTGGGTCCCCTCACATGTTGTGTTCCCCTTGAGCTCTACTAAGAAACCTTCAAACATATGTATCTCTTTCATTTGAACATGGATTTTTGGCATGTCAGTATCTTATCTTGAGTTTTTTTCACAAATAACGTGATGGTTCCCTTAAAAGTGGTTTTTGAGATACAATGTGATATTTTCTAGGATTACCATGCACTAACATGCAAACTGATGATGGCATCAATCATATTGATTTTCCAGAGAATCCTGGGTGTAACCCTCTATCAGGGCTAGAAAGTGGAGTTCCCCCAAAATAATACCAGCATTACCCTCTAGTAGGACTAGGAAATGGAATTATCTAATGATCGTTTTCGATTACCCTCTAGTAGGACTGTATATTAGAGTTTTTAAATGTTCTGAGCATACCCTCCTACTGGACTGGGTAGTGGAATTTTGTGATGATAGTTTCAGGATTACTCTCTATCTGGGATAGGAAGAGGAATTCCTGTAACACCCCAAGATTTTATAGTGTGTTATTTCTTCAAAATAATTCAATAACTTGCATTACACGCAACACCGAGTTCAATCACACCATGACTTACAAATAAAAAAGCCATTAAAAGAGGTCATGAATAGAATTAACTACATTTTAAACTTTATATAATCCTTATAATTTTAGAATCCATATTATGAGTTTCTTAGTCATAATGCAAGAACAGATTCATTTTCAGTATTACACTTTTATCAACTTTTAATAGTGAAACCTTTTTAAATACAATATTTTAAACTTTTTGACTAAATGGAGACATCAAAAAATTTAAAATGAAACATCCCAAGCTTCCAAGGTACGCTTTCCTTTGAATAAAACAGTAGCGTGTGTTGTACGCAACTTCGAGTTCTAACACACCGTAACCAATAAAACTAACTGTTATGAATAGTAATACCTACTTTTTGAAGTTATATATATTTTATATTTTAAAATGGACTTCATTTTTGGATTCGGAATATCAAATTTAGCCTAAGGTGAAATTTTGGTACTTTTCGGATAACTTTCATATTTTGATGAATAGTGAAAATTACTAAATTTTAATTAAAAACAACTTTTTTAATCAAAATAATTAATAGTAATAAATTATGAATTTGAGTGGTTTAAAAGTATATTTAGAATATATTTTTACTATTTAATATAATGTTGGTCATTGGACATAATTTTACAATTAAACCGAACATAAACAAGTGTCAATCTTTTGATAGTTATTATCTCTTAAAAACACGCTTTTTGTTTTGACTGCGGGAATTAATTTTAAATTAATTTCTGCCACTTCTGTGTTTTGAATTTAGGAAAATGGATTCCATATTTGGAATCAGGATGTTCAAATTGTGTAAATAGGTAACTTTTATTTTTAGACATTTTGAATAGTTACTGTGGTAAATATTTTATTTACCATGGTTAAAGGGTAAATCCGGTAAATAAGGGTTAAAAAATAATATTATAATAATACTAAATTACCCTAAAACGTGTCATAACCCTATTGGTTGATACATGGTCGACCATGGGCATCTTTGTGTCAATTTTGGGACCCCATGGATCCACTTGTAAGTGATAATGACACTTTATTTTAATTAAGTCAAAATGAATACAAAAATGACACAAGCATATATCTTTTAGCAAAACAATTGTTACATAGGGTTATATAAGTTGGATTTTAGATTATAAATATTCATTAGAAAGATAAAAAGATTTCCTACATAATGATATTTTATTTATAATTTTTAGACATTAAATAATTTATTTTATTTATGACACAAAGATGATGCAGTAATTACTATAATAGTAAAAAATTAAAATAATTGATATTATAAATACCCAAATAAATATAATATGAAACTTTTAATGAATTACAATAATTTTCTAGGATAATATGATATATTAGGATTGATTTAATTGACTTTTTTCGAAGTAATCAATCTGTTATGAGTTTCACAAAAATCAACTATTGAATAGTGTCAAAATTGACATAAAAGAGTTCTTAAAACAAATATTATATTATTAATTGATATTAAATTCCTAAAAATATAAGGTTCGGCCAAGAGACTTATATTATGATAGGTTAATCATTAATGGACCACTTGGGGGTCTCTTGGATGTATATAGTAAGTTTATTAACCATATTATATAAAAATACAAAGAGACATTGTAAAAGTGAAACTAATTAACTTAGAGTTAATACTTAAAGATAAGGTTAATATAAGTACCCAAACCTGTCTAAATTCTATTGGTTGAGTTGTTTTCGACCTATACCCACCTTAGCCTTTTAATAATCAACTTTGGAGCCATTGGAAACCGAATATGAATTTATTATAAATTAATATTTCTAGCTTTTCCAAAGGTGCCCCTCACCCCTCTTATAAAAGGGCACTCCTCTTTCTCATTTCTTCACACCTCTCAAGCCACTTGGCTCGTCCAAACTCTGCCCAACTAAGCTTCCCACATCCCTCTCCTCCTCCTTGAAGCTTTACCTTAGGCAGAAAGCTTTTCATGAAGTCCTTTGGTTCCAACCAAAGTGAGTTACCTAGATTAAAGGTAACGATTTCTCTTAAATTATTTTCCTTTATTTTGCTTCTCCAACCCCCAAACTCTTTTTATTTCCCTTATTTTGTAACAACACCAGTATCCTAGGATGTTGTTATAAGAAGGATTAAAACTACACATACACACAACTCCATCTAATGGATGATGAACATAATGTTTCTGTGGATGGCAAACTAACGCCTCACGAAATGATGATTGTTCAAATACATCTTACCGCCTCTCATGGTGGCCATTATGATGGCACTGTAATTAAATATGATATTAATGATATATATTTTATATATAATCTTCTGTATTTCCATTTTATTTCATACCTTTATTCGTTTCATGTTGTATATACATACGATAATTTCATTTGAGGAAGTGCGGACTACCGCCCCCTTAAAATGATATGACTCGTTCATACCACACATGGAACGTATAAAGGATGGTGTTAATGAACTTAAGTAACATATATAAAATATTATATTGGAATAGTAATATACCTATGTATCATTTGTATTTTATTCTTTTAAAATAAAAATTAAATGGAAGTAGCGTTCGTGCGTACGTACGGACTACCGTCTCCACGAACGCGATAAGATTCATTCTCCATCATATCCATTCAAGTATTATTCTCATTTTAGGGTTAAAAATAATGTTAATATCATTCTGATTATGAATAAGATATAATATATCCATTACAAACATGTCTTACGTAACCTAACATTTAAGAAGAACGAATCGATTATCACCCGAAACGACGATAATACTAAGATATTATTAATAAAGCAATGTTAAAAGATCATATATGATATCATATTAATGTATATTATTCTTGTATAATTTAATAACAATTATTTCACCATTATACAGGAGGTTAACCTACCCCAACAAAGGAAAAGTACAAGGTAAGGGTTATTTCACAATCTCTTCATTATCCGAGGTTGTATTATACGTAATAATCTACTGGGACCTCTTTATCATCCACATCCATGTTTCTTCGAAATGTATTTCAAAACATTTTTACTATTTACAAGAATATGGGTTAAAGTCATTTATACCCTTGTTTGACTTTTTATAAGAGGTTTATAAAGGAATCTTTCTGTCGTTTTCAAAACAAGGTCCTTTTTAACCTTTTCGACAGAATTGAGGTAAGAATGTTTTTTTAACTTATACGGCGGGTGCGGTTATTTTCCGCCGTTATAAAATCGTCGAAGCTTTCTATACAAGATTATAAGAATATTTTCAAAGAAAATGTTTTATTTTATATGGATCTTAAATTATTTCAAAATAAAAGGAGATACTTCTTTAAAAAGAATTTTGATTTCATCTATGTCAACATCCTTTGATGGATTTTAAGATTATTTGAAGTTGATTTATTATGATACAAAACTTCTATATTGTATTGAAGGTTTTGTGATATGTTTGACTGTGGATGTGCTATTTTTATACCATTCATAGTTTATGGTGAAATTATTTACATTTCGTATGCTAGTTTTAATACGAATGTTTATGTTATGTTTAAACCTTTTCATATGGGAATGCATTGGACTTAGTAAGTGACGGGTGGAGCTCGCTATAGCTCCTCGATGCATCGGTAGGTCTCATGTGACAAACTAGTGTCTTGGCACAAGGCCTTGACAAAATCTTATTTGTAGTCTTGGCACGAGGCCTTGACTATGTGGTTATGATAGTCTGGCATTATGCATTCCAACATTATGAAAGTGGTTATTGATTTTTGCATGTGATTATTCGATTAGTAGAATATCCATGTGAATAAGTAAATGGCATTATTTCATTTTATTTATTCCATACCATGTTGAAAGTTCATATTTAAAAGGCTTTTGTTTTAGTTATACATTGCCTTAAATGTTTATTCTTATTTATGAAAGTTTCCGCTATATTGTTATCCTTACTGGGCATTTGAGCTCACCCCTTTTCTATGTTTTATTTTTCCCAGGAAGTGAAGATGTAAGTTATGAATGACCTACAGGGATATTATGAGGGGATTGTAATGTGGATTGTGGAAACATTATGTTGTTGTAGTAGTTTTTCACTTTGAAATGTAATGTAAAACTTTATGATTATATCTAGTGTTTCCAAGGCTACTAAACCAATCGGTCTTTCGGGATTTGATCTTTCTTGTGATCATGCCAATGTTATGTAATAATGCACCGACTCTGGGTAACTGGGGTCGGGGCATTACAGTTGGTATCAGAGGAAGTTTAGTACAAACCTTGGAAGCTAGATTTAGATAAACTCTGATTAGAGCACGTAGACCTAAGATTAACTTTGAGGATTAGTATAGAAGAACTTCCTAGAATTTTGGTATTGTAGAGATTTTGTGAGTTTTCCGAGCAATACATCCCTGTCTGGATACGAGCAGGTAGAGGCGGCTCTGGCACAGATGTACCTAGGGGTAAAACCCGAAAACACCGCTTTGAGCTAGACTCGAACGGGAACTGGTGCACGACAACGGGCCTTGCTGCACTCTTGGTTACGACACTCCCGGGGGATATGCTTAGGATAACTCTCATTTTCTTTACAAATCATTATGAAGGGTTTATGAGTATATACTTCCTCAAAGAAAACATTTTTATGATTATGGATTATATCCATAAATAGTTCAATTTATGTTAAGTGTTTTATAAGTATGGGATTATGTATTTGGATTCATAAACAGATCTAGTTTATGCCATTGTATAGAAATGGCGCCCAGTAGAAGGAATGAGAACTCCGGAAATGCACATGATCCAAAGAGAAGGAAGGATCATATCTTTCATGGTCTTAAGCTAGAATTTATAAGAGAAATAGTCTCCCATGTATTATCATCATATGAAGAAATAATATCATGTGTTGATAAGATAAGTAAAGAGTTTACTGAGTCCAATGGCTTTGAAGGGAAGCAAGAGAAGAAAAGGATGGAAGAGAGAAAGATGGATAAAAGTAAGAGGGAAAAGAAGAATTTTCCCATATGTGGTAACTGTGGAAAGAAACACCCTGGAACTTGCCTGAAAGGAATGGGAGTTTGTTATAAGTGTGGAGGAAAAGGGCACAAAGTACGTGACTGCAAAGGTAAGAAAATGGTTTCAAATGTACAATGCTTCATTTGCAAGGAGTTTGGACACTACGCGAACCTATGTCCCAGTCATCATACTATGCCGCAAATGATGTTATTGGATAATAATCAAGTTATGATACTACCATATATGAAGAGGAATGATTAGAGTTCTTATGTTGATTATGTCAATTGAGTGTTGTATCAACAATGTACTTGTTGCAATAATCATGGAGTATATAAGGATTGTACTGCAGTACTATTTCATTAAGAACATGAGATTATGTGGAACAATGAAAAGTGACTCAATAGCAGGATAAATTTTTGGAAAATATATGGTTGAGAGAAAGATAAACCATAATATGGTTCTGATACCGAGTTAGTGATTTTAGAATAATACATGATTAATTTGGATAAATTATATTGGATATTCTTGACTACCTTGAAACTGATTAATGATTTGTATATTCCATCATTGTTGGGGTTTAAAACATTTTTGGATTAATGAAGTATATCCAGCATTCTATATGGAATAGGGGAGCATGAATGTAATCAATAAGGAATATGGTAATTCAGGATGTTTCAGTATATTAAAAGAATAAATGATGAAGGTATTCATATTCTATTACGGGGTAAAAAGGATCTACATTATCTTTACCTTCCTTATAAATGTTGGACTGTGAGTTTGGACAAAAATATTTTGGATAGTTCTAGTTTGGATTATTTTGGATTGCCATAAAAGGACAACCCGGAGGTCGGGCGGCAACCCGTCGCGTCCGGCAAGGCTGCGAGACTTGAACCCGCAACCGAAGGGCAACAAGGGTGTATCACCTACCACTGGCCCATGAGATGTCCTGGATTAAATAAAGTAGTTTTTATTAAAAGATCATGTAGATGAATTATAAATTCGTTTATTTTGGAACCCTATACGAATAGTGTAAATATAATTTTTTTACATTATATTATCTTTTAGAGTGAAAGATGAGTTTGTGGTAAAACTCTAATTATAAAGTAAGTATATCTCCTTATGATCTTAGCCAATCTCATAAATAAATTTCTCAATATTAAGAAAAGCAACTTAGAACAAAAATGTTTTCCTAGATGGTACCTTAAATCATCACTAATTTACGGCTTTGGGATTGTTGGCCTTTTCATAGCCATGTTCTCTACCACTCTCCATGAGATAATTGATGGTTAGATTTTTCTTCCATATCCATATTTTCCTACATGGAACCCTAGTATGTGTTATTTTCGGTAATCTTCATACTTTAGACTCTTTATTTTAAATAGAGGCCTCATTAATTCATTTTTCGATGTGGTATTTCAACTAAGATATTTTGAAACGTCAAAAATTTGTTATCCTAATACCCTATGTTTTGTTGAACTGATGGTATTTCAAATCATCATAGATTGATGAATTTAAGGACCTCAATTTTATACTTGTTTGTGATTGATGACCTCAATCACTACCTATAAATATTTACATTTTTCCTCCAATTATATGTCTCTAATTGCCACCAATATTCTCCTAATAGAGATCATAATTTGGTGGTGATCCTTTCATTTCACTTTTCCTCATATTAAGATTAAATTTTAGTAACCCAATTTTCGATGTGGGTTTTCCCACAAAGATATTTTCTATTTTCAACCTTTAATTTTCGAAGAACAATTTCAAATTGCGAGGACGCAATTTATTGAAGGAGGGGAGAATGTAACACCCCAAGATTTTATAGTGTGTTATTTCTTCAAAATAATTCAATAACTTGCATTACACGCAACACCGAGTTCAATCACACCATGACTTACAAATAAAAAAGCCATTAAAAGAGGTCATGAATAGAATTAACTACATTTTAAACTTTATATAATCCTTATAATTTTAGAATCCATATTATGAGTTTCTTAGTCATAATGCAAGAACAGATTCATTTTCAGTATTACACTTTTATCAACTTTTAATAGTGAAACCTTTTTAAATACAATATTTTAAACTTTTTGACTAAATGGAGACATCAAAAAATTTAAAATGAAATATACCAAGCTTCCAAGGTACGCTTTCCTTTGAATAAAACAGTAGCGTGTGTTGTACGCAACTTCGAGTTCTAACACACCGTAACCAATAAAACTAGCTGTTATGAATAGTAATACCTACTTTTTGAAGTTATATATATTTTATATTTTAAAATGGACTTCATTTTTGGATTCGGAATATCAAATTTAGCCTAAGGTGAAATTTTGGTACTTTTCGGATAACTTTCATATTTTGATGAATAGTGAAAATTACTAAATTTTAATTAAAAACAACTTTTTTAATCAAAATAATTAATAGTAATAAATTATGAATTTGAGAGGTTTTAAAGTATATTTAGAATATATTTTTACTATTTAATATAATGTTGGTCATTGGACATAATTTTACAATTAAACCGAACATAAACAAGTGTCAATCTTTTGATAGTTATTATCTCTTAAAAACACGCTTTTTGTTTTGACAGCGGGAATTAATTTTAAATTAATTTCTGCCACTTCTGTGTTTTGAATTTAGGAAAATGGATTCCATATTTGGAATCAGGATGTTCAAATTGTGTAAATAGGTAACTTTTATTTTTAGACATTTTGAATAGTTACTGTGGTAAATATTTTATTTACCATGGTTAAAGGGTAAATCCGGTAAATAAGGGTTAAAAAATAATATTATAATAATACTAAATTACCCTAAAACGTGTCTTAACCCTATTGGTTGATACATGGTCGACCATGGGCATATTTGTGTCAATTTTGGGACCCCATGGATCCACTTGTAAGTGATAATGACACTTTATTTTAATTAAGTCAAAATGAATACAAAAATGACACAAGCATATATCTTTTAGCAAAACAATTGTTACATAGGGATATATAAGTTGGATTTTAGATTATAAATATTCATTAGAAAGATAAAAATATTTCCTACATAATGATATTTTATTTATAATTTTTAGACATTAAATAATTTATTTTATTTATGACACAAAGATGATTCAGTAATTACTATAATAGTGAAAAATTAAAATAATTGATATTATAAATACCCAAATAAATATAATATGAAACTTTTAATGAATTACAATAATTTTCTAGGATAATATGATATATTAGGATTGATTTAATTGACTTTTTTCGAAGTAATCAATCTGTTATGAGTTTCACAAAAATCAACTATTGAATAGTGTCAAAATTGACATAAAAGAGTTCTTAAAACAAATATTATATTATTAATTGATATTAAATTCCTAAAAATATAAGGTTCGGCCAAGAGACTTATATTATGATAGGTTAATCATTAATGGACCACTTGGGGGTCGCTTGGATGTATATAGTAAGTTTATTAACCATATTATATAAAAATACAAAGAGACATTGTAAAAGTGAAACTAATTAACTTAGAGTTAATACTTAAAGATAAGGTTAATATAAGTACCCAAACCTGTCTAAATTCTATTGGTTGAGTTGTTTTCGACCTATCCCCACCTTATCCTTTGAATAATCAACTTTGGAGCCATTGGAAACCGAATATGAATTTATTATAAATTAATATTTCTAGCTTTTCCAAAGGTGCCCCTCACCCCTCTTATAAAAGGGCACTCCTCCTTCTCATTTCTTCACACCTCTCAAGCCACTTGGCTCGTCCAAACTCTGCCCAAATAAGCTCCCCACATCCCTCTCCTCCTCCTTGAAGCTTCCCCTTAGGCAGAAAGCATTTCAAGAAGTCCTTTGGTTCCAACCAAAGTGAGTTACCTAGATTAAAGGTAACGATTTCTCTTAAATTATTTTCCTTTATTTTGCTTCTCCAACCCCCAAACTCTTTTTATTTCCCTTATTTTGTAACAACACCAGTATCCTAGGATGTTGTTATAAGAAGGATTAAAACTACACATACACACAACTCCATCTAATGGATGATGAACATAATGTTTCTGTGGATGGCAAACTAACGCCTCACGAAATGATGATTGTTCAAATACATCTTACCGCCTCTCATGGTGGCCATTATGATGGAACTGTAATTAAATATGATATTAATGATATATATTTTATATATAAGCTTCTGTATTTCCATTTTATTTCATACCATTATTCGTTTCATGTTGTATATACATACGATAATTTCATTTGAGGAAGTGCGGACTACCGCCCCCTTAAAATGATATGACTCGTTCATACCACACATGGAACGTATAAAGGATGGTGTTAATGAACTTAAGTAACATATATAAAATATTATATTGGAATAGTAATATACCTATGTATCATTTGGATTTTATTCTTTTAAAATAAAAATTAAATGGAAGTAGCGTTCGTGCGTACGTACGGACTACAGTCTCCACGAACGCGATAAGATTCATTCTCCATCATATCCATTCAAGTATTATTCTCATTTTAGGGTTAAAAATAATGTTAATATCATTCTGATTATGAATAATATATAATCTATCCATTACAAACATGTCTTACGTAACCTAACATTTAAGAAGAACGAATCGATTATCACCCGAAACGACGATAATACTAAGATATTATTAATAAAGCAATGTTAAAAGATCATATATGATATCATATTAATGTATATTATTCTTGTATAATTTAATAACAATAATTTCACCATTATACAGGAGGTTAACCTACCCCAACAAAGGAATAGTACAAGGTAAGGGTTATTTCACAATCTCTTCATTATCCGAGGTTGTATTATACGTAATAATCTACTGGGACCTCTTTATCATCCACATCCATGTTTCTTCGAAATGTATTTCAAAACATTTTTACTATTTACAAGAATATGGGTTAAAGTCATTTATACCCTTGTTTGACTTTTTATAAGAGGTTTATAAAGGAATCTTTCCGTCGTTTTCAAAACAAGGTCCTTTTTAACCTTTTCGACAGAATTGAGGTAAGAATGTTTTTTTAACTTATACGGCGGGTGCGGTTATTTTCCGCCGTTATAAAATCGTCGAAGCCTTCCATACAAGATTATAAGAATATTTTCAAAGAAAATGTTTTATTTTATATGGATCTTAAATGATTTCAAAATAAAAGGAGATACTTCTTTAAAAAGAATTTTGATTTCATCTATGTCAACATCCTTTGATGGATTTTAAGATTATTTGAAGTTGATTTATTATGATACAAAACATCTATATTGTATTGAGGGTTTTGTGATATGTTTGACTGTGGATGTGCTATTTTTATACCATTCATAGTTTATGGTGAAATTATTTACATTTCGTATGCTAGTTTTAATACGAATGTTTATGTTATGTTTAAACCTTTTCATATGGGAATGCATTGGACTTAGTAAGTGACGGGTGGAGCCCGCTATAGCTCCTCGATGCATCGGTAGGTCTCATGAGACAAACTAGTGTCTTGGCACAAGGCCTTGACAAAATCTTATTTGTAGTCTTGGCACGAGGCCTTGACTATGTGGTTATGATAGTCTGGCATTATGCATTCCAACATTATGAAAGTGGTTATTGATTTTTGCATGTGATTATTCGATTAGTAGAATATCCATGTGAATAAGTAAATGGCATTATTTCATTTTATTTATTCCATACCATGTTGAAAGTTCATATTTAAAAGGCTTTTGTTTTAGTTATACATTGCCTTAAATGTTTATTCTTATTTATGAAAGTTTCCGCTATATTGTTATCCTTACTGGGCATTTGAGCTCACCCCTTTTCTATGTTTTATTTTTCCCAGGAAGTGAAGATGTAAGTTATGAATGACCTGCAGGGATATTATGAGGGGATTATAATGTGGATTGTGGAAACATTATGTTGTTGTAGTAGTTTTTCACTTTGAAATGTAATGTAAAACTTTATGATTATATCTAGTGTTTCCAAGGCTACTAAACCAATCGGTCTTTCAGGATTTGATCTTTCTTGTGATCATGCCAATGTTATGTAATAATGCACCGACTCTGGGTAACTGGGGTCGGGGCGTTACAATTCCACATTGAAATAATATTATAATTAACATCTATTCAGGCTAGGATGTGGAGTTACCTAATGACTCATCGGGATTACCCTCTAGTAGGATTAGGAATTAACATTCCCCGAGGATATTGTCGAGCATAACCATCCATCTAGGCTATGTAGTAGCGTTCCTTAGTGACTATTAGGGAAAGTCACTCCAATAATATCGTGGTAGGGGATCCATACCTTGAATTTGTGGCCTCTTGATTATACAACATAGTGATGGGATACAGTTTGAAGTAGCTTTGGACACACAAGGAAGAGGAATTATTTCCCCCTCAAGATGTGTTCTTGTAACATGGCCTAAAACCATGTGGGTGAAATAGTAATTCTTAAATTGTTTTTGTTGTTGATTCAAATAGAAATATGTGTTCAGGGATGATTCATGAGTTTTCCGGAATCGTTGAAGGACTTATTTTTTTGAACAATTGGTTAATATTCTTCTTAGGCTGAGCTGTGAGATAAAGATCCACTTACTCTCTTGTTTTGGATTATTTGACTATGAATATATATATATATATATATATATCCTTCTCAGTACCCATTCTTTGGGTGTTGGTTACACTCCTTCTAGAAGAGGTGAAAACACAAGTGGTAAAACACGTGTTATCCATGTATAACTTCTCATATTTACAGGAGTCTACTCTCTAGCTGAAGATTGAAAATACTGGAGGAGAAATTCATGTTCTCATAGTTTCATGCTCCTTGTGTTTGAAAAAGATCACTTTCACTATCTTTTTGGGTTGAATTGTACTCTTTTACTATACCTTTTTCTATCTACTACATTCTTCTTAATTTGTATCTTTATCTGGATCCCTTCTCCTTTTTAGGGAGTTCTACTGGGTATGTATACACTCACCCTTACATGGAATATTCCCACATGTTTTGTATCTTTTTTAGATGATGGATAGGTTGACCAATACTTCAATGGGTCTTAGACGTATTAGGTTCTTGGACCACATATGGTGGTTGTAACATGGGATGTAGGATATGGGATCTCTTAGATATTACTTCTACCCTAGTTTTCCATCAAGTGCACATACATTTCTGGTTGGGTGTTTATTTCTTCCCTTATATTTTTAGTTTACACTACCATACTTAAAAATTTTTAGAAATTAATCCATGATTGGTTTATTTATTGTAGTGTTTCTTATTTTATTTATTACCTTATGCACTTTTTCATTGAGTTGGATATGTGCGTGTCTAAGCATTCTTCGTGAAAGGAACCCACGAGTTTATTTTTTTCTTTCAGTGCTTGTCACCACCCCCATGGATTATAGAAGCAGGATTGGGGTAGTTGTTGCTCAAGACCCAGCTTGGGTCAGGTCCTGACAAATTGGTATCAATGAAAATTCATTCCATGGGATATTTTTCATATATTTCCCCTTAAGAGGATTATTTGGGATTAGGGAAATAGTCTTAATGTTTCCTGAGTGAAGTTCTCATTCTAGGGATTCTAGTAGTGGTGTGGGTGACATATATATCCATTCGCTGGGACCTTGACTACTTGCGTGTCAAATCGATATGCCGAGAAATTTTTTTAAGGGATCAATTATAAATGCATCATATAGTATGGAGACATTGAATATACTTATTGAGTCATTTCTCCATTGATATTGATATATATATATATATTCTCATCTGATCACTGTTCTCCTCGATAACATTCAGGATTCCTCTAAAACAACAGCCAAACCGGATACCATCTCTGGTTCGTGACGACAACCAAATGAACAATGAGACCACAGTTATGGGTAAATCATGTGACCCCCTTCCTCCAAGCAGAAAATGAGTAGGACATCCACCTTTTGAGAAGTAGATCATCCCAGCAGAGTAGACTGATGATGTTCATAGGATGATCACACTCTATGATTTCTAGTATTAGAGACCACTGGGGTTCCATGGTGTGCCAGATCCTCCAAGAATATAGGATTGAATAGAGTTAGTGATCAGTATCATCAGTCTTATTTAGACCTTGATTAATAATATGGTGGATTTAGAAGCCCAAACATTTAATGGAGTGGTTTGGAATTGGTATAACTTAGTTACACAGATTCACGATTAGTCGACACTCTCTTGTGAAGACGTCCAAAAATATTTCCATGGTGAGTACTACCCCTCATAATGATTCTTAGTATAGATTTATGATCTTCTAGATCTTCAAAAGGTAGGGATTAATGTGTATGTGTACACATATAAGTTCATATACCTTACATGTTTCTCTATAAACATGATCTATAATGGATACTTTCGAGCACGAAAGCTCATCTGGGGACTCCAAAGAAAGGTCTAAGCCATCACAGTTACCTTGTGAATCTCCACATATGTCAGGGTGATGGTGTAGGGACTATTTATAGAATGATTTTTTTACATGGAAGTCCAGTAGCAGGAGCTGTCAGTGGGAACAATAGAGCTGATTCGTCTATAGCAGCTTGTAGGTGTTAGAGATCTCTGAATAGGTGACCATTCCACAAGCAGGCTCACAGAAATGATTTTCTGTGGAAAATAAAGATAAAATGAACAGAGTTTCCTTGTTATGGGTGGTCCATTACTAGTTATGGGAAGGGTCACATGGAATGGGACTGCACGACCAGGCATGCTAAGAATCCAGAGAAGATAGTTGCTGGACCTCCATGATAGAGATAACATTGTGATTAGGGATATCCCATACAGAGACTAGGTGGTCCCCAGGGAGGTAAAGACGATATAGGAGTTTGTGGAGATATAGTTAGAGGATTGTGCTATCATAACATTCAACCACCACCACTAGGAATCCCACTTTAGTCTCGGGGAGCTCGCAGTCGGGGCCACAGACAGCTACAAGCTTTTGATGTCAATGATCTTACAACACACCAGATGATTCAAGGTATGATATGTTTTTATTCTACTCTTCCCATAGTATTAATTGATATAGTTTTCAATCATTATTTCATCTCGAAACTCTTGGTGTGATATCCAGATCTTTGAGTATAGATGAAAGAAAAACAGCATCATCTTAAGGTTCATATGGGAAATGATTATTCTCTATCATTCATCTTAAAGTAGTGTGAGCTATCACTTGGTGGAGAGAGGTTCACATGGGACATCAAGGTCCTAGCGATGGAACCCTATTATATAATTTTGGGTATGAGTTGAATTTATGTGGTATGAGTTCAAATTGATTGTCACATTGCATTATTCTGATGCCTTCACACTAATAGGATGATATTTTCATTTAATGGATAGTTAGATTCCATGGAAGTATAGGTGGATGTTGAGAGTAGAAGGTTTTATCCTATCAACCATAATTTGGTTAGTGTAAGACTTGGTGAAGAAGTCTCTATAAGAATCTAGGTTCCTTCAGCTGTAGATGAATATATGTATGACTTCCCATAGGATGTTCTAGTACTACCACCAAGTTGAGAAATAGAGTATTTCATTGAATTTCATCCATATACTACCCCAGTACCTACTGCATCAAATCGGATGGAACCTACAGAACTCTGGGAGTTACGATTACAGTAACAAGACCTTCATGAGAAAGGTTTCATGAGGCACAGTTTGTCCAAATAGGTTGTTATAGTTCTATTAATAAAATGTTTAATGTGTGGTTATGTCTTTTCAATTATTATCATCAACAGAAAAAGGACTTGATGAAAAAAGTACCCCTTGATGAGAATTGATGAACTCTGTGATCATTTATGAGGTTCGAGATGGTTCTCCGAGATCGATCTAAGGTCCATCTACCAGCAGTACTGGGTTCTTGAGGTTTATATTACAATGTTGTCATTCTAATGTCGCAACAAACACTATGAGTTCTTAGTGATTCCAATTGGTGTGAAAAATTACCCCACTATCTTTTTTTATGTTATGAACCAGGTCTTCCTGCCATAAATTGGTGAGATTCTTGTTTTCATCATTGATAACATACTCTTATACCCTTAAACGAAAAAAGAACATGAAAATAACGTGATAATGGTTCTTGATTTACATTGAGAATACTATCTTTATGGAAAGCGCTCAAAGTGCCAGTTCTGGATACATATGGTTAAATTCCAAGGGCATGTCAGTTATGAACATGTTTTATTCATGGATCCATCAATTATCGATGTAATACTTTCTTCAGAGCCATCCAAGAATGTGTCAGTGCTGTGGAGATTCCTTGGCTCAACAAGGTACTACAGGAGGTTCATGGTAGAATTAGATAAAATGGTACCCACATTTATGACACTAAAGTGGATAGGATAACCTTTTAACTGGTTTGAGAATTGCAAGAGGTATTTTTTAGATTTTAGTGAGAGGTTAATAATTCCTCCATTGTTGAGACTACCAGAGGAATTCGTGGATTTATATGTGTATTGCAATGCCTCTTATGATGGGATTGGTTTCATGTTGAAGCGATGTCAGGATGTCATCACAGATGTGTTTATGTGGTTAAGACCCCATGAGAAGGAATGTGAAACTCATGAAATGGAGTTATCAGAGGTATTCTTGTCCCGGAAGATGTGGATACACTACCTTCAAGGAGTGTGCTTCATGTTTTACCTAGACCACCAGAGTCTCAGGTATATCTTCACTCAGAGACACATGAACCTGAGATAGTGAATCTGGTTAGAGTTCCTACTAGACTACAACATCGAGAGAGTCTATAGTCCAGTTAAGGGATTTGTTTTATCATATTTCTTATAAGGAAGTCCCATGATATCTTAGTGTTGGAAATTTGAAGCAGATAGCATCCCACCAGCTGACCATGGGGGAGTAGGAGTGTGTAACTTTAATTCAGTTGATGGGGTTGATTTATTTTCTCCTCGTGCATGTGAGAGAGTCCTATCTGGGAGATATAGACTATGAGGTCATTCGTGATATGATTTCCATAGGAGACTCACTAGATTAATATTCAGAAGAATGGAATCATGACATCTCTTTCCAGTGGTGAATAGTGGATCATGCCATTATGTGGGAAGATGTGATGTGGGAGTTCCACACATCTCTGTTAGCTATACATTTCAATGTGGGAATGTTTATAGAAATTTTTGTGGTAGTTTTGGAGGTTCAACATTAGATTAATCCTAGATGAGTTCATCTCATGGTGTCTCACCAGTCAGTAGGAGAATCTTGAGTGCAATGTTTTAGCAGGATTGTTGTAGCCCCTCAAGATTCCGATGTGGAAATGGGATTGCATATCCATGCAAATCATTATATATATTCCATATCTTGAAAATATTAATCAGTCTATATAGGTGATAGTTTACTGAATCATGAGGATTTTCCACTAATTTTCCATGACGGAGTAGAGTATGGTAGAGATTTTGAGGTATTTGTATGTATGAGATATCATTCACCTTCATGGGGTAGCCTCAACAATTGTCTTAGATTATAATACACAGTTCATATCAAGACTATGGAGAGGCTTGTAGGAGGAATTCACGATGAAGATGTGGATGAGTATATCCTCTCACCCTCAGACTGATGGGAGGACCTAGAGCATTATCCCAGTGCTAAGGGATATGATGAGGTCTTGTGTTTTGGACATTAGACAATGTTTGGGAAATATTGTTTCCATAGTAATTAATATGTAAAACAACAGCTACGACTCAACCATAATCATGGAAAATTTTGAGTCCCTATACAGGAGACCATGCAGGTCACCCTTCTGATGGAAAAAATCGTTGATTCATCTCTTGTGGTCTTAGAGTTGTTTTAGGAAACAATGAAGAAAGTACATGTCATCGATGAACATATGAGGAAGGATAATAAAAAATAGAAATCCAACACATATCACCATCATAAGACCATGGAGTTTCAGTAGATAGGCCATTTTTTTTTGAGAGCCTCCACATTATGGTTAATGCAGTGGTTCAGTCGGGGAAGAAATATATCCTCCGGGATCATTGGGACATTCAAAATCTTGCATTCGGTTGGTGAAATTTCTTACCACCTCACCCTACCCGCATAGCTTTATCGGGGGCATGATGTCTTCTATGTGTCCTATATATAGAGATACGTGGTTGATCCAACACAAGAAATCAATATGGGGAGAGCTAGACATCAAAGACGGAACCACCGTTGTAGACCACCTGGTGGCGATCGAAGACAGACATGTGTAGACATTGTGTGGATAGACCCTCCCATTTGGTTCTCATGTTGTTGTATCATGTAATAGTGCATAAAAATTCTTGTGAATAGGAGAGCTATATGTGGTATTAGTATCCCGATATTCTTTCATAGTTTTTTATTTCAGGGATGAAATGTTTTAATAATGGAAAGGTATATATTGTAGGTTTTTCCTTGTAAGACTTGTAAATGTTTCTATATATATTCCTAGTGCTAGCTGGTGATTCTATGTGCAATTATGATTCCCAGTGTTCCATAAATAATTTTATAAAAATATTAAATATATTTTATATTGAGTACACATGCTTAATTACATGAAACAAGATTACTCTTAAATGGTTGATCAAATGAAAAATACAAGACCACTGGTATGTTTGGAATATGTATTTTCTCTAGGTATGACATAAAATAAGTCGGCATGAGATGTTCTGACACATCACTTGTTGGTGGGGCATTTAATTGAATTAATTAATTAATTAATTAATTAAATAATTAATTAAATTTTAACTAACAAAAAATATATAACATGTTAATTAGGGAGAATTGGCCTATGATGGATCATAATTCTCCCATATGTCGGTGAGAGATCGTCCCCACCTTTGTTTGCGACGAATGAAAAACATCAGGAGCAAGTTAAATCTAAGCGAAACCAACACAACGGGTCCTCCAAAACTCATTTAAAGTCATGTTCTTCAACAAAGATTCATCAAAAAAGATATTGGACATGAATTTTTTTGGTTTTCACAACATAGATTAAATTTTTGAGTGGATCATTCTTCTTCCTTCGATATGTGCCTTTGATTGCCTTTTCATTCCCCAAAGTAATGAAATTCAATTTTTTTTCTTTGGTTAACCTTACCCGTCTTTCATGTTCATGATCGTTGGTCAAGAATACATTGTCAAAATTATAAAAACCATTATTCTTGTTAATTTATTCCCCAATTAATCATGTTCTTCACTGATGGAACATCACATTTATCATTTCAATAGTTTCCGGGAAACCTGAGCTTGATCGGGTGCTTAGATTTGGGGAGGATCAAAAAACATTTATGATTATACGAAACATTAATAAATATAGATTCATTGAAATGAAAGTAGGTTCAATATGAATGTTTGAGACTAGATCATTATGGTTTGAATATGCAGGATCTTTTAGAATAAATGCAAAACCTCTGTGATCCTCTAGAGGTTGATATCTAGTGAAGGATTTCTAGAAATGATGACTGATTCTCATATATGTCAGTTTCATATTGTTTCAATGGAAAATACAGGGAAGTTTGACTAGATTCAAAGCATGGAAAAAGATTTTTAAAATTTAAGAGATTCTAGAAAAACCAAGAATACATGTTTGTTAGACTAAGAACACACAGTGTGTAGCCCCTTTCCATGGAGATAGCTCGGGTTTGACAAATCATAAGGATGAAATTGTGTGAAGTTCCCCCACACATGTTTTTTATACCCTACCAATTTGGAAAAATATTGTGATGGGTGACATAGATGACGAATCCATGCAAGCGAACACAGACATGGGTTAGCTACATGGGAAACATTCTATGTGGACCGACACACCGTGTACCAGAATTCATTAACATGTGATCCGAGTACATTCACAAGGCCACATGACATGTGCCCAGTCCCAGTTAGTTAGGACAAAGTGTTTATTCCACTAACATGATGTGTTATACTACATGGGGTTGAGTCATGTTCCATCTAGGGACATGGGCAGACTATAGTGTGGGACTACAAGTTCTATGTGTCACATCACAAACTATGTTTTCCTTTAGCTATTCTGAGTGATATTCTAACATCCCTATCTCCTTCATTTAAACATTATTTTTTACCTATGAGTATCCAATACAGAGATTTATTCCATGTAGAACATGATGGCTATCTTAAAAGAGTCTTTTGATGTACTACGTAAATTCTATATGTTGGGAAGGGAGTGAGTCCCCAATTGATGATAGAATAAATCATACAGAATCAACATAGAATCATACACATAACCCTCCACTAGGGATGGGCAGTGGAGTTCACAAATACTGTATCATTATTACCAACTAGTAGGGATGTGAAATTTCATTTCATGATGATATTTCTATATTAACCTCATGTACGACTGGTTAGTGGAGTTCCTCGATGTTCGGAGATTACCATCCAATTGGTATGGGTAGTGGAATTCCCTGATGATAGTTCTAGGGAACCCTATAGTTGGGATAGTTAGTGGAATTCTCTGATGACATATTAAAGGCACAACCCTCTAGTCGGGTTGGGTAGCAAAGTTCCATGATGACACATTTGGATTACCCTTCTGTTGGACCAGTTTGTGGAATTCCCCAATCACATTCTTGTGAATAACCATCCAAATGTGTTGTGCAGTTGAGTTCCTCAGTGACTAACCGATTAAGGACCACTTATAGTACTAGGGTATGGTATCCTTACAAATAACTTTTGTCTTCCCGACTATGCATAAATGTTAGGGGACATGGATTGAAGTGTCCTTGAACTCAAGAGGAAGAGGAACACCTTCTCAACTAAGACTCGTTATTTTAACTTGAGCTAAACCATGTGGCAAGCCAGTGCCGCATAAAGAATATATTATCATGGTGCAGTGATTGATTCCTCTAGACGTATGTTTTCAGGCATGACACATGAGCTGTCAGACTTTATTGATGGAATTATTTTGGAACTACTGGATACACTTCTTCATGGAATTATCTATGAGACAGGTTTCCCCGTACTCTCTCACTTGGGAATCATTGAATAATCATATATATATATCCTTCTCAGTACCCACTCTTTTAGTTTTTTATATTATCTTCCTAGGAGAGGTGAAGATGTACGAGGTATGGTATGAGATTTTTTGTATTTATCTTCTCATTGTTTAATGATTCTACTCTCCAGCTATAGATAGCGAAGACAAGTTGATAATTTCTACTTTTAACAATTCCTAGCTCCTTGTGTTTAAACAAGTTCACGTTCACTATATTATTAGGTTGAGGTGTGCTCTATTAATGTAACTAGTTCTATCTACTTATTTATTCTTCAGTTTTATCTCTTACCATTCCCCTTTATTCATTTTTCAGGGAATTCTACTAGATATGTATATAATCACCCCTGCATGGTATATTCCCACATGTGTTGTGTTTTTTGGCTGATGAGGAATAAGTCCACCAAGGAATAGAAGATCATAGAAGTATGGGGACATTAAACTACATACGATGGTAAAATGTTGGGATAGAGGAGCGAGGATCTCCCTATTGTTAATTTTTTCTAGTTTTCTATTAGTAAAGGTCACATTTCTGGTTAACCATGATTTTTACCCCTTTTATTTTTAGATTAAACTACCATACATTTTACTGTTTTGAGGTTCATGAATTATTGGTCTATTTATAAAAATATTTTGTATTTTATTTCCTTCCGTCTATAATTTTTAATTAACATGGATATGTGAGTGTGAGTGAAGGTTCTCAGTTAAAGGACTCCCCTTGAATAATTCTTCCTTCGGTGCTTGTTGCCACCCCTGGGCCTCTAGATGCAGGCTTGGGGTTTGTGATCCTTAAGCCACAGCTTGTATCATTCCATGAAACATTAATAATTCATGAAGAAGTGCTAAAAGTCACCTATATACATATAATTAATTCTCCCCATTTATATGTGGCTTATTGGGATCCTGCATAACTAATTATGATCATTAGTTTCATCAAAATATTTCTATAATCCCTTTCATCCATGAGCATCATTTATTACTCACATTACAGAGCTAGAAACCCTTTGATTTCTTGGGTATCATATGACAGAAATCATGAACTAGTGGATTGTTCTCTCACTCTTGGAGGTAACAGATCATTGTATTCATCTTTAGTGAGATTCCTTACATTTTCTTCATGCATTTAAGAATAATAAAGTCACTGAAACTAGAACCACAGATTCTCTATTTTTCATGTATTTTATTTATGATGGATGTTTCTCCTATTTGAGGATAGGTCAATCCTATTTGTCCATTCATTCACTGGTAGAAGATTGTATGATTATCTTTGAACTCCATAAAGAGGTATAAATTCTATCCATTTACACCAAACAATGTGCATTTAAATCTGTTTATGAAAAACATGAAACATGAAACCTAAATGGTTCATCGTCTCTTGATATTTGGTAGTATAATAACTATGGAAAATGATTTAATTCCTTAAATGTCAAAATAATTTTTTTATCCTGATCGTGAAATCCTGGTTCATCATGTTTTGATCAAGTTTATATTACTTTTTTTTAATTTACAATGCTTTATAATGAAATAATAAAGCTATGTTGATGTGGGTGATGCATACCATTATGAAATAAGTTGAATAAAGGTAAATAGATTATAAAAAATATTATATAAAGTCAAAACAATGAAGCATAGAGGTAATCTGGCTTTGACTTCCTGTAGACGGGTTAATGAGATTTGAATTTGTGATAACTGTTTTTCATATAAGTAAATGATGTCTACCCTTTCCATGATTTACATTATGTAAGGGTTATTGGCCTCTTACCCTTATGTTGAATGTCTTCATAAGGAAAAAGGATGATTACCCTCAAAAAAATATTTGGGTAAGGGTAATGGAAGACTACCATTATGAAGAATAATGATTCTATGTGAGGGTAGATGAAAAATTAAATTATTAATGTTTTAATTATTTCCACTATTATTTATAAATTTTTTTATAATTCATATAAAATGGTTTTCTAGAAATATCTTAATAAAAATAATTTCATAAATACATTCAATATTAACATTATATAATTAACTATATAAATATTTATGAAACATTTATCAAAAAAATTATCCATATATTACATGTATATTTTTAAAACACATTTTAACAAATTATATTGTATTTTCTATGATTTAAAAGATCTATTTTTAATTAAAAATCATGAGGGTTATTTTATAAAGTTTTATAAATTATCATATAAGACTAATATATAATGAATAGTATTTTTAAAAAATTTAATTTTTTATAAATTATTAATTTGATTGCATTCAAATTAAAAGGTTACTTAAATTGAGTAATCATAAAAACTATTTTGGTATATAAATAAATTTTTCAATTGTATAGAAAAATTTAATTACGAATTAAATTTGATTATTCATAAATTGTTATTAAATAATTAAATGGTTTTATGGAATGTATATGAATTTATAAAAAAAAATTATAATTTAATTTACTATAAAAAATATTATAGTTATTGTATTAAATGTTTTAAAAGATATCTTATAAATTAAACATTAATATTAAATAAATAATATTAAGAATAATATTCCACATAAAAAATATTTAAAAATTTTATAAATCATAATAATGTGTATTAAAACCTTTTAAACTGAATTTATATGTCAACTTCATGATCTATATATAAAAAACTTATTTAAAAAATAAAAAAATAAATTATAGAAGTGTTTTAAAATCACATAAATAAAGATAATATATAAGATAATTAATATTTACAAATATGATTTATTCATAATTATTTTGAAAATTTTCAAATTAAAAGGGGACATTATTAAAGATATTAATTAAACAATAAAATATATTTTTGATTATTAATTTTATCAACGGATTAAAAATAATCTAAACTTCCATATAATAAATAATAACAAAAGTGTTCATACTGGATTGAGTATAAAATAATTCATATTGAAAATTATATTATTTCCATAATAATATCTAATTTATAAAAGTGTTTATACCAGTATTTTTCTTATGAATTATTAATAAATAGTTACCTCTCATTTAAATATTAGTGTTTTTCAGTTATTTGAATTTTATCCACTATATTATTCATTGTTAACCATTATTTATATTATGAGTGAATGTGTATTTTATTTTAACAATTAAATTTTTTATAGGTGATATAGCCTTTTATTTAATGCTAATAATGGCGCTACAAAATTTTGTTCTCATATGCATTCAACTAGATTGGTAATTCAAGTTATTAGATTGAATTTAGTCATTCAACATATTTTTAACATAATAATCAGTTCATAAATTATTAATTGGATTATCTATTGAGTAAATTATTCTTGGGGAGAGGTACATGGTGTTGTCTTACCTACTTATCTTGAGAAATATGCCTTACTATAGAATGGTTAATGTGTGGGGATTTTTGTAGCATCAGTATTACTCTTGTGGAGATTATCAACACCATATACCTATATGACATTATATAAATTGATCATGTACCTTATACATATGATGCATTCAGATATGTATGGATATGTTTCATTTCTTTTCATGGTGAGTAATACACACAGTGGGATGAGTAATGAGTTACACATTATTGTGGTGTGAAAAAATTTATTGTTAGTCAGAATAAGGATTCAAAAAATAAATCATTAGAAGCATGCATACAAAAATATCTATAGAAAGTTTAAAAATAATGATCACATAATATATAATAATTATAAATTTTATGATATATATGAAATTGGTGAGACATTAAAAATAAAACCCCTCAAATAAGAAGTCTGATATTAGTTCTAAAGATTCCATTTTCATGACTTCAGTTATCAAAATGGGTATGACTTTCAAAATCATGGTTCCCATGGATTATATTGTGGAAGGAAAAAAAATTATAAGTAACTCTATGTTATCTTAATAGATAGATCATGTTAATTCTGGGTTCCCCTTGATTATCCTTTGTATTCTTATTCACTGAATTTTCATTGGGTAATATTATCTGAGAGACCCTAATAGGATTATGTTAATATAGTCAGATGATTTAGAAAATTCATATGAAGGATTTGGATAATGGGTTATCCACAAAACTATCCATTAATCTCAACTATGTGACTAGTATTTATTTTTTCCCTAACAAATAATGAATTGAAGAAACCCTAAAAAGACCAAAAATGTAGTGAAATATGGATCTTGGATCACTAAAAGGTTTTGTTGTATGAGTTTATAAATTTTAGTGGGATCATTATCATTAAATGTATGTATTGAAATGATATAAAAACAAGATATTAATCTAATTAAACACTTATTTAGATAACAACATCGTCATCAACCATATTGAAACTGAGTTATTTTATAGATAAGGAAAAACTATATGGAATAAACTTTTATTTTCTGGTGAAAAAACATAGTAATAGAATTTAAGTAAGAGAAGAAGTTCTATGTGTTGGAAAAACCATGACCAAAGAGGCCAGTTGGTCTGTATATAACTAAAATGGGGGTAGTGTCCTAAAAAAATCATTTAAATGTTTTATTATAGGTTTACAATCTTATTCTTATTACCATAGATAGTATGATTCAAAAAATCATCATTATATTGGTTCTTAGAAGATGATTGTCAATCTAAATAGGATATATCAAGAATACTAAATACATGAGACAGAACCACAAAATATGGAAAGGGAAGAACTTACTTTTATATGTGCTAAAAAAGTGTCGATAAAGGGTACATTAATCAGTGTTATTATTAGCGTGGATAAAGGGTACATTTAGAAGCACAATTATTAGTGCTGATAAAAGTTTTTATTATTAATTTATATAAAATTATTATATTTATATTCAAAAATAATGTTTTTTGTATACATTAAGAATTATATACCAATATTTATAAATATATACTATTTTAAGATATAAATATTAATAAATATATATATATTAATCCTATATATCATTTTAAATAAAGATATAAGAATATAAATAAATTAATAAAATTATACTTTTATAAAATTAGTATTTATTAGCGCTATAATTTTAATGTTTATAAAACACATATTTATCAGTGATAAAATTATAGAACTGATAAATGGATACTTTATCATGGATTTTTAGCACATATAAAGATCTATCATTATCAGCTCAAAAAAAGCACTGATAAAGATATGTTTTATCAATCCTTTTATTTTAGCTCTAAAAAAACATACCTTTATCTGTGCTTTTTACTAGTGCTGAAAAAAGTTGTAGAATGTTTTATAAAGGAATCCTAACTATCCCCTCCTTCCTTGCACGTGTTCATTCCTTTGCAGAAGCTGAACCAGACACCTCCTTTGCCGCGACCCCTCATCCTCCTCGTCCTCCGCCTCCTACGCTGATCCTGCCTTTTCCCCCTCCTCTTCCATGACTGTCCTCCTACTCTGCCACCATTACCTCTGCTGTTGAATCCTCCTCCACTGATACCTCCACCACAAATGTATATTCTTTGAGTGTTTTGGGTATTATGTATGTGATTAAATGAGTTTATTGAAGGTATAGTATGTTAGCGGTTACCTAGGCTTGAGAATTATTTAAAAACATGAAGCAAAGTTAAATGATCTGAGTAGTGATTAGCATAAGTGGTGTCATACAAAGTATGGGATATATGTATTGTGATGACTTATACATTGAGAGTGTGGAATGTATGGGTAATTTCCTTGACTTGAGATTGTATAGGCATTAAGATTCCCAAGAATATTTTTGAGATGGGCACCTTGAGTGTCGATGTTTTTGGTATCATGGTTTTTTTATAGGGTATGATTAGTGTGATTCCTAGACCTGTGTTGTTTATGTGTTTCTTAGTGGAGTAGCTATTATATTGTAGATGGAAACATGTGATTTTGAGATGATACTGGTTGAAGGGAATTAGTGTGGTTTTCATGAAAATTTTAAAAATGCTAATATTGTTGGCAAGTAGCATGAAGGTTCTTTGTTTTGATGATTGACAGACCCTAGAGAATGGTCATGGGTTTAGGCATGTGAGACTAATATAGAAGAGATAGGACTCATGTTATTCCATTTCAGGTGATAATTTAGGGTTTCACAAAGATTTACACCTATCTAGACATGCATTATTTCGATAAGTAGGGTTGTTGATCACTGTTCTAGAGACAGGATCATTCAGTTACATGGGGTGTACATCGGTAAGTTTATAGATATGGTTAATTTGAGTATCTCCTGGAGATGGTATTTTAGTATAAAAAATGGTGTTCTACTTATGAGATGATGAGTCATGTAACTTGATCAAGCGGTACAATATTGTACACCCATTATATTGGATGAGGTGAGAATGGTACACACCAGTTATCTGTGGTACCCATTTAAATTTTACGTCGGAAAGATGTAAAGTGTGAGCTGGGGACCAATAAAGTTGATTAAAATATTTTACACTCAATTTATAGGGTTTTTGGATGAAATTGAAAATGTCAATCTTTGGTGGAGGACATTCCACTAATTGATCAAATATAGTGTCATTTTTGATATGAGAGTTCATCCCAGATAGGTGTTTCTTTGGATAAATAATCATGGATCAGAAGAAGAAACACATATTTGGTGATATAACATGATGAGGGGATGCTCGATAAGTTTTATAAGGTAAAAATATAGTGGGGACTGAACCAATGGTTGTTGAGGGTGCGACTTTCATTTGACATGAATTGCAATGGGTGATTGGTATAATATTTCAGTGATCGGGGAATATGTGCCACTTCATATTTCATATAAGAGATTATGTATGATAAATATGATCACATATATAAAATATCTATTATAATATATGGATAATTTACTATGTAGGTATGATAGTTATGTTACAAGGGTCTTCAGTATAATGGGACTTGTTATTGGATGGTTGATATGGTATTTTTTTGTAATTGAGTTGGTCAATCAGATCTATCTAGTCCCACATAAATACTATATATAGATTTTAAATGATGTACTCGATAAATTTTATATCTTTATAGAATGATCAGGATAATCATGATGTTATCAAAATGTGATTCATGAGTTAAATCATGATTCATCATGTGATTTATAGGGTGAAACCCATTCATCACATTATTTAGGGGGTGAACCTATTTCTTCACATGATTCAAGGATTGAATCATGTGTAAAAATATAGTGGAAGTGTCTACCCTAAAATTATATGTTGTAGAAAATATAGGGAAACAGTAACTTCATATTGGGTATGACAGGTTCATTTGGAGGTTTGATTGGGATTTTTTGTGGGAAATTCAATGTGTTAGGGCCTTGTTCATAAGCAGTTGAAATTTGGTTGATTCTATTTGGAATAAAATATGACAAATATTACTAGATTTTGGAGGGGTTTTTCATATATTCTTTTGTTTGGTTACTTGTAAAAAACACCAAGTGCATTGTTGGACTACTGGATGATGTGTTACAATAGAAAATTACGATGGTGGGGATAACATTGGATCATAATCATGATGGTTATCACCATGAACCTGATGAGGTGTTTAGTGAAAAAACTATTCCCTTGAATTGATGGGTTTCATGGATCATCCTATATAGGTTTCAATGATGTGTAAATAGAAATGTCTCATTACTAAATCTCATTTTACATATTTTGTCTAGGTATAACATATGAGTTCCCATTTTATGGTTTCTTTTCAGTTTTAAATCTCCTCTAATGCGTGCCTCTCATCTGTAGCGAATGCACCTCACCCGTGTGCTAAACGACACCTTTACCATAATTTTTCTCCTGTTAAAAATTGTTTTAGTCTTTTTCAAAATTTATTATTATTTGAAATTTATGGTTAAAATGTAAAATTTAAGCGCTAAACACCCTACTGAAAATCGTGGTTCGTGGTGGTCCTTGTTTGCACACTAAATGAAATGCATGTTTGTTGGTTCCTGTTGAACATTTGAATATAAAAATTGGTAATTTACATATACGTTACTTTTTAATTAACACCCAAGGATGATAAAACTACTGTTATAACCCTTGAATGAAAAAATAATATTTAATAAGGGATGCTTTGTAAAATAAAAAATTTCATTGTTTGGTTTTTACGGTGTTGCAATTGTGTGCACGATTGTGTGTTTGTATGGTGTTTCGGTTTTTGGAATGGTTGGTATGCTATTCTTTTCCATGTTTTAGTTATTCCAACATGGAATATCAATCCAAACATTTCCCATTCCAATTGGACCTCTACTTTGTTACTAGTGCAATTCCATTGAATCCTAGAAAACCACTTCATTTGAGGACTCTATGAGACACTTTATGGATACCCTAGTCAAATAACCATAACAACGCAAATAATTAATCCTTCTAACTAAAATAACTCTATTAAAAATCATACCATATATTATTTTAGTACCATTTTTATTTACTAGAGACATTATGTTTCTAGAGAAACACAAGAAAACTGGTATACAACAATACATATAGATCACACGTGGGATTCTAAAACATTCAAGTGAAAGGGCTTATCATCTTGTTGAACATATTTTGTGTAATTATTTTGATATATATTAATATTACTATATCAAATAGGATGAATATGAATAATTAATGGATGAATACAAATAAGTTGACAAAAGTGAATGAAGATGGCATAAAAGTGTTTATCATGTTTGCAAAAGATCATGCATATGACGCTTATCAAATCATTTGTCTGTTTTTATGCTGCTGTTATTAATGAAAAATTAGTCGATAGGATTAGGAATAACACACGATCATTCATGGAATAGATCAAAGATATACATGTTAGAGTAAACATGGTAAAAAATGAATGTAGGTAGTGGCTCATATAACATGACATTTTAGAGGTCATCTTATAATATTAAAAGCATGAACAATGAGGACAATCGTATAGAGGATTTGATTATAGATGTGAATGATAATGAATATAGTATTGAGAAAATGAGATGGAATGTTTAAGATGAACTTCTTGATTGCCGAAAAAAAATTTTAGATTTTAAAGTGTTGTGAAAAAAAATGCCAATATATGCTAGTAGCACTAAATATACATCAATGTCTTCCATAATGAAGCTGTATAATTTGAAAGAAGGAAACAAGTGGACTGATGCTAGTTTTATGGAACTAATTTCTCTTATGAGTGACATGATCCCAGAAGATAATCAACCACCAAGCCAAACATACGATTCAAAATGAATGATACACTTGATGGGTATGATCTCTGAAAGAACAAACGCCTAACCGAATGACTATATATTGTTTTGAAAGGACCAAAAATCACTTAAATATTGCACAAAGTGTAGTTCTTCTCAATAAAATAAATATGATTCCAATCCTACAAATGTTGTATAGTACTTTCCAATCATTCCATGGTACAGACACATATTTGGAAGTGAGGATACTGTAGAAAAATTGACATGGCATGAAGATAGAAGAATTAATGATGGGAAACTATGTCAGTTGGAAGACTCTCCTCTGTGGAAGATAATTGATTATCAGTATGAAAAATATGAAAATGAGCCGAGAAACCCCCGTCCTCGGTTATCTATAGATGATGTTAATCCTTCTGGTTTTTAAAGCAGCAGTCAAAGTACATGGCCGGTTATGTTGGTAAATTATAACTTACCACCATGGTTATGTATGAAATGAAAATAAACCAAGTTGTATATAATTATATTAGGACCAAAACAATTAGGTATTAATATTGATGTTTATTTGGCTCCACTGATCGATGATTTGAAATTATTGTGGGATTCTGGTGTTACGTTGTTTGATTTGTACAGAAATGAAGATTCCACTTTGAAATCCATGTTGTATAGGATGATAAATGACTTTACTACTTATGGAAATTTTTCAAGATATAGCATTAAAAGCACCAAATGGTGTCCTATTTTCAAATAAGGTACACAATCAATTAGGTTGAAACATTCATAAAAACTGTGTTTTTATGACATCAAATATTTCTACCCCGATGAAATAAGTACTGATCTTGGATGACATCATTCAATAGATGTTCATAAGAATGCACAACACCATCTCCACTAACAGGTGATCAATAGTTTGAGAAATTAAAAGATGTGGACAATACTTTTGATAAACCATTTTTGAAAAATCTTATGAAAACAGGTTGGAAAAAGAGATCAGTTTTTTTGAATTACCATACTAGAATTGTCTGTACATAAGACATTTTCTTGATGTTATGCATGTTGACAAAAATGTATGTGATGGTGTCATCAGCACGTTGCTAAATGCACCCAGCAAATCAAAGGACTGAATTCAGGCTAGATTAGATATGTTTGAGATGTGAATACCAGAAGAGTTGGCACCAGTGAAGGGTGAAAAATGAACATTTCTTCATCCTTCTTCTTACACTCTTTCCAGGTAGGAGAGATATCAGTTTATAATCATCATGAATGATGTAAATGTTCCATATAGATATTATTGAAATATCAAGAACATTGTGTTAATTAGTGATTTAAAATTGAATGTTCTGAAATAACATGACTAACATGTTTTGATGCAAGATATAATTCTTATTTCTTTACATTGCATTTTTTCCAAGAATGTACACAATACATTAATGAATCTATGTTTCTTCATCAAAGCTATATGCAGCAAAGTTATAGACCCGGTGAAATTACCAATAATTGATTGGGAAATTTCCATTATATTATGTGGATTTGAAATGTTTTTCCCACAAACAATTTTCTATATGACGGTTCATTTGATGGTTCATTTGGTAAAAGATATTGGACTATGTGGTCTTATACATTATATATGGATGCACCCCATTGAACGGTATAAGAATATTTTGAATGGGTATCTCCATAATCGAAGTCGGCTCGAGGGTTGTATTGTGGAGAAATATATTGTTAAGGAATCAATTTATTTCTATAATGAATACCATTATGGTGTGGAAAACCTTGTCCTACCAAAATCTCCTCACAATAGGCGGCTTAAGGATGAAGGAATTTTTGGAAGAGAGGTTTTCATAATAAATATTATAGATCAGAGTAGGACCACCTTTACATTTTTCATAACAGTTTCAACATTAACCCATATGTTCAAACCCACCATGAAATTTTTAGGCATTTGAATCCATTTAGGGATAAAAAATGAATATTAGATACCCATAATCAACAATTTATATGACTGTTTCAGGACCATATTTTTAGGAAGTTAGATAAAAATATGGACACAATTTTAGAACGACTTTGATGACCAGCTAGAGGAGCAAGTGTGTATGTATTATCTTACAATGGTTATTCAGATAATGGTTATACATTCTATACTAATGAACATGATGAAGACAGTACCATTCAGAATAGTGGGGTTACACTTGTGGCTAAATCAATGCTGGTTTCGGGTGCTAAGAACCGAAATACAATTTATGCGAAAATGTCATACTTTTGCTTCATCAAAAAAATATAGGAGTTGGATTATACGAAAATCCATGTGTCGGTTTTTCAATGCAAGTGTGTTGATAATAAGAGTGTTATTAAACTAGATGAATTGGGATTTGTAAAAGTTGATTTCAGTAAGGAAGGGGAAAAAGATGAACCTTTTATAATGGAATCACATGTAATACAATTATTTTATATTCCAGATGCTATAAAACAAAACTAGTTAATGGTTCTGTTATCGACCAAAAAAACTGAAGGGTTAGAAAAACGTTCAATGGAGGATGACACTTTCATTGAGACTTCACAATAATTTCGCAGTGGTCCCAGTATAGAGAGTGTTTCGTATATCAGAGGAGACCACAATGAAGGGATTTAAATAGTCGATTGAGGGGTCAAATAACATCAGCCTTTAAAGGAAGATAGTTCAATAATCTGGTTATTTGTTTATTGTAATATACATTGTGTTATGTTATGTTATTACCTGTTCACAACTTCCTTTAGGTAATCTAAATTAAATATTAAACTGCTTCAGCACATAATGACTTATTTACCTAACAATGCGCCCAATCCCAAGGCACAACAGGTCTCTCAACCTGATACTACTCGTCCCAGTGCAGAGCAACAATAGGTTTCTCAACATGTTATTACTATTCCCAGGGCTGAGGTACAATCGGTTTCTCAACCTTTTTCAACAGGTCCCAGTGCCAATTCTAGCACTTTGGAGGAACAAAATGATGATGCTTCTGAGGAAATGGTAGGAAATGAACCCCTGACGATGCAAAAAAACATGAGCATCATAGTTTGATAGTGTTTGAAAAAATACATAAGGAAAATGAAAAAGGCATCAAATTTGAGGTGGTATGGAATTAGCGAGGTCAACATGTTAACCCCAACAAAGCCATCATTAGTAGTTATATTGGAATATTCACTTGGAAATGTGTGCTAATTGATTTACAGTCATGGCCCCATGCTTTCACTCGGCTTAAGGCACTAATTTGGGAAGAGATTAAGGTAACATTATGATATCATTTTATAATTTATAAAAATAAAATAAAATACTAAAACATTGACTTACTCTTCATCATCCATTACAGTGTGCATTTATAGTAGATGCCTTGCACAAGGAATATGTATTACGATTTGCAATAAGGATTCATAGAGGCTTGTGCACAATTTTAACGAAATATCATCTTAATGATGTTGATGGGAAAATCAAGCCGAAACCACCTACTCTTTATGCACAATTGATATCACAAGGAGTTTGGGATGCATTTTGATATAGTCGTGGGGAGTAAAATTTTCAGGTACATTTTGTTTGGTAATACGTTGTATGATGTTTTTTTTATTCATCACATTTATTGATAGTTTTTTATTTATTAAATTGCAACTGGACGCTGAAAATAAAGAACGTGCAACAAAAACAGCGTACCCCTACCATAAAGCAAGTATGGGGTATGATTCACTTGAGAAATAATAGGAACACATTATAAATCTACCATAATATGTTTATGTGACATAAAAAAACACCATAACCATGTTTCTCTATTTATATGTAGATTCATGAATCGAAATCGAAATCTATATACATCCCACACCATTTTCTATGGAAGGAAGCTTGTGAAAAAAATACGGGTTACTGATAAATGGAAACACACAAAATGTATGGGAAACTTGTGAATGTATGAAATAATATTAATTTTAGTTTCTTTAAATCTCTATTACATAACAATGGAAACTTATTTTCTACTATTTTTTATCTGGCATAGTCACAAGAGTCAACAAATACTGCACCTGATGTAGACATACATTCAATGTCCATGAATCATTCAGAACAGTATGGCCACGTTAGAGGTGCGGGTTCTGGGGTGACACCTCAACCATATTTTCAAAAACAAAAACAAGAGGAGGATAAAACTGGGGAAATGAAAAAGATTGAAGAAAAATTAGCTATTATTCAGGATGAATTAAAATAAAATAGTGTAATAATATCAAGTACGATGGGGGATAAGAAAAGAGTAGAAACAACTCAACAACAACTTGTGCGTGAAAATCCTACCCCACACCCCACCCGCATTGAGGCAATCCATTCCCCTAAAAACCTGACTTAACAAAGGTAATAAATGTTCTAATAATTTTTTTCTATGAAATTTGAATCACATAGACACTGATACATTTCCTGTACAATTATTCTATAGGGTTAAAATGACAGTGATTTATATCTATCAACTCCCACCTATCGTCTTGTGGTGAGGGCTACGGTGTTCAATATGAATAACTATATGCTATAAAACATAAAAATTACAACATATCATTTCAAAGTGTTAATTAATGTAGCTAATGATCCAAGTTCCAAGATACCAGTTCCCAATGATGATAATGAAATTCATATGATTGAGAAAGCTATTTGAATATTCATCGCATGGCCGTCAATTCATATATAAAAAACATGTCGACAAGGAGGTATCCATTTCTAATTTATTTTTTAATCTAGACCACTAACATTTAATGAAAAAAGGTTTGAACCAATGAATGTTATTATAGAATAGAAAAGATAAGGGGTAAAACAAAATATCAGATCAAAAATATCTAAAGGATCAACCAATCGATTAAAATGGTCTACTTAGAGAACCTTCAGCCCGCCCGTTCTATATCCACAGTTAATATCATTCCAGGCTCATGTGGTTACAATGTTGATAGCTGAAAATAATCACATAGTTGATTTGAAAAAAGTATGATTGGTGAAAAATAATTGGATTTAATTTGTGCAGAAAATGTAAATGAAATCCTCAAGTATGAATGGCTAGGCACCTCCGTTGTAAATGTATACATGAGGTATGTTTTCATGATTTGATTTTAAAAAAGCTGACACACTCTGATAATTATGACTAAATACATTTCACATTTTTCATAGGCGTATATATGAAACACAATTGGAGGGATTTCCCCATGAAAAAAATTTGGACTCGTTGGTCCTCACATCACCTCTTAATAAGAAATAATATATTCTGATAAAGAATCTGTAATAATGTCATCCCTGCTCAAATCGTTTGAAAACCAAATTATAGATGAAAGGATCTTTTTAATACCAATGATACAGGGGTAAAGAACTAAAATTTAATCTTCGAAACTTTATTTTAATTTCATTCATCACTTATTCATTTTTGTGTTTTTATGCATCATTGGATGCTGATTGAAATCAATTTGGTTACGACAAAGATTTATTTTATTTATTCAATGCATGGATATGCAACAAACTAAACACGCATGATTGTGTTTTCTACATTATAATACACTAGATCCAAAATTTTATAACTAATCATCTATATATATAATTAATTTTATATTTTAATGATGAAACTGTTATTATAGAGCGATGTATAAATATCCTCTACTTCATTGAATGAATCTAGGGCCTATGGGAAAGGAAACCTAGAATATCTACAACTGGAAAATTATACTAGAATATATAATAATATTACACTATCGAAACACATATCAAAACAAATTAATAATTTTTATTGATGTTTCGACACTATCCAAAAAAAAATAAAAGGAAATGATTGTGGTTATTATGCTTGTAAATTTATGAAAGAGATCATATTTCATCAACAAACTAGCATCCCTGAAGAGGTATTTTCCAAAATAATTATAGGTTTATTTAAAATATTTATTAATCCTATGTGTATTTTTACATTTTTATTACTACCATGACTGTCACAAATATTGAATTTCACAAGATGATATGGATGTGTTTAGATATTAATGGGAAGCATACCTGATGGAATATTGTGCACAAATAGGTTGAAGGTGAATTCCTACTACTTATGTTATCCTTATATGATCATATACATCTCCCATGTTTACACTTATTGAGAATATATGATAACCCTTTATTATGTTTTATATCCTTAGGTTATGAATAATGGTTTTGGAAATTATTTTTCTTTCATGTAAATCCTAACATAATGAGAGACTCTTATGAACCGATTATTTATGATTCCATTTTTCCAAAATCATTAGACCAAAAATATTATGGAATGAATAATTTATATTTTGTATTTTGGTCATTTATGCAGCAGTTTGTACTGATGTTGTGTGTTGAAAAAATATTTATTGTGAAACACATTCAAATCTAATAGAAAAACTAATGATTCTTCACTAATATTGGTTAACTACCTCTTAGAATAGCATCTGATCTGAACATCTGATCTGACGTCCCCATGATGCTCTCATCCGACACCATCTCTATGATATCATTATTCAAAGTTAACTTTTTCTTCTTATCATGAATCCATTTACTAGGTAAAATGGTGAAAGAAGAGAAAGAAAATTGAACATTGAATGATGATATCATAGAGATGGTGTCGGCTGAGAGCATCACAAGGATGCTGGATCAGAGGTTAGGATTGGATGCTATGGTAAGCAGTAGTTAACCAACTGTAGTAAAGTGCACAAAAAATCATTAGTTTTCTTATTATCTTATATCTGGACCAAAAAAACAATTTGTAATGATGTAGAGGTAATGTTACGATATAATATATATATATATATATATATATTATATATTGAAAAATTGATTTTATTTTCATTATTCCTTTTAGGGTTTGTTTATTTTAGATGATTTCTATAAATGTAACATGCCTTTACAAGAAGAGAAATGATGTTGTGTCTGCTCAATCCATGAGGTAATAGGAAATATATTTCACTAATGACTCAATATTTTATATCTCTATGACAAATCTTAGGTTTTTCACTACGTCACACAATCCTCATCACATGATCTTGTCAGATAATATCTTTTGGATGAATGATTCATGTGAATTTATCATGTGATCTCATGACATGGTAAAATCACATAAAAATCACATAATCAATTAATGTTCTTCACTAGAACCATGATTCATGTATTCTTGTCTTGTTTACATGATTTCATAAGGATTCAACGGTTGTGTAATCTTATAAATCTCCTAGGGTCATTTGATCACATAATACTATTATGGTCATGTGATCACATGACTTTGAATAAGCCATGCACTTAATATGATATTTCTAATTTTTCATCTTCCCCTTTCTTATTCAAGTCCATTTTTAACACAAAATCCTCCATTTTCATATTTAATCTTGAGTTTATTTCTTATTATACAAATGAATTCAAGAATTCAAGCTGAGGAGGATGCAGTTCATTGGACTACACTGGTCGATAGTGTGGAAGTTGACCAATGCATAGTAATTTAGTCCACTCATGAGAATCATAAAATCATGATGTGAACCAATATCTTGGATTTTCAATTTTTTAATTAGTTTCCCATATATGTGGGTGAGGGGTGTCTAGGAGGGAGGGGGTGTCCAGGAGTGTGGGTGTCCAAAAGGGGAGGGAGGTTTCCAAGAGGGAGGGGGTGTCCATGAGTGGGGTTTCTAGGAGGGGAGGGAGTGGGTGTGTCTACAAGGGGGGGGGGTGTCTTGAATGGAGGGGGTGTCTAGGGGGTGTCCAAGAGTGGGGTGTCCTCGAGGGGCGGGAGGGGGTGTGTCCAGAATGGAGGTAGTGTCTAGGATGCATGGGAGGTCTAGGTGTGATGGTGGGTGGGGATGGGGGTGTCTGGTAGTGGGGGGTCCAAGAGGGGAGGGAGGTCTCCAAGAGGGGGGGTTCTCCAAGAGGGAGGGGGCCTATAGGTGGCTGGGGGAGGGGTGTCTAGGAGGGAGGAGGTGTTCCAGAGTAGGGGGGTGTCCAAAAGGGAGGAGGTTTCTAGGGAGGTGTCTATGAGCGGGGTGTCTAGAAGTGGAGGGAGGGGGTGTTTCAAGAAGGGAGGGGGTGTCCATGATGGATGGGGTGTCTAGGTATTAGGGTGGGTGTGGGTTCCCAAGAGTGGGGTGGGGTGTCTAATAGGGGAGGGAGGTGTCCATGAGGGAGGGGAGCATAGGAGGGAGGGGTTCTCTAGGTGGGAGGGGATCTCTAGGTGAGTGGGCGGGTGTCCAGGAAGATGGGTGTGTCCAGGAGGGAGAGGGTGTCTAGGTGGTGTCCGGGAGTGGGGGTGTCCAAAAGGGAGGGGGTTTCCATGCGTGGCGTGTCCAGGAGGGGAGGGAGTGGGTGTCTAGGAAGATTACCATTCAATTACATTCAATACTAACAATATAAAATCGGTATATCACTTCTAGAGTAGCCTGAAGAGGGTCAGTAGTGAGGCATCAAAAGTTACAACCACCAAAACAAATTCCAATCCCATGTAAAGTCCCAAGAATTATATTCTAGTTCAATTTGGTGTCCAAAATATCTTATACAATGTCATAAAGACACAAAATATGCATCATTTACCTTTATCAAATTATATTTCTATGAAACACACTTTTTCTCTACACCAATTTTGTAGTATAATACATCTGCTAGAAAAATTACTGATGATATATGAGTTTGATGGAAGGAATAATTTGTGATCTAGAAGAGTTATGAGGACACTCTCAACTAATTCAATTTTTCCCCTCAATCCTGCCATGTGGATGAAATATATGGAATGATATTTTTTTTACAAAAAAATAAATTCCAAAAGATGTATCCCCGCTAGTTATATATATATATACCTTATCTGACATTCCATAGGATTGTTGACCATCAGTTGTGTAATACGAACTCTATGTTTCTACTTTATGTATTTTTATATTATATTTCTGTTGATGTTATGTGAAATTTTGTTCTTATTCCTAAAATATTTTTTTTGTTTGGTGTTTTTCCTTTATTTGTTAAACTACATCTCTCCAAAATATATATGATTTTATATTTGATATTAGTGAATTATGTTGTATTAATAATATTTATTCCATTATCAAATAAATGATGAAAATTTAGTTGGATAATGAATGTTATTAATATGTATACACTAATGAACTTGTAGGGAGAGTGTCTTGGAGGGAGGGTGGTGGGGGTGTTCTGGAGGGAGGGGGTTACCAAGAGTGGGGGTGTCAAGGAGTAGCGGGGTGTACTCTAGGGGTGGGGTGTCCAAGGGGTGGGAAGTGTAGAGACCCGTAAAATTAAAGGAAATTTTATTTTCATAATTTTCTTTGGGATTTTCCAAGAACGCAGTTTCTGACTGCACCTGATTCCGAGGCCTGGTGTGCCCGGAATCAATTTCCGAAGTTTAGCTCGGGTACGTTCAGTGAATGAATGAGCGGGTTTTTCTAACTATTGAACCGGTGCTTAGAATCGAAATCTGAGGGCACCGATGAAACGGCAGTGCCGTTATTTTCTTAGGAACACCTATTCCGAAGTTTCTTTTGCTCGGGTGTTGATGTAAAAAATGGGGAATAAAAATATAATTGTTTTATATTTTTATTTCTTCACTAAGCGGTTTAAGTAAAAATTAAGTTGTTTCTCAACTAAATTTATCTCTTCTAAGTATTTTATCCCATGTGAGGGAGTTGGGGTGGGACCCACTGATGTTCTAACTTCCCTTGAGATGATTTAAGATGAGTTGGGGCCCACACGAGCCCCCACCTTTTCTTCGTCATTTTACTCTCTTAAACCCCCATGTTAAATTTTGATAACTCACCTCATTTATGGGACCTCTTCACATTATTCTCTTCCATTAATTCATGACACCACCTTAATTAATAATTGAATCCTCCAATTTAATGGGGGTGGTGTATGAATTTGAAATGGATGAGTTAATGAAAATATTACTAAAGTCTAATATTTTATTAAGGGAGGAGCCTTTTAATGAAAGGGGGGTCTATTAGACAACATCCTCTCCTTCCTCCATTGTTGCACCACCACCGAGGTTCCATCTTCTCCGACGAGACACCGATGAATGAGGAGGGATCGGTGGTGTGGTGCTGACCCAACGATCTATGATGACTTCGACGTCTTCCCTGCGTCGGATCCAACGAATGATGCTCGAGACGGGATCAAAGGCACTTTATGGAAGCGATGAACGCCAACCACCGTCGTCACCTTCATCTCATTCCTTATGACGATGTCAACGAGCCGACGTCCTCCCTTTCGCGACACCGTCATCCACGATGCTCGGCTACCACGGATTTTCTCGAGGTAGGGGTTTATTGCTTCTTGTTCGTGAAACATCCTTTGTCGTTCCCCATTTTATATTTTTTGGCCACTTGTTTTCATCTTAATGGGAGGAGGTCGGACCGCATGAACACGACCAACCCTCCTCCCCCTTTTTGTTGTGTTGTTGCGGTTCGAAAGATGGCGGCATGGTGCGACGACACCACGCGGGAACCTAGAGAAATGCGGCAAAGATGTGCGGCACCGTCGTGCCGCACCGTCGAGGCCGAACGAAAGTGTGGTCGTAATTGGGACCACAAAGGTAAACGGAAGACTCCGCAGTTTTTTCTTTTTATGTGCGAAATGACGGGTATTGACGGAACAGGCTGCAGAGATGATTTGATGTTTCCGCAGTGTAGAACGGGACCCGGGATGAGAATCGGCTCAGACGGAATTGAAAACGGACCACCGGAGCAACTCCGGTGGCCCGCAGGCACCACCGGTAGTGCGGGTCGCTGGCGGCCGGCACCGGCCGGCCGCCCGGAGGTGGTGGAACCCTGGTACGCCGCCTGGAGAACCCACCGCAGCGGAACCTGCGGCGGCGAGCTGATGGATCCCGCGGCCGCGCGGGATCCATGGGGGATGCGGCGCGCGCCGCATCGGTGGAGCCTTAGCTCGCTGGCCGAGCCAGCGTGCCACCCGGCCGAGCCGGGCCGGCGTGGGCGGACCGGGCCGAGCCGGGTTCTGTCCTGCCTGGTCGGACCTGGACCCGGGTCGGATCGACCCGGGTCGGGCCGACCCAGGGGGGGTTGGGCCGGGTCAGACCGGGCCCAAACCCCCCATTTTCGGATCACTTTCGTTCTTTTTCAAATATCTTGGGCTACGGAACTCCGATCTACGCACCTTCCATTGCGTGGAGATCCTTGGATCGAGGCGGTCGTTTCGGTATATTACACTAAAGGTTTCGGAGAACTTTTGGTTCAGCCGGGTTGGTTCGGATACCAAACCAACTGGGCCCTCAGAGCGGAAACACTTATATCTTTAACTCTGGACATCCGATTGATGCATTGTCTGTCTCGTTGATTTCCTCTTGATGAGACCGAACGTTTTGCAAACTTCTCTTGAGTTTTGGATGCATTTGGATAGTGGCCGGGTTGGATTGCACCCGAAATCCAACCGGGCCCCTGGAACGGAAAAGCTGATAACTTTCAGACTAGATGTCCATTTGACGAACCGTCAGCGGTGTTGGTGATCACGTGGAGAAACGGTCCCTATGTGTTTACCCTATGAGATTTCGTGGTACATTTGAGATACGGCCGGATTGGTTCGCACATGAAACCAACCGGGCCCTAGGGACGAAAATGCTAGTAACACACAGACCAGGCATCCGATTGACGTGACGTATGTTGCGTTGAGACCCCTATAACGAGGCGGTCCTTTGAGATACTTCTTAGTGGAACATTGTGATACTTGGAGTATCGAATTGTAGCTCGTTGATTGGACCCTCATAGAGACGAGCCTGCGGAGTACGGAGACCATGTAGCCTGGTGAGACTTGACGACTGCTTGACCGATCGACTCGGTGTGTTTCAGATAGCCTAGTGGGGAGCTCTTGGTTGTAGCGGCAGACCCTCGGCAGAGGATCACTTGGTTGTAGTGGCAGACCCGCGGTACTCAATAGAAGGAGTACCTCTAGAGGCTATCAGGGGGAGCGCATGGTTGTAGCAGCAGACCCACGGAGGGGGAGAGCTTGGTTGCAGCGGCAGACCCATGGTGGGAAGCGCTTGGTTGTAGCAGAAGGCACACAGTACTCGACAGGAGAAGTACCTCAGCAGTCTTAGGTTAGTGAGCAGTACCTCAGAGTCATGACAGGACCACTGTACACTCCAGAGACGGGGCTCTTCAGCAGTTACGGTTTCGATAATGAAAATCCTGGTTTGAGCTGAGTCTATGACCTTTGTGTTTATCTCATGATTGAGATGGGTTACTTGATAACTTAGGTATTTGTATGGGCATATACCTGGGTAGAGGTTATCCGTTGATTCATAACCTTTGTGTTCCCTCATGAATGAGATGGGTTACTTGATAACATAGGTATAAGTATGGGCTTTTACCTATGTATGGGTTATTTGTTGAGTTTCTTCTTTGTGGTTATCCTTGTTGGATTTAGAGAGACCATGAGGGTCTCGGGGTCCCTACTGAGAATCGTTATACTCACCCCTACATGGGTTATGCCCGCACCTCGTTGTGTTGGTTGCAGACGACGGACAATGCTGGCGGAGATCGAGTGTACGAAGACTGGACGACACTTGGTGGTGGACCTCACGATGAGTCAGTACCCGGAGGTGGACTTAACGATGAGTCGGTACCCGGAGGAGGTTGACGGATGAGAACACTGAGGAGGCTAAATTTACCTTCCCTTTAGGTAGGATCTGTGGTGGACGATCCAGGAGCTACACTATCTGTACCTACCCTTTAGGTAGGATCCTTGGTGGATGATCCAGGAGATGTCTGTCACCTTTCGGCTGTTTTATCTTTTTCCTTGTACTTTACAGTTGGTCTTGTATTTCCGAACCATTTACTTTCAGAATAGCTTGTTTCAGTTTTACTTAGTGTTTTACTTCCGCATGTATAATGTGGTGTTTTTTTTACTTTTATAAAGGAAATGTCTTCCCAGTTATCGGGATTTATGCCTTTGGTGCTAGTCTCCAGCCCCTGGCCTTTGGAAGGCGGGCTTGGGTTAGTCACGACACGGGCCCCGAGGATGGGTCGTGACAGGAAGGGTGCAATCTAGGGAAATGGAGGGGTCTTCATGGGGAGGGAGTGGGGGTTGTCCAGGAAAGAGGGGGTGTGAAAGAGTGTAGGGAGGTGTCCTAGAGGGGTGGGGGTTGTCAAGGAGGGGAGGGGGTTGTCCAAGGTGTGGTAAGGGGACTATCTATGGAAAGGGAGGGGTTGCAAGGGGAGGGAGGGGTGGTCCAGGAAGAGGGAGGGTTGCTGCAGGTGGAGTGGTGGTGGTGGGAGTGTTTCTAGGGGTTGGGAGGGGGTTTTCTAGGGGGTCCTGTATCGGAGAGGGGAGGGGGTGGTTTGTCTAATAATACTAAAGAACTATGAGATCAAGAGAAAAGTGAAATGGTATGATCATGGCCAATATATTTGTGTAGTTTCTCATCAGTACCTCTATAAAACTAATAACTACATTCCATCCATTCCTTAAAAGATACCTTAGATATTGAATGGGGTACTTGGAGAGGTATAAGTGGTTAGGGTCCAAGCAGGGTTGGACCCAATGTCTAATGTGGACGCCGTATCACTCATTCTCTTTGATCTTTCATGGGAGAGTACACTCTTATGGTCTCCAGATATATGTAAATAATAGGTTTAAAACCTATATAAGATGGTGGTATCCCTAGGAAAATGTTATAATATATTCCAAAATTGAATACTCTTATGAAATTGAAGGCAACGTCAGGTATGTATTATATTGTATAACCTATGGAGATTTCTCATTTTATTATTATTAATAAATGAAACCTTTTAAATTCCATGTGGTGATTGAAATTTCTTTATCTTCTTTTATCATCCATATAATCTTAACAAAACAATATTTATAAGTCAATGAATCGTGTTGAGCCTCTTCTAAATTATTAATTAAATCAATGGAAATATGGACTTGTAAATGTTATAACTGGTAACAATTGAAATTTTATTAATGTATTCTTTCATATTGAAGTTCAATTTATTTTATTATTGTATTACTAACATAATTTTTTTTTCTTGTATAGTTTATTTTCTTCCTATTTTTGATTTTTTTACAATTAATACCATGGACGACAAATTTTTAGGGTGGATCACAGATGCAAAAATGATGAAACATTATTGTTTTTAACTTTTTGTTGGATATTTGAAATTGTAATTATATTAAAAATTGTTTGAAATTTATATTGAAGGGTTTTTTATTCATTATTTCGAGTATATGTATATAGATTTTTTGTTCTTCTATTCTTTGTGTGTAGGTGTTGTTGGTGCTGTGTGTGCAAGTACTGTCTCAGGTGGGAAGGTGTTGTGCAGGTGCTAGGTTAGCTCAGCCAACATGGCTGTTATCAGTTATAATTATGTGATGATAAATGTATTATATATCATCTCTTGTTTAGTTCTGATAAAGGTGTTCTTTATTAGCGTTATTTTGAATGTCAATATATTACACATTTATTAGTGCCCAAAATAGCACTGATATAGGGGAAATTTATCAGCTCTCCAAATAGTGCTGATAAAGATGGTCCTTTATCAACACTTTTTTTAGCACAAATAAATGTGACCCTTTATCATCTCTATTTTTAGTGCTGATAAAGGGGAACCCCTATCTTCCTCGCGATTAAGTATGCTTTTCGAGGACTGTTAATGGCGGTTTTAGCTCTATTATGTCCCTAATTGTAGTAGTGAGAAGTATGGAGATTCTAAGAATATTATGAAATTTCAAATGGTGGTAGGAACCTCAATCACATCACATATACTCATTATGATTGGGTATTTTAATTACTTGGTGAGGCTGGGTTCACTTCTTAAACTTGATCATACCATAGATTTTATTATACAGTCACTTCCAAAAAGGTCCTGTAATTTTATTCTTATTTATGATATGAATTAATTATATAAAACATTACCCAATCCTCTAAATATTTTGGGGGTAGATATATAGTAAATGAAGGTTCTAGGATCATGTTTCATGTTGAAGGTCTGGAAAAGGGTAATTTTTTTTGAAATAGTAATAAAAAGAGGTATTTAATAGTTGACTCCACTATTAATGTCAAAAAATAATAAATAATGATAGTTCTACCACTGTTTCCAAAATATCCATTAGAGGAGGAATTGTCTGGAACATGTGTAACACCCTATTATCTTTCATTCATGGGTTGTTTGAACATTGTTTTTTATTTCCTTTTTCATTTGTTTTATAAATCTGAATGGGAATAATGAGGATACTATAAGTGAAAGTATGGGATTTGATGGAATTTTATGCCAAGACATGTAGTTTCTACTCCTCTATAGGAACTTAAATGAAATGTAATTTGAGTATATATCATGTAATGGAAACACGTAATAATCCATGAACTAGATAGACAACATAAAATGGATACACGTCGTGTAATAGTTTTACATCTTCTAATGGATAAAGTACAGTTTTTTGTTAAAAGCAAATGTTTTTTGATGAATCTATGTTCTAAGGATTTTAAAACATGTAATGGGATTAAAAATCATGTAACTTTTGTGAAATTTTTATCTTAAGGTGTTGTAAGGTTGTTTGAGGGTTCATATATATTTTTTTGACTTCTTCTCTCAGCTAGATCTTTATCCCTATGTGATTTTAGAGACCTCACGTCCTTTTAGATCATTCATTCAGTGATTTATCATTATAGTTTGTATGGTTTGTATCTCTTTGTAGAAATCATTCTACCTATCATTTCCATGACATTCAGATGTTATTGTGATTCATTTTCTATTAAAATATGGTTTTTTCTATCGATTATTTAATGTTTCTCTGCATGCCTTGTCTTCTGATGGTTGTTATCTTGGGTTTTGACCCCCATTGTTGAAAGAAACTTATTTTATACCATGTTTAGGTAAATGTTTCTATAAAATGGGTTAATTTTATGAATTTCATATATTTCATGATAACTTTGTTTGGTTTTTTCCCTGATTTTAAGTGATAAGTTGTTTTAAATTATTTCATGGAATATTAACTTTTTTCAAAAATCAGGATTTCATTGAAAATGGATTTAAATGATTTGGAAATGGATTATCAAATTCTGAAGTAGAATTTCTTTTCATTGAAAAGGTTTTGTAAAATTGAGATCATGGTTTGGAAAATATACTTTTGCAATTTCACATTGGGAAAATAGTGTTTGTTCGGAAGGAGACATGGGTTGATTTAATGTGTGTTTCACCACTAAGAGGTAACTTTTCTGAAATCAACTATCCATACTTCATATATGTTAGATCCAATGTATTCTTATTTAGACATGTGATTGACATGTATTCATTTTCCCACAGGATAGACCGTAATGTGAGGTTTTTTTCATTAATCATTTATTGTTATTTATCGCATGATAATTTTTTTATGGATTTCCCCCAAATATTTTTATTTGAGGTTGCATCTCATAGCTTTGTATGATTGGATATTTCTTTGATATGTGGTTTCTTTTTTACCTCATGATGCATGGATTTTATTTCATATTTTATCAATTATACTTGTCATATTTTTTTGAGAATATGAAATAATTTTCTGAAAACCATAGGATAAAATGGGAAAATTATTTATAAATGGTTTGGATTTATGAAAAAAAAATTAAACAACTTTTTTTTAAAAAAAGATAAATTTTTTCATTCTTGATATTAGACATTGATTAGAACCCGAGGTGGTATCCATCTGGGATTTGGATTACACTGAACATGTGAATTTGGGTGTTTTTTTGATGTATTCAAGTAATGGTAAGAGAAACATATAGCATGTTGATGTCTTTTGTTTCTATTGGTTTGGATTTGGGTTCTTCTAGAGGTGACTATTGTTCATGTGGGATCATGACTTACTTTCGGGGTGAGACTATTTTGAATAGGAATGTATGCTTCTAATCATATCTCTTCTATTTAATCTTAATAGTCTAGTGATATCTCTTGTTTTTGTTATATTCAAGACATATTTTTGTTACCCTATTTGGCCTATATTATGTGATGATCTTGTTCTGATCCCTTATTTAGTTAGCCTTGGTTGGTTTGTTACAATTTCGTATCAGTGTGACTATATTCCTGAATTTTTTTATCACTGCATGATTTTGGTTTTGTGTATTGGGTAGATGGAATTTAGGACCTTATTAATTTGGATATTTTGTGCTAAAAATTCCCTAATGATCTCACTTCTCATACAGAAATTTAGTTACCATGGGTGGTTAGGAAATTTTTACTAGGATTGAGAGAATTACTTTTAGGTGATTTGAATGAATTGTATGGGATGTTTATTTGAATTAACCTATTCCTTTTATAAGTAAGGTATTTTCATGGTTTATTTAAAATATTAGTGTATTAAGTATTTTTTATCAATACATGATGTTGTTACTATGTTTTTGGAATTTTCATATGATTGGTTGGTTATTTTTCTTTGTTTAGATAATGCCCTCGAGAATAGATATTCCACATATGATAGTGGATGCTTCAAGATAGGTTTCATATTATAACCCTATGGTGGACCCCAAATTGGTAGAAGTTATTATCTACACTTATCAAACATTTGGTCTAGTGGTTGTCGGGAACCTGAGATAATTATTGAATCATAGCTCATAATTCATCAAGCAACATCCAATTGTCTTTCATGGTAAAAATGGATCCATTGAATATGATGATATTATAGATGGTATTGGAAGGAAGTTCAACTTCTTGAAGACTCTGGAAGACTCTATGGTGGGTTTCTCCCCATATACGCTCAAGGGAGAGGGAAGAATATGGTGGAACTCTATTGTGCAAGATTAGATGCATGAAGATATTACCTGGGATTCATTCAATAAAATAATTGACCAATAGTATTACCCTGATACATTTCATACATATAAGATCAATTATTTTATAACCTTATAGTTGGGGATCATACCTTTCTAGAGTATTATACCAATATTTATGAGTTGGTGCATCTAGCATCGAAGCATGTCACTAATGACTACCTAATGGCTTAAAGGATTGAGTTAGGATTGAGTCCAGATATTCAGTAGATGTTGATACTCATGTTCCTTCTGATCTTTTTGGAGGTAGTCAACAAGGTGGCTTTGGATAAGGTATAAATAGTTGGGAATACATTTTTGGGTAGATCTTTAGTTGGTTTATTTGTTATCTTGGGTGTATCTTCTAGCAAGAAAATTAATAATAATGTTGGTCAATATTCTTCAAGACTTGTTTCAAGGGATTTTATTGGGTAGTTGTAGGTTATCAATTAGGTTGGGAGGCATGGTATTTTTTTATGGATTATATAAACCATATCATTCATGAGTTTTTATAATATTATTTTATTGTGTTTGTGGATGGTATTTTGTTGTACTCCAAGTCATAGGTGTATCATATAGTCCATTGGGATATCTTTCTTCAAACTATGAAGGGACATCTTCTATATTGTATGAATCCAAATGTGTGTTTTGGATATTAAAAAGTAACATTACTTGGTCATGTGATATTTGAGAGAGGTGTCCCAATATATTCTAAAAAGGTAAAGATAGTTTGGTTCTAGGAGAAGTCTATAAATGTGTTTGAGATCCGAATATTATCCTGTTTGTACTGTTACTATAAACTGTTTGTTCAAGAATTCTCCTAGAATGTATCATTGATGTATGAATTAACCCAAAAGGGTGTAAATTTTTCATATATCGAAATCTTTCATGGAAATTCTATGTAATTAAATGTGAGGATGAGTTTAGAACCAATATTTATTTTTTTGGAATCATGATCGTGTTATTATAATGTTTTTGATTCTTTATGTACAAGTTATAGATATTTCATGATGTTGGGGAAACCAGTTGTGACTTGTGTCTCACTCTTGTTACGCACACATGAGAAGAACAAACCTACCCATGATCTTCAGTTGGAATCAGTTATTCATTCACTCAAAACTTGTAATCACAATCTCAATGAGGATCAGTTTATGGTATATTCGGGTGATAAGAGTCTGAAATATATCTTTACTCAATGGGATCGAAATTTGAGATAGAGATTCTTGGTAGAGTATCTTTAAACACTTGATTTTTATATTTATTATAATACTAGGAAAGGGAATGTGGTTACCAATGAATTGAATATAAAATTACTGACACCATTCATGTAGGAATCTGTTGAGGAGTGGTCTCTGATGAGTCTGTTTCCAGAGATGTGCTTGGAAATTGAAGAGATTGGGGGACTGCTGTTATTAGATTTGATTAAATTTGAGTATTATTTTGATGAGGGAGTTTATATTAAAAAATTAATATACACAATGTAATAAAACATGGGTAAAAAATTATATGGTGGAGTGAACTTGGGTGAGTGATCTCAATTTCCCACCATAACATTTTTCTTCTTTGGCAGGTTTATTTGTCTATTTTCCATAAGGCCAGATTTTTTGAACAACGGGAACTAGCCCTGTTGTTCTATGCATAATGTTGATAACAAGATGTATCCCTAATTGATGAATTTATATTAGTGTCTAGGAATGTGTTTTTTGTTGTTTATTTTGTATTTCAGTGACTTACTTGTCAGATAATTAGGGTGGATAACTAGAGAAATGTAAGGTTGTTGTTGCCCTTTCCCATTTTGGCATAGATGTTGGGTGGTATTTCCTAAGATTTCATTATTATATTTCCATGGATTTATAATTTTAAGGATTTCATTTGGGTGATCATTTTTCAACTCATGAAATAAATTAATTTCCTAACAATCAATATAAGGCCCCAACCTTAAACATTACTTATTATTGAATTAAATGAATAATTCACATTGAGCATCTTTTCAGGTTTACAGTTTCAGAGAATTAGGAAATAACTATTAAATCTCAAAGATTACAATGTATACACTTCTAATAAGATTCCATAAAATAAAAACTCTGAAAAAGAAACATGTCTAGTTCCATGTTTTAGATAACATGTCTTTCTTTGATCCCATCCTTGACCCTAATCATCATTAAGTCCTATGGAAAACATTTCAAAAACATGGGATGAGCATAAAAAGCCCAGTAAAGGATACACAAAGAAGGAAAACTGTTAGTTTTTTAAAACAAGTAAACCATGAATACTTTACCAAAGTAATAATTTTCACCATTATGAAGTAGTAAAAACTCTCCACTGACTAAAAGACCATTACTTACCCTTTTGTAACCAAAAGAATCCAATAATACCCGTATAAAGAACACATAATAGATAAAGGTGACATGGGACATAAACATACATAAACGGAATAACCATACAGTCGACTTCCACACATACTTAATGGAATAAGCATACGACCGACTTCCATACATACATAATGGAATATCCATACGGCCGAATTCCTTTCCCAATGCATTGTAGGTTATAACATAACCACCCATCCTGGTATTCATGGCACCACCCGTCATTTGGTTTGTCACGTAACCACCCGAAAAATGTCCATGTACCATTACAAAATCATAATACATAAAACAATTATAAATTAAAGAAAACATTTCTATATTTCAATCACAATATATCACTTAAATATATTGACTTAACAAATCTATTATCCAAACCATTTTCAATACCAAAATACATAAAAGAGTATATGGTATTTATTTACTTTTAAAAAAATATTACTACTTGTTTAGGAAGCCAAAGATCAAATAATACTCACGGCGGCGGAAAGGTCACTGTCACCGCGTACGTTAAAAGAAAAATACTTTTGGTTGCTTAGTAAAATGATTCGTATAAAAAATATTCCTTTTGAATGATAGTAAAAGTCAAAGGGTTTTATACACTATATAAATAAATTTGTGTATAAACAAAAGATGCCTCAATGAAAAGATATTGAGATGAAGTCCCTCACAAAGGCGATATTCTTAGATTAAGGATAAATTAATTACATAATTATGTGTGACAAACGAATACACCAAATATAAGTGTATATTAAGTGTAAAACAATCAGAGTTCATTCACACATATTCATATAATTACATATTCAAGGAGTATAAGTTTAACCCAAAGAATCAAAATTGGGTTAAGAAGTTCCCTTGCAAAAATTCGACAGCCTAACGGCATCACTTCAAAATTCAGAAAATGATTTGATGAGTGATAAAAATGGTATCTCATCACATGGAAATAAAATTTATGTCAATAAGGATATAGAAGAACATATCCCAACATAATAGTTTGTGAATTAAAATACATAACAAAAGAAGTCTTTTAGAAAGAGTAGGGTGAAATGTCCCCTTACCGACTTGGGTAACTTTCGAAACGTACACCCCATGGAAGAAGGGTCATACAATGAAGATGAAAATACCCATAAACGAATGTATATTACACAAAGAGTGGAATAATGGGCAGTAAATACACCACTCAAAGGAAATGGTGGCAAACTTAGCTTAAATGTCACGAGATTAAAAGTGAGTTAAAAAATCCCTTCTGAAAACTCGCAAGCCTAACGGCGCCACTTAAAACTTCCAAAAATTGTATGAGAAGATCAAACAGGGTCTCTCATCAAATCAACATAAAAAGTGCAGTAATAGGAATATAAAAGAACATCCCCAAAAATAATAAAGATGAGCATAAGGGAAATTACATAAATGAGAGTGCTTATAAAGAAAGAGAGAGGTAGGATGCCTTACCTCATATCCGACTTGACACGATCGTTCTTTAATATTCTGAATAAAAAATATGATTTAATTTCTAATTTCATAAAAACCTTTTTTATTGTTTATTATTTCTTTTATATCACTTATTACCATGTCATGACCACCATGTAATTATTTAAGTTAATAACGGTCGTTTTAACGATCATTGCTGCTTGAGTCAAAAATAAACTCTTTATAAATAGAATTTTGTTCATGGGGTAAAATATCCATTATATCCAGAATTATATCCATTATTTAGATATAATATATATAATATATATCCATTATATACATGAATTTATAATATTACATAACATTTAGGGGTAAGAAATGAAATGCACCGTTCATGGAGACGGTAAGCTGTACGTACGCATGAATGCTACTTCCATTTCTATTTCATATTTAATAGAATTAATAAATAATGATACATAAAATTATTATAATTACATTATGTTATACTATATAATATCATTAAATATATCCTTTATACGTACCACATATGGTATTAACGAATCAATTCACTTTGAGGGGGCGGTAGTCCGCACTTTCTAAAATGGAGATATAACATTTACCCATAATGGAAACCATAAAGGTATGCCATAAATGAAAAATACAGAAGATTAAGGAAAAACTAAACATATTATATATCATATATAAATATAATTAAATCTTAATGGCCACCTTTGAAGGTGTTAAAAGAATATTGAACAATCATCGTTTCGTGAGGCAGAAATTCACCATCCATAGAAACAGTATGTTCTTTAACCATTAGATGTAGGTGCGTGTAATTTTATCTCAAATACATCTTATAACAACATCTTATTATATTTATGATACTGTTTTTGTTATAAAAGAAATTAATAAAAATAGTTTAGGTGGTTGGAGAAGCAAAATAAAACAATAGAGCACAAGTGAAGACGTTACCTTAAAATCGGGTAACTCCCTTTGGTTTGAATCAAAAGGGTTTTTTGAAGAGATTCATGCTTAAGTTAAGGAATATAGGATGAGTAGAGGGATGTGGAGAGAAAAAAAGATCAGATAATGGCCTATCCAAAGGCTTTAGAGGTGTTGTTAAGGAGGTAGAGGTGGGGGCCTTTTATAAGAGGAGAGGAGGGGCACTCTTGGAAAAGTATAAAATGGTACTTTATTTTCAAATGTGTTTCAGATTTTAAAGGTCCCAAATTGATGTATTTCGAGGTGAATGTGATAAGAGTTTGTAATCCACCCATCCAATAGGTTTTTGACATGTTTAGGTCTTAGATTCCACATTATCCATTCATTTTATTTATATCATTAAATGATGAGGTAATCGCTGCATCATCATTATGTCATAAATAATTTAATTTATTTAATCTTCAAAAATTATAAAAAAATTACAATGATGTTGGAAATCTTTTTATCTTTCCAATTACTATTTATAGAGAAAAATATGACTTTTATAACCCCATGTAAAAATTATATTATTAAAACAATACATGTTTGTCTCATTTTTACTTTTACTTTAAATAAAAGGAATAAATGTCATTATCTTACCCAAGTGGCTCCATGGGTTCCCAAAAATAGACCCATGTGTTTTCTAGGTGGGCCATGACTCATCCAATAGGGTTAGGACAAGTTTCAATATATTTTCATTTTATTATAATACCATTTTTACCTTGAATCAACCTAATTACCTTTAATCGCGATTAATAAAACATAAAAGTTACTTTTCATCAAAAATTATTTTTCATCCCATTGAACCAAATATTAACTAATAATGAAAATAATTTATATTGGATTTATGAAATTCTAATCACAGAAGTGGTAAATTTCCATTTAAACGAAACATCAGTTTTTGTAACTACCACTTTGTGGTTTCACTATTCATTAAAAATTAAGGTTTTTCAGAAAAATACCAAACATTCACCCTAAGCTATATTTGATATTCTGAATTAAAAAATGATTTATATTTTACCAAATTCATAATATAGAAGTTTCATTAATTAATTTTATAATTAAATCCCGTTGTCAAATCAAATAGCGTGTTTTTAAGAAACAATATCTATCAAAAGATTGACACTCGTTTATGTCCAATCTCAAAGTGATATTAATTAAAATGTCCACCATTGGATTAAATGGTAAAACTATATTCTAATTTCACTTTAAACCCAATTAAAAAGACAATATAATCATATAAATAAATTAGATTAAAAATAGGTTTTGAATTAAAATACAACATTTTTCACTATTCATAAAAAATGAACTTTATCGGAAAAATACCAAAAAATTACACAAAGTATGTTTTGATGTCCCGATTCCAAAAGAAGAATTATATTTTCTCAAATTCAACACATAAAATTTTTAAAAAGTGGATTTAAAAGAGGTTTTCCATCAAAAGGCGGTTAATCGACCTTTTAAATAATATTAGAATGTTTACGCTTAAAATTGGATTCATTGGCATTTTTAATCCTCTAACATTTGTTGTAAAAAAGTAAAAATATTTGACAAACATATATAATCATTTTTTGTTAGTTCTAGTCATTCCCTTCATTACAACGGCAAGGTGTTAACTACCATTTAAAATAAAATTATTTTATTATTAGAGTGCAACGTAAGATTTCAAAGGAACTCGTTGTTGCGTATTGGGTAAGCCATCGAGCATAGCATTCCCTTTAAATTAATATTAACATTTTATTCACAAATAGGGATAAATATAAAAATTTCATATTCATTATTTACATGGGTTGTTACATCCTTCCCCCCTTTTGGGAAGTGCATCCTCGCAATTTTAAAATTGGGCTCGGAAACATCATTAAAAGTCCCACATCAGAACAAGAGTCGAAAACACAATCGCTTTAAAATAAATAAAGATAAGTACAGAGGTCACCTGAGTTAACACATACTAGGATTTCATGTAGGAAAACATGGATATAGATGAAAAATAAAAGGGTCATGTTCTGATGGAGAGTGACAGAAAACATGTTTAGGATAAAGTTAACCATAATAAAATCACAAACTTGTGGGGGGTTAAACGGTATTGGATTCTACAGTAGGAAAAGTTAATAGGCAAAATTTTTGTTTTAAGTTACTTTTCATTGAGGAATTTATTTTTGATCTTAAGGAAACATACTTACTTGTCATGTTGACTTTCAACTTTTACTAGATTACTTACAAAAATTCATACTTTCCAAAAATGATGAGTATTTAAGAAGTCTTATTCACATTAAGAGTACTATAATCAACATCCAAAGAATCACCTAATCCAAAAAAGAAAACTATATACATCACATTACATTAGACCATAACCAAAACTAAAACCAAAAAGATTAGTATGAGATCAGATAATACCCAAAAAGGATAATCATTTATAAAAAAATCTATTCTTAATCTCCAAAATATGTCAAACAATACCCATAGTTCAACAAAGACCATTCAATAAAAAACATATATCTATAAAATTCTTCAAGGTAATAAAAACTAAGACTAAAACCCAAATCTCTGAAGGATTTAATCACATAGTATTCCAAGATAAACCTTAACATTTATCTCCAAATAACATCAGTTACTCTTAAAGTCTCAAACTGAAAAGTAATTAGTCTAATCACATATCATCCATGATAGGTTTATAATTTCCATAGATAAACCAAAATAAACTTACTCTTGATTTCTAATATCATTTAACTATAAATAATTAGTCAAACTAACCATGGACTTCACGTAGTCCAGTGGTAGGCGATAAATACCAGTCGCACTTTGGTTGTGGGTTCGATTCTCGCAGCTTTGTCCAACGCAACGGGTTTTCACACGGTCTGCGTGTTGTCCTTTTTCCAAAACTACATAATTATTAAATCATTCCCCAAAAAATAGATAAAATCTTCAAAAATGATCATAACATATTTTAACCTCATGTTTATCTCATGACATTCATTTTCCATCATATCATAGAGTAACCCATAAATACCTAAAATGTAAGGATCAAATAAACCGTAATGGTTACCTTTATAATTATTACCTGAACTTCCACATTGAGTTGCTTCTATCATACATGTGGCATTAGAGAACTCACGAAGGTTCAAGTGGTTGATCATGACTCCTGATAGTTGGTTTAGAATAACAACGAGATTTCCCATTGAATCCCCCATTTCTTCCAGTCTCTTAATCAGAGAACCACCACAGTTTCCTTCAAACCCAATTTCACTTTGGTGCCTACAAGATCCATCCATTTACTAATACCAAAAATGTCAGTGTGAGTATATCAACAAAATCATCATGTACTAATGAAAAAGATAATCACGAAGATATACATACTCATTCACTTTTTCTAAAAACTATGACTCTTTCTGAAATCCTATCCATTATGGTAATGTCACTTATGCTTATAGAATATCCTAACCTCTAAAGTTATCTAAACCGACCATTGATACTAACTATAAGGCCCCGACCTTAAAAATTACTTATTATTGAATTAAATGAATAATTCACATTGAGGACCTTTTCAGGTTTAGAGTTTCAGAGAATTAGGACATAACTATTACATCTCAAAGATTAAAAAGTATACACTTCTACTAAGTTTCCATAAAATAAAAACTCTTAAAAAGAAACATGTCTAGTTCCATGTTTTAGATAGCATGTCTTTTATTGATCCCATCCATGACCCTAATCATCTTTAAGTATGGTAGAAAACATTTCAAAAACTTGGGATGAGAATAAAAATCCCAGTAAAGGATACGCAAAGAAGGAAAACTCTCAGTTTTTCAAAACAACAAGTAAACAATGAATACTTTACCGAAGTAATACTTTTCACCATTATGAATTTGTAAAAACTCTTCACTGACTAAAAGACAATTACCTAACCTTTTGGAACCAAAAGATTACCATAAAACCCGTATAAAGAACACATAACATATAAAGGTAACTTGGGACATAAACATACTTAAATGGAATAACCATACGGTTGACTTCCATGCATACTTAATGGAATATCCATATGGCTGAATTCGATGCATACTTAATGGAATAGCCATACGGCCGACTTCCATACCCAATGCATTGGAGTTTTTAATGTAACCACCCGTCCTGTTATTTACAGAACCACCCATCATATGGTTTATCACCTAACCACCCGAGAAATGTCCAAGTACCATTACAAAATCATAATACATAAAACAATTATAGCTGAAGGAAAACATTTCCATATTTATATCACAATATATCACTTAAATATATTGAATTAACAAATCCATTATCAAAACCATTTTCAATACCAAAATACATAAAATATTATATGGTATTTATTTACTTTTCAACTATATTACGTCTTGTGGAGGACGTCAAAGATCAAATAATACTCGCGGCGACGGAAAGGTCATTATCACCACGTACGTTAAAAGAAACATACTTTTTGTCATTTAGTAAGATGATTTGTATAAAAAAGATTAATTTTGAATGAAAGTAAAATTCAAAGGGTTTTATACACTGTATAATGAAAGTTGTGTATAAACAAAATATTCCTCCATGAAAAGAGATTGAGACGAAGTCCCTTACAAAGATGGTATCCTTGGATTAAGGATAAATCAATTACATAATTATGTGTGACAAATGAATAAACCAAATATAATTGGATATTAAGTTTAAGACAATCATATTTCATTCACACATATTCATAGAATGACATATTCAAGGAGTAGAAGTTTACCCCAAAGAATCAAAATTGGGTTGAGAAGTTCCCTTGCAAAAATTCGACAGCCTAACAGCGTCACTTCAAAATTCAAAAAATGAGTTGATGAGAGATAAAAATGGTATCCCATCACTTGGACATAAAATTTACATAAATAAGGATATAGAAGAAAATATCCCAACATAATAGTATGTGAATTAAAAGACATAACAAAAGAAGTCTTTTAGAAAGAGGAGGGTGAAAGGTTCCCTTACTGACTTTGGTAACTTTCGAAACGTACACCCCATGGAAGAAGGGTCATAAAATGAAGATGTAAATACCCATAAACAAACTATATTACAAAAAAAGTAGAATAATGGGAAGTACATATAACACTCAAAGGAAATGGTGGCAAACATAGCATAAATGTCATGGGAATAAAAGTGAGATGAAAAATCCCTTACGAAAACACGGCATCCTAACGACGCTACATAAAACTTCCAAAAATGTTTTGAGGAGATAAAATAGGGTCTCTAATCATATGATCATATAAATTACAGTAATAGGAGTATAAAATAACATCCCCAAACATAATAAATATGAGCTTAAAGGAAATGACATAAAAGAGAGTGCTTATAAAGAAAGAGAGAGGTAGGATCCCTTACCTCGTATCCGACTTGACTCGATCATTCTTTAATATCCTGAATAATAAACTTGAGTTAATTTATTATTTCTTAAGAACCTTTTTTCAAGTTCATTAGTATTTTTATAACACTTATTACCATACCATGAACACTGTGTAATTATTTAAGTTAATAACGGTTGTTTTAACAATCATTTCTACTTGAGTCAGTAATAAACTCTTTATAATTACAATTTTGTCCATGGGGTAAAATATAAATTATATCCAGAATTATATTAATTATGTAGATATCATATATATAATCTATATCCATTATATACATGCATTTATTATATTACATAACATTTATAGGTAAGAAAAGAAATGCACCATTCATGGAGACAGTAAGTCGTATGTACGCATGAATGCTACTTCCATTTCTATTTCATATTTAATGGAATTAATACATAATGATACATAATAGTATTATAATTCCAGTATGGTATAATATATAATATCATTAAATATATCCTTTATACGTACCACATATGGTATTAATGAATCAAATCATTTTGAGGGGGTGGTAGTCCGCACTTCCTAAAATGAAGATATCGCGTTTACCCATAATGGAAACCATAATGGTATGCCATAAATTAAAAATACAGAAGTTTAAGGAAAACATAAATTTATTATATATCATATATAAATATAGTTACATCTTAATGTACACCTTTGAATGTGTTAAAATAATATTGAACAATCATCGTTTCGTGAGGAAGAAATTTACCATCCACAGAAATAGTATGTTCTTTAACCATTAGATGTAGGTGTGTGTAAGTGTAGCTCGAATACATCTTATAAAAACATACTAGTATATTGAAGATACTAGTGTTGTTTTAAAAAAATGAATAAAAAGAGTTTAGGGGTTTGGAGAATCAAAATAAAACAAAAGAGCAAAAGTGAAGACGTTACCTTAAAATCGGGTAACTCCCTTTGGTTTGAACCAAAGGGGTTTCTTGAAGAGCTTCCTTCCTAAGGTAAGGCTTCTAGGATGAGGAGAGGGATGTGGAGAGACAAAATTATAAGATAACGGCCGAGCCAAAGGCTTGAGAGGTGTGGGTAAGGAGGTAGAACTGGGGGCCTTTTATGAGAGGAGAGGGGGGGCACTCTTGGAAAAGTATAAAATGTTACTTTATTTTCAAATGTGTTTCAGATTTTAAAGGTCCCAAATTGATTTATTTCGAGGATAAGGTGATAAGAGTTATAAATCTACCCATACAATAGGTTTTTGAAATGTTTAGGGCTTAAATGTTACATTATCTTTTCATTTTATTTAAATCGATAAATAATGAGGTAATCGATGCATCATCATTATGTCAAAAATAATTTAATTTATTTAATGTCCAAAAAATATAAAAAAATACTATTCTGTGGGAAGTTTTTTTAGATTTCCAATGACGATTTATAATAAAAAATATGACTTGTATTACAGGATGAAAAAATTATTTTATTAAAATAATACATGTTTTTGTCATTTTTACTTTTACTTTAAATAAGAGGCATCAATGTCATTATCTTACCCATGTGGCCCCATGGGGTCCCAAATATCTACCCATTGGTTGTCGTGGTCGGCCATGACTCATCCAATAGGGTTAGGACAAGTTTCAAGATATTTTCATTTTATTATAATATCATTTTTACCTTAAATCACACTAATTACCTTTAATCGCGATTAATAAAACATAAAAGTTACTTTTCTTAAAAAATTATTGTCATCCCATTGAACAAAATTTTACTTAATAATGAAAATAATTAATATTGGATTTTTGAAATTCAAATCATAGAAGTGGTAAAGTTCCATTTAAACGAAAAATCAGTTTTTGTAACTACCACTTTGTGGTTTCACTATTCATCAAAAATTAAGGTTTTTCAGAAAAATACCAAAAATTCACCATATGCTATATTTGATATTCAGAATTCAAAAATGATTTCTATTTTACCAAATTCATAACATAGAAGATGCATTAATTAATTTTATAATTATATCCTGCTGTCAAATCAAATAGAGTGTTTTTAAGAAACAATATCTATCAAAATATTGACACTCGTTTATGTCCAATCTCAATGTGATATTAATTCCAATGTCCACCATTGGATTAGATGGTAAAAATATATTCTAATTTCACTTTAAAACCAAATAAAAAGACAAAATAATCATATAAATAAATTATATTAAATAGAGGTTTTGAATTAAAATAAAACAGTTTTCACTGTTCATAAAAAAATGTACTTTATCAGAAAAATACCAAAAATTTACAAAAAGTAAATTTTGATGTCCCCATTACAAAGAAGAATTATATTTTGTCAAATATTACACATAAAATTGTCAAAAAGTGGATTTAAAAGAGGTTCTCCATCAAAAGGCGGTTAATCGACCTTTAAAAGAATATTAGAATGTTTACGCCTAAAATTGGATTCATTCGCATTTTTAATCCTCTAAAATTTATTGTAAAAAGTAAAAATAATTGACAAACATATATAATCATTTTTTTTAGTTCTGTTCATTCCTATCATTACAACGACGAGGTGTTAACTACAATTTAAAAATAAAATTATTTTATTATTAGAGTGCAACGTAAGATTTCAAAGGAACTCATTATTGCGTATTGGGTAAGCCATCGAGCATAGCGTTCCATTTAAATTAATATTTACATTTTATTCACAAATAGGGATAAATATCAAAATGTCATATTCATTATTTACCTGGGGTGTTACAATCAAGGTGGTGACAAAAGTTGAGAAGCTTGAAGACTTGTATGTCTAAGAGATTGTGAAACCTCGTGGGGTTCCATCTGAAGTTGTATCTTATAACGAAAAATAATTCACATATAGGTTATAAAAATGTTTTCAGAAGGTGATGGTTTCCAAACTAAATTAAGCATACACAAATGGATAGAAATGTTGAGATGGTTATCCCAGTTTTAGAGGATATTGTCTAGGTTTGTGTGCATGTCATTGAAGGATATTGGGAAAATCAATTTACATTGGTTTAATTTTCCTATGACTATGTTTATCATGATTCGATCAGGATGGAACACTATGAGCCTATGTATGGGTACCCATGTCAATATTCCTTATGCTGGGTTGAGTTGGGAGAGCATTCCTTGGTTGTACTGATCATTTTTTGTTAGAGGATGGAGATGGTTCAGTTGATCTGAAATAATTTGATCATGGAATAGAGTCATCGTAAATCTTATGTGGACCTCATCATCACCCATAGGAGTTTGAGTTTGGTTATTGGGTCTTTATCAGAGTTTCACCTCTCTCAGTAAAACACCTATTAGGTATTCAAGGTAAGTCGGTACTGAGGTTTTTTGGTCCCATTAAGAGTATTGGAAGAATCAGGAGGTTATCCTATCAGTGTCAATTTTTATCTTGGTTTACTTATATCCATGGTGAGTTCTATATTTTGGGGTTGAAGAGGTTTATACTAGATCATTACATTATTATTATATGGTAGGATGTTAATATTTATTTGAATTCAATTTTGGTTTAGCAACCAGTTTAGATTATGGATAACCAGGATATGGTACTCCATTATAAAATAATCCCACTATTCTAGGTATTGTATATGTTTGGACATTATAACCATGAGACATTGGAGAGGGATTCATTGATGAGGCATAAGGGGATATCTAATTTTTTGGATCTAGGATCTTTGGGGATTTCTTTTGGTAGAAATAATTTATAGGGGGGATATTATAACATCCTATTAAATTTAATTCAGGTTTTTTTAATAATTTTTTTGTTGTTACATTTTTTTATTTGTTTAATAAGTACAAAGAGGAATTTGGAGGATACCTAGAATAGTGATGTCAAATAGTTTTTGTAATTTCCCTCTTATACCTATAGTTTATGCTACCAGAAAGGCACATACTTGTTGTGTAATTAGATTACACGTTTTGTAATGGATTCTAGTCATAATCTTTTAATTGGATACACAATATGAATGGTTTATATGTTTTGTAATTAGATCACATCGTGTAATGTTAAAAATAATTATTTAAAAAAAACGTGATCGATTTTTTTGGAGTATCTAAGTCTCAAAGAGTATAATAAGTTTAAATGGATTCCACACTATGAAAATGTCACATTCATAGTTTTTACTGTGTCGTATGGGTTTTTGAGGCTTCATGTGTTTTTGTATCCTTCTCCTCTTTCCTGTATACCTCCTAAGGAAATTTTGGAGACCTACCTTCCTTCCATATCATATGTTCACAAATTGATCATCGGGGTTGGTGTTGTTCATCTATTTGGGTAATAAATCCTTGTGTCTTTCATTTCTATGGGTTGTGGAAAGACTTTTGATTGAGTTTTTGTTATCATATTGTGTTTTCTATCAATTATTTTAACTTTCTTCGTGTTACTTGTCTTCTCAAGGTATTTATCTTGGTTTATAGTCACTATAGTCCAATGAAACTATGTTTCTATCATTTTGAGTTATTTTTTCCTATAAAATTGGTTATCTTGATGAAAGTCATATCGTTCTTGATAAATTGAAATATTTTGTTCATTGATTGGAAGTGAAAATTTGTTTCAAATAATTTATTAGAATGGAAAATGTTTTTAAAATTGGTTATTTAATTGAAAATGGATTTTATTGATTTGGAAATTTGTTTTCAAACATTAATGAAGATTGGAATGTATTTGAAAACATTTTTTAATATTGTGAGAATGGTTTTGAAAAATTATTTGGACAATGGTACATTGGGATCCCTGGGTGTATTGGGAATGAGACACTGGTATCCTTAGTGTGTGTTGCACAACTACGAGGTAATTTTGTGACATAAATTAGTGGGACTCATTATCTATTAGATCCATCATATTAATTTTTAGTCTTGTGAGTTTATTATAATTATTGACTCATAGGTTAGTCCCCAATATGAGTTGGTGTTTCCATTTTCATTAATGGTTATTTATCACATAATTTATTAATCATGGATTATTAATCACATATTTTTATATAAGGTTATACCATATATCTTCATGTGATAGGTTATTTTATGGATATGTGGTTTCTATATTACCTCCTGATGCATGGATATGATTTCATGTTTTATCACTTTTACTTTTCAAATTTATGGTATGAAAATTGAAGCAATTTTATAAAAACTATAGGAAAAAATGTGAAAATATTCTATAAATTGTGTGTATTTATGAAAATGATTTGAAAAACTATATTTTTTTAAATGATAGAATTGTTAAATTATTGATATTATTCCTTGTATAAAAACTATATATGTATCATACTGGTATCTTTATCAGACACTAAGTCTGCATTTGGGCATTTTTAGATGTTGTATTTCATGATACGGGTAAAGGGGTGAGAATATTTTTACATGATGGTTTATCTTCATGTTTTTTCTTTAAATTCAAGATGGTCTAGAGGTGACGGTTAGTATTGTTTCATATTGACTTTTTTCCTAGTTTATCTTATTTTGGCATGGATTGTTTGTCTCTTTGGGTATCTTCTATGCTTAGGTTTCATACTCTAGCTGTATATCTTTTTATATTATACTAAAGAATGGTTTTTATTATCCTCCATTACCTATATTATGTGATGGGTCAGTTTGGGTGGCTTATTTAGTTGACATGGGTTAGTTAATTACAACAACATAAAGGCCATATGATGTAATTTTGTGAGAAACAACAGGTATGAATTTTATTGAATTGAATTAATTATTTCTAAAGGGTATATAATTACAACTATATAAATTTATAATAGTTCAAAAATTGAATAATTTAAGGATAATTCAGTATGTTATGGAGAAAGTTATTACCACATGAAAACATGGTTTCATGGAATACTTCATGATTTATGAATCTTTTGGTTGGTTATTTTTTATCTCATTTATTAAATTATAAGTAACATTTTTTGTAATTAATGAATTATTTAATTGATACACATTTGATTAATTAATTTCTATAACATATTTTTAAAGTGAAACTGGATTAAATTGTTTTTTCTTGGATGTACTATTTATCCAGTTTATAAAAATTTTACAGAATGTGTTCACACCACCCATTAGTGGTATATTTTAATAATATCTTATTTTCCAAAATAAAAAGTTCAAGATATATTTAAAACAATATATGATAAGAATATAACAGTTTATTTGTTTAATATTTCTAGTTAAATGTATTAATTGTTATTTTTCAACAAAATTAAGTTTTGGTTGAATCTTGGAGATTCATTATGATAAGAATAAAGTGTCTAATAGGATACAAGGAGTATGTTTGGACATAGATAAGCTCAAAAAATTAATAAATAACAAATTGAACCGTTATATTATTAACTAGTATTTCACTTAATATCTCAAATAGTTAGTATATGGGATAACAAACATAAAAAATTTAAATAGTGAAATTTTGATATTGCAATAAAATGAATACAACTATTTTTATAGGTTTTTATATAGTGAAATTTACCTGACATACTAAAAGTGTCTATGATATAATAGAATAGTGAAATATAAATGGTCACATGTTCTTACCACTATGATTTAAATATAAAATTATAATAAAACAGTTTATGATATGGGGAATAAACATTTAAATGGTTACATTGACTTTGAGTAGAATGTTCGATGGTACAATTTCACAAGTGAAAATAAATCTATGAATAAATAATGTTTTATTTAGGCAACAACAGATAACATTATAACACTCAATATTATAAAATTTAGGATTTTTTATATAAATTAAAATATTTGAACATTAGAAATAATGATTTCTAAGAATATCCATTATTCAAACTAAATTGCATTTTAAATGTAACTCAATAAGAGGTTAGTGGGAGTATTTTTAAAATTGTCACATATTTATGTGACAGTAAGTACATATGGATGTCATATATTAAAAAAACTAGTAATACAATATAAACATGAGATTCATGTTGATTCATTATATATTTAACATAGAAATTACTGGTTATGATAGCTATATATATATTATGTCACTATGATAAATCGATTCAACTTTTTTCATTTATTCATGTGATTCAATTTTACTACACAAGAATGGTCAAATGATAGTATCCCCTCAAAGAATTATATTTAGTTGTACATAATTGATGATCATCATGATGTATTATGGGGTGTGATGATATGTTAACATTATATTGAATATATCCATGTACTTATTACATTGGGTTGTATACTGGATATGAAGAACAGATTCATGAGGTAAAAAGTTTACACATATTACATATACAGACTCACTAAAGTATGTATCATGGGAGGGAAGTCATTAATTGATATAATTATCGGTGTATGGTTATTATTAATCCTTTTTACCTAAGGTTGGAGAGATACAAAAAATGTGAAACTATATAATTTCATACCCTACTTGCATAGTTCAAATTATGAACTTAGCTAATCAAGGTGTGGTTGGGTTTGTTATTAATCAGGACATTGGGTAGAGTACAACAAAGATGGGATTTTACCAGTTTAATGAAAAGTAATGAAATCTCGATCTTGATTTGATTAGACCGATGAAATTCATATCCAAGTTTATTTGAGTAATATATAATGTTATAAACTACTTTGATGAAAGTAATGGGATACACTCAAAAGTTTGATGAATGACATGTGATGTATTCATCAACATGGTTAGTCCTTTTCATATAATCAATAAGATTTAATATGAATTTAAAATATTTACATGTTCATTGTCTAGTGGTCACTCAATTTCATTGATGAAAGGATTGTAGAGGCATGGATATGATATATATGATATGTATTGGTGTGTAAATTATGATATAGATATATGAGTAGGTTATATATAGGTCACACGAGACCCATTAGAATCTTGATTAGTACAATATCTTCTATAGAGGCTAATCATTTATTATATTTATGAAATGTGGATTTTATTTTTGTTTCCAACTCTGCTAAGGCCTATAAGGTCACACGGTTAGGCCCTTAGAGAAGGATAATGTTTTTTATAATGTTTTTTTCCTGAAATTAATTTATAATATATAACTATCTATAATTGAGTATGTATGGATTCAAAAAGAGTTGTTAATTTTATAATGATGTCCCAAATTATATTTTAGTGAATGTTGTTGATTTTTTGATGTTTAATAAAATATACAAACATATGATGCATTTACATTAATATAATTTTTATGTGTGTGTGCATGTAATACATATAGGTTTTATATTTTATATGATCTTATATCTATATACATATATATATTTCATATATAATCCGACATATAGAACACAAACATGTGATACATGTATTTTTCCGAAAAAATTGAATGTAATGAAATCTATTGTATCCTCACATGATTGAAGTACCCTCTTGACATGGTTTCCATTTTTTATTAATCTATTATGAACGGATTATAGTATTTTCATATTTATTTCATTGATTGAGTTTAATGTGACTGTCAAACAGGCATAAATCATGGGTATAATTTGATGGTATCTCAGTAGGATAGGAACATTATTAATTTTTGAAGAAGCATTATATGTCATATATAAAATGAGTAGTCGTTATAAAAATTTAGATATGGTTGATTGAGTTACTCTCTATATGTTTATGATCATCAGTTTCATCCAATTTTTCCCTTAATATAATTAAATCTTGAGTGTTTATTATCCATCCCATGATGGTTCATACATCCCATAGATGGCTTACGTATAATTTGATTATATATTGGATCTAGTGGATAGTGTTACCCCTATAGAGGAAGGATATATTTTTCTACTAATTCACTAAATTTATTCATGAATTATCCCCACATCAAGAAAAACATTAATTAAAAGTATAAAAATGTGTACATTTTTGTCATATATTTTATTTAAAATGCATGTTTTTTTCAATGATAGCTTCTACTTGTTATGTTTTATTACACTACTAATGGATCATAGGAAGATCCATTAAAATCATCGAATTATATCATATAATATAGGTATAATAAATTAAAATTTCAATATGTATCACATCATACAATATCCCATATTCTATGATTAAATAAAGAATCTATTGAATAAATTTTCATGTAATATTTAATGATTTATATCTGACACATAGTAGGATTTAAATTTTCTTCATTACACAAATGATCTCATAAAACTAACTGTAGGGGATACAATGATAACACCATTAGGATTTCAAATATATCATAAACACATTATAGATCAAGATGAAGTTACTGAATATTGATCCAAATATCACCCATATATAGAAATATGAAAAAAAAAATCACATAAAAAATGAATAAATGGTGTAATATCATGCATAACAATCATTCAATGACATCAATAATGTCACGAATCAAGCTGGGGTTCCCTAAATCCCGATACCCAACATAGCCTATGGCCTGGCCCGAAGGGCGTACCCGATCCCAATGAGATATAAACTAGTTCTTGGGTATCAATAATACATGTTGGGAGTAGTTTAACCAAATACATAAAACCTAAAAAACAATAAAAATAGTCAAGAGGATGATAACTTAAAAAATACAAACAAGGCCTAATAATATCCAGATTTGATATTTACAACATTAAACAGAAAACAGGAAATACTACAAATAAAGGAAAAAAAATTCCCCAAAAGACTTCGTGAAACATGAGGGAAATCTCCCTCAAGCCACGACCACCAACACAAGCAACAAGGAGCACTATGAAGCACCATCCACCATGCCAATCCTTACTTTTTCTAAGGTCATACATATAGAAAAGTCTATATACACCCAAAGGTGTATGTAGGGTGTTCGATAAAGCCCATTAGGATGTCACCTAGAAAAAATATTATGTGTTATAACATTTAATGAAAATTCAACATCATCATTCAGGAAAAATTATTTAAAAAATCGAAGAATATTTTTAAAGGAAAAAGTTTTCAAGGGAACACTTTCAAACAACTCTTTATGGAAAACACTTCTAATTGTAACATTTTAAAAGGAATCCTTTTATAAAATAAACATGTATAAAAGAAAAATTAAATTTACTCAAGGATTACCATACACAGATATATGGATCTACATCTTATAAGACACATTTTTTAAGTGAACACCATAAGAAAATCTCTAAGGGTAGTCGAGCCTAAGTGAGACACTGGAACCTCATACCATAGTGAAAGGATGTATAGTAACCAAAAACATCACATTTCTCATTAATGAGCCACTATAATGGTACACCCAAATTCCATAGTGGTCTTTAATCATCATCAATATTACGTTAGTGCTGTAACCATCAATCATTCAAGGTAAAACCGGAAAGAACCACTTTTGAATCACTAGCGCACTATATCAAGTCAGTCCACCTATATACCCTGGATTCCCTTGTTCTCAAATTCTCATTTCACATGTCATAAAAAACACCACATTTTCTTACAAATTCCAAAAATTAAAAATAAATTTGAAAAAAACATTTTACATAAAAATAAATTTTCATTTCACACACTCTAAAACCATTTAAAAACAATATTCACCCTACTTACATAATTCATAAATCCCCATTTTTTAAATAACATGAAATGAAAATAATTTAACAAAAAATTCCATGAGACATTCCCCTTTTTAAATCCACAAAAAAACCAATTCAATTTTAAAACATCCTACCAATGAATTAAATAATTTACCATTCATATAAAATGTCCAAAAAATGCAATATTCAATGTAAAACATTTTCCTTAAAAACATAATTTCAAAATCATTTTCACCACAAGTGATATTTAAAACGCATTTTGAAACTTTCAATAAAATCCCAAAACACTTTCAAGAAACACCACAATAAGGACGACACATAAACATAACCGTTATTCTTTATAAAAATCAATTTATATCACATAAGAATGTCAAAAAACTTCAAAAACATTATTTTCACCACAAAAAAACATAGAGAAAATATAATCAGCCTAGAAAGAATATTATAATAATTCAATAATGGTAGGGAAAGGAATCACCTACCTCAGGTGTCTAAACTTCCAGAAACCAGTGCAAAACCACAACCACACCCCCATGAGATGCTAGAAAGTAAATATCAACAAAAATATCAATATTGTCTATTGAGAAGAAGTAAATATCCCTATTTAGGATATTAAACATACTAGAAAAATAAAACACCCAAGGATAGAAAAGGAATTCTATTAAGGAGGGAGGAAACTAAGAATAAATCCACTTACGCGAAGTTTCATTAAATATAAAAGTTAAAAACACCAAAGTAGGGTAGTCCAAGGGTTCCAAAGAGGCTTGGAGGAGGATCCTAGGGTGGGGAAGCTTGAATGGGTTGATAAATAAGGGATTTGGGGTTAAATTCCATGATGAAACAATGTTCATTTCATAATTTTTAGTGACCTAGAAATTCCTCATCGTTAGCCCGCATGGTTTACCAAACAGTGCAACAACTATGAAATCACCACTTTCCACAAGTGACATGATTTATGGTTAGTCACACGGTTTGAAAAAACATGTGCTAACTGTGCAATTTGGGTCTATCCAAAAATGATACCTAAGGGCACAATTTTCTTGGAATGGTGAATGGTTTCCCTAAATCAAGTGCCAACTGTGCACCACCTCTTATCCACAAGAAACATAAAATTTTCACCAAAACTCAAGGGGAAAAACCATGTAATGCTCTATGATAAAACCATATCAATAAATTCCTCAAAATTGAAATATATCACTCTTGTTTCTCTAAAAAAATGATACCCCTAAATGATACGGATCTGAGGATGAAAACAAAAAACTAGGTCTGAAAAATACCACCTCCATCCATGATTGATGAAGATAGGTAGAGTGTCATAAATAGGTATACCACGTCCAAAATATTTAATAGGCTATCTAGATTCATCTAATTCTTAGATGGGTACCCTCTTCTTATCACTGTGTGCTACACCCTTATACATGAGGATGGAAGAAAAGAGAGCATCAAGGTAAGTGTGTTCTAGCCAATGGTATGGGAATACACAAACTATCATCCCATGGAAGTGGTGCTTATATAGTACCATTTATGATATATGCGGACACATTAATTGTATAATCTATTAATAATTCATATGTTCATTATTTAACCATTCAAAGGATCATATGGATGTAAAAAATGGGCTCCTAGATTTTACATTATATTTAACTTCTTATATAAATTATAGCCATGTAGAATATTGAGTCTAACGTTAACACTTAATGTTATGATTTCTTTTTAGTGGCACGACAAGTTTCTAAATTTATTATAGCATATTATTCATGGAAGAGGAAGTGGATAGTAATATCATCGCATACACGATATATATTGATCCAAACTTTTATAAATGAAATTCCCATTTTGAATGAATAAATTTCATAATAAGAAATATTTTTTTAGAAAACACATGCACTACTTTGGTTATTTTGGAGAAATTATTAAATATTTTATCATATTTAAAATACTATTTGGAATATTAACCATTTACCATATAGAAATTATATAGTGATAGATATGATTAATATACATTAATGGTTATGATAAATTCTAATTTATATAGATGGAAGGAGAGATCACCTCAATCTATAAAATCATAACCAAAATCCCAATTATTAGAGCATTTGATAGAGAAGTAATCATTATGACTTTCCCTTGACCATTTCCAATAATAAATTAAACAAATTAAGTATGAAAAAACTATTTATGGGGGGTGTTCTTTCTTATCGAGATCACATGTCAAACCCTGATCTATGACCCACTCAAAGAAAGACCGCTTATACAACACCTTAACCTTGGGAATACACATGTATAATAATTGGTTATGTATATAGACCCAAGTAGAATGACTTTTTAAATTTTCTATTTTAAATACTCACATTATATTTAACTTTTTTCATAATTAAAATTTCATATGTTCTAATGAATATTTTATTTTGATGTGAAGAAAACAAAATTTTATTTTTGGGAAATACACAATTCTATTAAGAACAATATTTTTGATATATTTATGAATTTGGAAATAAATTTTATTTCCACATAATATTCTTATTATATAATATTTATGTACAAATGGTAATATAATTTATTGAAGTCTAATATTATCATTATATTGGTTAGAAAAATTTTGTTCTCATAAAAACATGTTTTTTCTATTAAATGAGAATTTTTATTTAAAGGAGTAAAATATATTTTTTATAGAATTAATTTGAAAAAATTAATTTTAATTTTTAAATTTACGCATAAAAATTATCCAATGGTTAATTTTTCATAATTTTTTGAGAACGTCAAATTTTTGGGGAAAAATAAATTCTGTAAAAATATACAATATATAATATGAAATGATAATTAACTAATGTGATGTAATAAATAGTATAAAGGGAATAAAAAACATAAGTATGTTTCCAATTTAAAATAATTTCAATTTAATGTTATTTTATTAATTTTATCAATCCTAAACGAATCCCGCAAAACCAATATTATATTTTATGTTTTTAAAATCAACTCTATATAAACATGACTCACTTCCACATAAAAAAGGATAATTTTTTAATTATTTATGTTATTTTGAGAAAAATAAATATAAAACCACTCTTATTTGTAGGAAACCATTGGGAACCCCCATAATAATATTTTGGTTATATATTTTTTTATCATATAAAGTCCAAACCCCATGATTCAAAATTAATTAAGTATTCCCCACCCTTTTTTTAAATACCACCCATTCCCCCACCCCTATTTCCTAAAAAGACCTTTATAATGAATTTAATCTACATATACCTCTATATAGACCCCCCAAGGTGTTCCCAATCTCTTAATATTCTCTTTCCAATCTTTTATATACTCCCTCTCAAGGTGTGTGACTCTCCCTTCTTCTTATTTGAAGCACTTTCTCATTAATATGATCTTTTTATTTACAAATATTCATATTGTAATATGTTGGTAGACATATCTTTACTATCCTTATTATTCTCATGTAGTTATATACATAATTTCACTCTAATTCATCCAATCCATAAATGTTTATGTATAGTCATTATGCTGCCAAAATTGTCCTTTGATTTTCCTTGCAAAAAATTTATGTATTGAATACTTGTCCCCATTTATACTCTTGTGTATTCAACTAGTAATACCTATCCTATTAATTGGGTAATTATAATTATTTAGGAAAAAATATTTACCATTGTTATTAAAAGTTATTAAATGAATCCTTTTGTGGTATGATCTAGGTGGAAATCTTATACATGTACATGATACAAATGTGACGGGAGGGCCTAGAATTATATAGACATCCAATGCGTTGGTTAATGTTTTTATCTCATGATATTAAATGTATGGTGCAAGGGAGGTTATGCTAATAACACTATTTTATGATTCCTTGGAGGTTATCCATAACTTAGTCTTATGATGTAACATTTTATGCTGTTTTCACATTATTATATTGCCTTGATTTCATCATATTATATATCTATAGTAGCATGGTCATGAATATTGTTATATTTTGGGTTATAATATAGTATAATACACACAAACCAAAGAAGTAATGACCTCGACTTATAAGATCATACCCTACAATACCATTTACGAGTGATTTTAATGGAGATATTATCTCCATGATTTTCCCTTCACAAATCCCAAGATGATAATGACCCAAGCCATATGAGTCAAACCACCCCAAAATATCTCACCATTTCACAACAGACCCTTAAGTATTTTTTATAGTGTAATAAAGGAATATGCATCTAGACTCTAACATTATGAATTTATATTTTTTAATATAGAATAATGATTATATTTTTTATTTACATCATTACTTTTAAAATGATTAAAAAATTAGATTTATTAAAAATAGATAGTGATTATATAAAACAAAAATTGTATTTTTTGGGAAAATATAGATTCAGTCAAGTCACTCATTTGAAAAATTCATGTTTTTTTTTATATTTTATATTGAATAAATATAAATTATAATATAATTTTATAAAGACAATTGTACTTTTTATACTGGTCAGAAACTATTATGGTAAAAAACTAATATTGTTCAATAAATAGCGATTTATTATTTTAAATGATTAAATTTTAAAATTTATAGAATTATTTCTGATAAAATAAATATTATTTTTTATATCATAAAATGGAAATTATCCAGTGATGAATGTTTCAAAATTATCTAATACATTCGCTTTTTGTGGTCAAAATTAAATATTGTGTAAATATATGGTGTGTATTATGACATAATAATTACTAAAATGTGATGTAATATATTCCATAAAAGAATTACATAACTGAAAATATATTTATACATTAAAATAATGTTTTTATCTTATTTTATTAATTTCATAAACCCATGATGAAACCTACAAAAATAATATACTATTTTGATATTTTAAAATCAATGCTTTATCAACATGACTCATTCCACATAACTAAGGGAATTATTTTAATGAGATCAGTTATTATTCATATAAACTAATTAAAATCACTCCACTTTGGTATAAATAATTGTATAAACACATAGTAAGGTTTTTGGTTTTGATTACATTATCATATGGAGTACAATGCCTATATCTAGAAATTAATAAAGAAAAATCTTCTCTTTTACTATATAATACAACCAAACCAACCATTACTCATCAATAAAAAATAATGTAACATGAAACTAAACTTTTTTCCATCTCTATATGTCTCCCATTGTTCCCCCATTCTCTCAATAATCTCCTCCCAATAATTTATAAAAACCCTATCAAAGTAAGGGATATTATCCCTCTCTTCTTTATTCACACACATTCATTAAATTATGCCTTTTTCCAATTTTTCATATTGGGATATGTTTTACCCATCCCTCATACATTCATTAGGATTCAAAAGTCATTAGAGACCCATTTTACTCTCTTTATTCCCACTAATTTATCATTATGTACCGTCTTTAGGTTGTCGAAATTATCCTCTGATTTTCAATGCCATGCTTTTTTATTGTGAAAACTTATCTACCATTCCAATAAATATTATATTCCAATAAGAAATTATACATCATTTATTAGGGAATAAAATGTATGAATCTCATACTCCATTATATTGGGATTATATGATATGAATGACTTCCATATGTTGTATGATCTATGTGTTAAACTTATGCATGTACATTATATGAATATGATGGCGGAACAAAATTATATACCCCTCCCATGTATTGGGGAATGTTTTAATATCATGGGATTCTAAGTATAATGAACATAAGGTTATCCTAAGAAAGCATTATTATTTGTTCTTAGAAGTTATACTTGAGTTATGTTGATTATTTCATGTTGTATGTTGTTTCTATTTTCTTATGTTTCCTTATGCTATCATATCATATCAAGACTCATTATTCTAGATTATGTTTATCACCCAACTTTTGTTTCATTAACATGTCTCTTGGATAATATGTATTGGTGTACCTTAATCGATGATTTTATATTTCTCTTTTAGGTATTTATAGATTAGTCCTTTCATATGTATGTCCTTAGGTTATATCATGCAGGTTTTGAAGATCCATGGAAAATAAGGGTATTTATGGAGTTGTAAGTAATTATATTGCGTTTATTTTGAAATTTGTTATGTTATGTACCTAATTTCCCAAATGAAATTGCCTATACAATCATCTTGGTTTGTATTAATTGTACCATTATATTTTGAATTTGGAATTAGGTTATATAAAAGTATGATTTATCATAGTTGGTATCAAAGGACAGTCTAGTTACATTTAAGTATTACAATTTGAAAACCTCAAGGAATGTCATAGGGAAAATACTAAACATGGAAAACATCCCTAAATTCAGTTTATATGTAGATTAAGAGTTGTAAAAGAAAATATATCCAAAAATTGATTTTACATTTGGTTGTGGCTTTGGTATAGAGGTAGCTATGGTTATTAATCCTGAAAAGGTAACATTGAGATAGACTCACTCATCACTTTGTGTACAACAATGGGCCTTGCAGCACTCCTAGTTTGACACTCTTGGGTGATATGATTTGGTAAATTCAAAATCTCATAATGAACCAATATTAAGGTAAAAAAATACCAATATATTTTATTTTGGGAAATATATAATTGAAAACATAGATTGAAACCTAGAAATCCATTGGCAAAGGAATATATGTTTTTATGAGTTATCCATTAAATGTTCATAATTTCACTTTTATGTGTATACTAGATTAATAATTTTCATCCCTATATCTATTTTAAAGGATTTAAATTATTAGACCTGGAATTAAATAGTGAAATTTCTGCTTATCATTCATGTTTCTACATAGTCGTTCATATCACGCAAGTTTAGAAGAACAATTCAAACACCACCTCAAAACATATACATTGATTTATTAGTAAATATTGTGATTGGGAAAATTACTGCATCATATGAATATAACACATCCCCTATCCAAATTTGGGAACTTAATTTCCCAAAAAACTTTATGATGCTCTCCATATAAGAATTGAATACTATTCTTGGTATAGATTGTTTTCCCTTATATAGATCCAAAATAAATTCCCAAAAGAAGGATATATTTCTATATTTCATAAATCATTCTCTAATTCAATAAATTTGAATGGATGATAATGAATCTAATTTACAAACATCACATAAAGACTACATATTATTTCCAAGTTAACAACCATATATTTATAAAAGGATTGATATTAAGTGTAATACCATTAGTGAAGACTTTCAAATTTTAAGGGAATACACTGAGGTGTTTCTAAGATAATTTATGAGTCATCCTCCATGACTATTAGTTGATTTTTCAATCGAACATATACCTATATCCATTCCAATATCGAATACACTATATAGGATTTCTATTGTTGAACATGATTTGCCGAAAAAAAATATAGGAGAATCTAGAAAAATGGTTAACATGCCTAATTGCTTCACTATGCGGTGCACTGGTCCTCTTCATCATGAAAAATGATAGGGTAATGCACCAATAGATTAAATATCATCAGCTCAAAAACATCATGATAAATAAAATTGTGTCATTATCCATAGATCTATTACCTTTTTGATTAGATAGATGGATCTTTTTTCAGGATACTACCATTTAATGGAAAAGGAGGATATCCAAAAATTTAAATTTCATATAAGGGATGGGCATTATAAGCTCATAGTGATGAAATGTTTACTCACTAATTAACTAGTAACCATTATAGACATGAAGAATAGGGTGATTAGAAATTAACTAGATAAAATTTTGGTAGTCTTTAAGGGTTAAATTCTTATCTACTCCAAATATAAGGAGGTACATGAGGGGGATTTTAATTCTATATTGAACACCTTTCTCAAGGAAAATTTATATGCAAAGTGCATTAAATGTGAGTTTTTCTTCGATCGAGTAACTTTTTTCTGAAAATTCTCACTAATAAAGGGATATTAATGGATCCTTAAAAAAGGAAATTAAAGGTTGTCCTAGACCAACATCTATGATGGAAATTCATATTTTCCATGGATTATCAGGGTACTATCATCAACATATGAGAATCATCTCATGGTTTTCAATCCCACTAAGGAATCTTACTTAGAAGGGAGTTTAATTTTCCTATACTGATGAATTAGAGGAATTATTTTAAGAGATGAAGAGGAGGATAATCACTACAAATTTTCTCACATTACACACTTTTAGGGACCTATTTATTTTCTATATTGATGCGTCCAAAAATTAACTGGGTTCTATACTCATGCATGTTAAAAAATGGAAAGCCTATGCCTCGTGAAGATTAATGATCCATGAGATTATCTACCCAACACATGATTTATAATTGGCTACAGTGATCATCATAATGAGGATTTGGTGACATTATCTCATTGGGGATAAGTGTGATAAATATAAGGATCAAAAAATCCTCATGTATATAGTCACAAAAAGGAGATCAATATGATGTAATGAAGGTTGATTGAGCTGATCAATGATTATGATTTTTTTAATCCAGTTTCATTCGAGGAAGGTGAAAAAAGTCAAATATGTTATGAGTATATAGGATCCTACAAACCAAATCATGATGACTATTAAAAGGGATATAATCTCCATGTACATGGAAAATGATGGATACGAGAATAATATTAGGATCTTTATCCTTCCTTACATAAATAAATGCATAAAATCTATTACTTAATATAGAGTTATATTGTTTAGATCCTAGATATATTTCCCATCAAAACTAGAACTGAAGATTGAACTTATAGATAATGTGAAAAGAACATGCTTCTCTATTAATTCAGTAGTATCAATGAAGTATTAATATTTAGATCAAATTTTCTAAGGATAACATGAAGAGGTAGATTATAGAGTTTATATCACGATGTTTTGTACACAAAAAATCAACCTAAATGTTACAATTCTAAGGGTATTATATTACCATTTCCTTTACTGGTATGAAAATGTGAAAACATCCCCATTATTTTCATCATAGACTCTATTGTACTGATAAATGTATTAACACTATCTTGGTGGTATTTGGTCACTATACCATGTTAGCTAAATTCAATTCTATCAAGAAATATTTTTCTCTTGAGAAACTCTCCATTATATACATTAGGGAAGCTGTAAGATAGCATGTAGTTCCACTATATATTGTATCTGATCAAGATCAGAGGATTACCTTAAGGTTGTAGACATTCCTTCATCAATTTTTTTGATATAGAGATGAGATTTGACACTTATTATCATCTTAAGAATTATTATCAGTTTGAAAGAAGCATTCAAACACTGGTGTATATTATGAGATATTTTTTAATAGATTTCAAAGGATGTTGGGATCAACACCGTCCCCACGTGGAGTTTTTATATAATAAAATTTTATATTCTATCCTTTAAAAAGAACCTTATGGGGGTATTCATGGGAAGAGGAACTGGAATCCAACAATATGAGATGAAATTTGAGAGCATAAGAAAATTGGAACTGATCTTATCCAAGAGATGAAAGAGAAGGTTCCAACAGGTTGGTGACATATGAAATATGCACAAGGTTGATAGAAATTATATGTAAGAATGTTTTTATGATACATTGAGTTTTAGGATAGAGATAAAGTGGTCCGTTATATATCACCAAGAAATAAAGTCATGTTTTTTTTGAAAGAATAGAAATGTTAGTCTAAGATACATCAGCCCATTTGATATCCTTAATCATCTCATAATGATGGCCTATATACTAGCACATCCAACTATCCTATATCATGTTCATGATAAAATATTTGTATATCTCTTGAGAATGTACATCCAAGACTAATCACATGTATTGAATCCATAGCTGGTATAATTGGAGATTGACCTTTCATACAAGGACCATCCGGTGATGATCATTGATTGTAGATAAAATGTTTTACAAAATAAGACAACTTTCTGATTTAAGGTGTCATCGAGGATCCACAAGACTGAGTAAGAGATATAGGAACCTAATGTATAAATTAACTAGAAGAACCCTCATATATTATATTAAATAAAATTAAAATTTAATGAGTGATATTTTCTAATGGTGGAATAATTTAACAAAACAAACATATATTAATGAAAGTCTCTTTTTGAATGAACAAATTCTTTATCATGTAATGTATATAGAGAAAACACATGAAATGCATTGGTTATTTTTTATGATTATAGCCTATTGGATTTAAAATAGAATTATGAATTATAATCATTTATAATATATGCATTATATCATGACCGTTGAGGTAAATATATGAAGGATTTTGATAATTTCGAATTGGAATAGTAAAAGTAAGTGATGGACTTGACCATTAGGATTGAACCATATGAAGATAAATTATAAAAGATTCAAAGAGAGGTAGGATCTTTTGGATTTAACATTGACCAAGAACTACACAAGATTCCACAACTAAATCATTACTGAAACCATTTTTAAGATAAGTTCAGGGTCGTTGAGATCATTCCTCCAACCATGTATGCCAAACCACCCCATGAAAATCTCACCACTGCAAACATTACCCTTTGGGGTTAAAATGGATTAAAAAATGGCAATGTATATAGACCTTAATAGTATGCATTTTTATATTTTATTTTTAATAAAACTATTTTTATATTTATCCAAGTATATTTTTAGTATTTAAATGATTAAATAATGAATTTGATAAAAAGTATATTTTCATATGATGAAGGAGAAATATTATATATGGGAAATATATAGTTTCAATCAAGACACTCTTTTTATGAATTAATGGATATTTGAAATAAATGATCGTATTAGATGATACTAATAAATATAAATTATAATACTATTTAAAAAAGTCAAATATAGTTTTTTTAAGTATCAGAAAATTATTATTGTTAAAAATTATGTTTCAATAAATAAGGATTTTTGGATTTTAATGTGTCAATTCTAATATATAAAGAATTATTTTGAAAAATATATATTATTTTTTAATTAATAACATTGAAATTATAATTTGTTAATTTTGCATAATTTTCTGAGTCATTCGAATATTTGGATCAAATTTAAATATGGTTTAAATATACATGGTTTTATTACATCATAATGAACCAAAAGTGATGTAATATATGCTATACAATTTAACAATGACCACAAATATATTTAATCTTTAAAATAATCTTATTTTATAAATTCTTAATAAATTTACCAAAAACTATATTGTATTTTAATCTATTAAAATAAATTCATTATAAACACGACTTGCTTCCACAACACCACGTGTATTATTTTGTTTAATAGTTTCATAGACTTATTAAATAATTAAATATACTAATATTTCATAGAACCCATGGGAAAATAATAGGATGGTATGTGAGTTTTATTATATTATCATATGTATTTCAAAACCAATATTTAGAAATTAATAAAGAACACGCCTCAATGCTTCTGTATAAATCAAACCAACCTCTAATTAGTCATCAATAAAAACTTATAGAGAATTAAAATAACCTATAATTCCTTATCCATATCCCTCTAAATACTCCCTCAATTTCTCATGAAGATCCTGCCAATATTTTATAAGAACCCTCTAACGGTGAGAGAACCTCTATTTCTCTTTGTTCAGAGATATTTTTTAAATTATGCCTTTAGATTTCTTGTTTTACATATAGAGATATGTTTTTTCACATCCCTCTGAATTCCATTGTGATTTCTATGTTTTGGATTACAAATAATTACTTTCTACTTTTCCATCCAGTAGTATTGGAAATCACAAAAACATTCTTAATTCTATGCTTACTGATATTATATTTCCCAAGTGTTTTATTATGTTTTATTATAAAACATTCTTCTATATAGAATGATGAATAATATCCAATATAATATGAATATTTTCTATTATTACATATCATTATCCACCATACTAAAGGTATATATTATAAATTGTACCAACCTACTTTTTAATAGTGTCAATACATTTCGTCAATCTACCAGGCGTAGAAAAATTCAATACCATCTGACTAAAATTAGTACGGATACGTCAGATTGAACCTTATTTATTTTAAAATATGGAAAAATAATAAGTAATTCAATCAGAATATCAATTGTTTATAATCAATGTATATATTTTTTTTCCTATCGAATGAAATACAATATAGCATTATAATAGAGAAAAACTGAACACCATTGGACACTCTGTTGTAACTGAGATGTCAAAAGAATGTTGATCAAGGTCATTGTAACCAACTCTAAAATATGGTTGTTGGATGATTGAAAATAAATAAGAAGTCATTTGATGAGTTGGGATATGATGCATTCACATCTCAAATCATATAACTATTACTTGGTTTGAACATCTCATTCCTACTCTTTTTAGTTCTTTGGATCGTTAAAGATCAACAGAATACTTGTTATAGTTGAAAATTATATAGAATAATTTTATTTTTTATTCATTGTCTGATCATGTTACTGGTTGGGGGATTTTAGGGATATGAAAATGGGGAATATAATCCATTAGATCAAGGTCTTCAGGGGCCAATAAGATATAGTCTAATCATTATATCGAGGCGTTCTAGGGTATTAGAAGACATGGATATACTGATCATCACATTAAGGGATTTATACTTTAGAAAATACGATTTTACATAACATTATAATATTTTTTTACTAGACTGATAGTGATACTGCTAAATTAAATTTATATAATTTGACAGTTCTTGGATATATTCCTAACACTTATATTATCATGAGACCTGTGAGTCTAATAATTTTACATAAAGAGGTTTTGGGTTTTGTTATAATTTAGGTTATCAAAATTCAATTCACCCCATGTCGCCATCATAAAATCTTCTAACTGAATAATTGGTATCCAAGTAGGTTTTCAATATTTTATACTTTCTATGGTTTTTTACATTATTTAACAATTTCAAATTATACTTTATTTGTTAAAATTATTATTTATAAACATTTTTTACACTAACGTGTTTGTAAAAAATATTTTCAATTAACTTTAAGATGGAAGGTATTAATTTTTCCACTTTGTAAAATATAAATCCATTTTAACCACATTTATTTGATAGAAATGATTATGGGTAATGGAGAGATATAATGAAAACATTATTTATCAATACTAATGTTAATAATTTTGTTATTCTTACTCAAGATTAAAAATTACTTGAGATGAATGTTACTACCTTTACTCAAAAAGAAAAGTAATAATATGAACTGAGTAATAGAGTAAGGAATACTCTTTTATAATCACTGATTAGGAATATATATTACCAAATATCTTATTTTTAAGATCTTAAGAGCATATAGAAAATTTTATATGTCACTAAATTTGGAACATCTAATGTTTTTGAATCTATAAGATATATAATGACAGTATACTACCATGACTTTTATTTACTACATAGAGAATTATTAAAAAAAATGCATCAAAGGACTATGATAATTATCAATAGTTTACATTATCTTGGAGTGAATTATATTATAGATGGAATCGTCGATGAATATATTTTAAATCATGACTATGGAAGTTGAATCCAAAAGGACAACCTTCAATGATAAAAGAAAGATTGAAAATCTGGAAATTGATGATCTTATAGGTACCCTCATACAATATGAAGGAAGATTAAAAATTGATGATGAAAATGTGAAAAAGATAAATGGAGTATATTCTTTTGCAACAAAAGAAAATATTCCCTCCAAATGTTCGTCTACTGAAAAAGCTATGAAATCATCTAAGTTAATTAAAGTGATTATTGATTCATATTTTAGTTGATTAGCACATTCTAAGAATGAGTTAAAAAAATAATTATAAGGTCAAATAAAATTTTAGGAAAACATAATTTTAATCTAGATACTAGAAAATTCATAATTATAAGAATTCAAAGAATGATTCAATTGAATTTATTTGTTATGAATTCAAGAAACTGAAGATCGATTTGATGCTTAATTAGACTTTTCTAGGGGGATTACCCCAAATTATTTTTTTCCATAGATGCATCCACCTACTAGTAACAATATGATGTTGTAATTTTGTGGAAAACCATATACGCAAGACCTTAACAAAACATTATTATGTAATCCTATACATAATGTTATTTTAATTATTTTCAATAATTTTCTCTTGTCTTAATCCAGAAAAGGGAATTATTTCCTTAAAAAACAATCATATACAATACTCAAGGGTTATCTAAACCTTTTAAATTATTATCAACCATAAATTATTAATCCAATAATTATACTCAATAAACATCCTATTCTACAATGATATATGAACCTTTAATTCTATAAAATCATTGAATCCCTAGTACCACACTCCTGGATATGGTATCATATACACATACCTAACATAATCACATCAAAAGCAGTCGTAAAAGTCTAAATATAACCATCCTTAATATAAAAATAAAAAAATTAGTTCATCTCTTACATTCTAATGATCTTTTCACTTTTAATGATATTTATAATTGGTAAAAACCTAATGTTCTATGTATCAAAAAAACAATTTTTTTCATGAAATATGAAAATAATTAATCCTTAATGAATCTTCAACATCTCTTATAAATTCATTACACAAACATTTTGATTAGGTATATCTTGTTTAATACTTTTTCTCAAATCCTTAGGAAATGTAAACATAAGAAGGGATGAGCTAAAATTCTCAATAAGGGAAATCATAAAAAATGAGGTAATCATTGTATAAATAGAGTATAATTATTAATAGAAGATTAACTAAAAAAATTAAGTTATAATCAACTTAAACTATGAGAACTCAATATCTATGAAACTAAATGAAAACATGGATATCAATAATACAGATCTCATAAAGATTGAATACATAATTCAAGACATCAGAAATATGTTTCCAATGACTTCTACAAAGGAACAATATTGTTATAGGTACATTTATACACTAAAACCCAACCATATTGGCCTTATGATACTTATCAATGGATCAAGGGGATGTGTAATTATGGATCCCACCCGTAACATATTTAAATCCAATACATTCACTAAATGACTCAACATGAATTTTCATAACATTTCCTAAGAAACCACATAATTAATAAAACATGGCTATTTATGTAATGAAATATACAAAAAACGTTAAACCTATGTCAATAGTCCATGATCATCTAGAACATACAAAAAATTAAAATTGATAAAATGGATATAACCCTTCCAGAAAGAGAATGTGGGTGGTAAAAAAATTAATAGTAAACATTCTCATACTAATTTTTATTTGAATAATAACCTAAAAAATGCCAATAAATTTCTCCATGATAATAGAATAAAATTCATCCTAGTTTAACATCATCTGATCAAAATAATGTAAAAATGTGATGTTCACTCAATATAGAGAAATGATTACACCACTTTTCAATCCAAAAATTAAATTATCCTATGATATCTGCTGAAAAAGTGGATAGTTTAAAAAGAACATTACCATAGTGAAACAAAGGAAACAAATAAGGATGTTGACATAGATGAATAATTCACTTATAAAAGTAATTCTTTATATTGTATAAGAAGGGATCATGAATTGAATTCATTGATACATTGAGTTCAATCCACCATATGATAACATAAATATATTATAGGATAAAATATGAAAAATAAACCCCATTAATGTCAATGACTTTTAATACCTTCATTTTTGAAAAGGATTTACAATAACGTGTCATTGAAAATAAGAAATATATATCTTGGATAAATTAAAAAAGAAAAATATGTGAAAGTGAAAGGAAACCTCATTTTTATTATTTTCAAAATACCTTTCTTTAAAAAACAAATTATAATTAGAGTAAAAAACATTAATTTATGTTAAAACATAATTTTCAAAAAGAGGATTATAAAATATAATATAGTATTATAAATTGGTGCTAGAACCAAATAACATAGAAGGAAATTCCATGATGAAACATTTTAGCTCAAATAATGTATATTTAAGATGTTGATTTATATTTCAAGCGGCAAACTCTAAGAAACACGAAACAATTTAAAGATGGTTTTATGTGGTAAAAATTATACGATGAGATAATTCCACATAATAAAAAAGAATATAATTTATCCAACTTATATAAAATTATTTCATGTGATTGATCACAAATAAATGAACAAAAATCGAGTTACCAAAAACATATACGACTTGGGTAAAACATGAATATGAAAAATTTTAAGATAGGAAATTTGTTTGGATTATTTTACCCCATGAATTACAAGGAAATAATTTAAATAATAATAATTTGATATTATATTTATAGAACACCATACAAAATAAAATTGTTTCAAAACATGTATCATATGTCAAATAATCACAATTGAGACCAAGAAAACTCTTACAGCATGAGTAACACATTAATTAAAACCTCGTGAAAGAGTGTGACTAAAATTGATCATAAAATAATGTTTTTAAAATATAATAAATGATATGAAATATAAAATAATCATTATATAGACCACAAAAATAAAATGAAATGCTTGATAACAACCATGTTTGAAATAGATGAATTTGAGATGAAAACCTTTACCTCGGTCCTAATTTATTATGAACATGAAAAACAAATCAATGGATAATTAAATTAATATGAATAATATATATTTATAATAACCTTATTCATAAGTATATCCATTTATAATACTAATTTATAATCATTATAAACATACATATTATTTATTTTTACCTATTTTCAACACTAGAAGTATGTAATCATTATTATTACTATCTAGTATCAGAAAAGTGGTGATTTTTTAGGTAATTTTCACAAATAACATTATTATTAGATCATTTATTGTAAGAAATAGATATTATAAGATATTTAATAAATATAAAATATCATTTCATGGAAGAATTGGTTTTTATCCATGAGGTTGAAATCGACGACAAGAATGTTTCTGTGATTCTAAATAAACAATGTTTAATATAAACATGAATTAATATAATATTGATATAACCTCACCAAACCCCCAAAAAATTATTTCTATATTTATATCATTTTTACCAATCATTATATTCTAATATTCTTGCATGGATACATGTATATTATTATTTAATTATTTATTTAAATGGACCCAAACATGAACCTACCATGAATAACGGGTGTTTATGAGATGTCCAGGGTGTATTATTACTATAATAGAAGAATAGTGATCTAATTAGGTGATTTTTATTGTGATATATCATAATTTTAAATAATTATAAAAATAAGATAATTTATATAATTACATTAATTATAAATAAAAAACATTTTTGTCATAGTTCATTCATTTAAAATGACTGAATTAATGACAATCATTTATTGATCATATAATTAATAGGTTCTCTGATTTATGTGACATAAATAATTATTTATTTTTTTATTATATTTGGGTCATTATTTTTTCTTTTTCTTTTATATGCATTGGACGTTCTTTGTAAATTCCTTAGTTTTTAAATCCACCTTAGAACAAATTTTGGTTTTAATTTACAGTAATTTAAATGAGAATTAAATAGTTATAAATTTTAGATTTTTATCCTTATGTTGAGAAAACATTTTATGTAAGGGAGAATAACCTCTACTAATACAGAGGATTCTTTCTGGGGGTTTCATAAAGGTAACTTGTATTTCGTAAATGTTTCATAAGGTTACCTTTAATTTAATAAAGGTTGTGTAATGGTAAACATTATTATTAAAAGTTTTTGTAATGGAAAACATTATTTTTCAATAGTTTTGTATTTGGAACCCTTCCCCCATATAAGGTTAGGTTTAAATTGAATATGGGTAACTCCAAATTTCTAAATTATACATAATAGTAATCAAGAAAAATATAATGGTATGTCGGGCCATGTGACCAATATAGGGTTAATGGTCATGACCCTCACACAATAATAATCAGATATGTTAGGGTAAAACCACATTACATTATGTATCTACAATTATGTTGTAGGAGTCCTTTTTCATAGGTTTCAATTTTTTCCTCCTAGATTGATCCTATACTGATTTTAATGAATTTAAAATCCTAAAATCATTTAAATTTAATTTGTATATATTTTTAAAGGGTTGTAACTCCCAATTTAAATGATTTTAAACAATCCACATTTAATATTTTATTAAAAAGATAAATTAAATAGTGATTTATAATTAGATTTTTTAATGATATCACCCACTATTCCTCCTACATTTTTAAGATTACCCAATGGGTTGATGTCATTATTTTTTTAAATCCTCATGAAGTGAGTTTTTGGAATCCATATTTTGTAGTAGTATATATGGTTCCTTTGGTTCATTCCATATTCATCCATAATAAAAAAACCAGTAAAAGGGTGTTCATGTTGGTTTTTTTTCTTGGATGTTTTGTATGTACCTTATAATGTTATTGTACACACCTCTTCCTCATCAGTTAGTGGATTTCATCTGGTTGTTTTTAATCTTGATTCATAGGAAAGTTCCTCGATAATCTCCCTTCAAAATTGAATCATTTATTTCTTATGATATAATCTTGAGTTTTTTATGTCTTCATTTTTTAAGATAATTTATATTATCTATATCAGGGATACACTATTTCTTGGGATTTTGATAATGGTTTAAAAATGGGATTTTGATAATAATTGATGTGAAGACAGTTCTGAATAAAATTAATTTTTTTTGGGAATTGATATGCCAAGTTGGATTTGGATAAATGTATTGAGTTATTTATAGTGATTATTTCCAAAATAAATAGATTGTGTGTTTTCTAATTCTTAGGTTCTTTGACCCTTTTTAAAATGATTCTTCGAAAGATAGTATTTATTAATGTTCTATGATTCAAAAAAAATTATAAAAGTCCTTAATCATATTTGAATGTTTCGGTATACCAAGTGGAATTTATAAGGACCAATTTTTTATTTTAAATGATTTCTTGGAAAATTGGAAAACCATAGGTAATACGTATTTTTATGTAATGTAAATTAGGTGTTCTTGAAAAAATAAAATTAAATATCCATTTTGAGTGTTATTAATTTAATTGATGTTAAATTGAAATAATATTCCAGATTAAGAGGAATGTTTTTATGTGGCGTTCAAACGGGTGAGATATTTTATTATTCATTTTACAAATTTGAGGATATGATATATTTTATCAAATGATATTACCATTTAAATAACCATATCCATTTTAATTTCAAGAGAATAATTGGTTTCTAGGTAGTAGGTCCAGGTGCAAGGGTTCACAGATTTAGTATTGTTCTCATACTAATGGATTTAAAGGGAAATTTTTCAACATAAGAGATTATACCTTTGTTATGTTAGGATATGTAATATTAGGTGTTATGGTGAGGAAAATTGATGTGTTGATTTATTTTTAGTATGTGGGCTTGTTTCATTGAAGGCCATGCGAACACTATTCTGGACTATTTTATTTTATCACCATTGGTTTAAAAGACAATGATTTATGAATATTTTACAAGGTAATATAATTTACAAAATGATCATATGATATCCCATTTTATTTAATTTAATTTAAAAATAAATTATTTGAAACTCTAATGTATGAATGTTATTATTTGAGAAAATGAATTTTGGTTTTATTTGGGATGAGGCTTGATCTTGAGAAATATAGGGGTCCCTCAAGGAAAATGTTGATATTTATTTTGTTGAAAAAATAGTTGTAAAAAATAATTTCTATCCTTATTTTCAAACTTGAATGATATATCTTGTATTTTAAAATATTTTCATTATGGTGGAAGGTTGTGACCATTTTATATTTTAGATCATGCCTTTTTAATACAAGTTTAATAGATTGATCGGGATAGTGAATATACAAGTAACATTGGGGTTACAGATTTATGGAAGATCATGTGGTGTTGGATCACATAAATTTGAGATATTTATGGTTTGGTATCATATACGTTTTTGTATTTGTTGTATCATCCAAATACCTTTTAATCAAGTTAGTTTTGTCTTTTAATTATGGATATCCCAATTATTTTATATTATTCCCTCTATTTATATTTTTAAGATAGTGGTTGTCCTGATAAATCATTCTCATATTAATATTTCTAATTTTAATTTACTTTTTATAATCCTTTGGAGATTAACAGCATTTTATGGGCTAGTGGATGGTCAATTCGTAGCCAGTTCAATTGGTAGAACTAGTCAGTTCATTACAAATGGTATAAGTGGGGGATTTTAATTATTGATTTTGGATGTTTGGTAGTTTATAGGTAGGGCATTAATAATTTGTGTAGTACGTCATGGGAGTGTGCTTGATAACCACCCATCTGATATAACACATGGGTTATCAAGTTTATACATGATGAGTACATATTTTGTTTGAGTCTAGTCATAGAAAGTTTTTTCATAACACTGCCTTTTTGAGTTTTAATTTTTGGTGTAGTGATTTCATGATTGTTTTATGATAATATTGTGATTTATAAGGAACTCATACAGATACACACTACTACAAACATTTTCGAAAACTATGTTCTAAACATGTATCTGAATCTATTTTCCTCTCAATGGACTTTTTATGATAAGATAACAGCCGACAAACCAAATTTCCCTGACAAAAGTTTCCAAAATTTCTTTTATTTTTTTATATTTTATTTCATTTAGTGTTTTTATTTGTTTAATTTATCTTTTATAATTCAAAACTATGGGTTTTTTTGGAAAGTAGTTGTAATTTTTGTAGAGTTTTGATAAATATTTTCAATTCAAAGTATTGTTTGTATTCTAGTGGTTCTAAAATTTTATGAACTCAAAATAATAAATTATTTTTGGGATACTGAGTTGATACATATTTTAACAGATTATAGTTCTATCTATTTCCATAATTTTCATATGGTGTAAAATATTAAATTAAGATGTTTAAAAGAGTAAGTTATAAAATATTTTAATTCCTCTTTTTGAAAATATTTTATTAATTACACAACTTTTATTTAAAGGTTTTATATGGTTTGAAAATGTGGTTTCAAAGAATGAATATTCTTTTGGAAAATGATTTTGCTAAAACCTTCTTAGGTTAAAGTTGTGAAATTATTTCAAAAAAAAATTAATACAGTGGTTTGTTGGTTTGGATTTTGTTTAGTTTTGTATTATGATTTTTTTAAAATTGATTGTTGAATCAATTTATTATTTTTCCTTCTATCTTATGAGACTTGAAATATTATGTTCATTTTGATGGGTTACTTATTCTTTTTTTACTGTAATTCTCTATTCATATTTAATAGACCCTTTGGTTGATCATTATTCTCATGGAATAGTTGTTTGATAAGTTCCTCTCTCAGGTCATCATGTCATTCATTTTATACTACAGTGAGAATTATGTACACAAGATTCAAATCCTAAATCCACCTCAATAAATTGGGTAATCAGATTGATAAGAAGTAGTGACATAGAAAAATAGGATTTAGGGTATCTTTATATAACTACATCATCCATAAAATCACAAGGTTATGTTTACAACCTTTTTTATGAATAATCCAAGTTGGACATTGTGGAATTATGTTACTCAGGATAAGTCACATGAGGAAAATTATTGGGTATCATTCAAGGTTCATTTAACTCATGATTCCTTTATTTATTTCATTATTGTATTTAAGTATCTATAATTTTTTGGTATCCATCATGGAGATAAAAAAAATTGGAATATGATTTTCAAAATTATCAGGTCGGTGCTCTATCATCCTCATCTTGCCATGGATGACTCTATAATGGGATAGTGTTTCTAGGAATTTATATATCCATATTTTTCTAATGTTATACCCCATATATTCCTTAACTTTTATTGTTATTTATTCATCCATTAAAGGTTAATGTGGATTGAGAATAGAATCATATGTGTTGGAAATATCTCATATTCATGTGTGTTAGAGTGGAAACTCAAGTAAGGGAAAAAGGAAGGATTTCAATTGGTACCCCTTTGGAAGTGTAAATAATGGTACATTATGTGACTTCTCAATAGATACCTTTAAAATTAATAACTTGGTTTACTAGAAGAATAAAATGGCATAACATATAGTATGCACTTATAATAATCCTCCCAAAGTCTTCCATTTTGGTGGTTTTCTAGGTCATCTATAGATATTTTTATGATTTTCTAAGAATCTCTACACATTCAGGATTCATTATCTTCGAAGGGTAATAAGGGGAAACTAAAATATATTTAGAAAAAGGGATCCAACCATAGGACTTTGAGTGAGTCCTTTCACACAATGGATAAAGTTTAATTGGATGTTTATGTTGTTCTATTTTTTTATGTTCTCTGTTTAAAGAATTGTTTAAATTTCATTGATGTTGTAAATTTATTATTTTAGACCTTGTGATCTCTAGATACTTCTTTCTAATTTACGTGGTTTCTCAATGTTGATGTAATATTTCTTGATAGTTTTTTTGTTTTCCTCTAACTTGCAGATGTGATAATATGTTTTTATGGACATCCATGTTTACTCCCACATGTTTTAATATCTTATGTTAGATATTTGTTTTGTGGAGTTTGAATACGAGGGAGATTAAATATGGTGGGGAGATCACAAATACATAATTTCCTAAAAAGAATGGTTATCATTTCTCTTCTATGAAAACTATTTTCTCATGATCTGGGGAACATGGATTTGAGATTTGTGGTTTCCATGATCTTGAAATTTCATCTATAGTATATTTAAAATTAATTATGTACATTCATCTCATTGTTTAATCATAGCGTTACATCTTATTTTTATGTTCCTAGGTTTTTCGGAGATGATTTTTATGTGTTTATGATCTTGTATGCTCATTTTAGTGTTCTATATTGGATGGTGGCTATTTTTTAAAACCATATGCCCCTATGTTTTTTATTCTTATATTCACTCTTGTTGTCATTATATAAACATTTTGATAGTGTTTATTTTTATTTATGAACATAGTATAATCAGAGTAAGTATTGGAGTGACCAATATTTTGTGATAATGATGATCTAAGGTTTTAACTTGAATTACAAGAATACAGTGTTCCAATAATGTGGTCATAGATTACCCTCACATGACTTGAGTTTAGACTAATTTTTTCATGATGAAGCATGTTTTTTCCTTATGAATTTTCAAATGTACACTTTAGTCCCCTTGTGTGATAATTGGGTTGTAGTTTCTCTAGGTTTCAATCATATAAGTTCTTTCCTTTTCAATATGATGTTTAAGGTATTCATGGATTGTACTTTTGAGGTTTCTTTAGAGTTTAATAGGTCATTTATTATTATCATGTAGTTTGGGATTATTTCCCAATTTTTTAGAGATGGTTTGATGGTGAATATTTTTTCGAAATATTATTATGATATTCTTAACGATTTCACTATTTATCTCTGGAGAAAAAATATTTCGAGATATCTATTGATCTTTAATTCATTAATCTTTTTTTGATCATAATATTTTTTGAATCCTTTCAATCTTTCATCTAGGAGAGTTTAATTTTATGACCCATGTTTATGTTTTGGATTTGATGTTGCATCTTTGGTTGTGATTACTCTATAATATTTATTGAAAAATTTCCTTGAATGTTTCATATATCATAAATTTTTATGGGGAGGATAATTATAACATACCAACCATTTCATTAATTAATTTTTTTTGGATCATGATGTTTTCTTTCGATTTTAGAGGTGTTGGTGGTAATATGTTACTTTCTTATTTTTTTTATTATATTCCAATAAATCTAATTATCAATTGATGTGTTCATATATTTCCAATTAATTGACATGTTTCATCGATGAACATATTGACAATATTTTATCCTATTTCATTGTATGCCCCTTTTTCTTTGATGATTATTTATGAATATTTTTCAAGGTATGATTATATACAAAATGATTGTATGATATCATATTTTATTTAATGTACCATTAGAAAGAAATTTATTAAAACTAAAAATTTTAAAAGTTTTGATATGAGAAAATGAATAGTAGTTTCATTGGGATATAGTCATGGTTTTGTGAAAATCGGGGGTTTTCCAGGAAACTGATGATACAAATTTTATTGATCGAAAACTCAAAAAACAAATTTTGAGTCCTTATTTTAAAACCTGTATGATATATCTTCTCATTTAATATGTTATGATTTTGGTCGGTGGAGGCCTTATCAGTATTTCACTCATTATTATATATTATAGGATTACTAGTATTCTCAATTATTTGGATATTCCAATATGTTTTTCTTTGACCATTGATGTAGTTTCATGTGCAGTTTCCTCACTTGAAATGAAGATGTTGGTGTTTTTGGATGAATCCCTTTTTTATTGATTGTACATATTAAAATATCTTTGATCCAGGGAGGTGAATAATATAAATTCAGATATCTACTTTTATTTTTATTTTCCTTACAATAATTATTTTTTTATTTTTTTGGTTCTGGGTGAAATAATTCAAATATTATTCTTTATGATTTGTGAGATCTTGTTTCTTGACTTTAGGGATTGGGAACTCCAATCAGGCTAGTAGAAGATGGATTCAGGTGTTGGTTCAAATGGTATCATGGGTTTGTTCATTTTAATTTTTAACACTACAATGTTAATGATATCATAAATAACATATATATCCTTTAAACTTGTCCTAATGATCTTCCCTGAAATGAAATGATAAATTGATGAATGAAAGAAAATTATTCCTTTATGGCATAGTCCAAACATACGCATGGTTGGTGATTTCATTTTTTAGAGAATATGAGAAAGGATTAAAATGGATTATTATTACATAATCATAAATATGAAATAAATATTATAATTATTTATTAAATTCAATTTTATGGTCATCATTTTATGGTGTTGCAGGAAAAAATATATTATTTAGTGGTTACGGTAGTCCGTACAATGCATGAATTACAGTTTTTTTATAATTGAGAAGGGGAAGGAGGTTAATGCTTGTATAATTATTATAATAACATACCAATGTAATAATGATAATTATTTCATTATTTTAAGATGTTTTAAATATATTTTAGGAAGAATTGAATTACATAAAGAAATATGAAAGACAAAGAGTGGTTAACAACTTATACCTCACTTCATGGATTATCTAATTTTTATGATGGGTTAAGCACTTGAGGTATTGTCTTTTGAGAATAAATACCCCTCCTCACATAGTTTAGGAGTTTTGAAAATTGTATTGGGTGTATTTTTTTTAACTTAGTTTCTTTTTTTGTGTGGGTATGTAAGGAGATATGTGTTCCTTTAATAAGTGAAAAGGGATGGAATATTTGTAAAGACCCAAATGTTTTCCATAATGGTAAGTCACTATCAAATAATTTGGGTCCTAAAATGATAAATTATGGAGTTGGATAGAATAATATAGATAATGTCTTCAAACACTAATTCCAAATAATTTTTTAAACACTTTTGACGACTTTTACACCTAGATTCTTTATTAGTATAATTTAACTTTTACATTGGTAGCTATTTTTTACCTAAGGTAACGTATCATTTATGCCCAAAAATAATGTATTCCAAATTAGATAATTTTTACACATAGATTATAAATATGAAATAAATTTCATTTTATTCAATTTATAAAAGTGAAAAAAATTAATTTTAAAATAAAAAATATAATATATTAAATTTTTTCTTGAGAAAATATTACTTGTATTCTATAATATTTAATTTGGGATTGTAAATTAAAACCAAAACAATTAAAATTATAAATTCAAATATAAAATAAATACTTAGTCTTAGAAAAAGGCTTCATAAATTTATGATTCCTACTTATATACTAATAATGTCATGAAATTCATGTAGATTTTCATAAAAGGATTTTCTTAGTTTTTTTAGATATAATAATTAAATTTCATTCTAATTAAAAGTATCTATTATTTTTATTTATAATTATTTTATAGAAAGGATTCACATAATCATTCAAATTAATTAAATTGATAGGTTTTAATGTTTATACATAAATACATATGTTTTATTTGTGTTCATAACTGTTTCATTTCTGTAAGGTGTTTCCTATGGGGAAAGTTCCTGAACACATTGATTTATTTAAAAGTAATGATATTTTTAGATCATCAGATGTTACATGAATAGATGAGGTAGTCCTTTCAAAATTCTATTTAGGACCTTAATATCATCAAAATTTTCATTGAGTATGTTCATTTACTCCACCATTACATTAACTCGATCAAATATTATTTGGATGGAATCATTCATGATTATCCTCAAGTATTGGTACTTGTTTCAAAGAACCATCTATTTTGACTCACATACCATTCACCAGAATAAAAAAAATTGTATAAGTTTTTTGAACTTGGTTGTATATTAGCTGTTGGTAATATGGTTGTTAACATTGGTTATTAAACACATGGTGCTCAATGAAATGCAGGTTTCAAACCTAAATGTCTTGTCTCATCATTTTCATTTGGGTGATACCCTTGATCATGATATAAACATCCTAAATTTTCTATTTCTTGGATAGATGTTAGAACCACGAGGATACCTACAACACTTATATAATTTCATCTAATTTTGGCCACAATTATTCTCTTTCTAGGACAGCACCTAGACAAATATGGGGTCTTCATTCCATACTCTAACCATCTTCATCTCAAAAATCCTATGTGCTTCCATTACTCTTTGTGATGGGTCCACATTAAAATTAAGAGTGTATTAAAAATCTATAATTCCATGACTTCCTTTTTCATCCATAATTCACCCACTTTACCTTCCATTAGGTACTTCCAAATTTCTCCCATTCATCGATAATTTCATCACACACACTCCCTTTCCAACCTTTGGAGACCCACTTAATCAATCTAAAATGGAGGGAAAGGTGTCTCTCTATTTTACTGTCATACCATATCCATTCCACACCCGTTGATAAGTATGTATTTCCACATCACTCACACCCAATATCTTCTTACTCAATTTTACTATCAAGATATGTTATGCTCTGTTCTATAATTTTTTGTGTAGACTTGTCATGACCCACCATCACCAAGATGAGTGAAAGGGCATCAGATTTCTAGGCTCTTCCTTCTTTATGTAGAAGGAGAGATAACGACCCTCGAGACCCACCTTCAACAGGTCCTGGAGTAGATACTAACCCCTAGGGTAAATATTCACATGCAAAATGGAAGGCATTTCCCTTCTTATTGGGTCAAATCGGGAGAAAAGATAGTAAATCCCAAAAAAATACCAAAATTGGAAGTAAAAGTAAATCAAAATCAAAACATTCCCATATGCATGTTTCAAATAATAAGTGATACAATAAAAGAAAACTCGAAAGTTAAATACCAAAGAAAATAAAAAAAAGCAATTGAAATTGTCCCAACGTCCGATTTATTATGGTCATGCACGGTCTTTGAAGTCCTCCTTGAAATCAGAACGAAGTTTTATATAAATACTGTGAGTATACAAGTATACTCGGTAAGGAATAAAGCTCTTGTTTAAAAGAAGGGAGGAATTCTAATGCCCCATGAGAAAAGGAGCCAACTGAAGCACCTTGAAAGGAAGAAATCCACCCAACCTCACCAAAGAAAACTGCCCAAATTTTCCAAGTCACGTAATGTAATAGTAATAGCACATCAATATTTGGGTAACCCGCACAAATTTCCCACTGGTTATTGAACAAATCCTCTAAATCAGACCATCCCCTCTATTCCCATGAAAGTCCCAATCCCATACAATGCTTGCACACACTTGAGCTATCACAACCACATATCCTACCCGAAAACACCTGGGCCACAACAACCAATCACAACAATGCTCGTACATACCTGGGTCATAACAAATACAACCATGCCTGAAGACAGCAGGGCCCAAACAACTACTTCCATTCCCAAAGACACATGGGCCACATCCCAAAGACACATGGGAAACAACCTACTCGCACACACCTAGGCCAACCACCAGTACGTACCCCACCCAAAAGATCTAGGGATACAATGGACCACAAAACATCATAGCTTGTCCAAGAAATCATGGGCTAAGGGAGAAGAAAAGTAGTTAATAACCAGTCACTCATAGGAGTGTTGGGAAAAACAACCTCCCCCGTGAAATTGGGTTGTTTGGTATAAAGTACTCAACAAGGGTGGGACACAATGAAATACATAAGAACTAAAATTAAACATATAGGTGAACTAGAAATCATCCCAACCTAAGGGTTCCAACACTATCCCATACATAAACACCATCATCACTATTCATTCATAAAAAGCACAATTGCCACAACCAAGTCAAAAATCATTCCCATAAAACCATTCCCCATAGAACCCCTTCTTGTTTTTATATTCATGTGATTCCATTTAACTAATTCTTCACTATCGGGAAACATATAGTGATAGACACAAGCCAGGGAAAAATAGCCAAGAAGTAATTCAAGCATTCACACGTGGTTCTCTTGTAAATTCACAACAACAAATGGGATCTGTGAGATCTCTCAAAGTACTTGTACAAGACCAAGTCCCCCCATACGACCACACACAGGCTTAGATCCACAAACTAACAAATTCTTCACAATAGAGAATCACATCCCCATCCATGTCACCCCACATGAATCAAACAGAACAACCACACATATTACCAAGAAAGATCAAGGGAGTTTCAAGATTTAAACACACCATTCATTGAGTTCCTTATTTTTAGTTGGGTTAACGAGGGTGATCACACAAGGTTCCTTTTTCACTGGACATCCATTAAATCAACTGAAATTATGTGATTAAACAATTTCCATGTTACAACCATTCAATCATAGAATTTACCAGAAAAAAAAGAGTATCATTAGTAAACAAGGCCCACCAAAGGGCCATGATTTTCAGTGGACACATGCCCATTAAATCCATAACATATAATCAAGGATAAAAGAGTATAGAAGAATCATTAAACACACAACTTTATTATTAAAAAGTCGGTTCATTATCTTTTTAATGGTTTTATTTCATTCATTCCTGAAGGAAACATTATCATACCCACCCTAAATGATACACAGTAAAGAGGTATGATGGGATAAACCTACCTGGATGACCAAAGATCGATGTTTCTCTCTACTGGCCAAGAACTGGGGATGCAAAACATGCAGGGGAGGAACTCTGAGGACTCCAATAGAGCATAAAAGCTCTAGAACAGTTGAACCACTTTCCTTGGGAAGGGGTCATGAAACACACCATGGAGAAGAAAGAAACCATCCAAGAGTAAGAAATATGGAATTATAGTGTGATAAACAGGGGAGATCCTAGAGTTAGGAGATATAAATTTTGAAATACATAAAAGGAAGATCGTGGTTTCACCACATGGTAGTGTTTACAAGAAATGGAATTAATCAATATTTAATAATACTCATCAGAGTGGTGGCCATAATACTTGTGCATTAAATGGTTTCCTTTATTATGAGGAAAAGTGAAATAGGGGTGGTACTAGAAAGTACAGTTAAAGGTGTGACATAAGGAAAAGACACACATTTTTGTAAGTCCAGGGTCACATGAATCTTGGGGGATTTTATAGATCCTTTATGGGATTTAAATGGATTTGAAAGGGGTATTACAAGATTTTTAAAACAAATGATACATTGTGGGAGCATAAAAATTCAAAAATTGGAAAAGAACAAGAGAGGGAAACCATTTGTAAAGACATCGTAAGTGGTGCCACGGTCACGGTACTACCATAACAATGCCACAATAAGCAGTGCCACTGTTTCAGAGTGCGACTTTGATGGTGTGACCGTTACATTGCCACTGTCACATTTCCACCCTCATGGTGCAATCGTTTCGATGTGAGACCATGAAGGTGCAACCGTTATGGTTCCACCTTCATCGTTTCTCCCTCACAGTTCCACAGTAAGAAGTGCCACCATTATTTGTGCCACCATTTCGGTGTGCGATCGTGATTGGTGCGACTGTTTTGATGGAAAAGATTGATGGAACCAAGTTTTTTCAGAAAACTCCTTAATGATCCACTGCGCAAGACATTACATTAGATACCTCTCAAACTATTCTCTCCTTCGAGAATCAAACTAGACACAAAGATAATGCACAGGTCCATAAAACCACCTTGAAAGATACCTCTCATGATTAAACCTCCCTGTAACCTAGTAACACCCCTTACTCATCTATATTTAAAACAACCATGAATACACTACTAATAATATCCCCCATATATCCAAAAAAATATTCATAAGTAATACCGTCCATTCATATGTATATGGGATTCCTTTCTTCAATGTCATGATACTATCTACTTTGGGTGGCACTAACTTGCCCGCATGGGTTTAACCGCATCCACTTTAATGAGTTTTGATTAGGGATCAGTTCCTCCCCTCCCCATAGTTAGGACTCTTCACCACATTTAGGTAATAATGAAAACAACCCATATTATTGTTAACAATGTCAATCACTTCATCACAACAAGTACAAATCAAAATGGAACAAAATAGAACAAAACATAAAACAGCTCTGGGTACTGGGCACACATCTGTGCCTCCCTTTCCAAGGTACTCGCCTTGAGGACACAATACCACTATAAAAGATGAATCAAGGTAATGGTTTATACATGAATCACCTTCTCCTCATGATATTCGGTCATTACTGGTCACTCTAAAAACTTCATGTCATCCTTGATATCCAGCTTCCCCCAGTCAAGGACGGGAGAATAATCACGTACATACTGATGGAGCTAGTACACATGGAAGGCAGCTTGCACCCTCTATAGCGGTGGTGGTAGTGTCAGCTAATAATCCAATTTTCTGACCCACAGCAACACCTAGAAGGGTCCAAAGAACCTGGGAAAAATCATACTCCCCCTACTGAACCTCAATTTCTCATGCTGAGGAGATACCTTCAAGAACACATGGTCCCTGAGCTCAAACTCCAAGCGTCTCATCCTATGATCAGCATACAAATTCATCCAGTCCCAAGCCGCCTTCATCCTCTCCTATATATGCTAATCCTTATCTATTGTTCTCCACACCACTTCAGGGCCAAAAAAAACCTGCTTCCCCGACCTCTATCTAGCACCAGGGTGAGCGATACAGCCTCCAGTACAAAGCTTCGAATGGAGACATGTCAATAGTAGAGTGATAGATATTGTTGTAGTCAATCTCTATCAAAGGAAAGTGTCACACACATGATCTACCAAAGTCCAAAACACATGCTCGTAGTATATCCTCCAATGTCCGGATAGTGTTCTATGTCTTCCCATCTCTCGGGGGGTGGAAAGCAGTTCACAGGAATAGGTGGGTTCCAAAAGCATGTTTGAATCCTTTCAAGATCTATGAGGAAAACCGGGTATCTAGATCGGAGTCTATGGACCTTTGAACTACATGAAACTTCACCACCATTTCCACATACCAATGTACAAGGTCATCCACCTTACATGACTCATTTATTACCATGAAGTGAACTGATTTTGTCAGCCGGTCCACCAATACTTAGATAGCATTGGAACCTCCTTGATCCTTGGGTAGTCCTGTGATGAAATCCATCAAGATGTTGTCCCACTTCCATACTAGGACATATAAAGGGTGTAACAAACCTCTTGGGATGTGGTGTTCAGCCTTCACCTACAAACATATGAGGCACATCACCACAAACTCTGCCACATCTCGCTTCACCCCGAGCCATCAAAACTAACCCCTCAAGCCTCGGTACATCTTGGAAACTCCTGGGTGCTCCTATATGGGTGGGTAGTGGATCTCACTAAGAACTTTATCATGCATACCCAATAGTACGAACAGATTTCCATGAAACAACATCTGATTCTGCCCGTATTCTAACCATCCTTCTCGAGCATCACCCTAGCTAACACAATGGAACTTCACTTCAACCTCTATGTCCCCCCACTGAGACTCCTCCACCTAATACAATAGAGAGGACTACACTATCATCTGATATAGACAACCTCTACCATCCTCCACCCATGCATTGATGTGTATGGAAAGCTACTCCTCCATCACCTTCCAGGCATCTGCCGACTCTCGAACCCCATCCCTATGTGACTTACATCCCAAGGAATCAGCCACCATGTTTCCCTTTTCATGAGGTTTTATATATATTAATGTCATATTCCTGAAGGAAATCCATCCACCTCCACTTCCACAAGATCATGTCTCTCTGGAAAAGATATACCTCAAGATCTTGTGATCTATGAAGACCTGAAGCGCTCCCCGATGAGGTAATGTCGACACAAAATTCATGCAAACAAGGACGATGTAGACTCAAAATAATGGGTGGCATAATTATGCTCATGGGTTCATAATTTCCTAGACCCATAAGAGATCACACCATATTGTTGCATCATCACACACCCCATGCCTTGGCTATAAGCATCACAAAATACCTCAAACTCCACCCCTTCTTCTGGAAACCTAAACACTAGGGAACTAACCAACTTCCCCTTTAGATAACTGATGTATTCCTCATATTGACCACTTCACATGAAAGCTGGGTATTTCATGGTCTAGGCCGTCAATGGTGCTCAAACTCAAGAGAAGTTGGGAACAAATACCTTATAGTAACCTAATAGACTAAGGAAACTATGAACTTCTGCCATGTTCTTGGGTACCGCCCTTGAAACAACCTCTTCGACCTTCAACTGGTCCACTTCTATTCACAACTCAAACACCACATGTCCATGAAATTTAACCTCTCATGTATAAAGCTTGCACTTGGAAAACATCCCATTGAGATGGTTCTATCAGAGGACCTCTAAAAACGTTCTCATATGATCAGCTTGATCCGTCTATAATCTTGAGTTGATCAGGATGTCTTCAATAAAAACAAATATGAACTGGTCCAGATATTTCTGGAATATGGAGTTCATGATCCCCATGAATATGGCTTACGTGTTAGTAATGGCGAACAACATGACCACAAACTCAAAGTGCCTATATCTGCACCTGATGGAATTCTTCGAGATTTCACCCACCTTCACCATCAACTGGTGATATCCTGACCATAGGTCTACCATGGAGAATCTTCATTCCCCCGTAAATTGGTCAAATATGTCTTCTATCCTTGGGAGGGGACCACGGTTCTTGACCGTTACCTGAGTCAGTCTCTGGTAGTCTATGCACAGCCAGAGGCCACTATCTTCCTTTTTTGCAAACATGAACGGAGCGCCCCATGGTGATGTTCCTGCTTGAACAATACCCTTCTTCATCAGATCATCAATCTGAATCCATAACTACTATAGCTTAGAAGGTTACATCTGATAGGGACCCATCGAAATTGGATGAGCACTAGGTGGTATGTCTATCCATAACTCAACATCACATCGAGGAGGTATAGTCACCACCTCCTTAGGTTTGACATCAATGAACTCACTGCAAATCACTGAGACATCCACCATCTTTGTACCTACAGACTCTACTAATAGATCGACAAACAATGATTGAAGGGGCTTCACTCACCGGTTTTCCTCCTGCCAACCCTGCTCACCGACGAAGGTCACACGATGTCGGTCCACATCTGAAAACATGATACCACTTAGGAAGTAATCGATAATAGAACATATAGAGAACAACCAGTTGATTCCTAAAATGTCATAATATGGAAGAATCTGTAACAACTGAAGGTCCCAAATGGACTGATGTGGTCCCATCATCAGTCTACATTCTCGGAAATCACGCGATAAGCTTGTATGACCTCCGACTAGCATACTCAAAAATAGTGGTATGAGAAGTCTCTATTCATCTAGAACCAAATCATGGGCTAGACTGGGTGAAAAAAAGGAGTGTGAAGCTCATGAATCAAACACGGTAAATAAAAGAGTGATGAACAGACAGATTGTACCTCGAACGACATCTGACCATACTGGAAGCATTTCCACTACAGCTTGTAACTTCCCATGCCCAAATATTCTACTCCTCGGCTATCAGCTGCCTCCACAACCATGCCATGGTCGAGACCCCTGAGGAGTTTCCCAAGGTCAGCCTCCTCCTCCAAAATCTACTCTCGGAGAAGCAGGAGCTCACTGTCCCTACTGCTACAACTGAAAGGGCCTGGTTGGAAACTATTTTTGCGGAGGTGGGAACTGAACCGGCCAACCCCCACTATACTGCACTCGGTCCGGGCATTGATTCTGAAGGTTCCCATGGCTTCCAGAGATGAATAATCTCGGTCTTGGTCCCAAAAAGAAATGGAAAGGGCTAGGAGATCGAAACTGGAACTGCTAGGGCCTGCTCCCCGCTAGCCGAAACCTATAAGGCCTAAACGCTGGAGGCCTGCTACTGATATCCATTCCATTTGATGAAACAAAATGGATCCCCTCTCATGTCACACATCCCATTGCGTGCATCCTCTCCACAAATTCAGAATTCTTCTAGACAATACAAGTACGTCGGTAGGGTGTAGGGAGTAACTACATAAGGAGGAGAAGGTCGGAGGGCCTCCTCTATACGTCTTTCTTGATACTCCTCATCCGGGAAGAGGTTCGAAGAAAAGAGAAGGAGATCCTTGATCTTGATCCCCAACTCTCTCACTAACATACTCCCATGTTGAAGGGATATTAGCTCCTATATCTTATCAGCATTCATCATGGAAGAGAAGGATTTCACCCGTAAATCCCTCTCAAAGTCATTCTATGTATCCTTAGCCTCCCTCTTCTATCGAAGGTAATGCATCCACCACTGACACACTACTCCCCGCATCTAGCTTGTAGCCATAGAAACCCAATACTCCGTCGGATCCCGGATCATGATGAAATCTATCACCATCTCCTCAAGCTAGCTCTCCATCTCTATGTCTGAGATACTTCTCTCGAATATCCTGAGGGTCTTCCACAAAAAGGAATGAAGAGTCCTCTACCATTGATCATCCACCTTCTCTCGGTCAGCCCTCTACCAATCAATCAAATCAGCCTCTTGTGTCTTGATCTCCTGCACTACTCGTGATCATTATCCATGTGCAATATCTTCTAGGTAAATAATGAATGCCTAAGCTCGAGTAGTATAGAATATTTATTTTAATTTTTTGTAGATTTTTTCTTTTTAAATCCCCAAAATACCCAATGCACACGTGAAAACTAGTCATTATGATGCATTTACCATTCCTAGGGTATCTACCCTATAATTAGTGTAGCCTCACTTAGTCATTCGGTAGCCCCAGACTCATTGAATTATATCATGGGGGGCCTAAAATCGCATGTCCTAGCCAGTATTCCTAGCCTATTTAACACACCATTATTTTCTAACATTATTTCCCTACCATCCAATGAAATCCTCAATGTTCTTAACCCTGAGCTCCATCATATCTCTCAAACCCTACATCTAATATAATTCTGTCATGACCCATATTATCCAAGACGAGGGAAGGGGCAGCATATTTTTAGGCCCTTCCTTCTTCAAGTTGAATGGGAGATAATGACCCATGAGACCCATCTTCAATAGGTCTCGGATTGGAGATTATCACAATGGGTTTAAATTCACACAAAAATTAAAAGGAATTACAATTTTTATTGGGAAGTATAATGAGGTAAGATAGAAAATTGAAAACAACACTGAAACTGGTTGTAAAAGTAAATAAAAAAACCATTCCCACAAGAATGTTTCAAATAATAATTGATAAAATATAGTAAAACTCCAAAGGTAAATACTACAGAAAAGAAAAACATTAACAACAACTGTCCCAACATCCAAACTAGTACAGTCTCGGATGGTCCTCGAATACCTCCTAGAAACATCAAAGCAATTTTATATACGTAGGGTGAGTATATAAGTATACTATATAGGGAAAACCAAAAGCTCATGTGAACAAGTGGGGAGGCATTCTAATGTATCATGAGAAAAGGATCCAACCAAAACACCGAGAAAGTAAGATAACCACCCAACCTCACCAAGGAACACTCACCAAATAATGCAAGTCAGGTAAAGTAATAGTAATAGAATATCAATATTTGGGTACCTCGAACCCCTTTCCCACTGGTTATTGAAGAAATCTTATGCATTAAGACCTTCCCCGCCATTCCAACCATAGTCCCACTACCATACCCCAACTGCACACACCTAGGAAATCACATCCACACATCCTACTCACAAACACATGGGCCACAACAACCCATCATAACCACTCCTGCACATATCTGGGCCAGAAAAACTATCGCCATGTGCAGAGACATGTAGGCCTGAACAACTACTGCCATGCCTGAAGAAACTAGGTTCTTTCCCTGAAGATACTTAGGAAATAACCATCCCATACACACTTGGTCCAAACACCACCACATACCTCGACCAAATGATATAGGTCTATAATGGACCTCAGGCTGTCATAGCCTGCCCGAAGAATCTTGGGCTACTCAGGAAAGGGAATAGAAAAGGAGCTAATAACCATCCACTAATTGGTGTATGGAAAAACACAGTCCCACTTGAAATGGGAGTGTTCAGTACAACGTACTCAAATTGTGTGGGATGAAAATAAGAAACATAAGAACTAAAATTATACATATAGGTAAACTATAACTCATCCCAACCTAAGGGTTCTGACACTATCCCATTCACAAACACCCTTGTCTATATTCATTCATAAAAAGCACAATAGCTACAAACAAGTCACAACTCATTCCCAGAAGACAACTCTATATTGAACCCATTCTTGTTTTCATATTCACGTGATTTCATTTAAGTAATTCTTCACTATCATGAAACTAATAGTCATAGCCATAGTCCAAGGAAAGAAAAAAATTCCAAGAAGTGATTTAGGAAATCCTCTTGATTCCCTTGTAAAGTGACAAAAACAAAGATGATCTTTGAGATCCCCTAATGTTCTGGAATGAGACCAAGCCCCACCATATGGCCACACACTGCCCTAGATCCACAAACCAATAAATGCACCACAATTTAGAATCCCATCCCCATCCATGTCCCACCACAAGAATCAAATAGAATAACCAAACATATTACCATGACAGAGAAAGGGTGTTTCTAGATATAGACACACCATTCATTGAGTTCCTTCTTTCCCGTTGGGTTAATAGGGGTGATCACACAAGGATCCTTGTTCACCAGACATCCATTAAATACATCTAAATTATGTGATTAAACAATTTCAATGTTATATCTATTCAATCATAGAATTGAAAAGAAAAAAAAGGATCATTAGTGCACAAGGAAGGACTAACAACAGACACAATTTTCAGTGGACATAAGCCCGTAAAATCCACAGCATATAATCAAGGATAAAAGAGTATAGCAGTATCATTAAACACACCTCTTCATTCATTACAAGTATGTTCATTATCTTTGTTATGGTTTGGTTTCATCCATTCCTGAAGGGAACATTATCATACCCACCCCACATGATACAAAATAAATAGAGATGAAGAAAGAACCCTTCCTGGATCCATGACATGCATGGGAGGATCTTCAAGGCCTATAAGAGAGAAGAAAACCTCTAGCACAGATACACCCCTTTCCTTGGGAATGGGGAATCCAAATGCAGCAAGGAGAAGAAAGAAACCAGCCAAGTGGAAGTTGGAAGGAATTCTAGTGCGATAAAAAGGGTAGATCCTAGAGTTACGAGATTCAAAATTTGACAGACCAAAAAAGGAGATTTGTGGTTTAACCATGAAGTTGGGTGGTTACACATGATGGAATATATTTCCATTTAATAATTCTCATCAGAGAGGTAGCCATAAAAACTGTGCGTTAAATGGTTTCCATTAATCCCAGGAAAACTCTCAACGGGGGTGGAAAGGGAAAGTATAGATAAAGGTGTGACAATGGGGAAAAGTCACATGTTTTGGAAAGTCAAGGTTCACCCAAATCATAAGGGATTTTAGATATCATTTATGGGATTTAAATGGAATTGGATGAGGTGTTAAAACATTTATATGCCAAAATATACGTTTCATGAGTATAAAAAGTCAGAAACTGGAAAATAAAATGGGTGGGACACCGTTTGGAGGGACACCGTAAGCGGTGCCACTGTCATAGTGCCACAATCTCAGTGCCACTATAAGTAGTGTGACCACTTTGGTGTTCAACCGTGATAGTGTGACTGTTACGGTTCCACCGTTATGGTGCCAACATCACAGTTCCAGTTAATGAGGTGCCACAGTTTCTGTGTGCGACCAGTGCCACCGTATGCAGTTCCCCGGTTAGAGTTTCCACCATTTCAGTTTGAGACGGTGACCAATGCCACCCGTTTTGGTGGAACCATTTGATTGAATCGAGTTTTTTTTCGAAAACTCATTGATGACCACTTCCTAAGCCATTACTGGACTAGTTTTCTGCTAATATATTTTTCAATGTAGGAATTGGGGATAGCGTTGTGTGTGTGTGAAAAAAATATCAAAGCTAGTGTTAAATAAAACGGTGGTAAGTATTTGATTGATTGAAATCATAAAAGGGAAGAATAAGGGTTGTGGGGAGGGTAATAGTGGGGTATGGGTTGGTGGAACCTATCCAGGTAGTTACCAAGTTGTGGAAAATCTCTTATGCTATTGTATAATTATACTGGGGAACAGGTAGGGAGAAGGAATGTAGGAAAATTCTAGCATTAGTTTAACTTTATAATTATTTAACGTCATTGGTGGTCACCCAAATATTCTAAATTATAATCCAAAATATTTAGTGTTGATTAATTATCTCATCATGCAATTTAAAATGAATGAATCATCTCTATAATATTAAAAAATCAGGAAAAAAGAGTGCTGAATTTTATTAATGATTTTGTAAGTAATGAAAAAACACATTTATCATTGAAAAAATTGATCACTCATAAAATTAAACCTTTATATGATCTTTTGGTTTCACTTTATGTGATGATCTATCATACATCTCAAAACACTATGTGTGTGTGAGTGATAATATTTATTGTATTAGTAGATAGTCTATATCAATTTTTTAAATTATGTTGATTCGAAATTTAAAATGAAAAATAATTTAGGTAAACATTATATATTGTTATATATAAGTATAAATTTTTTTATGAGAATATTATAACATAATATCACTATTATAAAAAATATAACATTAATTTACAAAAAACATAATATATTAAACATAGATATAATTTTTTTAAATTTCAAAAAACTATAATAGTTTTTGATATTGTTATTATATATATGATTAATAAGTATTTAAAGTATAAGTAATCATTAATACATTATAACAATAGTCGATAATATTTTATGTAGAAATTATAATATAATTTATTATATATATATATTAATAATCTAATACCTTTTTATTTATTGATATTTTAACTAGATGAATATGTATTTTTTATATAAAACATAATAAAATATTTTAACATACTTAATTAATAATTTTTTAAATATATATCAATAATTTAAATATAAATAATAATGAATTGGGTTTTCAAAATACAATTGATAGTCAACTAAATAATTATATTAAATAAGTAATATATTATATATCTATTTGTATGTAACTATAAGTATTAATATCATTAAATATAATTACACACTTATATAATTAATAATATATTTTAAAAAAATATGCATTTATATAATTATGATTTTTTTAAATGTAAATACATATAATTTATATTTTAAAATTTTTAATTAATAATATAATGATATTTCAAATATACTTATTGATATTTAAATTACATAAAAGTACATAATTTCATTTTAATATATTTATTGTAATCATTCATATATAAATAAATTTTAATATAAATATGCATACACAAATATATACATTTATATACATACATACTTAAGCACACACAAATGTTTGGTCCCTTGGAATTGTAGTAGTGAATAAAGGGGGTGAATAGTCCTACTTGAAATATTAAAAAATATTATTATATCATAGTTAGAACAATGGTAAAAGTGCCTTGGAAATAAAAATAGATAACATGTGAAGATTTTATATAGGATTTAATGGCCAAGATACAATTCCTTTAATAAATATTATATACTATCCAATGAGACTTGTATTAATGAGATCCTCACTTTTTAAAGAGAGTGATAACCTATTTACATACAAATGAAACATACTTTTTCCCACCATGTGGTATAACCCCTGAATTTTGAATGAATCACAACCTAAATTCCTTATTTATAGGATGAATAACCTGACCTTCCTTTTAGATGGGAGGAGTTACCTGATGAGAAAAATTTTGGATGAGATAAGATTAAACCAAACTCTATAGAAAAAAACATATGGTATGATGAAATATGATGGAGAAATAACAAAAACAATTAAAATAGTATTTGACCTGATGATGAAGAAATTTGGTGATGTACAAGTTATTTTATCACACCAATTGTGCATGATGAAAGTGATGAAGATATTCAGTGGTCAGAAAAAAAAGAACAAAAGTCAATGAAATTTCATAAAAAATTTGGAACAATAGAAAGTGTATATCATGTTCTTGTTGAATGATCTAAACTGTTATTTTTTTTCTTCCTCAAAGATATCTCCCAAATAATTAAAATAAGATCCTCTTGGATTGTTTCGATATCTAAAATATGTACAAAACCATTTAGAGTTTAAATTAGAAAATTATGACTGTTACCATGTTTGTTAATGTTCTGTTGAAAAATATTGAACAAACAAGATTTATATTTACTCATTACATTTTAATGTAAAATATTTATATTTTAGGTAAATAAATTATAAACATTTCACAATTATTATAAATTTAAATGAAAATATAATATTTCAGATTGAAAATATAGTAATATAACATAAAAAATTGAGCATCGCGTGACTTTTAAAATGCAGACATAAGTGTATATAATGTAATGCCACAATTAGTATTTTACACACTATGAAATTTTATTTGAACATAAAATAATAACAAAATTAATAAAAGAATTTATTTTATTATCATAAATTAAAAATAACAAATAATTATTTTACCAAAAAAATTTACTTATTGGTAACTCATGACCCACTGTAGAAAACAATGAGTGGTGGCTAATGACCTACCATTGAAAAAGAGAGTGGTGTATTAATAGAGTTGTTTCAACCATTGTACATATAAGAAAAAATAATGATATCTAACCAAAATAAAACATACTCCATGTTACTAACCAATCAAAGATTTCAGGAGGGGAAATAAATATTTTCCTACCATTGGAATCCCAACTGTGACTCATGACTCGTCATTGGAGGTGTCTAGTGATGAATCATGACATACAGTTGTTAATGTCCACTGGTTACTGACTAAAAACACTTCCAAACAATAGGATGATAAAAATTTGAACAATAGATGAATACTTTTTTTAACAAAGATAATAAAAAAATAAAAAACATCAAATTGTAAGAAAATATTCAGCAGTCAAAAATTGTAAGAAGACATCATATGGGATATTGATTAAGCATTGATAAGTAATGCAATAAAAACCCTAATCAGAATGAAACTAAAACTATAAAAACTAATTGATGAAGTAGGAACTCCTTTTAGAGCTTGAATAACCTTCTACCAATACTTTGTTCCTCAAAAAATTATAATAACCAATGACGAAAAAACTATGTTTTTGATATCCAAAGGTGAGTAAAATTACTCACCATTGAAATATAAAGGTGGATGACTGAATAAACTTTGGATGTGTCCTATAGTGAGTTACTAAATCCCCATTGGGAGTCAACAATGACTCATGACTCACTGTTAGGTTCATAAAGTGACTCATGAAAAACATTTCCAAGAAGAGGTGAGCAATGAAATAGGTGAATGAAGTTCAAAAAAGAATAATATGAATAGATTACTGTTGCAACTCATACTTTGATAACTACTGGAGCTAGGAGAGGGGAGACACTTTGGGAACATGTGATTTCAAATAATATCAGTCGAACCAGGGCCATGAATTCAAGAATATCACAATAATACATGAATGTCACTCGTGAATAGAAAATGGTAGACTGGATCCGATGAAATTTTAGAGGAATAAGACTGAAAAAAGTTATGTGTATCAGTTCAAAACTAATTCACTAGAGGAAGATAAAAGATCGAATTAATGATAAATAAGAGATTGGATGACTACATATCTCACCAATTTTATCCTAGATTATGAAGAAAGATGAACAGTAATCATATTACATTTTCCCACATTAATTTAGAAAACTAGAGAGCTTGTGGTATATCAACCAAGCTGTGTCGATCTTTGGTTCCTACTAGATACCAAGTATCATCAATAGTTAACACATTACACACATGGGAATACAACCCAGCAGGCACCCTATCCCAACCCATGCACCTACAGGTGTTCACTTTGGCTCTTATACATGGGTCCACATGCTTTGAACGTGCACCATGCATAGTATTATCTATCCAACTCATGTACTACATTAGGTGTGGATTTTAATGGGGTTAACCCAATGGGAACACTATTTGGTTTAGGGAAATAAAAGGTTCCTCACATAGGATGGAATAATTTAAGAAAAAAAAATTACATAAATTAAAATATTAATAACATGAATTGTCAATTTAAATCATTTACATAAGCAATTAAAATTATTAAAACATGAAATTAAAAAAGTGATTAGATTTTAAAATCCCATGAAAATTTAGTAAAATTGTAAGAGTAATTTATCAAAACAATTATGATAATATAGTATTAATGAAATTTAAAATACTAATAAACACCCCATTTTGAAAATTTTAAAAAATAATTTTTTCTAATTTTTCTAAAAACTCCCACCTTCATCTTGAAATTTATAAATATATATATAAATATATAAAATAAACCCATTTTTATCAAAATAAATCACATTAAATGTAAAAAAGTAAAATATTATATTGGGAGTAAACTAATATATATAATAATCAAAGAAAGAATAATTAAAAGTGTCTTATTGTTTAGAAATTCATTTTTAAACAATATTAACTAATTATTATTTTAGAAGAGTAGAAAATAAAATTGATTCAAAAAACATATATTAAAACTTTTTTAAGGACATAGATTATACTAATAGATATTTTATTCATCCAGAAAACCCAATTCAAATTTTATTTTATGAAATCTAACATAATCTAAGGGTTTTTTGAAAATTCAAGTTAATTATTTCTCAGTAGGAGAAAATTGTTAACAGATATCACATTTATTTACATGATCCCTAAGAATATTAAATCTAACATCAATGTGATTATTTATAGAGTGTTGAAGAGGGTGTTTAGTAATTAGAATAGCACTTTAGTGATCACATTAGATAGAAATTTTATCAAAACTACAACTAAAATCAATGAAAGTTTTTTTATCCAAATATATTGTGAACAACAACTAGAAAAATATCGACACATTCAGCATCAACTATTAAAAGTCCGCCCAAAATGTTTTTCACAGAGGTTCATGAAATAAATAATTTTTTTATATTTTGAAACATAACTAAAATTATTTTTCAATGAAGTATGCAACATCCAAATTCAAAATTAGAGTAAGAAAGTAAATCAAAACAATTTTCATTAGAATATAACAATCCAACATAAATAGAACCCTTTATATATATAATTTCTCTTTTAACTTCCATAATGTTGCTTTCGTTGGTGTTAGAATAATATCTAAAACACATAAAAATATAAAAAATAATATTATACCTGAAAGTAATAACATTAAAAAGGATTCATATCATTCCTCTAAACTACTTATCACTAATAGACTATCCAGATTTATCCATATGAAATTTAAATTTTTTTTCTCTTAGGGGTTCCCGTAGTTTTAGTAGAATCAAGTCCAAAACATTTTATTTGTTCTTTTTCATATTTATCTTATTTTAATAAAATAAAATATGTTCTTGGATTAATTTGAAAACCAAGGAAAACATTAATTCCCTCATTAGGCACAAATCAAATTCAGTTTTCATTAATTTTGAAAACTAATTACAAAGTATATCATTTTCAGAACCAAAAATAATTTCATAAACATAAATATATATAATAATTATATAATTTTTAACTATTTTAATAAATATGGATTAATTAAACATTCCTTTTCTGAAATCATTTTGAATTAAAAAATAGATTTAGTATTTCATACCAAGCTTGAGGAGCTAGCTTAAGACCATATAAGTCTTTAGATTGTTTGAAAAGACGATGTGGAAATTAATTTTTTTTTAAATTAGGGGGTTGATTAACCTAAAAATCTATTGAAATTACACCATTTAAAATGGATCTTTTTAAAACCATTTCAAAAAGTAATTTTTTTTAAAAACTTGAAAAAGACAATAAAATCTAAATGGATTCTAATCTAGAAATAGATTCAAATGAATCCTCCAAATAAAATCTTTCTTCTTGAAGATAATATTGGGTAACTAATCTTTCCTTATTTCTAAATATATTACTACTCTTAACCAATTTATTTCAAAAAATCCATTCTATTCCTATATACACTTTATATTTAAAAGCTCAACTAGATTAAAGATTTTATTTATATCAAATTGGTCACATTAATCATGCATGGAATTAATCATGTTAGGATATTTCAAATAATCCTTAATTTTAACACGCAGAAAATAAAATTTAATGACAGAATTATCAATTAATTTTAGAACATGTTTTCTAATACTAATTCCATATTGAACATTTCCCATAACATTTTCTATAGAGTGATAATATTGAGTTTTCCAAATTAAAAAATATGATTGAGATGATATATTATCCCCATTAGCTGTTGATTTACTATTGGCAGGTTTATCTTCATCAAATTTGAATTCCTTAAAATCTTTAGCATTATCAATAGAATTAATACACTATTTTTATTTTAAATAAAATTAACATGCCCAAATACTTCCATTTTCAAAGTACCATTATTATATAATCTATTAGTCTTAATGTTATTAGAGTATACTAAAACAATTCCATCATTATTTTTAGAATCAAAATTTTCTTGGGTTTTCTATGTATTTAAAATATAGAATGTACATACAAAAAATAAAATAACCAGTTTTTGGTGTAATAATAATAAATTGTTTACTAGTAGTTTTATTTAATGAGGGTCTATTGTAATACCTATTTAAGATATATCAAGAAGTTTTAACTAAGTCATTTGAAAAATATTTTGGAAGGTTGAATTAAATAAGAATTGTTCATCCCATTTCCTGAATAGTTTCAGTTTTCCTCTCTATAACACCATTCTGTTGTGGTATTTTTGGGGCAGAAAATTTACGGAAAGATCCATTAGTTTTATATAATTTTTAAAATTGTTTATTAATAAATTATACCCCTTTATAACATAAAATATATATGAAATTAAATTTTCTTTTTTATTTTTAATTTTTATGCAGAATGATACAAACATATTTTAGCTTCCACTTTTATGAGATTTGAATATAGACTATGTAAATATGCAGAAATCATGTACTATTAGAAACTCATATCTTTTATAACCTAGAACAGTAGTTTTCATGGGTCCAAATTAATTAATATGAAGCTATTTTAATCAAGTAACAGTATTAACGACATTAAAATATCTAAATGACTCTTTGTGATTATTTCCTTTTAGGACGGAATCACATAAATAATAGTTACATTTATTTAATATTTGTGGCTCAAAACATGATCATATTTATCTACCTTGTACAACTATTGTAGATATAAATTTACCTGCCATATCTTCCATATAATTTGATCTGTATCTATATCAATTAATAATTTTACATTATGTTGGGTTAATAATGAAAAATAAATATAATATATATTTTATATTATATTATCATAAAATAAAATAATATTACCATAATAAAAAAGACATTTATTATCTTTAACTTTTACAGCCATACCATCATCACATTGTTATGAAATGATAATTTAATTATGTTTTAATCCCTCTAAAAATATTAATTTATAAATAATCACAGGAGTTAATATGCCTAATTTTCAAATACCATTATCCATAGCATTAGAGTTTTCACTAAAGGTGACAATACCTCTATCACAATAGTTAAAAGATTATATGATACTTATTTCACCATTCATATTATTTGAGCACCCATTGTCCATATACCATGTGATTTTATGACTTTTCAAGTAGGAGTCCTACAAATAAATCAAGCATATGGTTGTTTTAGTACTCATGATACTTTGGTTCCATATTTATATGTAGGGAAGATAGTAAGTAATCATTTAGATTTGAGACATTTATTGTTGTGCAATCTATTAGATAGTTTTTAGAAATGAATGTATTAGTATTACCCAAATGCTGAGTAACCTTTAAAGAACATTTGATGGAACAATTATTTTTAATGGTTCAACTATTGAAAGTAACATATGAAATATTACCATTTGTGATTTAAAAAAATAGTTCTATACGTGTTAGGAACCTGATTATTATAGACACAACATATTTTATCATTTTTTAGTATGTCCATATCCACTAACTTCTCAAAATTCTCATGGAATAAACTAGTAATAGAAAAGGTTTCCTTTAATCCAATAATTTTCTTTTTAAGGTTTTTATTCTCATTCAAAACATCTTCAAGGACATCATATATATTCACATTTGAACATTATAATGTAATTATAAGTTTATTATTTTCATGTTTATGATTCTTACACTCCTTTTAAATTTTATCTATATCATCACAAACTAATTTAAATCTTATGTATTGATCTTGATCGGGTTTTAACAATAAATATTTTATTCTAATATTCTCATAATTATCTTTTAATTATTTTGAATATATATCCATTTTCAATTTTTTATTACCTAAAAGAGAATCTTTTAGTTCATTATTTTCTTCTTTAATCATATTATTTTCTCTTTGTAGTTACCAATTTATTTCATCCATTGTTAATATATTACTGTGAAATTTTTCATTTTGAATTGTTATTTCTTTAACATCTTCTTAATTACCAAATTCATAAATAGAAATATAATTAAAATCTGACTGTATCTCATTTATAGGTTTATCCATCAGACATATATTGGATGATTTTTTTTTCACTTTCAGAACCATCAATACTTTAGTCTGAATCTTCTGTATAACTCTATCATACCTAATATTACTTTCTCTTCTTCTTATTGTATTTCTTGTCTTATATATATATATTTAATTTCAGATGGTCTGATTTTATATAACCCTTTTTCCAAAACTAATATAATATTATTTCATAAATAATATATTAACTAATTTTACCTCTTTTACTACCCTTTATGTCGCCCTTTTTATGATCTCTTCTATAACACTTCTTATAGCCTCTTTTACCCATCACGTACTTGTAAAATACATTGTTAAAAATTTAAATTTCAATATTCTTACATTTTTGTAACTCATAATAAGTGGAATTAGAAATAACATGTATATTTAATTTTAATTTTATAACTTTCTTTTTATCTGGGTCATAATAATTTTCATTCTTCATTTTAATCTCATATTGAATAAATGATCCAATCAACTCATCCATTTAATATTCAATGAAATATATACTTTCCTTAATATAAACATTCATTGAATAACTTATGTTGGGTAGAGAACAATGTAATATTTCAATGATAGCTTCATTTTTTATGGTCTCTCTGATTGAAAACATACTACTTGCAATTTGGTGAATCTATTTTATATCTTATTTATGCCTTATGGATCATTAAATCTAAATTATTGGAACTCATATATTTGAATATCTAGATTTTTCCTCTATAATATATTAGTTCAATGAAGTGTGCCTTTAATGACTTCTAGAGGTAAGAAGTAGTTTTAAATGATGAAATTTTACTATACAAATTTCTACATAGAAATTAGTATAAGAAATTAATAACTTTTTAATTTAAAATAAATTTTGTATATTCATTACCAATGAGTGTTAGTAAATATATACCAGGTTGTTTATTTGGTGTACACATTATAGCCTAATAACCGAGACCTTTATTTTTATGAAATACCACATTTTTTCATTCTTGTAAACATAGTCACTTCAATTTATGTGTGGTGGTATCTTGGGAATTACATCTCGAAATATTGAATTTTCATATGAATTTAGAGGATCTTTTTCATAGACAATTAAATATAGGACAATGGTTTGTTTAGAAATAGATTATGAAACTTCAAAAACCAACTCATTAAAATGCAACCACACCCTGATACCAATCGTTATGTCCCTTGGTATGGCGGTAGTGACAGGAGGGGTGAATAGTCTTTTTGAAATATCAAAAAGATAACTCATGAATTTTTATAGAGGTTATGATCAATATGATCTAACTCCTCTTGTCAATGTCTATTACTCGATGAGGAGACTAGTATTAACTAGATCCTCACTTTTGAAAGGGAGTTACAACCCATTCACAAAAAAATAAAACTTACCATTCTCAAATATGCTAGTATGCCCACAAGATTCTTAATGATTCACAAAATACCTTCCTTCTGTTTGGGAGGGACAACCCAACCTTCCTTTTAGATGGGAGGAAGAACCCAATGATATATGTAACAGCCCATGTTTTTATGAATTAGTTTTTTGGAATAAATTATATTTATTCGATGGCTTTCACTGTGTGAAACACCAAGTTTTGTTTTGTTTATAAGTATCAGGAAGTTAATATTTCACTATACCCAACACTAATATTATATTTTAGTACATGAAACACTATATTTTTCCTGTGTTATGCCTAATATCATGTTCCTTTAATAGCTTGGGTAACACGCAAAACTGAGTTTTACTAGACAATAATATACTATTTCTCTTGATTGTAACCATCTATACATTTTAAATGGATGTAATAAATATGATTAACTTAACTATGAAATAAATTATCCAGTAACCAATTAATTCTAAATGAAGATAAAACCCAAATTGAAAATAGAGGATTTGATTTTATGAAGAACTCTTTTTATTCCAACAAAGGTGTATTATCTTAATTAAATTAATACTTGTTAGTAAAAAAATATTAATGAAATTTATATGTTATATACTCAATTATTTTTTAATTAATACAATATTTTTTATAGGAATAAAATAAGAACAATCCATTTGTAAACATAAAAAAACTATATTTTTTAAGAAGGTTGTTTTGCTTCCATTTAATGGAGAACTTGTTTTAAAGATAAATTTTGAAACCTATATAAATTTTCTTTGATAAAATAAACATAATTTTTAAATATTAATATCAAAATTAACTTTTAATGATTTTTTTCTGATATGATTTATTTTTGATGAATTGTAAAAAATATTTCATTTTAATTAACAACTAACATTTCATCAAAAAAACTTATAAAGACAACTTACTTTTTAAATTGGTTTTAAATTAAAATAATATAAATTATAAATATATTAATCAAATTTATATTTTTTAATATTTTTAATGATAAATTTGGATATGAAATCATATCAATATTTCGAACTTTGTCACATAAAAACCCCACATCTCAACCCATCCACATGATTAAGTTTGAATTAAATTTATCCAATTTAGTGTTTTAAATTTTAAAAAATGGATTAATTATTTGGAATCATAATATCCAAAATTTTAAATATTTCTCCTTTTTTTGTACAAAAATAATAATAAATTTGATCATTTTTATTTCCATAGTTAACGATATATCAAATAATTAAGTGTAAAAATTATATAATAAATATTATCCAATTACCTTAACAGTTGTCCCAATTTTATTAGTTGTGTGTTTCTTGACCAAAATAATCCATGGGTATAATTTATGACCTATTAGAGTTACTTGAAATTATGTATGCCCCTTATAGTATTTTATTTTATAAAAACTCAAATATGTCATACTCATATTTTTAATAATTATGAATTTCATTAATATTTAGTTATTATAATGTTATGTGTAACCAAAAATATTAATTTTAATGAAAAAATAATTATCTTTATAATTTATTTTTTTACAATTTTAGTGAATAAATAATTACGTTAAATAATTATACAATGATGATGAATTAATTATTAGATTAATAGAAAAATAAAATAAATGTTATTAAAATTATTAAAATTACTATAATATAAGATAATTAAGGTAATACAAGAATTTTATAAATTACCTCAACATATTTAGGATTTATTAAAATATTTTTTCCAATGATTTCATGTAGCTCTGATATTTTAAAATTCAATGTATTGAATAGTATCAAAAATAATATTAATGATATTTTAAAATAAATAATATTGTATAAATGATATAACATGTCCAAAAATATATCATTCAGCCAAATTATTTGGATAAGGATTAAAATGAAATTATTTTTTCATTTATGGGTCATTTTTCATTTTATAGTAATTATATTAACCTTCAAAGAGTAAAAATATATGTTGTCATGTTAAGAGTTTGAGAGGTTAAATAAGGGTTAAAAAAATGATATGAATTAAAAAATAGTAAAAACATGTATAATTTATATTTGATGATTTGATTTAGATCCATAATCATCATATATTAGAAATAAATCATACTTGATCCATTGTTAATAGAAAATTAATTTATAGGAATTTAATATTTTTAAGAAATTACAAGACTTCCCCGCCACTCTCTTATAAAAAGAAACCTATTCTTCCCCTTTCATTGCACTTAAAAACATATTTTGTTTATCCAATCCTGATAAAAATATCCTCCCAACATACCTCCCTTCATAAAAATCTATATTTTGGTTTTTAATCCAACCAATGAATTCCTTTGGTGCAAAACAGAAGAAGATACTCGATGAAGAGGTATTGTTCATCAATGAATTTTTTTAATGTTTCCTTAAACCCATTAAATTATTTTTAAATAATATTTATACAATATCATAAGTATCATAAATATACTGATAATTTTTTTTAGGGTACGCCCAAAAACTTCACACACTTCTATAAAATGGGGTATGCCATCATCATTCGTATGTATGGAGGACTACTGACTCGTGAACCGATCTCATTCATTTATCCATTAAAACCTTTAATGTTTGGTGATAATGAAATATTTAATTTTTTATTTGATATATATTTTTTTAATGATTTAATCATGATTCTTAAATTCTTTTATCACACATACCTTCTTTGTTTCCTTTTTTTGGGAATACGATAACTTCGCTCCTATGTACGGTAGACTACCACCTCGTGAAGTGATGTGATTTATTTTAGCGTTATATAAAAGGTATTACAGGAGTTTATTATAAAAATCTATGATATATAAGACATAAAAACAATTTTTGAATAAAAAATATCATATAAATTTATTTCTTTTAACATGGTAGGAAAATATAAATAGCGTTTATGCATATGTACAACCTAGAATCTCCATGAAATGTGTATTTTGTTTTCTACCTATAACATTTATGAATCACCATAAAAGAATATATACATAATATATATGGTATTTTTGTAATGGTTATCATTTTTGGAGAGGTTGAAATCATGGTCTCTGTAAAAGGACCAACAATACCAAGCCAAAAACATGTTCAGAAAACGAAGTGGTTATTAACCAAATCCTAACATTAATATAGAATATTCTATAAAAGATTTATATAAATTCATAAATATATAAAATATTTTACTATGTATATATATATATATATGATTTTTATTTATATTTATAATAAATTTATATTTATTATGTTGGAGGTTTGAAAGTGTATAAAGGAAGTGAATACTTAAGGTAAGGGGATTTCTAGACTAACATTTATTTCGACATGACTTATGTCATATTAACCACCCATTTATTTTTGCATGGTTTATATACTATCAATTAATGTAATAAATGATCCATAACCACAAATTTATGTGTATATAAATTTCCATTTAATGATATCTCTTTCATGGGGTTTACGGTTCTAAAGGTACCATGATAGTAAGGTGATTTTGTCTCAATTTTCCTTCATTGAGACACATCTTATGCTACGTACCTATATTCTTATATGAGGTGAATATATTAAACATTCACATTTTTTATCATGAATCTAATTATTTTTATGATATTATAAGTTTTATTTAATTGTATTTTATCTTCATTTGAAAAAATGTCTTAAACAAGGACTATGTTTTCTAAAAATGTTTTTAAATGGTATTTTAATAATTTTAAATTAAAATGATTTAAAGGATGTTTATAATGGTTTTAAAAGATTAATTTATAGGTTTAGTGGTATTTTCTATGAAAAATTTTTTCTAAATTTTTTATGATTTAAAAATTAATTTTCAATGATGAAATCATATTTCCTCAAGAAATGTTTAAAAAAATTCAAAATTATTTTCTATTTGAGATGACATATGTTGGTGTTAATCATGTCATATGAGGGATTTGATCCATTTATACCATTAATAATATTTCATTGAATGTTCTGTGTTTTGATATCAAGAATTTTATGAATCTTATTACTTTTCAATTAGATATTATGTTATGAAATGTTTAAGAAAACCATTTCATTCCATGATTTGTAATGTGATGAATGATATTAGATCTTATAGAACAACTATGTATGATTATAATAGGGGATGGGTTAGAACTATATCTCCATCAAATTCATTGGTTAAGGATAGATAACTCATGAGTATATATGATATGTGTGAACCCAATTACATGTTCATAATGTTATGTGTAAACCCGGTGACATGTTCACAATTTTCTTCATCAAACATGTTCATAATGTTATGCATGGACTTGAGTTCATGTCCACATGTTTATGTGAGGGCCTAATTTCATAACCATAATTTAATGAGTGAACCTATCTATATTTTCACTTGTTCATTAATGTATAATCTGATGTGTATGAAACAAATTCCATGTCTTGTTCCATTTTTATACTTGCATGGCTCATGTTCTTGGATTATCATATGTTTATATATTTTAAACATACAATATTTATTACACGACTCATGTATATAATATATGACATGCATTTTTTTATCATAAAATGTTTTTTTTTATTTTCTCATACCCTTATGTTTATGTTATTCTTACATATCTCTCATATTTACCGTTACTGAGCATTTCAGTACATCCCTTTTTTATGTTTCTTATACCCTGGATTTGAAGAATGATTTTAAATAGAAGTAATAAAGGGGAAAACATTTTTGGTAAATATTTAATATCTTTTAATAGACAATAATATTTTTTCCCAGTTTCCAATGGTACTAAACTATTATGGTTTGAGAGTGTGTGTTCGTGTAACATAATGAATATTTATTTAAAAAGATGTAATATCCATGTATGAAAATTATAGGTCATTATAATTGGTATCCGAGCAATGTTTTAGTAAACTATTATAAACTAGGATGGGAAAACATTAGTAACATTCATATATATATATTAAAGTATATTCCTAGGGATGTCTCTATGGATAAGTCTAAGGTTGATTTAAAGTATAATAAAATGTCATGTAATTTTGGTAAAGGATAGTGTTTGTTGTTTCCTATAAAGACATATCTTCTTGGATACTCCAAGCGGATTTGGAACTCGAATAGATGTACCTATGAGTAAAAAACCATAAAAACACTATATTGAGATAGAATCAATTAGGAACAGGTGTAGGTAAATGGGCTTTACTGCAAACCCGGTTTGACTCTCTTAGGGGATCTGATTTTGAAATTAACAAACTCTTTAAGAAATACCATGAAGGATTTAAATTGAATATGACTATACTTATAAAAAACCTAGCGTGTCCAAGATTAAATAAAAAGGTTCTGTGATTGAGAGATCAAATAAGTGATTTTTCATAATAATGTAGTATCAATCTACGATTTCTGTTGACAACAATATGTTTTTAGTTGTAGTCAATGGATGGAACCCTAAGAAATCCTATTAATGAGGAATGAAATGAAAAATGAAATGAATGTCCGCCTGAGAAACTGAATTTTATAGTATATGAAAATAAAAACCTCTTTTCTATGCTCACAAATATTTCTAAATATATGAATCATAGTGATCATACTAATGAGAAAATAAGGCAAAAAATATTTATTGAATACATAATGATGAAACACCCACCTTATTTTAGTGTTTCAAATAACCTATTAGTTTCTGTTCAAGGGATCAGTACTGCTAAAAAGATATTTTTTGTTGGCCACCGTTTAGAGCCTACAATTGTCACTCTGGCTATCTACTATCTAGATGGTGATTCTGATCAATGGTGGAATCTAATTAATAAAACAAAGAAACAAGATGAAATTTACTCTATAAATATGGAATAGGTTAAAAGATTATTTTTACACAAGTTCTTTCTTTTTATTCTCATACAAAACTGGAGGAGGACTTCTTAGAGCTTATGTAGAGGGAAGATGAATCTGTTGGTTCAAATGAATAAATTTTTTCAATAATTTCATGGTTCCCTTGTAGTATTATTATTCTAATTATGATTAATGTTGACTTATTCATCAGTGCCAGAAAACAAAATATCTTAATTGAATTAACTGTTAGTGAATTTGGATGTTATGAATAAATCATTTTATGTGCACTAAAAGAGGATATAATATCTTGAAACCATATTTTTTATGGTGATAATAAAATAAAAATGGGGTTCCATGGAAAATCCTCTAATATGTTACATGGAGGGAATAAAAATTTTCAAACTCATTCTTTCAAAAATTATGGGAAATAGAACCTAGGTGATTTCTTAAAAGAAACAAGAAGGTGTTTTAAATGTGTATGTTTTGGTCATCTAGCAAGAGAATGTAGTAGTCATGAAAAAAAGATAGTCAATTAAATGACTTTACATAGCTCAAAAAATGAACCAACAACACTTTAGTGTTTCATGTGCAAAGTGTTTGTTAATTATCTGAATCAGTGCCTCGATCCATGGGATAATATGGATGATAATCCAAAAAAACCTAAATGGAAAAACGACAGTGGGAAAGCTTAAGAAAACATAATGGAATAGTGGAATAGTTATAATTATGGGACACTTATCCTCCCCTAATTTTTTAGGAATTTCATGTTTTGTGTCGTATAAATAATACCTACAAAAATATTATTGTTCATTCTTTTGTGATGTTTCATTTTTATAATCTACCTCTGTATAGATTTTGGATTCATAAAATTACATTTAATATTCTATTGGTACGATGAGGTACCCTTGTTTCCAATTAAAATGTTTTTTCAATAAGATAACATCTTACTTAAGGAATCAAAGGAGAATTATATTTTTTAATTTCAATAAGGTTGACCATTTATGGAATGGTTTGAGTTGAACTTTGGGTGTGGTTTTGGAGATTAACATTTGACTTCACAATATGAAGATTTATGCAAAAAATATGCTAATTAATTTGTTTTGATTATAACAAAGGATATAAGGAAGAAATTTTTATTCTATTTATGGATGTTATGATCCAATAGTTATTCAAAAACCAAAAATATTCAACTTTATTTCTTGGAGTAAGAGATGAAGTAGAATTAGATAAAGGAACAAATGATAGATCAGATTGTGTTTATAAAAAGGTATGAAATAAAGTATGTATATCTTCAATTAGAAATTCATCAATTTTATTAAAAAAATATTTAAATAAAATAATGTCATCCTAGTACCTTAATTTTATGATGAATCAAATTATCCCCTTGATCATCACATATTTATGGTTTGCTAATGGTTATCTTTATAATGACCAAAATCTCTATCACTCTATCAGAACATGATGGTTAGTTTTTTCATCTATGAACATGTTTTCACTTTTCATTAATATTATCCTAATCATAATCCAAGTTATCTGGTTACATTTTAATTATACCTTACCCCTTTTTAATAGGATGTTTTTCTAACAATTTTTACGATTTGGGTTTCATACAACAGAATTTTCGAACACCGGACATTGATTTTCAAAGTGTAACTTCCAATTGTGAGGATGTGATTTCTTGAACATATAAGGATGATGGATTATTGATTACTTCTTCCAAAAAACCTCAATCAATTCCATGATGTGTTAAATGTATATATCATGAGGAAGTAAATAAAGAATCCTTCATATGTACTAAAATCATAGGCCATATCTCTAGAGAAATATATTTCTTATGATGAAAAACAGGCGGAGATTATATATATGACAGATAATGTTCTATTAAACTATACCACCTAATTAGTCAAATTTATATTGTAAAACCCAAATGTTTTGATAGGATCTATGGGAACCAGAGTGCATTATAAGTTATAATTATTCTAATATGTTTTTTATAATAATTGTGAATTTTGAGGATGAAATTAATTTTATTGGTGGAAGAATGTAACTCCCTGAGTTATTATGAATTAATTTTTCAGAATAAATTAAATTTATTTGATGTATTTTATTAAATTATTAAACAAGATATGATTTATTTATATGAGGAACCAATTTAAACTTTTACTACACACAACACTTATATAATCTTTTGGTAAACACAACCCTATTTTTGGCTTATGTCACACACAATATCTCGTTCCTTCGATTGAATTTTTTACATGAAAGACTGAGTTTTACTAAACAAAAATATAATAATTGTCAGGATAGTTATTACCTATCCATTTTAATGTTGAGAATGAATAGGATTAACAGAATTATGAAATTAATTCTTGGGTTATCAGTGAATTATATATGAATATAAAAACCAATTGAAAATAAAAGATATGTTGTTATGAAAAACTATTTTAATTAAAACAAATTCATTTTATCTTAATTTATTTATTTATTATTATTGAATTATATGAATGAAATTTATATTTTATATAATCAAATATTATTTTTAAATTTCTTCAAAATATTTTTTTGGGATAAAATAAGAACAAAACAAATTTTAAGCATAAAAATATTTGTATTTTTCAAAAAGATAGTTTTGCAAATTTTTAATGTAACATGTGTCTTATAAGTAGAATTGGACACATAAATAAATGATATTTGAAAAAATAAACCTAATTTTTTAAATAATAATTTCAAAATTTACATTGGTTTAATTTTTGGTATATTTATGATAAGTCTCATTTTTTGTCGAATAGTGAAAAATGTTGCATTTTATTTGAAATTTGACTTTTCATCTAAAAAATTTATATTTTAAAATTTTTTAATGTAAAATTGGATCAATTGTTCCTCTATTGTTCCATGTTTTATAATTTTAATATTTTTCAAATTAAATTTTGAAATCAAAACATTTTGAACTTTTGACCTCTTTCACATTAGAAACCCGCTTCTCACCCTGTCTACATGATTAATTTTAAATTAATATTATCCACTTATATGTATTTATTTTTTAAAAATGGATTATATATTTGGAATCATAATATAAAAATATATTAAATAGGAACATTTTATTTTTGAAAAATATGAATAATAACTTTAGAAATTCTTATTACCACTTTTAAAGACTAATCGGGAAATTAAGGGTACAAATAATATTATAAATATTATCCTATCACCATAAAACATGTAAAAAATTCACTGGATGTTTTATTTCCTACTACATCATCCTTGGGATAAATTAATGTCTTCTTGGATCATCATTTATGACTTTAATCCCCTTTTAGTATGTTATTTTATGAAAATTAAAACATTTCATACTCAAGTTTTTATTAAGTATATCATTTTTAATATGTGGTAATTCTGAATATATTTTCTACCAAAAATATTATTTTGAAATAAAAAATATTTATATCCATAATTAATTTTTATTTATATTTTTGGTATAGAAATAATTACATTAAATAATTATATAACGATGATGTAGTAATTTTTCAATTAATTGAAAAATCAAATAAATGATATTAAAACTATTAATGTAAATATAATATTAGATAATTAATGTAATAACAAAAAAATTTAGATTACCTAGACATATTTTCCATTCATTGAAATATTTTTTTAGATGATATCTTGTTTATTTTATATTTGTAAATGTAAAAGTAAGGAATAGTGTCAAAATTGACATTAATGATATTTTAAAAAGATATAAAATGTCCAAAAATTTTAAAAACTGACAAATAATTTGGATAAAGTTTAAATTTTAATCCATGATTCATTTATTGGGTGTTTTGTCATTTTATAGTAACTATATTATCCTTCAATGTGTAAAAACAGATGTTGTGATGTTAATAGTTGATGATGTTAAATAAGGGTTAAAATAATAAGATAAGGATGAACAAATATTCAAAACATGTTTAATTATAAATGTATGATAATATATAGACCCTAAATAATCCTATATTCTAAATAAAAATATTTAGGAACTTTTTTAATAGAAAAATAATTTATACTAATTTAATATTTGGTGAAATTAGAAGACTACCCCACCCCTCAGTTATAAAAGGGAATATATTCTTAACTTTTATTCACAAATAAAAACCAATTTTGATTAGAAAAAACTTTTTCCAAATTGTCTTCCAATTTCCCTTCCTTCATCATACAATCCTTCCTTTGAGGAGAAAAAAATAATGAAATCCTTTGCTACAAACCAAAAGGACATACTCAAAGAAGAGGTAACGTTCATCAATGAACATTTATGTTTTATTTGTTCCTTAAACCACACAAATTATTACTATATAATGGTAATATAATAACCTAGGTATAAAAAAATAAAAAAAAATTGTTATATTATGGGTAAAACCAACAACTTTAGACACTTCAGTCAAATGGGATACACAGTCATCATTTGAGTGCATGACGATTTATCGCCTTACAAACCGATGTCATTTATTATTCCATTACCAAAATTAATGATTTTTAATAATTACGTATTTATATTTTATATATAATATATAATATTTTTAAGATATTATTTTTATTATGTAATTTTTTTATAAAAAAAATCATCATACTTTCCACTTTGAGGGAATATGATAAAGTCGTTCGTGTGTACATCAACCTATTACCTCGAGAAGCGATGTGATTCAATAATAAATTATGTGGAATATATTAGTTATGATATATATAAAAATATTTTATTTATATGACATTAAAATTATTCTCCAATGATAATATATCTTACAATTTTTTTCTATTAATTAAATAAGAAAATGAAATCAGCATTCATCTGTATGTACGACCTACCGTCTCCTTGAATGATGTATTTTATTTTCAAGCTCTTATTTTCATAAAACACCATAAATACTTATATAATAAATATATATGATATTTATATCATGGTTATAATATGACAGATTATTAAATCATGATCGATTTAAGAGTACCAATAATACCAATTAAAAATATGTATGAATAATAAAGATGTTATTACTAGAAACACAACATTGAAATGCAATTGTTAATAAATTAGTAATATAACTTCACAAGTAAATAAAATATGGCTGTTTGGTAATTAAGATTCTACTTTTTTGTATTTATAATAAAATTATAATTATTCAACAAGAGTTTCTAATGTGTATGAAGGAAGTCAAGACTTAATGTTAGTGGATTTTTAGTCTCACTTTTATTTCAATGGATATGTGACATATTCACCACTCAGTTCTTTTCTGTGGTTTATATACATCCCATGAATGTAATCTGTGATCCTTAACCATTAATTTTTGTGTATTTACATATCCATTTAATTATCTCTCTTTCATGGGTTTTATGGTTCAAAATATACCATGTCGGTAATGTAATTTTGTTTTAATTTTCCTTATTTGACAAACATGTTATGTTATGTATCTATATTTTTTTAAGAGGTGTATATAATTACCTTTGACATGTTGGATAACAAATGTCATTATTTTTATGATATTATAATTTTCATGTAATGTTATTCTCTCGTCAGTGGAACTACTAGAAACTTCCTCTAAGCTATTTGTTTTATAACCACAGTTTTAAAAAAGTGTGTGTATAGACCTTTTTTTGAACAAATGACCACATTTTTTTTAAAAAACATGGGAATAAAACCTTGAGAATCAGACCTCTTTGGGCTTGTCCTCCCCTACACCCTTTTAGGATCCATAATATCCCCTTCACTCCCATCCCCTCCCTGCCTCCCCCCCCATCCTTGACCTAAACCTATCAGCCTCTACCTCTGCATCGACCTCTTGGAATTTGTATCCAAACCCCTACCTCAACCTCCCAGCCCCCGCCTCCCTCCCTTCAGGTATTCCTCCGCTTTACTCTACGTTTGTACTCATAATTATGTAAGTGTTGGGTCTCTTGATTCATTCATTATTATCCCTTTATTCTCTTCCCCATGTTGACTGGTTTTGGTATTTTCTATCTCATATATATTGAATTTATGTAATATTAGAAGATATGGATGTTGTTTATGATGTAATATAAGATGTCTCTTATGATTCCATTAAAAACTTGGTTTTTGGGAAAGCATGAGGAATGGATTTAAGAGGTTAAAATAATAATTTCTTGATCTCTTGCAAAATTACTACATTATATAACTAATGTGGGACTGAACAATACTATTTTGGAAAAATGTTTCATGAATTTATTTGTTTTTGGTGTTGCACTTGATAGTGATTGGTTGCTTATCATAAATCATATTCTTAATATGATATCTTTTAATCAATTTCTATAATCTCAATGTAGAATCAATTGGTGGGAACATCTTTTTGGGGATTAAAGTTTTTTCCCATATATTTTGAGTTAAAAACCAATCATTATGATCCTTTTAACTACATTAGAAAAAACATTCAAAATTTCAATTTAGAAAATTCAAGACATTCCTCATTCCAAGATTCATATATAAAACTATGTATGATTCCATTATTTTTTATTCTCTATGAAAAGGGAAAATTTTATTGTGTAGAATTCATATCAGTTTCATCCATTTGAGTCTCCCTTACCAATATAGAAACAAGAAAACAAATAACTTAATTTCATTGATAATAAGAATAGTGCTAGTATTAAGGGTATGTTCCCTCATATTATTTTCATTTACTGCTCTTTTGTGCTGCCTCAGCTGAAAACTATTTCTCCATCTTCATACCCAATACTAGTATGAGACATGTTACCATTAGAGATTCATGTTTCACATTGATGACAAGTAATATGATAGGTATGTAATAAAATATACACTTTTAGAAGTATTCATCTACCAGTGAAAAAATTATATCCATGATGTTACTGTTTTTGATTTAATAGAATGATGTTTGATAGAATGTAATGAATTTTAATGTGTAAACCCACTTATATGATAAAAATTTACAAAATTTTCAATATCATTTACATATAAAAAAATAATGAGATGAATATTTCATTGTATATGTATAATTTTTTATTGTTATGCAGCAATACTATTTATGTTTTGAAGGCATGTTCACTCATTTTGTTCTTAGGATTTTTTACCGAATACTATATTTTAATTCTATTATTGAATTAATTTTTTATTACTGATCACTTATGATTAAACAATAATTAACATTATTTTTTTGTTTTAAAAAATATATCCTTAAATTAATGAAAAAAAATGTTTTTAAATGATTGGAAAAAACTTTTTTATTAACACTTATTCAATGAATATTATTAGAATTTATAATTTCTATATATATTTTCTATAAGTTCCTTCAAATAAATTATTAACAAGGTAAACCATAAATCGTTTTTTCTAGATCTATAATAATAGATTAAAATAATGCATAGTAATTTTAATAATGAATCACATTCAGGCAGTTTTTGTTCTTGCAATTATTGTATTTCAGATTATAATTGAACTGAATGTTAAAATATAACTCTTCCTTTGTAATCATTATAAAAATATTTTTTCATATATTGCAAATTTCTTTAGTATGTGTAGGTATAGATGGAAATTTAGATTCACATGTTGGGTTGGTTGTCTTGTGAATCTATCTAAGTTCAACACTAACATGATCAATTTAATTGAATGTGTTGACTTGATCCATCCTATTTATGACAGGGTAAATTCTAATTTGACCCACCACCTAGTTTAACCTCAAATATATAACATTGAATACATCATGACCTTTCTAAATAGTTAATATCACATAAAATCAATGACCTTATCCAATCATTTAGGCTTTCCTCTACCATTTCTACTACTGCATCACTAGTGATGGTGAAACTGACTCCATTACCATCATAAAATCATGTCTCTGAATAATTGGGTTTCTAGGTGAAATAAAGGTAATGGGACCTCAGAATCATACAAATACATGGCTTATATATCTATATCCTTTATATACTATGTCATGCCAAGCATGGAGAAGATGCCAACAATGATGTATGACTACACTAATTTGGGCCTGAACAGTGCAAGGATCTCTAGCCCCATAGATCAAAGTGAGAGGTCCTACAACATTGGAATGAATGTGACTAACAACATCTCTAATTTTGATTTCCCTTTAATTTTACATTATAGTGGAATAACATCATGCTCATTTTGTAGTTGAGTAAGTAATAAAAACATATGTTTCCATGTGCAATAAGGATTTGAATTTATAAATTAAGTTGTATGATTTGATATCATTAGGTATGTTGAGATTTTATTTTGATAAATAAAATAATGATTTCATTACTTTTCTGCTCAAATTTTATTTTCTTATAATTAATTCATTGTTATCATTTTCTATATTCCAACTACTTGACATTATCTCAATTTTTATCTACTTTAAATCATATTCAATGTAAATGTTTTAAAATAATTGTTTTTCTTTGTTGATAGTTTCTTACTTCATTTTGTTTTAATAAACCAATGTTTGAAGTATGATTGTTATCTTAGATGATATTAAATCTTAAAATTGTTAGTGATATTATTGATGGTGTTTAATTTTATTAAATTCTCTTAATTTTTACATGAAATTCAATTAATTATTATTCCCTAGATATTATATTCATGTTTGCTCCAGATTTTTTTTCATTAAAATTAGTTTTTCTCATACATTTTATAAACAAACATTCCTACTCATTTGATATTGAGAATTAATTTTATGTCCTTTTATATGACCTCCACATACACTAAATTGGTACACCACTCGTAAACATCCTCAAAATGCAGTTTTATATCATCGGATATTACATTAGCTAAATTCCATTATTGATAACAATGATGGTTTCTGCATTTCTTCATCAATTTTCTCCCTCGATCTTACTAAATTGGTATAAATTTTTTCTTCACTTTAGATGTATATATTTTTACCTCCAATCAACATCGCTATAATATTTTTCATTCATATTATTTTGGATTGTATCATTGGTATTCCACGTTTCTTTCTTATTTAGTTATACTAACAAATGTGTGTTAATTATTTATTATGAATTATAACATTTTATAGTACACAATTACGATGATGAGTTTGTTTTCCTTAAATTTTTGTATATTTATCACTAATTTTTTGTTTATTACCCTTTATAAAGAAAATATTTATTATGTGATTATATTTTTGATTTTTTTTGTTGATATATATCTCATGTAATAATTAGATGTAAATTTTTTATAGATATTAATTTTATAATCATAAAGAGATATAAGAAATCATCATAATAAATAAACAACAGATGATATATAATATACCAATATATTATAAAAAATTGTTTAATACAATCTATTGTTATACAAATCCCGTTTAATGTTCTTTATACTATTATACAAATTAATCTTTGAATGATTTAGTATGTTTATATCTATTTTTATATATGATTTTTTATAGTTGGTATTTGTTCTACAAGACACTTAATTTTTTTAAAAATTTTAGGGACACATTAATATTTGGTGCCCCTATTTTTTCCCGATGATAAAATTCATGAATTTTTGTTTTCTTTAGCATGGGTTTTCTTTATTATGGATCAATTTATGTGATATTGGTGGATTCCAGTTCACTATTTATTTCATTTTTTATCACTATAATTTAATCATAACTCATTTTTTATGTTTTCATTTTGGTCAATTCTTATTGTTTATGGATCTTAGGTCCTATTAAGGCTGGTTCTAGTGACCTCCATCATGGGCAGTGGGTTCACCATGGGTTTCTGGCATGATTTGTTCCATTTCAATTCTTTTCATTTTTTGAAATATAGGGGTTTTGGTGTTTTTAGTTTTTAGTGTTTTTTAGGAGTATTTTTGACATGTTGTGGTGCTTTTGAGAGGCCATTTTCAAAGTCTATTTTCTCATATATGAATAGTTAGGAATATAAATATATATGTTCCCCCATATATATATATATATATATATTCACTCATTGTTTTGAATATATATATTTTGGATTAGTGTTCTTATGTATATATATTAAAAATTATTATGTGTGTAAGGTAAAGGGGTATCTCCAAATTTAAGAATATATGTTAGGGTTACCTTGTACATATTTGGCCCTAAAAATCCGTAAATAAGGGATAGATGGACTTATATATATGTTAATGTGAATATTCATGCAAGAGGAAAAGGAAATATTTGAGTTGATATCCTCATAAGCAGAGGGCCTTGAGTTTGAAGTTGGTTACCTAATGAATTTGGCTTTTAAATGTAAAGAATCATTGATTTCCTGTATTTTAGACCATGTTTTTGTACAAAACAGTGATATAGATATCTTATAATTATTGTCCTCAGTAGACTTGATGAAAACAAGCCTAACTGATATTAAATTGAGCTAAATTGAATTACACTAAATTGAATGAGTAAAACATCATATTAGTAGAAAAAATGAATTGTAATAACCTATAAAGAGTGTCAATTCAAGGAGATATAGAGTATAGAAAGAACTCATTATACACTATTTAATTGATCTGGAATTGATGATTTCCGGGTTTATGATAATTCAATCCAAAACAAAAGAAATTGAAAAAACCTAAAATGAACCATACATTGAAAATATATAAATAAAACCAAATATTAATGAAATTATCATAATAAATTGGATTTGACATGAAATAAATAAAACAATTAATGTTTATGAAACTAATGTAATGTGAATAGGTCCAAATAGAAATAACTAGTACCAGAAAAATTAAACTATACATAACAAAACCATGTAAAATCAAGCCCGGCTAAAAAAATATATATGGGACCACAACCTCTTGAACTAATGTAATATGTTCTTCCTTGTTTTTAGAAACTCGTTTTAACCCATGGGGAATTTTCATTCTTATATTGGGGCAGTGACTTGTATAGTTATAAGGGAACTGTATTCTCTAGTTTATTTTTTATTTTATTTTTTTATCACATTTCCCACATAGGCCACTTACTTATTTCTACATACGAAGGGTGGTTAAATTCTCTGAAGGGGACCAAAAGGGGAATAGAGGTGGATATGAAGTTTTCTTTTATGGGGAGGGAGATCAGGGTAGTAGAAGGATTAATTAGTGTGTTTCATGTTTTTCAACCTTTGTAATGTGTTTTTTATATATTTTATTTTCCTTTGGTGTGGATGTATGACGTACATATAATTTATGTTGAAATTTTATTTATTTTATACTTCTATTTTAATTAATTGTTTATGGGAAAAATCATTCCCGAGTGGTGTTTCATTGATGCATGTACACTTGTTCAAGCCTCTTGGTGTAGCTCATCCACCTTATTCCATCGTAGTATTCCTATATCATATTCTATGTTTGAAACATGGGAGGGCCTAGGAAACAGGGATAATTAGATTGGAATAGGGAATCACTAGTAATAAATTGTGAATTCCCATGAATAAGGATTGTGGACTTTGGAATTTATAATCAGATTCTATATAAGACTATGTAATATATATTGATTCTGGAAATGGTATGACTATAAAAGGTAGTGAAATAGTAATGTATGATGAATACTAAATAGAAATTCACATTCATAAACAATTTTATAATGTAATATCACATCATGGGTACTGTACATTATTGGCATTGATGATTAGAATTAATCCCATTGCAACTGTAAAAATACTTTGGTTTCAAAAATACTCTATCATGCACTAGATACTTTAGTTTGAAATTCCTAGTAAAACCATTATTTCCCTCCCATAGGTCGTAGTCAAATTTCATTTCGATTATTTCACATCAAATCACCCTTCATCTATTTCAAGCACTTATATGACATTGATTCAACAAGGAATCCCACTTTACTAATAAAAAATGAATCTACAAGAAACTCCACTACTATGCTGATTTATGTACAAGAATTGATTACTCAACATCTAGGTGGGTTTTATATCGGTGGATTGATAGATTAGATAATGTTGATGCGATAATTATCAAATACCTCAATTTGGATCATGAAATTGGAAAACCATAACATCTTCATTATTTTAATATGATGATGTGATTTAAGACACCAATATCTCATTAATATGTGTAAGAGTTTCCTAATGAAATCTTGTGTTCTCAGTTGACAATTGTAGTTCATAATAGTTTTTTATAGATTGACATTGGATCACGATAAAAGTTAAAAATTATATATAAATAATATTTTTCATGTAACTTGACCATTTAATAACATTATTGATAATCATAGAAAATGTTTGTTAAACACTAGAATAATATAATTTTGGAGTTCATTCAAAGGTAAATTGAGACAAACATGATAGATATCGTACACCAATAAATCCAGAATCAAATAGAATGAGTTTTGGCTAGACTGTTTCATACTAATAGGTTGATTAGGATTCATTTGGACCTATGTTTATATAAAATTAATTCATGTAAAATTTTCTATATCAAATTTTTCCATTCCCTTGTGATATCTACCATGTACTATGGTTTTTATGTGGTTTGTATTTTTTTATAGGTCAAGGATTAAAAAAAATGTTTTATTTTTTACAGTTCAAAGATCTATACACATAGTTATATAACCATGTGTATGTTATATATGGTGTGATAATATATACCCATAGTTTTGTAAACTATAGGAATAGATATGGGCCAAACATTTAAATAAAACTGTGGGAATTATCGAAATTTCTGAGGCTATACCCAGGGTTTCTATAAAACTGTGGGTATATCTATATACAAACTCTTTGGTAACCCAATTTTTATGGAACTGTGGGTATAGCCTATACCCCTAGTTTTAGGTGATATATCCAAGGTTACAACCTGTGCATATAGGTTATTTTTCAAATATTGTTGGAAATTATTTATTCCAAAACAGTGATTTCAAAATATATTGTAAAATGTATTTAAATTATTTTAGAATAATTTTGAAGGAAAAGGATTTCAAAGAATTTATAATGTTTATAATGACCACTTTTATTATTTTTCAATGTAAATTTCAATTAAAAAAATTATGATATCAATATGGATTACAAAGAATTTTTTAAAAAGGGACGGAAATTTTCTTTATGAAATTTATTAAAACATTCTTTCAAAATTATTTTCCATCTAATACAACATATTTTGAAATTAATCATTAATTGCTAGGGATATGATCTAAGGGTATAATTCATATTACTTATCTAAATAACTTATGTTTTGATGTCATGATGTTTATAGATCTTGTTACTTTTTAATGACATATTCTATGATGAAGTTTCTATTTAAACCATTTCTTTTTTTGAGAAATAACATGATGAATGATTTTTTAGCTTGTGGAACATGTATGTATGATATCAGTAGGTGACAAGTGAGACCTATATCTCCATCCAATACATTGGGTAATTATGGATAAATTATTATTATATATTTTGTGTGTGAACCTGATTACATGTTCACAATGTTATGTGTGAACTTGATTACATGTTCATAATGTTATGCATTAACCAGATTACTTATTCATAATGTTATCGGTGGATCTATGTTTATGTCTATAAGATAATGTGAGATAAATATTTCATTTCCTTAACATAATCAATTAACATGTATGTATATACACATGTTCACAACATTATAAGCAGATATGTATGACAAATAAGATCTATATCTTATTCCATTGTTATGATCTCAAGGATCATGTTCATGGACTATATTTGGAATCATGTCCAATAAAAATCCAATATTTAGGCCATGCCTCATGTATATGATCATTGACATGCAGGGTATGATCTACAAATGTTTTTTATGTTCTTATAAACTTATGTTAATATAATGATCACGTATCTCTATTTTTTTCCCTTACTAAGAATTTGAAGTCACACTTTTTTATATTTCATATCCCTAGGATATGAATAAATGTTTTAAATAGTATTACTAATGTGGAATATATTTGTGGGAAACATTTTAGATCTTTTAATATACTAGAATATTCTATTCCATGATTCTAGTGGAACTAAAATATTATAGTCTTCATCCATATGTTTGTGTAATGTAATGAATTTTCATTTAAATAGATGTAATATCCATTTATGAAATTCTAGGTTCAATATAATATATATTCATGATGAGAATAGATTAAAATAAACTCTAGAGGGCAAGCAAATATTATAAATAATAACAATGGTAAAATAACAAAAATAATTAAAACAGTAACTAAGTAGATGATGTTGAAATTTAGAGAAAATCGGGTTCTATGATCACTCTAGTGGTGAAAGATGAAATACATGAATATATTCAATTATCATAGAAAAATAATAGATGTTGAATAACTTTATTAATAAATTTAGAGCAGTAGAAATTTTATATCATGTTCTTGTCGAATGATATGGTCTAGTATATGTTTTTTCCTTGAATAAATCTCTCATATCATTAAAAACAAGATCCTCTAGGATTTTTTACATAACATATATTTATAAGAAACATATTAGTGTACAATAATAGATAAATATGATTATTACCTTGTTCTATAAAGTCACAATGAAAAATATTTAACAGAAAATATTTATTTTTATTTATTAATTATTAACATAAAACTAATAATATGTTATGTATATAAATTTTAAAAAATTCAATATTATAAAAAAATAAAAAATACTATATTCCTAATTAATCATACAAAACAATAATGTAAAAAATAGATAATTTCATGATTTTTAAACTATAAGAATATGTGTACATAAAATAATGCCACATTTTATTTTTTACACACATTGAAATTTTATTTCAACATAAAATAATAATTCCTTCTACAAAATATTTTTATTTAGTAAACTAAATTAAAAATATGAAATACTTTTTTTAAAAAATTCTAACTAATAGTGACTCCGGTCCCCCCAACAAAATGCAGAACGGTGTCTCCTGACATACCACTGAAAATTGAGAGTAGTGACTTAACATAGCATAAGATATTGTGTAAATTATAATAAAAAATAATGATATCCAACCAAAATAATACTTATTCCATGATACTGAACAATTAAAGGATTTAAGATAAGCTCTAAAAATTTAGATACCATTGAATGTCCAAAGTTATTCGTGACTCACCGTTGGAGGTGTTCAGTGGTGTCTCATGACCTACCATTCGAAGTGACCAGTGGTAGATCATTGAAAACATTCGAAATAATAGGATGATAAAATAAATGAATAAATATGAATAATTTTCTGATGAAAATTATAAAACAAAAAAACCCTTAAACAGACAGAAAAAAACTATAGCAGCCGATCGAAGAATGAATACCTTCTTTGGGAGCTTTATGAAACATATATTAGAAAAGAAATAAAAACATTAAAAAGAAATAAATAAAATGTTTTATAAATTATTTATAAAAGGGGAACTCATATTGGATCCTAGAGACCCTTCTACCAAGACTCTCTATTGAAGTGAAGAATAAAAATCTATGATGAAAAAAACTCACTATTTTATATAAAATTGTGTGTAAAATGACTCATCATTGAAAAATAGAGGTGTATCACTGAATCGCCAATGGATTTAAACAATAATGTCTTACTGACTCCTTGATGGGTTTCATTGGTTACTCGAATTTCCGTTGGGTTCTAAGGTTGATACAGGAAAAACATTTTTTAAGAAGAGGTTAGCAATAAAACCGATGAATGAAGTTAGATGAAAAATAAGATTATGATTAGATTACTATTGAAACATAGGAAATGATAACCAGTGGACATGGGAGAGGAGAGAAACATTAATAATAGGTTCTTTAAATGAAGATCCATCTGAATAGTTCAACAAGATCTAGATGATGTCAATAATGCATGAATGCCACTGGTGTATAGATGATGTCATGCTGGATGAGAGGGGACAGTTAAGGAACCATACTGAAAAACAAAAAGAAGATACCCATGGGAGTTCAAATAATAACATGCAGGAGGAGGATATAAGGTCGAAAATATTATAAATAATAGAATCTATGGCCATCTATCCCACCTCTTCTATTCTTTATTTTAAAGAAAGATGAATAGAAAACATATTACCTTCTCTCACTTCTATTTGGAGAACATGATAGCGATCAGTATATCAACTAAATGGTGATGATCCCTGGTTCGAACATTCTACTAGGGATCAACACTAGTTAACAAATTGAAAACACTATCTTAATACCTACTGGGTGACCAATCCCAATCCGTGCACCTACAGACAGGCACTAGGGTCCTTATACGTGATTTTGAATGTTTTGAGTTTGCACTATGCAAACCATGCTTCAACCTCACAATGGACTAACAATGGCGGGCCTTCCCATGGGTTTAACCCAATGGGTCCACCATCTTATTGATGGCTATCCAAGGTGCCTCAATAAGGATGGCCTAATTTTTTTAAAATAAAACATAATTACATTAAAAAATTAATGACATGATATTTCAATTTAAAAAATATACACAAATAGTATTCATTATTAAAACATGTAACTAAAAATTAATTATCTTTTTAAAACATATGATAATTTAATAACATTGATAATTTAATAAAATATTAAAAGAAATTAATTTATCAAAACAAATAATGGTGAAAAGTATTAATGAAATTTAATATACTAGAATCGCGTACAATAATCTATATCTCATTGTTCAGAAGTTTTCCCTTATAGTTTTGTTCGTATCATCAACATCTTTTAATTGATTCATGATTTCTGTGAAAACAAATTTTGTTTTCAACATAGCCATATATCCACTTTTTATTTATGGTGGATTATCTTTCTTTTTTAAAGGGAATAAAATATTATGGATAGATTTATAACTAGAGAGGTCCAGATTTTGGTCCCATAAATAGGGAGTGGAGTGATAATATTTTGAGATTTTTTTCATTAGAGAGTCATCCCATTTTGATCTTTCCGAAGAAATATAGTGATATTTTTTAGGGTAATGGAACTATTTATATTGGATAGGACACGACAAACCACTTATATCCATTAATAATATTGATAATGAATCACTTTAAAAATGAATATCCCTTCTCCTAGTATGAAAATTAATTTTCAAGGGATATTTCAATCTCAATAATTTTCAGACTACATTTTATTATTTTTGGATATTGGATGATAGATAAGAAATTGGAGAAGTTGGGTCTTGGATGATTGTCTTGGAAATTTTTTATTAAGATTTATTTGCATCAAGTTCTAAATGGAATAACTTGGTCCCCTGATTACTGATTTTTTATTAATAAATGATATCAATAATGAGTAAAATATTGTGGAGTTTTATTTTTCTATATCCCCATTTTTGGATATTTGTTAGAGAATTTCCATTCTTCGAATGAAATGAATGTGTCATATGAGTTATTGGAAACCAAATTGGGGAGCACATAGATAGTGATGTATTAGTCAATATCAATTAGTGATCAATAGTTCGTATTTGGGTTATGGTGGATACAAAAAAATGTCTTTTCTAAGGTATTTTTTTTAACATTTTAGATTCTATTTTTTATGTCTCATTTGAATAAAAAAACTACACATCTTCTTTTTTTTCAATATTCTTTTGGGATATACTATTACATATTTGGATTCATAAAATCTGGATTATAATTTATGTCTTATACTATAATATAGATCTTGGATATTAGCTAAATCAGTAGGGGTGTACTTGTCTTGGAATCATAAAAACATATCATAAAATCATAACTAAAACATCAGAAATCATATCTTATTTGACATGGGTGATTTTGGTACTTATTTTCCCACCACCATCCAACCATAATCTAGGAATATTGATAGTTGAATGTATGAATACTTTTGATTAGATTATGGAAACAACACGTGACCTCACATCAAATTTAATTCTTGAATGTATGATTCTTGTATATATTAATTTCAAAATTACATACATATTTCTAGCACCAATAGAACAAATGGAAACCTTGAAAATTCTGAAAAACCACTTGATGGTGAGAAATATTACATCTATAAAAATTATTAGAGTTATAACAATGTATTTTATATCAATGGGATTATTATTTTTTCAATTTGTCATGATAATTTAATGCATTTTCTATAGATACATATCCTTGATATATAGTTATAGGAAAGTCTATTGAGGTTTTGTTCTTCTAAAACCTTTTCAATAATGTCTGATGACAACACCCAATTGTTCGAGATCTTTATGTCAAAACTAGACATGGTTTGAAAAAGGAGAAACAATAAGTGTAATTACATAGAAACATTGAAATAAAAAATATACTACAGTAAAAAACAACATAATGATTCTGTTGAAGAAGTAATAAAGGGATCTCAGATACATCTACTAGAAATGGATGGTTCTCCATGTCATTTAATTTCAAATTTGGAGGATATAAAGGTCCAACCCCACCATGTATAATGAAACAATGATTCTATAAATGTTTTGGGCCAATAAAACCCACAAAATTGTTTTTATTTTTAACATTTTATTCTTTAAATATTTGTGTGATGTTTTTTTATCAAAACCCATGTTGTAACACAAAAATATGAAGGGAATACTATCAAAAAAGTGGATTTCATGGAATATTTTTTATTAGGGGAGTGGTTCATGTTGGTAAACTCCACATGGCTTGCCCTGAGGAGGTGGTAGTATAGGTGAAACGTTTTATATATAGTCTTATTGTGAACTCTACATTCTAATAAAATGATCTGATATTGAGCTTATTAAGATTCTATAGATTTATATTTCAGTGAAACATATTGAAATCATGGGATATTATTAAATTATTTAGTAATATGGTAGGAGGACCCATATTTATAGAGGTTTATTATAAAGAAGTTACTTATAATAATAATAATGAGGGTTGTCAAAAATTATTTCGATCATCCATGGTTCTATTTCATGACTATGTGGCTCATAATAATATTGTCAACTAGGGTTTTTCAAGTACCCCTTTCAACTATAGTAGAAGAATAATCGAGTACTTGATAATATCAAGACAACTAGATAGATTTTTTGCATCCCATAATTGGTGGGTTCTTTTTTAATATCCTCACATTACTTATTTACCTCTAAAAGCCTCCAACCATTTCCCAATTCTCCTTAGTAGAAGGTCTATTTCTAAACATCATAAATCCACGTGAGTTTTTAAATTTCATATCCTTTGGCTTGAAAATGACAATGTTTAAGGGTTTTTCGGGTTGACACGGGTATCATGAGGTAGGTTGGTCTATGGTAAAATTAATTGTGTAGAGAATAATCTATTGGTTTGGAGTAAAAATGGTTTTTTTTATAATAAAATTTATACGATTGAACAAAAAAATCAAAATATTTATAAAGATAAAACAAATAATTAATCTCTCTTTACCATCAAGAATCGTGGAAATGAATTAGATGAGGTCCATTAAGACCAAGAGTATTACTAGTATATTCATGAAATTGAAAATTACATTAAATAGGGAGAAAAAAACATAACTTATTTCCAAAAGATACGGATATCTAGATGGTGGAAAGTACAATTTCTATGATAATTCATGATGGGGGGAGATGATACAATTCAAAATAATATTTTAACGAACCAATATGAAATTAATTCAGAAATATTTTTAGTTCAGAGTGATCGGCCGTTCCGATGTGGCTAAATGAGTGTCTTAGAACATTTTTTATATATGTGATAAACTGGGGCCATGAATAGGATATCATAGTGGAGGAAATTTTACTAGAACTTATGTGTATTCATTATTGTGTTGAAGCTAGGCTTGATTATTTTTAGAATAATTTCTTCAAATAGTTCGGGCATATTATTGAGCCAGATATTATCAATTTTATGAAGTTATTATATAGATGACTTACTAATTTTGGTAAAGAAAATTAAAACAACATTTTTTGGAGTTAGAACGCCTCATCAGAAACATAAATTATTGAACATTTTCAAAACATTTTATGCAATTTGATCAATAATTTTTTTCAAAAATTATGGAACACCATATGTCATGAATTATTTATTTTATTATATTTCATAAACAATTTTATTTTTCAGAGAAAAATTAATAAAACATAATTATATTATTGGAATTAAGGATTTATATTTCATTAAGAGAAATTCATCTTCATGGAGGTGGGTAATGGATCGGACATTTGATATCACTAAGACGTATGAGATATTTTATAGGACTTTCTTGGAATTTTTTCATTCCAAATTGGGATTTGGTACTAAATTGGGATAGTGTTATTGAAACATTTCATGTTATTTATTTCATAATAATGGGGAATGTAAAATTTACTATAATCTACCTACCATATTGATTCCATAGTTATGGTGACCTAATTTCCCCTTACCTCTTCATTCTAGTTCCAATTGTGTTCTTAATGATTATATCTTTAACCTTGGAAATGGAATAAATCCCTAATGCCCATGTTTTTCCTCATGAATTTTGAATCTATCATTTATTTTTTTTCGAGTGATTTTATTTTGTTTTCAATGTCCACTCCTTGAGAAATTTTTATAATCTAAAACTTTATTAATGACTATGAAAATGACTATATTCAATGGGTTAATTAATGAAAATACAAATTTCTTTTTGGTAGATGTGTCAAAGATGAAACAAAGGAGTCATTTCACTAAATGTTGTGTGCCATCATTATTAGGCAACCTTTAAATACTTTGTTGTCTGAATAGTTTTTGGATGGTCTAAAAAAATTTCCTCATTTTGAGGATAAAATAAATAAGAAAAAACATCATTGCTGGAGTAAAATAATATCAAATTTCAAGAAAGGGATTGACATCAAGAAATTTGTGTAGGTTATCCCCTCATATGTTATTTATATTTTAAAAAACCTATATAATATCATCATTACACATCATTAAAACATTGTGAACTTTTTTTGTGGATTTTTTGAAGAGAATAATATAATAGATTGGTTTTCATGGGGGGTGTGTGTTTACAAAATTTGTGTAATATATTAGGACTTAGGAACATAAAGTGACATAATGACCCATATTTAGCTAAAATAGGGTAAATATTAATAAAATATATTAATTACGCCTGTGTTATTAATATTAAATTCAAATACCACCGCATTATTGCCTTTATATACTCAAGTATGGGTTATAGGAAAAAATTCTTCAGGATTGTTGGGTAGTGTTCAAAAGGTAAAATTTGCTTGGAATTTTACTACTACATTTAATTTGAATATAAAGTTAAAATTTATTGAGATATGTTGAATATGAATGAATATAATTTCATGACTACATTTCCTCATGTTTTAATTTTTGAAGATTCCATAACAAGAGAGATATAAATGGATCATTTTAGTGACTATGACCTAGAGAAATATTTTAATGATTTAATATCTTTAATAAAAAAAATTATGTTATCTATTTGTGTGGTATAATATGTATAATGTTACCACATATGTTGCAGAAGAGATGCATCGGGATACTAAACAATTCATTCTATATACATTTATGCATTTGTAAATGATTATTCCCCCAATAACACTGTTTGATGATATATTTAAAACCTCATGTACCACATAAATTCAATATTTTATAGATATTTTTCCAATATATCCTTTAAAATTGAGCATTAATTCTCTAAAATCACATCCCAGATAACCTATTGTGTCCCTTCTAAGAATGGGAAGCTGAAACATCTATGCTTGTACTTTTTGATTTCACTTATGTTCCTTGTTTTTGGAATAGAAGCGGTGAGTATTCTCATGAATTATGGGTAGCCCGTGATGATGTAAATTTTCTTTATAGGGTGTATATTTCATTATATCAATATAATAAAACTATAAAACATTATATTTAAGTTTGGATTATTTTCTTAATAACAACTGAAATTATATTTGGCAAAAAATACAAAGATGATTAATTTTGGTTTACTATGCCCATACGTAGCTTTTCACCAAGTCATCAGATATATGTGAATGATTTTCTAACGAATATCACATGACTATTAGCAAATGGATTTTTACTTCCATGGGTGTTATTTGTTTAAATATTGATGAATCATTATATTGGTAGAATATAATGGGAATCAAGGTGGTTATTCAAGACTGCACATGTTATTTAATTGCAACTTCCCATAAATCATTTATTTCATTTAAGAGTACCATAATGGTGGAAGTAATTTCCATTATCCAATGATTGTATATTTCTATTAATTTTTTTGAAGGAAACTATATTATATTTAGATTGGAAATTGACTGTTATAGCCCTAGATTCCAAATATAATTCTCGAAAATCCTTTGGTAATGTTTTTCATATAATTTGGAATCTTATTGTGACATTTTCTTTATCTAAATTTTCCAATGTTAAAATATAGGGCAATTTTATCAACCACTTCCTTTCATTTTTTAGATAATTTTATGATTATGACTATTCTTTTCTCAAGGATATTTATAATGTTGTTTCCAACAATTTTTTATGAATTATTCATTTCTTTCAAAAACATACAAACACATATCTAAAAAAGTAATAAGAATATAATAATGTATCATTTATAAATAATGAACTAGGATTAAAACTCAATTGTATCTTAATACATCTTTTCATACACATATTTGGTTTATTTCCATGCTAAAAACATAGATAAATGTTTCCTTTTCCATTGATCATTATTTCTCCACTGATAATGGTCCTCATTATCAATGATTTCTAAAAGGTGTTGTTCAATTCCTTTCCCCCTTTATAATAGATTGTACCGGTCACACCAAACCATATTTTGTATTATGATTTTATAATTTTTAATTCTTAAAGAATTTTTTAGTACTTTGGTTGAATATACTTATAAAATATAATGTTTATACTTTGAAACGTGTTTTTACGTTTTTTCTTATCGATCATATATTATTGTGTGAGTTAGGTTTTATTATTCATCATACACACACCTAATCGTAATACTGAATGTATTTGTAGTGAAAATATATATTTTTAATACATACAAACATATATATATATAAAACATGTATATATTAGTATATATATTATTACACACACACACATATATATATATATTTCTGTCTGTTCTTAATATCTGTGTGTGTGTGTGTACCTGTATGTATATATATTTTCACACATACATAAATAATTATATATTTACACCAAATTTTTTGGAATGGGTGTATGTCTAATATGTATTTATGTGTGTATGTGTATCTATATATAGATATTTTAACACACACATAAAAAATATTATATTTATTGTCATATTTTATTTATGAATGAATGTATGTTTGTGTGTGTGTGTGTTTTTTTATGTATGTATGTATGTATGTTTATATTATTGTGTGTGTGTGTGTGTCTGCATGTATGTATGAATGTATGTATGTTTGTATGCTTCTATTTGTGTATGTACCTGTGTGTGTAGGTGTGTGTGGGTGTCTAACTATGTATCTATATACCTATGTATGTATGTATATATTAATTTTTTTCTATGTAACATTCATGAAATATCTAAAATTGTATCATAATGGATACATTTACAAAAAGGACAATAGTTTATATTAACCTTGTTATGTCGCAAATGTTTTTCTATTGTAGGGTTTTAATTATTATTAATATTGGTCAATGAGAATATGTAATTATTGGTCCCTTAATAGATGGTTTTATTGAAAAATTTAAGTCTATATATACAAAACTATTACAACATATAAAAACATAAATGAAACAAGTTAAATAGAAAAGCTTGAAATATAATTTTGTAAAAATGATAATCCCCTCTTTTGCAACTCCCATGATATCACATAATAATTCTCTTCATTTATTTATAAATTTTAATAAAAAAGAAAAAAGATGTATCAAATAAAAAACAATTTATATATTCTACATAAATACCTATTATTTATTTAAATGTCTAAAAATAAATTTTTTATGATGAAAATTTCTTAATTATTAATAATTCTTAAAAAAGAATAGAAATAATCCTATTAGAAATTTCTATTTAGTCATTAAATATGGAATTTTTTTTTTCAAGGATGGTTTTGATTACATTCATCATTGAGGATATCATTAATAAATTTTATTAATTTTTATATTAATACAATTATTATAAAATTTATTCTTTATATGTATTTTTTATATATTTTATTTATGTAAAAAAATTACTTTATATGTTTTCTTTTTTATAATATATATATATGTCTTATAATTTATCAGAGTATTCTTTAAATTCATAATTTATATAATTTATGTACATAAAAATGATACATTATATTGATACATTCTCTATATCTATTTTTAGTGGAATATAAATACATTTTAACTAAATTTAATGAATATGTATCTAAAATAGATGGATATTAATGAAATGACTGAATAGTATGTTGATGAGAATAAATATTTTGTCATGTTTACAATAAATCTTGAAATTACCCTTATAAAATTAATTTTCGGTGTTTAAGTTGAAATTATTTTACTAAAAATTTATTCACATGAGTTAGATAATCAATTTATCTTCCATGACATAGTTCGATGTTATAAATGTTATGTTAAACATAAGGAATATATTATTGTACCTAGTGAATGAGATAATAGTGTAATTTAAATGATCTTATTATATTAGAACATCTATAAAGAACCCTATACCCACACATCAATTTCGTGTGGTAAAAAAATATTTTACACATATGATTTAATAACAAGTGAGATGACCCAAGATAGAAATATCTTTGTTTTATATCATTTATATAGGTTAACAGAAACATAATAATGGGGTGATCTCAAATGATTTATAAGCAAAGATATATCAACATTTTCTAAATGGTTAGATCTTAATAATAGGATAAAACAAGTTAATGGGACAAATAGTTTTTTCTAAATAATATGGACCAAGGCGGGTTGTCAATAAGTCTTGATAAAAGGAAATGTAATATAAAATGAATAATCTTATATTAATGAAAAAATATGTAGAATAATGTGATAATAAACATGACCCATGAAACATAATCATGGGAATATTTCATAAATTTGTGACATTACCAAGAAATATTGCATAAAAACATAGGAAATAATATAAGCACCAGGATTTTTTCAAATTCATAGTATATAAATGAAGGGGAACCCTTTAGTTTGATATGATATCATAGAAGGGTATTCCGTTAATTTTTTATCATGACTAATAATGCACATTCATTATTATCTCATGATATATAAAACTATAATCAATGAATTAGGGGGAGATATAATATCCCACATGTCAATATCCATATATATTTGTGCAATTTCAAATAAATAATTCACTATATTATAATAGAACAATGGAATGTAAATGGGTTTCATATCATTTCCAAATGGTATTTCATAAACTGGTATAAGAATTAGATCGGTTCATATTAAAATTTAAATCACCTACAAAGACTATTTCATAAATTCATTTATATGGTGATTCATTTAACATATACCCAAGATTATTATATTTTTTCTGTGGAATTGGATGAAAAATAATAAAAATAGCATTTAAAAAATATTTCCTTAACATTTTCATTAATAGATGAAATTATGTATAACATTAAAAACTAATTTTCACGAACATGAAAAAAACATTAAAACACCACATTAATAAAAATACAAATAATGGAACCTTGATATAGACTTAATGTTTTTTTGTAGGAAATGTAGAGTGGAAAATAAAAATATTAAATTTAATTGGATACCCTTTTTAATATTATGAAAAAACATTTATTGAAACTGTTATCATAAATAGAGTGATTACTATTTCAATTGAAAATTAATAATGTTAAATTAAATATTACATGAAATAAAAAAAATTGTATTTAAATGTAAAAAGGATAACATTACCACGAATAATTAATATAGATATGGAAGAAAAGGAGATCATTTAGATAAAAGATGAATTATTCATAACATCATCATGTTTAATGAAAAATAATATCCATAAATGTAATTATACTAAAAAAGGAGGAAATTAGTTATAATAACATCAATTAAAATTATAAATAAATCCATAAAAACATATTTAAATAGGAATAATTATGACTCAAAAAAATATTTTGAGTCAATAAAAACTCTTTACATTTAATCTCTTTTAGTTAAATGTTATCTTATCTATATTAAAACAAATATATATATATTAATTAACAATTTGAGAACCTTAATCTTTGATATAAGATTTTATAAACTAAATTTATAATCATTTATTACAAATATATTATTTCTTTATATTTGATTTTAATTATTAGATGTTATTAGATTAAATTATTTGTTTGGAAATTGTATCATAATTGTTGTGTTTATTAATGTTCATAGATTCGATGTTCATAATTTTTAGATAATTAATCGTATTATAATATATGTTTTAAAATAATTTATAATGTTCTAATTTAATTTCATAAGTATTTTTGTTATGACTCGTGACAATGAAGTGGTTGGCAAGATAATTTCTTTAATTTATAATGACCAAAAAGGATGTACAATAACAATATGTTAAATATTATTATAACCATTATAGAAGTATAAAATATACATTATATTCTCATTAATGTCTTATAATACCCGTATTTAAGATTCTATTGTCTTCTATGATATAAATGTAGATTGTTTTTTAACAATGTGGTTAAGCCTACACAAACAAGAACAAGTTATAACTATATGTGAGTATGGTCACAAAAGTGATATTTTTTGGAATGAAATAACTATTACATAAAATTTATAATATTATTTATATTTTTTTGTGTGGTGATAATATTTTAAGATATTATAATAATTAAAAAAATACAAGCTAAGAAATCAAATACATCACTTTTATGGAGGTGGTAGTCTACGCATACACATGGCTAGCATGGTCATTTACAAAAAATGTAACGAATGTTGGAATTGGTTTATATCTTAATAATTTTAATAATTTTTTAAATATTAAATTTATAAATTAAATAACCCATTTAAACTGTCCTTGTTAGTCTTTGATGAAAATATAGATTACATTGCTTACTTTGGCGATAGTCCGCATGTAACACAAGATATATTTTCATTTTTTAGATGGTTGGGAGGAGTGTAGAAAATAGTTTTCCCATAAAAATAATAACATTTTATTGTGATTATGATTATCATGTAATTATTTCAACATTAATAAATTATATTTTTTAAGAATAAGAATAATGAATGGTAATATAAAGAGAAATATTAATTGATATTTTTACCTTGATCATTAGAAGATCTCATTTGAAAAATGGTTTGATTCTTTGAAAACTGTTTTTTTTTTCTGAAATATTATTGTAAAGAACATGACCCATGTAGCCTAGAGTTGATGGTTCTTTTATAACAGATTCACTTGATATAAGGAATCACATCCCAAAATACCTAATATTTTAGTTGTCTTGAATAACTATATTCATACTTTAATATAAAATTAAAATTGAAATCATAAAATATAGCATAGTATATTCATTGATAATACCATTATCCCATTAGAACATCACAACATTTTAATCATAATATACATACTAATATTTTGCAGAAAGGAAATATAAAAAATGTGTGACCAGATATTCTAAGAAAGGGTATGCATACAATATAATATATCATGTATAAATAATACATAATAAGTTTAGAAAGCTAAATATCTAAAAACACATTCCATTTAATAAATAACTTGATCATGAATAATAATATAGTCAGAAGAAATGGTGATCAAATAATTCCATATAAATAATCACAAGATCTACGAACTAATACATGGATTTCATAAATAAACAAATAATCACAAGTACATCAATAAATAATGTCAAAATTATGAAATTCATAATGTTGTACATTAAAAAAATACCCTCAAATATTTGGACCAAGGTTCTTACAAAAATGGCAAGAATCTTATCCAAATACCAAGTATAGTGTATCTTATGAGACCAAATGATGCATCAAGGGGTAATAACATGCCCCTCCAGTCACTAAATAAGTCTTATGAATTCCTTACATGAAATAGGATAAACATAATCAATGTAAACATTTATATTGAAAAACAATCTTATGAAATGTTAATGTGTTCTTAAATAAATATTCATAATCCTAAACCATACAAAATAATATTGAAATCAATAAAAAATATTATATCACCAATAAATCCAATTATAAACCATCCATACAAATAATATAGATAGTATCATTACAACATATCCCTATTTAAGAATAATTAAAAAATTATTTTCATTAATGACTATAATTACCATAAAAGATCATTCTAAAAATCCCTGAGGAAAATATCCGTTTCACATTGAAATTTTAGTTTAAAAACTAATCATTTACTGAATATTAGAAAAATATTTTATTTTAAAATAATCATGGAAAATTCTGAAGAACATTTCAAATCCTTGAGGGGTCATGATGGTGGGAAAAAAATTATCCTTTATAATTTAAAAAAAATCATTTCATGATTTTTTATGAAAATTATAAATGTATGTTATTTTTAAGATAATAGGATGATTCATTTTAAATTTTTTTTAAAAATCCAACAATAGATAAAAAATACAATAATCCATCATTGTATAATATTAAAAACTTTCATGAAACAAGTTTCTTAAAATGTGGATATGGAAGAAAAATGGTTTTCAAAATAAGTGAGAAATAAAGATATCTTTTCTTAAAATCAATTTTCTCTACCATTTTAAGTTAAAATTTGAAGAAAATGGAACTATTACATGAAAATTTCATCAATAACCAGAGGATTAAAAATTGATTGAGTCTATTATAGTATTATCAAATAATTTCCCTAATAGAGACATAGAAATAAACAATTGAGAATAATAATGAGATTGTCAAATTTAAACATACCTCTGTGGTAACATATGAATCATAATCATCATAGAGAAACAACTTATAAAGGATTATAACATACAATTTATATAAAATGATTAATGATATATCATCTAGAATTGGCTATTATATACACCACATAAGAAAAATCAGTTGTGAATATGGAATATGTCTCATGCAAGTAAAGGTGAGATGAGAAACCCTTACCTCATGTTCGAATATAATTTCATGTGTCCAGAAATCCTGTATAATAAAAATATAATTTTTATAATAAAATTAGAGAACATTAATCATATATATCATACCTTATATGACTTACTTATACTATTTTATAACCCTTTTATTGATAATTTGTTTTTAAAATAATAGTTTTCAATAATAATTTATTTATTTCTCAGGTGTATTTTGCATTGGTAATTTTGGAATTTATACATTTATAATGGTTAAAATATCCATTATGGTAAAAATGATATAAATATTAAATAAATCATTAAATTGTTATTTAGGATATTTTATAAAAGATAGATATTGAAAAATGAGTTGCACCATTCATGAAGATAGTAGGTCGTATACGCTTGAACATGTTTTTCACTTTTAGATGGATAGAAAAAATAAAGTAAAAAATTAATTAAACTTTCAAGAATCATTTTTATATCACATAGCCCATAAATTGTCATTATATATATCTATATTCCTATATATATAAAAAATGTAAAATTAATTACATCTCTTTATGGAGGCGGCAATCCATATATATGCATCAGCGATGTTATTATTTTCTAATGGTTATATTAAATATAACATAATATTTAATTTTTAGAGGTGGTGATGGAAAATGAATTACATTGGTTTTTGGGGAAATCATCATCTATACACACGATCAAATATTTTTTTTCATTTCATTGAAGTGGGGATATATATTGGTTATTCAATTAGAATAATAAAAGATCAGTGTATGGCAGATACTTTTGTTATTATTAAATTATATTTTTTGAAGACTTTAAGAACCTATAAGAATAAATGATCAAACATTTAACGTTAATAACATTTCCTCTTCTTCAAACAACCTCTTTTGGTTTATACCAAAATCCTTACAAAAATTTTTTTATAAAAAAATAAGGTACAATAAGTCGAAATTATTAATTTATGTATGGTAATTTGTAAGAGTTTGTCTAAGACCAAAGGCCCTTTATCGATGGAGTTAGGAGGATATGGGGAGCCCATTTATAATTTGGGTAAGGGAAAAAAGGATGTTTTTATAATATTAATGTATACACATGTTTTACAAATTAAAAATGGATCCAAAATGTATTATTCTAAAAAATTATGTAAAATACTGTTTAAATATTTAAAAAATTGTAATTATAAATGTTTTTAGTTATTTTAACCCTTCTATTTTTAGTTTAACCCCAAGTAAACCCATTTTATACTTAAACACAGTAATTATTTTTTAGTATTTTTACCATTAATTATGAAAAAAATTACGTTATCCTTGTTAACTAAACTTAATTATTCATATTCCAAATATATAATCCGTTATCAAATTTAAAATCAAATAACTGGAAAAATTTAATTCATGATTAAGCATGCATGCATGTTTAAAAAAGGTTTTCAAAATGAAACATTTTCTTTAAGTATAGAATGTTTTTATACCCCAAATCAACAAAAAATTGATTCCATTGACCTCAATTGTTTTAAATATAATATAATTGGAGTGATTTTAGTATTAAAATCATTTAATATAAAATTTATTCTTTTATTTTTCTTAAATTGAAAGGAATCCTTTAATTAAAATCTTTTTTTTCACAATTAGTCAAAATTTTAATATTTTCATCAAATTATATAAAATTTACTAGAAGATAAATTTTACATGATTATTTAAAAGGTATTTAAATTTCAAAAAATAAATCCTTTAAATTTATAACCATTTTATTTAAAAAAAATTATATAAAACTCATTGAAACTGTTTTTTAGAAAAATAATGTTTTAAGTATAAAACAAGATTTATATTATTATTAGGTGTGTAGAGAAATTTTATATGAATGATAAAAATTTTATTAAATATATATTATATAATTTCATAAAAATAAATTAGTCATATTGATTAATTTAATTTATTAAGATAAAAATACATTTCATGAATAAAAAAAGTTTATTGATAAAAACAATTATTTTACATTAAATGAATTTTATTTTATTTCCTAATTGATTAATAACCCCTGAATTTCTTTTATTCATGTGTAAAAATTATTATTTTCATAATTTTGTTAGTCTTATTCCAAACATCCAATTAAATGTCTCGGTGATTACTATAACATTAAATAATAATATTTCACCAGTGTATCATGGTTCATTTGAAATCAGTTTTGTGTATTGTATATGCTATCGAGCACGATGTTATTATTTTAAAAATATCAAAATGTTATATTCTACACACATTTAATAAATTTTGTTCTTTAAATTTTAACTTCTTCTCAGAAATCAATTGATCTCTATTTGAAAATACCATTTTTGAAAACCCACATTATAAAAAGGGTTCCTAAAACATGTTGTTGATCAGAGAGAAAGGTTTGTATAGACCTGATCAAGAATAATACAAAATTGGGTTTCAAAGTAGGAAAACAATAGTGTGATGTGAAAATATGGACATAAAGGAAAATTATAAATTGTTATGTAGAGTGATATAGATCATTTATCAAAAGAAAGTGAATGATTAATATAAATTTAATGACCATAAATCCATAAATATATAATGTGTCAAAATTCGATTATTTCATTGGAAATTAAATTAATATGATATTATTTTTTTTCACGATCCTTTTCCTAAAGATGAGGTATTACTTTACTATCAAGGAAAATAACAAGAGAAAAGATACTTACTTGAATTTATTTTATTTCATAAGCAAAATTTCAATATTTTGTAGTGATTCAATAAATTTACATTTCATTTCTTACTCCAAGAAATTAGTATTTAAGATGATGTTTTTTTATGCCTAAAGTGCTAAAATCAACTTTTAACAGATCATAAGATACATAAAATAGTAAAAACCCCATCTATATCTACAAATATTTACAAAAACCAAAATTGTTAGACCAAGTTACCCAAAATATTAAATTAATGTATAAACATCAACATTAACACCCAATGTTCAACATAACATTTACCCATAAATTTTTTCAGAAAACAATTTCATATTAACGTAGACATCGGATAGGGCAATGGTAGGAATAGAAAAAATTTCACCCTTTAGTTATGTATTCAATCCCCATGGAATTTTTGGATGCGACATGTTATCACCTAGAAAATAAGTTTCCCTTTTTCTAAAACTATATTACTATAACACTAAAAAACATCCCATAAATATTATGAACATCCTTAAAAAACATAATCATGTTTTAACCACAAATTTTATTTATAAACCTCATTTTTTCATATTTAAATAATCATTATTGACTTTTATTACCATAACATAACTGATCATATCATACCAAAAGAATATCAATACCCTTAAACTTATGAAAAGAGAATTACTTCTTAAAAAATACTTAATGTTAAACCTAAATGTTACATATACCTCAACCTATAAACATTTCTCCAAAATATTATTAATCACATGAAAATATCATTACTTAACACCTCGAAATTTGGGTATAATATTCCAAACATCTAATCAACCTTAAATTCGTAAACCCCTGAGGGTATCCAAACTCTTAAGTTAATCTTAAATGAATACATATATTCTTACAAAATTAAACAATACCCTTAAATTTTTCATGATTCTTATAACCAAAATAACATTGATTAAAATAATTCTATACCATAATTATTGAATCCCAATATGTATATATATATATCCACATTTTTACATCAATTATTGGTATAACATAGGACCTTCCTTGTTAATTTAGCTACCATTTGAAAGTGGAAATTGACTTGGATAATTTTCTAGTTCCCTAAAATTAAGAAAAAAAATTAAATGGATCTCAAGGAAGAAATTTATTCCTCCCTATTAAACTCTTCACTATTCTTCAACAATTCATTTCTTAATTCCCCTATATTCCAAAAATAAATATAACGTCCAATTCCATTGAGAAATTCTATTTGGTGTATCTTTCTGTATTCTGAAAATGAAGGAAATTGACCCTTTATTCAACCATGGTTTCCACCACTTAATCTATTTTAGGAATCTACCCTTCTATTAATTGGTGAGTCTAAGAGTTTGTTATAGTCAATGTGGTTAATAATATATCATGATAATAGGTTATGAATAATCACAATATCCTTCTCTCTCGACATAATTTAATTTTTTTTCTCATACTCATATATCATCTATCAGATTTAGTTTCAACGTGATTTTTATGGTTCTATCCATTGACTACTACTATAAGGAATAGTATTAGAAACAATAATCATTGTGTGAAACCACAATATAATTTATTGGATGTCTAAATCAAGAAACATTATTTTCAATACATGACACTATAATATTAACATAGGTTATTCAATATAATATTATGTTATAATCAGTCACAATGGTCCATAAATATAATGCAAATTGTCATAGAAATATCCTCAAAGAGTTTCAAACTAGGTGTGCAGTAAGGACCATTATCAAGAACCATGTGACGGTCGATTCAAATCCCAATGTTCCATTTTTAGAGTTATTTTCCATAGGTAATGTAATTATAAAGCCACTCCCACCTAAAATATCCATAGAAGGATGTATATGTAGGATAAAAACACAATATCAAACCTATAAAAACGTTATTATGTTATCCTACAAAAATACATATCATAAAATTCATTCATAGGTTTATGTTCTGTAATAAATGTTTTCATAAATATAATTCCCAAGGATTCTTCTAAACTTCTTATGAAACTAATTTTAATTATAGTAATCCTAGTATCCCGTATTCGGATATTTCATTATTACATTGGAAGTAGATATATGAAATCAAATCCTAAATGACTGGATAGTTTTTTACTTTTGGAATGATTGACACTTACTTTTATCTCACATTGAAATTGAAAACATAAAATGAAATATAATAGTTTCTTTGAGAACAGAATTATATATTTATTATATCCCTTTATATCAATCATAATAGACTTCTATGAATAATTGGGAAAGGAAACCAATGAAATGGGGGAGATCAGATGTTGTTTATGGGTGTGTGTACCAAAGGAATCTATTAAGAATAAATATGGAAAAATCAATATGTAATGGTAAATATAGAAGAAAAATATCATTAAATCTATAACATGAGCATTAAGAATAATATGGAATGAATAAATGATGATCTAATAATGACACATAAATAATTACATAATATTGAAAATGATCCATGGATATCATAACTAATCAAATAATTAAGTGGGAAGTAATAACTAATATCGTAATGAGGGTATGCATAATGTTAAACATCATAAATATACCTCTAAGTTCATGTTCCTAGAATATTAGATAAAAATGGGTGGCCTAAACCAAATACCAAAGAAAGATTGTCTCATTAGACCAACTGGTGCATCAAGGGGCTATAGTGGGACACATCCATCATTTATTTGTTGAGTCAATAAGATTTTCCTTATGACTTTTCCATTCCTTATTGTTTTGAAAACCACAAACACATTATACTTAAGCAAATCTATATTTTACTTATATAAGGAAAATTTCCTTCCCAAAAGGAATTTACCCATACCATGTTTTCGTTGTTTATATCAATATTTTTCTTAATTATAAAAATCGGATTCATATCTAAAACCTCGAAATCAAATAATACTTTGATATGAAGCATTCTATTTTAGGATACGAATTCAGAGTACGAACTCGCATGAAGTTACACTCAAAATTCCAGATAGTAGCTCTAATGAAGTTCCACTCTGAATTCTGGATACAAACTCTAATGATGATCCACTTTGAATTCTGGATATGAACTCTAATGAAGTTCCATTCTGAATTTTAGAATCAAACTCTCATAAATTTACACTCTGAATTCTGGATACGAACTCTCATATAGTTTTACTACAAATTCTGATTACGAACTTATCTATGTTCTGACTCCGAACTTTTATGAGTTCTGACTCTCAATTCCAATGAACTATGAATTCGAACATTGTAAGTTCTGGTTCCGAATACTAGTGAAACCAGAATCCGAATTTCTGTGAAAATCAAACTCCGGGTTTCTACAAAATTCAGGTTCTGAATTCCTACAAAACAGAATCTGAATATCTTTTTATTATAGACTCTGAATTCCATTTTGGTTAGACTCTAAACGTTTATTTTCTTATATTCTGAACATCAGTTTTACATATGATTACACTTCTTTCATTAAAATATGATGTCGTGCTTTTAGTTATTGGCAAACCGTTGTCTGAGTTCCACATGTACAGGTCCCTCCAAAATTCAAGGAAAAATATGACCGTTGGAGGAGGGAGTCGACCGTTGGAGCTTCGCTATAAATAGGATCTCATTTTAAAAGAATCTACAACTTTGACAGAACTCTAACATCAGTGCTTACATGTTGTTGAAGTGATTTCAATAGAAAAAGGCTCTTATCGACTCTCAAGCTTCGTGCAGAAAGTTTGAACAGCTTGGTCAGACTTTTCCTGGTGCAGATTTGCTTCATGCGACTCTGATTTTTGTTGTGTACAATCGAGGGCTTCTGGGGATAGGAAGATAGAGGTTCCAACACATTGATGTTGAGGTTTTCCTTGCTAAAGAAGATATTGGTGTCGACTACTAGAGAGTTGAGGGCTTGTGATGATAGCAAGACAGACTCCGATATTCATATCAAGGGCTTACCCTGGTGTGGGTAAGACAGACATTCATGAAAGTATAAATCAAGGGACATTTATCCAAGGTTGATGGATACCCTTATTTTTGTGTTAAAAGAGTTATTGTTTGTTACTTGTAGTGTTACTTCTTTGATTTCCAATGTGTATTTTGTATTGTTAGGGAAAATATAACTTTCATATACTTCCTTACTTGTGCTCTGAATTAGTTATATTCTATATGATTTAAGGTAGAATATTAATCCTTGTAACTTTTGTTAAGTTTCATTTCCGGAATCACTTTTCTAGAATCAAGAAATTCTTTAGAACATAGAGGTGTTGTGAATTTTTTTTATGCAAAATTTCCTTAGGAAATTTTTTAAAAGGTACAATCCCCCCCCTATTATATTTGAGATTCTCATTCTTATTTCGATTCTACGTTTGGTATAATAGATTTTATCATACTCAGTCACATACCATCCTAAAAATTGGTATCATAGATTTTTTAATGAGTTTTGAATTAACATTTTCATGATGTTTGGAAAACCAAGATACTTTATCATCGGTAGGTATAGAATTATCTTCATCAGAAGAGGATTCTTCATCTGAAGAGTTATAATATTTAATATCATTAGAATTCAATGAATTGTTCGTCAATGATTCATCATTGAGTACCTTAGCCATCAAGAAATTATTATCAATAGGTATCCTAGCTAGAAGAGCAAGATTCTTCTGTCCAGAAGATTCATAATCCAAATATTCGTCTAAGGAGTCTCCAACACTAGCACGCAATGTGTCATTGGCTTTCAACACTTTCTTAGCTTTTCACTTGTAATACTTCTTTAAATTCTTTTTATAATGCCTATCTTTTCGTTCTTTTCTCTTGAGCATAGGTCAATCAGGTCTTATGTGTCCCGCTCTCTTACATTCATAGCATGTTACTTCAGAATCATTATTGTCTTTCTTTTCCTTATTATTGTATTTTGATTGAAAGTTCCTTTGTCCAGCTATCTTGTTCATCTTTCAAACAAGATATTCTAATTAATTTCTTGAGGACTCACTTCCACTAAATTCAGAATGGATAACAACATTATAAGATCTTGATCAAGTAACTCTCTTAGGAGTCTTAGGTTTCATATGATTGGGAGTAGTAGTAAAATCTACACTGCCATTCCCGTTCTTCTTCTTCACAATATCAGCATCTCGCTTCATTCTAGTCTCCTGCTGAAGAAGTGTTCCAAATAGCTCATCAAGGGTAATCTGGGTAACCATTCTATTATCATCAATTACAGTCCTTTTAGATTCACACTCATTTGGCATGATGTCGATGATCTTGTCAACAAGGGATTCATCATTTAATCCTCTCTCTCCCATTTATTGCAAGCTATTCACAATAGTTATTCTTCAATTTATCGGAACACAAGATCAACTTGTTTAAATATTCACAAAATTTGTACCTTTCGATAGATTTGAGTACATTAAACAGAAGTTAGGAATGATAATTTTAAGGTAATCTTCCTTAATTAACTTCTTGTTGAACCAATATTCTTATAGTAATAACTCCTTTTCATATGAGGAGTACATCTGGTATGCTGTTTTTCAAATTCTTTCGTAATGATTTTTTTAGTCTTTTGTAATGGGGTTTTTCATGTTTCATGTAATAATGTTTTATTGAAATTATCGTAATGATGTTTTCATACTAGAAATTTTCGTAATAATGTATTTGTACTAGAATTTTTAGTTATGATGTTTTCATACTGGAAATTTTTGTAATGAAGTTTTCGTACTGGAAATTTTCTTAATGTAGTTATCGTACTGGAAATTTTCGTAATGAAGCTTTCGTACTGGAAATTTTATTAATGATGTTTTCGTACTGAAAATTTTCATAATGAAGTTTTTGTACTAAAAATTTTCGCAATGAAGTTTTTGTACTGGAAATTTTTGTAATGAAATTTTCGTAATGAAAATTTTCGTAATGGGAATTTTCGTACTCATAATTTTTCATAATTGAGTTTTTGTACTCAATGCTTTTTCAATAATACTTTTTCGTAATAAGTTTTTTGAAGTCAAATTTTCCTCAAGAAGAATATCACCTATTACGAATAATCATCCTAGAAAATCCAAAAGGTATGATCTCCTTACTTATGTTTTCGTAGTCACTTTTACTTGCAGGTAGTTTACTTTGTTTTTAAATTTTTCAGATTCATTTATTCTTAAATATGAATGTTTTTAAAACTTCAAATGATCAGATTCAAGATTTCCATGCGGCTATGTTTTCAACTGTCAGATCAGATCAGGGAGTTTTTCAACTGTCAGATTGGTTTTGGAAGGTGAAAGGTCACCACCATCTCCTATATAAAGGGGACCCTCGATGGTTGTCCCACATCGATTTCATGATCTCGTGTGCTGAAACTCTGCCTCAGTTCTTAAAGCACATTCCGAATATTTCAGTGATCCTCCATTCCGAATGTCTGTAGAAGCCACTTCACAAGAAAATTCTACTATCAAACCAATCTCAAGATGTTTATTCAATAAGGAAATGTTGTTCCATCCAAACCTCTTTAGTAAGTATGATTCTATTATTGCTATAATTTCAAGCTAAATGGGTGGGAATATTTCTGCATATCAAAGACAAAGGATCCGGATATTCTTTATACGGATTTTCTTGTAGAATTTTCTGAGTCTGTTTCCTTCTATGAAGAAGATGGTTGAGATGAATTCTCCTTTAAGAGCTACGGAAATACTGACAAGGTATATTACACCAAGACTACAATATTAGTGGGCTTATCATATGATGGTGAAGCCGAATTTTGTTCACATAAGTTACCATATGTTCAGGAATGTTTCTGCAAAGTGAAGGCAATGGAATGCCTTGGACTCAAAGATTACAAAACAACAAAGATTTCCTATCTCTCCACCAAATGCTGGATTCTGCAGTTGTGGGTTCAAGGTCCTTTCATTCTGAGAAGATGTGATAAGGATAACCTAAAGAAAATTTATATTTATATCTTGGATTTCTCTGTAAATCTAAGAAAGATCAATATGATGAGGCACATTCTTATTACAGTTCAGAACATCAAGAATGAAACTTTGAAAGCTAAAATTATTATGTATCCTGCTCTTCTCTCCAAGCTTATTATTAGGTGTCTTGATTCTTTCAAGGTTTCTTTCACCTTAAAGGTGAGTAATTTTAAGGTTTTTCAGATTAGTTATGACACCATAAAGAGGATGAAAGTCGGTTTTTTAAAATAGTCATGTGAGTTTTAAGATCTTCCAGAGGAGGAGGAAGGAGCCGTTCTGGAAAATGTAGAGAAATCAAAACCATTTAATAAGGCATGGAAGAAGAGGAAGCTGAAGGAAGTGGTGGCTGAATATAAGATCCCTAAAGATAAGGAAACCCAATCCGCACCTCCCAAGACAATGAAATAGAAATCATATCCAGATGATGTGGTTGTTAAATGGGGGGAAGATAATGAGAAATTCAAACAAGGGGATCCTCAGTTTGGATTAGACCCAGCTAAAGATAAATCCTTAAGGGAGAAATCTGCTGAATACCTTGAGAAGGTAGAAAAGATAAGAAGGCGAAGAAGATGGTTTCTGAATCTGAAGATGTACAATCCCTTTTGAGAGACACAGAAGTAGCTTCTGAGAAGATTCCCGTACTGGAAACTTTTGTTTTTCAACCCTTACCAGAGACCCATGGAAAGAACTACCTCACTCTGGAAAAACCTAAAGAGAAAGAAGTTGTTGAAAGAGTAGAATAAGAGGAGGAATTAGAAGAAGAAGAATAAGTAGAAGGAGACATTGTTGATTTAGATGACTTGATTAAACATGTTTACGAATATCACAAAAAGGAAAATCCATCAGAAAAATTACCACTCCAAACATCTGAGGCCGAGTCCTCAAAGCTTGTCACTCTGGGAAAGGGAGGTCAGTAATAATGTAAGAAAGATAAAGAAAAAGAAAAGGAGAAAGAGAATGAATTATCTGAGGAAGAAATCTATGAGAAGAACTTTATTGAAGAAGGAGACGGGAAGGAGAAACCAGATGAAGACAAGATAGTTCAACTATCTGAAAGTGAGGAAGAATCTCTTGATGAAGAACCCATTCTGAAAGTTGATAAGGGTAATCAAGTGCTTCTGGATACCCGAAAAAAAGATATCAAAGGAAGAAGGATGTTGGTGGCTCTTCAAGAAGAATGTTGGTGGAAATTTGAGAAGAACAATCCCCAAACAAGGTGTCTGATTTGGAATCATCATCACATGGACATGATTTTGTTGTCGAATCATTGAAGAAATTGGTGGATACAATTCCAATCATTCCCACCATAAACTCTAGATGCCATATGCTTCAACACAGTCTAAATCAGAAATCAGAATCAGTATCCATGGTGATGGATAAGTGTGTGAAGATTGAGGCTAAGCGTAGAAATTTTCTTATCAATTATGTTGTTGACAGAAAATCATGCAGCAAAACCACCATATGGTCAAAGAAAATTGATGATGACATGGAAGAGCTTGACCAATTTCAGAATGATGTAAAAGATTCTTTTGACACCGAGGATTCTAAATTGAAGAATCTTCAGGATAAGCTGACCCTTGAGAAAAATTCTTGGAATCAACAGGTGAGGGATCTGAATGGGAAGTGTAACTCAGTTGGTCAAAACTGGAATGTGTAAAGAGATCTCCAGATTTATATCGAAGAGAATCTTATGAAGCAAGATGAAATTCTTAAAGAATAGTCTGAGGCTCTGAAGGCTCAAGATGAAAACATTAAATCCTTATAAAAACAATCTGAGGAGGACCAGAAATACTTGAAGAAGATGAAAACCCTGTTGAATAAGTTAATCCCCAAGGAAAAGGAAGTCAAATATACTGATCCGACTTTTTGTTGTAATGTCTTTCCTAGTAAAAATTCATTCAATTCTAATGAAATATCTTGTTGTTTGTATCTTGTGTTATTATGTACTAATGTTTCGGGTACTTTATTTCTTTTCCATTCCCTTAAATTAATTTTGAACATCACAAAGGGGGAGAAGGAAAAAAGAACTATTCAGAAGGTGGAGATGGAAAAATCAAAAAGGAAGAAGAAGAATTTCTAAGTTAAGAACTATCCTTAAGTAAGGGAGAGTTTCTCATTACAATTTATTTCATTCCCATGATAATGAAAACTCCATTTCAGAAATCTAGAATACAATCCTTTGAGTTCCAAATCCTAAGGAGGAGTTAGTTGTATTCACCATCATCTATGAACAATGGGAGATAAGTTTTAATTTCAATGTCTAAAGAAATTTTTTCTAAGTCCTTATATTATATTTCAAAAGGTTGTTTGTGCTTTCCAAAAATGGGGAGATTGTTTAGTCAATAAGGTTATCCTTATGACTTTTCCATTACTTCTTGTTTTGAAAATAAAAAACACCTTATACATAAGAAAATCTATATTTTACTTCTATAAGTCAAATTTCCATCCCAATGGAATTTACCCCTACCATGTTTTCATTGTTCATATTAACATTTTTCTTAAGTATAAAAATTAGTTTCATTTCTAAAACCTCCGTATCCAATAATACTTAGGTATGAAGCATTCTGTTTTAGTATCTGAATTTCGAGTACGAACTCTCATGAAGTTCCACTCCGAATTCTGGATACGAACTCTAATGAAGTTCCAATCTGAATTCTGGATACGAACTCTAATGAAGTTCCACTCCGAATTCTGGATACGAACTCCAATGAAGTTCCATTCCGAATTATGGATAAGAACTCTCATGAAGTTCCATTCCAAATTCTGGATATGAACTCTCATTTAGTTCGACTCCGAATTCTGATAATGAACTTATCAAAGTTCTGACTCCGAGTTCTCTGAATTCAGACTCCGAACACTTATTTGTTCTAACTCCAAATTCCCATGAACTCTGACTCCGAGCTTTGTAAGTTCTAGTTCCAAATACTCATGAAACCAGACCCCGAATTTCCTTGAAATTATGACTCAAGAATACTACAGAATTCAAGTTCTGAATTCCTACAAAATAGAATCCGAATATCTCTTTATTATAGACTTCGAATTCCATTTTGGTTATACTCTAAAATTTTATTTTATTACATTCAAAACCTCAGTTTTACGTATGCTTACAATTTTTTCATTACAAATGGATGTTATGATTTCATTTATTGACTAACCGTTTTTTGAGTGACACGTGTACAGGTCCCTCCGAATTTCAAGGAAAAATATGACCATTGGAGGAGGGAGCCGACCGTTGGAGCTTTGCCTATAATTAGGATCTCACTTGAAAAGAAGCTACAAATTTGGAAGAACTCTGACATCTATGCTTACATGCTATTTAATTGATTTCTAGAGAGAGAGGCTCTTATAAACTCTCATGATTCCTGCATAATGTTTGTACAACTTTTTCAAACATTTCCTTGTGCAGATTTGCTTTGTGCGACTCTGATTGTTGTAGTGTACAATCGGGGGTTCTGGGGATAGGAAGACAGAGGTTCCAACACCTTGAAGTTGAGGGCTCCCTTGCTGAGGAAGGCAGTGCTGCTGACTTGTAATGACCCGAATCCGGAGCCCTTCCACTGGAGCCCCGTACCCGGTTTGCCACATGACCTCAAGTGTGTTTCCCCAAACGCCAGAGGCTTCCGACTAGCAGCGAGGGAATTGGTGAGTTAGTGGGGAAACTATGCCCTCATTTGGTAAAGTATTCAGCGGAAGAATAAACATACACAATAGTAGAAGCAGTAAATAGCATGAAAAAACTGAACATAAAGTAAAAGCAAGGTCTGATATCACAATGATGCAGGATGGTACATGTGTCTATGGAAAGCAGTAAGAAAAAAACATGCTAAAATACAACTAAAACCAATGTACTAAAAGTAAACAGCAACTCCAGCATCATCATGGGCCAAGACCAAGTCCCATGCTCTCCAGCTCCGACCAGCAATCTTGTACCAGAGGTGGAAGGGCCACAATCCCCACCTAAACCTGCAACCATATAATCTGTTTGGGCTGAAAAGGAGGACCCAAACAGGGTGTGAGACTAATCCTTATAGGCAACCACCACAAGATTTGTTCCCTACTGTTAGTGAGTGATATAGAAAATGTAATGGTAAACAATTCAGTAAACAATTATACCAATTACCATTCACATTAATTTAATTACACAACCAGGGAAAACCAGCAAAGTTTCTTATTCCAAGATAAGAAAGTAACATAGAAGGTATCTAAAAAGACTACCTAACACAAGTAGTACAAAATCCAAGATTGTTCTTTGGCTTGGAGGAATCTTCACAAACAGCCATCAAAAAAAATCACACTGACTCTATGAGTGGTTTAAACTAGCAGACCCCTATAGTCGGGTAATCAAACAAGGCACATACACTCTAGGAAGCTCTTACATCATTTCCCCTATGGTCTTGCAATAATAGCTACAGACTCTCTGAGGAAGCACTTACATCTAATTACTCCTATGGTCTCGATGCGTGGGTAAACAAAGAACACTCTTGGGAAGCACAAAGTATGATTCCCGTAGGTCCTGCGTACGAAAATAAAACCAACAGACCCTCTAGGGAAGTACTTAATCGTCTATTCCCTCTTTGATCTCCTGCACTAGGTTCTCACGACCCTGAGTAGTCCAGTCATGCCTAATCGACTGTTAGCAACCCTAAGTTAGTTAAACAACTACATGGCCAATAGCTACAAATTGAATCCACCAGTATATAAACAGCATGCAATACATGAAATCAGGTCAACAGGCATACTACCAATGCAATAGGGGTTGCCTCATAGGCAAACCATGCCAAATGGAAAACAACGGCAAAAATAAGGGAAAACACCCATGGGTGATCCTCAAACATGCTAACATGAAATTATTAATCATCTAATAACCTCAAGCATACAAGAAATCTAAGGTAGATAAATAAACAGGATCAAAACCCTAACCCGGGATTCCCGATACATGGGTATCCGGCACTTTTGCAACCAAAACTCAAAGAACATCAACGTAGGGCAACAAACCACCTACCTCGATTCTTGGAGATCTATTTACTTGAACCTCAGCCCGTGAATCGGCCTAGAATGGAGTAGATCTACAAAAATGTCTAAAACGTTCAACCTCAGATAACTCACGTGAGAGGAAGAAGTAGGAAACGAGGCTAAAGAAGAACCAAGAACTCACCGCTGCGATTATTCTACAATCGACAGAGTTCGATTCAGACAACCAGTGACGGATCGGTGGCTCGGAGAAGAATTGGCCACCTCGGACGCTCTGGACAGAATTAGGCGGAGACGAAGGTGTTTACGAGCATTAGGAATGACCCCTTTCCGATTAATGAAATAAAAAGATAGTACACGGCATGTACTTCTTGAGTACATGACGTGTAATTCATTTTTCGGTACCCTGATATAACTGGCCTCCACCTCAGCCTTACACACCATGTGTGTGGCCCGGACACGACCAATCACACGACTTCGAGTGGTAGAGGATTACGTGGCATGTACTCATAATGTACACGGCGTGTACTCTAAAAATTTCTAGATTCTCCATTTTTTCCTTTAAAAGCCCGTAAAAGAGATTTGTACCTAAAACCGAAGCTTCGGGTTCTTACAAACTTCCCACCTTAAAGAAACTTGTCCTCGAATGTCCTAGAAAGGCATAAAAGAAGAAACCTCAAACAAATCTGGCCACTGTGATCGCATATCAGCCTCCCTCTCCCAAGTCTCGTCATGTATGCGGTCGTGCTTCCATAGCACCCGTACTAGAGGAACAGACCGGCCATGGAGCACTTTTGTAATACGATCAACAATCCTTATAGGATGCTCCTCGAAAGACGCATCCTGCTCCAACTCAACCTCATTTGGTTTCAAAGCATGATACGTGTCTGAGAAAATACCATCGATGCTATGAAACATGAAAGACTTCATGCATAGCCTGGTATCTCTGAGGTAATTGCAACCTGTAAGCAACCAGCCCGACTCTCTCCAGAACCTCAAACGGCCCGACGTATCTCAGTGAAATCTTACCCTATCTCTAAAACCTCTTGTGTCCCAACCTCAGTGTGACATGTAGGAAATCCTGATCCCCGACCTCGAACTCCAGAGGTCGTCTCTGCTGATAAGCATAAGACTTCTGTCAAGACTGCGATCTAGCCATCCTCTTCTGAATCCGCTCTATCTGCTCTGAAGTCTCCTGAACAAGACGAGGCCCCAGAAAATCCACCTCTCCTACCTCTAGCCAGCATAAAGGTGATATTCATGGACTACCTTACAAAGCCTCGTAAGGTTCCATTTTAATAGTCTCATGAAAACCGTTGTTATATGAGAACTCCACCAGAGGAATATGCTTCTCCCAAGAACCGCCAATGTCTAGTATTCAAGCTCGGAGCATATCCACAAGCACCTGGATTGTACGCTCGGACTGGCCATCAGTCTGGGGATGGTATACTGTACTCAAAAGTACATGTGTACCCAATACCCTCTGTATCCCCTGCCATAAGTGTGAACTAAAACGCGCATCCTTGTCTGAAACAATGGAGTGTTGAACTCCATGCTGACATACAATCTCCCTGACGTACAACCATCCCAGTTCATCAACACTGAAGGTATCCTTGATCGGCAAGAAGTGTGCAACCTTCGTGAGCCTGTCCACTACAACCAAAACCACATCATTTCCTCGAGGAAATCTCGGTAACCCTGTCATGAAGTCCATCGCGACATCATTCCATTTCCTCTCAGGAATGGGTAACTGATGTAAAATCCCTACTGGTCGCTGATGCTCTGCCTTCACCTGCTGACAGGTGGAACACTGCATAAAAAAACTAGCCACATCTTTCTTCATACCTTTCCACCAATGCTGGTGGTGCAAGTCTCAGTACAATTTGGTGACACCGAGATGAACTGCCCATGCTGAGGCATGAGACTCCCACTTCAGCTCCTCAAGTATGTCTGCTGAAACCCATACGCGGCCATGAAAACGTAACACCTTTTCATCACCCAAAGTCCACCCCGCATTAGGGTCTCCATCTGACACACCCTCCCGTAGGACTAGGCCTTCAGGGTCTGATAGCTGCCTCATTAGAACTCGATCAAAAATGGTAGAGGTAACAGCTACATAAGAAAGAACCGTCTGACCTTGTCTATCGTGCACCTCTAGATGCATCTCAGAGAACAGAGTCATGAGCTTCCACTCACTACTGGCTTCCTAAACTACCTGCAACTAAGTCCTCCTGCTCAGTGCATCCGCCACAACATTGCCCTTCCCAGGCGTATAAGAAAGCACGAAGTCGAAAGACAGTAGGTACTCGACCCACCTCCGCTGTTTCAGATTCAAGTCATGCTGCATGAAGATATACTTGAGGCTCTTGTGGTCAGTATATACCACTAAATTATCTCCCATGAGATAGTTCCTCCAACAACGCAAAGCATGAACAACAGCAGCCAACTCCAAATCGTGCGTAGGGTAGTTATTCTCATGTGGCCTCAGCTGCCGAGATTCGTACACGACAACACGATATTCCTGCATAAGAACTTCTCCAAGACCGATGCCAGATGCATCACAGAAAGTTGTATAACTCCTGCACGGCTCGGGAAGAACTATAATCAGTGTTGAAGTCAATCTCCCCTTCAGCTCTTGGAAGGCTGAGTCACAGGATTCTAACTAAAAAAACTTCACCCCCTTATTAGTCAAGCCCATCAACGGTGCTGCTAGGCGTGATAAGTCCTATATAAACCACCTGTAGTAACTATCCAGCCCCAAGAAACTACTTACCTCGAAGACGTTTATCGGTTGTTTCCAGTTGACTATTGCTCTCACCTTCTCTATGTCTACTGATACTCCTATCTCTGAGATAATATGACCCAAGAATTGAATCACAACCATACAAAAGTGGAACTTTGAGAGTTTAGTATAAATATGATGCTCCCTCAGTGTACTCAAAATGATCTCAAGATGGGTTGCATGGTCGTGTCGAGTGTTAGAGTACACCATGATATCATCCACAAAAACCAAGATGTAGGAATCCAAGTAAGGATGGAACACTCGGTTCATCAGTGCCATTAAAACTTTTGGCGCAATCGAAAGGCCGAACGGCATAACCGTATACTCGTAGAGGCCATACATGCTTCTGAAGGCTGTAATGGGTATATCTAAAGGCCTAACGCGTAACTGATGATAGCCGGATCTCAAGTCGTTCTTCGAGAAAACCCGAGCTCCTAGAAGCTGATCGAAGAGATCATCAATCCTCGGCAAGGGATATCAGTTCTTGACCATCAACTGGTTCAACATCCGATAATCCACGCAATGTCGTAAGGTACTATCCGCCTTCTTCACAAACAACACAGTTGAACTCCAAGGGGAAGTACTAGGTCGGTTGAAACCCTTAGCCTGCAAATCCTCCAACTACTTCTTGAGCTCTTTCAACTCAGGCGTATCCATCCTATAAGGAGGTAAGGATACTGGTGTGGCTCCTGGCACAAGCTCAATCGAGAAGTCTACCTCACACTCCGGAGGCAAACCTGAGAATTCTTCTGGAAAGACATCTGGAAAGCGATCAAACACTGGAGTAAAATCCACCTGAGAGGTCCCCTGATCATCTAGGTATAAACTGAAAATCTGGGCCGTAACTCTGCCCAACCCATGATGCTCTGTTCCATCTTTTCTTTCCTGGACATCCCATTCGCCCTTGTAAAGAGAAGACCTGCCCTCTGGTGACGTGAAACTCACCCTGTGGCGATAACAGTCAAAAATGGCCTGAAAAGGAACTAGCTAGTCCATTCTGAGAATAAAATCATAACATGTCATCTCCAGGACATAAAGATCCCACACTAAGTGACACCCACCAACCTCAATGGGGAACTCCCTACACTAATGCACATTAATAGTTCTATGTCCCAAAGGAGTGTCTACTTCCAAATTATCCTCAGAAGTGAGGACAGTGAGTTTAAGGCTCTCCATAGTGTGCACAGAAATAATTCTATGAGAAGCTCCGGTATCAAAAAGTGAAGAAGATAAAATTGAGGCTACTAATATCGTACCTCGAACTGTGGAAGGTCCAGGATTATGCTGCCGATGAATCTTCTCTACAGAAAATGTCTGGCCAGTACCGCGGCCCTGTGTAGCAGCCTGATATCCCGGAGCTGATCCCCCTTGAGCCTGACCACCGCGTCAGCGACCTCTACCCTGGCATGAACGACCTGAATAACTCCTTTCCCCAGTCTTCTGTGGGACTGGTAATCCTAATCTTGAATAAGGGGTGGAAATGGATCCTCCTTCACTAGCCGTTGGAAGAAGAACCCTGCAAAAATGCTGCAGATGACCCATCTTGCCGCAATCTCAGCACTCCACTGGATCTCTCAGGCACTGAGGCATCTTATTCCTTCTCTTTCCACACTAATAGCATACCCCTGGGTTGCCAGAAGGAAGATCCCGTCCTCCAGAAGATATACCCCGCTTCCTCGAGTCACCTCAAGTAGACCCTCGGTGGCACTTCCTGCTCTCTGTATGAAACGACTCAGCCTTGTGTGCTGAACTTCCCTGGTCAACAGCTCCTGTGTCTCTCAGATTTATTTCAGTGATCAGCGGTTGGTTGACTACCAGAGTAATAGAATCCAACTAGAAAACATTTACCTCTGATCGGATCTCTGGTTTGAGGCCTTCCTCAAACTTCCTCGCCAAAAACAGCTCGTCATTTCCCAGAACGGGAGCGAAACACTGTAACTCAGTGAAGAGGGAGGAATAGTCCATAAAAGAAAGAGTACCTTACTGTAGGTTCATGAACTATCTGGACCTGTCGTCCCCTAGTGTCGCTGGATAGAAGTAGTCGTAGAACGTACGCTGGAATTCATCCCAAGCCATAGTCCACTGGCGCCCTGCCTATGAGACTACATCCCACCATCTCTTGGCAGAATCTCACAGCAAGTAAGTCGTGAGCTTCACCCATCTGTCTGGGGGTGTCTCCAGTTGCTCGAATATGGAAATAATGGTTTCTATCCATGACTCTGAAACTTTAGGACATCCATCCCCTGTGAAAGTGGGAGGATGTTGTTTCTGGAAGACTCGCGTTAGCTCTGCCATAGACAGGGTAGGATGCTGATCTCCCTAGAAGGTCTGCATGAACCTCATGAAACCCTCTCTGAAATGAGCATCTGCACCAATGTCCAGAATCACTGTAGGTTCCATATCCCGAACAATCGGCGGAACTATAGGTAGTCCCTGGTCTGCCGTATCAGGCACACTGCCACTACATGGTTCCTGGCGTGAAACGGGAGGACATCTTGGTGCCATAAACCTGAAAGGTCAATATCACACTCCAGATTTCGGATCAAAAAGGACATAAAACACAAGAGTAAAAAATGGGAACATGAGAGAGAAACACTTAAACTAGAAAAAATCGAACTACACTGTGTGTATTTAATCTATACGGCGTGTTTATTAAAGCCATTTACATGGGCATGTAATTCTGCCACCGTCGGTCGTGTAACTTTCCAGACTACACGGCGTGTTGTCTAAAAACAGGACGTGTACCTGGACTCCACTCCCCTGCCTGAGTCTCCATGCACAGCTAACCTACACAGTCCTCAAAAAACGAGACTACACGGTGTGTTCCCTGAGGACACGGCATGTACAAGCCAGGCTTCGGAAGTCTGTGTAACATGTTACACGGCCGACCACATGGCTAACCCCTTACACGATGTGTTCCGAAAAAACACGGCGTGTGTCATAGGAGATAACATAGACCCGTTTTGTTCGTGACATGGCCGGGTACCTTGAATAAAACTACACGGCGTGTTCTTCTAACACACGGTGTGTACTAGATTGGCTTGGAGACCCGTGTAGCTGGTTACACGGCCGGCTACACGGATGATCCCTTACATTGTGTGTTCCAAACAAACACGGCGTGTATAAGGATGGATAACACCGACCCGTGTTGTTCTTGACATGGCCGGGTACCCAGAAGATACCTACACGGCATGTATTTATAACACATTGCGTGCACTACATGAGCTTCCCCGACCTGTGTTGTTGGCGACACGGCCGGGTTCACGGTTGACTACCACGCGACGTGTATATAAGGTTCACGGTGTGTTCCCAGTGATTTTCCGACGCCCCGTGTTTTTGTTTACACAGATAGTAACACGGTTTAAAAACGACATGGTGTGTATGAAAGAATTACACACCGTGTATTCTGGGTTTTTCCGGGAAGTAGCTCTGAAACTGCTCCGAACGCCAGAAACACTGAAAAACAACCAGCTATGTGCCAAATTCCGATCTGTGGGGGCCCATACTATCCGCGAATCAAATCATGGAATCATCACAATGCATACAACAAGTAAACAGAATAACAAACAATAATAAGCCAAATTCCGATCCTCGAGGGCACACAACACCTCCAAGAACAGAGCTTGGCACCCATTCTAAACAGGCTGTAAAAGAAGTAATACTCTATCAGCGCAACAAGTATTTCTATCACAGCAACTACCACAACGGCATGCATAATCTATCATGGCATCTATCACAACAGCATGCAATTATAATGCACCCTAGATGGCATAGTAAAATGCATGACCAGTGATTTTGTACCCGGTGCCTATATGATGCATGAGATGGGACACCCTCATCTCATCGAGTTGCAACCAAATAGAACCATAATAATATAAACTGTAACAACACAAAACATGTGCATCACCCAACAGTGAAATATAATAAACTGTAACACTTGCAAACACTGAAAATTGCAATTACAAGGTAATATAGCTTTTCCCTATACACGGGTTAATTACTCCCGGGCACAGTTATGTACTAACTACCCATTTCTTCCTATCCCTGGCTATTGTCACAAAATAGTAAGCAACATTAAAGAAATAAAACCCATGTGATACCACTTTGTAATGACCCGAATCTGGAGCCCTTCCACTAGCGCCCTGTACCCGGTTTGCCACATGGCCTCAAGCGTGTTTCCCCAAACGCCAGAGGCTGCCGACTAGCAGCGAGGGCCTTGGTGAATAAGTGGGGAAACTATGCTCTCATTTGTTAAAGTATACAGCGGAAAAATAAACATACACAATAGTGGAAGCATTAAATAGAATGCAACAACTGAACTTAAAGTAAAAGCAAGGTCCGATATCATAATGATGCAGGATGGTACATGTGTCTATGGAAAGCAGTATGCAAAACAACATGCTGAAATACAACTGAAACCAAAGTACTAAAAGTAAACAGCAACTCCAGCAGCATCGCGGGCCAAGACCCGGTCGCATTCTCTCCAGCTCCGACCTGCAATCAAGTACCCGAGTTGGAAGGGCCACAATCCCTACCTAAACCTGCAACCATATAATCTATTTGGGAAAAACAGCAGGACCCAAAAAGGGTGTGAGACTAATCCCAGTAGGCAACCACCACAATATTTGTGCCCTACTCTCATTGAGTGATATAGAAAAAGTAAAGGTAAACAATAGAGTAAAAAAATCTACCAATTATCATTCATATTCATTTAATTACACTACCAGGGAAAACCAGCATATTTTCTTATTCCAAGATAAGCAAGTAACACAGAAGGTATCTAAAAAGACTACATAACACAAGCAGTACAAAACCCAAGATTGTTCTTTGGCTTGGTGTACTCGTCACAACCAACCATCAAAAAAATCACACTGACTCTCTGGGTGGCTTAAACTAGCAGACCCCTATAGTCATGTAATCAAACATGGCACAAACACTCTGGGAAGCTCTTACATCAATTACCATATGGTCTTGCAATAATAGCTACAGACTCTCTGAGAAAGAACTTATGTCTAATTCCCCATGTGGTCTCGATGCGTTGGTAAACTAGGAACACTCTTGTGAAGCACAAATTCTGATTCCCGTAGGTCCTGCGTACAAAACTAAAACCAAAATACACTCTAGGGAAGAACTTAATCATCTATTCCCACTTTGATCTCCTGCACCAGGTTCTCAAGGCCCTGAGCACTCCATTTGAGTGCAATAGACTAATAGAAGCCCTATGTAAGTTAAACAACTACTTCTCTAATAGCTACAAATTGTATCCACAAGCATATAAATAGCAGTAAATACATGCAATCAAGTCAACAGGCATACTAGCAATGCAATAGGGGTTGCCTCGTAGGAAAACCATGCCAAAGGGAAAACAACATCCAAAACAAGGGAAACACCCATGGGTGATCCCCAAACATGCTAACAAGCAATTATTAATCATCTAATAACCTCAATCATACAAGAAATCTAAGGAAGATAAATAAACAAGATCAAAACCCTAACCCGGGATACCCAATACATGGGTATCCGGCACTTTTGCAACCAAAACTCAAAGAACTTCAATGTAGGGCAACAAACCACCTACCTCGATCCTTGGAGATCGATATACTTGAACCTCGTCCCATGAATCGTCCTAGAACGGAGTAGATCTGCAAAAATGCCTAAAACGTTCAACCTCAGATAACTCACGTTATATGAAGAATCAGGAAACGAGGCTAAAGAAGAACCAAGAACTCACCGCTTCTATTCTTCTGTAATAGACGATGTCCGATTCGGACAACTGGTGATGGATCGGTGGCTTGGAGAAGAATCGGCCTCCTCGGATGCTCTGGACGGAATTAGGCGGAGAAGAAGGTGTTTACGAGCATTAGGCACGACCCCGGTCTTATTAATGAAATAAAAAGAAAGTACACGGTGTGTACTTCTTGATTACATGGCCTGTACTTCAATTTTCTGTACCCTAAAATAATTGGCATCCACCACAGCCTTACACACTATGTGTGTGGCCCGGACACGTCTAATCACACGAATTCGAGTGGCTGAGGAGTACATGGTGTGTACTCATAAAATACTTGGTGTGTACTCTGAAAATCACAAAATTCTCTCTTTTTTCCATAAAAATCCCATAAAAGTGACCCGTACCTAAAACCGAGGCTTTGGGTTCTTACACGACTACCTTATAGTGGAGGGCCGGCGTGGACAACAAGACAATCTCTGATCTTTGTATCGAGGGCGTACCCTGGTGTGGGTTAGACATACTTTATTGAAAGTATAAATCAAGGGACGTTTATCCAATGTTGTTGAATACCCATCTATTTGGATTAAAAGAGTTATTGTTTGTTACTTATAGTGTTACTACTTTGTTTTCCACTGTGTATTTTGTATTGTTAAGGAAAGTAATATTTTCTTATACATCCTTACATGAAGTCTGATTTAGTTAGATTCTATATGCTTTAAGGTAGAATCTTAATCTTTGTAACTTTTGTTAAGTTTCATTTTTGGAATCAATTTTCTGGAATCAAGCATGTCTTTAGAACATAGTGGTGTTGTGAATTTTGGTTATGTAAAATTTTCTTAGGGAATTTTTTAAAAGGTAAAATTCACCCCCCTCCCCTCTTGTATCTGAGAATCTCATTCTTATTTCGATCCTATGTTTGGTATAATAGAGTATATCATACTCGGTCACATACCATCCTAACATTATTAAGTCTAATGCATTATCGATATGAAATTTTTGAAACATATCATACAGAAAGATTCAAAATTTAAAACTAGGATACAAAATGTTAATAAATTGTCTAATGAATAATCATAATTATAAACCATTTAAAGAAATATGGATAATGGTATCAATATATTACATCTACAATCAATCTTATCATAAACCATATAATGTAATAATAATATTGGAATCATTATAAAATATCCATAGTATAACATAATTTAAATTATGGTTCTTGTTTTTGATTAATATAATTACTATAAAAAGACCATTTTATGTGATCTAAAAGAAAATAAATGTTTCAACTTGAAAATATCACATAGAAAATAAATAATTACTAAATATGAAGTGAAAAAATTTACTTTAATTGATTACTTGAAAAATTATAAGGAATATTCAAATAAATATTTAGTCACAATAGTGGTAAATTCCATTCATGTTGTAAATGTTAAAAATATTACTCTCAAACTATTGTTGGAAAAGTGGAAATGTACATTGTTTGAAAAATGAATGTAATATTATTTTAAAAATTGAATGAAAAAAATATGTAAAAATTATTTAAAAAATGTATAGGAAATTATTAAAAACATTATTGAAAACATTTTTATAAAATATGAATATGGAAGAAAATTGGTTTTTAACTGAAGGGATAAATAATGCAATCTTTTTATAAAAAAACATTTTGTCAGTAATTTTAAGTAAAAAAGTTGGGAAAATGGTACTATTACACAAATATTTTGTGAATAACCATAGGGGAATAAAATATATTGGGTTCTTATTAGTGATATCAAATAATTACGCCTAATAAAGCCTTAAACATAAAGAATCCCAAATAATAATGAGATTGTGGAATAAACCTTTAACACATTGCTAAATTTTGAATCATAACCCCAAGGGAAGAAATAACATCAAAAGGAACTTTAAAAATATAAAATTTTAATCTTTTCATGATATGACATGTCAAATGTTATGGTACATACACCGCAATAATGAAATAAGTGGTGAATATGTCATATGTCTGGCGGAAGTAAACATGATATGAGAAACCCTTACCTTAGGTCCGACTTTATATTAATGTGTATAAATATTTTATATTAAAAATATATATTTATTTTAAATATATCAATGATATATAATATTATATATCATAAATTATATAATTTAATTATAATCTTTTTCACCCTTTTGTTGAAAATTCATTATCAAAATCCTTTTTTAGGTATTAACTCCTTCATTTTTCATGTTTGTTTTGGTTTGGATGTTTTGGACCTTTTAATTTGATCATGGTTTAATCATACAAATAATTTTGAACATGATATAATATCACCAATATTAATTATATAATTATATTTAATATTCCATAAAAGTTAGAGATATAAAAATGAACTACACCATTCAAAGAGACGATTGGTTGTACCTATAAAAGAACGTTGTTTTCACTATTATATAGATTTAAATAAAAATTTTAAATAATAATTCACAATTATAGAACCATTATTATATCATATTAATCATATATATTCATAAAATATATCAATATTATCATCTGTGTATTGTGAAAATCAAAAACAAATCATATCACTTAGTGTAGGCAGTAGTCCACACGTACGCACGAGCGACAATATCATTTTCCAATAGGTTGGAAGGTAAGAAGGTAGATTTTATATAATAATATAATATGAGTAATTTTAATATATATATATATATATTAATTATATCATTATATCCAACTTTGTGAGAATGTTGTGGAAAATGAATTACATCAGTTTGTGTGTCAGTAGTTCATTGTACACATGATCGACGGTTTCATTTCCCATTCAATGGATGTGGGTGTCAGTATATTTTATTACATTAATATTACAACATCTAACTATATTTGATATTATTATTTAATTATTTCATCATAATATTTAATATTTTATTTAGTTATGAGAAGAAATAAATCGAAATTGTAAGGTTATGAACTTTCACAATTTTTCAAACACCCTCTACTAGTGTATACCTAAATATTTCTTATAATTATTTCCTTATCACTAATGTGACCCTAGTTCATGGTTATATATTTGAGGAAATAATATATAATGGTTTTTCTAATAAAATATGATATTGATGTTTGGGATGGAGAGGAGAGTGGGTGGCATTTTAAAAGTTGGGGAGATGAAACGCTTGTAAATTTTATATTGAATAATGTGTACCCATATTTTACACATGAAAATGGCCCCCAAATGTCTCATTATAAAACCATAGATTATATATGTTATAAATATTGACATAAAGTTGGAATTATAAATGTTTTTATGTAATTTTTACTCGTATCATTTAAAATTAACCCCCGGTAAACCTATTTTATCCTTAACTAGGGTAATTAATTTTCTTCATTTTTAAATATATATTATAAATAAATATTAATTTAAAATTATTACCTAATATTAATTATTATTATTCCAATTATGGAATTTTTTTTTTAAAACTAAAACCACATAAGTGGTAAAATATAATTTAAAATTAAACATGCAATCACGTCCAAAAATGAATTTGCAAAGAAAAATTTTTATTTTGAATAATTTTTTTTAATAAACACATAAAAAATTTATCAAAATGTACTAAATATTATTAATTATGTTATAATAAAACTAATTTTTCTTTTAAAATCATTTCTAATAAAATGGAACATCAATAATTTTATAAAAAAAATCGAGTTTTCAATAAATAACATTTTTCAAAATTATTAAAAAAATAATTAATTTCAAATAAATTATTAAAAATTAACTATAAGATAATTTGGAAATTATTATTTGAAAAAATAAGTTAAATTTTAAAATAAATTCTATTAATATTATCAAAAATTAATTTTAAAATAAGTGTGGAAAACTTAACGAAACCATTTTGTAGAAAAATATAGTTTTAAGCATAACACCAGATTTATTCTCATCATATTCCTTGAATTATATTAGAAAATTTATAAAGGGTTTTAATAGATATAAAATATATAAAATAAATAATAATAATTTACCAATAGTTTTATATTTAATTGATTAGTATAAAAACACATTCCCTACATAAAAATAGTTTTTTTGGTAAAACAAATATTTTTATTTGAAATTTTTTTTCATTTATAACCTAGTAAATAACTATGAATTTTGGAATAATCCAACATTCTTATCTCACTAATGGTAAAAATTTCATAAAAAATACATCACACGTTTCTTGGATATTCAAACCAGTTAGTTTCATCCAATGAAACTATTAGGTCCCAGATCCTTGGTCTGACTCCCTAACTCGTGATTTCAATTGGTGGGGTTAAGCGACTCAGTCGAGAACAACATGTCGATGGAATCTTATTCCATTATATAAATACACCAAGACATTTTCAAATGATTATATATCCATTTACCACATATACCAAATCATTATTGACACACAGACAATACACATGACATTTACATTCCACATGTCATACTACATATGAGTGATCATCAATCCTTAACCCATTAGAAAATTTTCCACCTATTTATAATATTCCATTTGAAAAATTTAGCATACTATGTTGTTACCATACATTAACCCCTAAATATATTCATCAACTCCCATGAATTCACCCATTTAACACATTCATCAATTCATAATCCATTGATCACATTCACATTAATCCATTTGACACTTTTCACATTATGTCAATCAATCCATTACTACATTTCCAACAACTAGACCCAATAACCATTGGGATATCTTTTTAAATCAAACAAACATATCAATATATTTTTTAGGGGATCTATTTCTATAAAAGACAGGTCAATACTTAACATATTAATTTCAATGTTTTGGAATGGCGGAACACCCCATGGGTGGCCCTATCTTTTCCAAATACAACATGATGCATCCCATGGGGATCATGAGAGGTTGAATTAATCAGTTAATCAAAAAATTTACCAAATATGAAAAAATAAATATAATTCACATCAAGCGAGAATAAATATCACAACTACACATGCACATATTGAAAATAAAAATATTGTATATAACTTAGTGACCACCTAACTCGATTCTGAAGACAACCACCAGATTAACGGTAGAATTTGACTTGGATACAATTACCCCTTGAATTAAAAACCTAATATCCACTTAAAATTTGTTTTAGGGCTTCATATGAAGAATAAAAAAACAAAAATCTATAATCCAGGAAAGAGTAGAAAGAATAATCTTATACTTACCTTTATCATTGATCTACACCCAACGACTCTCAAATACCCTATAAATGATGTTGATAGATTCTCATGAAGATTTAGTATCTTTGGTTCAACATTAAGGCTATAGGAAGAATAATGATGATGAAAACGGGAGAAACACATAAAATATCATATGGGAAAAAAGTTAAATTCACACTTTTTAAAGGGGAACTGTTTGAAAAATTGTGGGACAACTATATGCATTTCTTTATCCAATAGTGATCCAATTCACATGGTTATCAGGGGATCCTGCACAATTTGACAAACCATAAACCAACAACATAGAATTCCCCTATCCCATGTTGCACAGATTGGCCTACCCCCTTTAAAATTTTTCACTAACTGTGTGCCAATCGTGCGACATGCACAGGTCGGACCGATTCCCCATTCTTTGGTTCCTTGAACCCCAGAAACACCCCCGAGATTCCCCATATACCCTATTACCATTTAATTATTCAACTATAATTGATTAAATACTAAATTTAATGAATAACATACGTCCATGATGTCTATGATATAACAACCTCTCCACCATATAATATATCATCCTCGAGCTTCCCTCCCTAACACAATTGAGCTTCCAAGGAAAAGAGATTTGGCCACTAGGTCTGCATATATTCTTCTCTCACCAATGTTTCTTCTTCAAAATTATCATTCTTCCACAAAAATCAAATCAAAGACATAGTCTATCCCCATAAGACATTCTCACAACTAACCACAACATGAATTTGATGCTCCTCAAAGGACACATCTACCTCAAGCTCTACATCCTCATCATCAACCTCTTGAGATGGGTCAGGGAGATACTGCCAAAGATGTGAAACATAAAAAACATCCTGCATATCACTATATCTCTATGGAATATACAATTAGTATTCCACTATTCTAATCCCCTCCACAATCTCAAATGGACCTATGTACTTTGGCACCAACATACCCTATTTTTTAATTTCATGGTGGGCCAACCATGGTGACACCCGAAGAAACACATGATTACCCACCATAAAATCAAGAATTTTACGATATAGATACACATATGAATTACTCCTAATCTATGTCATTTAAATATATTTCGGAATAAAATTTACATTTTCTGATGTCTGCTACAGGAGACTTTGTCCCAACAACTCTGATTCTCAGGCCCCTAACCAACTCAACAGAGATCTGTATGTTCTACCATAGAGCACCTCACTTTGTGCCATCTAAATCCTATCCTGGTTACAATTTTTGAAGGAAAAAATAAAACAATTATAGATGCTTTTTCCACAAGCCACAAAAGTCTATGACATAATACCTAAACATATCCTATAATACATGAATATTATGCTTTGATTTCCTATCCTTCTGTGGGTGGAATTTCATAATCAAAATTACCTGGGAACCAAGGGACTTCTATAATCCCTACCAAAAGCATGATGTGAATCATATATCATGATCTGAAACAACAATACATTGAAATCCATACAGTTATACTATCTCTCGAATATAGAACGCACTCAACTGATCCACAGTGATGCTCTCTTGAATCGATAAGAAATGAGCCACCTTAGTCAACTGGTCCACAACCACCCTTGTTACATCACTATTCTGAGGCATCCTAGTAATCCCACCATGAAATCCATCATCACATCAAAGAATTATCATTTTGGAATGGGAAATGGATACAACAAAATACATAGCCATTGATTCCCATCCTTCACCTACTAGTAGGTAATCCATCGTGCCACGAAACCTAAAACCTCTTTCTTCTTCCCTTGCCACCAATATTACTTACAATGATCACAATACATATTGGGAAAATCATAATGCACCGACCACTTTGACGCATGAAACTCACACATAAACACTTCTCGCATGCACATTGGCTCATTAACATGGACATGAATAGAATCAAACCCATCATCCCCAAAAGTCTTACAAGAAGGTGAATCCCTACAATTAAGATATTCCCTTAATGCCAAAAATTACAGAACATTGCAATGTCTCCACTTTATCCAAATAATAATCATGGACTCAATAACTAAGGATGAAAGGGTCATATACCAATGCCCATCATGTACCTCTAGATGTATCTCAGAAAACAATGAAATCGTTCTCTACTCAGAGATGGATTCCTGATCCACCTGATTTTGAGTCTTCTAGCTCAAAGCATCTGCAATACTATTTACATTTCCCTAGTTTGTAAACTAGTTCAAACTCGAAAGACTACATTTACTCAACCAACCTTCACTGGATAATATTTAAATCATGCTAGATAAAGATATACCAGAGGATTTTATTATATGTATACACCATGAACCTCTCCCCCAACAAGTAATAATTCCATCTCATTAGAGAATAAACAACCATGACTAGCTCATGATCATGCGTAATGTAATTCCTTTTAGGTTTCCTTAACTTCCTTGATTCATAAACAACAACCCAATCATCTTGCATCAACCCAGCTCTGTGCTCATCACCGAACACATCACAAAACAAGGTATACTCCATACCTGTATTGGGTAAATTCAATATCGGTGTGGTAGTCAACTGCTTCTTCAACTCTTGGAAATGCTCCTCACATGCTTTGTACCTTTAAAATTTAATGCAATTCTTAGTCAAACTTGAATGTGGTTGTTCAAAATGGGAAAAGTATTTAATGAAACGTTGGTAATATCCCTCAAAACCCAGAAAAAAATCATACTTTAGAAACATCCTTGGAATACTCTCTAGACACAAATGCCTATACATTATCTATGTCCACTGACTCACCTTCATTAGAGATGATGTAACACAAAAAATGAACCATATCAATCAAGAAGTTATATTTGGATTTCTTGGCATATAGCCTATGCCCTCTTAGTGTACTCAGTACAATGTCAATATGTTTGGAATGATTGTCATGTGTCTCAGAGTACACCAAGATGTCAACAAAAAAGTTAACTAAAAACTGATATGAGTAAGGTTGGAATATTCGGTTCATTATGGTGATAAAAACTATTGGTGAATTGGTCAACCCAAACGGCAATACCATGAACTCATATATCCCAAACCATCTCCTGAAGGTAGTCTATGGTACATCAAAAGGTTTCAACCTTAACTGATGATATACTAACCTCAAATAAGTCATGGAGAACACTATATCACCTCATAGCTAGTAAAAAATATCATCAATTCCATGAAGAATGTATCTATTCAAAACTATTATCGGATTTAGCTTCCTATAATCAACACAAAACCGTAATAATCCATCATACTTCTTGGAAATACATAATAAATATCCCAAAGTTGATGTTAAATGATAAATGAACTCCTTTTTCTCTAGTTCCTCTAACTAAATTTTAATATCTTGGAGTTCTTAAAGTGTCATTATATATGGTGGAATGAAAATAGTTTCTGCTTTAGTAAACAAATCTATCATGAACTCAACATCTCTCTTAAGAGACAACCTGGAGATGTCATCATGAATGACACATTGAAACTAATTCACCACTAGAGGAAAGAAAAGCATCACTATTCCCCAATCATGGAGAAGAATACAACACACATTAGTTGTGAGTTTACCCAACTGCTGACATACTGGCCTTGCACTGCCTACCCAGATATCCCACTCTCTTCAATGAATATAATTTCCTCCCATGATGGATTTGAACATTACCTTATGACGGTAATAGTCAATATGGTCATGATACAACACTAACCAGTCAATTCCCAAAATCAGATCAAAACTGGACATCTCAATCACAAATAATTCCCTCAAAAAACGTTACTCACCATCCTCAAGAGAACACCATTTTCTCTATCGAACATTTTTTATTAAAACCTTAATAATGTATCAATTGACATAATTCAACACAAAAATTCCATTATTATACCCAACACAACCACAATAAGATAATAAATAAAATAATACGAGGAACATGTATCAATAAAATCACTAGGGGTCATACCTCGTATAGTCAATGGTCCATCCTCCTCAACATCAAGTGTAGACTATAGTACATGGATCCAACATGCCTCTCTAACCTAGTCTCTGATATGAATTCCTATTATTATAATTCCCTAATGATATGGAATCTCCCACCCTAGAGTACCTCATCTATTAACTCAATCAGTTTACCTGGTGGAGATCAAAATTCCTTCCTAATAGATAGAGGGAAACTTATCCCCTTCCTACACTTTTCATTAGTCGAGATTTAATATTAGTACAAGCTTTTGAAGGGTTCCCACAAAACCTATGAATATTACCAAACCTTACGTATGCTCATCACTCAACTAGTATTTGAGGACACTATCAGTTCATGTTCACCATCCTACAACATTGATATCAAAAAATATTATGACTACACTATGAGGATTGCTCCCTTTTCTAACATCCCTATCCACTACTTCCTTGTTAGATACTCTCAAAATGATGCTTATTACCATCAAAAGTTTCACAACAGGTTTTCCCAACATGAACAACATTCCCACCACTAGAATCTTCCTTGAGGATCAATTATTAAAAAAGGGCATGATCCACTATTCCAGTAACCCTCTTTAACCATAATATATTTACCTATGACTTGATCTCATATCTAGTTCCATCTTGGAAACTTCTCTACATAGCTACCTCATCACATTCCATTTCCTGAGCGAATCAATTCATGTTATTGAAGCAACCCTCATTTCCCATCACTAACATAGATCCCTTGGTAAACCTCATTAAATATGTATCCCTCTCATGGATCTAGATCTACATATATAAATTTTCCATAAAATCTTTATAGAAATCCTTCATCATCATACCATCATCCTGTGGGGTTTGAAAAAGAATATCCCACAAACACCTTTCATGGACCATTTTCATTTATGCCACTAACATGACCCTCTTCCCAGGAGGTGTCTCAATGTGATCAAGAATCATCTGAATTGACTCTATCAAAAATGTGGGTGCATCAGGCCCACCCCATCTCCAAAAGTCTGAAGGTTTTATAGCTAAAACGCCCAAGTCAACTCAATCAAAATCAAAAATTCACTTTTTCATTCCCTTTCTATCATCTAGATAAACCAATTTACGTTCTCATTGTACTACTCCTCTACTCGATTATTCTAGACCAACATATTTTCATTCTCTACTACCAGTGGAGTGTTCTATGTGATATCCTCTTTTCACTGAATCGATACAAGACATCATGGTGGGATCTTCTGATAATTTTAAATGTGCACTTGAAAACAAATAACACAACAATATTTCAAAATTGTTATAAAAGAAGTCTCTATACTATCTTTAAATAACATGTTTCACACACACAATCCCAACCAACCTTGTCATATCTAGAACACTACCCTTGACCATCCCTTCCATGGTTCACGGTCAACATAGGAGAAACCCACTTACCTAATCACATGTCCTTCATTAGAAACATTCATAAAACCATATTCACCTTCTCAACACAATCATTTCCTTTTTGGATCATTTCCCATTTCACATCTTTTTATAACAAACATTTAAAATCATCTTTAACTTTTCGTTAAACATGATCCTTTATCCATTATTTCACATTTATTAAATTTAACTATTTTCATCTTCTTTATTAGATACAACATTATTCAATTTTTCAAGTAAGTAAAATGCATCCTGCACTTCAGATCCCACACACCCATCCCATGTGTGCATATCCTGATGTGTTCCATCTATATCCCTAGGTTCCTATAATGATGTTTGAATAAAAGATCCTTTGTTGTTTTGTCCATAATCAAAATATCATGAATGAGTCTCATAAAACAATAAGGGCATCACCAAATGTTGAAATATCATTCAACTATAACAACACACATTATGAACAACAATTCCCATCCTGGTTACTTGGGGTTTCCCTCATATATGTGTAATCTACTCCCATGCACGAGCTCAATGCGAAGGACTGACACAACATAATCTCCAATATACCATCCGCAAATAGTAATAAACTAGAAAGAGAAAATAAAAGTCCTCTTACACCAATTTTTACCATTCCCTAGCCTAATTTCCACTAAACCATTTGCCCATTATGGGTCACTACATGACATGAAGCGCACCTCCCCATACGCTTGTGGCCACTGACTACAAGCAAAGGTCTAATAGATCATGTTGGGTGACTATACCCTCTATACTAGAGTAATACACATCTGAGAAAATATAAATAAAGGTTTAATGAGAAATAACCTAGAAACATGCTTTACCAACCGATTCCCAATCAAGGTACAACAATAACCAAACAACAAATATTTTATGCCATGCTAATAGTGCCAAAGTGAAGGAAATCCCAAAATTAAGAGAATATGAAGAATACAAAATAGGTCCCAACTCCAAGTCTATATCCTCATCAATGAATATCCCAAGACAAAATCAACTCCCTATCATAGGCCCTTCACCCTTGTCCGGACCTGTAACCATGAAATCTTCTCGGGTACCCAATTATGGCCCGAGCAGGGTATGAGTACCACTCTGTAGGCCACCACCAATTGTGTCAACAAAATTTCTATTCTAAATAGATAGTCCATTAATGTACTTAATAAAATATAATATAATAGAATAAAACTTTTTCCATTATTTAATAACAATCATGTTGAACATTTCATCATTTCATTCCATTCTTCTTCACTTAACCTGTTTTCATCACAGGGTCCATTTGGGTTATGCATTTACATCATTTCACTATGGCCTAATCTGGAAAATTACTTTTCATAAAGGAATAATTAAATATCCCTATATCACTAGGGAAAAAATTTTCAAAAACAATACATCACACATACCTTATAGCCTCATAAAATGTAGTTTCATCCTATGTTAATATTAGATCCTAGAGCCTCAGTCCAACTCCTAGACTTTTGTATTCTAGGGGTGGGGTCTAGAGCCTTAGTCCGACCCAACCTATCGGAAGAGATTAAGTCCATTATCACACAAAAATAATAAATTTTCACATTCTTATTAATCCGTTTACCACATATACCATATCACAATTCACAGACAACAAATACACATAACATTTTCATTTCACAATACATACAACATATGATTCATCATCTATCCTTGACCCATTATCACATTTACCATTTATTTATCAAAACCAATTTAACACATTTAAAATTATCAATAGTTCTCATAAAATAACTCATTATCATACTCATCAATTCACATGCGTTGTCGCATTTAACTTATTCATCTATTGATAATCCATTGAACACATTCACATTGGTCTATTAATCCCATTTTCACATTTTTTCAATCAATCATGTATTCTATTTAATAAAAACAGACAAAAATACCATTGGTGTATCATTATAACTATATCAAACGTATCAATATATTTGTTATGGGAACTATTTAAAGACAATATAGACTTTCCCAAATCATTGATTCACACCCAATGACACTCCAAACGGCCTAGAAATGACGTAGACCGGCCATCAAGAAGATTTGGGAGCATTGGTTCTTACTAGGGTTGGAGGAGGTATATTGGGGAAGAATATCACGTGAAACACTTAAAATAAAAAGGGTCTAAATAGGTATATTCTCAATTTTAAAAGGGCACTTATTTTGGCAACACAGTTTAGAAAATAGTACACCAACCGTGCGCCTGCCTCTATCTAAGATAGGTCCAAGTCACACAGTTATATGGGGATCCCACAAGTTTTGAAAAGAATTCTACCAACCACTGGAAATTCCCCGGTACCATGTCACATAGTTTGGGCTTCCTCCATGAATGGTTTACACTAATCGTACACCAACCGTGCGACATGATTAGGTTGGACCTGATTCCCCATTATTTTGTCCCTTGAACCCACAAAACTCCCATTATGCATCCTCATACACCCAGTAACCATTTATGTAGTCAATTTTAGAGGATTAAAACAAAAATTTACAGATTAACATACCTCTATGATGTATTAGATCTTACATAATCTACTGAACAAAATAAATTTATTTAAAAGAAACGAATATTGTAAAATCAAGGAGCATTACATTCAAACCCGTTAAAAAAAAATTAAATATTAATTTTTTTACTAGGATGAAAACAGCTGAGGATTTTTTTATCCCATTACATCCTCATTTTTCTATATAGCTTCATCACACTTATGATTCTACACAAAAAAATGATCATGTGAGTGGTCCTCTTCTACATAACTTTATCTCTTCAATGCAGAATTTCAATTAGTTTTAATCATATGATATATTTTTTTACAATTATAAATTCATTTATTTTAGTGTATATAAAGATTTTAATATATACTTATACAAAGTGATACATGGAACACATCATGTACATAATATAGGTATTGATGGAGTGCCAATCTATAAGCAACAACCCAAAAACAATCAATGATATTTAAGGGTTTCATATACCTATGGCACAACTTACCCTTCTTCGAAAATATCATAACCCACCTCCAAAGAGATATTTCTAGGAACACCTTATCCAAAATTTTAAAATATCATTGTTATCAATTATTATCTTTAAAATAAAATTTTCAACTTTCGTCAACATTCTTATGCCACTGATTGGTCTAAACCTTCTCCATAATTTCATAAAAATAGAAAGGTACAATAGGATTCCTCGATCCAACAATATCCTAGAACATTTGATTTCTATATCTCATAACATATAAAGCCTCATATGGTTTCATTTACATGATCCAATGGAAACATATATAATATTATTTCTCTATCAAGGGAAGGTATTTATCCCAACCTCTTTTTAAATCCATGGAACATGATCTTAACAAATACTTAAGAGTTTGAATGGTTATCTCAAAATGACAATCTGTCAAAGGGTGATATGCAGTGTTGAAGTTCAATTCCGTCTCAAATTATTTTTAAAGACATTTCCATATCCTTGAGGTAATCTTAAGATATCAATCAGATAAATTACATAGGAGTACTCCATGAATCCCTACCACCTAACTTACGTATAAATTTGTGAGTTGGTTAAGGGGAAAGTATTATTTGATGGTAATAAAATGTGTTGAATTTATAAGGTGATCGATGACACCCCCAATAGAATTATGACCTTGAGATGTCCTAGGGATTCCATTGACAGAATATATAATGATGTTCTCATACTTACATACTGGTATGGGTAATGGATTCACAATTTCTTTAGACTTCTGTTGTTCTTCCCTAACTTTTGGGCATACCATGCATTCTGAAATGCATTCTGCAATCTCCATCACCATTTAATCCCACCAAATGATATGTTTTAGATCTCTAAAATAATCATTATTCCTGGATAAATAGAGAATTATGAGCTATGTGAATCATCTTTAATTTCCTTCTTCATGTCTTGTTTTGATTGAACAAATATTTGGGTACTAAACCTTGTAAATTTATCATTATCAATGTTGAAAACTATAATTGTTTCTAATTTTATTTACAGATCCTTGGTATCATTCTGGGATTCTTTTATCTTTATATGTGTATATGGTTGGGCAGTCATTTGGGTAGGCAATATGTCTCACATTCCATTATGACTTTAAGATTAATCATTTTCATGTCCAAGAGTATTGGGTATTTTTCTACCCTCAACACGAATAAGGTAGCATGCTCTTTCATAATCAGAGCAGCATCCACATTTTCTTCCTTCCCCAGGTAGAAATGTATTGATAACTCATAGTGTTTGATTAATTCAAACCATCTTATTTTGTGTATTCTTAACTCATTTTAAATGAATATATATTTCTAGCTTTAATTTTTAGGGTATATATCATAATTTTCACTAAAGAGATAAGGTCTCTAAATATTTAATTCAATGATCATAGATACCAACTCCAAATAAAGTGTTAGAGAATTTTTCTCATAATTTATTAATTAACCAGAGGCATATGCAGTTACCATATCATTATACATGAGGACTTATCCCATTACCTTTAGTAAAGAACCACTATTTATTAGAAACACTTCCCTGTTATAGTGAAATGTAAGTATTGGTTTACTGAACAACCACTTATTTGGTTCCTTGAAGATTTCTTTGCATTCCTCAGCCAAATAAGCTTCCCTCTTATACATGTTACCTTTTTTAGTGCATTTTATAGTAATGAAAAATTTCTCAAAAAGGTTTAATAGTATCCAGATAACCTAATAAAACATTGGATATTGGATATTTTGGTCGATCTAAGCTATTATTCAACAACTACTATCTTAGAATGATCTTTAGATATGACCTTTCTTGTAATTACATAGCCCCAGATGGATACTTTTGTCATCCATAAGTCACACTTGTTAAACATAGAATACTATTTATACTCTCTTAAGGTCATAATCATAATCTAAAAATAATCCCCATGGTCTTCCTTAATCATGTAATATATATGATAATATCATATAGGTATATAAATATAAATTGGCCATTGTATAATATAAATACACTATTCATTAGATCCATGAATGTAGATGGTTGATATGAATGGTTGAATGGAATCTAAAAAAATTAATAGTTTTTATACCCTGTTCGGAAATGTATCACAAAAATAACCTTTTTGGCCCTTTGTTGATGATATTCAGATCAGAGTTTAGTCTTTGAGAAGTATTGAACTCCTCAAATTTAATTTAAGAAGTCAACAATACGTGGTAGTAGATACTTGTTCTTGATCATTATGTTTTTAATATTTTTATAATCAGTGAAAATGTGATTTGATATATCATTACCTTTGAAAAAAATGATTGGGGTATCACATGGTGCGGAATTAAGGAACATAAAACCATTATCTAGATACTTTTGTAGTTGTTTGTTTAATTCCTCTAACTCAATGGGGACCATTCTATAAGGATATTTTTAACATTTGGATGGATCAAGGTGTGAATATAATCTAAAAATAAACCTCAAACTCTATGGTATTACAAGGAAGTTCATCAAGAAATACATTTGTATAATTCTATATAATAGGGTTTTCCTTATTTTTGACTTCCTCTCTGATAATTTGAGCTATAATTCCATAGTTTCTAGGTAACACAACCCATATTATTCAATTTTATTCCCAAGGATGTTTTTTATAATCATTATAATTATATTTTATATTATAATGATTTAGGATATGAAATGAAATTTATTCATCCTTCTAATTTATATGTGATTTATATAAGGTAATCCAATCCATACCCAATATTATGAAAAATTCATCCAATGGAAGAAGAACTTGATACAAAGAATGTATCTTCCCACAAAATAATATCAAAGAAGAGTAATATATCTCAGATGTGAACATAATTAATCTATATGTTTCAAAAATAGATTATTACCCAATTCATGAGGTGGTGAATAAATTTTCTTAAAAAACATGATTGATATGAAACAATATGAAGAACTAGAATCTAATAAAGAATTTATAGAACTAGAGTGGAGGATGAATTTTCCATGTATCACTTCAATATTTTTTTCCACCTCAGGGATTGTGATGGAATATAGTCATCATGCATCCCTTGTTTTATGAGGGGTTTAAGGCCAATTATCTTTATTATCCATGGTGGTAGATAATTGATTAATATAATACCCAAATTATTTTAATTTGAAGAATTGAATTATGGGTGGTGTATTAGATGAGACATTCTTTTTCCTTTTTCAAATTCACTAGAATCTTTATCCCCTTATAAAAATAATTAGATTTATAGAAAATCTCCCAACACCAAAAGAAATTCCTTATTTCTTAAAATTAATTAAAAAAGTACATCATCCCATATTTTTGACATGTTAGCAGTTGGGATTTATTTTCCCCATCTGGCTTATCACCATAAATTCCATAACATTATAATTTCTTTTTTTTTTCTCACAAAAAAAACGAGTAAATATTTTACATATCTACCTTAAGAACACCTCAAAAAATATATTATTCACTTCCAAAATACCTTATATATAATTCCTTTCAATGATTTAGCTTTAAGCTTATAAATAAATGATTGATCTTACTCTTAGGTTTAGTGAAAAATGAAAGGGCATGTCTACTTATCTTGATGAAGTTTTCTTCATATGTCTTAATGGATTAATCATCCTTGTGTTTCAACACAATGAATACTTTCTATATTATTGAAAATAGGTCAACGAAAATTCTTAATTAACAATAAATTCTTGAACTACTCACATTCCCTAGAGCCTATATATTTTTATTTTATTGTATTATTAATTATAGTCTATCATTTACTAGACCCACCATCTAAATGAAAAATATATAGAATAAAATTAAATTCTTTTGAGGCAAAGAGATTGAAAAATATATTTCCCATCACATGGATCCATTGTTAAGAAATAAATGGATTGGAAGATACACTATTGGAGGGTGGACTTGGTTTCATTAAATACTATATTTATAGTTTTTCCGTCCTTGGAGATATTGGGAGATCAATATAGTTTTCCTTATTTTTAATATCTTGGGAGAGTTGATTTCGAAATGGAAAAATATTTTGTAGTCCTTATCCCAACATATTTTGTTTTTTATTATGAAAATCATCACATTTTTCATTGATCCCATTGTGAACTCGATTTCTCCTTCATCCATTAATTTCATAAAAAATAAAATTTATTAATAACAACAAATAATCTAAAAATTAAACAATTAACATGAAATGTATACATAGTAAATTTCATAAATTTATATGTTGAAATCTTGTTTATTCAATGAATATGTTCTACTGTGATCTCTAACCACACCATAGATATGTTCTCAAATCCATCAAAATTTTTTGTAAATAACATGTGATCAACCAAAGAATATCCCCCAAAGAGTTTATAGCTAGATGTACAGTCTTTTTCCCAGTCATCATACAAAATGTGAAGATCGATTTGATACTCAACCATCCTTAGTTAGGGTGATTACCAATTAGTGTATTTGTTCCACAACTACATACACATTCAATTATCGAAGTAGGGATGTAATTTTTATAATAACTCCATACTCAAAACATTACCAAAATGATAGTATGTTACCATATACATAAACTCATACATAGGGGTTTTACAAAATTTATCACATCCAAATTAAAAACTATAACTAAAATAATCCTAAAAATAACTAAAATGTTATCTAACACAAGTTAAGGTGCCTTATATACACAATTCAGGAGTCATTACAGAAAACAAAACTTTACAGATATGGTTTAATAATAAGTGAGATTAATCAATGATGAAAAATAACTTTTAAAAAAAATGAAATTAATTCATTCATATTAATACCCTTTTTCTATAATTTTAACAATTTATATATTTTTCTTAGAGCATATCACTAAGGTGTAATTATTAAATACATGACAATTCGTTGAATTTTTTAAAAATAAAATATATTCATGGAATATTTGGAAAAAATGAAATATAATTCCATAGTTCACCTAGGAAAATTTAATAGAAATTAGATAATCATTTTTCTCGAATATATTAGAATATTCATATAAAATTTTAGTGATAAAACTGGAAAACTGAATATATATTTTAATCTAGAAGTAAATGATGAAAGTCTTAGATGTTTAGGTTTATTTTACATTATACATATTGGTATTTATTACAATCCATTTATTAAACTAACAATATTGGTGGTAGGTGCATAGTTGAACAGGTGAATCCACTGTCGACAACCTAACAGGCCTCTCAAATCCACTCAATTGACAACATGAAGAATCTTAAGTGAACATTACTTGGACCAAGAATGGAAAATTCCAACTGACCACATGAACCCCTTGCACTGACCAGAGGCCTCCTCTAAAAAGTCATTTAACTAACCCAATGAAAGATAACATATCTACCATGTTTCCAACAACCTACCACATCGTTGAGATTAACCAAAAATACCTTACCCCTATCACTATTGACCGAATTACCAACCCACCATACAAAGTTCATCGTGCAGTTCTGAGAATGTTCAATACCTACCACATCTTTCTCCCAGTTGAACACATCACTACAACTTCCCAAGCTTCTACATCAAGAATTATATCATACTTGACCCCCCTCCCCCCCCAATTATTTAATTTTATCCTACATAAATGAATAATTAAATATCAATTACGTTTGTACTAAAGATTACTTGTTAAGATGAAAAATCACAGAGATTAATGAACTAGGTTTTAAATAATGTAAATCAATGCTAAGAATGTTTCGATGAGTCTAAGTCATAGAAGGATGAAATTGGTTAAATTCAAATAATAAACATAGAAACTATTTGAATCATCATTGTGGTGGGATGAAAACAAGAGACTATGAGATTCTAGGAATCTGAATAACAGTCTAACCGAGATAAAATAAAATGATCTGATCATTATTATAGAAGATGATGTTCTTGTTATTTTTTCCATGTGAAAGAGATAATAAATGTCTATTAGGTCCATGATTACTTATAAATCAACTTTATTCCTTGATTGGTTGACACACATGTAAGTATCTCATTGAAATTTCTTAAACAACAATCCATCTTATCCCCGTGAACATAGCATCCCAATAAAACCACAACATTACACCGAATACAAGCCTTAATATATAAGGCTAGGTCCTAGCCAGCTCCCATTTCCAATATCTATATATATTACCCAACTATAGAACTCCATATGTACACCCTAACTGAACCTGGAAAAGTCTTCTTGAAAAAAAATTCTATTTTGTGGGACAGGATGAATGATCGGCCACAAGCTCAAAGATGAAGAATTATGTTATGTGACGTGTATTTTCAATCGAGGTTCCAAATGAAAATAGAGAGACCTCAATCATCCCTAATTCACCAACTACACATTTTAAGTATGAATCACCTAATTGATATGAGAAAATTTCCAAACGAGATTTCCAAACTTCTTTATTAAGCAATGCACTTAGCCACACACCGGGATGCCCCAAGATCAAGATCGAGCTCACCTTTTCACCTTATATTGTTAATTTTAATACAAATTTAAGTGGAGTTAAACATATTTGATTAATATGGATCAATCTAATACAAATAATACCCACCATCGAAGACCGAACTCACAGTAATCAATGAACTTTATACATTCTTCGATGAAGAAAAGCCTAAGATGATAATCAAAACATGACTTGACATTAGTAATTTTTATTACTAAAGGCCTATGTTTACTTATTATACATAGTAAAATACTATAATGCCTCATTTTTTATAATTAAACGTATATAATATTTTATGGTCTTATCATTTAGAGTGTTCGTGTTAAGTTCATAAAACAAATACTTCCAACCAATCAGATAAGCCAATTTAAGCCACACGTACAAGGTGAACTAATGCTGCATTATGATCCCCACTTGAATCCCTAGTGACCAATTCTTTAAAGAACAATTTTTATGTCAAATGATCTCAATATTCAAGAAAAACATAAATATTCTTGAATAAATATAGGGACTTATTGGAACAATTATAAGACCAGGCAAAAATACATCTAATAAGTCCTATATTACTTTCACTGAAGATCCAACCAACACATTCATCATCTTCCTCGTGTAACCATGTTGAGTCCAATTCATCTAACACTAGATCCACATCACACTAAATATTTTTCTCTAATTATTCCAAGATGAATATTGAATTTATCATGGGATTATTATCAACATATTCTATTATTTTCTTATAATAAGGGATATCATAGAGAAACATTATAAAAATGTATGGGTTGAGTGGTATAAATATTCCCCAATTATGTTACAAATGTTCTAACATCTAATTTTTCATTTGTAATGTAATTTGTTTTTTGAAATTTTCATTTTTCCCACTTCACATTTTTGTGATTTATTTTACATATTTTTTTGTTCTGATCACTCTAAACTCCATGAAATTGGATTAATACCTTGAAGGTTAATTCATAGGGGACATAAATTGTTTCTCAAATCCACATTAAAATTATTTATGTTTTAATTAAATTATGATGATATAGTGGGGTGTTTTGGAATTATTGTGTTGACATTACACCATCCCTATAATTCAACATATTTTATTCAAACCTCTACTAATTCACCATCCATTTTTCTTATTCTAAACATCTTTGATAGAATGGATGGAATATAGGAATAAACGAAAATTAATGGAGTTGGGTGAACCTTGGTAACATATATATGTTTGGGACATTTTTGTCATATGAAACCATAGTGGATGTTAAATATTATATGCCTTGGATATTTCAAAAAAAAATTATGATCTTAAAATTCTAGTAGTGTATGATTATTCATGAATGATGTAGATAGAATAATCAATAGGATAATGACCCCTTTAATAGCTATCAAATTACATTATATTTATTATTTATTTATTTTATTATTCATTAAAACATAGTAAAAAACCAATCAAATCAACTAATATTTCTTCCCCCTTCCAAAATTATGAATAAAAAAAATTTATATCTGATTGAGATTAGTGAAGAATCATACCATGACTCATTCAGAATGGCCCCTTTAAGTTAAATCATAATAGGCTATATGTTTAGAAAAAATATTTGAGGAATGTGATATCCTATCATCTCTAAGGAACCATTTAGAAGATGTTATTTTGGAAACTCATGTTTCACTATCAAATTTTCAATAATTTATTGTTTAAAATTAAAAATTAAAAATTAAAAAATATTCTTCTGAATCGCGTTGAGACTAATGGTATATTTACCATAATACCATGATCATGAAATCTCATTATAAAATTCTTTTTGATCAAAAATCTTTCCCACAAGAGTAAAAATGAGGTGGGAATACTCAGAATGAATATTCTAAAGAACGTGATTACTCAAGTCACATCCACTCTAAAAAATCGAATGGAACATTTGGAAGTTGAGGATTGGGGAGTGATTGAAGAATATTAACCTGTTTTTCAATCCCAAATAATCTCAATTGAAATAGTAAAATAACTTCTTGATGAACCCTCTCTCCCAAAAATTACTCAGTGCTTACCGATGCATTTCTCTAAGAATAAGGGCTCCAAGTTGATCCAGCTAAGGGAGTGTACATTACTTTTTATTTACTTTCATTTAACAATTCATTGAATGAAATTAATTCTAAATCCCCATTTGTATAATTAATTGGTCATTTTGAGCCCCATTTTTTCTTGGCCTTTGGAGAAGAAGCTACGGGTGTCACCATTGAAGAGAGGATAGAGTTGGAATTTTAAGGAAAGACTTCTCATCTTTATTAGGAGAGATTAAAAATATACTGAATTCTGATACGGGGGAAATTATAGTAGTCATAAATGGAGAAATAAACATCTTGATCAATTAAGAACAAAAATAGGACACATACCTTATACTTTCGACCAGAAATTTCTTATTGTTTGGAACTTCTAAGGGGTGGACGCAGTGCACATTATGTATAATAAATAACTCCAAAATAAGATACATGTTGATAATAGTTATAGACAAAACAACATGTGGTTGTTCTTACCACTCAAACCCAACCCATTAATGGAATAGAGATAAACACAATTTTTTTAATTATAATTTGATTAAATTGAATCACCTCTTGGGGGTTTACTGATAATTATTCTCTAACTTCATCGCTTTTATATAATTTTCAATCAAGAATAATAAACTTGAATAAATTTTTAATTTTCTATTTCTCTTATTTCATGTAACTAAAATGGATAGTTGCTATACGAGCGGAATGAGGATCAATTTGTAGTTAAATTAAAAAATTAAATGGGTTCCTCCCAAGGATCTCCATATGAAATGGAATAATTAGAATTGTGATGTCTCTTTCGATATACATTTTTTTATTTTCCAATTATTAAATATTCATGACATTTTCATGATTTATATTTAATTTCATTAAGTATATTGTATGAAATATAGTTTGGGTAATGGGGAAGATCATGGATTAATTTTCTATACTCTTTTATTTTCTCTTCTTTGGGGATTCTATTTTTATTTAATGAATAAACTCTTGAGAAATAATAATAATAAAACATAATTTTTTTTAATTCTGAATCTTGTTTAAATATTATTTTCTATTATTTTTAGCCATTATTAATATGATTTGAAAAACCTTCTTATTTGTTATCTAAGTCATTATAAGGATCATGATCATTTTGTTGAATATAAAAATCCTATATGATTATTAAGTGAGATTTCCCATTGTTCTCATGGAAATTTGGTTATATAAAATTGGAAAAAATGAGTTAAAATATATTTATTGAATTGAAATTATCACATGAGGTCATTAGAATTTTAAACATAAAATGATGTAACATAGAATTTGAGAAAGAGAACAAATTTTGTTTCAAACTAAAAATAAATTGATATATGTCCTCTAAAATAAGAGTAAAATCGTAAATTGGGATCCCATAATAAAACTCAATGATATTTGGCATTGTTTGAGTGAGTAAATTCCATTTTTTATTTACAATATTTCCTTTGAAAAGTAATTTTTAAAATTTATTTATGAAATAAATTAATAAGTTCCTAATTGTCAAAAATAAAATCATTCAGGAGGGGTAATTTAAAACCATAATTAAAAGTAGAAATTGACTTATTGGAAATTTTTTTAGTTGAATAAATTAAAGTTGAAATTGGAACTTTAGATTAAAGAACATACGATTAGGGGATAAGTGGAAGTGTCTCTTGTTATAACTTTAATTCCACTTATATCTACCTATTTAACTGTTGGACTTGGATCTTTTTTCTTAGACTAAAGTAAGATTAGTGGATTAAATTCATGAATAAGGAATAATTAAATTTTCTATATAAATAAGTAGAATAAATTTAACTCACTTATTATTGGTTGTTATAATTTTCTCTAAGAACATCCATTTATTTCATTCATTAATTTCTTAAGACAATTTAACAATAATTAATTAAATTGATTAATCATATTTTATTCATAATAACAATTCTAACTATTCCAAGGTAACTTTTGAATTTCCTTGTATATATTTTAGTTTTTATAATGTGAATTAATACCAGTGAATATTCGTCTTGAAAATATGAATTAGTGTGAAGGAAGTTTGAAAGAAATTTGGAAATCTACTTGGGAGGAATAAATTAATCAAATTAGAGATTAATTAAAAAAATCCCATGATTTCGAAACTATAAGTATGGGGGTGTGATCAAAATCACTTTTTTGATAAAAATAAATTTATATAAATGATATTAATCCACTATTTTTTTATAATTTTGAAAATTAATACCTATTTTTTCATGCATATAATTTCAATTTCATTGATAAATACATAATAATTCCTTATATTTTTGAAAAAAATATATTCCTAGACTATTTTGAAAACATGAAATTTAATTTCACATTTATTATAACAATTTTAATTGAAATTATATAATATTATTTCTATAAATGATTTGAATATTTATATGTAATATTAACATTAAAACTAGAAAAATGAAATTATTTTTTAATTTAAAATTATCTGATAAAATACCTTGGATTTTTAATTTTATTTCCTTTTTCACATGATGGAATTTATTATAATATAATTTTTAATTTGATGATTTTTAAGAATGTGTGTTGGTGATTCCAATATGGTAACCCTACCATGCCTCTCATGGTAACTTAATTTTCTATATGAAAACCCTCAAGTGACCATGACCTGGATTGAAAATGGTAACTTTCCAATGAAAGCACGAAGCCCTTCAACTGACCAGAACCCCCTCTCCATAGTCTGCGAACTGACTACAAAAAGAATGAACTACATACCATGTTTTATATAACTACTTAATCAAGGATAAAAACCTAATTTTTCTAACCAATATCTTGGTCGACTGCATTACAAACCTTCCATGTGAATATCATCAAGAAACTACAAGAATGGCTTGAACCTACCATATCATTCTCATGGTTGACCACATCACCACTTTAATCCCATATTCAAGATAATGTATTAAATTTATTGACTCTCCCCTATTTAAGTAAAACAAAAATGGTTCAATAATTAAATCATGATGAATTCCACACAAAATAATACCAACTAATGTCAATCCCCACGTAGATTTATGAACATATTTTAAAACATGATAAATCAACACTGGGAATGTTTCAATGAGTCTAAGTCATCCTAATATGAAATTGTGTGAAGGAAATTAAAAAACATGGAAACCTATTAAATGATTCATTGAGTTTTGATGGAAAAAAGAGACTAAGAGAATCTAGTAATTTAAACAATATTCAAACCAAGATTAAAGAAAATGATCTGGGAATTATTGTTGAGGTTGTTCACATTGTTTATACCCAATGCCTGAGCTAATAAAATATTATGGTGGATATGATTTCTTTTTAATCCATCAGGTTCATTGATAGGGTTAAACACATTAAAGTAGATCATTGAAATTATTGAAAAAAATACTCCATCTCAGCTCAGTAATTAGAGCATCCCAAACATGCAACAATGATTTCTGAACTATAGGCCTCCATACACATAAACATGCCCCAACTAGATCTCATTCCATGTAGTATGATGTATTACCCATCTACAACACCACACAAAAAACCCCACAACTAAAAAGATGAATTCTAAAAGAAGGAAGACTTATTCATATGACATAAAGAATGATCCACTTCAATCCCAATACCAAAGAATTGTGTTAAATTATATTTTCCCTTATGTTATTTTGAATTCAAAATGGAGGGATATCAATCATACCCAATTCACTAACACCATGATTCAAGTAAAACATAGTTCATGTTGTATAGATAATTATCAAATGATATTTCAATGATGTTATATGAACCAATGTAGTTGGCCTCACTCTATATAGCTACAAGCCTGAGACCAAGCTCCTCTTTTCACCTAATCATTTCCACTCTATGCATTATTAACGTAAATTAATACATATTTAATTTATTTTGATCAACCCAATACAAATAATATCCAATAAAAAATATCAATCTCGGAATAATCATCCAGTTTCATGCTTGTATGAATAAAGCGTAGGATGAAATCATATCTTACACATAGATCACCATCATGGAATGTTATTTTTTGAATAAATTTATTTACTTCCAATGAAAATAAAATTATGGTGAGGCCATATTCATTTTTATTTCACCCAACATATATTTTAAGTTTACCACACAATGTTTTCTACTAATAGTTACTAAATTAATGTCTAAAATTATCATCTTAGAGGATTAAATTCATGTGTACAAGATCAATTAATACTACACTATGAAACATTATTAAATCCCAACTAGACTATTCATTAAATATAAGTATTGAATCATATTTATTGAAACATATAAATTTCATATAAACATTCTCAAATAAATGTATTGAAATCTATACCCAACAATAGGATCGGGACCAAATCCATCCAAGAAGGTCCTCCCTTCTTAAACTAAATATGCAAATGATACATACATCATCTTATTCACATGATCATCATGAGCCCACTCATATTAAAATAGTTCCTCATTATACTAAAATTTAATTCCTCTAATTCAACAAAATTTTATAAATAAATCAATTGAAGGTTGTTTTTTGCTATATCATATTATTTTATTACAAGATGGGATTAGATAGAGATACTACAAAAAAGGGGATGTGGTTAGTAAGAAATATACCCCATTCATAGGATTAATGTTATAATGACTTGTGATATTCATATGTAAAGATCACTTATTTTAGATTCATATTAAATAAATTTCACAAATACATGATGGATGACCATAACATTTTAGCATATATAGAGACTATGTACAAAATGTTCTTATTTAGTTTCATATTTTCAACATCTTCTATAAGATTTTTCACCCTTTTTACTCTAAATAAACATACCCTACCTAAAACCATTATTTATAAACTAGGGAAAGTAAACATAATAATGGGTCAGCTCATATTCTTAGTAAGGGTGGACATGGGTAATAACATTCTATGATCATATGAAAGAATTTGATAATAATAAGTATGTGGTATCATATAAATAACATACAAAGTTCATACTCATCCACTCATGGATCATGAAAAAGAGACATGGAATACAAAATTAGCATTCTAAAAGAAATTAATCGAAAGAGTATTAATTATCATAATTTATGAACCATAATATCATTTCATGAATGTGTGGAACTAAGATAGGTTTAGAAACCATTTAATTTTTCAAGGTTAACTACTAATACCATCAAATGTAGTAGATCAAGGCTCATCACCTATTTCAAATTATTGATCAAGCTCCTCGGCCTATTTAAAATTTTTTATTGAGCTCATTGACTTAATACCCATTGTTATATAATGAAATATAAGTCTTTACCGAATGTTTTGGTGTTCGATATAGGTATTACCAATCTATGGTTATAAAGTTACCAATATCAATGATTTTAAAATAAGAATCGTCCTTGGTTATAACATAACCACCATCCTTGGTTATAATGTCTCCACATTCCTACAATGAAACCTTAAATAAGTGTTCAAAAAGATCATAAATCATTTATCCAATAAAAACCCACGAATATAAATGGTTCAAAAGAACATTCCATGATAACATTAACCCTAGAAATGAAATGTGTCTCCAAATCATCTCATCATTTCATCATAGCATAAACCATGGAAAACATAATGGGTTTCATAAATATCTATTCATAATAATAATAAACCATTTAGATAAATAATATGGATGGTACAATAGCACCATATCCCCAATAAATCATTAGAAACACCGAAGTATGTAATCTTAAATTAAAAATGACATTGAAATATCACTTGGAACATTTTTGGAGTAAAATACCCTTTTGACTTTGAAAATGACTTTTTAAATCTAAAAAATCACAAATCATTTTCCTTAATATTATCCTAGGAAACATATTATGTAATCATTAAATCATAGATCATTATGGATGGAGAAATTGTTTTATCATGTCATATACATTAAAATATGTATTTCTTCAATATTTTGGAAAAATACAAAATGGCCATGTCTTGAAAATGATATGATGATTCCTTAGAATCCATTTTGTAAAACGTATATCATGGGTAAAAATTTCATTAAAAAATAATTTATTAGTATTCAAAAATTCATTTAAAACTTTTTTTTAAAACCAGTATATGGAAGAAAAGAGTTTTTTGACCAAAACGATAAATTTGGGTAATTATTATTAAAAATGCTTGTTTAGTAACTTTACACTGCTAAGGGAGTAAAATGAAAGGAAAAAATGAATTTTTCAGAAAGTAATAGATTTGATTAAACTACATGAGTTTCATGAGAGTTATCTCATAATATCACATCATTGGATGAATATTATAAACAATCCCATTAAATAATGAGTATATCACATTAAACCTTTATGACATTGGTATCTTTTGAATCAAAATAACCATGAAATAATGATAATTATTTGGATTTATATATATAAATATACACTAAAAAAATTATATGGATTATAAAAATCATTATATACACTACAAAAAATAATGAAGTGGTGTATAAGGCATGCATCCCATAGAAATAAAAGTGGGATGAAAATCCATTTCTAGTTTTATTACCATAGAATCATAATCCTCATTAAATAAACATCAAATAAAACATTAAATAAAATTAAAATAAATATATTCATGATATAACATGTCAAATTGGTAGTATATGTACACCATAAAAAAGATAAGAGTGGTGAATACGACATTGGTATCCTTGAAATAAAAGAGTGACTGGTAATCTCTTACCGCTTTGGAAACCATTGAATCATTATTAATAAGAAAGAATAAAATTAAAAAAAATAAATATCCTGAATATAAATGAATTCAGGATATAATAATTCAAAAAAGAATTTATATACACCTTATAAAAAATTATTTCTGCATTGCATAACTAAGAACCTAAAGAATATAATTTTTGACAAAGATCTCTTACCTTAACTCCCAATATCCTTCAAACATGTTTGAATATAAATTATAAAAAATATATGTTTTTTAAAAAATTATAATAATATGTATCATGAAATATATTATTTACTTATTACCTTTTATTTCTCATTTATTAATAATTCCTTGTAAATAAGAGAATAGAGGTGATGGTCTTTTACAAGTGGGGGAGAAGACACACACTAAATTTTTGAAAATAATAATGTTTTCCAATTTTGTTGAAATAAAAAAGTATCTATAATGGGTCATTATAAAACATTATATGATATAAGGTCTACATATGGCCATAACATATGACTTCAGGAAGTTTCTAAGTCTTATTACCCATTTTCTATAATGTTTAACCACAAGGTAAACATTTTTTACACTAAAAAGCATTATGGAATTTTTATTGTTTTTATAATCCATTTAGACCAAAAATTAGATCGATATTGTTATATAATATTAATGAAGATGATTTAAAATATGGAATCCATTTTTAAAAATTACAATGATATAGTTGGAAAATTATGATTTAAAATTAAACCAACAACTGCTGTGAAAAAACGGATTTCGAAAGAGAAAAATTTCATAAGTATTGAACATTTAATATCAAAATTCAATATGAAATTTATTAAAAGGAACCTTCAATTATCATGAGTCATAGGATATAACCATGTCATTAATCATGAGAATGCATCCCAATACCCTGTTGATGCATCTCTATATATTACAAACCCTTTTCTATAATAGGTTAATGCTAGGATAGGTGTAATGAATATTATTCTCTTTAGTTTATCTAAATTTTCTCGGCATTCATATATATATATAGGAAGTTGAACCCTTTCAAGTTAACATGTTTATTGTATTAGATAGTCATGATAAATTCTCCCCAAACCATCAATAATATCCCAGGAAACCAAGAAAACATTATATCTCATTTGTTGTGGTTAGTCTAAAACACTTTTCAATAGCCTATATATTTGATAATACACCTTAACATGTGATTATGAACCCAAAAATTAATCCATTAGTTTCCAGTATTCACAGACTATAATTATTCCATACATATCCACCTTCCTTAGGGTATTTATTAAAATTATTAAGTGATATTGAAGAACTTCAATACTCATTATATATATATAAATAAATTGTATAAATACTACCACAAACTCATCAAGGTAATATATACAGACTTTATTCATTAAATCCATGAATATAGTGAGTTCATTACTAATATATAATTCCCACACTATATACTCATAAGGTATATACCTTGTGTAGAATGTTGTCTTGGTTACATCCTCATTCATGGCACAAAATTGTTGATATGCATAATGAATTCCAATCATATTAAATTATTTATCTCCACATAGTTGATCAAATAATTCATCAATATGGGGTAGATGATACTTTTTCATGATTGTGATCTTTTTTGGATCCTGATAATCAATAAAAAGTCTCATTGATCCATCTATATTCTTAAAAAATACAATAGGTATACCCAACAATAATGAACTAGAGGATATAAATCCTTTATAAAAAAATCACATGGAGTTTATTCTTAAATTAATTTATCTAGATAATAGACACTCTATATTGATTCATTGAAATGGGTTTAATTCCAATTATTAGTTCTATTGAGAACACAACTTCATGATTTTGTAGAAGACTAAGAATCTCTTCTAGAAATACATCAACAAATACCCGAATGATATGAATATCATCAATTTCAAATTCCCCATAACCATATGACACAAATAAACTTCATAGACATTAATTAAGACCCACATGATTGAATTAATTCCCATTGGATGTTTCTATTCATCGTATCACTAATAAATGATCATGGGTTCATTTGGAATATGAAATGTGACTTTCCTTCCTTTGAAAATGATATGAGATCCCTATAAATAAATAAAATATATTCCCCCAATCACATAAAATTCCAAAAAAATGATGAATCACAATATTTACTGGAATCTTGTTCTCACAGCACTCAATATGAGATGAACTATAATACTTATGATTAGACCCTAAAAAAATTATTATTTTTACCACTAAATCAACATCTAATCATGGATATGGTAATTGAATACAATTTATAAATTCCACAGATATAAATGTGTGTCTATTGTAACAATAAAGTAATACAATATCCATTATAGATTGGATTATTAGTATATAATTCACCACATCATTCTCATAAATCACATGTGATTTCCATTTATCATTGGGTTAAGAAGGTTATTGACTCTAATGATGAAAAACCTTTATAATAATGCACCATCTTGAATAATTCCCATAATCCATTAATTTGATGTATTTGAGAGTGGTTAGTGCATTATTTAGCATCCTCTAATACTCCAATGCATTAACCAATCCATTCAATGCATTTCGACATTCATGAAATTTTTGGCCCACCCTTACACAATTAAATCTTCTCCAAGTTCCATTCAAACAATTACTTTTTTGTTTCTTTCTACATGTATATCATTTATAAGGATGTAATTTACTTCCACTAAGTGATGTATTCAATATATCATGACACTCAGTCTTCCTTTTCATATAAAAACCATAAGAATAGTTGTAATCTCTTATTTCCATTTCAAACATAAGGTAACATCAAAAAAATTATTTATATCTACAGAAGTCTATTATGGCTAATGCATATTAGATACCTAGTTTTAGGGGGCCAAATAATTGATCAGTTTTTCCTAGGATGACTGTTAAACCATAGTAATTCCTTGTTGGCCTTGTAAAATTATCCTCATAGACACCAATTGATTCATCATCCTTCAACTTAATCTCAGAGAATTCCTTCTCTATATTTTTATGTAGAATATGATAGAATTTAAAACATAATAAATATCCTGTTAAACTAAACCCATTAAATAGATTCAGTTTATTCTTCTTTTCCTATATAATTAATCTGGTCCCACAATTAATCTACTTCTCCTTACAAAAGATAAATAATTGGGATGACATTTTCTAGTTCCAAAATATGGAAAATAGAAAATATCTTCTCATTGGTGATGATCCATTACATAGTCACTTGTGGATCATAAGACCCACTAAAATATGTTGGATGATAACTTATTAAGAATTCAACATAATTTTCTTCCATCCTTTGATCATTTATTATCTCACTATGATTCATGATTTGAGAAAGTTGTGTGAGCATAGAAAAGAAGTTAAGCATTCTATCCCCCATGGAATTTAGTTGCTCACATGGACAGTCATTTCATTTTCCATCACATACATAAATATCATGGTTCCTTCGGGTTCCTTCCATTGACTAAAACTAAAAAACATAGTGTGAGGAACACTAATCATAGAGGGAAAACTTATAATCATAGAGAATCAATTATTTGATGTCTAAATCAAAAACATTTTATAAAATCTATGAAACCTTAAGTTTAACATATATCATCTATTATTGTCATCTATTTAAATCCATCATAATAGTTCATAAATAAAATACGAATTAGAAAATGTGTATATCTCATGACTGAAAAGCTAGGTCCATAGTATGACCCCTTTTCAGATACCAAGTATTGCTAAAGACACACCTGATGCACCATTTTCAGAGTTATTACATCTAGGTACATCTGTTCTAGAACCACATCTACTTGTAACATCCATATAGGGTTTTATTTTTAGTTAAACCACAAATTATATTACATAACAATATATTATTATGTTATTATATACTTAAGATCATTTTAGTGGTTCTCAACAATGATTCTTTATCCTAGATTCCCATGTTTAATTAAACCTTTATCTGATAGAAAATATAATTTCCACAGCTTTTCAAACATAAATATCACTCCTTTTAAAATAATATCGAACAAATTTAACAAATAAACGCCTAATGATTTTAATTTTTTAGTTAATTTAGAGACTTCGTACACAATAATCTTATATAATGGAATATCATTAACATCTTCCATAAGTATCTTTCCCTTTTTATACTCCTCGTTAACATGCCCTACATAAAGCCTTTCTACGTATCCAAGTTAAAGGAAACATAAGAATGCGTGATCTCAGAATATTAGGAAGGAGGAATTTGGGAGATATCATCATGTGATCATATGAAATCATAAGGTATAAATATGTACATGACATCACGAAGATAAAATAAAAAGTAGATACCCAACCTTTCAAAGATCATAAACATGAGTCGTCGCATAAATAATTATCATTACAAAAGATATTATTCATAAGATTAAGAAGTCATCATAATTCAAGAACAATAATCACATTTCAAATATATATGGCACCAATATAGGTATAGAAACCATTTCAATTTTTAAGGTTAACAACCAAGACTAGCTAACATATTGGATCATGCCTCATCACTTATTCCCTTATTTCGGATCGAGCACATCGACTTGTTTCTCATTAGGGATCAAGCCCCTAAACATATTATCCATTATGTATCAAGCCCATATACTTGTTTGCCATTATTATATCATTAGATATAAATTCTTACCCGATTCATTGGAGGGACATATAGGTCCCACTCATACTTGGTAATTATGTGACCACCATCCTTGGTTATAATGTGACAACCATCCTTGGTTATAAGGTAACAGATATAATTAGTTATCATCTAACCACCATCACATAATTAAAAAAATATATAATTGAGTCAAAATATAATTAAACATTCATCATATAAAAAACCTGGAAAACAAAAGGGGTTCACAAACATCTCACAAACATTTCATCATAGAATAACCCATAGAAAGGAAATGGGTCTCGTAAACATCTCTTCAATTCATAATAGAATAACACATTGAAATGTAATTGGTTTTATAAACATCTATTCATGATAACCATAAACCATTAAGAGATATAATAAGGATGGTATAATTTGATAAGATCCCTATTAAAATATAAGTAACAAAAATGTTTTTCATCTTAGATGGAAAGTAATTTTGAAAGATCACATAGAACATTTCTTGAAGAAAATAGAATTTCTAGGTTGAAAATAAATTCTTGAAATTAAAATTGCAAAAAAATTAATTTTTTTTTAAAATAATATTGGAAGCATATAACATAATATATTAGTCATTTATAGTTCACTATGGTGGATTTTTTTAGGTCGTATGTGTTAAAAAAATAAAACTTTCACATATTAGTAAAATCATAATCGACCTTGTTGGGAAAACTCATGAATATTTCTTTTAATATATTTTTTAAAAATAAAACTATGGTTGAAAATATATTTAAAAATTATTTAATAATATTAAAAATATTTTTAAATCATTTTTATAAAACAAAGATATGGATGGAAAAGGGTTTTCAACTGAAGAGAGAAATAATGATGATTTTTTAACACATTATTTATGTCTATTTAATCCTTTAAATGGGAAAAATGAATGTAAGACCTTTACATTCAATAAATAACAAATATTGTATAAATGTCATGATTTTTATGAGAGTAATATCATAAGATATAATCATTGGAAGAATATCATAAACAATATCGTTAAAAAAGAGATTGTAATATTAAACCTTTACCACTTTTTTATTTTGAATTGTAAGTCTAATGAAATAAATAAAATTATATGGATATTTATGTCCCATAATTATCATGATAAGGATAATAAAATAAATACTTGGGTAGTTTATGAACCACCCAAAAGAAACAAGTGGTGTATAAGGCATGTGTACCGTAGAAATAAAAGTGAATTGAAAATACATGACCAGTTTGACAAACATGGAATCATAAGACCCATTAAATAATAAATCAATAAAAACATTAATATAATTAAAATAAGGATATTGATGACATAATATGTAAAATGGGTAGAATATACACCACACAAAAGAAACAAGTGGTGAATATGGAATCTGTATCTAATAAATAAATGGGAGTTTAGAAATCCCTTACCACTTTTGAAACATCATAATCTTAAGACTCATGAATAAATAATTAAAAATATAAAATATAACAAAAAATAAATAAATTCATGAAATTCAATGCAATGTCAAAAGAGGCTGTATAAACACCACATATTACAGTATCGATGCATAACATATCTTATGTCCCAATGAAAATAATTGCAGATGAGGATACTATAACACAAGTCTCCAATTCCATCATAAATAATAAAATATCTTCCATAATAAATGTTTATTACCCATTTAATAATAATTCCTTGGGAAAATCACATTTTATATAATAAATGAAAATTTTAATGTATGTTATGATTTAGTAATATGGGTCTGTTTACTCTGATTATTGTTCTATGTTATATTAAATAATAACCATGACATTAATATCATATAAATATATAATATAAGTTTTTATAGTATTATAATAAACTTATATAAATAAAATTAATTACATCATTCATGGAGATAGTAGAGCAGATGTACGCATGAATGTAGTTTCCATTTTATCAATGGATGAAAAAAAATTAATGGTAAATAGTATATTACCTTATATAATAATTTTTTTCATATATATATATAATTTTACTTAAACCTATCCTTATTACCTTTCATGTAATGTGTAAGTGAAGAACGAATCACATCACTTGGTGAGGCGGTAGTATGTCGTACACATGAGATTTGTTATCATGTTAGAACAAAATGGAATGCAAGAAGGGATTTGTGATATGATAATTATAGAAGAAAAACAATGTCATAAATATCATATAAATATGTTAAATCCATAGTTATATCCACCTATGAGATTTGGTGTTGGAAAAAGAATTACCTCGGTTCGCGAGGCGGCAGTCTTCAATACACATAATTGATGATTTTGATTCGTACATGATGGGTGAGGAGATAGATGTAGTTCATCACATAAACAAAGTATAGTATTATTATATGTTATATAATTATGTTATTATATCATCATGGTTTAATATTATTTAAATTACTTAGAATGATAAATAATGCAAAAACACAAGATTAATAATTTCACCTCTTCTTCGGAGAACCAATTTTGGTTTATACCTAAATCCTTCATAAAATGGTTTCCAAATAAAAACGAGTCCACTAGTTTAGGAGTATGGAATTAGGAAAATAACATTTTAGGGTTTTATGAATAAAATGGTTTTCTGAATTGTAAAGGTGAGATGGGAGGAGTGGCCCTTTAAAAGTGGTGGAGAGGACACACAAAAAGATTTTGAAAAAAAAGTGTACTCGCATTTTTCACATGCCAAAAGGCTCAAAAATAGATTATAATAATAAATTATATGATATATGGTATAAATAAGGGCTAAATTGGGAATTGGAGGATTTTAGAGGTCATTTACCCTTTATCATTTTAGTTTAAGGCCTGGTAAACGGGGTTTGACCTTAACTGTGGAAATTAATTTTTACTTATTTTACTATTCATTTTGACCAAAATTTATGCTGAAATTATTATATGATATTAATTTTTATCATTAGAAATATATAATCATTTTTTTCCAAATTACATTCACATAATTGGAATGTTTTAATTTAAAATTAAACCTGCAGATACAATGAAAAATAAGTTCTCCAAAGAGAATCATTTCATTTTTTTATAACATTTTAATATCAAAATTCAATATAAAATTCATTTTAATGAACTATAATATATTAATAAATATATAATTGAAAATTATTACTATAAAAACAAGATTGAAATAAAATTTATCCGGACATATCTTTAAATTAAATGTAAATTTTTAATAAAAAATTATTATTTTTTATTATTTCTAGAAAAAAGTAATCTTTTCATAAAATTTTAAAAATTAACCCATAGGAAATTTTGATATATAGAAAAAAAATTAGTTATACAAATAAATATTATAAAATTTTAATATACTACTTTTATTATTTTTTTTACACAATGAAATAGTTTATTTTCAGAGAAAAAAATAATTTCAAAACATATAAAAAATTACTAAATAATTATGAACATTTTTATAAATATGTTTTCATTATAAACAAAATTAAACATTATATTTGAAAAAAATTATTCCCAAATACATGTTTTATTTCTAGGTTATAATAGTCAAGTTTAAATAATAGTATTAATAGTATATCATGGTTCGTTAAATATTGGTGTTGCATGTAATGCATGATATCAAAAAATTAAAATTATATTTAAAAAATCATAAAATCTCAAGTCATTACATATATAAAAAAATTATTCCTCTTATATTATATAATTATATTATTATTTTTAATTCTCGTTTATATATTTTCATATTTGGTTTTATGATTTATTCAGCTTATTTTTTGTGTTGTGATCTTTCAAAACTCCATAAAATTATAGTATTAACCCAAACAGAAATTACCATGGGAGGTATATTGCTCCCAAATACCCATTATAATATTTAATGTATTAATATAATTATGATAACTAATTTGGGTGTTTTGGTATTAGTTTGATGATCATGCACCTTTTTTTAGCATTCTTCTTGTTTCATTCTAACCTTCACTGATTATTCCTCCTTAATTATAGTTATACATATCTACGATGTAATGGATGGAATATAAACATGAACAATAAAAAAAATTGCGGGGACATTGGTGAAATTTCAATGGTTGTGGAATGTTCATCATATGAAACCATGGGGTAAGTGAAATTATATGTTCCTCATATATTTCTGAAAGTGAATAGGGTCATTAAATTTTAGTAGATTATGATGATGCATGAATGATACTGGTTGCATTATAAACTAGATAATTCAAATATAAATAGATAATGAATGTTATTAGTGGTCAAATATAGTATTCATTCCCTTTCCCCTCAAACAAATATATAGTATTTTTTCATTATTTTATTCTCTATTTACTCAGAGTAAAAAAACAAATATACTCCCATTTTGGGATAAATTCAAATTTAAGAAATCAGAAAAATATAAGTGATTGAGATTTGTTAATATAATACCCATGGACCCTTGAGAATGACCCATGTTAGTCCCACTAGATAGTATTCTATATTAATTTACATTTTCTATGTGAGGGAAAATATAGACAATAGTATCACTAATGATAAACATTTCTTTTTTTTATATCTTATACACATGTTAACATTTACCACTAATAATAAAAACATGATATCAAGAACCAAAGGATTAGTGTCTTTGAGAACTAGAAATATATGTAACTTAATTAACCATACTTGAGATCATATCTCTAAAATTAATCCACACTAAACTCCCTTATTTAATTTTCATATGATGTAACCATCTTCATAACCTAGAGAATGGAAACATAAGAAAGAGGAGAGTTCAAAATATTCATAAGGTAAATCTAATAAATAATCCATCAATAGTGAGATCATAATAATATAATAAAAGATTATGATGGTATAAATACCTTTTTAAAAATGACATGGACCAATAATATTTTTCCATATGTCCTTATTTAAGGACATGTAATCTCAAATAAAAAAAATATGCATATTAATGTTCAATAATGAGATAAAAAATATGGTCCATGTAGAATAATAATAGGTATATGGTATAAAAATGAAAAATCCGATTAAAACATATCATAACAAATAAATTTTGTACAAAAATAACCATAGTGATTCATCATATTGTATGAACATCCAAGAAGAACCACCCTATAGTTATTGAGAATGTCTAACAAGTCTCCCCCATTAATTTGTAAAAAAACCCAAGAAGGAAACCACTTCATTTTGTTAGAATATCCTAAGGGTCACACATTAATTTATGGTCATATCCATAATAAACCATGCTACATTATCTCACAGGATATAAAAACATAACCAAGGCCTTAGAAGATGATGTAGGAATCCTCCCCTTAAAATTTATACATATATGTAAAATTTGAAATAAATAATTCCATACATAATAAATAACCCATTAAAATAAATTGTGTTTAATATAATTTCCAAATGGTATCATGTAACATGATATCAAAATTAAATCAGTTGATACAAAAATAGAAATCTCACAAATGTTTTATTTCATAGAGTAATTTTAAAGGTGAGTCATACAGTATAAATTAATTCGATTTGGATCATTTAAAAGAAAAAATATAAGAGAAACCATGAAAAATATTTTTTAGGAAAAAATTCATTGACATTATCATAAAGAGAATAAAATATGAATAAAATAAACATAATAATTTTGAATAAGATAAAATGAAATCCTTTTTAAAATATTACATTAAAATGATTCTAAATAATTAATCCTCGATAAATACTAAAAGGTTTTCCATAGGAAATGTCAAGTGGAAGATAAAATTATAATCATAAAATGGATACCCTTTTAAATATTTAAAAAATAATTTTGTTGAAACCCATATCCAAGATACAGTGATTAATATTTCATGTGAAGATTGGTAAAGATAAATTTAAATATTATCCAAAATAAAACATATTTTTATTTCTTTAAAATAAAGGAAATTATTTTTGGTAAGAGTGAATATAGATATGGAATAAATATCTCATTTAGAGGGAACATGGATTATTAATAAAATAATTTAGTTTTAAAAAGAAATAAATTCGTCCATGTAATTTCATAGTCAATATTGAGTAAATACATTATGATATCATCAATTAATAGAATAAATAAATCATAAAATAACATTTTTAAATAATAATAATTGTGAATCTTAAAAATATGTTGTGTTACGAAAAACCATTTACCATTAAACTTATTTAGATGAAAATTATCTAACCTCCCATAAAACAAAAATAATTATCATAATAACCTATTTATAATCCATATTCATAACTATAACTATAAAAAACATTATTTATAACCACTTATTAAATATATATTTGTTATTTATATTTTATTTTCAATATCGGGTGTTATTTGTTTTGGTTGTTCATTTAGTAACATTTTTATAATGTTAGGTTTAATTGTTGTTTATAGATTTAAAGTTCATAATTATAATATAATTATAGGTACTATAATATAGGTTATATATTTATTTATAATTTTATAATTTCATTTCATATGTATTTTTTTATTATTTGTGATGATGAAGATACTGAATATATTATTTATGTACTTAATGATGAATAACGATGGTACATTAATAATTTTTTAAAAATTATTATAACATTTCAAATTTGATAAACCAACCATAATGTTTGTATTAATTTCTAATAATACCAGTAGTTAAGTTTCCATATTCATTCGTGGAAAAAATTTATACCATTATCCATGTAAGTGGAGAAACCAACCCAAATAAGATCAATTTATAATCTATGTGTGTCTATAGTTAAGAATGTGATTCTTGTGGAATAGTATAATTATTATATAATATTAATGATATTTTTTATATGTTTAAATGTGGTTAATAATACATTAAGAGATTATTATAAATAAAAAACTAATAGATGAATGTAGAAATATGTCACTTTTGGGTAGATGGTATTTCACATGTGCACACTATTGGTGATTTCATTTATGTTGAATATTATGAAGTTAAAAATTGGTTTATACTTTAAGATTATTAATATTTTTTTTAAATATAAGAGTAATTCATTATATACCCACCTTTTAACCATCTTTCTTATTTATTAGATGGTCAGAATGAGGATAGAAAATGGTTATCCCCAAAAATATAATTTCATTTTTGTATAGTTATGATACTAATTTATGTATTTTAACATGATTAGACTATATTTAGAGGATGTAGTAAAATAAACGAAATAATATAAATTAAAAGGAGTAATTGGGAATTATACGATATTCCATGGAATAGCTCCTTTAAAAATGGATTATTTCTTTATTAGGGGGTATAATAAACAGTTAAATCTTTTTGGAAGTATATAAATGTTTTTTGAGTTATTTTCATATATTGGTTTTTAATATAAAAGGCTTTGGTGTAGGGAACACTTGAGTGTTTGTGGAATCTTTTATAGTTGATTGAAATGGAATTTTTCTAATAATGTTGAAAGTAAAGTCACTATTCGATGATAGTTTGCTTCCAATAATGGATAATATTGGAGAGGAGAAAGTGTTAATGTCGTGAAAGTATCCACCATATATTTTATTTCATTTTATATGTGTTTTTAAGTCTTTTACTTTTATATTTTTCAATTTTATCATTTTTTTGTGGTAAATAGTTTATAACAATGTTATATAATTTTGAGGCCTAAATATCAAATATGCCTTATTAAATAATATGGATATAATTATTCCAAATTTTAAATCCATGTTGTTACAAACATATATAAGGTTGATAAAAATTAATTTTAATATTAATGAACATAATGTGTAAAAACTATTTTTAGGAAAGAAATATTTTGAATCATAAAAAATATTGTTTAGGATAAAATCATAATATTTATTAATTCTCGTGACTTTAATTGGTTTATTATTTAAAAACTAAGAGTTATTTGTATTTCTAACCAAGTAAAAAATAAATTCCACCATGAGAAAACTTAATTATAACAATCATACCAAAAATAGTTTTGTTCAAAAAAATATTACTTAAGTGTCAAAATGTTAAACATGGGTTTTTTGACATATTATTTATATAAATGAATCAATTTATTACTAAAATATATTTCCTCTCCTTAATTTTTTTATATCATTTAATGTTAATCTTAATATATGGAAATTTCAGAAAATCTACAGTATTTGTAAAAAACTGTATTTTATATTATTCACCCAAAAACCATTCATTTCTACTAAATGTCAGAATTTCATTAAATGTTATTATTGAACATCAAAATTTAAAAATGACGTTAACTTTAGAAAATTAAAATTAAAAGTATTATAAATGTAGTTTTTTATTTGAAAACTAAAAAATATCAATAAGAATTTTTTTTATCAAAAATTATTTTTTTGTGTTTTTAATATTATTTCATATAAATTTATAATTTATATATTGTTAATATAATAGTTCAAATATAAATTTTTTGTAAATTGTCCTATTTAATTTATTGAGAGAAAATATACACCACATTAAAAGATGATTTTTTGAGAAATAACAATCCACTTTAATAAAATATCATATTAATTAATTATTATCTGAATGTATAAAATTTTAGTCAAGTCATATATTTTTATTTACTAGATACTTTTTTATTCAAACTTTTTTCTTAGTAAAATTTATTTAATATTTCATGGCTCGTTTTCGTTTGGTTTTGTGTGTATATTAATCTATTAAATGCATCCGTTTTATTTAATGGAATGACATATTGTAAAACCGTGGGGCATTAAAAATTATATAAAATGATCTATATTATATTGAAGAAATGTAAATGGTGGTTAAATATGACCTACACAGTTATAAAAAGTAACTGGATAAGTTAAATGATCGTGCTAACATTCCATTGTATTCACTTTTACTAAATATGTTACATTTCATACATACTGAACCTATATAATTTTAATGCTAATATATATTGGAATGACACCATATTTATAAAAAATTATTTTATGAATTATTTTTTACCATATGATAATGAGAAACATATTTTAAAATATATTGTTAAATGAATGTTATTTTCAATTGGAAATACCAATGAAAGAATAAATTGAAACACCCCAAATTTCATGTATGAATTTCCTTAAAAATAAATATATAACTTTTGTTTAACATCATGAAAAACATGAAATATAATACTGAAATGAAAAATTAATTATTCAATATAGTTGGTAAATAAAATTAAGTAAACAATAATACATTACAGTATTTATAAATGAAAAAAATTACGAAAATTGGAAAATAATTCACTATTAAATAAAAATGCTATAAGATTTAGATATTCATAATCAAAATAAATTAAAAATATCTTGCCACCAATGATAACTATATAATTAATACAACATATAATGAATTTGATAAACAATTTGAGAAAAGAAATTAGTAAAAATGTTGAGTGATTTTAGATAATTATTCATGTGACATGACATGACTCATAAAGACCCCTCCTAGGTCAACTATCACAACCCATCCCAGATACCCAAGTACCCTGATAACTAAGATGGTTATGAGATGAATATAAGGGAATTCCCAATCTCTATGGGTTGGATACTAGCACCTGGAATCATTCATGAAAAATATGTAATGTATTTTACAAAAAACAGCAGAAGATAACATATATAAGTTATAATTCTCAAATATCCAAAAATGGAGATAATACTAGAAACCAAACAGCTATCCCAAAACCCAAAATGTTAAATCATCAATGTACATATAATAAAGGCAAGCCTCCAAATAAATCAATATAAAACTAATGGATCAATAAGATCCACCACCTCTATGTGGTGTTTTCCCTTTGCTTGAACATGTAATAATGAAACCTACAAATTCCTGAAGACAAAGGTCTACTGAGAGAAATAAATCCCAGTAGGTTCTCACCATGTGTTCCATAGGAGATTAAATAATAATAAACCAATTCATGCTTTAAATTTAAATAAAACATCTCAAGGAATAATATTTCATTTTCATACATAAAAAAACAACCTTCTTTTAAAAGGATGGAAAACATGTCAAATATGTATTAAATAATATTTCTACATAACATAGTTTATATAAATCAAATTTAATAAAGAAAAATAATTATATAATCAATGGAATATATATAAAAATAATCCTAACAAGCACCATGGTCATCTTCCCTATCATATGATAGTTTCTAGTTATATGATCCTCACACATCTCATATCAATGATCCTGGAAATATGTGTACTCACATCTCTCAAGATTAAGTCAAATAGGACATGCCAGCATCCCATTAAGGATTAGATCAACCAAACAATGTTTTTTTAGAGTTATAATTGTCAATCCATTATTACAGAATCATCACCCTAACATTCCTGTCCGAAATAACCCACTAACAACCCATGATTTCATGTTTTTAATCAATCAATGACTAATGGGAATATCATCACATTTCATATCAAAGCATCATTTTCAATTCAATTAACCAATTTTCAATTTCAATTTTCCAAATCAAATTCAAAACTAAAACATAGATTTTTAATCATTTCAATAATTTTTAATATAAAACCAATCCTAGGTTTTTATCATTAAAATTTAATCCTTATTTAATGTAATAAAAAATTCATTTTAAAATTTTCATCAATTTCAATATATGCCACAAATAAAAATTTCATTGGAATTTTGGGTTTTTTTCCAAAATCCATGTCAATTCCAATTACAATTCCCAATTATGTAAATTTGGATTTTAATAAATCTATTGAATGCAACTTCAAACAAATCAAAAAAATCACAATTTAATTATATGGATCAATCTGAAACAGTAACTCCAATTTTTAATGATGGAATCAAAATGCACAGCACCCTCAACGGGGAGTGCCCAATGAAGAACAATGGAAATGAAGATTATGAAACCAAACTGAAAATCCATATCAATTTAAAAAGAGTTTAGATCTATCCATTACATTATGATCTATCAAACATGAAGGAAGAGAGAAGTATATGTGAGGAGGATCCATAGAGAAGAGATTCACCTACCCCGAGGAGATTGAATGTGGTTAATCACTCTTCGATTAGTCAAGATAAGTGGTTTTAAGGGTCAAAATTTCTTCTTATGTGCCATATAAATAATTTAAATTGAATTAGGTTGAGTGATGGTTGAGCAGGGGCATAGATAGAGGTTTGGGATTTTTTTTAATTTCATTATAAAAAAGTATCACAGGCACAGTTAGATGTGTAGGACCACATGGTTAGACAAACTATACACCCTATCCATGTGATATTAAACTGGGGTTCTTGGTTTCTACTAGGGGTTAATGGTTTTCCACACTGTGCACAAACCATGCCAAAATACATTATCAATATATTATTAGTTTTCACTGGGGTGGCGCATGGATTGGGAAAACAATGCACCAACTGTGCATATCTAAAATAGCATCAAAGAATTTTCAAATTTCACCCAAAAATACCTGAGACAAAACCCAAAACTTTCATGATCAAAATAAGGGATTAAAAATAATTGAAAGCATGAAATTGTATGATTCAAATGCATTATCCAAGTATAGCACCTCAATCCCAAATCCATTGAGGTAGGGGAAATAAATAATCACTATGAAGAAATATAACGACACATACTTTACATACATTGTTAATACTTCAAAATTGAAGTACACTTATAACAACATATAACAAAATCATGAAAGGACCGTATAGGTATAGTGTCTTTAGAAACTGGGAAACATAAACAACTGGTTCATAAATCATCTACATTATCTCCCATTTATTTCATTATATCTAGAGTCCTTTTTTGGCATATCCTACTTAATAACCTTATTCCTGGCCTGGGGAAAGAAAACATACAAAAGGGTGAGCTCAAATTCTCAGTAATGGTAAATAAAAGAAATATCAATCACATCATATTCATAATAACATAACATTTTGGAAATCATAACCTGCAAAAGAGATCATAATTTCATAATCATGGGATAAATCATAGTAGTGAAATGTAATCCCAATAATCATAACTTAAAATATAAAACTTTGTGGCACACCCACATAATCATAGATAATCATTTATTATTAGTCAAGACTCATTTCCAAGACTATCTTACCGGACAAAGTCCATTTCTGAACCGAGTTCACTCCTCATTTCAGTCCTGTTTCACTTAACCGGATTAACCTGTCGTTCTAGCCATGTCAATATCATGAGATATAAATCTTTACCCAATTCATTAGAGGGAGATATAGGTCCCACCCATCTCATAATGATATCGTTCTTATGTGTTCCACAAAATCATACATCATACATCATAAGCTTAACCCATGTAATAAAAATGGGATTCTTAATCATCATGCCATCATAACATAATACATATAAGATAAAAGGACATCATAAATATAATTACATCATAAAATAATCAAAACAATGTATAAATAGGGATAGAAACAGAACCCTATATTATCTTAGATGGAAAATAATTTTGATAAAAGACTTGAACTCCATTCTTGAGGAAAATATCCTTTCTACTTCAAAAAAATTTTCATTTCTTAACATGTCATATAATTTTGAACTAAAAGAAGTTGATTAAAAATAAAATTGAAAACTTTTAAAGGAAGCTTCATGGAAATAATTTTCTAAAAATCCATTCATGTCTTATAAGTTAACAAAAATATTCTTCTCGTACTTTTGCCGGAAATGTCAAAAAGTACCTCGTACGAAAAACGACAAAAGATTTCTTTCATATCTTTTACTAAAAACTAAATGAAGAGTAAAATTGGATTTAAAAAATTGTAGGAGGATATAAATAATATTACATATTGGAGAAACATGGATGTGGATGATAATTATTCCCCAGTAAATTCTGAAATATAAACAATCTCAGATAAAAATTAAGATTGCGAGATTTTCCCTTAACATTGGACCGATTTGCTTCATAAGTGTCTGAAGCTCCTGTATAATGATTTAAATTATGTTATTGACTTATTCCAGATTCATACGTATTTTTATGATATCATATATGGTTATATTCTTAGCTTCTTATTAGTAATATTTTATTACTACTTGTTATTCGGGTGTTTATTGCTTTTTGTTCTTATGCGTGTTTTGTTGAATAAATTATTATTATTATTTTTAGGTTATAGATACCTCATTTTAAGAATGGTATTAGTGTAATATATATCATATTAATTCATTCAATTCATTTATATAATCATTATGAAATGATCATCATGTAGAACGAGTCGCATCACATCGTGGAGACGGTATTCTGTGCGTACGCACGAGCGATGATATCATTCCCATGATCGCAGAATTATATTGGAGTGTATGTATACTATTTCATAATCAATATCACTTTAAAATAATAATATATATTTATTAATTACACCATTATACCCATCCAAGTAAGGGGGTGGTGGAATATAGATTACACCACGGCGTGGAGACGATATTCTGTACGTACACACGCACGGTGATTTCATTTTCTGTAGGATGGATAGATGGTGAAATAGGGTTGTTTCATACATATAATAACATATCCGTATATGAGTGATACTGATGTTAATACTTCATAATGAAACAACTAATGAAAAATAAGTGGAAGAAGAAATAAAGTTGAAAGAATCGGTAACAGACATTACCTCTTCTTTGAAGCGCCTCTTTGAGACATCCTTTTAGGGCACTATAATTGGTCTTTGAAGAATACTAGGACCTCTAGGATGTTTCTAGGGTAGTGTAGAAGATAATATGGTAGGGGTTTTCCGACATTGGAGGCTCAAAGTTGTGTGAGGAAGAGAGGGAGGAGGTGCCCTTTTATAAGGGAGGAGAGGGGCACCTTAGAAAAAACTAAAAATATTATTTTATTATAAAGTCATATTCGGTTTATAATAGCTACAAATTGATTTATTTCGAAGATAAGGTGGGTATGGATCTAAATCCTCTCATACTATATAATTTAGACACGTTTATGTTTCTATTTTAACCTTATCATTTAGATTTAACTTTAAGTTAGATAATTTAACTTTTACCGTGTCTTCTTGTTTTCTTACACTCTAAGGTTAATAACCTTACTATAATAAGCCAAACGAACCCCAAGTTGTTTATTATTAATATATATAACCTTATCTAAGTCATTTGGCCAAACCTTAGATTTTTAGGAATAAAATAACAATTAATAATATAAAAATTGTTTTAAAAACTATTTTTTGTCAATTTTGACACTATTTGGTAATTGATTTTTATAAAAATCATAACAGAAATATTAGTTCGAAAAAAGATAATTAAATCAGTAATAATATGTATTATTAGCCTCGAAAATTATTGTAATTCATAAAAAGTCTCAAATTACATTTATTTTGTTATTTATAACATCAATTATGTCAATATTTCATTAATAAAATAATTACTGCATCATCATTGTGTCATTCATAAATTACATTATTTTATGTATAAAATTTACATATAAAATACCATTATATAGGAAATCTCTTTAGATTTCTAATAAATATGTATAGTCGAATTTATCTTATGTATAACCCTATATTGAAAATTATTTAATTATTAAACTTTGATTTTAACTATTTTAACCCTTCTTTAAATAAATTATTAATAAATGTACTAATCTAATCCATGTGGGCCTAAATGGTCATATTTTATTAATAAAGATGGTTTTGGTCGAATTACACTTATCCAATAGAATTAGAACATGTTTTTGGGTAATAATAATATCATTTTTACCCTTAATTAACCTATTTACTTTTAACCGTGGTAAAAAAAAGTAAAAAGTTACTATTCACCAAAAATTATTTTCATCTCATTGAACCACATTTTAGTCCTTGATATTAACCCTATCTCTTGTATTTTCGAAATTCCACTCACAGAAGCGGTAAAATTATGTTTTATGTAAATGTGAAAATTCTCCTAGGAGGTGGGTAAAAGACGGTGAAAAGTTAAATAAAATTTTTATATATCTAAAATTATTATAAAATGACTCCAATGAATTGCATTGAACTTTTATAGGTATTATATATCAATTTTCGACCTAAAATAAATTTAAATAAAATAAATAATTATTTAAATAAAAAGTTTGTTTTTAATTAGTAACCTAGTGTTTTCACTATTCATCAAAAATTGAAAGTTTTCTGAAAAATACCAAAAATTCACCCTAGGCTATTTTCGATATTCAGAATCCAAAAATGAAGTCAATTTTGAAAAATAAAATTTAAAAAATTTCAAAAAGTGGGTATTACTATTCATAACGGCTAGTTTTAATAATATTTTAATACCATATCGTTGTTTAGTGAAACTCGGTATTGCGTATGACACAAGCTATCAAGGAAGGTTGCGATTGTGTGTAAAGCAACCCAAGCTAGTGTTGTGTGTAGTGAAATATTCCATTAATGATTTATATAAAAAAATATTTCTCATAAAATTATCGGGTGTTAAATTCTACCCCCCTTAAAATTAATTTCTCCCTCGAAATTATTCACTTTTTAACAAACAAATGAAGATACCTCTCCCTCATCATATCATCAAGATACCATGTAGCTTCTTCTAATTGGTGGTTCCTCCATAAAACTTTCACCAAGAGAGTGGTCTTATTCCGTAAGAATTTTTCACTACGATCGAGAATCTCTATTAGCTGTTCTTCATAAGAAAGACCTTGCTCCAGCGGTACAACTTCTGAGCTGAGTACATGTGAAGGATCAAGTATGTACTTTCTCAAGAGAGATACATGTAACACATCATGAACTTTAGAGTGATTCGGTGGAAGATACAATCGGTAATCTACCTTCCCAACACGATCCAGTATTTCGAAAAGACCGATATATCTAGGTCCCAGCTTTCCCTTATTTACAAATCTCATTACACTCTTCCAAGGAGATATTCGTAAGAACACTTTATCAACCACTTCAAACTCTAGGTCTTTTCTTCGGTTGTAGGCATAACTTTTTTTTCGACTCTGAGTAGCTCTAATGTGTTGTTGAATAGATCTTACCTTTTCTGCCATCTCATTAACAAGATCAGGTCCTAATAGCTTTCATTCCACAACTTCATCCCAGCAAGTTGGAGTCCTGCATTTCTTTCCATAGAGAGCTTCATAAGGAGCCATCTGAATACTGGAGTGAAATCTATTATTATAAGAAAATTCCACCAAAGGTAGGTGTTGATCCCAACCACCTTTGATATCCATAGAGAAGGATCTCCACATATCTTCTAGAGTTTAAATTTTTCTCTCAGACTGATCGTCTGTCTGAGGATGATAAGCAGTGCTGAAACTCAACTCTGTATCCAGAGTATGCTGAAGACTTTTCCATAACTTCGAGGTAAACCTCAGATCGCGATCAGATATAATAGAAAGTGGTACCTCATGAAATCTTACCACTTTCTTCACATATATCCTGGCAAGCTGATCCAGAGAGAGATCCTCTCTAATAACAATGGAGTGTGCCGACTTTGTAAGACGATCAACTATGACCCAGATAGCATTATTGACTTTGGATGTTTTAGGATGTCCGGTGACAAAGTCCATAGTGATGTTTTCCCATTTCCATTCTGGTATGGGTAATGGTTGTAACATCCCCTTAGACTTTTGTCTCTCAGCTTTAACTTGCTAACAAACCAAGCATCAAGATACATATTCAGCAACATCTCTTTTCATGTCATCCCACCAAAAGTACCCTTTCAGGTCCCTATACATATTCGTGCTTCTCGGATGAATAGAGAATGAAGAACTATGAGCCTCATCCAGCAGCTCCTTCTTTAATTCTGGGATGGGAGGAACACAAACCCGATTCCTGAACATTATTATCCCATCACAATAAAGGTCGAATTTAGGAACATTTCTCACCTTCTTTTGTAACTCTATATCTTCTTTCTATGCCTCTTTAATCTTCACATGTATATATGGTTGAACATTCATTTGAGAAAGATATGATATTTTCCCTTCCATTATAATTCCAAGATCCATCCTTTGTAAATCCATAAATATTGGATCTTTTGTGATCCTTATCATGGATAAACTGGCATGGTATTGTCGACTTAATGCATCTACCACCTTGTTTTCTTTCCCAGGGTGGTAATGAATTGAGCAGTCGTAATCCTTAATCAGCTCCAACCATCTTCTTTGGCTCATATTCAGCTCCTTTTGTGTGAAAATATACTTTAAACATTTATGATCAGTATAAATAACTCACCTTTCTCCATAAAGATAATGCCTCCACATATTTAATGAAATGATTACCTCCTCTAACTCCAAATCATGAGTTGGGTAATTTTTCTCATGGATTTTCAACTGTCGTGAGGCATAAGCTATCACCATATCATTTTGCATAAGAACACACCCCAACCCCTTCTTGGATGCATCACTGCAGATCACAAGCCTTTCTCCACTTCTAGGAAGTGTGAGTACAGGTGCACTGGATAACCATCTTTTCAAATCCTTTAAATTATCTTCACATTCCTCTGTCCAATCAAACTTAACTCCTTTCCGAGTCAACTTGGTGAGTGGATTAGATAATCGTGAAAAATATTTCACAAAACGTCGATAATATCCAGCTAAACCAAGAAAACTTCAGATCTCAATTACTGTTGTTGGTCTCGACCATCTTTCAATTACCTCTGTTTTTTCTAGATCCACAGATATCCCCTCTTTTGAGATTATGTGACCCAAAAATGAAACTTTTTGAAGCCAAAATTCACACTTGGTAAATTTGGCATAAAAATTCTCCTTTCTCAGGGTCTTCAATATAATTCCCAAGTGATCTTCCTGCTCTTCCTTGATCTTTAAATATACAATAATATCATCTATAAAGACTACCACAAACTGATCAAGATAGTCTCTAAAGACTCTATTCATCAGATCCATGAAGATAGCAGGGGAATTAGTAAGACCAAACGGCATCACTATAAATTCATAGTGTCCATACCGTGTACGGAAATCCGTCTTTCGTATATCCTCCCCTTTGACCCTTAATTGATGATACCCTGAACGAAGATCAATCTTGGAAAAGTATTGAGCTCCAAATTGTTGGTCAAATAACTAATCAATACGCGGGAGAGGATATTTGTTCTTGATAGTGATTTTTTTATGTTCTCAATAATCAATGCAGAGTCTCATTGATCCATCTTTCTTCTTAAAAAATGGAACAGGTGCTCCCCAAGGTGACGCACTAGGGTGTATGAATCCTTTATCAAGAATCTCTTGGAGTTGCTTCTTCAATTCCTGCAACTCAATTGGGGCCATTCTATAAGGTGTCTTTGAAATAGGAAAATCACCCGGTACAAGTTCTATTGAAAACTCAACTTCACGATTTGGTGGAAGACCCAGCAATTCCTCTAGAAATACATCGTCACAATACCTTACAATGGGCATATTTTTAATCATGAGTTTCTCACCAACCATTTGAGATAAATATCTTTCATTTAGTGGAATCAAGACCCATAATATGGAAGAAATTTCCACTGGATGTTTATGTTCATCCTTGCCTCGATAGACGATCATAGATTGATCTAGAATATGAAATGTGACTTCCATTCTTTGGAAATTGATATGATATCCATATAGAGAAAGAAAATCCATGCCAATATTCACATTAAATTCCACTATAGGAAGAATCACAAGATTTTCAGGAAGCACTTTCCCAAAAAATTCAATTGGAGAAGAATTATAAACTTTTCATGTGGTTCTTGTGCCATTAGGAGTTGTCACAGCTAACTCAACATCTATTTGATGAGGTAATACAGCGATACCCTTAGAAAATTCTTTATAAATAAAGTGTGGGTGAATCCAAAATCAAATAAAACATTTGCTACTTTAGAGTGCATGGTAAGTGTACCTCTCACCACATCCTTTTCGTACTCCACATCGCCGATAGTAATTGCATGTGACTTTCCATTGTCTTTGGACTTAAGAATTTGTTGACGTCGATCATCATCATCAACCCTTAGATTTGGGCATTGATTGGCATAATGGCCCATCTCCTTTCACTTAAAACATTGAAGTGTATTATGTTCATTCTGTGTATACCTTCCTTTGTTTGCATCATTAGACATCTTCTTCCCATTATTTCGACATTCAATTGGCCGATGACCTTCTTTTCCAAACTTATAACATTGGATTGTCCCATTAATACAATTTCCTCCATGCTTCTTTTCACACTTTGAGAATAAGTAAAAACTCATCTTCCTTTGAATGTGGTCTTTAGATTTTCCTTTGATTTCCATTTTCCTCTTCTTATCAAACCCATGTGACTGATGGGTTACACCAATCTCCATCTCAACCTTGAGAGCACATCGTACAATTTCCTCATAGCTATTGAAGTCCCTTATGGCTAACTCCCTTTGAAGACTTGGTTTCAAGCCACTAAAGGATCGATCGATCTTACTCTCAGGTTGGATAATAATTCCAGATGCGTACCGTGAATGTCTTGTAAAATTTGCTTCATAGGTACCAACAGATTCATCATCCTTTTGCTTCAGTTTAAGAAACTCCTTCTCCGTCATTGTTTCAAGAATAAGAGGGAAATACTTATTGAAAAATAAGTTCTGGAACTCGTCCCATCCCATGGACTCAATTTCATCTATTTGCCTCGTATTCATGATTAGATTCCACCAATGATCAGCATCTCCTTCCAAATGATGCACTGCTAAGATGACTTTATCATGTTCATAACATTTATGAATTGAAAATATCTTTTCAGTAGTACTGATCCATTGTTCATCCACTAATGGATCAGTAGACCCGCTGAATGAGGGTGGACGCTGCCGCATGAAGGATTCTACAAAATGTTTCTCCCTCCTTTGCTCGTTTGGAAGTCTTGCATGATCCATAGCTTGAGAAAGTTGTGTGAGCATGGATACAAGATTTTGCATTCCATCTCCCATTACGTTTGGTTGCTCAGGGGGACAATCATTTCATTTCCCGTCGCATTCCGCATTAACACGGTTCCTTCGGGTTCCATCCATTGACTAAAACCAAGAAGAATAGTGTGAGAAACAGTAATTATAATAGGAAAACCTCATAATCAAGAGTAAAATTTTACACATAAGGTCTTATCATAGGTTGTTCATGGCCATTTTCAAAACACTAAGATTGTGTTCTATGCTTAGACATATCCTTAGGTTTCTTACTAAGGCTTTCACATCCTAGTTTCCAAAGTGTGACTATACCTTTCCTCTGATACCAACTATAACGACCCATACTTTACATACATTGTTAATACTTCAAAATTGAAGTAAACTTATTACAACATATAAAAAAACCATGAAAGGACCATATAGGTATAGTGTCTTTAGAAACTGGGAAACATAAACAACTGGTTCATAAATCATCTACATTGTCTCCCATTTATTTCATCATATCTAGAGTCCCTTTTTGGAATATCCTACTTAATAACCTTATTCCTGACCTGGGGAAAGAAAACATACAAAAGGTTGAGCTCAAATGCTCAGAAAAGGTAAACAAAGGAAATATCAATCACATCATATTCATAAGAACATAACATTTTGGAAATCTTAACCTGCAAAAGAGATCATAATTTAATAATCATGGGATAAATCATAGTAGTGAGATGTAATCCCAATAATTATAACATAAAACATGAAACTTTTTGGAATACACACATAATCAAAGAGAATCATTTATTATTACTAAATCCTCATTGAAAGGACTATCTTAGCAGACAATGTCCATTTCTAAACCGAGTTCACTCCACATTTCCGTCATGTTTCAATGAACCGGATTAACCTGTCGTTCCAGTTATGCATATCTCATGAGATACAAATATTTAACCAATGCATTGGAGGGAGATATAGGTCCCACCCATCTCATAATGATACCATTCATATGTGTGCCACAAAATCATAAATCATAAATCATAGCTTAACTCGTGTAATAAAAATGGGATTCTTAATCATCATGCCATCATAACATAATCCATATAAGATAAAAGGAAATCATAAAAACAATTCTATCATAAAATAATAATAAAAATGTATAAATAGGGATATAAACAAAACCCTATGTTATCTTAGATGGAAAATAATTTTGATAAAACACTTGAACTCCATTCTTGAGGAAAATTTCATTTCTACTTCAAAAACATTTTCCTTTCTTAACATGTCATATAATTTTGAACTACAAAAAGTTGATTAAAAATAAACTTGAAATCTTGTAACGGAAGCTTCATGGAAATAATTTTCTAAAAATCCATTCAAGCCGTAAAAGTTAAAAAAACATTATTCTCATACTTTGGCCGGAAAAGTCAAAATGTACCTCGAACGAAAAACGACAAAAGATTCCTTTCATATCTTTTACTAAAAACGGACCGAAGGGTAAAATTGGATTTAAACAATTTTAGGAGGATAGAAATAATATTACATATTGAATAAAAATGGATGTGTATGATAAATATTCCACAGTAAATTCTAAAATATAAACAATCTCGGATAAAAATTGAGATTGAGATATTTTCCCTTACCTTAGGTCCGATTCACTTCGTAAGTGTCCGAACCTTTTGTATAATTATTTAAATAATGTTATTGACTTATTCCAGAATCATACTTGTTTTTATGATATCATATATGGTTATATTCATAGCTTCTTATTAGTAATATTTCATTACTACTTGTTATTCGGGTGTTTATTACTTTTTGTTCTTATGCGTGTTTTGTCGAATAAATTCTTATTCTTTTTTTAGGTTATAGATACCCCATTTACAGAATGGTATTAGTGTAATATATATCATATTAATTCATTCAATTCGTTTATATAACCATTATGTAATGAAGATCATGTAGAACGAGTCGCATCACATCGTGGAGACGGTATTGCGTACGTACGCACGAGCGATGATATCATTTCCATGATCGTGGAATTGTATTGGATTGTATGTATAATATTTCAGAATCAATATAATTTTACAATAATCATATATAGTTATTCTTTACACCAATATACCCATCCAAGTAAGGTGGTGGTGGAAAATAGATTACACCACAGCGTGGAGACGGTATTCCGTACGTACGCACGCACGGTGATTTCGTTTTCCATAGGATGGATAGATGGTGAAATTGGGTCATTTCATAATTATAATAACATATCAGTATATTAGTGATACTGATGTTATTACTTCATAATTAAACAACTAAATTAGAATAAGTAGAAGATGAAATAAAGTTGAAAGAATCGGTAACAGACATTACCTCTTCTTTGAAGCCCCTCGTTGAGACCTCCTTTTAGGGAACTAAAATTGGTCTTTGAAGAAGACCAGGACCTCTAGGATGTGTCTTGGGAAGTGGAGAAAATAAATTTTTATGGTTTGGCCGAGCTTGAAGGCTCATAGTGCTGTGAGAAAGAGAGGGAGGAGGTGCCCTTTTATTAGGGAGAAGAGGGGCACCTTAGAAAAAACTAAAAATATTATTTTATTATAAAGTCATATTCGGTTTTTAATAGCTCCAAATTGATTTATTTCTAAACTAAGGTGGGTATGGGTCTAAATCCTCTCATCCAGTAGAATTTAGACATGTTTAGGTTTCTATTTTAACCATATCATTTAGATTTAAATTTAAGTTAGATAATTTAACTTTTACCGTGTCTTCTTGTTTGCTTACACTATAAGGTTAATAACCTTACTATAACAAGACAAACGAACCCAAGTTGTTTATTATTAATATATATAACCTTATCTAAGTCATTTTGCTGAACCTTAGATTTTTAGGAATAAAATAACAATTAATAATAGAATATTTGTTTTAAAAACTATTTTATGTAAATTTTGACACTATTTGGTAATTGATTTTTAGGAAAATTATAACCGAATGATTAGTTTGAAAAAAAGTTAATTAAATCAGTACTAATATGTAATATTAACCTATAAAATTATTTTAATTCATAAAAAGTCTCAAATTAAATTTATTTGGGTATTTATAACATCAATTATGTCAATATTTCATTAATAAGATAATTACTACATCATCGTTGTGTCATACATAAATAACATTATTTAATGTCTCAAAATTAAAAATAAAATACAATTATGTAGGAAATCATTTTACATTTATAATGAATATTTATACCCGAATTTATCTTATGTATAACTCTATATTAAAAATGATTTAGTTATTAAACATTGATTTTAACTATTTTAACCCTTCTATAAATAAATTAATAATAAATGTCCTAATCTAATCCATGTGGGCCTAAATGGTCATATTTTATTCATAAGGTTGTTTTTGGTCGAATTACTCTTATCTAATAGAGTTAGGATATGTGTTAGGGTAATAATAATATCATTTTTACAATTAATTACCCTATTTACTTTTAACCGTGGTAAAAAAAGTAAAAAGATACTATTCACCAATAATTATTTTCATCTCATTGAAACAAATTTTAGTCCTTTTTATTAACCATGTCTCTCGGATTTTTGAAATTCCACTCACAGAAGCGGTAAAATTAAGTTTTAATAAATTTGCAAATTCTCCTAGGAGGTGGGTAAAAGACGGTGAAAAGTTCAATAAAATTTTTTTATATATAAAATTATTATAAAATGACTCCAATGAATTGCATTGAACATATATAGGTATTATGTATCAAATTCGACCTAAAATAAATTTAAATAAAGTAAATAATTATTTAAATAAAAAGTCGGTTTTTAAATAGTAACCCAGTGTTTTCACTATTCATCAAAAATTGAATGTTTTCAGAAAAATACCAGAATTTCACCCTAGGCTGATTTCGATATTATGAATCCAAAAATGAAGTCCATTTTGAAAAATAAAATTTAAAAAATTTCAAAAAGTGGGTATTACTATTTATAACGGCTAGTTTTAATAATATTTTAATAGCATATCGTTGTTTAGTGAAAATAGGTATTGCGTACGACGCAAGCTATCGAGGAAGGATGCGATTGTGTGTAAAGCAAGACAAGATAGTGTTGTGTGTAGTGAAAGATTCCTTTGATGATTTATATGAAAACAAAATATTTCCCATAAAACTCTCGGGTGTTACAAGAATTAACTCACAAATGGGAAATCCTATACAATAAACATTAATACGACCGCACACATATATACGAATATATTTATAAAAATTAAAATCACATATATATAAAAAATAAGTATAATATGCATGAGAATCGAGAAAAATATCTGAATAATGTAACATAAACCAATTTTAGTAAATAATGGAATGTAAAAATCCCAAAGACCCCCATGGTAAGGACTAACCATGAACAATAATGATAGATGAACTGGAACACATGTTAACTCCAACAAGAGAACCACAATATAAAAATGACACCAAGTTGTTATAAGTACCAACTGCACTTCCCCCATTCTCCCCACCCATCAATGAATTATTTTCTTTGACACAACATTTAATTGTACAAGGCTTATATATGGATGAATATAAATATTACAATTAGGTCACCATAATTATATAATAGAAAATAGAACAATATGTCTATCCAACATAATAATCCCATATATTCTTTAAGGAGATATGTATTAAAGTCCATGTACGTCTTCAAGACCCACAACTCTGCTCTATGGAACACATACACAAAAAATAACCTGAATTACATTGAGAATTGTAAAACCCAAATCACCCATACTACCTCATTTTCAATACTTCAATTTTATCCCTCAACTGTACTAGTGTATTACCTACACCTCATTGAATAGTTAATGTCAATTGAGTGGGTATCAAAACCTATGGAGCACTCGAACATCATCATGTTGTATGTGTATAAACAGAGTTATTATCTACCACATAAGTAGATTACCTATCCCCTATCACTAATGTGGTTTCTATAATTACTCATATTTTTCTACGATTTATTTTAAAACATTAATTTTGAATATACTGAGACCAAGCATTGAGATGACACAAGATTCTGGGGCCCGATGTTCTCAAAATAATAATTTGAATAAAGTTCTATTTTTAATTAAATGCACTCTGACAGATAAATTCAAACAATCAAATATTCTAAATGGGTGCTCAGATTGAATATATGAGGGCACTGTTTCATCTACAATAGTTAATTAACCTTAGGCGGTGCCTAACATCATCTGGCATGGACCAGATGAAAAATTAGATTCTGGAAATAACCGCCATTAAAAGATTATAAATAAAAATATTTTTGACACAAAAGAGATGTTCCATTTAAAAACAATATTGGTCAAAGATCCAGGTTTATATCTAAAACCCATGAGTTTTGCTATTATAAAAAGGAGTCTCCCTCGATGAAAAACACTGGAGAACCATGATCTGAGATGTGGGTCGAGATTGTTCTTCCATGGATCATCAACGACAACGAATTCATGGCCGAAAATGATCCTATTAAAAGTAGGGTGTGCAATTTTATTCAGTTTTATTCCCCATTCTCTATTTATTTACCTATGACAAAAATGAATCAGTCTATTTAAAAATTGATTCATGGATCATTCATATTATTGGGTTAGGATTTCTGTTGCAGGGTTTTATTTGAGGTTTTACCATGATTAGAATTTGTCCATGTTTATAAATGTTGATATTTTCCCTATTTTGAATTCTAATGTGAAATATCAAGGTCGAAAAGAGAAAGCCCAAGATCTTTCCTCATTTCTGCATTCTAGTGTTACATCTCCTCTTTACCAAAATCCATTATCGTTCATTTTGGCCGAAATGATCCGGAGGGGGGGTCTGAGACCGTGGAGGCGCATAGTGGCGGCCACAAGATGTAGCGATCAGAGGTGTCGTCTCTGACCTTTCCATGCGTAGAGTGGCGAGATGAAGTCACCAACTTGACGACCAACGGTGAAAAACTCGTGCTGCATCAACCACAAGAATTTTTCAACATTCTCAGCTTGTTTTTTCACAACGGTGGAGGAAGACCGTGGCAGGAGGACACATAGGGGGAATAATAAGTCGGCGCCAGGTAGGAAGGGTGATCTCGCGGTAGCATTGGCTGTAGTGGCGGGCAGATGTGGCTCTCTAAGACACATTGTACAAAGTTCCCACTACTAAGACATTATTGAGAGATGGTAATTCTGATTACCACGTGAAATGTGGACCGGTTGAGTTGACCTGGGGTGCAGTCAGTTAGGCCACATCCAGTACTAGGGAACAGGCCCGCTTGCGGTAGGCCATGCTGGAGATGGTGGATCGGCCTAGTAGTGGGTCATGCTAGAAGAATGAGCCTGGCATAGCCTAGGTGGGCCAAGCATAGTGATTCGGGTCACCCTAGCATGTTAGGTCAGTATACATCTGTTCTAGTTGGGTTGGTCCGATCGGGTGGGACCAGACTCAGACCCCACTAACACATTTTTACTAAAATACCCATTACATTCAAATCACAAGTCCCTCTGCCGATCTGTTTGCAGTGTTGGGACCCTAACAACGAGGAACACTTTTTTAGATGGATTTGTTGGGTTTTTTCGGGAGGACCAACATAGGTGCAATGATTCCCATTGGTTCTTTATTTAAGGATTCATTACGCCATTGAGTCCACATCATTGGGCCATAATCTCCTTGCGAGGATAGAGTCCCGTATTTTGTTTTGGAATCCTCATAGGGATTGGAGTGATACTCTATCACCCCTAATGAAGTTTCATGGTTATTTTCATGACCTTGGAGCATTGGGTGTTAATCCTCCATCTTCTGGGTTGTATTGATAGGGTTCTTGGTATTCTCATAGGATAATCCCCTACATTATGAGTCGTAATGGTACGGTTCATGGTATTATCCGTGAATAATCCCTTATGTTGCGGGTTAATACATATTGGGTTAAAGGTATTATCTATGGATAATCCCTTATCTATATACTATGATCTATGATTAGTGTTTTCTCTTAGGGAATGACCGAAATTAATGGGACCTCTAGTATGATTCCTTGATAACATCTAGTCTTGAGGAGTGAGTTCTCCCATAACGATAATTCCTCTAGAAGAATCCTATGGCTGGTGATTGGCTGTGACTTATCCTATCTTTCTCTAGTCCTAGTTATGATTTTATCAAGATGTTATTTGTATATTTATGGGTTTATGACTATATAGGGATAACTATGAATTATTTTGTGGTTTTTCCATTGTGGTTATTGGGTGTCTATTCTGTGTATTGTTTTACTCATCCCTGAATAGAGTTTCTGTTAATGTGTCATGTCTTATGAAAATGATCAACACTTCACCATAGTCCTAGGTGGAGTTGGACTAGGACCAAGATAGAAGAGTTCCTAGTGAGATCAGGCATGCCTAGGTATTTCTGACACCATTCAACATAAGCTTCATCACCCTTGTATAAAGGACATACATATCCGTTTTCATTATATTATTTGGATTGTACTCTAGACTAGTTTACCTTCAGGTAATTTACATTATAGTTGTACTTTTTGGTTAGTGTTTTTTATTTCCATCTTTGTGGGTTTGGATATGAGTGTGTGTAGACAGTTACTTAGGAAAATACCTTCCATTTGTGATATATACCTACTCGGTGCTAGTCACCAGCCCCTGGCCTATTAGAGGTTGGGTTGAGGAGGACGTGGAAAGGACCATTATGGGATGAGTCATGATAGAGTGGTATTAGAGGATTTTGGTTCTACATTTGGATTACGAGTCTATTATATTGGTTTGGGAAAATTGTTTTTAGTGTTTTGAGTTCGGCATTCAGGCCAAAGAACCCAATGTTAGTGTGACGGTCGATGTATCCATACACCAAGACACTAGACACATTTGTTTTAACTCAGCGAATGAAAAACACTGGTTGAAGGTAAATGAATGGTACATGCATTGTAATTGAATGGGTTGTGTTTTCCATATCCTTCTTGAGTCATCTCTCCAGGTATACACTATTTATCGTCGTTCATCTTGATCTGTTTTAGGATTCCTCCACGCAGATAGAAAGTTTTGTTTTTCATGTGTGATCAAAAGGATGATCCACCTAGATATGATGCATTATTATATGGGAATATTCCAGACATGGCACCTCCAGGTGGTTTTCTTTCTATATTTCCACTCATTGGTAGTAGTTCTTACCAATGCTACCAATAGAGGATGAATGCAGGTTGAGCATGTTGAATTAATTCTAGAGGCAGCAACCTCCTAGTTTCGGGGATGAAACAGACCCATATGTAGATGAGTAATGGCTGGAGGTGGTTAAAAATGTCTGATACCTTGTGAGGACACCTACCTATTAGATGGAAGTTCGATTCATGAGTCTTCTTCATGGCTTAGCGGGGCGATGATGGATATTAGTGATCCCGACACAAGACGAGATTAATCTCTCCTGGGTTGACATTGATATCATATTTAAGGATGCCTTATTTCCATCGAATTTTCACTCAGTATGCATATAAGATCACTTAAATCTACAAAAGTGCATCCAGATAGTAGATAATTACATTTCAATGATTACCAAGAATTCTTGGAACTCCATAGATACAGTAAGGTACCCATTATTTATAGGTCGGGATTTTGATTAGGGGATACATTGGGAGAGTAGGGAGTCCATGGTATCTCTGAACATCCCTATTCAAGAAGGTAAACTGGGGAGAGCTCTGCTCATGGAGAGATTTCTAGTGGATTAGATGCTAGTAGTGGGAGCTACCAGTAGGCACTAGGTAGCTAAGTCCTTGTTGGTAGGTAGATGATAGTAGAATAAGGGGACCAAGTGGGGAAGGTTTTTCAGGAGACATCCCCAGGGTATAGGATCAGAGTTGTGAGGCTCCCAGGGTGGATCTTGATAGCTGAAGGGGAGACAGTGTTTCACGTGCGATGGTCTGGGACACATAGCTCATGATTGCTCGACAAACCACACAGATGATAAACGGACAGTCGAGGGACCGCTAAGGTGGCGGTAGAGGTTTTATAAGGGTCCACTGTAGGGAATCATATGTGGTTGGGGAGCAGGTAGAGCCGCATGTGGTGGGCGGAGGATCGACGTACTACCACCACCACCCCCGGTGGTCCACCAAGGGCTCCTAGAGCCGGTGGACAGGGGAGGGGCCAATATCCGGTTGTGGATGATTATAACCACAATGCTCTAGAGATTATTTGAGGTTTAATATATTTCTTTTATACCTTTTATGTAGTTCTTATTGACATATGTGTTTGTCACTCCTTCCTTGCTATGAAACTTGTTCAGATTTGGGAGATTTTGGTGGCGTTGTAGCCTTGATCATTACATTTAGAGACTCCTAAGAGAGGGTATTTGATGATAAAAATCCGGTTCCGACAGCATGATTGTACTCGTGGAGGTGTGATCTTTGGTTGGGTTCTCCTAGTAGCAGTGTCGAGGCCTTACAACATCATTTAGGGTACAGACTGGTTATCCACAGTACCTGCTCAGATTGACTATTTTTAGCGCAAAGTTTGGTGCGTCCATAGAAATGGAACATGGTTTTCCTATAGAGGTTAAAAGGAAATGCATGCCTTGGAGAATGGAATTTCTCAAAAGACTGTGCAACCACTAACTCACCAGTTGGATAGCCTCACACTTGGTGCGGTGGAGGAGAGGAGTCCCTAGTTTCCTACAGTGGTGGATGAGTATGAGGATGTATTCCTTGGGGATTCTCCAAGATTACCCTATCACTGATAGGATGACTTCTACAATGATTTTTACCCTGGGATGGAACTGATATCCTCACCTACATATCAGATGGATCTCAGGGAGATTTGTGAGTTGATGGTACAGCTGGAGGACTTACTGAGGAAGGGCAGCGTGAGACCCAGTGTTTCACCATGGGAGGCCCAAGTTTTGTTTTCCATGAAATAAGATTGGATTTTGAGGCTTTGTGTGGAATTCGCGCGCATGAACCAGGTGATCGTGATGAAAAATTATTCACTACCTAGAATTTATGACTTCTTCGACTAGCTGAAGGGAGTGAGGTGGTTCTTCAAGACATCCCTTAGATTTAGAAATCATCTGCATTGTGTAAGGGATTAGGAATTACCCAAGACAGCCTTTGAATATAAATGTGGCCACTATGATTACTCGGTTATGCTTTTTGGCCTAACCAATGCCCCAATAGTGTTTACCAGACCCATTAATAGGATCATCTAGTAAAACCTTGACAAGTTCATCATTGTCTTAATTGATGACATCCTAGTGTATTCATCATCCAAGGAGGAGCACATGATACACTTCAGGATCTTCATGGATATGCTTCAAGAGAAATTGATTTACGGGAAGCTCTCATAGTGTTAGTTAGATATTTGGGAAGTCCACATTCTAGGACATGTTATTTCAGAGGTCTGGGTCGAATTAGATCCAATAAAAATGGAGGTAGTGCATGCATGGGAGCCACAAAAGAATTTTATCGAGGTGAAAAGTTTTCTTGTGTTATTTGGGTACTATCAAAGGTTTGTGCCTGACTTCTTCAAAGTAGTAACATCCATGACACCCTTGACATGAAAGGGGAAACCTTTAGTTTGGATGGAGGAGTTCCAAGAGAGTTTTTAGCAGCTAAGGAAGAGTTTGACGAGTGCTCGCATCATGAGATTTTAGAAGGAGGGTGTTGATTACATGGTGTTCTATGATGCGTCAGGGACCTAGCTTGGTTGTTTCCTAATACAGGGGAAATCAGTGATTGTCTACAAGTCCTGATATTTGAGATCACACCATCAGAACTATGTGACCAATGATCTGTAGTTTTCAGTGGTAATCATCACATTGAATGTGTGGCGACACTACCTAATGTGAGAGAAGTTTCTCATCTACTTATACAAAAAAAATCATCAATTGTGTTTTCTTTAAGAAGGATATAAACATGATACATTGGTTTTGGATATAGTTCTTCTAGGACTATGACATCTAGATAAACTATACTTCGGTTATGGGAAACATGGTGGAATATTCTCTCAACCATAGATGGAGTTCACAACTACTGAATGAGGCCTCAGATTAGTTGGCCTAGCTTCATATATCATTCATGTATAGTGATGGGGTAGATTATCTCCTATCAATGGTAGTTACCCATCCACTGTTATAGTTATTAATGGAGGCACAACTCAGAGATACCATCTTAGAGACTATATGTTCTCATATGTCCATAGATTATGCCCATGATTGAGATTAAAAAGGTTGGGGAACAACATCCTTTTCATATGATGCATAGTTATACCGGTGGTGTTATTGGAGGAGGTTCTGAGGGATTTACATATGTCCCCTTGGTGGAACATCTAGGTGTGTTGAAGATGTAAGAGGACCTCTAATGTTAGTTCTAGTGGCCATGGATGAAGAAAGTAGTGGAAGAGTTCATTTTTCAGAGCCTCACTTGTTAGCATGTAAAGGCTGAGAAGCAGTTTCCAACAGGTTTGAATTAGTAGCTCGAGGTGCCTAAGTGGAAGAGGGTGGGATATCGATTGACTTTGTGATGTGTCTAAGACAAACATTTAGGTGACACGATAACATCTGGGTGATCTTTGACCAACATATGAAGTCATACCACTTCCTTCCCATCTGAGGTCAGAGTTCTATATAGATCATTGGACACCTCTACGTCCAAAAGTATGTTTGACTTCCTGGGGTTCCCTTAATGATCATTTAACCATGTGATACTTATTCATCTTCCTATCTATTTAAGGGATTACATGAGGCTTTTGGGACTTAGTTTCGGTTGAGTGTATCCATTCATCCCTAGAAGGATGGTCATACAGAGAATACTATCTATGTTCTAGAGGTCATGCTACATGACTGCATCATGGAATTTGGTTGTAGTTGGGAGTAACACCTACCAATGTTGATGTTTGAATTAAATAAAATCTACCACTCCACCATTGGAATGGAACTATTTGAGGCATTGTACATGCGACCTTACAAATCACCATAATGTTGGACTGACCAAGGGCAGTCAGCACTTATGAGCCCAATGTTTCTATGGGACACCATAGAGAATGTGCTGATCATCCAGTAGTGGATGAGTACCAAATAGAGAGGGAATAAATCAAATGGTGATATGAGACATAGGCCAACATAGTTTGAGGAGGGAGACCTTGTTTTCCATCAGGTCCCACCTTGATGAGGATTGCATAGATTTAGCATGGGTGACAAGTCATATATGAGGTTCATGGGCCCCTTTTAGATGCTGAGTAGAGTTGCTTGGTGGAATACCACCTAGCTCCACCACCATAGTTTCACCAGGTTCATGATCTGTTTCACGTGTCTCATCTGAGTAGGTATGTGCATGACCCATTGCACGTTATTGATTGGGATGAGCTAGACATTGAGGATGGGGTGAAGATTGTGGTTTTCCAAGTGGACATTGAGGATAGAAATGAGACGACCCGTTGTGGGTAGTCAATCCCTCTTGTGGATATTATGTGAAACCCTGGGAACCTCCAGGAAAAGACATTGGAGAGGGAGGCTCCGATGCATGCTTAGCACCCTCATCATTTTGTTATGTATCCATTGTTTTGGATTTTAGGGATGTAAGTATCTATGGTGGGGAGAATGTAATGACTCTGTCATTTATTTGATTTATTTTGATAAATGATTTGGTAAAATGTTTAGACCAAGAGCTGAGATGACATGAGATTCATGGGCCATGTGTTCTTGGAATAAATCATTGAATAAAGATATTTTTTTTTATTAAATGTGTGTGGGAGGAAAAATGTGAACCTTATAATCATCTAAATGGGTGATCAGATTTAAAATCATGGGGGGCCATTGAGTATAGATAACTGAATTTACCATAGATAGGGCCTAACACTATTCAGTGTGGGCCAGATGAAAAAGATATATTTTTGAAGAAACCATCATTAAAATATTTTAAATAAGAATATTTTTTATGCAAAAAAAAATCATTCTTTTCTTAAAAATCATTTTCAATGATCCGGAGTTATCACATTACCCTTGGATATTCCCTGATAAAAATAAGATAGGGTCCCTTGATGAAAAAAAACTTGTGAACTAGGATTGGAGACCTGGATAGAGATCGTTCTTCAACCGATAGTCAACAACATTGGATCCACAGTAGTGAACGATCCGATCCCATGTAAGGTGTGTTATTTTATTCATTTTCATTCCTCGTTAAATATTTGTTTCCCTAAAATGAACATAAATTAATTTCTGAATGGATTGATTCATGAATCATGCGTAGTGAGGGGTTGGGATTTATGTTTCAGGGGACTGAATCATGGTTTAATCATGATTAGAATTGGTCAATGTATCTAATTGCTGATATTTTCCATTTTTTCAATTCTATTGTGGACAGATCAAGGATGAAAAGATTATATCCTATATCCATCAACATTTGAGGGTTATTATTTTATGCCTCATTTTTTCCAAAATTCCATTATTTTCATCAAGAGAGAAACGATCTGGAGTGGGATCCGAGACCATGACGACGTGTGGTGGCGGCAACAAAAGGTGGCAATTGAAGGGGGTAGTTACGACCTTTCCTAGTGGAGCACAGTGAAAAGAGGCCACTGGCTCGATATCGAATCGTAGGAACCAATAGGGGCAGAATCATCAGGTGGCATGCATGAACGGTATCCAGGTGTGCCACGGCCAGGAGGAAGGTCGTGGAAGGAGGCCTCGGTGGAGGGATCTGGATCAGTAGAGCAACATCGAAAGGTGGATCCCATGACAGCATTGACCGTGGGTGGTGGTCACAAGTTGAAACAGTAGGATGTGGTAGTATAGGGATGATTCTCCCTCAACCATGTTTGATGAGGGACCTATGCCTAATCCATGGGTTTGATCGGGACATGCAGACCGACTTTGAAAAGTGCGGACTTGCCTCGTGAAGAATGGACCAACCGTTTTGACTAGGTTTGAATCCATATCAGGTGCATCTGGTGATGGTGAACCATCCCACATGTGTCAGGGCAAGCTGAAGATGGAATACCAAGCTAAAAATGAGTTGGTCCTTCAGAACAGGTCAGACCCAACCATGCGGGTCGGGTCGGACCCAGACCCCACTGACCCCTTTTTACTAAAAGAACCATAACTTTCAAACCATAAATCCGTATGGTGAGACATTTCTGGAGTTGGTCCCATTTGATAAGGAAGTAATTTGATATTTCTTTGTGGGGTTTTAGTGAGGACAAAAATACATGAGAATCTTCCCAGGGGTTCATTCCTTGAGGGTTCAGTATGCCATTGCATCCCCATCATTGGGATGTAATCCCCTTTATTGGATAGTGTCCTGTGTATATTTTTGGAATCCATCATATTAATGGAGTGATAATATATCACCCAGGATGTATCTTCATGGTTATTTAAGTGAGCTATATTTTTGGGGAATAAATCAACTGTCTAGTAGGCCATATCTATAGGTTTTGTGGTATTCTCTGAGGACTATCCCCAACATTATGAGCCTCATTGGTAGGGTTGTTGTATTCTATGATAAAAATCCCCTAAATTTCAGGATATTATAGATTTTGTTCATGATATTCTAAAAATATAATCCACTATATATATATAATGATCTTTTACCATAATTTTCTCTTTGGGTAGGACCCAATTTTGCAGGACCTCTTGTAAGAGTCCTTGATGACATCAAGGCTACCGGAGTGAGTTCTCCCAGAACGAGAATGCCTCAAGAACAATCTTGTGGCTTATGATTTTATGTGATATATACTCTCTTTATTTGTGCATGGTTTTGAGTATATCTATATTTTCTTGGTATATATATGGGTATATACCTGTGTAGAGATAACAATTATTTCATTTGTGGGTTTTCTTCTGTTATTTCGTGGTGTACTACAGAATATTGTTTCACTCACCCCTACATGAAATTTTCCTACATGTTTCATTTCTTTTAAAGACTATTTATTGCATTGATGGAGTCTTAGGTAGAGTAGTACTGGGTAAAAGACCAGAAAACACTTTGTGAGATCAGACTGGATGAAGTCTTTCTAGTGGGATTTTATAGCATCTTCAATACCATTGTTTGTAGGTCATACATTGCAGTTGTATTTCTTTTGGTGGTCTTGTATTCTATAATGGTTTACCTTATTATATCTTACATTCATTTATTACTCTATGGTTGGTTATTAGTGTATTCATGCATTGTGGTTCGGGTTATCTCTTTCTAGATTTGTGGGTTTGGAGATGTGTGCTTACGTACACGTACTTATGAAAATGCCTCCCATTTGTGGAAAAATTCTACTTGGAACTAGTCAACACCCCTAGACAATTAGAGGAGGACATGGGGTAGTCATGGCATGGGCCCCACTAAGATAGCGTGTGATAGTTTTCGACAACATGATTTTTTATACAAACCATTTTCCTGAATAGGTATTACTCTAAGGGGTTACTCATCCCATGTCTTATCCAAACATCTCCCCCACTCTCTTTTATTCTATCTATAAATCTATAGAACCAAAAATCCTTAAAAACCATGTAAAAATCCCTATATGGAAAATATATATAAACCATCATGTTTTACCTGAAAAAATAAATATTAGTTGACTAGTTATTCTTCCAAAATAGAAATCAAGGTAAGAAAATATGAAGAAAACATAGAAATTTATATTAAAACAATTGTTTTTTTAGGTATACAATATAGGTTTCATTAGATCATATAATGAACCTATGTAGTGTAAGTGTACCAAAACATAGAAGATCAATCTTCAATGAATCAAGCATTAAAATGTACTTAAAAATAGAGGATAGAAAATGGGTACATAAAATGCCCAACAATAGTAGCTTACACCTTCATCTTTTATATAGTTAACTTGGTGATGATCATGAAGAGGGGAAGATAATTTTTTCCTACCACTAAGGAGAAAACACTACATAATGGACCCACAAATGATTCATAAGGACTCTAAAATGATCTAATGTGTTCTAGATCATTTTTTGATTGATGAACGGGTCGTGGGAATAGTAGAGGTCTTCAGATGGATTTCGAATTATTCACATTAAAAAACTATTCACAAAATATTCAATAGTAGTGGATGATATATCTCATACAACAATCATTATATCTCTCAATATAATGAATATCATTAACCATGAGAAATGCTTTGAGTGGAATTTCATAAATCTCAAATGTTTCACCTATTGGAGTGTTCATTTATTAAACACCTCAATGAATAAGGTATTCCAACCATAAACATACTAAATCCTTGGATCATAACTAATCATATCAAAGAAAATAAGGGTAGGGAATTAAACATGAATCACATTCATATAAACCAGTGTGTATAACAACCACAGTATCACAAGCCCCAATACAATATGGTCGAGCCTAATTTAGTACATATCCCAAAATCCACCAGTTACTCTAAAATCACATAATGAATTTATGAAAAAAATTATAACTCTTTCTGTAACCATTGAAAAATAATATTGGATATGGATTCGTAAAAACTATCTTAAATTTTGGAACAAAACATTTGTTCAAAAACATAATCCTTATCAAAGGGCATAACCATGTGACCCAATGGGCCTTAGTATCATTTACAAAAAATATTAAATCCCATTTTCATATATATAGGAAAATAGAGGACTCTATAAAATAGACAGTGCTACTTAATCTATTATGGGGAATGGTGTAATCTCCATCAAACATAATCATTTCTCTCTATGTACATTTCCACCACAAAATGTATCAAATACATCATATGTATAACTATATAAATCTTTTTATCCATTACACTAATAAACCATACTACATAGAACATGTCAATATATTATAGGCCTCTAATCATATATTGATTCTCTAAAAAGACCGACCAAGTCAATGAATACATCATATTTTAATAATAAATCTAATATTTTCATCAGATGCCACTTATATTAGTATTTTATCACAGTATATGTGATAAAACGAAGTAAATCCAATTATTTCCTCAATCTAATTAAATTAGGGGGAATATGTATTCTCTTTTCATATAAGGTGAAAAATATCATCATGGTTGTGTTACAACCAATGACATGTTTAGAATCATACCCCACCACCCTTTAATTATTTATTTTCATATAATTACTTTTGTAAGTTGGGTATCAATGAATGAATGTTCCCTTGAAAGGTATGTCACCAACATCAGTAAATAACGATAGATAATCAGAATACACCCCTATGTCTGTTGATAACTATATGAAATTTCATGTTACATACTTTAATATATAAATGCAAGTAATAAGTCTCTATTTATTACCCCTTGATTACTTTATTCATAACTCAATTAAAAATATTTTTAATAAGTACAACAATTTATTCAATATAAGTTTTACATATCATCACAACACATAATATATTGTGATGATAAAAGGTTAAGGAAAAATCATAATTGAACTTTATGAGAACATTATCATTTGATCATTCTGTTAGATAAATTGTTTCACACGTGAGTGAATGATCAAAATATATTTTCTTTATTATAATAACATGATACCTTCACAATTTTCACATCAAAATATCAAGTATCAGATACCAAGAGATTCAACCCGTCCTTCATTATTTTTTTGTGATAAATTACTCCTCAATGGATCCAAAACATTATCCTTATTATCCACCCATTTGACATTTACATCACTGATCTCAGTTATCACTAATTTGATATGGTATTTTTGAAGGATATATTTAGTCATTCGGTGAGACTGGGGTTCTTTATCCTAAGAAACTACCCAACATTTTTCACAATAGATTCCAGGTTATACATTGATAATAATAACTTCCCATGATCATAAATGAACATCTTAATGAAAACATCTTCAATCATAGTGTATGATACGTTAATATATTCAAAATCGGTTGTTGATTCTGCTATGGTATCATGTTTGAAACACTTCCAACAAATAGCACCACCATTTTGGAAAAACATGATTGTAGATTGAGATTTTAAATAAACATTTTTTTATTGTAATGCAGACTTGTGTAACCCATTACATTGATATTATCCTCCCCTCCAATGAAAATGAACTTATCCTTAGTCCTACTAAATTTCTCAAGAATGATCTTTACATGAATCCAATGAATATTACTGGGATTTTATTTTTATAATCTTATTATGCTCAAATAATATGATACATCAAGTTATGTACAAAAAATAGTAAAGATGATAGATCCTATGGAAGACACACGATGAATCATATCCTACATTATAACTCTTTATAAGGATCCTGGATATTCTTAAGATTCAAGACATGAAACACTAGTAAAGAACCATTCTTGGAGTTCTCTATACTAAACTACTATAACACTTTACCAATATAGGTATTATAAATTGGTCTAAGCTACCTATTATATCAATATCTTTATTTCGTTTTAATAAATATGTAGGGTTCTTCAAAAATGTCTTTAATTAAGAAACACTTTCTTAGCTAGAACTTCACTGAAAGAAATGTCGGGACATCATTTTTAATAAGTATTACATCATCTATATACTATATTGAAAAACTATAATATTCCCATTTTTATCCTTATACACACAAGAATCACCAATGTTTTTAATGAATCTAAACCCATTGATTTCATAATTAAACTGAATATTACAACCCCAAGAAATATGAATTAGTCCATAAATGGACCATTAGAACTTGTAAAACATAACAGTCTAATTTTACAATTTAAAATCTTTAGTTTATATTATATACACATCTTCAAATAAATCACAACATGGAAACTAGTTTTGACATCCAATTGATATATCTCATAATAATAATGATTTAGTATGGCTAGGAAAAATGGAATGGTATTCATCATAACAATAGGTGAAAATGTCTATTCATATTCAATACCATGAATATCTATGTAACTATTTTCCACTAGACATGAATTATGGGTATAAAATATACCATCAATGATAATTTTATTAAATGAATCGTCTTAAAAACAATAATTATTAATTCATTAGGTGCAATAAATATGTTTCAAATATAGTCAGTCTACATTGATTCCATATCAGATTCCATATATTTTTATGATTTATCTAAATCAGAACACTCAATGGATTCGTCTATGGTTGTAGGTCAATCACCAATGAACCTTACATCATCTTAATTTCTGTATAGCTTCAGTTATCTCTTCATCAAAAACTATTTTTTTGAACCATCTTAACCACAATCTATGACAACCCATATCTTTTATACACTTTATCTCATGATTTATTGCATAAATATATACTTAATACAACCGCATAAGATTGTGAAACCTATAATATCTGTGAAATTAGGTGCATGACATAATAACATAAAACATGGCTATAAAATCATTATTTAAAAACACTAAAACATGGCCTTATATTCCTTGGATGTTTTAAAATTCCATGGGGTTACATGAGGATGTATATAAGTAAGGGGTGATGTATAAACCCCTGTACGGGAATAATCAAATCATTAAATGATAAATGAAGATCATGTGATTCAAGAGGAATATCAAGATGACATAAAAGGGGTGATAATCATAATCTTGAATAATGAGGCATGATATAACATGATAACATCAAGGTAACAAATGAATATGGAAACAACATAAAACATGACATCATAAATATATTTTATGGATAACCAACAAAACATCTTAACATTGTTATGATTAGGATAACCCCTCATTCACCATACATGTCATCTCATGATATTAAAACATTACATAATGCATTAGAGGGAATTATATTATCGTGCCCACCCATCACATTCATATCATATACATGCATTAGTGTTTAATAAAGATCATATAGAATAATAATGTATTTCATAACATTAAACCCCATGATTAATGTTGCAATACAACATAAAAGAATGTTCTAAATCAATAAAATATAGTTACATCTATACTTGACTATAAACATGGACACATATTCTCTACAGAAATTTTTGGTATGGAAAATAAAAGAATAATTTATGTATTATAACTTGTGTATAAAAACAAAAATATAAGGTTTTACTGAGATTTAAAGGTTTCTATCGCCACATATACATCGTAATAAAATTAATAGTGAGGTTTAAAAAGAAATCACAAGATGAAAAATTATAAATCAAAAGGCATAATATAAAGAATGATCTTGAATAAAAATGAGAATCATAAGATCCATTACCTTGAGTGAGAGATTATAATAGATTGTAGGAAAGTTATTAAGATCTTTTGGGAACTATGGTAGGGCACTAGAGAAGTAAGTGTATAGAAAAATCACGCTTCAAGATTATTAGTGAAGAGTAGTGTGTGTTTTGGTGTGTAATGACCTATGATTTTAAAATAACATTTTTTCCTTGGTAAATGTGTTCTTAATTGTATAATATTATAAACAAAATAATATAAAGGATCCAAAAAAACATTATATCATTAATAAATATCATTAAAATAGTAATCTATGAAACCAATTTAAATTCCAACCATTATAATTGAACAAAAATATAAAATAAAAAAGATAAAATTGGGAATTGTGGATTTCCACAATCTTCTACAATAATCAACCCCATGGACAAAACTATAGAAATGAAACAAAATATTTTTAAACTAATAATCATCATAGAAAAAAACTTTAATATTAATTATATTGGATATTGAGTGAAATAATTAAGTGGTATTTATAAGGAGAAATATGACCATTGGAATGGTAATATGACTATTGGATATAAATGATCATTGATCGATATAATTTTCACTCTACATTACCATTGGTAAATATCCCTTAGTAAATAATATTACTACTACCATTAGTATTTATAAGTGTTAATGACAAAGAATAATTGATTTATAAAAGAGAAATTACAGCTTCAATATGTATTGTCATGTTGTTTAAATCCCATTTTTCAGAACATTAGAGGAATGTATCATAATCGGGGTTCTCCCTTAACATAGCCAAGGGAATATTCCACAATAAATTCTTGATAAAAATATCTTATCGGATAAATTCATGTTAGTGGATATTTCCTATTATTAAAAGTAATAGATCCACCTCATGAAATTTCCACTATCTCATGCCTTACCCTTAGGGAATACATGAGTGTAATAAGGGATGAAGTGTCTATGATCTAGTTACATATATTATAATTTACTTTCTTTAAATAAAAGGTATATTAAATCAATACCATTTTGATAATAATTTTTTAATACAACATATTTTTAAGTAAGACCAATTTGATAATTTTATTTTGGGATGCAAATAAAATAGGATTGTATTTTTATGAAAATATATTCAATTTTATAATAAACTCTAGTATTCGTGAATAATATTTTTTAAAATTAATCATTTTTTAAAAAACTCTTATTTAAATATAAATGATAAAATAATTTTATATAATCCTTGTAAATTTTTGTATGTGTAAAAAAATTGATCATCGAAAAACCTTCTCTTTTTTCATAAATAACGATGCTTATATTTAAAATTTAAAATTATCATATTTTGATAATTATATTGATAATATAACTATTATATTTGAAATCTTCATATTGAAATTAGGTTATGGTTATTTTTTATATTTTCTAAAATACTTTATTTTTTACCAAATAGTAAGAATACAATTTTGCGTTTTCAGTATGTTTTAAGACTTTATATATACGTCATAATGATTTAATAATTAATTAAAAACAACCCACAAATAAAATATTTTATTTTATTAATATTTAGTATGTTTATATATTTTAATCAATTTTAACACATATAAGTTACTTTCCAAAAAACAAAAATAGAAAATTAGATTTTAAAAATTTTAATTTGTGGAAATTTTAATTTTAAATGTCTAATTAAGTACTAAAAATGGATGTTGGTTATAATGGGTTAAAATATCATAATATGATAATCAAATGTCCCAAAACATGATAAAAATCCTTTTAAGCCATTGTTTTTTCATTTTCCACATCCTAGATTTCCAATACCTATATTTAGACATTATTAAACAACTCCTACTCTTTTTCTATAAATACCCACTCATTTCACCCATCCCATTCACTAAAAATCCATCATCCCTTAAATTTTGGACATTTTAGCTCCAAAGTTGTCCCTTAAAAGATTCCTTAAACCCTAATGGTTCCATCGTCATGATTTAAGAGCACCTCTTCAAGGTAAGGGAATTCTTTTCATCTTCTTTTCCATTAAAGTAATTCTTTTTGTGTATGTCTTAAAATTGGTAAGTTACATTATTTTATTGGTTTTTTAATCACACCATTATAGAAAAAATAATTTTTTATCAATGGTAGACATTTTTTCTCTATTGTTTTATCCTTTTCTATATCCATGTTTTATACTTGCCATAATGTATTATTAACGTCTCAAATTTCCCTCTTTTACATGAGAAATTAATATATTTTGAATACTAAAACCATTTATTTATCCATTTTTATTCACTTAGATGTTAATATAATTTATTTAATTTAGGATTTACATCAATAAAATCAAGGTTTCCTTTATTTGGGTTAAAAACTTTGTAATTGTCAAGCCTTAAAGCACTTACATACTCAATGATTTTATATAAGAGTCAAAATTTCATCTCCTCATGTTATTGAAAAAATTATTTATTATGATTAATGTAGCTCACATGAAATTAGTACATATGAAGGATCTACCCTTATATGAATCCAATGAAATTTTTAAGTAATATAATCTCTAGAGATGACATGTTTTATTATACATTCATGAATAACTTTGGTAATTTTCATTTATGACACCATAGTGATAAATCGTAGTGAAATGATTATGAATTCATCATTTTTATGTTGTATCCACATTTAAATGTTATGATACATGTTATTTTTTTAATTATATTTTTCATGTCTTCATTTTTATGGTCTATTTTTATTCCCCCTCTTCTTATTTTTATTCCTCATGACCAAATACTAAATTACTCCCTTGCTTATTACCCTACTAGGCTTCATAGTAACCACTCTGATGTATGCCCCCAGATATGTAATTTTGTAAAATTAACTTGGTTGGGCCATGAAGAATCCCTTTAAGTCGATTAGAATAATATTTTATGTTTTCATTAACAATGTTCTTAATTTTAATGAAACTAAAATTAATAAGATTATGTGTTTTTTTCAATGTAACGAGAGGTTTATGTAATAAAAAATAATGATTCCATATTTGGGATTAGCTGATAGTCTAGTTATTTTTTTAAAATGAGACATGAGAACTTTAGTAATAACCCTAGGGATATGTATAAAAAGAGGAAAAAATCCTTGAGTTTTTGTAAAGTATTAAGTGAGATTTTTTTTCAAACAACGAAATCTATTTTTCGATACTATAAGTGAATGTGGCTCTGGCACAGATGTACCTAGGGGTAATATCTTTGAAAACACCATATAGTTAAAGAATCGATTGGGATATGGTTTATGACAATGATCCTTGGGTCAAACCTGATTTGACACTCCCAATGAGATATGTTTGGTTAATCAAAATATTTTTATGAATGACTATGAATGATATATAAGAAAATTAACTATTATTATAGAAGAATAATGAATAACATATTTAGGTATGATGTTTTAAGGTGTAAAATACCATTAGAATTATAATATTCCTTAAATTAACATGTTCCACACTAAGGAATTCTTTAATTAGATGGATAGAGGGATATAGGATAATCCACATAAATGATGAGTGAAATGGATGATGTACTAGAATACTTCCTAACATGATGGAAGATGGAATGAAAAAATTAATGATAATGATGAATCAATTATCTAATGTTTTTAATAATAACATGAATAAATTTCATTAATCATATTAACCTCAAAGGGAAGAAATTTATTTTGAGTCCTTCATGTGTCAGTGATAACCTTATTTTATTGGATCTACTAACCCATTGAAAATGAATAATGAATTACCTCAAAAAAAAGTTATTTTTTGTAATCTACCATTTAGATATAGAGAAAGGAACTTTTTTATTGTCACACCCGGGTTTTAATTTTTCCTTGGCTCGGGATTTGGTTGGGTTCACAGTTGTTTTTTCGGATACTGAGTGTGATGCGTTTTATGTTTTGGGATATCATTTTCGGGCTTCAGAATGTGTACAGATTTAATTTTTTTAGTTTTTATTGAAAAATTAGTGTTTTAGTCTTGGAAAAATCTGACACACGGGATTAGCACAATTTCGAAACCACGGAGCCTTTCCCAGGTCATCGTATGGCTTACCCGTGGTTCAAAATAAATAAATAAAATTTAAAAAATAATAATAAAATTAAAATATATAAAATAATAAAAATGAAATAATAAAAATTAAAAAAAAATGTTTTAATAATAAGGATGATAATATTTTAATTAAGAATATTATTATTATTAGTATTATTATAGATAATATTGTTTGTAAGTTATTAGTATTATTTTTATGTTATTATTAATTTTTGGTTATTAATTTTTTTTATTTCTAATTTGGGTTTAATCCGCCAACACCCCCTCTTTCCCTTACCTCTCCCTGTCACATGAACCACTTTCTGGTGATCCCCCCTACGCGGGCGCCTCCTTCTAGTGACCTCCATATAACAAGAACACCTCTGGAACACTACTCTCCCACAAGCAACCCAGTTTGTTCAATCCCTCTAATTCCACATGTTTCACTCCCCTATGGTGGAACCTCTACAAGAATCTGACTTTGGAGGCTACTCATCACTCCCCCTCTCCCCCTCGTGGGTGCGGTCTACCTTGGGTAACCCCCTCCTCAATTCTAGGGGTTTGCCTCATTTTCATTGCATAATTAATTCTCCAATGGGTAGGGTTGTGTTTTAGGGATTTAATATTGGGTAATTGGGGTTTAATATTCATGATTTGGGTTCCAAAACGGTTGTTCAAGGTGTTGTTGAGGTGCGGTCTCAGTTTTGCATCATTTTATGGAAGTTTCTTCATGGGTGGTAGGTCGTTCGTTGCCCTAAAATTTTTATATGAATTTTATATTCTTGTTTGAATTTATAAATGTTTTATTAAGATTAATTACGTTGTATTAATGATTTTTTTAACTGTTTGGTGTGATTACATGTTGTAATTGACTTTTAATTTAGAAAATGACTATGTTCTGTGTGAGTTATAAATTATTTCCTCTTAAAAACGGATTTGAGGGTTTTTGAATGGTCTGGATCGTGTTTTAAAGACACTTTTGGGGAAGATAAGTTTGGGTAATTATTTTCAAAAGTAAATTAATATCTTTTGAAATTTTGTATTGTTCATCATTATTAAATTTTATTGTTTAATGGTTTAAATTATGAAAGACATGTTTTAGAAATGAACTTGATTTATGTTCAACTTTAAAAAGTGGCTTGGTTCATGACATTTCGTGATTTATTCATTGTTTATTCTTTATGGGTAATATTTGTGGTGTGAATTATGTTTTTGAAAATGATCAATGTTCTTTAGTATTAAAAATATATTTTTAGAGAAAATGGGTGATAATCTATGTGTGTTTCACATGTTCCTTTGTGTTTTATTTCCTTAATGTGTTTGATAAAAAATATTGGTTGTGTAAAACCCTTTTGGAAATAGAATTGATATGCTTATGGGTTGAAATGGTTTTTTCAAAAAGAATACAGTGATTTCCTAGTGTAAAATCTTGTGGTGAATGTCGAATGTTTTCTATAAATTATAAAACATTTTTACTAAATTGTATATGTAGGTAAGATCATGTTTTGAAGTATTTTTGGTGTGTGATTGGTTTCAAAAGCGGTTTTGGGTTGGACAAGTGGTGGTATATGTTGTGTGTTACATTTTTGGGATTGAGGAATGTGAAAATGATGTATTGTGTGATATGTGAAATGTAATTTAACATAATGTAATCATGGGTAACTAGGTTGACGAACTAGGACTAGCATGATAGTGATACAGATGCATCTTCGGCTCAATTTCACTTAGCAGAAATGATGATGAAAACACAAACTAAATATGGATAATGATCACACACCACTATAACTTTGGATTTTTCACATCTCTAGTATCTTATAGATGAGAGTTTTGTGGGTTGTGGATTCTATAACATATTTTCCTCGAGATGCGAGGTTCCTAGAATCCCACAAGATCTATTTTGAGCCTAGGGATCTACCGAAGGTGGTCTACCAATCATGATTCTTATGTAGAATAGTTCCCTCCATAAATATATTTAGGAACTCTTATTATTGTGTGATTTTTAAAATATAAATTCCAATTTTTAAGCTAGTTGTTGTAAAATGGCTCCCCTTGGAAGAGTTCCTTTTTAAACTATTTACATAATAAATATTTTTCATAGAAATTTTTTATGAATCCCTTACATAAGTGGGCATGATAGATTATAATTAAAATGTTTTGGCATGGAATATTCTCACCTAGGTGGAATCCAACTGGGATTTGGCTCACAATCTATATACACCCTTCAGTGTATGTAGATCTAGTTGTATGATTTTTGCGGGCAAAGGAAATGTGTGTTTTGTGGACTTTTTCGGTTTGTATTGTTACTCCTCATGGATCATGGTGATGATGGATTGAGGAAGTTTCTCCTCACATTTCATGGAGATTGGGTTCAGATTTTTTGTTTTCATTTAGCGTAGATCTTTTGGTGTTTTTTCTTATAGATTCAAAAGATAAATTTAGAATTTTTGTATACCATGTTCAGTTGTGTATCTTTAGTTTCAGTTTATTTTAATTTTGAGTTTTTTATTTAATAAAATCGGATAAATCATTCACAATTTATATGATCAATACTCGTAAAATAGTATATGGGCCTTGGGGATCGGGAAATCCCTCTGGGCCTTGTCACAGATCATCTCGATTGACCGTTTTAGGGTCGACATAGGATGGTTCATGACAAAATTGTATCAGATCCAGGTTCTCTCTTTTATGTCATGTCCTTAGGGGAAGAATATGTATATAATAGAGCTATTATTGTAGGGACATGAAAATATGGTTAAAAGTATGGTGTCTAGCTAGCACACCTCAAGATGGGACTCAAGTCACCAGGGGATGTCATGTCTTATCTTAGTTCAATAGTCCTTGTGGGTGCTTCTTGTTTGGGAAATTAAATGGTAGTTGGGTCAAGGTTCTCATTGAGCTCGTAGGGCTTAGAATGAAATGTGGAGTCAGGGAGGTTCTCCTAAAACACTCTATCTGAGGGTGGTGTGATTGGAATATGGCTTCCAACCATATATTTGAGTCACCCATCGGCACTAGACTCCTATTAATTTGTTAAGTATCTCTAGGAATTTTGGATAATAATTTTAAAACATCCTCTTCCAAAATTGTAAAAAAAAATATTTTTAAAATGCAAATGGTATTAAGTGAATGAGGTTGAGTCTATTGGATTTGTATTTTCAAAAAAAAATTGTGGTTGGTTGAAAATTCATTGTTTTGAAAGCATGAGTTATGTCAAAGAAGGTTTTGGAAATCTATTTCAAATAGTATTTGAAAAACTATTGAAAATAATTTTGAATGGGATAAAGTGGTATTTTAATAATGGTTTGAAGGGGAAGAAGTGTTTTGGAATTTCTATGTGATGTTTGAAAATGACCTTTTATTTGGTAAATAATGATTATTTAAAGCATTTTATGGATTTTTTAGAACATTAAGAGGATTAATAAGATGGAAGTGTAGGTTGAATGGTTTTATTGAAAATGGAAAAGGTTTTTCTAAGCCTTGGTAACCTCATGAGTGATCATATAATTGGGTTTTTATGGAGAGGTGTATGGTCAATTGAACAAGTGGATGGGTTCCAAGATTGACATGGATTGGGTGCCTGATGTGGAACTAGAAGAGGCATGTGTGAGGCCCACGATATGCCTTTGGTGAGTATGTAACCAACTAAGATAAAATTATTTAAATCATGTTTTTAATGAGCATGTATGATGTTTTAATAACTAGTGAGGTTGTGGAGTGTATTTGTATTTTTGTGAATGATGTTATGGGGTGTTTTGAGTTGGGAAACTCGTTTGTTTGAGTGAGGATTTAGGATTGTGATTCCATGGTAAGTTGGTTTGAAGATATGGTTAATTGTTATATTTTTTGGGAAGTGTTTTGGGAAGCATCAGAAATGATCTCCTTTGCATGATTGGAGTCTGTTTTGGCATGTCTTTTCTATTGGATTTCATTGTTTGAACTATTTGTTTCTTCTATTGGCTAGTGTATGCCCCCAAAAGTAATTAATTCATTTTTTACATCTAGTAATGGGTGATTCAATATTGGTAGATCCTCCAGTTACTCAACCTAAGTACTCACTTCTTGATCTTAGAAGATTAAGTCTACCAAATTTTTTTTGATTAAGATAACCCCCTCACAGTGGGAAAGTGGATATGGAAAGTTGAAATAGATCTTCATTTCTTGAGTTGTCTAAGTTCTTGAAGGTGAAGTCTGACATTGGTGTTTCTAAAGGTCATGTCTGAATGTAGTGGATGGAATTCTATTGATGAAAGGTTTATGAATTCTTGGTTTTCTATGTGATCTTCTATTTTAAAGGGCCTTTGGGTATTTTGTTAGTTTCTTCTATGAAAAGGATCATTCTAGGACACCAGTACGAAAGGTCCAATCATAAGTGACAGTTAAGGACTTTTTTTAGGAATCATGTGTGTTTGGGGAAATTGTTTAAGGTCTCTCTCATTGTAATTTTTTTTATCGGTGTAAATGGTCTTGTTCGGTGACATCTTTTAGTGTTACGCTTCCACTTAAATGATAATGTGTATTTGTGGGAACTTTCAAAAGCCTATAATTTAACGGAAGCATATCTTACATTTGGAGAATTATGAACTTCTCTTTTCTATGTGAAGGTGCTTCTTGTGTATTCTTTATTTTGTTGTTTCTTGTTCGGTGTAACAGTTATGATGTGTATACAACTTGTAAGACAATATTTTGGCGAAATCGTCATTTGGGAGTCATTAGGTATTGTTGAGTCATGTGTTTTATTGGTGTGGTCTTGGATGTGGTGTGGTTGCTTGTGGCACCAGTAGGAGAAGTCATGTTCGAGGGATTTTGATACATAACAACATATAAGGAGATACTTCAATCACCAGAGCTCTATCATAGCTCTTGGAGTGTAGTTGAGGAGTAATCAAGAACCCCCAGTGGATTTAAATGATCGTAGTCTAATGTACGTCTTTAGTTTGGGAAAAGAAGATGGTCAAATATTTATATATAGTTGTTCCATCCCAAATAGTCCCATTGGAAGAATGGGTCGTGAGGACCCTATTTCTTTGCAATGAACCACATGGGTTATATACATCCTCCTTGGTTATAAGGTGGTGGGGTTTTTTCATTCCCTTGAACATTATTTCTTGTTCCCTTGTGTATATAGATCTTTGTGTGGTTGGAAATGTCTGTACAGCCTCAGGAATCGACCTCAGTTTTGGTTTCGGTTCATTAAAGGATGGTAATTCCTATGGTAGTAGTGAAGAGATTAATCTGTTCTGTTAGTTTTAATGTTTTTTAATCGGTTCCCTTGTGATGCTGGATTAGATTATGAGGTAAGTTCCCATGTTAGCCATTTCGGGCTTCCTTTGTCACTCTATGTAAGTCACTAAAAATATTTGATATTTATGGTGGGGATACCCATAGTCAGTCCCACTAAAAATATATCTATGTTGAATTTAGGTAGAATATTACTTATGTTGGAGAGTCTGTTTGGGCCTCCCCATGTATTTTCCCTAGTAATATCATAGGTTTTAGGTTGTTTCTTATGGTGGGGAGACTGTCCGAGCCTCCCCATGTCACCACATTGGCTTTGTTCCTTGTGTTAAATTGGTTGAAGTTAGTCTCATTAAAAGCTCTATAACCTCAAGAACATCCCTTGAGTAATCGTTGAGAACAGGTCATCCCCACCAGTTTTATTGAATTTAGATTTTAAAAGTGCTCTCGATAATTTTGTTGAAGTATGGATGTGAAAGTATTCATCTGGATGAGGTTTGATTTTGTTTTCCTGTTTTTATAAATTTTTATGGGTTTTTCTGTAATGTCTTATGCATTTTAGTTTAATTGGTTAGATTTTAGTGTGATATATTCTTTCCTATGGTCAATCAACTAGAGGTGTATTAGCTTACTGGGGTAGGCAAAAACTTATTGGGGACTCTATTTTGGATTCCCTAGGTTTAATTAGGATGCCCTTTTCATTGTTGGTAGTGTTTTTTCTACTCCTCGGTTTTCATTCATTGGGAATCTCCTTGAACTGTAAAGGAGTATCAGTTTTTGTTTTGGGGTTCGACCTTATTGTGGATTTCATGGGGTGGAAATCGTTTTCTTGGAGAGAATCATAGCACATGATTTTTAATTTTTCATTGGTTCTGGGATGGGTCGGGTTCTCTGTTGTTTTTCTTAGGAATTGGGTGTGATGGGTTTCATGTTTTGGGATATTCCTATCATGGTTTGGGTTGAGTACATGTTAAAAATATTCAGTTTTTATAGATAAATGAGTGTTTTGGTCATGGAAACATCTAGTGCACGGGAAGAGAAGGGTTTCAAAACCATCAAGCATTGCCTAGGTCACCATGTGGCCTACCCGATGTTCGAAATAAATAAATAAAATAAAATAATAAAAATGGAAATAAAATCATATAATATAAATGAAATAATACAAATTATAATAGAATGTTTTAATAATAATGACGACAACATTTTTATTAATATTATTATTATGATTATTATAATTGTTGTTGTTGTTGTTGTTAATTTATTAGTATTATAATAAAGTTATTATTATTATTTTTAGGATATTAAATTTTTTTATTAGGGTTTCTTCCCCTACAACCCTCACACAACCCCCACCCCACCCTATTCTCATTCCCTCTATCTATCATGTGACCCCCTGCATGTGCGCCTCCTTACAGCGACCTCCCTCTAGTGAGCCCACCTCCAACGCCCTACTCCCCCTCGCACGACCCAACTAGCACCCTCTCTCTACCTTTTCATGCATGGATCCCCTCTTACTGCCCCTCCTCACATGTCTGGCCTCTTGGGACTCCTTCACATCAATATAACAATATGATCAGTGAAAATAATAGAGGGGCCATATAAAAAAATGGAAAAATAAACTACATACGGTCAAATGTGTGCCGATGTAGAGAGAGGGGCTGCCTAAGAACAGCGTAGGTGAGGAGGTATGATGGTCGCATCGGAGGAGGATACAATTAAATATAATGACAATAGAACTTAACTACAACAAAAACAAACATACATCATAATAGAATAATTCAATATATATAGAAACGAACAGAAACACCACAATACAATTCAATATTACAATAATAAAAAATCACAGAATAATAAAACTAAAAATAATAACAATCCAAAAATACTATTCACATCAATTGTGAGTCTCAATACCTGTATAATACTATTCATGATAACCCTCATCCAAACCTCCTACAAAAATATCATGACAGCCTTTCACACCACCAACATCCTCATCAACATCAGCATCTGTAATGGCACCGGCACCGACACTGGGTTCGTCTATGGATTTGGAAGAAGAATATACATTAAAATAATTAATCAACATCAAATATGTTTCAACCACTACAACTACTTCTAGTGGGACTGTAGATGAAATGGCAGACAAAAAATTCATCATATTTTTAGTTACCACCTTTTTGTCTTTTTGATATGCTTCTTTGATTATGTAATTAATTAGTTACACTATGTCCAAAATAGAAACATTACTCAAAGAAACGTTGTCAATAAGTATGTATCGAGTTGATACAATATTCTTCCCAGGTAGAAAATGCACTCGGCCATGAGGCTCATCACCTAACAATCTGATGTAGATGATCGTTCAGGCCCAAATTTTCATGTTCTTTTTCTACCAATTCCTCCAAATATTTCTGTTGATTGATATAAAACATAAATTAAAATGGTAAAATAATATAAGTAATTAAATTCAGTCAAAATAAGTTAAATAAAAATATGGTTACAATATCCTTCTCGGTGTCAGTATTTGGCAAAACACCATTTTTCTTTTTTCTACTATTACAAAACAAAGTAGATAGAGGAATGTAGCCCTCGATATTCAATGCCTTTTTCTGAAAAAAAAAGAAATAAATAAAAATTGTTATTAAAAAAATTACACTAGACAAACCTAAATATTTTAAATGTCAAATTACAGATGTTTCCTCCTGATTTGGGAGTGAAGTATGTCAATGAGTATAATCGTGTTTCATTCCACTCTTATTTATTTTTATTTATGACTGATGTATCATATAAAAAAATAATTATATAATTTCATTAACATAAATAAAAATCCATTTCAAATAAATATATGAATATATTTATATATTTAAAAAATACCTTAATGTATGGACTCTCCCAATAGTCTATAATCTCTTTATATTGTGATATTAAGAAATCATGAATCTTTGGTACATCTTCAAGCTCCGTAAAAACTCTCTTTTTCGAACCAATATATAATTCATACTTGTATGCTCTCAACATTTCACCTAAATCCATTAACCAAGAAACCTGGGAATATTCTCCATTAGGAAAATTTTATTGATGCTGAAATGGAAAAAATATTTGTTAACAAAACATTATAAATAAATATATATAAAAGGTGATTAACATTAAATACCTAGATCTCTATCCATGCATTTTACTTTATTTTTTCTCCAAATTCCCTCCATTTTATTGGTTGAACCATAATGATATATATGGGTCCAGAAAGTGTTCACATATATCATTTACATTCAATACCATTTTTTTAGTTATATCACCATCCTCATTGTATTTATCCATGATTTGCGTGTGTCAATTCCAAACCTCCCACATTTTTGTGTGGCCTCTTCATCTCGTGGAGGCTAGATATAAGCCTGAAAAAAATAATTAAAGAAAATAATATAAATGAATTTATCATTAATCACTAACAGTAATTTTTTAACACATTCTGACATATGGGGGAACTATTGACCCCTAAATTGTTGTGTTTATAGGGAGAGTAGCCTCTATGGTAGGTGGGATATCTATTGTAGGTGTAATTTGTACAATATATGAAGGTAAATTTAATGATGGGGGATAATACCTGACAGATAACCATGTACAGATGAGGGTGGATATGGATATAGATATGGCAGTGGGATATGCAGGGTGCAGTTCCATGTATAGTGGATGGTGGGAATGAAAAATAAAGTGGGATGATAGTCTGATAACTACCATCCAATGTGTGTTCAGGCCGATAGGGATATAGATATGGTGGGTACAGATAATATGGACGTGGCATAATGGGAGGATGACCTCCTTGTGACTCAAGTAGCATAGTTTCAAGAAAAACTGTATAATTCATACCCCCACCATACTATCAGCCTCCGTAGTATAATCCAACTGTATCCTCGACGATGTAGCCTAAAATAAAATATATGGTAACATACAACTAATGATAAAAAGATAAATAATATAAAATATCATAATATTAAAATATAAATTGTACTTACAGTGTTGGAAGAAGGAGACATACATTGTTCATTTCTTTGTATTCTTATATTTCGTCTAGTATAATCATATTAAATCATTTTGACCTATAAAATTAAAATAATATTATCAATTAAATATAAATAATCAAAAATGTTCAATAATAAAATTTTATCACAAAAAAATGAGAAACATTTTCTTGTGTGATATTTATATTGATAAAATATCAAGACATTTCTATGTTTATGAATTAGTAGATATGATCTTAATAACAATTGGTCAGTCTATTAGTATTTTTATATTAAAAAATGGTATAAAATATAATATATAATTTGATATCATGTATGGAAGTTAAAAAACACAAAAAATATTCCGATAATGTTAGGTAAATACTAAAAAATGTTTCAATTCTATGTGTGATCTGTGACAATTTCTAGTTCACAATATATTCTATAAATTGAATCATATGTGTCATCAATTGAAAAATTAAAATAAATACCGACATTTTAATCCAAAATATCATTTCAATCCGTGTCTTCATAAAAATTAAGTATATGAATGACATCAATAATAACACCAAACTGTTATTGTTACAGGTCAGTTACATAAAACACTTGTCTATCCTGTGATTAAAGAATATAAGCTTCATTGGTATGAAGTTGGAGGCCCATATAAATCACTCTAAATATACAATTATCAATATGAATTCTTATTTGTGTCATTGATTCAAACCACTTGCATTTCATAATTGTGACATGACCATGTTCATAGTAATATAATAAAATTATTATTTCAACAACACCGTAATAAGATATATTTTCTGATCGAGATTTTCTATCTGATGCACTCGCATAACAATTTGTTGCGGAACATATCATGGCCCTGGAATTCTATGTTTCCATTATGTAGATATATTGACAACCATTTCTTTACAATAACGTACCACATCATTTAGACCAAAGCACAATGGTCTTAATTCATTTGATACATCATTCATTGGTAGAGTTAAAACCTAAAATATACCAACATCAAATATTAAATATTGACATGGGATTATGTTATGGTAAGAAAAAAATATATTAACTTTTAAATTAACCAAGAATCAAATTCTTTACTGTGTAATAGTTCCTTCCTCTTAATCGATATAGATGGATTTCTATTTTTTAACGTCTCTAAATTTTCTCTAAAAATATGAAATCTTTAAAATGTCATAAGATATGAAGCAACAACAGAATGAAAAAAATAAATATTTATTATATTAATTACTTGATATAATCATAAAACACATCATAGTTGAATAATATTGTTCAATGAGCCTTTCCCACTCTTCCCTACATAATATACACAACGAGTATGATACAGATATCTCCCTATTTGTGGTAGTGAAGAAAATGTAGGCCTAATGGGATCATATTTCTCATATTCATTTCTAATTAGTATATTAGACCTCGTAGTGACATTATTCAAGTACAATGTATAGAAATCCATGCATTCATTCGCTAAAAATAATTTGATAATAGAGCCTTCAAGATGATGTTTGTTTCTCACATATGATTTCAATGTAAACATCATTATTTCGGTAGGATACATCCACCGACATGAAATATATCCACCAAAAATAACTTCAATGGGAATATGCACATTCAGATGTAACATACATGTGAAAAATGAGGGTGGTAAAATTTTCTCCAACACACAAAGAATAATCATTGCATCTCTCTACAATTTCTAAAAAACAAATTTACTCAGTATTTTGGCACAAAGGTCTTGATAAAAAAGATATAACTTATTCACATCAACTCCAAAATTATATGAAACTAATTACCAAATGGGAAAAAGGAATCAACTCATGTAACAAGACATAGTAATCAAGGGTTTTAAAAGATTTTTGTTTCACATCATGTGTACTCGCCCTTTTCAAAATATTATGTGAATAACCATTTGGAACCTTCAAATATTCCAAGACCTGAAAAAAAAATATTCTTATCCACATTTTTCATCGAATAGCAGGGAAAACGAACTTCTTCCATATTTTGACCAATTAACATAGGATGGATTTTTTCTCTAATAAAACAATCTATAAAATCATGATGATACCAAAAATTGTCTTTTGTTTTTCCTTTGACATTTAAAATAGTATCAAGTAACTTCTCAAAAAAAATCTCCATATGCATTACATCAAAAAAATGATTCAATAAATTTGATGAAAAATAAGGAAAATAAAAAACATATGCTTTTATTTCTCCAATTTCTATTCAGATTCTTATTAACATACTTGCACTTTTTGATATTTGATTGATTTTATCCAAGAAAATAATTCAAATCATCAATATATATAACAATATAATTCTTTGACATTCGTTGAGGTGTCTCATCTATCTTAAAGACATTATCAAATTGTCCAATGGTACAGAAAAAATAGGGAATTTAGGTAAACATCCTAATATAATACAATTGATTGGAATATGAATAGAAATTTTCTTCAGTGAGTCTGAAGTATTCATATAATCATCATGTGTCCAAAAACCTATTGAGTAGAAGTTTTTACTATAGAAGTGTATCTGATTAACAGTTTACACAATACTTCTAATCAGTTCAAACCTCTCGAAAATCATTAGATTTTTAAAAGAACCTTTCTATGACCATGTATGATTATTTTTTTGTACTTAAAACACCCACATTAAAACATAGATGTTTGAACAATGGCTTATTAGGTTTTTTATAATATTCTCTGATTGACACCCCCTACTTGATATCCTCCTAGACAACCCATGGATACACCCTCCCTCCTGGACACCCCTCTCCCTCCCTCTTGGACACACCCTCTCTCTTGGAAAACCCCATCTAGAACCCCCCCCCCCCTCCTCGAAACCCCCCTCCATCTTGGACACCCCCTAGGCCCTCCCTCTAATCCCTCCTAGACAGCCCTCCCCCTCTATCGTACACCCCCCTCACCCAACCTCAAAGACATCCCCACCGACCCTTCCACCCCTTACTCCCACCTGGACACCCCCTCCCTCCTAGACACCCCCACACCCTAAACACCCCCCTAACTGTATTTTTAAATTTTCAATTGACGAAAAATTGTTTTTTATTCCATGGGTATAGAATAAATTAATCGCTTTCAATGTGAAATAACATTTTTCTACTATTGAAACTATAAAAATTTAAATATGTTCAAATAAATATTCTTCTTTCACTAGCTTCTAAGTAAATACAATATAATTATTTATTTTATGATTTTTTTTATAAAAAACACATATAATTAGATATCTTCTACTGGTGATCATTCATTCTTTGAAATAGTTATTTTTAAGTGTGTTTAAATAGACAAAGAAAATAGTCTTTAAAATATAAAATATCTTAAATAATTATCAAAAAAACTTAGGAACAAATCCTAAAATATATTTTTTCCTGTATTTATTTATTACCTTAAACTCAACATGCCAATTTAAATTGAGAAACAATGATATTTCACCATTTTTAACAACATTGGAAAATTTCACTAGAAATTCTATAAAACTATTATAGAAATACTAAATGACACCGAATATAGTGAAAAAGTGTATTGAATGTACTAAAGAGGAAAAAAAGAAATATATAATGATATAGATTTCATTTGTGAAGATTAACATAGTTCTACATACCTTTTTAATACAAAGGATTGATAATCATGTCAAATTTATTTGAAAAAATTCATAATAGAAATAAATAATGGAAGTAAATTTTTTAAACATGTATATAATATTATAATTTCAATTTTATTCGAGTGCTATATTTGTAGATTTATGTTAACAAACACTGAATATCTTTTTTCAAAAGTCAGTTTTTTGTGAGCATGTATTAAAAGAAACACCATTTGAGGAAATAAATGGAAAATAAGTAAGGTAAAAATGTCTCATATATTTATGTTTTCAAGGTATCAATGATAAGAATATGAAATTGATAATCTATAATATATAATAAAGTAAATTTTTATGGAGGATGTACATTCATTTGGTATAAACTATTGTTGACATCCATGTTTTCTTTCATATTTTCCAAGAGTAAGTGAAAGTTAAAATCATTTTGTTCACATTTTTAGTGGTTATTTTTAATGTTGAATTTATTAATTTCAACAATGATCAATATAGTTTTATATATGAAGGCATTCAACATAGCTTGAGGCCTAAACTCATTAATTTTATATTATCTAATGATATAATTTTTCTAAAAAGTTTAATTTTGATAATATATTAGAGGAATATTAGTGACATACTTGAATTAGAATATAATTTACTATAATCCTATTTTTATATGAATTACATGACCTTTTAGTTTAAAATTTAAATATAGATAGATAATCTATCATCATTGATTAACAGTTGTACTCAGAATCTAGAAAAATACATGTTACGGTTAATTAAGCATGAGATTTTTAATTATACTACATCAATAAATTTAGTGGTCTTAACTATCTCAAAATAGAATTTCTAAATCAAAAATAATATAAATTTAAACATTTGAAACCAAAAAATATTTTTTAAATGGAATTGGGGAATCCAACTTATGATTTTACCTTCAAAACTATAAGGATTTATATGAAAAAATTCAATAATAACACTTATTGATATATTACTAAGAAATATTATAATCATTAAATATTGGATCACTAGAAATTCGGGTTCCACACGCCAGGTGGCTGGGTGTGAATACATTTTACAAACTCTATGTGTCTGGGTCTACATGATATAAAATTTGGGTCCACATGAATTAGAGTCATGTAGCACACATCAACTAACCCTTTATGGACTCACATTCCATGGTTGCATGGTTAACACATTGTGTATTTGTAATTTAAAAAACACAAGTCTCAATTGAATTACCACTAACAAACATGTAAGTCATACATCATGTATCCATAGGAGAAAAATATCAGTAATCCTAGAATCACAGGACATGGGCGGCATGGTTTTCTGCTAAGAGACTATTTCGAGGAACATATTGTGTCATCAGAATAAGACATCATGTATGCAGTGAGTGCATGACTAAGAATTTTCATAGGTAGAACCAAATACCCCAAATCAAAACTCCCACCATTTAATATATCTAAACTAAAGAAGAAGTCCTCACATTAATTCATGAAATTGGATCCAACTGGGTAAAAAGTGATGTACATATTCACTCAATACTAGTAAGAATTTAATGATAAATGAATGAATATAATGGAACTACAAGGAGCATGAGGATCACCCGGAAGAGGTGGCCACATGGGAGGCTCAAAGGAGAATGAGGCGGGGAGGCCACCGAGAAATAGCATTTGTGGGGGGTGAGTTGTCCCACATTCGGTGGTAGTGTTGGGGAGGAGGGTCAGAGATGATAACTCATAGTGGGGTTGCATCGTTCAGTTGAATCTAGGGGCACCGTCGTGATGGGGATGAGGATAGGGAAACATCGCGATGGACATGGAGGAACCATCAGGGGAGGATAATCAGGGATAAGAGAGGTCGTGGAGGCCATCAGGGAATCACCGAGGGATGAGGTTCTGGGAGAGGAGGTCCTAAATGCCATATAGGAACCATCGAGGGATGAGGATTGGGAATAGGAGGTCACGAAGGCCATCAGGGAAGAAGGGTCATGCCATAGAGTTAAGGAAACACGATTAAACCCTAAAGCCATAGGTTTAATTTGATGTGTTGATATAAATTAACCTATAGTCACATACCACTATTACTATGGTTATATGTATGTGGCTATAGGTATTTTTTCTAGTAGTGGCTGTAAATGGTTTATGTTATGAAAGACATGTTTTATAAATGATCTTGGTTAATTGTTTACATTAAAAAAGGGTCTAGGAACATGACCTTTTTGATTTATTCTTTATTTATTCTCCATGGGTAATATATGAAGTTTGAATTGAGTTTTTGAATAAATTCAAATTTTATTTGTATTGAAAAATTTATTTTTAGAGAAAATGTGAAATAATAAATATGTGATTCACATGTTCCCTTTTGTTTTATTCCTGGAATTTGTTTGATAAAATGTGTGGGTTTTAGAAAACCCTTTTTTAAATGGTTTCGATATTCTTAGGGATTAAAAATCTTTTTTAAAAAAAGGAATTGGGTGATTTCCTAGTGTAAACTCTTATGGACAATGTGGAAAGTGTTTTATAAATTAGGAAACATGTTTATTAAATTGTATAATTTGGGTGGATCAGGTTTTGAAGTAGTTTTGATGTGAGTTTTGTTTCAAAAGTGGTTTTGGGTTGGAAAAGTGGTGGTATAAATTTTGTGTTACATTGTTGGGATTATGAAATGTGATAATGATGTGTTGTGAGAGATGTGTGATTTGATTGAGAACAAGGGAATCCCAGGTAACTAAGTGGATGGACTAGGAATAGCTTTCTAGTGATACAGATACGAATTCATCCAAATTTTAATGAACTATATTAACAAGGACAATAGTAACTAAATAAGGATAATGATCGTAGTACACAAGAATTTTTTATGTTTCTCATCTCTAGTGAATTGTGCACAATAACAATATATGTTTTGGTTTCTATACCACATTTTCACTGAGATGTGTGGTTTCTAAAATCTCATATGATCTATTTTCACCATAGGGATCTCCCATGGTGCTCTACCTATCATGATTCTCTTGTAAAATGGTGTCATCTGTCAACATAAATAGGACCACTTGTATCTGTGTGGTTTCCTTTATAAATACATTTTTTCTTTTAAGAAAGTGGTTTTGAAGTGGTTTCCCATGACAGTTTTCATTCTTTAACAGTTTACCTAATAAATATTTTTCCTAAAATTTTTTTAATATATTTTACTTAAATATAATGTTATATTATCATTAAAATGTTTTATCATGGAATATTTTTATCTAGGTGTAATCCAAGAGGGCTTTGGATTAATCCCTACAAAATCCTTTGGGTGTATGTAGATATTATTGTGTGTTTTTTCAAGTAAATTCAAGGTTCATTGTGTGGATGTTTGGGTTCCTAATTTAACTTCTTATTCATTTTTTTGGAGTCTGTTTGAGTATTTATCCTCATGTTTCATTTATGATTGGTTTAGAGTTTATGTTTTCATTTATTATAGTCCTTTTTTGGTTTTTTGCAGAGTTATAATCATTATATTTCAAATTTTTTATCTCATATGTTGTTGTGTATCTCCAGTTTGGAATTATTTGTCTTGTGAGTTATTTTTATTTATGAAACCTGGTAAAATAAATACCAAGTTATATTATTGATACCATAACACTAGTTTCAAGCTTGTGTGGATCGATAACACTCATTGATCTATATCACGGATCGACTTTGGTGATTGGTTCAGGGTCGACCTAGGTTTGTTCAGGACTGCTGGTATACCTCTTTGAAGGATATGTTGGTCTGGGATGAACACTGATTAAAATAAAAAATGCAAGGAGGGAGATTGATGCTTTGGAGTGGGAAGAGTTCAGGGGAATCTCCTTCAATAAATATTTTCTCCATCAGATGTCAAAAAAAATTAAGAAGGAATTCCTAGAGTTGAAGAAAATCGTAAAAAAATCAGTTGGATGAAATGAAATGTACATTATAATAGTTTTCCGATAGACCTTTAGAAAATTTATGGATCTTGAGAGATAGTTTTATATATTCTTTAGCTGATAGAGACCCCAAATGATGAAGAATTTGGAAAATTTACACAATTAAATATATAAATGGATAGTGTGGAGTGCTATAAATGTTGAATTATATTTTGGAGGGACATACTGATCACATAGATTTATTAAAAAGGTAAGTGAAATGGTGGAAAACTCATCGAGGAAATTTGATCATGGAAGAGGAGGAATGAAAGTGAAACATCCCACATGAAATTAATATGGGACGAATAAATCAGGTAGCTAGTTTCATACAAGTGGAAAGTGTTACAAGGGAAGAAGATATGGCCATATAACTCAGAACAATCTTAGTAAGGTGAAGGGTAGAATTATCAACACTAACGGTAAAGAGATGGTGGTGCAGTCCCAACCTGAAGTTCATGCTTCAAGTGTGGATGTATTTGTCACTTTTATAATCAATATCCAATTAAAAAGATAATGGAGGGAAACCACAATCAATATCAAAAAAGTTCATGGTTGAAATTACAAGCATTTTTTTATCATGATGGATAATATATAGGCTCCAAATGATGTGGTGGCATGTACACACATTATTCTTTCAAAACATCAATGTTCTTTTTTTATTATATTTCTATTAATTTATTTATTTCTTCCATGTTCTAAACTAATATAGAATCAATACCTATAATTATATAAGTAGTGTTATCAGTAAATACTCAAAGAGAGATTATCCTAGCATCAATAGTGTATAGAAACACTAGTGTTAATTTTAGTGATTCAAATATCAACACTAATCAGTAAGTCATTAGATAGTGGAATTTATCACTATTCTATGAATGGATAGGATCTCAAATTATAATTCTAAGATCAAATTTAGGATTAAGGTAATTTTAGTATTCATGAATGGAAAACCTGTAGTAATTTTCAATGGAGATATATCATGACCTGAGCATTTTCTATAAGTACCTCCCATATCCTTCTTTATGGTGATGATCAGTGAAGAGGGATAAGGAAATTAAATTATACTAATAGAAAATTTCCACATAATTCAACAACACATTGATTTATTTCCTAAAGAGTTACCTAGAAATCCCACAGAAATATAAGTATAGTTCTCTATTGAACTCATTCCTGGCTCCAAGATGATATCAAATACCTCATATATAATTGAAAATGTGGAGTTAGAGTAATTAAATAAACAAATTCCATATATTTGAAGAAGGTATTTATCTAAAAATGCATGTCTCCTTGGGGAGAACATGTTCTCTTTGTAAAGAATGAGGATATATCTATGTGAATATAAATAGACTATAAGGAACCTAATAGGATCACAATGAAGAAAAAGTAACCACTCCCAAGGATTGATGATTTAGTTTACCATCTTTTTGGGGATCAATTGTTCTCCCAGACTGACCTATACTCTGGGTATCATCAATTAGGGGTAAATAATAATGAAATTCCAAAGACATACTTACTAACAAGATATGATCATTATGAGTTTGTTTTTATTCTCTTCAACTTGACTAATACTCCTTCTATATTTTTGGATTTTAGGAATATAGTTTTGAAGGACAACATTGATAAATTAATTATTGTTTTTATTGATAATATTATAATATTTTCTAGAAGTTTCAAGGACCATGAAGATCATCTAAGGGTTATATTGAGTACTCTATAAAGGATATGATATTTGAAAAATTTAGTAATTGTAAATTATGGTTACAAAAACTTCCACTCTTGGGGAACATTTAACCAAAGAAGAAATATTAGTTGACCCTACCATGAAAAAGGATTTAGAGGAGTAGGAAAAAACCATATTTGTAATATTGAGTCTTAGTTTCCTTTGTTTAGTAAAATATTATAATAGGTTGGTGAAAATTTATTCATAACTTTCTAATCTAGTAACCATGTTTACTCGAAAAGAAGATAAGTTTAACTGGACAAAAGAGTGTGAGGAATGTTTCCAAGAACCGAATAAGAGATTGGTTACATCACATGGATTGACTCAACCCTCTATTATAGAGGATTTTTTATTTATAGTGATGTATCTCTAATAGTTATTGGGTTGTCCTCATGAAAAATTAAAAGGATATCACCTATGGATATTGTAAGTCAAATCCTCTTGAGAAAAATTATCTTATGCATGACATGGAGTTAGATACATTCATTTTCATTATAATAATATTAAAGAACTATCTTTATTGGTAGAATTGTGATATATACACAAACCACTAGAGTTTGAATTATATATTCATACAAAAGCAATAAAACATGAGACAAAATAGATGGTTTGAGTTTTTAAATACAATGACTGTTTAAATCACTATCAACCAAAAATAGAAAACAATGTAACTAATACATTAATTAGGGAATACCATGTTTTCCTAGGAATGATGGGGATTCAAGGAGTTCCATTAATAAAGAGAATATTAAGGTCGACCATGGGAATAATAAGGGAAAGGTAATCATGAATTATATCCCAAATTATTTCTCAACAGTGATTACTGTATAAGATCAAGAGAGCTCAAATTGGTGGTCCTTTGATACAAAATAAGATAGAGGGTAAAAATAATGGGATGTTTCATAAGTTCAATATTGATCAACAAGGTATAATAAATTTTCATAAAAGGATATGTGTCCCATATATCCTGGAGATAAAGATGGAGCTAAGGGATGAAGCTAATAGATCTATATTCTCCATACATAATGGAGCCACTGAACTTTATAAGGACCTTTGTGATCATTATCGGTGGGATAATATGAAAATAGAGATTTTCAACTACACTACAATGATCTTTGTGTGTCCACAAGTGAAGTTCGAGTAATAACTTCTTAAAGGGGTATTGAAACCACTTCTTATGGAAACATGGATGTGGGATGATATCACTATAAATTTCATCACAGGACTCCAAGAACATCCAATGTATATAATGAAATTTGAATTATAGTGGATCGACTCACTATGGATGCCCATTTCATCACTATTTTGGAATATATACCTCTTTCCCAACATGTGAATATATTTAAAGGAATTGTATAGTGTACATGTGTACCACATTAATCATTTATTATTGCGATCCAAGGTTATCATATATATTTGGGGGAAGTATTCAACAATATATCAATATTGAATTGAATTTTAGTGTGACCTATCACCCCTAAACAGATGGCTAATCAGAAATAACTATTTAGAAACTCGTGGAAATACTTAAAAATGGTCAAGGTAATTTAATGGTGGATGTTATCAACTCCTCCCATTAGTTGAGTTCTCATCCAACAAACTCTTCAAATCGAGTATTCAAAAGGAACCTTGTGACGTTCTATATGGGAAGGGATGTAGAAATCAAAAATTTTACCAAGAATCTTTGGAGAGAATGATAATTGGGCTCAGTATTATGCAAGAGATGATAGAAAAGGTTCAAGCCATAAAACACCACATAAAAGCTTCTCCAAGTTGGAAAAATATTTATGATTAAAATTTTTGAAGTGGATTAAATTTTTATGTTGGGGAAAATGTTTTCCTATGAATATGAAAATGGAATGTATTCAAACTATTTGGATAGAAAGGGAACCTTGTTGATTGGTATATTAGACCGTTTGAAATCCATGATCTCATATGTATAGTGGCCTATCAACTATCAATAACACCAAATATGGCTCAATTCCATGATGTATTCAATGCATCACTCTTGAGGAAGTGCATACATGATCCATCCGATGTATTGATTTTTGAAGTGGTACAACTGGAACCTGACCTCTCTTTTGGGGAGTTGGTCTTCGAGATCTTATACCTTAGAGAAAAAGTTATACACAACAAGACAAATAACCTTCTCAAAGTGTAATAGAGTAAATATACGTATCAATATAAAACATGGGAAGTAAAGGAAACAATGAAATAGAAGTACCCTCACCTATTCTCAACTGAGAATATGAGTTTAAATTTCTAAGATGAATTTTCTAAAGGGTGGAAGGATGGGATGAACAAGGCTTTTTAAATGATATTTTTTTCCTACAAAAATGTATTTTATATTATAAAATTTTAAAAATGTAAAAAATATAGAGGAACTAAAAAACCTTATCTCATTAATAAATATCATTATATTATTCATCTATGAATCTAATGAAAATTGAAAACACTATAATTTGGAAAAGGTTTCAAATAAAAAATTTAAAATAGGAAAATATAGATCAATATACTCTTCTAAAATCATCACCCCATGTCCAACACTATATTAATGTAATAAAATATTATTAAACCAATAAACATCATTAAAAATGAAAATATAACCTTAGTAGGGATTGTAATTAATAATGGATGAAAAAATTAAGTAGTATTTATAGGGAGAAATTTGACCATTGGAATTGTAATATGACTATTGGTCAATTATGAATGATCGTAAATATAACAATTTCTCTGTTTGAACTTTGGGAATAATACCGGTGGTAATAATTTTACTATTATAATTATTGTTTACTAGTAGTATTGAAAACGTTTAATTTATACATAATGGAGAAATAATGGCCTCAACCAGTAGAGTAATTCCATTTAAATACAATTTTTTATAAAATGGAAGGTATGTTTCATTTCTAAGTCCCCCATTGACCAAGCCCAAGCTTATCTTTCACCAGTGATAATTGAAAAAAAAATTCCTATGGAAGAAGTTCATGATAGTAGAGATTACCACTCAGTCAATGTTAGTTGAGACACCCCATTAAATTACTACAATCGTACACCATACACTTAGGGAGTAAAAAAGTGTAATAATGGTTTTCATGTCAAGGCCTTAGTTACTTGAATTATAATTTCCTTAGTATAAATATAATGGTTATTTCATCAATCCCATTTTTAGAATAACTTTTCTAACAAAATATATGTTTAAATAAGACCAACATGATAAATTGATTATTGGACACAAATAAAATATAATATTAATTTTATGAAAATATAAACACTTTTATAATAAACACAATTATTCTAATTAATATTTTTTAATGAAATAGAGTTTTTATAAATCTTATTTAAATAAAAATGACAGAATAATTTTATAATGGCCTTTTAAATTTTTATAAGTGTAAAAAAATCAATTATGTCTTAAAAACTGTGATTCATCACCAAATAAGGGAGTTTACATTAAAAGATAAAATTAACTTATGTAGTGAATTATTTTTATAAAATAAAAATATATTTGAAATTCTCAAATTGATGTTATTTAGGGTGAATTTTTGATAGTTTTCTAGAAAACTTCATTTTTAATTAAATAGTAAGGATACCATTTTGGGTTTTCTAGATGTTTTTTGACTTCATATTTTTTATAATTATTTCAATTAAAATTAACCACAAAAAATGAACTAAACTATGTTATTTTTTCATATTAGGTATTTTAATATAATGTACCAAGTTTACAAACCTATAAGGGGATTTCTAATGTCTAAAATGGAATCTTTTATTTTAAGAACATTATTTTGTCGAAAATTTACATTTCCATGTCCATGGAGTATTAAAATATGGGGTTTGGTTCTAATAAATTAAAATATCAAAAAAGGTGACTCATGTTTTCAAAATAATGGGAAAATAGGGGTATGATAAAGGTTATTAATTTTCCACAATATAGATTTCTATGACCCATATTTTGAAATTATTAAGAAATTACTCCACCTTTGCTATAAATACCCACCCATTTCACCCTTCCCCTTCACTCCAAACAAATCATCCACGAAGTTCTGGTAATTATTCCTTCCAATGATCCCCCCATAGTTTTCTTAGTCCCACAAGGTTACATCCTCATGTTTTAGGAGAAACTCTTCAAAGTAAAATAATTCTCTTCACCCTATTTTTCATTCAAGTAATTCTTTCTTTGTACGTCTTTTGTACTGTTTGTTACTTTCTTTTCACATGATTTTTATCATACCCTTAATGATAAATTATTGTTTTATAAATTCTATACCATAATTATCTTTCATTTTACACAATTATAAATTCATGTTCTATACCCATCATGTTGTAAAATTTACTTCTCAAATTTCTCCCATTTACATGAGAAATTATTATATTGTGAATACCAAATCCATTTCTTTATACATGGGTATTCACCTAATATAATTTATTTATTTTGGAATAAAAATATATAAAACCCACATTCCCTTTCTATTGGTTAAAATCTTATATATTCAATCCTTTAAGAACTTACATACTCAATGGTTTTATAGGAAATGTGTACTTTATTCTCCTTGGGTTATTTAAAAAATGAATTATTATTATCAATGTGGCTTAGATGAAATTAAGAGATATGAAGGGTGATCCCTTATAGCACTATAACATTATGGGTAAATATTTTAATATATTGCAATGACATGTCTTATGATACCTTAGTGGAAAAAATTAGTAATTTTTATTTATAATCCCTTGGTAATAATCCATGGTTATATGCTTATGAATGCATCGTTTTTATGTTTTATCAACATTTATATGTTATGATACATGTTTTTTTAATTATTATATGCCTCATATTCAAATTTTCATTCAATAAATTTATTCCAAATATTTATATTCTTATGCCTTATGATCACATGATAAATCTCGCCCTTACTTATTCACTTGCTAGGATTCATTCTCACCCATTTCATTTTATGTATTTCCCTCAGAAATGAGATGTTGTAAATGTAACTTTCGGTGAACCCATGATGAATACCTTCTAGTAGATTATAAAAATGTTATGTTTTTTCATGTATTATGTTACTAATTCAAAATAAAAAAATATTTTAAATATCCATTGTTTTATTCCATGTAATGAAAGTATTATGTATTAAAAATTCAAGATGTTTTAGGGTGGGGTCATGTAGTGAAAGAGAGGAAAATTATTTATTATTTTATAAACTTATGTTTTGGACTGTATGTAATAAATTAATCCAAAACAAAAACTGACCCATTGTATTTTCCCATTATTTTTACCAAAGTGGTTTTAATTTTATTATTTTAGAAGTCCATTAATCGAACTCATTAAAATAATACCCTTGGTGATGTGTAAGTGTATGATTTTTATAATGAATTGATTCTAAAACCATAAAATATAATATCGATTTTTGAGGATAAATTAAGGGTTTATAAAAGTAATCAAATAACCTCAAAAACACATTATTTTTAATGGGAAACCTAAATTGGTCCTGAATAATATATATAGTGGTTATTACATTACTATTATGATTTTATGATGTTATAATAAAAACAATATATTTATAATATATTTAATTTCTACCCAAAAATATAATTGTATTAGAAAATTAAGAAGAAATCACCATTGGATAATTTTAATGTGTTTATTTTAAGAATAATATTTATTTCATCAAAATAATTCTCTAAATATAAGAATTTACACTTTTAAATAAAAAATAGACATCTATTGAAAAATAATTTTTTTTTGAAAATAATTTTTTCCGACCAATCTAAATATATTTTGGGAATCTTAATATTATATTATCATTTAAATTTTATAAACACCACATAAAAATAATATTTTATTTAAATATAATTTATTTCAAAAAATTTATTGAATTAATTCCAATAGAGTATGACAACCCTTATATTTATTTAACATTAATACATGATTTATTATATAAGATTACTCTTAAAACAACCCGAATGATCAATAATTGTAGTGTATTTGGTAATTATGTACATTACATATCATCTTCAAACAGAAAATAAATCATCTTTATTGAAAAATTCCCTAACATTTTTGTACTATTAACTAATACATAAAACCACATGGGATAACCTGTGGATATACATAAAAAGAGATGAGTTATAAAGAACAATAAAGTAATAAACATGTAATAACATGAATATAGTTATACATATTGGATTATAGTCATATAAATGGGGCATAAAATGGGTGAGAATCATAAACACGATCAATAAGACATGATATTACATTGAAACATAATGGAAACATGGAAAATGAGGGAACAACATAAAAAATGTATCATAAACATAAGTCAAGAATAAGATCCAAGAAATAATGATGGAAAAAAGTCCCATAAAGAAACCTGGTTTACACTATTTCCCAACATGACGTCTTGTGATACTATACATTACCCAATGCATTGGAGTGCTATATAATTTTGGGTGTTCCCGTCACATTCATTTTAATATTATTCCAAAGTGTTCCATATATATCATAAAACTTAGAAACATTAATCATTAAATATTATTCCATGATTAAGCGTGTAGAATAAAAACATGTATGTCCCCAATAAGTAAGTATATATGCATAATGGGGAAATCCATTGATAGTAAATTGGTATGGTATTCAGTACATAATAATTTTTGTATGAAAAATCACTATGAAATTTTGGCAATATAACAGTGTCACTTAATGATTTATAAAATTGTTTGATTAGATATAAATGGGTATCTAATAATTTTTAAGTAAAATACAATGTAATTGGGACATGTAAAAACATTTAAGAACAATATTAATTTGAAATAAAAGGCATTAGGCAATGAATAAACTTGAATAATGATGAGAAATAAAAGAACTCTTAAATTATTGTGTGACACCAAATGATTGGGGGAGCTTCTTGTGCGATTTGGGGCATTATGTAAGGATTATAGAGAGGTGATGATAGAGTAAGTACATGATCTAAGGATTTTCAGTGAAGAGAAATGAGATATTTTGTGGGTTTATATAGGAAATTATTGGGGATTTCTTTATTATTTTACAAACATAGATTTTGGACTATATAAAAAAATTACAAAAAAACACACCTTCCCATGGTTTTACCACATGGTTTCTACCAAATTAGAGAGGTTTTCATAGTTTTATTAGGCCAAGGGCCCAAATTATTATAAAATAATAAGCTTGTTGATGTGGAAGTGGGTCATATTCTTAAAGAAATTATTTTAAGACCTTAAAATATATTAATGGTTTTGGATGATTCAGGAAGAATTTATAAAATAAACAAAAACCCTGTTATTTTAAATGGAAAACCATTACTTGATCATTTGTACACTTTAGTTTATTTTTTACATATCTTTTGGGACATTATGAACTCATAATACACAACGTATATTTACACAGTATTTAATTTTTACCCAAAAATATGACTCTCTTAGAAAATATGAAACATTCCCTATTAGATAATTTCAACACTATGATTCTAAAAATAATATTCACTTTACCAAAATAATTTTCTAAATATGATTATTTTCACTTTTAAAATAATAATTGATATTTATTGAAAATTTCTATGGTTTTTTGAGAATAAAATTTTCCAAACCCTTAAAAATTTAAATTTTACTTCATAAAATTTACATGATAATATATATATAATAAAAATTATTTACTAAAATTATTTTATTAAAATGTTATTTATTTCAAATAACCGTTACATAATCAAAATAAATGTCTTAATTGAAATTTGATAACTATTAAAATTACAATTTATGTTTTATTATATAAAAATAATAATCATTTCAAAAGTAATGATAAGAAGAAAATATGAAAAATATTCTATTGGAAATACAATATATAGATTCATATTTTATTAATACTTATCCCTTTAATACAAAATAAAACTATCTAAGGGTAAGGTCAGAGATTGTGAGACATTTATGTGGTGGCCCGGCATACAAGGTTTGGTCCATGATCTCGATGACCTTGAAATTCACCCATAAATAGATTCCTCATGCTTAAGTTGTTAGATCTCAACTTGGGATTGATCAAGGAAAAATACCAGTGATGTTATATCCATTGGAAGCTTCGATAAATGGGCTTCATAGGGTATGTTCCTAGAGGCTGAGGTCATCACTTCCTATATCTTTGTAAATTGGTTTTCATAAAACACAATAATTATATTAATCATATGATTATTTTTCAAGAACTATATTTTAAATGGTAATGATTTTTAACAACATTTTAAATACAATAGGGTATAATAAAACCAAGGAAGTGAATGATCATTATATAACCATATAACATAATAATACGTTTAATTAAATATTAAAGGGAACTTTATTTATAACTATTCAGGTCATTTCAATCTTCCCTCCTTAAAAGATTTCACCCTTAAAATGTCTCATTCACACACTAAAATTGATGAGGGTAACTCTATTTCACCACCTCCTCCAGTTCCCATGTCGCTTCTTCAAACTGTTAGTTTCTCCAAAAACATGTTGACTAGGTGAATTGTCTTATTCTGTATAATTTTGTCTCTATGATATAATATCTTTATTGTTTTCCCCTTACATTAGAGATAATTGGTTAATGGTAACACCTCTAGATTGAGTACATTTTAGGGTTATGGTATGCACTTACTCAAGAGGGATGCATGGAATACATCATGTGCTTAAGATAGTATCGGTTTGAATTCTAGTCAATAGGTCACCACTGTGATGCAATCAAGGATCTCAAAGAGACCTATGTATCTTGGGAAATGATTTCTTCTCTTACCAAGTCTCATTACAATATTCTAGTAATATATGAAGAGTAATACCATATCTCCAACATCAAACTCTTGGTCTCATCGAATATTGTTAGCATAGCTCATATATCGAATTTGATCTGCCATGATTTGCTTCTAAATGAAATTAAAATTTTCCACCATTTCCTCAACCATTTTAAGACCCATAATTTTGTGCTCCCCAACTTCTTCCCAATCATGCAGGTCCTCTTCCCCTCTTCCCATAAAGGGATTCAAATAGATCCATTTGGATTCATCATTTGAAATTTTTATTGTATAAGAACCTTACTAGAGGAAGATGTTGATCCCATCCACCATTGAAGTCAATTGGGTATTCTTCAAACATATCCACAATTTTTTGGATAGTACACTCTGATTATCCAACTGTTTTTAGTGATAAGTTGTTCCAAAGATCAACCTATTATGTAGATCATTTTGGTGACTCTTCTAGAACATAGAGGTGAATCTTGGATCTTGATTAGAAAAAATTGATAGTTGTGTTCCAAGAAGCCTCACAACTTATCTAAGGTATATCCTTGAAAGATGATTGAGTTAGAAGTCCTCTCAATTCATAGTGAAGTGTGTTTTCTTGGGAAGATGATCCCCCAAAACCTAGAGAGAATTATTTTCTATTGATGCCTTTATATGAATAGTGAAAAAGTCTATGGTGGTGTTTTCCAATTTCTAAGTAGGAATGGTTAATGGTTGAATCATCCCCTTGTATTTTTTCCTTTCATCCATCACATGAAGACATACTAGATATATTGATGTATATTATATGATCTAGCTATTCATATTTTCCAACTAATAGTGATCTCAGAGATCTCGATACATATTTTTGCTTCGTGTATTGATGGCGAATGTTGAGATTTATGCACTATCCAACAACTCTATCATTAACTCAATATGTGATGTTACCCATAGTCATGACCCAAATCTTACAACACCATGTTCATTAACATTGAACTATGAGGATTTCAATTTTCATATTGCTTCCACTTTCTTATGAATTCCCATATAATATCTTTAAGCATCATTTATCCACTCCAAAAGAGATGGTTGAACAAATATTATTGAAAGTATTGATGACGTTCCTTTCTTTATGATTCCCATGTACATCCTTTCTAAATCTTATAATATCATATCCCTCTCAATTATCATCAATGATATAATTTTTGGATCCTTTCATCATGGTGAATATTTCACTTTTTTCACCTTACCATGTTGGTAGTGAATTGAGTAGTCATAGTCCTTGACTAGATTTAACCATATTAATTGGAACCTATTAAGATATTTTTGTGTGAATGTATTCTTTATGTTTTTATGATCCTTATATATTTTACCCTACTCCGAAAATAGATAATGACCTAATATTTTCAAAGATAAGGTCACTATAGCCAACTCCATATCGTATTTTGGTTAGTTATGTTAATGAACATTCTACTAGATTGAGGAAAAGGCTGTCACTTTCTCATTAATACACAACCTAATCCCTTCATTGAAGCATCGCTGAAAACCACAACATGTTCTCCACTTATAGCTAGTGTGAGTATCTTTATTTAAAATCCTCCATTTAAACTCTTTGAATCTCTCTTCACATTTATCATTCTAAGAAAACTTAACTCCATTCTTTGTTTTCTTGGTTAGAGGGTTCGAAAATCATGGAAAATTTCTCAAAAATCGACAATAGTACTAAGATAGTCATGAGAAACTGTGAATATCTATCACAAATGTTCGATTAGTCCATCCTTCAATTATTCTTATATTTTTCAGTTCTAAATATATACCATTTCATAAAATGATACTTTCTAGTAATGAGATTTCCTTAAAATATAACTAACATATTTTGTACTTTTCAAAAACCTTCTCCTTTCACAGGGTCTTTAGGAATGCTCTCATACGCTCCTTATGCACCACCTTTATTCAAGAGTATATTATAATTTAATCTTTAAAGAATATCAACCCAATTTCAAGGTACTATATAAATACTCTATTTATCTAGTCAATAAATATTTATAGAGATTTATTGAGACTAAATGGAATTAATATGAACTCAAATTTCTCATACCTTGTTTGAAAAAAATGTCTTGTGGATATCCTCCTTCACCCTAACTTGTTAAAATCATGAATACAGAACCACATTGTGTATGGAAATTGATACATATAGCTGATAAAATATTTCATCAACCCATTGAAGAGGATAAATTTTCTTTATCATAATTATGTTGATCTCACTATAATCAATTCAATAGTGCATTGACCCATCCTTTTTCTTGATGAAGAAGACTGATGCACACCAAGAAAAAGCACTTAGGTGTATGCACCCTTTATCCAAATTCTCATATTGTTTTTTTAGATCCTAAATATCGACAATATCCATTCTATATGGATTCTTGGATAATGGAAATGCCCTCGGTATAAGATTCATTGAAAATTAAACCACTCTTCATGGATAATGGACAGAAAATTCGTCAGGAAACACCTCAGAATATTCCCTCACCATGGACATTTATTTGAGAAAGATCCTTTCTTTAGACTCAATAATTTAGCTAGATATTCTTTATTATAGGGAAACTATGACATCCCGCCTTTTTATTACATAACATTTCATTACATTTTACATACAGAGGGTCTTTAAAGTCTAGTGTCTTGGAAATCAGGAACATAATACATGAAAACAACATAAAAAATTCTTCTAAACCACTTTTAGGGCTTCATAATAGGTTCATACTTTGTTCATTTACTGCATCTCATATCCTGGAGACACACATCAAAGGAAATGGTGAGAAGAAGACTGAGTAACGGTAAACAAGGGAATCAATGTACTTGTGATACCAATAAGAACTTGAATAAAAACATAAATAAATGAGAAATGGAAGAATAGGAATATCATAAAGAAAAGAACATGGAACATAACTTAAATATGTAGCTACAACATTTCATTTAAACATTCATGAACATATCACCAAGGTAAATCCCCAAGGTGTCATAAATATTACCAAGGTTATTCCCCAAGGTTTTGTAACACTTGTCATCTCTAGAGATTAATTCTTTACCCAATGAATTAGAGTGATATCAGGATGCACCCTTAATATGTATTTAATTTCATTTTATACACATAGATCATAGTCAAACATTTCATAAATAATCCAAATGGAATAAAATAAATGGCGTTCATCTCAAAATCATGATGTCTAAAAAGAGCATTAAAATAAGATCATTATGTCATTTAGAACCCATGGAAAGGGAGTGAGGGTTATATGTATGTCAATACCAGAATCAAATATATCATATTAATATATTTATTAACACCCATGGAAACGAAATAAGAATGGGTATTCACATAAATAAACAATAGAATTTCTTGAGAGAAAGAGATAGAAATTTTGAGATGAAATTTCTGCAGCATAATGGCTATATAACATGGTTTTAGAAAATATTGAAAAGAGAGAGGAAAAGGGTCACCCACTCATAAATAACTCATAATACAGTATGGGTTCTGAATAATATCATGGTATGAATATTTTAATGACATACCACATGAAAAGGAAACATGAAAGAAAAGAGAGGATGCAATTTCTCTTATGAAAAATTCGACAGCCTAATGGTGTCACTTAAAAAATTCTGAAAATAAATTGACAAGAGTGGAAAGGGTCTCTCAAAAATTATACATGAAATGGAAATAAATGAGAACATATAAGAACATACCCTCAAAATAAAGAGATGGAAATTATAATACATAACATAAAGGAAGTCATGACTTAAAAGAGGAGGGTGAACGAATCCCTTACCTTGAAGAGTAACTTAGAAAGCATGATGGTTGGGACCTTGGGTGGCTTGAGGGAACCTTGGGAGGACTCCTTGTGATGTAAAGAGACCAGGACATCATTGGGGAGGTTTTGGAAATGAAATTAATGAGGGGATGTCTTGGTATTTATAGGAGAAGTGAGAGGAGAAAGCATTAATTTCCAACGGACACCTCATTGGTGGTATTGGAAAAACCATGAGCTTTCCCATGGTATTTGACCATGGAATTGTCCACATGGGACACATCATACCTTATATTACAATTAGTAAGTCAATTGGAATTATTGCATAATTATTAAATCCTTAATGATGTCATTAAACACCCAAAACTCAAAAACTCTATTTTCACTATTCACTGAAAATTCAACATTCTCATAAAAATCCCAAAAATTTACCTTAACAAAATATTGATGCTCTGATTTTAAAAGTGACCTCGATTTTATGAAAATAATTTTCTAAATATTTTTAATTTATTTTTTATTTAAAAACACTCTTCACTAAAAATTCAAATGTTTCCGAAAAATCCCATAAATTCACCTTAACAAAATATCGATGCTCTGATTTCAAAAATGAAATCCATTTTATTAAAATAATTTTCTAAATATTTTTTATTTATTTTTTATTTAAAAACACTATTCACCCAAAAAAACCAATACTTAACCAATAATTTCTGAAATAATTATTTACCTATTTTATTGAATCACATTACTTAATCAAGGTAGCTAAATTATATTAATACTTTCTTAATTGAGGTTACTTAATCCATTTGATCACATTACAAATCATAAGTGAAAAATCACTATTCATAATTTACTATTCATTTAAAATTAAGTTGATCTTATTAGACTCCAAATTTCATACTGAATACAACTTTAGAAGATCATTTTTTGGAAAATCAATACATATTTTTAATTATTTAAGGTTTACATAAATATTTTAAAATATCATTTTTTAAAAATTCATCAATATTATACATCCCATATTTATCTAGATACTAGAGATTCAAAAACATCATCATAAGAAGAAATGAAAATTTATTTATCTTAGAGGATTCCATAAAGCAGCTAAGGTCTCGTAACATAGCCCCTTATAACACCAGCATCAAACATAAGTGTAAGGTGTGCTAAGGTGATAGAATCTGGGGGCAGCTCGGCCAACATGACCCGAGTGGTGATTTCTATCCGCATGAACTTCTCACAAAGTTGATTCTGTTCCATCTTCACACGATGATGTTCGGCTTGGGTTTGGTCCATAGCAACGCCCAAAGGTGCTACCTCCTTCCCAAGTTTTATTAGTTGGGCTTCGATCGGCCCTAGACTACTGGATGTGGCCATCAAATATTCTTTCTATATTAATTAATTAAGATCAATTGTATTTATTTACATTAATTGCATCATTTATTTTCAACCGGTCAGATTGACCAAAGGTCATATAATAGTCGAAACCCAATGGTCTCATTATAATTATACTCATTTTATTAAATGAAATAGTTTTTTGTGTATAAAATAAAATAACAAACAATGTTAGGAAACAAAAATTATTCAAAATTTTGGGTCATTACAATATTCCCACATTAAGAAATTACGTCCTCGCAATTTTAAAATTGGGCATGGAAAATTCATTGAAAGTCCCACATCAGAACAAGAGTCAGTAAAACTATTACTTCAAAAGAAATAAAGGAATGTACAAAGGTCAGCCAAGTTAACCCATACTAGGATTCCATGTTTGAAAACATGGATGTGGAAGAGAAAACAAAGGGTAAAGTTCTAATATTGAGTGATAGAAAACATGATTAGGATAAAATTAATCACAAGAAGATCACAAACTTATGATGTGCTAAACGGCCTTTGATTACCCAGTAGGAAAAGTAAACCAACAACATTTTTTGTTTGACGTTCCTTTTCATAATTTTGAGGAATTCAGTTACTATGAAGAATAAAAACATAAGGAAATATACTTACCTTCTTGTATAGTTTCATCCTTTAATAAGTTTCCACCAAGAATAATCTTTTCTCCAAACAATGAGCATTTAAAAAGACATAGTCTCATCAAAAGAAAAAGAATCATCTTATATAGAATCACATTATCCACAAAAGAGGAACTATATATCTCCATTGTCTTTAGTCATAAACTAAAACTAAAATGGTTAGTACGAGATCATATAATCCCCAAAAAGGATAATCCTTTATAAAAATAAATATGACCATTAATCTCCAAAATTTAACAAAAAGTACCCAAAGTTCCAAAAAATACCATTCAATACACAATCATCCATAAAATTCATCAGAGTAATCCAAACTAAGATTGGAACCCAAAACTCGAAAGGATTTAATCACATAGTCTTCCCCAATAAATCTTAACATTTATCTCCAAATAACATCGACTACTATTAAAGTCTCATACTGAAGTGTAATTAACCTATTCACATATTCTCTATGCTAGGATCATCATTTTCCGGAAATAACCCAAATCACAATATGTACACAATAAACACATAAATTCTTACAAAAAAATCAACCATTCCTCATCAATTTAAATCATGTATTATTTTATTTCTCTTAGGCATATAGTACTCGAAAAGAGAAAACATTGTCCAAAATAACATTTATCATTTAATCACCAAATAATTTTCCTATAAAAAGGATATCCATTTGATAAAACATAAATTTCCAAAATCAACTTATTCTTGATCCATAAAAATATTAGCTGCATTAGTCAGTCCAATGGGTATAACAACAAACTCATAATGCCCATTTCTTGACTAGAAGGCAGTTTTTTTTAGAATATCATCATTATTCACCCTTAATTGATGATAACTAGAATGACGATCAATCTTAGAGAATAATTTATCCCCATGAAGTTGGTCAAATAATTAATCAATTCTTGGACGATAGTATTTGTTCTTCACTGTGATCCCATTTTGTTTTCTATAATCAATGCATAGCTACATTGATCCATCCTTCTTCATCACAATGAGAACTGGTACTCCATAAAGAGACACACTTGGTCGGATAAACCAATTCAACAAAATATATTAGAGTTTTTTCTTTAATTCCTCTAGCTCCATATTTTCCATCTTATAGGGGGTCTTCCACATTGGATGAGATCCAGGTATGTATTCAATAGAGAACACTACCTCTCTATCTAGGGGAGGTCCGGGTAACTCCTCAGAAAATACTTTAACATATTCATAGATGATGGGGACTTTTTCTAAGAGAATAAATCCTTTGTGAGAAACTTATTTCATTTATGAATCTTTTAACTAAAAAGGATTTTATTTCTTAAAACATCATTCTTAGACAACTACATTTTTCTATAATTCCTTCAAAATGATTCATAAAAATCTCATGATTAACCAAACATATCCCCGAGGAGTGTTGTAACTAAGAGTGCAGCAAAGCCTGTTCTCGTGTACCAGTTCCCGTTTGACTCTAGCTCAAAGTGGAGTTTTCGAGTTTTACCCATAAGTACATATGTGCCCGAGCCACCTCCACCTGCTCGTATCTAGAAAAGGATGTATTTGTTTGATAAACCACTTACTCAATACACAAAAAAATACCAGGAATATTTCCTATATTTAAACTCTCTTATAGGTTTCTTCCTACAGCATTCATATACTAATTTCCATAAATTACTAGACTATCCTTTGATACCAACTATGACATACCGCCTTTTTATTGTATAACTTTTCATTACATTTTACAAAAAGTGGATCTTTAAAGTCTATTGTCTTGGACATCAAGAACATAATACATGAAAGTAACATAAAAAAATTCTTCTAAACCACTTTTAAGGATTCATCATAGGATCATCCTATGTAAATTTAATTCATCTAATATCCTGGAGATAGAAAACAAAGGAAAGGGTGACCAGAAGGCCCAGTAAAGGTAAACAAGGGAATCAATGTACTTTTGATACAAATAAGAACATGAATAAAAACATAAAGACATGAGAAATAAAATAACATGAAAATCATAAAGAAAAGAACATGGAACATAACATGAATAGGTGGCTACAACATTTCATTTAGGCATTCATGAACATATCACTAAAGTCCATCCCCAAGGTGTCATAAAAATTACCAAGGTCATTCACCAAGGTATCGTAACACTGGTGATCTCTAGAGATTAATTCATTACCTAATGAATTGGAGTGCTATCAGAGTGAACCCTTAATATGTATTTACTTTAATAAGATCCACATAGATCATAATCAAACATTTCATAAATAACCCAAATGGAATCAAAGAAATGGGTTTCATGTCCAAATCATAACGTTTAAAAAGAGCTTAAGAATAAGATCATTATGTCATTTATAAACAATGGAAAGGGTGTGAAGTTTATATTTATATCAATTCAATAATAAAATATATCATATTTATATATTTATGAACACCCATGAATACGAAATAAGTCTAGTTATTCACATAAATAAACAACATAATTTATTGAGAGAAAGAGATAAAAATTTTGAGACCAAATTTCTGCGGCATAACGGTTATATAACATGGTTTTAAAAAACATTGAAAAGAGAGGGGAAAAGGGTCTCCCACTAATAAATAACTCATAATATAGTATGGGTACTGAATAATTTCATGGTATTCATATTTTAATGTCTTTCCACATTAAAATAAAACATGAATGAAAAGAGAAGATGCAATTTCTATTACGAAAAATTCAGCGGCCTATCGGTGTCAATTAAAAAAAATCAGAAAATAAATTGGTGAGTGAGGAAAGTGTCTCTAAATAATTAGATATAAAATGGACAGAAATGAGAAAATATATGAACATACCCTCAACATAAAGATATGGAAATTATAAGACACAACATAAAAAGAAGTCATGACATAAAAGAGGATGGTGAAAGAATCCCTTACCTTGAAGAGTAACTTCGAAAACATGAAGGTCAGGACCTTGGGAGGAATGAGGGAACCCTGGGAGGACTCCATGGGAGGTAAAGAGACTAGAAATTCGTTGGGTAGGATTTTTAAATGAAATTAATGAAGTAATGTCTTGGTATTTATTGGATAAATGAGGGGACAAAGCAATAATTGCCAAGGGACACCTAATCAGTGGTATTTGCAAAACCATGGGCTTAACCATGATATTATCCCATGGTATTGGCCAATTGGGGAACCTCATACCTTATCTAACTATTCATATTTAGACCGGAATTATTTCATAATTATTACATCCTTAATGTTGTCATTAAACACCCGAAACACAAACACTGTATTTTCACTATTCACCGAAAATTCAACTTTCTCAGAAAAATCCCAAAAATTATACTTAACCAAATATCGATGCTCTGATTTCAAAAAGAACTACATTTTATGAAAATAATTTTCTAAATATTTTTAATTAAATTTTTAAATAAAAACACTATTCCCTGAAAATTCAACTGTTTCAGAAAAATCCCATAAATTCACCTTAACCAAATATCGATGCTCTGATTTCAAAAATGAACTCCATGTTATGAAAATTGTTTTCTAAATTTTTATAATTTAACTTATAAATAAAATACTCTATTAAGCCAAAAAAACTTGTACTTAACCAATAATTATTTAAACATGTAAAGACCGTAAAATTCAAGGGAAATTTTTTCTTAATTTTCTTTGGATTTTTACAAGAGCGCGGTTTCAGACGGCACCTGATTCCGAGGCCCGGAGTGCCCGGAATTAATTTCCGAAGTTTGGCTCGGGTACGTTCAGTGAACGAACGAGCGGGAATTCCTAACTTTTGATCCGGTGCTCGGAATTGAAATCCGAGGGCACCGATGAACTCGCAGCGCCGATATTCGCTTAAAGAGACCTTTCCGGGAGTTGCGTTTGTTGCGGGTTGAAAGTTCCGTTTTGGGGTTTTTCAGTTAAGTTAAATAAAATTGTGTTAAACAAATTTTATTTTTAACTTATTAAAAATCTACCCAAGGGGGTTGGAAGTGGGACCCACACCCACTTAACCTCCCTTGGGAGGATTAAGTGTGGTGGGGCCCACACGAACCCCTATCTTTCAAAATTCTCTCAACGTTCTTAACCCTTAATTAATTTGGCCTAAGTAACTCTTATTTAATTATGGGAGTTATGTCTTTGTTTGAATTTTGAAGTTTTGAATTCCTAGGTTGGTAAATAAAATAAGGAGGGACCTTATTTCATTTGGTTAGCCAACTTGTGTGGAATTCATTTGAGAGCTCCTCCTCCATCTTCTTCATCTTGACGAAGAACGTTCATCTCGACGAAGAACGCCACGTACTCGGGAATCGTCTTTCGCGACGCCATACCCGCGACACCGACGACGTCTTCTTCCGCGTCATCTTTTCCCGCGACGAAATCGTCGTCAAAGAACTTCGAATCCTCGCTTCACGACATCGACGTCCTTCTTCCGTGACGCCGACCACCGCGACGCGTCTTCCGCGGGTCGTTGACGATCTTCGTTCTTGAAACCAGAGGTAGGGGATGATCTTTATTGATTATTTTTTATTCCTTTCTTGAATCGTGGATTTAGCATGACTTAACGTGTGACTTATTTTATTTAAGTTCCGTTTTTATTTCTTTAACGTGAGGGGGACCGGACCGCACGAACACGGCCGAATCCCCCTCCATCGTTCATGTTGTTCATGCTGGAGGAAACAAGTAACGTGGTGCCGTCGCACCACGCGGATGAACGTTCAGATATTTTTTTTTTCCGCAACGCCGTCGCGCTTCGTCGAGGAGTGATTTCAAGAACGCGACGCCGTCGCGCCGCGTTGGGAGGATTCTTGGCACGGAGAAAGGGGCGCGGTGCCGTCGCACCGCGCCGGACGACGAACACCGCGGCCGGTTCCGGGCCGCGGTGAGACGAGGAGACCGCGGCCGGTTCCGGGCCGCGGCGGAAGGAAAGACCGGCGGCCGTGCCGCCGGCGTCGGAAATCAAGGGCGGGACCGGAAATTCCGGTCCCGTTGGTAAAAACCGGCCGGCCAGCGGGCCGGCCGGACGTCATAAAAACCGGGGGGTTTAAACCCCCGGCCGGCTCTTCAAAACCCCCCTCTTAAAGAGGGGGGGGCGGTTCATTTAAGGAGGGGGGCAAAGCCCCCCGGTTTTGTCCAGCCGGCCCCCACCTGCGGGGGCCGTTTTTATTTCAAGGCACGGCTTTAAGCCGTGCCGTTTGTTAGAAACGCGGGGCTTAGCCCCGCGTGCCTCCCGCATGCGCCGCGGCATCCCGCCGCCAGCGCGGCCCGCCAGCCGCCGCCGCCACGCGGCCCGCCAGCCGCCGCCGCCACGCGGCCCGCCAGCCGCCGCCGCCAGCGCGGCCAGCCGCCGCCGCCAGCGCGGCCCGCCGCCGCCGCCACGCGGCCCGCCGCCGCCACGTGGCCCGCCGCCGCCGCGCCACGCGGCCGCCGCCGCCACGCGGCCCGCCGCCGCCACGTGGCCCGCCGCCGCCGTCCGCCGCCGCCGGCCGCCGCCGCCGGCCGCCGCGCCACCCAAGGGGGGGGGTCGGGCCGGGTCGTTCCGGACCCGGACCCCCCCGTTTCGGACCAGATTCGGTTTTTGGCTCATAACTTGAGCCTCGGACCTCCGAATGACGAACCGTCTGCGGCAACGCGATCCTTGGATCGAGACGGTCGTTTCGGTATATCGCACTCAAGGTTTCGGTTTACTTTGAGTTCGGCCGGGTTGGTTCGTTCACGAAACCAACCGGGCCTTCGGAGCGGAAACGCTCATATCTTGAGCTACGGACGTCTGATTGACGCGCCGTCAGTCGCGTAGTGTTCCTCTTAGTGAGACGGATCTTTTGGCATACTCCGCCCGAGGTTTGGACGCAGGTGGAGTACGGTCGGGTTGGTTTTGCCTTAAAAACCAACCGGGCCCCGGAGACAAAAATGCCAATAACTCTCAGACCAGGCGTCCGATCGACGCGCCGTCTGTTGCGTTGAGTTCCTGTTGACGATACGGAACTTTTGGATACATCAACTTCGGTCTTCGTGACAGTTGATGTATCAGCCTCTCGGCTCGTGGAGCGGACCCTCCGTACGAGCTTGCTGTGTGCGGGAACCCTAGTGCTGGCTGCGACTGTTCTACTGCTACGACTGCTACTGTGACTGCGACGACGACAGTACAGAGATCCTGTGTGGATTCGACGACGACAGTACAGAGATCCTGTGTGGATTCGACGACGACGACTACAGCACTCAGCGATCCTACGTGGATCAGTGCTACAGGTTCTGTGTGAGCCCGATCCTGTGTGGGTCCTTGCGCTCAGCGGTTCTGTGTGAGCCAGCGCCTACAGGTTCTGTGTGAGCCCGATCCTGTGTGGGTCTTCTGCGGGGGTTAGTTACCTATCGATCCTTCGTGGGTCCGACGACTTAGATGGATCAGTGATCATCTTTATCGTCCTTGAAGAAGTATACCTGTGTGAGCTGAATCCTGTTACTTTCCTTTGTGGAATACGTATACTTTCCTGCGTGGACTGAGTTATACTTGAGCTCGGAGGTTGGAGCGTATTTGAATTGATGACTTAGGTATATGTATGGGCATATACCTAAGCAGTGTTGGTTGTTACTTCGTGATTGTACTTTGCTTCGTGGTTTATCCTTTGTGGATTTTGAGAGACCTTCAGGGGTCTCGGGGTCCCTACTGAGTAGCTTATACTCACCCCTGCACGGGCTTCGCCCGCACTACGTTGTGTTGGTTGCAGACGACGGACAGCGTTGACCTTAGCTGAGGTTCGCGGAGCGGGTCGGTACCCGGAGGTGGACCACTGGGCGGGACGAGCACGGAGCGGACGGTGGGACCCGTGGAGCAGAGGAGCTATCTATACCCACCCTTCAGGTGGGATTTCCGGTGGACAGCTCGGAGTAGCGGCCTTTACTTTTCAGTTGCTGTTTTTCCCTTTTCGAGTTGTACTTTACTTTCAGTTTGGGTTTGTATTCTGGCCCATTTACTTTTCCGCACTTCAGTTGTACTCTGCTTGCTTAGTGTTTACTTTCCGCTTGTTTACTCTGTGGTGTGTGTTTACTTTTCAAAGGCAATGCCTTCCCAATTTGCTGGGATCTACGCCTTGGTGCTAGTCGCCAGCCCCTGGCCTATGGAAGGCGGGCTTGGGGTAGTCACGGCACGGTCCCCGAGGGCGGGTCGTGACAAATTGGTATCAGAGGAGTTCGGTTCTACCGCGAACTCTGATCTTTTCTATGTGAAGCAATAATGTTTAGCGTATTGAGTGTGGTTATCAGTCCAGGGAGTCCAGTGTTGGTGCGGCGGCCGACGTATCCATATACCAGGACCCTGACTTCTGATTTCCGACTTAATGCACGGAAACATTGATTGCGTGTGTGTTTCAAAGTTTTCTTTGTGATTACTTGTGTCAGCTCACCGGGTATACTGATCTGCTTAATGAAGTCTCAAGTTTTCTTTGTGATTACTTATTTCAGCTCACCAGGTATACTGTTCTGACTATGGCACTCTTGATCTCCTTTTCAGGATGGCCCCACGACGACAGCCAGCTAGGGTTCCGATGGTCGAGCGAGACGACAGCCCACCGAGCGACGAGGCTTCGGTGCAGGGCCCTTTTCCAGTAGTGGCACCGGCGGTAGCTTTACCCGCCGAGCCCCCGATGCTTCCAGCAGCAGCCGCTGACGATGCACGTCGCCTCAGCGCACTGCATGAGTTTCAGCGACAGCGACCGCCCAGGTTTCGCGGGGAGACGGATCCCCAGGCAGCAGAGGACTGGCTGGAGGCAGTGGTTCGAGTGTTTAGGCTAGTGAGGACACCAGCAGACCTCATGGTGATCCTCGCTGCGAGCCTACTACACGCAGCAGCTGGACGATGGTGGAGCCTGATGCTCCAGGTGCACGATGAGGCATCTCTACTCTGGACGGACTTCGAGAGCCTCTTCCGCTCTGAGTTCGTCCCGGCCACCCTTCGAGCGGTGCGTATCCAGGAGCTTCTACAGCTGCGGCAGGGCAGCATGACGGTCGCCCAGTACTCGGCGAGATTTACCGATCTCTCGCGCTACTCGACCGACATGGTACGGGACCCATTCTTCCGGGCCCGGACCTTCGAGCAGGGTTTGAGACACGAGATCAGGGCATCGCTGATCTCCCTCAGCATTCCGACTCAGACAGGAGTACTGGAGCGGGCTCTTCTGATCGAGAGCTTCCTTGCTGAGTCTACACCAGCACAGCGACCCACCGCAGGGCGGCACGTGGCAGAGTCATCTACAGCAGGCAGTCGACGGATGACTCAGGGGTCCAGGCAGACCAGACCTTCAGGCCGACGATCTCAGGGCACTGGCTCAGCAGTGCGGGGCACACAGCGCGGAGCCAGTCTTCCGAGAGGCAGGCAGTGCTACTCGTGCGGCGGACAGGGCCACATGGCTCGTGACTGCCCGACCCGCCGTGCCGAGGAGCAGCAGTCAGTAGATGGACCACCGAGGCAGAGGCAGAGGGTCGACCGTGGCGGTCCGCAGGGAGGAGGCGGACGAGGCAGAGGAGCTGGACGAGCAGCTGGTGGTGGCCGACGCTTTGAGGCTTTACCACCACCACCACCAGGAGGTCCACCCCGACCACAGGGAGCTGGCGGGCAGCGTCAGGCACAGCTCCAGGCAGCAGAGGCCTACGACCACGGCGCACCCGAGATGATTCGAGGTACTATCTGTGTCTATTCCACCCTTGCTGCAGTTCTTATAGACACAGGAGCGAGTCACTCTTTCATAGCCGCTGCCCTTGTTCGGAGCTCGGAGATTCCGACAGAGCCGTTGGCTCGATCCTTACGGCTAGAGACTCCTACGGGAGCAGACTCGACGATTACGCACTGGTGCCGGCAGTGTGAGCTTACTCTAGGAGGCGAGAGCTTCGGCTGGGATCTTCTTGTAGCAGCGTCGAGGCCTTACGACGTCATCTTGGGCATGGATTGGCTGTCTACGGTCCATGCTCAGATTGACTGTTTTAGGCGCAAGGTGCGATGTGTACGCACCGACGGAAGCAGGTTCACCTTCACCGGCGAGAAGGGAGCCTTAGCAGCACAGGATGGACTTCCGCGGAGGAGAGGACAGCCCATCACTCATCAGTTGGCTAGCCTTATCCTTGGAGCAGTTGACGTGCGGAGTCTTGGTTTTCCTGCAGTGGTGGATCAGTATGCGGACGTTTTTCCCGACGATGTTCCAGGGCTACCTCCTCGCAGAGAGGTAGACTTTTATATTGACTTGTACCCCGGGACAGCCCCGATATCCACTCCAGCATATCGGATGGCCCCCGCCGAGCTTCGAGAGCTACGGGTACAGTTGGAGGACTTGCAGGGCAAGGGATTCATCCGACCCAGTGTTTCACCATGGGCTTCCCCGATATTGTTCGCCAAGAAGGCGGACGGAAGCTTGCGACTTTGTGTTGACTATCGTCGCCTGAACCAGGTGACAGTGAGGAACAAGTATCCGCTACCGAGGATTGATGACCTCTTTGATCAGCTCAAGGGAGCACGGTGGTTCTCGAAGATAGACCTCAGGTCAGGCTATCATCAGCTCAGAGTCAGAGACGAGGATGTGCAGAAGACGGCCTTCAGATGTCGGTATGGCCACTATGAGTTCTTGGTTATGCCTTTCGGTGTAACCAATGCTCCAGCAGTGTTCATGGCTCTCATGAACAGGATCTTTCAGCCATACCTCGATCGGTTTGTCGTGGTCTTCATCGACGACATTCTGATTTACTCTACGACAGAGGAGGAGCACGCCTATCACTTGCGAGTTGTTCTTGACACACTCCGAGAGCACCAGCTTTATGGAAAGCTCTCGAAGTGCCAGTTCTGGATACGTGAGGTCCACTTTTTGGGACACGTTATCTCTGAGGCGGGAGTTGCAGTGGATCCCACGAAGATTGAGGCTGTCTTAGCATGGGAGCCACCCAGGAGCGTGACTGAGGTTCGGAGTTTCTTGGGACTAGCTGGATACTATCGGAGATTTGTGCCGAACTTCTCCAGAATTGCGGCATCACTCACAGCGTTGACGAAGAAGGGGAAACCCTTCGTGTGGTCAGACAGTTGTCAGCAGAGCTTCGAGGAGCTGAGGCAGAGATTGACTAGCGCACCTATCTTGAGGTTGCCTGAGGAGGGAGTAGGGTACGTAGTCTACTGCGATGCATCAGGGACCGGACTCGGATGTGTTCTGATGCAGGAGCGGGCCGTGATCGCCTATGGATCACGTCAGTTGAGGCCGCATGAGCAGAACTACGCTACCCATGACCTAGAGTTAGCAGCAGTGGTCTTCGCTCTGAAGACTTGGCGACACTATCTGATGGGCGAGCGCTTTACGGTCTTTTCCGATCATCAGAGTCTCAGGTATATCTTCTCGCAGAAGGACCTGAACCTGAGACAGCGACGATGGCTCGAGTTCCTCCAGGACTATGACTTTGAGATAGTCTATACTCCTGGGAAGGGGAACGTAGTAGCTGATGCTCTCAGCAGGAGGACGGGCATTCAACTACTTGAGGAGGCGACGGAGCAGCTAGCCTCTTTGCAGATATCCTTCGTGGATAGAGATGGAGCAGCCTTTCTACAGTCTCTCACAGTCACTCCTCCACTACTGCAGCGAGTCAGGGAGGCACAGCATGGGGACGCTGACTGTGAGACACGGCGTGCACAGATATCCTCGGGACAGACACCTGATGGTTTCTCCCTTGGAGCAGAGCACGACATCCTTTTCAGAGGACGTACCATGGTACCAGTCGCTTTGCGAGAGGAAGTGTTGAGGGAGTTTCACACTTCACCTTTAGCGGTACATCCTGGAGTGGCGAAGATGTACCAGGACCTCAGACGACAGCATTGGTGGCCGGGCATGAAGAAGGCTGTAGCTGAGTTCGTTTCTCGATGCCTTACCTGTCAGCAGGTGAAGGCAGAGCATCAGGTACCAGCAGGCTTGGTACAGCCCTTGGAGGTTCCGGAGTGGAAGTGGGACGGCATATCTATGGACTTCGTGACTGGACTTCCACGCACTTCCAGAGGTCACGACTCCATCTGGGTGATTGTTGACCGACTCACCAAGTCGGCACACTTCTTACCCATCAGAGAGCAGGGCTCGGTGGAGAGCTTGGGACGTCTCTACGTTCAGGAGATTGTGCGGCTCCACGGCGTGCCATCATCTATCGTTTCCGATCGTGATGCCCGTTTTACTTCCCGGCTTTGGAAGGGGTTGCAGGAGGCGTTCGGGACGCAGCTACGTCTTAGCACAGCTTTTCACCCTCAGACGGATGGTCAGACGGAGAGGACCATTCAGACTCTCGAGGACATGCTCCGCGCATGTGTCCTCGACTTTGGTCGTAGCTGGGAGGACCACCTACCCTTGGTGGAGTTCGCGTACAACAACAGCTACCACTCCACCATCGGGATGGCACCGTACGAGGCGTTGTACGGCCGACCATGTAGATCTCCTTTGTGCTGGACAGACCCTGGGGAATCAGCACTGGTGGGACCGGAGATGGTCCAGGCCACGACAGAGAAGGTCCAGGTCATCCAGGAGCGGATGAGGACAGCTCAGAGCCGGCAGAAGTCATACGCTGACAGAAGGCGGAGGCCACTGGAGTTCGAGGATGGCGACCACGTCTTCTTGCGGGTCTCACCTCGACGTGGTATTCGGAGATTTGGCCGAGGCAGCAAGTTATCTCCGCGCTTCATCGGACCTTTCCAGATTCTCAGCAGGATTGGCGAGGTGGCTTATCGCCTGGCTCTACCACCTCAGTTGCACCGGGTGCACGACGTCTTTCACGTATCCCAGCTGAGGAGATACGTGCACGACCCGACGCACATCATTGACCATGGGGAGCTTGACGTTGACGATGGGGCGACTTTTACGGAGGTCCCGGTGGAGATAAAGGATCGACAGGAGCGGGTCCTACGTGGGCGATCGATTCCTCTTGTGCGCATCAGATGGCAGCACGGGAATCTCCAGGAGAGCACTTGGGAGCGGGAGGCTCAGATGCGTGCTCAGTACCCTCATTTGTTCCCCTAGTATTTGTTGTATCTTTACGGGGACGTAAAGCCCTGAGGTGGGAGTAATGTAAAGACCGTAAAATTCAAGGGAAATTTTTTCTTAATTTTCTTTGGATTTTTACAAGAGCGCGGTTTCAGACGGCACCTGATTCCGAGGCCCGGAGTGCCCGGAATTAATTTCCGAAGTTTGGCTCGGGTACGTTCAGTGAACGAACGAGCGGGAATTCCTAACTTTTGATCCGGTGCTCGGAATTGAAATCCGAGGGCACCGATGAACTCGCAGCGCCGATATTCGCTTAAAGAGACCTTTCCGGGAGTTGCGTTTGTTGCGGGTTGAAAGTTCCGTTTTGGGGTTTTTCAGTTAAGTTAAATAAAATTGTGTTAAACAAATTTTATTTTTAACTTATTAAAAATCTACCCAAGGGGGTTGGAAGTGGGACCCACACCCACTTAACCTCCCTTGGGAGGATTAAGTGTGGTGGGGCCCACACGAACCCCTATCTTTCAAAATTCTCTCAACGTTCTTAACCCTTAATTAATTTGGCCTAAGTAACTCTTATTTAATTATGGGAGTTATGTCTTTGTTTGAATTTTGAAGTTTTGAATTCCTAGGTTGGTAAATAAAATAAGGAGGGACCTTATTTCATTTGGTTAGCCAACTTGTGTGGAATTCATTTGAGAGCTCCTCCTCCATCTTCTTCATCTTGACGAAGAACGTTCATCTCGACGAAGAACGCCACGTACTCGGGAATCGTCTTTCGCGACGCCATACCCGCGACACCGACGACGTCTTCTTCCGCGTCATCTTTTCCCGCGACGAAATCGTCGTCAAAGAACTTCGAATCCTCGCTTCACGACATCGACGTCCTTCTTCCGTGACGCCGACCACCGCGACGCGTCTTCCGCGGGTCGTTGACGATCTTCGTTCTTGAAACCAGAGGTAGGGGATGATCTTTATTGATTATTTTTTATTCCTTTCTTGAATCGTGGATTTAGCATGACTTAACGTGTGACTTATTTTATTTAAGTTCCGTTTTTATTTCTTTAACGTGAGGGGGACCGGACCGCACGAACACGGCCGAATCCCCCTCCATCGTTCATGTTGTTCATGCTGGAGGAAACAAGTAACGTGGTGCCGTCGCACCACGCGGATGAACGTTCAGATATTTTTTTTTTCCGCAACGCCGTCGCGCTTCGTCGAGGAGTGATTTCAAGAACGCGACGCCGTCGCGCCGCGTTGGGAGGATTCTTGGCACGGAGAAAGGGGCGCGGTGCCGTCGCACCGCGCCGGACGACGAACACCGCGGCCGGTTCCGGGCCGCGGTGAGACGAGGAGACCGCGGCCGGTTCCGGGCCGCGGCGGAAGGAAAGACCGGCGGCCGTGCCGCCGGCGTCGGAAATCAAGGGCGGGACCGGAAATTCCGGTCCCGTTGGTAAAAACCGGCCGGCCAGCGGGCCGGCCGGACGTCATAAAAACCGGGGGGTTTAAACCCCCGGCCGGCTCTTCAAAACCCCCCTCTTAAAGAGGGGGGGGCGGTTCATTTAAGGAGGGGGGCAAAGCCCCCCGGTTTTGTCCAGCCGGCCCCCACCTGCGGGGGCCGTTTTTATTTCAAGGCACGGCTTTAAGCCGTGCCGTTTGTTAGAAACGCGGGGCTTAGCCCCGCGTGCCTCCCGCATGCGCCGCGGCATCCCGCCGCCAGCGCGGCCCGCCAGCCGCCGCCGCCACGCGGCCCGCCAGCCGCCGCCGCCACGCGGCCCGCCAGCCGCCGCCGCCAGCGCGGCCAGCCGCCGCCGCCAGCGCGGCCCGCCGCCGCCGCCACGCGGCCCGCCGCCGCCACGTGGCCCGCCGCCGCCGCGCCACGCGGCCGCCGCCGCCACGCGGCCCGCCGCCGCCACGTGGCCCGCCGCCGCCGTCCGCCGCCGCCGGCCGCCGCCGCCGGCCGCCGCGCCACCCAAGGGGGGGGGTCGGGCCGGGTCGTTCCGGACCCGGACCCCCCCGTTTCGGACCAGATTCGGTTTTTGGCTCATAACTTGAGCCTCGGACCTCCGAATGACGAACCGTCTGCGGCAACGCGATCCTTGGATCGAGACGGTCGTTTCGGTATATCGCACTCAAGGTTTCGGTTTACTTTGAGTTCGGCCGGGTTGGTTCGTTCACGAAACCAACCGGGCCTTCGGAGCGGAAACGCTCATATCTTGAGCTACGGACGTCTGATTGACGCGCCGTCAGTCGCGTAGTGTTCCTCTTAGTGAGACGGATCTTTTGGCATACTCCGCCCGAGGTTTGGACGCAGGTGGAGTACGGTCGGGTTGGTTTTGCCTTAAAAACCAACCGGGCCCCGGAGACAAAAATGCCAATAACTCTCAGACCAGGCGTCCCGATCGACGCGCCGTCTGTTGCGTTGAGTTCCTGTTGACGATACGGAACTTTTGGATACATCAACTTCGGTCTTCGTGACAGTTGATGTATCAGCCTCTCGGCTCGTGGAGCGGACCCTCCGTACGAGCTTGCTGTGTGCGGGAACCCTAGTGCTGGCTGCGACTGTTCTACTGCTACGACTGCTACTGTGACTGCGACGACGACAGTACAGAGATCCTGTGTGGATTCGACGACGACAGTACAGAGATCCTGTGTGGATTCGACGACGACGACTACAGCACTCAGCGATCCTACGTGGATCAGTGCTACAGGTTCTGTGTGAGCCCGATCCTGTGTGGGTCCTTGCGCTCAGCGGTTCTGTGTGAGCCAGCGCCTACAGGTTCTGTGTGAGCCCGATCCTGTGTGGGTCTTCTGCGGGGGTTAGTTACCTATCGATCCTTCGTGGGTCCGACGACTTAGATGGATCAGTGATCATCTTTATCGTCCTTGAAGAAGTATACCTGTGTGAGCTGAATCCTGTTACTTTCCTTTGTGGAATACGTATACTTTCCTGCGTGGACTGAGTTATACTTGAGCTCGGAGGTTGGAGCGTATTTGAATTGATGACTTAGGTATATGTATGGGCATATACCTAAGCAGTGTTGGTTGTTACTTCGTGATTGTACTTTGCTTCGTGGTTTATCCTTTGTGGATTTTGAGAGACCTTCAGGGGTCTCGGGGTCCCTACTGAGTAGCTTATACTCACCCCTGCACGGGCTTCGCCCGCACTACGTTGTGTTGGTTGCAGACGACGGACAGCGTTGACCTTAGCTGAGGTTCGCGGAGCGGGTCGGTACCCGGAGGTGGACCACTGGGCGGGACGAGCACGGAGCGGACGGTGGGACCCGTGGAGCAGAGGAGCTATCTATACCCACCCTTCAGGTGGGATTTCCGGTGGACAGCTCGGAGTAGCGGCCTTTACTTTTCAGTTGCTGTTTTTCCCTTTTCGAGTTGTACTTTACTTTCAGTTTGGGTTTGTATTCTGGCCCATTTACTTTTCCGCACTTCAGTTGTACTCTGCTTGCTTAGTGTTTACTTTCCGCTTGTTTACTCTGTGGTGTGTGTTTACTTTTCAAAGGCAATGCCTTCCCAATTTGCTGGGATCTACGCCTTGGTGCTAGTCGCCAGCCCCTGGCCTATGGAAGGCGGGCTTGGGGTAGTCACGGCACGGTCCCCGAGGGCGGGTCGTGACAAAACAATTAATTACTTATTTTATTGAATCACATTACTTAATAAAGTTTGCTAAATTATATTAATACTTTCTTATGTGAGTTTACATAATCCATTTGATCACATTACTAATCCTAAGCATAACATTACTATTCATAATTTATTATTCATCAAAAATTACGTTGATCATATTAGACTCTAAATTTCATACTTAACACAACTGTAAAAGACCATTTTTTGAAAATCATTACACGTTTCTAATTATTTATGGTTTACATAAATATTTTAATATACCTTTTTTAAAAAAATTCTTCAATAATATACATCCCATGTTTATCTGGATACTTGAGATTCACAGACTTCACCATAATAATAAATGAAAATTTGTTTATCTTAGAGGATTTCATAAAGTGAATAAGGTCTCGTTACATAGCCCCTTATAACACCACCATAGGACCTAAGTGTAAGGTGTGCTAAGGTGATAGAATCATGGGGCGGCTCGGCTAACATTTCCCAAGTAGTGATTTCTATCAGCTTGAACTTATCGTGAAGGGCTATTCCATTCTAGCTTCACACGATGAAGTTCAGCTTGGGTTTGGTCTACAGAAAAGCCCAAAGGTGCTACCTCCTTCCCAAGTTCCGTCAGATGGGCTTTGATCGGCCCGAGACTACTGGATGGGGCCATCAAATATTCTTTAAATATTAATTAATCACGATCAATTCTATTTATAGACATTAATCACATCATTTTGTTTCAAACGGTCATATTGACCAACGGTCATATTGACCAACGGTCATATTGACTAATGGACATATTGACCAACGGTCATATAACAGTCGTAACCCAACGGTCTCATTTTAATTATACACATTTATTAAATGAAATAGTTTTTTTTGAGTATAAAAGAAATAACACACAAAGTTAGGAAACAAAATTTATTCAAAATTTTGTGTTGTTACAGAAATAATATCCATGCTTTTTATATTTGATCTAAAGAAGATTCAAACTCCTCCTTGAACTTGAACAGAATCAAGTGTTTAATCAGGATACTTAAAGTGATTTTCTTCTCACAAAAGTTTTTGGAGGATCTATATAGGGAATTTCAATCCTTAACCAAATATGCATCAAATTATACCAATAAGATTATGATAAGGTTTTCTGGAAAATTCAACCCACAAATTTTGATAAGGGAGGTGTTATATATTAAGGATGCAATAATTTTCCCTTTTTTTGATTCCACCGATATCACTACTTCTATGTATTGTAGTGGTGTTTGAATAGTGGTACTAAACATTAATTATATTAAAGAATTCAAAGAAATGAAATAATAAGGTATATTTTCTATTATTGGATGATTAACTACAGTACTTGTCCCCACATCATTTTCAAGTTCCACCTTTGTGGTTGTGATGGAAAAAGGTCACCCTTATTCTCATAGAGGTTGTTTGCTGTCACCAAAAACTCTTTCCTTAGTTCATTAGTTTAAAAGTGACACAATTACTTGAAATTATTGTAATTAAGAATTACTTGATGTGTTAATAGAGCATTCCTTTACTTGATCACATTAGTGGGTTTCTCCTGTCATCAATCACTTGTTAAGTGCCCTTCCTTCACGCACCTAATGCATTTTATGGACACCCTTAGGAAATTATTGGGTATTTCATTTCCCATATTTGAAATGTGGCATGTTGAAATTTAAAAGACCCGTTATATTTCTCAATCACACAACCATAATTAAACTCCACTTTCCTCTCCTTATCTATATGATACCGTTCAGATTCTTCTTTCTTCATCTCGACTTTGTTGGATAATTGGACAATTTGATCAATGCTATGAAGGTCTCATATCACTATGGATTTACATAGACTAGGTTTCAGGCCACCAAAGAAGTTGTTAACCATGCATTAAAGTGTAATGACAAAGTTGGAGTTGTATCTTGCATTTATTTTGAAGTTTTACTCATAAGATCTGATAGATTATTTGAATTTTTGAATGAGGTCAACGAAATACATTTCCATTTTAAGATAGAGAGTTCAAGGAAAATATTTATCAAAAAACCTTTTCTGGAATTCTTCCCACCCCATTTCTTTTACATATTCCTCTGGCATCGTATTTTTGTTCAATTTCCACCACTGGTCAACTTATCCCTCCATATGAAAACCATCATGTATAACTTTCTCATGCTTAGAAAATTGATGGATGGATAATATATTCTCAAAGGAGTTGATTTATTGTTCTATGATTAAGGGATTTGATGATCCATTGAAGGTCAAGGGACTTTTTCATAGAAATCTCTCTATTGTAGCTCATTCAATCTTAGTGGGATTTGGGTGCTCCTCATGATCCAATTTTACATTAAGAACCTAAGTTAGCGAAGAGAATATTGTCACAATGTTTTTAATTCCCACTCCCATTAGGTTAGGCGTCTCATTGTGGAAATCATCGCATTTCCCATCACATTGTTTGTTTAACCAATTTCTCCTCTTTGTGGCCATTTTCTCCTCTTTGTGGCCATTTTCTAGAATAATGGTGAAATTATGGATGAGTATTTTTTAACTATTAAACACAAAAATGGGAATCAGATAACAATAAACTTATAACATATAAATTAGATGTCTTTCTATATCTTGTGAATTTATTGGCATTAAATTATGTTATCCATGATCTATTTCCTAAAATATATTTATATTGGTATTTTTTGTTCCCTAAATAATATTTGTTAATGAGATTTTGACATTACAAAATCATATATCTAGGGAGTTCCAAACAATTTGTGAAGTAAGGCCCATTTTCTGGCAACAATTACAGGTCGATTCTATCTCAACGTGGTATTTTCGTGTTTTATCCCTATGTACATCTATGCCAGAGCTACATCCACTTGTATTATCCAAGAAGAGATGTAATTTATTGAAAAAACACATACTCTATAATTACCAAAATTTAAGGGTGTTTTCTTGTACTCGGTCTTATCCCTAAGGTATTCTATTGATTTTAAAAATCATAATCTGAAAAATAACTCAAATTTTACATTGATACCAAATATGATAAATCTGTTATTTATTTAACATTAATGTATGATTTATTACATAAAATTACACTTATTAAAAACTATAAGTTTGATACTTATAGTGTATTTTATAATTAGTTACATTACATAATAACATAAAACATGAAATACCTTATCTCTATTGAATACTTCCTTAAAATATTCATACTATTCCAACGTACTTAAAACTGCATGGGATAACCAGGGTATATACAGAAGAAAGTGGTGAACTATAATGCTCGGTAAGGGAATAAACATCGAATAACATGAAGAAAATAATTCATGTTATATTATAGGAATATTGATAGGGAATAAAAGCTGTGAGAATCATAAACATGAACAAAAACAAATTATATAGCATGGAAACATAATGGAAACATGGAAAATGTGGCAACAACTTAAAACACTACTTCTTAAACCTAGGAAATACTAAATTCCTGGAAATCATGGTACAAATGTCCCATAAATGAATCTGGTTTACTCCATATCCGAAAATGAAATCTTGTAATACTAAACAATAACCAATGCATTGGATCTCTGTATAATTTCTAGTATACCCATCACTTTCATTTCATTATAATTTTTTGTACGACACATAGATCAAAAAATATTGATTCATATATCATTACATTTTATTCCATGAACATGGAGTGAATAATACATACATTGTTATCCCAAGTTATGAAGTATAAGTGCATAAAGGTGAAAACGATTGATAGCAAATTGGTATTTTATTCACAACAAAAAAATTATCAAGGAAAATCATAGTTAAATTTTGGCAGCATAACAATGCAACTAAATGATTCATTAAATGGGTTTATGCGATAGAAATGGTGTTATCATCAATTTTGATTTAAATGGATAGGAATATAGAGAGGAAAAACATTTCCAAATAATTGGAATAGGAAATATAATTTAATTCCATGACCCCTAGTTACCCAGAGTTGGTTCTTTATTACATAAATTAGCATGATACATGGAATCAGGTCCTGATAGACCTATCAGTTTAGTAGTCTTGGAAGTACTAGATACATACATATGTTTTATAATACATCATGAAATAAAAACAACAACATTGGGTCCCCTTTGAACACTCTTACATACCTTAGTCGATTCTTCTAAGTTAATCATAATATATTTTTTCGCATCCTATGAAAAATAAAACATAAGAAAGGGGTGAGCTCAGATTCTTAGTAAAGATAACAATATAGAGAAAACATTTATAAATAAGAATAAACATTTAAGGAAATACGTAAGAATAAATCACAATACTTTTAAATTTAGTCTTATTCATAATATGGAAATGATAAATCAAATAATTCCATTAACTAATTCACATGGATAGTTTACTAGTCAAATAATCACATGTAATATCAATATCCAATTTCATAATGATGAAGTGAACAATTTTGGACATCATAATCACACTGTCAAGGCCTCATTCCCAGTCTACATCTAAGATTTTGTCAAGGCCTTATGCCAAGACACTATTTTGTCTCATGATACCTACCAAATCATCGAGGAGAAATAGTGGGCTCCACCTGTCACTTACTAATTCCAATGCATTCTTCATAGGAAAAGTTTGAAACGTAACATAAACATTCGTATTAAAACTAGCATATGAAATGTTAATACATTAACCATAAACAATGAATTTTATAAAAATAACACATCCATAGTAAAATATTTCACAAAACCAACAATACAATATAAAATATTGTATCATAATAAATAAACTTCAAACAATTGTAAAATCCATCAAAGGATGTTTACATAGTTGAAATAAAAACTATTTGAGAAGAATATCTCTTTCAATTTGAAAATCATTTAAATGTAACTTAATTATAAAAGAAAGCAATTATTTTGAAAATATTATTATAATCTTGTAAGGGATGCTTCTAAGGTGTTATAACGGAGGAAAATATCCACACTCTCAATATTAGTTAAAAAACATTCTTACCTTAATTTGTTGAAAATGTCATAAAGTGCCTTGTTTGGAAAACAACAGAAAGATTCATTTGAATCAATTTTATATAAATTAAAACAAGGGTATAAATGACCTTAACCCATAGTCTATTAAATTGTATAAATGTTTTGAAATAAAGATTTAAGAAACATGGATGTGGATGATAAAGAGGTCCCAATTGATACTTACATATAAAAAACCTTGGATAATAATGAGATTGTAAAATTAAACCTTACCATGTACTTTTCATGGATCGAGGGTATTCTATCCTCATGTATATTAGTTAAATAATTTTTATGAAATTATAAAATAGATACATACATAAAAATGAAATCATATATGATCTCTTAATATTGCTTTGTTATTAATATTTCATTTGTGTCATTTTTTCAGGTGTTAACTGATTCATTTCCCTTTATGTTTTTTTACGTAAGTCGTGTTTGGTATGGATAGGATGTATTTGATTCATATCAAAGATGATATTAAATTCTTAAATATTATTTCTAATCATCAAAAGAAAATTATTATTGAATGGTTATGATGAGAAATGAATCTCATCGCATTTGTGAAGACGGTAAACCGTACGTACGCACGAGCGACAATATTATTCTATTAGTGGTGAAATAATATGTAATTGGATGGTTTATATAGAATAAATAACATGTTATATTTATTATTTACATCTATTATACTCATTATTATACCCATCCAAATAATGAAGTGATTAAAGACTAGTTACACCACGACGTGGAGACGGTAAGTCATACGTACGCACGTACAATGACTTTTTCACTCATAGGATGGATAGAATAAAGAATATGGTTGTACCATATTTATAATAAAATATAAATATGTATAAGGTAATGTATTTATTATTTTAGTGTCGAAACAACAATGAAAGGGGAAGTGGATGAAAAAAAAGGAACTTTGAAAGAGGTGATGAATTAATAACCTCTTCTTCAAGTTCTTCCTTTGTATTTAATAAAAAAATGCTCCTTAGGTTGGATTCTGATCAATGTAAGGACTCTAGGTTGAAGTGAGCATATTTGGGAGGATATTTTAGAAGGTTTTGGCCAAGCCAAATGGCTTAAGAGGTGTGAAATAAATATAAGGGGAAGTACCCTTTTATTTGAGAGGTGAGGGTCACTTTAAAAAAATCATGAAACATTATGTTATTATACAATCATATTTGTTGTATAATGACTCCAGAAGGGTTTATTTTGAGGCTAAAGTGGATCTGAATCGAAATAATCTCAACCAATAGGTTTTAGATAGGTTTAGTTCACCAAATTAAACTTATATTTTATATTTAACTCTTAGTTAATTAGTTTAATTTTTACCATGTATTCTTGTATTGTTATAATAGATGGTTAATAATTTTAATATAAAAAAAAGAGTACCCCATGTGGTTAATTATATATATAACCTTATATAAGTCCTTTTTCTATATCGTATATTTTTAGGAATATTATATCAATTAATAATATAGTATTTGTTATAAAAACTCATTATTTCAATTTTGACAATATTTTGTATTTGGTTTTTGTGAAAGTCGTAACAACTTTATCACTTCGAAAAAAAATTATTTAATCAACCTGAAGATGTCATATTAACTTATTAAATTCGTTGAATACATCAAAAGTCACAATTTAAAATTATTTTAATATTTATAATATCTATTATTTTAATCTTTCAATAATAAGTTAATTACTCCCTCATCATTGTGTCATAAATAAATTTAATTATTTAATGTCTAATAATTATAAATAAAATTCTATTATGTATGAATTTTTTTTTATTTATAATTAATATTTATATTTATATTTATTTTATGTATAAACCAATATTAAAAATGGTTTAGTTATTAAATTATGAATTTTACACTTTTAACTTTTTTTAAAATAAAATAATAAAAATGTCCTAATATAATCAAAGTGGGCCAAAAGAAACATATATTATTTCTATGTTTTATTTTGGTCGAAATAAACATATCCATTACAATTATTACATTTGTTAGGGTAATTGTAATATAATTTTTACCTATAATTACCCTATTTACTATTAACCATGTTAAATAAAATTCAAAAGGTACTATTCACCAAAAAACATTCATAATTTTGAGGTATAAGTTACTTACTGATGTAAACTGTGACTTTTTTATTTTTTAAATTCAATTCATATATGATTTAATATTATGTTTTATGCAAATTTTCAAATGTGCCTAGAAGGTTGGTAAAAGACGTTCAAAAAATCAATATAATTTTATACATCTAATCTAATTATAAAATGACTCCAATGAATTAAAGTGGCATATTATTGGTATTATTTATCTGTTTTGACTTTGAGGAAAATTTATAGAATAATAATAATATTAATTTAAGAAATGTTAGTTTTAAACCCTAACGCAGTGTTTTCCACTATTCATCAAAAAATTGAATGTTTTCAGAAAAATACCAAAAATTCACCCTAAGCTAATTTTGATATTCTAAATCCAAAAATGAAGTCAATTTTGAAAAATATAATTTATAAAATTTTAAAAAAAAATTTATTACTATTCGTAACGGCAAGTTTTATTGGTCATGGTGTGCTAAAACACGAAGTTGCGTACAACTTAATCTATTGCATTATTCAAAGAGAAGCATACCATGGAAAATTGGGTTGTTACATTATTCTCTACTTCAAATACTTTTTTTCCTCAAAATTTTTAGAATATTACTATGTAAAAATATTTTTGTTGTTCTTTATCATAATTTCTTCAGGTTCCCATTTTGCCTCTTCCATCTTATGGTTACCCCATAGAACATTCACCAGATGAGTTGTATGGTTTCTCAACACTTGTTCTATGGTATCAAGAATCTTGACATGCACTTCACAATAATAGAGATTAGGTTCTAGTCCTATTTCTTCATAGATGAGTACATTCGATGGGTCGGGCGTGTATTCTCTCAATAGTGATATGTGGAACACATCATGAACTTTGGAGAGACTGGGCGGCATATCCAAACAATAATTTACTACCCCAATTCGTTCTAGAATTTAGAAAGGTTTGATGTACCTGGGACATAATTTACCCTTCTTAACAAATTCCTAAAACACCATTCCATGGATATACCTTCAAGAAAACATGATCTCCTACTTGAAATTCAAAATCCTTCCTCCAGTTATCATCATAGCTCTTTTTCTGACTTGGAACTTATTTGATGTGGGTTTGGATAATCTTATCCCTTTCCATTATTTCCTCAATAAGTTCTGAGCCTATGAGTTTTCTTTCACAAACATCATCCCAACAAGTTAATGTGAGACATCTCTTTCCATATAACGCTTCATATGGTGCCATCTCATTACTTGAATGGAAGCTATTATTATAGGAAAATTTTACCAATGGTAAATATTGATCCCATATACCTTGAATGTCAAGTGAGAAAGTATCATCATGTCTTCTAAGGTTTGAAAAGATTGTTCTGATTGTCCATCAGTTTGAGGGTGGTAGGCAGTCCTCTAATGAAGTTCATTATCTAGAGATTTCTATAGACTTTTCTAGAATCATTATGTGAAATAGGGATCACAATCATAAACAATGGATAGGGGTACACCATGAAATCTTACATATTCATTAATATATAGCCTTGTTAAATGTTCAAGTGGTAAATCTACTCTTATATCAAGAAACATTGGTTACTTGATAAAACGATCAACAATGACCCATATAGCATCATTCCTTCTAGGAGTATTTGGTAGTTCCATGACAATGTCCATCGTAATATCATCCCATTTCCAATCTGGCTTGGGTAGAGGTTTCGTGACTCCTCCAAGATGTTACCTTCCATCTTTAACCTATTGAAAAACCATAAATCTTAACACATAATCTTCAATATCCCTTTTCATGTTGTCGCACAAAAAATATTCCTTCAATTCTCTAAACACATTACTGCTACCAGGGTGTATAGTTAAATTGGAGCTATGAGCACCATCCAACATTTCCTTTTTTAGATCAGATATCGGGAACACAAAACCTCTTCCCAAATTTCAAAATTCCATTTTCATATATGAATTCAATCATTATTCCATTTTTCAAAGCATTAATTATCTTTTCAAACTCCTCATCATCAGTCTGAGAAATTTTTTTTCTATCTAGTAAATATGGTTTCACAACCATTTGAAAAAGAATTAATGTTTCACCTTCCATGATTATTCCCATATCCATCTATACTATATCCATGAACATAGTATCCCTTTCAACTCTCATCTTTTTCAAAACACCATGATTATTTCTTCCCAAAGCAACTGCCACCATATTTTCCTTCCTCGAGTGGTTGTGTATAGTGACATCATAATATTTGAGTAGTTAAAGCCATCATCTTTGCCTCTTGTTGAGTTCTTTTTGTGAGAAAATATACATCAAACTCTTGTAATCTGTATATATCATAAATTTTTAACTATAGAGATCATGTATCTATATCTTCAAGGAAAATCTTTCAGCTACTAACTCAAGATCATGAGTGGGATAGTTTTGTTCATTAACTTTTAGTTGTCGTGATACATAGTCAATAACACTATCTTTATACAAAAGGAGACAACACAATACTTCCTTTGAAACATCACAATAATTAATGAACCCATCATTCCCCAATTGTAGAGTCAATATAGGATAATTGACTAATCATTTCTTCAATTCATCAAAATATTCTTCACACTCTTTTTTCCAAACAAATGTAACCCCATTACATGTGAGCTTGGTTAATGTGTTATCCAGTCAGGAAACATTATGGATGTAGTACTGATAATTACTTGTTAAATCAATAAAACTATGTACTTCAGTTATAATCATCGGTGCTGGCCAATAATGGATTGCCATTGTCTTTGAAGGATGAATATAGATTCCATTCTTAGAGACAATATGTCCCAGAAAAGAAATCCCATGAAGCCAGAATTCCCACGTGCTAAACATCCCATATAATTCATTTCATTTAAGAGTTTTTAGAATAGTAATCAAGTTATTTACATGATCATTGTAGCTTTTGGTGTATATCAAGATATCACTAATAAATACAGCTACAAAGTCATCACAATATTCTTTGAAAAAAATATTAATTATATCCATGAAGACATAGGGTTCATTAGTTAGTCCAAAATTCATTACTGTAAACTTGTAATGCCCATACATGATATGAAATACTATCTTTGGAATGTATTCCTTCTTCACATAAAAATGATGATATCCAAATCAAAGGTAAATTGTTGAAAAATATTGAGATCCATGAATTTGGTCAAATAAATCATCAATGTGAGTTAAGGGACTCATGTTCTTTTTTGTTATTACATTGATATCCTTATAGTCAATGCACTGCCTCATAGATCCATCTATCTTCTTAACAAAAATAATAGGGGCTCCCAATAGATAAAAACTATGGGAATAAATACCTTATTACTAAATTTCTCTTGTTTTTTATTTAGTTTCACTAAATCCACAGTTGACATTCTATCAGGGGTCTTCGATATGGGCCTTGACTAGGAATTAAGTCCATGGAAAACTCAATTTCTTGTTCTAGAGGGTGTTTAGGTAAATCCCTTGGAAGCACCTGAACATATTCTTACACAATAAGTACATCATATATTTAACATTATTTTTCCCACCCATAGTTATTTAATTATCCTCCTCCTCGATAATTGAATTTAGTAGAGCTACAGTGGGTGGATCTAGATAAGAATCAGATGGTGACATTTCTATTCTAAAGTTAAGGTACTTCATTTCATAATCGAAAATTGTAACCTCCTTCTTCATACAATAAATCTTATCATCATGGTCTGAAATCCAATTCATGCTGAGGACTATATAAAATCCAATCATGGGTATGATGGTGAGATCAGCAGATAATGAACGTTTATATTCCCTAATGGGAACTGATTGAAAAACATTGTTGAAATGATACATCCCTTTGGAGTTTGGAATGAAAACTTCATTGTTAAATCAAATTGTAATTATTTAATTTTTATAGAAAATTGGGAAGATATGAAACAATCTGATGATCAAGAATCAAATAAAGCATTGGATAAATTTGAGAAAACCATTAAATTACCTACCACCACATCATTTGAAGCTTCAACCTCAGCAGTAGTGATAGCATAATCTTGGACTTTCTCCCTTGCCGTTTTCTAAGGTAATATTACATGGTGCTTAATAAATTTATTTGCATTATGCCCCATTTCTCTACAGTTGTAGCATTCAACATTGACATGCTCTTTCTTTCCCATGCAACCAAGAGCTTGGTGTCCTTTTTCACCACACATATAATAGACTCCCATTCCCTTCAGGCAAGTACCGGGATATTTCATCACACATTTACCATAGGATGGAAATTAAACTATTCCCATTTTCCCCTTATTTCAATTTCAACAGTTTTTAACAGATCTCTTCTTCTCTTTCTTTTCTATAAATCCATAAGACACAGAGAATTTCTTTGCTGTCTTGATATCACATGATACAATATCTTCGTACGATGAGAAGGATTGTGAGACTAATTCTCGATGGAGGGATGGTTTTAACCCATTAGAAAATCAATCAATATTACTCCTTGGGTTATGTATATAATCTTCTACATGCTTTTCTACCTTTGTAAAGTCATCCACACACTTTGCGACATTCTCATCATCCTTTTTCTTCAGACTCTGAAATTGTCTTTCCATATCTGCGCGATGGTCACGAGGAGTGTTTTTATAAAAAAAGGTCATTAAACTCCTGACATTCTATATTTGATACTTCTCCATCCACTTGAGTGTTTTTAATTAATGACCACCATTGATATACATCTCTCATGAGGCGATAAACTGCAAAGACAACTTTTTCCCTTTTACTACTCTCCAAAGCATGAAATATTTTATCTAAGGAACTTATTCATTGCTCTGATACAAATGGATTTGTAGTCCCAATGAATGTTTGTGGTTGTTTCCTCATGAAGCATTCTAATATATATCCTCCGTGTTGTGGGTCAGAGTGCTCGATACGGGTAAGGTTATTATTCATAACCTAAGTGAGTTGTCCCAGTATGGTTATAAGTTGTTCAAAACCGGTTACATCACCAGATCCACTATAATTAGCATTAGTATGTGGGAAGTTCCCACATGGATTACATACATTGATATGGTTTCCATTTCTTCTACTAGGAACCATTTTTAAACAATTTCAAACACTATATTAGTCTATGAATCACAATACATAATTCAAAAATAGTAAAATACAAAACATAAATTGAACCATTTATGCATATAATCCATAATCATAAAAAATGATTTCTTTGAGGAGGAATTTACTCATAAATCCTTTATAATGGTTTGTAAACTAAATGTGAATAATCCAAAACATATCCCCCAGGAGTTTCATAACCAAGGGTGAAGTAAGGCCCAGTGTCATGTACTAGGATACCCTGGGTCAACCCTAAAACTCCTTATCGTATTTTTTACTCCTAGGTTCATCTATGCCAAAACCCCCTCTACCTACACATATTCAGATAAGGATGTATTTCTTGTAAAATTCACTAAATCTCCATATTACCAAAATTATTTTAATTTCATCTATACTAATCCCCAAAGTATATATAAGGCTATTGTTCTCTAATCTGCGTTTTTCTAAATCATGTTTCCATGGTTTGTACTAAAAAACCTCTAATACCAACTATAACGCCCGACCCAAGTTACCCAAAGATGGTGCATTATTACATAGCATTGCCATGTTACAAGGAATCATGTCCCAAATGACCTATCAGTTTCGTATCCATTGAACTACTACATTTATACATAAGTTTTACATTACTTCATAAAATGAAAAAACAATATTGTGTCCCCTTTGAACACTCTTATATACCTTATCCAATTTCTATGGGTTAATTAAAATATACTTCTTCACATCCTATAAAAAATAAAACATAAAAAACGGGTGAGCTCAGATTCTTAGTAAGGATAACAATATAGCTGAAACTATCATAAATAATAATAAACATTCAAGGCAATGTATAAGAATAAAACAAATGACTTTTAAAATTAAACATCAGTATAATATGGAAAATATAAATCAAATAATTCCATTTACATATTCACATTAATATTCTACTAGTCTAATAATCACATGTAATCTCAATAAACAATTTCATAATAATGGAATGCATATTAATGGAAATCATGACCACCTAGTTAAGGCCTCATGCCAGGACTAAAAATAAGATTTTTCCAAGGCATTATTCAAAGATACTAGTTGTCTCATGAGACCTGCCGATGCCTCGAGGAGCTATAATAGCCTCCACCCATCACCTACTATTTTCAAAGCATTACTCAAATGAAAAGGTTGAAACATAACATAAATATTAGTATTAAAACTATAATACGGAATGCTATTACTTTAATAATAATATATGAATGGTATAAAAATAACACATCCACAGTAAAACATATAAAAAACCACAAATACAATATGAATGATTGAGTAATAATAAATCTACTTGAAACAAGTGTAAAATCCATCAAAGGATGTTAACATAGATGAAATCAAAACTATTTGGGAGAAATATCTCATTCCACTTTTAATTCATTTAAAAGACAAGTAATTATAAAAGAAAACATTTATTTTGAATATATTCTTATAATCTTGTAAGTGAATCTTCGAAGGTGTTATAATGATAAAAAATAGTTTCACCCGCCATATAAGTTAAAAAAAACATTCTTACCTTAATTTGTCGAAAAGTTCAGAAAGTAACTTGTTTGAAAAATGATGGAAAGATTCATTACAAACAATTTTATAAAAATTCACATGAGGGTATAAATGAAATTAACCCATATTATAGTAAATAGTAAATTTTTTTGGATATACATATTTAAGAAACACGGATGTGGATGATAAATAGGTCCAAGTAGATACTTATATATAAACAATCTTGGATAATAAAGAGATTGTAAAATTAACCCTTACAATGGACTTTTCCTTGAAATAGAGTACACTAACCTCTTATATAATAGTTAAATAATTGATATTAAATTATAAAAGAACCACATACATAAAAATGATATCATATATTATCTTTTAATATTGCTTTGTTAATAATATTTTAGTAGTACCATTGTTTTTTGTTTTAACTGATTCATTTTCCTTTATCTTTTTTGTTACGTTAGTCATGTTTTTTATGGATAATATGTGTTTGATTCATATGAAGAATGATATTATGTTCTTAAACATAATTTTTAATCATTAAATGAATATTATTCTTGAATTGTTATGATGGGGAATGAATCTCATCACATTTGTGGAGACGGTAATCCGTACGCACGCACGAGTGATGATATAATTATATTAGTTATAAAATCATATGTAATTGCGTGATATATAAATAATAATTAACATTTTGTGTTTATTTTTTTACATAAAATATACTAATGATTATACCCATCCAAATAATGAAGTGTTGGATAACAAACTACTCCACGACGTGGAGAGGGTAAGCCGTGCGAACAAACATATGGTGAATTTTTCATTTAGAGGAAGGATGGAATAATGAATATGGTTTTACCATAATTATAATAACATCTCATTATGTATAATGTACAGGAGTTACTATTTTATTTTTGAAAAAATAATGAAAGAGAAAGTGGAATAAGAAAAGAACTTTGAAATATGTGATGAAATAATTACATCTTATTCAGGTACATCCTTTTTATTTGATCAAAAAGGCTCTTTAGGTTGGCTTCTGATCAAAGTAAGTCCTATAGGTTGAGGTGAGGGTAGTTGGAAAATTATTTGAGTTGGGTTTGGGTGGGCCAAATGGGTTTGGATTTGTGAAATTATGAGAAGGGGAAGTACCCTTTTATAATAGAGGTGACAGTCACTTTATGAAAATCTTGAAATATTATTTTATTATACCATAATATTAATTTTATAATGACTCCAAAATGATTTATTTTTAGGATAAGGTGGTTCTGGGTCGAAAAACTATCAACCAATAGTTTTTGGATAGTTTTAGGTAACCATATTAACCTTATCATTTAGATTTAACTCTTAGTTAATTAGAATAATATTTACCATGTATTCTGTTTTTATTGTAATTAATTATTAATAAAATTACTATAAAAATCCAGGAGAACCCCAAGTAGATCTTTATTGACATATGAAACCTTATATAAGTCCTTTTTCCAATCCTTATATTTTTAGGAATATTATATCACTTAATAATATAGTTTTTTTAAAACTCATTTATGTCAATTATTTAAATATTCTGTATTAGTTTTTTGTGAAAGTCATAACAACTTTATCACATAGAAAAAAATTAATTTAATCAACCTGAACAAGTCAAATTAATCTAGAAAATTCATGCAACACATCAAAAATCTCAATTTACAATTGTTTTAATATTTATAATGTCAATTATTTTAATCTTTCAATAAAATGGTAATTGCGGCATCATCACTGTGTCCTTAATAAATTTAATTATATAGTGTCTAAATATTATAAATAAAATACAATTATATAGGAAATATATTTACCTTTTTAATGAATATTTATATTCTAATTTAACATATGTATAAACCTATATTTAAAATGGTTTATCTATTAAACATTGAATTTAATGCTTTTAACTCTTCATTAAATAAAAAAATAATAAATTTCTTAATCTAATACAAGTGAACTAAAGGAACTTATTTTATTACTAAGGTTGATTTTGGTCAAAATAAACATATCTAATAGATTTAGAAATGTATTAGTAAATAATAATATCAAATTTTCCTTTAATTACCATATATACTTTTAACAGTGGTAAATAAAATTCAAAGGTTACTATTCATCAAAAATTGTTTTCATCCTATTGAACATAATTTTACATACTAATGTCAATAGTGTCTCTTAAATTTTTAAATTCAATTCATAGAAGTGTTAAAATAACATTTTTTGTAAATTTTAAAATGTTCCTAGAAGGTGGGTAAAAGACGTTAAAATTTTCAATAAAATTTTATACATCTAGTCTTATTATAAAATGACTCCAATAAATTATATTAAACTATTATAATTATTATGTATATATTTTTACTTTAAAATAAATTTAAATAAAAATAATAATTATTTAAATAATAGTCAGTTTTAAACAATAACATAGTGTTTCCACTGTTCATCAAAAATTGAATGTTTTCATAAAAAATACCAAAAATTTACCCTATGCTAATTTTGATATTCCAAATACAAAAATGAAGTCCATGTTGTAAAATATAATTTATAATATTTAAAAAAGTGGGTATTACTATTCGTAACGGCTAGTTTGATTAGTCGTGGTGTGCTAGAACTCGATGTTGTGTACAACGCAGGATATTGAATTATTCAAAGAGAAGCATACTTGGAAGATCAGGGTGTTACATATAAGGCATAAGATAATGAGGAAACTTGAATAAATATGGGATGGAAAAGATCCCTTACATAATTTTGTGCCTCCAAATGATTGAAAAAAGCTTCTTGGGAACTTTGGGAACCTTGAGAGGACTATAGAGAATGGAATTTTTGGTATGAAATTTCTATAAGGATATTTAGTGACGATAAATTAGATCTTTTGTGGGGTTATAAAGTAGATTAGTGGTGATTTCATTATTATTTCTAAAACATAGGTTTTCGACTCTATTGCATAAAATAACCAAAACCACAAACCTTCACCTGTTTTTCCCATTTTTTCTTAAAAATGGGATTGTTTTTAATTATTTTATTATTAAAAGGGTCAAACATAATAAAATAACACCCTTCCTTAAGTGGAATTGAGTCAAACTCTTAAAAAAATAATTTTAAAACCGTAAAATATATTAATTCTTTTAGAGGATTCATAAATGATTTATAAAATTAAATAAAAATAAATAAACTGAAATTATTTTAGACATAAAACATATATTCATTTGTTTATAATTTTTTTTAAATTATTACATCAATTTTATTTCATTATGACGTCACAATACACAATGTATATTTATATGGTATTTTATTTTGACCCAAAATTTCCATTGTCTCAGAATATTTTGAAAAATTAACAGTTGGATGATTTCGACATTATAATTCCAAAAATAATATTCATTTTATGAAAATAATTTTAAAAAAATGTGTATTTTTAATTTTCAAATAAAAAAACATATTTGTTGAGAAGTGATGGGATTTTTGACGATAACAGTTTTTGAAATCCTTATAAAAATTACATTCAACTTCATAAAATTTATATGATAGTTTATATTTAATAAATATTATTTAATAAAATAATTTTATTAAAATATCATTTATTTAAAAATTAAATTACTTCATCCAAATAAATTCGTTAATTGTATTTGAATACCGATTAATAATACAATTTTTGTTTTATTGTAGAAAAATAAAAAACATAAATAAAGTAATTATAAGAAGAAAATATGAAAATTATTATATTGAAATTTATGTATAAATATTCATATTATTATGGTCTTGATACATATCCATTTAATACACTATACAATTCCATAAGGGTATGGTGTGTGATAATGAGAATTTCATGGGGTGGTTTGGTGTATATGGTTTGGTCTATGATCTCAAGGAGGATCAATATCTCCTATAAATGGTTTCACTTTTTTATAAATTGTTGGATCTAATATTTGGATTGATTAAAATAATATCCTAGTGATTCTATATCCCTTATAATATCTGATAAATGGGTTTCATAAGGTACGATCCTATTGGATATGGCTATCACTTTCTCTGTGTCAATTATATTTTTTAAAACCTTGTATTTATAAAAATAATATGATCACTCCTCAATAGTTATTTTATAAATGATAATGATGCATATTTGTATATTAAATCTGATATGACATAATAAAACCAAATAATTTCATGTGTTTTCTATAACTACATCACATAATAAAATTTTTAATTAAACCATGAGTGAAATTTTATTTATAATTGTTTGGGTTGTTTTATAGTATATCTAGATTGAAACTATATATTTCATAAAAATAAAATTTGTGTTTCATCATATCAATACATAATTTTTTTTATAATTTAGTGTTTAATCATTATAATGTAATAAATGTTAAATATAATAATTTTTTAATAAAAATTTACAAATTCATATGGTTTTTATTAATATAAATATCCCTTTATTACACCACACTATTACGAAAATGGGTTTATCCGGGGATCACTAAATACCCAGTTAAACACCCATTTATCAGTTATAGAAAAATTTATGGTAATTGGGGACTTTAACAGCACAAAAAATCATTGTTAATGTGGTCCCTTTATTAGCACTAGTAAAAAAGCACTGATAAAATGGGGATTTATCAGCGTTTTTAAAAAAGCATTGATAAATTGGGTCCGTAATCAGTGCTGATAAAAGGGTGGTCTTGATCAACACTTTTTTAAATAATTTGATAAATACCCCCCCAACAAAATTGTTTTAATAGAACTAATAAAGGATTTATTATGAAAAAAATTATATTTCATCACAACTAATATATTTATATAAATATAAATATAATATATATTTATTAAATATTTTTTATATGATGATAAATATGAATTTACACATAATATATATGATATTTAGTTAACATTTATTATAAATCTATAAAATCTATACAAACTCAAAAAACTAGAAAATTGATAAAAACTCTGGAAACACTTAAACCCAAAAAATGTTAAAAATCCTAAACTGACCATAACTTCTAATATGGGAGTCTGTTTCAGCTCCACAACCAGTCAAATCAAAACGTATTAAATGATATAAAACCAAATTATATTTAAATTTTGTGATAAGTAAATGAATAAAACATATTATTGATTCAAAAAAGTCAGATATCGAACTCGAACTTCAAACAACCGTAATATTTGATCGGGGATTCCATTTAGACATCACCACATATTAAATCAATTCATGTGATGAAATATTAGGAATGAAGGCCCATTAATAATATCATAGTTTTTAGGCCCAATTTTTCACCCACATAATGTCTATGGAGGCCTCCGTAATTGAGTTTTTTGTCACAGGCCCCAGTATCATAAAATTCAAATGGTTATAACTACAGTTCTGGGTGTCCACTCGGCATGTACTAGATATCATATCAAATATCTTTATTTTATCGTATATTTTACTAGTTATGGGGATTAAATGGAATCATATATCCGAAATTATGTTCATTTCAAGGATTTTAGGGGTTTTAGGGTGTTTGATTTTTCTTAACATTTTTATGTCTTTTAACAGTTTTTTGAGTTAATAACCACATTAAAAACTTTTTCAAAATAAATTTTTATTTAAATATATATATAAATATATATAAACACACAGAAACACACACACACACATATATATAATATAAATATATATATAAACATATATATATTGATAGAAAAATATGACAAAATATATATAAATAAATAAATATTTCATAAAATTTAAAACCAAACATTATAGGGGAGTTGAAAATGAAATGGTGTAAATATTGGAGGTCCCAGGATTGAAACTCTCTTGAGGTAGGGGAACATGGTAAAGTGATGATAAAGGGTTTGGGGAAGCACTATTATTGGGGGAGGTAGGTGGGGAGCACTGATAGAGTGGGGTTGTTGATAAAGAGGGGGCGTAAAAAAATACCCTTTATCATCTGAGCCTTTATCCACTTTTTTTAGCTATTGTTTATGGAAACTATTAAACATAACACATTTACATTTATTACATTATTCGTGATGATAAATCCATTTTATTGGCGTTGTTAGAGGACAAATTTTCAGTATTACTAGTGAATGGCCTATGGGTAAGGTGTGTGGTGGTGAAATATTCATATGCTGGAATGGTGAGCATAGTTTGGATCGTGATCTATATGGTCTTGAACTATTCCCATAAATAGTTTCTCTCCTACATTAGTTATTGAATCATGGTTTGAGATTAGTCAAGGGAAAAACCAAGTGGTTCTATCTCCCTCATAAGATCTGATATATAGGCTTCATAGAGTATGATCCTACTACTCAAGGGCATCTCCTCCTTTGTCTATGTCAAATGGATTTATGATAACTCTCTATATATATATGAATCATAATGGTCATTGTATAATGAATATATTATTAAATATTACAACACATAATATCCCATCATAGTTGAAAATATTTAACTTTTAATGGTCTAAAATACCCTATGTGGTACATGAGTTTTATATAGCTACAGTTCATAATAATTTATTTATTCATACAGAAATGGAATTTAATTTATAAATGTTTTTGTCGTTACACTCTTCCCCCCATCAAAAATTTATCCCTAAAAATTTCAACTTCCTATATTAAAACAAATCTGTGTACTTCTATCACATTCCCTCTTTTGATACCCATGTCACTTCCTCAAACTTTTAGTTCTTCCCTAACACTTTGAACAAGTGAGTTTTTCCATTTCATATAAAGTTTTCTGTACGATATGAGGACTTCACTGGATGCTTCTCAAAATAAATACCATTCTATAATGGTACCACCTTTGGATTCAGTACATGTGTGGGTGTTGTGTGTACTTCGTCAAGAGGGATATATATAAAAATCAAGTAATTTAGATAGGTTATGTGGGAAATCTAGCATATAGGCTACCACATCTATGCGATCAAGGATATCAAAGGGGATTAGGTATCTAAGACTCAAATTTCCTTTCTTTCCAGACTTTATGATTATCTTCTACAAGGATATGTGAATGAGCACATTTTTTCTAACTTCAATCTCTATCTCTCATTGGCGATTGTCTTCATAGATTTTATCCTGACTTTCTGTGTATTTTAAATAATTCAAAATGATTTAAACCTTAACCATTATCTCTTTGGTAATATCATGTCACATTAGCTTCCCCTCTCCAACAATATCCCCATATGTTTTAGTCGGACTCCTCTTCCTATAAAGAGCCCCATAAGGTTCTATTTGAATTCTAGAATGGAAACTATTATTATATAAAAACTCAACTAGGGAGTGGTGTTTATCCCAACAGCCTTGTAAATCCATTGAAAAATATCTCAACATGTCCTCTAGAGATTGAATGATTGTTTTCGACTGACTGCCCATCTGAGGGTGGTATGTAGTGTTTAAGCTCAACTCTATATCCAATTCTTGAATACCAACCAAATGCTGTTATTTTATTTGGGTGTCCTTGGGATTATTATGATGAAACCCATGGTTATATGTTTTCATTTACATACCGGTATGATAAATTATTACATCATACATTTAATATATTTCATTCTCCACATGATCCTCTTTGATTTGGAATTAGACAATAATATCGTCTACAAATACTACTTAAAATTTATTTAGGTAATATCTAAAGAATGTATTCATTAAGTTCATGAATATTTCCTAAAAATTGTACATTTCAAATGGTATCACTATGAATTCATAGTGCCTATACCTTGTACGAAAATTAGTCTTGAGGATATAACCCTTATTAATCTTTATTTATTATATCCCAAATAGATATCCACATTATAGAACCATTGGGCTCCACATAGGTGATCAAATAAGTCATAAATCAATGTAAGATGATCCTTGTTCATTATTCTGATTTTTGGAGTTCACGATAATCAATGTAGAGGCTCATTTACTCATGCTTCTTCTTCATAAAGAGGACCAGTGCAGTGGATGGCGAAACAGTTGGGTTTATAAAACATTTATTCGTATTATTTTATAGATGACTCTTTATCTCCTAAATTTTAATAGTGGTTATTATATATAAATTATTGGGTATTAAAAAATATATATTTATCATTTTAATCAATTACTCAACCTATTAGAAATGAGGAAGACCAGTAAATTATTTAGGAAACACATCAGCAAATTCCCTTATAATAGGCATGTCATCAAAAAGTTTTTTTTCATATTATCGAACATTTTAGATATATATGATTTCTCATAATGAAATAATATCCATTCTTGAGATTATTATACTAAAATAGATTCATCCTCCTTTCACTACTATTGAATCGGAGGATGATTCTCAATACAAAGATTGATTTACTTCTCTTGAAAATTTATGTTGGATCAATGCAAGGAAACCAATTCTAGGATGAGAATTTCCTCAAATTCTATATCACAAGTTATTCTAGAAATTTAATCCCAAAAATTTTGATTCGAGTGGAGTTATATACTTCAGATGAAATAATTGCCCCATTTTATTTTTTCATAGATAGCTCTACTTTCATGTTTTATGGTATTATTTGAATTGTTCTTGTAAAATGATATGATATGAATGAATTTTTAGAACCATGGATTATAAAAAAAAATCAATTATAGATTATTTTTTAATTCGTTACATCATAGAAAATAGATTTAGGGATTTGAGTATTCACACTATTAAAAACAAAAAATGGAATCATTGAACATTAAATTTAAAAATAATAAATGAAATATATTCATCAACCTATGAATTTATGAGTTTCAATATTTTTTTCATGATCTTTTTTATAATATAAAATATATTGGGAATTTCTTCCCTTTAAAATGGTTTGTAAATTCCTTGTTAATTTAGCAAATAATATACCAAGGGAGTGTCAAACCAAGTGTATAGAAAGTCTTGTTTTCTTGCACTCTGTGACAATAAAGTCCATCTCAATGCACCAATTTCAAGGTTATTACCTCCAGTAACAACTCTACTTCAGCTACATCCATTGTAGTTTTCAAAATATGACTTATTTTTTTCATAAAACACTAACACTATACTTTACCCAAATTTAAGTATTTTTTTCTTATGTGTATAGTTAACCCAATGTCTTCCACTATTTTTTTATAATCTTATTCCCAAAAAATAACCAGACTTCCTCTAATACCAACTATAACAACCCATGTCATTCATACATTTTATCTTAGGATTAATTTCTTAAATTTACACATAATACAATCCATAAGATCGAGCTATATAGTATATTTGAGGAATTAATTAAAAAAAATTATAACATAGAATAGTAGTACAACATCACTCTCTATGAACATAGAAAAAGGTACTTATATTCCTTGGATATAATCATTAATAATGAGCCATGATATAACCGGATAACATTAAGGTAACATAAGAATGTACAAACAACATAAAACATGACATCATAATCATAATTCTTTAGTAACCACCAAGAAACCATAACACTGTGTGATTATTATAAAATCTCGTGAACCATACAAGGAATATCAAGATAGAAAAACATATCCAAATTCATTAGAGGGATATATAATTCTAGGCCTACTAGTCACATTCATATCAAGTATTGGAATAAGTATTCCATATAGATCAATCAATATTAGAGTTTATTTAATAATTATATCCCTGTTATTAAGGATTATAAATTGGATATGTGGAATTTCCAAATATATTAAGGATAGGTACATATAATTGAATAACCATGTGTTGAAATGGGAAAGGGTATTCATTGTAGAATTGTTTAGGATAAAAAATCATAGGATAATTTCAGCAGCATAAAACGGGTACGTGATGATCCTTGTAAGAGTTTAATAATAGTCAAAGGGGTATCTAATAACTTAGAAACCCTAATAACTCTAATTGATATGTTCATAAACATATCCAAACGTGAAAATTTTTAATCCAAAGGCAAAATATTGAGAAGGTACTTGAATAAAGAGGAGGAGAGGATCCCTTAACTTGAGAGGGTAATTCTCAAAGAATGGGAGGAGATTATAAAGAGCATGAGGCACTATGGGAGGGATTTGGAGATTGAAGGTCAGAGTAGATTCTAGATACAAGGTCATTTTTTGAAAATCAATGGGATTTTGGGTGTTTGTATATCAAAAAAGAGAAGGAAATTCTATATTAATTTCTAAACATAGATTTTGGACACTATATAATAAATTAATTCAAACCACAAACCATACAATGGTTTTTTCCAAGGTTTTCTACCAATGAAGAGCCTATTTCATTATTTTAAAATTTTGATAAGATAAATAATTAGAACAATACCCTTGGTGATGTGGAAGTCAGTCATTTTTATAAAGAATTTCATTTAAAATTTTAAAAAATAATATAGGTTTTGGAGGATTCATTAGGGGTTTATAAAATTTATCATATAAACATAAAAACACATTATTATAAATTGGAAACATAATTTGGTCATGTAAAAACATTAAATAATTTATTACATAACTTTTGAGCTTTTATTATGTCATAATATACACCGTATATTTTTAATGTATTTAATTTTGACCAAAAAAATTGACTATATCAGAAAATTACGAAAAATTAAACATTGGATGATTTTGACATGATAATTTCATAAAATATATTTATTTTAGAATAATATTTATTTAAATATGAAAATTTAATCTTTTAATGCAAATAATCATAATTATTTAGAAATAACGGGTTTTATTATTATTTTTTTCTACCACTTGTAAAAAATATTTTCGACATCATAAAATTATATTATAATTTATATTGTATATATAATTTTTAATAAAAACATTTTACTGAAATATAATTTATTTTAAAAAAATGAATTCAATAAAATAGAGTGTCTAAATTTTAACTAAATATTTCCAAAAAAACACAATTTGTGTTTCATCGAATTAGAGTATAATTTTTATAAAACTTATTTGTTAATCATTATAAGGTAATAAAAGGTAAACATAATCATTAATCTATAAAAATATAAAATTTCATATTGTTAGGGTCTAGATATATAGAAGTTTATTACCCCAGTGAATTCCCAAAAGATAAGGTGTATGATAGTGATATTTTCAAGGGGTGGTTTGGTGAACATTGTTTGGTTCACGATCTTAATGAGATTGAACTTCTCCTATAAATGGATTATTTCATGATTTAGTTGTCTAATATTAGCTTGGGTTCGATAACGTTTGATGCCTAGTGAAACTATCTCTCTCGGAAGCTCTGGATGATGGGATTCATATAGTATGACCCTACTAGTCTAGGTCATCACTTTTTTTCCTATGTTAAATAGTCTTATCAAAACATTATATATATACTAATCTTAATGGTCACTATACAACAGTCATATTATAGACAATTATGATTTATAATATTCTTGTAAATATAGGATTATATTATATACTACTGTCCAAATTATCCAAAGTAGTGCATGTGTTTATAAAAGCTATATTACTTAATAATGTATTTATTCATCAAAAAATTCACATTTATTTATAAAAATTTGTGTCATCTCATCATCTATGGAATATTTAAGAATTATGGATATTTAATTTCTAAAAGTTCTACATTCGTCCCATTGACACCTCGACTTGTGTTTTCTTTTACATGGAGAATACCTTGTTGCTCTAAAAAAAATTGTGTTTGTTAGGATTATAAAAGTAACATCTCATTATTTATTTGGTCTAACAAAAAAATCACACTTATATGATTTAGAGTTAATCCTGTTAGAATCCAATATTTGTATGAATGCTTCACATCCCCAAATATTCTAATAAGATAAACTATGATGTTTCCCATAATATATCTCATTTTTTTCTTTCTGAATACATTATATGGAATGCTTTTTACTAGAAATGCAGAATTCTCTAGATCATAAACTCAGAAAAAAAGATAAGAATCTAACATAGACTCATAATAGCTCAAACCATGTCCAGAACAATTTTATTCCTCCTTTCAGACACACCATTCCATTATGGTATACCATGAGGTGTGATTTGTGAAACAATTCCACAACATCTCAAATGAGTTATAAATTCTTGGCTTAAGTATTCACAATGTCACATCCCCAACCAAAAATCCACTAAACCACTGTCCCGAGTGAGGTTTCCACAAAACCTCAAGTGTGCCTCCCTATATGTTATAGTTTTATAACTAGAAGTGAGGGTCTAAAAGATCATGTGGGGAGACTACACCCTCTGTTCTAGAGTAGGCCACATCAAAGAACATGTGAAATTAAGGGAACATTATACAATAAACTAGAAACATGCATTACTAACCATTTCCTAAACAATGTACAAACCACAAACAAACGATAAATATTCCATTCCATTTTAATAGTTCTAAATTTGAATAAATCCGAACAGTAAATAAATCAACCAAATACCACAAAGAGGTCCTAAATCCATGTTCTTATACTCATCCGTGCATATCCCAAGCCTAACTCAACTCCCTCGCATCAGGCACTTTCCCTTGTCCTGACCATCAATCATGATATCTACTCAGCTACCCAATGGAATCCCGAGAAGAGTGTGGGTACAAATCAATAGGTCACCACAAACAATGTCTACAAAATATCATGTCTAATCAAACTGTGTATTCAAGAGCTAATATATAACAAGTGACAGAGGAGTAACACCATGCCATTAGTAAATCATTATTTAACTAAACCATTATCATCTTTTAAGTCCATGGGATAAGTAGTCCATTTAATAAAAAATTACTTAAACTATTCAACCACTATGTATAAGGTAAAAAATCATGTTCCCTATCTCACTATGGAAAACATCACTCATGAATATTTATTATACATTCTTTTGATAATTAGTCCTAAAAATATCAACCCATTTCATCACACATTCCTTGGATCCTCAATCTAGGAAATCATTCAATTCATCCATTAGATGCATAGATCACTAGTATGAATCTCTAGCCAGTGTATTCTAGTGGTGGGGTTTAGATCCTAATTCCATTTTGACCCATGTGAGTAGAGAATCAGTTAATTCCCACAACTACCAGGACATGTGCACATGATCCCATGAACCATTAACCACATTCACCATATCCCAAAACATACACTATAATTACACATAAAATTCACAATTCACTACTCAATTAACATATCAATTCATTTTCATTCTTTAACACATTAACATATTCCCATTTCAACTAGTGATCCATTTTTCACAATCAAATTAATTCATTTAACCCACCCACAATGTTCCAAAAAATACCTAATACAATTATTAATGTCTAGAAACAACTACCATTGGTGTATTTTATAATTTATATTGTCCTGTAAACACATATATTTTGGGATCCATTTTATCACAACAATTCCATGTTCAACATCCCAATTTTCCATGTTTGGGAGGATGGAGCACCCCATGGTGGTCCCTATGATTGATCTAACAATCCTCAACACATCCCCTGAGGATCATGAGGAATTCAATTCATCATTTATCTAACCATTTTACTAATTCGTATATAATTTTTCAAATACAATATAAGACAGAACCATGATCACAACCACACAAGAACAAATAAACTTCAAGACTATGGAATTTTACTCGTAGACCACCAACCTTAAGTCTGATGATGAAAGCATTCATAAAATTAGCATCTAACTGAGATTAAAACACCCATTGAAGCCCCAACCTATGATCCATTGTGAAATGGGGTTTTAGAGATTCAGAAGAAGAAAACTGACCCCTCAAGAACAATTCTATAAAAGTGAAAGAAGAAGATAGTTTGACTTACTTGGAGCTTAGATTTCCACCCAACCGAACTCCAAACATCCTATAAATGAAAGAGATTGACCCTTAGGAATACTTGGTAGGTTTGGTTCATCAATCAGGTTACTGGATAAGAAATTGGGGATAAAATCAGGTATAAAACTTAAAATCCTTACTGGTGGAAAATGGTACAAACCATATTTTAATGGGGTGCATGGTTTGGCTGCATGGTAATCCAAACCATGAGCCTGACTATGTCAAAGAGGGATCCAAGTTGTACAGTTACCAAGGGAGCCCATACTGTCTAAAAAGTACATATCTACCCATGTGGAATGAATCTATCCAAATCTATAGTGCCCCCACTCTTTGATGGTTTACATGACTGTTCCCCTCTCTTCTTGGATAGCATGGTTTTGGCACACGATTTCAACTAACCATGCGCCAACCATGCAATATGCACAAGATGACCCTATTTCTCTTTCCGTCATTTATCTATCCCATTAAACACCCCTGATCTTCCTCGCACACCTGATAAAAAATTAGTTAACCAAATTTAAGGGATTTAAATCCCCAGTTAAATGATAAGGTACCTCTATGAATTTTGGGATATTACAACCTCCTCGCCTTATAGCAGCTTGTCTTTGAGCCACATTTCCAGGCATCAATGAGCTTCCAAAGAAAAAGGATTTGGCCACTAGACCCATATATCTATCTCCCTTTCCCATGATACTTATTAATCATTTCGGTGCTTCCAAAAAACAAGAACCAAATCTATTATATTACCTCACATGAATTTCTCACTATGATTCATAATTCAAACTAGATGCTTCTGAAAGGATGCAACAGCCTCAATCTCAACATCCTCAAAATCAATCACCTAATTTGGGATGGGGTGATATTGTTGATCTTGTGACACCATAATAAATCATTAATTATACAAAATAAATGTAGAGGATCCAATCGTTATGCTATTATTTGGATTCTCTCCACAATATCAAAGGACCCCATATTCCTAGTTTCCAACATACCATATTTCTAAATCCGGTGATAACCCAACCTTAGTTATACCCAAAAAAATACGATCACCCACTATATACATAAGAGGTCTATGACATCGATATTCATATAACTTCTTCCTACTCAATGTCATTTAAATATGTTTCGAAATAAACTGAACTTGTTCTAATGTCATGTTCATAAAGCTCAGCCCCCAAAACACTGATTCCCGAGCTTATATGAAACACAATAAGGATTGACACGGTCTACCATATATCACCTATAATGGTCACATCCAAATCATAGCATAAAAACTATTATTTTAAGAAAACTCAACCAGTTATATATACATGATCCACGGTCCACCTAGGTCTACGACACATGCTCTAAACATGTCCTATAACACATGAATAGTACACTCTGATTTCCCTAATGTCGGTGGGTGAAATGTCGTACCCAAAAACAACTAGGTATGATGAAACCAATGTATTCACCACCCGAAGTACGATGTGAAATTTGGATCCTAATTCAAAACTATAGTTTTTGGTACCCCATGGAACCACACTATATTTTGAACATATAACTCACCCACCGGATCAACAGTGAAATCCTGTCTAATTGGAATGAAATGATCTACCATAAATGATCGGCCCAAAACTACCCATATCACATCACTCTTATAAGGTGTCCACATGAGACCCACAACCAAATCCATTGTCACATCATCGCAATTGCATTAGGAAATAAAGAATGGCTATAAAAAACCAATAGGCCACTGATTCCTAGCCTTCACCAGCTGTAAGGTAAGGCATAATGCCATGAAACCTACAACCGATTTCTTAATCCCTGATCACCAATACCACATATAAAGATCATGATACTTTTGTTTAGACCAGGATTAATTTCCCACTTCAATTCATGAAATAGAATCATCAATCATTCTCGCATATATGTCGGAAAAACAACATTGACCCAAACATGAACAATAACATGAACTCCAATGGTCAAACTGGAAAGTGACTCCCCACCATTGAGACCTTCCTTCAAGGCCAAAAATTCCAGATCATCTTAATGTATCTCCTTAATCTATCTCTGTAGTATGGACTCAACTGCCAAGGACATAATTTTTATATACCCTTGGCCATCCTTCACCTCCAGATGAATCTTGGAAAATAAGGCCATTGTTCTCTACTAGAAGATGGATTCCTAAACCACATGATTTTTATTTTTTAAACTAAAATAATCTACAACACTATTCCCCATTCATGGAGTGTAAACCTTCTCAAAATAGAATGACCGCATACACTCTACCCATTTTCACTAAAAAAATATTAAAATCATGCTGAGAGAATATATAATCACTAAACTAAAATCTAACATTATTATTGGTTTTTATCATTAGTTTATGAAACTTCCAATATTTTTTTTTAAAATAATTTATCGGCGGTTTATTAAAAACTATTGATAAATCATTTATTGTAATGTCCCCAACCTCTATGGTCCATTAATTTGTAAAAATTTGATGTGGTCAAACATGACTCGTGTTATAATAATAATTTTTGATAATAATAATTGATAATGGTGGTGTGAAAATATTTGGTGTTAAATGGTTTTAATTTAATCATTCTGAAATAAAGATATAAAATTGAATGTATTTAATCCAATGAGGGGAGGTGCATGGTTTCATCTTGATTTATTTAAACTTTAATAAATAATAAATTATGTGTTTAATGGGTATATAAGGGGAGGCGCCACTTTTGGTATAGTGGTGGAATTGTGGAAGAGAATAAATTAGATTGGAGAGAGAATGAGATATCAAAAATTGAGAAATAAAAAAAATGAAAAAATAGGTAATCAAGGAGTGGGGCGTGGTTGGCATGGAGTCAATGAAAAGGAGGAGGCTTTCATTTTGGTTGGAGCATGAAATTTGGAGAAGAAAAGAGAATGGAGTGAGAAAAAATGGGAATAAGAGATATAAAATAAAAAGGGAAAACATTGAAAAAGGAGGGAATTAGTGTTTGATTCTAGTGCATAAGAAGACTCCAAATAGTGATTGATTTTTTGGAGTTATGAAAAATAAATAAATAATTGATTAATAATAATATTAATAAGATATTTTTAATATTAATTTTGATGATAAAACACTATTTTCACTATAACTTCTTTGTGCGACCTCAGTTTTACAAACCATCAGCGGCTGCGTAACCCTGAAATTATGACGGACATTTTAAGACCAATGATGAGTACCTTTTTATGACTCATGTCTCAGGTAAATAAAGCACCTATTATTAATTGAAGTTAATATTATCATTAAACGCATGGAAACCGCGTGACGTGTTGTGTGTTGGCCAGTCAAATAGTGTAACAGTTGTATGGTCACATCGTGTATTCATTAATACATATTGCATATGGTTTTACCATTTCCTTGCCTATATAATAGAGGGTGACATGTTATTTATGGACCCCTCTTCTTTTCCGCACGATAATGGTCCCAGATGACCCAGATTCCTTCCTCTTATCTTCCTTATCCGAACTCCTATCATCGAACTTTCAGTGGCTGCGGGATCATGTCGGCGAGGCAAATATCATGCACCTCATTCCAATCCATCTTCTTTGACTTCATCTTTGTAGTTTCCTACTGAGGAAATTTTTGATATTTTTCGGGAACAATTTTCTTCAACGAAAGTCATCTTAATGGTACGTTCTACCCCGTTCTTATTCCTCCCTCGATATCCACTTTATGTTCCTCCTTTATATTCTATGAAAAATGACACCTTAAACTGTAATGGAGTCTCTCTTGGTTGTTAGTGCGGTTGTGCCGCAGTGTCCACGGGAGGACATAGTCATCGGGAGGAGTGATCGAAATCCGCATGCTGGTTGTTTTCGCAGAATGACATAAAAACCTATTCAAGTACGGATCTTACCTTCATCTCTCTCTCTCTTTTGTGCATCATTTGGGGTAGTTATCCTCTTGTTTTCATGAGATATGGATGAACCAGTAAATAAAGATAATAAATTCTTAAAGAACGGGTTTGGGGAAATTTTGTTGATATTGTTATTTTATTTCCATTAATACTTATCCTTTAATTGTGTTGTGAATTGAATAGGCTTATGCCTACTAAAAATCATGGTCGTTGGGGGCCTTTTCTTGCGCAACTAAATTTTTCCCTATTTTTTGGATTGTTTTGTGGATGGAATTTTCATAGAATGTGGAAATTGGTTAATCATGTAATTTTTTCTGATTAAATGAATGCTAATAACCATTGTATGATCACACCGGTTAAACTAAATGAAATAATGAATTTTTGGATAATGGTTGGGGTTTAATTATGTGAAGGGGTGTTTTCTGGGTTGTTGTGGAACGGGTGAGCGGCGGGGTTGTGGTTGGCTGGGATGTGGGTTGGCATGTATGATATGGTTGTGATAGGGAGCAGAGCTACGGTAAATGGTATCAAAGGGATGGTGATGTGGTACGGGTATTTTTTCGATGTGTTTGCGGTTATGGTGGTTGGCAGTAGGACTGTAGGGATGGGTTGTGCATATGAATAAACATGGAAGAGTTAACTAATGAATTGTGTGGCATGGAAGTTGATTAAATACAGAAAATCCATGGAATTGATTAGATGATAAAATAAAATGGTATTGTGTTGCTTGTGTTTTCCCTAACATTATTTGTGGTTTGTAGAGATATGTTTTACGAACAATTGATATGGTTTGGTTGTTGTTAGTTGCTCGATGGTTAAATAACTGATAAACTAAAACTATTGAAACTTGAAAATCTTAATGGGTTTTGGGGCTATTTATTGTGTGCATACTAACGAGGTTATAGTCCCGAGGCATGTCCTGAGATATTTTTTGTAGAAGCCCTTAGATGGGATGAGTGGTGGATATAATTATATAAATCTGTACGTTTTTTGTTTCATTACACACCCCACCCATGTTGAGCACTACGTGCCGAACACCCGTTGAATGGGGGGGTGAGATTCTCAAACATCTAAAGGATGGATGGTTACTATTCTTCCATGTTCTCCCTCTTCCAGGTTCTATAGCCCAAGATCCATCGGACAGGTTACGACAGATGTTTCCCAAGAGTCTTCGGGGTGAGATGTGATGTGGTTCCAAGGTGTCTTCGGGATGAGATGTGGTTATGGATGAGGATTGAGTACCGGTGGGATACTATGAGCTTCATATGGCAAGGTTGAGGCACTAGCTCGAGCTTCGTATGGCCAGGTTGCGACACTAGCTCAGGAACAGGGGGAAGCATCAGAGCGTTAGGCATGAGGGATTGAGCAGTATTCATTGGGAAGGTGGTGCGGGGGTACCCATACTTTGATAATATTACTATACTACTCTATTGACTTCTGATATTTTATGAGTGTGGCATGTAAGGTTGGGTGGATAGATTATTTTCTAGGCTTTGGTTCTTTTTGTTTTCTCACGGGGCATTAGGATGTCTCCCCACCTATTCATGGGAGCTTTAAGTTTTCATACTGAGTGTACTTGTATTCTCACCCTACCTTTACTTTCAGGTTTTCAGGAGGACTTTAGGGACCGTGCGGGACCTTCCTAGTTGGGCGTTGGAGATTTTCTAGTTGTAGTTTCTGTTTTTTTTTTTGAATCGTACTTTGGAGCTTTTCTTGTACATGTACTTCTGTTTTAGTATTGTATAAAACATGCATATGGGTTTGGTTTGGGTTTATTATCATTTACTTGTTCCTTTTTATTTTTTTATTTGACTCACCCTATTTTCCGATATTAAATAATAAAAAGGGTAATGCCACCCATATTTGTGAAAACTTATACCCTTGGTCCTAGTCACCACTCCGGGGCCTACTGGAGGTAGGACTCCAGGGTCATTATCTCCCTTTCACCACTGCCAGCTCCGGAGGGGCATCTCTGGTGGGAGGGATTCATGACAGAATTTTATCAGAGTCTGATGGTTGAGAGATAGGATGGAGTCTGGAGTTAAGCATAGTTAGGATTTCATGGAATGGTAGGGAAACAGTGTTGGCTGATCTTGGTGCGTGACATAGGCCAGGGAAGACTGGCTAGGACACGGGATTTTAGGGCCCCCTGTGATCTGATGCAGGGACTTTGATCTTACTGAACGACTAAGTAAGAATACATTGATTGCAGGGTAGAGACCCAAGGAAAGATACATGCATCATCATGATTTTTTTTACTTGATTTGGGTGTTCTGGGAAAGAAATCGATATAAAATGATTAAATGAAACCTTGAGAAAATTTCCTTGCTACTTGGGCTTAAGAGTTCTTTGTTTACCGTACATCTATAGCACCTGTACGTCGTTCTCGGGTGACTCGGGCAGTTGAGGCCTAGCAGATTCATTCGGTCGATCAGCTGAGGATTGATCGAGAGGAGGAAGATGACTTTTGGCCGCACACATTTCGTGCATTCCAACAACATAAGTGGCAACCCTAGCAAGGCCAGAGATCAAGAGAGATTTTTATAGTTTTACTTAAATGGTCTAATTTATGTTATGTTTAAATTCAAGATCATCACACATTATTTTGTTGAAACTCATTCTCACCCATGTTTTGTGACAGGAACTTGTTTTTTAGGAGTCTATAATGCTAAGTTGTTTCCCTCTTTCCTTTAAATGTGTGTGAAGAGTTGTAACACGTGGGGAGTGGAGGACCTGATCCCTAATCAAAACACTTTAATGTGGATGCGATTAAACCCATGTGGGCGAGTCAGTTCGGCTAAAAGCAGCTAGTATCTTTACATGTGAGAAGGAATTCCTCAATCCATGTGTTGGGGCAACGTGTTGCTTGTTTTGTGTGGTGTTGGGGGCAGTGTGTGTATGAGAAATCCTAAATTATGGGGGTGGGAGGACCTAATCCCTAATCGAGACGCATTAATGTGGATGTGATTAAACCCGTGCAGGCGAGTCAGTGCCGCCTAAATCGGATAATATCTCGACATGGGGGAAGGAATTCCCTGACTCATATAACTAGGATAGTGGTTGGATTCCTATTATGACAAGACCCATAAGTGGTATCTTGCAGGGTGGTTGTTCAGACCTTTCCCCTTCATATGGGATGGTTTTTAATTCTCAAAGATGATAATGTTTTGAGAGGTATCTGATGTAATGGCCTGGACCTCTCTGTTCCATTACTTTGTAAAAATTTGATGTGGTCAAACACGACGCGTTTTATAATAATAATTTTTGATAATAATAATTGATAAGGAAGGCATAGAAATATTTGATATTAAATATTTTTAATTTAATCATTGTGAAATGAAAGAAATAAAATTGAATGTATTTAATTCAATGAGGGGAGGTTCATGGTTTCATTTTGTTTTATTTAAATTTTAATAAATAATAAATTATGTGTGTAATGGGCATATAGGGGGAGGCTCCACTTTTGGTGGAGTGAGGGATTTGTGGAAGAGAATAAATTAGATTAGAGAGATAATGAGATATAAAAAGTTTTGAAATAATAAAAAAAAATTAAAAAATGTAATCAAGGAGTGGGGCATGGTTGGAATGGAGTCTAAGAAAAGGAGGCAGCTTTCATTTTGGTTGGAGCGTGAAATTTGGAGAGGAAAGGAGATTGGAGAGAGAAAGAAGTGGGAATAAGAGAATTAAAATAAAAAAGGCAAATAAATGAAAAAGGAGTGAATTCGTGTTTGATTCCAGCGCGCAAGGAGACTCCAAATCATGATTGATTTTTGGAGTTATGAAAAATAAATAAATAATTGATTAATAATAATAATAATAAGATATTTTTAATATTAATTTTGATGATAAAACATTGTTTTCTCTATAACTTCTTCGTGTGACCTTGGTTTTGTGCACCGCCAGCGGTAGCGTAACCCTAAAATTATGATAGTCATTTTAAGACCAATGATGAATATCTTTTTATGACTCATGTCTCAGGTCAATAAAACAAATATTATTAATTGAAGTTATTATTATCATTAAATGCATGGAAACTGCATGATGTGTTGTGTGTTGACCAATCAAACAACATAACAATTGTATGGTCACATCGTGTATTCATTAACACACAATGCGTACCATTATACCATTCCATTTCCCTTATAAGAGAGGGTCACGTGTTATTTATAGACCCCTCTTCTTCTACACACGACGATGCTCCTAGATGACCCAGAAGCTTTCCTCCTATCTTCTTCAACCGAACTCTGATCGTCGATCTGTTGGTGGCTGCAGGATCATGTCTATGAGAAGAACATCATGCACGTCGTTCCATTCCCTCTTCCTTGACTTTCTCTTCACAATTTCATACTAAGTATATTTCTGATATTTCATGGGAATGACGCACTTTGAAGAACATCATTTTAATGGTAGGTTCTACCCCATTCTTATTCCTTCCTTTATCTCCTCTTTCTGTTCCTCCTTTCCATGCTCTGAAAAGTGACACCTTAAACCTTAATGGAGTCTCTCTTGGTTGTTAGTGCGCTTGTGCCGCAGCATCCATAGGAGGACGTAGTCATCGGGAGGAGTGATAGAAATCCTTGTGGTGGTTGTTTTTTGCAGAAGGACATCAAAACCTATTCAACTAGGGATCTTACCTTCGTCTCTCTCTCTCTCTTTTGCATCATCTGGGGTGGGCATCCTCTTATTTTCATGAGATATGGTTGAACCAGCAAATAAAGATAATAACTGGTTAAATAAGGGGTTTGGATTTTTTTTGTTATTGTTATTTTATTTTCATCCATCCTTATCCTTTGATTATGTTGTGAATTGAATAGGATTATGCCTACTAAAAATCGAGGTCGTCGGGGGCCTTTTCTTGTGCAATTAAATATTGCCCTATTTTTATGGATTGTTTTGTGGATGTAATTTTTATAGAATGTGGAAATTGTTTAATCATGTAATGTTGGTTGATTAAATGAATACATGGAACCCTTGTATGATTACCCTATTTAAACTAAATGAAAGAATGAATTTGTGAGTGCAGGTTAGGGTTTAATTATGTGAAGGGGTGTTTCATGGGTTTTTGTGGAATGGGTGAGCAGTGGGGCATCAGTTAGCTAGGTTGTGGGTTGGTGTGTATGATATGGTTGTGATGGGCATCAGAGCTATGGTAAATGGTATCAAAGGTATGATGATGTGGTACGGGTATTGTTTTTGATTTGTTGGTGGTTATGGTGGTTGGTATCATGGCTGTAGGGATGGGTTGTATAGCATCCCGTCTTTTTATAACATAACTTTTCATTCCATTACACGGAACTGAGGATCTTTAAGGTTTAGTGTCTTGGAAACAAGGAACATAAAACATGAAACATAAAAAAACATTCTTCTTAAACACTTGAAAGGCTTCTCCTCATGTTCACCCTAGGCTCATTACTGCATCTCATAACCTGGGGACATACATCAAAAGGAAGGGTGAGCAGAAGGCCCAGCAAGGGAAACAAGTGAAACATTTTACATATGAACTTGAGATACATCAATAAAGTCATGAAAAGGACTTTAATGCATGAAAATGAAATCATGAGGCATATCATAATAAAAATAACATTTTTCATAACTTGAAGATGTGGCTGCAACATTTAATATTGACAATCGTTTCGTTTCACCAAGGTCCATCCCCAAGGTGTCGTTAAAATTACCAAGGTTATTCACCAAGGCATCGTTAAAATTGTAATCTCTAGTGGTTACATCATTACCCAATGCATTGGAGCGCTATCAGGGCGCACCCTTAAATTTGCATTTATTATCATGTGAGCCACATATATCATCATCAAACATTTCACAAATAACCCATATAGCATAAAAGAAATGGGTTTCATTTCATAATCATAACTTTTTAAAAACTGCTTTAAAGACATGATCTTTATATCACTTTAAAACCCACAGAAAAGGAAGGTGGGTCTCATGTATGTAAATCCCAGAATTTAAAATAGAACATTTTGGTATATATGTGAATACTCCTTTAGAATAAAGAGCTTTGAGTATTCACTTAATAAAATAAAAGAACTTTAGAAAAAGAGAGAGACATTTTGAGACAGAAATTCTGCAACATAACGGCAATGTTCCGAGGTTTTGGAAGACATTAAAAGAGAGGTAAAATGGGTCAAACATTCATAAATGACCCATAAAATAGTACATGGACAGAATAAGAAGGATACATGATCATGGTAATGAAATTTCAAGGACATACCATTTGAAATGAAAAACATGGAAGGAAAAAAAAAATTAGATTTCTCTTATGAAAGTTCAGCAGCCTAACGGCGTTACTTAAACATCAACAAAAATGATTTGAAAAGATCAAATAGGGTCTCTCATCATGTGAACATAAGAGTTCAGTATGATAGATATAGAGATAATTCCCCAACATAACAAAAAGTAACTTGAAAGAATTGACATGAAAGTAGAACTTCAAAACGAGAAGGGTGAAGAACCACTTAAAAATTCGGCAGCCTAACGGCGCCACTTAAAACATCAAAATACTGAATTGAAGCGATCAAATGGGGTCTCTCATCATATGAACATAAGATTCCAGTATGATAGATATAGAGATCATACCCCAATATAACAAAAAGGAACTTGAAATAATTGACGTGAAAGTAGAACTTCAAAACGAGAAGGGTGAAGAACCACTTAAAAATTCGGCAGCCTAACGGTGCCACTTAAAACTTCAAAATACTGAATTGAAGCGAAAAAATGAGGTCTCTCATCATATGATCATAAAAGATCAGTATGATAAATTTAGAGATCATACCCCAACATAATAAAAAAGAACATGAAAGACTTGAATGAAAATAGAACTTGAAAACGAGGAAGGTGAAAGAATCCCTTAAAATTTCGGCAGCCTAACGGCGCCACTTAAACATTCTTAAAACGAATTGATGAGAGCAAGGGGGGGTCTCTCATCATATAAACATGAAATAGGAAGTAGGATGAATATAAAATAACATCCTCCAACATAAGAACATGGAGTATAAAAGAAATGACATAAAAGAGATTACTTGAAAAGAAAGAGAGAGGTCGGATCCCTTACCTTAAAATGTAACTCTTAAACCTCAAAGGTTGGGACCTTGAGGGCTTGGGGGCACCTTGGGAGGACTCCTTGGGAGGTAATGAGACCAGAAATTCGTTGGGAATGAGTGGGTAGTTGAATGGATGAGAGGAGGGCTTGGTATTTATAGGGAAAGTGAGGGGACAAGGCATTAATGACCAAGAGACACCTCACATGTGCTTTTCTCAAACCCATGTGCTCTCCCTTGGCATTTATCATGGAGTTAGGCCACATGAGGCCCCCAAAACAATAATTCATCACCCTTGGCCGGCCAACCCTTAAAAAAACTCATGACATCATCATGACACAGTTATGAGGTCATTAAACATACCGAAACCCTAAAACTGTATTTTTACTATTCACTGAAAATTCAACTTTCTCAGAAAAATCCCAAAATTTCATATTAACCAAATATCAATGCTCTGATTTCAAAAATGAAATCCATTTTATAAAAATAATTTTCTAAATATTTTTAATTTAATTTTTAAATAAAAACACTATTCATCGAAAATTCATTTTTTCAGAAAAAACCCCAAAAATTACCATAACATAATATCGATGCTCTGAGTTCAAAAATAAAGTCATTATTATAAAAATAATTTTCTAATTATTTTTAATTAAATTTTTAATTAAAAACACTATTCACCCGAAAAAACTAATACTTGAATAATAATTAATGAAACCGTTATTTAACTATTTTATTGAATCACATTACTTAATCAAGGTGCCTAGATTATTTTAAAACTTTCTTTAAGTTAGATTACTAATCCATTTGGTCATATTACTAATCCTAATCATAAAATCACTATTCATAATTTACTATTCATCGAAAATCAAGTTGATCTTATTAGACTCCAAATTTCGTACTGAACATAATTGTAGAAGACCATTTTTCGAAAATCATTACACATTTTATGTTATTTAAGGTTTACATAAACATTTTTTTTTTCAAAATATTCTTTTGAAAATTCATCAAAAATATGCATACTATTTTTATCCAGTCATTTGAAAATTCATAAACTTCATCATAAGCAGAAATCCCAATTTTTATTTCAAACAAGGATTACACAAGGCAGTTACGGTCTCATTACATAGCCCCTTATAATACCAGCATAGGACCTAAGAGTAAGGTGTGCTAGGGTGATAGAATCTTGGGGCGGCTCGGTCAACATTGCCCGAGTAGTAATTTCTATCAGTTTGAACTTCTCGCGAAGGCAATTCCGTTCTAGCTTCACATGATGAAGTTCGGCTTGGGTTTGGTCCAGAGAAAAGGCCAATGGTGCTACCTCCTTCCCAAGCTCTGTTAGATGGGCTTCGATCGGTCCATGACTACTAGGTGAGGCCATCAAATCTTCTTTCTATAATAATCAACCAAGATTACTTATATATAGAGACAATAATCAAAACATTTTGTTCATAGCGGTCATATTGACCGATGGTCATATAACAGTCAAAACCAATGGTCTCATTCTAATTATAATCATGTTTATCAAATAAAACATTTGTTGGGTAATAAAAATAACGCATAAAATTAGGAAACAATATTTATTTAAAATTTCGGGTTGTTACAATCTTCCCCCTTAAGAAATTGCGTCCTCGCAATTTTTTTAAAAATTGGGTTTTGAAATTTCATTGAAAGTCCCACATAGGAAAAGGGGTCAGTAAAACTATTACTTTAAAAGAAAGAAAGGGAAGTACAAAGGTCACCCGAGTTAACCCACACTAGGGTTCCATGTAGGAAAACATGGACATGGAGGAAAAAACAAAGGGTCAAGTTCTGAGGGAGAGTGATAGAGAACATGATTAGGAGAAAGTTAACCATGAGAAAATCCCAAACTTATGATGTGTGTAAACGGTCTTTGATTACCTAGTAGGAAATGTAAACCAACAACATTTTTGTTTTATGTTTCTTTTCATAATTTTGAGGATTTCATTTAATACATAGAACAAAAACATAAGAAAATATACCTACCTTCAAGTAGAGTTTCATCCTTTAACAAGTCCCTACCAACACTAATCTTTTCTCCAAATGACGAGAATTCAAAAACACTTGGTCTCATAAAAGCACAAGAATCATCTTCTATAGAATCACATAATCTACAAAAGATTAACTATCTATTTCTTCTATCTTTAAACATTATCCCAAAAACAGAAAGGTTAAGGTAAAACAACTCTTCAAAAAGAAAGAATCCCATAGGAATGGAAACTACTTTTAAATCATCAAAGTTCTATGGTACTACCTAAAGTTCATCATAGACCATTCCATAAATAACGGTCCTTAAAATTCCTCAAAACAAACCAAACTAAGATTGAAACCCAAATACAATAAGGATTTGATAACATAGTCTTCCAGAACAACTTCATTGTTCATCTCCAGACAACATCAACCACTCCTAACATCTTATAAAAAGTAGCTAACCTAAACATATTTTACCCAAGATAGGTTAGTCATTCTCATAAGTAACCTAAATTACTATAAGTTCACCTTAAATTCATCGATTCTTCAAAATATAAGTCAACCTTACTCCTCAATGAAAATACCGTAGTAATCTATTTACCTCGATCAAATATGGTTCCCAAAATAATGAAAGTCTTCCAAAATAATAATCATATTTTAATCCCCTAATCATCTCTGTCATCTTAATACGGCAATCGTAGCATTTCCTATCACATTGGTTGTTGAGACATGTTCTTCCATTTCCCGCCATTAACTAAGAAAAGAGACTATAATTAGGGGCTTAAATACTTAGCCAATAATCAAGAAAAGAAACTTAAAGCATATAAGGATAACTTGTAGTTGAAAAGTATACCCTAACTTGTGATCCCCTAGGTTCCCATCTAGGTTATCCATGATCATATATTCTTATGTGAACCTTTATTTTATTTTATCATTGATCCTTTAACAATGGTTCATACTAAGCTTATGAATTTACCAAAGCATATCCCCCGGGAGTGTCGTAACCAAGAGTGCAGCAAGGCCCGTTGTCGTGTACCAGTTCCCGTTCGAGTCTAGCTCAAAGCGGTGTTTTCGGGTTTTACACCTATGTACATCTGTGCCAGAGCCACCTCTACCTGCTCGTATCCAGACAGGGATGTATTTGCTTGGAAACCCCTTACTCAATACTCACCAAAATACCAGGAAGATTTCCTATATTTAAACTTTTCTATAGGGTTCTTCCTAAATTTTTTATATCCTAATTTCCATAAATAACTAAACCATCCTTTGATACCAACTATAGCATCCCGTCTTTTTATAACATAACTTTTCATTCCATTACACGGAACTGAGGATCTTTAAGGTTTAGTGTCTTGGAAACAAGGAACATAAAACATGAAACAAAAAAAAACATTCTTCTTAAACACTTGAAAGGATTCTCCTCATGTTCACCCTAGGCTCATTACTGCATCTCATAACCTGGGGACATACATCAAAAGGAAGGGTGAGCAGAGGGCCCAGCAAGGGAAACAAGTGAAACATTTTACATATGAACTTGAGATACATCAATAAAGTCATGAAAAGGACTTTAATGCATGAAAATGAAATCATGAGGCATATCATAATAAAAATAACATTTTTCATAACTTGAAGATGTGGCTGCAACATTTAATATTTACAATCGTTTCGTTTCACCAAGGTCCATCCCCAAGGTGTCGTTAAAATTACCAAGGTTATTCACCAAGGCATCGTTAAAATTGTAATCTCTAGTGGTTACATCATTACCCAATGCATTGGAGCGCTATCAGGCCGCACCCTTAAATTTGCATTTATTATCATGTGAGCCACATATATCATCATCAAACATTTCACAAATAACCCATATAGCATAAAAGAAATGGGTTTCATTTCATAATCATAACTTTTTAAAAACTGCTTTAAAGACATGATCTTTATATCACTTTAAAACCCACAGAAAAGGAAGGTGGGTCTCATGTATGTAAATCCCAGAATTTAAAATAGAACATTTTGGTATATATGTGAATACCCCTTTAGAATAAAGAGCTTTGAGTATTCACTTAATAAAATAAAAGAACTTTAGAAAAAGAGAGAGACATTTTGAGACAGAAATTCTGCAACATAACGGCAATGTTCCGAGGTTTTGGAAGACATTAAAAGAGAGGTAAAATGGGTCAAACATTCATAAATGACCCATAAAACAGTACATGGACAGAATAAGAAGGATACATGATCATGGTAATGAAATTTCAAGGACATACCATTTGAAATGAAAAACATGGAAGGAAAAAAAAATTAGATTTCTCTTATGAAAGTTCAGCAGCCTAACGGCGTTACTTAAACATCAACAAAAATGATTTGAAAAGATCAAATAGGGTCTCTCATCATGTGAACATAAGAGTTCAGTATGATAGATATAGAGATAATTCCCCAACATAACAAAAAGTAACTTGAAAGAATTGACATGAAAGTAGAACTTCAAAACGAGAAGGGTGAAGAACCACTTAAAAATTCGGCAGCCTAACGGCGCCACTTAAAACATCAAAATACTGAATTGAAGCGATCAAATGGGGTCTCTCATCATATGAACACAAGAGTCCAGTATGATAGATATAGAGATCATACCCCAATATAACAAAAAGGAACTTGAAATAATTGACGTGAAAGTAGAACTTCAAAACGAGAAGGGTGAAGAACCACTTAAAAATTCGGCAGCCTAACGGCGCCACTTAAAACTTCAAAATACTGAATTGAAGCGATCAAATGAGGTCTCTCATCATATGATCATAAAAGATAAGTATGATAAATTTAGAGATCATACCCCAACATAATAAAAAGGAACATGAAAGACTTGAATGAAAATAGAACTTGAAAACGAGGAAGGTGAAAGAATCCCTTAAAATTTCGGCAGCCTAACGGCGCCACTTAAACATTCTTAAAACGAATTGATGAGAGCAAGGGGGGGTCTCTCATCATATGAACATGAAATAGTCAGTAGGAAGAATATAAAATAACATCCTCCAACATAAGAACATGGAGTATAAAAGAAATGACATAAAAGAGATTACTTGAAAAGAAAGAGAGAGGTCGGATCCCTTACCTTAAAATGTAACTCTTAAACCTCAAAGGTTGGGACCTTGAGGGCTTGGGGGCACCTTGGGAGGACTCCTTGGGAGGTAATGAGACCAGAAATTCGTTGGGAATGAGTGGGGAGTTGAATGGATGGGAGGAGGGCTTGGTATTTATAGGGAAAGTGAGGGGACAAGGCATTAATGACCAAGAGACACCTCACATGTGCTTTTCTCAAACCCATGTGCTCTCCCTTGGCATTTATCATGGAGTTAGGCCACATGAGGCCCCCAAAACAATAATTCATCACCCTTGGCCGGCCAACCCTTAAAAAAACTCATGACATCATCATGACACAGTTATGAGGTCATTAAACATACCGAAACCCTAAAACTGTATTTTTACTATTCACTGAAAATTCAACTTTCTCAGAAAAATCCCAAAATTTCATATTAACCAAATATCAATGCTCTGATTTCAAAAATGAAATCCATTTTATAAAAATAATTTTCTAAATATTTTTAATTTAATTTTTAAATAAAAACACTATTCATCGAAAATTCATTTTTTCAGAAAAAACCCCAAAAATTACCATAACATAATATCGATGCTCTGAGTTCAAAAATAAAGTCATTTTTATAAAAATAATTTTCTAATTATTTTTAATTAAATTTTTAATTAAAAAACACTATTCACCCGAAAAAACTAATACTTGAATAATAATTAATGAAACCGTTATTTAACTATTTTATTGAATCACATTACTTAATCAAGGTGCCTAGATTATTTTAAAACATTCTTTAAGTTAGATTACTAATCCATTTGGTCATATTACTAATCCTAATCATAAAATCACTATTCATAATTTACTATTCATCGAAAATCAAGTTGATCTTATTAGACTCCAAATTTCGTACTGAACATAATTGTAGAAGACCATTTTTCGAAAATCATTACACATTTTAAGTTATTTAAGGTTTACATAAACAATTTTTTTTCAAAATATTCTTTTGAAAATTCATCAAAAATATGCATACTATTTTTATCCAGTAATTTGAAAATTCATAAACTTCATCATAAGCAGAAATCCCAATTTTTATTTAAAACAAGGTTTACACAAGGCAGTTACGGTCTCATTACATAGCCCCTTATAATACCAGCATAGGACCTAAGAGTAAGGTGTGCTAGGGTGATAGAATCTTGGGGCGGCTCGGTCAACATTGCCCGAGTAGTAATTTCTATCAGTTTGAACTTCTCGCGAAGGCGATTCCGTTCTAGCTTCACATGATGAAGTTCGGCTTGGGTTTGGTCCAGAGAAAAGGCCAATGGTGCTACCTCCTTCCCAAGCTCTGTTAGATGGGCTTCGATCGGTCCATGACTACTAGGTGAGGCCATCAAATCTTCTTTCTATAATAATCAACCAAGATTACTTATATATAGAGACAATAATCAAAACATTTTGTTCATAGCGGTCATATTGACCGATGGTCATATAACAGTCAAAACCAATGGTCTCATTCTAATTATAATCATGTTTATCAAATAAAACATTTGTTGAGTAATAAAAATAACGCATAAAATTAGGAAACAATATTTATTTAAAATTTCGGGTTGTTACAGGTTGTGCATATGAATAAAAGTGGAAGAGTTAACTAATGAATTGTAATGCATGATAGTTGATTAAATACGGAAAATCAATGGAATTGATTGGAAGATAAAATATAATGGTATTGTGTTTCTTGTGTTTTCCCTAACTTTATTTATGGCTAGCAGGGATATGTTTTACGAATGATTGATCTTGTTTGGTTGTTTCTAGTTTCTCAGTAGTTAAGGAACTTATAAACTAAAACTGTTAAAAAAAGAAAATATTAATGGGGTTTCGGGCTGTTTATTGTGTGTATACTTTCTATGTTGCAGTGTCGAGGCATGTGCTCAAATCTTTTGTGTAGAAGCCTTAGGATGGGCTGAGTGGTTGATATAATTATATAAATCTATACGTTTTATGTTTCTTTTCGCACCCCACCCATTTTTAGCACTATGTGACAAACACCCATGGGACGAGGGGTGAGATTCTCAAACATATAATGGATGGTTGTTTATTGTTCTTATTTGTGCTCCCTCTTCCAGGTTCTATAGCCCAGGATCCTTCAGGTAGGTCACGGAAAATGTTTCCCAAGATTCTCCAAGATGAGATGTGATGTGGTTCCCTGGTGTCTTCGAGATGATATGTGGTTATGGAGGAGGATTGAGTGTCGGCGGGATACTATGAGCTTCGTATGGCTATGTTACGGAACTAGCTCGAGCTTCATATGGCCAGGTTGCTACACTAGCTTAGGAAGAGGGGGAAGAAGCAGAGCATTAGGCGTGAGGGCTTGAGCAGTATTCAGTGGGAAGGTGGTGCATGGGTACCCATACATTGATAATATTACTATACTACTCTATTGACTTGCGATATTTGGTGAGTATTTTTTGTAAGGTTGGGTCGATAGATTTTTTGACAGGCTTTGGATCCTTTTGTTTTCTCACGGGGCATTAGAATTTCTCCCCCTATGCACGAGAGATTTAGGTTTTCCTACTAAGTATAATTGTATTCTCACCCTATGTTTACTTTCAGGTTTTCAGGAAGACTTCAGGGACCATGCAGGACCTTGCTAGTGGGGCATTGGAGTTTTGCTGGTAGCAGTTTTTTCTTTTTTTTGGTATCGTACTTTGGAGATTTTCTTGTACTTGTAGTTTTGTTTCAGTATTTTATAAAACATGCATATGGGTTTGGTTTGAGTTTATTTTCATTTACTTGTTCCTCTTTCTTTTGGTGTTGGACTCATCCTATCTCCCGATCAAAAATAATAAAAATGGTAGTGCCTCCCATATTTGTGAAAACTCATCCCCTTGGTGCTAGTTGCCACTTTGGGGCCTACTAGAGGTGGGACTCAGGGGTCATTATCTCCCTTTCACCATTCCTAGCTCAGGAGGGGCATCTTTGGTGGGAGGGGGTCATGACATTTATGGTTTTAAATAACTTGACACTCCTCCACTAACACCTCCGATGGTTCACCCCTCCCCCACCTCTGGTAGCCCTATAAAGCCCCACCATCGATCTTGTTTAATGCCTCCCATAATCATTAGTGTGACCCTCTCTAACCACTCAGATGCTTCACCCCGAACCCCTTGACTCCTCAAATCCTAACCAAACCCCATAAAGCCTCACCACTGATCCTAACTATGTGTGTAGTCATTTTTGAATGATTTGACTTTAATAGTGTTATAGATCAGTTTCTACTTCTTTTAGGTAGGCGTTACTATGAAATTGTATCATTTTATAATTACAAACTTGTGTTTACTTTCAAAATTCACTTTTTATGAAATTATGAATATTTTCTAAATAAAAATGGATACCTGAAAATATTTCTTAGTGTTTGGAGGTTAGTATAAATGGTTATTAACATGAATACCATGATTTAATTTTATTAAAATGTAATGTTTTATTATGCTAATATTCTTGTGAAATCAATTCTCTCCTTTTAAAATTGTTATCATGTTTTGAAAATGGTTTCTACCTGATTATGGTTTTTAATGTTTGAAAACACAGATTTAAATATACTTAGATTTGGAATTGAGGTGTAATTTTAAATATGTACATTCTTTTAACCTTATAAAATTTCTTTTTGGCTTCTTTTATATGGTTTGATGGATGTAGTTGTCCCTTTTTTCTTGTTTTATCTTTAAAAGAGAAAGAACCATGTTGAATTGTATCTTTAATTTTTTTTTAAAAAAATTTGCTGATTTTTTTGGACCTATAAAAACATTTCCTATTTTGTTTATGTGATTTTTGAAGGGAATGAAGTTCATTTTCCATGATATGTTTTTTCAAAGAAGATAACCCTAGTGTAAGGGTGAAATTGAAATGTTTTAAATTCATTGGGGCTTTTCCATCATTTTCTATATTGTGTTGGTAATTAATTTAAGAAAAATGAATTTAGTTTTCATTCTAATACATGTTTTGGTGTCAATGAACTATTTAAAACAATGGTTTTAAATGGTTTATGTAGAAGGAAACCCTTGATTCTCCCATTCTTGTATACCACTTGTGTGCGTTTTTGATAAATATGTGATGATTTTTTCTCCCCATGCATGGGAATGTGATGATTATGACTTGAGTGTATGTAATGTATGTATGGGGAACTACATCATTGGGTGTTAGGGTTAAGTGTAGTTATTGTTATTCATCATGTGTTATGATGGTCTCATTTTCACTATGTATAAGTTACACTATTCGACATGGGATACCAGGTACTAATTGGTTGACCTATCTTATTTCTCTAGTTGGTTCACATTCTGCATGTTTTAAATCATTAATTATAGGAACAAGGTCTATGTGGAGGGTTTTCATCATGAGGTTTATGTGGTAATGTTTCTTTTTAGTTATATATATATAGAATAAGCTGGTAGAAATACAGTTCAATTGCTTTTGGCCATATATAATTAACTTCTTATCAAATTAGTATTCTAACGGTAGATCCCAGGATACTTTCAATTATATGGTTACTTAGTGATTTTGGGGAGTTTATTCTAGTGCTATATTATATTATTACCCTTTATTTCTTCGTTATGGAATATTTCTTGTTTATATTGAATAATAAGGTTACTTAGTGATTTTGGGGTGTTTTATCTATTTTAGTATTATATCATTTTCCCTTATTTCTTCATTATGGAATCTTTCTTATTTATATTGTATTTTTTATATTCATTATGTATATTTTTTTATTACCCTTAAATAGAATTTTTAGTTTTTGTGATACCTTTAAATATGTACCTTTTTACCCTTATGAATTCTTTTTATTTTTTTTACCCTTATGTAAGAACTAATTACATTTACACAAGTCTTTCTTACCTTTATGCATGTGATTCTTACCATTTCATAGGTGTTGCTTAGCTGTGCCCATGTTTTCCTTACCCTTATGAAACTTCAAAGCTACCCTTATGCGGAAAGAAAAAAAATGTATGTTAACCTTGTATAGTGAACTAGATACCATAAAAGAGTGTGGAAAGGACCACCGAAAACCACGACCCGCTCACACACAAATGGCTTAACAAAATCGGACACACACATAGAATTTATTGTCTCACCTAACAAACATAAACTGGAACCCATAATTAGTGTTGTATGAAAAAACTCACACCCAAAATGTTTTCCTCGACCCTAAAAAACCACAAACAACTAATTTAAAGTGGTGTCAAAACAAATTTCAGGTATATGTCCTCACCGAGGTTTGAAGGAAGTGAACCGAATCAAGCCGAACCAATATGCCTTTGACGATAGTTTTCAAAAGACATACCAAAGAGTCCCAGGACATCTTCTGCACCACCTAGAACTGATAGAAAGGAATAAAACAAATCAATCTCAGATATCATGTTTTTCCTTATGGAGAACGGGTGATGGAGAGATGAAACGACTGATATGAATAATGAAATACACATAGATAGACTGACCTCACCAAGACAAATAGGATTCATGAAGAAAAAAATCACATCCTGGTGCGCAGAGAGGGGTTGGGTGAAGGTGGTGGTGCGACTCACCATGGTATAAGGTGAGGGGGTTCGTGGCTCACCCTGTTCTATGAACCTTCCTCTTGTGCTCTCTCTCTCTGTTAAAATAAAATAAATAAAAATAAAGCCTACTTAAATATAGGGGTTAATATATTAATAATAATAATCACTATTCGATTATTATTATTATTATAAATTAATTTATAACCCCTATTTTATAAACCCCGACACCCCATTAATAATCATTTAATTAAATTCATTCCATGTGAATTTAATTCACAAATATCTCCAATTCATTTTATTTAATTAAATTCCCTGAAAACAATGTTGTTAAATTAAAAACTCCAACACATCAACATTATTTAATTAAATTCTCTGAGCCGCTATTTATTTAAATAATAACCTCAATTTCACAACAACCAATTAAATTATTCTTAACCATGAATTTAATTGAATAAAACATTTATTACTCATTAATTATATAAATTCCTCTTTAACGTAAATTTAATTAAATTAAACCCCAACTCATCATTTTCACATCATTTAATATTACAATTTAATGTTAAAATTCATTGATATCCTCCAACTACTCATTTACATATCATTTAATTAAATTCATCTCATATAAATTTAATTAAACAATGATTCCAAATCATCATCATTTAAAAACAATTAATTCTTTTAATATAAATTTAATTAAATAACTTCTTCATATCAAAGTAATTTAATTAATTTCTCTGAAAATTAATTTAATTAAATAAAACCACCATGTTCCCATTTAATTAATTTTTTTTCCACCATCAATTTAATTTAATTAATTTAACCCAAAACTCAAAATTGGGTTAGCTGTAGGGTTTAATTTTCATGGTCTAACAGATTGTGCACAGACCATGTGCCCACTACCAGATACCTAGAGTATCTTGCATGCCTAACTCGCATATTTTGACTAACCATGTGTAGCTTGTGCGAATGCCTCTTCCATACATTTTTAAAACCGATTTTCTGGGTCTCGTGCTCCCAAAACACATTAATCCACCAAGGACACTGCTAGAAACTTTACTCAAGCTTGATATCAACACTTAAAATGAACCCCACTCATGAAACTTCATCCCGAATAATTTTTTTTAAATCAACATGAGCCTTAAATGAAAAATTTAAAAAATTTTATTTTAACCTGGTTCAAAAACATGGGACTTTACATTATTCTGACATAAAATCCCCATGGAACCTGAGTGTAAACCAAGAGTTTAATCCCAGAGAAAACATAAACCCAACATGAAGGAAGTGTTCAGAGAATAATTTTTCATATTTATTGATGATGGATGTTTTTTCTAATTTTTGATAGTCCTTGGGTAATTCTAATCCAGATAGTCCCCAAAAAGAGTGGAGTGAATGTGGAGAAAAATAAAAATAATGGGAAAATTAAAACATGTTCTATAAAAAATTGTATGGTTTGTATGAATTATAGAAAACTAAATTCTTCAACAAGGAAAGATCATTTTCTTATTCAATTTTTTGAAAATATTATAGATGTTGTCTAGAAATGAATTTTTCTATTTTCTTGAGTGATAATAAAGGTAAAAAAATTTACCTTTTAACTTGAGGATCTAGAGAAGACCACATTCACATTTTTATTTGTTACATTTTCCTACCAGAGGATGCCCTTTGGAATGTGTGGTTCTCCAACCACTTTTGAGAGATGCATGATGAAAATATTTATAGGCATGTTTAAAAGGATAATTTAACTTTTCATGGATTATTTTCCAATTTTGGGAAGTAATTTTGAAAACCATCTTGAAAATGTTTGAACTGTTCTGGAATGATACGATGAAAAAATCATATTTTAAATCAGTAAAAGTGTCAATTGATGGATACTGAGGGAATTGTGATGGGTCACAAATTTTCTAATAATTTTATGGGGGTTGATAATTATAAGAATGAGGATACCAAAATGTTTCCCCACCCAATAAATTCAAAGGTATAAGAAGTTTCATGGGTTATGATGAATTTTATAGGAGGTTCATAAAATATTTTTATAAGATAACTAGGTCACTCTTCTCACTGCTTGTTATGGAAACCCCCTTTTTTCTGAGAAATTTCTAGAGTATTTTATCTTACTTAAGGAGAAGCTTCCTACATACCCAATGATCACTACACCAGACTGGTAGTTACCATTTGAAGTAATGTGTAATTCTAGTGATCTAGTTGTGGGTGTTGTTTTGGGTCAGGGGAAGGATAATAAGGTACATGTCATTTACAATGCTAGTAAGAATCTTGATGACACTTTGAATCATTATTCCTAAATTGAAAAATAATAGGTTGTGTTTATGTTTACCCATGAAAAAATTTATATAGTACATGATGGGGTCCAAGATGTTCCTTATTATTTACCATTCAGCACTGAAATACATGCTATGTAAAAGGGATCAAAACCCATATCTATGAGGTGGACCCCTTAATAGAATGAATTTGATTTGGTTATTAAGGATAAAAATGGGGATCAAAATGTATTTTTAGGCTATTTATCTTGGATTACCAACACTCAAATTTTGAATCCAATAGAGATGAATACCTCTTCCTTAGATGAATAGTTTCTTACTACTTCTGTTCATCAATCTTCTTGGTCTAATGATTATGCTAATTTTATGAATGTGGGTGTTATGACCAAGATACATTTCCATAACCAAAGGAAAAGGTTTATTTTTTATATGAAAAACTACTTTTGGTATTACCCTCTTCCTTTTTTAAAATGAGCTAATGGTATTTTGAGGAGATGTGTGGCTGAGGAGGAAGTAATGCCCATAATTGAGAGCTTCCATTCATGAGCTTGTAATAGCCTCCATAGAGGTTTATGAACAACATAAAAGTTTATACATGTTATTTTATAGTGGCCAACACTATTCAGGGATGCTAGGAGTATGGTCATTGGCTGTGAAAAGTTTCAAATTCTTGTAAATGTAGTTATAAGGAATGATTTGCATCAAAAATGAATTCTAGAGGTTGAATTCTTCGATGTTTGGGACTTGGGAATCATCGGACCTTTCCTATACACTTTTGGGAAAGAATATATTCTTTTTTTGTTGACTATGTCTGCAAAAGGGTTTATGTAGTGGATCATTCAACAATTCTACTACTAGTTTAGTAAAATTCATCATGGAAAATATCTTTTCTAGGATTGGAGTTCCTAAAGCCTATGTTAAAGATAATGGATCTCATATCAAGAATTAAAATTTGACAAATTTAATGGAAAATTATGGATGTTTTTTTAGAATAGGTACCACCAACCACCCATAGTTCAGTGGGTATGTTAAAGTGTCTAACAGATATATCAAACAATTTTTTGGAAAAACAATTTTGATCTCTAGAACTGATTGGTTATGGAAGCTATATGAGGCTCTACGGGCATACTGAACTGCTTACAAGAACCCAATAGGTATATCCCCATATAGGCTACACTTTGAAAATACATTCCAACTATATGTTTAACTCAGTAGAATAAAACATGCTTTTAATATCGATGATATTTATCATCACTAAATAATGTGCTGATAAAGGCTTCCTTTTATTAGCACAAAACCCCACTGATAAATGGTACCCTTTATCAGTTATTTTTTTTAGCATTGATAAATTCTACTCTATGTTTGTGATTTTATATAGCACACATAAAAGGTACCCTTTTTCATTTTATTTATTTTTCATTATATTGGGTTTTCATTCTTAGTTCCATTTACTTACAAAAAATAAAATGAATATTCAATTGTGTTTTTTTAATAAATAATTACCAGGACAAGGAAATTGTTTTTCATTTGATTATTTTCATTTAATGGGAAAAAATAGTTTAATATGGTTTATAAATTCTCACTGAACCAAAATATGACATTAGAGGAGATTATTTAGTGATGTTTTATTAAACTACCACGAAAATCTTTTAATGTTTAAAGAAACATGACACTTCTATCATTAACCCTCTGATGCTTCACCCTTGACCCCAATAAGAACTACCAAACCCCTGAATCATTTCCACCAATCTCGACCCTTACCACCCCTCATCGTCAGTCCGACCCTCAACGACCAATCCGACACTTCACCCCCAACACTTCACCCCAACCCCCCATCTCCCTGAAGCCCTACCCAACCCCTCGAATCCTTGCCACCAATCCCAACCCTCACTGCCCCTCGTTGCTGATCCTGACCCTCACTACCCCTCTATGCTAGTCCATACCCTTTCCCCCACCAAGCGTGCCCTCGCCTCCCTTCGCTGTCAGTCCCAATATAGATTCTCCATGTCCCTCATTACCAGTCCCAAACTAGTGCCTCATCACCCCTAAAAGGCCAAGTGGTAAGAGAAATGGAGTTTTTTTCTGGCTCTTTACTGTATAAAAATCCGATTTACCATGGGTTTTTAGAAATTACTTCTTCATTTCTATTTTTGTCTTGCCTATTTTGGTATAGTCTGATGTGATTTACAACTATTAAGTAATTGAGTAGCCTTTATGTGTTATCGATATTAAATTATATATTTATTGAATTATATGTTTTATGTTTATAAATAATACCTTTTAGATGTTTGATTAGGGATGTTATTCAAAGATGGTGTATATCTCTTGGATTGTTAAGTATGTTTTCATCCCCTAAAATCCCATAATGAATTTTTATTGGAATTAATGTTTTACATAGTTGAATAATTCTAATTTTAATACCCACCTCTTTATTTGGGTTATTATAAATTGGATTTTTTAATTAAATTATATTTTAATGAAAATTGTTTTTACCAATTGAAACTCGTTTTATTGTATAATTGAAATTTAATTTTTTTATTTTTAAGAATGGGTTTTTATTAATATTTTTTTTGAATTTAATTGTTATTTAAATGTTCACCATTTATTCATATTATTATTATTATTCATTATAATTATTTTTGATTGAAACATATTAAAATTTAACTTTTTGATTATTATTTTTACCTTTACATGATCTTTACAAATTTCATGTTACCCTTTTGTAAATTTTTCGTACCCTTGCAAGAATTATATTTTACCTTTACATATTTATTTTAATGTTGTGTTTAACCTTAAATAATAGTTCTTCTTACACATACAATGTATTTATATTTTCTACATATCCTTTACATATGTTCCTTTTTACCATTAAGGATGCTTTGAATTCATGGTTTTACACTTAAATAAGATCTAATTACATTTACACAAGTGTTTCTTGCTTTTTATCAAGTTATTCTTACCTTTACACAAGTGTTTCTTACATTTATGCAAGTTTTTCTTGCCTTTACGCAAGTGTTAATCTACCCTTAAGCGGCTTGATAAAAATATAAGTTACCCTTTTTTAGTGAACTAACTATATTTAAATAGTGTATGGATTTTATTTTTCTCCATTACGCATGCATTATTGGTTTATTATTACCCTTATGTAACTTCAAAGTTCCTTTGTACAACTGTTCTAGTTGCCTTTACATGACCAGTTTAAGTAAAATCTTACTATTACACAAATTTACAAGTTACCCTTATGCAACACTTATAATTTATTCATGCCCTTAAATAGAATTATAATGGACATATATGAAACAAGTCTAAAATTCATCTTATATTTATGTGAGTTGTATTTTTTAAAGGCAACATTTATGTAGATTATAAAAAATTTGAATGTCCCTTATACTACCTTTTCTATAATATATTTTACCCTTACATGGGCTCTATATGTATAAAATATCACTATTATATTTATGTAGTAGAATCTCTCATCTGTTTGAATGGTATAAATCCTCTTACACTTGAAAAGGATACCATGAATGAAATAAATTGAGTATTTTTTAATTTGAGCGTGATACTTTAATCAAAAATATGTTTCTATTTTAATTTCTAAATATTGGCTTGTAAATGTATGATGAAGAATTAAGAAACACCCACGTGTAGAAGATTCAATGGATTTATAAAGAATGTTATCCATTCCTATAATGTCTATAAATATAACCTAAGAAAAGAAGGGGATAAAGAATAATAATGACATTTATAACTTCATGGATTCATTATATAGATTTGTTGAGGCATTTATTTAATATATTAATATTTTCTTCAACAAGTATATATGAATCTATTTTCCTGTTTCATAATGGTTATGTGTTTTAATTTTTTTTAAAAAAATTAGGCATAATGGGATATATGGATAAAATATGCATCACATTACTGAGTAACACACCTCAGAATGCTAAGGGTTTGGATGAGTATTTAGAATTTTAAATTTCCAAATGATCCATTGATGGAAGAATAAGATGTCCATGTTCAAAATGTAAATTTAGAATATGGTTGAAGAGAGATGAAGGTTATGAACACTTGATATTGAATCAATTCCCTACTCAATATTTTTGTTGGATTTGATACATAGAGTTGAATGTTACAGAAATCTTGAGAAATGATATCAATCTACATAATGAGATCCCAACGTCATTGATCATGGAAAATTAAATGAAAAAACCTTATAAGTGATTCATTCGGCATTGAATGATTAAAACATCAACATCAAAACATATCAGAACAACTAGTTTAGGGTGATTAAAATAAAAATGTAAAAATTGATGTTTTTGAAACTGTAGGACAACCAGATCAAGATTATAACATATCATTGGATCCTCCTCTTGATTCAATGGAGACTAATGTAAGAGAAAACATCACTAAGATGAAAGGTGTTTTTCATGATTTAGTGGATGTTGAAAATCAAGATTTGTATAGTGGATGTCAGAAATATTCAAAACATTTATTTTTAATAATGTTGTACCATATCAAATGCCTATGTGGAATTACAAATAAGGCGATGTCAGTGATATTGGAATTTTTGTGTGATGAATTTCCTGTATAAAATATCATTGAGTGTTTTTAGGATATAAAAAATGTTTTTAACAATATTGGTGTAAATTATACGAAAATACATGGGTGTCCCAATGATTGTATGCTTTATTGTGGAGAGGCTTCAAGCAAACAAATTTAAAAAAAAAGTTTTTCTTCTAAATGGAACTCTATGGGTGATGTTGGATATCTGAATCAACATACTAATATGAAGAAGAAGAAGAAAAGTAACACACCATTAATGGGTTTTCATTACATTACATTAAAGTCTCAATTGCAAAGATTATTCATGTCATCAAAAACCACTAAACACATGAAGTGGAATTCTGTAGATAATAATAATGATGGGTTAATATAACATCCAAGAGATTCACATTCATGGAATACATTTGATTCAATACATCCATATTTCCCATATAATCATAGGAATGTTTGTTTGGTATTGGATACCAATGGATTCAACCCGTTTGGGACATTGAGTCCGAGTTATAGCAATTGGATGATTGTTTTGATCCCATATAATATGCCTATGTGGATGTGTATGCAAAAAATGTATTTCATCATTTTGATGATTATTCCCTGAAAACCAATTCCTATGGGAGGCTCAAATTTTACACTGACATAAATGGATTTCTTACAGGAACATAGTTATGTGCTGCTTCATAGTGAAATTGTAGATTCATTTATTAAAGAGTTGAGGATACAAACAAAGAGATGAATGAGAGGATGCACATGAAATGATAAAGATATAAAAAATCGATTAATAAACATCTTGTAGAATGGTTTGAACGATGTGTATGTTCATAAATATTGTAATAAATATGAATATTAGGTTGACACATATATTTTGTAAAACTAATAATGTATATTATTTATTTCTGATCATGAATACCGATACTCAAGAAAAGATAGTAGATGATTTGATCATTCTTACTCAAGGTCCTCTAAATCAAGGTTGAATGCTCGATGCTTACAACCTGAATAGATTTATAATTCCTATAGTGGTTTTGGAAGAGGGTTTGAAAACACAAAATAGTGTCATATGTATGTTTTTTGATGAGGGATACTATGGAAAGTTGACTATTATTATCAAATTAAACTACCAAATAAATTTTTCAGTTGTTTTATTAAAATGAAATTGGGTGGATATTATCAGGTCTGTTAAAAGTGATTACTTGATATTTATTTTTGTGAACATTTCTTGCCTGATTGATGTTAGTGACCCTGAGCTACATGATACATATATCTTATCATCTCAAGTGAAAATTTAATATTATGTGAACGATTTCATGGATGAATGGTGGAGTGTAGTTTCTCAAGTAAAACAAAGATTCTTTTATGATATGGGTGATGGTGTGGAAGATTTGACCTTTGACATTGATTCCCATAAATAACAAAAAAATCCATATTTTTGAATCATTATATTGGAAATATATTTCTTGAAAGGTTGGATGAATTGGATGTAGTAATGGAGTAAGAACCTAACATGATTGAAGAAGAAAATGATTGTATGTGTAGTTATCCATTATGTTATCAACCAATTATGCCATTTGTGCTGTCATTCATTATCATTGTTGTGTATATTTTTCTTATTATTATTGTGAAAATGTTATCATTTTTAATTTATTTATGAATAATTTTTTTGAAATATATGTCTTGAATATAAATTTATTTGATTAAATGACATGAATTCCAAGATGGAAGCATTAAACAATTCCATCGACCACACCAGCTGATGATGATCCACTAGTATCCCTCCCTATAGAATCTAATACACCATGTGTTTACCCAATACACCAACTCTATCACCATTTTCCGGTTTCCCAACAACATAGTATGTGCCTTCCCATTCAGTAGTTTTAGTGGTGTGAAAGCAGGGTTCCACTGCTAGCTCTTTGAGGGGATATTGGATGGTGACTGTTATAAGTACAAATTTAAATATGAATATATTTATTGAAATTTTTTTATAATACTAACTACTTTTTCATAAAATATGCATACAATGAAACTAAATATAAAAATATGAAATGTCTAGATGTATGGAATATAATCAGAGTAATGATAATTTTCCCATTTAATTCATATGGGATCCCTACCGATGACGTTGTGGGATTACTTGGCCAGAATCTAGGACTGCGAGTGGTAGAGCATGTTACCCTCCCCATTACATATGATGATTAGAGGAATGTGCCTTAATAATATAAAAACGATGGTTTTTATTCACAAATAAATATAATTTTGACACATTATGGTAATTAAAGGTTAATATTTTATTAAACAATAATATTTTCAAAATTAATCTATATAGACAGATTCTTTTCCAATGAGATGTTCAGAGATATTTTGTTTCTATGAAAAACAAATTTAATGAATAGGGGCTTAGATTTCCTATTTTCAGAAAGCGTTAGTTGATTTATATCATAATATGACTAGAACTAACCCTATTGGTATTACATCCTTGACTTATGGTAAGCAGGTAAATCACATAACTTCAGAATCATTTAGTTTTCAAAGATTTATCTATTTTAATTTTAAATATAAATATACAACATTAATTAATTTTCAATATACTTGTTTTAAATGTGCCGATAGCAAGAGGTAGAGATGGAGATTGAGATCGATATGGAGGGGTGAGGAGCAGTGTTCATCATCATATATTTATTAGTGGTATTTTTAATATTTTGGACACATATTGAAATACATGGTTTGTTCTTGTATAATGTGTGGAAAATAGTATTCACCTAGAACTTTTATGACCAAACATTTTCATGAATTTTTTGGTTCTTTATTAATTATGAATTTCTGATCTATTCCCATTCTCAAGAGGCGATTGATTGGATTTGACTCATGGAAAATAGTCGAAAGAGGAATTTAATTCATCATATCTATCATGTATGGTACACATTAAACTTAGGATTTCTAGTGAGTAGTTTTACTAATTACTGAGGATTAGTTGTTTAATGTTTTTGCAACTCCTCATACTATAATTTATAATCTAATTAATTGGCAGTATTCTAATCAATTGCGAAAAAAAGTACATGGATTCTATTATAATGGAAACTCATGTGTATAAATTGTAATATTCTCAATGTTGATAATGATGAAAACGTCTTCATGCAGCGAATGTTGGATGACTATGGTGTGTTATCATGGTTGTGGATGCCTAATGATGAACCCATAGTGTGTTTCTTCTTAGTATGGGTTGTCTATAGTGCCAGTATTACCTTATATACTCATTTCCATATGGCATGGAATAATTTTCTACTTTGCTAAAACGTTTATTTGTGTCTTCCTTCTATATGGATATTGTAGGGTGATTTCCTTAGTTATGGTAGGATTTAATTGGAGAGAGATGATGTATGAAAGCGGGGGGCTATTGTTGGATGCTAATGTGGAAGGGTTCCCTAGTTTGGGGTAGTGGTTTACATGTTATGTCATCAAATGTGAGACCCTAATAATGGGTTCTTAGAACCTTGATGTTGTGGTTTAATTTGAGATTGTGTGTGATATCCCATGGGTTGGGACCCAAACATGATACCTGATTAGTAGAGATAGTTGATTGACTTAGAGGCCCTTAGTTTTGACCAAGGCACTAATGGGTCAGTGGTTTGTATGATCGAGTGTAACCCATGATAGGATTTTTTCCCAGATGGTTACTCCATTAGATATTAAATCATGGGTATGGTCATTTGGGTATTATACTGATGCACAAGATGTTCTTGGGTTTTATTGATAGGTGCCTTAGAGGGTTGAGATGCTATGGTTTAGATTATTATATTATATGTTCTCTATACATGATTTTTCTATGAAAAAACATTAGATGGTTGACTACTAAAAATTTTTAGATGGTTAACTACTGAACATTGTTAGATTATTTTGTTATACGTTCTCTGCACATAGTTTTATTTTCATGGTACTGGAACGGGGGATGCAGTATCTTTAGCCTTATTTCATTTGAAAATCCACAATTAGATGGGATTTAAACTGCTTCTATAATGTGGTATTTTCATAACAACGGCGGTTTTAACTGCCACAAAAAAATTTCATTATAATTTAGCGGTATTTTTGGTTCTTTTCGAAAAGAATTTCAGGAAAAAAATGGAAAAAATTTAACAGTGTTTGTAACCATCTTAAAATAAATTTTATTTTTTACAGTAAAACCACCTCTAATACCACAATAATGACTGAAAAATATGTTTACTATGAGTGATCTTTACAATAGTCGCTAAATAAATTTTATTATTTTTTTATGGGAAAACCATCGTTAAAACAACAAAAACCATTTTTAAATTTGATTACTATGAAACTTACTAGCAACCACTACTAAATTGTAGGAACCACCATATATTGGATCCTAACACCCCATTTAGTGGTGGTTTTATGAAACCTTTGTAGAAGAATATGTTGGTTGATTAAACAGCCTCCATATAAAAAAACCACCACTATAATTTGAGTTTCTTGTAGTGACTTAAAAATTTTATTATATGTATTCTCCATAAACCGTTCTCGGGACATGTTGTTCCACCAAAACATTAAATTATAAACCACCATGGATAGATCAAGATCATGCATATTCTAATTTCATTCCTGAGGCCACAACTATCGTGACCTATATGCCAAAACTCGATCATCATGTATCAACACTACCCAAATCCCAATACCAAATGCATCACGAAACAAGGTATACCCTTCACCCAGCCTAGGTATGGTCAAGATCAGTGCTATTGTTAACCATTTATTCATCTCTTGGAAATCATCCTCACTTTTTCCAAACCATTAAAACATAATGACCTTCTTGTATAACTTTTAATGTGATGCATCTTTGTGAGAAACATATTTATTGAAACTTCAGTAATATCAGGACAAACTCAAAAAACATTAAACATCAGCAACATTCCTAGGATGCTCCCATGATAAAAATGTCGACACTTTCTCTAGGTCTACTGAAACAACTTCCTTGAAGATGATGTTACCCAAGAAATTCACCATGTAAATATTGAAATGATACTTGAATATCTTGTCATAGAACCTATTCTCTCTTAGTGAACATATGAGGATTTCAGAATTTTAGGCATGATCATTACAAGTTTCAGAATAAACCAAGATTCAAACCTAAAAACAACTAAGATCTAATCTAGTAATGGGTGAAAGAATATGTTCATTAGAGCCATAAATATTGTCAGTACATTGGTAAATATGAATGACATCACAAAAACTCATGTGAATCATACCTTCTCCATAATATAGGAATTGGTACATTAGAAGGTCTCACCCATAGAGAATGATAGCCATATCTCATATTAATCTTGGAGACCACTGAAGAACCTCTTAGATAGTCAAAAAGATCATTTATTAGAGGAATATGGTTTCTATTCTTAACGGTCATCTAATTTAACATCTTATAATTGACGCATAACCACAAGTATCTGTCATCCTTCTTGGAAAACAATACTCGAGATCCCTAATGAGACGTACTTTGTTATATTAACTATTTATTCTATTACTCCTCTAACTATGTTTTATTTTCTAAGAGTTTTGTTGGTGTCATTCAATATGGTGGAATGGAAACTGGATCTACTTCCGACCACAACTCTATTGTGAAGTCAACATATTTCTTAGGTTGAAGCACCAAGAAGTTCTCGGGAAACACATCCTAGAACCAATCCACCACCTTATGAATGAAAATCTTCCACACTCACTCGTCTTAAAACATAAGACTAGGCAATTGGGTTGTGAGCTCATCTAATTGCAGATATAATATCCCTACATGAATTGCTCAGATATCCCATTCTCCATGATGGACATAAGTTTCCACTTCCATAGACAAGATTTTTCATGAAGGTAGTAAAAATAAATTTGATCCTAGTAAATAAGCAGCCAATCCATACCAATAATATTATCAAAAACTGAAATCTTGAGCACAAAACAGTTCCACAAGAAATAGTACCTACTAACTTGAATATCAAACCCTTTACAGTATCATATATTTTCTTATTGTTCCTCTAATGGTGTATTAATTGACATAACCCCACACATATCTTCCACCATTAGACCCAACATTACCACAAACTCGGTAGAAATAAAAGAATGTGAGTAACCTATATCAAATAAATAGCTTGAATGTATAGAATCTATAGGAATAACAAATCGAACAATCGATGGTCTAGCCTCCCCAGCTCCATAGGTACACTAAATGACATGACGATGACCTGTCCTTTTAACCTGATCTCTGGTCTATGTTCTTGGTGATTCACATTCCAGTGGATAATGATTCCCATGTCTTAGAGCACCACATCCACCACCTAGACCTGTACAACCATTAGAGCACCAAATGCAAGTTGGATGTGGGGTAGCTAACTCCATGATTACACACTACACTAGGCTCATCCCTCTATATTTTTTTAACATCAAGGTTTCCTAAAGAACATTTTCACAGGCTCTGACCTCCTGCATGCTCAGAACTAAACAAGAGGTAGGGGACACTGAACATGCATGTGTCTTTTCCTACCATAATGATGAAAAAAGACTCAGTCGCTTCGCTAAGAAACTTATTACCTTTAATGATTACATTTTCCAATGATACACTGGTAGATACTACTCTCAAAATGATCCTTATTACCAACATTAGTCATACCATTGAATTTTCCAACTGATGCTCCTTGTCCAACCCAAGAAGCCACCATGAGGTTTCCCTCAAAGATATGGTACTGATCCATCACCATTGAAAACTTATTTAGAAAGAATATATTTAACTAAGGATTGATTCTAGATCTAAGTCCATCCTGTAAACCTCCTTCCATTGATGTATAATACCCTACTAAATATAGAACAAAAAATTGTAAGTTGGTGAAATGGCATGCATAATCCATCACTAACATAGTCCCCCAGTTCAACCTCATAAACACTACAGTCTTGTCCTACCACAAGGTCTTTAGATGGTATTGTTCAAAAAAATCTACAAACTATGCCACATAATACCTTCTATTTTATTTATCCGAACAAAGATTCTCCACCAATTATTTTCTGGAACTCACAACATATAGGCTACCATATTGATCATCTTGTCAAGACGAGTCTCGAGGTGATCTAGAATCATATGTATAGTCACTATCCAGAACTCATATTGCTCTATCCCACCCTCCTTGATAAAGGTCTGAGGGTGTTGCAGCTTAAAATCTCTATTTGTCTCATACAAGCTTAGTGCAACCCACCCTGGGTCTCATTTCATCATCTGCATATAACAGGTGATGTTCTCTTAGAAATTCTTCTTTCCTCTATTACCCTAGATCTCTGAAATCTTTTTCTCCACTTCTGAGGGGGAATTATAAGTGATATCCTTTGGTCTACTAACCATCACACATTTTTTTGGGGAAATTTGTTAATGTTTCCAAATTTGTTCCATAGAACACATAAAATAAAACATCCCTAATTTACATGAAATAAGGTTCTCCAATATCCATAAACCACCCATTTGACCTACACTACCCCCACAGACACCATCACTCCTAGGACACTAGCCATAACAATTCCTACCATTTTTCATGGTCAATATGAGGGAAACCAACTTATATAGTCATAGGTCTTTCATTACACTCATTTTTATACCATTTTCATTTTTTTGAAAACAATACTTTCTCTTTTAGGAACATTTCCTATTTCATAACTTGTTAAAACTAATATTTTAACTCATTTTTTACTTTTCACGAAACACAATTCATCAACTAATCATTCACATTATTTCCATTTAATCATTTACATAATTAGTATTAATCACCATTTTCAACAAATTTTCAAGTAATTGAAATGAAATATATATTTTATATCCCACACATGCATCTTGTGTGTGCCTACCATGATGCATTCCACCTATATCCATAGGTGCCAATAATGATGCATAAATTCACAACCTTGTGTCGGTCCATCCATGAGAATAAAATAATAATAGTATCTCGTTACACAATAAGTGAATAACCCAATATTAAAATATCATTCAAATATAACAACACATATAAAGAACAACAATTTCTAGCATGGGTGCTTGGGTTTCCCATCATACATGTGTTAGCTAATCCCATAAATGAGCTCATAAACATGTCCTGGAAACTCATAGAAAATAAATCCTCTGATACCAATTTATAAAATCATCAGCCTGGAATCCAATAAATTGGTTCCCTGGTCTGGGTCACCACATGACCTCAACCACACCTCCCCATGTTCTCGAGGTTGAAGACTTATTGTGAGGGTCTACAATATCTCATGGAGAGACTATTCCCTATTTACTAGATTAATCCATATAGGATGAAATGTGAAATAAAAGAAACATTAAACAATAAACCAGAAACATAGATTATTAACAATTTCCCAAATTGGGTAGAAACCAAACATAAATGATAAATATGTCATGTCATGTAAATAGTTCCAAAAGTGAAGAAAACCCAAAATTAAAGACCATAATTTAATCCCCAAAACTGTTTTGTACTCCTTGTTTGGATCCTCATACATGCACATCCCAATACCATATCAACTCCAGTTCCTAGATCCCTTTCCCATGTCCTAACATATATCCATGAAATCTGATAAATTACCCAATGGAGGCCAATGAAGTGTGTGAGTACCACTCATTAGGTCATCATCAACAATGTAGACCAAATATAAACTCAATTTAGATAGTGTCTACAAGAAAAAATATATAACAAGCAAATAAGGAATAAAAATATTCCTTTAGAAAATAGTTTTTAAATTAAACCATTGTCATCACTTAAGTCCATATGTTAGGTGTTACGTTTATTACACAATGGCCTAATATAATTAACCACTACGCATAATGTAAAAAATAAACTTCTCTATCTACTAAGGAATACATCACATAAGAAATTTTATTAAAGATACATTAGAGCATCAGTTTAGGAAATCTCAACCAATTTCATCACACATAACTTGGAGTCTCAATGCAGGTAATTATCCAATGCATCTGATAGTGTCCTAGAGCATTATTCTAACTACCAAACCTATGCATTCTAGTGGTTGGTATTATAACCTTAGTCCATCCCGACCAGTGGGAGTGGAGCATTAGTAAATTCCCATAACTACCAATCCAAGTGCTCATGCATACACTAATAAATAACCACATTCCCCATATCTGAAATCATAGACAATAATTTCACATAAATTCGTCTATTCACTACTCTATAAACATATCAGTTCATCTTCATTCCATAGCTCGTTAACATATTTCCATTTCATATTATGAGTCAATTTTCACATTCACTTTAATTCATTTAATCTATCAACAATTTCCCAAAAATTCTCTTTTACCAATATATATGTATAGACATAACCACCATTGGTGTTTTTCACAATTTAAACCATCTTTTCAACACATATATCATGGGATCTATTTTATCACTACAATTCCATGTTCAAAATCCTTATTTTTCATATCTTGTATGATGAAGTACCTCATGGGTGGACCTAAGATCAGTCTAATAAACCTCAACGCATCCCATGCGGATCATGAGGGATTCAATTAATCATTTATCCAATAATTTTACCAATTATTATCAAAGGCATAAAATGATAAACCAAAGAGATCCAAAATCACAACCACATGTGCACAAATGAACCTCCAGACTATAGAATTTATCTTTTAGAGAACCTACCTCGATTTTGAAGATGAACACAGTCTTAACCATAGCCTATTACATGGATTAAAAAACTCTTTGATGCCCCAACCTATGATCTACTAGAAAAAAGTGTTTTAGGGATTCATAAGAAGAAGAAAAAGACCACATTCAAATATCCAGAAAAGATAAGGAAGAGGATCGTTAGACTTACCTGAATCTTTGATCTGTACCCAACAGTACGTCAAATGTCCTAGAAATAATGTAAAATGACCTTTTGGAAGTCCTGGTAAATATGGTTCATCACATGGGTTACAGTAGAAAAAATGCGGCAATAAATCTAGTAGAAAACATAAAATATTAAGGGGGAAATGGTAAAAACCATCTTTTAATGGGGTGCATGGGTTTAATGCATTGTTTTCTAAACCATGTGTCGATGGTGCTATTTCCTCTTTCCAAGTGGGATCAAGTAGCATGGTTAACTAGGGAGACCACACAGTCTAAAAAACTATCTTCCAACCATGTTTAATGCCTCAGTCCAAATACACAAGGTTTTTCCTCCCCTCTTGAATAGTTTACATAACTGGTTACCTCTACCTCTAGCTAGTAAAGTTTGGTTGCAAGGTCATGACTAACCATGTGCCAACCGTGTAACATGTACAGGATGGACCAATCTCTGTATATTTTATGTCATGAACCCCTAGAACTCCTTCAGGCTTACAAATTCACCATATAACCATTTAATAAACAAACATTGAGGAATTTAATCCAAAATATAAACAAGAACATACCTCCACCAAGTTTATGATTCTACACACCTCCTGGATTTGATCAAAGAATCATAATACACATGTGAATATGATTTTAAACATTATTCTAAAAATATTTGAAATTGTTAAAAGATTTATACTTTTTAAATATCAAAGACATATATTCATACCAACTAAAATTGTTGTAAATACAAAATAAGTAACTAAAACAACTATTTTATTTTTCACTCATTGGTATACATACATCACTATGTATGTGATATAATATCCCATTATCCACATGACATTTTATATTAAAATGTGAATTTTTCTTTTCCCCTATAAAAATGATTCATATTTCTTAAAATATTCATAATAAGATGAATCTAATAATCCATCTCTATAGATTCGTTTAATATGATTCTCATTTATATGTCTAAGGCTATATGTTAGTGGTAGGTGGTATTGGAATCTATGTCAGACTTATTATTCTCAATGTTATTAAAAAGATTATCCATATTAAGAATATATAAACCATTCATTACACTACTATTAATATTAAAATTTACATAGTTATATATAGAAAAATTCTTATTCTTAATAGTGAACAAAATTATCTTCTTTTCCAAAAAAGATATTTCAATAAAATTACTATTTATGGTAGGATCATAATAATAGTGGTTAAATTCTAGAATAAATCCACTTGTTAAAATAGAATCATAGGTTTCAGCCTCTAATACAACAACTCTTTCTCTATTATTGATCTAAAGATATATATTACACAGTATCAATTCCTTTAAATATATGAGTTTCTGTTTGTCATCACAAATGTGTGATGGACACCCAGTATCTAAACCCCATGAGTCCGAGTTTATTGAATTGATCTCAATAACATTCACATTTGGATACTCTATGTGTTTCTCATTCAGAACACTTCTCAATCTAAGATAATAATCTTTAAATATCTTATAGGTTATACCTTTTAATGATATCAAAATGATTATTATTAAGTGGCATAATCAACAACAAATTCATATCACTGAGCCAGTAACATGTATTATATATTTTTATTAAGGCCTTTAAAAAAAAATTCTCCCACTATAAATTATTTTCCCACACATTTTATCCATTTAGTGATCCACGATCCATATTTCATTATGACTTACACTAGTTGTCACATGATCAAGACATAAGTATTTTGGTATGGAATCATCCCAATAATAATATTTATGATTCTTTGATTGTTGAGTGGATAACCACTTATTCAAATCTATATTCAGGATTCACTCTAATATATTCCTCTAGTATCCTAGAATTTAGAGACTCCCATGTAGTTTCACTAAAAATAAACACCAAGAATAAGCTAACAAAAGACAACCATGGGATACCTGTACAAAGCCTAACCTAACCAAAAGACAATCTGGAGTTAATTTTTCCATACTTATCTTATAAAAGAAAATTCAAGAGTAATCATACAAATCCGGACAACACTCAGTTGAGTGAAACAGGTATTGAAAAGTGTTTCTTTGGAAAGAATATCGTACTAATTAATTCAGGGTTTTTTTTCATTTTAATGTCTCATCAATTTAGAAAACATCATATGAATATTAAACCCATAAAAATTACTTCTTATGTAATCATTAACTTATCATGTTTTATTCACATATGTTTATACATTATTATAATGATTTAGTTTTGGAATCCCTATTAAAACAACCAAATTAAAGGGTCCAAACATCCTTAATCTATAACCATTTACACAGCCCATAAATTTTTATAAATCCCCTTAAAATAAAACGAAATTATATTCCTAATATCCAAATACATCACATGAATAAGGTATATAAACTCTTAGTGAAAATTGAAAGAGTTGTATGGGATTTAAAATCTACTCATGATTATTCCAAAATTCACATATAGCCAACCACATAAACCATTCTAGCTAAGGTGTAGCATCCAAGTCGATAGGTTGTCCAACTCCAACTCCCTCTACACTGAGAATCTTTTCTCAAGTGATAATTCATTTCCTAATAGAAATAACAAATAATATTCACAAACTGTGCTCAAAAAATATTCTCAGTCTCATAACTACGATTAAAAATATATATCAACATAGAACAAAATTTCATTTTATGATATAGAACCTAGTATGACAAGAAAGGAGCTATCCTGGAAGCTATATAACTTTAAAACTCTGGCATACATAATATTAAAAATTAATAAAAATCTTTCTAAACATGAATATAAAAAAAATTACCAAATAAATAAAAATTTTAAACATTTTCTAAAACATGGGACATTTATAAACTATTTATAAACATAAGTTAGTTATAATGGTTTTATAAATAAAAAAAATCATGAATATAATGATTTTAAATTCCAAAAATATTATATAATATTTTATATTATCATTATATAAATTTTCAAATAATATTTAAACAACTAATTATATTAATAATCAAAACCATTTTGATGTGATCTAAATAACATCACTTAACTTTAAATTTGAGTAATTTTAAATTAATTAATTATGAACATTTCTTAATTAAAAATTTTAAAAATTTATATTTTATCCTTATAATTTATAACCATTATAAATTATTTCTCATTATTCATAAATAAACATTTTATTTAAAGATAAAAACATATTCCATATAATTTATAAAAGGAATTTTCAGTATAAACAATAAATATTTCGTTAATTTTATCAATATTTAAAAAAAATTGATTATAAAAAAAATATGATTAATTAATTAATAAAATTTTTATAAATTAAAATATACCTAAATAAATTTTATATTTATTTTTAAATAAAATTATACTTTTACAAATCTTGAAAAATATCGTCTTGTTGACATTATGGTCATTTTGAACAGAATTATCATGTTATGAAAAATGTCGTAGGCCATGGGAATCCAAGTCATGGTACAACTAGTGGTGGCTAGAATACCCTACAAAAAATCATCGTGGTCTTCACTATGTCATGGTCTCCTTCCATTAGCCATGGCTCTAATAGAATCTAGTAATGTACTACTGTGGCCATCACTACATTATGGTGTGAGTGACACTGGTGTTTTTGAGTCTCCACGTCTACACCAAGGTTACTTAATGGTCCTTGTGATGAAAATGATTTTTAGAAACACCTATAAAACATACATAAAAGTTGAAAAAGCTACCTCGGACACCACTGATGGGTTTCTTTAGATTGTCCAATGACCATTTCCTGTGGAAGTGAACCTAAACACGAAGATCTATCTCTAAGGAATTAAATGTGAATATTTATTTGTAAAACATAGGATATAAAAAGTCATACCTAAAACACTTTATTATCGATTACTTACACATTCATCTTCTATGGATTAAACTTTATCATGATCATTAGGAGTAAAAAAAATCCTACCTTCATATATGGGGAATACCCAGAAAGTCCGGAGATAGGCGCGCCTACTCCCATAAAATTATAATAAAAACGTAAATTACACAATGAAAGTTCACGGAGAAGCTTTACAATGACGAGTAAACAGCACCCCATCACGATCAGCTTGATCCATACAGGAGGACTCTCGAACACTCGAAAGGGTGATAACATCGGTTTCCAGTGATGATTGAGCTGTGAGAATGGAAGATAGAATTGGTTTGATTAAAAAAGGATTAATATGAATAAACTACTCACAACACTTCCAACATGATTGGATTACATCCTCTCATATATCCGTCATTGATACTCTTCGTGGAATGAAGAGCCTCATCCATATGAAATGGTTCTAGTTTCATGGCATGAAACTCATAAATTACACCTATTAGAATGTTCATTCACTAAAAACATCAGTGAATGAGGTATTTTAGATATAATGAAACTAACCCCTTAGTTCATAACTACTGAAAACATATGGTATAAGTAAATTGAACCAAACATGTATCACATTCATGCTAAACTAGCATAGATGTTGACTATGACATCACATGCACCACCATATAATTGACATTCATGTTTCAGTACATATCAAATAACATGATATGTAAGCCTTATAAGTAGTCATGTACTCACCTCTCTAGTTGGATTTAAGTTATATTAACCTACATGTCATGTTTTAGTGTGGTAGAAGTCATGTGGGACCCTTGATCAATAAGGAGGTTCACTATCGTGGAAGTCCATATTGAAGGATACATGACCTAAAGCGCATATATATTTTATTAGAATTCATTCATATCATATTGTATGATATGTGTATATCGTAGATTATAAAAGGCTTCTAAACTAAGTAATTTTTTATTCCTTTAATTAGGGACATTTTAAGGTTAGTTATGTTATAGAATTGCACTAACATGGCCTGGAAGTGGAATGTTAAAGGATTAATGTTTGATTCCCCAATATTGGTAAACATTATTATGGATGATTCATATGATTAAAATCAGGGTATTATTAATGAAATAATTTATTGAATTCATGAATGGTTAAGGATTTATTGATGCATTTTATAATGACTGAAAACATTCATGAGACAGAGGGATCATCCCTTGGGGATTTTATAAGGGCCTAAGGCCATGAATATAGAGTGTGTAACATGAATGAATGTTTCTATATTGTTCTCCTAAGAGAAAACTTTTTTCTACCACATTTTTTAGTGGGGAAACAACATGTCATTGTGAGAATTTGAATCCCACCCGAACATGAGACGATTCATTCAATCCATAGATACACATGGGAGAAGGGAGTATTTTGGATGCCTTTAAGTTATATTTATAAAACCTTGGTGATGAAGATAATTGTCACATCCTTCATCAGTGAAATGTAAAATATGTTTATTCATTTTTTAAACATGTTTTAAATTTCATGCATGGTAGATCATAGGGTTTTTGTTTTCATTCTATTTTTTATAAATTGGTTAAGTTTTAATCAATCCTAAGAATAATAATAGTGATATCAGAGGCACACCATGTCATTTGAATCTCAAAAATATGTTTAAAATTTAGAAAATTGAAATCTGTCTTTATATGGATTTTAAACTATGTTTGTATTTATGATATGCAATATCATAATCCTTGATTTGTTTACTATTTTAGATATGTGATATCATTCCACACAATCATGTTAGTTTCTTTAATTTTTATTATATCATAAGATGAAATATTGGTAGCCATATCTTATAAAGGTGTGGGTGTGAACCATTCATGTGATATTTATGACAAAGAATTATAACTTATATAAGTTATTGATACATATCACTAGTAATGAAATACCATTTTATAAGGGAGAAAATACTACTTATTATAGTATGCATTAATATAGTTATGACATAATCAAAAACTGACCAATCACATAGAATTATATAAATTCATCCTTGAACTTACTCATATGCATGTTATAGGTGCATTATATTACTCTTATATAGAATATGCACTATGTGGTTTAATCTTATTCAAAGCCATATCGTAAGATATGAAACTAAATTTATTCTCACACGGGATAAGATGATGTTACTTTTACCTAGGTATTTATCTTAATCTATGACATTCATGCATTTTTTAATCCTACATAGGTCATTATGTGCATGGTTTAATTTTACCTAAGGACTTGTAGCTTAGGTTGAGATAGAAAAATGTGGTAGTTATTATGATACATTTTGTGTGTGTTGCATTTTACCTTATGTGAGCCACATTCTATCAATTATAATATATGATAGATAGTGCATGTTTCACATATTTCTCATAGTATATCATTCCTAATGATATAGTCAAATCATTAAAAATTATTTAAAAACCAAATTCTATTTTATATATTTATATTATGAATTGAACTCAATAATTTATAAAATGTTTATAAATTATTGAAAAACATATTTCGGGATATTTAATTAATTTATAATATTTTTATAAATTGATTAATTAAAAAATAATAATTAATTATTATATATTTTTTAGACATTTTATAAATACATATCCTAAATAACAATAAAATTAGTATTAAAATAAATTTATATTTATGTGGAATAAAATAATATACATATATATAAGGTAATAAATTATAAGTATTATTTATAAAGATATTATATCTTAAAAAAATTAAGAAAAATAAAAAATTTTATTATATTTATAATTATGAATTATTGATAATTAATCAATTTCAATTATTCAAATTAAATAACATATTTGATAACTTATTTATACCATATCAAAAGTTGTATTGATAAATGATATGATAGAAGTTTAACTAATATTAAAAATGTGATATTTAGAATATTTAAATTTCATACATAATAAAATTGGAATATAAAATGTTTATATTTTAGATAATGTCAATTATTTAAATGAAATTTCATTTAATGAATAATATTTAAAAAATATAAGATATTTTTGACGCACATTTTTATTATGAAAATGATTCTCTATTTTAACTAGGATGATAGATAACTGTAACATAACATAAAGGACTTGTGGCCCGTTGGCCCAAGAAATTCATAGCATGAAGCCCCAATACAATTTAATAACCCAAAGGCCCTATATCTTGAAATCCATTTTTCTATGTCCAAAAGACCATTCTATGAATAATAACACTACAGTGCCTAGTACATTATTCACCAATGGTATTGTTTCTTAGGATACTATAGATCCACATCTACTACAACACCAGTTATAGTATTTCTATAAAATCATGCAGAAATCCCCCAAAATTTGGAGTCATGTGGGGGTTAGACCACTAATTTTATGTAGTATGGAGGGGTTTTCTTACAACTCAAAATACACCAAAACTACATATATTATAATGAATAATATTAAATATTTTATATTAGATATAAATATAATTTTTTTATATTTATTTAATAATGGATAAAATTATAATGTGCTTAGAATTATATTTTTTTAATGATTTGTTCATCAACATTTTTCTCATGTTTAAAAATGTGACTTATTTATTTATTTATTTACTATATTATTAATAAAAAAATTATATATTATGAATAAATGTATTCTTTAGTTTAATGAGTTTATCTACTTCTATAAATTTCCATACATGCATCTAAATATTTTCAAGATAATAATTATAATTTTTTTAGTTTTCTTCTACCTTGACTTTTCATATTACTAGGTTTTGAGCTATAATTTAATGGTTTATAATAGTTTTTAAATATTAGGTGTTATATTCTAGATTGTACTGAAGTATATATAGATTAAAGTATCCTTGGTTAAAAAGGATTTGGGTTGGACTTATCACAATCATGGTGGCTCATTCCATGTCCAGAAAAGTGCGGTGTTTTCTATATATTTCACCAAGATTACTCTTATGGGTATTACTGATTTTAAGGTATTAAAACAATTCCAATGAGAGCATTTTATATAGTTATTTATTGAGATTCATTTAGGTATGTGTAAGTATAGTTTCCTTTCATATTTGGCTAGTAACAAATGTTATGAGATGGGTAAATACTTACACATCAATATGGTTTGGACATATTGATTTTCTCGAATGAATAATATTCTAAACAAAATCATTAAAAGGATACATACATGTTATGGTAATTCCAGATATAATATTGTGAGATTAAATACCCTTTGAAAATATTAATTGTTTGATTCTTTTTATAATGAACACATATTAATGCCCAGATTGTCCAACTAAGTAGGTTCTTGTTAAAGTATGGTGAACCTAGATTATCTTGTGTAAATAAGGAAATTAATTAAGTTAACCTAAGAGTTAGATACATCATTATTGGGGTTTTATTTATGTATCACATATATATGAAACCATAATATTTAGGATAGTTGGGTAATTATATTGATTTTATCCATAAGATATATTGATCAATGAGTTGTCTAATAAACGTACCAGTAGTAATATATATGATATGATTGGCATAGTGGAATACCTAAAAAGCTAAGCAGTGAGGTTCATACATGGGAGGGTCATTTTCTTTTTAAAATATAGATAATTTCTCAGTAATTGATATGATTTTAATTAAAAGGATACATCATTTTAATGGGAGTACATATAATGAAATTATTTATTAAATGTTTGTAAAACATGATTTTATTATAATAATAAAAAAATTGTTAAGAAATGACATCACCATAATTGATATTAACATTCACAACAATCTTTTAAAGAATATTATTAATGTAGATAACTTCTTAAATTGGTAGAAAAATTACTAAAGGTTCCTTAAAAATTCTATGTGTTAGTAAATCACCTTTTCATGTAACAGACTATTATAGATGTTCAACAAGTGAATTCAGAATCTTTTGAGAAGCATATATTGATAAACATAATGTTTTCTAATCATATTTTGGATTTTATTTCATTATATTATCATTTTTTTGTTTTTCTATAATGTAAATGAATTCATTAAATGTTCACCCCATATTTTCAAATAGTTAAGGATAGTTGAACTAGAAAATTTTATGTTTAGGTTATAGTGTTTTATTTATAGTACAAGTTGGTAAAAGTTTAAATCTAATGAATAAAACTTAGTTAAAGGGTGTAAAATATTTTCATCATAATATAAAATCAATGTCATTGAAACCTAAAGGAAAAATCAGTAAGGTAGGGTTATGATTTCATGTTATGGAATTGTCCTATATAAACGTGTTATAAAAGTCAATTCATTGATTTTTAAGGGTATATTATACCAATTATATGTTTAAAAAAATTTTAAATAAAAAAGAATAAAATATCAAGGTAATAATATATATATCATGAAGTTTTCATTCATGTGATGAAACAAAGGGTTTCTCAATCATGGATTTGAATAAAAGATATTATATCAATATAATATAGATATAATGTGTATAGTCATTCATTTTTATTATATAATAAGTGATTATATTTATTAAAAAATGTCGTTATGAATAATATCATATGAGAAAATCAATGAAAATGGTTTGTGATTCATTTAATTTTATAACATGTTTTTAGAAAAATATAAGTATAAAAAAATTGTCCTTCACAAATTTTTTTATCAAAATATTTTTTTAAATATGAGAGATTTGATCCATCCAAAATTAGTGGATTATTTTGAAAATTAATATTCCTTCCAAGGTAATGATCTAAAACACATAGAATACCATATATGATATAGAAAAAATGGTTTTATTTCTAAATATACCCATGTAAAAAAAAAAATTTACCCACACAATGATGTTGTTGTATCTTATGATTATTTTATAAATATAATATTGTTTTTGACAGGTTAGTGGGAGTATTATTAGGAAATATAGAAATAATAATAAAGTATTATTCTTGTAAAATTTGATATTGAATGAAAACATTTATCCTAAATAATTATAGGATATATTAATAAAATTTTATGGGATGATTTTCAAAAGTTATTAAAATATTTCATGTAAAATTTTGATATAATTGGTTCTAAGTAATATGTAGACGCAAATATAAAAATATTTTTAATTATAAAAAAGAAGTTATTATAATTGTAACATTTGGTGTTGTGATGTTTTTGGGTTTGAATAATTGTTCAAGTATTTTCACTTTAGTAATATGATTTCTATGTATTGTCATTATTCAAAATAGCTTTCATCAAAGATGTTACTCAGAAAATAGTTCATGGGAGGGTTTTATAAGTTTGAACTAGTAGTATTCCATATATGATATTTTAGATAAAAAATTATGTGTTTCATTGTTATGTATTCATAAAGGAGTTTAATAATAGAAAATGAATAATGTTATAATAAAATAATTCTCTAATTGACCGTTGTTCCATGTTGGTTTCATATAAATATTTTGTGAATTGAAAATGATAACTGGGATACCTATCATGATAATCTTCAAACATTGATACCTTTACTACACAGGCCTTGAGGTCTAGCTAATCTTGGGGTGGTTTGATATATTTTTAATCATTTCATCAGTAGTATCATAATCAATATGGAATTTATCCTCTCATAAGATAAGTATAAAATTTGGGCCCTCAATTGAGACAGACCATTCAAGTGTGTTATCATATATAGATAACAAATATGATGTCACTTTTTATTAGGTGAGAGGTATGTGATGTTATCATCCATAATGGTTAATTACATGTGATGTTTTAATTAATTTGGTCAATATATACAAAGTCAATTGTGAATATATGGGTATTTTATATGGGATTGATATACTATGTGTCCCATTGTCACTTGATTTCTTAGAAAAAAGGATCATATGAAAATGGATTCTTCTATATGATGTAGATTGTCACAACCAGAACATACTTTTCATACATATTTTATTTATTTAATTATTATTAATATTCCTTATCAATTTTGTTCCTAAAAAATTTAGAATTAAAATAACTAATTTTTTTATAGGCGCACGATTAGAAGAAATCATGTGGCAACCATGTGAATGCGTCATTAATTTAACATAGTTAAAACATTAGATTTTAAAATAGTTTGTTTGGTTATGTGTCATGCCCATGGGAGTTTATTTAGGTCCTATATAATGATTTTTGTGTTTGTAATGTGGTTTATTCAATCATGTGGCCAAACTGTGAATAGTGACCATATTCTTAAAAAGGGGAAATTTCCAAAATAACCTCCCTTAATTTTCCCAAAAAAATCAAATCCATATTACTCTTTCCTCCCATCGCATTGTACACACCCAATAGTGTCATTATATTGGAAAATCTTCTCACCTATTATAGTTTTTGGTGATTATCCATGTGATTTTGAGTGAGACATATCAAGGTTGTGATTCCCCATTTTCCTTCTTCTTTTTTATCTTATTCTTCATCATTTACCTATCATTTTCTCCCTTACCCCTCACAATAAATGTCACTAGTTCAAACCATATATGGGTTTAGCTTCTAACTTCAAGTTATATTGATCTTTATGGAACATTGATTCTTCATGGAGTCTTCCATTTTTTTTGGTTTTTGATGGGTTTTCAGCATCTGTTCATGTTCTCGGTCAGTTTCCCCTTGTATTCTCCTTTTAGTTTTGAAAAATTGTTATATTGTATTTTTAATCAAATATTTTGATGTGAAAGATTAATATTAATATGTTTGAGTATTATTTTAAATAAAAATAAATAATTATTGGATTCTTATTTCAATTAACAAGATTTAAAAATTTGGAAGTATGTTAAAAATATGTTTGTCAACTTTTGTGTAGACCAATTGTTTGAAGATTTTTCCAATTGGATTTTATTAATGGATTTTGAAATGCCTATATGGTGTTTAGATTTGGAATAATTTTTTGAAGGTGTTATTGGGTATAAAAAGAGATTTTAAATCTAAAAATTATTTCTGGGATATTTTATCATGTTTTTAATTTAGTTTTAAATTAGATTCAAAACTATTAAATTTTAGAGATTCGTTAATCAGCTTTTTTCGAACCTAAATAAAGTATTTATAAACCTGTACTTGAAATTCGATGTATGTTCAATGGTATTTTCAAAGAAATTAATTGTTGAATAAATTTAATGTTTGGATTATATATTCTTTAAATTGTTTATTAATTGTACGTGTTTGTGGTGTTTTTAGAATTTATTAGTGATTTTTTTATTATTACATTGTAGCTATTTTTATTGTTCAAATATCATTGGAATCCTAAGATATTCTCTAGGTAGTCCAATATCAATTTGGAACCTTTCCATTTGTTATGTTTCCTCCCTGAAAAATCACAAAATTATGTATACATACACTACTATTGATTTAGAAATTACACTATCCAGGATAGTAGATATTATTCTATTCAACTAATTGAGGTTCACCCATATTAGTGATGTATAAGATCTAGGATCCCCTAGCCTTATTTAATGTACGGGTTTTCTCCCATGATTCTATTATAAATTATTAATTTTCTAGTTTTACTCTGACTTATGTTTTACATTATGCATCGTGTTATTATATATCAATTTTTATCCCTCGTTTTTTTACGTAAAAAATCATAATTATAGTTGTTTGAGTTTTATATTATTTGATTTCATCTCTTTATCTACTATTTTGTGAGATTTATGCAATTTTTTCCTTATTTTTTGGTGTTTATTTCTATTAAAGTATATTTTTCTTCAAGAATAAACTGTATCATGATTTATAGATTATTTTGTTTTAAATAATGTATGTGTTCAAATATATTTGGGTTATGGATAATAGGTTTAAAATGATAAATGTGGGGTTTTTTTATAAATTATAAGAAAAAATAGTTTTAAAAATATATTTAAACATGTATGAAATAGATCCTCTATATAATGATAATACATGGGGTGGGGTTTCTCTATGGATTAACTATTATGAATTTTGATTCTCAATCCTATATCAAATTTTTGTTTTAGGTTATGACACATTTATGGCCAATCATGGAGCATTGATGATTGGGTATTATATGGTAACCAATGGTCACATGAAGGTTAGTAAATTTTAATTTAATTTTTTATTTTTCTTAATTAATTGTCCAAATATGACTTTATCACATTTCGTTTAATTATTAATTTTAACATGATATATATAAAGCATGAGTGATCAAAAATGGTTAAGTTAATGGATGGTGTTTTTCGGTGATCTGAGGGTTTTTTTGTTCAAAAAAATTATTTCTTCTCATTTATTTTTACGCGTTAGATTTAAAATTTTTATCTTAATTATGAACAGGTCATGCCATAAATTTTGGAAAAAATATACACTCTATTTAAATTATTTTAAGGTAGAAATCAATCCCAATGAGTTGCATTGATTCCTCGTTACTTATTACCTACCTGTAGTGATCAGGAAGACCCTCAAGCCATGTCATGGACCAAATTAGGTGTGTGATTTTTGGAAACCTTGGGTTAGTTTGTGACAAAATGGAATTAGGGTGTGCCTTTATTATTGGACTATGTCTGTTATATTGTAATAGGGTTGTAGGAACTCAAGAGGATGAATTACTATGATTTTTGTGATATCCTACTCATTCTGATCCTCAATATTACATGGGATGTTATGTTTTGAGTCATGTATTGTGAGTTTTCTTTGTCATATTTGGTGTATTTGGATTTGTGTTTATGGATATTTGTGTTTCTTTAAGAATTATTTGAGTTATTGGATGTGTTATTTTTAATTGAATGTTTCATTTGTTTTTTAGTGTTTCATTATTTAAATTGGTTGTGTTTGGGGATTCATTTATGTTACACAGACTATTTATAACTCTCTGCACATTTTATGCTGAAGTTGGAGTTGAACTGGTGGAACATGGTGAGATTTCAAGGTTTGTAAAACCATATTGATCCAATATACAAGGTTCTGAATAACTCTCTTTGATTGTGATATTATTTGAAAATTCCCTTCATACCATGCATCCAAATCAATCTCGATCACTAATTACCCTTTAATATTGTATTGTTTTTTCATTATTTTCAAACATTTTAGATTATAGTGTGCTTATGATATTTAAGAAAAGTGTTACACTAAATTTTTTTCAACATTGTTAAAAGTGGAAGGGTTTAGGTTTTCAAAAATTATGGGTGAGTTTTGTAAGGCATATTTAAAATTTATTTGGTGTTTAAAAACTAAAAATGGTTTTTAATGGGCAATGTTTTTTAAAAAAAAGTATCTATACAAAGGGTAACATGATTTTTAATAGTAAAAATATGTTTTAAATCTAGTAAAAATAGTTTCAATGATTTATTAGGATGAGTTTTGTTGGTGTATTTAAATGAGTTTGAGTGAATAAATTATTGGTTTTTGTTTTTAAAAAATACGATTTTTAAAAAGTATTAAAAAAAGAAAGTAATTTTGTAATTTTAATGATGTTTTTAATAAATTATTTGTGATATTTTTCATATATTTTAAAAAATTATTTCTAAAGTCAATATTGGAGTGTAAATATAAATTTTCAATGAATGAGACATTTTGAGGTGTTTTAAGAAAATAATTTATTGAGTTTTATAATATTTTGATAAAAATGGAGATATTGAGATATGAAGTTAGAGTGTCTAATTTGATCATTATTTAGATAGTTATTTTATTTTTTTGACTTATTCTCTTATGTTGGTAATTTTAATAGGAATTTACCTGTTGTTTTTTGTAAGTTTATTTGTAAATATTTTGATGAGTCTTGTGATTATTTTATTAATTTATGGTTCCCTTTATAGATATAACTTCTAATAATATGGTGATATTATTTTAATTTTTTATTCTATATGTAATATGAGTGGATTAATATATCTAAACCCCCTGTTTGGAGTTCCTTTTTTACTCCTCTTTAATTTACTAACCAACTACCTTATATTTTGTGGAAGTTCAATTATATGATGGGATTCCATTTTTCTTATAATTTTGGTTATATTTAAAATTCATATTATTGTTAGTATTAGGAAGTAAAATCCATGATGTACTTTGTTATTGATGTGTCTTCTAGGGTGATCCCTTTTCAGTTCTTTGAGGAATGGTGATCATTTTAGTAATAATGTTTTTAGTGTGCAGTGGTACCATTTGGATTTGATGTGATATTACCATTGTGATGAGTCATTATTACTAAGGGTTTTCCATTGAATGACTAGGGTTTGAGTTCTAGTGGTCGGGTTGAGAATTATTTTATCTACCTGGTCAGCCACACCTTGAGTCGGTGTTTTGAGAGTGAGGTCTCAGGATACTCATTCTTTTAATTAGACACAAAGATAAAACCATGTTTTTTATTTAAGTGAGTTTATATGAAATTAATAATATTTTATGGTTCTTTGAAAATGGTCATGTTTCCATCCTTTTTATTATTGTCCTTATAATGTATGATATAATGTCTTATAGAGTTATTATTTATTTTGGAGTTTGTGGAGAATTATTATCTGTTGTGATTCTCATATCGCATTTTTTTTCATTTTTATCTTACCACCTTATAAGTATTATAAAATTGTAGGGAGACCAAGCTAGTTGATATTTCTCATTGGTTGGACCATATTCCCTTAGAGAGTGTTGTGATCCATTTTCTCATGACCCAACTTTTCCCAATGTCATGTTACAAATCTATTGAGCCTTGGTTTTTATGAAATTATTTCAAAGTATCTATTGATCTTACCTTGTATAATTAATATGGGATCTTGGAGAAATCATAACATTTAATTATTTTTTGAGAGCATTTTTTGGTCTATTTTGGTTAGTGTTGTATTTTGTGTCTTAGGGGTGGTTGTGGTTTTCCTTGGGTTCAAATAATCAAGATTTATTTGTGGAGGTAAAATCTTATCGTTAATTTATTTGAATAAACCATAAAAGGATTTATGGAGGCAGAAAGGAATCCAATGGAAACTACCATCAGGCATAAAAACAAATGTTTTTATATTTATTTATTTAATTTTTTAAAATTTTTTCATTCGATTTCTGACTAAACTAGTCTAAAATTTTAAAAATATGGAATTTCAATACAGGTGCATGATTGGTAGAAACTCTATGAAAACATTATGAATGATTTCGTAATTTATTAGATCCAAAACAAAAAGTTGGAGAATATTCTGACTAACAATTCATCCTTCTAGTAAGAGGTGCACTAGGTCTTATATTAAGAGGCACACGGCTATCACATGGTATGTTCAACTGTGTGTAGTGCCATGTTTCTTCAAAAAAGTTAAATTACCTAGAATACACTCCCCTAATTTCTATATTAAAAAAATACCTCTCTCTCTCTTTCCTCCCCCCACATCAAGAAAGGAAAATTTAGTCCAACTACATGACACATATCTACCTTGTTCGTATTTTTTCTGATTATATATTCAATTTTGAGTGAGACTTATTCGGGTTTGACATCTCCTATATCATTATTCTCCTTCCTCTCAATCATCTTTATTCACACATCATTTTCTACCTTCCATCTCACAGTAAACATATTTTTGTTAAACCCTAGGAGGTTTAAGCTTCTGATTCAATTTAATCTTGATTCACAAGTCATGTGACTTCTTCATGGGGTCTTACACTCTTTATTTTTGAAGGATTTTCCATATCATTTCATGTTCTAGTGATATTTCCCCTTGTATTTGGCCATAAAATTTTATAAAATTGAATTATTGTATTTTTAATCTCTTTTTATCATATAAAATAACAATATTGAATATGTTTAAGGATTATTTGAAATTAAAATCAAATTCTATTTTATTTTAATTTTAATGTAGAGGATTTCTACATTATTATTTATGTTACAATTTTGTTTTTAAGTTTTCTTTTACATGAAGTGTTTGATGAATTATTTGGATGTATTTTAATAATGTATTCTAAAATTTCTAATAGGTTTTTAGCTTAGGTATAATTTAATGAAGTTGTTTTTGGATAAAAAAGTGGTGTTGAAATATATTATATACTATTGGAATATTTTTCATGTTTTTTTATTTGGATTTAAATCAGTTTAAAAACATAAAAATTTTATAGATTCATTACACACCTCAATTGGAACCTTTAAAAAATAAATATTTAAACCATTAATTGAAATTTGATGAAATTTATAGATCTTTTTCATGGAAATTCATTCTTGATAAACTTTAATGTGTTATTTCAATCTAATTTTAATTGATTTCTGATTATATATGTTTTATGTTTTTTTAAAATTTCACAGTGATGTTGTTCATTATGAATTTTTTTGTTACTATTGTTCGAATATCATGGGAATACTCTGTACTAGAGTAATGATTAATAGATCAGGTGGTTTTAATTCCATTAGTTATGGTGTCACCCCCACTGGTGATGTTGGTATGTGTATATCCCCAAAGGGTGATATAGAAATTACTCGATCCTATATATTAGATATAGTTACACTACACTAATATACATTCACCTTAACAGGTGGAAAATAATTTCTATGTTCCCCTATCCTTAGTTCTCTTAGGGTTCTTCTCCCATGATGATCTCTTATGTTATTAATTATACGGTTTTACTCATTCTATTTCAATTTAAATATATCATGTTTATATACTCATCTTTATCATCAATTTTAGTACGTAAAATTTTTTACTTATAAATATTTGAGTTTTAGTTTATTAGATGCCATTGATTTATCATCTATATAGTGATATTTGTGTCATTGGTACCTTATTTCTGTGTTTTGTGTGTCAATTAAATTGTTTTTCAATAATGAACCAAATTATTATTCGGAAATGGATTTTTTTTCAAATAAATCATGTGTACAAACTATTTGGGGTCATTGAACATAGTTTTAAAAACAAATCCATGGCTTTGTTTACTAATTAAAATAAAATATTATTTTTAATAATATATTTCAAATAAACATGAAACATATAATTTATGTAATTTTGGTGTATGGGGTGAGGTTTCTCTTGAGATTACCTACTAGTCAATTTTATGTTCATGCATGTATCATATTTTAGTTTTAGGTTTTAAATCATTTATAGACTCTCTTGGAGGATTAATGTTTCAGAAATCGATGGTGACCCTTTTTCACATGGTGGATAGATGAATTTATTTTTTTTATTTTTATATTAAATTTTATAAATAGGCATTTACTACTTTCTCTTTATTTAATCGGTGGATTATGATATAAGTGGAGCTTCACTGATCAAAAGGGGTAATTTTTTTATATAATTACTAGGTTATTTGAGACTATTATTTGTATAAAATTTTGAATATATACTTGTTTGTTTAAGCTAATTTTATTTTCTATGGATTTCAAAACAATAGATGAGTCATGCCAAAATTTTCATTAAAATTATTGCAACTAATTTAACATGTTTTATTGGTAATATCATTCCCACATGGTTTCATTGATTCCTCAGAGCTTATTTTCATCTCATGGGGGTATAGAACTCCCCTTGGTCCATATTGATGGTTGACTCAAAATTCTAAAATATTTTTTTATTGTGGATGGTTTGTGACACAACTAGTGGACACAAGAATATAGATACATATGTTTGATGGAGATCAAAAAATATCCCTTTATAGCATGGGAAGTATCAATTCTTTTATAGAGACTATTATTTTTCTTCATTTAGGATAGAAGTAATTCATATTAATTAATAATGCTATAATGGCTCATGGTATGGCACTATGTTCATGACTAAAATGGGATTGATTTTTTCTCAAATATATTCTATATAAGTGTTTTAGTGTTTAATCCCAATAGTGTTTTGGATGTATATTCACATGGTTTTGTATATTAATTTATATAAGGTTATGTTGAAGATGAATTTCAAATTGTGTTTTGGAAGATATCCAAAATTAATTTTGAATAAGTCATTATAAGTAATAATATATGATTAGATATAAGGTTAAATGGAACCAAGTATATGTGGTTTTAGTTATAGTGTGAGATTGAAGGTGATATGACTTAAAACCTATACATATTTTATGTTCATTAGGCCATATAATATTTTATGATATTGGTACATCATAGGGTATGATGGGAATGAAATCTAATTTGTATTTTATGATTTTTTGGGGTACCTTATGTTCTTTTATATGATAACACACCACTATCTTCACATGAAAAGGTGAATTTAAATTATTAGTGTATGATTCTTCTACATTGAATATCATTATTTGAGATGTTTCATAAGATGTAATCCATGAGTGGGTTAATTCATTCATTTTATGAATGCATGAATTAATGTGGATTTACTTTTGTATTTTTCAACACATGATGCATTGGGATCATGTATTATCCTCAAGGTATTATATAAATGTCAAAATAACTTTAAATGGAATGTATGACACAAATTCAATTTCTTGGATGATTCTCCCAATATATTTATTCTTCATCCTCACTGGACTAGTGAGGCACTATCATTCCTTGGTGAGAAATATAATCCCACCCAAACTTCTATTGAATATGATCCTCTGATGAAAAATGAGTAAGAGGAATTATATATTGGTTCTTCCAATTATCATAATGGATAATCCCTTTGAAAATGTTATAAAATTATTTTTTTTAACCAATTTATTTCATGGATTTCCAATATCAATTTTGTTAACAAAAGACCTGAAACTGATTGGTTCAGTGTCTAAATATTGATTATAAAATTTACACCTCTCCTAGAAAATTCATTCACCAACCATAAAACCCAAGGGATAACATTTATTAAAGGGATAAAGGGAATTTATTTAATCTTATGTGAAGGGTGATAATAACATCTCTCTAGTGGAACCCCTATAAGGATCTCAACCCCTTCCATGAGTTGAGGGGGGGGACCATGTCTCTACCATGACGATAGAAGAACCCTAGGTGGGAATCGTCGAGGGAAACCATTTTTTAGCCTTTAAAAAATAATAATTTAATTATAGTTATATATTAGTATAGTAATTAATATTATTTAATAATTTTAATCATTTTATTAAATCGCAACATTATTTTTATAATAAATAAATAATGTTGTAGTTATAATTTTTATAAAAAAAACTATATTCTATTATTATATTGATTTTGATTTTAATTTTTATTATTATATTTAAAATTGATTTTTCATATATTCCATCAAATATATTATTTATGGACCATACCATAGACCCAAACCCACCATTCCTCAACCACCCGATCCAAATACCTCAAACACTGAACCACACACAATCCCCCCACTCATCTCATCATTCAATGATTGATGCCCACATTGTAATATATAGGTATGTAATCTTTTATACGCTTCCCTACATGAATCATCTCCCAAAATAATATACATTCATTGGGACATGAATTTATCCTCATAATGTTAAGACACAACATCTTTATGACTTTCTTCATCTCATAAAATTATTCATGGATCGTAGTTTTACTAAACGCATCATGCAACAACACTAATATCTTGGACATTTCGTTCTTTATAATTACACATAATCCATTGAAATGTTATAATTTCATAAGAAATCAAAACATTGAATATTTTTCACACCACTCATTAATCACTTCATTCCCATATTCAACAAGTTTATAAAACTCATTCGATGTCTTTGTAAGGTTACCATATTCATTAATCTCTATAAAATCAATATGAGAATATACTGACATGTTATGATATTCATCTTATTGTATTTTTCTTTCAAATCACCTGTAATTAAGTTCATTATTTAATTTTCAACTATTATAAAAATATCCTAATGATTATAATGTGTAAAAAGATCAAAATTTCTAAAAATTTTAATTTTTCCTATCATAACAATCAAGTATATTAAATAGAAAATTGTTTCAATATCAATCTTTCATAAACTTCATTCATTTAAACCATGTTATAAAATGGAACATATGATTGGAAATTTAATTCATTCATTGATATATTCCCTTTCAATTAAAAATTCTAAAAATTTATAGAAGATCATAAGATATTATGCTGTATTTTGTGGTAGAGTAATCTAAATTTTATTCATTTTTATGATATTGAAAATTAATTATAAAAATAATATACAATATTTTTGTGAATTGGAATTGTGTTTTAAATTTAACATATGAATAATATTACACCCTTATGAAAAAAATATTAAAAATTATAAATCATAACATATTCAAAATATAAGGAATCTGGTATTTACATCCATATGAAACTAAATAAATATATATATATATATGAGTAATTAAGTTGATTGAATCATTTCATAATCACCCCCGCACACATAATTTTTAGTACACAATGAAATAATATTTACTCATCGATGAATAAAATATCAAATATAGATGATTTATTTATTTATTATATAAAATTAAAAAAATAATAATAATTTTTATTCATAAATATTGATCATGTTATATGTTATCTTTCACAATGAAAATTAAGAACATCATAATATGGTAACAAGGGAAACAGGGAAATTTCAATCCAAATATATCAATTACAAACAAAAATATTCATAACAAGAATAAATAAAATAGGATTTGCAAAAATCAAAACTTATCAAATTAGTGGAGTCTATTTTTGACTGATTGGTTTGTTGAGAGATGATCAATGGATGGAAAAGGGAGCATCATCCACAATTAGAGGATGTCCATGACCAGATGAAAACTAGAGCCGATCGAAAGCTGATTTCATTGGGAGGGTAGGACGTCTTTGGTGAGAGGAGTATGTCATCAATGTATGGAGGGGGAATTTAGGGCTAGAATTGAATGCTAAGGATGAAAAGGGGATGTGGTGGTTGAAAATATATTTTTATTTATGTCATATTTTTAAACTGACCCCAAATACTGAATCATTGTTTTCTTATGAACAAACATCCATTAATAATTAATTAGTGGTGGTTTTATTTAAACCACCATAAATAAATCAATGGAAAATTATTTTTTTGTAATTTGAGGTCATTATATAATAACACCATGAATAAACAACCACAAATATATATATTTATTGTAGTGTTGTTCAATATATATATATAGTTAAAGGTATATTATATATATATTCAACCTGAGTTTCTACACCCACACATAAATAAGTATGTATATAATAAATAAATATGGTAGTAAATTTATACGGCGAATTTGTAATTGAGAAACTCTACTAAAAATTCATTTTTAATAATTTCTAACCTCTATTATCACTAATCAAAAAATCACTAATAAATAGGGACTTTTATCAATGCTAACTAAAATTTATAATAATTGTGGCCATTATTATCAATAAAAAATCACTGATAAAATGGTACCTTTTGTTAGTACTTTCTTTAGGACTGAAAAATTTAACCCTTTATCTACACATTTCCTAGTGTTAATAGACCCCCCCCCCACACAATAGAACATTAATATAATTAATACATGACATTGTGAATAATTTAATTTATATACATGTAATTGTATATTTTTAAACATGATTTATATTACAATAAGTATGTGTGTGTGTGTGTATTATATAAATACGAATTATATAACTCTATTATAATAAAAAATTATTATCAATCATATTTTCATCATTTTATTTACATAAAATATCACATTTATATTAATCGATAAAAATGATTAATAATATATTTATATATAATAATTACAAAATATATATATATTAATACATTATTTAAATAAATATTTATATATATATAAACATATATATATAAATATAGTTCATATTTGAATTTATTTATTTATATTGATATTAAAAAATGTAAAATATACGCATATATTTATATGTGAGTGTATGTGTGTGAGTGTATGTGTCTGTTTGTGTGTGTATGTGTGTGTATATATGCATTAGTATGTGAATGTATGTGTTTTGTGTGTGTGCATGTGTGTGTGTTTATATAGATGTATGATTATGTGTGTGTGTGTGTGTGGGAGAGTGTCTGTTTATGTGTACATGTATGTATGTGTGTGTGTGTGTGTGCATGTGCATATGTATCTTTATGTATGTTTGTGTGTGTTTATGTGTATGTGTATGTGTATGCATGGGGATGTATGTTCATGTGTGTGTGTGTGTGTGTGAATTTGTTTACGTATATGTATGTGTATGTATGTGTATGTATTTGTATGTTTATATAGTACGTGTATATATACATATGTATATGTATGAATTTTTATGTATGTGTATGAGTATTAGCATGTGCATGTGCATGTGTATGTGTATGTGTATGTGTTTGTGTATTTGTATGTGTATGTGTATGTGTATGTGTATGTGTATGTGTATGTGTATGTGTATGTGAATGTGTATGGGTATGGGTATGGGTATGGGTAAGGGTATGGGTATGTGTATGCGTATGTATATGTGTATGAATATGTGTATGTGTATGAGTATGCATATGCATATGTGTATGTGTTTGTGTTTGTGTATGTGTATGTGTAGGTTTATGTTTATGTTTATGTGTATGTGTATGTGTATGTGTATGTGTATGTGTATGTATTAGTGTATCTGTATTTTTGTGTATGTGTATGTGTATGTGTATGTGTATGTGTATGAGTATGTGTGTGTGTGTTTGTGTATGTGTATTTGTATGTGTTTGTGTATGTATCTGTAAGTGTATGCTTAGTCTTATGAATGTGTATATCTGTATGTCTGTTTATTCATTTATTTTTATTTATTCATTTTTTATATTTTTCTATTTTTAATATTTTTTTATAATTTATTCATTTTTAATATGTATTCGTTTTTAATATTTATTTATATAATATTTTTGTAATATATTTAATTTTGAATGTTATTTAGACGTTTTAAAAAAACAATATTCAATAATATTAATATGTATGTATTTTATATAAAGAATACTTATTCATTTTTATTTTAATATATTTTAATTTAAATAATCATAAAATCATTTGTAATTCATTAATTACCAAATATTTATTACAAGTATCCTTTTATTAAATTTTATTATTCATTTTCAATATTTCAATAATTTATATAACTGAAATTATTAATCTATTTTTTAATATTTTTTCAATTTAGTCTTTTTTAATTTTTAATTTTTTTTCATTTTCAATATTTATTCTTTTATCATTATCAATTTATTTTTAATAATTATTTACTTTTAATATATTTGTAATTTATTCAATTTCTATTTCTCCAATATATTCATTTTTAATATTTATTTATACATTTTTACTTATTAATATATAATATTTTTAATATTTTTATAATTTACAAAATTAGTATTATATCATTTATATTTTAGAATTTTTATTTTTAAATGTTTGTATTGTTATGATCCATTAATTTTTAATTTGGAATTTATTTTATATTTTTTTAACTAAAATATAATATTTAACATTTATTTTTTAAATTTCATATTATTTATTTTATATTTTTTTGTAATTTAAATAATTTATATAATTTATTCACTTTTAATATTTTGGTGACATATATTGTTAATATAATTTATAAATTTATCATAATTTTAATACAATTATCACAATTTTATCGCTTTTATTATACATTTAATATCAACAACAATTTTTATTTAATTTTAACATTTTTTGTAATTTATTTATTTTTTATATATTTTACTTTTTATAAATTATTTTTTAAAATACGTTTTTATGTGATTAGTAGTTTATTAAATTATAATTTTTTTTTTGTTTCCCACAATTATTTTTTGGATTTGTTTGAAGCACTGATAAAAGAATCATTTAAGAGCCCTGGTAAAATACACAATTAACAATGCTAAATCGAAAAGAACTGATAAATGAATGATTTATTAACAGTTTCTATTTTAGCATTGATAAAACCCCTTTCACTATTTTTATTGATACCTAACTGAGATCACCTCTGCTTGTGCTGTTTAGCATCTCTTGAAGTCCAAATTTAAAAGTCGGCTCCATTGAGTCTTTCGACCTAATCGAGCCCTAAATCAAAGGTATGTTATTTTTTACATGTTTTTAATTAATCATCTATCCATTTTCATGATTTTCTTATCCATCTCATTGGGTTAATTAATTAATGTGTGTTTTTAGTAATATTTTCATGATTTTTTATTCTTCTCTTTGGTTCTAGTTTTATGATCAATATTTGGCCCCTTGTTTCCCAGATTTTTTGTTCTCATGGGTTCATAGTTCTTGGTTTTTCATTAAATTGACTTATTTTAATAATAATCAAAGATTTTTTTTGCTGAAATTTTAAAAAAAACTATCATTAGTTTGTTCATATTATTAATTGTTTTTTCATTTTTCATAAGATGTATTATATAGGAATCCCAATATAATAAATTGAAAATCAATATTAAAACATAAAATAATTCAATATGATCGAATAAATTAATGAGATACCAAAAAACATGGTTATTAAGGCCTATATGTTTGGGATATTTATCATTTTGATTATATTTCGTGGATGTTAGATGTTGGATGTGTATCATATTTTTTTATGAGAACAATTTGTGAAGAAAAAAGTAATTGGTCAATGTGAAAGATCATATTTATGTAAGAAATTTGGTAAGGGTTGTTTTTAACCATAGGAACCTACCATCTACCTTTACCTAGATGATTTATTCTTGGATTAAAAAATTAATCATCTATTCATACCATAAGGAATCTGATTTGCATTTTTTGGAATAATAAAGGATTCATAAGGATTAATAAAAAATGTCAATTTATATAAATGAAATGTTTCATGGTGGTATAAGTGATTTTGTATAATCTCATTATCATCCTTCAAGTACTTATTGAATCTTGTTTTGATCCCCATATTATTTGTCTCTATTTTGAGCCCTTTCGGTATGGATGTCATTTTTCAAGGTAAATGGCCAAATGTATTGGGATGTATATTTTTTTGAATAAATGGAGTTTGGTTATAAATTTGTTACATGATTTAGAGTGTTCCCCTTTGGGTTCGGGTTGAATTGAAATCCTTATAGGAAATTCTGGAGGGGGTGATGCTTGAATTAGATGCATAAAGAATTTACACAATTAATTTATTGTTTACAATATAAATTTTATGTCATAAAAGAGTTGGGATAATGGATTATAGCCTAAAATTATTTATGCTGTAAAAGATGAACTTATCTTGTAAATTCATCACTACAAGTGTTTTTAAACTTAAGTGATATATTTTTCTATGTATGTGAAATGTGATGCTTTTATACTGTAAACCCATGATTTACTATATAAATCCCATTTGTCCAGTGATTTTATTTTCATTTTATGCCTAAAACTGTCCTTATTCAATGTGTAGAAATTCCTCTTGAACCCTATGTAGATTTGGGAAATTTTGGGTGATCTCACATCTTCCGAACCGCTCCATTCAGTTTTTGAACCACGTGGTTGGTGTGTCACATCTCCTTTGAAGGTGGTCTATCTACTTTTTCATTAATTTTGGTTTTGGTAGTTGCATTGGCTTTGTTTATCGAGTGGACTACGATTGGTTGGGGTTTTTTATCAATCCTTTTCATTTTTCCCTCTTTCATTTTCTTTCAGTGGATAATATTCTTTTTTCTGATCTCTATTATGAAAGGATACTATGTTTCCTTCATTATTGTTGTAGGTTTCTCTAAACAAGGAGTTAATTTATGGATTTCTATATTTTTTTATCAGTTCCATTATGTTATTCAATGAAAATGACCTCATAATTTGTTTTGAATAATATTCTTATTTTTAAGGTGTTTTCATTAAAACAGATTTTTGCACACCATGTTTTTCATAAAATGATTTAAATGGTAGTTTTGGGTTAAAAATGCTACTTGAGTCATAGAAGTATAAAGGATTTGATGTGAAAATGTTTTATTTAAATTTATCATGGTATTGAAATTACTTTTGACAAACTTAGTACTTTGGAAAACCTTGGGATAGTCGGGAATATACTTGTCACCCTTTGTGTGTGTAATACCGTGATAGGTTTTTTGTCACTTTATTGTGTTTGATTCCACAAGATGTTATATTGTTTGGATCAAAATTATGCCTATATTAAGGATTATATTTTTGGTCTAGAACGTATTCCCATAAGATAGGTCCTAAATGCTGTACTTTGTCATTTATGATTGGTTTAGCACATGATTGTATATTTCATGGTATGATTATCATACGGTTTATTCATGGTTGATTACTTATTTTATATCATACCTAACATTTTCCTAGATTTTTTCCAAATGGTACGCTTTTATGAAAAATCACAAAATGTTTTATAAATTAATGGTTTTATTTTATGGAAATTCAATGTAAACTGTAATTGTTTTAATGATAGAACAAATTCCATACAGATATTAGAACTTTTATATATTCTTTGGTTGTATCCTACAAAGGTGTTTTCTCTCATCCTACATTTTCCTTTGTATGGATATACTTTTTTTCCAGACTCAAGTAATTGTAAGGGAATCGTATAGAATAAATATTTTTCTTTTATCATCATCTTTATAGTAGGACAACTAAGTGGTTATGTACGGTCACACAAGGACTTGTTTAGACTTTTCTGGATTTACCTTTCATGTTTTACTTATTTTCTATGACTTTGTATGTCTCATGGATATTCTCTCTTTATTTTATATTCTACCCTATTGGTTTTCATTATTTAGGTTTATCTTAAGACATGATTCATTTAGTTTTTGGTTCTTCACGATGTGGGTAAGAACTTTGGGTGACTTGTCTAGTTACCCTGGATTATTTAGTTTCAAATAGTTTTCAGAGACAATACTGAGCCTGAAGTATTTAATAATTTCTTGTGATTGGTATACTATATTGGAATATGAGAGTTATCTCTTTCATAATCTAGATTGAAATATTGGAAAAAGGGCATGGAAAAATCACTCCAAATACTGAATCTATGTTTCCATTGAAGGTCCTCGGGACACCCTGACAGGGGAGGGGTGAATCAGGGTGAAAAGTTTCTCTTTTAATGTGATGGATCTTGTTCCCACGTTGGTAGGAACTTGTTGAACCTGTATGATGAATATGATCAAAAATAAAACATTCACATGCACACAGAAGACACATCACTTTTTACTTGGTTCACCACAAAGGGCTACGTCGAAGGAGCATACTCCGATAGTTTTTCAGTCGTACCTAATTCCACTAAACATTACTAGATGTGGATTAAAAAGGTTTGGGAATACCCACTCTATCCCAGGATCACTACCTTTACAATGGATCAGTGATAGCACACTACTTCCCTCGGGTCACTCTCGTTGACTCCCCTGGCTCGCTGCCCTTGGTGAAGTCACACTCAGTTTATAGATGTGAAGGTATCTTCATCATTGCATAAGAATGCATCCTATTTTGTATATAGATTCTTTGTTGAAGTCCAACTCTCACAAGAAGAAGAATATCACATTGCACTGAGGGTATCAGGGAATCTTCCAGCTTTCGTGTAGCTCCAAAAGGACAGATGTACTTTGACAACCCTGGCGTGCTTCTCCAAGCCCGGCGCGCAAGTTTCAAGAATGGCGCGCGAGTCACTAGCGCAGTATAAACTCGGCGCACATGTGACACCAAAACACTTGTGCGAAACTGCCTTTTTCAACTCCAAACTTGCGCGACTCGGCGCCTTTAAATCCCGAACCACTTTGGATGTGCTGCCAATAACCAGGGCGCATCCTCTACTTGCGCAGCCCAACAACCACTTCCATGAATCAACCACTAGCGCGATGAGAGCTCAAAAAATCTATAAATCTTGAAATACCTTCCAAATGAGGGGGGGTCCTCTATTTATAGGCAAACTGGACCCCCTGTACGGTGGCACACAAGTGTCCTCACAGCGCGCAAGTCCCTACGCGCAGCTCCAATAGCCCTAGCCTCTATCACGCAACTCACTTGCGCGACCCAACCAATACTTGCACGACCTAATTTCCTTTTTCATATTTTTATTTTATGATCATGAAAAACATATGGCACAAAAGTTTCCTCTCTTTCAAGTACACGGAACCGAAGTCTCTTTGCCAAAAACACTTTTCTCCATTTGTCGATTTTCAGGCCCAAAAATTTGGTAAACACTGGGAAACGGCACCACCATCAAAACTATTGTTTGCTTGAACTGTACGATCACTTTTCTAGTTCAAATTATGAACTACCACTAAGGATTTTCGACAAACACAAACAATTATCCAATTCAGGCATAGAAGACCACAGTTCCAATAATCTCCCCCTTTGGGTTTACTGGCAATTAGAAAATAAAATCAATAGATCCACATCCATGTGCAAACCAAAAACACAAGAATCAACACAACCAAAACTCTAAGTCTACGTGAGCAATGATCTGTGAATAAAACAAGAGAGGAAGCATGAATTGGGTTCTAGTGTTTTGGAATTCTCAATGACGCCCTGTTCGCTGAGTTCCATGATGCCTTGTTCGCTGAGTTCCTTCTCATCCTCGGACGCTGAATTTATTTCTTTCTCCCCAATTGGAAATAAACCCAAAGACCGGTACGTGTTCATTGGTCAGCTCAAACCACACTCCCCCTGTATAGTATCTCCCCCACAAACCTTCATCACATCCATAAATAGATAAAAATTGTAATCATAATCGGGGACAGGGGTATTTCTTAACCTACATATGCACTAGGAGGTGGCTGAACAGCGAGGTTCAATCGATGCTTTTCAAACATAGCCATTGATAGTGGCTTGGTCAAAATATCTTCCACTTGCTCATCATTTCCCACATTCTCCATACTAATCACTCCTCGCTCAACCTTTTCTTTGATAAAGTGACACCAGATTTCAATATGTTTTGTACAAGAATGCTGAACATGATTCTTCGTAAGATCAATTGAGCTCTTATTATCACAGTAAATGACCATCGGTTAGTTTACCTCATTACCATTATCTTCTAGTTGTTGTTTCATCCATAGCAGTTGATTGCATGCCTTCGTAGAAGAGATATACTTAGCTTCAGCAGTACTAAGAGAAGTACTTTCTTGTTTCTTGCTCAACCAGCCAAGACATTTATTCCCAATATAGAAAGCACCACCACTGGTGGATTTTCTGTCCACAACGTCTCCAGCCGAGTCAGCATCAGAAAATGATAATAATTCACTATCTGTGAGTACCTTGAATATATCTCATGATTCTTTTTATAGCTGCCATATGTTCTTCCTTTTGATAACTCTGAAAGCAGGATGCAAGACATGTGGCAAAGAAAATATCTAACTGTGTCACTGTCAAGTACAGTAGGATCCCAATGAACCTCATATACATAGTGGGATCTACAGATTCCCCATTTTCATGCTTTCCAAGTTTAGTTCCAACTGCAATTGGAGTTGACATTTGTTTACAGTCTTGCATATTAAACTTTTTCAGCATCTCTCTTGCATATTTTTCTTGAGAAATGAAAGTGTATTTTTTCTTTTGAATCACCAGCAATCCCATGAAATATGTGAACTCCCCAATCATAGACATTTCAAATTCTGATTTCATGTGATTGGAAAATTCTTCCACTGATTTCTGTCTACTGCCACCAAATATGATATCATAAACGTAGACTAGAACCATGAATTGATCTTTTGGAGAATTCTTCACATAGAGATTGTGATCAACTCCTCCTCTTTTGATTCCAGTTTCTTGAGATACGAATCCAGCCGCGAGTACCACGCTCATGGTGCCTGATTCAAAACATATAGATCTTTCTTTAGTGTGCAGACCATTGTTTCATTAGTACCTAGAAAAAAACCCATAGGTTGTTCAATATAGACTTATTTTTCTCGTACACCATTCAAGAATGATGTCATGACATCCATTTGATATACTTTATATCCTCTTTAGAGTGCCATGGCAAGGAAAAGCCTGATTGATTCCAGTCTAGCCTCTGGGGAAAAGGTTTCTTCAACATCAATGCCTTAAATCTGGGAGTATCCTTTACATACCATTCATACCTTGTTTATGATGACACTTCCATGCTCATAAAACTTATTTTTGAAAACCCATTTGGTACAAATCACGTTGTGACCTTCACCTCTCTGAACAAGATCCCAGGTCTGATTCTTTTCAATCTGATCTAATTCTTCATTCATGGATTTCATCCTAGATTCATCCTTTTCAGCTTCTTTGAATGAGGATGGCTTCACAACTTACAGAAATAAAGATTGTGTGTTATTCCTAATCCTTCTTGTTTGAGTGGGTGTACTCTTGTCCCCAATTATGTTGGTTGGATCAATCTCAGCACTACGATTTCTCCAACGAGGATCAGTTTCACTCTCTTCATCCACAGTTTCTTCTTCAGATTCTTTTTTTGAGTCAACATCATGATGCGACTACTGAGTGTTTTATACAACTTCCTATATTTCTGTATTTGTATTTTCTCCATGTACCCTTTCTTCCTCAATTTCTATCACATTAGAATATGACGTCCTTGAATAATTTGTGGGTTTCTCTTCAATTATCTTAACATCACTGCTTTCCACAATCCTTCTTAAACGCTTGCTGAAACATTTGTATGATTTTCTATTCATTGAGTAATCGAGGAAAATTCCTTCATTTGGATTGTCTCCATACTTCCCTTAATTTCATTCTTTGTTCCGGATGAAGCATTTACTTCCAATGACACGAAAGTATTTTAAATAGGGCTTCCTTCCATGCCACAATTCATATGGTGTCTTTGTCTCACCCATATAAAGTCCTGTTCAATTCTGAATATACACTACAGCTTGAACAACCTCTTTCCAGTAATGTCGTGGAATACGACTCTCAATCAGCATAGTTCACGCCATGTTCCTCACCTGTCACTTCCTACATTAAACAACTCCATTTTGTTGTGGAGTTATCACAACAGCTACCTCATTTTGTATCCCATGCTTCTCCAGATAATTTTCAAATTCAATGGATGTGTATTTTCCTCCATTGTCAGATCGCAACACTTTGATTGTTCATCTGATATCATTCTTGGAGATTTGCCGATATGTTTTCATGTAGTCAAGGACTTTTCATTTCCTGTGAATGAAAATCAAACATTCCATTCTACTGTAATCATCTATGAAAAGGAAAAATTACCTTTCTACATGAGATCCAGCAACATTTATCGGCCCACATACATCTGTATGAATTAGATCAAGAAGGTGAGATGCCCTTTTCATCTTTGGCCTATATGAACTGCATACCAGCTTACCACAGATGCAAGCATCAAAAGTCTTTTCAAACTCACTCTTCAGGTTGGGAATGACCATGACAATCCCCAATTTTGATATTTTCTCCATGTATTGTTGATTGATGTGTCCTAGTCTCCGATGTCACAAATTGTTTTCTTCTTTAACAGTCATGTAACAGAAATTTTCTTCACTATCAACCTGATATAAGTTGACTTCTGTTATGAATCCCTTCATAAGTGAATATCCTATATTTCCCTTGATAGTGCAGACTTTCTGATTTAGAGTAACTATAAGTCCCGAGTCACGGAGTTGAATCACGCTGAGTATATTATGACGTAAGCCATCTACGTGAAGGACATCAGTCTTCTTTAGTTCTCCATTAGCTAATTCAGTACTTCCACTCCCTTTTATTTTCATAGCTCCGTCATTACCAAATATAATTGTACCATAAACCTTCTTTTTCATATCTATTAATAGGTTATCATTACCTGTCATATGAGATGAACAACTGCTATCCATAATCCAGGTACTATTGTTCTTTGTAGCTTTGAGGGCCACCTCTACAAGGTTGGATTTTTCAATCTTCTTCCTTTCCATCCATGAGACATTAGATTGAGTAAAGAGTATTGATGGCCTTTCAATTATCTCTTCCGCATACCCAGGTTCTTCATAGTCCAAATATTTTTTGAGAGGAGAAAACCTGTTTGAAAGAGCAACACTGTCTTGCTGAAGAGACTTGACTTGTCTTGAACTTTGGTATGAGGTGTCTATGTCCCTTCTCTGCCTACAATTAGCAGCCTTATGACCAAAGTTATAACATCGAAAAAAAATTCCATATAAATTTTTTCTTCTATAAGAGTTGGGATATGAAATTGTTTCTCCTTTGATGAACTCCTATATCTTATCCATTCAAATAGCTTCTTACCTCTTCTCAATAAGACATGGTGTGGACCAGATAGCCATCGAACTGACACTTCATGAGAGGAAATGTCTTCTCACTTGAATTTCTCCTTATACCATCTTCCTTGGGAGAATAGATAGACTGCCTATCATTTATGAATGTTTGAGGATAATTTTTAGTTCACCGTTTGGTTTGGATTGAGGGTTCCTTATTCAGCACTTTAGGTAATGTTTATACATGTTCAACTTTCATCTTATCTTTCTTTTGGATATTTTCACTTCCAGCAGTTGATGTCTCAGCCTCACAGCCAATTCCACTCTTTCCCATGCAAGCGGGTCTTTGATCACTTAAGATTTTCCAACCCCATCTGAACCACACATGGCTCTTTCCAGTAATTCTAAATCTGAGAATATTCCGAACTATATTTTCTTCCAGGATTCTTTCGGAATTTATTCAGTCTCAAGTTTACTCCTAAGAGTAAAAACTTCCTCCTCAAGACCCTCAATAGTCTTGTATTTTTCTTCTAGTCTGGAGGTGAGTTCATTGATGACCTTTTCCTTCTCTTCAATTCTCAGCTTCAGATCCACAACATCATCATTGATTTCAATTATTTTAGACTGTACCTTGAAAAATTCTTCCAGTAATTCAATTTCAGCTTCCATTTGATCAACATATTCAGTTGATTCTTCTACAATTTATTTCCACTTATTGAAACTCTTATATTTAGTCTTAATCTTACTAACTGCATCCTTAAGTTTCATCTCGGGATCTACACAAGTTTTCAACTATTTTTCACCACCAGTATCTTTTATCATTTCAACAGTGGCCATCATGGAACCATGGTTCCCAGTTTTGAATTCTGGTTCTTCTTCATCACATAATTCTTTATCGTCTTCTTCCTCTTCATAGACAAAACTCTTCCTTTGAATTTTCTTTCCAGATTTGAAGTCTCCCTTTTTGAAAAACCTTTTTCAAGGCTTCTCGAAGCTTTCATATTCACTATATTCATCATTGATCTTTCTTAATCACTGATATCCAATGTGCCCAACTTTTCCACAATGAAACATGCAAGAGGTAACTTCCCTTTGAATTTCCTTTTTTCCTTCTAGAACTACTTTGAAATGAGAGAAACAATTTCTTTTTCTTTGCCATCTTCACCACTACTATCTTTTCAAATTTTTAGTTTATCCATGGCCTTAAAAACCATTTCCTTGCTCACACTATTCGTAGCATCTTCTGGTTTGATTCTCATTTCATATGCTACCAAGATTCTTAGAAGGTCATCCAGATAATGTTTTGAAAGATCTCTTTCCTCAAGGGATGATACCTTTGCATTGTAAATGGGTGGTTGTATTCTCATAATTTTATTCACAATGTCAATGTCTTTGATTTCTTCTCCCATGCCCCTAAATGCTCAAACTACTTCAGTGATTGGATTAAAGGAGTCTGCATTCTCATCTGGATGCATCTTCAAATCATCTAACCTATGGTGAAGCACTTGTAGTTTCTCCTCCTTAAATTTGATATCTCCTTCATAAATATTCTCAGGTTTATCCCACATTGATTTTTCTGAGTTGCAATTCATAACCATTAGGTAGATCAGATCAGAAGAGGCTGTGGTGAGTGCATTGTGTGCTTTAGCATCTGCATCAAGAATTTTCCTGTTTGTGTCAGTCATAGCCAGGCCTGTTGGAACAGTGACTTATATTCCATGGAAAATAGAAAATAGAACATCTATTCCAAGAGATCTTAGATAATATCTCATTTTTTTCTTCCATATCTAGAAATTACTTCCATCGAAGTGAGGGACTCCCCTGACATTGACTTCATTCTCCATGATGACAAAGGACAGATTAAACTCCTGAAACCTTTACACTCTGATACCACTTGAAGGACCCTGGGACACCCTGAGAGGGGAGGGGTGAATCAGGGTGACAACTTTTTCTTTTAATGTGATGGATCTTGTTCTCACGTTGGTAAAAACTTCTTGAACCTGTATGATGAATATGATCAAAACGCAAACATTCACATGCACAAAGAAGACACGTCACTTTTTACTTGGTTCACCACAAAGGGCTATGTCCAAGGAGTATATTCCGATAGGTTTTTGGTCATACCTAATTCCACTAAACATAACTAGATGTGGATTACAGAGGTTTGGGTATAGCAACTCTGTCCCAGGCTCACTGCCTTTACAAAGGTTCAGGGATAGCACAATGCTTCCCTCGGGTCACTCCCGTTGACTCCCCCTGGCTCACTGCCCTTGGTTAAGTCACACTCAGTTAATAGATGTGAAGGTCTCTTCATCATTTCATAAGAATGAATCCTCTATTGTATGTAGATTCTCTGTTAAGGTTTAACTCTCACAAGAAAACGAATCTCACTTTATGCTGAGGGTATCGGGCAATCTTCCAGCTTTCGTGCAGCTTCAAAAGGAAAGATATACTTTAACAACCCTGGTGGAATTCTCCAAGCCCAGTGTGAAAGTTTCAAGAATGGCATGCAAGTCACTTGAACGGTACAAAATCAGTGCATAGGTGACACAAAACCACTTGCGCAACACTACCTCTTCCAACTCCAAACTTGCGCGACTCAGTGCCTTTAAATCCCAAACCACTTTGGATGCGCAACCAATAACCGGCGTGCAACCTCTACTTGCGAGGCCCAACAACAACTTGCGTGACTCAACCACTTGCATGATGAGATCTTGAAAAATATATAAGTCTTGAACTACGTTCCAAATGAGGGGGGTGGTCCTCTATTAATAGGCAAACTGGACCCCCTGTGTGGTGGCATGCAAGTGTCCTCATAGCGCGCAAGTCCCGGCGTGCGACTCCAACTGCCCTAGCCTCTGTCGCGCAACTCACATGCACGACCCAAACAATACTTGTGCGACCTACTTTCCTTTCCTATATTTTGATGTTTTGATCATGAAAAACATATGGTGCGCATGTTTCCTCTCCTTCAAGTACATGGTGTGAAAGTCTCATTCTGAAAACACGTTTCTCCCTTAGTCGATTTTCAGGACCAAAAATTTGGCAAACACTCGTAAATGGCGCCACCTTCATAATTGCTGTTTGCTTGAACTATAGGATCAAATTGTTGGTTCACATTATGAACTTCCACATAGGATTGTCAACAAACACAAACCATACTCCAATTCATGCATAGAATACCATGGTTCCAACATCTATAGGTGTTCAATGATTTCATTCAAGCTTGAGACTTGGTGGTTGAGGGTATTTTAATGAACTGAATTTGGGGTTCATTTAAATTTATATGTTCCTTATTTTTTTAAGTCCTTTTATTTTTAAAATCCATAAATTCTTTATATTCTTATCATTTAAAATTTTGGATGTGGATACTGGAAGGTAGTCTTATGATTTCAGAATTTTATAATGATTGACTAGTTTTTTGTCATGTAATTTTTATAAAATTACTCTTAGAAGGGTTCTTCTGAATTCGATAGAGGATTCTATGAGATAGTTTCTAGATCAGAATCCTCTTACAAACCCCTCATTGGTAGATTTTTTAATTTTTTCTATTTATACTAGTAAAATTGGTGGTTCGAAACCTAAGATGATTGGTAGACCATGGATCGGAATTTACTAAGAAAAAACACCCTTATTTAATAGTGACAATGGATCCTAGGAATCAGAGGTTTGTCTTGAGTGTATTGAGAGGATATTAATCTTTTTGAAGACTCTTGACGACAGTAAGGTGGGTTTTGACATGTAAATTTTCGAGGGACTGAGAAGTAGATAGTTGGACTCTATTTTGTCGGAATAAGTTTCATGAGGATCATGTATAGGATTATATAATAAAAATATCCAACCAAGTGTCTTATATCAGGACAATACATATAGAAAAAACCAATGTGTTTCTAAAATTATTGAAATGGGGTGTACTATTATAATGTATTCCTATCATTTTGTTGAGTTGGTGCATTTAGAACTAGTGATAGACACCAATTGTTACCTAAAGGCTTAGAGGTTTGATTTGGGATTGGCAGATGATATTCAGTCAATACTGATTATACTATTCCTTTATACCTTTGTTGAGGTAGTTGATAAGGGGTCTTTATAAGAATTAGATATAGAGAAGAATATAGGTTTTGGTATAGATTTGGTTGGTTTTGGTTTTATCTAGGGTGTATCTTCTAGATAAAAAGAAGTATAAAAGTCTCCAGTTTTATTTTGGACATGTTTTTGTGGATTTTTCTAGACAGTAGAACGTTTTTTTCTATTGGTGTGGAAGGCTTGTTCATGCTAATCATAATTGTATAGTGGCTCCCAACACTTACCATTTTTGAAAAACATCTGGTCATGTAGGGTTTTTTTGGAAGGACATCCCTAGTAAGTAAGGCTATATCCACTATCTCTATGGGTTAATAGGTTTTTTATGATGATTCAATGTGTGGTGGGTCTTATCCTTATTCCAAGGGAAATTTCCATGTGGCTAACAAAGCTCGAGGAGAAGATGATGCTAGATTTCGTTATGTAGTGGAGTATATGCCAAAGGATTCTAAATCAAGGACAAGTAGTATTAAATGTACGATGTTTACATCATCTTCTATGTATATCAGTTTGTTTTATAAAGTTGATAATAATTATTTTGTGTCATAATAGTTAGTTTATGTGTTGGTCTTTCATTCAGAGATAATTTCATTATTTCTGTATCTTTCCAGGGGTTTGAGAAATAGGTCCAAAAAAGGATTCAAGTGTCCATCATGTTGAGTGACGATAGTTGACCTTGGCGTGGAGTGGAACTTATTGGTTCATGATCTTGATATCTTCAACCTAATTATTGGAAACAATGGATAATCGATGTTAAGGCTCAGATCAATTATTATCATCTCTGAGTTCAATTATTATCTCCTAATGTTGTCACTCATGTCTTTCAAGGTGATTGGTATTCAATTTTTGGGTGATGGGGATTGTTGTTCCATATGTTGTGGATATCTCATGACAGTTAGAAGAGATTTTACTCATGTAATTGATTCGTGTTTTAGTTTTCCACTTTCTATAGTGTTAGGTGTGTATCCCAAGGTCTTTCCACATTATTGATTTCATTTCACCACCATAGAGAGAGGTAGAGTTTACAATTGACCTACTATCTAGTGAGTTTTCCATTTCTATGATATCTTATTGAATGAAACCTTATATGTTGGACGAACATAAGGTTCATATTTTGGACTACAAGGTTAAGGGGATTATTCTCCTAGAATTTCATTGTGGTATTCACCTGTCCTTTTTTTCTAAGAAGGTAGATGAGTTCCTTAGACATTTTTGGGATTATCAAATGTTAAATCAGGTTACAATTAAGCATTGATATCCCTTTCACAATATTTATGATATCTAGGATCAACTTATCAGGGCTCATTGGTTTTCAAAGATTTTCCATTGTTCAGGGAACCAAAAATTGAGATTTTGAGAAGGGGATATACCTAATACATCATTTAGGATTCATTATGGGTATTTAAAGTTTCTAGTTACCCATTTGGTCTCATTAATTATCCTACAATATTAATGGATTTGATGAACCATAAATTTTATCAGTTCTTGGACTCTTTTGTTCTTAGGTTCATTAATTATATTTTCATGTACCCTAATTTAGATGAGGAACACATTGATAATTTCAATATCATTCTCAATAACATGAGGAAACATCTCTTGTATGGTAATATATCCAAATGTGAGTTCCTTATTCAATAAGTAATGTTCCTATAACTTATTATATCTGAGATGGATGTCTTAGTGGATCCTAAAAATATACCAGTGGTTATATCCTAGGATCATCCATTCAATTTCTTTTAGATTCAAAGATTCTTAGGGTTGGTTGGGTATTACAAGATTATTGTTGAGGATTTATCCAAACTGGCATACTTGATGATAACATTAACCCATAATGGTGACAAATTTGAGTGGAATTACAAATATAAGAGATATTTTAATGAACAGAAAGTGAGGTTGACTTTAGAACAATTTTTTATTCTTCAATAACTAGATTCCGGATAGGACGTTTTCTGCGATTCTTATGGCATGGGTTTGGGGTGTGTTTTGATGAAGGATAAATTGGTTTTGTCCTAGGCTCTCTCTAGTTGTTCCCTCATGGGGACAACTACCATACCCGCTATTTTGAGTAATCAGTGGTCATGAATGTACTCAAAACAACGTTTCACAACCTCATTGGGTAGTAGTTTTCTATATATTTTGATAATAAAAAAATTATGTATAATTACACTTATAGAAAATTGTAATTTTTATAGAGTCTCTAGGTTGAGTATCACCAGAATTTTGATTTTGATATTTCATATACACTTGGAAAAGGGAATGTGGTTTCCAATTCACTGAGTAGTAAATTAACGACTTAATCATTAATTGAATTAGTGTAAGAATGTTCTCTGATGATAATGTTTGTTGAGATGAGATTTGGAGTGGAAAGTAGCTAGTGTGAAGGTGTATATGGATTCAATAAGGACTTACTCAACATATGACGAGAAACTTTAGCTTGACCAAGTTCCTAACACCAGTTTTCATCACTACAATAAAATACTAACTGGTGGGGAGACCTCGGGTGTGTAGTCTCAGTCTCCAAGTGGTTCATTGAGTTTTTGAAGTAGGTTGGTTGTTCCTTTTTCACTGAGGTAGTAGAAAATGGACAGCAGAAATAATTCTTATTGGTTCGCGAAACCTAGGAAAAATAAGATTTATAATGACTTTAGTCGTTTGTATTGGTGGCTGGGGATGAGTTGGTCAATTGAGGATTTTGTATCGCGGTGTGTTACGTGTTAGAGAGTTAATAATATGCACTAGATACTTGAATGTTTATTAAAGACCTAACTCATTCTGATATTGAATTGGGATGGTATTACAATGTACTTACTCATTTTTTTTACCATAGACTTCTAATGTGAAAAATGGAATTTGGGTGATCATTTATTGACTCGTGAAATCACTGCATTTCATTCATATCAAGGATACCATAAAAGAGGAGAAGCTTAGGGGATTTTATGTATTAGAGGTTGTGAGAATTATTAGGATTCACACTTTGATTGTTTTTAATAGGGTCCATTGGTTCACATCCCAATTTTTGAATTTTTTTCATGAATTCATGGGTTCATAGTTGAAATTTATCATGAAATATCATCCGTAGGTGAATAGAAAATAAATAGGCCTATCTAGGTTCTTGAGAGTATTAATTGGGCATGTGTTCTTGATTTCAATGGTTCTTGGGAAAATAATTTTCCCCTAGATGAGTTTTCATAACAAATAGTTATCATGCCCCTATTAAAAAGTCCCCACTTGAGGAATTTTATAGGGGGAAATGTAGATCTTCATTGTGGTAGAAATATTTGGGAGATTTGTCCTAGGTTTGGACTAGTCATATTCGGGAAATGGAGAAAATTTTACAATTGATCCAGAAGTGGTTGGTCATAGAAAAGAGTAATCGAAAATCCTTTATGGACTAACATCAATGGTTACTGGTGTTTGAGGTTAGTGATCGGGTTTTTCATAGAGTTTCACCTCACTTGGGAAAACATTGGATGGATTGAAATGGTAAGTTGGCACTATGGTTTGTTGTCCCCAATGAGATTATTGAGTGTCTTGGAATGTTAGTATATTGGTTGTACTTATCGTCTCATTTGACGACAATCCATGATGTGTTTCATGTTTTGTAAATGATGAGGTATCAACCAGATCTATCCTATCTGACTAAATGTGAGGATGTTTCTCTTTAGGCCTAAACTACTATGGTTGAGAAACCATCTCAGGTTATGGATCATAGAGAGAAAGTGATATGTAGTAAAACTACTCCCTTAGTCATGGTACTATGGAAATGTATATGGGATATTCATGAGATTTGGGAGCATGATTTTTGTATAAGGAAACAATGGACTTCCTTTCATGAGAGTCTTGGATCATGAAGACATTTTAGAGACAAAATTTTTTTATGGTGGGGAGATTGTAGCATATCAATACTTTCCTTCTGGTACTTCTTTATCCTTTTTAATCCCCTTTTAATTTGGGAGAATTTTGGATGTTTTAGTGATAGAGATCATTTTTCAAGGGAAATGGACTACAGTCAAGGGATGTATATTGTTTTTAAATAATGGAGTGAGTATTTCACTATTTCAAAGGATTTAGAGGTTTCCCATTTGGGTTAGATTATAATTGGAAGCATTAAGTGCAGTTCTATAAGGGGTTGTTTCTAGGAACTGTTAGTAGAAATAAGTTACACCGTAAATCTATGGTATATGAAGTAAATTTTTTGTTGAACACATGTTATGAGAATGCATTATGAAAAAAAATATTTACATTGTAAAATATTGACATACATCATAAATTCTTTGCTCAGTGTATTTTAAAACCATGTCGACGCCCTTTTATCATATATGGAATGTGTTTCATTTATTCAATAAACCAATTATGTATCATGTAAATTCATTTTTTCAAGAGATAGTATTTTCAATTCATGCATGAAATATTCCTCAGTCGATTTATAGGCCTTCCATTGGAACCCTAGGTGATTTTTGGTATTTTAGTGATCTCCTCCATTCTGGACAACTCTTTTCATTATTCGATCCCTGTAATATTTTTGTTACATCTCCCTAATATGTGGTCCTTATACTTATTTGTTTATTTTATTAAAATGGTTTCATTGGATGTTTTTATAGATCGGTTTGTGACAGTTTGGTGGTTTATATCAATACTTTGCAGTTTTCCCACACACCTTATCATTTATAGGTCGGTCTTCTTGTTTCCAATCTCTTTTATTGAAGGATATTTGGTTTCCTCGCTTTTGGTGGTAGGTGTATCTATAAAAGTGGTTAATTATTGAATAAATATGTATTCTTTTTAATTACTTTGGGTTGTTCAATGAAAAGGAAATATTTAACATTAAAATGGTTTTCTTGAATGATATTCATGTTTTTAATGGGGTTTCCTTAAAAACAGATTTAGGAAAACCAAGTGTTTAATTAAAAGATTTAAATAATGATTTTGGTTTTTAAATGGGTTATCAATCCTAGAATTATAATGGATTTTATGTGAAAATGTTTTATTAAATGTGGGAATGGTTTTGAAATTACTTCTTTCAAACATATCACAATAGGTAACCTTGGGTGCATCTGGTATAGACTTGTCACTCATTGCGTGTGTAATTCCATGAAATGTTTTGTATCATTTTTCTATGTGTAATTATACTAGTGGTTATATTTTTTGGATCCAAATTGTTCCTAGAATATGTATTTCATTTTATATATATCATGTATTCTCATAGGTTAGATCCCAAATGGTGCTCTCTGTCATTTATGATTGGATTATCACAAGATGTTATTTTTTATGGTCATGTTCAAAAATTCTTATCATACAATGTGTCCTTTATTTCTTACCTATTTTATTTCATACCTACCATATTCCCAGATTTTGTGAATATGGTATTATTTTATAAAAAATAAAATTAATGTTATATAAATCTTGCATTTTAATTTAAAAAAAATCTTTATAAACTAGACATTTTTTTAAATAAGATATAATGAATTCCTAGTACTATAACTAGTATAGATTCATTGGGGGAATCCTATTGGGATTTTTTCTCACTCCATATTTTTTCTTTTTTGTATGTGTATATGTTGTTTAGTTAGATTCATATAAGGGGAAGTGAATTTTTTTTCATGTATGTTTCTCTTGTTATCATCATCTTCGTGGTGGGATGGATTGGTGGGTATGGATGGTCACAATGGTACCTAATTAGTCTTGTATTATTTTTATCCTTATAGTTTGGCATGTTTGAATTTACATAGTCTGTCTCCTTGATATTCTCATTTGCTTCAATCTTGTACCCTTTTCATTTTCCTTGTTCAAGTTTATCATTAGTCATCTTGAATCCAATTTTTTGTTCTTTACTATGTGTTGGACCACCTTGGGTTACTTTTGTTTTTTCCATGGGTTAGTTCATTATAGGTTTTAATGTTTTATATATCATAGAATTTAAAATATTCTTACAATGTATGAAATAATATACTCCAAGTAAACAATTAAATTACACTTGTATCATTACCACCTAGTATGTAATTTTTAAAATCATATATAATGGAACAATAAAATTTAATTTTCATAATTATTACGTTAAAAATCATTTGATATGCTTGAATCATTTTAATTGAGAAAAAAAATACTAAAAACCATTTTAGAAAAGTTAATTGTATAGATTGAGTTACAGTATCTAAAACATACATGTATGTGTGTATCAAAAGTTATACCAACATGTGGTGATTTATAGAACTTTTTACCTTTATGTATTATTTTAGTGTATATTAATATGTGTTTCTAATGATGCAAAAATTTGAATCATTTAAATGTTCCAATATATCCCACAACAATGAACAAAAATATTCTTGAAAATTTATTAATTTGTTTTAACCAAATTTTGGAAGTAAATACCTAAGTAAAGATTTTACCAACTATTTAAGGGGTGTGGTGTTGTGTCATAACCAAAATTTTTGGAAATACTCCAATATAATGGTGTATTAAAATAAAAAACATTGTTACACATGGTTTAACTAATGATGATTTCATATTGTTCTTTTTATATTAATTTGGGATTAATCTCTAAAAACAATAGCATTAATAGTTATCCATGTTCTATATATGAAAACTCTAAATACACCAAAAACGATTTATACTTAAAAGTGTCCAATATTTTTATTTTTATATTTCCTTCAAGGTGACCTCTATTGAATTTTTCTTGAAATTTATAGTGTTTAATTAAGTGAACTATTTCGAGATGATGGTCTCAATTTTAAAAGATCACATTATTACCTACCATTATAGATTCATTTCAAAAAAAATTATTTCGGATATCCAAATTCTTTTTATAAATAATAATTGTTTTAATACATTATATTCATATAATTCATGGTCTTTATTTGTTCTAAAAATTTTAGTGCAGTTAAAATTTATATCAAACATGGTGACTATATGCGTATACAAATAATGAATAGACTTTGAGGATTCCAATCTCATTCGATCTATGTATTCATTTTATTTTTTCAACATAGATACTAGTAAATCAAATGGGATGGATATGAATCATAAATGGATAAATGCCAACTTTATAAAAAATAGAAGGAGGATGGGGTAAAATATTTCATCATGTTTTTAAAAGATCTTGGATATGATCCTTATCAAATCATTTTCCTATATTGACATTGTTTCTATTTGATATTAATTATTCTATAGGAGTTGGAAGAACACTTAATTTTTCAGGAAATATATAGAAGTTATCTGGATATAGTTAGTGAAAAGGATGACACCATGTTTAATGGATCAGCTAATATTATTAAATGTTTGAAAGATGGGGTAAATTTTTTAGAGGATAAGATTATTTGTGTTAAATGATGATGATGAATGTAATGATGAAATAAAAATGAAGGTTCATGAGAGATTCATGATTGTGTAAATATATTTTAGAGATAAAATATTTGTGTAAAGATTTAACTATATGATGGTTTTACTAAACATACATCATTGTTAGCCATACAAAAGCTATATAATGTAAAATTTGGAAATAGATGGATTGAAACCCGCATTACTGAACCAATTGTTCTAATTAATGATTTGATATTATAAGATAATTATATTTCTTGAAAAATATATTACACTAGAAAATATCAGTGCTCAATGGGTATGATATCTAAAATAATACATATATGTCTGAATGACTTTTTTTTTCAAGAACCATAATTCATTTAAAAATGCCCAAACATGGGTGTGTCTCAATACAAGAATAATGAATCAATTACTTGGAGATTTTTATGGTACATTACAATTATTACACGTTTTAGGCTCTAATATATATGAGAAGATACTGTATGAAAATTGAATTTACATGCATATACAAGAAATCAAGATGTTAAAATTCATCACCTAGTAGACTATAATCAGTGAAAGCCAATTGAACCCGTATATCCAGAATATGGAAATGTTTTGAGAAACATCATTTAATGCTATCTATAGATGGTGTGAATCTTTTTTGTGTATAAATCAACTTTATTACAACATGACCAGTTATATTAGTAAATTATAACATTCCACTATGGTTATGCATGAATCGAAAATACATTTTGTTGTATATGCTTATATAAGGACCAAAACAACCAGGTAGTGATATTGATTTTTATTTTCTTCCATTGATCAATGATATGAAACTAATGTGGGATTAAGGTGTTATCTTAAATGATTATTATAGAAATGAATACATCTTTTTAATATCCATGTTTAATAGAGAATGAAATTATTATCCTAGTTATAGAAATTTTTACATATATAGAATTTTAGGAACTCAATGGTGTCCAATCAATGAATTTGGAACACACTCACTTATACTTGAAAATTACCCAAAGATTTTGTTTCAAGAAAATTGAAAATTTATACCCCAATGACATAAAAACTAATCTTGGATGATATTATTGGATGGGAATTCTGAATAAGGTACGACATCATATGCACTAATAGGTGACCAACTGTTTAAGAAATAAAAGAATATGGGAACCGCTTTTAGTAAAAACTCTTTGAAAAACATTACAAACACTAGTTGAAAAATGATATCATTTATCATACTAAATTTATTTGTATGTTAGTGATTTTTTTATGTCATTCACATAAAAAAATATGTTTGATAGTTCCATTAGAATGTTATTAAATTAACCCATAAAAACAAAGGATGGAATTAAGAATAGGTTGTACATGATTGACATGGGGATGTCGGAAGGGTTTGAATAGGTGAAGGAAAAAAGGTAGACATGTCTTCCTCTAGTTTCTCACCCTATCTCTAGGAAATAGAGATATCAGTTTTGAAATTTTCAGAGTGATTTAAAGGTTCTATATGGGTAATAATCAAATATCAAGAATATCATGCCAATGACTAATATAATGATAGTGATCCTGAAATCACATTATTGTAATAGTTTGTTAAAATATATAATTCTTGTATCACAAAATTTAATTTTTCCTAAAAATGTACTCTATTCATTAACCAATATTTGTTTCTTTTTCAAATAGATTTTTAGTAAATCTATAAACATTATGAAATTACCATCAATAGAAAAGGAATTTTTTTTCATATTATATGAATAGGAGGAATTATTCCCATCATCATTCTTTGAAATAATTTCTCACTTGATGGTTCACTTGGTTATAAATATTTGGATATGTTGTGTTTCACCTTATAGATGGACGTACCTCATTGAACATTGAATGAATATTTTGAAATGATATTTTGAAAATTAAAGTGGGATAGAACGTTGTATTATAGAGTGATATATGTTTTAGGAGTCCATTGAAATTTGTACCAACTACCTCTCTTGTGAGGAAATTATTGGTATACCAAAATCTCATCATATTTGGTGACTTTTGGGAGATTTAATTTCTAGAATAGTGGTTATGACAAATACCATTACAAAGACGGTGGATTATCACATTTACATTTTACATAAATATTTATATGTTTCACCATACTTTGAAACCCAAAAAGTAATTATAAGGAAATTTTATCTATCATGGGCATAAATACGGATATCAAATACCCATAATTGATAGTTTATAGGAAGGTTCCAAGACCATATTTTTAAGGATTCAACTGTAGATTCACTCTCAATTTCAGAATTTTTTTAATGGCCAGCTAGAGACCAACTATGAATGTATTATCCTATAATGGTTTGGAGATTAATGGTTATATATTCTCTATAAATAAAAATGATGAACATAGTACCATAAAAAATAGTGGAGTTACTCTTGTGGAAGAAGTGATGTGCATTTTCTATATACAAATGAAATTTTAGTTACAAATGCTTTTCACTCACTAAAACATGATCAAAAATTATTTCATTACTGAAGTTTTATAGATAAATGACCCATAAATCATTAGTGTTGTATTGAAATCATCTGCATATCAATTCCTCACCTGGTGTACTTAGTGTGACTCAAATTTCATGTTTTATTTTTAAAAGTAACATTTTAGTTTGAAACACTTATCACTCAGAGAAAGAAAATAGAAAACACACATATAATATATTAATACATTAGGAAATTTATTCATAAGTAATTTTTGATTTGTATAAATCAATAGTATAAGAATTTTATGCACAGTCTGTCTGATATGACCTTAAGTGAAGGTTTTTTTAAAAGTGAAATTTTAGTTCAAAATATGTATGAGTCGCTTAAAAAATATAAATTTCCTATATTATATTAACACTTTAGGAAAATGATCCATAATAAATTTATGACATGTAGTAATTTTTTCCACATCAATCTAACACATGTCATGTCCAGTATGATTAAAAGTGAATGTTTTTATTTTAATCTGAAATTTTAGTCCAAAAATGACACTCATAGAAAACTATGAAAAAATTATTAGATTTCATTGATACTTTTGGAAAATGATCTATATGAAATATAGGAATCAACAACATGTCAATATGACACATGGTGTTCTCAGTATAATGTGAAGTGCATGTTTTCAATTGGAAAGTGACTTTTTAGTTCAAAATAAGTGTCACTCATGGAAAACTAAGAAAACAGACTAAAATCGTTTTGATAATTTATAAAATTTGTCTCTACATCATTTATTACATGTATGAATCAACTTGACATCAATATGATTCACGGTGTGCATGGTATGACCTAAAGTTTTTTTATTCAGTTTTAAAATTAAAAACAGGTTTTTCTTCAATAAAAATATAGAGGACACACTCTAATTTCATGGATATAATATTAAAAAACTCAACTATTCAATTTTTACTTTCATGAATTGAACACATTTTAATTTGACACATGGTGTTGTAAATATAACTCAAGGTACATTTTTTCTGTTTAAAATTAACCATTTAGTTTACAGCATGTTTCACACGATAAAAACTATGAAAACATGCTGATATTATTTTGATACAATAGTTACATAATTTATAAGTCATTTGTGACATGTAGGAGTTATATACCCATTAATCTAAGACATTGTGTGTTTGATGTGATTGAAAGTGCAAGTTTTGATTTAAAATAAAAATATTTAATCAAAACACCCTTCAAATGGTCAAAATTGAGAAAACAATTCTTGGATTATCTTTATAATTTTATAAAAACATTCCCTAAATAATTTTTTATGTATAGGAATAAACCACACATTAATCCCACACAAGGTGTACATAGTATGAATCAATGTGTTTGATTTCAGTTTAATAGTGAAATTTTAGTTCAAAATGATTATCACTTATTAAAAACTAAGAAAACACACTTGGATAGTCTTGATAAATTTGGACACAAATATATAAGTCATATTGGATTATAATAATTATCCTCACATAAATCTAAGACATAGAGTTCCTAGTCTTTCTATAAGTATGTATTTGTATTTAAAATTGATTTTTTTATACAAAACACACATCACATACACAAAATATATCAAACACACATATATTTTATTTAAACATTACTATATTTATCAATAAATAATTTTTTATGTAAATAATCTACTTCATGTCTATCTGATACATTATGTGCATAGTATGTCTCAAATTTCTTATTTTCTATTTAAAAGTAAGATTTTTGTCCAAATTGAATGTCTCCAATTGAACGCCGTGAAAATACACTAAAATTTTCATGATAATATTAAATATATACATAATTCATTTGTGATGTATATGAATTAGATACACATGCATATGACACATAGTGTGGCCGCTAGGATTGAAAGTGTGTAGTTTTATTTAAAATAAAAATTTAATCTCAAAAAACACTTCACATACTCAAAAAATTCTAAATTCACTCATATAATCTTGATATCATTAGAAATAATCCATAATACAATATTTATGTGTAGGAATTAGGTAAATATCATTCTGACACATGTTGTGGCTGGTATAACTCAAAGTGTGTGTTTTTATTTTAAAATTGACAATTTATATAAAAATTAACATGGTATACTCACAAATACTAAAGTCCAAATATATTGTCTTGATACATTATGAAAATTACCCATTAGACATTAGTAACTTATAGGAATTGGTCACATCCCAATTTGGTAAATGGTACAACCAGTGTGACATGAAATGTGTTCTTTTTGATTAAAAGTGACATTTTGTTAAAAAGTTCTATTACACATGGAAATCTAAGAACAAACATTCAAAGCATTTAGATATTTTAAGAAAATGATCTGTAATTCATTTGTGACATTTATCAATCATCCTCATTCAAAAAAAATACATAGTGTTAATCATATGACTCAAAGTTCATGTTTTCTACATAAAATGAATTTTTTGTTAAAAATAATTCACTCATTAGAAAATAAGATAAAACACTCATATTTTAGTTATATTTTATAAAATTGATCTATACGTCATTTTTTAGGTGTATAAATCATTTTCACATTGATCAGATACATGGTATGTCATTTTTTAGTAAAAGTACATGTTTTGAATTTAAAAATGACATTCTAGTTATAAACATGTTTCACTTATAGATAAACAAGAAAACACACTCATATTGTCTTGATATTTTAGTAAAATTATCTAGAATTCATTTTTTATGTATATGAATTAACTTCACATAAATTGGACACATGGTGTGGTTAGAATGACTAAAAATTGGTGTTTTTATTTAAGAACAACATTTCAGTTCAAAAGATGTATAAAAAATTCAAAACAAATAAAATTCATTCTGAATTTATTGATACTTTAAAAAAAACTTCTATAAGTATTATTGATGCATAGGAATCATTATTACCTCAATCTCATGCATGGTGTGACAAATATGACTTGAAGTGCTTGTTTTTAGTTTAAAAGTGACATTTTTGTTAGAAATGTGTATTACTAAATTAATATTGATAAATAGCATTATTATTGATTTTATTATTTATAGAAGTGATTCATAATTAATTTTTTATGTTTATCAGTCCGTCTTGCATCATTCTGATACCGGGTCAGACAGGTATTACTCAAAAAGTGTGTTTTTAGTTTAAAATGATATTTTAGTTATAAACAATCCAATCACTAAAACCTAAAAAAACTACTATATTTCCTTTATATTTTATTAAAATTATCTATAAATCATTTATAAATATAGGAATTTTCTTCACATTAATTTGATGCACTGTGTGACTAATATGACTCTAAGTGCGTGTTTTCAGTTTAAAAATTGTAGTTTAGTTAAAAAAATGTTTCACTAACATAAAACCAAGAATACATTCCTGGATTATCTTAATGTTGTTATAAAAATATCAATTATTTATTTTTGATTTATAGTAATAACTTTTTACAAATTTGAAACATGATTTTTCTAGTATGACTCAAAGTGTTGGTTTTTTAATTAAAAGTTCATTTAAGAAAACTTATGACACACTAAAAACTAGAAAATCATTCTGATTTATTTGATACATTATAAAAATTATAAATATGTTAATGTTAGCATGTATGAATCAACCACAACAAAATCTGATACACTGTGTGACCGGTATGACTCTTAATTAAGGTTTTCAGTTTAAAAGTGACTTTTTAGGTAAATACATGTCCCACAACCTAAAAACTAATAAAACATACATTTATGGTCATGATAAATTATTTAAATGATATATAATTCTTTTTTTATGTGTAATAATCATCCACACATCAATATGAAACATGGTGTGATTGGCTTGTCTCAATATGGGTGTTTTTAGTTTAAAAATGTTGTTTTAGTTAAAAATATTCCACTCCTAAAAAATAGAGAAAAACACTAAGATATTTAATGAAAAAAATTTTGATAAATGATTTAATATTAGTAGGCCAAATTCGTATAAAAAATTAATATACATTGTGATTGGTATGACTCAAATTTTGTGTTTTCAATTTTAAAATCACATTTATGTTAAAAAAACATCTTTCACTCACTAAAAACATTGAAAACACCCTTTTATTATCTTGGTACTTTAATAAAATGATCTATATTTCATTTTTGATGTGCTTGAATCATCAATGTGACAATCAGAAGAATGGTTCTTACAGTATAACTCAATGTGTGTGATTTTAGTTAAAATGGACATTTGAGTTGAAAAGACATGTGATATAATAAAAATAAATAAAATGCATCCATATTGTCTTGATACATTAGGAATATTATCCATTATTCATTTTCAATGTGGGGAATTAGATACACCTCAATTTGATACAAAGTTTGAATATTATGACTCAAAATTTTTATATTTAGTTTAAAAATGACATTTCAGTTAAAAACATGTCTCACTCATGGAAAGTAGATTAAAAATTCATATGGTCTTTATACTTTTGTAAAATAATCCATAAGTCATTTATGATGTTTAGGAACTATCCAAATGTAAATCTTATTCATAGTTTGATGGGTATATCTCATATTTCAGGTTCATTTTAGAAATGATATTTTAGTTAAAAATTAATGTCTCCCACTAAAAACCAAGAAAATGCACTTGAATTGTCTTGATATTTTTTGACAATGTCCCATATATCATTTTTTATTGTTTAATAATTATTTTCACATCAATATGACATATGGTGTGCCCTTTATGACTCAAAGTGGATGTTTTTATTTAAAATTGATATTTTAGTTCAAAACACTTGCCACATACCCAAAAATGGGAAAATGTACTCCATTTTGTTCATACATTAGTAAAATTATCTATATATCATTTTTGAAGTGTAGGAGTAAAACACATGTTAGTCTAAAACACGATGTACTAATTATGACTTCTATTGTATGTTATTAGTTTAAAAGTGACATTTTATTAACACATTGTATCATATTTCTGTTTACATTTTTTCATTATTGTATTAATAAGATAAGATTTGTTTTTTTATGAAAGTGAACACTATTTTTAGATGGGTAAGTTTCTTCAGAAACTTGTAGAATGATCAAGCTCTTTTGAGAGGGGACCAAAGATAATGAACATTAATGTTTTGTAATTATTGATTTATGTGTTAAATTTTACATACAAATATAATTTTATATACCAATGTTTTATGTTTTTTAAGTGTCATTATATTTTTTTATTTTTATGTAAATTTAATTAAAATTAAATTATATATGTTTTGTCAAAGTGTGATGTATATTTAGGAAGAAAACTACTACATCCTGGTGTTTATTAGTGCTATTTATAGCATTAATAATAGTCTGTTTTATCATGATAAGAAATATCACTGAAAAATTTCCCTTTATTAGCGCTAAAAAAATTCTCATAATGGGCCAACATTATATATGCATTTTAAGGTGGTGATGAAGGAAACATTTATTAGTGCGATTTTTAGAACTAATAAAAGTCATCATCTTTTAAAGATGTTTATAATATCAAAAATTTAATATCAATGATGAAGGTCATTTCATGCATTTATAATGCATGTATCTACAGTAGTGAAATTTCTAAAACACTTTTTAACAAATTATTACAATAAATTTATATGGTAAAAATATAATTTTCAAAACATTAATTTTTGTATTAATTATTAAATTACATATAAAATTGTAAAAATGTAATTAATTTTCAAATTACAAAATAAATTATTAATGTAAACAATAAATATTCAATTTACACAATAAATTGTTTAACTTACATAAAAAAAGTGTATCATTAAAATATAAATTATTTTGTTTACAGTAAATAGAAAACATGTACCAGGGAATATAAATTAATGAAAAAATTGAAAATTTATAACATCAATAATAAAAGTATATTTTTATGTGGACTCATTATGTAAAATCATTATATAAACTTATAAAATCGAAAATAAATATTTTTAGTTAATGGAAAAATGGAATATACATAGTACAAATAATAAATATAAAAAAATTATTAATAAAATACATTGTCAATATATGCCTTGGACCAACACCCTTGGACCATACTAGGACTGACAGTGGGTCACGTATGTTACCCTAAGCCCACCTCCAATAGAGCAAGTGTTGATGTCTAGAAATGAATAAGAATATCACACATGTTGGGAGGCCTTATCTCGATATACATGTACAAAAAACACATATATACCTAGGGCATTGTAAAACAGTATATACAAGTAAAACTAAATTCAATATTTAATGCGTGAAACAGACACTAAATTACACCAAGTATAATTTAGTGCATAAACCATAAAGTAAAGGTAAATGAGAAAACCCAACAAACCCAAAGGGAAGAAAACCTAAAACAACCTATGTAAAGATATATCTGTAATGAACTAGCTCTAAACATGGACATCCACTAATAGTATAAGCTTTTGTTACTACTGATATTCACCAATACTGGGTCCAAAAGTTAACTTTTAAACCATCTATTATATACATAAGAAATGAAATGTGCATGAAAACTGTAAATGAAAATGTGAGTATATACATACATAGTCGGATGCCCCAAAAAACCCACAAAGGAGAAATGTGAAAAAAACAAAACTTCTCAAAACCATAAAGACAAGAGGGAAATATAAAAACTAGATATGATTTTATTGTAGAGAATCGGAAGACATATAATTGAGTAATGTTTTACAAATTCTATATAAAATTAATAAATATCCCTAGAAATCAACCCAAGAATCTAAATTAACCAACTTGTAACCCATGATACATTTTTGAAACAACAGTGGAGGACATATTCCTTTCGAATGGACAAATGTCACTTGAGGGGGTTACTAATCCCAATGAAGGACCCATTCCCCATTAGTAGAGCTTATTAGATGAGAGATTACCCAAATACATGGATAGAGGAATCACTCCCCATGGTTGGGGGATTTCAAAACACCATTTTTCATGAAATGGAACAACACTCTCTTAAAACACATTCCCCAGTGAGTTCCTAATCCAATAAATTCATTGATCACCACACCTAAACCACTTTATAGAACATATGGATCTAAGGAGACTAATATACTCACATCACCTCATGTCTAACCATTGATTCCTAATAGGATTGTTTCCTAGTGTTTTACATAGAAAAACTCTCAATCAATAAAACCCACATGCCCAAGAAGTTTTTCTAAGACAATGAGATATTAAAATCCACTAATTCTAGAAAGGTACATTTCATTTACTAAAGGGTTCAATGTAATATAGCCCTTATAAGTGGTCTAGTCATGTACAAGTACCCAAATAGCATGAATGGATCTAACTACATGGTGGGTGTACAGAGGTATATAGTGTATAGGACTAGAATATACTTGTCATGAAATATTATAGCTCATGTCACATAGGTACACGGGTATACAACATTTCCATCCAAGGGTAAATGTTTTCTGGATTCTTCTAGCTTATGTGGAATGTACTATAAAGTAGTCTTAGAAATTTATAGATAAGGATACATAGCGTGTAGTCCAAAACCATACATCATGTTGGGACAAACAACCATTTCGATGTGTGCTCATAGAACAACCTATGTCGGTCAATGTATGGAGGTACATGGTGTGTATACTGAGGGTACTTATCATATGATACATAATTTTTTTGAAACAAAATCCATCATTTCTTAGATGATAAAATGTGTATAGGTCATAACAACACATCATGTGATCACACATTTTACCAAAAACATTGAAACTCACCTAGAATCGCATAGTCTCTCATGGTTTCACCCACATTGACACCCAAATCACCCTCTTAGACCCTGAGTGACCCCGTATCACTTATGAGGCCCTTTATAGGTCATTCAAGGCCTGTAAAATGATCAAAAATGGATTCAAATAATATTATATCATATCCACATATTGATTTCCATGAATACCAAGAATTTCCAATCACCCTAATGATCCACTGTTGCCTATCATCAATTTCTAGTTCTCTGATATCTACTATCATGCCTAAATTCATTGATCATAGTCCTAAATTATGAAATTTCATTGATCCTAGACAAGATCCATAAAACCACTAATTATAGAAAATGTCTTGGATAAACATGAAAAGAAAAAGTGGGAATGAAGAAGATGAGTCATAGATAGAATTATGGGTTGTAGGTAAGAAGATATAGCCACTGATCAATTGGAATAAATGCACCAATAGTGAGGAATGTGGGGATAGAGATTTAAAATCAGTAATAAAAATACATTTGGAACGGATATCCAATTACAATTAATTATCCAAGAATAAATTCCCAAGGCCTAAAATTAAAAAACAATGGAGTGGGAAATTACATGTAATGGGCTCTATATCATGGTCAAATCATTCCAGGGTGATTTATACATCATCACTATGTCCATTGGTGATTTTTAATGAAGAAAGGGGCCATCAACTCCTTGAATCTCAACATCTCCCCTAATTTCCCTCTATATATCTCTTTATATTTCTCAATATTGTGTTTCTTGAAATTATCCCTAGTGATAGATTTTTAGGTGTAATTTAATGGAAATTCTAGGTCTAGCGGGAATACCAAATTAATTAATTTCACTTGCGATGGTCTGACCCCTCGGACCTGATGTGCGAACAATGGATATTCCCCTCCAATGATAAATCCAATATTTTGTATGAAACCATGGTATCAAATTTATTATATTAGGCTTAGTTTTGGAGGTAATTTTACTTTCCCACGATCATGTATACAAAGGCTAAAAATAATATACTATTATTGATGCTCCATGATGCTCATTTGACTAAAATGACTTTGAGAATCATTTATAAAATATTGTTTAAATTATTAAAAATATTTTAATAAAAAATAATTATATCTCACTAAAATATGTGTAGTAAATATAGAAAAATAAATAGTAAATATACAATGAAAAATTCATACTATGTACCCATTTTTATTTACTATGTTTTATTTTTAAATTTACTATTTATATTTATTTTGAATCTAGTATGTGTATTTACAATGTATATTATTATTTATTATACAATGTGACATAATAAATTAAAATAATAAATTTAAACCTTATATTTACTATGTTTAAATTTTCAGTGTTAAAAGAAAATTATCACTATAAATTTTTTGGTTTGATTATTTACATAGTAAATTGTTAATTAATGCAGAAAATTATTAATTTAAACAAGAAATTGTATATTTACATAATAAATTTCCATTTCAAAACGTAAATTGTCATTTTAAAAAGTAATATTTTACTTTACATATTAATATTAACATTACACATTATAATAAAATTAAAATAAACATTAAATTTGTATTCATAATCATTTATTTTCATGTTTTTACTTATTATGAAGATTTTTTTTAGTTGAAATATGGAATTTTGATGTATTTTTGGGTACTAATATGTTTAAATATAAAATTGTGTGATTGTGTGTCTCTATATGTATATTTGTGTGTATACATTGTAATATAAAATAAATATTTAATAGAATTTGTAAAGTTAAAGAATTTATATTATAATTATAATACAATAAAATATTAATTTATAAATATTTTTTATGAATATAAATTTTATTTTAAATAATTATATTAATTTTAAAATTGTAAATAAACATTTAAATTATATATAAATACCAATAATTAATTTATTATTTTCAATACATTTATTTACTTATACTATAATATAATAATATCATATTTTTATTTATAAAACACCTAAATTTTATTTATACTTTAATAGGTCATTTTACTATTATAGAATCTAGATTACTATTGACAATAGTCACATTATTATACCAATAGTCAGGTTACTATTCCAATGGTATGGGTTCCTAAATTCTTATTAAGACCTCTTATTTCATTTATTATTCATTCACTTTTATTTTCTATCAAGGTATATATACATTAATATTTTAAATTAATATTATATTATTAAAATTATGTTTTATTCCTTCGACTTTGTTCATTAGTACATTAATTCTAGTGAATCGAGCAGATCCAAATTTTCTTATTCTTATTATCTTATTTTCTATTTATTATCCTTCTTTAATATTTAGCATTATTATTTTTTTGTTTTTTTATTAAAGTTTCATTATTTATTTATGAGAATAATCTTTTTATAGTGTTTTCTATGTGATGTATGTTCATTATTTTACATGACATAAAAATGAGGGAAATTTCATTAACAAAATTTTTGGGTTGTTATATTTGTCCCCCCTTATGAAAAATTTTCCTTAAAATTTAATTCGGTATGCTTAGGTGAAAACATGTGTGGGTACCACTCCTTCATTTATTCCTCTAGTTCCAATGTCACCTATTCATATTTATGTTTCCTCTCTAGTACTTTAACCAAGTGTGATGTCTTATTGTGTTTAACATTATCTCTACATTCCATGATTTTCAACTATTTCCCCACATAAGAGATAACATTTTCTAGTTGTACTGCCATTGAATTCAGTACATGTGATATATTTGGTATGTACTCCCTCAATAGGAATACATGGAATACATCATGTAAGTGAGAAATGGTTGGTGGATGTTCTAGTTGAGAGGCCACAGTTCCAACACTATTAAGAATCTTTAAGGGTCTGATGTACCTAGGACATAGCTTTTCATTATTCCCAAATCTCATTAATATCTTCTGTGAATATATATAGCGGAATACCTGGTCAGAAACCTCAATCTCTAAGTCTCATTTATGACTATCTGCATAGTTTTTTTTATTAACTTTGGGCCTCCCTGATGTTCTACTGAATGGGTTTAACCTTTCCTATCATTTCTTCCATTATTTTATCTCCCAATAGCTTACGTTCATCGACTTCATCATAGCATGAAGGTATTTTTCATTTTTTCCAATAAAGGGCTTCATATGGATCCATTTGGATGCATGAGTGGAAACTATTTTTCTATGAGAACTCGAAAAAAGGTAGATGTTGGTCCCATACAATTTTTATGTTCATTGAGAAAGCTATCAACATTTCTTCTGGTGTCTGAATAGTATCCTAGGATTGGATATTAGTTTGGGGATTCTAATCATTACCGAAGACCATCTCAGTGTTTAGATCATGTAGGATATTTTTCTAAAACACGGAGGTAAATATGAGATCTCGATCAGATAAAATTGATAATGATACTCCATAAATCCTCAAAACTTCTCTAATGTATATCTATGAACACTAATTGAGTGATAATTCCTCTCGAATTGCGATAAAGTGATATGTCACTATATGATGATGTAAAATTACCCATATAGAATTATTTCCTCTGTGTGTCTTTAGAAGTCTATAAACAAAGTCCATGGTTTTTCTTACCCATTTCCTGGTTTTTATAGGTAATTGTTTTATTATCACCTAAGAATTTTTAATTCAAAACTTCACTTTTTGACATTCTATGAACTTTGAATTATATTTACCGATATCCTTCTTCATATTCAGTCACTAATAGTGCTCTTAGTGATCTCCATTCATATTTTTTCTCCCTAGGTTGATGGAGAAGGTCAATATATGTGCATCATTCATAAGCTATTCCTTTATATTTTTATTTTTTGTTACAAATAGTTTTGAACAAAGTCTTATGACTACTTTCTCATCAATTTTGAACTCTGAGGATTTCCCCTTTCTTATATCCTCCATTTTTTCGGAATTCCCACATCATTTCTTTGAGAAACCTTTATCTGCTATAAATATATGGTTGATCATTCTTTTGAGAATGTATTTATGATTGTCCTACCTTACTGGTTCCCATGTAATTTTTTTGAAAGTATGAGAAGATTGAATACTTTTTAATTCCAATAATTTAAAATGTTAGAACTCCCTTTATACTTAGAGAATATAACAAATTATTTTATTTAACACGATGGTAATGGATTGTGCAGTCATAATCATTAATGAGTTCAAACCATATTCATTGGAAAATATCAATCTCTTTGTATGGGAATATATATTTTAGGATCTTGTGATAAGTATATATCTCACATTTCTCCCCATATATATAATACCACTAGATTTTCAATGTGAAGATCACAACTTAAAACTCTGAATCATTTGTGGGATAGTTTTTCTCATGAACATTCTAATACCATGAGTCATATTCTATAACATTAAAAATTTTCATTATTAAACATCCTAACAACATATTTTAAGAGTTTTTGTATACCCCAAGTAGTTCCCTAATTGTTGGTAGTGTATGAACTCATACAATGATAATCCTCCTTTTCAACTCTGTGAAGCAGTCTTTTCAATCACTGGTCCAAAAAAACATTACACCATTCTATGTCAGCTTAATTACCAGGTTTTAAAATCATGATAATTTACTCAAAAATCATTTCTAAGATCTATCCTGACCAAGGAAACTACATATCTCCATTATAGAAATTTATTTAATCCACTCCACGATTGCATTTGTTTTAGAAGGGTCCACCAATATTTCTTTGTCGATGATAACAAGACCCAATAATGATAATTACTCCATCAAAAACACACATTTATTATTAATTGTATATATTTTATCGCTCTATAATGTCTTGATTATAGTATTAAAATTCCCTCAATATTCCTTTATACTCATGGAGTATATCCGAATGTCATCGATAAAGACTACCACAAAATTTTCAAGGTTATTTCTAATGACTCTATTCACTAAGTCCATAAATATTTTAGGGTCATTAGAGAGTTTTAAGAAAATTACTATGAACTAATAGTGGGTAAACCAAATTTAAAATGGAAATATTGGGAACATCTTCTTCATCATCATCAATTGATAATATACCAATTGAAGATGCACCTTTGAGAAATACTTTTCCTCACATAGTTGATCAAACATGTCATCTATCCAAGGTATGGGAAACATGTAATTTATTTTGATTTTTTTATGATCATGATAATCGATGTAAAGGTAAATTGATCCATCCTTATTCTTGATAATTAGGATTGTTGCACCCCACGGTTAGTCACTCAAGCATATGAAACCCTTGTCTAAATTATCTTGTAATTGTTACTGTTTTTCCTCTAACTCAATAGTGGACATTCTAAAAAGATTATTAACATAGGAAGATAGCTAGGTATAATATCAATTTAGAAATAAAACACTTATTCAAGAGGAAGACCAGATAATTCATCCAGTAACAAATCGTTGTAGTCCCTCATAATGGGTTGGTCTTCGAGAATGATCATGTCCTTTGTCTCAATCATTTGGGATAGATAGGATTGATCATAAGTCAATAATATCTACAATTTAGATGATTATTATGAAGGATATTCATCCTCTTCATAACACTTGTAAATAATTGGAGGTTTCCTTAGGATATAGAGAGTGATCTCCCTTTCCCAATAGTTGATGTTGTATTTATAAAAAGATAGAAAATACATCCCTAATATAGAATCATACTCCACCAAAGGATTTAAGAAGTGTTGTTTTGGTAGGTTTAGTCCAAAAACATTAATGGTGGAAACTTTATATACTTTATGAAATAATATCCCCCTTAATTATTCCTATATATAAATAAACCTTTAAATTTTGAGGTTATTTTTGAATAGATATACTAAACTTGCAAGATACAAAAGAATGTGTAGAACTGGAATCATATTTTATTTTACAGATTATGGAAAGAATAATCAGCGTTATTGTCAAAATATCATTTTTAGTCTCCACCTATGTGACCGTGATAGAATATTCCCTTACTTTCTTATAAGTTGTTGTTGTGGATTTCTTCGGATAACCCTTAGCTTAGGTCATTGGATCACATATTTTTAACGCTCTTTATAGTTAAGGCACTTCAAAACAGTCATAGTTTTCTAATATAACTTCTTCTAAACTTATTTATTATTGGGTTTATTCATTTTACATCAACATTGATTTTCTTGGTGCCCCTATTTTCCACACTTGAAGTACCCTATAGTTCCTCTTAGGTAGTTTCCAGTATTCTTCTTCTCACAGTTTTGACAAGGGGGGTAATGGGTTTCATTTCCTCTGTAATATTTCTCTATTGGACCTCATGAATAGAATTATATCTTACATTTCATGTATCTAGTCCCACGATACCACTAAGAATCACCTATATTCATCTCAACTTTAAGGTAATAATGAAAAATAGCTTCATAACTATTAGAGTCCCAATTTTATAAGGCTTTTCACAGACATTGTTTCAACCCACTAATGAATTGGTCCACCTTACTTTCTATGTTGAGGATAAGGCCGTAAGCATATAATGAAAGACTTTTGATGTTTTCCTCATATGATATGATACAGTCATGTTCATTTTTATTCATATATATGAGCTCCCTCTCCATCTTAAGAGTGGGAGTTTGAGGGAAATATTTCTTGAAAAATATTTTTGTGAATTTGTCTCATTCCTTGGAATCCATTTCCTCTATATAATTGGTTTTTTTCATTAGTCTATACCACTTATTAGATTCCCCATCAAAACTATAGTCCATCATCAAAACATTATCTTCTTATAAGAAATTGAGGACAGATAATATCTTCTCAATGGAGTAAATCCATTGTTCTTTTATGAGGAGATTAGAAGATCCAATAATGATAGGAGGCCATTTAACATAAAGTATTTGAGGGAAACATGATCTTGTTTAGGATAAATTGGAAATTCCACATGATTCAAATTACTATTCATAACTTGGCCAATTTTTCCTAGCTCTTTAATGAATATTTTATCTCCTTTTTCCATCAAATTTGGCATTTTAATAGGGCAATCATTACATTTCCTATAACATTAATTATTAGCATTGGTTATCTTATTTCCCACTGTTAACTGTCAAAAAGAAAATACAAATAGGGGGATTGAATACTTAGCTAATAGTCATATAAAAAATAATCTTTTAATACATAATTATAATATTGAAAATTAAAATTATATCCCAACTTTTGATTCCCTGTGTTCCAATATATACTATCCAGGGTGATAGAATTATCCATCGGGTTCTTATTATTGTTTTCTAGTCCAAATATCAAAAAATAACTTGACCATTCTCTAATACAAACTATATAAACCCTATACATTTACAAATACTATTACAATTCTATAAGAAATGTTAACCATTAAATACAAACCGAGGATCATAATGTCTAATGTCTTTAGAATGATAGTTATGTAAAATTGAAAACATAGAAATAGAATATAATAACATTATATTAATATTCATAAATGAGCTCTTAACAAACTTTGAGATCCTACATCTGTATGAGATAACCTAGGGAATATGTAGACAAAAGGGATGATCCAAAAAGCCCAGTAATAGAATAAACCTAGGAACAAAGCATAGCTCATGAGTTAGAAGACATATCATATTTACATAAAAAGGCATAAAACATGAATAAACATATGGATGTATATCAAATAGAACATGGGATCATATAATCATAGTATTATAGGAACGTCGCAGAAATATATAACATGACAAAAACTTGATTCGATTCGAACTACAAATAGTATATCACAATGTGGAAAAAGTCCCATAATAGATTAGGTATACTCTCAAATCCCATACATGATGTCTCATGAGATAAAAATTACCCAATAGATTGAAGTTTTATCTGGGTTCACTAATCATAACAAGTTCATGAGTATGTGTTCCACACACAAAACAATCACAAATATAAGATTTACCCATGTAATGAAATGGTTATCTTAATCATGTCATATGGAATAAGAAAATGGAGTATTGTAAAGGTGTCTATGACAGAATAGATTTAAAATGTAATTGGATAATAATAAGGTAAAACAGGCATAACCCATGATAAATGATATCCGAACTGATTGAAAAAATTTATAAATAGTGTTTAAGAAACACAATAAATGAGCCACTTTAGTTTGGTTTAATGGAAAATATTAAAGAGTATTTAAAAATTAAAAAGACATAATTGTTTGTACAAAACCAAAAATGAAGTTAGAAAATTTTTCATGATGAAATGAGTGATTTTAGGAAACCAATGGTGGATCAAAATATATTAAGTACTATACTTGAAAATGGTAATGCAAATGGGATGTTCCCTTTAATCAGACTTGCTTATCAGGAGGAATTGAGAAGTGGACCTTAAAAAACATGAATTTCCCCATTAAAGAAAGATGAATTGATCTGGATACATAATTATGGGACACAGAAATAGAATTTAGAAAAATTATTTACTAATAATTAAGAAATACATTGTTGTAAATATGTATGAAATGTAACCTAATGGTAAATTTGGTTTTTCTGGGAGATCTCTTACCCTACGTCAGAATGTGTTTTTCACTGGCACTAAATTTCATGGATAATCAAATTAGATTCATTACTAATTTAATTAAAAACATTTTAAACATATATTTGTTTTATAATAATTTCATTAAGTTTATTTATGTCCATTTTCATAAATTATAATGTTTAATTTTATTATTATGAGAGCATTCATTTCATGGTTTTATGGTCAGTTACCATGAGTATAATTATACAAGTTCTTTTCAAATGGAAAAAGTCACCATAAGAAGAATGATATTATATTAATATAATTATAGAGTTTTAATTGGTCTCATATATCATATTTTCTTGATATTATGATTATTCATTTGATAAAATGTCAATGGTATACATTTAGTTTATTTCAGTGGTTTTTCGAAAAAAAGAACTAGTTTTGTTTTATTATTTAATATTATGTATATATTTTAGATAATGAACATTGAAAAGTTATAATATATATTTTTAAAATATATTTTATCCATTATAATGGTTTTATGACCATCCTTAAACGTGGTAATCAAAAATGAAAAATTATCATCCCTGAAGGTGGTGAATCAACATATCAAAAATGATGTTTTTGTTTTTAAGATAAAAGGCGATGAGAAGAGATTTAATGATGAATATTAAATTAAAAAAATATATATCCATTATATATATGATAATTTAGTAATCATTCAGTTTTTTATTGGGTAGGTGAGGATAAGGTAGAAGAAATAAAGCATTTAAAGGAGAAAGTTGGATGATTTTACCCCTTGAACATTGTCTCCATGATAACCTTGTTAAGGATATTGCGTTTTGTTTTTTTTGAGACCAGTACATCTTGGATGAGTGGAATGGTATTGGTAAATTAATTTTTCCGAATTTATTGGAGCTACAAATCATAAGAGGTGTGACGAGAAGCGGTGGTGAGGGGTGCTATTTATAGGGGAGGAAAGGAGTGTTTTTTATTATTTTATTCATTTTCTTATTACTTAGTCTCAATACTATCAATAGTGCTGATTTCTAGGAATAAATACCATAAAAGGTTTAGGATATTTTGATTCAATGGGTGCGTGCTTCTTCCATACATTATCCATGACACAAAAAATCATGTATTTGTCCAATACCGTAAATTATTATACTTCACTATTCACCAAAAATTCATCTATTTTTAAAAAAATACTCAAATTTCTGCCTAAACATTTTTTGTTAGTAGATTTCAATATTTAACACAATTTTCTAAAAATAATTTTCTAAATATGACAAACAAAGATTTTAATTTAAATAATCATTTATTTCAAAAATAACAATTTTAATATTATATCTGATCTTTGGACACATTAAAAAATTAATTAATGTCACATAAAATTATATTATAATTAAAATAAAACAAAAAATTAATTTATGAATATTTTCTATGAAAATAATTTACATTAAAATCATTATATTTATCATAAAATTGTAAATAAACATATACATTTTTAAAAAATACCAATAATTATTTTATCATTTTGAAAACATTTACTAAGTTGTAATATGATGTAATTATATCGTATTTTCATTTATAAGATACCTCAATTTAGTTTTACTTTCATAAGCGAGGTTACTATTCTAACATCCAGATTACTATTCCTAACGGCCAGATTACTATTCCAATAGTTGGATCACTATTCCAGTGGGATATATTCCTTAATTCTTATTAAGACCTCTTATTTAATTTATTCTTAAATAAGTTATATTTTATTTCAAGGTTATATATATATTCACCATATAAATAAATATTTTATTATTAACATTATGTTTTATTTCTACATCTTTTTTTAGAGTGTGGTCATTCTAGTGAATCGAGAAGATCCAAATTTTCGTTTTCTTATTGTATTGTTTTTCTATTTATATTCCCACTAAATTATTTTCCATTATTATTTCGTTATTTTATAACTAAATTATCATTATCTATGTATGAGAATAATATTTTAATTAGGTTTTCTATATGACGAATGTGCTTTATTCAACATTAAATTATTATAAGGTAAATTTCATTGATAATATTTTGTGTCATTATATTTAGACTTAAATATACTTATAGTGTCATGTTTTATGTTGTTACAAAATTCCCATGTTAAAATTTTGTAATAATCTTATATAATATTTCTATGTTCATGTTTTCGATTCTCACCCCTCCTATATATCCTTGATATTCCCCTTGAATCAGATGTACTACTTAAACATAGGTTATTCATTGGTTGTTCCCTTTATTGATATTTATAGTTCTCCGATTTATTATATACATCACCAGTTTATCTCATGCAGTTTTCGAAGAGTGGTGTAAATTTAAGAGCATGTTAAGGAGTTTTAAATAATTTGATTTTATCCATATTCAAGTTATTATTAAATATACCTAATTTCATAAAGACACTAGGCCTCATGATCATATGGTGATTTATTAAGTGTATTTTTTTGTATTAAATATTTAATGAATTTTTATAACTTACATTGGTTTTCATTGTTAGTATCATAAAAATTTAATATTATTTTTGGGGAGTATGATTTGAAAATCCTAGTGAAATCCTAGGAATAATACTAGACATATGAAAGCTTCCCTAAATTTTTGTAAGTTATAGAGTATGTAATTTCCATTAAAATACATCCATAACTGCATTCATCAAGTGAATGAGAAAATGGAAGAGTTGTACATACGGTTAATAACCCTAAAAACTATTTTGAGATGGACTCGATCATCACTAGGTGCATGACAAAGCGGTTTTACTAAACACCTGGTTTGACACTCTCAAGGGATATCCTTTGGTAAATTTTCATGCTCATTATGAAACATTATTAAGGGAATAATAATTCACATAAGAAGTTATGTTGGGAATTATATTGTGGGCAACTTATATTGAAAGCAAACAATTCCTAGCATAATGAATATATGACATTTATAATTTATTCCTTAAATTTTCTTGGTTTTCCAATCATATTTCATATAGTATAAAAAACATCTCATCCCCGAGTCAATTTTTGATGAATTAAATTATTAAAACTAGAATCAAATAGTTAAAATTAGTATTATCATCCATGTTTCTATGCATTATTTTATATTACGCAACTTTAGTAGAACTATTCATACACCACCATAAAACATGGATGTTGAATTAGCAGTGAAGATGAAAAATGGGTCAATTTTTTCATCCCAAGAATAAATATCATAACATATCAAAATTTTATGGTTCAAATTCACAAAAAAAAATTATACTTTATGTAGAATTATTTGATCCTATTGTTGGCATGGGTTGGCTTTCCTTGTATAGATATAGCATAACATACTAAGATAAGAGAATCACCCTTTTTATTGAAAATCAATCTCCAATTCTATACAAGTGAAAGTAGGAGGATGAATCTACTTGGGTATCATCATCGAGAGAATTTTTTTTTGAGCAAGCATATCTAGTTCAAATGATTGATATTTAAGAAAAGATAATTCTTGATGACATTCCCATTATAAGGAAATTCGCCAATGTGTTTCCATAGGAATTTCTTTATCTTCCTGCTATCGAAGAGGTTGACATCTAGATTGAACTTATACCCAGAGATTTACTAATATACAAGACTCCATATAGAATGGAAATTGTTGATGCTCAAAAGATTAAGAAGTAATTTCATGATAATTTTGATAAAGGGTTTATACACCCCAAGTGCTTCACTATTGGGTACACCGGTCCTATTCATCTAGAATAATTATGGATCAATGTACCAATTTTTTTATTATCAGGAAAATAAAAAAATCATGATAAATAAAAAGAATCCTATTCCATGTACTGATGAGTTTTTCGATCTATAATGTGGATCCCAAAACTTATTTATGGTGGATCTTTAGTTAGGATATTATCAAGTAAAGAGAAAAATGACGATATCCTCAAGACCTCTCCTTGTATAAGTTACGATCACTATGAGTTCATAGTGATGTAATTTGGACAAATTAATGATCCATAAATATTCATGGAATTAATGAATAGATACTTCACAAATTACCATGAAAATTTTGTGTTAGTATTTATAGATGATATTCTTATCTATTTAAAAGGCATGGAAGAGCATGAAGAGCATTTGGATTTTGAACAGATAATAGTTTTGAAGAAAATATGTATGAATCGTATAGTAAGTATGATTTTTGGACGTTGAAAGTATCATTCCAAGGGTTTGTTATCTCCATAAAATGGAATTCTATGGATCCTTAATAAATATAGGAAATTAAAGGGTGTCCCAGACAGATATATTTAATGGATATTCATCATTTAATTGTATTATATAGGTAATATCATTTATTTGTGAGAAACTTATCATGAATATCAACCCCACTAACCAAAATAATTTATAAGGGAGTCATGTTTGTGTGGAGTAAAAATGTGAAAAGTGATTTAAATATTTGAAGAATATATTATTCATTGTGCCTATGCTCACATTACCTTCAAGTGGGGAAGGATTTTTTATCTATAGTTACGTGTCTAAAAAATATTAAGTTTTGTACTCATGAAATATGAAAAATTATATCCCATGTCTCCCACCAATTTAATATCCATCAGCATAACTACCCAATACATGATCTACAATTGGCTGCAGTGATCTTCACATTAATGATTTTGAGACATTACCTCTCTAAAGATAATTGTGACATATGTTCGGATCATAACAGGATCAAGTATATATTCACAAAAAAATGATATCAATATTTTCAAATGAAGGTTTCTAGATCTGATCATGGATAATGATTATTTAATCCACTATTATTCTAGGAAGCAAAACAAAGTGGAATTTTCTTTAAGTAGAAAGGATCCTGCAGCCCTATCTATGATGAGAATTGTAGGGGATATAGTATTTGTGGTCAGATAGATGATGGATATGGGAATAATAAAAGGATATTTATCATACCTTTAATAAATTACTTCTCAACCCTATATATTCGATATGATTAAGTAGCCTCATAAGGATGCTGAGGTTTTACATAAAAATGTAGTGAATATTCTGGATTTTGTCTTTGCTAAAGATAGAGTTATAAGGTCTTGGAACATGGATATGTGTCCCATAAATATAATAATTGAAGAGGGGACTTATGGATGATGGATATATATATTCCTTCTCTATTAATCATAGAATCACCATGATGTATAGATATTTGAATCAAAACTTCTGGTTAGATAACATGAAGAGCATGATTATAAAATTTGTTCCATGATTCTTGGTATGTTGTAAGTCAAAGATGAATGATATTAGTCTAAGGGTATCGTGAAACCATTTCCCATAATAGTATGTAAATGGGAAAAACATAACCATGATTTTTTTTGAAGGACTCCCCCGGACCCCTAAAGGCAATAACATATATGGGTGGTAATAGATCACCTTAGAAAGTTAGTATATTTTATTATTATCGAGGAAGAATTATCCCATTACCAAGTCTCCCTGATAAACAGAAGTGAAGTGGTAAGACATAATGAAGTTTCACTCTCCATTCAATTTGATCAAAATTAAATTTCTACCTCAAGGTTTTGTAAAAGCCTTTAATAAGAGTTGAATATGGAGTTGAATTTTAGTACTTCGTATCATGCTCGTACTAGTGGTCAAACATAGAGAATAATTAAAACCTTATAGGATGGGTTAATATCATGGTTAATGGACTTACAAGTATTTTAGGGTCAACACATTTTCCTATTAGAGTTATCATATCACAATGGTTTCCATTTATTTGGAGAGTGGATAATGATGGGACATAATCTTATCCATGATTTGAAAGAGAAGTTTCAAACCATTCAGTGCCAAATTAAATCCATAAAAATTCAACATAAATACAATGTCAACAATCATTGATGAAGAATGGAGTTTGATATCATCGATAAATTATTCCTTTATATATTTCTATTGAATAAATTCATGGGTTTTTGTATGAAGGGAAAGAGTTTTCCAAGATACATCATTCCATTTGAGATCCTTGATTACTTCAGAGAAGTATCCTATCAACTTGAACTCTCACATGACCTATCTCTAATACATTATGTGTTCCATGTATACCTATTAAAGGTGTACATACCATACCCCTAACATTAACTAAATCTAGAGTTGGTACCATTGGAAAATGATATTTCTTACGAGGAGTATCCATTTGTGATCTTATATCATAGAGATAATGTTCAATGAATCAATAAAAATCATTGGGTCAAAGTGTTGTCGAGGAACTACACGTTAGAAGAATCGACATGGGAACCAGAAGTGGTGATGAAATAGATGTACCCTCATTGTTTTTACTGTATGATGAAATTTCAAGGGAAAAATAATGATGCAGGAATAACGTGACGACCCAAAAAATTATAAATGAAATTCAATTTTTAAGATAGTTAAATGTCGTATTACGAAATGAAATTATCAAAAACACATGAACTAATTTAGTTATTTTATTCCATAATATAGTTTTTCGGATTTAAAATATCATTAAGAATCATAATTTTTGATACTATAATAGTTATAAAGTAATCACTTGATTTATATATATATATAGGTTTATGATAAATCTAATTGACATTGAAAAAGGATGAAATTCCCTTAACCAGTATGAATGTACACTATGAAACCCATTTATCAGAGCTTATGAGGAAAACAGAATCACTAGGATTTTCCCTTGACAAGGGTAAAATTGATATTCAATAAATAAATAAAAATTCCAACCATTTATGATAGAATTTCAAACTCATCAAGATCAAAGCCCAAACTATGTTCACTAAAGCACCCAAAAGAAAGTGGCACTATCTCACACCTTACCCAAGCGTAAATCACTAGTTTAATAAAGGGGTTTTTATCTAGACCCTAACAATATGAATTTTTATATTTAAAATAATTATTATATTAATACTTTTTATTAATACTTTATAAAAGATTAAATACAGATTTTGATAAAAAAATAGATTTTGATAGGATGAAACTTAAATTTTATTTGGGAGAAATATAAAGATTTAATCAAGTCACTCTTTTCGATGAATTCAATAATTTTTTAAATAAATTTTATCTTAATATATTATTCATATTAAATATGATTTATTCAAATATAAATGACAATATTGTTTTATGAACTAAAATGTTATTTTTATAAGGGTCAGAAATATTTATCGTCATAAAAATGAATATTTTTAAATAAATAGGGGTTTCTTATTTAAAAGTGTAAATTTTAATATTTAGATAATTAATTAGATAAAAAATATTATTATTTTTAAATCAACATTTTAAAATTATCCAACGGTTAATTTTTCATAAGTTTTTGAGACACTCAACATTTTGGGTAAAATTTTAATACGGTAAAAATATATAATATGTATTATAACAAAATAAAATCCAATTATTGAGGTAATAAATTCTATAACGAGTATATATTAACAAAATAATGTTTCCCATTTAAAGTAATGTGTTTTTTAATTTATTTTATAAATTTTATAAACCATTAATAAATCCTCAAAAACAAATATTATATTTTAATGTTTTGAAAATAATTTCTTATGAAAATTACTCTCTTCCACACAACCAAGGGAATTATTTAAGGTATTTAGATTTTTAGACTTAGAAAAAAACTAAATAAACTCCGCTTTGGTATAAATATCATCAAAAACCATGGTATGGTTTTTGGTTTGGATTAATTTATCATAAAAAATCCAAGACATGTTTTTTGAAAATAATATTGAATTCTCCTCTATTTCTCTATAAAAAACAACCTAGCCTCCCAGTAATCTTCACTAAAAACCCTTAGAGTGCTAATTTACACTTCTGATCCCTCTTTATATATCTCCCAATGTACCTTCCAACACCTTAATGAGCTCCTCCTATCCTTTTAAAAGTTCCCTCACAGGGTAAGGGATTTTCTCCTTCTCCTCTCTATTCAAGAGCCTCCTTTAGACAATCCCTTTTGATTTCTAATTTTTAATGTTGTTTTATGTATTTACACATACATATTACAATCCATATAATTTATATTTAATGATTGACCCATTTCAAACTCATTAACCCTTTCCCTAAATATTTGTGTACCCTTGTTATGTTACTAAAATTATCCAGTGATTTTGTATGCCAAACATCTATGTCACAAATACCCATACCCACATACTCTAAAAGGTATTAACAAAGATTTACCTATCCTTAATTTATGGGATAATCCCATTGATATAACCCAAACACCAAAATCATGGGATTAGAATTGATAAAATTCATTCTTATGTTGTATGATCTATGTGGAACACTTATGTATGTACATGATATGAATATGACGGGTGGGCCCAGAATTATATATCCCTCCAATGCATTGTGTACTTTTTTATCTGATGAGATACCATATATCGTGCACTAGATGTTATCCTATGTACACAATGTTATTATGTCTTGGTGGTTATCCTTGACTTTTGTTTATGATGTCATGTTTTATGTTTTTCTCATATTCCCATTTTGAATTTATATTATCATTTTATATCATGATCCAATGATCAATATTGTGAAAATAACCCCTCTTATGTTTCAATGATATTCCTATTGACTCACATGTACTTATTTACATTATTCTATTCTTTTATTATTCCCTTATTGGGATTTATATCTCACACATTTATTATGTATGCCTCCAGGTTATCACGTGAAGCTTTAGAAGAGATATGGAATTTAAAGAGAATATTAAGTAGTTTTAAATAAAAAATTTGTATCTATGTTCTAGTGATTGTGTTATATACCTTATTTACAAAATATACTAGGTCTCATTACTATTTTGGGATGTATAAAGTGTACTTTTATGTAAAAAAATAGTGAATTAGGTTGTATTAAATATATGGGTTGTCATAGAATAGGGTTTACTCATGCTCTCCCCCCTTGATCTGTTTTAGTGGTAGGTACCTCTCTTAGATTACTAGAGTTTGGGGATTCAATTCATGTTGGTTATTTGTATGGATCGTTATACTACACTGAAAATATTTAATCTACTAGTTATATATTTGTGTCTGGTTGTGCGAGAGTTTCACCCTCTTCTCCTAGAATGGTGAAGGGTGATAGCATGGGCCACACATTGCAAAGGTAATGTCACTCTCTGGATTTCTTAAGAAATATATATTTTTAGGTTGAGATTTTTATTAACAAATTTACATAATTATTATTATTTAAATGGTTTTTATTATAATTGGTATCATATATAAACTTTATTTAAAAAACTAAATAAAATCAATATTGTTATCATTATTATTATTATCATTATCCTAAAATCATTACAAATATTAAAACAAAATTAAAATTTTAATTTGAATGATAAATAAATGTACAATGACCCCTGAGAAAGAAAAGATATAATGAGTGAAAAAATAACTCATAATGAAATTGATGATCCCACAAATAAACTAAACTACACCCCTGATCGACCAAGTTCTGCCACAATCATACATTATAATAAAGGTATGGATAGTAATTCTCAGAATAATGGTCATGTATTATAGTAAATTAGACGTATCAACATAAAAAATCTAAATAAAATGAAACATATACCATTTTTAGGTAAATAGGGTAGGAGAGAAAACAAAACCCAAGTAAAACTGACAAAAAAAAGACAAATAAGTGCCAGTAAAAAATTAACCTCAACCAAATTTAAAAATGTTCTAGAAGTGTGTCCTCATCCATAGAAGATTCAGAGGATAATTTTGGTCAACTAAAAGTCAAATAAACACATGTACTACTATGTGTTCTAAGTTGAGCCAGTGGTCGTCTCTCAGGGTGTCTATATTCATGACCACCTTGTCTTTTTCGCCTAAAATCCCTAACTGACACTATAATTTAATTTAAAAATCCCTATGTCTCCCTTCACTAATATGTACCCATGTTTAAGCTTCTATTTAATTACCATCCACCTTCTATGTCAATAATTCACCCTCTACGACATTTATTAAATACTTATATATTTAAACAAAACAGAAAAAAAACATATTATGAAATTATAATAAATTAATCACACCCCCTAGATTATACATATGGATTATGTTATGAACTGGCCGAGACTAGTACCTAAACCATAACTTTACTAGATTCTCTATTATCCCATGTTTTGTTTTTGATACACTTGAGGATGGAATTAGTGGTTGGGTATCAATAGAAAACTATTGGAATTATTTCACCATCTAAATCAGGTTAACAACCCTAAATTCCACCAAAAAATCCAACATAACGCATCCATAATTTAGATATCCCCCCATAAAAATAAATAGAATCAATATAAATGTAACATCTAAACAGAGCATAATGAAGTAGTAGATAGTAAAAAATAACATATAAAACCTCTATTTTAATAAATAATGCAACGTAGAAATCCAAATATATAATAATATAACGATTTTTTGGCCTAAATGTCTAATACATGATGGATTAAAAATAAATAAACAAAATAAAAAAGCTTTGTAAAAGTCTCCTATTGACCCATGGTAAATTTCCATAATCCAACACTAACCTTCAATGGTCCAACCTAAACTAAACATCTTCAGAGACTCAACCAAACACAAGGAACGTGAAATAAATAAATAAGATAAATATACCAAGAGTGGTGTATAAAAGGTGTGATAAAAACATTTCTAATAGGATTTCATCAAAAAAAATTGTGTCATTTCATCTCAAAAAATCATTTCATCTCAAAAAATCATTTCATCTCAAAAAATCATTTCATTTAGTTCAGTTTGAACCATAAATAGAGAGTATGGTTTCTACAGGAAAGTAAGATTAAATTAAATATCATTACATAATTCATTTTTGTAACCTCAAATCCATTAATTATTTATAAATCATTTTATAAACTCTCCCTTTTTAAAAAACACACATAACATTAATTTTAAAACATGTTTTCCAAACCGTTTTTTGGAAATCTATTTGATGTTGAACCAAAATAATAAATAAACCAAAGATTAAACACATGTACTTCCCAATATAAATCAATCGTGAAAAAATATCCAAATAATGAAATGGTTCCAATAAAAATCAATAAGTAGGCGATTAAATTGAGGTGTATAACAAAATCTATAAAGTTATTATAAAAAATAACAATTATCATGGAATAAACTAAGTATGTTTACTGGAATGTAATTGGACTATGTATCATCAAAATACATTCTATCTAGTTCCACCTAGGGAAATTAGTAAATCACCATTTGGAACCCCTTCGGGTTACAGAGTTAACAAAACCCCCATAGAGGGAAAAATATCTCAGGGTACTTTCTATTGAGTGTTTCTATAATAGGGTAACATGCTTCTGGTTTTTCTGTTAGCTACCTAGGTTCCCATGAAAATGTAAGTTTAGGTGTGTGAAAAAATTACAACAATCATAATTCAACAAAATAAAAAATATCCAAAAATATCATCTCACCTCTTTCACCGTCAAAATAAATATCTCGGAAGAAATCCATCACATAATCACCCCATACATCAAGCACCACCAATAATAGAAAACAATACAAGGGGCCTCAGGAGGGTCACACAGACTCATATGTCATGAAAACTTAAAATAGTTCCACATAGTAATTCTTAAAAATTTAAATGATACCTCCACTACACATTACCTAAAATTATTAACCATTATAAATATCATTTAAAATACCTCTATAAATTCAATCCACTTAAGACACCCATTGGGAAACCAATTTTTGAATGCAACCAAATTCCATTCATTTTATACATTTCAAAATTAAACCCATAATTTCACCAAATTAATTACCCAAATATAGTCAAATGCCTTAAACCTCCTTTAAACATTAAAAGACACGCCTCTTAGGCATTTCAAAATACTTTTAATTAAAACACAACTTTATAAACCAATTAAAAACTTTTGAAACCTTAATCTAAGAGGTCTCAGCTTTAATAACAATTACTAAACACAGAAAAACTATTACATATAGGCTTATTTAAACAAAAAAATAATTTAATATTACATATATTAAATGAGATAAAATTTAAAAAAACCTAAAAACACTTGGCTCAAATTGGATGGAACCATTCTAAAATGGGTCTCATACAATAGTGCACACTCAACTGATCAAGACCAAACTCTCTATATTACATAGAATCCAAATATCAGCATTAAAACCCAACCCAAATTCATATCCTTGTAAAAAAATTCTTATTTATTGTGGGTTGAATTAAATCCAATTGTATATGAGATAATAAGTTAAGGGGAGGGAAGAAGGAGGACAATATAGGGATTACCTTGGAGGAAGCCCTTGGAAAAAGAATAGGGAGGCTAAAAATTAAAGGAATAAGAACGGAGGAGAGATCTGTTTGAGTTCCCTAAAATGAATATATATTTTACATTTAATTCATTATAATATTAAATGGATAAATTTAAAATATATTAGTTGGGACTGTGTGAGATTCTAAGGCCTCGTGCGCCCAAGATTAATTTCTAAAATATATTAAACATCATGCATGCATAGTTTTTTAAGTTGAATAACTCGTAAACATACAATAAAATTATAAATATAAGTCCACATTTGATTTCAAAGCATGATATTTACCATAGGTATGACAAAAATTTAGGCAACATCTGAGTTTTTCTTTATGTGTAGTTACTGACAAATAAATAAAATAAATTAATTAAATTTTTTATTTTATTTATTGTTACATTTTAACATATCCTCATTCTATAAATAATCATTTATAAAGATGTATCCGGGTTTTCCAATTAACCATAGTACCTATAGGTTCATTGGAGGAGAACGTTATTGGAAAAGGACATCATATTGGAGTGTGATCGAGGATCGTTATGCCATCGGAATTCAAGGATCTCTCCAATGACAATGATGTGGATTAGTTCTTCATCAGTGATCAATACCACTCTAGGTAAGAAATTTTTATTATGTTAATTTATCCACATTTTCATATCGTATTAATAACATGAATCAATCAACTAATGTATTTATTTTTGGTTTGGTCGTATTGTGGGTACAAGCTTATTTTTTAGGCATTATTGGGAGAATAGTTTATTTTATTATCAATCTTCATTCATTGTTGTAACAGAAACATATAATAACTATCCAAAATATAACTAAGGTTCACTCTGGTTTTTCACGTCTCTTGGTTTTCTCCCACCATTCTATATGCCTTCATCACCAACATTTCGGTTGACCAGTGGTTTAACATTTACATATAAATCATTCATTGTGAATATTAGTCAACATAAAGAATTGATACCATGGGTATCAGATCACCATCCTCTTAATACTATGGTGTTTGGTAGTAATAGCTATTTAGGAACAGAATAATGATATTTTTTTCTACTCATTAGGGCATGTGGTAATGATAAGTAATAACGATGATCATTTTCTGGGAAAATCAGATGGCCTTATTTTATTGTGAGGATATTAAGAGGCTTGGTCAGATCGGATCCATGACTTCTAGCATGATTTGTGGTAGTATTGGAGGTAGTGGTAGGAGATAGTGACCCATGAAATGGCTTTGTTGATTCTTTAAAATCTTGATATACATAGTGCGTAATCTAGGAATACATTCCATGTGGGGACCTAGCTATGAAGCTAGGGTTTCCATAGATTAGAAAAATATTACACGGTATGTTAGAGATGCAACACAACAAGTGACCCTTACCTAGAAACTCAACATATAACTTGGAGGGTACATGGACATGGCCAAGAGTACATGGGCTTAGACACACCATTTAATAATACAAATATGTTTCCATGCTTGGTGTACAGAAGTAGTGTCATGTACTTTGACATAGTCAGGAGTACACAGGAATGGACATGTTATATACTCTAACATGCACAGGTTCATTGGTCAAGATACACGTGTAGAAACTGATACCATAGGGACATTCCATGTACTCCATGTAAACACCTTGAAATTATTCAAAGATGGATTAGAGGACTTTTCTTCTTCATTATGGAAATGTTTTGTTAGGGTACAATCCCTTGATCCATTCTCTATGGGTTGTCGAGTAATCGCATCCTGTGAATAGGATGTCAATCCTCTCTAAGTAACTTCAGTTGTGGGAAGATTTATGGAATCCCTTCATGAATCCCATAGTGTGATCCTTAATTATTTTCAATTCCCTGGGAGGGTTTCTTTGTATCATTGTGACCAACACTACATGGGAATTGATCACTTAATTAATAGGTTAATTTAGATTGGATTTTTGGTATACCCCATGGCTCTTGGAGTGATCTATATTATGTGTATTGATCTATTAATTCTTCTACGGTTTACTTATTATATTTATACCCAATGATCATGAACTATCTTGGAGACGTCATCATTTACCTTAAACTCTAGGAGTTTGTTCTCCCATATGACTGTTATGTATAACCTTCGATCAGGAATCATAGGTTGTCATTACAGTTGCAACCTTACCATGAGATTGTGTGTCCACATTGAGTATATAAAGATATTGTTGTTATATATTCCATTGAAATAAACCTATTATTAGCTGGCTGTAATTCTTGATTTCATATGCTTAGTGATTTCGGGGTGTCTTAATGGGTATTTTTATAATCACACATTTAGGGGAGTTTCCCTTATGTGTCATGTCTTATAAACACAAATGAACTTTTGATGGAGTCCTTGAGGGACCAGGACCATGTGGATTTTTGTAAACCAGAAATACTGAGGTGGGTTCCTATGGTTACCTTGATTGATGTCCTCTTCCATTGATGTAGGTTATAATTGTTCTTAGTTTCATTATGGTGGAATTGTATTTTTTCCATTCTCTTTTTAGTACTTGTTGCAGATACTCTGATGGATGGTATTTTAGATGTATTCATGCATATTTATCAGTTGATAAAATTTAAGTACTTTATGGGTTTGGGGATTTGTGTGTGTAGGTAATTTAGCCTAACACCTCCCACATGCGTGACATGCCTACTCAGCACCGGTTGTCAACCCATTTCCTATTGGAGGGGGTCGTGGGGTAGTCATAGTATGGGACCCATTGGGATGGTTTGTGGTAGAGTGGTATTAGACACAAGGTTGTACCATAGTATTGGAGTATGTGAGATTGGTTTGGGGAAACCATGTTAAGTATTTCGAGTTTGGATTTTGTAACAAGGACTCCAGTTTTTGTGTGGAGGCTGTCGTATCCATACAATAGGAATTATACTACTTTCTTGTTGACTCGATAAATGTAGGCACTAGTTGTAGGGAAATCACTAGTGCATGAATCATATATTTATGGGTTGTGGTTTCCATGTAATATTTATGTTTCCTCTCTAGATATACTCATTGATTGTGATACATCTTGTTTATTTTAGGATACCTTCACAATTTATGCTAGCAAGGATAACATGAATGATCCCCTTAGAGTTGGGGATTTGATACAAAGACATGTTTCAGAGTTGCTTCCTTCGTGTGGTGAAATATTCATACTACCACTTGTCAAGAATTAGATCATACCACCAATACCAGCAAATGAGGTGTTCGGGCTGAGCAGACTTCATGGATTTTAGCAGCAGTGACCCCTCAAGTTCTGATGTGAGCCAGAACCACAGTTGGTCGAGGATTGTCTTTAGGTATTGACATGAGAATTTCATCTTTTTAGGACACCTATAGACCATATGGTGGTCCTGGTAGTGAGCTTCATCCATGGATATGTAGGATTACGGTGGGGCTTAGAGACCTGGTTGTATGATGAGACAAGTCTTTTATGGTCAGAGTTTGAGCACCTTTTCAGATAGAAGTATTCTATAGATATTTTGAGAGTTTTTCACATTTAGGATCATCTTCAGCATCAATAGGGTACTATGCATGTTGTTGATTATTCATTGTGGTCCACTAACCTCTCTAAAAATGTGATGGATATGGTTCATGATCAGTTCCCTTGGAAAAGGTCCATTGAGCGAGGACAATGATTATAGTACTAAGCTAGCGAGATACCTCTATGAATTTCTACTTATACTAGGTTTTTGCAGCATGATTTGGTGGTGTTGATTTTACAAGATGAGAAGACAGAGATAGTAGGTGGAGTAAGTAGGAACACAGAAGAAGAGACTTCATCTAATATAATCCAATGTTAAACTCATGGACCATGATATGTGATATGTTTTAAAGAGTTTTCCCATGAAATAGGGTTTACAATTCCGAGCTCATAGAATGGATCTATTTTTTCATGGATGAGTTTCTACTATTGTGGTAGTAGAGGAAATAATGGAGGAGATTGTTCATCCCAAGAAGAAGATGACAGGGAGAAAGTGGGTGGGTCTCCTAGTTGTAGGAATAGGTTGGAATAGGTAGGTCTAAAAGTTGGCAGACATGGTAGAGGATCTGGAAGAGAAGTTTGAGGTCATAGACAGTATGATTTATTACCACCACCATCCCCATTTTGTCCCCTACCAGCCTAGGTAGCTTCTTTTCAGGGGAGATGGAATTTGAAGATAATTTAGCCATATGACATTGAGAATACCGTAAAGATATGAGGTATGAACTATTTACTTTATACCTTATATGCAGTTTTTAATGAAATTGGTGTGAGTCATTTGTTAATTTTAACATATATGGATCAAGATGTAGAGATACTAGTTTAGTCGTTGTATCATCACTCATTCCTGGAGACTCCTTATAGAGGTGATACAATCATCAAACACTTATGAAAAAGGTGTGACCAAACTCTTAGTGGTGAGAATTTCATTAAGGATTTATTTATTGTAGTGATGAGGCCTTATGATTTCATGTTATGTATGGGATGTAAATTTATGGTTCATGACCGGAAATCCTATTTTAGGTGGAGGATGTGTTTTTTCCACAAGGATGGTGTGAGGTTTTCCTTTATCTATGATAAAGAACCCCTAATGTAGCAGGACAGGCACCAGGATAGGATAATGTAGTTGATCTCTCATCATTTGGATAGTATGACTCTTCGTATTACAGACTGATCATGTAGTTTTCTATAGTGGTGGTGGAGTATGAGAATGTATTTATTGAGGATGCTCCAAGATTACCGCCCCACTGAGAGATAGATTTATAAATTAATCTACAAACTAGGATGACCTCAATATAGGATCCAACATATTGGATTTCTCCCATATATCTTTTTGATCTGAGGGTTCTATTGGATGACTTACAGAGGAAATTCATTGTCAAGCCCAGTATTTCACCTTGCGGAGTCCCAGTTTTCATTACCAAGAATGTGTAAGGAAGATTGAGGTTGTGGGTAGATTATTGTTGTCTAAATCAGGTGACCATAATGAATAATTATCTACTACTGATGATCTATGACTTACTTTATCAATTAATATGTGAATAATAGTTCTCGGAGATTGACCTCAGATCAAGATATCACTAGTTGTGAGTACGGGGTGAAGATATACCAAAGACAACATTCATATGTCGCTATGGTCTCTATGAGTACTTGGTGATGCCATTCGACATGATAATCGCCCCAAGATTGTTCATGGGACTATGAAACTAGGTTGTTCATCCATTCCTATAACAATTTATGGTAGTCTTCATCAATGATATCCTAGTGTACATGGTGCTTACAGAGGTGTATATGGGACACTTAACAATAGTCTTGGATGTAATCTAAGAGAACTAACTTTATTGGAAGCTCTCAAAGTTCTAGTTCAGGATTTAGGAGGTCCACTTTCTAGGACATGTTATCTCAGAAGACGGTGTTAGTAGAGGACCCAAAAATGGTTGAGATAGTGTTATCTTGGAATACACCCAAGAGAATGATGGTGGTACAGAACATCCTGGGGATAGAAGGATACTATCAGAGTTACATACTGAATTTATATAGGATCTCAACTCCCTTGATAGATTTTATGAGAAAGTGGTATCCTTTTGTGAAGATAGATAGGGTCCAGTGGGATTTTCCGAAGTTGAGGAAAATATTCATGAGCACTCCCATCTTGAGATTTCCAGAGGAGGGTTTTGAGTACATAGTACTTTTCAATGCATCAAGGACTAGGCTTGGTTTTGTTCTGATCCAGAGGTAGGTAGTGATTGAATATGCTTCGGGTCATTTGAGACCATAGTATTAGAACAACATGACCCATGATCTTGATCTTGAAGTGGTAATATTCGTATTGAATATGCAGGGACACTACTTTATGAGTGTGAGGATTATCGTCTATTTTGACTATAAGTGTCTCAAGTATATCTTCTCTTAGAAGTATCTTAACTCGATAATTATTTAATGGATGGAGTTTTTTAAGGGTTATGAATTGGTTATTTTCTATACTCCTAAGAAGATGAAAATGGTGGAAGAATCCCTAAACAAAAGATCTTGTTCATAGTTTTTTGTCAAGGAATCAAAGAAGTTATCCTCTTTTTAGTTATCCTTTCTGGATGGGTATTTAGCATCTTTCCTACAATAAATGGTTGTTACCCCTATTATTTTACATTGAGTTAGTGAGGAATGGAATGAGGATATCTAATGTGAGACCTTACATGCTCACATATCCATGGAACATACTTTAAAAGGAGTTTATGAAGGTGGGGATCATGTTATTGTTTTCATAGGATGGACAATGGTACCATTTGTGATGAGGGAGGAGTTTATGAGGCAGGAGGTGTTGTGGGAGTTACATACATCACCCTTAGTTGTCCATATAGATGTTACAAATATGTACTAATACCTTCAGTGGAATTTATAGTGCATAAGGATGAATAAGGTATTTGTAGAGTCTATCTATTAATTCCTTACTTATTAGGATGTGAAGGATGACCACCATGTTCTGGTAGGTTTATCTCAAACACTTGAGGTTCTATAGTGGAAGTGGGATGATATATCCATAGACATCATGACAAGGATTCCATGTATGAAGATTGAAAATTATTCCATTTTTGTGATCGTACACTGACTCAACTATTTTAATTAATTATTAGATATTAAAGAGTACAGTTTAGTTGAGATCTTGGGATGTTTTTATGTGTAAAAGATAGTTTGACTCCATGGAGTTCCGTCAATGATAATTTCGGACCATGATGGTAACTTCACATATTGGTTATGGAAGGGATTACACAAGGCATTTGGGATAGACATGCATTTGAGCACAACTTCCCACCCCCATACTAATAGCTAGAATGAGTAGACCATTCAGGTCTTTGAAAAAGAAGGTCTGTGATTTCACATCAGACATTGGCCATAGTTGGGAGGATAACCTACCATTGGTGGAGTATGAATTCAATCATAGCTATCATTCCACCATCTTTATGGAACCTTTTGAGGCTTTTTATGGGTGACCCTAAATGTCTCCACTATGTTGGAAACACCAAATGAGTATACACTTATGGTCTTAAAGTTATTGTGAGCCACTATAATGAATGTGTAGATCATATAGTAGTGGATAAGGAATATAAATAGCCATAAAAATTTCTATATGGATCGATTATATAGGTCATTGGAGTTTGTGGAGTAAGACCAAGTTTTCTAGAGGGTTTGACCTTGATGTAGATTGTGTTGATTTGGTCAGCATTGAAATATATCTCTAAGATTCATCATCTCTGTCTAGATACTTCATAGAGTTTTCAATGAGACTTACTGGTTAGCTATACAACTATAGCTAGACCGAGTACCTTGTGTCTTCCACTTGTATTAGTTGAGGAGGTACGTTCATAATCCATTTTACGTTATAGACATGGGTAAGCTAGACATAATTTATAGGGCTAAATTAATTGAGTACCATATAGAGATTGAGTATTTTTAGGGGATGATCCTTCATGGGTGACTGATTACTTTATTGATTGTCTGGTGCAAGAATAGGAATCTTCAAGAAATCACTTGGGAGTGGGAGACCTAGATGCATGCTCAGTACCCACATATCTTTGTGTAATATTTTTTTAATTTCCAGGTCTGTACCTCCACAAGGTGTGGATAATGCAACAATGCTGTTTAATTCATTTATTTCTTTACAGTAATTAAATGATTGATTTTGAAGCTGGGCACTAAGATATCATGATATTCAAAGCCCTCATGTGCCCAAAATTAATTTTTTTTAATATATTAAATATCACTCATGTGCATTTTTCAAGAAAAAACGTAATAACTCTATACTAAGGCTCATATTGGAAATTTGAGGGCATGTTTACTTAAAATATTAGGTTTTACAGAAGGAATGAAGTAACCTTTATCATCATTGAGAGTTTTCTAAATGTTTAGTCACTAACGAATATATGAAATAAATAAATTAAGTTATTTATTTTAATTATCATGACAGAGTTCCCTAATATCATTCTATATATAATTGGTTATGAAAAAGTATTAGGGTTGGCCACTTAACCATGTATACCTAGAGTACAATTGGATGATAACATTATTGGTGAATGAAATCACATCGGAGTAGGATTAAAGATCATTTCACTATTAGAATTTGAGGATATCACCAATAAAAATGAAATGGATTAATGATTCATTAGTAATAAATAACTCAAGGGGTCAGATGTTTGTATTATGTGGATTTATCCCCATTTCATATCTTACGATGAAAAAAAAACAATTGACCAATGTACTGATTGGCAATTTGATCCTATTTCAGTTATGGCCTTATTTTATAGGGATTATTGGTAGATTTCATTCTATTATTTTCAACCTTAATTAATCATAATAATGTAAATAGATTCAGAAAAAACCAAACAACGCCAATGTTCATTACACCTTTATCTGTTTCGTAGTTTTCTCCCAAAGTTATTTGGATGATCATAATCAATAATTCAGTTGACTGATGGTTTGAATTTTACTACTAAATAAATCACTGTGAACCTTCATTGAAATAAATAATTGATACTATGGGTTTGGCATCGCACTCATATTGTGACTAAATTTCTTGGAAGCAATAGAAGTTTGGGATCAGACTGACATCCTCTATTCTTTCCAATGGGGAATGTAATGGTGATCCGGACCAATGATAACTATTTTCAAGATGAATGTGATGGATCGATTTTGATGTGTGGCTAACGAGAGGCTCGCATAGACCAGATCCATGAAATATAGTGTAATTTGTAGTCTTATTAGACCACATAGGAGCAGAAAATGTTGCAATACATTTATCCTTTGGTTCTATAATATCCATATATACATGGCATGTAATCCATGAATACACATTGTGTGGGGCCCTAACTATGGTGAATGGGTTTTCATGGAGAATATAAACATCACACGACATGTGATAGATGTTCCCTGGAATGTGAACCATCGCTAGTGTCATGGTATTTACCTTGAAGTGTACAAATACATGTCCAATAATAAATTGGCTGAGAGATGTTGTGTACTTAGAAATGGTCTTAGCCAGGCCAAGTGTGCATGAGAAGAGCTGTGTACTTCAGCACAGTAAGGAGTACACAGGAATAGACACACCTTTTACTCTAGCACAAACATAGGCACAGACTGTGACACATGTGTATAAACTAGTTCAAATGGGACATGTCATGTACTTCCGTTACACACCATGTACTTCATAAATGATGGTTTGGTGCTCTTTTCCTCTTCTTCTTGTAAAAGGTTTCATTTGGGTGTGTTCTCTTGATCCATTCCTCAAGGGTTGTTACGGAATCGTGTCTAGTATATAAGATTGTGATCCCCTATGAGGAACTTCATACTTGGATAGAGTTGTGGAATCCATTCATGAGGCCTATGCTGAGATCCTTTGTCGTCGTCATTTCCCTAAGGGGGGTTCTCGGTATCTTCATGACCAACACTATGTGGGTGTCATTCCCCTACTTATCGTGTTAATCCAAATTGGGATTTTTGTATAACCCATGATTGTGGGAGTGATCCCAATTATTTGTTTCAATATCTTTATACATATAGAATTAATTTATTATAGTGATACGAGATGAGCATGACCTCTTATACTAAAATCGTCACTACTATTAGACTCGGGGAGTTTGTTCTCCCAAATGAGTGTTATGTATAACCTTTGAGAAAGAATACAGGGTTGGAATTATTGATGTGACCTTACATTGAGACTGGGTTTCTACTTTGAGTATATATAGATATTCTTGTTATACAACCCATTGACATATACCTAAAATGAGTTGAATGTTATTCATGATGTTATATTCATATTTATTTTATGGTGTCCTTTTGGGTATTGTTATACTCACAACTACATGGGATTTTCCAACATGTTTCATGACTTATAAAGACAACAAACATTTCAGTGGAGTCCTAGAGGGACTAAGACTGGGTGGTTCTTAGTGAGCTAGATAGACTCAGGTTGGTTCCTATAGTTACCTTGATAGGAGTCCATTTCCATTATTTTTTGTTGGACTTGTTCGTAGTTTCATTTTGGTGGGTTTTTGTTGGGACATTTTTCTCTCATGTACTTTTTTTAATACAGTAATTGATGATATTTTAAATATATGGGTGCACAGTTGTCAGTTTTTTACATTTCATCATTTTATGGGCTTGGAGATGTGTGTGTGAAGGTACATTAGGAAAAGGCCTCAAATGCGTGATATAATCTTATTTGGTATTGTATTATATCCCATGGTATATAAGAGGTGGTCTTGAGGTTGTCACCGGATGGGCCCCATTGGGATATGTCATTACACACCCGATTTGGATAAGAAATATAGGAGAAGTTGGTACAAATTACCTAAAAAGATTAGTTAAAACCAGTCATTTTACTTATTTAATGAAATATGGGCATCATGAACATTTAGAACACATTGTTTAATAAACCATTCTCAAGATATTTATTTCCCAGTACCTAAGAAAAACTCCTTCACAAATGTTCTTAGGGAGACTCCACAGAGTTTGAATAACCATTCACTAACCATATCAAATGACACTATCATGAACAAATCACAATCACACAGCTTCTCCTGGGACTCACACAGTTTTATCCAAACCATGTGATACTCATTTAATAAAAACTATGCACATTCAAAATGAACTTGAATGGTACATAAACATGGAACCTAACATGTTTTCTCCAATCCCATGCACCAAAAAAATGAAACATAAAAAAATTTCAAAAACTTAAAAAATTAAAATGAAACTGACGGAATATTTAAATTACCTAGAAATAAAATTAAATAAAATAAAAAAACAACAATGACTTGTAGGTGTACAAAATATCCCCCACCATGCCACTTTCTTCTACCAGAAATCATTATCTAAGGTATAAGAATAGAAAACCAAAAAATCACACTCCTACACAAGAGGTTTAGGTTCATTGAAAACTCAAAAGGAACCTACTACAATAAAACGCATCACATGATGAATTCATTAGATATTAATATAAAATCCACATTATTAAATAACATTTTCAAGAACAACCAACTCATTTCATTTAAGAAAAAAACCTCTCAAAAGGTACAGCACCATTTTAGGTCTACCCACCATTTAGAAATTTTGAAAAGTTGTAGAAATAATGAAAATCCATTCCAAGGAACCAAAAAATATAGTTCTACCAAACATCCTTGATTACTCAAACATATCAAAAGGAACCAGTATACACAAAAACCCACAACTAAACATCAAGAAACTGACTCAAGTCCACAAAATATACAAACCTATAGAAATAATTCAAACCATCACCAATAAATTACATCCAATATTATCACATGTTACATTATAAAAAGGGGTAAAAACTCTAAAAACATGCCTCAATGTAAAAATTTCATGGGTTTAAACCTCAAGTTTCAAATCTAAATGGAATGGGTGATCGAGGGTCATATATTGGGTTCACAATCTCATGGAGATCAAAATAATATCAAAACTGACAGAGGCCAATGCATAATCTCAACTGGTGTTGCATCTATACTAGTCACTCAAACCACACACCCATGACGTAACCATTTCCAATTCATGGAACAACAATCCAAGGAAATAATCTCACATAGACATAAAGAAACAAGAACAAACCCCTAGGAAAAAATCACAACTAAAATCATTATAAACAAGTAACAATTGAGGACCCCAATAGTAGAAAAAATAAATCCAAAAACATAACTCAAAGCCCCCAATCCATCTCAAACATACCCTGAATCATAATGATATTATCACCTTAAAATACCAATTCACTCTAGGATCCATGAACATCCATCTCAAAATGAGAAATCTCCTAAAACTACCCTTGAAAGAACCACCCAATGGATCCTTTAGACAACCAACCCAATAAGACCCCAAAAATAAACTTAATTATCATGAAAAAGAGGACAGGGATACAATAATTCCTAAGGAAAAATAATATATTATCTCTACCCCATCATTTAATGTCTTGGAAAATCAAACCACTAGGAAGATACACACTAAGATTACAAGATGATTCACCCTAAATATTATATGCAATAATAGACTTCTACACTTTTCAAGACATTATTTGGAGGAACAATAAAGAATCAAAAAACATGATCCTATTCTACTCTTGTTTCCCAACCAAAACTAAAATTACTAATGCATATCAAGGGGAAAATCCAAACAACAAATCATTTAAGAGAATCACACAACATATGATTTTCTTTAAAAAAAATTCAAAGACACACATGAATTGAAAAAAAACACCCCCCCTAAAAAAATTTCACATTATTTAAAAAAACATCACAAAATCACTTTATCTTAAAATTACCATAATTAAAACAGGGTTCAAAATTTCCACCATTTTCTTCAAAATCAACCAAATTATTTAAAAAATCCACTTATCATTTAAAAATGTTTTTAAAAAACTCTAAAAATGATCTCTAATTATTCATAATGTAATATAACTCTTATAAAACTATTTATATTTAATAATTCAACTCATTAAAATAAACCATAGAACTGTAGTTCAAAAACCAATACAATTTATAAAATACTCATTTCCTTTAAAAACAAAAAATTCCAAGAAATAATAGATAGATAATATAAACCACCATTAAAACATTACCCAACCATAATTTTTTTTTAATTCCCTCACCAAACTAGTTTTTAAATCACATTTCCCAACAATGTTTGATTTTATATATAAAAATAAATTTTTCAAAACCAAGAACCAATTTCCTTACCCCAAATGTCAAACACAATTCATAATAAATTTATAAATAACATCATATAATGACATTAAACTACCATAAAATACTCTATGATTATCCTCGCACAAATAGTAGGAACTATTAGAGTTAATAAAAAACGTAATGGGGCTAAAACATTAAATTTGATGTGTAAATAAGAATTCTTATAGTTTGAAAGTATGGTTTGTAAAACCATACACCAATATGTAATAGAAACATTCATGGTTAAAAACACATCCTCAGAGGATCTTTATGGTTTTTCAGACCATGTGTTCTAACAATGCATCTCAAGTTCTTATCTTATCTTCACCCCAAAATCACTAAGTATCCTAATAAATCACTCATATACTCAATGGGAATCCAAATTACAAAATACCAAATCAATGTACATAAATAATAATTAAAAAAATCCGAAACTCAATAATAAAACACCAAATACCCATGGAAAATCAATACTTCATAACATAAAGAGTATGTGATGCTCTCCCCACACCTACCACTCGAGTTACAATAGTCCAAAATCAATTCTTCTTGACTTTCCAAATAATTAGATGGATCCATAAGATTATAGTCCCTTAAAACCCCTAGTCTCTAATACCATTTGTAGTGTACCGACCCAGCCTACCACCCGAACAAACACCTGACCAGGTTCTCCACTTGACCAAAGAGAATTTCCAATCCCCTTGGGCTGGAAACTAAAGAATGGGTATCAAGAAGAAAACCTTGGGAATAATTTCACCCATAAAACCAAATTAACCACTGAGGATCCCACCAGGAAATCAATAATGACTTATCCATAATTTGGGAATCTCAATAATAAAAATATATCAAAAAAAAATTAAATTCTCAAGAAGATCATAACATAGGAGAAGATAAAAAATAAAACTCTTACAAAATCCATGCATAACTATCCACAATGCATAAATCCAAATAAAAAATAAAAAGGAGAGGTTTTTCTAACAAGGATAAAACATGATGGTCCAAAATTAATTAAACAAAACTCAATATCTAATTGAATTTCTCTTCATGACCCAAGGTTACTCGCCATTATGTATCGTTATCCATCAATGATCCATCTTAAATAAAACTCCCACAGAGATTGATCGAAACATGGTGCACTTTAAATATATAAATAAAGCATCATAAACTAAGATTTTTATGTAGCGTATGAGAAGAAATTTATTAGTGGTACTTCACCAATTTTATTATTTCATTTACTTATAAAATAACATTTAAATTATTCTTATTTGAAATATAAATATATAATAAGGTTTTTGTATGTAACTTAGATAAAATAAAATATCATTCCATAGTTTCATTTTATAAAACAATCAAAAAATACATATACACATTCCAAATAATATTCCAAAATCCCCAATTTTATAAAACACACACCAATTTCATTTTAAAACTCCCTCTCCAAACCAATTTGGAAAATACATTTGAAAGTGAACCAAACGCATAACTAAAATAAAGCATAAACACACGTGGAATGCAATGTAAATCAAAGATTATAAAGTATCGAAATAGATAAACAGTCCAAAAAAATCAATGAGTTGGGGATACAACTGAAGTGTATAATTTAATCCCCTTAGTAATCCTAAAAAGGATATAGTATCATGGGAAACAATTAATGCTCTAACAATAATGACACTAGACTCGGTATCAACAAAATAAATTTTATCGAGTCCCCTAGTGAAACTAGTACATCACCATTCAGCATCCCATTGGGTTACTGAGTCAAATAAAACCCATGTGAGGTTATAGATCTCCTTGGGAAAAAGATAGTGGGAACCACCACATGCATGTGTAACATGTATCCTTGTCTTCTATTATATACCTTGGTTTCCATGAAAATCCAAGTGAAGGTGTGTAAAAAAATATTCCAACAATCATTATTTATGAATATAAATAATAATAATAAATTTCATCTCATCTCCTGCACCGTCACAAGAAAAATCTATAAAGATATCCATAACCTAATAACCACAAATATTAAGAACCACCCATTAATTGAAATAATAAAATGAGAATCATGAGGGTTTTACACACCTACATGTCATGAAAATATATAAAAGTTCAAAATAGGCCTTCTTGAAAATTTATCTTGGATTTCCATGCCACATTACTCACACATATAAACCATTTGAAATATAATTTCAAATACCAATTTAACTAAATCAACATAAATCGTCACATTTAGAAACCAATTAGATAAACCAACCGAATTCCTCCCACATTATACCTTTAAAAACAAAAACCACACTTTTACCGAATTAAAAACCTATAAAAGATCAAACATATTAGAAACTCATTTTAACTTTTTAAAAAATCTCTATGAAATTTCAAAATAATTCAAACTAAAAAAGACCTTCGGAAACCATGTTAACATTTAAAACCTCTATTCTATGTAATCACACCCTTAAAAGAAATAATAAACCCACAGAAAATATTTTATATAGGATTAGTTAATAAAAACAATGAATTAAACCACTATAGATTCAATGATATAGAATTTAAATGAAATTAACAAAAAAAAACTTCCTCAAATTGGGTAGAAACTTTCTGAAATGGATCACCTATGTCCTTGAATTATCACCCAAGTATGAAAACAGTCTCAATAAGCTTTAGATACAAAAACCCTGTATTAAAACCCCCTCTAAATCCATATCCTTGTCTGAATACCCCGTGATTAATCGAAGGAGGTCAATCGAAGATGAAATGATTAAATAAGAGAAGGGGAAGCGAGAATAGGTTTAACATATGGATTAACTTGTAGTAATCACTTAGAAACATAAGAGGAAAGCCAAAAATTGAAGGAAGATGAAATGTGGGGAACTTCCTTGGGTGTGTCTAGTTTTGACCAAGAAAATGTGGAAAAGGTGGGCCAAAATATCTAAAAATAGAAGTGAAAAAAGGTTTATTTTTTCATTTTTAATGAATTCTATGAATCAGGCACTGTTAGGCCAGATAGTTTTGCGAACCATATGCCAATTGTACTACTGTCACTACCAAAGGAAAATTCCCTATCACAATTTCCCCAATAGACTCTTAACATTTTGACTAACTGTATGTTAACCTTTCTAATTGGAACTATCATGAATGAAGCATTATAGCATGGTTTCCCCAACATCTCATATATTTTAATCTAATTGTTGGATACTTGTATAGGAAAAACCATTTACATTCAAAATTAACTATAAAGGTCAATTCTAACAATACCTCATATGGTTTTCATATCCCTTTCACCCAAACCATTAAACATAAGAAAATTTCAAATTTTCATATGAAACTCACAAAAAAATTAAATTACTCTATAACAAATTAAAATAAATAGTGACATATAGGTGTCACATATTTAATCAAAGATGGTGTATAAATTTTCTTCTCCCAGATTTTCATTGATTTTCCACGAATCAATAATAATAATTACATTTAAAATGATTTAAAAATATGTCCCAAGATCATTAATATAATGAATCTTTGTTAACTTATGATGAGAAAATATTCTTTATCTCACTCTTTTCATTCCAAAAATATCGATAAATTATTTCTCTCTATCATTATTTTTTTATTGTCCATGATCTTCTTACGCCTTTTTCTAATATAATATGTCTCTAATATTTAAATAGAACCACCATGTTTACCTATTTTATGATCTTTATTTTTACTTTCTAATTGTATAAAAAACTAACCACACTCATCTTTTAAAATCGAGTCAAATTCAATCAATATAATTCATAAAATATATTCCCAAATATGGGATACTTTAATTAAAGATATTTTACTTTATCTTGGTCTGCTACAAAATGTATGGATCCACCATGTCCATTTTGAAGTTCATGTCATATTTGGCCCCAAAATGTCTGACCAACGAATCTCTATAATCACACAAATATCATATGTTTTTATTTAAACAAATTTCTTTTTACCTCTATAAATCTTTAAAACTACTCATAATAGATGTTTTGAAGTATTATCTCATGACTAATACACAAAAATCGCATGAACTGAGCATTGTCCACATTTATCCAAAACTCCCAGTGAAACATCCTTCTCCAAAGTCTGTTTCCTATTTCAAAAGAGTACCAGAAAATCCAAAAGGGAAAACACATTTTACCTTGATATTACAAAATCTAGTTGAATATTTTGATTTATTGTACATAGATCTACAATGAAAATCATAACTTTGATTTCAAGCATCATGTTTCATACAAGATAATAATCATTAAAAAAATGCTCATGAACTTCCATTTTCAATCCATGAACCTCATTTTACCTTTTGAATGAAAAAAAATGATATTCAAATTATTCATCAAAAATGCATTATCCTACCTTATCAATTTGAGAATGGTTCTTGGACAAAAAATCGTCTGCCTAACTTCTCTATTAAAAAGATTGATGTGACAACCATGATGACACCTACATCACTCCTACTATTTCAACCAGTTGTGGCCACCATTACACAATTTACATGAATGTATTGTGAAATATATGGTCTCTACATTATATAATTAAAACATATTTTTCTCAAACTTCCTATAAAGATTTTGATACTCCATCTGATGAATACCCATTAAAAATACTAGTATTTTAGAAGATAAATATTGTTTTTGAAAAAAATGAAAACCAACATAAATCATTCATGAATAACACCACATAAAAAATAAGATATAATGAAATACATAATGACAAAATAAAAAAATATTTCCCATAAAAAACAGAATAAATTTTTCATAGGAAATTTAATCGGGCATGCAATGTGGAAAGAATACGGAAAAATCAACACAAATAAACCAATTTAATTTTTTATCAATATATTCCAAATTTCAATGATTTTGATCCTTCTGGATATATTATTATTGAAATTTTGAGTATACATTAATCTTCTATAATTATTAACTTTATCATGTTAAAAGAGTGGAAAACTAAGTGTGTCATTCCTATATTTTATATAAGAATATTGTGATTTAATTTTGTTAATTAATATAAAATTTTTAACAAATGTGTGTACACTACCCCATTTTATTCCATAGTAGAGACTCTTCCTATGAGGTTTCACCAAACAACAGAGTTATCATACCCACTTCATGTACTTATTTGGGTTCATATGTTCTAAATGTTATAAAATTTATATATAGATGTTTTAAATATGAATATGAGGGTTGTGATGATAATGGTGCCAATGAATTTATGAGTCTTCACATATATTATTTTGAAAAGAGTACCCTATGGTTTCAGGAAATTCCTCCTTGTCTCCCATTTTCCATATGTGCTTCTATATAAACTATCATTTAATGTTTTCTAAATAGATTTTTTCACTACCTAACCAAATTTAACCTCAACAATTTACTCTCTACACATTCCATTAACTATTACCTTCTTTCTCCCATTACACTATAAACTCTTCTATCATAATCTTAACCCAGCCTTTGGATACCCCATAAATTATACTAACATAGAGATAATGGAGATTCTCGCTTATTTTCTTATAGCTTACCATCTCATACCCATTGAGAATTATATTATGCAACACCCCTCACACCACAAATTGATGGTTTATGGGTGTAGTGTATGAATTTTGATTCATGACCAAAATTTGTTTCCTTTAGTTTCTTTAGATTTTTTCCTCAAAACTGGATGAACACAACCTCAAAATAAATAATATTGGATCTTTTCACATATAATTTATAATTAATTTATATAAATAAGAATTAGCATCACCTTTAATTCATACATCATCATAAAATTACTTGACCCTTCTTATCATACCATGGTTGTGATAATGTATTCAAGGATAAAATCATTCTAGCAGTATCCACATGTTCTCCAAAAATGTCAGAACTTTTGGTACTACTGTAGTGGATCCAACCACTTGAATTGTTTTTTGTTTATTATAATAATAATTATTTCGGTTGAACAAAATATTTCTCTTATTCTATTGATAAATAGATGGGGGAAGGGGATTATTGTATCTTTTTATTAAAAAATTCTTAGAAGAACCACTCTAGAACTTCAGATAATTATCTAGATAAATTGTTTTGAGTATAATTCTGAGTCTTAATTAAATAGGATTATATACCCAGTTCAACAAATTAGTTATTACACAAGGACCCTTAACTAATTTCTTTTTTCTATGTAAACCCCTTACAGAATAATAATAACATTATTATTATTCTTTCCTTGATGTGAGATAACCCACAAATATTAAAATATAATTTCCCAAATAAATAGATTAATTATTATTTAAATGATATGAGAAATATATATATATATTATTTATAATTTACAATTTAATGCATCTAATCAATCCTCACTGACAATTATGAAACCTTGAATAATAATTATTAATTTAAATAAATATATTTCGTTTTATTATTCACTGAATAAAAAATTCATATTCACCTACTGAAAAGTAAATATTTATCTAATATTTACATAACTAAATAAATATTTATCAGTTACCTTATAAATAAATAAGATATAAATAAATATTATATATTCACATAATTATTTATTACCATGAATATAAATATTTATTTAATATTCAACTCAAATATATATTCTTTTGAATAAATGTTGATTGAATTATTGAGATCAACTGAACTTGAATAATTATTAAACCATGTGTTGGGAATAATCTTTATTCAATTTTTTAAATTCAACTATATTTTATTGAGAATCTATATACACATAGTGTGTGACCCTATAGGCCAATTTATCAAAAGAATTAGGTGAACTAGGTTATTTTACAAGATGATTGTCTAAAAATTCATCAAGAAACACAAAGATAAAGAATTTAATTCCCCAATGATAGCTATATCCTATGGATTTTCATCTTGTAATATAATCTCTTTGACTTGAAATATAATAAATAATGTTTCATAATTCATTTCATAAACCTGTATTATTCATTTTTCTATCATTTAATTCTTGAAATGAACAAATCTATATACTACCATGGCCATGGATTAATCACACTGTTCTATTTAAATCAAAGTATAAGAAATATAAAAAACTGAAAAATGGAAGGGAAACATATTTTCTTGACTTATCCATTAATATTATATCACTTATGGTGCACCAAATGTATCCTAATTCATTTAAGTCATATATAATCAAGGTTTTCATCAATACATCTAAGTACATTATTCATGATATACAATAACAATAATCTCAAGTCAAATACCAATAAAAATATGAGAAGATGAGATTATTCAATTAAACATATAAAATATAGAATTCATATTGGTAGGTCATTTTACTTAACCCTTTATCCTAGATATTACCATGTATAAAACACATTAGAAGAGATCTTAATGTCATATGAAGACCCAACTCTTGGTACGAAAAAATTACTTTTGTCCAATAAAATAGATGTCATTTAACCATAGAAAATATGTTTAATAATAATTTCAAAACACTTCAATGTTCTTATCATAATAGGGAAATATTATAATATTTCATTTTGAAAAATATTCTAATAAAATTATCATATTTATGATACATATAATAATACACATCATGTATTAAGATATTTTTAAATATTGATGACTTTGAATATAAAAGTAATCGAATGTTCAATTTAGTAGTTTCTAGGGAACTAGCTCCGACATACTCTCATTTGATCTGGATTTAACCACTAATTAACTAGTAAGAAACAAATTATTAACATGTTTTTTTATGAATATATATAAAATTTCTTGTCCTTCCATTTTCTGATGGAAATTCTACTTACCATTACTTCATCTGTCAGAGAAAATCCCCTGGTAGGTGACATCAATAAGTATTAAATGTTTGTCCATTGTCAAGATTTGACATCTTCGTTAAAAAAAAATATCCTCAATAAAACCATTTATGATCCTACTTTATAATCTACATTAGAATCTTCAACTTTCATAGCCTATGTTGATATGACAACAACTAACTATAATAATATTTTTTGCATGTCATCTTAGCCTAAAAATTATATAAGATAAAAATGAACAAAAAGAGCACTAGTTTTGTATTACCTTGATAAATAGTTTTATAATTTCTCTAATTATTAGGAATTGATCTAGTTTTACTCTCTTATGTACTCTTGAATAGATCTGACTTTTGTCCTTTATAGCCATCCTGGTATTTTTTATGTTTTCCAATTATTATTTACAAATAAACAATATAAAATCATAGTATATATCATGGAATCTAATTTATATTTACGAAGTAATATTGAGAATATTTATTCTATTCATCATAAGAATAATTTCTTATGTTTTTCACACATTAACTGGGATATATTTCAATCCATTTGATAATGGAAGTAATTTATCCCTGAATTTTTTATCTTGTATTTTTTAAAATGATGTGTATTTATATACTATGAATTAATCTATGAAACTCCATAGATCTAGGATCATATATCATTATCTCTAGAAATTGAATTATTACCTAAATTCATTCTTGGAGAAACTGTGCTTAGTCTTAATTAACTACAAGAACAATCACCTATTTTCAAAATGTTATAAACATATCTATCTTGTAAATCCATATGTCTCCCACTAACCACTTATAAACACATGGAACACTTTCGTTCCAAATGAATATTTTATAATCATGATGATTTCCTTAATCCACAAATAGATCTCCACAAATTTCAATCCTTATTAGCTTTCTATGGTGTCATCAACCCGTTTGGTCAGGTTTTATAGGATTACTCTATAAGTTATTGTCCAACTAAAATCTCCTCGAAATCCAATTCACAATATAATGATCATTGAATGTTTCCATAATAAGTATAATTATCAAAGATTGTAACAGGATAAGTAGTATAATATTTTTCATATAATATCACTATAAATCTTTTAAACCTTCTGAAATCAGTTGAGATTCATGTGTACCATATTGTACCATCCATGTCTAGTTTAATTGAATATGCACCAATGAAATTACACCTTCTAGATAAACTACCAAAATAAGAAACTAGATTTTGGTAAATGGAATCCATACATGAATTCCTTTGAACATGTCAATCACAGAGAGTTACCACATACTTCTCTGTATAGTATTCATTATTCTTATTGCGACATGGAAACTTAATTTGTTTAATTAATACCTTTGTGTATTAATGATGTTATTATTCTCAGTGGATATATGATAAAGATAAAAAATGAAATTTTTGTTTCTTTTTATGTACATTTATATCTATAACCATATCCAAAAAATGATTCCCATCAAACAGATATTGGAATGAATTAATATACTTGTTTTATATTATAACTTATATGATATCCATTAGTTAATATAGTTATCATAGGTCTAGATTCAACACGTATATTTTTAAAACACTTCATGAAATAATATGGACGACATGTGGTACATATAGTACTCATCATCAATCTACCATGTACTACCACTATAATAAACCCATGATAACCATCCTATGATAATGAATTTAAAATCAAGGATTTCACGTTCTTATATTCCATGATCTTTTAGGTTTACAGTTTTATGGATTTAGTAAAACCCTAACCTAGTCAATATTTTCAAAAATTATAAATTTCTTCCAAAAAACATGTCCAAATTTTTGAACCCCTATTTCATTCTAGACACTTTTTCTTTTTTTAAGCAGATTAACCATAGTGGAAATACATACATTTATATATTTCATACACATCGTTATACCCTATTAAAAACATTTTAATATGTGGGATGAGAATAAAAATCTAATTTAGGGATATAAAAATAAAATGAACTCGTCATTCTAGTGAAAAACATGAAAACCTATAAAATTTTTACCTTATCACAATATAATATGAGAAAATAAATAAATAAAGAACATTTGAAAATAAATTTTTTTAAAAAGAATTTATTAAAACCTATTACAAGATTAGAAAAACTATGAAGGTATATAAGGGAAACAAGACAACCCATGAAATTTATTTTTTTTTGAAAATAATAAATTCACATATAATAGCTCAAATACCATATACTTGAAATCAAAATTCTTCCATAAAAACTCACAATGTATATAGAATAATAATTTAGTTATCTTGGAACATTATATTCATCGTTATTTTTCACTCAGGTCTCACTCATATAGCATAACTCATAATTTGATAATTCCAATCATCATTTGTTTTGAGAATAAATTATTAACCAATGCATTGTAGATATATATCCTGGGATCCCCCATCAGCATCAATAATTTCCAAGAACCATAACATGAAAAAAGTACATGGAGCTTTCATTTCCTCACAAAACTCATATAAATAACTGATATTCCTTCATAGATTTATTTACTCATGGAAAAGAAAGACGTTTTAGGTAAATTTCATTAAAAGATAATCATAATCCATTCACGGAAAAAAGTTGGATTGAATCATTATAATATTTTCCCATTGAATCATAAAAACCATTTAATGTATGTTTAAATAGATGAGAAACACTTTTTTAAATAATTAGAAATAATCATTGAAAAAAATATGAAATATACTTTCCATTTTCTAAATTTTCAAAACAAACATTTTTTAAAAAAATGGTATAGGATTTTGTTAGAAAACCTAAGGGAACGTGGAAATAATCATAATAATTAAGAAAGGAAATAATTGTAGGAAAATATATCCATGATGTATTCATTGAAAAAAATATTATTTCCACACTTTTCTAAAAAAATTCAAAATAGGGTCTTACTTAAAATGATTTAAATGATTCTGTATAATCCTTCATAAAGAAAATAAAAATTAATATAAATGTAATTTATAAAACATATAATTATAGTTAAAAATCTATAAAACAATTTGAAAAACATGTACATGAAAAAGAATGAATCTATAACATTTACAACAAGACTTTAAATAAAATTCAATTACAAATTTTAAAATTTTAAACCATTATAAAAGGAAGAAATGGAAAAGGAACTGAAATTATCAAATAGAAATATTTTAAAACATTTGGAACAAGGATTTAAATTAAATTCTCTTGAGAATTTTTAAATTAAAAACCATTCAAAAATATTTAACTTTAAAAGGAACTAAAAATATCATAAGTATAATTAGATTCATGATATTATAATTAAAATAGTCAATATATACATACTATAAATTAATATAGGTCCATCAATAAAAATGTAACTAAAATAAAGTTGTTTGAGAAAACAGAAACTAACAAATTTGGTAATCAGGGACTAAAATCCTTAAAATCAATGAATTTAAAATGATTATATAAAACTGATGATCTCTATGAAATAATATGTAAAATTAAATTCATGGGTTAGTAAGTACACAATATAAAAAAGGTATATTTCATAATATCTAACATGCCTCGTAGAATAGAAACTGAGACCAAGAACCCTTAAAAATATCATAACATTTGAAATATGAATCCATCAATGAAAAGATTATTTATAATAAATATGAATAAGAATTAAATAAGTGTAAGTAAAATATAAACAACTTGTGGTCATATCACACATAATCATGTAAAAATATAGTTAATGAAGAACTGATATATCCCTAGGAAAGGAAATTGAGAAAAAAATCCCATTACCTTGAGTCCCTTCTTGATTTATACATTCTATAAGTCTTGAATAATAAAATTATATTAATTATTTACATTATTTAAAAAATTATATTCAATATTTTATTATAGTTACTTTTATTTAATTTATTTCTATGTTCTAATTAGTTACTAAATTAGATAAGTTATGTTGGATGTTTTGAGGTTTTTTTCCTCAATAATATTGGTATATTAACCATCGTAAAAGGGGATATTGTTCCCTCATCATCAGAATATTAAACATGTTATAATTATTATTATTATTTTACATTAAATACAACTTTATAACCACCCTTGTTAACTGGTAATGAAAAATGAAATACATTGTTTCATGGAGGCGATGGTTTGCACGTACACGTGAGGGAGATTTTCACTTTTCTAATAGATGAAAAACATATAATGTAGATAAATTATTTCATTTAAATAATAATAATATTATTATAAATAAAATATTTATTTAGTAAGTTCATCTATATGACAAATTATGTGAGGTGATAATGAAAAATTAATTACATCTATTTGAGGAGGCAGTAGTCTGCACATTTGCAGGAGTGACATTTTCCGTTTGCCAATGGATGGGAGGATAAGAAGGTAGATAAAATTTTTTCTATAAAAAATATTATTAAATCATTATTTATAAATATATTCATACATACGATTGACATTTTCATTTCTCATAGGATGGAAAGGTTGTAGAAAATAGTTTTCCCATCAATATAATAACATTTATGTACAGAATATATACTCGTTTTATTATATTTTGATGATTATAATAGATTTGAATGACGTGGAAGAATAAATAATCATGAAATAATTCATCTCATAATTATACAACCAACATAGAAATATTCCTTTAGCTTGTCTCTTTAGCCTTCTAGGATTTCTCTTTTGGTGAGACAAAAACCTATAGGACATAAAGAGATGACTTAGGGAGGTATTTAGGTAGATTTTTGTTGATCATTATTCAATAGGTGATTCCCTATCTATTTTTATGATGTTGGGTCAAATTATTGATTCTCAAAAGGAACACCAATCTGAAACTATCATGGGTTGAGGTCTGTGGTGAGAGTGTGGGGGTTTCTGGGGAAACATGCCCCTACTCTAGGGGTTTGGGGGATAAATTCACCATAACACAAAATTTGGGAAACTGTAACAACTCTAACTAGTTGAAGAAAATATGACCAGGTGACAATGATAGATCACTTTAGCTCCATATAATTTTTCCAACAACAATTATTGTGGCTTAGAAATGGGTGGCCACAGCACTGTAAAAGTGCATACTTCTACCAAATTTCATTTTCTCAAAGTGGAATTTCTATAATGTTGGTGAAATAGTGCTTCATCCCATTTGTGACCTTATTTTGAGCTAGGGTTTCTATGTTTTGAATCATTTTTATTCTCTTTGTATTTTTTCTTCTGAATCATAATGAAATTATTCCTATTTGTAAATGTAGGGATTATTCCCGAACCCCATAAATCACTATTTCATATGTGATCTTCTTCTCTCTTTTTTCTCATTTTTTTATTTTATATTTTCTCATCTACAAACTTGTTAAATCATTTTGAATATCAAATTTTCTAAAATAATCTTTTGTTCCCTACATTGGTGGATAAGTTAGGATATGAGGTTCACTTTTATAAGTGAGGGGATCAACACCCTCATATGTATTGAAAATTTGGAAATAAAAAATATATATATTTCCCATAGAAAGGTGCTAAAATATTGTTTTATTTTAATGATAGAATAAATAATGCTTTGGATCAATAGAACCAAACATATTTAGACAATATTTAGAGATATTTTAATTCTTATCTCTTAGTTTATCATCTTTTTAAACCTTTTAACCTTTATCATGGTGAAACACATTTACCATAATATCTATTCATTATGATTAAAAATGAAATTGAAAAAATTACCAAACTTGAAAATTACCATCCTAAATATATAATCTGTTATCTAATATTAAATTTTTTTTGATGATAAAGGATAATTTTAATATAATTTCTCAAAACACAATGAAACCCACTTTAAAAAATCAATTTTTTTAAGCACAAAAAATGATTTTATTCCAAAACCAAGTATAATGTTTACTCCAAAGAAATTAGTTAGCTTTTGTTTAATAAAATGGAACATATTTTACTTTAAAACCAAACTATAACATAAATTAACCTTATTAATTCTTTATTTAAATTAAACAAAAAATAATAATTTTTATTTCAATAAAAACATTGCTTAGATTTCCAAATGTAAAACATAGATTTCGAAGATAAAAATTACATTTTTAAATTCAATAAAATATTTCTTAAATATTTATTTGGTCTAAAAAAATGTTTTATAAGCTTTCAATTCATTCTTAAATCATGAAATTTTTTAAAAATTTAGAGTATATAAAATGGGAATTTTTCACTATTCATCAAAAGATCAATGTTTTCACAAAAATCCCAATAAATCACCCAAAAATAATTTTGAAATAATGAATAAAAAATTAAGTTTATTTCATAAAAATAAAATTTTAAATTTTAAAAAATTACCTTTTAAATAAAAAATATAAATAAATACTACTTTCATAAAAAAATCATTTTGGACATCAACTGTTTGTATAAGAATAATTTTTGGAAGTTTAGATTTCATTTTAATAAATTATTATTCACATTATTTTATGGTTGTATATATCAAACACTATTTGATAGTGCCAATATTTTTAATAATATTACTTTTAATTTTATTTTTTTGATTACACCAAAGTGTTATGTTTTGGTAAATTGCCTTATTTTATGGTTTCAGAAGCATTTTGAGATTATTTGTGAAGATGGATTATTTTTGGAATTTTAATAATTTTATGTCAGCGTTATATTTCAGCTACAACATGTTATATAAGATTCCAAATTAAAAAATTAATTTTTTATAGGCATCCATATTCATTATTATACATTTAATATAATTCAACATAGATCTAAATCCAAATAGTTCAGGCCTAAATGAATATACCTAATCATGACTTATAATATGTGTCCACATCAAGAAAATTTTGAGGATTGGCATATATCTCATAATTTATAGGGCCAAATGAGATGAAATTTTATATGGATAAATATGAAATCCAAAAAAATAATTTTCATAGTGGTGTCCCCAAATTATTTTTCTTCTTTCGAGGAAATAAATTCATTTGGATCCTGATATGTGTAATATGATTAGTTAGTCATCCAATAATAATTTTGAAAACTAAATTGGTAATAAATAATACTAAATTTATCTAAAGAAAAAAAATGATAGTCTCATATACAATACATAGGTGAAAAAATTCTATAGAGAATCTTTTTCCATTTATCCATTTAATACGTATACCATATAAAATCATTCAGATAAATATTATGGAGTGAAAATGAGATACTCTTCTCACTATAAATTATTACTTCTACAACCACTCAAGGGATCAAAAACTTGAATGAATATTTGGAAAAAGTTATGATATAATTTAGTTTTATTTTTTATTTCTTTTATTATGTAATTTCATTCCATATTTTAATTTTAATTTTCACCAGTTAGCCAATATTTTATCCCTCTCTTGTTTTCTCTCCCTATTTTTTTAATCATGAACTCTTATACTTGTTATCATGAGTAGCTAACCTAAGGGATTACTTGGGGGATTAATCCAGTGTTGGACCCAATTTTTTACACCATAATTCTAGATGTTTCTTATTTTATAAAATTTAGCCCAAGGGGGTATTAGTGGAAAGGTGTCTTGGTTTCTCCACATTATACTCGATGTTTTGCCTTCTCTTCTGTAATTGTTTTTCATCAATCGATGAGGTAGATGTTTAGTGTACTTAGTGATCATTGAGTACACTTTATATTCACAAGATTTTTAGGATAATGTGTTCAAATTTTAAATTGAGAGTTATATTTAACTATGTACGAAATTAATAATGATATGGTTAAGGTTTAATCTTGGTGATTCTCTCAAAAATATATCATTTCTTTCAAATATCATTTTTATTTCATTAATTATTTTTTTATTGCATATGTATATTTAATGTTGGAATTGAATTCTAAAAATATAAACCTCTATCTCTCTTAATTTGGTTTTGTAAATAAAAAAAAATTGAATTAGAAGTATTAAGTGTTTTCACCATAACAACTTATCAAGATAATGAACTAATTAATCCCCTATAATGCACTTAATTAAAATCATAAATATTTTATGAGTGTTCGAGAGAATGATCATAAAATTGGTATCATTTTTGGGGATCCAAGTGGCCTTCACATTCAATTTTTTTCATATTTTTTAAATAATATTAATTTAATTCATTAATAAAATTAGAAAATCTATTTATCTATAATTTATATCAATTGAAATTTTCTTCATAGAAAAAGCATTCACATGTACGATAAGATGTTTTTAATGAACTTAAATACATGTTACCCATAATTAGTTACACATAATAGGATATTTAGAGGAAAATGGAATGGATAATTGAAAATGTGTGTACATGTCAAGAGTAGGAACAAGAGAAATAATCAGAACCTGTGGTGGAAGAAGTTTCCCCACTCATTTTTCAATTTTAAGAACCCGAGGAGGCGTATAAAAAATTCAACGAAGATCCTTACTACCTTGATCTGCCATTTATTAAATTGGTTTATGAAAATTATATTTTAGTTAATATACACATGAGAGATCAAAATTATTTTTATCAGAATTGTTCAAATATTATATAAGCTTAAAAGGTAAGCGAGTCTCCCATCTTCAATAGTGAAAATCAGATCAACTCAACTTATCTCTTACTTCAGAAGATTATGATGAAGATACACCTATTGATATTGAGTTTCCAATGGACCTACCATTAGATAAAGACTTCCATGATGACTTAATTAAAAGGGGATATTTTATTATTAATTCATCATGTTCTAATCTTATTCAAGATGAACTATTTTTTGACTTCTTATATTCTAAAATTCCAACACTAAACAAATTGGGAAGGGCCTAGAAATTAATTCTAATTGAGAATACACATAAATATAGGTATAATAAGATGATAAAAATGAAAATTTGATGATGTAACTTAATCTTCTTAAAAAAATGCATATCATATAGAGGTGTACCCCATAGTAGTTAATAGGGATAACCCCTTTCTTCTCTACCCTCCCACTCTGGAACTAAAATTCTTTATTTCTTAATTCAAGATCGTTGGGAGTTTTTTATATTCTTTGGGACTCTCCATTAATGGTGTAGACATATGGATACTAATAAAATTCACATGTGGTGGTCCATCTCACAGAAATTGCACCCACCATTTGATTGGAGATAAATTTATGTAATTGGTTAGATAGGGTAAAGAAAAACATAACAAGATCTTGGGGGATCTAAAGGACGATTTATCACATAATTTCCTATTTAAATTAAGTTTCATTATTTTTTATTATTGTATTTTTTTCTTCATTTCATTTTTAAAGTGGTATCAGTTATGGGCATAACTAAAGGTTTCCACTAAAAAATAAATCAGGTTGTGCCTCTCCATTTCTTTATTTCCTTTACTACACAATTAAAATTATGTATAATAAGGATTTATTGATTTGATTTTAAATAAAAAATGTTAGTAAATATAATAACTATGTGGATGGTGTGTAAAACTATTTTTCTTAATTTTTTAGGTTCTTCCATTTATTCATTTATTTTCATAATTCTTCATGTTTTGATTTTTCTTTTTGGTGTGTTCTTCATATTCTTGAGCTGAATAAAATGCATAAAAAATTTTAAACCATCATGGTATTTCTAAAACATTTCCTGATTTTAATATTTGAGATGTTAAATTATTATTGAATTGAATTTTGTTTCTTGATTTACAATCTTTTAATTTGATTAGGATTCATTAATTTTGAAAGTAATGGGCACTGGTGCTGTCTAAATTGAAAATATATCCCAACCTGAGAGGGTTCTAAATTATTTTTTAAAGAATATTTTTATTTTTATTTTTATTGATAGACTTGAGACATATTTTATGATCTTGAGAATTTTGTTTTTATATTTTTCAAAAATGTTATAGTTCATGAAATGTTTCAAGTATGATTGATTTGCCACTTTGAAAGCACCGGATTAAATTTAACTCTAATTTTGAACTACCATTACATCTGACCATTATTAATACCTTTGATGACATGAAATTATTTGTCAAGAAACCAAATAATAATACATATATCCCTTTCTATAATGACCTATCCCAAGACAAGTCTCGATTCATAACTACCCCAGGCCTGCCTACATAGGCCAAGGGTCAGTGTCCAGTGTTGAAGGAATAACTAACATAGGGAGGCATTTTCCTAAGTACCTATATACACACACACAACCATATAAATTTAAAAGTGAAGAGGATGTAAAACTAAAATAATTATAAAGATAATGGAATGACCATGAATGTAAAACCTATATATTGTACATAATTATGGTAGTTTAAACAAAAAATTAAAGGGGAAAGTACATGCCCAACCAAAAATTGGTCCCAACCTGAAAAAATTGGAATTTAAAACACTAAGATATTCTATCTTATAATCTCAAATATATGACCACCATACAAGTTGCAATGTTACAGGTATCCCTAAGCTCCTCTAAGGAAACCGCTGACCTATTTTTTCTGTATAAGATATGACACATGTAATCAAACCTTATTTTGGTGTTAGTTTATACATACCCAGTAGGACTCCCTAAATGTTTAAGGGGAATTAGTAGAGAGATACAATAGAAATTTAAATACATTAGATAGTAAAAAGGATGCAGATCAACCCATATAAGTGAAATAGTATCCTCGTACAAGAACAAGGGGCTCAAAACATTGAGTAGATTAACTACTCATTGAATCTTTTCCACCCATAGAAGGAGAGTGAAATCATACAACCATGAGAAGCTAAACATAGGAATCAGGTGGCATACCCCCCATGTCTTTGCATCTCATAGAAAGAGAGTATCCAAATAAAACGGTATGGATAAAGAAGTATATATATATATGTGATAAGTCAAAAGAATCCCATATGATAGAGAAAGGGGTTCTCCATCTCAGAGCACAGCCTAGGAAAAGTCACTAAAAGTTCCAAAAGTCAATCAATGAGGCCCATCATCCCACACATCTCCCCAGAAGAAACCATCAACATCATTCCATGCCTTGTCAATGTGTGGCATAGTCGAGGGGCCACAAACTCTAGGTAGATGAACCATACCCTGGTATAAAAGTAGTGTTCCAGTCTCATAGTTAATGGAGGACACATTCCTTACCCAGCAAGAGGTTTCAACTATGATATTTGAGGACAGATGTCAATCCTAGGCAGAGGAATTCACTCCAGAATTATGTTGAGAACCCATTGCCTCTTCTAACATGAGGGTTCTTCTCAAGTAATTGAGGACCCATTCCCAAACTAGCTAGAGGATTCCACTCCAGAGTCTGTAGTAGAAACATATCCTCTGCTAATAGCCGGATTCCACTCTATTTTTAGGTATAAAACCCTACCCTACCCAGCTGGAGGGTTCCACTATAAATTTCATTGAGGACCCATGACCGACCCAGGTATATGGTTACACATGGGAGTCTATAGAGGACTCAAGCCATGTGATGATAGGAGGGTTCCACTCAAGGAGTCGGTAGTGGACTCAATCCTTGCCCAGCTAGTGTTTTCCACACTAATAGTCACCAAGGACCCATGCTTAGGCCACATGGATATTTCTACATGGGATTATGTAGAGGAATCATGCCCTATGATGGCAGGAGTGTTCCACTTTAGTATTTTTTATAGGAACCATTCCAATAAAATCCGGATGGTTTCTCTCTAAAATTCATTGAGCACCCAATCCCACCCCATTTGGAGGGTTCCACTTGGGACTTAGTAGAGTACCCACGCCCGGTGTTGATAGTATGGTTCTAGTCTAAGAGTCTCTGGTGATCTTGTGTGATCACTACCGTAATGGATAAATTCCTAACCAAGAATCATGCATGTAACATTCCCCCTAAAATCCCAAAATCCACAACCAAGGTAACCATTATGTTCTATGTGGGAAACCACTCATGATAGTCTACCTGCATGCCAAAATTTGAGTCCAACTGAATGAGATATAGAACCATGAAGTCTCCACAAAATGAACCAAGTATTACACAGTGTATGTGGGGACCCACAAAGCATGTGGCCCCACTCCACCACCTAACCATGTCCCTCGAAATCACATGTCTTCCAATCCTTTTAAAAGTACACACCATGCAGATGGACTACACAGCCAGTTCAAACGATTGAAGAACAGGTCGTGTCCTTCTGGTTGTCCCTATGTTCTTGACCCCATCTCTCTGTACATCAGTACACTACTATGTACCTAATTGTGTAAATCCTTATAGGGTCCCTCTCATGTGCTCCACTATGTAGTTGATCCGTCTTGGGAAAAGAAACATAGTGTGTACGAGGGTTACATGTCATGCCATCTTTATAAAATCATGAAACCCCATTAACAGTAGTGGAGGGGCTACACACTGTGCATTCATTGTAATACATGACATGTAGTTGGGTTTTTTATATATTTTTATATCTATAATTATGTGGGGAATCTGAAATTTTCCTTTGATTCCGGCTTTGATTACTCATGTTATTTCTTGATCTAGAATTGTCGGTCATTGTTTCTAGTCGTCGTTCTGTGGAAATCAGATTCCATCGATCCACGGAGATACGTCGCATGTTTTGTGCACCCCCAAACCGTCTCCCATTTATGATTTGTTTATTTATAATCAAAAATATTAACCACATCTCACTAACAACCCATATTTTCCCTTAATTCATCAATTTTTCCCTCCTATGTCGATCTTTCGTGGTTCTGGGTGTCTGATCAGGCTCAGTGCCACCTGAAAATGTCGATCTGTGGTCGCGGGGTCCTAACTGGGAAGAACGTGAATAAATTTAGGGATAAATGAAAAATAATAGATTTTTAACCATCATTGGACATGAATTATTGTCCCACAATCAAGAACGGGGATATTCAAGTTAGAAAACAAGAATAACCAATGAAAATTTTAATACACATGTGCATGCTCCGACCATAATTGGCACAAATCCAAGAAAGGATTTGATATGGTAAATAAATTTAATAAAAAAGGGAATAAACCACCAATTTAATAGTCCAAACTAGATATTTTTTCATTCATCATTAAAGAACACGATTGCTAAAGATTGATGGAAGTCACTATGTTTTTTGTGATCTAATCTGCTCAGATCCCGCGTCTCATCATCATATGAAGTGATTCTCCAATAGAAGGATGAAGAATAAGCTCTCAGTTGATTGAATGACTATGAGGCTAAATTTTGGAAAATATATATGGATATATACATCTATATATTTCAATTATTCTAAAATAAATCAATTAATTAATTTTAGTTAATTATTTATCCATTGAACGTATCACCGATAAGAAAGATGTAAAAACGAACCACACCTACCCAATGTTAGTTTATGCCTAGGGTAAACATTACATTCTAGACACAACTATGAACTTGGATTTCTGATTCGAAATTTCATTTAATTGTTATCTTATTTTCTATAATAACTATGAACTCTTGATATAAAATATATTTAATATTTTTATAAAATTTATTACGAGCACACCGGGCCTCAAAATTGCACTTTGTCTTAGCACCTAACGCTAGAAATATATGTAGAAATACTTCAAAGTCATACAAGTGAAAACCTAGGTCTCTAAATTATTCCATCATTTAAATTTTCATCTATGAAACAAAAACATAAACAAAAAACTCTGGATAATAATCCTTCACTTGGCTCTCGTATTCCCATGACCTCTCTTACATGTTCCAATGCATCCAAAACATATGAACCAAGGGGATGATCCATCCATGAGTGGTCCTCTCTTCTCAATCCTCGATCACCAATAGGTTCTCTATAATGGTGGATCCATCCTTGATATCCATATCACCCTATTCGCTACTGTGTTTGGGGTCATGCATGTATATCATCAGATACGACATGTTGAATATGTTGTGCTCATCCTCGGACTATGGGTGTCGGGAGACGCTATAAGCAACCTCTCCAACCCTATGCACAATCTTGAATGGCCAGATGAACCTTAGGGATATTTTACCTCCTTAGACAAACCTTTATAATCCACATTGTGGGGAGACTCTCAAGAAAACCTAGTCTCCCTATTCAAACTCTAAGGACATACAACAATGATCTACATAATATTTCTTCTTTATCTGATCCATCCTCATCCACTCATGGATTAATTGGTCCTTCTATGTCAAAACCATCACTAACTCTAGGCCAACAAGATATGTCTAACCAATCTTGGTCCAGGACAAGGGTGTCCTGAAAGGTCTCTCGTATAGGGTCTCAAATGGTTTCATAATGATATTATTGTATTAGTTTTTATGATGTAAAAACTCTATTGAGGGCATGTGATCCTCTCATACATTACTAATGTCTAACACATAAGCCCTCATAATATCCTCCTATACCCGGATAGTGCGTTAGGCCTTCCCAATGTTCTAGAGGAGAAAGATTGTACTCATCCTCATTTGGGTTCTGAATGCCTCCTACAGGACTCTCCAGAATCATAAGGTAAACCACTCATCACAATCGGAGACAATCGTTGTGAGAACCCCATGAAGGAGAATAATCTCTCATGCATATAACTCTCTCAAACTCACCACTAATCACTTCTCCCAAAAATAATGTAAGTGATCTGACTTAGTGAGTCAATAAAATATCACCCAAAAAGTGCAATGTCCCTTCACTATAAACTAAATCCCTATCACAAATTCCAGGGATATGTCATTCCACTACCACTATGTGATCTCAAGGGGATGCAACAAACCTACCAGAACATGGTGCTCATATCTCACCTATTGATAGGTGATGCACCAAGAGATGAGATCAGCTACTCTATATCTCACGTCAGACCAGAAAAACTGATACTGAATGTATCTACAGATCTTCCCCACACTGGTATATAAGGCTAGGGTAGCAGTGTGTAACTGTTTCATCACCTACTCCCATATCATGACTAGAACTACCTTCCTTCCCTGTAAAAATATGATGTCACTCCATCCTTTAGAATATCCATATGGTCAATACCATATTGATATTTGGTCATGTAAGGCCTCATATTCAATGTCTCCCAGCTTGTACTCTATCAAAAATTTCACAAGTGGATAATACAACACCATCAACAAAAGAAAAGTCTTACCCTCATGCTTCAACAGGGTCAAATATAAGTAATCCAACTACTCAGAAGCGTCTTACACCAACAGATACTGGTAAATTATGTTAAGGGAATATAATACTACATTTACATTCCACATAGTATAGAATATCTCAAAATCATAGTCATGTAGGAACTCTAACTAGAATTATTGTCTCAGGATCAAATCTCTCTAAGTGAAGACATATCTAAGACTCTGATGGTCTGAGTAAACCACAAATAGATCCCCAAAGAGGTAGTGCACCCACATCCTTTGGAGGAGACTACTACATCCAGCTCTAGGTCATGAGTCACATAGTTATTCTAATGGGGTATCAACTACCATGACTCTTATTTGATAACTGCTTGTTGTTTCATCAACACATAGCCAAGCCCAACTCTTAAGGTATCTCAACACACTAATAATTTCACACCTTCCTCTATAAGTCTCAACATAAGAGCACTCATAATCCACACCATCAACTCCTATAAGGACCTCTGGAATTGATCAGTCTAGGTAAATATCTTCCTATTCCATGATAGGGTAGTCAAAGGAGCTTCAATTCCGGATAATTCGGCCATTAACATCCTATTGTACCCCACTAAGATGAGAAAGCTTTTCACCTCTAATATGCTCTTAGGAGTCTCCTATGAATGGAATACACTGATATTCATTGTCTCTAGGAATAAACCATTCTCATAAATTGAATTCCCTTGAATTTTAACCTCATGAATCCAAAGAATGGTTCTTTGACAGCTTTCCATAATGTCAATGCTCTCATAAAAAATCAAGAACAATCATCAAGTGCTTGGCATGTTATTCCATCAATACATATTAGATGAGTGTTTCATCGATTGATATAACAAAAAACTGGTCCAAGTATAACTAGATTATCTACTTTATTAATTCCATATATAGGATGGGGGAATTCATCATGCTGAAGGGGATCACTAGGGAATCATAGTGACTATAGCGACATCAGAATTCCAGTTTTGGAATATTAGCCTCGTGAACCATCAACTAGTGGTATTCAGAACTAAGATTGATATTCAAAAACCATCTCAGGACTTTAAACTAGTAAAAGAGGTTTTCATTCCTTGTAAAGGGGTACTTATTTTTTATCATGGCCCGGTTTAGGTGATTATTGTCTATGAAAAGTCATAAACTCATGTCCACCATTTTCAAGAACAACACTGGAGTTTCCCAAGGGGATACACTGGTCCTGATGAATCCCTTATCTCAAAGGTCCTATAATTATAGCTGTGGATTTTTAGATCAAATTAGGGTACATTAGATTTTACTCATAAAATATCAGAGTGGTCCCAGGATTCAATTCAATGAAAAACTCCATCTCCTACCTCGAAGGTAGTCCCGGAATAACCTTGGGGATATGTCTATTTAATCCTTCATAGATAAAGGAATACTGATTCCTAAAGAGCCTACTATAACCAAGGATATACTCACTAAATTATGGGTTATCGGCTTCAACCTCTTACTCATAGAACCCACACATCCGAGCATGATATCTCTCTCACTATAACTGGAGAATATTGTCCTATAAAGGTGTAGGCCTCTGAATAGTCTATGGTGATAGTAAATTTGGTATGAGACCATTGATAGCCAATCCATACCCTATATGAAGTAATAAATTTTCATCAGGATGAAAAAAATGTCCCACATGAACATCTCTCAACCAAGAGATAGCTCGCACTTCCTATTGATAAAACATATAGATGAAGTGTTCCATATAGGACCCTCAAGATGAAGCTGATGGGATAACACCTCTACTGGGAGCTCCAAATCTCACACCATGAATAATGAGATTAATTAATGATGGGAACCTATTTCTATTAATTCTGAAACATTAATATAATAAACATATATTTTACCTCCAAAAATCTCATGCACTGTGGGGTTATAATCCTTTAGAGCCTGCAGTTGTATGCGACCCCAATCGCCAGCTCCCTAAGCCTGACATGGGCCACCTAGTGGTGATGGTGGAAGGATGTCATAACATCATCCACCACTTGTATCACCTCCTTATATTATTCTATATCCACCTCCATCAGGACCACCCCACCCTCTCCCTGAGATCTCTTATCATGACACTGCCTCTACTGTGGTGGTCTGTCAGCTACCTACCAACACTCCTCAGCATGTCTGGTTAGAAAGCTGCATGCTTTGTGATGTCTCCCATTCCAAGAATAGTACCGGCCCTCTCCAGAATACCTTGGTTCTCTTTTTTCCATGTATTGTGCATCTACACACCTAATTCTGATCACAAAAGTATCTTCTGCATCGATATCCCATTGACAGGTGGATACTTGTTTTTGCACGCTACTCAATTCTATGATGCCTACTACTATCTCGATCTATTTGGAATTCTTTTGAAAAGAATCTCTCTATCACTAGGTCCCTATCTAGTACACCATCATTGGGGGGATGCATAAGGTAACCAACCTAGGGAAAATTACTATGTGGATTCCCTGTTCAATCTTATGTTCATGGAAGTAGCCATTGTGGACCATGTCAAGGGAGTACTGGGTAAGGTCTTTGAACCTCAATATGTACTCTTCCACTGTCTTCCCTCCCTGTTTTAGATCTAGAAGCTTCTGAATCTGAACTGAGTACAAAAAGGAAGAGTAGTACTCCTCAATGAAAAGATGATAAAATTCAAGACATGTGAGTGTCGACTCATCGTGCTTCTATGTAACAAGGCTCCACCAGTTCCCAAATACTATGAGGAAAAGTCTAGATGCCAGTGTAACCACATAATCCATCAGGGTCCAAAAAATATGGATGATACAAATTGTCAACACTATTCAATTATTTATTTCTTGATGATCTATCTCACAGTGTAACCTCTGCAGCCTCTGACATTTGAACTCACCGAGAATGAAAATATTTTACTCATTCTGAACCTACTTTGTTGGGATAATGTGTAGATCAACAGGAGGATATTCTTCATCCTATCCACCTGATGGAAGAATATCATGGGATAGACCCTAAATTTGGGCCTCATCGCTCATTGGATCATCCTCACGATCTATAACTGGTATCCTAGCTAGCCTCCATATCAACAGAATCCTAAAATTTATCAAGACATACCATGATCATATAAGCATACATAACTATATATGTGATGGGGAGTTTACTCCAGAAGGGCATCCAAATAATCAATCCTATATAATGCATGTACCATTGATCCTTGCATCCAATGACTTGGTATTCCGATTTGACAAGCAGGTATTTACGGCCATGGTGAATCGATACATTGGACCATCAACATCGTCACTAGATTCCCTAGACTAAGAGATACACTCAATATGCCCTATCACTATTTCCCAAATTCCAACCATAATAAACTAAACACAGAAATAAAATTGTCTACCTTGTGTGTATTTGTATCTCAGGGAAAGAGAGTAACCAAATAATATTTTATGGATACCAAACCATATATATGCTCAGTCAAAAGAAACCCAAATGAGAGCGAAAGGGGATCTCCATCTCACATAACATCCCAGAAAAATTGTCTCCAATGGTTCCAAAAGTCCATCAATGATGCATATCATCTCAAATGTCTACCCAGATGTAACCATAAAAGTTAAGCCACACCTCATCACTATGCCACACAATAGAGGGGCCACAATCTCATTGTAGATGGCCCATTATCTAGGACAGTATGTGGAATACACTCTAATAGCAAATAGAGGACCCATGCCCTATCCAACAAGAGGGATTCACAACAATAGTCAATGAACCATGCCTAAAATAGATAAAGGGTTCCACTCTAAAAGACCATAGAGGACACATGCCTTGTACCAACTAGTGGGTTCCAATATATTAATCAAGGACCAATGCCAAACCTAGCTGGAGGTTTCCACTCAGGAGTCTGAAGAGGACACATGCACTGTGTGATAGAAGCATTCAACCCTAGGAGTTAGGATAAGACCCATGCCAAGACCAGTTGAAGGGTTCCACTCTAAAATTCATCGAGGACCCATACCCATCCCAACTAAAGGGTTCTACTTGGGATTCTATAGAGGACTCATTCAAAATGATGACAGGACGGTTCGACTCTAGGAGTCGGTAGAGGACCCATTACTAGCCTAGCTAGAGGGTTCCACTCTAAAAGTCTCTGAGGACCCATGCTCATCCTAGAAGGAGGGTTCCACTAGGGAGTCTGTATAGGACCCTTTCCAGGTACTGATAGTAGGGTTTCACTCTATAATTTTGTAGAGGACTCATGCCTAGACCATCTAGAAGGATTCACTCTAAAAGTCATCAAGGACCCTTGCCTATCCAAGTAAGTGGGTTCCAATCGGGAGTCTGTAGAGAACCCATGCCTAATTCTAACAAAAGTGTTCCATTATTGGAGTCTCTAGTGATCCTACATAATCACTACTATCATCGAGAATCGCCTCACAAAGAATCAATTTAGAAATATTCCACCACATATCCCAAAATCAAAAAATGATGTCACCATAACGTTCTGTGTATAAAAAAACTAAAGATAGGATACTCGCAGGCCAAAATTTGAGTCCAAATGAAAAAGATATTGAACCTTGGTGTTTCCTTAAAAGGAACCAAGTAATAAACAACTTGTGATGGGGCCACATGGTGTGTTGTCCCACTCCACCACCTATCCTTATTCCTATCCTGCACAAGAATCCTAATAAATGTATAATTACACACCATGCAGGTGTAATGCATGACTTGTCCGAACTATCCAGGACTGGGTTGTTTCCTTCTAGTTGTGTTTGTTTTATTCACCCCATGTCTATGTACATCGAAAAAAGACAATATACCTAACCATGTACTCACACAAAGGGTCTCTACTATGTGTGCCACCACATGGTTCATCCATCCAATGATGAGGTACATGGCGTGTATAAGGGAAACACGGCAGACCATCCTTATAAAATCTTGAAACCCATGATTTAGTAGTTAAGGGTCTACATGTCATGTGTTCCTCACGGTACATGGAATATAGTCAGGTTTTTCATAGATTTTAGATCCATGATCCACCCACTAAATTTGATCTTCACTTTTCATTTTGTCTTCAATTCCACTATTTATATTTTTATCTAGCATCGTGGGTTGTAGTTTATAATAATCGTTCACGAAAAATCGAATTATGGTATTCCTATAATATACACCGCACATTATATGTTCCTCTTAAACTTACTCCATTGATGATTTTGCTATTTATCTTCAAAATGATCACCCAAGTCTCGAAAGCATCCCATATTGTCCTTGATTCATGGATTTGTACCATGTGCATCGATCTGTCATGATATGGGTGGTTTAATTTGGATCGATACCACCTGAACATTTTGAACGAGGACAATGGGGTCCTACCAGTGATGAAATAAAATAATTGTATGGATATATGTAAAAGAAAAAAAAAATTAACCATTGATTCCCAAGAGTTATTGTCCAATAAAAAATGGGGATATACAAGTTAAAAAATAAGAATAACCAATTAAAGTTTCAATACACAGGTGCATGTTCGGGCCACAATTGGCACGGATCCAAAAAATTATCTGATCATCTCAATTAATTTAATAAAAAAATTGTTGAATCCACCAATTAATGAGTCCTATCTATATATTTTAACATTATTTGTCGAATAAAATTCTAACTAATGATTTAAGGATGTTGTTTTGATTGTTGCGCTCTGATCTTCTCTGATCCAGCATCTCATCGTCAACTGCGGTGATTCTCCAAAAGAAGGATGATCAAGAAGCTCTCGACAGATACCAGGATTACGAGGCTGAACCTAGGAAAATATACATTGTAGTATACATATATATATTTTGGTTACGATAAAATAAATCAATTAATTAAATTAATTAATTAATGTATCCACTGAACAAACCGCTAACAGATTATATTTCTGAATGCCCCCATGCCGACCCATTTTTGGTTTGTCCAAAGATAAACACAACATTCTGAACTGAACGACGTTATCATCTTTCTAGTTTGATCTTACCTTAAATAGTTATCCCATTATTTTAAAAAAATGCACATACATAATAAAAAATATTTTTATTATTTTTATAAAATTATTTATTGGAACACTGGGCCTCAGAATCGCATGTAATCTTAGCACCTAGCTCAGGAAATATATGCAGAAATATTTCAAAGTATTACAATGGAAAAAATATGTCTTTATAATTTCTAGCACACTTTATAAGTTAAATTCATGATTATTTCTATACTCAAGTGTGGGGGTGGCTTTGTTTACGTTGTGCTGATTTGAAGAATTTGTTTGAGCTAAAATGAAAAAAAGTGTTTCCATATTTATTAATGCATTGAAGAAAGAAAAATTCATAATGGAAATATATATGGGTGTGGTCTTGGAGTTCAAGAATACATGAAGATAAAAATTTGTGTCTCTTTTCCTCAAGAATATGATTATGAAGAGAGATTCTATATCTGATTTAAATCTGGCATAATTCTAAAAATGAGGGAAGAGAGGGTCAAAATTTATTATTTATAATGAAATGTTAAATTTTGATCATCATAATAAATGAAAGGGGTTTCTATAGTTTATTCTTATTTGAGATGATTGAGTATCACAACCTTATTGATAAACACTATTTTCATGAATTTAATTCATTTTAGATTATATCCCTCCCCATTCTTCAACTAATGTTTTTACATTTAAAATCTATCAACCCTAAAATTTATAAACACCTATGTAAAGGGCATCATGATTGGAACATTTTTTTGCTCTATTAAGTGTAGATATTATGATTATATAAATCCTATGGATATCACACATGTCCCAAAGAATGATAAAATCTCCACATTAAAAATCTTTTTGTGAAGATAGAATATTTTCATGGGGAGGTATGCACAATATTTATTAGATGATTAACATGGGATTGAATGGATTTTAATTATTTTTAATGATTTATGGAATTTTTATTAGTGTATGATGCATGATATTTCTTAATATGTTAAAATTGAGTAGTTTTTTCATGTATACATTGGGAATTTTTTTTGACCTTGGTATTGTATGATTTGTAAGGAGTAATGTATTTATGTGTGGGGGAATTGACAGAGCTAATACTTCCAATAATTTTAGTATAAATTTAAATTTTATTATCCCATAAAAGTGTTATTTTATTGGATAATTTTCAAATATATTTGTTTAGAAGTATTTTGAGCTTAAATATAAAAACGTAATATTATTTGGAATAATGTTTATTTTAAGTCATTTTTGTATTCTGAACACAAAATTTTCTAAAATGGTCAAAATTGAAGAAATATTTGATTTAGGTTTCTATATTTTTTTGACATATTTCAGCCAAAAATACCATGATTATAATCCAAATAGTTAAGGCCCAAAAGAATCTCAGAAATCATTCCTTAAAATATTTCCCAAGATCTGAAATATTTTGAAGATCAGACTTTATATTACAAAGTAAAAGCCCAATTATGTTGATATTTTACAAGCAGAAAGAGTAAATAAATATAAGAAATTTATAATGGTGGCCTCGTGTGATTAGGGATATTTCAATTCCATAAAATTATGGTAAATAAGAGATGTGAATATGATGATTTTTCCATTCGAGAATAATTTTCCTAAGTAAATCAGTCAAAACTAAGGCAAAAATTGACAAAATAACATGAACATTGGTAATAACATGAAAAATCAATTTGGGAATAAATATCCATAATAAAACATTTATAATTATAAAATATAAAATGTCTACCATATATAAACATTCAGATTAATATTTTTATGTGGAAATAAATTTTCTCGTCCCTAAAAATTTGTTCTTCCATATCAATTCATGTGATCGGCTACTACACTAATGATTTGACTAAATCTATACAATTTTTTAGATTCATGTTTTATTTTTTTCATTGTTTAATTTAATTTCCTATTTTATTTTAATTTTTCTCTATTTATCTCTTATTATATCCTTCCCTCATTTTCTTTCTCGATACTCTTTCACTATGAAATCTTATGTGCATGATCATGAGTAACTAACCTGAGGAATTTCCCAGGGAATTAATACAATTTTTAACTCAATTATTTGGGCTATAATTTGAAATGTTTCTTATTTTCTTAAAGATAGGTTGTGGGGGTCTTAGTGGGAAAAGTTGATTTATGTCTCAACTTTCCACCTGAGTTTTAGCTTTCTCTTCTGTAACATTTTCCCTAGATTGAGGGGGTGGATATGTGGTGTACTCCTCCATATTTATGTGCACTATATATTTACTACATGGAAATAATATTATTATTACATGTATAATGTTGTGTCTTCATTAATTAAGTGTTAAATTAATAATGAGGGGATGAAGTTTTACTCTTGGATATTCTCTTGGGATTGTCACTTTTATCTCTAACATAATATTTTTTCATTCATTCTATATACATGGAATCTGTATATATAATTTTGGTATTCAATTATATATTCATAAACCCTCATTAATTTTACTATTATTTCATAAATATAAATCAAAAAATTAAAAAAAATGTGAATTATAAGTAGTGAGTATTTTTACAATAACAACTCCTCATGATAATGACATAGTTCACCCCAATGTTTCACTTAGTTAAAATCATAAATATTTCAAGTGTGTGAAATAAAATTCTCATCACTATTCAACATGATATATATTTAAATTAATACATACTAAAATATAATTATTTTACATTCATCACCACCCTCAATAAATAAGTTTCATCTTTTTATTTGTTATCTTTTGTTTGATGTAAAGGGGTTAAAAACATATTTAGAATCACTTTCCATGGAATGAATGATGAATATTAAAACATTTCATTTAAAATAATCTCTAATAAATATGCCTTAAAACAAAGAAAAATAAAAGGAATGTGGAGTGGAATATAAATATATATAAGTGGAAACAAATAACATTTAATCAAAATCGATTAAATTTCCTTTCAAAAAGATCTTTAATGTATATGTTAATACAAAGAAACTTATCATTTCCTAAGTATTTCATAATCCCAATATTCAGAATTTTGAGACTCATACTTTTGAATTAGTTTCAAAAATAATACCTTGATATTTGACTGATATTTTATATATAATACTTGATAGATTTATCTTGTTATTTCTTGAGTCTAAGGAATGATTTTACCATCAAGATGGATAATAATAGAAAATATGTTTACATTCTTTATTTCTACACCATAAGTGTAAGTATACCCTTCAATTGTGTTCCAAGTAGTTTTCTGCCTCTACTATATCTCATATTCATAAAGATGAATAATCATGTTGAATTTTTTATTCTTGAATCACTAAAATTTACTTTCAATGGATCTTGAGATCCACAAAATTAAAAAAAATTCTTCCTCTTGTTTCTATCCATTAAAAACAATAATAGATTGAAAATGTTATGATAATACCCCAAATGATTAAATCATCATATAATTAATTAATAAATTAATCTTTTAAACCTCTATAATAACACCTAATGCTTAACTTAAATCATTCGCCAAAATTATTAATCCTGAAAATATTCAAAATATGTCAGTCCAAATTTGAATCCCAAAGATTAAAATGATTTGATCACATAATCTTCCAAAAAAACATAACATTTATCTTTAAATATAATCATCTACTCGTATAGTCACATAAAAAAATTATAGGACCAAATCATATATTCTACAAAATAGTTTAATATTTTCAATAAATTACATAAATCACCACATATTCACAATAAAATTATACTTTCATTCAAAAGGTAATTTAATATCTATTATTTAATTAATATTATCCAATTATATATAAAATATTATACTAGAAAAAATATCTCATTTAACATGATTCCAATAATGTTCCCAAATATATAGAGAAATTCTTCCAAAAACATTTTAACCACCTAACAACCAAACAACAATTTTAATCCCATTGTTATCTATATGATAAAAAATATTTTACAAAAAAAGTAAAATAACATTTTTATCCCAATAATCCATAATTACCTTCACATCAAAAAACTTTTAACCCAACAAGGAATATTTACCTTACAAATTTTATCACCAAAATAATAACATTTTTCTGAAATAACCTTCATATTAAATTGTATAATAAACCTAATGGTTAAATATACCTCAATCATTTATTAAAACTGATCTCCCAAAATATCATTAATATCCTTTTAGTATAATCACATGAGACATTAAATGTGTATATATACATTTTAAATTGTGGTAATTCTTAATGATTATCAATCCTTAAAAAATAAAAATACAACATAACTATAAAAACCACAAATGAATATACTTGAATTATTCAACTTCCTTAATAAACTTTAATCAACGATTTATCATCCTATTCATTAATACTTCCTTATTAAAATAAAAAATATGAATCATATCCTATTATTCATTAATATTAATATAATCATGGTTCATACATTAATCTTCAGAAAAAATTTTAAAATAACTCATTCCTTTTAAATTTTATTTGTAGTTTCTTCATATTTAGCATATATTGTTGATAAATGTATATTCAAATGATCTTGTTGTTCCCATTCATGTTATTTACTCCTAGGGAATCCATTTTCATAATTTAAAAATACCTATATTTAAAAATTTTAATTTATACATCTAGAACAACTTATTTCCCCACTATTATGTTAACTAAATAATTAACTTTTCTTTGGCATATTTCTACTTTATTCCCTCCTTTACCATATATGAAACGTCTTCCAATTACATTGAAACATTTATCTAGGTTATTATTGTCATATTATTTACACATAGTTTTCTGATTCATTTTCCCTTATAATCCTTATAACCTAAACATCAATAGAACTCAATTATTCTCTTTTTTGGTAGTTTAGGAAACTTACCTTGGTTCAGGTTGTTAATCATAAATTGAGATTGTTGGTTATGAGAAACGAGATGATTTTTCAATTTAACTCCCACCCTATTTTTTACTCATTCTAACTACAACCACATTATCCATCACATCCATTTAAATTTGGTTCCTATATGTGCCATCCATTCACTAAAGCTAAAAATTATTGGTGTGAGAATATAAAATCATTATAAACCATAATATGAATAAAAAAATATTAATATATCCTTAACTATCTAACCTTATATTCAAATATTTTAGTTCAGACATTAATTCCAAATAATAACCATAATTCTCATTAATATACTAGTTATTATGGTTATATAAAAATTCAAACTTATGCTCAAATAAAATCTTAACCTCTAAAGTTATCCAAACCCTTCCTCTGATACCAACTATAACAAGCATATATTGAACAACCAATAATTATGAGTTTAAAATAAATTATTTAACCTTATTACATCCACATTATATTTTATGTTTAGATTTTTATATAATTAATAAAATCAGAAGCTAATTAACATTTTAACACTGTGTACTTTTTTCAAAAAAATTTGTTCTTAAATTTTCACTAGTGTTTCATACAATAATATTTTTTGTTTTTTAATATGGGACACTTTATCAGAAATATTGACCTTAAAATAGTTCATACACATCCTTATATTTTGTGTAATACATTTGAAAAAGTGGGATGAGAATAAAATTCTATGGGATATAAAAATAAAATAGCCCTATTAATCGAGTAAAAAACAAGAAAACCTGTAAAAATGATTACCTTTTTAAAAATTAGAATTTAGAATTTAAATGAATCATATAAACATGTGAAAATAAACCTTTTCCTAAATAATAATTTTAAACCCATATCAATTAATTAAAAACTATGAATGTATCCTGGGAAAACATTGGAATCCATGGAAATGATTTTTATGGATAAAAAATTCCATTTACTTTTAAAAAATTGTATACCCTATTCCTAAAAAACTATTTCAATTCAAACAAGATAAAATCATATAAAACACCATGTAGGAAATTTCTGACTTTATATTCATCATATGTTTTCACTCATGTTTCACCCATAAAGAATAAATAACAATTAGTTAATTCCAATCATATTTTATTAATAAAATAAATCATTATCCAATTTATTCGAGGGATATATCGTTAGATCACTGATAATAATCAATAATTTATTATAATAATGAAATTATAAACTCTTATATAGATTTTATTTGATCATTAAAGTTCTATAAATAATTTATATTCTTTTATATCTTGATTAACAAGGGGAAAAGAAATGGGTTTTAGGAAAATTTTCTAAAAAGAGCACAATAATTTATTGAATTAAATAATTTGGATGGAATCATTAGAAAAAATACATAGTAAATTATAATAATAATTTAATGGAAGTTCACATCTATAAGAAAACATTTCTAAAATCATTAGAAATTTGTTTTGAAAAACAACAGGTAATAATAATTTTCATTTTAAAACATTTATAAACTAAAATTTTTTAGGACAATGAGGATATTTTTTTCATTAAAAACTCATTGGAACATTAAAAATATACTTAGTAATAAAAAAATTACATGATGGTGGGAAATAATTTCATTCCAAATTTGTTAATAAAAACATTATTTTATCACTTTTGTAAAGAAAATAAAAAGTGAACATTATAGAATACATTTGAATATATTACATTTAATCATATGCAAAGACTATAAATCATTTAAAACAGAATTTTAAAGAAAATTATATTATTTGATTTAAAATTAAAAATAATATTGAAAGGAATATCTTTATATGGCACTAATAATATCATAATAATTAATTTATTCAAGATATTATATGTTAAATAAGTATTATATATGCCATATAAATAAATATAGGTGCAGTAATCGGAACATGTCTAAAAGAAAAAAGTTTGACATGTTAAACTCTTAGAAATTTGGTTCTACTTGAGTAAAAATCCATTGAATGAAGTAAATTAACATGATTTTTTAAAACACATGATCTCCATGAAATAATATTTCAAATTACATTCATGTTTTTTAAGTACTCAATATAAAAATTAATCATGGTTCATAATATATAACATGCCTTTAGAAATTGAAATTGCGACTAAAAAACCCCTAAAAATGTCATAATATTTGAAATACGAATCCATCAATAAAATTATTAGATGAAAAAAATTAAATACACCTAAACATGTTAAATAAACAATAAAATTTCATAGCACATTTAATATTTTCATAACATAGTCAATGAAGAAGTAATATAACCCAACGAAATGAAATTGACTTGAAACCCCACTTAACATAAGACATGTCTTTCTTCAGGAATTTTATATGCCCTAAATAATAAAAATATATTAATTATTTACTTGATTAAAACCCTTTTTAAGGTTAATTACCTTATTATTACTCATTTTATTTCATTTATTTCCATGTTCTATTTAGTTACTAAATTAGTTAAGTTCACATTGGATGTTTTGTTGATGTTTGGTTCATAACTGCTTCAGTGTTTTGACTGTGTTCAAATGAATTATGATTAAATTTTATATATAATCTTAATAATGTTATAAATATAATTTTTTTTAAATTAAAAATAAATTTAAATCCATCCATTTATGTTTTACATAAAATATTAAATACATCGTTTCATTGAAATGATAGTCTGTATGTACACATGAATATTGTTTTCAGTCTTCTAATATATGAAAAATAAATAATGAATGTATTTTTTAACTTTAAAAAAATATAATAATATTATATATATCATAAATATTCAGTAATTAAATCCTTATTACATTATATGTGAAGTGATAAAAGAAATTAATTTCATCGCTTTGTGGACTCAGTAGTATGCATGTACAAACAAGAAACATTTTCGATTTTCCAATGATTTGGATGGTTAGAAGGTGGATAATATTTTACCTATAAATATTAATAGTTATTTATTAATAATAATATATATCCACTAAAACATATTTATAATCAAATTTGTGAGGTGTTGATGAAAATCAAAACTCATCGCTTCATGTGGGTCGTATTCCGCATGTATGCATGCACGATGTTTTGATTTTCCATCGGAGGGAAAGGAAGAATAAACTAGTTGTTACATCAACATTATAACATTTTAATATATTAAATATATTTACTTGATTATATAATTATGGGTATAATATATTTTATTTAAGTATAATAATAAATAAACTTGAAAGAATTCAATTAAGACCTATACCTCCTCCATTTATACCCTCATTTGGCTTACCCCTTAATCCTTCTAGGATTGGTACTTTTGTGAGACAAGAACCTCTAGAATTTGGGGATCATAATTTTAAGATGTATTTTTTATATATTTTTCAATATATCATGTTCAATGTGTGTGGATAAGATAGGAGATGAGGGGTCCTTTTTCTAGTGAGAGGTGTGTCACCCCTATAAACATTAAAAACATTAAACCATAACAAATGTATTAATCTGTGAAAGATGTAAAATTTAGTCCAATTTTTAATAAATTATAATTTAATGTCAAAATACACTCAACTAATCAAATTAATATAGTTTTTAGAGATATTTGAATCCTTATCTCTTAGTTTAACCCATTCTTTTACTCTTTTAGCATTTACCAGTGTGACACACTTTTACCTTAGTAAGTATTCATTATGAAAAAAATGAAGTTAAAATAATTTAAAAAATTGAAAATTTTGATCCAAATTTTGGAATCAATTTTATTAGATTAATTTTTTATATGTGGTACAAATTACATGTAATAAAATTTCATAAAATGTAACATAAACTATTCATAGAAAAATACATTTTTAAGCATAAAAATGATTTTATACCAAATTCATGAATTATTTTGATTCAAAATGAATTAAATGGAATGTTTCTAATAAAATTATACTTATTTTACTTTAAAAAACCAATAACTAAAGAAACTATGTGAATACTTTATTAAATTAGATGAAACAAAAAAAGAATTATTTTAATAAAAAACAGTACATAGATTTACAAAATTTCAAAAATAGATATCTAAGTTCAACAATAAATTTCTAAATTCATTTAATTAAATAATAGATAAATAATTGGTATATAAAGAAATATAAAATTTAAACTCATTATTACATCATGATACTGAATTAAAAGTGACTGTATTTGTAAAATTGTTACATTTAAACATTCACTCAAAAATCAATCTTTTCAGAAAAATACCATAACATCACACTAAGTTACTTTTTATATGATGAATTAAAAAATTAAGTTCATTTTACAAAATTGAAATTCAAAAATTCTAAAATTTATCATCTTTATAAAAATAAAAAATATAAATAATAACAACTTTTCAATGAAAAATAAACCTTTTAAACATATAGTTTTATTAACCTTATTTTATAATATTTACTAGTGTCTGTTATTTGTTTTTTTGAACATAATATAACCATAATGTATTTATATTTTTCTTTAATTCTAATAAAATATTTTTCACTTTTATCATTTGTTGTGTATATCACATGTTATTCAACAAGTTATTTTTTGAAATTAATACGTACTAAAATCATTATATGTTACAACCATCACCAATTTAATTTGAATAAGGTAATGTGATTTTAGGAAAACCATATATATATATATATTTAAAATATCATTGAATACATGTGTAAGATATACATCTATAAACTCGCATAGAGGATTCCATATATTTTAAAAACTATATTCATTTCTAAATTAATAATTCCTAAATTTTTTTAAAGGAATCTCATTAAGTATATAAATTTACAAATATATTCTCTTTATAATAGTTCATGTGGTCAATTTGAGCGGACACTAGATGTTTTATGGATTACCTTTATTTCTAAAGGTTTCTTTGTCAAAAAATAAAGTAATTATATCAATAAAACCAAAGGGTTTTAGCTATAAAGAATCTAAATATTATTATGATTTTATCCTTGATAAATATTATTAGTTTTACTTGACCAAGAATTATCTTTCCATACCTTATTATAAGTCTTATATTTTATATTCGTAATTCATTGTATATAATTGGATAACAATAATTAATGTTTTATTGAAATATTTAATAATTATCAAACCCCATCACAAAAATCATTCCATAATTTAATAATGTCTCGTACGGTTTAATGGGAAACATAGGTAAATATTTTGGAAACACTCTATAAAAAAACAATAGTTTACCTTGAATCAATCCTATGGTTAATATGATGTTTTTTTCTCCTCTTAGTTGTCTTAGGAAAATTTCATTCTTATCTACTAAGATATATCACCTTCTTATCATATTTATAATATTCCTTAGTTCTTGTAATTGAATACAAATATATAAATTTCATATTATTTTTAGTGCCTAATAAGTAAAACAAAAATACTACAATAGACAATTTATATACCTAATGTAAATGATATTATTTTCTTATTATTTAATTTATTATAGTTTTTCTTATAATAAAATTTTTGGTCACATTAGAAGTAAATAGCCTTTTATTCATTCATTTACCCTTAAATACTTTATCTTCAAATAGTAATTTTTCAAGGAACCATTTACTTTGAATTGGTGATCTGATTTTAAACATAGAATTTTACTTTATTAAGTATAAATGATGAAAAACCATGTTCTCTCCAATCTTAATTTTTCTAATGATTCATAGTCAAAATATTGCAAATTATTTTTTCTAAACTTTTCATCTTATAATTCTTTATTTAATAAGGAAAATCATTATGGTATTGATGATAACAAAAGATTAATAAATAATTAATTTTCCAAATAAATTCTTAACCCTGCTAACTGATCAATATCCTTCATCATTTAGAAGGTATGACTAGTAGTAGGGAACCCATTTTCTATTTTATTCTGGTATAGATTAGGGACAATCACATTTTTCTTGAGACTCTAATTTTATTTTTCAAGATTAGAGAGATGAGTTTTCAAGGTATAATATTTTGTGTTCATATAGGGAATCATAATATCTTTAAATATATTTGACAACATAATGTTGTGGATATAAAATCTTACTCCATGTATCTCTTATAAGCCTCTTTTTCACCTTCACTTTCTTCGTGAGGGGGATAATCCTGAATATGGAATTTTAGAACACTAAAAATATATTTTCTTGAATAAGTTAATTGAATAAATGGCAAAAATATCCTGAAAATTCTTACTAGTGAGGACATGATCAGATTCTAGAAAATATTGTAATGTTTTCATGGCTTATATTAATATTTTCTAAAATAAGTAGAAGTGTATTTTAGTACATTATTTCAATTACCAAAATGTGAAATAATAAATTTTATTTATTAGACTCCCATTATTTTATAAAATCCAAATATCCATTACCATTATATTGAAAATATTATTTTATATAGATATTCTGGTGGATCGGTTTCAAATTTCCATTATCAAAACCCAGACGAAGGCAAGGTCAAATTTCTCCAAGGAATTTATGTAGGAGTCCTTCCTAACTGCACTAACTCCCAATTACCTAATCTATTGAGTGGGCTCCCAAATCCTAAAATACTAGACTCTGATTTTTGCAGCACTTTCAACTAAGTTACACCAACTCTTGTAAGGGAAACAACTATTTATGATAACATATTTAAGATTACCCAAAACATTCGTTAGAACTCCTTGATAAATTTATGTGTCATTATAAGGCCTTGATCAACCCTTTTATCAATGGATTCATTCTAAATCAAGTAATAAAATGAGTTGTTCTACATAATATTTTATTGATGGGTTTTTTATCTTATGAATAAATTTTCCTTATTTATTCATTTACCATATTATTAATTTTAATTTTCTATTATATAATTAATTAATAATTTCATAAAAAATAATTGACACATAATCAATTATTCTTTTCAATATTTCATGGTTTCTATTTCATTTATTTTATGTTACCATGTTTAAACCTAAAATTAAAGTAATTAAATAATCCTTCACATGATAGAAACAAAATAAATATATGTAGCATTAATAAGTGATTTTACTACTGGTTGATTTATCAGGTTGACAACAAACCAACCCTTTACCCTAGGGAATAAATTTTTTATCTAGGATTGGATGGAGTTGCAGTATTCCATCTTTTAATTATATATCTCATTGGTTGGTTTCACCTCAACTTTATTTGGAACTATTTCTACTAACCTATGAGTTATTTCTTTTATATATCCTTACACACATGTAGATTAATGAAACTAGGGGTTTAGGGTTACAAAAAAATAAAAAAAAACATATAGGCTCATACATAATAAGGTGGCGGGCTTAAAGCGTAGATCATCATTTAAAATTTAACAATAATTATTAAAAAATTCATGTAATAATAATAATAATAAAATAAACCCAATATATACGTAGGCCACTCAATATCACGACCATACATATATCTAATGAATACATATTTAGAATTATATAGAATTTATTTAAATTTGTTATTTGTTAAGAAAAAATTATCTAAATAAATAATTATTTTTTCTTAGGTTTCCATCCAAAGAGTCTTTTAGATTCTAATTTATTGTAATTTTAAAAAATTTAATAAATTAATTTAATTAAAAATGATAAAAATATGGTGTGAATTTACATGGGATCCATGTTTACTATTATAGTTAATCTAAATTTTGTATACAATATAATAAACACAACATGTACTAGAGGCATTGTGTCATGTACATTTCTGATTCACATAGCATGTACTATTACTCGCATGGTGTGTGACTATTACATGTATGGTCATTGTCAGGTACTATGTTAGTATATGAAATATAGTGTACACGACATGTCAAAATATACACAATGTATAGTTATATGTATCAATACATGTAGTTAGTACGTTGTTTGTGACTACACAACATGTCATTAATATATGCATCATGTACCTATGGAAATAAATATAAAGTACATGGATTTTCAAATAACCATGCATGCCATGTAGATATAGAGTAATTTAGAAAATAATTTATTTCATAATTTAATTCCTCATGACCACCTGAAAATTACTCAGTAAGTAATTCTTGAGAAACCCTTGCAACATAGAATATATACCAACTACCTTCAATATAGTTTAGTTTTAATTATATAAATAATATTTCTTCCATGTAAATAATTTTCATGGTATATCCTTTCTCAGCATGTAATCCATGTAAATATTTATGAGCTACTTGGAATGTACATCAAGCTACACACCGTATATTTCATTTTCAGGTCATTTGGACTACATGTGTATGGAATCGATGTATATTCTGTATAGAAATTTATCTATTACATGACATTTAATACAACTCCACATCATATAATCACATTTTTAATTTGTTTCTAAATTTTCAGTTAACGTGTTGGGTTAAATAAATAGATGTCGGGTACTTTAACCACAAATCTTTAGCAATCTCAACATGGGCCTAACCATTTGGATTTACACAGCATGTACACCAACTATATATCATGTTACCATATCTAGTCATGTTCTATCATGATTATAAATTATTTATGTGTAATGATGTAATGAATTACTCTCCTACACGATGTGTCAAGATTTACACATATCATCCTTAAGTGGTTAACCATGGTTTGACAACAAGTTCACTTTAATTACACATCTTGTATCCATAAATCTATCTAGAATCTCTCGGACTATTACATGAGATATTTCAATGTTATTTATCTATTCTTGGATTGTTTTTCCTCAAATGAAACAAAAATTTCATGTTATTTCAACTTTAATATTAGGAAAAAAATTATAAATTAAAAACTAACAAAGAAAATGCGTAACTCGATCAACAAATAATAAATAATTATTAATTAATATTTGACCTCTATGACAAAACATAATGGTTCTAGGGCACATAATAATCCCTCTGACCCATTTAGAAGAATTTTTTTTATTTATTCATATTAAATTCTAAAAAATTTATAGAGAAAACCCACAGGCACTCCATGAACCTAATAACATCATCATTGGAACTTCTGGTGCTAGCGCATCAGATCCAAACCACTTCTATCATTCACAACTGATTGTAACAATATTTCTTTTGGTTGGAAGAAATACTTCAATTGTTTTATGAATTTATAGATGTATGATGGGTATTATTGCCTATTTTATTAATTAATTCTTAACAGGTACCATCTATAATATGAATTGATTCTCTAGAGAATCCATTTTACTCATAATTATCTATATACTAGAAATGATATAAATTGGTTTATATACATAGGCCAGAGAATTATTTATTACCCAAAGGTATTAACTAATTTCTTAATTCAGTATAAACACAATTCCAATAATAATAATTATATTTATAATAATAATTTTTTGTTGTGTTCAAACTCATGTATATTAACATAAAATTTGTTTAATATTTGAATGTTATTAAATAAAATATATAATTTCTTCGAGACCCCTTAACTCATAATTTCAATCCTTCTCAACATTAATCAAACATTGAATAATTACTGTTTATTTGAGTAAATAAATTTTCCTATATTATTCATTAACTAAATATATAAATATTATATTCACTAACTAGAGATTAAGTATTTTTCTATCATTAATCTAACTAAATAAAGAGTTATTTTTTACCTTGTGAATAAAAAATAGATAAATAAATGTTATATATTCATATAATTATTTATAAAATTGTTAAGACATATTTATTTAATATTATACTCACATATATATCTTTCTCAATAATCGGTGATTGAATAAATGTGTTCAAAAATACATATATAATTATTAAAGTGCATGTAAGGAATAATCTTTTTCAGACAGTTAAATTCAACTAGATTTTTACTGAGATTATCGATACAATTAATGTGACCCTCTAAAAATATTTCTTAATAGAGTTGGAAAAACAGGAATAAAGTATAATATCAATGTCTAGATTTAGATAAATTCATGAATAGAGAAATAATTTAGTGTCTCAATGTCAACACCCTCCTACAAACATTCACCATGTAATATAATGTGTTTGCCTCAATATCTCCACCCATTGGTGGAAAACATTAAATAATCAACCTATATGATTGAATTATCATTATTTGACATCCTAAAATGAAAACATAGATATGATAACATGTCCATTGATTTATCAAAAAATTTCATTTCCATTAAACGGATAAATATTTATAATAAATTGAAGGTATAAATCCTTTCTAAACTTATTCATTAAGGACATATCACTTATGATGCATCCAATGTATCCTACCTCGCCATGAGAATATGTGATCATGGTTTTCATAAATATATCTATGTACATCATTAATGATATATATTAACAATAATCTCAAGTTTAATGGCCAATACAAAGGTCCAAAAATAGAAATATTCAATGACACATATATCTTGTGAAATTCCTTTTGGAAGGTCTTTTTTCATATCCAATTCCCTTAAATATTACCAAGAGAAGACTTCCTTAGAAAAAGTTTCAATGTCTTATAATCCCCCAAAATCTAATAACGATATATCATCTATGTCTCATTATAGAGAATTCATATGTCCATATAATATTTGATAAAGAATATTCTCATTGAACTTCCTGGTTCTCACCATACTAGGAAACTGCTATAATATTTTGATGAAACAAATACTATTAGAGTATGATTATATTAATGTTACATTGAAGAATACAAATAATGTGATAAAATATTTTTTAATATTAAACTATTTGAATATACAGCTAATTGAAAGTGCAATGTAATTGGTTCTAGTGCTCCAAATGCAACACATGTGTCCATTCTGTATCTTTCTCTTTGAATTTCTCTACACAAATAAACTATTTTTAGTGGTGATGGTTTTTTTATGATATACTTGTTTCATATTCACAATTTACATAGCTATATATATGAAATGAAAAATTAAATCAAATTCCATTAAAATGGTGACCTTCATTTAAGAGGTTGTAGTTATAAAACTAGAGCGGGAGGTGGGAAAGGTAATATAGTAATACGTGTATGTGGACTCCATGATAAAATAAATGGTATATAAGGGTTACTGGGTGAGTTTCCAACAGATAATAAATCACTACGCACTTTTTTTGTGGTTTACTATCAACTTTTATCATAAAATGAGTATTAAAATTTATATCTATTTTTTATTTTAAACAATACCTTTTTCCCTTACTTATAAAAAGAAGATTATCCCCCAACATTCTGAACATGGATTTACCTCTCTCAATATACCAAAACTCTACTGAAATTTCCCCATTATTATCAAGAGATAAATGTTTTCTTTATGTACATTCTTTTTTTCCAACGGAGTTTTTGGATTTGAACATCTACTATCCAAGAAAGAGGATTCATTATATCTAAGAAGACAATTTCTCATAGCATTAGGCAATGTAGATGGAAGAATATTTCCTTAAGGAAATAATGTAACACTCTGTATCTCATATTTTACATAATTTATTTTTTATTTTCTTTTATTCTAATGTAATTCATGACATATATGAATTGTGTATAGACTAGCTCAGATTAATTTATTTTACTCTCCCTTATTATATATAAATGTTACCTAATAAGTCTACTAATAAGGACCCAACTATATTCCACATATAGTTTGGTATAAACTTCCTCACATTCATTTATATAAATGAAGAATAATGGCCCTATTATATTAAGTGTACATATTGGTATATAATAACTATATTATATTCATGTACTACGAAAATACCCTACTACATTTTTTTTATAATGGTCATTTAACTATTATAGTACTTTTTATACAAAGCCTGGTGTCTCCAAAAATCTGTATAAAAATTTGGGATTATAAACATTTGAAGAGGAAAATAAATCCATATGAAAATATTGTGGATCTTGAAAATATATCCATAAATTTGAAGAATTTAATTTCTCTAGTGTGCTTTATAATTGAAATCTCATTGAAAACTAGAAGGAGTGGTGCATTGTTATTGTAGATTATTTCCACGTCTATGCCAAAAAGTGGATGTTCTCATCACACGCATCAGTTGGATGTGATGGGAAGTTATTTATGGGGAACTCATAAACTTCTAATGTGGAATTAATGGGTATAATACTTCTGAAAATGACATATTGAAAGACTTTGACACTTGAAAAAATACTTTATATACCCAATATCTTCATGAATTTATTGTAGATATCTCTTCTTGTTAAGAATGGATCCATTTTATTGTTGGTTTCTAAAAAATATACTCTCAAAATGTGATGTTTAAATTTGTAAGGGGTTTTTGAGTGGTTTTTTGTTCAAATTCATTATAATGATGTTTGTAGACAATGATTCTAAGATAAAAGAAATAAATTTTCAATTAGGTTATATAGTTTAGTCTGTTGATTTATGGTAAGAAATATTGATCCATGGTAATAAAAAACTATAAATAAATTTATTAACGTGGATTTACTTCCATAATTTAAATATTTGTGACAAAAATTTCAAGACAATGTTGAATCAAGAATTAAATTAAATTACCATTTCATTCTACTAAATGAAATTTTGAGCATTTTGATTTAATACACTCTGATATATGGGATCTAAAATTAGTACCTTCAAGCTGTGGTAAAAAATACATTATCAAATTCTTAGATGGATGTACATGGATTTTTTAATTATGTTTATTTACTAAATAATAAATATTAAACTATTGATTTATCTATACATTACAAAAATGAAGTTGATAATAATATTAATAAGAGAATAAAAGGCATAAGGAGTGATCAAAAATGTAAATATGAGTCGCATTTATATAAGTTTTTCAATGATTTTGGAATAATTTACCAAAATATATCTCATTGATCAAAATATTCAAATGGATTGGTTGAAATGAAAAAAACCAAACCTTAAAATAAATGATGAACACTAGGATAAATAGCATCTGTTTACAATAAAAAAAGTGCGGGACATATTTTAACTACAAATCCGTTATTAAATTGAGTACCCAACAAGAAGATACGGAGAATTCCATTGGAGTAAGGGAACATAATAATTATATCCTTTAAATACCTTAATTTGTGGAGGTTTTTAGCCAATGTTACAATTCTTAAACCTGTAAGGGTTAAAATTAGTCCACATACTGTTGATTTCATATGTATTTTTTATATTCTTAATAATAGTACATATCAATTTCTTTTTCAAAAGTCAAAGATCCTGAAAATTTAAAAATTATGAACACTGAATTGGTTGATTCTTCACTATTTGAAAATATATTTCTATATCAACTATGAAATGAGGTGAATGAGAATAGAAAAAAGTTCTCTAAATAATGTCATAAAAATAAATTCAATGGAGGTATAAATTTAAACGAGAAAAAATCAATTTATCTCTATGTATTTTTTATTATATTTTCAAATATATTTTATAGAAAATGACCCACTAAAATTTAGAGAGGCTATGACCACCCCAAAAATATTATTTTGGGAAGATGATATCAATAGTGAAATTAGTTAAACCCCATAATTGTTAATTGCATGATATTCCTATTGGAAAAAATCACATAGATGTAAGTGGATATTTATAATGATAATAAAGGTTGATGTAATTTTTGATGAATACAAGGATATAATTGTGGTTAATAGGTATAATAAAAAAAGATAATTTTGATTATTTTGACACTTATTTTCTTGTTACAATAATTACATCTATAAGGATTTTAATATATTTAGTATCTATGAATGGGTTAGAAATACATTAAATGTATATTATATAATCCTTTCAAAATAGTTATTTTGGAGAAGATATTTATAATGAGTAGCCTGATGGATTTATCAAATGAGTTAAAACAAGCTCCTAACTAAGGGTATATGTTGTTTGATAATGTAATATTATCAAATGTGTTATGGATTAATTTTTTTGATAAATGTGTAAATATTATAAACACTAAATATTCACATGTCATTATATTATTTTATATTGAATTTTTTATCATAATTGAAAGAAATATAGACACTATAAAATCCACTAAACATATATAATGAAGTCAATTTGAAATAAAATATATGAGATTGGTAGACGTCATTTTGGGAATTCAAATACCGATTAAATCTAATGGGTTGGAATTATCACAGTCTCATTGTATTTAGAAGATTATATAGAAATATCATAATCATGATATAATAATAGTAAATAATCTGATAAATGTTAATCTATGTCTTCTAGATAATACTAGTGAAATTTAATCACATTTAGAGTATTCTCATATTTTAGGAAGTTTGATTTATGTCCTGAATTGAACTAGACCAAACATATCTTTTTTACATAAGTAAGATAATTAAATTTACTAGTGATCCAAATAATCTCTAATGGAAGGATATGAAATAAGTTTAGGGTTATTTAAATTATTCTAAGGAATTTTCATTGAACTATACATTGTATCCAGTGGTAGTTTAAGGTTATGACGATGAAAATTTTATATAACATTCTTAAGTAAACAAAATCCATAAGTGGTTATATATTCATACTAGGCGGTGGATTTATAAATTACAAATCATTCAAACACAAGTGATTTAAATGATTCGCTATAAAGGAATATCTAATTTCCTTAACTAAGGATATATAAGAAGTTTAATGGATTTGGAACTTCTTGAAAGATATTCCATATTATACAATAACAATGCATGTGGTGTGTATTCATTATGATATTCAAGTAGTGATGGGAAGGTAAATTAATATTACATATAATGAAAAATATTAACAAATACATCAATGAAATGACTCATCCAGACAACTACTCTCTAGTGAGACTATTTTTATTGACTATGTCACATCAAAAAGGTAATATTTTAAATCCATTTATAAAATTTATAACAAGAGAGTTAGTAGAGAAATCACCAAAAGGAATGGGTTTAAAGACTATAAAATAAATACTCCATGGTGGTATCCCGACCTAGTTGACTGGATATTCCATGATCCTGGATCAAAGGGAAAAATTTGCAATGAAGGATGAATTAATCTTTTATTCCCATTATTAAGAAGATATGTTGCTAAAAGAATAGGTTAATCATGTGCTTTTAATGGTTTTAAAAATGAACTGATGTATTAAAAATCACCTATGTAAGTATGATGTGGGGTTACTTTAAGGATAATTTTCAAGAAAATTTCTCTGAAATATTCATGAACCCATGTGTTTATTATGAAATATCTCTATTCCAACATCTCCTAGTCCTATAGTGAAGATCAGAGTGACCCCTATGCTTTTCCTCTAATAGACCCCATGCTTGTGACTAGCATAGGGTTATAAATAATGAAAATGGGAGGAATTCCCTCATAAATTTCAGGAACATATATAAAATAAAACCACCAATAAACTCTATATAACACAAAATAAAACCATGATCCCATAATACATGAATTTTACATAAGAAATATAGTCTTAAAATGAAATACTAAAAAGAGAACCCTATTGTAGTATATCTAGCCACAAATTTAAGCTAGTAGCATCCAACTCAATCTCCAACACTCACCCTAAAAACCCTAGATTGAATATTTATATATATATGGGGATTATCATACATGCATACTCGGTAGGGTCCGTCTCGATATATCCCATCCAAATATATAAGGGTTATACTAATTCTCTGATGAGTACAAAGTTGAACCCACATGCACCTATCAAGTCAACTATCACCCAACCTAATCAAGGCTCTATCATTCAATATCAAATCCATTTATAAAAACATAATATTAGAAGAATATATCAAAAAGGATCCTTTTAATAAATTCTCTACTATTTTTTCTCTCACTCCCCAACATCATCTGTACAGAGCATCCCAATCCATTCTATAGCCCTACCACAACACAATATAATTATCACATAACTATCATATATCACCTACCACATCCACATCATCATCACCACCACATATCTCATCTCATACAAATATCATATATCCAATATAGTAGGGTTTAAATAACATGAAATACATCAACCAAGTTCCCTCCTCTTACCAAACATGACCCCCACCAAATATAAAAATATAAATACCCTAAATGGTCTTATAGTACACCACACACAATAGGTTAATGAATTACTGCTCTCATGTTTATACTAACCTTGATTCATCATAGATCACACTGCACCGAGAAGGTAATATGGAGAAGAGTTTGTAGTTATCCATCCATTCCCTCACCAACATATATTTTTAGGGGAAACACATAGACCGAAAACATTTGTTAATCATTAAGAATACTCAACTTTTGTGGGGTGCACATGAATTCATAAGATAATGAATTTTATATTATATCCCCACACAAATACCAACTTATGGATTCATATAAAACAACCCTACTATACCCACAACACGAACTACATCACCTAATAAACACACACTAACAACTACTTCCATTTTTACAATGCCTGGTAGCCTCATAAAAAAATGAATATCCACTTTCACTTCTCATTAATTCATATATTTAAAAAAATTAACAATTAGAAATTTACTAGACACATTATATTATTTTATGCCACTAATTTATTCATATAAAACACTAAACCATTCTCATAAAAATTACCCAAACTCATTACAACAAAAAATCCGTATATTTTAGTTGGTGACATTTCATTAATATCCATATCTCACTCAATTATATCCCACCCCATTTCCATATTAATTATTAATAATAATATATTGCCTTACCACTAGGAAACTACATTACCATTCCCACACAACAAAACCATATGTTGTAAAATCCACTTTACAACACATTCCAAAACCACTACGACTTCCATAGGGTTTATGTTTTCCCGTATCACTGGCCACACCATAATTCTATATCAATAACCCCATATCCCTTTTACAATTGTAGAAAAGAAGCTATACTACCCATTTCCCAATACATTCCATTACATATTAAATTGGATATAAAATTACAATACAACAACCCCCAAGATATCCACACAATTCATAGCACTAATAGTAATCTTACTGACCATGCACAACATATAATTCCAATAAGAATTCATTACCATGATTTTTTAATCATGTAATCATATTAACATAACATATACTACATGGGAGATAATCATAATAATTTTATATTTTATAAAATTTATTCATTTTCATATTTCAAGATTTAAATTTTTTTTAATGGTGGATAAAGTGATTCAAGAACAATATCTAAAAAACATATCACAACAAAAATAAGATTCTTGGGGACAAAATAGATCATCCAAAATCAAAAGAAATAGAAAGTAATTATATAAAAGTAGTTAATTCACCCCAATTCATACCATTTTGTTTATACAATTTGTTAACGATATTAATTCTATTCTTAAAATCCACCCAAAGCAACAAAAAAATATGAAAAATACAAGATTCACATATAAATAAAAGATATTTCTCAAATTCCCCACCTCAAATGGTTCTTTAACAATCTCTACACAAGAACATGGGGATATATATTACCACAAGACCAGACGTTTATAAGGGAAACCTCAATTAGCTTGAAGCATAGAATTACTCAACAATCACTCAAAATAATATAAATAAAACCATTTTCACAACCTTCATATAATGTAATAACAATTATTTAACCAAGAAAAAAATATGGTAAACAATCCATAGATCACCACTTATCAATCTCTTAAAGTCAAGGTCCTAATAAAATCACGCGACACTCAAAGCTCTCCAAGGTTGCACCTATGACCACCTGAGGTTTTATTGAAAATAGAAACTAAGGGAATTTATAGGGATTTATAAATTTATACCATTCTAGAAAAGTATTATTCCATGGAATGATAGGACATCATCATGCCAAAATGTGTATAATTCCATAGAACTTCCAAAAAACACATCTTGAATCTCCTTATTTGTGAAACCCCAGACATATATATATTTGTAATAATAATATTTTATTAGTTATTAGTATTATTATTTATTTTTTACTTATATTTGTGTCATCTGACCATGAATTCTTGGATAATAAAATAAGACACATTTTATTCAATAGAAACAATAAAATATTACTTTGTAATAAGGCCGAAAGACCATAAATACTATATAATACCTACTAAAAGGCCTATCGAAATCACTAAAAGACCACCAAACACAACAACTAAACAATGTAAGTGGTGAAAATCCTTTGAGTCTTTCATAATGAAAAACATTATGGAATGTACTGTGGAAAAATTAATAAGCGTCAAAGGGATGTAGAGCACCATCCTCATAGAACAAGAAATGACCATGATCCTTGGAATACATTGAATGGGTAATTATATGGATAAGTATCCATTGGAGTCTTAAGGTGACTGTTGTTTCTAATTTGACTATTTGTTTTGGTAATTCTCTTAAAATTGTATAATCATTATGTATTTTGACTATTTTAAGTACTCTAAATTTTTAAGTATATTAGTAATTTATAATGTTTTATAAAATTTAAATTTATTAAAGTGTTGTCATTACTTAAATGAAAATGTGGTTTCAAATTCAAGATTAATTTCATATAAGAATTTTAAAATATATATAATACTAATTACCGTGGTGTTTTTTTAAATGAATATAAATTTTTGACATGTTTTAATTGATGTTTAATTTTATATCTAGATTTTGAAATTTAACATCTGGAAACAAAAAAATGATTAAAAACATATGAAAATAACAGCATTCTGAATGATAAAAAAATTATTATATATATATTGAAATTACTATATATGTGTTCTTTTTTTCCTCAAATATTCGAGTTTAGTGATTTTTTTGACAAACATTTGGGTGAGTACCCATACCAACTGAGGGAATCCTTGAAGGACAATCCATCAAGGTTTGAGTGGGAACCTCAAATTGAAAACCTAAGTCGTGCCAAAGCTGAGCACATTCATGGTGCATGATGAGTCATGCATGGGACCATGTGTAGGGAATATTCAGGCATGGCTAAGTGTGAGTTAGGTCGTCCACCGGCACGAGTGATGGGGGTCCAAGGCCCATGGGTGGGGGTCCCAGGCATAAGGACCTCGTTGTGTGTGTTTGTGTCATCAAAATGTAGGCAGTGACTTTGAGTTATTTAAGGTGGTCCCAAAACACTCCAAATTTAAATGTGGGACAAATATTTTTCTTCAATATGAAATATAATCCATTCGATCCCCCTGGGTGAAATCTTCACAGTCAAATCTAGTCCAACCTTTTAACTCCACCACCACTTCTTATTGTCATGGATTTCCTCAACCATACGATATGGACTTTGTTGATCTTGACCATTCTTATGTTTTTTAAACTCCATAACACCTATAGACGTATGATCAACCCATATCTAATCTCGTTCGTTCATCTTATTTTAAAACAAACTGAGCCACTACTTTCATCAAATATTATTGGTATGATCATAGTTTTCCATTTATTTTAATCCGATTCCCTTATTCTTCTACTTACTCATGCCAAACCAGTTGAAGTCAGACTCTCCATATTGTTTCTTCATTATCTTGTGAGTCCACCAATCCCTCTCCTAAGACCCATCCATTTCATTTTTCAACAATTTCACCAAGGGTGCATTACTTTAATGAAAACCCCTTTAGTGTATCATGAATATTTCCCAATATATATATATATAATCAAACGACTGAATTATTAATGATTTTCCTTGATTGTAGTTTTATTTTGTGGGTAATAGTTAAATTTGAATTTCATTATGTCACTTTGATTATATTTTTTTATGTTTAAACCATAGTATATAAAATTATATATACATAGGTTATATAAACCCATTTTTTAACACATAAACCTATGGGTCTTCTTCTTCTGAACTCTCCATCAACCTCTAATTAGTTCAATATCACCCTTGAGAAGTAATGTCATGGTTTTATTTTTAGTTTTGTGATTGATTAACCCATATATACATATATGTGTATATATGGTTATATATAAACACCAAACCTATTTTCTATTCGGGTTTTCTTTTTGAATGACAAACATTTGTATTTAAATTATGTTATTTATTCATGTAATTCATGTAAGGGTAATTTTAGCCTCGTTTTTAGGTGAAAACCCCTTACATACACTTGTGTGAATATACGGCTTTATATAATCATCAAATCCTAATCTTTTTTTGGGTTTTTTTTAGAGTTTTTATTATCGTTAATTAACTGATGTTTAAATGAAAATAATATTTGTAAAGGGTTTACTGAGAGTGGTCTTAGTTTTATAAACTCATACATATAAATATATATGTATGTATATACAATTATATATATATATATATAGTTTTAATCCTAATCTGGTTATGTATATTTTCTACCAAAGTTAATAAATTATTTTTAGAGGTGATCCATGTACTTATAATTATTCTTTTGATACTTCATGAAAACTTGAACGTATATATAAGTACCAAAAATACATATACACATACCTTATTTAATTTTATGAAATATTGATTGTATTAAACTTGTTATGATTTTATTTTTTCAAAATTATAATTTTATTTGTTCAAAATATATTTGTAAATAAGAATATTTATATAAAAATATTAATATAATAATTGGTGAATGTTTTATCTAATACACACGTGATCATATAAGTAGTTAACTATTTTCAAAAATAATAATAAATGGAAGATAAAGGATTTGTGTTATAATTATTTCCTCGTTGTGTCAGGGATTAATTAATCAGGCTAGGCTACATTGAAAATAAATACAAGTGATTATTTTTATACATGTTTTACATTTAAAGTCAACCTCTTAATTGGATGTTTCCAATACATGTCTCAATTGATTATATGATCACAAATGAAAATTTTATATTGGAAAACAATAACAGAAACTTGTTTTGTTATTGTGTGCCTAAAAAATTTAAAATAGGTCATCACCTTGTGTTTATAATTAACATTACATGCATGCATCACAATTAATAATTTCTGAATTAAGGGTTCAAATTCTCTTTTGTTTTATATATTCATGAACATGCACAAACACATAATATATGTATAATTAACATAAAATATCATCAAAAAATTTAAAAGGAAAGTATAAATTGTTAGATTATAATTGTATAAGCTCTCATGTTAGTGAAGTTAGTTTAAATGTTTTCTTATGTTTTAGTATCTCACATTAAATGAATGTATTACATTTATAAATATTATATTTTAATTCATCGTTAATTTTCCAAAATGAATACTATTATTTATTAAAGTTTATGATTTAATATATTTGAAACATATATTTATCATTGTATGGTTTAAATAAGAATCATAACTAACTAAAATTTTAAAAATATTTATTTATTTTATTATATTAAAAGTTTACCTTCAAGAAGCAAGGGTTTTGAATTTAAGAGTCATTATTTTATGCGATATACCTAAAAAATCTATCAATTTATTTGAACCAGTTATCATTACATGTACAAAAGTGTGACTCTTTGTCCATGTGTGTCATTGATAAATTTTATTTATCCCTAATATAAATTATAATTGAAAAAACATTCTGTTTTTTATTAATGATTACATTTTTGAATGATTCACAATATTTATGAGTATAAACATTTATTGAAAAAATGAAATTTATCTCTTATGATAACTTATTTATTAGGAATTTAATTATTTAAAGTGGTATGGGACACTTTTAATAAAATACATTATTTAATTATTCAAATTGGTATGGGACACATTGAATAAAAGTCACAATTTATTTATTCAAAGTGGTATGGGACGCATTGAATAAAAGACATACTAGATATATAAGGAATGAATAATACTTATTATGTGATGGGTGAGGCCTGATATAGCCTCTCGATGCATCAGTAGGTCTCATTATACAAATAGAAATGGACTTGGTCGTGGCCTTTCCCTTTTTGAGAAATGGTTTTGGCCGTGGATTTAATAATTTTTTAGATGTCTTGTCTGATGCCTTCAGGATAATTTTCTGAATGTTCGGAATAAGAATTTCCATCATTATGTGATTAGTATTTAACCAACAATGTGATTATCCGAATAGTAGGATAACAATGGTAATAATCTTGTACTTACAGTTACTGTAATAAATGCACATGGCATAATGATGTAAGTAAATTGCGAATATTTTATAAAGGAAGATTATAATCTATTGTCAGAACATTAATACAAAATTTATAAATTCATGTATCATTTAATGAATTTAATTTTATGTGGTATTTTTTTATGATATTGATTCTTTTGAAAATATATGAAAAGATTATTTTATATTCTAATTTGTACCTACACCCTTGCATGTCACCCATATTTTAGTTTGATCAACTCCTGACTTATATGTAGAAATCCATTCATTTTTGTACAAGTATGTGTACTTAGAAATTTGTTTTATCTATATCCATTAAATGAATATGTAAATTCTTGCGTATGAATTTTCCATAAAAATTATTTCTATTAACATTTTAAAAATGATGTTGACAAACTATAAGAAATTATGTTTTCCTTTAATAAATTTTTTTATGCATTTTCAAAAAAAATTATTTTTATTTATTAGTTTTAAAAACCTTTTACTGGGTATTCTTGTACTCACCCTATGTTTTTAATTTATTTTTACATGATTAATAAATTTTTTATCTTTGATTTTCTATGTGGTGGATACATTATGGAGTTTATCTCTCTATGTTTTGAAGAAAAGTATCAGTTATATCTGGCTTTCCAGAACCTAAACTTGGAATATACACTCTGATGAGACATGATGTGTAATTTTATCAGCATATTTTTATTAAAAAATTACACACCATGTTTTTGGCACCGTCTCTGAGCTTCTTCAGTTGGGTCCTTATATTATACCCCCCCCCCCTTAAGACTTGGCCAAATAATTTAATCTAATATTGATGAGGAAGGTTCATGCCACGTCCAACACATCACAATGCGGTGTGACCTAAGAAAAAGCCTCCAAAATTAGCCTCTAAGGCATCGATATAAAAGGGATATGACTACATCATGAACCACATTCATGGAAGATATCACACCCCCCCTCCCAAAAACCACCACCTAGATACTATTGCACTGCAAACCAAAAACACAACCATGACCCTAAAATAAGTATATGAACATTTTGTGAGTCATTAAAACTTTTTATGAGTCTTTTAAAGTTCATAATAGTACTCTTGTAAATCATAATACTTTTTAATTTACTCAATATCCTTCAATACTCATCGTATAGTGACAGGCCCTATCACATCATTACCAATGATTTAAAATACCCATTTCATAAGATAATCACGACTCATGTGTGATATTACAAAAACCAATGTAATATGATACCATGTCAAAAAAATTACACCATGATCAGACAACATCCTGTGAGATAGAGGAAACCATATCTTTTATAACTTACACATAAAATCCATGACTCCCACACACACCATCACACAAATTCTCAGCTAACCTGTCATAGTGTGACACATGCCACCATACTAAAAATCAACTATCCTAGTAGAATCATAGATACAATATCATCTATCTCCCTCTAGTATTCTCATCTCACCTTTGATAGCTAGATAAAGAATGGTAATTGTCCAGAAAGGTCCATGTTGTTACATTATATAACTCTAAGATGTTCCTGATCCCTGTGAATCAAAACCAACCTATAAAAGGAAACAACAACCACTAATCATACACTCTCAGTGAGATTCTTCCCTATCAAATACAATGCCACTATCAATCCATCCTCACTACTTGAATGATGAAAACCATACCAATAAATACATAGATTTAATCATTTCAATATTAACTCAATATGGGGAGTCAATGACCTAAAAAAAACCACCGAGAGAGGGTCCTCCTTAAAAGGGACAACACTACCCCAATGAAACTACTCCCTGAACCCTGTGAGGACCAGAATACTCAAGGAATCGCCCTCTGATCTGTAGGAACCTCCACACACATGAGAATCCATCAGTTATGCATGCATCACCTTTGACTCCATAATTTTTCTAAAACAACGACCCAAATTAAATATAGAAATCTATAAACCACAACAACCTTGGAATATAACTCTCAAACATAAATTCCATTAAAGAAGGATCAACATAACTGATAATAGACGAAAAAATCAATTACTTCCCTACCAAAATTATACCTTCATATAAATAAGTATTCCTTTTATAAAATCAAAAAAGTCTTTGAAATTAGGATTAAAAAAATTCATTCCCATAATTAAGAATTTTTTTACTTAAAATCATTCACAAATTTATGTAAAATATAAATATTCTGCCTTCCTTTTGAAATCCCCTAATTTTGAATAAACAAACTCACAAAATCAATCAAATTTAAATTTTCAAAACCATTTAAAAATGAATATAGTGGAAACATGTTATAATAAGACTTAAACTGAAATTTCAAAGTTAATTTTGAGGAATGAATTTTATATGAAATAAATTGGTCCATCAACTCAAAACATTCTCACTCTTAAACTCTCAAACTAAACTCACCCCATCAAAACCGGCCAACCACAAAACCTGACCACCCTGCCAAAAAAAACCATACTAAAGAAAATTAAAACAATGAATCATGAGGCACACATAATTTTTATTACTACTAGCAATACAATGGAATGAAATAAACCTCGTAGATATCGAACTTTTCAATTTAGTCAATCCTAAGGCTTAAATCTATTCCCAATCTCTATAAAACTATACTACTCTCTAATTATACCTATCTCAAGACCACAAACTCGAATCACTATCTCCATCCTTTTTAACAGCCTAGTGAAAAACCCTCTTGATTACATGTGCATGATCTCAACCCTATTAACAAGACTAAAACCACAAACTCTCTATCCTTCATCGAATCTCTGACCTCAATACAGACTCAAATTATCGGGCTCTCATGTATTCATTATCCATGTGGTTTAAAAAATAATACATAAATGCAGAGAATAAAAAACCCATTAATGAAACACCGGACACCGCTTTCTAGAACATTAATAGATACTTTATTTGTTCATCCTTATGTACTTGGAAAATAAATTTACCCATAACTGTGGAGAAAAAATCATCCCAAGAAACCACTCTTAGCTAACTATGATTATCTTTCCAATATGCTCTAGCCCCCCTAGAAGTGATTCCACTTCCAAGGAAACTAGGAATTGATATGGAGTCCTAATAAATTCATAGTTAACCTCAATCTATTCGATAAAATTTTGACCTCATGGAAGAACACCTTTCCGGTGAACTTTTACACTTCCTACTACTAAAATCTGGTCAATACCTTATCCCATAACTCATTTCACTTCCCACTGCTTTCCAATCACATCACCCTAATAATTCACTAATGAAATGCCACCTATTCAAACATAAAATTCAATATAGTTGATCTAAATAATTAAATCACATACCAATAATAAGGGAAACACATCCACACCATAACAATCACATCTACTCCCACACCCCTGGATCACTAAACCAACTCACCCTTCTTAAAAAAATATCATCTTCCTCTAAAATCTTTATCATCTTACCCTCTAACAACAAAATTTCCTCATCACCCCCATACAATAATCCATCAAACCATAGAATAAACCAACCACCCCCTCCTCCAAACAAATCATATCAATTTCATAATGACAAAAACAATCCCATCTAATGTAAATACCTCACCAATACCCCCCCCAAGAAAAAATAAAATTTCCCTGAAAAAACTCAAATCACTATAATCATGATGGAAAAAATTTTAAAAATAAAACATTTAGTTAATATGTGAAAACTTTTCCATAAAACTCACACATTTAAAACATTAAAATTAACCAAATCAATTTAAACATGTAAATATGTTAAAAAGAAAAGGGTAACATTTAACATTCCTTCCAGACAATGTATTAACAATACCACATTTTTTTAAAACACCCTCAACACATTTAGAATTACCACCATAAAAAAATTCAATATTTATTCAAAGTAAATATACCACATATCTATGAAAACATATTTCCAACTTTCATACCATCATTCATGAAATTCAAGAAAACTGAACCTAAAACCACTCCAAAAATACAACACAACATAAAATAAGTTCTAAAAATTGTCCATGTTCATATTTAAATCAATTTTCTAAAAAAATCTCATTAAAAAGTTTATAAAAACATGATTATCTCAACATTCCATCAAACTAAACTTATCATGTATAATAGGATACTAGTATTTCAACCATTATTATATTAAATGTTTAACAATTTTTCCATTAATCCAAATAAAAATCCTAAAAAATTATGTTATATTAAATATACACTACAAAAAACATACCTTTAGCAGTGCTGGCATTTATCAGCTCTACAAAAATGCACTGATAATGTCAATATTTATTAGCACTTTTTTTAGCACTAATAAATGACGACCATTATTGGCGCTTTATTTTTGCACTGATAATGGTTACTCATTATCAGAGCTTTATTTTTAGCACTCATAAGGTCCAAAATAAAATGGAAATTTTAAACATAAAAATTTAAAAAAATTAACAATTTTCTTTAATTAAATTATTGTTGTCAAAAATAAATAAATTGAATATAAATATATATTAATTTTAAAAAATATTAAATAGTATATATTAAATTTATATATAGATATATATATATATTGAATAAAATTACATAATTAAATGAATAAATATTTAAGTTGAATAATTTAAGAAAAATATTAAACATTTTATTAATTAAAAAATGGTTGATAAAAATGAATAAATTTAATATAAATATATATAGATTATAAAAATTAATAATTAGTAAATATTAAATATAGATATATATAATGAATAAATTATAATAATTAAACAAAAAATAATAAATTAATAAATTACAAAATAATATAAAAATTTATTAATGAAACAATTATTAATAAAAATCAATAAGTAATATATATATATATATATATATTAATACTATTAATATATATATATATATCAAATATTCATATATAATCAATAAAGTGTTAATTAAAAATATATTAATGTCTTATTCAATTTTAATGTGGTTTGATTTTTCAATTTAACTTATATCAATTTACATCTGTTACACTGATCTCATGTATATATATATATATATATGTTTGTCTATTTGGGTGTGTGTAATTAAATTATTTTTACATATAAATGCACAGAAAAATATGTTTATGCAATATATAGAAACACATACACGTAATATTTATTTAATTTATTCAAATTCAAGTATATTTTAGAATTTCATTATAACAGGATAAATTTAATATATTATGTTTTTAATTGGTCAATTTTATTTATTTATTTTAATAAAACATTTTTGTTATTCATTTTTAATAGTTTTTATTTTTTTTATTTTAATTTTGAATTTAATTTTTTTTATCTATTTATATATATTTATTCACTATGTTTTAGTATTTTCAATATTTATTCATCAAATTCAATATATATATCAATATTTTTTAGTAAATTTTATTTAATTAATAAAACTTAACATTTTTTAATATTTTTAAAATGTAATCATTTTGAATTATTCAATTTTTCTAATTTTTAAAATGAATTTATTTAATATTATATATTGACTAATAATTTTAAAAATGATTTTGTAAATAAATATATCTAAAAATGTATACTAGCTAAATTTATAAATTTATAAATTTATAATTATTATTTATAAATAATTATTATTTCTTAAATAATTATTTATATAATAATAAATATATATATATATATTTATGTAATTATAAAATTATAATAAATTTATTTAAATTATTATTATTATAATAACTTTATCAGCGCTAAAGGTTTAACATCAATAAAAGGAATATTTGTTATCTGTTTTTCAGAATTGATAAAGATCAGTATTTATCATGACTAAAACAGCACTGTGAAAAGTTATATTTATCAGTACTAAAACATTATGTTGATAAATATGTCTTTTATGAGTGCGCTTTTAGTGCTAATAAAAGGGATCTTTATCATCACTTTTCTAAATGCGCTATTTAAATTGTCCCTGATCTATTTTTAAAAAACCCAACCATGACTCAGTCACTCAACATTCTCAAGATCTCGCTGAAATCCTCGAATGCTGGAACAACTTCTCTATATTCCCTCAGATTAATCACGTATATAATCTAATGTATGTTATTTTCTACTTTTCCTCTATCATTGTTTGATGTTTTGGGTACCACATTTTATGTTTTTTCACTATTCTTGTAGAGACCCTATCTTGATGTACATAGACATTACATATATTTTGTGGAATACTTAATACATGACACAAATAGAATCCCAAAGATCTTATTTTCTTTAGTTTCTTTAGAAACTCATAAAAAAATCTTCTAATCATGGAGAAAGATCTTCAACATCTCCCATAAAGATCTTCCTCTTTTTCCAACCTAAAACCTATCTATGTATCCTGGGAAAAAGAAAACATATAAAGGGTGAGATAAAGCCTTAGTATGGGTAAACATAGAGAACATTAAACAAACCATAAGCATTTGAATGCAAAAAAAATGAAAAAAAACATCAAAATCTGGAGTTATGAAATAAATCACGGTGGTACGTAAGGCATGGATCATAAAGAAAACATTAACCATTATAGAATAGCATTAGCATAAAACATGTAATTGTGGTATAATAATAAGCACATAATATAATTTCCATAGTTTATAAGGAATTGCTTCCAAGACCATCATAGTGGACATATTTCATTAGAGAACTGTGTTTTCTTGTCATTCTCATCATGTATTACTGAACCAGATCTACTTTCTGTTCCGACTCTGCATTGCTAATCCAGATTTACATGTCATTCCAGTCATGTCTAAATCATGAGATATAAATCATTACCCAATGCATTAGAGGGGGATATAGGTCTCACCCATATCATAATGAAATCATTCTTACATGTGCAACAAAACATAAATCATTCTTCATAACACAACCCAAAAAATAAAATGGGGTTCTTAAATATCATTTCATCATAACATAATCCATATAAAAGATCATTACATCATAAAAAAAATCCTAGTAATAATAGGGATAGAAACATAACCCAATTTAATAGTGTCTTCTTAGATGGAAAATGATTTTTATAAAACACTTCAACTTAATTCTTGAAGAATATATCCTTTCTTCTTCAAAAATGATTTTTTCTCAAAATGACATGTAATTTTAAAAGAAAAATATTATTTGAAAATAAACTTGGAATAGTTTAGAGGAAGCTTCCTGGAAATAAGGAATCATGAAACCGAAAAAATCTATTCATGTTGTATAAGTTAACCAAAAACATTCTCTTCATACTTTTCCCAGAAAAGTCAAACAAAGTACCTCTTATTGTAAAATAAGAAATATTCCTTCCATACCATGTAGTAAAAGTAAAAATGGTTAAAAATGACTTTAAAAATACATTAACGTGTAGTAAAAAAATCTGAAAATATTTTTATAAAACAAGGACATGGATGATAAATATAACCCCAATAAATACTTACATATAAGCAATCTCGGATAAAAATGAGATTGTAAAATTACCCATTACATTAGGTCCAATTTATTCCATATGTATATAAAACTCTTGTATAGTGGGTTTAAAAATATTATTAACTTGTAAAAGAATCAGAATAATATATATCATATCATATATGATTAACTTACAACTTTATATTACCCGTTCATTTGTCAATTCTGTGTTAAAGAAACATTTTAGGTAATAATCATTTCCTTTATCGTATGTGTTTTGAATTTTAATTCTTAATATTATTACTTATATTTTGATTTACTTACTTCCAGAATGTAAAACATGACATATATATCATATATATTCTAAATATATATATATATATATAATTTATAGTGTAATGAAATGGAATACATTGTTCATTGAGACGGTAGGTCGTACGTACTCAGGAATGTTGTTTTTATTTCTTTATTGAACTAAATTAAAGTAAGTAAATGAAATATATATATATATATACATAAATATTGTAGAATTATTATGTAATATATTTCGTGAGTATTTATTATATATACATTATAATCATTCTTGAATGGTTAATTGGATAATGAATCTCATCGCGTCATGGAGACAGTAAGTAGTATGTACGCACGAGCGATGATATCATTCCCATAGTTGTCAGATGGTAATAAACAGGATGGTGTATAATATATCAGAATTAGTATCAGGTTATAATAATCATATATATATTTATTATATCCACCATAATATCCATCCATGTAAGGTGGTGGTGAAAAACATATTACACCACGACATGGAGACGGTATGTCGTACATGTGCACGCGTAGTGATTTAATTTTTCATAGGATGGATAGAAAGTTAAATAGGGTTGTTTCAAATTTATAATAATATATCCATATATGAGTAATATTTATATTATTAGTTTATAATGAAACAACTAATTAATAGGAATTAGAATAAGAAAAAAAATTGAAAGAATCGATAGAAGAGATTACCTCTTCCTCGACGCACCTCCTTTAAATTTCCTCTTAGGGAACTAGAGTTGGTCATTTGAAAAACAAATTAAATATACATTGTTACTAGGAATGTTTATAAGAGAAATTTTCTGCATTTTTCTTATAATAAAGTCTGAAAATTGAGTTAATAGGAGAGGGGTGGTTCACTTTTATAAGAGAGGAGAGGGGCACTATAGGAATCTCTCATAATATTTAGTTATTATAAATTCAATAACCATTAAAAATGGTCCATAACTTATTTAATTCGAATATAAGATGATTTTATATATAATTCCCATCATCCAATATTTGTTTTATATGTTTTGAATATTTTTCTATCCTTATCTTTTTTGTTTAACCCTTATTTTACCCTTTTTAATCTTACTGTGATATCTTGTCATTTACACATTGTGGGTTAATGTAAATATCATATCATATCAAACGGCCCAGAAAAAGTTATTTGTGACTATTTTTGAACTTATATTAACCATTTTCCTGAATATCAGATTTTTAAAAATTTAATATCATTTAATAAACTATTTTAAGTTTTAAGTTATGAATTATCTCAATTTTGAATATTATTCAGACTTGACAGTTTTTAAAAATTCATAAAAACCATATTCCATCAAAAAAATATCATTAAATCATACCTAATATTTCAATATCATCCATAAAATTCTTGGATGAAATAAAAATGAACAAATTAAATTTATTTTAATATTTACAAATTCATTTATTTGAATATTTTATTGATGAGGTAATCACTACATAATAATTGTGTCATAAATAAAAATATGTATCTATTGTATAAATATTACAAATGAAATACTATGATGTAGGATATTGTATTATCTTTATAATGACAACAGATATTCATATATATGACTTATGTATCATTATATTTAAATCAATTTACTAAAAGATATATGTTTAAGTTATAATTATCTTTACTTTAAATTAATTCTTATAAAATGTCATTTTCACATCCAAGTGAATCCATGGGGTCCCAAAATAGACCAAATTAAGCCCGTGGTCAGAAATATCTCATATAATAGGATTAGGAAATGTGTTAGGATAGTTTAATATTATTATAATATTATTTTTTTACACTTATTTACCAGATTTACACTTTTAACCATGTTAAATAAAATAATTACTAAAGTTACTATTCATTATTTTTAAAAGTAAATGGTTCCTATTTAAAAAATTTAAAATTTATTATTCCAAATATGGAATCCATTTTTTCAAATTCGAAACACTAAAATTTCAGTAACAAATTTAAAATTTATTCCCGTTGTCAAAACCAAAAGCGGGTTTTTTAGAAGTAATAACTATCAAAATATTGACATGTGTTTATGTCTAATTTAAAAGTAAAATTACTTAAAATGAACAACATTGGATTAAATTATAATAATATAATCAAATTAAACTTTAAAACCAATTAAAAAGATAATCAATCAATATAATTAAATTAGATAAAATGGCAGTTTTGAGTTAAAATTTAGTATTTTTCACTATATATTAAAATTTTATTTTTGTTAGAAAAATACAAAAAAGTAAATTTTTATTTATCTTTCCATATAAGAAGTTTATTTTTTCAAATTTAACTTATAAAAGTGTCAAAATATAGATTTAAAATTTGTGTTCCATCAAAAGGCGGTAAAACTGCATTTTTTTTAAAATACTTCTTTTATCTGAAAAACTGATTTTGTTCTCAAGTTACATTCTAAAAAATGTGTAATCCTAATTATAAAGTAATATAAGATTCAAAATGTAATTAATACTATTGGTAATGGCTAGTCATATAATATTTTAATTATATATCGTAGTTTAGTAAAACTTGGTATTGCGTACAATGCAAGCTATCGAGGAAGGTTGCTCTTGCGTGTAATGAAATCCAAGTCATTGTTGCATGTAGTGAAATATTTTTTTGGTGTTGTGTATAACATAATCCAAACTTATTCCATTTAAACATTGATCAAAACCTATACTTAGTATTGTGTGAAATGAATTCTTTCAACGAATCATGAAATTGTGTGCAACCCAAACCAACAATATTCTTTCATATACTACAAGATAAAATGATGTTTCATATAGCGCAGGATAATCTCATTGTATCATACAACACAAGACATCAAATAAATTAAAACAGATCTATCTCATAAAATATTTGGGTGTAATATTCTACCTCCCTTAAAATGAATTTCACCCCAAAAATTCCTCGGGGTTATAAATGGTTTACTACATGAAAGTTTCTTTCATAGAAACTTTAATTTTAAATAAAGTTATTAAAACATAATTTCGAAAAGGAAAGTTATAAACATAGTGTTTACACAAATAAACTCATCACTTGGTTTTCACATAGGAGAAAATAGGTGGTAAGAGAAAACATGGATATGGAAGAGAAATCTAACCATCATGTTCTAATGGATAGTGATAGATAATAAGGTTTAGATAATGTTAACTAACTTAAATCCATAAATCCGGGATGATATAAGGGACTATATGATTCATTAGATAAGAAGGTAATGGGAAAAAATTTTGGGTTCCAATATTGTTTTCATAAAGTTTATTAATTTCTATATGAGGAGAAATACTTAAATGATTTCAGTACAATCTCATTTTTGGTCGTTCCCGGAAAAATTTACACTTTATATCTTATTTAATGAAATGAAGGTGAATATTTTATTCTTGAAGTGTTAGCAGATAATGTGATAGAATGATAGGTCCTTCCATCTATCTCAAAAAAAGGTTATAATGGGTTATCAAGTATACATAAGTCCACCTATAGTGAGATAATAAATTAATCTAAAAAAATTCTATTGGAATATAACTTATACTATCAATTGATTGATAATATTAAAATCCTTTCAAAAAATGAAAATATAAAACTATTGAAGGAGGTGAAATAAATCGATTTAAGAATTGTCTCCCATATCTCATTTGGAAGTTCTTGGTTGTCATGTTCTAAACATGTGAATATCTAAATCAAGTATTCTATTTTAACATGATAATAACTTGAATTACCCTATTACATTAGTGAAAACATTCAATCTGTAAAAATTAACTCTTTCCACAAAACAAAAATATATATATATGAAAACCATGATATCACTTTGTCCTTATATTATTCATGAGGTCATTAATACTATCAAAAATCTCATTATCTCTTTATTCCTTCATTATGGGCATATCATGTTCTTTACAAAAACATTTCAATAACTTTTTATTGGTACTCATAATAAATAATTATTGAAAACCACAATAAACCAATACATAGATATTCCAATATTACATAATACTATAAATGAGATTCCACAACACTATTTTGGAATCCCAATACATAATCACTTATTCATTCCACCACTTCGTTTTCAAACTCACCATCACCAATAGCGATTGCATGTGAATTCCCATTGTCATTTTCCTTATGAGGTTATTGACGTTGATCATCATTAACCCTTGGATTAGGGAATTGTTTAGAATAATGACTCATTTCCTTGCACATGTAGCATTGTATTGTTGGAGGAGCATTCTGTGTAGCCTTTTCTCTATTTTCATCATTCCACATATTTTTCAAATCACTTTGGTATTCAATTTTCTTATGACCTTATTTTCCATGCGTAAAACTTTTACTAGTCCCTTTAATGCAATTCCCTCCATGTTTCTTTCCATGTTTTTAACATAAGGAAACATTCATCTTCATTTCACCACTGGTATTATATTTTCCCTTGAACTCCATATTTCATTTCCTGTCAAAACCATGAGATGGATATGTAACAACAACTTCCAGTTATACCTTGATATAACAATGCCCATTTTATTCATAGATACTAATGTCACTTATAGCTAGTTCCCTTTGATGACTTGGTTTTTAGACACTGAAAATAGATCAACTTTGCTTTGAGGTTGGATGGTAAAGACAGAATAATACCACACAAGCCTTGTAAAATTATCCTTTTATAAAACAACTAATTCGTCATTCTTTTTCTTTAGCTCAAGGAACTCCTTTTCGATATTTTTTCTAAGGATATGAGAGAAGTACTTATTAAAAAACGATCTTGAACTTGTCCAATTCAATGGATTCAATTTCCTCTTACTACCTATAATTCTTAATTTCAGTCCACCACTGGTCTGCTTCACTATCTAAATGGCTAATAGAAGAAATGACATTTTCATGTTCTGAATAGAGAAGGATGGAAAATATATTTTCAATGGTACAGATCCATCGTTCAATAAAGATTATATTAGAAGACCCATGGAATGAAGGTGGACATTACCTCATTAATGACTTAATAGAATGGTTTTCCCTTTTCTTCTCATTTGGAAGTCCAGAATGATTCATAGCTTGTGTAAGTATAGAAAAAAGATTTTGAATTCCATCTCCCATATCATTTCATTGTTCAATAGGACAATCATTTCATTTCCCCATTCATTGATCATTAATGTGATTTCTTTGGGTTCCATCCATTGTCTAAAACCCAAAAAGAATAGTATGAGAGGAAAAAATCACACTAGGTAAACAACAATATCACAGGGGAGTACAATAAATCTATAACATCTTTGTTTTTTTCTTAGGATATTCATGATCTTTACCATAATTCTAGGAAGGTAATCTATTTTTATACTTACCCTTAGGTATATCCCTAGAAAACCCTTATAAATATCTCTAGGGTTCTCAGTAATGTTTTTGCATCCTAGTTTCCAAAGGATGAATTAACCTTCGCTATGATTCCAACAGTAGAGACATTATCATGACGTATATAGAAATTACGTTTCTTTTGAAGAATACTCAATACATGACAAAAACAGATTCCCAAGTGTATTATTAGTTTAATCTAATTGTAAACACGAAACAAAATCTTCTAATCATGGTTAAAGATCTTCAACATCTCCCATAACGATCTACCCCTTTTTTCCTACGTAAAATCTTTCTTTATATCCTAGGGAAAAGAAAACATAGAAAGGGTCTGCAGAAATTCCCTATAAGGGTAAACATGGATAACATAAAACAATCGATCAAAATTTGAACATAATAACATGGATATTAAACATCAAAATCTTGTGTCATAAAATAAATCTTGGATGTATGTAAGGCAAGGATAATAAAGGAACATTAACCATGATAGAATATTATAACCAATAAACATGTAATTGTGGAAAAAAATATTCACATAATATGATTTCCATAGTATCCAAGGCATTGCTTCCAAAACCATTATAGTGGACATAGTCCATTATTGGACCAGGTTTACATGTCGTTATAGCCATGTATTACTGAACTGGATTTACTTATCGTTCCAGCACTGCATTATTGAACAATATTTACTTAACATTTTAGTCATGTTTATCTCATGAGATATAAATCTTTACCCAATTCATTGTAGGGATATATAGGTCCCACCCATATCATAATTAAATCATTCTTACATGTACCACTAAACATAAATCATTCATAATAGCATAAACCAAGAAATAAAATTGGTTTCCTAAATATAATTTCATCATAACAAAATATATATAAAAGATCATTCCATCATAAATTAAATCAAATCATAGTATTAAAAGGGATAAAAACATAACCCTACTAAAGAGCATCATCTTAGCTGGAAAATAATTTTGAAAATACACTTTAACTTAGTTCTTGAGGTAATTATCCTTTTTTTCTTCAAAAACATTTTTTTTCAAAAAGTCATTCAATTATAAAATAAAATCATTTAGTTGAAAATAAACATGAAATAGTGTAAATTAATCTTCATGGAAATAAGGCATCATGAAACCGTAAAAATCCATTCTTATCATATAAGTTAAACAAAAACATTATCCTCATAATTTTTCCAGAACAGTAAAAAAAGTACCTCGTATTGTAAACAAAAGAAATATTCTTTTCATACAATGTAGTAGAAGACAAAAATTGGTAAAAATGACTTTAAACATACATATAATAATATTAAAAAAATTATCCAAACATTTTTAGAAAACATAGACAAGGAAGATAAATATAATCCCTATAAATACTTATGTATATCAATCTCTGATAAAAATGTGATTGCAAAATTATCCCTTACCTTAGGTCTGATTTCATACATATGTGTCAGAAAATACCATATAGTGGATTTATATAGAATATTAACTTGAAAAAGAACCATAATAATATTTATTATATCATATATGATTCACTTATGACATTATATTACCCTTTCATTTGTCAATTCCATGTTAATGCAATGTTTTGGGAAATAATCGTTTTATTTATCCTATGTGTTTTGAATTTTTATTCTTGATATTATTATGTATAACATTATTTAATTACTTCCATAATGTAAAACATGATTTATATATCATATATATACGGTATATAAATATATATGTATATAATAAAAGGATAAATTAAAGGGAATACACTGTTCATGGAGAGGGTAGGTCGTACATACACATGAACATTGTTTTCGTTTATTTATTGTATTGAATGAAAGTAAGTAAATGACATATATATATATATAAATAAATATAGTATAATTATAATTTCACAAATTTCATGATTAATTATTTTATATACTTTATAATCATTGTTTAATGGTTAACATGGATAATTTATCGCATCACGTCATGGAGACGTTAAGTCGTACGTACGCACGGGTGATGATATCGTTCCCATATTTGTTAAATAGTATTGAATTGGATGATGTATAATGTCTCAAATTTTGTATCACGTTATAATAATCATATATAGTTATTATTTATACCAATATACCCATCCAATTTTGGTGGTGTTGAAAAAGAGATTACACCACGGCGTGCAGACGGAAAGCCGTACGTACGCACGTGCAATGATTTCAAATTTTTTATGCTGAATAGAAATTGAATTAGGGTTGTTTCATGTTTATAATAACATATAATTATATGATTTTTAATAATGTTATTAATTTTTAATTAAACAACTAATGAAGAGGAAGTAGAAGAAGAAATGAATTTCAAAAAATCGTTAGAAGAGATTACCTCTTCCTTGAGGTTCCTCTATTATATTTCCTCATAGGGCACTAGAGTTGGTCTTTAGTGAAGATGGGAACATATATAATGTTAATAGAGAAGTGGGGAAGATAAATTTTATGGGGTTTTCTGAGCATGAAGGCTCAAAATTGATTGAATAGGAACGGGAGGAGGTTCCCTTTTATAAGAGAGGAGAGGGGCACTTTAGGAAACTCTCAAAATATTAATTTATTATAATGTCGATTTTGATTAAAAATTGCCCAAACTTTATTTAATTAGAATATAATATTATTTTTATTCTAATTCCAATCATCCAATAATTATTTTACATTTTTGGAATATTTTTTTATCCTTATCTTTTTTATGTAACCCTTATTTTACCTTTTTAATTTTAATGTGTTATCTTGTTATTTTCACATTGTGGGTTAATGTAATTACCTTATAATGTCCAATGACCCAAAAAAAGTTATTTATGAAATTTTTTGACTTATATTATACATTTGGAAGAATATTATATTTTAATTAATTTAATATAATTTAATAAACTATTTTGTGTTTTATGTTAGGAATTATGTCAATTTTGGACACTGTTCATACTTATCTTTTTAAAAAAATCATAACAACCTGATTTCTTCAAAAAAAAGGAATTAAATATTCCCTAATATGTCAATGTAATACATATAATTCTTGGATAAAATAAAAATGTTCAAATGAAATTTATTATAATATTTATAAAATCATTTATTTGAATCTTTCATTAATGAGGTAATCACTACGTTATAATTGTGTCATAAATAAATATATTTATCTCATGTCTAAAAATTGTAAATAAAATACAATGATATAGGAAATATTTTTACGTTTTAATTACTATCTATAGAAATATATATCAGTTATATAACCCAATATTTATATCTATTTAGTAAAATATATATGTTTAGGTTATAATTATCTTTACATTAAATTAATTATTATTAAATGTCATTTTCACATCCAATTAAATCCATGGGGTCCCAAAACTGACCCAAGAATGCCCATGGTCATAAATATCTCATCCAATAGGATATGACATGTGTTAGGGTGTTTTAATCTTATTATAATATTATTTTGTTTACCCTTATATACAAGATTTACACTTTTAACCACATTAAATAAAATAATTTCTGATGTTACTATTCATAATGTATAAAAATGAAAGGTACCTACTTAAAAATTTTTAAACTTATCATTCCAAATATGGAATCCAATTTTTTAAATTCAAAAATTAGAAGTTGCAGTAATTTATTTAAAATTAATTTATGTGGTCAAAACCAAAAAATTAGTTTTTAAGAGGTAATAACTATCAAAAGATTGATATGTGTTTTTCCAATTTAAAAGTGGAATTACTTCCAATGAACAAAATTGTATTAAATTATAAACATATAATCCAATTACACTTTAAAACCAATTAAAAAGATAACCTATCTTTATAAATAAATTAGCTAAAAATTTAGTTTCGAGTTAAATTGCAGTATTTTTTACTATTCATTTAAATTTAGATTTTGATTTGAAAAAAAATGGTAAATATTTTTGACCCTATTACATATAAGAAGATTATTTTGTAAAATTATACATATAAAATTTTCAGAAACTAGTTTCAAAATGGGTACGCCATTAAAAATTGGTAAAACTACATTTTCTAAAAAATACTTCTTTTATCTAAAACATTGATTTTGTTCTAATATCATGTTCTATAAAGCATGTAATATGAATTATAATATTAAATAAAATTAATAATGTGTATAATACTATTCCTAATGGCTAGTTATATAATATTTTAATAATATTTCATTGTTTAGTGAAACTCGATATTGAGTACAATGCAAGCTACCGAGGAAGGCCGCTCTTTCGTGTAACGCAATCCAAGTCAGTGTTTCATGTTGTGAAATCATCCGTTGGTGTTTCATAAAACATAATTAAGTCATAGTTCACTTATAAGTTGAAAACAATCTATATTCAGTGTTGTGTGAAATGAATTCTATCAAAGGAACATGAAATTGTGTGCAACACAATCCAAGAATATTCTAGTCTATACTGCAAGCTAATAAAGAGTTCTGTATAGCCCAAGATAATATTAGTGTAGCGTACAACATAAGGAAACAAAAAAATTAAAAATATTCTATCTCATAAAATCTCGGGGTGTTACAGCTTTTAACATTGACAAAGCCTTCATCTCATCTCCTCACTGTTGAAATACAAAGAGGGGTTCTATTTCATCTTTTTCCTCTATAAACATTGGTTTCAAAGAAAGATAAGGATGTTTTCATTTTTTATGGTTGGTAAACATTTGTGTATGGGCCTATATGGATAAATAAAATAGATTTTGTTCCACATGCTACTTTAGAGGTAATTTTGGATTTACAGAATGACCAAATTGAGTTCAGATAATCATTGAAGAGGTTAACCCATTTATCAAACATGTTATCTATATCCCTTAGCATTGACACAAGAATTTGGTGGTTTGGATTTTTTTATGAGGTGATGTACTGACATGAATTGGGAACTGTTTGGTTCTACTAGGTCAATAATGTTATAAATTGTATCCGAGTGAAACTAGAGATATTGGTATTGATTATATCCAAAAAATAAAAAACAGTCCATACATAAGAGTAATACATAAATATTTATAGATATCATAATTAGGTTGGATACTTGAGTTACCATATTAATTCTAGTTTGTTTTATTATTATTTTTCCTTGACCTATCTTCTCAAGTATCATGCCTCCTATTTAGGAGTTGGTAGGTAGGAATCGGTAAGAATATATGAAATTTCATGTTCTTATGTGTATTTTTTTATTTATTTTTTCTAGAATCAATTATGAAGTAATATTATTAGAATTATGAATAATAAATAAAATGTTCATTCTTATTTACTTATAAGAAACGATTAGGTTTATATAACTTATTAATTCATTGAGTTTATTTTGTAACCCCATTTATCAAAAATATTAGTTAGTTTTTTCAAACTTATATTTAAAATAATTCTTCTAACATTATCTAGATTATATATAATGTATGAAAATAATAATTAAAAAGAAAATTAATGAGAGAGGGGAATGGTGTCTCATCTAATGTTTATTATTTTGTTCCGATTTCTAAAAGATTATTGCTTTTTGGAAGGGTAAAATTATGTGAATATCTAAATTAATATTAAATATGTCACCACTCTGACCCCTAGATCACCATAGGATGGATCCAATGAACATCTTTTGTATTCTAGAACATATATTTATTTTCATGTCATATAGGTAATTAAAGATCTATAACAATCTATGTGGTATAATTTTCAATGACAGTAAGTATCTATGGTACCTTTATGATTTTATGGTAGCATATCATATTAATAAATTTAGTAGTGAATTTAATAGATTCATTTCATTTATTAGAGTAAACAAATTCTAGATCAATACTTATCATAAGTTGAAAAATTTACCCTTTAAAGGGATGAATGTTATTAGAGGGATATTATGGTGGATTAAAAAATATCCAAAAATAGAAGGTGAGGAATATTGGAGTAGATATAAGTGATGTAGAATATATGTTGGCTGAGATTCCATTATTCAAGACCATTTGAGTGGAGGTAATCCAATGCCTATTCAATTGAGGAGATTTTTTGAGTGATTCCATCTGTGTGGGTTCCCATTACACTTTAATCCTTATTTCCTCTTTGATATGACACATTTCTATCAATGTGGTTAGTTGGGGAACCTCCAATGGAAATTTTGAGCTATTCCTTATAGTTTGGGTCATTAGATATGACTGGTATATTATTTATGGCTTATTAGTCTATGGATAATGTTAGATAGGGTTTTTCTACAGTGATAGGTACAATCCTAGTATATTATACTCTTTTTTATGGTCTTAGGTCACAGAAGCCTCCAATTATTTATTTATGAGTATCTTATATTTAATATGGTATTAGAATTATAATTTATTCATAATTTTATAAACATCAATATTCTCTATAAGTAAACATATGAAAAAAGAGAAATCAGTCTCAATTTTTTAAAAGATTGTTTAGCACAAGTAGGTATATCTTCCTGAATTGAAATTGAATGTTTCCTCAAAGTTGATTAGTATTGATACACCTATATAAAATGTATGTAATATTTGGTATATTTCTAAATTTAGATATTATAATGGGTATATATAGTTATTTTATATATTTTTATTTCATTATTATGATGTATTTTGATTTTATTTTTCATATGAAACCACTCTGGAATGCCTCTCTATACACTATTGTGAAAGAATCATACAACACAAAATAGTTGTAAGAAACATAAATAAATTTTCATAAAAAAGGACCAGTGGTTTCAAAAAAAAATCTAAATAAGGATTCATTTTTGTAATATTGATATACAATACAGTACACTCCTTGCATAAAAGTCCACAGATGCATGCAACTAGCATTTAAATTGTTAATTTCTTGAACAAAGATATAAAACTTCAATATTAAAAAACAACTAACCTTCATTACACATACTTAATATATCCTCATATTTATTATTACATTCCATATCTTGATGGTGGATTGTACTAACTCTTTCAAACTAGACTTCCTCCAATAATTGTGGTTCAAATGTTATTTGATGCCATAACTCCCACTCGAATTGTGTTCATTAATCTCCATCAAAGTCATGACCATATATTTGAATACCTAATCTCCCAACTAATTCTTCAAATTTTTAATCCTTCCATCCTCCTCATTTACTACATCCTAAGAACACAAAAATTGACATCGAAAAATTAATCAAAACATAATGAGTGAATTTGATTGGTTTCTTGATATGAATTTTCTTATATCACTAACTTGATTACTTTTGACAACACTTCATCCTCCTCATTTTCTTAATATGTTAGAAGAAAAAATTAAAATTTAATTTTAGTTTAATTTGGACCTTAATGTCAACTCGTCATTCCTCTCTCGTATAGTTATTATTGAATTTTGTTTCTTAAGACTCATCCCTAATCTCTTTTATGTTTTTTGATCTACTTTGAGTAGTAGTACTCAAAAATGATAACTAGTGTACAGTATGAGATTACTTTTGTTCAAATTAGTTCAAGAAATATATGTGGATATCCAAAAAATATGGTTGATAAATATCAAACAAAAAAATAAAATAATAACTATTTGGTAGGTATGTCATCAATGAACTTTGGAACCACAATGATGGGAGGATTTCCTGTATGAAATAGGGAGTTCAATCCATCATGAAGATATGGAATCCAATCAAGCATCTGATGAAGGATTAAATAAGGGTGGTGAAGTTTAGTTGTACTATATCATTGGAGTATTATATATCTTCTCATGACAGTATAAATTTAATGCAATATGTATGAAATTGTGTACTTTTTTGCATGGAGTGTATTTTATTGTTGTTATAAAAGAAAAATTAAATGTTTGACTACTCATTGAAAAAAATTATTCTGAACAAGATGATGTTACCAATATTGAATAATAAAATAATATTTATGATGAAACTAAGGAATTATTAATGGGTCAACAACATGTCGATGAAAAAACAACGACACATAATCACAATTTTTTTTATAAAATTATCAATATAAGAAGTCAGGGTATAAAATTTGTGGTTGGTTGGAATCAATATGGACAACCAATTAACCCAAACTATTCAATGTTCATTAGATATCTTGGTGCCACGATGAGGATTAATGTGACAATTGATATTGTCATATGGACCCATGTCTAACTTGTAATGAAGTAAATCCTTTGGAAATATATAATTGTAATGTTACAATATACTTTCTATATTTTTCTGAAAAATTATACAATGAAAAATTGATTTAATTTTTATTAATCATTGCAGACATCATTTATTTTAGAATATTTCCCTATAAATATTATTTTAATGGCTGTTAGAAAATTCCATAGAGGCTTCTAGACACTTCTGACGAGTTACATACTGGGGATGCTGAGGGGAAAATAATGCCCCACCCACCACTTAGTTATGAACACATTATAAAGTAAGGAACATGAACCGCTTTCATCAATCATCGTAATGAGAAATAATTTTTGGTGCATTTATATAGAAAATACATTATTTGAAATTTTTTATTTTATGCAACCTGATTCAAAAAAATTAATTTTTGAAATAGAAAAATCATGCTGGAAATAAAAAACTTGAATCAGAACCAATGTACCCCTATCAGAAACGAAGGATGGGGTATGGTTAATTAAAGATGAAATTTTTATATATTTTAAATATAAAAATAAAATTTTAATTATGTGATATTAAAAAACATATTATCCTTTATTTATATGCAGATTGATGAATCAAAATCTGAATCAACTTCTATCCTACGTCATGTGATATGGAAGGAGGCTCTTGTAAATAATGATGGTAAATTAGTTGTTGAAAATAGAAAAATAATTTCAGAAGAATCTATATGTATGACATAATTTCAATTAGTCATGATCTATAACAATATTACATAAAAATAACTAGTTATATTCGTATTTTTCTATATGGAATTAACACAATAATTGACAACATTCATACTAGAAGAAAAACTACTTTTAGTATCTTTAATGTGACAAAAAAAATATGGTCGCGTTAGAGGATTAAGCTTTGGAGTCTCTCCATGAACATATTTTGTCAAGATAAACCACATAAAGATATATATAATATAATGAGATGATTTCCAACATAAATAGACACACTGAAAGATATTATTTTGTTGTCTAGTTTGAAAAAACCAATGTATAAGAAAGGATCAATGTGAACTAGAGTTGGAATAAATATCTAAACATTAACCAAATCATATCAATAGGTTTGAGCCTAGTCATTCCCCCAAACCACAAAGCATTCCTAGGGTAACAAATTTTTTCATTACTCTTTCTCCTACATTTCAAGAAAACTACTTCAGATTACTTTATATTACTAAAAATTTTCTAAGTATAGTTATATGTGATTTTTATCTGTCAACATCCACATATCGTCATGTTGTTATGGGTACAATTTATAATATCCCATGATACCACCTAAAAATTAAACCCCTCCCAAAATAACACTTGAGAGTGGGGATTGAGGTAGCTTATGAACCAAATATTGAGTTTCTTTTTCTCTTAATGGTTTGGATATTACAATTGTCAAAGTTTCAATTGGATCTCTCATAGCATGACCATTTAATACTATAATGATAAATGAGGGACAAATTTAACAAAACAAATTCATATTAAAAACCTTTAAAATTTTATTATAAAAGGTCCAATGTGAGGTATGATATTTCATTTGAATAAAAAAGCAGAGAAACGAAAGGTCAAATCAATAAAATCTAGTAAATCGATCAAGGAAATCAACTGCCTTCTGAGAGTACCTTCTCCCTTCCAGTTTCACAAAGAAATTTATAATCAATAAAACATCATGTATAGAACACATTCTCATATAATCCTATGTATTACATTGAATATAAATAAGAAATATATGTAGTTTATATGACACATGTAATTTGTCTCAATAGTCTAAATGAGATTCTCAAGCATGAATGGCTGGGAATCTTGGTTTTGAATACAGACATAAGGAACATATTCATAATAAATCTGTGCATATAGTGAGATAATATGTTTATTAAAGTTAATAACTATTCATATTTTTATATCCATTTATATCACAACTATATAAAGGGAATATCATGTTAAGCGTGATTTGGATTCATTAATCCATTTTTCATTTCTATGCTTCAACTTACTTTTGAGAACAATGAAATTGAGAAAAAAATCAGCTACTCCAAGTGTTTAATAAAAAATTATCAGATGAAATACTCTTTTTAATGCCTTCGATGAGAAGGTAAAACTCTAAAATATAATCACATAATATATATTTTTAATTTTTTCATTACTTAATTGTATTTGTTTTTTTATGGCATGTTTTATGTTGATAGTGGACCTTCTGAAAACCCTGAATATTTATTTTTGGCATCCAATGCATGGAAATGCAACCATCCTACCACACATAATGTTTATTTTGAATATTTAATACACTACAATCAACATTTTATAGATTAACAATTAATTATTTGTTTAGTCTGTGTTTTAATAGGAATTTTGGTATTATTGGGTGGTCACTCAATACAAGCTAGATCATGGCATGAAGTAGTTGTATAAATGGATAAAGCCTATGAATTACTAAAAAAAGAAATAAATTTTGGATTATCTATAAGTATTTAACTATATAAACTTTTCAAAACAATTTAGGTACTTTGTATAATGTTTTTATAGGGTCTGAAATAAGATAATGACATCAATTATGAATATTGTGTTTGAAAATTTATGAGAAATTATAAATCATGAAAATACCAACATCCCCCAACTATTAATTTCTAAATGTAACTAAATTTTCATTAAATATATTTCATAATAATTTTTTTATTTAAATTTTCTCAGTATTATCAGGATTTTCAACAAGGTAGTTAAATTAAGGAAGAATTCAATTTGATTAGAGATTAGTGGGTAGCTTAATTTTTTTAGAATGTATGTCGACAACAAATTTAGGTGATTAGCTATTATTTTTGTCATCTAGTATGAGATATGAACATTGAAATATTTTTGGTGTGTGATAATTAGTGTCGGGATGATTATTTATAATTTTTGATCTCTTTCTCAAGGAGAATAATAATGAAGGAAATAAATTTGTTTCGAAGCTTTGGACTACAACAATAAATATTTTTGGCAATTACGGTGGTGGATGTGGATAAAGAGGTGAAGGAATATGTAGAGGTAGAGGTGAAGGCAGATGTAGAGTTGGAGGTAGAGTCAGGGTCATAGACTGACGTAGAGGAGTAGCCGGAGGCGAAGGCAGAGGTGGAGATCGAGGTGGAGGAGGATAATAAGTGTTGGCTTGAAAAAATTAAAATCATTTTTAAAAGAAGTAGAATTTGGATCATACCATGATTTGTTTTTATATAACTTGTTTAAAATTTCACACAATACCTATAACTTATGATAATATCCATTGAGCAAGAGTTTCAGGTGACTTATTGAAATAATGATTTTCACCACTTGTTTAAGTTATTTTATATATGGGAATTATCCAATAGTAAGATAATAATATGTTGGAACCTTTAATTTCTCCATTATTGTTATTTAAGAAACATATGTACAACTCCCAATCAAAAAACAAGTATATAATCCAACGTAAATGTTTTAATAAATATGTCTGTAAAGTTGACCTTTTAATACAAAAAAGCATAACTCAATGAAAACAGAGCATGCACACTTTAATTTTCATAATAATTTGGGACAAAGATTCATAATTAATTTTTTATGAGTATTAATCAGTCTCATGTCAAACCCATACATGATTCCTCCTATATGGCTCAATGTGCATGTTTCCATTTTAAAGTGACATTTTAGTAAAAAAACACTAGTGGCATACTCAAAACCAAGGAAATTAATTCTTATTGTTTTGATACTACAGAAAAACAATACATTAATCATTTAGGAAATGTATCATTCAGAAGCACCTCAATATAATTCATGGTGTGACCGGTATTACTCCAAGTGCATCATTTTATTAAAAATTGACATTAATAGTAGAGAAAAAACAACTGACATACTTAAAATTGATAAAACTAATTCATATTGTTTTTGGAATTTACTTCAATGATTCATATTTCATTTGTGACATGTAGGAATCATCCTAACCTCAATCCAATGCACAATGTTATTATTATGACTCCAAGTGTACATTATCAGTTTAAAATTGACATTTTAGTAAAAAAATCACTCACATAAAACCAAGAAAATGCGCTCATATTATTTTGATAATTTGGGGAAAATCGTAATTCATTTTTTGATGTGTATGAATTAGTCTCATTTCAAAGACACACACAATGCCACCTATATGGCTCAAATGCATGATTTTATTTTAAAATGACATTTTATTAAAAAAACTTATGTGGGGTACTCAAAACCATGGAACCACATTTTTATTATTTTGATACACTGTAAAATGATCTATGAGTCATTTGGGATGATTATAAATCATCTACACCTAAATCCAATGCATGGTGTGACTGGTATGCCTCTAAGTTCGTCATTTTATTCAAATTTGACAATAATTTTAGTGAAAAAAAATAACTAACATACTCAAAAATGAAAAAACACATTCATATTGATATCATACATTAGGAAATTGATCAATATATCATTTTTTATGTGTAGGAATCAGTCGTACCAAATATGATACAAGTTGTGACTATTATGGTGTCTAATTATCTGTTATTGGTTTAAAATTGACATTTGAATACAATAAAAGTGCCACTCACTAAAACCAAGAAAAGGAATTAATATTTTCATGATAATTTTAGAAAATGATTTATAATTAATTTGTGATTAGTATGAATTACTATCATGTCAAACCCACACAAGATTCCACCTATAAGGATCAAAGTGTGTGTTTCCAGTTTAAAATGACATTTTATTATAAAAAAGTGGCATACTCAAAACTAATGAAACATGTTCCTATTGATTTTATTATTTAGTAAAATTATCAATGAGTTATTTGGGGCATATAAAAATCATTCATGCCTCAATCTGACACACAGTGTGATGGTTATGACTCTAAGTGCGTCTTTTTATTCAAAATTCAAATTTATTTTAATGTAAAGAACTAACATACTCAAAACCAAGTAAAAACATTAATATTGTTTTGATATGTTATAAATATTATACATATGTAATTTTGGACATGTAGGAATCAGTTTCACCACAATCTAACACATTGTTTGATCAGTATGACTCCATTAATCTGTTATCATTTTAAAATTGAAATTTAAAAACAGGAAGAGGCACTCACTAAATAATGAGAAAACATACCTAGATTGTATTTATAATTTGGGAAAAAATTCATAATTAATTTTGGATTTTTATGTATCAGTACAATGTCAAACCCACCCATGATGCCACTTGTATGGCTCAAAGTGTGAGTTTCATGTTAAAAATGACATTTTAGTAAAAACGTAAGTGGCGTACACAAAACTGAGGGTTCAAATTATGATTGTTTGGATACTTTATTAATATTATCAATGAGTCATTTGGGACATGTTTAATCCATCCACACCTCAATACAATGCCTGGGGTGACCTGTATTTCTCTAAGTTCATCTTTTTATTCAAAATTGAAATTAATTTGGGTGAAAAAATAATTGGCATACTCCAAACAAAGAAAACACATTCATATTGGGTTTTTTACTTTATATAAATGATCCATAAATCGTTTTTTATGTGTAGTAATCAATGACACCTCAAATTGATGCACGGTGTGACCGGTATGGTGTCGAAGTGTTAGTTATCTGTTCAAAATTGATATTTTAATAAAAAAATAATCACTCACTGAAACTAAGAAAACATGCTTGGATTGTCTTGATAATTTGGGAAAATGATTTATAATTCATTTTTGATGAGTATGAAATATTCTCAATTCAAACACACACATGATGCCACTTTTATGGCTTAAAGTGCGTGTTTCCAGTTAAAATGACATTTTATTAAAAAAATGAAGTGCCATACTCAAAACTAGGGAAACACATTCGGATGGTTTTGATACAATAAGAAAACAATCCATGGGTTATTTGAACATATATAAATCTATATCACCTCAATATGATGCACAGTGTGATAGATATGACTCCAAGTGCATCTTTTTTTTAAAATGGACATTAATTTTATTGGAAAAAAACAACTGATATACTCATAACCATGAAAGAACATTTGGATTGTTTTATAAATTATTACAGTTATAAATATGAAATTTTTTATGTGTATGAGTCGGTCCCACCTTAGTTTGACATACGGTGTGAGTGGTATGACTTCATGTGTCTATTATCCGTTTAAAATTGACATTTTAATACAAAAAAAGTGTCACTCACTAAAAACTGATAAAAGGTGCTTAGATTGTCTTCATAATTTTGAAAAACAATTCATACATCTTTTTTCATGTGTATGAATCAGCCTCACATCGAACCCACACATGATGCCATCTGTATGGGTAAATTTATATGTTTCTAGTTGAAATGAAATTTTAGTAAAAAACAAAATTGGCGTACTCAAAACCACGAAAATGCATTTGGATTGTTTTGATACTTTAGTAAATTGAACCATGGGTCTTTTGGGATGTGTAAAAATAATCCACACCTCAATCCCATGCACTTTGTGACTGGTATGTCTCTAAGTTCATCTTCTTATTCAAAAATAGCAATAATTTTAGTGAAACAAATAACTAACATACTCAAAATTGTGAAAAATAATTCATATTGATTTGGTACTTTAGGAACATGATCCATATATCATTTTTTATGTATATGAATCATATTCACCTCAATCAGATTCATGGTGTGACTGGTATGGTGTCAAAGTGTCCATTATCAGTTTAAAATTGACATTTAAATACAAAAAAAATAACTCAGTAAAACTGAGAAAATGTGCTTGGATTATCTTGATAATATGAGAAAAAAAATTCATAATTCATTTTTGATGTGTATGAATATGTATCATGTCAAACCCACACATGATTCCACCTATATGGATCAAAGTGTGTGTTTCCAGTTTAAAATGATATTTTATTAAAAAACACAAGTGGCATACTCAAAATAGAGGAAATGATTTCCGGTTATTTTAATACATTAGTAAAACAATCCAAGAGTCATTTTTGATGTTTATAAATTATACTCTCCTTAATCCGATGTACGGTGTGCCTAGTATGACTCTAAGTGCCTCTTTTTATTCAAATTTGACATTAATTTAATTTAAAAAAACAACTAACATACTCAAAATTTAGAAAACGCATTTAGATAGATTTGGTACATTAATAAAATGACACATATGTAATTTTTGAGTTGTAGGAATTAGCTGCACCTCAATCTATTTCATGGTGTGACTTGTATGACTCCAAGTGTGTCTTTTAATTCAAAACATACATTAATTTTAACAAAAAAGCAATTGATATACTAAAAATTTAAAAAACACTTTCCATGTGTTTTGGACATTTAGGAAAATAATACTTACGTTATTTTTTATGTGTAGGAATTAGTAACACCTCAATTAGAATCACAGTGTGACTGTTATGACTCTAAGTGCACATTTTCATTCCAAATTTGCATTAATTATAGTACAAAATAGCTGACATACTCTATAATAGTGTTTTCTTTTACTAGTATTGGTGTTATAAATTTTAGTTCATTTAGATTCTGTATTTTTATCTTATTTTGATAATTTCTGTTGTTTTATCTGGTGATTTAGTGTGTTATTACTGCAATCTTCACCTGTTTCTAGTGACACGGTGTGTTGTAGCATAACACAATAGTTTTCACTTTTATTAGCACTACTAAATGCACTAATAAAGATATAAATTATTAGCACCATTATAAGATCTGATAAAGTAATCATTTATAAGTTCTTTTTAATGAGCCAAAAAGGTATCTTTATTCATTCTTATAAAATTCCATAGAAAGGGTATATTTATTAGTGAACGTTAAAGCACCGAAAAATATACCTTTATCAGTTCTTTTGGAAGCGCTGATAAATCCTAATTTTATTAGTGATTTTTTAAGTGATTATAAATGAATCATTATCAGTGCTTTTAAAAGAACTGATAAAGGGTCTATTTGTTTGCACTAAATAAAAGTGCCCATAAATTGTTTATTTTATTAGTTCTTTTCTAGCACTGATAAAAACCTTGTCCTTTTAACAATGTAGAGTTATTCGGTACTTTTATAGCACTACTAAATGTTGATTCTATTATTGTTAAAGGAATGTTTTGTAGTAGTGATAACGACCTATATAGAATATTAAACATGTTCTTCTTAATCGCTCAAATACCAATAATTAAGAAAAGTTTCATTCTTACATTCTATTATTTTTTTTCAACTAATACATCCTTATCATGTTCTTTTTAAAATAAATATAAATATGATTTACATAAAAAAATTTAAATCCAAAATTAACACAGGTCATTCGTTACAAAAAAATGGGTTGAAACAACATATCTCATACAATTCAAGGTTTCTTTGGATTACATAACATATTAATAATACCAAAAATGCTACAAGGTAAATACTCAAAAATTCAAAAGGTATGAATTGATTTAAACATTGTTAAGGGTTCTATTAACTATTTATTTCAAGTAAAATTCAATGATTCTTAGAGTTTCTAATCAATTCTAACGAGGTCTCCCTTTAAATAATCCAAGTACATGATATTTAAAAAATATCATCATAGAAAATGTTTCCATATATATAAAAAATTACATACTCCCAACATAAGGAAACACTACACTAAAAAGGCCTTGAGATAAAAAAATCAATAATAATGAGGAGTCCAATAACCTCCCCTTCATATCCCTAATACCCAAAAATAGTTCACTAGTATAAAACAAATCCCAAGTCCTAGTTTCATAGAATTGGTTATGGTTTATTTTATTAGGTTCATTTTAATATCCTGAAGAAGAACCCATTACAAACACACATGAAAATATGTATGATGCAAGCACTAGTCCTGGGTCTTGGCCTCACAGTCACTATTATCTCACCAAGTGAGTTCATTAATTATTAAGTCATTACATCATATAAAAGAGGTCTATAATCATTTATTATTTATATGTTTTCCCTTACTACATCACACACTAGGTTAGACTAACAATATTTTCCTAACAAACCAATGCAATCGTCCTAAGTTCATAAATCTAGTCTCCACCCCAGCTCTCATACATAGCTATGATACAAGTTTTTTATGAATATCCCCCACTGAGAACCTATCATAGGCATACAGTGAATATTAGAATAACCCTGAAGCCCTACCTCGAAGAGAACCTGTTATGGCGATTGAAGTGGTGGGTATAAAACATGTGAATAAGAGGAATTACCCTCATAAATCCCAAGAACATATATAGATAGAAAACAAAAAAAAAATAAATCCATATAATAAAAAATAATATTATGATCCCATAATACATGAATATCTTATAGGAAAAGGAGTCTCCAAATGAAATTCCCAAAAGAAAAGGATCTAGAAGCAGCTCTAAATATTGCTTCGATCATGTAATGATCAGCTTGATCTCCAATACTCATCACGGAAACCTAAAGATAAGATTTTAATATATAAGTGTGAGCATACAAATATAATCAGTTGGATACTACATAAGATATCTTTTGGCAATGTGGAAGGGTAATACTAATTCTTCGGTAAGTAAATAATAGAACTAAAATAATGTAACAGGTTAACTATCACCCATCGTATCACTCTTGAAATATCATATCCATGTGTAATAACATAATATCAATTCAATATATCATAAAGGTATCCTAAAAACACTTCCCCATTAGTTTTTCTCTCACATACCCCTTTTTCAAATAGCATATTACTCTCAATCCCTTATATACTCATTCCCTTGTATAATATAAGAATCACATCAATACCATATATCACAAGTTATAACAATATCACCACTACTACCATATAACATCAACTAAATAACTTATCTCATCCTTACATTATACATCTTGAAAAATAGGGTATCATTAATTTGATGGTCATCAACCATAAGCTATCCTACTACTATACATGACCCCCTCTATATATCTAACACTAAACCATGAACAAAAAGTTAATACATTATTATCTATTTGTTCATATGAACATTAATCCATCAAATGATATACTACACCTAGATGGGAGAGTGAGGAAGCGGGAATATTTATTCATCTCTTACCTCACCAACCTATATGTTTGTAGAAAACACCTTGAACCCAAAATATTATGGCCTTAGTATGAATACTTGACTTGGATGGGGCGAATAAGAAATAAAAATAAAATATATTTAATAAAATAACCGCACACAGTCCCATCCTAGGGGTCTGAACTAAACTACCCTATCAATCCTACAATAGACACCATATCATCTCAACCATAAACTAACAATTGCTACCATTTATATAGCAACCAACATCCCCAGTAAACACATGCACAACTACTATCACTTCTCATTCATTCTCATATTTTAACCATTTTTAAAATTACTAATTTCACAAACACATTATGTTCTATTATCTCATCCATTTATTCACATTAAATCCCACACAATTTTTGTACACATTATCAATATTAATTTTAATAAGTATTGATTAATTTCAATTATAGACAGTTCATTAATAGTTGTATCTCACTCAATTCTAGACTATATCCTTTACATGTTCATTATTAAAAAGTATATATTACAAAACCCATGAAACTATATTATTATCTCCATACCACTCAACCATCTATAATATAATCCACTTCACAACACATTCCAAATTCATGAAACTACCAAAAGTCCATCCATTTCCCATATAAAAAACCATGCCATCATTATAAACCAACAACCCCATATCCTATTTCTAATTGTGTTAATAAATCCACAGTGTCCATTACATAACACATCCCATATGATTAAAAACCAACCATAGAAATTACCACACAACAACCCCCATAATATCCACATAATTCACAACACTAATTGTATTATCCCTAGGTTTGATTGTATTTTTTTTATCAAATAATCATGTCTTTGATCATGTCTATATGTGAGTGCTGAAGATGGGTGTTGGTGTAAGATTCCTCCAAATGATCTAGAAGATTGTTCTTGTGTACTTGGGTAAATATGGGAAAAGCGATATTTCCCTTAAATACCTAGATGAATAGATTCAAGTTAGTTACTATGAAAGCTAATGATTGCAGAGTTTTATTTTTTGGAAAATAAATAATCTGATGTATAGTGTATTTTCTACCATATTTCATCATGAAATAGATAAGTTTTACAATTGGATGATTGAAGATAATAAGTTAAAGGATCAAAAATTTAGAACCATAATGAAGAGAATACATCCAATGGACTATCTCTACATATGTGTCATTTGAAATCTATGTTAGTGTCATTTCCAAGAGTACATGAAGATTTAGCTAAATTGGAACTGAATAAGAGTCAATGGTAGAATCATATGATTCATTTAGACATGTGTTTATGTAATTGAAATTAGTGTACGAGTCATTAGGAGTAGTTTGGAATTGATTCATGGACATCAACATATGATTCATTGAAACATATGTATGAGTCTTGGAACATTTTATATGATTCATAAGAAGATATAAATATGAGATAATGTCCACATTGTATGAGTTGAATACTTAGTGTAATTTTGAAAATATTGCAAACTGAAATTTGAGTTTTCCAGAATTAAATTATAAAAGTAAACCTCAAATGGTGATATGCAAAATATGTTCATTAATATAACAACTCTGCTCTTTATTACACATATAAACATGATTTATTACATAAAATTTCACATAATACCGCTCTAAGGATCAATATTTCTAGTGTATTATGAAATTAGGAACATTATATAACAACTTAGAACATAAAACACAACATCTTTATTGAAAACATATTTTACATGACCACAACATTCCTTCATACTTAGCATTGCATGGGATATCCTGAGGACAAGCATAAGAAAAGGGTGAGCTATAAATCCTAGTAAAGGATTAAACAGGGAATAACATAAAGAGTATAGTAAATTTTAGGAAATTGGAATATCAATGTAGAACAAGAGAAGCATGAACATAAATGAATGATATAGCATGATTATCAAACCATCGAAATGTGGCAACAACATTTAACATGATACTAGAATGAGCTAAGGCTCATCGCACATGAAGCATGAGTAAACCCTAAATACACATTTATTATCATGTGTAAACCCTCATTTGACATTAATTGTCATTAGTAAAATCTCATTTCTCATGGAATATAATGATACTCTTCTTTACCAAATGCATTGGAGCACTATCCGGGCTTACCCTTTATGAACTTTTCATTACATGCATATGTTTTCCACATGGATCATACAGAATGGATTAATTAAACATCCTAATTTAATCCATGAATAAAAGAGATTTAATACCTAAATGTAAGTCCAAAATTAACAAGTACCTGTGCATAATGGTGAATACCATTGATAGAGAAATGGGTATGGTATTCACTTACATGATGATTTTAGAATGGGAAATTTTTGTGTACCTTCGGCAGCATAACGACGAAAAATAGAATTTGTAAAATGGGTTGATGAGAAAGAAAGGGGGCTCTCATCATTTATAAATGAAATGGACAGTAAGGGGGTCATGGAACATAATATCCCAACATATGTAATGGAATTTAGATGCATAATATAAAAGAATTTATTGAATGTAAATGAAAAGAGGGAAATTCCTTACGGAATTTCAGCATGGTAACAGGTGTATCTGGGAGGAATTAAGGAGAGAGAAAGAGGTATCTCATCGTTAAAACAGAAAAAGGACGGTTTTGGGGAGGTGATAAATCATACCCCGTCATTTTTAATTAAAAATAAATGGGTATAACAACATAACAAAATATTGACAAAATGAGAAAGGAAGGAATTTCTTACATGGAAGTGTGATCCCAAAGGCATGGTAGTGGCTTGAGAGAGGCTTCTTGGGAGATTGGAGAACCTCAGGAGGATTCTAGAAATATTAGGGAAGAGTTTGGTCGAGATCCAATGGTTTTTAGTGAAGAGTAATGAGAGATTGATTGGGTTTATATAGGAAAGAAGAGGGAATTATTTATTATTTAGGTTTTTGACAGTACATATTACACTAATCAAGCCCACAAACCATTCCATGGTTTTTTCCCATGTTTTTTGAAAAAGTGGATTGTAAAAAATTATTTTATAAGTTTAATGGCCTAAAATAATAAAATATTTGTATTTATTTTGTGAAGGTGAGTCTCACTCTCAAGGAAATCATTTTAAAAAGTTAAAATATTCTATATGACATTGAGGGTCCAATAAGACATCGTAAAATTGATCAAACAAGTATAAAATCAAATTTTTTTTAAAGGTGAAACATATATTATCCGAATACCACTTTATTTTGTTTTATTATATCACTATTGGGTCATTATGATGTCATAAAACACAGTATATTTAAACGGTATTTAAATTTTCCCCAAAAATTCAACTATCTCGACAAATTATGAAAAATTCACCTCTAGATAATTGATTTTTCCTGAATACAAAAATAATATTAATTTTATCTAAATAATTATCTAAATATGTGAATTGTTTCTTTTAAAATAAAAACTGATATTTATTGAAAATTTATTAGTTTTGACAAAAACAGTTTTCAACCCTTAATAAAAATTATAATTTTATTCATAAATAATATATGATAATTTAAAATTAATAAAAAGTAATTTATTAATAATATTTTATTAAAATATTAATTAATTAAAAATCCATTAATTTATGAAAATATATTTCTTAATTTTATATTAACTAAAAATATTATTTGTGATTTAAAAACCATTTATAAAGTAACAATAATAAAAGAATATATATTATTTATAAAAAAATAATGCACATAATCATAGTGATAGGGTCTTGTTACATAACCCCTTATAAAACTCACATAAGACATAAGGGTAAGGTTTACGGTGGTGACACACTCTTACAGAAGCTCGGATAACATCACTCGGGTGCTAATCTCTCTTAACTTCCTCTTATCATGTAGGAGGTTCTGTTCAAGAATAACCGGTTGAAGCTTAGCTTAGTCTTGGTCAAGAGTGAATCCTTGGGATGCTACATCCTTTCTAATCTCTGACAAATGGGCTCCATAAGGATAAATTCTACTAGATGAGGACATCTCTTCATTTGTCTAAGTAAATTGGATTTGTTAAAGCCCAGTATTTATACTAATCATGTGATCATTGTTCAATGGATATATTAGAAATGGTAAAAATTCATAACAGTATTTTAAAATTAGAAAAAAAAACAAAGGAATTTCATATGTTATATATAAACATTTTACATAATAATACATTTAATTAGTTCAAGATAAATTTCCATTAATAAATTTTTTTGTTGTAATAATTAATATTAAAAAATCATGATTCTTTGGGAATCAATGATAAAAGATGAGATTTAGTAATATGATATTCAAGTATCACTATACAATTTTTTGGTGATTTTCAAATGATAATATTTGAAAATCAATATTCATGGTCAAAAGTGGAGGAAAAATTCGAAGATGTGTGTTTTGTTATTTGTTATTCTAAATATCCCACACTGAGTTATGATTCGAGATGTATATGAAGGGGATTGAGGTGAAATATATTCTGAGAGTGTAAAGGTTGATGTTAAAGAAGTACATTATTTTAAGAAACTCACACAGCATAATGAGAATTCCCTTCCACATTAGTTATATGTATTTTTGGGAAGAAAAATCATCATGAGCCTATGAGAAGAAATAATGAGATATTTATTTGAAGGAGAATGAATATTTGATGAAAATTAAATATGGGCACTTCTATAATTTTTCATGGAGTAGTTGAGGTGATCATAGGGACATACCCCCGTATAAAATGTTTATCAAATGGGATATTGAAGATCATGGAGATTCAATTCATTCCATTCATTTAATTTTCGTTTCACATAACTACTAAAATATTTCCATGTATGGAAATATAAAAATACCCAAAAATGGAAAGAAATTTAATGGGACTACTTCTATATAATGGTTAATTGAAGAGGGGAAATAAGATATTATAAGATATAAGGAATAGAAGATGAGTACTAGAGTGCCAATAAAACTATAAGGCCTCTTGTGGAAAAAGAATAAGTTATTTCTATGATGAAGTATAAAACTACCTACGTCACGACCCATCCCCTAGGGCCCAGGCCGTGCCTACCCCAAGCACACCTTCCATAGGCTAGGGGCTGGTGACTAGCACCATAAACGCATATCCATAAAATTGGGAAGGCATTTACATTATAACCTATAATCTAACACAACCAAGCACTCATCAAGAAATAAGCACAATGTAAGCTATATAGTAACAGAGTGAGTACAAAAAGTAAAGGGGCTAGAATACAAGAACAACTGGAAATTACAAGAAAAACATGAAAGTACAAGTAAAACTGAGTACAGCTCCTAAGAGCACCCACCATGTATCCTACCTGAAGGGTAGGTACAACTATCAAACATTCATCTCTATAGATCACCTCGTCAAAGGTTCACCTCTAAGTAGTCTCTAGTCGAGGTACCCTCGTGTTCAGTCAGCGTTGTCTGTCATCTACACTAGACACAATAAGGTGCGGGTGTAGCCCGTGAATGGTTGAGTATAACAATACTCAATAGGGATGATGAGACCCCCTAAAGTCTCTCAAATCCACAAAGGATAAACCAAAAAACATAGAAGAAACAGTCAACCCTACTTCGGAATATGCCCATACCTATACCCAAGTTATAAGAATATTCCCACCTCATAGAGGAGTGAATAATACCACACAGGTAATACCACAAAGGTAGGAGTACCACATTGGTATCACCACGAAGATATAAGACTCAACTCAAACTAGATATACAACTCTGAGAAACATAATTATGATGATGACCCACATAGGATTGCTCTGAATGATGATAGCCTGCCAGAAGATTTTCTAGGGATAATAAAAAGTGACAACCCTAGTCACAACATCTAACACCTTGGATGCTGGAGAACTCATCCCCTATGGAGTACAGTGGTCCTACCACGTCCCACAGAGGCACTTCCAACTAAAAATGAACTGCTGAGATACTCCTCCTATTGAGTACCATGGGTCTTCCGTGTCACATGAAGGTTCTCTCTACAATGGGGTTGCCACATCACATAGAGGCGCTCCCCCTCATGGCCTACTGAGGTACTCCTCCGGTTGAGGGCCTGGATGGATTCAGGGTTCGATCAAACCCTACTATACTTCAATTTAATCAAAATCTCTATTGATGTATAACTATAGGACCATCTCGATTCAAGGATTCTGGTGTTGTACACGGTTCATCAAACGGATGCCTGGATCACAAGTTATGGCCACAAAGGCGTAGGTGGGTCCAAATAGACCCGGGTCTGGTCCGACCCGGTCAGACCGACCTGGCCAGACCCGGCATGGGCTGACCCGAACTAGTTTGGGTCTCCCTGGCCCGATTCAGGTCGGGCCCAGTTGGCCTGGGCTGCGGTGGCCCTGGCCCGCTGGGTCGTGGTTCTTCCCAGCCTGCGAAGTGGGCGGCCTGACCCGACCCGTTATGCGTGGCCCAGCCTATGCTAGGGGTAGCCCGGTGGCATGGTCTTCCAGAGCTGGTGCCGAATGGGGAGTGTCCCCTTTCCATTCGGAATGGAAATGGGGAGCGCCTTTAGGAACTGCCAAGTCACTCTGGGACCCGAGCGGGTCCTGCAGAACCGTATTGGCATGTCGGGTGCTCTTGTCGGTCCTCCTCATAGTGGCGCGGTCATGCGTTGCTACTCCACCGCGGTCAGTCGGTTGTCGGTTGCACTTCAGCCACCGTCGCTGCCCTGTGGTCGTGGCCTCCACCTCCTCCTGTGTTGAGCTTGACATAATAACTCTTTCTTCAACTATGAAGAACAAGTCACACATAATCTCTTTCCAAACCTCAAAACACATGCATTATCAATGATAAATTCATGTAAATTACCCTTCTGAACCAATTCTAACTTTTTCTACAATTCATTGTCTTCTTTCGACGCTTTCATAATTCTACCTGATTGAGATGATTTCACTACCACCTAAAACAAAATAGATGAATTCCCTGCACCATCAACTTCCAATCCAAAATACATCATATCAAAAACCAAAGGATCTCATTCCAAACTGAGCATGGTTAATATAGCATTAATCTTTCGACTCAAAGAATCAACCACTTTATTTTCCTTACTTTGATGGTAATGAATCGTGTAATCATAATACTTGATTAATTCCAGCCATCTCCATTGTCTCATGTTTAATTATTTCTGAGTGAATATATATAGTTAAAAATTTTGTTATCAGTATATATTTCACAATTCATGTCATATAGATGATTCCTCCAAATTTTTAAATCGAAAACAACATCAACTAATTCCAAATCACATGCAGGGTAATTTAACTCATTATTTTTCAACTGATAGGAAGAATAAGAAATTACTTGATCATTTTTCATTAAGACGCAACCAATTCCATTAAATAATCATTACTATAGAAAACAAATTCCCCATTTCTGGAAGGATGGTCCAATACTGAAGCATTCGCCAATAATTTTTTGAATTCCAAAAAATGTTCATCACATTCTTTTATCTAGATGAACTTCACACCTTTTCGATTTAACTTAGTCAGTGGGCTAGATAACCACAAAATATTTTCAACAAACCTCTAGTAATAACTTTCTGAACCAAGAAAACTACAAATATCAACTATTTTTTTTTGGTTTTTTCCATTCTTTAAAAAATATTTTTTAGTAGGATCAACAGTTATTCCATATTTAGAAACAATGTGACCAAGGAATGAATTTTTTTGTAACCAAAACACTCACTTTTTTAATTTCTTATAAAATTTCATTTCTCTTAAGGTTTTCAAGAAGAAACTTGAATGATTTTCATGCTCCTCTTTAAATTTAGAATATACAAAAATGTCAACAAGAAACACAACCCAAAACATATCCATGAACTCATGGAAAATTATATTCATAAGATCAATGAATACAATAGGTTCATTGGTTAACCTAAAAGGCATAGCTACAAACTAATAATGGTCATATCTAGAATGAAAAGTGGTCTTCGAAATATATGCTTCCTTTACTTTCAACTGATGGTACCCTAACTTAAAGTCAATATTTGAAATATACTGACCTCCCTGGATCTGATCAAAAAAATCAACAATATGAGGAAAAGGATACTTTTTCTTAACAGTGATGTTTTTCAAGGCTATATTATTAATTAAAAGTATCATTGATCCATATTTCATTTTATAAAATAATATAGAAGCACCCCATAGTGATGTGCTAGGTCAAACGAAACCTTTATCTAATAACTCCTGTAATTGCATCTATAAATTTAAAAGATCAATTTCATCCATTAGATAAGGGAGCTTTGAAATTGTCTTAGCATTAGAAACCCAGTCCACAATAAATTCAAATACCCAATTAGGTATTATACCACGCAACTCGTCCAGAAAAACATCAAGATACGCAATGACCACTGACATATTATTAATCCAAATAGTTCCTTTGTTTTCAACAATAGGTGCGAGGTAACATTAATTTCATTTTGTTATTAGTTTCTCAACTTCCTGATACGATATGAAAAGTAAGGGTTCATTCTGGTACACAAACTGAAATTATTTCAAAAAAGAAACCTCTTTAGCTATACAGTCAATATTATCATGACAAACAGAAATCCAATCCATACCCAAAATAACATCATACTATACTATTGGTAAAACAATAAGGTTTTCACATAGATTCTTTCCTCATACAAGGATAGGAAGGTTCTTATAATTTATTTGTTTTTATCAACATTTCCTCTAGGTGTTTTACCACAAGTTCAGGATTCATATATAGAGATGGAATTCCCAATTTAATATAATTTTTCTCATAAATGAATGAATGTCTGGACCTGAAATCAAAAAAAACATTGGCATAATCTTAATAAACAAACAATGTACCTAATACTTCTTCATTTGATGTCCCAACATCTGTTGAAGTAGTTTCAAAGTATTTCACCACCCCATTCTTCTTGTAATTTTTGGTTTGAAATAGATATGAGATGGTGCAAATACAAGAAGGGGTGAATTGTATGTTTAAAAATTTATATTTAAAAACATTAAGGAGGGTTTTTAATTTAATATTACATAAACTAAAACAATTCACAATTCCTCTTATCAATGAAAACAAATGACTGGACTGACTGGTGGTCCGATTATGATACCATAGGTTATGAAACAATTGTATTCGGTTTGAATAAAACTATAATAGTATATCAGGTGTAAATGATTATACCATATATCATATAGAATCAATACTGAAAAGTATAAATTATGACTGAAAAAATTATACTATAAAAGAATACTAACAGAGAGAAGTAATAAACGGGTTCACTTTATATTATAATAAGCAGGGGGGAATTAAAATGGTATTACAATTATTTTATCCCATAGAGTAGGGTATTCCTTCACCTAGGTTAATAGTTCTATCTTACCAACACTTGAAAGCCCTCGATACGATGATCGTCACGTCCATCTCTCTATCCCCACAAGACCTCGATTTTATAGGTAATCATCACCTTTGTTTTTCAAACACTTGAAATCCCTTGATATGAAGATTGGTCACACCATCTGCCTATCCTCGGAATCCCCCATTCATAATCACTTGATTGGACGCAAAAATAAAAAAAATCACTTATTGAAATACAAAAACTAAGAATAATATGTTCAAGTATTTTAATTTCATGGAATTCACACGAAACAGGACAGAAGTCTCATGATCTCTCTCTAGAACATGGAAGGAGCCAAATTTGTTATCTATGGTTCAAATGACCTCTTATTTATAGGCCTCAGGTTACAAGGGTCATTTTTCTCTCCAACAGTTATATTTCACAGAAACAATCAGAGGGACTTGGACACATGGCATTGTAATAGTCATATTGAAATAGAAAACACAACATCATTTTGATTAGTCTATAACTAACTTCACGACATCATTTTGGTTAAAACAGTTGATATATGAAAATTATAATCATGAGTGTGATTGTTTTTAAACATGGGTTTTGGTAAAATAATAAAATCATGAAAATGTTAAAAGTATAACATGATTACGATTGATATCGCCAGTATGATGATTGGTATGAGTAATACTATCAGTACGTATATAATGCAAAGTACTGATATGATGAAAAGTGGGTACGATGCATATTGTGAGTATAATAATCAGAGTTAGTATGATAAAAAGAGTGGGTACTATGATCAGAGTCCGTCCGATGAAATAGTGAGTACATTAATCAGCATGTGTATGATGAAATAGTGATTATGATAAAAAATTGAGTATGATGAAATAAATACCATATTCAAAGTAAATACTGTTCTTGAGAATTGAGTATAAAGATATTTGTGATTTCCAAAACAAAATACATAAAATTCAAAAGAATAATTTCAAATTAACAATCTCCCCCTTTTTTGAAGGCAAAAAACATAAAGTAAAACTTCAAAGAAATACTAATCTCCCCATTGGTTATGAAAAATATTCTAAATAAATGAATGAATACAATGAAATCCCATTTATGTATATAATTCTCTAAGTATTGTATTCATATATATTTTCCTTGTTTTATATTATACTTTTCTTCAATGTATTACATTTTTGTAAAATATCAAGGATTCTCCCCCTTTGTAAAACTTTCTCACCTTTTATAAAATATTCTACCCCTTTGTGATTTACAAAAATAATGGGATAATATTGAATAAACTAAAAATATTAGAGATAAAAAAAATACAAAACAATGGAAATGTAAACATAAATCTCATTAAATTGTCAAAAGTTCAATGTTTTTTAAAGGATGATCAAGAAAGAAAAAACAAATGCATTCATTTATTATATCTTTATTTTTCTTTCTTAATACTATTATGAATGTAAAAAAATATAATAAAGAAAATAAATAGTAAAAATAAGGAGAGTGAATATTATCAAATATCAAATCAATAAATAGAATGTGAATACACTCAGTTTTCAATTCGATGGAAAACAATGTGGATACCATGGGTTGTTAAGCCGATTGAAAACAAAGTGGATAGCATGAGTTTTCAAGACGATGGAAAACAAATTCATTATTATAGGTTTTCATGGTGATAAACTAGATCATTTCATTTTATTAGAAACAATTTAATTATTCTATGTTGTTAATTTAATGGACATAGTGTCAAACTGATAGACATAATTTCAAACTGATAGGAAGAGAATATAACTAAGAAAAATGAAACTGATTGATAAAAAAATATGAAACTAAAAAAATAATAAAATAGAGAAATTAAAATAATAAATTTAAGAAGTAAGATAATAAATAAAATTAAATAAAATATTTAAAATAAAACGTGAAAGAAAAAGTATGAGAACTGCATATAAGAAAAGATAAAATATAGTACAAAAAACTAATGCCCCCCCCCTATTAAGATGATTGTTTTAATGTAAGGAGATTGTAAAAAATAGGCAGTAGATGTGAAGGATTATTTTATTGTAACTATTCCTAGATTCTGTTTAATATTTTCAAATCTATTGGTATATAATGGTTTTGTAAAAATATCATCAAGTTGTTCCTACGTTCTAATGAATTGTAAAATGATATCTCCTTTTTGTGTGTGATCCCTATGAAAGTGATGACTAATATATATGTGTTTTTCATGGTAGTGATGTGAAAGGTTTTTACTTAATGTAATGGCCCTTTTGTTATCACACAATATTTATGTTTTAGTAAAACTCATGCCATAGTCTATGAGTGTGGGTTGTATCCACATCACTTGATCACAACAAATTCTTGAAACCAAAAATTAAACTTTAGTAGTGGAGAGTGAAACTTTGTGTTGTTTTATACATGTCCAAGAAACTAAAGAATATATTAGGAAAGGAAAATTTCCCGAAGTAGTCTTTCAATACATTCTTCAACTACAAATGTAAGAATCCGAAAAACTTTTGAATTCAAAATAATTTCCAGAAGAATAAAAAATTCCTAAATCCAAATATTATTTTAAATTAGGGAACATTATTTTCACTACTTTTAAATTGGATTTATTTTGATTTTCTTGATATCTATCACATAAGCATATAGAAAACATTATGTTTGGATGACTAGTTGTTAAGTATAGTAAACTTCCAATCATACCTCTAAAAGTTGTTTCATCAACTTGTTCTCCAAATTAATAAAGATCAAGGGTATTTGAGGTTCCAATGGGAGTAATTATACTTTTAGTATTTTCATATCCATACTTTATTAGTATGTATTTGATATAATTATGTTGAGATATGCAATTACCTTTTGGTTTTTGAAAAATTTGAAAACCAAAAGAGAATTTTAATTCACCCATCATACTCATTTCAAAATTATACTTCATTAGATTTGAAAATGAATATGTTAAATACTTTTGAGTTGATCAAAAAATGACTTCCTGAAAATAAATTTGAACAATCATAAGATTTTTGTTTTCTTCCTTTACAAAAATTGTTGGGTTAGTTGTTCTCTTAATATAATTGTTTTGTACCAAAAATCTGATTAACCTATCATACCAAGCTCAAGGGGCTTATTTAAGTCCACAAGGGCTTGGTATGTTTTTAAACTTATCTAGGATGATTTGTATTTTCAAAACCAGGGCTTAGTCTACATAGACTTCCTCCTATATATATCCATTATGAAAATCACACTCGACATCCATTTTAAAGATTTTGAAATTAGAGAATTATGTAATGGCTAATTGAATTCTAATAGATTCGAGTCTTGCTACAGGATCATAGGTTTCTTCATTGTCCACACCTTCTAGTTGATTATATCCTTTTGCAACAAGTCTATCATTTTTTTAAATTATACCATTTTCAACATATTTGTTTCTGAAAACCAATTTTACACCAATAATAAATGTATCCTTTGATTTTTCAAACTAGGTTCACCTTTTATTCCTTTTGAATTCATTTAGATCATCATGCATGGCCTTTATCCAGTCCTCATCACCTAAATTCTCACATGGAGTTTTTGGTTCAAATTGAGATACAAAATCAAGATGTTATGTTTCATTTCTTAAGGAATTCCTAGTCCTTACTCGTTGATTTACATCACTGATGATGTTATCACTGGAATGATTCCTAAGTAATAATTCATTTAGATTTTGTAAAACTTACTCATCAACATACAATAGAAAATATTCAGGTTTAAATTTTTCAAAATGAATTTCTTGCATATTTACAATGTTTTAAGAATCTTCAATCAACTGTTGATAATTAGTTTTGGAAAACAAATCTGAAGAAATAGTTTGAGGTTGTTTGAAAACAAACAGATCTAATTCATCAAATTTAACATATATTGTTTCTTCAACAACATAAGTGTTTTTTAAACTCTATAAGCCATAGAGGTAATGTAATAACCTAAAATTATTCCTTTATCATATTTATGTGCAAAATTATGTAATTTATCTTTGTTATTTAAAATAAATACATTGCAACGAAAAAATTTAAAGTATAAAACTTTTGGTTTTCGGCCTATCCACAACTCATAAAGAGTTCTATTAAGAAAATATTGAATTAAAACATGATTTATATTATAAAAAGAAGTACTAACAGATTCTTCTAAAAAAATGTTTTTCTATTTTGTATTCACTTAACAAGGTTCTTGTTATCTATGGAAGAATTATATTTCTTCTTTACACAACACTCTATTTCTGAGGTGTTCTTGGTGTATAAAATTTGTGAGTAATACCTTTCTTAGTACAAAAAGTTTCAAAATATGAATCTACAAATTCTCCACCATGATCACTTTATATAGTTATCAATGGTAGGTTTTTCTCATTTTTAGGTTTAGCAAAAACATTTTTAAAAAGATAAAAATATTTTGATTTTTTAGTGAGAAAATATATCCCTATAAATTTAGTGTAATCATCAACTAGAAAAAATACATAATACTTCCCTCCAATACATCCAGTTTGTGTGGGACCAAAAATATCCATGTGAAATAACTATAAAGCATCGATATTTGTGACCTCCCCATTAATTTAAAGCTTGACATATGTTTTTTTCCATAATAACAAGGATAACAAACTTTAGAAGAATCAAATCTATTCTTAGGTAGATCTTTAACAATTCCTTTCATTGAGAGTTTATATAAGTTTCTAAAATTATAGTGTCCTAGTGTTCTATGCCATAACCAATATTGGTCTTCCATTTAACTAACACAAGGTAGGTCTTAGCTCTTAAGGTCTCATAAGTTTAAAGTGTAGACATTCTCATGCCTTTGGGTACATATAATGAATTCATCCATGGAATTTTGAACTATACATTTATTATTACAAAAATTCACAAGGTAACCTTCATCACATAATTGTCTTTTTCTAATGATGTTTTTCTTAAGACCATCAACCAATAAAACATTAGAAATCCAAATTTTACCATGGAATACAATATTACCTGTAACAATAATATTTACATGAGAAGTGTCTCTGAAGGTAACTTTTCCACCTTTCATCTTGATAACATTTTCAAATATGTTTATATTACCAGTCATATTTCTAGAACATCCACTATCCATGTACCATGTTTTTTTTATTGTTTCTTGTTTTGTTTTCCAAAAATAAAATCAATTAAACTTTTGGAATCCAAACATGTTTGGATCTAGAAATGTTAGAATGAAATATTTTTTGAATCCACATTTGTTTTGAAATTTTTTCATTGTGGAAGCCCAAATATTGTGTTTTATTTAAAGAAAAATTTGTATTCTAGTGACCACCACTTTGACACTTAGGCCAGAATAGGGCCTTTTTAGGAACAAAATATTAATTTTTTATAATCGGTTTTGAATGAGTGTAACCTATTATTTGACTATTAATAAGAGGTCATATTTGAGAAAACATTTTATCAAAATTTTATTTCACAAATGTAAAATTATCTAAGAGTTTCTTCAAAGAAAAAATATCAGATTATATCCTAATAACTAAATTATTATCCACATTTGTATTAGTTTTCGAATTTTTTTTTTCTTCTAAAATAGTTTTCATAGATATTATATTATCAAAATCATTAGAAAGTTTATTCTTTTCAGAAATCACTATCTTAATGTTTTTATAGAAAATTTCAATATCAAGATTTTTAGAATCAAGATATTCAGAGAGGTCGGATACTTATCTTCTTAAAATATCATTCCTAGTATTTTCATTTCTAAGGTTACTAAGAACTTTACAGTTTTCATTTTTTAAAAGTTTAGTAAATCTGGATACTTCTTCTTAAGAAGTTAAAGAATTATCATTCTCTAGTGAGAATGTCTCTTCATCATAAGAATAATATTTATCAGGATAATGTTTTCTCAAAGAAATAATACTAATTAATTTAGAATTGAGTAACTTTTCCATTAAGCAATGATCTGGATTTTTGGAAAGAAGGCCAGTATTCTGGTGATTTGAGATATCACTATTAGAAGAATATTCATAATAATAGTCTCCACTAGCACTAAAACAGTCATTTTCATTCAAGAAATTCTTTCCCTTGGATTTCTAGTATCTCTTCTTATTCTTCTCTGAATTTATTTCTCTTCTTTCCATTCAAATTATCATAGGAAAATCAAGTCTAATGTGTTATGCTCTTTTACATTCATAGCATGTGACTTGAGAATCATTATTTTCCTTATTAACATTGTAAGTATTTTTATATCTATATTAGAAATAAATATTTTCAAAAAATTTGTTTATTCTTCTAGGAATATTTGCAAGATCATTCTCTGACTACTCAGTATCACTGGAATCTGATAAGACTTAAACCTTTCTCTTTCATTACTAATTTTTCATAGCTGATTGAGACTTGGAATGATTAGATTTAGTAGTGAATGATACTCCATCCATCTTCTTTTTCTTTTTATATTCATCTCTCTTAAGTCATCATTAATATTGAAATAAAGTTCTAAAGGGATCATCAAGCTTAAGATTAGTAATCTTTCTAGACTCATGAACAGTGGTCCTCTTGGATTCCCATTAATTTGGCATAATGTCTATGATCTTCCCAACTATAACATCATCTTATAATTTTTTTACCATACCTTCAATACTATTAACAATCATTATAAATATTTAATAAACCTTAAATATAGGTTCACCGTAACGAAATTTAAATGCTTCATAGTAAGATCTTAGCATATCCCTTCTTATTTCAACAACTTTGGAAGTACGAAAGTCTGTGATCTCTAATTTCTTCCATATGCTATTTGTGGCTGCACATGAATATATTTGACTGTAAATATTCCAAGTCATAGAAAAAAATAAATTATTGTGTACCTTATTTTTTTAACAAGTATTCAATTTTTTCTTGGGTTGTAAAGGTTCTGACTTCTTTCCCAGGAATCTTATAGACACCAGTGGGCATAAAAAATTTATTCACACCTATATTTATGATAAAATTATTCATATGATCTCTCCAATACTCAAAACCATTTCCATAAATGATAGTTGGTCTTTTATTATTAATATTTTTAATTGAATCTACATTCATTATTCCTACCATCATAATGAAAAAAAATATTTTTTCTAGAAATATATGTTATAGTATTTCGAAATATTAAAAAATAATGTAACTTTTAAAATAAAATAAAATACAAAATTTTAAAGAAATGGAAAAGCTCTTATGATAACAATTCTTGAATCTAAATGGATATGAGATAGCACAAATACAAGAGGGGGTTAATTGTATGTTAAAAAATTTCTATTTTAAACCTTTAAGGAAGATTCTTATCTTAATATGACATAAACTAAAACAATTCACAATGCCTCTTATAAAAGAAAAAAAAATTATTTTTCTGACTCTTGGTCTGATTATGATACCATAGGTTATGAAACAATTGTATTCGGGTTAAATACAACTATCAGAGTAAATCAAGTGTAATTGATTCTACCGTATAGCGTATAGAATCAATGCTGAAAATTATTAACTCTAACGGAAACAATAAAAATATTGATGAATAAAAATAGAAAGAATAAATAAAAGGGATATATTCCTATTATCATATGTAGTAGAGAAGTAAAATTGTATTATAATTATTTTATATCAAATATTATGGTATCCATTCACCTAGGATAATAGTTATGTCTTACCAACACAGATAATTCCTCTATATGATGATCATATTGTCCATATTTCTATCCATAAAAGCCCTTGATTTTATAGGTAATCAGCACCTCTATCTTTCAAACACTTGAAGTCCCTCAATATAATGATCAGTCACACCGTTATCCTATAAATAGAGTCCCTCAGTCTTTATCACTTGATCATACACACAAATAAATACAAATCACTTATTAAAATAGAAAAAACTAAGAATAATCCATTAACTGTTTTTTAATTTCAAGGATTTTTCACGAAGTTGGAGAGAAGTCACACAGTCTCTCTATAGAACTTGGAAGGATAAAAAGTTGTTCTCTCTAATTAAAATGACCTCCTATTTAAAGGCCTCAAGTTCTAACATTTATATTGTCTCCATCGATCATATTTCTCTAGAAAAATTTGTGGGACTTGGACACCTGGCATTGTACCGGTCACAATGAAATAGAAAACTTGACATCATTTTGATTAGTTTATAACTAAAATCATGATATTGTTTGGGTTAAAACAATAGATATATAAAAATGATAATCATGAGTATGATTGTTGTTAATGATGGGTTTTGGTAAAATAATGAAATCATTCATATGAAAAAATTATAATATGAGTACAATTGATATCTCTAGTATGATGATTGGTATGAGTAATATTGTTAGTACGTATATAATGTAAACTAATGATATGATGAAAAGTGGGTATGATGCATACTATGAGTATGATGGTTAGAGTTAGTATAATAAATAGAGTGGGTACTACGGTTAGAGTCCGTATGATGAAATAGTGAGTACGTTGATCAGCATGTGTATGATGAAATAGTGAGTACAATAAAATAGTGAGTATGATGAAATGAAAACCATATTAAAGCTAAATCATTTAATTGAGAATTGAATATAAAAACATTTGTGAATTTCAAAACAAAATACATAAAAGTATAAAGAATATTTTTGACTTAACATTAGTCTAGATGATTTCCATAATTTGAGTTATTCGTTGGACACTCATTTTAATAATGACCCATTTTATTACACTTAAAATATTTTACTAACTATAAATCAGATTTTTTCATGCCACTTCCATAATATTTTTTGGTGCAATTACGAGCCTTGTATCCCATTTTACCACATCAGAAGCACTTCCCAAAATTCAAAAGGTATTCCCCGGTGTGATTTTCACCACAATTTTTACAAACAATAAATATAAGATTCTTACCACCAGACTTTTTTGAAGAGTTCTTCCCTTTCCTCTTCTTCATCAGCCTCTAATTTTGTTGTTTTTTCAAGGAACACCAAATCATTATAAAACTCTATTTCCACCTTATCCACACATCGAACAAGTTTTTCATAACATTTGAACTCATGATAATCTAATTCCATTCAATACTTTCGATCTATTCCTGTGTAAAAAATGATTTATTTTACAATCAAGACCCTATATTAAATTTGGGGCATACATTTCTAGTCAAGTGAATTTCACTTCATAAGCAGCCACTAAGTCATCCTCCTTCCTTAATTCCATGAAATGTTTTTCCTTCCTAAGTCGAACATCCTTAGGAAAATATTTTTCAAGGAACATTTCTTTTAATGAATCTCAATCAAGAGCATCAATCTCATCACGATCCATGATATTTTCATCCATCGACCATCACTAATTGACTTCTCCTTTAAAATGGTAAACAGTAAGAATAACCATTTGATGTTCTAAACACTTCAAAACATCATGAACATTTTCTATTGCTTTAATCCACCCTTTAGCTGGAACAAGGTCATGTGATATTTTGAATGATGAGGGATGTTTCCTTATGAAATGACCCACAACCAACATGTTCTTTTATAGTTTATCTGGCTGATTTCATGCATGAATACCTCCACCATTTATTTCCTATTTCAACTCTATCATCACTACAAAAAACTATTAAGTTTCGATTCTGACCATTTTTTATTACATATTTGATAGGTTGTTTTCTTCTTGATGTCATCCCATCATAGATACCCTTTTTTCTCGGTTGAAAACAATTCTGAAAATAGAAATATATTAGAAGAAAAAACATGGTAATCTTCAAATTCTATATCATTTTAATCTTACCAAAAATTAAAAAAATTATGGATATTCATTTAACAATATTCTAACTCTTAAAGATATTTAAACTAACTTCTGATACCAACTATAAGGTTGTATCCTTAAACATTATATATTCTTGAGTTATGTCAAGAATTCATATTGAGGATCTTTTAGGTTTATAGTTTTATATAATTAGGCCATAACTATAACATTACATCTAAAATATTGCAAAGTAGACACTTTTAATCTATCCAACTTTTTCACAATAACAAAACTCTTTAAATAAAACTAGAATTGTTTTCATGATAAAATTATTCTTGAATTCCTAATTTACCTTACCCTTTTTTATACCCTTTTAAAAACATTTCAAAAACTTGTGGTGAGCAAAAAAATATCAGTAAGGGATATAAAATATGGAAAAAAACATTAGTCCATGAATACATACAAATCAATGAAATCATAATTTTTACTCATAAAACATAATCTCTTTAACATACCTCATGAAATCATAAGATTTATGAATAACTCGTAGAAATAAAAAATCATAAAGGTAACTTGTTTCATCCATATCAAGCTTACTTTGTAGCTTTCACAGCTATATTGTGAGTAACCTTTATTGTTATGTTTGGAATACCCATCGTAGTATATTCCATAAATATATTAGGAGATACCTTAAAGTTTACCTCTATCACATTACCCAATGCATTAGAGAGCTATGTCAGGCTCACCCTCCCTTGGTTTATCATGGAACCACTCATATACATAAACAATTACCAAGAACAAGAACATAATCATAACACATCAAAAAAGCATAAAAGAAAAGATGGAATTTCCACAATGAAATCATAAGATATCAGTTCAAGATATTGACATAATCAATCCATTCTCAAAACCATTTTCAATACCAAAATACCCTAAAAAGGAATATGGTATTTATTGGTCTTCTTTAAAAATATTATGGCTTGTACAGAAATCCAAATATATAATAATTCTCTATGCGGTGGAAAGGTCATTTTCACCGTGTACATTAAAAATAAACAATCATTTTGTCATTTAGTAAAATGATTCATAAAAAAATATTCCTTTTTAAACCCATAGAATAAAATTAAAATTCAAAGGTTTTGATTATATATGGCGTAAAATAATGTCATGTATAAGTCAAAGTATGTCTCAATGAAAGGAGATGGAAATTAATTCCCTTATCTTGAGTAAAAAATGGCAAATATGTTCCTTGTTATTATTGAATATAAGTAAATTTATACTTGTTTCATAACCATTTTCAGTTTTATTATTCCGTTTATATCAATTATTACCTTGTTATAACAATGACATAATTATTCATGTTTATATCAGTCATTTTTTCTATATTTGGTACATGAGTCGAGAATAAAGTTGTTTTGATGTAAATTGTCTATGTAGTAACAAGTAAATAATCATCATAATGATATTAATGATTTAAATATCATATATATCCATGATATATGTATTTATAATAGTCCATACCATTTTAATATAATAAATTAAATGCACTGTTAATAGAGACGTTAGGTCGTACGTACGCATGAACGCTGCTTTCATTTCTCTACCATATTAAAGGAATGAAAAATAATGATACATAGGTATTTTAAAATTATTGTATAATATATATGTTATATATGTTAAATTATTTTATTAATTATATCCTTTATATGTTACATGTATGGAATGAATGAGTCATGTCACTTTGAGGGGGCGGTTGTCCGCACTTCCTCAAATGAAATTATTGTATATACACATTATGTATAGAATAAAGGTATAATGTAAATAAAAAATAAATAATAATAGATACAATATAAATATAATATAAATCATATATAAATATAGTTCCATCATAATGTACACCATGAGAGGTGGTAGGATTAAATTTAACAATCACCGTTTCGTAAGGCTGTAGTTCACCATACAAAGAAATAGTGTGTTTGTATCCATTAGATGGAGGTGTGTGTAAGTGTAGTTACAATAATTCTCATAAAAACATCATAGTATATTTTGGAAACTTTTTTATTTATGTAATAATGAAATAAAAATATAATATGGAGTGAATAAGGAAAATAAAATAAAAGAACTTGAGAGAAGATGTTACCTCTAAATCGGGTAACATTTTTTTATTTATGCTAAAAGGCTTAATTGAATTTCCTTCTGCCCAAGTTAGGGATTCTAGGAGGAAGGTAGGGATTTTGTTATATTATTTTATCATAATGTGGATTATCCAAGGGGCTTTATATGTGTGATTAATTAGGAAGAGGTTGTGGCCTTTTATAAGAGGGAGGAGAGACACTTTTGGAAAGTCTTGAAATATTACTTTATTATAAAATTATTTTCAAATTATAATGGTTAAAAAGTGATATATTTAAAGGATGATATGATAATAGTTCCAAATACTCTCAAAAATTTGGATTTAGACAAGTTTAGTTCACAAAAATAAACCTTATCACTAAGCTTTAACCCTTAATTAAAAACATTAACTCTTACCATGTCCTCTTGGATTTTAAAAATATATCGATATTATAGTTACTATAAAATTCCACCATAACCATAAATGGATCATTAATTACATTTTTAAAATTCTATTATTTATTTGGACGAATATTATATTTTTATGACTATTATATGATTTAATAAAATACTATTTGATTTAAAAACTCAATTAAGCCTATTTTGACACTATTTAGTAATTGATTTTTTAAAAAGACATAAAAACATTATTAATTATAGAAAAATTAATTAAATATAATATAATATGTCAATATAATCAAAAAAATTCGTGGATGGAATATACATAATCAAATTACATTTATTTTAAAATTTATAATATCATTTATTTGAATCTTTCATTAATAAATTTATCACTACATCATCAATATGTCATGAATAAATTTATTTATTTAATATATAAAAATTTTAAATAAAATAACATTTTTTATAAAATATTTATATATTTATAATGACTATTTATAGTCAAATATATCAGTTCTATAACCCTATATTAAAATTGTTTTAGTAAAAGATACATGTTTATGTTATATTTCAGTTTACACTAAATTAATTCTTATAAAATGTCATTATCATGCCTAAGTGGCTCCATGGGGTCCTAAAATCTCCCTAAGTATGGAAATGGTCAAAAATAGCTCATAAAATAGTATTACGACACGTTTCAGGGTAGTTTTATATTATTATAATATTATTTTTTACCTTTATTTACTTGATTTTCCCTTTAACCATGGTAAATAAAAAAAATTACTGAACTTACTATTATTAATGTCCTAAAATAAAAGGTACCTTTATAAAACATTTGTAACTTATGATTCAAAATAGTGAATCCATTTTTACCAATTCAATACATAGATACTTTTGTAATTACTTTAAATTTAATTCTCATTGCCAAAACCTGAAAGCGTGTTTTGAAGATTTAAAAACTATCAAAGATGGAGGTGTGTTTATATCCAATATCAATGTGAAATTACTTACCATGAACAAAATAGGATTAAATGATAAAAATACAATCTAATTAAACATTAAAACAAATTAAAATTATAATATAACTGTATATATAAATTATATGAAAAGACAGTTTTTAATTAAAATGATATACTTTTCTCTATTCATTAAAAAATGAACATTATCAGAAAATTACCAAAAAATTATCCAAAAAAAATTTTATTTCCAAATTATATATTAGAAGTTTATTTTTTAAAATATAACATATAAAAGTGAAAAAATATATATAATTAAAATGGGTTCTCCATCCAAAGGTGATAAAACGACCTTTTAAAAATATTAGAGTATTTTATGATTAAAATTACATTCATTCTCATTTTAAGCCTCTAAAATTTATTGGACAAATGAGAAAATAGTTAATAAACATATATAATAATAATGTGTTTAGTTTTATTCATTCCCTTCAATATAATGTATGGGTGTTAACTTCCATTTAAAATAACAAAAATATTATATTATTTTTTTGTAATAACTCAATGTTGTGTACAACGTAAGATTTCAGAGAAACCCATTATTGTGTATTGAGTAACATATCAGATAAAGAGTCTTATTTAACTTAAAATAAATATCTTATTCATAAATACTAATATATTTTAAAAAATTATTATTCAATAAATACATGGCATCCTACAATATCATATCATAAAAGTGTGGCATAAAGTGTGGCATAATCATAATCATAAAAATCATATTCCATGGATACCCACCCAGACATTCATTGCATGTTAAGATTTTTTTTAACCACCAATTTAACTTTTTCAACTTGGAATAACCTCCTTTGAACGATTTTTTGGGCATGGAAAAACATCTCATTAACTATATTTTATATTGGGGAAAACCACCCATATACTCTTTTTAGGCTAGGGATAACCTCTCATTTACCCCATTTGGGCATGGGATAACCTCTTATATACCCATTTATCTCATAAAACATTAATATTTATCTAATTTAATTTATAAATATAATAGACCCACCCATCACATATTCTTAATTCATTCATATGTATGCCACATGATTATTAAAACATTTATCATTTCATCACAGCTTACCCCATAGAAAAGAAAATGGGTTTCATAAATATTTTATCATCACAACCATAAACCATATAGAGTAAGAATAATTATGGTATAATTGGATCATATACCCATTAAATTATTATGAACATAAAATTATGTAATCATAGAATAAAAATTCCTTTAAATAATCACTATAATATTTCTTGAGATAAATACCATTTTCATTTAGAAATCACTAATTTAAAAAATAAAAAATTTCCATAATATTAAGGAAAACATTATATTTTAAATGGACCTTGTACAATTTTAAAAGAAGGTTTCAATTAATTGATCATTCATTATTGCAGAAAATTTCATTCATGTTGAGTATGTTAAAACAAATATTCCGTTCACATTTTTGGAAAAAAGGCAAAAGTACCTTATTCAGAAAATGACAATAAGATTACTTTGAAACATTTTTAAATTAAGTAAAAATGGGTAAAAATGAATTTAAACAATTATATTAAAATATTAAAACCATTACTGAAAATACATTAAAGAAAACACAGACATAGATTAAAAATATTCCAGACCAAAAAGGGAAACAAATTCAGTTTTCCTTAAAAACAATAATTTAGTCTCTTAAGGACACAAAGTGAGGAAAATGAAAGGAAAATATGTAATTTAATTAAATAACGAGAGTATAATAAAATTCATGTTATTTTTTAGACATAGATCATATAATTTCATCATTGTATATTTATTCATAAATAATCCCTATAAAAATGTGATTTCAATATAAAACTCTTACATCAAGTTTTACTTTCTTTGCAAGCACTATAAACTCCTATGTAATAATTTTAAATTTATTATAATTATATTACATAATAATTTAAAAACTTATAATAAAATATATGTTCTAATTATAATATTTCAATACTCATTTATTAATAATTCCTTATTAAAAGCATTGTTTTCATGTGTTAATTGTTTCATTTGTCATGAAATATTTGGTTTGAAATTCAAGTCCATGCCTTATTTCATGGTTCTATAATCTATAAAATGTTAATAATGATATAAAGATAATATATATTCATTATAAATATATTTTTAATCATCAATAAATGTCATATATATAAAAATTAATTATTCCTTTCATGGAGATGGTAGTCTATATTTACGCATAAACATTGTTTTCATATTCGAACGAAAATAAAGAAAGATAGATAAATAATTTTTATAATTGAAGAACCATAATTATTTAAAAAAATTCATATATATAAAATATTTCCATAATAATAACCAACTATGAGTTATGGTTATGAAAGATTAATTATATCTCTACATAGAAGCAGCAGTCCACACATATGTATGAGTGATACTTTCATTTCCTATTTGATTAAAAAGATGGTGGATAATTGTGGTTTCATTATAATAATAATATTTCAATATATTTAGTAAAATGAAGTTAATATTTTATGATGAATACCACATATTTATAAGAGTTATAAGAATAAATAAAGTTAAATAGTTGGTGTTGGATGATTACCTCTTCTTCGGTAGACCTTTTTACATCCCTTCTTAAGGACCACTGGAAATGTAATCTAAGAAGAAAAAAATTTAGACTTCATGGATAGGGAATTTTAGAAGATAATTAGGTTGGTTTTGGATAATATAATTGGATAAAAATGGTGTTATTACTAGAGTGTAGGAGTGTCCTTTTATTTGGGATATAGAAGACACACTTTGAATATTTCAAAAGAATAAAATATTATTATGTTATACTCAATCAAAATGCTTCCAAATGGAAAAAGATATAGTGGTAGTATAATATAGGGTCTAAATATGTTCTGATAATTGGATTTACAAGATTTTAATTATATATTACCCCCTTATCACTTATTTTAAACCCCCTTGTAAACCTCTTTCAATGTTAACCATATTAATGAGTTTTTACCTCCATTAGTATTCAAAATGAGAAAAAAATAAGTTGAATTCATTATATAATAATAATAATTCTAATTAAAAATATTTAATAATTTTTTTTAAATTAAATCTCTATAGGTGGAATAAATTAATTTTAAAATAATCCTACAAAATGCGTCAAAAAATGGTTTTTCAGAAAAATGAAATTTTAAGCATAAAAATGTTTTAATAAAAAAATTTGAGATTAATATTGATTTAAATGAAATTGATTGGATTATGTTTAATAAATATGAACAAATTAAATTTTAAAATCAATTAAAAATAATTTTTTACTTCGTAAGTACTTGAATATAGAATATAATTTTCTATAAAATCCTTATTTTTTACTATTCACTGAAAAATTAATCTTTTTAGAAAAATCCCAAAATTTCACCTAAAGATAATTTGAATATAATGATTTAAATTTTTTTATAATTTTTATAAAATTAAAATTTTCAATGTTGAAAAAATTAATTATAATATTCTTTTAGAAAATTAAATAAAACACATTTTTGAAGAAAACATATTTTTGAAGCATAAACTGACTTTACTGAAAAATGAATACTTATTTATTATGAACTAATAAAAAAATTTCATTAAATAAAACCATTATAAATATTTTTCATAATGTAGTTAATCTTATTCATACCCTCTAATCCAATAGGTATGTTATAAAGGTATATTAAATCAGGATTCATTTGGACTTGGGATTGCATGTAAAGAATGTTATCAAATTATTAATGTTTTTTTCAAAATAAATACTTATAAAATATTAGTTTGTTACTTTTGAAAAAACCTAAAATTAATTTATACATTTAAATTATATTACTTTGATACAAGAAAATGAGTATATATCTGTTTAATCGCGTCCTTTGGTTTCCATGTAGCTTCTTTGAATCTTTTATTCCTCCAACGTACATTAACTAGATAAGTAGGAGTATTATAAAATAATTTAGTTCTATGATATATGATTTATAACAATTTATCTTTATAGGAGAAATAATGCTCCAATAACACATCATGTGTGTTTAGTTCATGTGAATAATTAGGTATGTACTTCCTTATAAGAGATATATGGAACACATCATGAACTTGAGATTGGTTCAATGGAAGATCCAATTGATTATATATTGTCCATAATTGATCAAGAATGTATAATAATTAAATATAACTAGGTTGCTGATTTTCCTTCTTTCGAAATATCATAACCTTCTTCCATGGAGAAATTCACTGGAATATCTTTTTACCAACATTGAATTCAAGATTTCACTGATGATTTTCAGCATAACTTTTCTATTGACTCTATGATTCCTTGATATGATTATGAATGGATATAGACTTATCTAACAATTCCTAAACTAGATTAAGTCCAAATATATTATATTTCTCAACTTTATCCCAACACATTGGAGTTCTACACTTCCATCCATATAGGTCTTCAAAAGGATCCATCTGAATGATTGATTGAAGGCTATGGTTATAAGATAATTCAACAAGAGGAAGGTTTCGATCACAAATACCTTTTAAATAAAAATAATATGACCTAAAAATATCCTCTATGGTTTTAATGGTACTAAAATACAAACCACATATCTAATAATGATAAACAATACTAAAACACAACACTATATCCAAATCCTACTGATTACTTCACACAAACATTGAGATAAACCTCTGATCTCAATAAAATACCATAGAATGTGGTTCTACATTAAACCTTTCTGCTTTATTAATATATATCTTAGAAAAATTATCTTGATATAAATATTCTATGATTAAAAAAATTGTGTTAAATTTATAACATGATCGACTACAACCCAAATATCATTACGTCCTTTTGATGTTTTGAGGATTCTCATAATGAAATTCATGGTAATTTTTTCCCATTTTTATTATGGTATGGGTAATTTTTTTGTAAAAACCCCGTAGACTTTCATTTCATAACCTTAACTTTATGGAAGACCAAGAACCAAGATACATACTCTACAATATCTATCTTCATATTGACCCACCAAAAATACTCTTTCAGATCTCTATGACTCTTTTTTACTTATGTTATGAATATATAATGATGAGATAAAAGTTTCATATAATATCTCCATCAAATCTAGTATTTATTGGACATTTAATCAGTTTCTAAAACATATCATTCTATCATATCAAGGTTAAACATAGGAATATTTATCATTGTTGTATTTGACCAATACCTCGTTATTTTAATATTCCCAATTTTTTTATAATTTTATTAATGAATTTCATGTCTTCTATTAATGAATTATTTTATAGACAAATTTAAAAAAATGGATATGTTTGGAACTTACTGTGATAACCAAGCGCATGTGTAATGTACTTACAATGGGAATAATTTGAACTGACCGTGATGTTCAAGTGATTGTGTAGAACCTACCACATGATATATTCCAACTAGACATAATAACAAACTAAATACCTTGAGTTAGAAAATAAAATAATGTAAAAGTTATAAAATGACATTTTTTAATGATTAAACTATCATGCGTTGAGAACTAACTGACTGAATGAACAACTAACCTTCCATGAACCAAGTAAGAAAAAAAATTCTAAGTCATATACCAATCATATATATCTATATATACAGAAACAAAAATAATAAATATCTACTATAAGAATAGATTTACCTACTGAAGGCCCGAAGGCCTTCATTTTTTATGATTTTTGATAACCCCCCTTTCAATGGATGATGGGGAACCCTTATAAGGCACGTAGGCTCAGAGGCTACATGGCCCGTAGGCTTAAGAGATTTCATGAACTGAAGGAATTTGGGAATTCAACCAGACTATCTACATGGAACTGCCCCTCCCCATAATTTGTGTCAAGATAGTATCTCCCCACCTTTGCATGGTCATCTGGCTAGTATTTCTGTGCAAGCATGGGCTAGTCCTGATGGCATAGCCATACCCTCTCATTATGAAAAATCCATTTGGCTCTACTCTGGTGAGTTTACCTGCTCTGAATACTCTTCTAGGGCTGCTCCTTTTTTGGGAATGGGGCAACTACAGGTGACCCGAATGCCTTGAGGTGGCCTGAGGGCCTTAAAGGTGGCCTGAAAGACCTACTGACCCAAAGGCCTAGGTGGCCCGAAATCCATAAGGACTCCAAGCCCAAACCGGTGGCCCAAGTTGAATAGCTCCAACTTCTATAGTGCTGAACAATACCTACTACAGTAACTACTACAATGCATACTACAGTACCCTCACAGTGTACAGTACTGCTACAGTACCTATTACAATACCCCCAGAAATATGCCTCTACATGGTTTTGAACCTGGGTCTTATAGATGCACTTAAGGATACCTCACCAACTGGTATGAGTCTCATGTGTACCTACTATTAGTATGAAATTAGTGATAATTTAATGTAATTGAGTTAATACATGAGTTCATGATCCTACGGAATGAATAAATGGACTGACTACATGAGGAAATGAAGTGACTTTGACAAGTTTTAGGTCCATCTAACTATTCCAAATGATGGTTCCATCAAGTAACCATGTTTTATTTCAGTAAAAACAATCATGTCTAATCATTTTAAAATTCCCAATATCTTTTTTTAAGAATTAATTGCAGGTTCAGTGAAATAAAGGTTTAATTTATTGGTCACTATTGGATAATTTGATATGGGGTTTTCTATAAGATAACGAGGTACCTTGGGAAAAAGGAGGGCAGTAGCACATATTATTAAAGAGAACAATAGAGGAACATATATGTTCTCCTATTCAATATAGAAGAACACCTTAAAATACTTGTTTTATTGAACTTGTTATCTAACTTTTTCAAACTACTTTCAAAGATAAATTCAAGGATACTTTGAAAAATGAAGCTATTCATAATGAGTGCACCACGTCTTTACGTCTCTCATCCTTTTCTATTTCTATTTAATATTTAATTTGGAGATTTTGTTTTTATTGGTCTATTTATCTATAAGCACAGTATCCTACCATAAACTGGAGAGTTCTTGAAACTTTCTTCTAAATCATTTCGTCAATATTATAAATTATAACTGGGTAAGAGGATTTGTATGACCCTAAAACTTTTTTACCATGTAGACCTATGGAATAGGATTTTACCCTGTATTTTCATAGTAATTTTGTTTATAAAACCAGATCTAGGTTGTATATAATTTTATTTTATAATAATCTACCTGGTAGTATGAGATTTCCATGTGGAGGGGATTATGTCTCGTCTTAAGACTGAACCCTATTCATTTTTTATATGATTTATCTATTTTCATTTTCCTTATTTTAAAAAACCAGTATTTAATTTCAATTTTATTTAATAAAACAATAATATAATAGTTTTATTTAACTATTATTTTATATATACTATGTTTTTTAAGTAAAATTGTCTAAAATGTTAAGAACATGTTAAATTTTTGTTAACTGAGTTCTAATGAAAAATACAAGAAAAAATTTGAAAGATAAATTTTATATTTCTAAAGTTTTAGCCAATTTTTAATTTTTAATAAATTGGGGGATTTTAGTTTTAAATCATTATTAACATTAATTTTAATTGAAAAAAAAATTTACCCCCTTTTGGGTGTTTCACTTAGAACAACATTTAGTATCAAAGAACACAAAAAAATATTTGTATTATGTTCTAGTTTTTACTTAATGATCTTGAAATTTGTGTTTATTCTAAATTTAAGTCGTTATGGATAATTCTAAGCTTGAATAAGATTCCACTAACTAGGCTCCTTATTTTTATGAAACTAATTGCACTAAAAGGAAGATCAAAATTACAATCCATATTGTGATCATGGTATTTTATATCAAGACTAAAATTATGGAAAAATATGAAATACCAAAAAATTAATGAAAAACATGTGATGATATTGTAAAATAATTCTATGATTAAAACTATAAATCCAGGAAGGAATTTTATTGTGATTTCAGAGAAGATTAATTTAATAGAATATCTTCATATAATTTTGTGATAAAAATAAAGGACTCATTTGTTGTTTCTCAATAAGGAACTTCCATTGTTAAAGAAATGTGTTTAAATACATATACAATAAAATATGATAATTTTAAGATGAAATTTTATGAATCTATTTATGATATGTATCTCATATTCAATGAAATAGTAAACACTATGCATAAACTTAGAAATACTACTATAGACAAGGATCAAGAAATGAAACATTTGACATTCTTACCAAACAGATAGAGAGGAATCTCTATTTCCATAAGGGAATCGTATGCCATTAGTATATTTCCAATAAAATTGATTATTGGAAACATCATGTTGTATGAATATGAATTGAAAGTAAACAATGAATAAGTAGATTAACCAAAGATAAATTTAATAGCCTTCAAGACTTCTGGCTCAAAGATTAAAATAAAATATCGAGGGTGACAGTTCAAGCGATAAAGAATCACTTACTGGTAGTGATAAGGAAATGGATCACTTATCCAGATGAATCAAGAAATTTTATAAGAAAATTATATTATTTAAGAAATAATATCATAGAGGTAATTATAAAAATAAGTGAAATTAGTTAAAATAATAGAAAAAATGATTCCACCATTGAAGTGAAATGCTATGAATATAACAGTAATGGTCACATCAAAATAGATTATTCCAATCTAAAATATAAGAAAAAGTATGTGGATAAAGGTAAAATTTTTAAAATTTCTATAAAGGTAACATGGGGTACCAATAAGGATATCTCAGGTGATTCAAACCCGAGAAGATAAGAATGAAAATGATAAACATAAAAATGATAATGATATCATGTGTTTCAATGAAAAAACTTCTGATGTACAAAAAATGATTCATGAATATCCTATTCAATCTTAAAACCTTTTTAAGAATATAAATAATGATTAAAATATTTATATTTAATATTTATTTTAATATTTCAACATTCTTGAAGAAAATTTTAATGAACAGAGAGATAAATACAAATGATTAAATAAGAAACACACCTTGTCTACTCACATCAAAAATAACATTACTGTAGAAAATTGTAAATATGATCAAAATTTAAATTAAAAAAATGAAAATAAAATGTCTAAAAATAATAATAAAAATTAAGTTGATATTTACTAATGAAATAAAAACTCTAACTTGGATTCCTGGTGAAAACCCCCACTCTAAAATACACTATTGGAAATGGTTACCCTCTTGAACAAAGGATGAAATATAAGAAACTATTTGGGTCTAGTTATAGTTATACAATTTATAACAATAATTCATATTCTTCAAGTCCTAAAAAAAGTTATTTTTAAAATATTAAGATCTTATTTTAGGAAACCAATTAAAAAACATTGGATTCCATGTCACATATTACTAAAATTTATGGAGCTAAAAAAATGTGGGTACCAAAATCATTTTTTGTTAAATTATTTATTTTAGTAAAATTTCTTGAAGAGTATAATTAATAATTAAGTTATCTAAATAGTGGACGTTCCATAAAAATGATTTTGGGATACTCAATAATCAATATCCTTGTCAAATTTTATGGTGAATATGTTACTTTTGGTGATCATGAAAATGTTAAAATAATTAGACTCGTAAAAATCAGTAACTCTAGTAAAAATTTTATTTCAAAAGTTTTGTTTGTATATGGATTAAAATATAATCTACTTACCATATCATAGTTGTGTGATGATGGATATCTTGTAAAATTTGAGAAAAATTCTTGCAAGGTTTCTTTATTCTAAACATGTTTTATTATTAACTACTATGTGAAATGATAATGTTTATGTTGTTGATTTAAATTCATTATATTATCAAAATATCTCTTATTTAAGTGTCTTTCACAATGATTCTTTTATTCGGATTAATAAAATAGGCCATTATATCCTTTCCTCCCTTACGAAGATAACTAGGAAAGTATTAGTCAAGGATATTTTTAAACTAGAATTCTCAAAATACATAGTAAATAACCCATGTCAAAAATTAAAATAGTATAAGATCTCTTTCAAGATTGAGAAAAAAGTTTTAACTTATCAACCCCTGGAGTTGGTTCGTATTGATTTTTTTGGACCCTATAGAGTTTCTTGTTTAGTAAGAAAACATTATTCTTAGGTAATAGTTGATGATTATTCATGACATACAGTGGTATTTTTCATTTCCCATAAAAGTAAAGATCTGTCTAGTTTCTCTAAATAAGATAAATCTTTAGAGAACCTTGGTGTACTTACTATTGAGACTTTAAGAAGTTATCATTATCATGAGTTATTAAATCAAGAGTTTGAATCTTTATGCTCGTAATAAGGCAATTGTCATAACTTTTCTACTCCTAAAACCCCTTAGAAGAATAGTTTAGTAGAAAATGAAAATGGAAAACATTAAGAAATTTCTCAGATCATTTTCAATGATTATGATTTACCTATTTATTCTTAAGAATAATTTTTGAATACATCTTACTATAGTATTAATATATTTCTAATTAGAAAACTGTTAAGAAAAAACTAATATGAATTATGGAATGGTCGGAAACCAAATGTAAGTTACTTTATAATTTTTGGTTGTAAATTCTACATGCCCAATAAAAAAGATAAATTAGTAAAAAATTTATCTGAAAGTGATTAAGGAATTTTCCTTGTATATTCTCAACTAAAAAATCATGAAGGGTATATAATAAATGGAATAATATTGTGAAAGAATTTTTACATGTCATGTTTGATGAGATAGATCCACATGAACCTAAGTCACCATTAGAGAATCTGGAGGTTGACCTTTCTAATTTTGATATCAATGCTTAACTGGGTGATCATTTCATGAAACATCTTGAAAAAATTTTCAATTCTATAACTATTTGAACCCAAACCAATATATAAAAATTAAGAATCAAACACTTCTATTCCTAGAGTTATTAGGACTCATAAATATCATCCTTTATATACTATTTTAGGATACCTAAATAGAGGAATAATAACTACAGATTTACTTAGAAATATAGTTGAACATCAAGAATTCTTGTCACAACTTGAATCTGATAACATCATAGATTAAATTGATGATGAATTCTGGGTAATGGTAATGAATGAAGAGTTTAACTAGTTTGAAAGAAATAAATTCTAGGAACAAGTTGAAAGACATAAGTAATACCTAACCATTAGAACTAAATGGGTGTTTAGGAACAAAGTAGATGAGTCAGGTACTATAATTAGAAACAATGCATGACTGGTTGGATAACGATAAAATAAAGATGATGTTATTGAATATGAGGAAACCTTTTCACCGGTTTCTAGACTTATATCCATTAGAATGTTTCTTTCCTTTGAATCACATTTGGATTTCAAATTATATCAAATGTTTGTCAAGAGTGAATTCATAAATAGTTTTATAATTGATGATGTTCTTTTTAAAAAACCATTTGATTTCAAAACTCTCACTTATCAAATAAGGTGATTAAATTAAAAATGATTTATATGTTTTAAAGAAATCTCACATATCTTGTTATGATAGCCTCAGCTAATTATTTATTTCAAAAGGGTTTTTGAAGGGAATATCTGACTCTAATTTAGTTATTAAAATAATTATAAAATATTTTTTATTAATAAAAAACTATGATGATTATATTATCATTATACCATCATGAAATTATTTGTGTACTAAATATTAAAAAGTGATCAAAATAAATTTTAGATGAGTTTAATGGGTGAAATTTAATTCTTTCTCGGATAAAAAATATTTCAAAATAAATAAGTTATTTTAAATTTATGTAAATACCCTAAATATATTTTATATTTTTTTTAATGGATAGTACTAAACGTAGTGATACTCCCATGAGTACAAGCAACAAACTGGATCTTGATGAAATAGGGAAACCAATTGATCAAACCAATTATAGAGATATGATTTGAAGTTTACTATACTTAACTGCTTTCTATCCTAAAATTGTGTTTATTTTATATATCTGTACCTAATTTTAATCAAACAAAAAATAATCACATTTATTTACTGTCAAAATTATTTTTAAATACCTCAAAATTACAACCAACTTAAGAATATTTTTTTCAAAAGGACAAAAATTTGATTTATTGAGTTATTCATATGAATAATTTGGTGGTTTTAATTTATATAGAAAAATAACTTATAAAACATGACACTTTTTTGGTAAGTCTCTTGTTTCATTGTATAATAAAAAAGATGAAATTTGTCGTATTATCCACTAAGAATTTTAGTGCATACCTATAGAAAATTATAGTGAATAGATTTTGTGGATGAAACAAACATTGCTAGACTATGGATTTCAATTTCTACATGTCTATATAAATTGTGACAATACATGTGTGATTAATATTTCTAATAATACTGTATCAAATTCTTGAAAAAAACCCATTAATATAAGTTATTACTTTTCGGAATATAATTTTCAAAAAATGGATATAACATTTGAATTTATTAGCACTAAACATCATATTTCTGATATATTTAAAAATTCTTTGAATGTTGAGAGAATAAATTATATCAGAAATGAATTGGGTATAATAAATTATTTCTAATTGTTTCAATTTAGTTTTAGCATTTGCAATTGATTGGTTATTATAATAATTTCATAAGTTTTGTTTACTGAATTTTTCTAAAAGTAATCCTGAAGTATGGACCACACATTCTGTATAATGACCATAAGGTTTTTTTATATGGTTAGTATACCTATCATGGTCATTTGTGCATGCAGTTACTATACCAACCGTAGAACATATCTCGCATGGTTACTATAATTATTGTGAGTGTTTACTCACACAATCATTACTTACCTATCATGAATGTTTTATTCATGTTGTTAGTATACTTAATGTGAGGTCAAAGTCAGTATACCTACCACACCTTTGTTATCACAAATCCATGGTATGTATGCCTACCATGTCTGTTTTAAACATAGAATTTTTCATTAAGTTGTTTTGGTCGGATTTCACATAACTTTATTATTATATTAATCTCTTAATGATTGAAATGAAACTCATATTATAATATGAATAGATTATTATCTTTTCCATAAAATCCCTTCCATTATTTTTAAATCATTCATACAAAACGAAACAAACATGTCCTAAACTCTCTCTCTATCTCTCTCTCGAAACCAAACCTATTATGAAACTGAATTGAATTGAAATTTTCAAGGATGAAGCATGTTTTGGAATATAAATTTCGGATTCACTTAGATCCTATAAAGAAGTCAAAGAAAATAAATGCCATCCCAAGAACAATAGTTAAGCCAAGGAATTCAAATCTTTTTGTTCATCTATTTTCTATAGAAAAGGAAGTTAATGCACAGTGGTTGTAATATAGAAAAAAGATGGATTGGAATGTAATCCAGAATCAAGGATAGGTTGATTAGTTTAAATAGAATGGTAATAAATTCTATGTAAACTTTTAAATGATTTTAATGATCAATTGTAAATTTTCCCTAGAGAGAAAATAGATATCTTTGAGACAATAATATGTGGTTAAGTTATGGATTTTTTTTATAATCATTGGGAAAATTTCTTAAGTGTTCTGCATATTGGAAAATTTGAGGATCACCATAGAACATATCCAATAAAACATTATCTATTTGAGTTTAAAAGTGATTTAGAAGAGATAAATAGGAATAGAACAAATAGAATACTTATAGTTGTTGTATTGAGTGGTGATTGTAGGCTACTAGCACAAGTGAAGAAAAATGATTTAACATTATTTTTTCATTTTTAACGTAGGTTATTAACCAAAGTCTATAAATGTGACATAGAAAATTAGGTTTTCAATATCTGTTTTTGGAAAACCGATGTTGAAAATCTGAATTGGGTTCATTTTCTTATGTTAGTCTGTGAAAAAAACCAATGTCGGAAATGAGAATTGCCATTATTTTCAGCGTCGGTTTTTATGAAAACCGACGCAAAAAAACCCAGTGATTTTTTTTAAATTTTCAGCATTTGTCATCATAAAAATTGACAACAAAATTTAAAAAAATATACAAATTTGAATATTACACCCCCAAATAAATTAGAATCCCTATAATAGAAAAAATATTATACAACCATCAAACAACATGTATCATTGACTAAAAATCTTTAAAAACAAACATACATTTAATAAGTTAATCGGAAAATTATCAACACATTTGTATTATAAAAAAGAATTAAAAAATACATACTTGAAATTTAACAACAATATCATTTTGGATGATGTTGAACCATTGTTTTGAGATCATTATGTTCAAACACCTATTATAAAAAAAGTGATAGTTTTCGAACACTAGTTATTAAAATAATATAATTCTAATCATAAACATAATAATATACTTACCTTAAATCGTAATCATACTTAAAAATAGTTTTCAAACAAATATATAAGATGGGTATGTTCATCTTGCATATAATAATTGGCGTCAATGAATTTCTACAATAACCTTAAAGGATATAAGATTAAAAAACATAATATTATGACAAAAAATATAAAATTATTATTATAACTATCCTTATCAAATTAATTGGTCACCCTAGTTGTGATTATCTCATAGACGAATAGTAGAACATAATAACCACATTCAAAATATCATTGTTGATGATGAAACTATGGTTATAAAACATTTACTTGATAATAAAAACCAATATATATATATAAACATAATAATATCAAAAATAAAAAATAATTTCCATTACATTCACATATTGGATTAAATTTGGGTTATTTATCAACAAGTGATCTTTGTTAAATTATTTCCATGACCTACATTTTCATATATATAATCTAATAATACATGTATATACAATAAGAATTAAATATAATGAACTTATAAAAAATAAGAAAACCTACCTGCCTAATAATGTGGTAAATTCTTTACGAATATCACCTAATAAAGATCAAAAATAATATAATCTGCATTAACTTGGGAAGAATACTCCTAACATCCAATGCCCCTAACAATAAAAAAAAGTTCAAAATTTATGACATTATAATGAACATTGGTTAAATAATTATTTTTTTGTTTTTACCCATCAATAAATGAAAAAAACCAACACCCAATCTCTATCTTTGATAATATATCCCATATATATATATAACTCTACGAGTAGTTGTCACATATTACACAGTCATTGAAATGTATTACGGGTCTATAAATCCCTAAACATCTATGGACTCAATTTGAATAAGAAGCGTGTGTATAATCCTAATTAAAAATCAATATAGTTAGTCAATTTAAACCATCTTTAATTAAAGAAAAAAAATTGACATGTCAATTTACATACATGAAAACAACTACTACAGAGTCATGCTGACCTCTTTAAAATCAATTAGATCCATGATATATATTAAGAATATTATCAATGTATAGTATCTTCTACATATATTGGACGTTATCTGAAACTCATAGATATTAACCAAGGAATAAGAAGCCTAAGATAATTTGGGTATCCTATCAGAAATATTAGAATTATCTATAGTTGTTTGTTTAATAACCATTTTTTTTCTTTGTGAATTTTCTTATGATATCACTTACTCTCATATAATATAAATGATAGAAATAATTATAAGTAATTTTCAATTAGATGTAATTAATATTTAAAAAACTACATACCTCATATAAAAGATAAAAAATAATCCCAGATGCCCAAAGTAAAAAATAACCCATACAACCCCAAACTCTTGTAACCTCCATAGTAATAAAAAGTTATAGAGTAGTAGGATCAATAATATCATGTACTAATACTCTAACATGGACCATCTGCAATGACTGGTGATGTATAGAATACCCCAAAAAATGAAAAACTCAGAACACTGCAATATGTACATGAGGATCTTCAACATACAACTCACAGTATAAGGATAGGTCTGAGTATAGCGGTAGTGGATTTGAGTAGGCAGGCTTGGAAGGTAGGTCTGGCAAGGAGGGATGTATAGGCCGCACAGCCAGTTGAAAAGGTAGGATATGCTGGAAAGACTAGGAAGGCTATGCAAACTGTGATTGTCTCATCCATTGTTCGAACATTTCCTTCACAGTTGATTGAATTTTATCGCCCACAGATGGTTTTATACATTTCATCTTATATTTTAAGGATTCAATTTCTAGATCTCTTGATTTCTTATTTTGATAACCATAAACATTCTGAATACTAACACCTACCTCATATCCTATTATGCGGCTAGGGTGTTCTGGATTTCCTAAAGCAGTGGATAGGATGTCCATACAACCCTTAGAGATAAAAGTGACGTATGAAGATTTCTCCTGATATTCATCCAGAAATGAAAAATGAAAATGGTATATTAGTGTTGATAATTTAAAAAATATAAAAAATCATCAAAAATAAAAAATATTTACTTATAATTTTTTAGATACTTCCATATATTTCTCTATAAGAAAATTTTCATTTTTCTTCTTCATTCTCTTTTCCATTGTTCATGGAAGGTGGGGTAAGATGGAGGGCCAAACTAGAGCTCATCAGAACCACTAGTAGACTGAGCTCTTAATTCTCCAAAATTTTCCACAATCTTTTTTTAACCCAATTAATGATACCCTCGATGTGATATAGTGTGAGGGTTTACATTCACAAATGGATGTCTTGATGGGATTTCATGATGTCCTATTGTATAAAAAGTAATCTCATAAGTAATTATGTACATATATAATAAATTTTACGATATAATATAATTATCATACTAGAAAGGATTCATCATGTCAGTTGTAAACAAATTTCTTCTATTTCTCTACATCTAAAAAATTATACTTGAGGTAGGGGTTTAATTTTTTATCTTTCCAAAAACATAATTTTTTTCAAAATTGTTTTGAAATCACTCCATTGAACTTCCACTAAAAAACATTTTTTTAATTACTTTGTTTCTTCAAAATAGAATTTCATCTATAATTGAATAAAATAAACTTTTTTCCATTAAAATATATCATATTCTAAAAAAATAAAATATAAATCAATTGAAATATTATACCATTACAACCTCACTAATATTATTTATCACCATCATGTCAACAAACTTCCAATCATGATATAAAATACTAATCCTATAATGACTCTGCATAGAGATATAGATGATAAAATACGTTGAAATTGGTCTACTTTCATTATTATTTTCATCAAAACTAATATGAAATCACTCATCTCCATGACAAAGTGACAATATTGGTAAACATGTAATTACATGTGTACCAACATGATGACTTAATTTAATAATATTAAAAGCAGAATACATTGTCGCTGAAGTCTCATCAATAGTCCTACAATTATTTTTTTTAACTAAAATTTTGTTGAAAAGAAATAGTTATATTACTATATTTTTAATAATATAAAAAAAGTCAAATACCTGGGTACATGTTCCTCTATCTAGGTACCTTTATTCGTCACTGAAAAAGGAAAATGTAATGAAATTATTGTATATATGCATATTATTAGACAAGTAAATAATTAGAAAATAGGAAAATAGAAAAATATAAATATATAAGTATTTATAGTAGCACACATGTGTAAGTTTAAAAAAATAATGATTTTATGATTCTTTAAAAAAATATACAATGTAAGTGATTAAATATAAACATTACTTCTAAAATTATAGAATCATTTATAAATTTAAATATCAAATTTTGAAAAATAAAATTGTTATCATATGCATTTCTGTTACCAAAATATAATAATGTGTGTCAGGTATTTCAATGAAAAATGATTAATAATAACCATAGAATATCAAAAATTAACATGTAAAATCATTTAAATAATCAAATATATATAATTAATTATCCATTAGTTATTAAATAATACAATTTTATAAAATGTAAATTTGAAAAAAAATTAATATAATGTAAATAATTACTAGATTAATTAGGAGAGTAATATAGTGTTTTCACAAATCCCTTCGACATGATCATTTCATACTACATGCACTATGTCTACTTTATAGTCATTATTATCCAAAAATTGTGTAATAAACGAAGAAGCCTCATATAAATCAATAACATCATCATTAACCTCATCATCCAAATGGATTCTATTCCACTAAAAAATGATGGATCACTGATCATTTGATGGATCAAGAACATAAAATATATTTTTTCATCTGTAGACATGATAAATGGTTCCTCATTGCAACTAAATCTTATTAAATTAGCCATTTTAAAACTATATTCATCATGTTTCACACCACTATTAATTGAAACACAATTACACTTAAACATGGTGAGTCAAAATTTAATATAATCAATTTCCCATATTTCATCAAGAACTCCAAAATATGGCGTTGATGGAGAAATTGGGTTTTTATATTTTTTCACTCGAAAAATGCAGTGTTTCAGCGATGAACATTACACCACTATTTTTAATGGTACTCTTATCATCTGGATTTTTTTGTAAAATATGTTCCCATTAATATCAAAACCAGATCATGTGACCACACTATGAGATTTTCCCCCTACCATCCATTTCAATATTTCTAATACAGATATATATGTGATGAGTTTCTCTTTAAACCATGAAAAAAATGTCTTTTGATGCTCAATCATTATCCAATTTTCATTTATTTTCGAGTATTGTAACTTTAATTCAGAAATATGTGATGACATATATGATTTAACTTCATCTATTTTTTTCAAAAATGTATAAATGTGCCTTTATCACTTTATCACATGGAATGAACATCGCCTTTAAGCCTCGAATCCCTCTACCTTCACAATCAATTATCATATGTCTAGATATAGGGAGACCAATATGCTCTACTTAATATAAATAATTATCACAGAACTCGGTCACCTCTTTTGATACATATTTTAGAACAATAGAGGCATATTGGTCTATAAGGATGTTTTACATATCCCTTTGAAATTTTATATATCTTACAAAAGGATACATCCATAATAAATAAAGATTCCCGCATATTCTTATCTCACCTACCAAATAAATAACCTGATAAACCATTATATAAAATAATTTATGTGGGAACCCCCTTTCTATTTGAAAAATAATAAGATAAACTTCATTCTCGAACACATATAACAAATTCGGATCAAAGACTTTGCTACAAATGGGTTTTAAAAAATTACAGAACATACTAATAGTCTTTCTGAAAATTATCGGAAATATACCACATAGTGAGACTGGTAGAAGTTGTTGCATCAATACATGAAAATCATGAGATTTCATACCTATTAATTTAAAATCCTTTAATGACACCAAATTGTTCACATTTGAAGAATAAACATCGGGTGAATTAATTCCATGAAGCCACCAAAAAAATCATCTTCTCAATATTGGTTAATGTGTGAATAGATAAAGGTAAATATTTTTTGTTTCCTTTCATAATGGGAGATAATCTAAATGTATTCCCATTGATATCAAGTCCAATATAGTATGAAATCCTTCTTTTTTTTTCTTTTATATCTATCAATGTTTCAATAAAATTTTCACATATGTTTTTCTCAACATTCCTAACATAAATAAAATGTTTTATCTCTAAAAATCTACAATATGGTAGTTCAAAAAAGATAGGCTATTTCTTCCAAATATTTTTTTGAGGACCAGAACTTCTTTTCTTCCCAAATGTCAAATCAATATTTTTCACCTTGTATTAATATTATTAAACTGACAACGGTCATGGTGGAAGATTTTATTCCTATAAACCATTAAATTTTTTTCAATCTATGTTAAAGATTATCAATTTGAAAAAATCATCGATGTCCCATCTATATTTTATTTCTTCCATTCTGAAATTGATAATATGATGTCTCTTCTTCACAAATTAGATGTACTTTATGTCCCTTAACAATGTATCCAGATAAGTTTCCATATCCAAGAAATAAATTTATATTGAACATTATCATGGAATGAGGAAGAAAATACTATTTATTGTATTAATTGAAAACATTAACACATGTCTCCCATAATAGTTTAAAATCATCAATAAATGGTAAAAGATATATATCAATATCATTTCCCAATTGTTTTGGTCTAGAAATCATCACGCTCTTCATAAAAAAATTTCTTCTTACATATATGTAGGAACAAGTTGTAAACTACAAACAAAACAAAACATGAACTATGTTGGCTACTTATTATATGATATGGATTCATTCTAGCATTACAAAATCCCATTCTGATTTTTCTAACTTCACTTCAAAAATCACAGAGTTGTTTATCAAATATCTTCCACTGTGATGAATCAACAGTGTGACATAAGTTACTATCAGACATGTGCTCATCTTAATTTCATCTTATCATTTTTTCATCAATTGAATTTGAAAATAAATTATTCAAATGAGAAATTATTGGAAGGTATCAAATTTCATTAGTAAGATATTCGATTATAATTCATGAGGATGAATCATAATTGAATTATAAGAAAAATATGAAGGAATTATTAGATAAAGTTATTAAAAAGCATACAAAATTGATTTTTCCTGAGGTTATCTGTCAACACCTGAGATTGAATATGAGTTGAATTTTTCATCCATCTTATAGTTTGATTTACCACATGTATGACGGTTTGTTAAATATTTATATTTTTTCCTATATAATATACAGTCATTAGGAAAATAATGTATATTTTTATACCCCAATGTCATTGGCAATAATATTTTATTCACCACATAATTGCAATCTAGAAGCTCATTTCCTTATGGAAGTATCTATTTTTAAAATATCAAGTGATTTAGAGAAAATTTTATCATTCCACCCACTTCATACTTTCATGTTAACTAATCTCAAAACTGTTGATAACACTGTATATTTAATACAACCTGGGAATAATGGTTTCTCATAATCTCCATAAAATCTTTCAAAAGTTTTTGTTTTTTTATGGTTTCAACACCTAAATTATGAATTAATTCTTTAATATGATCATCTACCACATTTTGAATTTTTTCATCAAAATGAGATATTGAATTTTCAATTCTTTCACCGTGCAATATCCAATGTGTATAATTATGGACAAAACCATAGAAAATGAGATTGTACTTGATTTCTCTATAGTTTAACTTTCTCATATTCAAACACTTAACACATAGATTGAAAATAAAATATATGTTTTGAAGATTGTTTTTAGAAATTTCCAAGAAATCATCTAATCCTTTTTCATATTCACTAGTGGTTCTTCATAAATTTATTCAATTACGGTCCATTTGATACCTAATATCGAAATATAATTGATGAATATATTAAAAAGTATAAACATTTAAATATATATATATATATATAATTATATATAGATAAATCATAAACATAAACAGATTCAAAAAAATAATTGGTAATCAGATAGGAAACATAAACGATTTTTAGGAATAAAATAAAAACTAATTTAATAAAGGTCTTTATTTTTCAGGATGTGTGTCATGATGATCTAATAGATATCACATGTAATGACCCCAGTAGAAATTCCTAGTATAAAAACATGATTTTGTAAAATATTTTTTATTGAAATATGACCATTTGAACATTTATTATTTTTTAATATTATTTCAAAACTATATGAAAATTAATTAATTCTAATATATTAGTTCATATATGGAAATATCATATATTGTTTCAATCATTTAAAAGTGGTCAATTTAATTTATTACTGTCAATTACACAAAATTTTAACTTATTTTATTTGAAAAAAATCCTATCATAATATAAATTATATCTCTTTTTAATTTAAAAATAGTGAATATTTTATTTTCATATTATAGACATGTAATTTATTAATATTATAATTTTACTAATTTCAATATTCTAACATGTATTAGTTCATTTTACATAGTTGTTACATTAGTTCGGTGCCACATGTGTCAATAGGCATTAAATATTGTATTAATTTAACTGGTGAAAAATATGGATTCATTACATGTGATGTACATCATATGGATGAATGACGATGCCATATATCATTGGTCATTGCATAATATCATCAAGTCCATTTGATAATTTCATCAAATAAATAATTTATCAAAAAAAAATTACCAACAATATTTATAAATAAAAATCATCTATGTACAAATAATAGAAACAATAAATCAACAATACAACTAAATGATAAATAATATTACTTCAAAATTAAAATAAACATACAATATTTGGACTTCAACTTAGAAAATAGATCCTTAATTTGAACATTATCCCTTGAATTCAATGGAAGAATAAACACTGAAATATCTAAAAAATATTTATAGAAATGAACAAAAAATAAGAATAAAGAAATAAAATCAAACCGCGATTGATTTTCAGACAAAAAATGATTTCTGAGGAGAAATATGTTTTTTAATGATGAAAAAATGATAGAGGGTGAAGAATAGAGACCAAACATTGTGAAATTATGATAAAAATCAAAGAAACTAAACATGAATGGTCGTTGAGTATCAATGGGACACCATTGGGGTCATCACAATTTGAGAAGGAAGTTTCATAGATCCAAAAAAAATTATGGTTTTGCATTCCCATTATTTTTTAAAATGTTTTTGGCAACAACATTTATTGGAACTAACCCCAAAAATTGATTTTAGATGTCTTTTTTAGTAGACGCTGAAAATAAGTTTTTTTAAATTTATGACATAGGTTTTTTACAGTAACCGATGACATAAATCCTCACGCTGGTGTTTTCCACATCCATTTATCTTAAAACCGATGAAAAAAGTTCGCCCATATACATTTTTCATCGGTTTATAAAAAACATACACCATATATGTCATGTTGAGGCCACTATTTCAACTAGTGTGTTCAAATTTATCCAATATATGATCTATCTAAGAAGATGATATTTCAGTATGTTAAGGATCCATGATATTTTTTATTGTTTTTTATGAAAAACTATTATCAGATTAGTCTTTTTAGATATGTTATCATACATATGCTTAAATTTTGTAAGCTTGATTTGAATTTTATTTATTTACCTTAACTGAATCTAATTTCTACTTTATTGGAGTTTAAATTCTTAATTAATCAAGGGGGAAAGGATAACATCATCAGGTGGCTTGTGTGATTCTCAATGTATTTGTAAAAAATTGAAATTTTATTGGAACCCATGGAAAAAAGGAATGGGTGGATGACCCAGAAAAGATATGTGAGAGGTTTGATCTAGTGAATTTTTTTATTAGACAAAGGGATCTTAGAGATATTGGTCTTGAAATGGATGATTTAGTTGTATATAATGAATATGAAATGTATATGGGTGAGAAAGAAGTGTAATATGAGAATATTCAGGAAGAATAAGAATAAGAATATGATGAGGATGAAATTGTGGATCTTAATAAGGAAGACATGGAAGCTCATGAGGATGAAAGGAAACTCACTCATGCAATGTATTATGGACTGCCTGATTATCCTCTACCTTTACCATCACATGAGAAAGAACTAAATTCTATGGTCTAGTTGATATTGAGGTGTCGGTTAGTGGATATGTGGATGAACCATAATTGGATGAGTCTCATGACTCTGAGAAAGATGAAGATGAATAAAAAAGATATCTTATTATAGGAAGTAATATTAGACAACATGGATCTGAATAAACTACTAACAGGAAGAATTACCATGGATCCTTTATTTTGGGATTAGATTATTCAGAATCTAATGATGATTTTGGGGGAATTCCACCTATACATGCTGGACCTGCTATCTCTTCTAATGAGAGATTTCTAGAGGGATATCTCATTTATGTTATAAATTCTCAATAAAGACTTTATGTGACTCCAGTAAGACCCTCAGTTGACCAAACTCTCTAATATATCTTTTTTTCATACACCCTTTAAGGCTGGTGAGAAATCTGAGCAAGGTAGTTCTCAGGGTGATGATTTTTTGGTTAGTGAACCTGCTATTCATGAGGAATAAGTTGATGTTGATGTGAGAGTTGAAGATCAGTTTGTTAGTTGGATCAGTAGAGGATTTACCTAATTTAGATGGTAGGAATTAGGCATATGATCCATATAACTTTATTCTTTCTACACCATATGCCACAAAGGATAATTTGAATGAATTAAAATAAAATATTATGGGTGTATTCAAGGATGTTTTTTATGGTTTTGTAAATTCCATAAATACTACTCGAGATGATGATCTTCTAATTATAGTTATATTAGTTATTTATCATCTTCAACCCAAGTTTCATATTGATATTGATTTAATGATAAATGAATTTGAGGATCTAAAAGCATCATTAGGTACTTTTAAAGTATATCTATCTGATATGGTGTTTCTATTTTATCAAAGATTCCTGAATGTATTTTTTCATCCTTTTTTGTTCCATTTCCTCCTCTTTCTCCTCCTATTCAGTTAGTTTTTTAGGAAAAATAGATTGGACAACCCATCACATATGAGTTAAAAATAGTTTTATATGAGATCAGGAACACAAATGAAGTTATATTTGATGGTTTCTGAACACATGCAGCAAAAACCTTGACACTAGATAGAGAATTTATCAAGAGAACTGGGAAAGATAGAGAAACCATAAAGAAAGATATTGATTAATACATAATCCTTATCTTTACAAAATCTAATTTAAATGGTAAGTATAAAAATTTTCCCTTGGATCTCAAAATTAAACCTTTGACCAAATATTTTAAGTTAAATGTTGAGAAACTCAATGTGATGACTCAAGTTTTAGAATATTTAATGGAAACCAAAGAATATTTTCCTCAGGATTTGGATCATGATTCTCGGGCAGTAAGTGATTTTACTAGGATGATGTAACCCTTTTCATACACTACCCATATGGTTGTTTTAGATCCTCAATCCATTCCTATATCCCTATTTCCAAATTCTATCCCATATACCGTCAATCCTTTTGGATTAAATCCAAGGTAATCCATTCATCACATTATTCCCATGTCCAAATGTGTAGTCTTTGGTGACCCTAAATTAACATCCACACCACATACATTATCTTTTTCCCATAATTCTACATCAAAAGGAAAGGACATTGTCCTTCCTTCTGATCTGAGGGATGCGCTAGATTCATATTTTGAGTATAATTTTTATTAGGTCATTCTTGTAAAACGTATTTTAATATATTTTGGATCTATTAATGTAATACTTCTTTAATTTTAATTCTTTTATAGTTTTCCCTATTTTATGTTTATTTCTCCTTCTCACTCACTTTTTTGATATTCCTAAATGGGGGAGTAATAATTGAAAGAAATAAATTTAATTTCAATTGAATTCATTATATTTTGATATCACTATATGATATTATCTAATAATTGTTTCCATTATCTAAAAATATATTTTTTATATATTTATTTAATTTCATTTTGAATGTAATGATTTGTGATCATCAAAATGGAGTGGATTGTTTTCTCAGACTAGAACCTCCTTATTTTAATGATCCCAAATTATTTTTATAATGTTGTTAATTAATTTCATGTTTTCTATTAGTAAATTTTTTTATGGAAAATTTTCCAAAATGGCTAAGCCTAGAACATACCCCTCCAACCTACTCAATGTGTAATGTACATACCTTGTAAAGAATTTGAACTGGTCGTAACATTAAAGTGACTCTTTTGAACCTACCACATAATGTAATCCAACTGACTACGTAAACAAAATACCTATGTTGTGGTATATGATAAACATCTGTCTAATTGATAAACCAAATGTGTATTTAATATCATCCTTTTGTGTGTTGATAACTAACTGACTGCATAAAAAACCAACCTAACATGTGATATGTATGAAAAAAATTATAATTCATGTACTAATTGTTTGATTTTTTTTATTTGTAGTAACTATAAAAAACCTAATTTTTTAAAATATGTACCTACCATGAGGAAAAAACACATGATTATGAAAATTAATGAAGCTATCATGTGAATTCTTGATCCTACTACCTGGAAAAATGGACTAATAACATGACGAAATAAAGTAATCATGAGAAGTTTTCATTCTAACTGACCATTCCAACAAACCAAGAGTTCATGTAATCATGTTTTAAGTGAGTATAACATATCATGTCAAATATAGTAGTGGAGTGTTTTCAAATCACTAATGTCTAGTTTTCAAATCATTACTTATAGGTTCAATATAATTTAGGTTGTATTAAATATTCTCCAATTGATACTTTAATATGGAGTTCTTTTTAAGATAAAGGACCACCTAGGGAAAAAGGAGGTAAGATTCACATATTATTTTATATAAAATTATAGGAACATACATTTTAACCTTTTATACACATATGAACACTTTATGACACTATTTTTTCCTAAACCTGTTGTGCAACTTGTTTAAGCTCATTTCAAAGGAAAATTCAAGGACTATTTGATGAATTAAGCTCTTTGGATTGAGGTAAACCACATCTTCACATCTCCCATCCTTTTTTGTTTTTGTTTAATTATTACTTTGAAGATGGGTTTTGTATTTCTCTATTTATATGTAAACATGTTCTCTTGAACAGAACAAGAGAGTTCATGACACACTTTTAAATATTTTTATTTATAATCCCATGTATAAATATAGAAGAGGTTGTGAGTGACCATTAACCTTTTTCTCCCATATATAACTATGGAAATGGGTTTTATCCTAGACTTTCATAGGATAATTATTTATAAAAATCATTCCAGGATGTGGACCAGTTTATTTTTTAACAAACTACTTTTAAGAGGTTCATTTTAAATTTGATAGAATTAGGACTTGGCTTTATATTAATCTTATTTTTTATTTCCACTATATTTTATCTATTTTTCTTATCCATATTTTAACATAAAATCTAGTGTTTGTTTTCAAAACTATTTAGTAGGACTTTACTTTGATAGTTAGCTTTAAATGATGTTTTATATATATTGTTTTTCTTTTATGTAAAATTGTTTAAAAATTTAAGAGATTGTTAAAAAAATATTTTAACTAAGTTTTGATCAAACTTCTATGTAACCTTTTAAAATAAAAAATTATATAATTATATAGTTTTAGTATTTTGTAATTTCTTATTAAATTGTGATATTTATGTTTTAAATAATTTAAATATAAATTTTAATTGGAAACTCAATTATCCCCCTCCTGATTGTTCTAGCCTGACCAACAATCACCTTATTTTGTAGCTCTATATCATTCTTCTATACCAATTTAATCATCACATGTATAAATATTTGATCACTAATTGGATCAATATAAGTTTTATACCCTTCCTTAAAAATTTCAAGGTTAATTAATTTCAAATCCATAAATATTAGATCTTTTTTTATCCTCATCATAGATGATCTATCATGATCTTTTTGACTCAAATCATCAACCACCATGTTTACTTTCTAAGGTTGGTAATGTATTGAGTGGTCATAGTATTTTAATCAACACCTACTATTTTCTCTAGAACATATTCAACTATTTTTATGTGAATATGTACTTTAATGTTTTGTGATACGTATATATGTCATGCCTTTCTCCATCAAAATAATGCCTCCCTATCTTTAATGAAAATATAACCACTGCTGACTCCAGGTCATAATTCATGTACTTTTTCTCATGATACATCAATTATCATGCATCATAATCTATCACCATAACATTATATATGACGAAACATCCAATACCATTATTTGATCAATCAATGTTGATTACAAACCCTTCTCAAATATAGGAATGTGTGAGATAAAGTACACAGGCCAATCTTCTCTTTAGTTCATTTGAATTTTCTTCACATTCATCTGTCCAAGGTAATTTGACTCCCTTATAAGTCAACATGGTGATTGGATTAGATATCCATGATAAATTATAAAAAAAATAGATAATATCCCACCAAACCAAGAAAAATATGGATCTTTATCACTATGGTTGGTCTGGGAAAATGTTCAACAACTTATGTCCTTGATGGATCAACTGATATACCCCCACTTGAGATATATATGACCCAAAAAATGAAACTTTTTTATCCAAATTATATAATTGGTAAATGTTTCACACAAATTCCAATTACTTAGGGTCTTCAGAACAATTATCAAGTTATATTCATGCCCTTATATTCTCATAAAATATTTACTAATATCAACTAAAAAGACTCCTTCAAACTAATCAAGTTAATGTTTAAAGACTCTTCATTAAATAAATAAATATAGTAAATGAATTAGTAAGACAAAATGAAATCACTATAAATTCATGGTGTTCATACCTCACACAAATGGATATACTGGGTATGAATTAACATTTTTTCCTCAATGGATCGTATCAATATCAAAGATCAATCTCAAAAAAATATTGAGCACAATGTAATTTTCTTATCAAATCATCAATATGGGGTAGATAAAAATTATTAACGATTTTGATCTAATTCTATTCTTGATAATAAATGAAAAGTTACATTGATCCATATTTTTTCATAAAAAAAAGATAAGTTTCACCCTATAGTGATGTACTTGGTTGAATCAATCCCATATCTAGATTCTCCTAGAGTTTCTTCTTCATTTATTATAACTCAATCGAGTTCATTAGATATGGACTCTTTGAAATTGCTATAGCACATGATATGAGTACTATTGAAAACTCAACTTCATTATTTAGAGGAATAATATAAAAAACATTCAAAAAGATGTTAACAAGATCCAATAAAATATTTATATCTAGGTCATGTTTCTATTCAACCATCTAAGATAAATACCCCTTTTCATTTGGAATAAATATCCATAAAATTGATGTGATTTCCATTGGAACCGCATATTTATCCAAACACTGATGGGACATTATGGTTTGATTATAAATATAAAATGTAACTTCCCCTTACATGTAGATTAATAGGATCTTTATGAAAAATCCAATACATTCCCTAAATAAAATAAATTTCTACTAGAGGGAGAATAGTGAGATTTTCCAGAAGCACAATCCCATAAACATTAATTAGAGAAGAATCATAGACTTGAGTTGTGATCATCATAGCATTATGGTTTTTTAAATAATAAATCAACATATAATCATTTATTTGTTATTGTGATACCCAAGTAAAATTCTTCAAATATAAAATAGTGGGTATATCTAGAATCAAATAAGATATTGGAAATTCTAGAGTGAATTGAAGGTGTACCTTTCATTACTTCATTATCATACCTCATATATTCAATAGTGATCAAATTATATATGCCTTTATATATATGATTATCTGGTTTTGGATGTTGGTCATCATCATTAACATTAGTATTTGAGAACTGGTTAGAATAATTTTCATACTCCTTACATTTGAAATATTGGGATGTGGATGGTTTATTCTATGGTTCTTTCTCTCCATTTTCATCAATAGTAAACTTCTTTCCATCACTTCCATATTAAATTACTAGATGAACATACTTTCCAAACTTAAAGAATTTATTTTTCCCCTTATTAAATTTTCCTCAAAGTCTCATTTCACATTTCGAGAATAAAGGATGACAAATCTTATTCTCTCTATGGTTTTTATTTTTATTATTTCCTTTGAATTTAATCTTTATTTTCTTATCAGAACCATGAGATAGATGGGTAACCTGAATATCCATATCTACCTTGGTAGATCATTGAATTATTTCTCCATAGTTACTAAGGTAACTTATAACTAACGCCCTTCGAAGACATGGTTTTATTCCACTAAAGTATTGATCTATATTATATTCTGGTTTAATGATAATACGAGAAGCATACCTGGGTAACCTTGTAAAATTTTCATCATAAGTACTAATTGATTATTAATCCTTATAATTTATCTCAAGGATGTAATTCTATATTTTTATATGAATAATACTAGGAATTTAATTTTTGAAAAATAAATTTAAAACCCCATCTGAATCCATAGAGTTCATTTCTTCTTATTGCCTCATGTTCTTGATAAGAGTTAACCATTAAAATTCTTCACTTTTTAAATGATAAATATATAAAATAACATTTTCATGATCTGAATAGAATAGAATGGAAAATATATTTTATATTTTATTGATCCATCACTCAGAAACTGGTGAATTAGTGGACCCACTAAAATAAGGTTAGTTTTTCCTAATGGGGGACTCAACAAAATATTTTCCCCTACTTTTCTCATTTGGAAGCTCAACATTATTAATGGGTTGAAAATGTTTCATAAGTATAAAAACATTATTTTTCATTCCAACTCCCATTAAATTTGGTTTCTATAGAGTAAAATCATTGCATTGTCCATCGTATGAAATCTTAACAAGGTTCTTTCAGGTTATATCCATTGACTAAAACAAAAAATCATATTCTGAGACATAATAATCAATGTGAGAAACCATATAATCATGAAAAATCATTCATATGATGTCTATATCATGACACCTTATTTTCAATATATGAAACCTTAGGCATAATCTAGGTCACCCATGGTAATTATCTATTCAAATCCTTTATAATTGTGAATTAAAAAACATTTTAGTTAAACTAATCATATTCCTATAGAGTGAAAAACTAGGTTCATAGTGAGGGACCATTCACCATGCACCAAAATTATGACTGAAATATACTCATCCAAATATTTTAAAATTTACTACCGATATATGCATATATTATAAAACCACATCTACTTGTATTTTTCATATAGGGATGTATTATTATGAAAACCACACTTCTTTTGTTTCCATAACATAGGTTGTTCTTGTATACTTTGGACTATCCAAAAAATTATCAATAATGTTTTCTCATCCTACTTTCCAAAAATAACTAAACCATTATCTAATACAATCTATAAGGACCCATAATTTTCATATATAAATATTACATCTTATTATATGAATATCTGTTTCATAAAATTGTGATCCATGACAAAACCATAAAAGTTTAGTGTCTTTGGAAACATGGATTCACAAACTACTGGTTCATAAATGATCTAAAAAATCACCAATTATGTTCTTCACAACTAATAACCTTCTTAAAAATATTATACATAAAAAAATTCTTCTTATACTAGAGAAAAATATAAATAAAAAAAGGGTGAGTTTAGATTCTCAGTATGGGTAAACAAGCTAGATATCAATGATAATTTACGCATAACATGAGTATAAGGGTATGAGAACATGAGATTAAACTTTGAAAATCATACCTAGAAATTAATTGAACATAAATATGATGCATAGAATAAATATTTTTATTTCATAATACATGAATCGTAATGGAATGAAACAACCTGATCCATGATAGCATAACATTAGAAAAATATCATGTCATAAAAGGGTGGCATAAAGTGTGGAATAATCATAATCATAGAAATAGTATGTCATGGCTACCCACAAAATCATTAATCATATGTTATACATGGGTTAATCACCCATGTACCTATTTAAATCTTGGGATAACCACACATATACCCTATTTTGGTCTTGGGATAACCTCTTATGTACCCACTTTTGGTTTTGGGATAACCTAATGTGTGCCCTATTTTAGACTTGGGATAACCTCCTCTATACCCTCTTATGGGATTGTGATAATCTCTCATGTACCATTTTCGCTCATAAAATATTTATATGTTCACAATTTAATGGATTCCTATAATAAACCCGCCCTTCATATTATTTTAATCCATTAATATGTTTTTCATATTCCCATTAAAACATTTATCATTTCATCATAGCTTAACCCATGGAAAAAAATGGTTTCATAAATATTTTATCATTATAACCATAAAACATATAAATTAAGAATAAGGATTGTATCATTGGATAATATCCCCATTAAATCATATGTGACATCAAATGATGTTATCACATATGATAAATTCCTTTAAAATATCACTGGAAAATTTCATGATGAAAATACCCATTTAATTTTTAAATAACTTATTTAAAATTGAAAAAATCATAAAATGTTAAGGAAAAAAATTTATTTGAAAATAAAATTGTGAACATTTAAAGTAATATTAAGTTAATTGATTGATTATAACATCGAGAAATTATATTCATGTTGAGTACATTAAAACAAATATTCCTTTCACATTTTTTGTAAAAATAAAAATGTAACTTGTTTTGAAAATGAAAAGAATATTACTTTGAAAATTTTTTATTATCATCCAAACATGGGTAAAAATGAATTTAAACAATCCTACTAGAATATTAAAAACCTTTTGGAAAACTTTTTAAACAAAACATTAACATGGAAGAAAATGGTTCTTGAATAAAGAGGGAATGAAGTCGGTATTCCTTAAAAAATTTCATCTAATATATTGAGAGATTAAAGAGAGTAAAATTAAAAGAAAAAAATATATTCTCAAAAAATAACTATTGGATAATAAAATTAATGATATTTTTGATATATTGATTATATAATTTTATAATGATAAATTAATGAATAAACAATCCTGGTAAAAATGAGATTGTAACATAAAACCCTTTACCTCAAGTTCAACTTACTTCGTCAGCACTCTAACCTCATGTATAATAAATTTAAATTTATTATTATTATATAATAGAATAATTTACATAATTTTAATACAATATATTATCCACTTATAACATTTCAACATTTATGTATTAATCATTTGTTACTAAAATCATCATTTTCAGGTTTTAACAATTTCATTTTTCATGAATGTTTAGGTTCGGAAGTTCCAATACATGTACTTTTGTCATGGTTACATCATCTCAATAATGTTAATAAGGATATAAATATAATATATATTCATTATATACTTATTTATAATCAAAAATTAATTTTATATATTGAAATATGAATTACACCATTCATAGAGATGGTAGTTCATTAATACACATGAACATTAAATTCATTTTCTAAAAAAGTAATGAAATAAGGATAAATAATATTTTATCATTAAAAACAAATAATTATGTCAAAAATATAATATATAAACATTAAATTCATCATTATATCCTACCATGGATGATGGATATGGAAATTGGTTTATATCACTTCATTGAGACTGTAGTCTCCAAGTACACACAACGATACTTTCATTTACCAATTGATGGAAGATAGGGTGGATAATGGAAGTTTCATAATCATAATAATATTTCAGTATATATAATATATTTAATTTATTATTTTATTATGAATGCCATATATTTATAGGATATATAATAATAAATAAATTTAAAGAGGTCGGGTAGGATGATTACCTCTTCTTCGGTAGACTTCCATTTGATTGCTTCTTAAGGACCCTTGGAAAGGTATTTTAGGAATACCACAACCTCTAATTCATATATATGTAAATTTAGAAGATAATTGGGTAGGATTTATTTGAGATATCTAACTCAAATTAGAATATATAATATAGGGTATGGATGTCCTTTTATAAGGCAGGGAGAGGACACACATGTAATTTTTTCAAAAGATTAAAATATAATAAGGTCATACTAAATCCAAATGCGTTAAATTGGAAATGTATTTAAAGGTAGGATAATATAGGGTCAAAATATGGCAAAAAAATAATATTTATAAAATTTTAATTGGAAATATCACCCTTATCTCTTAGTTTAACCCCTGAGTAAACTCATTTTAACTTTAACCATAGTAATAAATTTTTACCTCAGTTACTGTTCATAATGACCAAAAATTAAGTTGAAAGTATTATATAATAATAATAATTTTGATTAAAAATATGGAATATATTTTTTCAATTTCAATAACTATAATAGGTATAAATTAATTTTAAAATAAACTAACAAAACGCATCAAAAAAAGGATTTTCAAAAAAAAATACACTTTTAAGTATAAAACAATATATACCAAAATTGGGAATAATGTCAAATCCAATGAATTTGATTGGATTATGTTTAATAAAAATTAAATAATTAAATTTTAAATTAAATTAAAAAAAATGTTACTCTATAAATACATTAATTTAAAATATAGTTTTCTATAAAATCAAATTTTTTTAATATTCATAGAAAAAATAATCTTTTAAGAAAAATACCAAAATTTCACATTAAAATAATTTTTATATGATAATTTCTGAAAATTATATCCTTTTTATAAAAAATAAATTTCTAAAATTTTTAATACTTAATTATAATATTAACAAACAAAATTCAATAAAAACAAATGTTGGCAAAAATATAATTTTGAGACCTAAAATGACTTTACTAAAAATTGAGTACTTATATATTATGAATTAATAAATGCATTTGAATTATATAAAACCTTCATTTATATTTTCCATAATTTGGTTAATCCTATTCTTACCCTTTAATCTAATTTCTACGTTTTAATGGTATAATATATCATGGTTAGTTTAGAATCATGGTTTATTATAAAGTAAGTTATCAAATACTTCATGTTTATTTGAAAAGAAATACATATAAAATCTATAGGTGTTATAATATGACTTTCCTAAGTCATGATCAATAAAAATGAGTTCATATCTACATATTATATAAATACTGTTATTTATAATTAATGAAATATATTTTATAAAAAAATTAGGAATTATAAATAGAAACATTTGATACTCAGCTAAAACTATTAAAGAAATGTGAAACAAGTTCTAATATCATAAAATGTTTACATAACAGAGAGAGAATACATAAGAAACTATCAATTTTTATGAGAAATTTATTCCCTCCATTTCGCATTTGGAAATTTTTTATGATTTTGATCTTTTATGTGTTATATGGTGCATCGTAAACCCACTCCTATTCTTGAGAACAAACCATCTCATTTATAATTATGATCTTGTATTTATAAAATTTATAGATTATTATAAAAACATATATACTGAACATATATGATATTTATGCCATTTTTATTACTCTAGATATGACTAAATAATTATATAAGTAACAGGATCAAAAATATATAAAATCAAAACACTAGAAAAAAATAAAGTAGTTATTACCTGAAACGTAACATTAACATGGAATTATTGATAAACAGGTAATATAAATTCATAAGTAAATCAAATATGGTATTATAGAAATGAATATGGTTCTGTGATAGATTTATAATAAACCTATATTTATTATACCAAAGTTTAAATCATATTTGACTAAATGAAGCAAAAGGTAAGTGACTTCATCTCAATCTCATTTCATTAAGGCATAGTTTGATGTTATACACCCACCATATTTTATGATTTATAGATAAATTCCCTTTGACTAATCATGTCATTAATTTATTTATTATAAATTTATTTAATGTTTTGTTATATGTTATTATCTCACGGGACTAATGGTTTAAATGTTCAAAGTGGTATGGGACACCTTGAATATTCAAATATTTAATTATCAAATCTTTTTTCTCCATGTCAGTATTTTTTATATTATTTTATATATTTATTTATATAAAATTATTATAAAAATGTTTTTATATCCATTTTAAATTTCATTAAAAAAAATAAAAAATGAATCTTTTTACGCATTTTATTCATAATGTTTTGATAAATGACCAAAGGAATGTTCTATTATTAACATATATGGCAACAATTACTTTTCCACCATTGTAGAAATTATTTTATTTTTGTATTACTTTTCATGATTTCATATTTCAATAAATGAAAACCATCTTTATATTTTTGGGTATTTTAGTATTCAAAATGTGTTTTCAATGAAAATTGTGTTTTGGTATTAAAAATGGGTTCTTAAAACAAAAGGGTATTTTTATACAAAAGTCTTTTTAATATGGTTTTAATAATAGTTTTTTCTCACTAATTTTTCAGTGGCCTCATTTAAATTATTTTAATCTATGTCGCCATCCTTTATTGAATATTTTATAACATTGAGGTTTATATTTTATGATACCATCTTCCATACTTTAGTAAATGGTTTGTGGCCAATTTTACTAAGGAAGTATTGATATTCCACATAACTAATTTTTGATTTTTTTTAAGACGTGTTTATTTAATTTTATTATTTATTCATGTGATAAATAAATTGGATATGGAATAATGGGTGGGTACAATATATATAAAATCCCCTTGATGTATCTGTAGTCTCATGAGATGAAATCAGTTGGTGAAAACCCCCTTTATATTTTTCTCCAAGTAGTTGTAAATTTTTAGGAGGATAGATATTGACACATATCATATGGGTTTCTACACATATTCTTAAATTGTCTTGAGAATATATCTTGACAATAACTATATTGAGGTTAGATCTTGATAGTACAGATGTCCCGCATTATCCATTTCATCATTATAGTTATTCTATGTGATTATTTGATTATTTATAATATCCATGGTCATGTTTTAAGCTCATGTGATTATTTATATATAATTATTCAATCATATTTTATTAATTACATATTTATAATTAATTATTAATTAAATTTATTTTCAGTTGTATTTTACCATTACTAAGAACTTAGTCTCACCCCTTTCTTATGTTTTGCTTTTTCCTAGGATTCCAAGAATTCTATTATGACTAATATGTAATATTAATCTAGGAGAATAATTATGTTCTCAAAGAAAATAATTTTTCTATTTTATATTTAAAATTTAATGTAAATTTTAAATATGTATCTAGTTTACCAAGATTACTAAAATATAAGGTACTTCAGGATTTAATTCCTTATAATAATATCAATTTAATAATGTAAGGCATCAGCTCTTGGCTTATGGGGTGAGGGTGTTACAATTGTTATCAGTGGTAGTTTAGTAGAAACTAATGGAACTAGATTTAGGAAATCATGGATTAGAAAACATAAACCTATGACTAACTTTGAGGATAAGTCTAAGTATAGGATATCATCCTATAGATTTTGTAATACCATGGATAACATAGGTTAAACCATTGTACTTATTTATTTAGAGTAATATGTCATCATTTATACATCCTATAAATGATTCTTAATGAATATATCACTATGATTAGTATTTCTCACATTGTTCTTTGGATTTTTCTCAATGATTAGAATCAGCAAGGTTATAAAAGTAAAGTTTATACTACTGATGATGAAGAGACTAAAAAGAAAAATTAAAGGTAGTTAGTTTTAAGAAAAAATATTATTAAGCATAGTTAATGGTTTAAAAATGAATTATAATGATAAAAGTTATTGTGTATTTGGATTCAAGAATTATTTAATCAATTGTGCTCTGTTTATAAGAATAATGAGATATATAATGATTGTACTACAATAATTATTCTTTAATTATTTATAAGAATTAATGTTTTTATTAATGGTTTTATGTTGATAAATGTATTCATATATTTGTTATATGAAAATAAGAGATACATTATGTTTTTGGAAATTTAGAGAACTTTGTGGACTGTGAATTTAGACAGATTCATTTTGGATGAGTCTTAAAGTTGGATTTGATTAAGTTGGACATTATATATAATTTTTTAAGGTTAAAGTATTATTTATTAAAACTAGGTTCTAATAATTTTGGTTTCGAAAAATATTTTAAGGTTGAAGGAATGATTTTCGGATCTTATGATTCATTAATGTGATTAATGTATGAGAAATTTAACTTGAATATCCATTTCATGGAATAAGAGATGAAGTTAAAATATATCTAAGCACAATAAAAGGATAAAATATTACTTATAACATGGAATGAAATCAAGTAAGATTATATTACCAAGTGCTAATATGGATAGTAAAATAATCTCTCGACTATAAAAAAGGAATTTAGAACAAAAACACTATTTGTTTAATTTTCTTACTAAGAAATCAATTGCATCTTTAACCCATCACAAATTTACAATTTTTTTATGGTTGAGTTAATGATGACCATGTTCTCTAACACTCTTCATCGTAACTTGATTGTTTTATTTCTCTTCTATGATCTTGTTTTCACTTCTCACTAATTTTATCCAACCCAAAATCTTAATTTTGTTGTGACCTTCTCATTTCCCTTTCCCTCTTATTAAGAGGATGTTTAATTAACCCTATTTTCATTGTAGGTTTCCCAAAACTGGATTTTCCAGTTTCGAACTTTTATTTTTGAAGTTCAATTTTAAATTTCGAGGATGAAATTCATTTTTTGTGGGGAGAGTTTAACTCCTCAAAAATTTATGGTATGTACCTTTTTAAATTTAATCTTTTTGATGACTATTTCACGCAACATCGAGCATAAATGAACCATGATATATTAATAATATTATTATTTAAAATGAGATTCTATCCCGGAAATTAAATTCATTGTTATGAATATAATTAACTAAATTATGAAAATACATTATTGAACTCATTGGTTAAAAATTATTTATAAATAAATCCAAAATCCAATTAAAAATAAAGGAAATGTTTTTTTAAAAACTATTTAAATGTGCACAAGTGTGTTTTATACCAATAAAATAAAAAACATATTTGGATTATATTAATTATATATATATATAATATATATTTATTATAATATTTAACATTCATCCTATGTTTTTTATAGAAATGATATAATAACAAATCCAATTCTAAAAATAAAAGATATATTTTTATAAAAAAGACAATTTTAACCCCTTTTAATGGAGCATATTTTTTAAATATAGTTTTTGACAGTTTTATAAATTATATTTGAAAATATAAACTTTTTATTTTATATGGGGATATAAAATTGACATTGTTTTACTTTTTGGTAATTTTCTGATAAATTTTATATTTTGAGGAATAGTAAAAAAATATTGTATTTTAATTGAAAACAACATTTTCATCTAAATAATTTTTAATGATAAATTATATTTTAAATTGATTTTAATTCCAAATTAGATAAATTTTTTCATTTAATATCATTTAGTTCATTTTAAACAAATTCACATTGAATTTGGATATAAAAACATTTCAATATTTTTAACATTTTCACTTTAAAAACAGGTCTTCTGGTTCTGTCTACGTGATTAATTTTAAATTAATTTTATCCAATTATATGTTTTTAATTTTTTAAAATTGATTATAAATTTGGAATCATAAGGTCCAAATTTATTAAATAAGTCTATTTTAATTTTAGACAATATGAATAGTATCTTTAGTGTTTTTTTTAATTACTAGAGTTAACGGTAAATCGGGAAATTAAGGATAAAAATTATATTATAAATACTATAAAATTACATTAAAATTTTCCTAATTTTATTTTAGGAGTGATTTTAGACCTAAATCATCTCTGGTCTTATTCTATGGACTCTTGGAGCCACTTGGATGACTTTAATCTTTTTATGGTATTTTATTCTAAAGAAATCTCAATATGTCATACTCATGTTTTAGATAAGTATTAAATTTTTATATATTGTTATTTAAAATATATATTATAAAATATATATTAATTTGAAATATAAAATTTCTATATTCTTCATGACAATTTATTTTTAATTTTTAGGGAGGAAATAATTAAATTAAATGCTTTCATTATGATGATGCAGTAATTGTTAAATTAATGGACATATTAAATAAATGTCATTAAAAATATTAAAATAAATATAATTTTATATAGTTAATTCCATACTTGAATTTTATAGATGAACTATAAATATTATTGATCTATTAATTTTTTTTTGCAAAGCTATTTTGGGAATTGATATTTTTTTAAAAGTCAATAAATGAATATTTTCAAAATTGAGATTAATGGTATTTTAAAATAAATAATATTTTATTAAATGATGTAAAATTAATAAAAATATAAACTTCATCCAAATAATTTATATTAGGATTAAAATTTCAATCATGACTCATTAATGGTTCTTTTGACAGTTTATAGTAATTATATTAACCCTTAAAGAGTAAAAATGCCAGGTTTTCATGGTAAGAGTTAAAGGGTTTAACTAAGGATTAAATCCAAATAATAAGGATAATAATATGACCTAAACTTGCATAGAAATTATTGTTTGAAATTATTTAGTCACATAATCATATTATATTCTAAATAACTCACTTTATATCCACTAGAATTGATAATTAATTTATATTAATTTAATATTTTTGAGTTTCCAAAACTTCCCCTCATATTGATTATAAAAGGGAACCTCCTCCCTCACTTCCTCACTCCACTTTACACCTTATATATTTAAAAAACCCTACCAATTTCTCCTAAAAACTTCCCTAACTTCATCCTATAAGCCTTAATTTTGGTTTAAATTCAACTAAAGATGTTATTTTGTGAAAATAAAAAAGAGATACCCAAGGAAGATGTAATGTTCAACAAGGAATGTTTTTGTATTATTTATCCCTTAAAATACTTAAAATATTTTTATTTAATATTTATATAATAACATAAGTATCCTACATACACTAAGATGTTTTATTATTAAGGTTTTAACCTACTCTCACACACTTTTCCATCTAATGGGATACGCAATCATCATTAATATGTAGGGAGGAGTACCGCCTCATGAACCGATATTGTTTTTTATTCTATTTCCTACTTTCATGGTTGGTAATAATGATGGAATTTTTATATATATTATATATGTGGGATTTATTATTTATTTATTCTTATTTATTTATTATATAACACATACCTTCAAGCCTTCCATTTGGGGTAAATATGATAACTTCGTTTTTTGATGTTTGGACTAATGCATCCTCAATACGATCTGATTAATTCACCCTTTTCATGAAAGGTATTTAGGATTGTTTTTGTGAATTTATATGATATATATGACACAATAATTCTATTTGGATTATATTAATTACATTATTTCTTTCAATACAACAATAAAATGGAAACAGAACTCATCCGTACGTACGACCTACCGTCTCCATGAATGGTGTATTTCATTATATATATATATATATATATTATAGATTATTATAAATACATTTATATTGAATATAAATTATATTTATGTCATTTTTATCATTCTTGCTATGATTAAATCCTGATATAAGTATGATGATCAAATATATAACAAATCAAAACACATGTGATAAACAAAGCAGTTATTACCTAAAACATAACATTAACATAGAATTGTTAATAAACGAGTAATATAAAGTAATAAGTAAATCATATATGGTATTATATAAATTAATATGGTTCTGTGATATACGTATAATAACAATATATTTGTTAAAAATGATTTTATGGAATGTTCGACTAAAGGAAGTGTGAGGTAAGTGACTTTGTCTCAATCTCCTTTTATTGGGGCAAGTTTGATTTTATACACCCACCATATTTTATGAGGTGTATATAAATCCGTTTTACCTTATAATGCCCTTAATTTATTTATTATAATGTTATTTTATATTATATTATATTTTTTTCATCCATGGGTCTTATGATTTAAATTTTGAAAGTGGTATGGGACACATTGAATGTTTAAAGATTTAATTACCAAATATTTTTCTCAATGTCAACATTCTCGATATTATTTTATATATTTGTTTATATAAATTAATATAAAGTGAATTTTAAGTACATTTTTAATTTTATTCAATAGTTTTTAAAAATTACTCTTTTTATGTATTTTATATGGAACCTTTTAACAAACAACAAAAGGAATGTTTTATTCCTAATGTATATAGTGATAATGAATTTTCCACCACTATGGTCATTATTTTATTTTATTTTTCCTTTTCAAGATTTCATATTTCCTTAATTGAAAAACTATATTTATCTTTTTTTTATTTTGGTAACGATTTTTATTTCAAAGAAAACTGTTTTTTGGTATTGAAAATGAGTTCTTCAAATAAAAGGGAATTTTTTTTAAAAAAAATGTGTTTTTATATTGGTTAAATAAGAGTATTTCCTCAATAATTTTTTACTGATCTTGTTTAATGTATTTTCATCTATTTCAAAACAATTTGTTGAATCTTGTACTTCACTGAGATTTATCTCTTATGATTCCATATTCCATAATTTATTAAATGGTTTATGGTTTGTTTTATTAGGGTAGTATTGATATACCATATGACTAATTATTGAATTTTTTAAGACATATTTATTCAGTTGTATTATTTATTCATTTGAGTAACGCATTGGAAATTAATGAACGGGTGGGGCCATATATAGAAAATCCCCTATATGCATATGTAGTCACTTTATATGAAATAATTTGGGGAAAACCCCTTGGTTTTTGTTTATAAGTTGTTTTAAATTGTTATGAGGATAGATCTTGACATAAATCAGACTATTTTATATCCACTAACTTTAATTGTCCTAGGATAGATCTTGATAGTAACTATCTTGAGGATATATCTTGATAGTGTAGACAAATAACTTTATTCATTCCATCATTATTATTATTCCCTATTTTTATTTTATTAGTTAGAATATCCATGGTCATGTTTTAATCTCATGTGATTATTTATATGTCATTATTTTACCATATTTTATTCTTTCCATATTTATTCTTCATTTTTTATTTATTTTAGATTTTTTTTACTTTACCCTTACTACTCATTTGATCTCACTCCTTTTCTTTGTTTTATTTGTTCCCAGGATTCCAAGAATTTTATTTTAACTGATATGCAGGGTTAAGATGTGAGAATAATGGTGTTCTCAAAGAAATTACTTTTTGTATTTTATGTTTAAAATTAAATGTGAATTTAAAATATGTATCTAGTTTACTAATACTACTAAATTATTTGGTACTTTAGGATTTTATTCCTTGCAATCATATCAATGAAATAAAGTAATACCTCGGATTCGAGCTTCTGGGGTTGGGGCATTATATATTTGGTTCTCACTATAAAATTATATTAGGGTTAACAACCTATATAATTGAATGATAAATATTATATATAAATCACACCCCTTGTCTTTATGTAACATAGATGTATATACATGGCAATAAACAACACCAATAGTTAAAATTCTCCATGAAAATGGAAAATTAATGCAATATTGGGACAAAATTTGGGTGGTTTCTGGTCTTTAAGACATTTAGGGTCATTCACTAGGCCATGTTCCCACTAAGACTATGTTTCATGTAAGGTTTACCCCGTAACCTAATTAAAAATGGGATTGTCTAGAAATAAATAAAAATATAAATCCTTTGGTCTTCCAGGGTGGTAGAAATTAGTAGGATACTTGTGTACATTGCAAATAAAATAATTCCATCCAACTGAATAAATCATATGAAATATGGAAATGATGTAATACATGGTGTGAATACCTAGAATATACTATGTAAATTTAAATTCAATATATTTTATTGATTAATATGGGAGATATACAAAATGGTATAAGGATGATACATCACATGATTATTGAGAGAGAGAGAGAGCCCATTAGTTAAGTCAACACCTTTTTTGATTCGTTCCAGTCACTATGGACCTTCACAATTGCCTTTTTATTATCCATGTAAGATTAATAACATGTATTTAAAAAATAAATGTATTTATTCTTAATTGAGAGACACATGAATGTCATAAAATATTCATATCAGCTCAAAATTTATAGAAGTTGATAATTCTAGATATAGTGTGGAGTGATCCAACGACAAACTTGTGTGTACAAAAGTATGTGGGTCATATAAATTATATACCTTCTGAAATGAAATTTTTTTATCAAATATTTACCTTAAAAAATTACATTATAGTCTATTTTTAGTCACATTTAATTATTCATTTTTTCATTTTTGTCTCATCAACCAGGTAACAAAAATGTATCTTAATATTGTATTTCACGATCGCGTTTTTAATTAAATTTTACTATCAAAATTTCTTCTAACATGTCGTGTGTTATCAATTGACATAGATGTGTTAATTATAACACTTGGGAATTACTTATTCAGTGTAATTACATCCTAATAAAAAAATCATGTGTCATTACCTCTGCTAATGAAGTAAATAATAAAGAATTGTCCAAAATTCTTATTTATTGTCTACCTGATAAAGCAACCTCTTAAGGATGATTCAACACATTTTCTCCCCAACCTCATATTCCATAAAATTGAATACTTTCTCATCAGTGAAAGTATCATTTATTAAGTATGGATTGTCTAAAAGGAATCCTCCTATATTTCTCTCAGTAATTTGTGGATTTCAAGTCTCTATTCCCAGGCCAGGACCACAATATTTATTGAACAATGATGATTCATCCACCCATTCATCATCATAAAAGGATATGAAATATTCCATAGGAAGATAATAGAATTAAGATGTTAAAGTTGATTTATTTTATTACTAGATTTACCCTTTATTTTAGGGGACTATGAATCCCAAAATTGTTTTCTTCTAATGTCACACAATATTGAAGATTAGAAACACTTTTATTTCATAAATTATCTCTAATACCCGTATCATTATAAATTACTCTTATTTTATGGTATATGGATGCATACCTGATTACCTATTAGTAATATTTGTTGATTTTTTATTTAAAATCATTCTATATAATTGAATGTGGATCATTTCTTAAATTTTTCAAGATACATAAATATAATTTGATCTTGAGATTTTATCTATTTATTGGTTAATCATTTTATGATAAACCAATAAAAAATAAGATGGAAACTCTTTAGGTATGTATTGTCTTAAAAATCAAAAACTATCAAATTTATTTTATTCATCGTGTAAAGATCCATCCTTTAACATCATCACCTCCTATGGAACAACTTTTTTATAATATTACTCACAATAAATTTAATAGTACTAGGGGTTTGGAAAACATAATAAGTTACCATGGACTTTTAAGTGCTTACATACATCGAGAGAGGGTTGAAACACAAGTCATCAGTGAATAAATTAAATTAAATTATTATAAGTTATATAAACTACTTTAGAATAAGTTCAACATGCCATTATAAAAATACATTGGTTAGAAATCTCCATATAATTCATCATCAATTCATTTACCATGTTTTTATGGTCAGTTAATGCATTTTAATTAACCATTAATTAAAAATTATCATAAAAATAGTGAAATTATTGTGAGATATTATATAGTATTTTTTTGGTTTATAAAGAAATGATAAAACAACCATAGTAATGATGTGAATATTCATATGACATGATAATATCAAGTAAAAACATCAATCATTTCACTTCAAACACCATGTACTGATACAAAATTATACATCACCAACATTTATAAAAACCCCCATTTTTTATAATATTACTCACATTAAAGTAAGGATTACTATGGGATTGTGAAAAAATAAATTTATAAAGGAGAAAAAAGTCATGCATATAAGGAAATGGGATGATACATAGATCCTCAAAAAAATAAATTATAAATAATAATTATAAATTATAAATAAAAATAAAAACCAAACATTCGGTTTTTTTCTATATTTTGTTCCTTTAGTAATCATATTACATGTTTTATAAATGTTAACAAATTATATTTACTAATTTATTATTTTTTTGAAATAAATTAATTTAACATAAAAAATATTATAAGTTTAGTAAATCATCAAAGAAATATTTTCATTATCCATATACTTATATTATATAATCTACATCTTATTTAAATCATCAGAACAAATAATTAATTAAACAGTCCAAGCTATTAACTTACACTTAGAAAGTTGTGACCAAGACCTTCCACTACCAACAAATTTATGTGCCTCATGTCTTTGCCTCTAATTTAAGATTTCATAATTACAATGTTCTCAAAGTCTTCACCCTTTCCAAATCTTACACCACCTTTTTTATCAATCTTGTTTCTCATGTTATGATCCTTGTTAACCATTATATGGGAAGTGAAACCACCATCAAGGATCCACACTTTTTCTTAATATATTACTACCAAATAAATATCAACAAACATAGCTTTTTCAACATAATTATTTTTTATCCATTTTCATTTATTCTCCTCTAATGGTGGTGATTATTCTTGTTGTTCTATAAATATGGTAGGTAAACCTCATATTATAGAGCAACAAATTAATTTTTTATTTTATCCCACTTGATGAAGATTCGATAACCTTCCCACAAAAAATAGTATCCAATAAAAACATACCAAGTATAATAACTTTTTATCATTTATCGTAATTTATATTCTACCTTGAATATCATATTTTCTATAAAACATACATATTGAGTGCAACCGTCTTTCCAAAATAGTAACACTTGATTCACAGTGTATTTCTGTGTATCTTTTCTATTGTTTTGGAACTATTTTTGATTTTTTTAGTGCTGCATAACCGAATATGCCTCCATGGAGTAGGTGTTTATAGCTTCACATCAACCATGAACCTCTTTTTCTGGTGATCAAGCCCCCAAAAAAATTCCTTTTGAGAAGACTTTTTTTATAAATAAAATATTATAAATTGATTATTGGATCTTTATTCCTTTCTTTCATCTTTTTCTCAAACTGCAATATTAGGTCCATGACCACCATCCAGTAAACCCATTAGAAGGTAATTCAATGGAACTTCACACGTTGAAGAAAAATCTCTAGAATTAACCCCACACTACTAAATTCAAGTATTGTAACAAAACAACACCCAAGTAACTATAGTAAAATATAAAACAACTGGAAGAACATGATAAAGACTATCAGATGAAATTATTAAAAGAAAACTATGGTATAATAACAATAAGGATTATATGGTTTAGTAATTCACCCTAATCCAGGGGGAATGATGATAATATAGGGATTAAAATAGAATTACAATTATTGATCACTCAATGATCCACTCACATAAGCTCAATGATCCATAAAGTGATCATGCCCTAAATTATATAGAAGTACTCAACCAGTGCTTCTATTCCCCACAACTATCTGATCATATCAGTTTGTCATCCACCTTATCCTATATTTATGGATGAGCCTTTATATGGTTAATAAATCCTGCCACATTAACGAGCTCTGTCATTTCATTGTTCACCTTATGAATGTATCACAAATATGGATGTTTTACATATTCTTATAATTAATCATCCAATGTTCTATTCCACTATACCTTTGTGATTGAAATTTGTGTCTATAATTTAGTGTGCTCAACTCTAGTCACTATGGATCCATTTCCCCAATAATTATCGTAAGTATGTCATCATATTTTTTCTTCTTTTGATGGTCATATTTTACTCCACCTTAAAATTAATCTCACACTTCTAATAATCTCCCACATGAGATTTTTTTAAATAAATCACCATTAATAAGTCCTCTATTATCTTTTTCAAACTCCCACCCTTATTTGGGTTTAATAAAGTAATTTTATGGTTCCCAATCCATTTCATCCATCCACCTAAGGCTAGTGGAGGAGGAAAATTGCTCAAATACATCCTTCGAAACCACCTTCATCAACATATCTATCGTATTCCAAATTCTATAAATATTAAATAGGTCTAACACTCTATCATCCAATAGCTTATAGATGAAGTTGTATTTTATCAAATTGTGCTTCATCCAAAAATGAAAAATAATATTTATACCTAAATGAATTATTCTCTAGGAGTCATAAAAATCATCCCAAATTCTAGTGACCTTATGAGATCCTCCATCAACCCTTTCATCTACTCCATCCCTTCCCTATTTCTATTAATGAAATATATTCTGCTTCTATTCTAATGAGTGAAACGATTGGATAAATATTTGACATCTAACATACCATCATTCCTTCAAAAGTAAACACATAATGAGAGGTTCTATTTTATGTGTCTGAATCTACACCAAAGTCTTGGCCTATAAAACATTTAAAGACTCATTTGTTCTAAAGAAAAGTATAAGAATTCCAAAACCTTTAAAAATACTAGAGAACCCACCTCACAATCACCCAGTGATATATTCTGGGATTCAATATAAACTAGCTCATGACTCCCACTATTTTTTAATGTCTAGATGAGTATACAATATGGCGTACATACGACTTCTAAAAGATGATGCATAAGAAACTTTCACCATGAAATCAACCTTATCTTCCATTCATGGTGACTTATACATAATAAATTTAACTTGTCAACACTACCAGAAAACGGGGCATTGGAGCCCCCCAGACTCGGGCGACCGCCATTGGCGGTCGCTATAGCTCACCATTAGCGACCGCCAATGGCGGTCGCTAAGCTGCCTAAAAAATTTCGGGGGGTTTCTGCGCCCCCCCCCCCCCCCGCGCCCTCTCCCTCGATCTCCCTCGCCCTAACCCTCCCTCGCCGCCCTCCCTCGCGCCGCCCTCCCCTCCCCCGCCGCCCGGCCTCCCCCGCCGCCCGGCCTCCCCCGCCGCCCGGCCTCCCCCGCCGCCCGCCCTCCCCCGCGGCCCGCCCTCCCCCGCCGCCCGCCCTCCCCCGCCGCCCGCCCTCCCCCGCCGCCCGCCCTCCCCCGCCGCCCGCCCTCCCCTGCCGCCCGGCCTCCCCCGCCGCCTGCCATCCGGCCTCCGGCCGCCGCCCTCCGGCCTCTCGGCCCTCCCCCCCCCCCCCCACCCCGGATGGCACCCGCACCCCGGACAGCCCCCGGCGCGCACTCCGGACCGCCCCCCGCACCCCGGACGCCTCCCCTCACCTCGGACAGCACCCCCTCGCGCACTCCGGACCGCCCCCCGCACCCCGGACGCCTCCCCGCACCCCGGACAGCCCCCCCCCCCCCCCCCTCGCGCACTCCGGACCGCCCCCCGCACCCCGGACGCCTCCCCGCACCCCAGACAGCCCCCCCCCTGCACTCGGACACCCCCCTCCGAACCTGGACAGCCCCCCCGCACCCCGGACAGCCCCCCCCCCCCCCCCCCCCCGCACTCAGACACCCCCCCACCGAACCTGGACAGCCCCCCCGCACCCCGGACACCCCACCCCGCACCCCCGACAGCCCCCCTGCACCCCAGACAGCCCCCCCTCCCCCGCACCCCGGACACCCCCGCACCCCGAACACCCCTGCCCGCACCCCTGACAGGCCCCCGACACCCCGGACACCCCTCCCCGCACCTCAGACAGCCCCCCCCCCCCCCCCTCGCTGCCCGTCCCCCGTCCCCTCACTGCCTCCTCTCCTCCAACTCCCCGCCGCCGCCGCCGCCCGTCCCCTCCCTTGCCGCACCGCCTTTGGCTCCGGCTCCCCTTCGCTGCCTCCTCTCCCTCGCAGCACCACCTTCGGCTCCCCTCCCTTTCAGGTTTGTAGCTCAATCAGGTAACATGAGCTTTCAGTTACATTATTATTTTATCAATGGTTCATAAACAAATGGTTAATATTTATTTTGAATATAGTTGATTTGAAAAATGTAAATGTAATAAGTATTGTGTAAATGTTTGTTATACAGATATTATTATGGATAAGAGTTGGATTGATCTTCCAAATCGAACGTCTAGAGAATATTTCAATGGCATTATGCAGTTTATTGACTTCACGAGAGGATTTGAAAGTGACTATATTAGTTGTCCATGTAGAAAATGTGCTAACAGATATCAATTCACACGAGATACTGTGAGGGAGCACCTTTTCTTTAATGGATTTCTGAAAAATTATAAGAGTTGGACTCGTCATGGAGAAGAATATGTTCGTTGTCAAAATACAGATGCAGCTCAGATGGATGTTGATGCAAGGATGACTGATCCAATGCATGAAATGCTTACTGAAATGGTACGTGGGTTTGATCCTGAAGGCATTGACATCCAGAATCTTGAGACCGGTGAGATAAATCTTCGCTCTGGTGCAGATCATGATTCGAGGAGGTTTTATGAAGTACTTGATGATGCGAAAACAGAATTATATCCTGGATGTACTTCTTACAATAAACTGTCGTTCATCGTGGATTTTTTGCATTTGAAGACTTTGAACAATTGGTCAAACACATCATTCGACATGCTTTTGGTTTTATTGAAAAAAGTTCTTCCTGTCGACTCTAAGATTCCTCAGTCGTATTACTATGCTCGTAAGTTGACAGAGAACTTAGGTTTTACATATGAGACTATAGATGCATGTGCAAACAACTGTATGTTGTTTAGAAATGAAACTGCTCATTTGGATATCTGTACGGTTTGTGGCGCTTCCAGGTGGAAAGAGAACAGGGGAAATAAGACTCATCAAAGTCAGATTGCGATACAGGGGAAACCGATTGCCGTAAAGCAAATGCGTTACTTTCCCCTTAAACCGAGGTTGAAAAGATTTTTTATGTCATCTAAAGTTTCTAATTTAATGAGATGGCTGCAGAAAGAGTTCATGAAAGTGACATGTTAACCCACCCGGCAGACTCTCATGCATGGAAGGATTTTGATAAGAGACATACCGACTTTGCTAAAGATGTTCGTAATGTCCGATTGGGATTGGCAGCAGATGGTTTCAATCCATTCAAGTCTATGGTTGGTGCAACTCATAGCACATGGCCCGTGGTGTTGGTTCCATATAATCTTCCTTCGTGGCTTTGTATGAAGCAACAATTTATATTACTTTCCACTCTTATGGATGGACCTAAAAGTCCGGGGGATAAGATTGATGTTTACCTTCAGCCATTGATTGATGAGTTGAATGAATTTTGGGGCGATGGTGTGATGACTTATGACTGCGAAACGAATGAAATGTTCAAACTGCATGCAGCTTTATTGTGGACAATCAATGACTTCCCAGCTTATGCAAATTTATCAGGCTGGAGTACGAAAGGGGAATTTGCTTTCCCTTGTTGCAATAAAAGTAAAAAATCTGTATGGCTTAAACATTCCAAAAAATGGGCATACATGGGTCACAGGCGTTTTCTCCCTCCCCAGCACAGGTTCAGAAAGGACAGAGTGGCATTTGATGGTTCTAGAGAGTTCAGCCCAGCACCAAAGATCATGACAGGAGTCGAAATGTTATCGCAGATTGAGGAAGAAAACATCCGCACGGTATATGAAATTCAGGATTTGGTGGCTCCTCCAGTACGTAATATTCGTGCTGCGGGTAGGCAGCGCAGTCACAATTGGAAAAAGAAAAGTATTTTTTATAGTCTTCCGTATTGGAAAACTAACATGTTGAGGCATAATTTGGATGTCATGCACATTGAAATAAATGTTTGTGATAACATATTGTGGACCATTTTAGGTGTCAGTGGAAAGTCAAAGGACCATGTTAATGCACGCCGTGATTTGGAAGAAATGGGTTTAAGGAAACAGTTGCATTTACAGTTAGCTGAGGGAAACAAGGCATATATTCCTGCTGCACAGTATTCGATGACTACAGAGGAGAAAGAGACATTTCTTTCCATTTTGAAGATGGTCAAGGTGCCTGATGGTTACTCTTCTAATATTTCAAAGTGTGTGAATCTGACGAGCAAGACATTGCAAGGGTTGAAAAGTCATGACAATCACATATTACTTCAGCAGTTGATTCCAATAGCAATTTGTGATTGTTTATCCCCCAATGTTGTTCAGCCCTTGATTGAGATGAGTAATTTTTTTAGACAGCTTTGTTTAAGAAATCAACGAATGAGTGATTTAAAAAGTTTGCAGGACCGAATTGTACTTACGCTTTGTCACTTTGAGAAACTTTTCCCCCCCTCATTTTTCGATGTTATGGTCCACTTAACAGTGCACCTAACTGATGAAGTAATGGCTGCTGGTCCAGTGCAATTCAGGTGGATGTATCCTATTGAACGGTATTTGAGTACATTGAAAAGATTTGTACGCAACAGAGCTCGTCCAGAGGCATCAATAGCCAATGGTTATTTGATGGACGAGTGTACTACCTTTTGTGCAGAATATCTTACGGATGTTGAAACAAAATTAGATAAGCCCTCTCGGATTCATGATGGTCCGGTTGGAGAAGGAAACACATTTGATATGGAAAACATCAAGTGGATACAAGCACATCGATATATCTTGTTAAATACTCCATCAGTTGCACCATTAATGCAGTAAGTATCTTATCAATGTGCTTGTATAACTTTTTCATGTTTTCTTTGCATAAGTTGATCTTTTAAACATCGCGTAATCATTTGCAGGAAACACATTAATGAGATAAAAGAAGAGATGCATCGTGCGACTGAGTTGCAAATTCAACAATCTCATTATGCGGCATTTCATGATTGGTTCAAGGATTATGTATGTATAAATTGATTTTCATTATGAGTGAAGTATTAAACTAATTATTTCTGCATATATCAGTATTGATTTTTATATATTATGTAGGTTCGTAAGCTGAGGGAGTTAGGGGACCCCACGTTACCTGAAGTATTTATCCAACTGGCTGAGGGTCCATCTATAACCGCTCGTCGTTATAAAGCTATTGATGCTAATGGTTTTCGATTTCGCATTAAAGATGTTGACGACAAACGAGCAACACAAAACAGTGGAATTGGTTGTCCCTTTGTCGATTCTGGTTATTACTATGGTCAATTGATAGACATCATTGAAGTTGTATACACACACGGTTTGAAGTACATATTGTTAAAGTGTAATTGGGTTGATCCAGTGCGTGGATGTAAAGTCGATCAATATCAGTTTTCATTGGTGAATTTTAACTACATGTTATACAGAAATAATGAACGAGTTGAGAATGAACCTTTCATCTTGACATCACAAGCGGAACAAGTATTCTTCGTTACTTTGCCTTCGGATCCAAGTTGGCAAGTTGTTGTCAAAATGTCTCGGCGAGGAGTGTTTTTATTTGAATAAGATAAACCCGAGACTGTTCTGTTTGTTTACCAACAACTTGATCAGCATACCGTAGTTCAACGTGAAGAAGATATTTATTGGTTCAGAGCGGCTGTTGAAGGAGAAACGGTCGATTTGCATGCTTAATGAAAGGTATAATTGTTTTCCCGCTATTCATTAGAATGTCCTAGGATATCATAAATTATCTAATCATTTTATAAATCCTTATAAGTTTTAATCCTCACTTTTGTAAATTAATTCAGTCATAAATATTTAGGTTGATTAACTTTCTGATTTTTTAAAATTCATTCACAACTAATTATTCAATCCATTTTTTGTTTGATTAACAGTTGTACAAGTTTGATTTATTAAGAACAATCCAATTTATCTTTTAAACACTTTGGACTCATTACTGATATTTTGTATGATTGCAGACATGTCAGGGGAAGAGGCAGAAAATCCACATCATCCATCTGAGGCATCTACGTCTCAGGGTCGAGGTATGTTTGACAGTCATTATCTATATTATTTATGTAATTAACATATATATATATATAACATTTGTCAATTTATATATAAAATTGTTTTCAACAGGATCAGACTCGGCTGCTTCTTCCTCTCGCAGGAGAGGCCCTGGTCGTGGCATATTAGCATGGAATTCCGACACGACGATAGATGTTTCATTTGATGAGGTATTTCATCCCGTGGGACCGAATGCCCCGGCATTTATTCGTCAGCTGGGTCATATCATACGTGACCCACATCGATTTCCATTGACCACGCGTGATTGGGCTTCTATCCCTCAGGACACATTAGATCGTCTATGGAGGGAGGTTCAGGTAAGAAAATAATTTTACTTTATTTTCTATTTATAAATAATACTAATATGTTTGATTATTTTCATTATAGCAAAATTTGAAAGTATGCCCTGAAGAGTTTCGGCCCGTGTGTATGAGCAAATGCCGTAAGCTGTGGAAAGATTATAAAGGCAAAGTGAAGAGGGACCACTGGGTACCAAATGTGGGTGCCCCTGACATTTTGGAAAAAGTCCCGAGAGGTGTCCTCCCGGCTCAGTGGCGTGACTTGGTTGCATATTGGTCTACTGAGGGTGTTGAAGTTTGTATATTAATTATTTTGCTGTATATATATTTTCAAGAATATGTGATTTGTTTGAAATTTGAATGAATTGAATGTAGGAGGTGTCAACACGCCATTCGGAGAATCGAGCGTTGCAGGGACCAGCTCACAGGCTCGGGACTCATCATGTGTCTCAGATCCGACATGAGGTATATATTATTCACTTTTTAATTTATTAATTAATATGGTTTTGTGTTTATATTCTTTTAATATACAGTTGCGAGGGCAAGGTGCAGCAACTGATAAAATGTCGGTGTGGATAAGGAATCGTGATCGCAATGATCCAGAGGTTGCAGCATTGATAGTAAGTGTCTGTACTTACCAATAATTACATAAATCTTTATATTAACATATATATATTTATATATATTTAAATATTTCACAGGATCAATTTGAAGCTGAGTTAGAACATCTGCCAGAGGACCAGCGACAGCTTCCCATGCGACGGGATGAGATCTTTCATCGCATTATTGGTCGGGACGGGCATGGCTATAGTTTGACCTATGGAGCAGGGATTCCTCGTTCTGTAGTGTCACGTGCTGCGGTTGTCGGTCCTGCTGTTGCTCATATGACACAACAGATGTCAGATTTTGAGGCACGGCTGCGCGCTTCCGAGGAGACAAATGCGCAATTGACAGCTGAGGTTAGAGCACTGCGGGAATATGTGTGTCGAGCTGATGGTACAGGGGATCATACGACGTAGGTATATACTGTAATTATTTATTTAATTTAAATTATTTTTGTTATTAAAATATTTATAATGTTTATTTGTTGTAGGCACCTGGCCCACCAGAAGGAGGTAACAGTGATGGCAACGCGTGACGCACCATATATTCACGAGATATGTTTTTTGTTTTTACTGGTAGGGTTGACATTGATGTACTGTATTTATTCATTTAAGTAATGCATTATTACCATCAATGGTGGTCTTTTAAATATTTTATACACATATTGAGTTTTTGATCAGATAATCTTGAATGTTTCTACATTTGAAAAAGTCGAACTAATTCCAACAGATCAATAAATCTGATATTATAGATTATGTATTATCCAATATATTTTTTATAAATTTTTGTATGGTATCGATAAAAGAAATATGTATTAATTAGATGTTATCACTTTTATTTTTCACTTTTGTAATCAATGAGATGACCTTTGCACCCCCGGAGAGCCCCCCGCACCGCCGTACAGCCCCCCGCACCCCCGTACAGCCACCCCCGCACCCCCGTACAGCCCCCCGCACCCCCGTACAGCCCCCCCCCCCCCCCCCCCCGCACCCCCGTACAGCCCCCCCCCCCCCCCCGCACCCCAGTACAGCCCCCCCGAACCCCCGTACAGCCCCCTGCCACCCCCGTACAGCCCCCCGCCACCCCGTACAGCCCCCCGCACCCCCGTACAGCCCCCCCCCCCCCCACCCCCCCCCCCCCCCCCCCGCACCCCCGTACAGCCCCCCCGCACCCTCGTACAACCCCCCGCACCCCCGTACTGCCCCCGCCACCCACGTACAGGCCCCCGCCACCCCCATACAGCCCCCCGCACCCCCATACAGCCCCCCGAACCCCGTACAGCCCCCCGCCACCCCCGTACAGCCCCCCGCCACCCCGTACAGCCCCCCGCACCCCCATACAGCCCCCCGCACCCCCGTACAGCCCCCTGCACCCCCGTACACCCCCCCCCCCCCCCCGCACCCCCGTACAGCCCCCCGAACCCCCATACAGCCCCCCGCACCCCCGTACAGCCCCCCGCCACCCCCGTACAGCCCCCCGCCACCCCCGTACAGCCCCCCGCACCCCCGCACAGCCCCCCCCCCCCCCCCCCGCACCCCCGTACAGCCCCCCGCACCTCCGGAGAGCCCCCCGCACCCCCGTACACCCCCCGCACCCCCGTACTGCCCCCCGCCACCCCCGTACAGGCCCCCGCCACCCCCTTACAGCCCCACGCACCACCGTACAGCCCCCCCCCCCCCCCCCCCCGCACCCCCGTACAGCCCCCCGAACCCCCGTACAACCCCCCCCCCCCCCCCCCCGCACCCCCGTACAGCCCCCCTGCACCCCCGTACAGCCCCCCGCACCCCCGGAGAGCCCCCCGCACCCCCGTACAACCCCCCGCACCCCCGTACTGCCCCCCGCCACCCCCGTACAGGCCCCCGCCACCCCCATACAGCCCCCCGCACCCCCGTACAGCAACCCCCCCCCCCCCCCCGCACCCCCGTACAGCCCCCCGAACCCCCGTACAGCCCCCCGCCACCCCTGTACAGCCCCCCGCACCCCTGTACAGCCCCCCCCCCCCCCCCCGCACGACCATCGGACGTGCGGTGCGCGAGGCACGTCCGATTGTGTCGTTTTCAGCAGCGCGGCGCGCGCTGAAATGGCGCGTTGGGGGGTCAAAACCACCCGAACAACCTCCGAATGCCACGAAACCGTACGAAAACATTCGGGGCGTCAATTGTGAAATGGTCGGCCAGACGGCACCACATTCGGAGGTGCCGTGTGACCGCGGCGGCCGGAAACGCGTTTCCGGCGCCGTTAAACACCAAAACGGCGTGCGGCGGTCCGATTCGGAGCAAACGTGCTCCGAACGACCTGAAACCGCACGGGAACGATAGGAATATTATTCCTGAGATGCAGGAGGAGGCCGCACGTCCATCGGACGTGCGGTGCGTGCGGCACGTCCGATTGTGTTGTTTTCAGCAGCGCGGCGCGCGCTTAAATGGAGCTTTGGGGGGTCAAAACCACCCGAACGACCTCCAAATGCCACGAAACCGTACGACAACATCCGGGGCGTCAATTGTGAAATGGTCGGCCAGACGGCACCTCATTCGTAGGTGCCGTGTGACCGCGGCGGCTGGAAACGCGTTTCCGGCGCCGTTAAACACCAAAACGGCGTGCGGCGGTCCGATTCGGAGCAAACGTGCTCCGAACGACCTGAAACCGCACGGGAACGATAGGAATATTATTCCTGAGATGCAGGAGGAGGCCGCACGACCATCGGACGTGCGGTGCGCGCGACACGTCCGATTGTGTCGTTTTCAGCAGCGCGGCGCGCGCTGAAATGGCGCGTTGGGGGGTCAAAACCACCCGAACGACCTCCGAATGCCACGAAACCGTACGACAACATCCGGGGCGTCAATTTTGAAATGGTCGGCCAGACGGCACCTCATTCGGAGGTGCCGTGTGACCGCGGCGGCTGGAAACGCGTTTCCGGCGCCGTTAAACACCAAAACGGCGTGCGGCGGTCCGATTCGGAGCAAACGTGCTCCGAACGACCTGAAACCGCACGGGAACGATAGGAATATTATTCCTGAGATGCAGGAGGAGGCCGCACATCCATCGGACGTGCGGTGCGCGCGGCACGTCCGATTGTGTCGTTTTCAGCAGCGCGGCGCGCGCTGAAATGGCGCGTTGGGGGGTCAAAACCACCCGAACGACCTCTGAATGCCACGAAACCGTACGACAACATCCGGGGCGTCAATTGTGAAATGGTCGGCCAGACGGAACCTCATTCGGACGTGCCGTGTGACCGCGGCGGCAGGAAACGCGTTTCCGGCGCCGTTAAACACCAAAACGGCGTGCGGCGGTCAGATTCGGAGCAAACGTGCTCCGAACGACCTGAAACCGCACGGGAACGATAGGAATATTATTCCTGAGATGCAGGAGGAGGCCGCACGTCCATCGGACGTGCGGTGCGCGCGGCACGTCCGATTGTGTCGTTTTCAGCAGCGCGGCGCGCGCTGAAATGGCGCGTTGGGGGGTCAAAACCACCCGAACGACCTCCGAATGCCACGAAACCGTACGACAACATCCGGGGCGTCAATTGTGAAATGGTCGGCCAGACGTCACCTCATTCGGAGGTGCCGTGTGACCGCGGCGGCCGGAAACGCGTTTCCGGCGCCGTTAAACACCAAAACGGCGTGCGGCGGACCGATTCGGAGCAAACGTGCTCCGAACGACCTGAAACCGCACGGGAACGATAGGAATATTATTCCTGAGATGCAGGAGGAGGCCGCACGTCCATCGGACGTGCGGTGCGCGCGGCACGTCCGATTGTGTCGTTTTCAGCAGCGCGGCGCGCGCTGAAATGGCGCGTTGGGGGGTCAAAACCACCCGAACGACCTCCGAATGCCACGAAACCGTACGACAACATCCGGGGCGTCAATTGTGAAATGGTCGGCCAGACGGAACCTCATTCGGAGGTGCCGTGTGACCGCGGCGGCCGGAAACGCGTTTCCGGCGCCGTTAAACACCAAAACGGCGTGCGGCGGTCCGATTCGGAGCAAACGTGCTCCGAAAGACCTGAAACAGCACGGGAACGATAGGAATATTATTCCTGAGATGCAGGAGGAGGCCGCATGTCCATCGGACATGCGGTGCGCGCGGCACGTCCGATTGTGTCGTTTTCAGCAGCGCGACGCGCGCTGAAATGGCGCGTTGGGGGGTCAAAACCACACGAACGACCTCCGAATGCCACGAAACTGTACGACAACATCCGGGGCGTCAATTGTGAAATGGTCGGCTAGACGGCACCTCAGTCGGAGGTGCCGTGTGACCGCGGCGGCCGGAAACGCGTTTCCGGCGCCGTTAAACACCAAAACGGCGTGCGGCGGTCCGATTCGGAGCAAACGTGCTCCGAACGACCTGAAACCGCATGGGAACGATAGGAATATTATTACTGAGATGCAGGAGGAGGCCGCACGTCCATCGGACGTGCGGTGCGCGCGGCACGTCCGATTGTGTCGTTTTCAGCAGCGCGGCGCGCGCTAAAATGACCCGTTGGGGGGTCAAAACCACCCGAACGACCTCCGAATGCCACGAAACCATACGACAACATCCGGGGCGTCAATTGTGAAATGGTCGGCCAGACGGAACCTCATTCGGAGGTGCCGTGTGACCGCGGCGGCCGGAAACGCGTTTCCGGCGCTGTTAAACACCAAAACGGCGTGCGGCATTCCGATTCGGAGAAAACGTGCTCTGAACGACCTGAAACCGCACGGGAACGATAGGAATATTATTCCTGAGATGCAGGAGGAGGCCGCACGTCCATCGGACGTGCGGTGCGCGCGGCACGTCCGATTGTGTCGTTTTCAACAGCGCGGCGCGCGCTGAAATGGCGCGTTGGGGGGTCAAAACCACCCGAACGACCTCCGAATGCCACGAAACCGTACGACAACATCCGGGCGTCAATTGTGAAATGGTCGGCCAGACGGCACCTCAGTCGGAGGTGCCGTGTGACCGCGGCGGCCGGAAACGCGTTTCCGGCGCCGTTAAACACCAAAACAGCGTGCGGCGGTCCGATTCGGAGCAAACGTGCTCCGAACGACCTGAAACCGCACGGGAACGATAGGAATATTATTCCTGAGATGCAGGAGGATGCCGCACGTCCATCGGACGTGCGGTGCGGGCGGCACGTCCGATTGTGTCGTTTTCAGCAGCGCGGCGCGCGCTGAAATGGCGCGTTGGGGGGTCAAAACCACTCGAACGACCTCCGAATGCCATGAAACCGTACGAAAACATCCGGGGCGTCAATTGTGAAATGGTCGGCCAGACGGCACCTCATTCGGAGGTGCCGTGTGACCACGGCGGCCGGAAACGCGTTTCCGGCGCCGTTAAACACCAAAACGGCGTGCGGCGGTCCGATTCGGAGCAAACGTGCTCCGAACGACCTGAAACCGCACGGGAACGATAGGAATATTATTCCTGAGATGCAGGAGGAGGCCGCACGACCATCGGACGTGCGGTGCGCACGGCACGTCCGATTGTGTCGTTTTCAGCAGCGCGGCGCGCGATGAAATGGCGCGTTGGGGGGTCAAAACCACCCGAACGACCTCCGAATGCCACGAAACCGTACGACAACATCCGGGGCGTCAATTGTGAAATGGTCGGCCAGACGGCACCTCATTCGGAGGTGTCGTCTGACCGCGGCGGCCGGAAACGCGTTTCCGGCGCTGTTAAACACCAAAACGGCGTGCGGCGGTCCGATTCGGAGCAAACGTGCTCCGAACGACCTGAAACCGCACGGGAACGATAGGAATATTATTCCTGAGATGCAGGAGGAGGCCGCACGTCCATCGGACGTGCGGTGCACACGGCACGTCCGATTGTGTCGTTTTCAGCAGCGCGGTGCGCGCTGAAATGGCGCGTTGGGGGGTCAAAACCACCCGAACGACCTCCGAATGCCACGAAACCGTACGAAAACATCCGGGGCTTCAATTGTGAAATAGTCGGCCAGACGGCACCTCAGTCGGAGGTGCCGTGTGACCGCGGCGGCCGGAAACGCGTTTCCGGCGCCGTTAAACACCAAAACGGCGTGCGGCGGTCCGATTCGGAGCAAACGTGCTCCGAACGACCTGAAACCGCACGGGAACGATAGGAATATTATTCCTGAGATGCAGGAGGAGGCCGCACGTCCATCGGACGTGCGGTGCGCGCGACAGATCCGATTGTGTCGTTTTCAGCAGCGCGGCGCGCGCTGAAATGGCGCGTTGGGGGGTCAAAACCACCCGAACGACCTCCGAATGCCACGAAACCGTACGACAACATCAGGGGCATCAATTGTGAAATGTTCGGCTAGACGGCACCTCATTCGGAGGTGCCGTGTGACCGCGGCGGCCGGAAACGCGTTTCCGGCGCCGTTAAACACCAAAACGGCGTGCGGCGGTCCGATTCGGAGCAAACGTGCTCCGAACGACCTGAAACCGCATGGGAACGATAGGAATATTATTCCTGAGATGCAGGAGGAGGCCGCACGTCCATCGGACGTGCGGTGCGCGCGGCACGTCTGATTGTGTCGTTTTCAGCAGCGCGGCGCGCGCTGAAATGGCGCGTTGGGGGGTCAAAACCACCCGAACGACCTCCGAATGCCACGAAACCGTACGACAACATCCGGGGCGTCAATTGTGAAATGGTCTGCCAGACGGCACCTCATTCGGAGGTGCCGTGTGACCGCGGTGGCCGGAAACGCGTTTCCGGCGCCGTTACACACCAAAACGGCGTGCGGCGGTCCGATTCGGAGCAAACGTGATCCGAACGACCTGAAACCGCACGGGAACGATAGGAATATTATTCCTGAGATGCAGGAGGAGGCCGCACGTCCATCGGACGTGCAGTGCGCGCGGCACGTCCGATTGTGTCGTTTTCAGCAGCGCGGCGCGCGCTGAAATGGCGCGTTGGGGGGTCAAAACCACTCGAACGACCTCCGAATGCCACGAAACCGTACGACAACATCCGGGGAATCAATTGTGAAATGGTCGGTCAGACGGCACCTCATTCGGAGGTGCCGTGTGACCGCGGCGGCCGGAAATGCGTTTCCGGCGCCGTTAAACACCAAAACGGCGTGCGGCGGTCAGATTCGGAGCAAACGTGCTCCGAACGACCTGAAACCGCACGGGAACGATAGGAATATTATTCCTGAGATGCAGGAGGAGGCCGCACGTCCATCGGACATGCGGTGCGCGCGGCACGTCCGATTGTGTCATTTTCAGCAGCGCGGCGCGCGCTGAAATGGCGCGTTGGGGGGTCAAAACCACCCAAACGACCTCTGAATGCCACGAAACCGTACGACAACATCCGGGGCGTCAATTGTGAACTGGTCGGCCAGACGGAACCTCATTCGGAGGTGTCGTGTGACCGCGGCAGCCGGAAACGCGTTTCCGGCGCCGTTAAACACCAAAACGGCGTGCAGCGGTCCGATTCGGAGCAAACGTGCTCCGAACGACCTGAAATGAGATTATTTCTTGAATCGAAGTTTTTAAATTATTTTAGCACAATGATTTGATATTATATATATATTAAATATATATTAAATATATATTAAAACATTTAAAATATATTATATATATATATATATATATTTAAAATATTGTATTTAATAGTATATATATATATATATATTTATAGCACAATGATTTGTATTTAAAATATTGTATTTAATAGTATATATATATTATAGCACAATGATTTGTATTTAAAATATTGTATTTAATAGTATATATATATTATAGCACAATGATTTGATATTATATATATATTAAATATATATTAAAACATTTAAAATATATTATATATATATATTTATATATTTATATTCAATTCAATAAAAAAAATTTAAATTTTTTTTTTTTAGAACAGCGACCGCCATTGGCGGTCGCTGCGCGGCCGCTAAAGTCCTTTAGCGACCGCCAATGGCGGTCGCTAATGGCCTTATTTATAGTCGTGCAAGATATAGGTGTGGACACTGGATCTACCTCTAATATATCAATGTGATTTAATATACATTGTATATAATATACTTGAATTTTGTACACTGTATTGAAACATAGTTTATCCATTATTCTCATCTATAAAATCTACTTAATCAGAACATGGTCCTTTATCTCAAAACTTTTGGACAACTCAACCTTCATCTAATTTATTTTTTCCATTACTAGGCTTGAAATCAGTATTTAATTCACATAGGGAAGTAGGATCATAAAACTAACATCAAAAAAATACTTTCAATAACAACAATGATATGTTTTTATCTAGACTAATCTTCTCTCCTAAAATAAGTTATCTAACTACTTATTCCAACACCTTGGTGCTTTCTTTAAACTATAAATTTTGTGATGGAGCATACACACAAGTTCATTATTATGGTGAAATTAAAAACATACTAATTATTCCCTATTAACTTCTTCATCTAAGTACCCATGACAAAATATTGTCTTCACATACAACTATTCTACATAAAGTTATTCTCATGAAACTAAACTCAACATTGTTAGAATAGTCATGTGATTTAATATGAGTGAAAAAAATCCTGAGAAATCCACACCATCTATTTGTTAAAATCCCATTACAACTAGTCATGACTTATACATCCTTATACTATTAACCTACTCCTTTAGATGATAAACCCATTTATTTTGAAGAATCTTATTTCCATTAATTCTCTCCATCATCTCCCATGTTTTGTACACAATGAGTGAATCAATTCTATCCCTTATGGACAACTCACGTTGTTTAGAGTATTCTAAAATTCTACCCTCTTCCGAAATCTATAGATATCTATTATCAACTAAAAAAGAAATGTAAGGCATTAACATACCATTAAACTAGACATTTATCCCTATAAGATCTCTATAATTTTTATTATGGCTAAGATCCTTCTGATGTTGAAACATCTATAGTATGAACTTACAATGCTTGAGCTTTAAAAATCCATGAACTTTTCAGTATATCTAGTTTGGGATGCACCATCATACTTTGACCCCTTCATTCCAATAACTAGTTAGGTTCTTTAAAAACACATGTGATTACTAAATTAATTGGAAATTCAACAACATCTGATGGTATATCCATATAAACCTCGGATTCCAACATTACTTTTCCCCTATTCTAATTTCTTTAGTGGTCTCAATCGTTCCATAGGATCACTTACTTAATAATCACATTTTGAATTTTAATGACTCTATAAGAGTCATTATCCTAGTGTCAAAATAAAGACTCTTCATTTCTATAAGAAACAAAGTAACATTCTTGATATGTAGATTCAATATTTTCTTTCACTTTAGTATAAAAGTGGACATAGGATAACATTCCAAAAACCTTAATTTGGAAAGATTCAATAATCCTTCAGAAAAAATAATTCTTTATAAGTTTTTATATGATTGGGGATAATTGAATCAAATTGATCAAGTATGTTGTGAAATTCACACCATCCACCCAAAAAACATTGGTAAACCCTTCTTGAAAGCACATACTTTTTTCCTTTTCCAACATTATCTTGTTTATCCTTTCAATAACTTCATTGTGTTTCAGTTTCCTTGGAATTATCTTCTAAAATAAAATCCCCTTACTATAGTAAAACATATATAACTCTCTACTTTTTTACTCTCCACTATTGTTAGACCATGGACACTTTAACATGAATATGATCTCCTTACCCTCCATAACCCTCCATGTAATGAAAGTCCCAATCATCTTATACTTTTGAATTATAAATTATACCAATGAATTTCATGTGGAATAATTGATGAATGCCACATAGAATACTGACCCTCCATGAAAATGAACCAGTTGCATCCCTCAAACATATTCATGTAAAACTGCTCCAACTACCAATGATTTTTTAAATTCCCTTCCATTTGGAAAGACACCTTATATTTATTTAACAAGATAAAATCCTTATGTGTTCCATATTCCATGATCTTTTGGACTTTAATAATTCTTTTGAATCATGTATTTCCATCCCCTTATCACTGATGATACCAAGGAATCCTTTCCATAACTTCACTGAAGTTAAGTCTCTGGCATGCAAAGTTCCTTCTAGTGAACCTGTGAGATAGATTGTCTCATCCTTTACTCATCTTTTGATGATTATGGCTCCATATGGAGTCATCTATGCACTATTAGTTAAAATTTTATAGAAACTTACATCATATAGTTTCCAAATGAAAATTAGATTCTTTCCTAGGCCTAGAATATGTCACACATCCTTATACTCTATCATTATTGTGCTCATTGTCTAGGTTGACCCATCACTTTTACCCACTATCACCAGAGTGTTGTTATTTGAAATATACACCTTCTCAGACCAACTATAGGTATAGTTCTTCATGATTAATCTCTATTTTTAGAATAAACCGATGATCTGGAGACACTATCAAAATACATAAATTAGTGACATTTTTTTCATTAGTGACTTTTTTAAATGTGGATAAATCATTTGCTGATATTTCTCAAAAAATTTGGTAAATTAATTTTTTTTAAAATTCATATATTTAAAATAAATATTTTTTTTGAAGTCCCACCTATATATATACCCCCCATGCTTGTACACCCCCAAACCCTCCCCCTACCCCTAGCTAGCCTCATGTGCACACACATCACACTAGTACATTCCCGACCTAGCCTCACACACAGACCTCTCCCCCCTCCCTTTTCCTATCTCTTCATAACTCATCATGCACCTAGTGTAAATTGAAACAAGGACCTTCTACAAGACACTATCACAATCGGACCAACTAACCTAGGAAACATTTTTTTATAAAAATATGCTATTCTATATTTATACATATATTAATATATTTCAGTATTAAAAAATTAATATGTGTTTGTGTTTAATATTTATTAAAAAAATAACATATATGTGTGTGTGTGATATATTATTTATTACTAGTAGAGTGTATTACAAAACAAAATCACCCATTAGGATTTAGTGATACCTCACCCACATTGGTTTTCTGATATAGGACAGGTAGTGAGTCATGTTAATAAATAATTAATATGTTTATATTTGTGTGTGTGTGTTTATATATATATGATTATATTTTATATATATATATATATATATATATATATCTTTTTATATATATGTTTGATTGTGTTTGTGTGTGTGTTTATATGTGTGTGTGTGGGTCTTTACAGAAAAACACAAAGATATGGGTGTATGTGTGTGTGTGTTTATAAATATGTGTTTGTGTGAGTGTGTTATATATATATATATTGATATTTAAATATATGTTAATGTATTGGTATATTAATATAAATTTATATATATGTATATACATATTTATAACTACATATTTTTATTTTTATATATATGTAAATTAATATAATCACAAATATATATTTGTATATATACATATAAATTTATATATATATATATATATAATTAGTAATGTTCTAAAACACTAGTAAAAATGTCAGTAAAATAGTTATGTTTTCTTAAAAATGTGGCTTAATTTAAAATATGTATGTGTTTTTATATATAAATTCATGTTTATATATGTGTGTTTATATATATATATATATCTAAATATATATTTACATTTATGTGGGGAAATGACCTACACTATCAATAAAAGCATGAAACACACAAATTCAAGGATGAACACAGCAAGTCTCGAACTCGAGACTTCACCAAGACCCATAAGGGTATCTACCACTGATTATATTATATGTGTGTGGGTGTGTTTATGTGTGTGTGTGTGTGTGTGATTAGATTTTATATTAATATATAAGTAAATGTTTATATATATGTAAATAAATAGAATTATGAGTGTGTGTGAGTTTATATTAATATATGTGTGTTTGTGTATTTATATAAATTAATAGAATTATAAATGTTTATATTAATATATATATATATATATATCTGTGTGTGTGTGTGCTTTTATAAATTAATAGAATTGTAAACTTTTATATTTTATATATATGTGTGTGTTTGTGTGTATGATTACATAAAGATAATTATAATTATAAATTTCTATTTATATATATATTTAAATTAATAGAATTATAATTATATATATATTATTATCCATGTTCTAAAACACTATAAAAAATGTCACTAAAATAGTCATGTTTCTTTAAAAACCTGGTTAAATTTTAAATATATGTGTGTTTTAATATATAAATATATGTATATATATTTATTAATAGATTTATATATATGTTTGTGGGTGTGATTATATATATGTGTGTGTGTGTGTGTTTGTGTGTTTATATATATGTGTTTGTTTATATATGTTAATATATATATATATATATATATATCTAAATTTATATTTACATTGATGTGGGGAAATGAGTTATTTTCCCAATAAAAACATGCAATACACAAATATAGGGAAGAACTCGATGAGGCTCAAACTTAAGACCTCTCTGATACCCACAGAGTCAGCTACTATTGAGCTATACCCTGAGGGTTATTTATGTGTGTGTGTGTATGTGTTTATATATATTATGATATTTAGATATATGTTTATATATTTTATATAAATATAAATTTATATATATAATTTTAAATAAATATAATTATAAATTTTTATTTATATATATATTTAAATTAATATAATTATACTTATATATAATTAATAATTTTTTTAAATAGTGGTAAAAATTTTCACTAATTTAGTCATGTTTAAAAGGGTATCTATTTTTAAATTTAGATATGTTTTCTAAAAACATCACTAAATTAGAAATTAGCTATGTTTTTTTTGGAAAACTTGGGTAAATACCAATTTTTTGTAGTGCGTCTATCACCAAGACTCCAGTATACTAGTGGTGCATAGGAGTAAGTCACTCTTATCTTCTGTTAAATAATTCATAGATCCACTACAAGAGGTATAATTTTATAATTAATCCCTTCATTCACTATAATATTTCTTGAGGTGTTCCTTACACCCTTAATTCTAGCAAAGATGAGAACAATCTGTCAAGATACCCATGGTCTAGCTCTTCTTTCCTTTTCCCTTTCAATGAATTTTCACTTTAATAGTTCATTCACTTCCCTCTACATTGTATGTATTTTCTAAAGATGGATGAATCTCCTTTTGATGAATCTCCTCCTTCAATATTGGTCCATGGACATCTTTGAACTTATTGTATTCCTTTACAATGGAATTACCCACAAATATCACCATTGTATCAAATGATTTTGGGAGAAAATAGAGTAATAATAATGCACAAATCATGTCACTGAATTCTACCTTTAGTGAGTTCGACTATCTTCAAATGACATTGTATCAATTTATATGATCAGTTTAATATAATCCTTCTAACATTTATATGATAAATAATTTTGGTAGATAGAATATTTTTTTCATTATAATCATATTTTATACATATCAGTAAGTTCTTCATGAGTTGAGATTCTTTCTTCACTTCTCGGATATTGTACACCACATTCTGAGAAAGTGAAACATGCATAAACCAGAGTGATTCCTTATCTATCCTCCCCCATTATTCTAGTTTCATAGTTTTTTTCTTTTCTCCAGATAAGGGAAGATCAGGGTCCTTTTTTATATGTTAATCCTTTATTTTTATATTGTAAAATCAAAAATTCATTCAATTGAACTTCTCCGCCCATACCTTACTCTCATCGGACACCATCCCTTTATTACTTGTGAACTCCCACTACTTATAATATATATAAGATGATAGGACTGTAACTAAAAATATATATTCTCATACAAGGGTAATGGTAGAATTTGTTTACTGAACCAATATCTAAAACACATTTACTATGGCCTTGTCCTCTAGAAACACTCCAAACATAAGCTCTGATGCCACTTTTTAGGTCCCCATCCACCGTATGGTAATCACATCAGAACATATTTCATCATAACATTATGTATTGAAGAAAAATATTCAGAATAAACCTCACACTATGACATATCATGTTTCGAGGACAACCACACTGAATCCACCACATGGTAATGTAAAACTTCTAAACAACACAATAAATACTATTGAATGTAATCATTTAAATAAAAATAAAGAAAAAGAACAAAAAATATTGCATGGATAAATCATTTAGCCTAATATATTGGGAAATGATACTTTACTATTACTCAATGAGTGTAAATAGAATTACAATACTTGATCACCCAATGATCTACTCACTTAAGCTTGATGAAACACAATGTGATCACACCCTAAATTATAAAAGAGTACCTTTTAAATTCTTCTGGTTTCCACCACCATCCGATCATCTTGAGTTATCATACAGCTCATCATATCTTCAAAAATGATCCTTTGTGTGATCAATAACACCCTCTACCTAAATTGGGTATTTTAGTGTGCTTTTCCCCTTGTAAAGATATCAAAAATATGTAGTCCTACCCATATTCTAATGAAAAAACTTTTGGTATTTTATTTCAATACAGCAATCCCATTGACATGTGAATCCATCATCTAGTTAACCAAACACTAGTCATTACTACTTCTTCACCCTTTCATTTAATGGAATTAATGTCACAGGATTTTATCTCCTTTTTATTGTCATATTTTTCTCCACCTAAAAATAAATCTAACACTCCCAACAACATATTCCAATTTATTGATGTTATATCAGGAGTCAATATCCTTTCATAAAATTCAATCTAATGTCACAAACCAATAATTTCTCCTTTAATCATCTCAATGGTTTTGACTCAATATTTCACAATGGTTGTCAAATTAATAATAATCTGAGCTATGACAACCATTTTAATTTTGTACTCAATAACCATCTCTATATATTTGGGATTTTAATATTTTTCTCTCTAAAAATATACATTTAACTTTGATTTCTACTCCTTTTATTACTTTATATAGAGTTTATTTTCAAAAACCATTATATTATCCTTATTTTTTTGGGCCTATATACAAATATCTCTTCAAGTGTATCTGCAAGTCCACTTTGAGGTCTACCCTTCTCCCAACATCATCATATTATCCATAAATTGGACCTTCTTTTTTTGATTTGGTAATAAAAAATATAATAACTTACACATCATGGTTTTTATATTATTTAATTTCGTCAACTTTTAATTCATCCAAGTTAACATACAATTGTGATAGAAAGTTCGTATTTTTTGAAGACTTTTTGTTATATGATCCTCTTGAATGTAATATATTTAGATGATTTCTTTTTGGTAATTAAATATTCATCATCATCATGTAATTTTCTAGGACACTTTATAGTGAGGTTCTCAACTTTTCAACAATAAAAAAAATTGACTGGAAGATTCCATTGGAATATTCATTTTTCCCTTTTCAAATTTTAGGAAACAGATAACATAACTTTACCAACTTTTTTTTATTTAGGATCATCCTCCACCATGAGGTTCTTCAACACCTTGAATTCATCTTCTTGAGATTCCTATTTTTCTATAGAATAATTATATTTTTTCTTATTTCATATACAATAATAGTTTTTTGAATATTATCCAATGTATCCTCCTTTTGATCCTTGTCCTCATCCACTAAAACATTCAGGTTGAATCAAGGTGAATGTCTTATTATAATTCTCTTTATGATCTTGATATCATCGAGAATTAAATAGAGTATGTGAATATCCTCCATAATCACATTCACCAGATCAAATAATGAATAAACAAATTCATTAAGGTGTATTCTCATGTCCTCATACTTGTTGTAATGAACCTATAATTTATCTTTATGTACCTTTCACTAGAAGAAAAAAATATAATTTCAAACAAGTTTTAATATCATTTATATATTAACTAATGTTACACAGGTTTTTATCATCGTTTATTTATATATCTAACATTAAAAACCTTATTATGGTTGTTTTTAATGTCAGTTTTATAATAACCAACATTAAAGCCCTTTTTAATCTTATTTATTCATATAATTGATGTCAAAACCATGGGTTTTAATATTGATTATATATTAACCAAATTTAAAATGGTGTTTTATAGTTAAAACCCTAGATTTTGATTTTAGTTATACGAATAACTAATGTTAAGAGTAAATTTTAATTACACGCTAATGATGTTAAAATATTTTCAAAACACGCCCTTTAAATTTTCATCTTCCCACCTACAAATTTATCATACTGCATATTCACTGTTTTAAATAAAATCTATAAATTTTCATTCCCCCTATTTCTATATTCATGATCTTCTCCTACTTCATCTTTTATATGCTTAATTATTCAACCATTTCTCCATTACAGCACATTACAATGTTATTTATAATTATAATTTAATTATTTAGTTTTTTTTATGATTTTTTTCTTCATAGATTTGTATTTTTAATGAATTTTTCCCTTTTATGAAGATGACTTCTTTAGATCAATTAGAAATGATAAATCTTCCACCTGAGATATACTAAGAGAAGTTCAAAATTACTCATGAGTTATTTATTATATAGAAAATGAATATCAGTAAATGAAAGTTGGATTCAAAGAACACCACCACAAGTAAGGTAATGAAATAAAAGTATTGATTCTCTATTTTTCGTTTTGTTTCTTTGATTTATGGGTTCTTATATCTTTTTTTATTTGAAGTGAGTAATGTGTGTTTAAATGTTTAAAAAAATGTATAATATTTGACCTTTTTTATTTTCATAAATAACATCAAATGTTACCCATAACACTAGTTATATATATTAATGGTGTTATAGATCACTTCCCCCATTTCTTATAAAAATGAATATTGAATTTTATGGCTTATAATGTTGCTTCTTTTATAACTAACATCAAAAGTCACCTACAACATTGATTATTTATATAAATAGACTTATAGGTCACTTTAGGCATTTTTTATCAAAATAATTGATTTCAAATTCCTCAATAGTAAGTTAAAATGAATATTTTTATGTTGGTTTATATAATAGACGTTAAAAAACATAAAATGTTGGTCATATTTATGTCACCTAAAAAACGAACATTGAAATTGAAAAATGATGTTAAAATATATTATTCCACTAGTTTTTTAGTCTCTTTAATAAATGTTAATAAATTTCTACCAAATGTAATTTTAATATTTAAATGACATAATATTCATATAGAGTATATTGGATAATGATCACCCCTAACACTTTCACTTTATTATCATCGACACCCAGCACCTTCTAATATATTTCCAATAGATCTCCACTTAGTTTTTTGACCGAAATTCCATGTATTATAGCCATAAACATATCCATTACTAATGATTTATAATAGTGTTTCATTCAATTATATTATAATTGAAAATTATTGTCACAATATACTCTATTCCCTTTGTGATGGATGATCTCTTTCATTACTTGTAAGAGATAAAACAATAAATTAAGCCATTTTCTCTAATATCACTTTTTGACCTCACACAAGATAGAAACCCAGACAAGGATGATTCAGGGTATGTTGATTTCTAAAGACCCTTACCATGAAATTTTCTCATGTTCAGTTGAAAAAAAAATCTCTTCCTCACAATAGAATATAGAATCAGCAAAGCATAAAATATAGATACTAGTGATTTTTAATTGGTTTATCGGATTATATTACAACTAAATGGTGTTATCATTAAATACAATAATCTTTTATGGATTAAAAAATAGAACCATGGCCTGTATTATAGAATATCTAAATTAAATAATTTTCTCTAATACCACTTGTTATCTCCACACAAGAAAAATATGTTGATATATGTGGTAGAGATGATTTTGTGTATAAAAATTTCTAATAAACCTTCCAATGATATTGTATCATCGTTAGTCATGTAACACCCCAAGATTTTAAATTTAATATTCCATTAAAATATAATATTTTTGATAGTGTGTGATATACACAACCCCAAACTAATAAATAGCTATATACATTATTATTTTAAAATATAAAATATAAAATATAACCTTTGTAGCGTATCCATTGAGTAAAACGGTATAAATAGAAGTTACCATATTACAAAATGAATAAAGAAAGCAGAAGAAATGGTGTCATGTGGTGGAATTATTCATTAAAAAGATCATTTGTTGATCTTGTAAAGGAAGTTACATCACTATGGTTTTCCCTAGGACCATGAAAAACTCCAAAAATTAGGGTTTGAATAAAATCTTTTGAGAGAGATGTTCAAACTCAAGAAAATTTCCATAACATCCATGCTAGAGAAATGACCACCTACAACTTCCAATAGAGATTACATTATTCTTAGATTTTATATGGAGATATTGAGTGGTTATGTGTGTAAAATTAGAATGATATAAACATTTAATTATTAATTTATTTTATATTTTATATTTACATTTAAAGGAATAGAAAATAAATGATATATATTAATACAATAATCATTTTATGCCTAAAAGTACTTTTCCTGTTATGTGATATTATATTTAAAATAATTTCAATAACTTCAATAAATTTAATTTGATAAAATAAAATTTATTTTTGTATTCAACATTTCAAAATTATCTTAAGGCGAATTTTTTGGATTTTTCAAAAATAGTTGATTTTTGGGTGAATAGTTAAAATGCAGTTTATACCTATAACAAATATGTTTTGACATTATCATAAACTATATATGAATTTAAAATTTATAAAAAATCATGGAAAAATTTATCTAAGGAGTAAAATAATGCATTCAAATATACCATACTGAATTTTGAAAACACGTGTTTAGCATTTTGAAACATAAATAATATTTATTTTAATAAAAAATATTTTTGGTCTATTTATTTTATTTATGTATACATGACATGGAATTCAGATTTGGATTTCTTTTAAATCCACATAAATCTTTATTGGTTAATAATGAACCAATTAGTGTCATGAAATTAAAAAAACATTGATAATTTTATCCTAACCATGATTTTTTTCTTAAAAATACACTTTTTCAAAAAATAATTGATTTTACTCATAAAGTTTGATAATATTAAATGTAACTTTTATCACACTAAGAAAGTGTATTTGATAAAAAAAATTCCATATTTGAAATCATGATTTAAAAATTATGTAACAAGGGCCTTTTCATTTTTAGTCGTAAAAATTAGTTACCAAGGTTAAAAATGTAGTTACTATGGTAAAGGTATATTAAGGTGAAAAGAGTTTAACCAAGTCTAAAAGAGATAAAACGAGTTAAAAATATGTCTCAAAATTATTTTTTCAGTTTTTTATTAACCAAAACATGCCTCATCTCTATGATTATCAACTTTGGATACCTCTTGTCAAGTGAAACATGTGTTCCTTTTATATTAAGAGGTTATGTTTACAAAATTTTCATTCCCTTTACTTATAAAACGGTCCTTCCACCACCCACTCAAGGAAATTCCAAAATTATTATTACCCTTGAAAAAATGGAAATTTTATTTTCCCTATAACCTATTACACATCTCTAAGAATCTAGTTACTTGATGTTGTCCTAATCCATCTATTTCCAAAAAGTACTTCAAGTGGATGTTCAAATTCTCAATGTAAGTACTAATTAATCCTTAATTTGTTTCCTTACCTATGATTCTCCACTAAACCAATCATAAAAATTAAAACATTATGAAATTATTATTATTTATATACATTTATATTGTTATATTTATGGAATAAACATTATCCACCTTTTCCATTTTCCATTACAAAAAGGAAAATGTCGTTCAGGAGTATGTGCATACTTCTACCTCCATGAAGTAATGTATTAAATTTTCATTCACTAACTTTTATGACTGGTTAAAAAATGGGTCTTTAAAATACAAATAAAACATTTTTAACTTTATTAAAATTTTTAAAATATAAATTAATTTTTACCTACCTTTTGTTCCATAGGAACAAAAACTATCATTCATCCATACGTGCGGACTACCACCTCCATGTGTGATGTGGTATTTTTTTCATCACCACCTTAAAAATTATTATAAGAGACATATGATTAATATATATCATATAAATTATTCATAAATTTCCTGAATATGGTTCTGAAGGAATTAAACAAAAAATTATGATCATTATGAAATAATATGATGTTATTAGTAAATTACATTAAACAAGATCATCATGGATCTTGTTCTCTTAAATCTTTCTCATAGATCCCATAAAATGAAATTTTATATGTCTAAATAATTTGAAAAAAAATCAATATATTTTATAATCTATTAATGAATAACTTAATATCAAATAATGGGTTTTGACATCTCCATTATGGACCCAGTGCAAGATAATCAAAATTACAATACTTGATAATGGAAATAAGTTTTATCTATATGAAGAATGTATAATAAATTTTTATAAAAAAAATATTAAAATGGTTTTATATATAAATATGGTAATTTAATTAGTTATTAATATGGTTATTTTTATTATAAATAAGGTTAAAGTTATTTCATGGAATCTGATAATTAAGGAAGGGGTTATTCGTAAATCAATTTCCTTTCTTTGTGTTATAATGGTAAATATTTAACCTTATTCTTATTAGTTGAATTATTTTATCCTATGATTGCATAAAATATTATTTCCACTTTTATTTATATGTATTTAAAAATTTTTCTCATAAACTCCTTTAAGAATAATTGTTACTTCATATATTGTAATATTTACAAGATTTTAAATATTAATTCCCCTTAATTGAGGTATATTTTCATATTATACACCTAATCTTATTTTATATTGTTTACACACAATCCTAAGAGATTATATTATAGTTTTTAAATATTGTTTTATTTTATTTAAAATTATATATCATGTTCTCTCCCTTTTACTCTTTTGACACAAAAGTTACCAAATTAATAAGGTATTTTGGTCAACCCAATTTCTTTTAATTGGGGAAAAACCATCTTGTTTGCTGATATCCATTTAAGTTTCTTTTATTACACCATATCTCTGTTCTAAATTATATTTACCATTTTCCTCATATAAATTTACTTAATTATATAAAAATATTATTTTTCAGTGGATTTCATTCTCTTTAAATTTTGGCATTGTTAAGAATAATTTTCATCCTTTTTAATGGGCCTTTTTCTTCCATTTTCACATTTTTGCTTCCCAACAATGCTATACTTTCTTAATTGTAAAACCTAATATGTTTTATCTAATGTGATCTTAAAAATTCCATTTAAATATTTTTAAATGTAATTTTTATTATACATCTTATGATATGGGTTTTAAAAATGTATTTAAAAATTAATAAAAGGGATTTACCATTCACATTAATATTTTTTATCATCAACTATGAATTTAATATGTAAAAACTTTATGAAATTTTCAAGGATCTATTTTTGGGATTAATATAAATGTTTTTTTAAAATATTTTTCTTAAGTTCCCACTTCGAAAATGACTTTTGAGAGTGACTTGTAACTTACTATTTTTATAGAATTGTAAAAATGATTTATAAATATAATTTTAGAATTTTTCTTCCATTTTCATATTTATGTTAAAAAATTTACCTTCTTGTGACATATATTTCATGTATTTACTTTTAAAAAATCTCATTCTTGTTTCTTTTGGGGGATTAAATTCATGGTATCAAACAATTTAATTTTTTCCTTCTTACATGATAATATTTTAAGTGTTATTCATATGATGTTTTTTTATCTATGTCAGTATATTTCAATTTTATTATGTTATTATTGGTATATTACTTAATAATATCATCCACCTACTTTTAATGGACGGATTATGATCATGTAATTTTTTTATTGGCTGGGGAAACTATTGACATCTCTTGTGTTTATTTTTACCATACAAATGCTTATTGATTAAAAAAGAAAAGTGGTTATGTATTCTATTATTATTCATTTCATTTATATGATTAATTCATTGGAATTAATTAGTGACCTTTGGGACCTAAAATTTTATATCCCCTTGAAGCATGAGTAGGTCTCATGAGACATACTAGCCTAGGTATTGGGTATATGCATGTCCAATTATTTTTGATGTCTTGGCATGTAACACCCTGATTAATTATGAATTTTTTTTGAATAAATTAAGTTTATTTTAAATATTTCATTACACAAAAAACTATGTTAATATTGTGTTTCATGCAATATTGGGTTATCTTTTGTTGCATGCGACACTGAGTTTTAACACAGCATTATATATTATAAATATTATTCAAACATGGCCATAACCTAGTCATTAAGCGTAGTGATATTAATATTAATGACTAGTTTTTAAATATTAAGTATAATGGTTTTAAATAATGAAAACATATTGATAAAATGTACTTAATTTTTGGTAAAGTCTTTATATGTTTCAAAAATACTATTTTCTCAAAAAATAATTTTTTATATCATTTTGTTAACAATGATAAAATAATTTTTTAAAATTTTTATAAAATTAATTAGATAAAATAAAACTAATTTATGAAATCATCATGTCAAAATTTTCTTATGGTGAATTTTATGGATTATTTCGAAAGGATTAATTTTTTATGAATAGTAAAAAATACTGGATTTTAATTAAAAACTACCTTTTCATTTAAATTATTTATAATGTAAAATATTATTATAAATTGGTTTAAAAGTAAAATTATTTAAATTATATATTTATTAATCTAATTTACTTCATTTTATTATTTTTCACATAAAATTTTGATATAAAAACTTTATAAATTTTTGAACATTTTCTCATTAAAAACAAGCTTTCTCATCACGTCTACAAGAATAATTTTAAATTAAATTTTGAAAATTTTTTGAATTTAATTTTTAAAAATGGATTTCATATTTCGAATCATAATAATTTATATTTTCAAATAATGTCAAATTAATTTTTCACCAAAATGAAATGTAAAAATAGTAAAACATATTTACCATAGTTATTGTAAAAATAGGTTTACTTGGGGCTAAAATGACATATACAGTTGTCTAAAATATAATTTATGGAAATATATCATCCTTTTATTGTCTAAGGTTACCATTTTATCCATTTTGGACCCTTTGTAATGTGAAAATATGGGTATACCTTTTTCTTTCAAAACAATGCTTGTGTGCCACTCACCTCACTTATAAAAGGCCACCCATTCTCCTCTCATTTTCATACCTTCTAACCATTTTGGTTCATCCAATTCCTTCCAAAATCACTTCCTCACATCCATCGTATCATCCTATAAAACTTTATTTTGGACATAAATCCAACCTAGGAATGACTTTGGTGCAAACCTAAGGAGGATACCCAAAGAAGAGGTAATGTTCACCAACGACAATTTTTATTTTATTTCTTCTTACACCCCCCTTAAATTATTATTAAATCATGATTATATAATAACATAAATATATTCCATATAATGATATGTTATTATATTAAATTAATTACCTAAAACCATCTTCCCATCCATCAAATGGGTTACCAAATCATCATTTGTGTGTATGATGAAACACCGCCTCACGAACCAATGTCATTTGTTTCTCCATTACCACCTATGATGGTTGGAAATAATGGTATATTTACTATTTATATATGATATTTATGATATTTTTATTCTACTATAAAAATGACATCATATTTTCCTTCTTACATTCCATTGTGTGGGAATACAATAATTTCGTTCATGTATACGGTTGACTACCACCTCATGAAGTGAAGTAATTCATTCACTCTACATGAAAGGTAATAAATATGGGATTAATTAATATATGTTATATATATGAAATAAAAAATATATGATAATATATCATTGAATTATTTTCATTCAATCCATCGAGAAGATCGAAAGTGCATTCATGTGTATGTATGACCTATCGTCTCCGTGAATGGTGTATCTCATTTTCTATCTCTAAATTGTATGAATTAAAATAAATACATAAATAATTAATATATATTGTATTTATATAATGGTTAATATTCTAGATAATATGAAACCATGATCCAAGTAAGAGTACCAAAACTAACAAGTCAAAATGTACAGGAAAAACAAAGCAGTTATTAACTGAAATATGACTTTAACATGGAATTATTAATAAACAAGTAATAAAAATAAATATTGAATCATATATGGTATTATATATATAAATATTATTCTTAAATTTATTTATAATAAACTTTTATTTATTATATAGGTGTTTTGATTTTTTATGATGGAATTCAAGACTTAAGGTAATGGATTTTTGTCTCAATTTTCCTTCTTTGAGACTTATGTTATGTTATTCATCTATATTATTTTAAGAGGAGTATATACAGACCCATTTACATGAAATATCATTAATTTAATTATCCTTATGATAATTTATGTTTAATTTTATGTTATTTATTCTTGGGTCTTATGATTCCAAGTTACCAAAGTGGTGAAGATTTTATGTTACAATCTCCTCGTTTATCGAGATTGTTTATGATTATGTTTCTGATGATAAATTATTTTGACCCAACTCTCAAGAAACTTAGGAATTTTAATATATTATAGTTATTAATGATTTCTTTATGTAATATTTCAATTTTTTCACTCTTGGGTACTTCAAATAATTGAGAAATTTGTTTTAATAAAATCTGACATTATTTCTCTCTTCAGTCAGAAATTATTTTTCTTCCAAAACCATGTTTTATAAAAAAAATTTGAAAACTATTTTTAACATTATTAAAGTGATTTATTAAAATAAAAAATTACCCATGTGTGACTTTTTACAAAAAATTTGAAATGGATCTTCATGTCTTTTTACAGACAATTTTTATTTTCCTTCCACCAAAAATATGAAACGAATATTTTTTTAACATGTATGGAATTATCCATTTTCTGGAAAAAACATTTATTGAAATATTACTTATAATATTACATGTTTTTTACAATTTTTTATGTTTTAATGAATTTTTTTTTTAATGTGGATGTGATATTTTCCTCAGGAAATGTTTTAAATTATCTTTCAAAATTATTTTCCATCTAATATTACATTCGTTGATGTTACTTATTCATTACTAGGGATATAATCCAAGTATATCATTCTTATTCATTATATTAATGGTTTATGTTTATAATGGAATGATATTTATGAAACTCATTTATCATCCATAGTTTTTATCATGGATGAACTCTTATGAAACCCATGTCTTTTCACAATTTATGAAATGATGAAATGATTAAATAATTATGAAACCTTTCACTTTTCCATAGGTTATGGTATGATGAAATGATAAAATGATTATGAAACCTGTCACTTTTCCATAGTTTATGATATAATAAAATGTTTTTGAAACCAATTTAATTTCATGGGTTATGATATTATGAGTTTTTATTATAATATAGAATACATAAATATGGTTTTTATGATGATATTGGTGGGACCTATATCTCCCTCCAATGCATTTGCTAAATAATTATATCTTATGAGATAGATAGGAATAGAATAGGGAGTGAACCCAATTCATTAATTGACTTTGTCTGCTATTATGCTCTTAGAAGTGAACCTTGACTACTGTAATGGTTTGGGGAGGGAACACGTTCCACTATGATAGCCTTGTCAGTGATCCTTGACTAATATGGAAATGATTTTTTAATCTTATGTGTATGCAACAAATCTATGTATTATGCCAATTTTATGATCTTGTGGATTATATTCTTGGATTAACGTATAATTAATGTCTTATGAACATCCAATATTTATTCCATGAATACAGATTATAATATTTTTTATGTACGGTATGGTTTTCAAATGTTATGATCATGTTCTTATACCCTTATACTCATGATATTCTTACCTGTCTCCCTTGTTTACCCTAACTGGCCATCTTATCTCTACCTTTATTATGTTTCCTTTCCCCAAGTTATGGAGAAATGTGTTTTGAATAATATTTCAAAGAAAGGTTATAGATATGAAGAACATAATGGGAGGTGTCCTAGTTCACTTATGTACAACTTTTTCTTGTTTTAAGTTTCCAAAGGCACTCAACAATTATGATTCTCATGAGTATGTTTTTATTATGTAATGAATGTTCATATAAAATCATGTAATATCCATATATGAAAATCATAGGTCTTTATAGTTGGTATCAGAGGATAGGTTTAGTTAACATTTAGAAACTGGGATTAGAAAATTTTAGTTATATCCTTAAGGACATGTCTACGAAAAATTCTATGGATGCGTCAATGTATAAGAAAATGTCCTGGAATTTTGGTAAAGGATATAGTGAGTTGTTCCCAAGAAATTACATCACTATATGGATACTACAAGTGGTTTTGGTTCTATAATAGATGTATCTAGGGTTAATTACTCTAAAAATGGAACATTGATCTAGACTTTATTATCACCTAGTACATGAAAATAGGCCTTGTTGTACACCTAGTTTGACACTCCTGAGCAATGAAATTTAGAAATTCAAACATGATTTATGAACCATAATAAAGGATTTAAATAGATGATGACTATTAATTCCCTAGGATAGAACTATGGTTTCATGGATTAAAAATAATATGTCTTTATTTATACATATTATAAGTAATATTTCATGATTATGTGGTTCCCCATGACGATTATTATTTCTTACACTGTGCTTTTTTTAATCAGTGGCTAAAACCTAAATAACCCATGTTAATGATGAGTGAAACATAAAATATAATGTTTCTCCTCTATAGTATCCAAATTTTATGTGGTATGGAAGGAAAAATCTCATTATAGTGCTCACACAACATTCTCAAGTTATGAATCATACTAGACTTCCAATCAAACTAAGAAGGGAACAACATTCTATTGAGCCCTTCATAAAGAAAACTTAAAACTTCTTTCTGTGGGTCTTTTGATCTAGTAGTTGTTAAATAATGGATTGGAACCAATGAAAAGATATTTCCAATTCTCTAGTGTTCTAAAAATGATAATTTGTTTTCTGGATGTTAACCATTTGTAAGGTGACGAAAACCAATGATGGAATCTAATCAAGGATATGAGGCAACACGGTGAAATTGACTCCATGGATTAGGATGAGTTCAAGAACTTATTTTTTTAATAAGTACATTTCTCATATTATTTGTATGATGATAGATAATGAGTTCTGTAAGATAAAGAAAAAGTATGATGAAACATTTGGTACCTATGAGAAAAATTTAACAAGGCTTTCAAGGTATACTTCTGGTATTATAATCCAACCTGAAAGCATGGTTGAAAAATTCTTCAGTGGCTTAAAAATAAGTTTCCAAATGTAATTCTCCATAAGAGACTTCATTAGCTATGAATATATTTTTTGATTTTTTATCAAGGTGGAAATGGAGGTTGGATTTACGTATCATATCATATTATTGACAAGAAATGTAATATGGAGTTCAGAATAAGATCTAAAAACCATGGAGAGAGAAATATGATCTTTCCTTTATACTCAATGTGTGGGAAGAATAATGGAGGAAATTATCTTAAGGGGACAAGTGAATGTTTCAAGTGCAAGAGGGAAGTTCATCAAGCAATTTATTATTGAATTTATGGTAATAAGTAATCTAGATATGTGAATAGAGATAAAGATACACCAAAATTCACCACCCACACTCTAGTGTTTCAAATGCAAGGAGTATGGTCACTATGATAAATAGTTCCCAAATATAATGGTTAATGATGATGATCGATGTTAAAAACCTCTTAAAATAAGGGACAATGATAAATATCATGTGATCACTATTTTTGATGTGGGTGTGATAATTATGTGTTGAAAAGAACACTTATCATCCCCTCTAAAACTATTAATGTATTATTTGACTCTAGATCTACCCATTATTTAATATCTAAATAATTTTATAATTGCATCAAGATGCCACACAAATGATTAGATATATAATTAATAGTGAAAACCCAAAATAGTTTGATGATCGTATCTTAATTAAATGATTCCAATTTGGATGACGTTGGTGGGAAAGTGCTTTCTATAAAAAAAATTATTCTTAATCTGATTCAATTTTATGTCATATTAAGCATGTATTGGATTTATCAACATCAATCCCACATTAATTGCGAAGGAATGTAAGTCATATTTGATATTATGAACCCAACTATGATCATCTATCAATGTGATGATAAGTATGAAATTCTGATGGAGAGCACATCCATTGTATGGGTCTTGATTCCCATTCATAAGGGGTGTTTATCTAAGATTGTTTGGGAGAAACTTAACATTGATGATATGCCTATTATGGAAGAATTTTTTGATGTATTTCTGGAACAGCTTTCAAGTATTACATCGAATCATGATGTTTTGTTTTCAATAGAGCTCATACCTGTTTCCACACCAATACCAAAAATTCCCTATAGAATAGACCCAATTTAGTTGTAGGAATTGAATAAGAAAATCTAGGAGAACCTTGAAAAGGGATTCATTCAGCCAAGTTTGTCGACTTCGGGTTCAATTATTCTTTTTATTAAAAATATATATGGATATATGTGATTCTACATTGATTATTAGGTTCTGAATAAGATAACAATCAAGAACAGGTATCCTCTACCCCATATTGATGACCTATTTGATCAACTGTTCAGAGCTCAATAACTTTCTATGATTGACCTTCTTTATGGATATCATCAATTTAGGGTTATGAAGGAGTTTATACCCAAGATAGCATTCCATAGAAGATATGGACACTATGAATATATACCCCATGTCATTCAGCCTTACTAATTCCCTTTTTATCTTTTTGGATTTAATGTATATTGTCTTCAAAGATTACCTTGATTGGTTTTTGGTAGTATTAATAGATGATATTCTAATCTATTAAATTTGAATGGAATGGCATGAAGACCACTTGATAATTGTACTAAAGACCCTAAGTAAAGATATATTATATGAAAAATTTAAAAAGTGTGAATTTTTGCTATAAAAGGTTTCTTTTTTGGGTCATATAATCACAAGAGAGGGTTTATTAATAGATCCATCCAATATGGAGGATATTGAATCTTGACGGAGACCAACCACAGTAACCGAGATCCATATTTTTCATGGTTTATCAACATATTATCAACGGTTTATAGATAATTTCTCGTGAATATCCAATCCACTCAATAAGTTAACTTAGAGAGGTTCCAATTTCCTCTAGATAGAAGAATGTGAGGAAACTTTCAAGGAAATTAAGATAATATTAATTAGTACACATATGTTTACATTAACCATATAGGGTATAATGTTTTGTAATCTATAGTGATGTATCCAAAAATGGATTGGGATGTGTTCTTATGTAGAATGATATGGTTATATATTATTACCCTGGAAAATTTATGATTCATGAGAAAAAATAACCAACTAATTATTTGTTGTTAGATATGGTAATTTTTTCATTAAAGATTTGGAGGTATTATCTTTATTAAAAAAAATTGTGATATATATACTAATCCCAAAATTTTAAATTATATATTGACATAGATTTTGTTGAATATGTGACAAAGAAGATGATTAGATTTGATTAATGATTATTTCTCACCAATACATTACCACCCAAGGAAAGTGAAAAATGTGGTCGATGATTTGAGTTGAAAGGGTCATGCTATCTAATCCATGATGAGGATCACAAAAGATCCAATATTTTTTGGATTTGAAAATGATTGATCTAGAAATCCTAAATAAAGGGGATAAATCTTATCTTGATCAATTTAATTTTCAACCATCTATCTAAGTAAATATTAAATATTTGTAGAAAGAAGATGTAGAGCTAAAAAAGAAGTTTAGAAATGTTCTCTAGTATAACCTTGATCATGATGGAATGATAAAGTTCAGGAACCATGTTTTTGTTCCATCAATACCATATTTTAAAAAGGAGTTGTTAAAGTAATTTCAAAGTTATTCATTCTCTATTAATCCTAGAAGTATGAAGATGTATAGATATTTTAAAGATTACTTTTGGTGGGATGGCATGAAGAGAGAAGTCACAGAGTTTATATCTTGGTGCTTGGTATGTTAGAAAATTAAGGATGAGAGAAAAAATTCTAATGGGATGTTATATCCTTTACCTATACTGGATTGGAAATGGGAAAACATCTCCATGGATTTTTTTCATTAGACTCCCCAAAATTTCTAAAGCAAATAATACTCTATGGGTTGTAGTTGATTGCCTTATAAACTCAGCAAACTTTACCTTTATCAGATAAGATTTTACAGTTGATCATATATCCAGAATGTAAATTATGAAAGTGGTAAGGTTTCATGGATTCCCCCATTCCATTATTTATTATCAAGATATGAGGTTTACCTCAATGTTCTAGTGAAAAATTTAGCTAGATCTTGATATGGAGTTGAGTTTCACCACTATATATCATCCTCAAACTGATTGTTAGTCTAAAAGAACAATTCATAACATATAGGGTATGTTGATATCTTGTTCTCTATATCTAAAATGTTTTTGTGACCAAGAACTTCCTCTATTTGAGTTTTCCTACAACAGTATCTTTCACCCAAGAATTCTGATGATTCCTTATGAAGACCTCTATGTAAATAAGTGTATAGTGATAATGTGTTGGAATAAAGTTGTAGAAAGAAGGATATTGGAACCTGAGATAGCTAAATAAATGGTAGATAATGTTAGAAACATTCATCAACATATAATGGTAGCACAAAGACAGTAGAAAAGTTATTTTGATAATCACTAGTGTGATTTAATGTTTGATGTTGGTGATAATGTGTTTCTAAGAATTTCTCTATGTAAGAAGGTTTTGAGATTCGGGAAGAAAGGGAAGTTAATTGGCCCCTTTGAAATTTTTGATCATATCCAATGGTATCCTATCAGGTTTTGATTCCACTGAACCTCTCTCAAGTACATGATGTGTTCCATGTATCTCTCTTGAGGATGTATGTACCCAACCCTAAACATATTCTAAAATCATAGGTTATACTGGTGAAGAATGAACTCTCTTATAGGGAATAACCCATAGAGATTCTAGATCATACAGATAAGGTTCTAGGAAACAAGATCACCCACCTGTTCAATGTTTTTTGTGTAAAAAAATTGTTGGAGTAAGCTATGTGGGAACATGAGGATAATATGAGACATAATTATCCTCATTTTTTGTATCATGGTGACGAATTTTGAGGGAAAATTCGTTTTAAGGGAGGTAGAGTGTAACTCCCTGAGTTTTTATAAATATATTTTTATTGAATAAATTAAATTTCATTGGAATATTTCAATATACACAACACCAAGTTAATATTTTATTGTAGGAAACACTGGGTTAGCTTTCATTGTATGCGACACTGAGTTTTAACAAATCACGATATATTATTAATATAATTCAAACATGAATATTATAACATTACTGTTAAAAATAGTGATATGAATAGTAATAACAATTTTTAAATATTAATTATAATGGTTTTATATAAAAAAACATATTGATAAAAGGTACTTAATTTTTGGTAAAGTCTTTATATGTTTGAAAATACTATTTTCTAAAAAAAACTATTTTTTAAAATATTGATGAAATTAATTTTTGAAACTTTTATAAAATTAATTTGATAAAATAAACTTCATTTTTAAAATCATCATGTAAAAATTATGTTATGGTGATTTTTTTATTTTTTTCATAAAATATTATTTTTTTGATTAATAGTGAAAAATACTAAATTTTAATTGAAAATTTTATTTTCATATAAATTATTAATAAAGTTAATTTTTTTTAAAATTGGTTATAAAGAAAAATTATGTCATTTATATATCTATTAATACAATTTAGTTCATTTTAATCATTTTCTGATTTAATTATCATATAAAAACTTTATAAAATAAAGAACATTTTCTCCTTAAAAACCTGTTTTCTCATTGTGTCTGCGAGATTAATTTTAAATTAAATTTTTCCACTTATATGAATTTAATTTATAAAAATGGATTTCAAATTTGTAATCAGAATAATTTATATTATCTAATATGTAAAACTTAATTTTTGACCAAAATAAATTGTAAAAATAGTAAAAATTAAACTAAAAATATAAGGGTTAAAATGACTTATAAGCCTATATAAAATATATTAGATGGACATATTTATAACATATCATGTATAAGGTTCTAATTTCATTCATTTTGGACCCTTTTTAGGTGAAAAATGTGGTTACAACATTTCCTTTCACAACATTACTAGTGTGTCACTCACCTCACCCATAAAAGGCCACCCCTTCTTATCTCATATTCACACCTTAATACCCTTTTTTCACCCAATATCTACCCAGGTAAATTAACCACATCACTCAAATAATCCTATAAGACTTATTTTGGATAGAATACAACCTAGGAATTCTTTTGTACAATCCTAATGGTGATACCTAAATAAGAGGGGATGTTCATCAATGAGCGTTTTTATTTTATTTCTTCCTCTACCCCTTTAAATTATTATTATACCATTTTTATATAATAAAATATGTATATTTAATATATTAATATGTTTTTATGTTAGTTTAATAAGCTATAACCATCTACACTTCCATAAAATGGGTTAAGAAATCATCATTTGTGTGTTTGGTGGGATACCGCCTCACGAAGTGATGTCATTCGTTTCTCCATTACCACCTATCAAGGATGAGAATAATGAGGGATTTATTATTTATATTTCATATTTTTATATTATTATTCTTATAGAATTATTATATCACATTTTACTTCTTATTTTTCATTCTATGGGAATATGATAATGTCAATCATGTGTACGGTGGACTACCACCTCGAGAAGTGATGTGATTCGTCCACGCTCTACATGGAAGGTAATAAGGATGGTTTTAATGAAATTTTGTGATATATATGACATAAAAATTATTATTTAATGATAATATATCATCTATTTTTTCCTTTAAATCCATATAGAAGATAGAAAGAGTGTGCATGTGTACGTATGGCCTACTATCTCCATGAACTGTGTATTTCATTTTCTATCTATAACTTTTATGAATTACTATAAATACATATTATATCATTTTTATAATTATGGATATGATTAAACCATAATTTATGTAATAGTAAAAAAAATAACAAGTCTAAATGTACGTAAAAAACAAAGCAATTATTGCCCAATACATGACTTTAACATAAAATTGTTAATAAAAGGCTAATAAAATGTCATAAGTGAATCATATAAGGTATTATATATATAAATATAGTTTGATAATATATTTATAATAAACATATAATTATTATATAGGATTTTTGAATGTGTATCATGGATATCAAGACTTAAGGTAGGGTATTTTTGTCTCAATTTTCCTTCTTTGAGACTTATGTTATATTATGAACCTATATTCTTTTACATGGTGTATATACAGAACATATTACATGTAATATCATGAATTTATTTATCCTAATGATATTTTCATTTTCATTTTATGTTATTTTTTCATGGGGCTTATGATTCAAAGTTACCAAAGTAGAAAATATTTTATGTTTAAAACTCATTGTTCATCGAGATTGTTTATTATTATGTTTATGATGATAATGTCTTATTATAAATATCTCAATAAACTCATTAATTTTAATATCCTATATTTATTCATGATATTTTCAAGTAATAGTACAAATTTTCCACCCTTTGTTAATTAAAATAATTAATTAAAAAATTAAAAAATTCTGACATTATTTCTCACATCAGTAAGAAATCCATTTTCATCCAAAAACATGTTTTATAAAAATGTTTTTAAAATTATTCGAATGACTTATTAAATAAATTTTTACCCATTTTTCACATTTTTTTAAAAAATTAATGTAATATTCATGTCATTTTCCAGAAAATTTCCATTTGGATTTTATTAAAATGTGAAAGGAATATTCATTTTAATGTGTATGTAATTCTCTGAAGTGATGACCAATCATTAATCTGAAGATTAATTTATAATCGTCCTAGGTTGTTTTCATATAAAAGTATTTTTAAAATGTTTTATCTTTTAAAGAAAAGTGTTTTTCAAAGTGGAAAGGATATTTTCATTAGTAAATGTTTTAAATGTTGTTTCAAAATTGTCTTCTATATAAATGACATCCATTGATGTTACAAATTACTTACAGAGGATATGATCCAAGGATACCATTATTATTCTATATCTAAATGGTTTATTTTATTGATGTCGTGATATTTATGAAACCTGTTTCTCTTCTATAGGTTATATCATAATGAAATGATTTTGAAACCCAATTATTTTCTTGTGTTATGCTATGATGAAATGATTATAAAACCTATCTCTTTTTCATAGGTTATGATATGAAGAAATGTTTATAAAACTCATTTCATTTCATGGGTTGTGATATGATGGATTTTTATGATCTTTTGGCACACATAAATATTTTTTTCATTATGGGTTGGGTGGGACCTATATCTCCCTCCAATGAATTGGGTAAATATTTATATCTCATTAGAAAAATAGAACTGGAATTAGGGGTGATCTTGGTTCAATAAGGGAATTTTTATTCTATGATGGTCTTGGGATTTAACCTTGAATACTATGATGGCTTGAGTAGTGAACTCATTTCACAATGATAGTCTTGGTAGTGAACCTTGAGTAATATGAAAATGATTTTCTGTGCTTATGTGTATGTCAAAAATCATTGTCATATGACAATGATACTCTTATGGATCATGTTCTTTAATTCCCTTATAATTCATGTCTTATAAACTACAAATATTTATTCCATGACTCTAGATTATGATATTTTTTTAGGTATGGTATGGTTTTCAAATGTTATTCTCATGTTCTCATAACCTTATTCTCATGATATTCATATGTGTCTCCATTGTTTACCCTTATTCAGTATTTGATATCACACTTTATTATGTTTAATTTCCCTAGGTTATGAAGAAATGTATTTTATATGATATTTCAAATAAGATTTCTTTATATGATGAACTTATTGAGAGATGACATATTTCACTTATGATGGTGGAACAACACTCAGCTGAACCATAGTATATTTCTTCTGATAATAGGTCATATGGATTCTATTAAGTGATTCTCCTTGATAATAACTATACAATTCCTCTGTATAAGGGATGTATAGTAACCCTTAGTAGGTCGGTATAGGCATTGGATACCTTAATGATAAATGCATAGGGGTTATTATGATATTGGTTTCAAAAATAAAATTGTTTTGGTTACTTAAAGTGTAAAAAATAACATATATAGTTTGTTTCCATATATTTTTTTAGGGGTATTCTAAATAATATAACCATATGAGTATGGTTTACTCAATGTATATCATCTAGGAAAATGTCACAATATACTATTATATGAGATTATGGTTCTTGAGGAGGCACTGTCCTAACCCCCTCCCCCCAAAGGTATACCTCATGGGCTTGAAATGAGAGAAGGGAGATAATAATGCTTGAAGCCACCATCTAATAGTTCATGGGTTGGTGACAAGAAATGATTGTATTTAATACACACAAATGGGAGTCATTACCCTCTAATATTAACATGATGAATGAGAGATAAAATAATACCACCAAAAAACTTATTTTTATTAAATATTAAAATATCTTAATACAGGTACATAATTTCATACTAGCTGAAATGACATTAAAAGAAACTACAAGTACCAAAATTCAAATCCTTATAAGTGACCTTGAATCATAGATAGGTCATGAACAACGTCATGATATAATAATGGCTAGCCTAATCTCTAACCAGCACTTATGAATATAAAAAACTATTTATATATGTCAAATGAGTGTACTAAGTGTACTCAGTAGGATCCTCCTTGTATCCTCTCATGAAAGAGATAAATAAATCATACAAAATCCCATTGAATAAACAAGTGAAACTAACTTGTCTCTTAAACAAGTATACTAAGTTATAAACACAACCATGGATCTCTCACTAAATATCACCTACAAGTAATCATATAATATCCAACAGATTTCGAAGAAGGTTCCCTGATACCAATTCCCCACTAGGTTTCCATTATTCCCTAACATCATACATCTTGATCCATCACTCTCTAAAAATAAGAAGCCTTTCCAAAAATGTTAGGACATATGTAACCTAGCATGCACCACATTCATCACATCATCTCGTCCTTATCAAACACATCACTAAATAGTAACCTTGTAGTTTATGGGATCCACCACAGCCTGTGCATCATGTATTATGACTCAATCCATCACAGATCATACACTACATGCCTATAACAATTCTTAGGAAACTATATCTAGAGATAAATGAGTGTGAATTAACCACAATCCATTACATCCCTCTAAACACACATATATATAAAATGTAACCATCATTCATAATAATAGAAAATACTAACTTGAGAAGAGAGTGGGGAAAGAGGGGTTAGTAATCCATTTATTCTTCACTAACGTGGATGTTGGAGAACACCCTCCAGAGTCCACTACATTAGTTTTCCTACCTACATGGGTTAGGTAGCATATGAAAGACATATAACGTAAGAAGATATAAAATAAATCACAAATATATTATGGGAAATAACCTGGACTTATACTCAACTATAGATATCATTATTTGAACACCTAGATACCACTACTAAGGAATATATATCCTATAAGAAAAAAATCATTTCAAAGATACATTCATTAAACTAATTCATCTTTTTAACATTCCAAAATAAAATTAATTTTCAACCAATTTTCATGCCCTCCAGGGATAATATAACTATTACACAGTTCTTCAAGAGATATTATTATTTTTCATTCCACTCTATATCTAACTCCATGGGTTAAAACATTCAACATTCATTATCATTATCATTTTATAATTCCATGAGCTTTGTGAATCATCTTAAGCAAAAATAAAATATGCATAATCAATTAACATATAGCTACATCAATAAGTGGGAAAAAGAATTTAGAAAAAAAAACTTGGAGATCCATCCTTTAAAATAGATTTTGAACAAGAAAGAATCCCTAATTTCTATATGAAAACAATGGTAAAACCCAGATTCAACCTTCTCCTTAAATCATGGTTCCATCCCCGACACCACATGCATATCTCCAAGCATCCTTCCATCATAGAAATCAACCACTTCCACAAACTTGGTCCTCCCCACCCATGTCTCTCTAAACCATTATCCATACTAGTCTCACATCGTGTCACATCACAACTAACATATCTATAATAATCACAGAAGTCAAAAAGAAAATAACAAATAGCCAACTGGGAATCTAAGCATTAAAACCAAGACATATGTCCTTCACAATCATACATGATCACTAGGCACTAAAAAAATATATTTATCAAACAATTTTTTTTCCATATTTAATTAACTGATTTATTTATCATAGGTTTCAACCAATGGAAACCTAATGAATCAGAAATAAATAGCTTCAATTATTTAAACATTCTTTCAAGCATTACATCAAATTTTATCAAACCATATAGAAGATTGATTCCATTTAAACATGCTTCATTATTATATGCCAATAAGTATTCCAAATTATAATCATTGCCATCTTTAGGTTATTTATCCAATTTTAAACAAATAAAACATGATAAACCATAGTATAAATGCAGATATCACATTATCTAGAAAATAAAGAGGCAAGTCATTATCTTGATATAAACACATGTGATCACTACAGCCAAAAACCAAATTCTTTCCCTTGAATTCGATTTAATATTAATTAAGGTTAATTACACCATTACCCATATAAATAAAGAATTATAACATTACAATTTCACATAAATGAAGAGAAACAATAAATATTCTACCTCTATTAGAAGTTCAATGTTCTTCACATAAGAACAGAAAGTTTAGGATCAATCACCACCAAAAGTAACACCACAAAGCCAATGAAAGATTATTCAAAACCTAACTTCCATAACACACCAACAATAAAAATTAAATTCAAACCAAAACAGAGAGGATTTATGCAATGATTACCCATGAAAATTGATATTAGAGTCAGCCTAGTTGGTGAGGTCTCTCTAAGTGAATCCACAAGACCCAAGTTCAAAACCAGGCAGAGCCACAATTCTGATACTATAGAAATATTGTATCAGGCACTAAAGTAAGTATTATAGTCGTAATGTGTGGGTACTGTAGAATGTATTGTAGTAGGTATTGTTCGGTTCTGTAGCAACTAGAACTATTGACCTTGGGCCACGAGTTTGGGCTTAGAGTCCTTAAGTAATTTGGGAAACCCAAGGCCTTCACATCTATAAGGCTTTCATTCCACCTTTAAGGCCTTTAGACTACCTCAAGGCCTTTGGGCCACCTCAAGGCCTTTGGGCCACCTCAAAGCCTTCGGGCCACATGATCAGTGCAGTTTCCCCAGACTGACTCTACAAAAAGGAGCAGCCCCAGAGGAGGACTCAGAGCAGGTGCACTCACTTGAGAAGAACCAATCACTACTAGAAAAATAGGAATTTCCAATGGTTCACAACTGTTGGGAAAGGCCGCAGAACCGTTGGGAATATCTATCCCAACGGTTCTGCAAACCGTGGGGAAGTAAGCCGTTGGGAAAAGTTTTCCCAACGGTTTACAAAAAAACCGTTGGGATAGGTTAGAAAAATCAACCTATCCCAATGGTTAACATTAACCGTTGGCATATGTTTTCCCAATGGTTTTAAGTAAACCGTTGGGAAAACCCAACGAAATCTATAGCTTTTCCCAACGGTTCACTCAAAACCGTTGGGAAAGAGCCAATTATATATCTTTTCCCAACGGTTTGAAACCATTGGGAAAGATTTTATACCAACGGTTCCATCTGAACCGTTGGTATAAACCTCCTTACAAGACTATGCCAACGGTTTCAAACCGTTGGCATAGCCTATGCTATGCAAATTGCACAGTAGCCTGCAATTTTCACAGCAGCCTGCAATTTGGACAGGGGAGGAGCAGGGTCTGCATTCACCTGTGATTCTTCAATCCCTCTCCTTTACCTGCAATAACCAACTAACATATACATATAAAAAACAAAATCATATACATTTAACATATAATAAAACCTGAAACTATACACATTCAAAATTAAATCAGAATTCATAACGTAATTATAAAGATACATAATTTAGAATTAATTTAGAATTAATTTTAAAATTCATTTAGAATTCATTTAGAATTCATTTTAAAAGTAATTTAGAATTCAATTTCAAATTTAGATGGAAATTATATGTGAAATTTTGAATTCAATTCATAATTTGATCAGTTTTTCGTATATAGGTGTTTTTACTATATATAGTGTCCATTTTAAACAAAATACATGCACTTGGAGTAGTTCTGGTCACACCATGCCTCTTATTGAGTCATGATTGACTAGAGCACGTCACACATGATCAATTGATCATTTTCCTAATGTATCAACATATTCCGAAAGGGTTTCGTTGGTTTTCTATATGCCAGTTATTATCACTTAAAATGTGGTTCATTTAAAAAAATGACATTTTTGAGTGATCCCCTCCACACCGCGACTTGAATTGAGGCGGGGTTGACTTGTAAACGTCAAAAATAACCCATGGATTGTTGTCCTAAAGTTTCAATAGTGTCCGAATACGTTTGGTCAGTTTTTCGTACATCAGTTGTTGTTTTCACTTAAAATGCTTTCCATTTCAAATAAAAGTGATACGCTTTGAGTTGTGGCGGCCACACTGTGGCTCATATTGAGGCACGGTTGACTTTTACACATCAAAAATGACCCATGGATCCTTGTCCTAAACCATCAACACAATCCGAATGTGTTTGGTCAGTTTTCCGTATGTCAGTTGTTCTTTTCACTTAAAATGAAGTCCATTTTAAACTATAGAGAGACACTTAGAGTTATCCCGGACACACCGTGACTCGGATTGAGGTGGGGTTGACTCTTAAACGTAAAAAATGACCCATGGATCTTTTTCCTAAAGTTTCAATGGAATCCTAATGCGTTTGGTCAGTTTTCAGTATGTCAGTTGTTGTTTTCACTTAAAATGTTTCCCAATTCAAAGAAATGTGAGTCACTTTGAGTTGCCCCGGCCACACCAAGGCTCGGATTGAGGTGCAGTTGACTCGTAAACATCAAAAATGAACAATGGATTGTTTTCCTAAAGTTTCAACGGAATCCAAATGCGTTTTGTGGGGTTTCAGTATGTCAGTTGTTGTTTTCACTTAAAATGTTTTCCATTTCAAAGAAAAGTGAGTCACTTTTAGTCGTGGAGACCACACCGAGGATTGGATTGAGTCTCGGTTGACTCATACATGTCAAAAATGACCCATGGATCCTTTTCCAAAAGTATCAATAGAATCCGAATGTGTTTGGTCAGTTTTCCATATGTTAGTTGTTCTTTTCACTTAAAATGAAGTCCATTTTAAACTATAGAGAGACACTTCGAGTGGTTCTGGCCACACCGCTACTCGGATTGAGGTGGGGTTGACTCTTACACATCACATATGACTCATGGATTTTTTTCCTAACGTTTCAATGGAATACGAATGCATTTGGTCAGTTTTTCATATGTTAGTTGTTGTTTTCACGAAAAATGATGTCCTTTTGAAACAAAAGAGAGACACTTCGAGTGGTTCTGGCCTCACCGCGCCTTGGATTGAGGTGGGGTTGCCTCGTACACGTCACATATTACCCATGGATCGTTTTACTAATGTTTCAACCGATTCTGAATGCGTTTGGTCTTTTTTCCGTATGCCAGTTGTTCTTTTCAGTTAAAATGATGTATATTTTAAACAAAAGAGATACACTATGAGTGGTGTCAGCCACACCGCGCCTCGTATTGAGGAGGAGTTGACTTTTACACATCACATATGACTCATGGATTGTTGTTCTAAAGTATCAACACAATCAGAATCCTTTTGGTCGGTTTTTTGTATGTACCTAAAATGTTTTCCATTTTTAACAAAGGAGAGACACTTAGAGTGATCTCGGCCACACCACGACTCAGATTGAGGCGGGGTTGACTCGTACACATCACAAATGACCCATGGATCGGTGTCCTAAAGTTTCAATGGAAACTGAATGTGTTTTTTTGGATTTCAGTATGTCAGTTGTTGTTTTCACATAAAATGTTTTCCATTTCAATGAAAAGTGAGTCACTTTGAGACATGGTGGCCACACTGAGGCTCAGATTGAGGTGAGGTTGACTCATACATATCAAAAATGACCCATGGATCCTTTTCCTAAAGTATCAATAGAATCTTAATGTGTTTGGTCGGTTTTCCGTATGTCAGTTGTTCTTTTCACTTAAAATGAAGTCCCTTTTAAACTATAGAGAGACACTCCGAGTGGTTCCGGCCACACCGCGCCTCAGATTGAGGTGGGGTTGACTCATACACATCACATATGACTCATGAATTGTTTTCCTAATGTTTCAACAGAATTTGAATGCATTTGGTCGGTTTTTCATATGTCAGTTGTTGTTTTCACTAAAAATGATGTCCTTTTGAAACAAAAGAGAGACACTTCGAGTGGTTTCGGCCACACCGTGCCTCAGATTGAGGTGGGGTTGACTTGTACATGTCACAAATGACACATGGATCGTTTTACAAAAGTTTCAATGGAATCTGAATGTGTTTTGTTGGGTTTTAGTATGTCAGTTGTTGTTTTCACTTAAAATGTTTTCCATTTCAATGAAAAGTGAGTCACTTTGAGTCGTGGCGGCCACACCGAGGCTCAGATTGAGGCGCGGTTGACTCGTACACGTCACAAATGACCCATGGATCCTTTTACTAAAGTATCAAGAGAATCCGAATGTATTTGGTCGGTTTTCCGTATGTTAGTTGTTCTTTTCACTTAAAATGAAGTCCATTTTAAACTATAGAGAGGCACTTCAAGTGGTTCCGGCCACACCGCACCTTGTATTGATGTGGGGTTGACTCGTACACGTCACATATGACTCATGGATTGCTTTCCTAATGTTTCAACGTAAAATATTGTCCATTTTGAACAAAAGAGAGGATTTTTGGGTGGTCTCTGCCACACATCGCCTCGGATTAAGGCAGGGTTGACTCATACACATCACATATGACCCATGGATCATTTTTCTAACGTGTCAACAGAATCTGAAGTCATTTAGTAGGTTTCTCGTATGTCAATTGTTGATTTCACTTACAATTTAGTCCATTTTGAACAATTGAGAGACAGTTTGAGTTGTCCAGGCCACACTGCAGCTCGGATTGAGGTGGGGTTGACTCTTACAAGTCACATATGACCCATGGATTGTTGTGCTAAAGTTTCAATAGAATTCGTAGGCGTTTGGTAGATTTCCATTATGTTAGTTGTTTTCGCTTAAAATTAAGTCTATTTTAAACAAAACAGAGGCACTTTGAGTGGTGTCGGCCACACCGGGCCTCAGATTGAGGCGGGTTTGACTTGTACACATCACATATGATCCATGGATCATTTTCCTAAGGTTTCAACACAATCAGAATCTGTTTGATCGGTTTGGCATATGTACGTAAAATATCGTCCATTTATAACAAAAGAGAGGCAGTTTGGGTGGTCCCAGCCACACCGCGCCTCGGATTGAGGCATGGTTGACTCTTACATATCACATATGACTCTTATATCATTTTCCTAAAGTGTAAATAGAATCTGAAGGCATTTGGTTGGTTTCCTGTATGACAATTGTTGATTTCACATACAATTTAGTCCATTTTGAACAAAAGAGAGACAGTTTGAGTGGTCCCAGACACACCATGGCTCGTATTGAGGCGGGGTTGACTCGTACACGTCACATATGACCCATGGATCATTCTTATAAAGTATCTACACAATACAAATGTGTTTGGTCGGTTTTCCGTATGCCAGTTGATGTTTTTCACTTCAAATGATGTCCTTTTGAAACAAAAGACAGACACTTTGAGTGGTGGCGGCCACACCGCACCTCGGATTGAGGCAGGGTTGACTCGTACACGTCACATATGACCCATGGATCATTGTGCTAATGTATCTACACAATCTGAATGCGTTTGGTCGGTTTTCCGTATGCCAGTTGATGTTTTTAAATTAAAATGACGTACTTTTGAAACAAAAGGCAGCCAAATTGAGTGGTTTCGGCCACACCACGCCTCGGATTGAGGCGGAATTGACTCGCACACATCGCATATGACCCATGGATAGTTCTCCTAAAGTTTCAATGGAAACAGAATTCATTTGGTCGGTTTTCCATATGTACTTAAATTGTTGTCCATTTTAAGCAAAAGAGAGCCACTTAGAGTGATTCCGGTCACACCATGACTCATATTAAAACGGGGTTGACTCATACATGTCACATATGACCCATGGATAGTTGTGCTAAAGTATTGACACAATCTGAATGCATTTGTTCGCTTTTCCGTATGCCAGTTGATGTTTTTCACTTCAAATTACGTCCTTTTGAAACAAAAGACAGACACTTTGAGTGGTGGCGGCCACACTGGGCCTCAGATTGAGGATGGGTTGACTTGTACACGTCACATATGACCCATGGATCGTTGTGATAATGTATCGACACAATCCGAATGTGTTTGGTCGGTTTTCCGTATGCCAGTTGATGTTTTTCAATTAAAATGGCGTTCTTTTAAAACAAAAGGCAGACACTTTGAGTGGTGGCGGCCACACCGCGCCTCGGATTGAGGCAGGGTTGACTCGTACACATCACATATAACACATGCATTGTTGTGCTAATGTATCGACACAATACAAATGCGTTTGGTCGGTTTTTCGTATGCCATTTGATGTTTTTCAATTAAAATGACGTACTTTTGAAACAAAAGGCAGACACTTTGAGTGGTACCGGCCACACCGCACCTCAGATTGAGGCGGCGTTGACTCGTAAAGGTTACATATGACCCATGGATCGTTCTCCTAAAGTTTCAATCGAAACCGAATGTGTTTGGTCAGTTTTCCATATGTACTTAAATTGTTTTCCATTTTAAGCAAAAGAGAGCCACTTAGAGTGATTCCGACCACAACGTGCCTCAGATTAAGGCGGGGTTGACTCATAAACGTCACATATGACCCATGGATTGTTGTGCTAAATTATCGACACAATCTGAATGCGTTTGGTTAGTTTTCCGTATGCCAGTTGATGTTTTTCACTTCAAATTATGTCCTTTTGAAACAAAAGACAGACACTTTGAGTGGTGGCGGCCACACTGCGCCTCGGATTGTGGTGGGGTTGAATCGTACACGTCACATATGACCCATGGATTGTTTTACTAATGTATCGACACAATCCGAATGCGTTTGGTCTGTTTTTCGTATGCCAGTTGATGTTTTTCAATTAAAATGACGTACTTTTGAAACAAAAGGCAAACTCTTTGAGTGGTTCCGGCCACACCGTGCCTCGAATTGAGGCAGAGTTGACTCTTACACGTAACATATGACCCATGGATCGTTCTCCTAAAGTTTCAATGGAAACCGAATGTGTTTGTTCAGTTTTATACATGTACTTAAATTGTTGTCCATTTTAAGCAAAAGAGAGCCACTTAGAGTGATTTCGACCACATCGTGCCTCGGATTAAGGCGGGGTTGACTCGTACACGTCACATATGACCCATGTATCGTTGTAAAAAAGTATCGACACAATATGAATGCGTTTGGACAATTTTATGTATTCCATTTGATGTTTTTCACTTCAAATGATGTCCTTTTGAAACATGATTGAGTCGGTTTTCCGTATGTACTTGAAATGTTGTCCATTTTATGATAATGCTTTGTGTGGGGGGTTGTTCAGGGTCCAAGGAAGAGGGTGGGGGCTGTTCGGGGGGCTGTCTGGGGGCTGTCCGGGGGGCTGTCCGGGGGGCTGTCTAGGGTCCAGGGAGGAGGGTGGGGGGGCTGTGCGGGGGGCTGTCCGAGGGGTGTTTGGGGGGTTGTACGGGGTCCAAGGAGGAGGGTGGGGGTCTGTCTGGGGGGGCTATCCGGGGGGCTGTCCGGGGGGCTATTCGGGGGGCTTTCCGGGGGCTGTCTGAGGCTGTTCGGGGGGGTTGTCCAGGGTCCAAGGAAGAGGGTGGGGGGGCTGTCTGGGGGGTTGTCTGGGGGGATGTCTGAGGGGTTGTCCGGGGTCCAGGGAGGAGGGTGGGGGGCTGTCCGGGGGGCTTTCTGGGGGGCTGTCCAGCAGGGCTGTCCGGGGTCCAGGGAGGAGGTTGGGGGGTTGTCCAGGGTCCAAGAAGGAGGGGGGTTCCCAAACACACAACCACTAAAAGACAACAACATCCATAAAAACAGATAATATATAAAAATAACTCAACTCCAATACTATGCTACAAGTCCAGATAAAACCAACAACTAGAATAGATTAAATATCAAATCTCAGTAATATCAGTCAAAAATGTAATGGATCAACTTTTCCCACATCACCATCACCATCATCACCATCATCATCATCTCCCTCATCCTCGTCCCCATCATCGTCCTTTCCCTCTCCCTCCTCCTCATCCTCGCCCTCCTCCTCACCCTCACCACCCACCTCACCCTCCTCCTCTTCCTCCTCTTCCACATCAAACTCATCGCCATCATCATCGTCAAGCTGGACATCATCCTGAACACCACTAGAACTGCCACCTGGTTCACCGTATATAGAATGTATCGATGACATATACTCATCAAAAGTTGGGCTGGCCTCTGCTGAAAGTGTAGGACATAGAACTTCAATAAATTTCATAAACGCTCTGTTTTCTCTAGAAGACTGTTCTGCCCTCTTTGTGGACCTTTTCTCAGCATGTTCTGCTTGTGCCCTAACTTGTTGTAACTCGATGGCACTACAGCTCTTACCTGAGGAGGGCCAATACCTCGTCGGGGCTATCCTAGGTCGGCAGCGTACTCTGCCAGAATTCTCCTCTCCCATCACCTGATGTAAGTGATTTGTTGGCCCAAAATTGTCAAGTTCTTGGGAATCGAGGGCCTCTAAAGCAGTCTGTTACAAATATAAATATATCGTTAAGTTAAAAAATAGATATTAAAAAATAAATTCAACATATTAAAACTTACAATCTGCTGTTCAGTCGCTTTGTTGATGGCACTTCCATCCTTTTTCCGTCTACACGAGCAAAATAGTTTTGCTTGAGGCACACGTCCTTCAATATTTTGTATTTTCTTCTACAATGAAATTGGAAAATAAAGTTATATGAAAACTTTATCAAACTATTAAATAATTTAAGAAACAAAAGAAAGTGTAAGTCGTAAAGAAAACTTATAAACAGTTTTCATACCTGCTTCCTCTCATGATCAGGTATCTTAGTGCGTCCCAATGTGTGGAGGTATTTTTTTGCATCAATGTTCTTTTTATTTTTTCCAGATGATTCCTAAATAAAATTCGAAAATGCAACAGATATTATTAATGAAAAACATGAAAGTTATTATTTAAATACCTCAAATGTTATTAATACCTTAAACTGGGTACTCATCCATTGAGTAATCATCTGACGATACTGCTCTATAGGACAATCATCCACCACTGATACCGCCTCTAACTCAGTGCCAACTCTAGAAACCCAGCCAATATACAACTCATACTTGTAGGCTCTCCAAATCTCGCCTAAATCCTTTAGACGTTCCGATCATGCACCCTCACCATTGGGAAAATTAAATCGAAGCTGAAATCAAAATATTAATTCATATAGATACCAAAATAATTCATGGAATTAAATAGAACAGATTTTTTACCCATATCTCTGCCCAAGATCTATCCTTGACCTCATGTGGCAAATGTCTCCACGATAGCGGGCTGATGGGAATGATGTCGGAGTATTTGGAAAGCGTTGCCAAAAAACTACGACATTGCTGCCCTGTTTTCTCAACCATTTGGTTGTCTTCATTATAATCCACCATAACATGTGTGTGGCAGTTCCACACTGAATGCATGCGTGTACGCCCCCGCCCACGCCTCCTATCAGTAGACGTATCTGTCAAGAAAGAAAAACAAATATTTTATCAAAACATCTTAAAATGAAAATAAATATTTCTATAAAAATTTGTTAGGGTTCTATAAATATACTTGTGCTGGTCTGATCGCTGAGTGCTGCTGGATCCACAGAAACTGATGGAACACCCTGTGGTGGAATAGGAGTCGAAGACGATGGAATATAGAAGCTCAGAGAGACAGAAGTAGAAGGAAAAGAATATGGGACAGCTGTCTGACTGGATGATGACTGAGGAGTTGGAATCATCATGGGATGTGAAAATGATGTGTCAGAAGATGCAGAAGGTAGCGAAAACATGGGAAGCCCAAATATCCTGTGTGTCTCTAACGACACACTGGGATCAAAATGTGGGAAGGATGACATGTCAGTGGGAGGGGTAGGGTCTAGTCAGGTACGCGTAGCTGCTCGTCCACCTCTGGTACGAACCCTCCCCGTACCACCGGCCTGAGTACTAGGACCAGTACTAGGCTCCTTGTCAAATAACTGTCGACGTATAGGTGGATCCTACAAATATTTTTACAAAAAAAATTAATCACATGACATTATATATTCTTTAAATATATCAATTTGAAATAAATTACTCACTACAGGCACTAATGATGGAATTCCCAACTCCATCATTCGAGGATTGTTATCCGTCATTTTTTTCCGTTGTCTCTCTTCAATTGGCTTCATTTCCTACATTTTGAAAATAAATATGTAATTAATTAGAAAAATAAAACTAATTTGTAACCCAAAAAAACTAAATATATGAGGGAATAGGGGGATTTATTGGTAATTTAGCTATCAATTGTGTTAGAAGAGCTTGAATGGATTAAATAGAGACAACAACATCATAAATGATTCCAACATCATAACTTTTGATTAAAACCACCCATAATAGGAATGAGAATTCCTCATACACCTAATCCCTAATAAAAAAAACCAAATATCCAATTAAAACATTAAATTTAGGGTTTCCACCCCACTTGGACAGCCCTACCCCCACCCCACATGGAAAACCCAGCACCCCCCCCCCCCAACCCCACATGGACAGCCCTACCCTCACCCCACATGGAAAACCCAGCCCACCCCCCCACCACCATACCTGGACACCCCTACCTCCCACAACCCACATGGATAACCCAGCCACCCCCCCCCCCCCCCTGCACCCCACCTGGATAGCCCTACCGTCACCCCACTTGGACAACCCATCCCCCCACCCTAGCTAGACAGCCCCTCCCCCACCCCACCTGCACTCCCTCCCCACCCACTTGGACAACCCTGCCTGGACACCATCCCCCACCGAACCTCCACACCCTCCCCCACCCTAAACAGCCCTACCCCCCACCCCATTTGGACAACCCCGCCCCTCCCCCACCCTACCTAGACAGCCCCCTCCCCCACCCTACCTAGACAGCCTATTCCCCACCCCAAACAGCCCTACCCCCACCCCATTTGGACAACCCAACCCCCTCCCCCACCCTACCTAGATAGCCCCCTCCCCCACCCTACCTAGATAGCCCCTCCCCCACCCCAAACAGTCCTACCCCCACCCCATTTGGACAACCCATCCCCCTCCCCCACCCTACCTAGACAGCCCCCTCCCCCACCCTACATAGACAGCCCCTCCCCCACCCCAAACAGCCCAACCCCCACCCCATTTGGACAACCCAACCCCCTCTCCCACCCTACCTAGACAGCCCCCTCCCCCACCATACCTAGACAGCCCCTCCCCCACCCCAAACAGCCCTACCCCCACCCCATTTGGACAACCCATCCCCCTCCCCACCATACCGAGACAACCCCTCTCCCACCCCACTTGGATATCCCTCGACATCCTCCCCACTTGGACAGCTCTACCCCCACCCCACATGGACAGCTCTGCCCCCACCCCACTTGGACAGCTCTACCCCCCCCCACCTAGACAACCCTAACTATATTTATGGCTAACCAACAAAATCAAGTCAATAGACCTTAAATTTAAAACACATGAAGGATAAAATAACTCATGATCATATTGACCTCTTCAATATCAACGAAAATTATTCAATACAGATAAATCAAAAAAAACCACAACCTAAAATGATATATTGATTGTGTTCATAAGGTAATCATAATACACAATACATTGTAGAAAAATGGAATGAAAAAAATATAAAATAAATGAAGTTACACCTCCCGATTTAGAATGGAAGAACAAAAATTTCTTTAATCGAAGATAGATGTCCCGTTGGAAATTAGAGTTAGCACCCTCTAGAGCAGGTTGTGAAGTAGGGTTCCAACCATAACCAAAAATTATATATTCCTTATTTTCGTAAGGGGATCATAATACAAACTAGATTGCACCAAAATAGAATGAAAAAATATAAAATAAATTAACACACACGAACTGATTTAAATGGGATGAACAAATCTAAAATCAATGAACTCACACATACCGATTTAAACGGGAAGAAAAAATCATTGAAAACTAGACCTATTGTGTTGGGAAGTAGTTTTTGTGTTGAGATGTAGAGGCAAAACTTCCAGACGATTGAGGTTTAGGGAAAACATATCGAGAGGGTGCGTCCAGGTCTCGGTTAGGGAAAAATTTTCAAGATGTCTGGAGTTGCAGATCGATGATATTTAGGGATTTTCTTTCCCAACGGTTTTAAAAAACCGTTGGGAAAGTTATGTTATCCCACAAGTTTCAAAAAACAGTTGGGAAAACCATTTAATGCCATATATACCAATGGTTATGATATAACCGTTAGTATAGGGTTATTCATCTTTCCCAACGGTTTCACTAAACCGTTGTGAAAACTCTTTTTTACCCATTTTTCCCAACAGTTTCATCAAACCGTTGGGAAAACACAATTTTTACAGATCTTTACCAATGGTTTTTAGAAGCCATTGGTAAAGATTACCTATACCAACATAAATTGCGAAGGAATGTAAGTCATATTTGATATTATGAACCAACCTATGATCATCTATCAATGTGATGATAAGTATGAAGTTTTGATAGAGATCACATCCATTGTATGGATCTTGATTCCCATTCATAATGGGTGTTTATCTAAGATTGCTTGGGAGAAACTTAAAATTTATGATATTCCTATTATGGAAGAATTTTTTGATGTGTTTCTGGAAGAGCTTTCAAGTATTACATCGAATCATGATGTTTTGTTTTCAATATAACTCATACCTGTTTCCACACCAATTTCAAAAATTCCCTATAGAATAGACCCAATTTAGTTGTAGGAATTGAATATGAAAATCTAGGAGAACCTTGAAAAGGGATTCATTCAGCCAAGTGTGTCGACTTGGGGTTCAATTATTCTTTTTATTAAAAATATATATGGATATATGTAAATATACATTGATTATTAGGTTCTGAATAAGATAACAATCCAGAACAAGTATCCTCTACCCCATATTGATGACCTATTTGATCAACTGTTCAGAGCTCAATACCTTTCTATGATTGACCTTCTTTATGTATATCATCAATTTAGGTTTATGAAGGAGGATATACCCAAGATAGCATTCCATACAAGATATGAACACTATGAATATATACCCATGTCATTCAGTCTTACTAATTCCCTTGTTATCTTTTTGGATTTAATGGATATTGTCTTCAAAGACTACCTTGATTGGTTTTTGGGAGTATTACTAGATGATATTCTTATCTATTAAATGGGAATGGAAGGGCATGAAGACCACTTGATAATTGTACTAAAGACCCTAAGTAAAGATATATTATATGAAAATTTTAAAAAGTGTGAATTTTTTCTATAAAAGTTTTCTTTTTTTGGGTCATATAATCACAATAGATGGTTTATTAATAGATCCATCCAATATGGAGGATATTGAATCTTGATGGAGACCAACCATAGTAACTGAGATCCATATTTTTCATGGTTTATCAAGATATTATCAACAGTTTATAGATAATTTCTCGTGAATATCCAATCCACTCAATAAGTTAACTTAGAGAGGTTCCAATTTCCTCTAGATAGAAGAATGTGAGGAAACTTTCGAGGAAATTAAGATAATATTAATTAGTACACATATGTTTACATTACCCATATAGTGTAGAATGTTTTGTAATCTATAGTGATGTATCCAAAAATGGATTGGGATGTGTTCTTATGTAGAATGATATGGTTATAGCTTATTACCCTTGAAAATTTATGATTCATGAGAAAAAAACAACTCATTATTTGTAGTTAGATATGGTAATTTTTTCATTAAAGATTTGGAGGTATTATCTTTATTAAAAAAATTGTGGTATATATACTAATCCCAAAATTTTAAAGTATATATTCACATAGATTTTGTTGAATATGTGACAAAGAAGATGATTAGATTTGATTAATAATTATTTCTCCCCAATACATTACCACCCAAGGAAAGTGAAAAATGTGGTCGAAGATTTGAGTTGAAAGGGTCATGCTATCTAATCCATGATGAGGATCACAAAAGATCCATTGTTTTTTGGATTTGAAAAGGTTGGATCTAGAAATCCTAAATAAAGGGGATAAATCTTATCTTGATCAATTTAATTTTCAACCATATATCTAAGTAAATATTAAATAGGTGTAGAAAGAAGATTTAGAGCTAAAAAAGAAGGTTAGAAATGTTCTCGAGTCTAACCTTGATCATGATGGAATGATAAAGTTCAGGAACCTTGTTTGTGTTCCATCCATACCAGATTTTAAAAAGGAGTTTTTAAAGTAAACTCAGAGTTCTTCATTCTCTATTAATCCTAGAAGTATGAAGATGTATAAATATTTTAAAGATTACTTTTGGTGGGATGGCATGAAGAGAGAAGTCAAAGAGTTTATATCTTGGTGCTTGGTATGTTAGAAAGTTAAGGCTGAGAGAAAAAATTCTAATGGGATGTTATATCCTTTACCTATACTGGAATGGAAATGGGAAAACATCTCCATGGATTTTTTTCATTAGACTCCCCAAAATTTCTAAATCAAATAATACTATATGGTTTGTAGATGATTGACTTATAAACTCATCACACTTTACCTTTATCAGATAATACTTTTCTCTTGATCATATATCCAGAATGTAAATTATTAAAGTGGTAAGGTTTCATGGATTCCCACATTCCATTATGTCTTATCAAAATATGAGTTTTACCTCAATGTTCTGGTGAAAACTTTAGCAATATCTTGATATGGAGTTGAGTTTCACCACTATATATCATCCTCAAACTGATGGTTAGTCTAAAAGAACACTTCATAACATATAGGATATGTTGAGATCTTTTTCTCTAGATTTAAAATATTTTTGGGATCAAGAACTTCCTCTACATGAGTTTTCCTACAACAATATCTTTCACCCAAGCATTTTGATGACTCCTTATGAAGACCTCTATGTAAATAAGAGTATAGTGATAATTTGTTGGATTGAAGTTGTAGGAAGAAGGATATTGGGACTTGAGATAGCTAAATAAATGGTAGATAATGTAAGATCCATTCATCAACATATAATGGTAACACAAAGTTAGTAGAAACGTTATTTTGATAATCACCAGTGTTATTTAATGTTTGATGTTGGGGATAATGTGTTTTTATGAATTTCTCTATGTAAGAAGGCTGTGAGATTCCAGAAGACAGCGAAGTTAATTGGTCCCTTTGAAATTTTTGATCATATCTGATAGTATCCTATCAGGTTGTGATTCCACTGAACCTCTCTCAAGTACATGATGTGTTCCAAGTATCTCTCTTGAGGATGTATATACCCAACCCTAAACATGTACTAAACTCATAGGTTATACTGGTGAAGAATAAACTCTCTTATAGGGAATAAACGATAGAGATTCTAGATCATACAGATAAGGTTCTAGGAAACAAGACCACCCACCTGTTCAATGTTTTTTGTGTAAAAAATCTGTTGGAGTAAGCTATGTGGGAACATGAGGATAATATGAGACATAATTATCCGCATTTTTTGTATCATGGTGACGAATTTTGAGCGAAAATTCGTTTTAAGGGACGTAGAATGTAACTCCCTGAGTTTTTATAAATATATATTTTTTTGAATAAATTAAATTTCATTGGAATATTTCAATATACACAACACAAAGTTAATATTTTGTTGTAGGAAACACTGGGTTAGCTTTCATTGTACGCGACACTAAGTTTTAACAAATCACGATATATTATTAATATTATTCAAACATAAATATTATAACATTGTTGTTAAACATAGTGATATGAATAATAATAACTATTTTTAAATATTAATTATAATGGTTTTATATAAAAAACATATTGATAAAAAATACTTAATTTTTGGTTAAGTCTTTATATGTTTGAAAATACTATTTTCTAAAAAAAATATATTTTTTTGGAATATTGATGAAATTAATTTTTGAAACTTTTATAAAATTAATTTGATAAAATAAACTTCATTTTTAAAATCATCATGTCGAAATTATCTTATGGTGATTTGTTTTATATTTTTCATAAAATATTATTTTTTTGATTAATAGTGAAAAATACCAAATTTTAATTGAAAATTTTATTTTTATATAAATTATTAATAAAGTTAATTTTTTTAAATTGGTTATAAAGAACAATTATGTCATTTATATATCTATTAATCCAATTTAGGTCATTTTAATCATTTTCAGATTTAATTATCATATAAAAACTTTATAAAATAATGAACATTTTCTCCTTAAAAACCTGTTTTCTCATTGTGTCTACGAGATTAATTTTAAATTAAATTTTTCCACTTATATGAATTTAATTTATAAAAATGGGTTTCAAATTTGTAATCAGAATAATTTATAATATCTCATATGTAAAACATAATTTTTGACCCAAATAAATTGTAAAAATAGTAAAAATTAAACTAAAAATATAAGGGTTAAAATGACTTATAATCCTATATAAAATATATTAGATGGACATATTTATAACATATCATGTATAAGGTTATAATTTCATTAATTTTGGACCCTTTTCATGTGAAAATTGTTGTTACAACTTTTCCTTTCACAACATTTCTAGTGTGCCACTCACCTCACCCATAAAAGTCCACCCCTTCTTATCTCATATTCACACCTTAATACCCTTTTTTCAGCCAATATCTACCCATGTAAATTACCCACATCACTCAAATAATCCTATAAGACTTATTTTGGATATAATACAACCTAGGAATGCTTTTGTACAAACCTAATGGTGATACCCAAATAAGAGGGGATGTTCATCAACGAGCGTTTTTATTTTATTTCTTCCTCTACCCCTTTAAATTATAATTATACCATTTTTATATAAAAAAATCTGTATATTTAATATATTAATATGTTTTTATGTTAATTTAATAAGCTATAACCATCTAAAATTACATAAAATGGGTTAAGAAATCATCATTTGTGTGTTTGGTGGGCTACCGCCTCACGAACTGATGTCATTCGTTTCTCCATTACCACCTATCAAGGATGAGAATAATGAGGGATTTATTGTTTATATTTAATATTTTTATATTATTATTCTGATAGAATTATTGTATCACATTTTACTTCTTATTTTTCATTCTATGAGAATATGATAATGTCGATCATGTGTACGGTGGACTACCACCTCGCGAAGTGATGTGATTCGTCCACGCTCTACATGGAAGGTAATAAGGATGGTTTTAATGAAAATGTGTGATATATATGACACAAAAATTATTATTTAATGATAATATATCGTCTATTTTTTCCTTTAAATCCATATAGAAGATAGAAAGAGTGTGCATGTGTACGTATGGCCTACTATCTCCATGAACGGTGTATTTCATTTTCTATCTATAACTTTTATGAATTACTCTAAATACATATATAATTAATATATATCATTTTTATATCATTTTTATAATTTTTTATATGATTAAACCATAATTTATGTAATAGTAAAAAAAATAACAAGTCTAAGTGTACGTAAAAAACAAAGCAATTATTGCCCAATACATGACTTTAACAAAAAAATTGTTAATAAAAGGCTAATAAAATGTCATAAGTGAATCATATAAGGTATTATATATATATAAATATAGTTTGATAATATATTTATAATAAACATATAATTATTATATAGAATTTTGGAATGTGTATCATGGATATCAAGACTTAAGGTAGGGTATTTTTGTCTCAATTTTCCTTCTTTGCGACTTATGTTATATTATGAACCTATATTATTTTACATGGTGCATATAAAGAACATTTTACATGTAATATCATGAATTTATTTATCCTAATGATATTTTCATTTTCATTTTATGTTATTCCTTCATGGGTCTTACGATTCAAAGTTACCAATGTAGAAAATATATTATTTTTAAAACTCGTTGTTTATCGAGATTATTTATTATTATGTCTATGATGATAAACCCTTATTATAAATATCTCAATAAACTCATTAATTTTATTATCCTATATTTATTCATGATATTTTCAAGTAATAGTACAAATTTTCCACCCTTTGTTAATTAAAATAATTAATAAAAAAATTAAAATATTCTGACATTATTTCTCACATCAGTAAGAAATCCATTTTCTTCCAAAAATATGTTTTATAAAAATGTTTTTAAAATTATTCAAATGATTTATTAAATAAATTTTTACCCATTTTTCACATTTTTTTAAAAAATTATTGTAATATTCATGTCATTTTCCAGAAAATTTACATTTGGATTTTATTAAAATGTGAAAGGAATATTAATTTTTATGTGTATGTAATTCCATGAAGTGAAGACCAATCATTAATCTGAATTTTAATTTATAATCCTCCCAGGTTGTTTTCATGTAAAAGTATTTTTAAAATGATTTATGTTTTAAAGAAAGGTGTTTTTCAAAGTGGAAAGGATATTTTCATTAGGAAATGTTTTAAATGATGTTTCAAAATTGTCTTCCATATAAGATGACATCCATTGATGTTACATATGCCTTATAGAGGATATGATCCAAGGATACCATTATTATTATATATCTAAATGGGTTATTTTATTGATGTCGTGATATTTATGAAACCTGTTTCTCTTCTACAGGTTATATCATAATGAAATGATTTTGAAACCCACTTCATTTCTTGGGTTGTGCTATGATGAAATGATTATAAAACCTATCTCTTTTTCACAGGTTATGATATGAAGAAATTTTTATAAAACTCATTTCATTTCATTGGTTGTGATATGATGGATTTTTATGATCTTTTGGCACACATAAATATTGTTTTCATTATGGGTTGGGTGGGACCTATATCTCCCCCCAATGAATTGGGTAAATATTTATATCTCATTAGAAAAATAGAACTGGAATGAGGGGTGATCTTGGTTAAATAAGGGAATTTTTATTCTATGATGGTCTTGGGAGTGAACCTTGAATACTATGATGGATTGAGTAGTGAACTCATTTCACAATGATAGTCTTGGTAGTGAACCTTGAGTAATATGAAGATTATTTTCTATTCTTACGTGTATGTCAAAAATCATTGTCATATGACAATGTGACACTCTTATGGCTCATGTTCTTTAATTCCCTTATAATTCATGCCTTATAAACAACCAATATTTATTCCATGACTCTAGATTATGATATTTTTTTAGGTATGGTTTGGTTTTTAAATGTTATTCTCATGTTCTCATACCCTTATTCTCATTATATTCATATGTGTCTCCATTGTTTACCCTTATTGAGTATTTTATCTCACACTTTATTATGTTTAATTTCCCTAGGTTATGAAGAAATGTATTTTATATGATATTTCAAATATGGTTTCTTTATATGATGAACTTAGTGAGAGATGAAATATTTCACTTATGATGGTGGAACAACACTCAGCTAAGCCATAGTATATTTCTTCTGATAATAGGTCATGTGGATTCTATTAAGTGATTCTCCTTGATAATAACTATACAATTCCTATGTATATGGGATTTATAGTAACCCATAGTAGGTCGGTATAGGAATTGGATACCTTAATGATAAATGCATAGGGGGTAATTATGATATTGGTTTCAAAAAGAAATTATTTAGGTTACTTAAAGTGTAAAAAATAACATATATAGTTAGCTTCCATATAGTTTTTAGGGGTATTATAAATAATATAACCATATGAATACGGTTTACTCGATGTATATCGTCTAGGACAATGTCATAGTATACTATTATCTGAGATTGTGGTTCTTGAGGGGGTACTATCCTGACCACCTCCCCCCAAAGGTACACCTCATTGGCTGGAAATGAGAGAAGGGAGACAATAATGCTTGAAGCCACCATCTAATAGTTCAAGGGTTGGTGAAAAGAAATGATTGTATTTCATACACACAAATGGGAGTCATTACCATCTAATATTAACATGATGAATGAGAGATAAAATAATACCACCAAAAAACTTATTTTTTTAAAAGATTAAAATATCTTAAGAAATGTACATAATTTCATACTAGCTGAAATGACATTAAAAGAAACTACAAGTACCAAAATTCAAATCCTTATAAGTGACCTTGAATCACAGATAGCTCATGAACAATTTCATGACATAATAATGGCTAGCCTAATCTCTAACCAGCACTTATGGATATAAAATATTATTTATATATGTCGAATGAGTGTAATAATTATACTCAGTAGGATCCTCCTTGTATCCTCTCATGAAATAGATAAATAAATCATACAAAATCCCATTGAATAAACAAGTGAAACTAACTTGTCTCTTAAACATGTATACTAAGTTATCAACACAACCATGGATCTCTCACTAAATATCACCTACAATAATCATATAATATCCAACAGATTTCGAAGAAGGTGCCCCGATACCAATTCCCCACTAGGTTTCCATTCTTCCCTAACATTGTACATCTTGATCCATCACTCTCTAAATATAAGAAGCCTTTCCAAAAATGTTAGGACATATGTAACCTATCATTCACCACATTCATCACATAATCTTGTCCTTATCAAACACATCACTAAATAGTAACCTTGTAGTTTATGGGATCCACCACAGCCTGTGCATCATGTATTATGACTCAATCAATCACACTACACTACATGCCTATAAAAATCCTTAGGAAACTATATCTAGATATAAATGAGTGTGAATTAACCACAATCCATTACATCCCTCTAAACATACATATATAGAAAAGGTAACCATAGTTCATAATAATAGAAAATACTAACATGATAAGGGAGTGGGGAAAGAGGGGTTAGTAATCCATTTATTCCTCACTAACGTGGATGTTGGAGAACACCCTCCAGAGTCCACTACATCAGTTTTCCTACCAACATGGGTTAGGTAGCATATGAAAAACATATAACGTAAGAAGATATAAAATAAATCACAAATATACTATGGAAAATAACCTGGACTTATACTCAACTATAGATATCATTATTTGAACACCTAGATACCACTACTAGGGAATATATATCCTATAAGAACAAAATCATTTCAAAGATACTTTCATTAAATTAATTCATCTTTTTAACATTCCAAAATAAAATTAGTTTTCAACCAATTTTCATGCCCTCCAGGCATAATATAACTATTACACAGTTCTTCAAGAGATATTATTATTTTTAATTCCACTCTATATCTAACTCCATGGGTTAAAACATTCAACATTCATTATCATTATCATTTTATAATTCCATGAACTTTGTGAATCATCCTAATCAAGCATAAAATATGGATAATTAATTAACATATAGCTACATCAATAAGTGGGAAAAAGAATTTAGAAAAAAGAAACTTCAAGATCCATCCATTAAAATAGATTTAGAACAAGAAAGAATCCCTAATTTCTGTATGACAACAATGGTAAAACCCAGATTCAATCTTCTCCTTAAATCATGGTTCTATCCGCAACACCACATGAATATCACCAAGCATCCTTCCATTATAGAAATCAACCACTTCCACAAACTTGGGCCTCCCCACCCATGTCTCTCTAAACAATTATCCATCCTAGTATCACATCGTGTCACATCACAACTAACATATCTATAATATTCACAAAAGTCAACAAGAAAATAACAAATAGCCAACTGGGAATCTAAGCTTTAAAACCAAGACATCTGGCCTTCACAATCATACATGCTAACTAGGCACTAAAAATATATTTATTAAACAACAAATTTTTTTCCATATTTAATTAACTGATTTATTTATCATAGGTTTCAACCACTGGAAACCTAATGAATCAGAAATAAATAGCTTCAATATATTTAAACATTATTTCAAGCATTACATCAAATTTTATCAAACTATATGGAATATTGATTCTATTTAAACATGCTTCATTATTATTTTCCAATAAGTATTCCAAATTACAATCATTACCATCTTTAGATTATTTATCCAATTTTAAAGAAATCAAACATGATAAACCATAGTATAAATGCAGATATCACATTATCTAGAAAATAAAGAAGCAAGTCATTATCTTGATATAAACACATGTGATCACTACAGCCAAAAACCAAATTCTTTCCCTTGAATTCGATTTAATATTAATTGAGGTTAATTTCACCATTACCCATATAAATAAAGAATTATAAAATTACAATTTCACATAAATGAAGATAAAAAATAAATCTCCTACCTCTATTAGAAATTCAATGTTCTTCACATAATAACAGGAAGTTGAGGATCAATCACCACCAAAAGTAACACCACAAATCCAAAGAAAGACTATTCAAAACCTAACTTCCATAAGCCACCAACAATCGAAATTAGATTCAAACCAAAACAGGAAGGATTTATGAAATGATTACCCATGAAAATTGACATTAGAGTCAGCCTAGTTGGTGAGGTCTCTCTAAGTGAATCCATGAGACCCAGGTTCAAAACAAGGCAGAGCCATAATTCTGATACTATATAAATATTTTATCAGACACTATAGTAGGTATTGTAGTCGTAATGTGTGGGTACTGTAGAATGTATTGTAGTAGGTATTGTTTGGTACTGTAGCAACTGGAACTATTGACCTTGGGCCATGAGTTTGGGCTTAGAGTCCTTAAGAATTTTGGGCAACCCAAGGCCTTCATATCTATAAGTATTTCATTCCAACTTTAAGGCCTTCAGGCTACCTCAAGGCCTTCGGGCCACCTCAAGGCCTTTGGGCCACCTCAAGGCCTTCGGGCCACATGATCAGTGCAGTTTCCCTAGACTGACTCTACAAAAAGGAGCAGCCCCAGAGGAGGACTCAGAGCAGGTGCACTCACTTGATAAGAACCAATGGATTTGGAAGAATGAAAGGGAATGGATACAAAATTAGGACAATCCTTTTCTTTGACAGGAATATTATCTATACGGCCATGTGAAGGTGGAGAGCTACCATCACGATATAGATGTTGGGGAGGGGTAGTTCCTTGTAGTTATATTCTTGTTTAATTCCCTAAGACCTTTGGGTCATGTAATGTCTCTTAAGCATATGGTTCATGCAATCTCTAAGCCTATGGGTCTTGTAAGGGTTCCCCCTCATCACTTTAATGGGGGTTATCAAAAATCAATAAAAAGAAAAAGTAATTACCCATGAAAATGGTAGAACAAAAGAAGAAAGGGAAGGGAAGGATGTCTTGATTAATATCACCTGATTATATTCAATAAATGTTATAATTCACAATGAATTGACCACATATAACTAAGATAAGTTATAATTGACTCTAACCCAATGACAATTTTGGTCAATGGAGGATCAATGTGAGAAACTTTTCAATCATTCCCTATGTTCACTAGTGAATCTAGAAATTTATATAATACAATAGGGGATTCATAGATTAGTTAATAGAGGGAAGAATTTATTTTAAAACAAATTCAATAACCCCACATATATTATAAAAAGTTTTATCCTTTTAAACTAACTAGATCCGCAAGGAATAATGATGATTTCAGATGTTTTAAAACAAACAAGACATTCACCACAGTCTCCACTGTGGCCTGGTCTAAGCAATGGAGTTCCTGAGCATGCTAGAACAAAACAGCATCATCCAGGGTGTGTTTCCAATTATTTATTTTTTTTACACTCACCATGAACAAGGACACAACAAGGTTTGGTATTCTTCCCCATTTCTGATAGGAATCCCTTTGAGATGCCACACCCATTCTGGGCATTTCAAAGTTGTCCATTTCAGAAATGAAGGCACCAAAACCAACACAGCTTCCCAAATGGATTGAAAATATATATTTTTGGTCAAGGTTCCCCAAACACTACATTACCCACCCAAAATGTCTTATCCATACCCTGGGCTCCAAAATAGACTTCACCACACCCACCACTACGGCTTGGTGACCCCCAGAATATCCAAGACCACTCCCCTAGTCTTCATAACTCCTTCAGACTCCCTCTCAGCAGCACCAATCCTTGAGAAAAGATAATGGAAAGTTTCTTAAGGTCTAGACCATTATTTTTAGTCTCTTAAGTAGATTCCCAGTGAGAAACAGTACCCTTGAAGGGTGATTTTTTTATCATGTGATGCTTGATACCTATATGTATATGAGGACCCTAGAGTGTTTGTTTGTCACATGAGTTACCAGTAATGTTTGATATGGGAGATGTGTTTCCGTATTTGTTGTGTCTTATATGGGATATGGTTAATGGGATAAGTGATAGATCCTATTTCCCTTGAGATATGGATTAGGTTATCAGAAATTCAAGTGTTATTATTGATATGAGTTGTGATATATGTGAGGGTAACTCATGAGGGGGTCATCCCATACATGATAATTCCTTTTATATGGAAGCATGGGTAGATGCTTTGGATTATGAGGTTGGTACATGAGAGTTTCTACCTAGTGTGAGGTATGGTCATATAAATTCCTTAATATTTTATGATGTGAATAAATTAGAGTGTTATTGGCTTCAATGTTTTGTTTTTAGGGATATATCGGTAGGATGTGTAACCCATGTGATTTTGTTTGTGGATGCCTATGTAATTGTATATAATTATCCTAGGTTTTATGATCTAAAATGGTTAGAGAGTGTGTAAATTATTATATTTTATAGATTATTCTAGTTGGGGGGTGATCATGAGGTTGAACTAGGCAAGGGTGAAATACCTCAATTTTGAAGAGGACCATCGAGGGTTCTTGTGTTTAGATAAGGTTGATAAGAAAGTGTATCATGGTTAGTGGGTAAGGGTTTGTATACTGGATTTGATATAATTTGACTAATGGGATCATGAGTTGGGTTGTGTGATTGGAAGGTATGGAAGTATACACCCATTGGTTTTATATAAGACCGAGATGGTATGTGCTGGTTACGAACTGTGTAATTAAATTATGGATCGGTGTGTGGTTTTGTATGGGTCATGAACCAATTTTTTGGATGAAATGGGTGTGGGCATGGTTTCTTGGAGATTTGATTATAATTAAAGAAGTTCCTTCTATGAGAGGTGACATCGATTATGGATTGAGCTACCGTGGTACGGTCGACCTGAGGGTGTGAAGGTTCGACGGGAAGTGGAAGCATGCGATGGGTCATTCCCAACATTTATGTTTGTCATAATAAATTTTTAATATGATATTTACACAATGATAAACGTCTTGATCAATGTAATTAGATCAAATAAATCAAGAAAAGGGATAGACCATTGGATCCAAGCGTAGGATCATCACATATTATTTAAAATTAATTTCATCAATAAAATAAATACATTTTGTGAATTATTTATTCATTGATGGATCTGAAAATAGGCCTATGTTCTATCATTTTTGTGTTGAAGGAATCAATAGTAGATTCCCTCAATTAGTGATCCACATGTGTTCCATAAATCTCTAAACATCACCATTAGAATCTTCAGGTGCTAGCACAGAAGATCATATCGATTGCATTGTTCGCCTTTGATCAAAATAAAAACTGATTCCAAAGAATTCTCCTTGATATATCTAGATGTTAGAGTTGGAGGTGGAAGAATATCACTCTCCATTCTTGAGAGAGATCTTGGATAGGGAGCTCTCTATGGCTTGAGAGAATTCTCTTCATCTGTCATTATGCACAACAGAAATGAACTATCTCTCTTATAAAAATAATATAATTGGGCATAAATAGCGCTAGGGTTTAGAAATAAATATTTTTACAAGTTCCCTTTAATATTTATTTAATCCCATGTAGAACCCCATGTCTAAAATAATAATATTATTGTTATTTTTCTGACATGTGCTTATCTTGTGAATTAAATTAAATATTATTTAATAAAATAATATTCAATATATATTATTTTGCACCAGACCTGAAAACTCACTGTGTCATTCCTCTAAAATATTTATTAGGTCTTAAATAATGACTATTAATATAAAAATTTAATATCACTTCATTATTCACTAATAAATAAATAAATTTTATACTCACTAAATAGAAAATAAATATTTATCAAATATTCTTCTCACATTAGATTCTCTTGAATAACCGGTGACGGAATATATGCGATCAAGAAAATATCAAAAATTATTAAACCTCGCGAATGAATAATATTTATTGAACTTTTTATAAAATAAATAATAATATATTATGTAATTTAGATTCTAGATACACTTAGTATGTGATCCTCTATGCCTCTTTCTCAGAGGCATTAGGCGAAGCAGCCTAAAATACAAGTTTAACATCTAGAAACACACCAAGGAACCCATAGAGAAAATAGTTAATGTAAAAATTACCTGATAACTCATACATATGTTTACTAACACTTCTTTAAATCTAGTCTTCTATTCATCCAAGCATTATAGACCTCTATTGGTGGTGACTAAAGGGAGTATTAGCGACCGCCAATGGGGGCTGCTAATTTTGTAAACAAATTAGGCAAAAATTTTCTCTCTTCCACTCATCTTCTTCATCGGTTTCCCACTACAGCACACCTTTTCCACCCCTACCACCTTCACCACTACCCACATCACCCCGAGTGACCTACAACACCCCTCGACATCTGTCATTGTACTTATTGGGTTCTCGGATCATTGTGGCAACATTACCCGACCACCCTGTGACTTCCATAATTGTACATACTACCTTTTGACCATCGTGGATCTTCCATGGAAAGTGATCAAAGGTTTTGGGGTCCCTCCCCGTCACCCCCCATGTATTCTTGTTTAATATAAAACAATCCACAGACAAAAGTGGATGTTTTCATGGGGAGTTTTTGTGGTTACCAATGGTAGTTGTTGTTCAGCTTCACTGAGGGAGAAACTACCACTACCAAAAGCAGTTATAGCACATCCACTTTCGGCAGTGGATAAACTTTTTTAATCTAGTAGTGTTTGTAATATTATACCTTTGACATAATATCTCTAATCAAGTAGGTTACACGCTGGTTCCATTAATATATGTTCTTTATGTCTCTTTCTTTGTCTTCCCAAAAATCGAATGTACTTATAGATCACCATGGCCATTAATTTTTTTAGGATATATCAGTTCTATCAAAGGGTCTGAGATATAAACTTCTATTTAAAAAATAAGGAACAAATCCTTTCTTGCATTATTTGTTAATGAAATATTACTCATGACGCACCCAACATATCCTACCTCATTGTGAACATATGTCATCACAGTTTTTATCAATACATCAAAGTACCTGACTTATAATTCTCATAAATAATACTCTTAAATTATATTTATCAATACATACATCCACATATAGGAGAATATAATGACATATATGAATATAGATTTCCTACTAACATGTCTCGTTCTTATAATATCTTACACTGGATATTACCATGGGTGTTCACCATGAGAAGGTGCCTCAAATTCTTTTGAGTATCCACCCATGATATCCAATATTAATTTTTTCCCTCAAATGGTATCATCCAACTATAAATTATATATTTATGAATATTGTTTTATTGCATCTAGGTTCACATCATACAGGGGAACTACTATGACCTTTTAGTGCCACAACTACTCTTAAGACATTATCACTTATCATGTTTTGTAGAAGAATAATCATGATGTGATAAGGAGTTTATTAATATTCAAAATCAAGAATACATGTTATCATAAAGTACACATAAGTCATTTTTAGGGCACAAACTCCAGCAGGCTCTCACATTCACTAGATCCATCTGCTAACAACCTTTATCCCATAAGCTCTCACATGATTCTCTTTATTCTGTTATGATAGGACTTTTTTCAATGGGTTCTCCATGTTATCTTATGTGGGTACTTTTCTTACTAAAAATTCACCCCTTTTATAAAAATACCCCATGAGGTGATACTTTTGGAGTATATTCTTTGTCTATTGGGGAGACCATATCTCTTTTTCAAGATCCACCAATGTAGTATTATCCCAAAAAAATGTGATAGGGTATTTACTTCTAGGAAGCACATCAATCTCCTAGAAAAAGTATCATATCCAAACGGATTCCTTTTCTACATCATAAGCCACTATATACTCAAACATTGTTATAGAATCAGTGATAAAAATCTACATTGAACTCTTTCTGCTCATACATCCTTCATTGAGAAAAAATAAATATCCTTATTGTGACTTAAAATCATTCTAATTTGTATGAAAACTAGCATCAGTATAATCGCTAATGACTAGCTCTTAGTATCCTCTATACACCAAGAACATATACTTAGTTTTTCTCATATACGTAAGGATATCCTTAACAGTGGAATAATTATGTTCTCCTGGATCAACTTTATATATTCTTACCATGCTCAATTCATAGGAAACATCAATTCTATTACATTACATGGAATACATGATTTCTCCTATCACTGAAGTGTATGTGAATTTACTCATTATTTCTTTATCCTGTTGTGTATGAGGAAACATTTTCCTAAAAAGATGTAAACCATGTGACACTAGAACCAATACCCTCTTGGATTATTCTATATTAAATCTCTTCAGTATCTGGTTAATATATGTACATGGACTTGGTCTAAGAAGTGTCTTGGATCTATCAAAAATGTTCTTGATCCCTAGAATATATACAGCTTCACCTAAGTCCTTCAGGGTGAAACATTTTTTAACCATCCCTTAAAATACTGTAAGACTGGTATGAAATTTCAAATAAGTAATATTTCCTTAGCATATACTACTATGATAACAACTAAATTTCCACTAAACCTATAGTAAACACATGGATCATATTCATTCATAATGAAACCGAATTCTTTTATAGCTTTATCGAATTGAATGTTCCATGACCTAGATGCTTTCTTCAAACCATAAATAGATCTCTACAACTTAAAAATATTTTTAGCATCACATAGAGTCACAAACCCTTCTGGTTGTGTCATATAGATATCTTCCTAAAGGTTCTCATTAAGAAATAAATTTTTGACATCCATCTACCAAATGTCATAGTCATGGTAAGATGTTATAGAAAGTATAATTATGATGGATTTTAAATAGAAAATTCTGAAAAGGTTTCATCATATTCAATCCATTGATGATTTTTAAACCCTTTATCCACTAGAATTGCTTTGTATGTATTTACTTTACATTCTGTGTCCAGATTAATCATGAATACCCATTTTCACCCTATGGGATTTACATCAATCAGTGCATAGACTAGAACCCCAACATGGTTCTGATATATGGAATCCATTTCAAAATTCATTTCTTATATCCATAATGTAGCTTCTTATCTCTATACTACCTATTTGTAGGATCTATGTTCATCATTGTTAAAAAAAATAATGAGTCACTATCTTTGGTGACTAGAAAACCATATCTCCCTATTTCTCATACCTCTCTTGTGCTCCTACACAGTACTTGTGTTTCAAGGATTACTTCTTCTCGGGGGACCTATGGAATCTATTCATGTACCAACTATTGTGTATCTTGAGCATAAAATTAATTGATTTCAATATTTCTCTCAATATCCTTTTTTAGGTTGTGCTCCCTCTCAATAAAGATGACTCTTCTGGAGACAATCTGTTTCTTATATGAGGGGTTGTATAGGTAGAATCCCTTTTTTTCATTCAGATACCTAATAAAGATTAACTTTGTGCATTGGGGTTCTTGTTTGTTTTCTGATAATGCCTTAACAAATTTCTCGTAACCCCATACTTGTGTATGAAACAAAATAGGTTTTTTCACTCCATAACTCAAATGGAATTCCATTTTCTACTGTAATTGGTACTTGGTTTAATGTTTATGCCACAGTTTGTAATGAATATCCCCAAAATCATAATAGAATATTTGCATGACTCATTATCGACCTTACAAGATCTAATAATGTATAGTTCCTCCTTTCACAAACACCATTCCACTATGGTGTGTAAGGTAGGGTGTGCTGAGATAGAATCTGAAACTCCCATAGAAAGTCGATAAACTATTGGTTAAGATATTCACCATCTCGATATGATCAAATCTTATTTATCAAATTTCTAAGTTTATTATCTACTTAATTCTTTAATTCCTTGAATTTCTCAATGTACTTGAACTTATACGTCATCAAGTAGACATAACCATACCTACTCAAGTCATCTATAAAAGTTATGAATTAATACTACCCACCTCTAGCTTTTACTATAAATGGTCCACACACATCAATGTGTACTAATCCTAGAATTATTATGGACCTTTCACCATTTCCATCGAATAATGTTTTGGTCATTTTTCATTTTAAACAAGTGTGACATCATTCAAGTGGTTTTAGCTCAGATAAGTCTAAATAACAAACTTGATAGATCTTTTTAAAATGCTTCTCGTTTACATGACCAAGATAGTGATGCCATAGATGGGTGTTATATGAGTCATGAGAACATGAATTTTTTATCTATTTACAATAATTTTTGTTTGTAATTTAATAGATAAATACCGTTATTTAAATGTGTCATACCCTAACATATGTTGTCTTTATAAAAGAAATAACTTTTTTCCCAAAATTGAAAATAAACCCATCTTCATATAGGGATGATAAAAAAATTATGTTCTTGGTAAAAATTGGTACATAATAACAATATTTTGAAACCAAAATCATTCTTGTTGGCAATGAAAGGTGGTAGTCAACAATGGCAGGGGAAACCACTCTCAAACCATTAGAAGCTCTCAAATCCACCTATCCTCTATAAATCTTTCATAATATACATGGTTTCTGCATTTGGATACAAATATGAGAACCCCAAGTTGTATCTAATACCCAATGTTTAGTAATTAAATTATCACACTTGATAAGGAATGCACCTTTATCTTCCCCTTTCTTTTGGGTGAAGTTCATCTTCTAGTGGTTTGTATTTCCATATTAAAAACATAATGCCTCCTTTTCCTTACCATGCCTTTGGATCTTCCTCTTCTAGGAAGGATAGTGCTCATGATATTTAGACTTTTTATGAGTCTTGTGCCCCTTCACTTGTTCTTACTTTTCTTATTCACAATAATTACTATGGATCTACCATGCCCCATGTCCTTATCCACTTAGAGAATCAATGTAATAAGTTATGAAAGACTCTTCTCATTATTGCTCATATAGTAATTAACAATAAAACTAGATAAGGTCTTAGGTAGGGATGAATGTATGATATATGTACATAACTCCTCTAATCCATTTTTTTGTATTTTCTAAAAATGAATTTCAGGTTTCGTGGGAACCACACATACCAAAAACCAAATACATTAAAACCAAATATTATAAAATTAAAAAATTCCCACAAAGGAACATAATTCAATGTTCAAAAAATAAAACCCCAAATCCATGAAATAAAAATTTGAAAAATAACATTGGGTTGCTATATTCTGGGCCACGAGCCACCTCCTACATCGAGGTAAGTCATGTCAGGTCCAAATAATACAACATGACATCATCCCTATGAAAAATTCACTATCATCATCATCTCTACACCATCATCAGCATGTCGGCAGCAACAACCCACCACCGCTGATTAACCTTCTCACTAGAAACTAAAAACAGAACGAGTGTCATCTTCCCCATCGACCCATACTGAACCATCGCAAGAAAAAACACCTTCCAACAATCTTTACTACATGAGGACTAACTAGTATAGTCTCTCCAAGAATATTTTTAAACAAATCACAGTAGGTCTTGTATCTCTCTTTTCTCTCCTTATCTTTATAGAGATCCCAAAGGTGAGACATAATGATGTATGTGTCCATGCCCTCATGTTTCTTCAAAAGCTCATTGGTCATGGATGATAGAATTAATCAATGAAAATATTTGGAATAGTTAAAATATTTCTCATGGAGTTTTAATGATTCATAAAAAGATTTATTACCAGGAACATCATGAATAGGTTATTCTAGCACACATATTTTCCTTTCACGGAGAAGGATAACATGTAAGCACTTTTTCCACTCTTGGAAATTTGTGTGGGTGAGAAGGTTGTTATTCTCTAGTATGGATCACAATGATATGTCTGAAGTTATTTTATTATTGTGTCTAAAAATAATATGATCATAATTTTAGTACATTATATGATAAATTTTAGACAAATAAATATTGTATTTATTAATCTCCCACTATTTTATTGAAACCTAGTAGCCCTCACCATTAGCATCATAATATCTTATTACTTAGACATTCTAGTAGAAAGGACCCATATTCCCCTTCTCATTACGGCAACTTTGGTTGGTAAAGTAACATGAATGGTTTTAGGTAGGAATTCCAAATTCCAACCTCATTAACTCATAGTTCCTTGAACTATTGAGTGGACTCCCCAAGCCTAAAATCATTAAATTGGATTTCCTCAACCCTTTCCACTCAGTTACACCAGGTCCTTCTTTAGAAATCAACTATTTATGTGAACAATGTTAAGTCAACCCAAAACTTCATGTTATAATTCCCTGATAATTGAAATCACCATAAATTTGTTTGGTCAAGAACTTTGAGCTATAGTTGGATTTTAATTGATGTAGTGGAAGGTTATACCGACTTAATATATAATTAAGATATTTTATCTTTTATGCGTAAATTTATAATTATTATCTTTATTACATGATTGTTAATATTAAGTTGATTTACATAAGCTATTAGACATGTATTAGATATTATTTACTCCTAAGCCAATTTATTTTAGTTTTATCTTTCATTATTGTTAATTCATTAATACATGTGATCATGACAAAACATCTATAATGAAATAACCATGCAAATTGAAATAATTAAAATAATAAAGTGGTATGATCATGAGATTTTACTAAGGTTTATTTATCTATGGGTTGATAAAATAACCATTTATCTAGGGTAAAAATAACTTGGTCCAATTAAGGTTCATGTTACAACTTTCCACATGTCCACCTATGTGTCTCTCTTGGATTGGTTTCGTCTCAGCTCCAAACTTGAACTGCCACTGCTAGCTTGGGAGCTCCATCCATTAAATATGTTTTTACTCACATACAGGTGAGGGGTAAAGGGTTTATATAAAAGAAACCATGGACATGAAATATCATACATAATAAGATAAGAGATGACATGCATGACACCAATTTAATCTAATAATAAATTAAATGAAACCAACAACATAGAAAGGTCTCGTATATTCTCATGATCATCCACATGCAAGAAACGAAGTAAAAAATTTAATAGAAATAGCATTAAATTATTAATCATTATTATTTAAGATAAATCACACTCGAATCGATTAATTAAATTCTTTAATTAATCAATTCTTTTATCATAATTCTTATCTGAATTTCCTTAAGATTCTCATCCATCATAATTTTAAAAAATATATAATTTTTTAAAAAAATTAACTATGTAAATAAAAGTACCATGGAGGAAACACTGTGAATACTCATATGAATCTACCCAACATGGATTATACTCTTATACCATTTACTTTTGTGATATATGGAATACATGAATTATCAAATACTTTCATGAAGTGTACTCTCAACTTGATGATTACACAAATTACAAGATTTTTCTATAACATGTTATGCCTCAATCCATGTAGAGAATCATATGGCTCGCACATGATATGCAGATTTGAAAATTATGTTGAAATTAATTATATATATATATATATATTAAAACCCATCACATGTTGTGTCCTATCAACATAATCACTACACGCAAGCAAATATCGGTAAGGCTTACGCAATATAATAAATTAATTTTATTTTTGTGTTATTTGGTATAAGTACCCAATGTGTACAAGGGAGATACATGGAGTGTAAGTGTCTCTCAATCTATCAGAGGCACGCACCTAGGGACTCAACGTGTAAATTGTGTCTCAGAAAAATTAGGGTACATGGTGTGTAGAAAGGGCTACATGGCATGTGGTCTCTGAGTTACAGAGTCACCAGTCGTGTAGGTCGTGTTTGGAAATACTCATCTCGTATTTGAATTAAAGGACTACACATTTTGTACATGGGCTACACGACATGTATTGTGAATTATCGTGTGTCAGGATGTCCCATTCAACACATGGTGTAAGAAATTAAATGATCCTCATGTATTCAATGCACATAGTTTGACTTAATTTTGAATTAATTCTTAGTGCATGGAATAGTAGTACACGATGTGTAACTCCGGTTACATGGTGTGTGCTCTTGTGTTATCAATCTAGAATTATCGGCACCACTGTATGAGATCTTAGATTTTATTTCATTCATAATATTAATCATTTTAATTAGATCTATGAGAAATGAAATAGAAAGAAGTAGTTCTCGCAATTCTGATTAAAAGAAATATTAAACATGAATTGAAAACTCAATGAAAAATGTGTAAATAAATCGAAGATATTTAAATAATTATAAATAATTATATATCCTCCCTTTGATACCACATGAAGGTTCTGAGCATAAATAATTTGTGTGATGGTTCATGCACAAAATTTCATTTTGTCATGATCAATGATTAGTCTGATATTTACACAACGATAAATGTCGTGATCAACGAAATTGGATCAAAGAAAACCAGACAAGGGATAAAGTGTCAGAACCATGCATAGGATCATCACATATAATTTATAATTAATTTAACCAATTAAATAATTACCTTGCATTAATTATTTCTTTGTTGACGGATCTGCCAATAGATATGCATTATATCATCATTGTATTGAAGGAATCAAGGGAATATTCCCTCTAGTGGTGATCCACATGTGTTCCATAAATCTCCAAAAACTTCCGTTTGAATCTATGGGTACTAGAATGACAGATCCTATCGCTTGTGTTGTCCACATTTGATCACCACAATAATCTCTTCCAAAGCATTCCCCTTGATCTCTCTAGACTTGAGAGTGGGAGGTGGAGGAAGACCATTTTCCATTCAAGGGAGTGTTCTTGTAGTGGGTGTTCTCTAGGGATTGAGAGGATTATCTATGGCTATCATTTTCCACAACACAAAATGAATTGTCTCTCTTGGGAAAATAATATAATTGGGTTTAAATACAATTAGGGTTTAGAAATAAATATTTTCATAGGTGCCCTTTAATATTTATTTAATCCCTTACAGAACCCTATGTCTAAAATAATAATATTATTATTATTTCATTGGCATGAGATTAACATGAAAATTAAATTAAATATTATTTAATATAATAATATTCAATATATATTATTTTTCATCAGACATAAAAACTCAGTTCGCTATTCCTTCACAATATTTATCAGGCCTTGAATAATGATTATTTATTAAACAAATTTATATCAATGCATTATTCCACAATAAATAAATAAATATTATATTCACTAAATAGTAAATAAATATTTATTGAACATTCTGATCAAATTATATAATCTTTGATATCTAGTGGTGGATTATATGTGATCAAGAAAACATGAATAATTATCAAAATACATGTGAGAATAATATTTATTCAACTTGTTAAATAATAAATAATAATGCATTATTTAACTGAGAACCTCGATACACTTAATGTGTGGCCCCCTGGGCCTCTTTTTCAAAAGCATTAGGTGAAGCAGCCTAAAGTCCAAGGTTAGAATCTAGTGACATGCCAAGGCATCCATAGAGAAAGAAGTTAATGTAGTAATGACATAATAACTCATACAGATGCTTACGGGGTAATATAATCCCTTCATTATGATATCTCTAATCAACAAGGTTGCATGCAGTTGTCATCAACATATTTTCTCGATGGATATTTATATGAATTCCTAGAAATCAAACTTTCTTATAGATCCCATTTTCATGGATTTATTTAGACAATATTTTTTCCATCAAAGGGCCTGAGATATCAAATTTTGTTTGAAAATAGTAGGGAAAAATCCATTCTTGCATTATTCATTAATGTAATATTACTCGTGACATATCTAATGTATCCTACCTCACTGTGAACATATGTCATCATGGTTTTCAACAATACATCAAAGTAGGTGACTTATAATACTCATGTCATGACATGGCCCAAGCTGAGACTCAAGCTGCAACTACCCCAAGCCCGCCTACATATTCAAGGGGCTAGAAACTAGCACTAAAGGCATAACTAACTTGGAGAGGTCTTTTACTAAGTGTCTATGTGCACACAGACATCCATCTTGATGCAAATTTGTAGTGGGAAGGATTAAAAGATTCAACATTGATATAAATTAAACGAATCATGCATGAACCTCTAGACATTACAAAATTATGGTAGTGTAAATTGAAAGTAAAGGGGAAAAATACACGCCCAACCAGAAATTTGTCCCAACCTAACAAAACTAGAAGAGTAAATATCTAAAAGAGATCTCAGCTCTTGAATCCCAATATATAACCACTATACGCAGTCCAAAGCACCCAGTATCCCTAAGCTCCTTTGCAGTCATGGTCGTCTTGTCCATCATCTTCATAAGACACAACATGTATAAGTAAATCCCATGCAGGGGTAAGTATATACATACCTAGAAAGACACCTCAAAAGATGAAGGGGGATAAGTAAGAGATACAAAAGGGAATAAGAGATAGTAAATGAAAGATACAGTTAATGATAATAGATCGACCCAAACCAAGAGTGAACGTAAGTTCATCAAAACATAAGGGGCTCAACATGGTGAGTAGTTGAACTACTCAATGAGTCTTTTCCACCTATAGCAGAAGAGTAGACTCTTCCAACCTTGAGAAAGTAGACATAGAAAGCACGTTGAATACCCTATACATCTTCCCTTCTCCTGGAAGAAGAGTAACTAAATCCAATGTGTGTATATAAAAGAATAGAAGTGTGTGTGTGTGTCTGTGCTCAGTCAAAGAAGCTCAAATGAAAGAGTAAGAGGATCTCCATCTCACAGCTTTGTCTAAGAGGAAGAGTAACCTCATCCAAACACAAGGTGATCGACCCGGTGAGTAGATGAACAATTCATAGAGTATTCACCACCTATAGCATAAAAGTAGACTCATCCAACTATGAGAATCTAAACACAGAAACTATGTGGCATACCCCATGTGTCATTGCCTCTCTTGGAAGGATAGTAACCAATAGTTCCAAAATTTCATCAATGATTCCCACCATCCTATGCGTTTTCCTAGGAGTAATCATACAAGTCTAACCACAACTCTTCACTATTTCGTACAATCGAGAGGCCACAAACTCAAAGTATTGGACTCTCACCATAGTATTTTAGGGAGGTTCCACTTTGTATGTACCCTTAGAGGACTCTCAACTAGTCCAATATAGCATTCCACTCTGAAGGCATCGAGGACCCACTTCCCTTCTCAAATGGATGGTTTCACTTGGATGGTATTTGTTGATCCTATGTGATCAGTGTCATCATCGGGCATTTCCCTATTAGTTGTCATGACTGGAACATTTGACATTGTATCTCCCAAGTCACAACGATGAATATCATCGTGTTTTATGCTGAAAAAAGTCTCAGGATAGGATAATCACAGGCCAAAATCTGATTTCAAACAAATAAGATGTTGAGCCTTGATGTTTCATCAAAATAGGTCAAGGGGTACATGGTGTGTGAGGGGACCCACACATCATGTGGTCTCGCTCCATCGCATGGTTGCGTCCTCTCCAACACATGAATTTCTGGCTATGTATTATAACATGCGCATGTAAGGGTACTACATGACATGTCTCGAACAAAATTTTGACGAATGCATGAGGCTATTCGTCAGTCAAAAGGGTAAAAATATAATTCCACTAATATACATGTGAAAATGGGTTCGGATGTACAAATAGATCACAACATTGTGATCCTCATAGAAAAATGCTAGGGGTATGCTATTCACTTACCCAAATCAAACACTCATGAAAAATTAACATTTCAGCACATCACGCTCAGACACCATTTCTTGGGCCCAATACACGGATCTGAATTGAATATGCGATATTGGTCTTGAAATTTCCGCTATAATTTCAGGGTTGTAATACTACTTACGGTTCATCATTCCGACACAGTATAAAAAAGATACGTTAGATATATGATTCTGCAATAATAATAATTTTGTTATTATTTGGTATTTCATTGACCCAAACCATGATTTCAAAAAAAAATCATCCAATGTTGGTCTTAAAATGACCATCTCAATTCCAAGGTCATGCTAACGCTGATAGTTTGTCATTCGAATACCGCACAGACTAGTTATGTTCGAATTAAATTTTTCCCAATAAAAATAATTATGACAATATTTTATATTATTAATATTGTATTTATTTTTAACCTTAAGTGGAGGAATTTTTTCTCGCACTCTACCATTAAAAAATTAAAAGGTTTCACATGCCATATAGGTTCCCCACCCCAATATTTCTCTTCCATTATCAATCTATTCTTTTCATTATTTTTATTTTCAAACCCACTACGTCAAGAGTCCCTCATTTAGTGTTGTTGATGTGCCTTTTAAATTATCAATTTAATTTAAAGGAGTAATCATCATTAATTATTGAAATTAAATGAAAAACTCATAATTCCTTAATAAAGGTGGCTCGCGGGTGCAATGCCCTCCCCCATTGAATTCTCATTCATCATAATTTTTAATAATTTTCTTTTAATATTATTATTATTATGAATAATAACAATAATAAGATTATCATTATTAAAAATAATAATAATAAAATAACATCGATTAAACACGTCTAGATCAATTTTTGACCATGCGTCACATCTTGCAACAGCCCTCGCTCCTTCGAGCCATAACCATGTATGCACTGAGTAGCCTCCACCGTGAGACCTCCCACATGACCACCACTCAAAACTGATCTTGTCGCACTACTCATCATCATCGCATGTCAATCCAAAAAATGGGGATAACTGATCTAATCATGAACCACTTCCGATCACAAAACCCACACTCATGTTCCCGATATGATCCATTCACAAACATCAACCCTCTAATTTATCAATTTTTCCTCAAACCTTCAATCTGCATGTTGTCCATGCCACCACAACGAATCTTGGTGTTCGATAGCAGTTGAACCCACCCCAAAAATGTCGAATTGTGAACCGACGGTCCAATGAGGAATAACATGAAGAACGATATGGAAAAAAAACTAATAATAAGAGTGATAAAAAACATTGGTCAATCATTCTTGGTCAATGATTTCATAGAGGGGAAACCAGGGTGAGAAACATGGCATGAACAAGATATATATTGATAGAATAATTTATTTTGATCTGCACACTCATGTGAAGATTTATTTAAATGCATATCAAGAAAAAAAATTTGATTATGCTCAATCACTACAAAAAAATGCACCTTTAATAGCGTTATAATCGGTGTTTATTAGAATTAGGAAAGTGTTGACTACTTTTTCACAACTAAAAGTCTATAGCTTTTATCCGTGCTAAAAAAAGTGTTGATAAAGGGTAGATTTATCAACTCAATTAAAAGCACTGATAAATGACCACATTTATTAACTCTTTTAAAATCATTGATAAAAGTATGATTTATCATCTCTTTTATTTTCACTGATAAAAGAATTGTTTATCAGCACATTTTTTTACGTAGATAAAAGTATGATTTTTCAGCACTTTTAAATGCGCTGATAAAGATAAAATTTGTTAGCGCCTATACAAGTGATGATAAATAATTATTTTATCAGAGATTTTAAAATCTATATTAAAGGATGGCTTCATAAGTGCTTTTAAAAACACTAATAAATCATACATTAATCAGTGCATTTAGTATCATAGATATAAATGAAAACTGCAGTGTGATGCTGGAGCACACTTTTTCACCACAAACAAGTACAGTGTGCCGCACCAAAACACTACATCACCCAAAATAGCACATTAATTACCAAAATAATATACAAATACTGAATTTAAATGAAACAAAATTTCTAACACCAATACAAGAAAAATAAAATACAATTATGGAGTTTGTTAGATGTTTGTTACTAAAATTAATGTAAATTTTGAATTCAAAGGATAAATTGGAGTCATACTAGTCACACCGTGAGTCGAATTGAGGTGTGACTGATGAATACACATCATAAATAACTTATGGATCCTTTTTTAAAATTATCAAAACAATCAGAATGTGTTTGCTCAGTTTTGAGTATTTCAATTTTTTTATTAAAATCAATATCAGTTTTGAATAAAAAGACATAGTTAGAGTCATATCGGTCACACTGTGCATCATATTGAGGCATAGATGAATGATACATGTACTAAATAACTCATGGATTGTTTTTCTCAAGTATCAAAACAATCAGAATGTGTTTCCTCAGTTTTAAGTATGTCATGTGTGTTTTTTACAAAAATTCCATTTTAAACTGGAAACACGCACATTGAGCCATACATGTGACATCGTGTGTGGATTTGACATCAGATTAATTCATACCCATAATAAATGAATTATTAATCATTGTCCCAAATTATTAAGATAATCTGAGCATAGTTTGCTCAATTTTCAGTGAGTGACACTTATTTGTATTAAAATGTCAATTTTAAACCGATAACGGACACATTGAGTCATACCGGTCTCACCGTGCATCGAATTGAGGTGAGCCTAATCCCTACACATCACAAATTATGTATGGATTGTTTTCTTAAGGTACCAAAACAATTTGAATGTGTTTGCTCAGTTTTGAATATGACAATTGTTTTTTCACTAAAACTAATGTTAATTTTGAATAAAAATACACACTTTGAATCATACCAGTCACACCGTGCATTATATTGAGGCACAAATGAATTATACATGTCCCAAATGACTCATGTATCATTTTCTGAAAGTATAAAACAGTCAAAAAGTGTTTCCTATGTTTTGAGTACGCTGCATGTGTTTTTTTTACTAAAATGTCATTTTAAACTGGAAACACACACTTTGAGCCATATAGGCGGCATCATGTGTGGGTTTGACATGAGAGTAATTTATACACATCACATATGAATTAGGAATCATTTTCCCAAATTATCCAGAAAATCTGATCTTATTTTCTTGGTTTTTCGTGAGTGACACTTTTTTGTATTAAAATATCAATTTTAAACTGATAACAGACACATCAAGTCATAATGGTCAAACCTTCCATCGGATTAAGGTCTAGATAATCCTTATATGTCACTAATTAAATATGGATCATTTTTATGAAGTACCAAAACAATATGAATGTGTTTTCTTGTTTTTGAGTATGTCAATTGTTTTTCACTAAAATTAATGGCAATTTTGAATAAAAAGACACACTTAGAGTCATAACGATCACACTGTGTGTCATATTGAGGTGCATCTAATCCCAACACATCTCAAATTACTAATTGATAATTTTCCTAAAATACTAAAACAATCAGAATATGTTTCCTCAGTTTTGAGTATGCCATGTGTGTTTTATACTAAAATGTCATTTTAAACAAGAAACACACACTTTGAGCAATAAAGGTTGAATCGTGTGTGGGTTTTAAATGAGACATATTCATACATGTCACAAGTTAATTATGAATCTTTTTCCCAAATTATTAAGACAATATGAGTTTGTTAGATCAGTTTTCAGTGAGTGACACTTTTTTTATTAAAATGTCAATTTTAAACTCATAACGGACACTTGGAGTCATACCAGTCACACCTTGAGTTGGATTGAGGTGTGGATGATTCCTACACTTCACAATGATTTATGAATCGTTTTAATAAAGTAACAAAACAATATGAATTCATTATCTCAGTTTTCAGTATGTCAGTTGTTTTTTTCACTAAAATTAATGTCAATTTTGAATAAAAAGATGCACTTTGTGTCTTACCAATCACACTGTGCATCGGATTGAGGTATTGTTAATCCCTAGTTGAAAAAATGACTCATAGATCATATTCCTAATGTATCAAAACAATATGAAGGTTTTTCCTTGGTTTTGAGTATATCATGTGTTTATTTACTCAAATGGAATTTTAAACTGGAAACACAAACTTTCAGTCATACAAGTGGCATTGCGTGTGGGTTTGATATGAGGCTGATTCTTACATATCAAAAATGAGTTATTAATCACTGTAAAAAATTATCAAGATAATATGATTTATTTTTCTTGGTTGTTAGTTAGTGAAAAGTTTTGTATTAAAATGAGAGTTTCAAACTCATAACAAACACTTTAATCCATACCGGTCACACTATGCATTCGATTGAGGTGGGGTTGATCCCCACAAGTCACAAATGGCATATGGATCATTTTCCTAATGTAAAAAAAATATGAATAACTTTTTTTAGTTTTTTAGTATGTCAATTTTTGTTTTCACTAAAATTAATATCAATTTTGAATAAAAATATCCACTTGGAGTCATACCAGTCACACCATACGTCAGATTGAGTCGCGGCTAGACCCCGCACATCCTGAATGACTCATGGATCATTTTACTAAATTATTAAAACAACAAAAATGAATTTAATCAGTTTATAGTGTGCCACATGTGTTTCTACTAAAATTAATGTCAATTTTGAATAAAAAGACTTACTTAGAGTCATAATAACCACACCGTACATCATATTGAGGAACAAATGATTTCTACATGTCCCAAACAACTCATGGATCATTTTCCTAAAGTAGCCAAAAAATTAGATTGTGTTTCCATGTTTTGGAGTATGTCATGTGAATTTTTAACTAAAATGTCATTTTAAATTGGAAACGTTCACAATGGCTCTTAGTTTATGTGAAATGTGTTTTGTGTACTTTTAAACAATTGTTGTCAAACAAAATCATGTTATGATACATATTCTACTTCATTTCATAAAAATTTTATCATTTTCAAGCCAGTGTTTCTTATCCTCCTCCACCTCGGTCTTCGCCTCTGCCTCCTCCTCCACTTCGGTCTCCGACTCTGACTTAGCCTCTGCCTTCGCCTCCACCTCTACCTCCATGATTGTGTAACAATTTTATTTTTTCTAGGTCATCACTTGTAAAAAAAAATTATTTCCTCTATTATTCTTATCCTTGATAAAGAGATCAAAGATAATATATAATAATTCTGACACTAATTCGTTACACCCCAAATATATTTTGAAGGTCATAACTCATATTATGTCACAAAGATTACAAGTAATCACCAAAATTTGTTTTTGGCAAGCATTCAGTCAAAAATTTATCTACCCAGTCATCTCTAAATAAATTTATTTCTTCTTTTGAGTAACTATATTTTCATAAATCTTTATAGTACTGAGAAACTGTAGACAAACAAATGATTATGAAATATATTTAATGAAAGTGTAATTACCTTCAAAAATTACCTATTGGGGGATACTGGTCTTTTCATGCTTTATTATTTCTCTTATAAAATTTCAAACATAATATCCACAATCGATTTCATTATCTTGTTTCAGACACTGCATGAACCTTGAACAAAATAAGTAAATTGTTTCAAATTTTTTTGATAGTTAAATCTTTCTCTATATACCTTATTTTGTTTCCATTTTTAGTAATCCATGGGCTTTATCCTTTCAGACACTGAATTTATGCCATGATCAAACCTGTATTGAGAGACCACCCTATCATTATAAAATTCTTCTTAAAACACTGACTAAATATATAATTCAAATTTTATCTATAAAATGTTGATTTTAGTGCATTAAATTTTCAAAATACACATCATATGTGGTTTTTTGGTTTCATATACATGAATTGAATCCAAAAAATAAATATTAGGGGTGTCTATATTGATTTTTATCAATATCCATTACTTCTTAAAAAACAAAAAAAAATTAGTAATGACAAAATTAAAAATCTATTTTATGTGATTAGATCACAGAGTTTTAACTTTGTAATGTTGGAATTAAAAAGATTTTGTCATCTTATGATTTTTTATTAAACACTTCGAGTAACTCTTCTTTTTTCGTCTTAATTTCTTCCCCAATCAAATTATGTTATGGCGTAGAAAAGATACAAGGATTAATGAATACAAATAATTCTTCACACGATATTCCCTTTATATAGTTATGATATAACACTTGTACAAAATAAGGATATTTATTAACTTTAATAAATATATTAGCTCAGTATCTTTGGTGGTGGAGTAGTGGTGTAGAATAGAGGTACAACAACACCATTATTTGGGAGGTGCGTGGCCCGATTCCTAGGAGTCCGCTATTGGGTGAATTTATCCTTCCCCCAGGATCCACTCGTCATGTCGTGTCACATGGTTCCTAACTAGGTGGGTGAAATGATGTGTGAACCACCTATGCTAAAGGATTGTTGTGTCAAACCATCACTTATTGGGTCGTCACCCTCCGGGATACTCCACTATCTCAACTGGAAACAGCTCCTTCTCAGTTAGGGCTCTCTCTAGAGTGATCCATTCGTGGGGAGGGGGGTTCCCTGGTGTGGAGGGTTTGAATATGCCACACCTATGGGATTCCCTTTTTCAAAAAAACTTATTATCTCACTATTTGAACAGATGTATTATGAAAATTTACATTATGTTTGTATTCACAACTTAGACACTCAACCATTCATGCTATATAATTTCATTTAGAGTCTCAATACCAATTCCATGTGTTAAGGAATATCTATATATTTCTTCTTAATATTCAATGTAAGACATAGTTTTATCTCTAAATGTGGTATATATATGAAGTATTAATGATAATAAATGTTTCTATGGAACGTTTAGGGAGAAGGTACTCTAGGAAGGTTGTTTTGTTTTCTTGTTCAATTAACTAGATTTTCATGATTCGACCTTTGATTTCTTCTCTACTTTATCCATATGTAATATCATACCTCACTTCAAACCGTTTATCATCAACTATTTCATGTTTTTCATAAAATAAATATGTTAAAGACATACCTCATGTATGTTTATAAGATTAGATGGCCATGCTATGAAATCTACAATAGCCGCATGGACTGTTGTAATATTTGGACCATCAAGTGTAACAGGCTACTCAGTGATCATCTCATAGGTTACCACAATCTCCACTCTCATGTTATTTTTGGGGAGGGTTGATTGTGTATCTAGTCTCTTGGGATATTATACAATATACCCATTTCAACATGGTGGTATGTGGGTGTTGAAAATTTAAAATCACATACAACTTTACCCTGTAGAATTTTAGTAATATAAAGTTATCATAAGTCGTTTGATTCACATTTAGGATAAAGAGTAATGAAAAATAGATTACCCAGAGTAAGGTATGTGTTTGGGGGGAATGACTAGCCTAAAATATATTTGGATCATTTGGTTCATATGTGGATCTTTTCTCCACTGACGGTTCTCTTTGATCCTTTCTTATAAATTGGTCTTCCAAACCAGATTGCAAAATAATATCTTACAGTGATTCTATTTGTGTCTGCAACTTTCTCATCATATTATATGTATCTTCCTACAGTTTTATATTCCCAAAATATGTTTGAGTAGAGACTTCAAAACTTAATCCTCTAACATGACCATATTGTTCAGGCCGCTTCAAAACTATTGAAATTCACTTTTCATCTAGTACATTCATTGTCGATTCTTGTGTCTAAACCATTTAAAAATATATGAATATATTTATTTTTCGATAATATTGTTATAAATTATAACAAATTATAGTTATTTCATACTTAAACCTTCTTCCTATAGTGATTTTTTGTTTTCATCAACTAATATAACCTCCCTAATTACATAAGACTCCATCCATATCACATGATGTGGGATGGAAGTGGATTCAGATTTTGATTCATCAATATCTATATAAACAATGGAATGTATGTTGTTTCATATAACATAATTAAACTTTTATTGTTGATTTAAAATACATACCAATTTATTCTATAATGAATCATACCACATCCTTCCTTTATGATAGTGGTACGTTGGTTTGGATGCAGATTCATTATTTTCATCACTCTTTTGTTGTTTCGTAAATTTACAATTTTGAATCAAGTTAGGTAAAATAAATAATGTTAAATTATATATTATTGAATGAAATGCACCAGAAATGATTTTTCATTATGATGATTTTTTAATGTAGTCCATGTTTTCTACTTTATAATGTGTTCATAACTAAGTGTTGGGTGGGGATTTATTTTTCCCTCAACATCCCTAAGATGTAACTTCATCAGAAGAGTCTGGAAGCCTCTATGGGATTTTCTAGCGGCCATTAAGGAAAATTAATTACGAAAATATTCTAAAATAAATGAATTATTCAAGGAATAATGAAAACTTAATCAATGTTTCATTATATAATTTTTCAATAAAATATAGAAAGTATATTGTAACATTACAGTTAAATATTTTCATTGTATTTTCTTTTTTACAGGTTGGATGTGACACCATGATTTAAAATAAATTGGGACATTCATCCTCAATATGACCCCAAGAAAACTAATTAACATTGACTTATTGGGGTCAATAGGTTGGCCACATTGATTCCAAACAACCTCAAATTTTATACCTTTAATTATTACCTTGATAATTTTATTCAAAACTGTGATGTTGTTTCAATGTTGTTTTTTCCATCAACATGTTGTTGATACCCTAATAATTCTTTAGTTTCATTATCAACAGTCTGGTCTTCCTCTGGATTGGTAACATCATCATGTTCATAAGACATTGTTTACATGGGTATTCAAACATTTATTTTGCCTTGAATAACAACAATACAATACACTCCATGCTTAAAAGTCCCCAATTGCATGCATCTTGCATGAAATTTGTTAATGTCTTGAATAAGATATAATACTTTGATACTATAGTACAACTAACCTTTACTATATTTATTTAATCCATCCTCAAATGATTGATTTCCTTCTGTATCATATTGATGGATTTGAGGCTACTCATTCCCTCTTTAAAACTATCCTTCCTCCCATCACTGTTCAAGAGGTATATCATCAATAAAATTTGGAACCACACTGATGGGAGGAAGTCTAGTTTAGAAGAGTGAGTCTAATCTGTCATCAAGATATGGAATACAATCAGACGTCGAAGGATTAAAGTGTCCTAGGAACCCACACTAATGGAATCACTCCAAAAGTATTCTCAATTGAAGAGGAATTGGAATACCTCCACTCTAATGGCCTTGAAGAAATTAATCTCACCCCACCTACATTGGACATCACTTCTGTCTACTCAAGGATTCCTCACCTACCAATTTTGGATATTTTTTTAATTCACCATAAGATCTATTCAATAACATACATCCCATTAAAGGGTGAATTTTTCAACTTATGCCCAGTATTGATCAATATTTGTTTTCTTTTATAAATTAAATTAAACTATTAAATGTAATCCTAAATTTATTATTATGATATATTACCATAAAATCTTAGTGTAACCATAGATACTTCTTGTCATTGAAAATTATACCACATAGTTCGAAGTAGAACTACAATTACCTGTAGGACATGATGATCAATATAAGTTATAGAATATATAGAATGTTCAATTGATCCATCAAATGGAGATCTACGGTTTAGTGTGGTGACATATTCTATATAAATGTAGAGATTCACATAATTTTCCCCTTCCACAAAACAACAATCTTTCAAAAATTGTCACAAAATAATCTATATTAAATGTGAACCCTCTGACACTATCTCTCATTTATTTGATTTGTAATAAGTCTTTCCATTAATTATATATAATTTAGAAGATGTTAGAAGCATTTTTTAAATTATAAGTATGAAACAACTAACCGACAGTATCGATAAAGGGGGTTACTAAATAAACTCAATCAATTAATAAGTTATATAATCCTTATCATCAATAATATGTAAATAATAATGTGCTATTTATTTACTATTCTTGTTTCTATTAAAATAAATTTATAATTTATCCAAGAAAAAATAAACAAAGACACATAATAACATGAAATTTCATATATTCTTACTAATTCCTACCTATGAAATCCTAAATAAGATTCATGGGACTTGAGAAGATAGTTCAAGGAAAAAATAAGCAAAAAATAACCTAGAATTACTAATGAAACTCAAGTTTCCTACATAATTATGCTATCTAGACATATTAATGGATTAATTTTTATGTCTAGACAGTTTTTTCTTTTTTGGATATAATCAATTCCAATATCCCAAGTTTCACTCTCATTCCATTTTGTAACAATTTTTACCATGCCTTTTCTGTTAAGGAACCTCAAGACGACCATACTTATTATATTAAAACTGATCCATAGTACACCGAAGAAGAAGTCAATGTTTCCCTAACCAAACCAATTTTGGGAAACCAATTTCCGGTGTTGCATAAAAAATAATCAACTGATTAAATAGGAGTTTTGCTGATTGAATCCACCAGATCTAGACCATTGGAGCTCGCCAATGTTGAAGCCCGAAACTAAGATCTCCTTAGCTCACCGACCACCTGATGAAGAAGAGGAGATCCATCCATTCCCACCTATATTTATGATGAATCCAACCATTATAACTAGAGGAGAAAAACGAGACTACGTAGCCCTAATGAATGATGACTGAGCTCACCGTCTGTCTTCTAGTCGAAGCTACGTCACCATGTTGCCCAGGATGGTTGTACCCCAAGATGAAGAAACTAATATTAATATATTCCAAACTCTGAATGTATTTTTTTCTCACTACCTGTGTTTCATCCATTATAAAAGTGTTCAAGACTGAAGAAAGAACTTGTTAGTTCCCATCTCACCGGCTGTTGGTTTTACGATAAGTGCACATAAGTTATTAGATGGAATGCCTAAGGGAATCCATGCACTATGGAAAGGCCTAAACAATAATATGCTCTGAGCTTACACAAGTTAACAGCCACTAAATTATCCACTATACATGAACAAGTCTTATATTCTGAAATACCCCACACACTGATTGGGTGGTCGTAGCCCGACGCACACCAAGTATGCAATGAAGAAGGTACCTCAATGTCCCACATGGTTGTGTATATGAGTATACTTGAGAGTTCATACTAGGCACTCATTAAAATTTTCCCAATGAAGATAAATATGGGAAACAACCACAAGCATGTAATTTTCACATGCCCTCACATTTTTTTAAAATTAAAAGAAGTGAAATACACACCTGAAAACAACTGAAACATCACAAAGACACATAAGAACATGACATTTCAAATATTCTTATCGATTCCTACCAATAAAAACCAAAATAAGAGGCATGAGACTCGACAATATACATCATGGAAAAAATAAACCAGAAACAACCTAGACTTCGTTTGGTAACTCAAGTATCCAACATAATTAATCTATCTGAACACATTTATGGATTACTTCTCATGTCTGAAAAGTTTGTTATTTCATGGATATAATCAATACTAAAATCCCTAGTTTCACTCTGATTCCATTTTTTAACATTTTTGACCTAGTATACCCAAATAGTTTCCAATTTAGGTAATCACATCACCTAAAACACACTTCCCAATCACTAAAGACTTGTTTCAATGCAGAGGGATATGGATAAAATTTTGAGAAATGGGTTAACTTCATCAATTTTTAACTAAAATCAAATTGATGATGCTATAAATCTAACATTACCTTTGTAGTAGTGTGTGTTGAAAAATCTATTTTATTATCCATACAGGCCCATGAACATATGTGGACTAACCTTATCCTATAAAAACATCTTTCTCTTTCTTTAAATCTATTGTTCATAGAGGAAAATGATGAAATAGAACCACTCGTTGAATTTCAAGAGCGAGGAGAAGAGATGTAGGGTTCTTCATGGTTAATAACAACACAAAAACGCAAAACCTCGAACCCAAAACATCAAACAATGATAGAGGAAAAGTATAAAATAACATGAATTGTATTCTAGCCTTGATTAAGCTATGAGAATGTAGAGGAGTCGTACCGATAGTAGATGTGTTCTGCGAGAGCTTGAGAATCATGAGAGACTAGGTCATGGTTGGGATTTTTTTAAATAGATAAGGGACACTTTTAACAATGCTTTCAAAAAAACGCTTATAGATATCTCTTTTATCAGTGCTAAATTTATAAGAACAGATAAACGGAATATTTATTTGTGCTTTTTAGCACTGATAAAAGTTTTATAATAATAATTATTTAAATAAATTTATTATAATTTTATAATTATTTAAATTAATTTATTATAATTTTTATAATTATTTAAATATATATAATTATTTATTTATAAATACATTAATACATATTTAAAAAAATTATTCATTTATAATAATTATAAATAAATAAATATTCATTTATAGATATATTTATGTATAAATATTTATGTACAAATATATTTTTGACATTATTAATGGATATATAATCTTAAATAAATGCATTTTAAAGTGAAAATTGGATAATTAAAAAAGCACACAATTTAAAAATATTGAAAAAATGGATATGTTTTATTAATTAAATATAACTTATTATAAAAATATGGATATATATATATATATAAGTTGATGAATACATATTGAAAATACTAGAACATAGTAAATAAATAATAGAAAATGATCAAATTCAAAAATAAAATGAAAAATAAACAATATTAAAAATGATTACCCTAATAGAATTATTAAAAACAAATAAATAAAATTGACCTATTAAAAACATAACATATATTAAATGTATCATGTTATAATCAAATTCTAAAATATCCTAAAATTTGAATAAATTACATAAATACCAGGCGTATGTGTTTCTATATATTTCATAAATATATTTGTGTGTGTGTTTATGTATAAAAATTCATTTACATATACATTTTTATATATGTATATGAAATAAATTGAACACATGTCTTTTGATATAGGTTAAATTGAAAAATCAAACAATATTAAAAATGAATGACATTAATTTGATTTTGAATAAAATTTTATACATAATATACTTATTCATTTTATATATTTATATTTAATATATACTATTTATAAATATTTAAAATATATATATATATATATTAACTTTATTTATTTTTATCAACCATTATTTAATTAATAAAATGTTTCATATTTTTCTTAATTTACTCATTTTATTTTTTATTTGTTTAATTTTTTATTTTATTCTGGACCTTTTTCAATGCTAAAAAATTGTTGATAAAGGGAACATTTCATCAGTTCTAAAAATAAAGTGATGATAAAGGTTTCTTTTATCAGGCCTAAAATAAAGTTTTGATAAATGTAACCTTTTATCAGCGCAAAAAAACATTGATAAAGGGATTCCATTATGAGCATTTATTTTATAATTGATAAATGGTAGCGCTGTTAAAGGTGTGTTTTGTAGTAGTGAATCATTTAATAAAAAGGGTAAGAAATCATAATTAATGAGTCCTACCAAGATTATGGATAGATTGTTGGTGATGAAAGCATCTTTTAGCAATGAAGGTGATCTACTGCATCTTTCGCTTGTTGATCCACCACAATCTGATCACTGGTCATCATCTGGTCTCGATACGCCAATGAAGGATGCTCTCCTCCTCTTAGATCTCGTAAGGGTTATGTGGTGAATCTATAATATCATGTCTCCAATTACCCAGAGTCGGTGCATTATTTCATAAAATTGGGATTATACAAGGAAATCATGTCCGGAAAGACCAATCAGTATAGTAGCATTTTAAATACTAGATACATTCATAAGGTCAACATTACAAATTGAAAAGAAAGACAACACTAAATTATTCCATTAGAAACATCCAAGATTCCTAGATTATGCCTGAAAGTCACTCATAACTAACTTATTCATATCCTTTGAAAATGAAACATAAGAAAGGGGTGAGCTCAAATGCTCAATAAGAGTAAGAAATACAGCGGAAGATAACATTAACATTTGGGATGGTGAATAATTAAAAACACATGCCTTTACAAAGAATTAACGTGAACACTTTATGGTAGGAATATGAGCTGAGTAATAATACTATAATAAAACATAGTCATGGGTATTCTACTAGTCGATTAAAAACATGAAATATCAATAGCTAATCTCATAATGATGGAATGCATAATGTCATACATCATAACCACATAGTCAAGGCCTTGTGCCAAGACTACGAATAAGATTTTGTCAAGGATTTGTGCTAAGAAACTAGTTTGTCTCATGAGACCTACCGATGCATCGAGGAGTTCTATTAGGCTCCACCCATCACTTAATAAGTCCAATGAATTCCTCATATGAGAATTTTGAAACATAACATAAAAAATAGTATTAAAACTAGCATACGAAATGTCAACAATTTATCTAAAAACCATGAATGGTATAAAAATAGAACATCCACAGTCAAACATAACTCATTCAATACAATATAGAAGATTTTATTGGAACATATTAATCTCAATCGAGATTAATTAAGGATATTTACATAGATGAAAATAATCATCAAATATATTTGAGATAAATATCTCCCTTTTTCTTGAAAACATTCAAAGGTCACACGATTTATCAAGAAGCCATTTAAAAATAAATTTTTGAATCAAAGTCTCCCATACCACTTTGAAACTTTTAAAAGGAGTTTTAATTTTATAACTTTAATGTCCATATAAATAAATCTTTAAAACCATTTTTAAAACATGGACATTAATGAGAAATATTTAGAATAATAAATATTTAAAACATTTATAATGATATTTTAGTAAGATTTCCTAACCAAAATAGAGACATTTGAATACAAATAATTGAGGAAATCAAAACATTGTAATATCATGAGAATAAAGGGATTAATTATATAATATGTCAAAGTACATTATATACACCATATAAAAGTGATTTGGTGTATAACTAAAAATAAGTCTCAATGGAACGTAAATTGATAAGAAATATCTTATAAAGACTATATCCTTAGGTTAAGGATAAATCAACAACATAATTATGTGTGACAAATTTAAATAAACTCAATATGATTGGATATTCAGTGTAAATCAATCAGATGACATTCACACTTATTCTTGTAAAAACAACACCAATGAATTGGATGTTTAACTCAAAAAATGGAGATTGAGGTAAAATTACTCTTATCAAGTTCATATCAATGACTTGAGAATTTATAAATGGAGTGATTATGTGTATAAAAAGTATATCCATGGAAAGGGGAGTGGAAATTATGACATAAGTAAAGGAATAAATATTCCCAACATAATCTTCGAGTAAAAGAATCAATCAAGTATGCGTAAAGCCGAATGAGTGGAAATTGAAATTTCAAATTCCCTTATCGATTTGGTAACTTACAAAACATACACCCATGAAATAAGGGTCATAAAATGATGATGTAAATGTCCATAAAATAAAGTATATTACATAATTAATACAATCCTAGGTAGTACACACACCACATGCAATAAATAAGTGGGGAACAATGGAAATCTCACTGAATTAAAAGTGAGTAAGAAACCCCTTTGTAATTTTTTCTTTGGTCAAGGGTAGTTTAACCTCTTTTATAATGGTGAAATAATTGTAATTAAATTATACAAGAGTCATATACATTAATATAAAATCATATATGATATTTTAACATTACTTTGTTAATAATATCTTGGTATTATGGTCGTTTTCAGTGTTAACGGATTCGTTTTCCTTTATATTCATTGTTATGTAAGTCATATTTGTTATGGATGGGATGTATCATATTAATATCCAGAATTATATCAAGTCTCTAAACATTATTTTTAATCATAAAATGAAAATTATTCATTAATGGATACGATGGGAAATGAATCTCAACGCGTTCGTGGAGACGGTAATCCGTACGTACACACGAGCGACAATATCATTTTTTTGATATTAAAATAATATATAATTGGATGGTATATCATATATGCAGAATAATTTTCATGTTATATTAATTATTTACATCAATTAAACATCATTATTATACCCATCCAAATAATAATGTATTGAATAACAATTACACCACGACGTGGAGACAGTAAGCCGTATGTACACACGTATGGTGACATGTCATTCAAAGGATGTATAGAATAATTAATATGGTTTTACCATATTTATAATAACATCATAGTATATAGAAGATACTAGAGTTATTATTTTATAATGGAAACAACAATGAAAGAGGAAGTGGAAGAAGAAAGGAACTTGGAAGAGGTGATGAAATATTTACCTCTTCTTCGGGTTCTTCCTTTTTATTTGATACAAAGGTCTCTTTAGGTTGTATTTTTGACTAAAATAGTGCCTCTAATATGAATGGAGGAATGGTGATAGTGTATTTGGGCTAGGGTTTAATGATCCAAATGGATTTTATGGTGTGAATGAGAGAGAAGGGGGTGTTCCCTTTTATAAGAGGGGTGAGGGGTACCATAGGAAAAGCTAGAAATATTATTTTATAATAAAATCAATTTAGGTATCTAATGGATCCAAAATGGATTATTTAATGTCTAAGGTGGGTATGGGTTGAAAACCACTCAACCAATAGTTTTTAAAGAGATTTGGGTCACTATATTAACTTTATATTTTAGGTTTAACTCTTAGTTAAATAGTTTGACATTTACCATGTCTCTTTGTATTTTTATATTATATAATTACTAAACATAAAATATACATCCAAGATAACCCCAAGTGGTTCATTAATGATACACCTATAATTATATAAGTCTTTAGGCAAAAAATTATATTTTTAGGTATATAATATCAATTAATAATATAATATTTGTTTTAAAAACTCGTTTTTGTCAATTTTGACACTATTTGGTATTTTTTTAATTCATAACAGCAATTATTAATTCGAAAAAAAATCATTTAATAAACCCTAACATGTCATATTAACATATAAAATTATTTTAATTCATTAAAATTCTCAAATAACATTTATTTGGATATTTATAATATCAAATATTGTAATATTTCATTAATACGGTAATTACTCCATCATCATTGTCTTATAAATAAATATAATTATTTAATGTCTAAATATTATAAATAAAGTACCATTATGTAGGAAGTCATTTTATATTTCTAATGAATATTTATAGTAGAATATATCTTATGTATAACCCAATATTAAAAAAAAATTAGTTATTAAACTTTGATTTTAACTCTTTTAACTCTTCTTTAAATAAAATAATAATAAATTTCCTAATCGAATCCAATTGGACCTAAAGGATAATATTTTATTCCTAAGGCTGTTTTTGGTCGAATTACACTTATCTAATAGAATTAGTACATGTGTTAGGGTGATAATAATATCATTTTAAGCCTTAATTACCCAATTTACTTTTAACCGTGGTAAATAAAAGTACAAAGTTTCTATTAACTAAAAATTATTTTCATCTTATTGAACCACATTTTATTTACTGATATAAATCGTGTCTCTTGGATTTTTGAAATTCCACTACCAAAAGAGGTAAAATTAAGTTTTATGTGAATTTTCAAATTCTCCTAAGAGGTGGGTAAAAGACGGTAAAAAGATCAATAATATTTTTATATATCTAAAATTATTATAAACTGACACCAATTAATTACAGTGAGCTTATATTTGTATTATGTATCTATTTTGACCTAAAATAAATTTAAATAAAATAAATAACTATTTAAATAAAAATTCGGTTTGAAACTATAACTTAGTGTTTTTCACTATTCCTCCAAAATTGAAAGTTTTCAGAAAAATACCAAAAAATCACCCTAATCTAATTTCGATATTCCAAATCCAAAAATAAAGTCCATTTTGAATGATAAAATTAATAATATTTCAAAAAGTGGGTATTACTATTCATAATGGCTAGTTTGATTGGTCGCGGTGTGTTAGAATCTCGAAGTTGCGTATAATGCAAGCTATTACATTATTCAAAGGGAAACATACCATGGAAGCTTGGGGTGTTACATTTTTCCCCCCTTTTAGAAATTGTGTCCTCTAAATTTTTAAAATTGGGCTTGGGAACATAATTTAGATTCTCACATCATAAAAAGAGTCAATAAAACTATCACTTTAAAAAAAAGAAAGAGAAGTACAAAGGTCACCCAATATAACCCATACTATGATTCTATGTTAGAAAACATATATATAGAATATAAACTAATTGTCAAGTTCTGATGGAGATGGATAGATAACAAGATCAGAAGAAATTTAACAACAATAAAACCACAAACTTGTGATGGGAAAAACGGTCATTGGTTTCCCAGTAGGAAAAGTAAACGCACAATGTTTTTTTATGTTACATTTCATAAATATGGGGAATTTATTTATGAGATTGACCAAGATCATAAAGAGATATACTTACTTTTTAAGTAGAGTTTCATTATTTAATAAATTTATACTACTAACTCATTTTTTTAAATGATGACTATTCAAGATGACTTGGTCACACCTGTATAGATAGAATCAACTTCTAGAGAATCACATAATTTACAAAGGATAAACTATATATTTACCTTGTCTTTATAGATTAATAAAAACCAAAATAGTTAGTACAAGATCAGATGATCCCCCAAAAGGATATTCCTAAAGAGAAAGAAACACTAATCTTAATTTTTAAAATTAAACCAGCAATAACCCAAAGTTAAATAAACTCCATTCAATAAAAAATTGTCCTTAAAATCCGTCAATATAATCAAAATAATATTGAAACCCAAAACATAGAAGAATTTGGTTATGTAGTCTTCCACATTAAATTGTATCACTAAATGTCATCGACTACTCTTAAAGTCACATACTTAAAAGTAATTAAGATAATCACATATTCTCTATTATAGGTTAATGATTTCCATAAATAACCCAAATCACTATAAATCCACAATAAAAACGTAGATAAAAATCCTCCATTACTCCAAAAATGAAATCTCATGGTATTCTATTTTCCTTAGGCATATAGTGTTCCCAACAGGGTGAATGTCTTCCAAAATAACATTTATCACTTAATCACCAAATCATTTTTCTATACTATGGGTATTCATTTGATAAGACATAAGATCCCAAATCAACTTATTATTGATCAATAAAATCATTTAACTAGAAATAATTAGTCACACTAACCAGGGACTTCCCTTAGTCCAGTAGGTGATAAATCCCAATCACACTCTGGTTGTGGGTTCGATTCCTACATCTTTGTCTGACGCGATGGGTTGTCACACGGTCTGCATGTTGTCCTTTTTCAAAAAATATATTTTATAACATTAATAAAATGAGATAAATTCCTCAAAATAACCATAACATAATTTTACCTCAAATGTTATCTCATACCTTACATTTTCATCCCAAAATATAATAACTTGTAATTGCCTCAAATTCATGGATCATATAAAACCAAATGGTAATTTATAATTATATCCACAAGATAAAAGATAATTCTTCCTCAAATATCATTTTCACATAATAAATTACAGGGATACACATATAAGAGAAAATTCATCCAAAGTAATCTCAACAAAAAAGAGCACTAATACCTTTAAAAAAATTTCCATCCATTTATTTTTACATAGGTTCTTCCTTTCCTAATAGGTTATCCTATAGAATAGGGCATTGACTTGGGTGATTCCAAGGTCCCTTAAATTTATGACAAATGACCGTAATTGGAATCTTAGGATCATTTTTATTATCTTCCATAGTACTATTCATTTTTCCTCAGCAATTCTTCAGTTTATGCCCTTCTTTCCCAATCATAAATAATTTCATTGTTCCATTGAGACACTTTCATGGGTGTCTCCTCCCACTTTTATGGCATAATAGAAATTGAGAGTTCTTCTCTCCATGCTCTCTACAGTAAGAGCTCTTATCATTAACCTCATTTCTCTTCTTTGTTGAGTCTGGGAGTTGATTAATATATATGTTGTTGATCATATTTTAAAAAAACTGATTCGGCATGAAGAAAATATCTTTTACCCCTATCAACATTTCATTTAGATTCTCATTTCCACCACTATTCCCACCTTGTAAATCGTGTACAATGTTACTATGACTTCTTTGGAATTCAACCATTAAATAAAACCATAAAACATTGTGTGAGTATGAATAGTCATAAAATTATTTAGAAAATATCATCACACCTTATTTTCAATCAGAAACACCCCAGTATTAACCAAGGTTATTTATTCTCATATTATATTAAAATCTTTCAAATCGATTTGTAAAGAAAATGTAAATTATACTAAGCATATCCCCCAGGAATGTTGTAACCAAGAGTGTATCAAGTCCCATTGTCATTCACCAGTTCCCGTTCGAGTCTAGCTCAAAGAGGTGTTTTCAGTTTTTACCCTTAGGTACATCTGTTCTAGAGCAGCCTCTACCTTCTCGTATCTAGACAGGGAAGTATTGCTTGTAAAACTCAAAAAATATCTACAATACCAAAATTTTAGGATGTTCTTATATACTAATCCTAAAAGTATATCTTGGGGCTATCTACTCTAACCAGAGTTTATATAAATCTAGATTCCGAGGTTTGTACTAAAATTCCTCTGATACCAACTGTAACGCCCTGACCCCAGTTACCCAGAGTCGGTGAATTGTTACATAACATTGGCATGATACAAGGAAATCATGTCCCAAAAGACAGATCAATTTAGTAGCCTTTTAAATACTAGAAACATTCATAAGGTCAACATTACAACTTTAAAAGAAAAATAACACTAAATTATTCCATTAGAAACATCCAAGCTTCCTAGATTATGCCTGTAAGTCACTCATAACTAACTTCTTCATATCCTGGGAAAATGAAACAAAATAAAGGGGTGAGCTCAAATTCTCAGTAAGAGTAATAAATATAGTGGAAGATAACATAAACATTAGGCAGGGTGAATATGTAACTCCCTAACCCTAGATACCCAGAGTCGGTGCATTATTTCATAACATTGGCATGATCACAATAAAGATCAAGTCTCAAAAGACCGATTAGTTTATTATCCTTGGAATAACTAGTTACATTAATAAAGTTTACATTACTTCATAAAATGAAAACTACAACAATATAGTTTCCATAGTCCACACTCTTATCCCCTCATATTATCCCTGCAGGTCATTCATAAGTTACTTCTTCATGTCCTGGGAAAAATAAAACATAGAAAAGGGGTGAGCTCAATTTCCCAGTAAGGATAACAATATAACGGAAACATTCATAAATAAGAATAAACATTTAAGGCATTTTTAACTAAAAAAATCATTTTAAACTTGAACTTCAACATATTATGTCAAAAATAAAATGAAATAATTCCATTTACTTATTCACATGGATATGCTACTAATCGAATAATCACATCCAATATTAATAACCACTTTCATAATGATGGAATGCATAATGTCAGACTATCACAACCACATAGCCAAGGCCTCATGACAAGACTACAAATAAGATTTTGTCAAGGCCTTGTTCCAAGACACTAGTTTTTCCCAGGAGACCTACCGATGCATCGAGGAGCTATAGCAGGCTCCACCCATCACTTATTAAGTCCAATTCATTACTCATATGAACAGGTTTAAACATAATATAAACATTCGTATTAAAACTAGCATACGAAATGTCAATACTTTCTCCATAAACATTGAATGGTATAAAAATAACACATCCACATTCAAAGATATCACAAAACCTTTAATAGAATATGGTAGTTTTGTATCATAATAAATCAACTTCAAATAAGCTTAAAATCCATCAAAGGATGTTGACATAATGAAATCAAAACTATTTGAGAGAAATAACTTTTTTTAAATCATTTAAAATTAACATTATTATAAAATAAAATATTTACTTTGAAAATATTCTTATAATCTTGTATGGGAAGCTTCAATGATTTTATGACGGCGGAAAATAGTCGCACCCACCGTATAAGTTAAATAAAGACATTCTTACCTTAATTCTGTCGAAAAGCTTAAAAAGGACCTTTTTTGGAAAACGATGGAAAGATTCCTTTATAATCATCTTATAAAAATTGAAACAAGGGTATAAATGACTTTAACCCATATTCTGTAAAATATTAAGAATGTTTTGAAGCACATTTTTATGAAACATGGATGTGGATGATAAAGATGTTCCAGTAGATAATTACGTATAAACAACCTCGGATAATGAAGAGATTGTGAAATAAACCCTTAACATGTACTTTTCCTTGGTTGAGGGTAGGTTAACCTCCTGTATAATGGTGAAATAATTTTTATTAAATTATAAAAGAATCATATACATTAATATGATATCATATATGATCTTTTAACATTTCTTTGTTAATAATATCTTAGAATTATCGTCGTTTCGGGTGTTAACTTACTCATTTTATTTTATATGTTTTTTTACATAAGATGTGTCTGTTATGAATAGGTTGTATCTTATTCATATCCAGAATTATATCAGGTCCTTAAAAATTATTTTTAATCAGCAAATGAGAATTATACTTGAATGGATACAATGGAGAATGAATCTCATCACGTTCGTGGAGACGGTAGTCCTTACGTACGCACGAGCGACAATATCATTATTTTGATATTAAAATAATATATAATTGGATGTTATATCATATATACAGAATCATTATCATGTTATATTTATTATTTACATAAATTACACATCATTATTATACCCATCAAAATAATAATTTATTGAATAACAATTACACCACGGCATGGAGAAGGTAAGCCGTACATACGCACGTATGGTGACATGTCATTCAAAGGATGGATAGAATAATGAATAAGGTTGTACTATATTTATAATGACATCACAGTATATATAATATACTGGATTTATTATTTTAGAATGGGAATAACAAATAAAGAAGAAGTTGAAGAAGAAAGGAACTTGAAAGATGGTGGTGAAAACATTACCTCTTTTTCGGGTTCTTCCTTTTGATTTGATCAAAAGGGCTCCTTAGGTTGGCTTTCTGATCAAACTAAGGCCTCTAGGGTGAATTGAGGGACGTTGAGAGAGTATTTGGGTAGGTTTTGGCCGATCCAAAAGGCTTTGAATGTGTGAATTAGTGAGAAGGAAGAGTTCCCTTTTATATGTGGGGTGAGGGGCACCTTTGGAAAAGCTAGAAATATTATTTTATAATAAATTCATATTAAGTTTATAATGGCTCAAAAGTTGATTATTTAAAGTTTAAGGTGGGGATGTGTCGAAATCCACTCAACCAATTGAATTTAGACAGGTTTGGGTTATTATATTAACCTTGTCATTTAGTTTTAACTCTTAGTTAATTAGTTTGACACTTACCATGTCACATTGTATTTTTATATTATATAGTAAATTAAATTACTATATACCTCCAAGAGACCCCCAAGTGGTCCATTAATGATAAATATATCATTATATAAGTCTCTTGGCCGAACCTTACATTTTTAGGAATTGAATATCAATTAATAATATAATATGTTTTTTAAAAACTCTTTAATGTCAATTTTGACACTATTTGGAAAATTAATTTTTTTGAAAATCATAACAGAATGATAACTTCGAAAAAAGTTAATTAAATAAATCCTAACATGTCATATTAACCTATAAAATTAGTTTAATTCATAAAAAGTCTCAAATTACATTTATTTTGATATTTATAATATCAATTATTTTAATATTTCATTAATTAAGTAATTACTGCATCACCATTGTGTCATAAATAAATCGAATTATTTAATGCCTAAAAATTATAAATAAAATACCATTATGTATGAAATATTTTTATATTTCTAATGAATATTTACAATTGAATTTATCTTATGTGTAACCCTATAATAAAAATGTTTTAGTAAATAAACTTTGATTTTAACTCTTTTAACTCTTCTTTGAATTAAATAATAATAAATATCCTAATCTATTCTAAGTGGAACTAAATGATAATATTTTATTCCTAAGGTTGTTTCTGGTCGAATTAAGCTTATCCAATAGAATTAGGACCTTTTTTAGGGTAATATTAATATCATTTTTACCCTTAATTACCCTATTTACTTTTAACCGTGGTAAATAAAAGTAAAAAGATACTATTCACCAAAAATTATTTTCATCTCATTGAACCACATTTTACTCCTTAATATTAACCATGTCTCTCGGATTTTCAAAATTCCACTCACAGAAATGGTAAAATTAAGTTTTATGAAAAATTCAGTTTTTTAACTACAACTTAGTGGTTTCACTATTCATCAAAAAATGATGTTTTTTAGAAAAAATACCAAAAATTCACCCCAGGCTAATTTCGATATTCCGAATCCAAAAATGAAGCCCATTTTGAAAAATAAAATTTATAAATTTCAAAATGTTGGTATTACTATTCATAACGGCTAGTTTGATTGGTTGTGGTGTGTTAGAACTCGATGTTGCGTACAACACACGCTATTGCATTATTCAAAGAGAAGCCTACCTTAGAATCTTGGGGTGTTACATTCTCCCCTCCTTCAAATAATTTCGTCCTCGAAATTTCTAGAATACTACCGCATGAAAAGACTCGGGTGGTTCTTCATCATAAGTTCCTCGGGTTCCCACGTTGCCTCTTCTATCTTATGGTTTCTCCACAAGACTTTTACCAGACGAGTCGGCCGGTTTCTCATTACTTTCTCTCTCGTATCAAGAATCTTAACGGGCTCTTCGCAATAAGATAGATCGGGTTCCAGTACTAATTCTTCATAGGTGAGTACATGCGTTGGGTCAGGCATGTATTTCCTCAACAGAGATACGTGGAACACATCGTGATCTTTGGAGAGAGTTGGCGACATTGCCAATCGGTAAGCTACAGACCCAATTTGTTCTAGAATTTCAAAAGGTCCGATGTACCTGGGACTCAATTTACCTTTCTTACCAAAACGTATGACTCCCTTCCATGAAGATACATTCAGGAAAACTTGATCACCGACTTTAAATTCCAAATCCTTCCTTCAATTATCGGCATAGCTCTTCTGCCTACTTTGAGCTGCTTTGATATGGTTTTGGATTACCTTCACCTTTTCCATCATTTCCTCCACCAGTTCTGGGCCTACAAGTTTTCTTTCACCAACATCATCCCAACATGTTGGTGTGCGACATCTCTTTCCGTATAACGCTTCATATGGTGCCATCTGAATACTCGAATGGAAGCTATTGTTATTGGAAAATTCTACCAGAGGTAAATATTGATCCCACATACCCTGAAAGTCAAGTGAGAAGGATCTCAACATGTCTTTTAAGGTTTGAATAGTTCATTATGATTGTCCATCTATTTGAGGGTGGTAGGCAGTGATCAAATGAAGTTTAATATCCAAGGATTTCTGAAGACTTTTCCAGAATCTTGAAGTAAAACGGGGATCACGATCAGAAACAATCGATAGGGGTACTCCATGAAGTCTCACAACTTCATCAAAATATAGTCTTAATAGAGGTTCCAGTGGTAGATCATCTCTTATAGCAAGAAAATGTGCTGACTTGGTAAGACGATCAACAATAACCCATATTGCATCATTCCTTCTAGGAGTCTTTGGTTTTCCCATGACAAGGTCCAGCGTGATATTATCCCATTTCCACTCAGGTATGGGAAGAGGATGCAATACTCCACGAGGTTGTTGCCTTCCAGCTTTCACTAGTTGACAAACCATACATCTTGACACAAATTCAGAAATCTCCCTCTTCATGTTGTCCCACTAAAAATGTTCCTTCAAATCTCTATACATTTCGGTGCTCCCAGGGTGTATATAGAAATTAGAAATATGAGCATCATCCAACAATTCCCTTTTTAGATCAGGTATATCGAGAACACAAAGTTTCTTCCCAAATTTCAAAATTCTTTCTTCATATACAAAGTCTCTCAATCTCCCATCATTCACAGCTTTAATCTTCTTTTGAAATTCTTCATCATCGGCCTGAGAACTCTTAATCCTTTCTATTAAATATGGTTTGGAAACCATTTGAAAAACCATTGATGTTTCACCTTCCCTGGTTATTCCCATGTCCATCTTTACTAGATCCATGAAAATTGGATCCCTTTCAATTCTCATATTGTTCAAAACTCCATGATATTTTCTGCTCAAAGCATCTGCCACCTTGTTTGCTTTGCCGGGGTGGTAGTGTATCGTACAATCATATTCATTGAGTAATTCAAGTCATCTCCTTTTCCTCATGTTGAGTTCTTTTTGTGAGAAAATATACTTCAAACTCTTTTGATCAGTATAAATCTCACATTCTTCACCATAGAGGTAGTGCCTCCATATCTTCAAAGCAAAGATCAAAGCTTCTAACTCAGGATCATGAGTAGGATAGTTTTGTTCATGAATTTTCAACTGTTGTGATGCATAATCAATAACCCTATCATTCTGCATAAGGACACAACCAAGTCCTTTCTTCAATGCATCACTATAAATAACAAACCCATCATTCCCCGATGGTAGAGTCAATATAAGATCATTGAATAATATTCTATTCAGTTATTTGAAACATTATTCACACTCTCTTTTACAAACAAATTTAACTCGTTTACATGTGAGCTTTGTTAATGGGTTAGCCAACCGGGCAAAATTCTGGACGAAATGTCGATAATAACCTGCTAAACCAATAAAAATACATACCTCGGTTATACTCGTTGGTGCAGGACATTCTTGGATTTCCTTGGTCATAGAAAGATCAACAGAGATTCCATATTTAGAGACAATATGGCAAAGAAAATAAATCTCTTGAATCCAGAATTCACACTTGCTAAAGTTCCCATATAATTCATGTCTTCTCAGAGTCTTTAGGATAATGTGCAAGTGATTTTCAAGATCTTCGTAGCTTTTGGATTATAACAATATATCATCAATAAATACCACCACAAATTCATATAGATATTCCTTTAAAGCTCTATTCATCAGATCCATGAATACAGAGGGTGCATTAGTCAATCTAAAAGGCATTACTGTAAACTCATAATACTCGTACCTGGTTCGAAATGTTGTCTTCGGAATGTCTTCCTTCTTCACACACAACTGATGGTATCTAGACTGAAGGTAAATCTTTGAAAAGTATTAAGCTCCATGTAGTTGGTCAAATAAATAATCAATGCGAGTTAGGGGATACTTGTTATTTATTTTTATAGCATTGATTTCCATGTAGTCGATACATAACCTCATAGATTCATCTTTCTTTTTAAGAAAAAGAACAGGGGCTCCCCATGGAGAAACACTAGGGTGAATAAATCCCTTATTACTCAATTCCTCTAGTTTTTTATTTAGTTCAACTAATTCTACAGTGGCCATTCTATAAGGGGTCTTCGATATAGGGCTTGATCTAGGAATTAAATCAATGGAAACTCAACTTCTTGTTCTGGAGGATGTCCAGGTAAATCTTCTGGAAACACATCTACATATTCTTTCACAATAGGTACATCCTCTATTTGAACATTACTTTCATCACCCACTATAATTTCATTCTATTCCTCCCCAATTATTGAATTTAGTTGAGCTACTGGGGCTGGATCTAGATAAGAATTAGGTGGTGACGATTCTGCTCTAATGATAAGGTGTTCCTTATCATCATCATCAAAAATCATAACCTCCTTCTTCTTATAATAAATCTTCGCATCATGGTCCAAAAGCCAATCCATACTGAGGATTATATCAATCTCAATCATAGGTATGACGATGAGATCAGCAGATAAAGAACATTTATGTGCTCTAATGGGGACTGATTCACAAAACTTTATTGGAATGATAATTCCCTTAGGAGTTTTAACTGACAACTCCCTTGTTAAATAAAATTGTAAATATCTAATTTTCTTAGAAAACTGGGAAGATATGAAACAATGCGATGATCCAGAATCAAATAATGCATTTTCTAAACTTGAGGATACCATTAAATTACCTTCCACTATGTCTTTTGGAGCTTCTACCTCAACAGTATTGATAGCATAAGCTTGGCCTTGATCCCATGTCCTTTTCTGAGGTAAGTTCCCCTGAAGCTTAGGACATTCATTTTCATAATATCCCATCTCCCTGCAATTGTAGAATTGGACATCAGTAGCTTCCTTCTTCCCCTTGCAATCAGGAGCCTGATGGCCTTTTTCACCACACTTGTAACAGTCTCTCATTCGCTTTAATAAAGTACCAGGGTGTTTCGTCCCACATTTACTATAGGATGGATATTCAACTTTTCCCTTCTTCCCCTTATTTCCATTCCTAGATTGATAAGCATATCTCTTCTTCTCTTTCTTTGCTTTAAATTGATAAGACATAGAGAATTCCTTTTCTGTCTTGATAGCACATGAGCTAATTTCTTCGTACGACGAGAAGGATTGTGAGACTAATGCTCGATGGAGAAATGGTTTTAACCCGTCAAAGAAACGATCAATCTTACTTCTTGGGTTATGTATATAATCTCCATCATACCTTGCTAACCTTGAAAAGTTATCCTCATATTTTGCGACATTCTCATCCTCCTTTTGTCTCGGACTCAGAAATTGCCTTTCCATATCTGCTCGATGGTCACAAGGAAAGAATTTTTCTAAAAACAGATCTTTGAGATCCCTACATTCCATATTTGATACTTCATCATCTTCCTTCATGTTTTGAATCAATGAACACCATTGATCAGCATCTCCAGGGAGGCGGTAAACTACCATGATAACTTTTTCCCTTTCACTACTCCCCAAAGCCTGAAATATTTTCTCTTCGGAATTTATCCATTGCTCAGCTACTAAGGGATTTGTACTCCAATTGAACATTGGTGGTTGTTTCCTCATGAAGCGATCCAACATTGATCCTCCATTCTGTGGATCAGGGTGCTCCATACGGGAAGGTTATTATTCATAACCTGAGTGAGTTGTCCCAGTATGGTGATTAGTTGATCATCACCAGTTCCATCACCAACTCCACTATAATTATCTTGAGCATGAGGGAAATCCCTATATGGAGTGTGTGTATTGATACGGTTTCCATTTCTTCCACTAGGCGCTATTTCTAAACAATGGCCTAAACTAGATCAGTTTATGAATCAAAATACATAATTCCATACCTATAAAACGCTTAACATAAATTGAACTATTTATGGATATAATCCATAATGATAGAAATGTTTTCATTGAGGAAGTATATATTCATAAACCCTTCATAATGGTTTGTAAAGAAAATGAGAATAATCCTAAGCATATCCCCCGGGAGTGTCGTAACCAAGAGTGTAGCAAGGCCCATTGTCGTGCACCAGTTCCCGTTCGAGTCTAGCTCAATGTGGTGTTTTCGGGTTTTACCCCTAGGTACATATGTTCCAGAGCCACCTCTACCTGCTCGTATCCAGACAGGGATGTATTTCTCAGAATACTCACAAAATCTATACAATACCAAAATTCTAGGAAGTTTTTCTATACTAATCCTCAAAGTCCAGCTTAGGTCTATGTGCTCTAATCAGAGTTTATCTAAATCTAGCTTCCAAGGTTTGTACGAAACTTCCTCTGATACCAACTGTAATGCCCCGACCCTAGATACCCAGAGTCGGTGCATTATTATATAACATTGGAATGATCACAAGAAAGATCAAGTCTCAAAAGACCGATTAGTTTGGTATCCTTGGAATAACTAGATACATTAATAAAGTTTACATTACATCATAAAATGAAAACTACAAAAATATAGTCTCCATATTCCACACTCTTATCCCCTCATACTATCCCTGTAGGTCATTCTTAAGTTACTTCTTCACATCCTAGGAAATATAAAACATAGAAAAGGGGTGAGATCAAATGCGCAGAAAGGATAACAATATAGCAGAAACTTTCATAAATAAGAATAATCATTTAAGGAAATGTATAACTAAAACAAAAGCCTTTTAAACTTGAACTTCAACATAGTATGGAAAAAATAAAATTAAATAATTCCATTTACTTATTCACATGTATATTCTACTAATCGAATAATCACATGCAATATCAATAACCACTTTCATAATGATGGAATACAAAATGCCAGACTATCATAACCGCATAGCCAAGGCCTCGTGCCAAGACTACAAATAAGATTTTGTCAAGGCCTTGTTCCAAGAAACTATTTTGTCTCATGAGACCTACCGATGCATCGAGGAGCTATAGCGGGCTCCACCCATCACTTATTAAGTCCAATGCATTCCTCATATGAACATATTTAAACATAACATAAACATTCGTATTAAAACTAGCATATGAAATTTAAATACTTTCTCCATAAACAATGAATGGTATAAAAATAACACATCCACAGTCAAATATATCACAAAACCTTTAATAAAATATGGTAGTTTTGTATCATAATAAATCAACTTCAAATAATCTAAAAATCCATCAAAGGATGTTGACATAGATGAAATCAAAACTATTTGAGAGAAATATCTTTTTTTTAAATAATTTAAAAGTCACATTATTATAAAATAAAACATTTAATTTGAAAATATACTTATAAGCTTTTAAGGGAAGCTTATAATATTTTATAACGGCGGAAAATAGCCGCACCCGCTGTATAAGTTAAAAAAGACATTCTTTCCTTAATTTTGTCGAAAAGGTTAAAAAGGACCTTGTTTGGAAAATGATGGAAAGATTCCTTTATAAAATTCTTATAAAAAGTCAAACAAGGGTATAAATGACTTTAATCGATATTCTGTAAAATAGTAACAATGTTTTGAAACACATTTTTAAGAAACATGGATGTGGATGATAAAGAGGTCTCGGTAGATAATTACGTATAAACAACCTCGGATAAGGAAGAGATTGTGAAATAAACACATACCTTGTACTTTTCCTTGGTTGAGGGTAGGTTAAACTCCTGTATAATGGTGAAATAATTGTTATTAAATTATACAAGAATCATATACATTAATATGATATCATATATGATCTTTTAACATTGCTTTGTTAATAATATCTTATAATTATCGTCGTTTCCGGTGTTAACTTACTAGTTTTCTTTTATATGTTTTGTTACATAAGTCATGTTTGTTATGGATAGGTTGTATCTTATTCATATCCAGAATTATATCAAGTCCTTAAACATTATTTTTAATCAGAAAATGAGAATTATACTTGAATGGATATGATGGAGAATGAATCTCATCGCGTTCGTGGAGACGGTAGTCCGTACGTACGCACGAGCGACAATATCATTCTTTTGATTTTAAAATAATATATAATTGGATGTTATATCATATATAAAGAATAATTATCATGTTATATTTATTATGTACATGAATTACACATCACTATTATACCCATCCAAATAATAATTTATTGAATAACAATTACACCACGACGTGGAGACGGTAAGTCGTACGTACGCACATATGGTGACATGGCATTCAAAGGATGGATAGAATACTGAATATGGTTGTACCATATTTATAATAACATCACAGTATATATAAGATACTGGAGTAATTATTTTAGAATGGTAATAACAAAGAAAGAAGAAGTTGAAGAAGAAAGGAACTTGAAAGAGGGTGGGGAAAACATTACCTCTTCTTCAGGTTCTTCCTTTTGATTTGATCAAAAGGGATCCTTAGGTTGGCTTTATGATCAAACTAAGGCCTCTAGGTTGAAGTGAGGGATGTTTAGAGTGTATTTGGTCAGGGTTTGGCTGATCCAAAAGGCTTTTAATGTGTGAATTAGTGAGAAGGGGGAGTGCCCTTTTATAAGAGGGGTGAGGGACACCTTTGGGAAAGCTAGAAATATTATTTTATAATAAATTATTATTCAATTTATAATGGCTCCAAAGTAGATTATTTAAAGGTTAAGGTGGGGCTGGGTAAAAAACCACTCAACCAATAGAATTTAAACAGGTTTGGGTTTTTATATTATCCTTATCTTTTAGTTTTAACTCTTAGTTAATTAGTTTGACACTTACCATGTCACTTTTTATTTTTATATTATATATTTAATAAACTTACTATATACCTCCAAGAGACCCCCAAGTGGTCAATTAATGATACACCTATCATGATATAATTCTCTTTTCCAAACTATAGATTTTTAGGAATTTAATATCAATTAATAATATAATATTTGTTTTAAAAACTCTTTTTTTTCAATTTTGACACTATTTGGAAAATTGAATTTTTTGAAAATCATAACAGAATGATTACTTTGAAAAAAGTTAATTAAATTAATCCTAACATTTCATATTAACCTATAAAATTATTTTAATTCATAAAAAGTCTCAAATTACATTTAATTTGATATTTATAATATCAATTATTTTAATATTTCATTAATTAAGTAATTACTGCATCACCATTGTGTCATAAATAAATTAAATTATTTAATGTCTAAAAATTATAAATAAAATACCATTATGTAGGAAATCTTTTTAGATTTCTAATTAATATTTAAAATCTAATTTATCTTATGTATAACACTATATTAAAAAGGTTTTTGTAAATAAACATTGATTTTAACTCTTTTAACTCTTCTTGGAATTAAATAATAATAAATGTCCTAATCTAATCCAAGTGGACCTAAATGATAATATTTTATTCCTAACGTTTATTTTGGTCGAATTAAGATTATCCAATAGAATTAGGACATGTGTTAGGGTAATATTAATATCATTTTTACCCTTAATTACCCTATTTACTTTTAACTGTGGTAAATAAAAGTAAAAAGTTACTATTCCCCAAAAAATATTTTCATCTCATTGAACCACATTTTACTCCTTGATATTAACTGTGTCTCTAGTATTTTTGAAATTCCACTCACAGAAGTGCTAAAATTAAATTTTATGAAAAAATCAGTTTTTTAACTACCACTTAGTGGTTTCACTATTCATCAAAAAATGATGTTTTTCAGAAAAATACCAAAAATTCACCCTAATATAATTTCGATATTCCAAATCCAAAAATGAAGTCCATTTTGAAAAATAAAATTTATAAATTTCAAAACGTGGGTATTTCTATTCATAACGGCTAGTTTGATTGGTTGTGGTGTGTTAGAACTCGATGTTGTGTACAACACACGCTATTGCATTATTCAAAGAGAAGTGTACCATAGAAGCTTGGGGTGTTATAGAATAATTGAAAAAACATTCCTTTACAAATAATTAACCTGAACACTTTATGGCAGGAATATGAGATGAGTAAATAATACCAGAATGAAACATAGTCATGGGTATTCTTCTAGTCGATTAACCACAATAAATATCAATAGCAAATCTCATAATGATGGAATGCATAATGCCAGACATCATAACCAAATAGTCAATATGGCATCCCTCCTTGTTAATGCATAACTTTTCATTATATTTTACATACAGAGGATCTTTAAAGTCTAATGTCTTGGAAATTAGGATCATAATACATGAAAACAACATAAAACATTCTTTTAAACCACTTGTAAAGCTTCATCAAAATTTCATCCTATGTAGAATTACTGCATCTCATAACCTGGAGACATACATTCAAAGGAAAGGGTGAGTAGAAATCCTGGTAAGGGTAAGAAAGGGAATAAATGTACTTGTGATATCAATAAGAACTTGAATAAAAACATAAAGACATGAGAAATGGAAGAATAGGCATATCCTAATGAAAAGAACTTGGAACATAACTTGAATATGTGGCTACAACATTTCATTTAGACATTCATTAACATGTCACCAAGGTACATCCCCAACATGTCATAAAAATTACCAAGGTTATTCACCAAGGTATCGTAAAACTTGTCATCTCTAGAGATTAATTATTTACCCAATGCATTGGAGCGCTATCAGGGAACACCATTAATAAGTCTTTACTTCTATGTGATCTGCATAGATCATAATCAAACATTTCATAACTAACCCAAATGGAATCAATGAAATGGGTTTCATGTCAAAATCGTGATGTTTAAAAAGATCTTAAAAATAAGATCTTTATGTCATTTATAACCCATGGAAAATGAGTGAGGGTTATATGTATGTAAATTAAAAAATCAAATATATCATATTTATATATTTATTAATACCCATGGAAACAAAATAAGTCTGGGTATTCACATAAATAAACAATAGAATTTCTTGAGAGAAAGAGATAGAAATTTTGATACGAAATTTCGGCAGCGTAACGGCTATATGACATGGTTTTAGAAAACATTGAAAAGAGAGGGTAGAAGGGTCACCCACTCACAAATAACTCATTATACAGTATGGATACTGAATAAGATCATGGTATGGATATTTTAATGACATACCACATGAAAAGTAAACATGAAAGAAAATAGAAGATGCGATTTCTTTTACGAAAAATTCAGCAGTCTAACGAAGTCACTAAAAATTCAGAAAATAAATTGATGAGAGCGGAAAGGGTCTTTAAAAAATTATACATGAAATGGACATAAATGATAACATAAAAGAACATATCCTCAAAAAAAATGTGGAAACTAGAAAACATAACATAAAGGAAGTCGTGACTTAAAAGAGGAGGGTGAAAGGATCCCTTACCTTGAAGAGTAACTTTGAAAGCTTGAACGTCGGGACCTTGGGAGGATTGAGGGCACCTTGGGAGGACTCCTTGGAAGGAAAAGAGACCAGAACATTATTGGGGAGGATTTGGAAATGAAATGAATGAGGGAATGGCTTGGTATTTATTTGATAAGTGAGGGGACAAATCATTAATTTCCAAGGGACACCTCATCGGTGGTATTGGAAAAACCATGGGCTTGCCCATGGTATTGGACACTTAGGACACCTCGTACAGTATCTTACTATTCATAAATCTACCATAATTATTTCATAATTATTACATCCATAATGTTTCCATTAAACACCCGAAACTCAAAAACTATATTTTCAGTATTCACCAAAAATTCAACTTTCTCAGAAAAATCCTAAAATTTCACCTTAACCAAATATCGATGCTATGATTTCAAAAGTGAACTCCATTTAATGAAAAACATTTTCTAAATATTTTTAATTTAATTTTTAAATAAAAACACTATTCACTAAAAATTCAACTGTTTTAGAAAAATCCCAAAGTTTCACCTTAACCAAATATCCATGCTCTGATTTCAAAAATGAACTCGAATTTATGAAAATAGTTTTATAAATATTTTTCATTTAATTTTTAAATAAAAAACATTATTCACCCGAAAAAACTAATACTTAACCAATAATTTCTGAAACAGTTATTTACCTATTTTATTTAATCACCTTACTTAATCAGGGTGCCTAAATTATATTAATACTTTCTTTAGGGAGATTACTTAATCCATTTGATCACATTACTAATCATAAGTGTAAAATCACTATTCATAATTTACTATTCATCAAAAATTAAGTTGATCTTATTAGACTCTAAATTTCTTACTGAACATAAATGTAGAAGACCTTTTTTTGAAAATAATTACACTTTTTTAATTATTTATGGTTTATGTAAATATTTTAAAATATCCTTTTTCAAAAATTCATCAATAATATACATCCCATATTTATTCAGATACTTGAGATTCACAAACTTCACCATAAGAAGAAATGACAATTTATTTATCTCATAGGATTTAATAAAGCAGCAAAGGTCTTGTTACATAGCCCCTTATAACACCAGCATATGACCTAAGTGTAAGGTGTGCTAAGGTGATAGAAACCTGGGGTGGCTTGGCCAACATTTCCTGAGTAGTGATTTATATCATCTTGAACTTCTCGCGAACTTGATTTCGTTCCAGCATCACACGATGAAGTTCGGCATGGGTTTGGTTCAGAGCAAAGCCCAAAGGTGATACCTCCTTTCCAAGTTCCGTAATATGGGCTTCGATCAGCCCGAGACTACTGGATGGGGCCATTGAATCTTCTTTCTAAATTAATTAAGCAAGATCACTAGTATTTATAGACAAAAAACACATCATTTAGTTTCCAAAAGTCCTATTGACCAGCGGTCATATAATAGTCAAAACCCAACGGTCTCATTTTAATTATACTAATTTTATTAAATGAAATAGTTTTGTTGACTATAAAATAAAATAACACACAAAGTTAGGAAACAAAATTTATTCAAAATTTCAGGTTGTTACAATCTTCCCCCTTAAGAAATTTCATCCTCACAATTTTAAAATTGGGCTTCGAAATTTCATTGAAAGTCCTACATTGGAAAAACAGTTAGTAAAACTATTACTTTAAAAGAAATAAAGGGAAGTACAAAGGTCACCCGAGTTAAACCGTACTAGGATTCCATGTAGGAAAACATGGATATGGAAGAGAAAAAAAGGGTCAGGTTCTGATGGAGAGTGATAGAAAACATGATTAGGAGAAAATTAACCACAAGAAGATCACAAAATTATGATGTGCTAAATGGTCTTTGATTACCCAGTAGGAAACAAAAACCAACAACATTTTTGTTTTACGTTCCTTTTCATAATTTTGAGGAATTTATTTACTACATAGAATAAAAACATAAGGAAATATACTTACCTTCAATTAGAGTTTCATCCCTTAATAATTTTCCACCATGACTAATCTTTTCTCCAAACAATGAGAATTCTAAAAGACTTGGTCTCATCAAAAGAACAAGAATCATCTTCTAGAGAATCATATAATCCACAAAAGAATAACTATATTTTTCCCTTTTCTTTAGTCATCAACTAAAACTAAAAAGGTTATTACGAGATCATATAATCTCTAAAAATGATAACCCTTTATAAAAAGAAATATGACTATTCCTCTCCAAAATTCCACAAAAGTACCCAATGTTCCAGAAAGACCGGTCAATACACAGTCATCCTTAAAATTCTACAGAATAATCCAAACTAAGATTGGAACCCAAAACTCATAAGGATTTAATCACATAGTCTTCCCCAATAAATATTGACATTTATCTCCAAATAACATCGACTACTATTAAAGTCTCATAATAAAGTGTAATTAACCTAATCACATATTCTCTATGCTAGGTTCATCATTTTTCAAATATAACCCAAATCACCATATGTCCACAATAAATACATAAATTCTTTCAAAAAAATCAACCATTCCTCCTCAATTTAAATAATGTAGTATTTTATTTGCCTTAGGCATATAGTACTCCAAAAGAGAAAACATCGTCCAAAATAACTTTTATCATTTAATCACCAAATAATTTTCCTATACAAAGGATATCCATTTGAAAAAACATAAGTTTCCAAAATCAACTTATTCTTGATCCGTAAAAATAGCAAGGGCATTAGTCAGTACGAAGGGCATAACAAAAAAACTAATAATGTCCATATCTTGATTGGAAAGCCTTTTTTGGAATATCATCATTCTTCACCCTCAATTGATGATAACTAGAACGAAGATCAATCTTAGATAAGAATTGAGCCCCATGAAGTTGGTCAAATAAGTTATCAATTCTTGGAAGAGAGTATTTGTTCTTCACCGTGGTCCCATTCAATTCTCTATAATCAATGCATAGCTGCATCTATCCATCCTTCTTCTTTACAAAGAGAACCGGTGCTCCCCAAGGAGACACACTTGGTCCGATAAACCCATTCTCCAAATGATCTTGGAGTTGTTTTTTTAATTCCTCTGTCTCCACATTTTCCATCCTATAGGGGGTCTTTGACATCAGATGAGATCCAGGTATAGTTCAATGGAAAACTATACCTCTCTTTCTGGGGGAGGTCTGGGTAACTCCTCAGGAAATACATCAAATATTCCTAGACAATTGGGACATTTTCTAAAAGAATAAATCCTTTGTGAGAAACTTATTTCATTTATGAATATTTTAACTAAAAGATGATTTTTTTTCTTGAAACTTCATGCTTAGACAATTACATTTTCTTATAATTCCTTCATAATGATTCATAAAAATATCACGATTAACCCAACATATCCCATAGGAGTTTCGTAACCTAGAGTGCAGTAAGGCACGTTGTTGTGTACCCGTTCCCATTTGAGTCTAGCTCAAAGCAGTGTTTTTGGGTTTTACCCCTATGTGCATCTGTGCCAGAGCCACCCCTACATGCTCGTATCCAGATAGGGTTGTATTTGCTTGATAAACCACTTACTCAATACTCACCAAAATACCCAAAATATTTCTTATATTTAAACTCTTCTATAGGGTTATTCCTAAATTTTTCATATAATAATTTCCATAAATAACTAAACTATCATTTGATACCAAATATGGCATCCCGTCTTTTTAATCATAACTTTTCATTACATTTTACAAACAGAGGATCTTTAATGTCTAGTGTCTTGGAAATCAGGAACATAATACATGAAAACAACATAAAAATTTATTCTAAACCACTTGTAAAACATCATCATAAGTTCATCCTAAGTAGAATTTCTGCATCTCATAACCCGGAGAAATAAATTTAAAGGAAAGGGTGAGCAGAAATCCTAGTAAGGGTAAGCAAGGGAATCAAGGTACTTGTGATATCAATACTAACTTGAATAAAAACATAAAGACATGAGCAATGGAAGAATAGGAATATCATAATTAAAAGACAATGGAACATAACTTGAATATGTGGCTACAAAATTTCATTTAGACATTCATGAACATATCACCAAGGTTCATCCCCAATGTGTCATAAAAATTACCAAAGTTATTCACAAAGGTATCGTAAAAGTTGTCGTCTCTAGAGATTAATTCTTTACCCAATGCATTGGAGTGATATAAGGGTGCACCATTAGTATGTATTTACATTCATGTTATCCACATAGATAATAATAAAAAATTTCATAGATAACCCAAATGGAATCAAAGAAATGGGTTTCATGTCAAAATCGTGACGTTTAAAAAGAGCATAAAAATAAGATCCTTATGTCATTTATAACCCATGGAAAAGGAGTGAGGGTTATATGTATGTCAATTACAGAATAAAATATATCATATTTATATATTTATGAACACCCATGGAAACTAAATAAGTCTGGGTATTCACATAAATAAACAATAGAATTTCTTGAGAAAGGAGATAGAAATTTTGAGACGAAATTTCGGCAGCATAATGACTATATAACATGGTTTCAGAAAACATTGAAAAGAGAGGGGACAAGGGTAACCCACTAATAAATAACTCATAATATAGTGTGGGTACTGAATAAGATCATGGTATGGATATTTAAATGACATACCGCATGAAAACGAAGCATGAAAGAAAAGAGAAGATGCGATTTCTTTTATGAAAAATTCAGCAGCCTAACAGCGTCACTTAAAAATTCAGAAAATAAATTAATGAGAGAGGAAAGGGTCTCTGAACAATTATAAAAGAAATGGACAGAAATTAGAACATATAAGAACATAACCTCAACATAAATATATTGAAATTAGAAGACACACCATAATGGAAGTTGTGACTTAAAAGAGGAGGGTGAAAGGATCCCTTACCTTAAAGAGTAACTTCGAAAGCATGAACGTCGGGACTTTTGGAGGATTGAGGGCACCATGAGAGGAGTACTTGGAAGTTAAAGAGACCAGAACATCGTTGGGGAGGATTTGGAAATGAAATTACTGAGGGAATGGCTTGGTATTTCTAGGAAAAGTGAGGGGACAAAGCATTAATTGCCAAGGGACACCTCATGGGTGGTATTGGAAAAACCATGGGCTTTACCATGGTATTTGCTCATGGTATTGGCCACTTGGGAAACCTCATACCTCATATTTCTATTCATAAGTCAGCCATAATTATTTCATAATTATTACATCCTTAATGATGTCATTAAACACCCGAAACTCAAAAACTGTATTTTCACTATTAATCGAAAATTTAACTTTCTCAGAAAAATCCAAAAATTTCACCTTAGCCAAATATCAATGCTCTGATTTCAAAGATGAACTATATTTTATGAAAATAATTTTCTAAATATTTTTAATTTAATTTTTAAATAAAAACACTATTCACTAAAAATACAACTTTTCAGAAAAATCCCAAAATTTCACCTTAACCAAATATCGATGCTCTGATTTCAAAAATGAACTCCATTTTAGGAAAATAATTTTCTAAATATTTTCAATTTAATTTTAAAACAAAAAAACAAAATTCCCCCGAAAAAACTAATAATTAAACAATAATTTATGAAACAATTATTTACTTGTTTTATTGAATCACATTACTTAATAAAGGTGCCTAAATAATATTAATACTTTCTTAAGTGAGATTACTTAATCCATTTGATCATATTACTAATCATAAGTGAAAAAACACTATTCATAATTCAGTATTCATCAAAAATTAAGTTGATCTTATTAGATTCTAAATTTCTTACTGAACATAACTCTAGGAGACCATTTTTGGAAAATAATTACACTTTTTTATTATTTTAGGTTTAAACAAATATTTTAAAATATCCTTTTTCAAAATATCATCAATAATATACATCCCATATTTACCCGGATACATGAGATTTATAAACATAACCATAAGAAGAAATTTAAATTTATTTATCTTAGAGGATTTCATAAAGCAGATAAGGTCTCGTTACATAGCCCCTTATAACACAAGCAAATGACCAAGGTGTAAGGTGTTCTAAGGTGAGATAATCCTAGGGAATCTCGGCCCACATTTCCCAAGTAGTTATTTCTATCAGGTTGAACTTATCACGAAGGAAATTCTATTCCAGCTTCACACGATGAAGTTCGGCTTGGGTTTGGTTCAGAGAAAAGCCCAAAGGTGCTACCTCATTCCCAAATTCCATCAGATGGGCTTCGATCGGCCCAAGACAACTAGATGGGGCCATCGAATCTTCATTTTATATTAATTAACCAAGATCACATGTATTTATAGACAAAAAACACAACATTTAGTTTCCAATGGTCATATTGACCAACGGTCATATTACAGTCAAAACCCAACAGTATCATTTTAATTATACTCATTTTATTAAGTGAAATAGTTTTTTTGAGTATAAAATAAAATAAAACACAATGTTAGGAAACAAAATTTATTCAAAATTTTGGGTCGTTATAGTCTAGGCCTTGTGCCAAGACTACAAATAAGATTTTTTCAAGGAATTGTGCCAAGACACTAGTTTGTATCATGAGACCTACCGATGCATCGAGGAGCTATAGCGGTCTCCACCCATCATGTACTAAGTCCAATTCATTCCTCATATGAAAGGTTTGAAACATAACATAAACATTCGTATTAAAACTAGCATACGAAATGTCAATACATTATCAAAAAACCATGAATGGTATAAAAATAGCACATCCACAGTCAAATATAACTCATTCAATATAATATAAAAGATTTTATTGTAACATATTAACCTCAATCGAGAATAATGAAGGATATTTACATAGATGAAAATAATCATCAAAACTTTTTGGGAGAAATATCTCCCTTTTTCTTGTAAACATTCAAAAGTAACACTTTTTGTCAAGAAGACATTTAAAAATTTATTTTTGAATCAAAGTGTCCCATGAAACTTTGAAACTTTTAATGGGATTTTTAATTTTAAAACTTTAATTTCCATATAAATAAATCTTTAAAACCGTTTTTAAAACATTGACATTAAGGAGAAAATTTAAGAATAATAAATAATTTAAACATTTAAAATGATATTTTAGTTAGTGTTCCTAACCAAATGAGAGACACTTGAATACAAATAATTGTGGTAATAAAAACTTTATAATATCATGTGAATAAAGGGATTCATGATTTACTATTTCAAAGTACATTATATACACCATATAAAAGTGATTTGGTGTATAACTACAAAGAAGTCTCAATGGAATGTAAAATGAGATGAAATCTCTAATAATGACCATATCCAAATGTTAAGGATAAATAAACGACATAATTATGTGTGATAAATATAAATACACTCAATATTATTGGATATTAAGTGTAAATCAATCATAGGAAATTCACACATATTCTTGTAAAAACAACACCAATGAATTGGTTATTTAACTCAACAAATGGAGATTGAGTTAAAATTACACTTATAAAGTTCATATCGATTACTTGAGAATTTATCATTGGAGTGATTATGTGTATAAAAAGTATATCCACAGAGAGGGGAGTGGAAATTATGACATAAGTAAATGAATAGTGATTCCACACATAATCTTGGAGTAAAATAATCAATGAAGTATGCGTAAAGTCAAATGAGTGGAAATTGAAATTTCAAATTCCCTTATCGATTTGGTAACATACGAAACATACAACCATGAAAGAAGGATCGTTAAATGATGATTTAAATATCCATAAATTAAAGAATATTACAAAGTGAATATAATCATGTGAAATACACACACTGCATGAAATAAATAATAGGTGAACAAGGGAAATCTCACGGAATTAAAAGTGAGATAAGAAACCCCTTACTTTGTACTTTTTCCTTGGTTGATGAAAGGTTAACCTCCTGTATAATGGTGAAATAATTGTTATTAAATTATAAAAAACTCACATTCATTAATATTATATCATATATGATCTTTTAACATTCCTTTTTTAATAATATCTAAGTATTTTCGTCGTTTCGAGTGTTAACAGATTCATTTTCCTTTATATTCATTGTTATGTGAGTCATACTTGTTATGGATGGGATGTATCTTATTCATATCCATAATTATACCAGGTCTCTAAAAATTATTTTTAATCATTAGATGAAAATTAGTCTTGAATGGATACAATGGAGAATGAATCTCATCGCGTTCGTGGAGACGGTAATTTGTACGTATGCACGAGTGACAATAAAATTCTTTTGATATTAAAATAATTTATAATTGGATGGTATATAATATATACAAACTAATTATCAATTTATATTTATTATTTACATCAATAACACATCATTATTATACACATCCAAATAATAATGTATTGAATAATAATTAAACCAACACGTGGAGACGGTAAGCCGTACGTACGCACGTATGGTGACATGTCATTAAAAGGATGGATAGAATAATGAATATGGTTGTACCATATTTATAATAACATAAAAGTATATAGCAGATACTGGATTTACTATTTTAGAATGTAAACAACAAAGAAATAGGAAGTGGAAGAAGAAAGGAACATGAAAGAGATGATGAAATAGTTACCTCTTCTTCGGGTACTTCCTTTTTATTTGATCAAAAGGGCTCCTTAGGTTGGCTTTCTGACTAATAGAGGGACTCTAGGATGAATGGAGGACATTTGATAGGGTATTTGGGAAGGGTTTATCTGAGCCAAATGGCTTTTAAGGAGTGAGTTATAGAGAAGGGGGAGTGCCCTTTTATAAGAGGGGTGAGGGGCACCTTAGGAAAAGCTAGAAATAATATTTTTTAATAAAATCTTTTTCGGTTTATAATTGCTCAAAAATGGATTATTTAAATTCTAAGGTGGGTATAGGTCTAAAACCACTCAACCAATAGGTTTTATACAGATTTTGGTAACTATATTTACTTTATCTTCTATATTTAACTCTTAGTTAAATAGTTTGACATTTACCATGTCTCTTTGTATTTTTATATTATAAGGTTAATAAACATACTATATACTTCCAAGATAACCCCAAGTGATTAATTAATGATACACCTATCATTATATAAATATTTTGGACGAACCGTAGATGTTCAAAAATATAATATCAAATAATAATATAATATTTTAGAAAAAACTCTTTTATGTCAATTTTGACACTATTTGGTATTTTGTTTTTTTTAATTCATAACAACAATTATTCCTTTGAAAAAAATTCATTTTATATACCCTAACATGTCCTATTAAACTAAAAAATGATTTTAATTCATTAAAAGTCTCAAATTACATTTATTTTGATATTTATAATATCAATTATTTTAATATTTCATTAATACGGTAATTATTGCATCATCATTGTGTCATAAATAAATTTAATTATTTAATGTCTAAAAAATATAAATAAAATAGATTTATGTTGGAAATATTTTTATCTTTATAATGAATATATATAGTAGAATTTATCGTTTGTATAACCCTGTATTAAAAATGTTTTAGTTATTAAACTTTGATTTTAACTCTTTTAACTCTTCTTTAAAAATAATAATAATTAATGTCCAAATCAAATCCCAGTCGACCTAAAAGATCATAATTTATTCCTAAGGTTGTATTTGGTCGAATTACACTTATAAAATATAATTAGGACTTGTGTTATGGTAAAAATAATATCATTTTTACCCTTAATTGCCCTATTTACTTTTAATTGTGGTAAATAAAAGAAAAAAGTTATTATATACCAAAAATTATTTTCATCTTATTGAACCAAACATTACATACTGATATCAACTGTGTCTATAGGATTTTTGAAATTCCACTCACATAAGCAGTAAAATTAAGTTTTACGTGAATTTGAACATTCTCCTAGGAGGTGGGTAAAAGACGGTGGGAAGTTCAATAAAATTTTTATATATCTTAAATTTTTATAAACCGACTCCAATGAATTAAATTGAGATTATATAGGTATTATGTATCTATTTTGACCTAAAACAAATTTAAATAAAATAAATAATAATTTAAATAATAATTCAGTTTTAAACTATAACTTAGTGTTTTCACTATTCATAAAAAATTGAATGTTTTCAGAAAAATACCAATAATTCACCTTAAGCTAATTTCTATATTCTGAATCCAAAAATGGAGTCCATTTTTAAAGATAAAATTTATAAAATTTCAAAAAGTTGGTATTACTATTCATAACAGATAGTTTGATTGGTCGTGGTGTTTTAAAATCTCAAAGTTGCGTAGAATGAATGCTGTTACATTATTCAAAGGGAATCATACCGTGGATGCTTGGGGTGTTAAAGTCTTCCCCCATTTTAGAAATTGCGTCCTTGAAATTTTTAAAATTGTTCATGGGAACATAATTGAAAGTCCCACAGCGGAAAAAGAGTCAATAAAACTATCACTTAAAATAAATAAAGAGAAGTACAAAGGTCACCCAAGATAACCCAGACTAGGATTCCATGTAGTAAAACATGGATATGGAAGATAAAATAATTTTCAAGTTCTGATAGAGAGGGATAGAAAACATGATTAGGAAAAAATTACAACAAGAAAACCACAAACTTGTTATAGGAAAGACTTTCATTAGTTTCCCAGTAGAAAAATTAAACGAACATTTTTTTAAGTTACATTTCATAAAGATGAGGAATTTAGTTATGAGATTGACCAAGAAAATAAAGAGATATACTTACTTTTTAACTAGAGTTTCAGTCTTTAATAAATATCTACTACTGACTCATTTTTTTAAATGATGAGTATTCAAGATGACTTGGTCACACCAGAAGAGCTAGAATCAACTTCTAGGGAATCGCATGATTCAAAAAGGATAAACTATATATTTACCTTGTCTTTAGAGATTAATCAAATCCAAAATGGTTAGTACAAGATCAGATGATCCCCTAAAAGGATATTCCATTGGAGAAAGAAACACTAATCTTAATTTCTAAAATTAAACCAACAATACCCCAAAGTTAAATAAATACCATTCAATAAACAATTTTTCTTAAAATCCTTCAATATAATCCAAACTAATATTGAAACCCAAAAACATAGAATAATTTGGTTATGTAGTCTTCCACATTAAATTGTATCTCCAAATGACATCGACTATTCTTAAAGTCACATACTTAAAAGTAATTAATCTAATCACATATTCTTTATTATAGGTTAATCATTTCCATAAATAACCAAAATCACTATAAATTCACAATAAAAACATAGATAAAATCCATTATTACTCTTAAAATGAAATCTCATATTATTATATTTTCTTTAGGCAAATAGTGTTCCCAACCTGGCGAACGTCTTCCAAAATAACATTTATAACTTAATCACCAAATAATTTTTCTATACTAAGGGTATTAATTTGATAAGATATAAGATCCCAAATCAACATATTATTGATCAATAAAATCATTTAACTAAAAAAATAGTCACACTAACCAGGGACTTCATGTAGTCTAGTGGTAGGTGATAAATCCCAATCGCACTCTGGTTGTGGGTTCGATTCCCACAGCTTTTTCCGACGCGACGGGTTGTTACATGGTCTGCATGTTGTCCTTTTTCAAAAAATATATTTTATAACATTACCAAAATGATATAAATTCCTCAAAATAACCATAATATAATTTGACAACAAATTTTATATCATACCTTGCATTTTCATCCCAAAATATAATAACTTGTAATTGCATCAAATTCAAGGATCATATAAAACCAAATGGTTAGTTATAACTATATCCACAAGAGAAAAGATAATTCTTCTTCAAATATCATTTTCACCTTACAAATAGTAGGGTTACACATATAAGAGAAAACTCATCCAATGTAATCTCAACAACAAAGAGCATTGTTGGTCAAAGTGGATACTCAAGAGGGGGGTGAATTGAGTTCCAATTAAAACTTTCTGTTAAAAAATTTCTATTAAAATCCCCCAATTAAAAACTAAGTTAAACTGTAGTGAATTTGTATAATTTTAAGGGTTCGATTAGGTTATCAAAATATTGATTAGGTCTCAGTTAATTTAATAAGAGGATTAAATTAGATTTTGAAACTAACCTACTGATTTACAATAGTTACAAACACTTGCTAGAATAACTATCAAAGTAACTTTAAAACAATTTTATATTTCAAAGAAATTAGCAGTGGAATAATCATGTTTAATACAAAATAAAGTAAGCACATCAGTTTAAAACAAGGGGTTCAGTCTCAATCCGAGACTTAGTACTCTCAAATAATTTATATAAATTTTGACCCACACCCCAGATCGGGGTTAACAACAGTGCAAAGACTATCCAGGTACTAAGACCTATACCACAGTTCTTCGTGGGAAAAGAAAACAATAGTTCACAGGCTTTCCAGGTCTTACTTGACCTCTACCACTATCCACAGTGGGAAGCAAGAGTGTTAAAGAATTTTAGTGTGAGGATTTATAAATCCTCCAGTTTAGCACATGAGACAATGTGTGTAAGAAATAAACAGAGTACACACGCTACTCAATAGTAAAAGAATCACTAGGAGAGTATAAACGACTTTAGAATTCTATAGTGATTGGAGGTGCAACTCTAGACTCCTTTTGATTGATCAGAAATTCTTTTGAGTCCTTCTTTGGTTTTTGTCTTGAAAACATAGTGTTGTTTGCTTCCTTGATTTTCAGTGTATTCAAGTCTTGGTCGAGGTTCCAATAGACTTCGTAGCACAGCAATGTTCTTTAGATACCCGCAAAAGTTCTTCACCACTTTAAGCTCTATTGCATGTTTTCATTTTGTATTGAATGAGTATCTTCATGTATCAGTAGCTTTTTCACTTATTTTCAGCACACCTTCAGCACTTGTTATGCCCAACTTTTGTCTTTCCTTTTATAGCTTTCAGCTCCAGCAATGGGAATGATTACCATTTCATAGGTACAAGGTAAGGTTCCCTGACATGCCAACAATTACCATTAAATAATAGTACATGCATTAAAAACATCAAATATGACTGTTTCTTAATAAATAAATATAAATAGAGTTTAAGTAGAAGTTACTGGTTAACAGTCATCTTATCAGTATCTCTCTGTTGGTAGACTTGTAGTGGTGGACTTTGTATAGCGGTGAGATCTTATCGGTATCTCTCTATTCTTGTATCGGTAGCTCCTAGTATCAGTAGCAGTTACTTCATGTAACAGTAGATCTATGTATCAGTAAATCCTTCTATCAGTAGCTTTGGTCTATCGATAACTTTCTTGTACCAGGGACTAATTATATCAGTGGCTCTGTCTATCGGTGAACTTTTTATCTGTAGCTCTCTATCGGTAGTCGTTCGTCTGTCTGGTTGTATCGGTAGGTCTGTGAAATTCGACTTGTGCATACTGGTAGACTTGTTCTATCAGTAACTCTTCTTCTATCGGTTGCTGCTTTGTATCGGTAGACTTCATAATTGTATACTTACACATATCGGTAGACTTTCATACCTGTAGACTTATACATACCGATAGACTTTCATACCGGTAGACTTATACATACCGGTAGACTTTCATACCGGTAGACTTATACATACCGGTAGCTCTTTTCTGTACCAAAGACCTAGTGTCTGTTTGTCTATAATAGTATCTTGTGCATACCAGTAGACTTAACACTTATCTGTTCAATGCAACACATAACACTTATCTATTCTATGCAACACATATTCAGATTGTGTTAGAATTATTTCAAAGTACATATAAACATAGATAAACATTGATTAACATATTCCAAAGATCATTTTTATATTCTTATCAACTCAATAGTATGATGAAAAAGTAATTAATATATTAATGAACATTATTTGTGATTTTCAAATAATATTAAAACATAATTGAGATTATCAAAACAGGTGAGGTCAACAATATCCCCCTTTTTTATAATCACAACTTATGATATTATAATCCCAAAATAAGTAGTAATGTATCAGAGGATATAGCATTAAATTTAATTATATCAGATATAATAATAGAAACAAAATAAAAACAAAGTACTATAATTGTAAAAAAAATGTATCAGAGTTATTATAAGGTAAAATTATATTTCTCATAAGTCACACAGGTCTCCCCCATTCTTATGCTCATGTATCTAGCTTCCCATTTTTCTCCCAATTTTTTCTTCCATATTTTGTCATATCTAGTCTATTCTCCCCTTTTGTGATTAACAAAAACAAGGAAACAAATAAATAGAGAAATAATAGAATGAATACACGTGATTCTTATCAAATGTCTTAGCCACTATTTAATCCACCTCGTGAATGTCTTCGTGGGATTTTAATTTGGTATCCGAGGTAGACTCAGACTGTGTGGATGTAGGTGGAGGCTTAAGAACACTAGAAATGATCAGAGGAGGCTGAGCTACTAAAACTGTTCCTGGACTGTACTGTGTAGCTCTCTGAGTGATCATTGGAGTAAGGTTGTGGGTGGCTTGGACTGGTGTCATCTAAGCAGGAGAAGTAACAGAGGCAAAGTCAGGTAAAGCTGGTGGTACAATCACTGGTCTACCGTCAACATACAAGAAGGGAAATAAGAGATTTCTGAAATCCATAATGATTCCTCCTCCTCTTCCCATAGCAGAAATTAAGTCATCCTTGTTCTCCATGAATTTTTCTAGGGAAGGGGTTAACTCTCTGAGCTTGCTGACTTGTTATATGAAGGCTTGATTGATAGGAGGTAACTTCATGTTCTCTAACAGAATCTTGAAATGGTTGTTGAGCTGATGCTTGGTGTAGACCCTTTGGAAATAGTAATCTACCATGTCTTTCACTTCTTTCTGAGAAGCAGAAGATTCTCTCATATAATCTTGGACAATCTTCACTATATCTCTAGTGGTAGACACCACTTGGTTCATGGCAGATGAGTCCACAGAGCTACTGGTTAAAGCAGAACCAAGATCCTCCTTCATCAAAGATCTAATCTGATCCAATTCTATTGAAGTTCTCGAAGCAAGAGAACCAATAGAAAAATTCACAGTTTCCTTGAAACTCTTATTGAGCCCACTAATAAGATTTTTCACTGCAGAATCTTGGGTGTTAACATGCTTTGTTATGGAATGCTTAAACTCCTCAATAACTGAGACCATTTGGCTGACTACACTCTTCACATAATCCATATCCTTTCCTTCTTGAGATTTAGAACTCATATAGGATTCCAGAGAGACAACTGATCTATTTAGAACTTCAACATCCTCTACCAATCTAGAAACCTAATTCTGGAAAGCTGTGATTTCATCCACTATCTCTGCCACAAAGGTTGACACATTACAACCAAGAGAGAGTTCAAAAGACTTTTCCATATTGCTCATCTCTTCAACAAAGTGACTCTTTAAATCGGCAACAGAAGCACTCAAAAACCCTTTCATCTCAGCCTTCAAATATTCTAAGTTATCCCTGGTGACTATATTAGCAGGCACAAAAATAGGTTCTCTTTTAGACACAGTACTGGCCACTAAGTCAATCATAACCGATTGAATGGATGACAATAAGGATTCTTCAAATTTTCTTATCTCTTCCACAAAATATGTCTTAAGATCATACATCAATAGATCCTGATCAGATTTTCTTACCACATTCTTAGGTAATATCTCAGACAGAATATCATAATTAACTTCTGGTTGACTGAGGGATGTCTCATTATCAGAATCTGGGTAATCCAATCCACAAACTACAAACCTCGGGTCCTCTGCCCAGTCTTCAATCTCAACAGCCAATGAAACACTGCCAAATCTAGTTGGATGCTCCCCCTAAACTAGTGCATTCTTTTATACAGCAACAACACCCACAACTGTTGGGTCTTCCTCAGACGAATCTCACACAACCATCTTCATTTCTCCAACATCTATAGGCTCCTCAGGAATAGGAGCAGGTCTATCAACATCAAGAAGAACTACAACACTCTGGGATTTTATGAGATATATTATTTTTAATTTCTTTGATGTTTTCTATTATAAACTACTCCAAGATTAGTGTGTACTACACGCAACACCATATTAGTTTGCAGTATACGCACCACTATTCTTGGCTCATGTTACACACAATTTCAAGTTCGTTTTGTGGAAATTATTCTATGCAACATTAAGTATATATTTTGTTTAATGTATAAATGAAATAAGTTTTGATTATGTTATACACAACACCAAACGGAGCTTTCACTACACGCATCCCTGACATGGCTTGCATTACACGTAATCAAGACCATCTTAGATAGCGTATGTAGTACGCAATACTTAGTTTCACTAAATGAGATATTATTATAATATTATTATGAACTAGCGGTTATGAATAGTAATACCCACTTTTTGAAATTTTATAAATTTTATCTTTCAAAATGGACTTCGTTTTTGGATTCGGAATATCGAAATTAGCCAAGGGTGAATTTTTGGTATTTTTGTGAAAACTTTCAATTTTTGATGAATAGTGAAAACACTATGTTACTATTTAAAAATCGAATTTTTATTTAAATAATTATTTATTTTATTTAAATTTATTTTAGGAAAAAATTGATACATAATACCTATATAAGTTCAATGTAATTCATTGGAGTCATTTTATAATAATTAAAGATATATAAAAATTTTATTGAACTTTTCACCCTCTTTTACCTACCTCCTATGAGCTTTTTGCAAACTTACATAAAAATTAATTTTAACGATTTTTTGAGTGTAATTTCAAAAATCCGATAGACACAGTTAATATCAAGGAGTAAAATTTGGTTCAATAAGATAAAAATAATTTTTGGTGAATAGTAACTTTTTGCTTCTATTTACCACGGTTAAAAGTAAATAGGGTAATTAAGGGTAAAAATGATATTATTATTACCTTAACACATGTCCTAATTCTATCGGATAAGTATAATTTGATCCAAAATAACATTACGAATATAATATTATCATTTAGGTCCACTTGGATTAGATTAGTATATTTATTATTATTATATTTAAAAAAGAGTTAAAGTAGTTAAAATCAAAGTTTAATAACTAAAAATTTTTTAATAAAGGGTTATACATAAGATAAATTCGACTATAAATATTCATTAGAAAGATAAATATATTTCCTACCTAATGGTATTTTATTTATAATTTTTATAAATGAAATAAATTAATTTATTTATGACACAATGGTGATTCTGTAATTACCTTATTAATGAAATATTAACATAATTGATTATATCAATACCCAAATAAATTTAATTTTAGACTTTATATGAATACCACTAATTTTATAGGTTAATATGATATGTTAGTATTGATTTAATTAACCTTGTTCGAACAAATCATGTTGTTATGATTTTCACAAAAATAAATTACCAAATAGTGTCAAAATTGACATAAAATAGTTTTTAAAAAACATATTATATTATTAATTGTTACATTATTCCTAAAAAAATAAGGTTCGGCCAAATGACATAGATAAGGTTATATATATTAATAATAAATCACTTGGGGTTCTTTTTTCTTGTTATAGTAAGTTTATTAACCATATAGTGTAAGAAAACAAGAAGACACGGTAAAAGTTAAATTATTTAACTTAGAGTTAAATCTAAAAGATAAGGTTAAAATATTAACATAAACTTGTCTAAAACCTATTTTTTGAGAGGATTTAGACCCATACCCACTTTATATTCGAAATAAATCAATTTGGAGCTATTATAAACCGAATATGACTTTATTATAAAATAATATTTTATGTTTTTCCAAAGGTGCCCCTCTCCTCCCTTATAAAAAGGGAACCCCTTCCCTCTTCTCTTCACACCCATTTGAGCCCTGATGCTCAGAAAAACCATGCCCATTTCTCTTCTCCAATTCCCTAGAAACATTCTGGAGGTTCTGGTGTTCTCAAAATACCAACTCTACTTCCTTAAGAGGAAGCTTAAAGGAGGTGCGTCGAAGAAGAGGTAATCTTTTCTTCCGATTCTCTCAAGTTTCTTTCTTCTTCTACTTCTTATTCTTTAGTTTTTTCACTATAAATTAATAAAATCAGTATCACTAATATAATGATATATTATTATAAATATTAAACAACCCTATTTCACCTTTTATCCTTCCTATGGAAAATGAAATCACTGCGCGTGCGTACGTACGGAATACCATCTCCACGCCGTGGGGTAATCTGTTTTCGACCACCACCTTACTTGGATGGGTATAATGGTGAAAATAAATAACTATATATGATTATTGTAAATTTATATTGATTTTGAAATATTATATATACACTTTAATACAATTCCATGATCATGGGAATGATATCATCGCTCGTGCGTACGTACGGACTACCGTCTCCATGACATGATGAGATTCATTCTCCATGTTAACCATTCATGAATGATTATAAAGTAAATATAATGAATAATAATTAAATATATGACATAATAATTATTGTGGATTTATTTGTATATATATATATGTCATCTACTCAATTCCATTCAATTCAATAAGGAAACGAAAACATCGTTCATGCGTACGTACGGCCTACCGTCTCCATGAACGGTGTATTTCATTCCATTTATCGATCTATCATATATATATATATGTATATGGTGAATATATATTATATATAAATCATGTATTACATTCTGGAATTAAGTAAATATGGATATAGGTAATAATATCAAGAACAAAAAGTCGAAACACGTACGATAAATGAAACGGTTTTACCCAAAGCGCTGCTTTAACATGTAACTTACAAAATAACGTGTAATATAAAGTCATAAGTGAACCATATGTGATATCATAACAATGAATATGATTCTGTAATAAGTCAATGACATTATTTAAATCATTATACAAGAGGTTCGGATACGTACGAATCATATCGGACCTAAGGTAAGGGATAATTATTCTAATCTCATTCTTATCCGAGATTGTTTATTCGTAAGTATTTACGGGGGTTGTGTTTATTATCCATGTCCATATGTTCTCAAAATGTTTTCATAAAATGTTTAATTTTCTTCCATGTGTTTTTTAAAATCATTTTTACCCTTTTTTACTTTTACCACATCCTATGGAAGGAAACTTTCTTTTGTTTACCATACGAGGTACTTTTTGAATTTTCCGGCAAAAGTACAAGGAGAATGTTTTTTTAACTTATACGACATGAACTGATTTTTACAGTTTCATAACACCTTATTTTAATGAAGCTTAATGTACAATATTTCATGACTATTTTCAAAAAAATCCTTTTCTTTTAAAATTTCATGGCATTTTGTGAAAAGAAAATGATTTTGAATAAAAAAGGATATTTTCCTCATGAATTCATTTCAAGTGGTTTATCAAAACCATTTTCCATCTAAGATGACATTATATAATATGTTTATGTTTCAAGTATAATGTCTCAATTATTTACATGGTTTCACTTTTCTTATGATGAAATGATATCCATTTGTTTTATATGGATTATGTTAGGATTGGATGATGTTTATGAAACCCATTTTATTCTTTGGGTTATGATGAATGATTTAGGTTTATGTTGTGGCACAAGTAAGAATGATTTCATTATGAGATGGGTGGGACCTATATCTCCCTCCAATGCACTGGGTAAAGATTTATATCTCATGAGATAGACATGTCTGGAACGGTAAGTTAATCCGGTTCAGAGATACAGGACTGGAACGAGGAGTGAACTCGATTCAGAAAGGGACTTTGTCCACTAAGATGGTCTTGGCAGCAATGCCTTTGCTACTATAGAAATCATATCATGTGATTAATGGTTTTCCACAGTTACATGTTTTATTACCATGCTATTTTATCATGATTTATGTTCCTTTATGATAAATTCCTTACATACTTCCAAGATTTATATCTTTGCTCAAGATATTGATGTTTAGATTTTAACTTCAAGTTTTTGCATTCAAATGTTTATGGATTGTTTTATGTTCTCTATGTTTACCCTTACTAAGAATTTGAGTTCACCCTTTTTATGTTTTCTTTTACCCATGATATAAAGAAAGGTTTTATGTAAGAAAACAAAAAGGGGGAAGATCTTTATGGGAGATGTTGAAGATCTTTCACCATGATTAGAAGATTTCGTTCTGAGTTTCCAAAGACACTAAACTAATACGGTCTTTGGGATTCTGTTTTTTTCATGTATTAAGTATTCTGAAAAAGTAATGTAATGTCTATGTACGTCAATCTTTGGGTCTCTATAGTTGGTATCAGAGCGAAGGTATAGTTAACCTTTGGAAACTAGGATGCGCAAAATTTAGTGAGATCCCTAAAGATATTTCTAAGTTATGCCTAGGGATGTCCCTAAGGTTAAGTATAAGTATAGGTTATAGTCCTAGAATTAAGGTAACGATATTAGAATTAAACTTAAGATGTTAGATATTGAAGGTACTCCCCATTTATTATGTTGTTTTCTCCAGCATGATTTTTTCTTCTCATACTATTCTTTTTGGGTTTTAGAAAATGGCTGGAAACAGGAAGATCCATGATAATAGAGGATATGATGGACAGTGGAATGATATTCTTCATGAGAAACCAAATGAAATGAAATTTGTAAGTACAAACATCGTTATTATGCCTAATAAGAAATCTCATAATATGATCAATAATCTTAACTTTGGTAAGTTTGCTGACTCATCTAATAAGAGAAAGATGGAGTTTCATGATGATCATAGAGGAAATAAAGTTCAATTTCTCTCATGTAAATAATGTGGGAAGAGGCATCAAGTAGAATGTTTCAAAGGAATTTGAAGATGCTTTGGGTGCGGAAAAGAAAGACACAAATCCAGTAAGTGCAAAGGAAAAGGTTCAGTTAAGACCACGGAGAAGGATAATGGTATTACTACGACATCAAAAATGATTATTTGTTTTAAATGTGGAATGTATGGGAATTATGAAAACCAATTCCCTAAGGGAAAATCTCATGAAGAGAATCAGCATGGTCATATGGGTAGTATTTATGTGGATGATGATGAGGAGACTACAAATGATATATGAGATGAAAGAAGTGTTGAAGCTTGGTCAATGTTTTAAGAAGGTAGTGGAATGATTGTATGTTTATCAAGGGTTATGTTGTATAGGTAATTTAATGGAACTATGGAATAAAGAAACATCTAAGGATTTTTACACTATTGTTTTTTCTAAAGTATTTCAAAGTATATATTTAATGGTATCGGTAACCATGAAAGGTTATTCAGATATTTTTGGAAAGAAGATGATATGCACATGCCCACGCCCATGCATGCCCATGCAATATAAAGAAATTCTGTGCTTGGTGAGATTTGAACCCCTAACCTCTTGCATATTTTCCAAAGACTTTACCACTCCAGCAAGCTCGTCATGTGGTTAATAAACAGAATTTAATATATTTATATATATCAATTGAAAAAACAAATAATACATAAATAATGGATATAAACTCAACAATAATAAATAATAAATAATAAATAATATATAATATATAATATATAATAAATAAGGAATAATAAATAATAAATAATAAACAATAAATATAAAAAAATAATTAAATATAAATAATAAATAAATAATAAATAATAAATAATAAATAAATATAAATAATAAATAATAAATAATAAATAATAAATAAAGATAAATAATAAATAAATAATAAATAATAAATAATAAATAAATAGTAGATAATAAATAAATATTAGATATAAATAATAAATAATAAATAATAAATAATAAATAATAAATAATAAATAATAAATAATGAATAATAAATATTAAATAATAAATAATACATAATACATAATAAATAAATAAGTATAAATAATAAATAATAGAAAATAAATAATAAATAAATATAAATAATAAATAATTAATAATTAATAAATATAAATATTAAATAATAAATAAATATAAATAATAAATAATAAATAATAAATAATAAATAAATATAAATAATAAATAATAAATAAATATAAATAATAAATATATATATATAATAAATATATATGAAAAATAAATAAATATAAATAATAAATAATAAAAATAATAAATAATAAATTTAAATTTAAATATTAAATATTAAATAAATATAAATAATAAATAATAAGTAAATATAAATAATAAATACTAAATAAATAATAAATAATAAATAATAAATAATAAATACTAAATAGTAAATACTAAATAATAAATATAAATAATAAATATAAATAATAAATATAAATAATAAATAATAAATAAATAATAAATAAATATAAATAATAAATAAATATAAAGAATAAATAATAAATAAATATAAATAATAAATAATAAATTTAAATAATAAATATAAATAATAACTAATAACTAAATATAAATAATTTAGAAATATAAATAATAAATAATTAATAATTAATAATAAATAATAAATAAATCAGAAATAAATAATAAATATAAATAATAAATATAAATAATAAATATTAATAATAAATATAAATAATAAATATTAATAATAAATAATAAATAATAAATTATAAATTATAAATTATATTTAATAAATAATAAATAACAAGTAACAAATATTATTATTATTATTAATATTTTATTATTAGTAATAATAAATAATAAATAATAATTAATAATTAATAATTAATAATTAAATATAAATAAATAATAAATAATAAATAATAAATAATAAATAATAAATATAAATAATAAATATTAATAATAAATATTAATAATAAATATTAATAATAAATATTAATAATAAATAATAAATAATAAATAATAAATAATAAATGATAAGTAAATATAAATAATAAATAAATATAAATATAAATAATAAATAATAAATAACCAGTTACAAATAATAGATAATAAATAAAATAAAGTATATTATAAATAATAAATAATAAATAATAAATAATAAAGGAAACACATGAAAAAGTATGAAAAGATGTGATAAGGGATGAAAAAATAATGAAAATGCATGAAAAAGGATGGAGAAACATATGAAGAATGAGGCATTAGAAAGAATGAGAACGCATGAAAACTCGTGACAACACTGGAAAACTCCTTAATAATTCAACATAATCATTATAATAACCCACAAAAAACCATTGATAAAGATAACAAGTCATGGAAACCCAAATAAATAGTAATAAATGGAGCAACCGTTAAAACCCGTCAAAATGGTCATAAAGAGACAAAAACATTAGGCTCACATTAACGGGGATAACTTATGATCCGAGAGTCAGTTTTAGATCTGCGACCTGTCAAATCAAAGATCCTGAAATGATCTTCGACCTGAAATGTGAAAGAGTCCGAATGGACAGGCGGATCGGAAGTTACGACCATTTAAAAAAAAGCCGACGAGGAACGGGTGCTAGAAACGAGGCATTGAAAAACATAACAAACTTGATACCCACTAAAAAGGATATAACATATGATCTAGGAGAGCATGTGGGCGCTGCGACCAGTAAAAGTCAAGCTCATAGAACGATCTATGATTTGGTAGGTGGAGGAGGCTGAACTGACACGCGGATCGAAAGTTAGGTCTGTTTGAAGACAAGTTAGATGAGACACCGGTGACAAAAATGGGGTTTTTAAGGCCTTCAGAGGGGTTTTGTGGTTGAAAAACACAACAGAAGATTTCTTGTGTCAAACTGGTGCATATCTCTCTTCGCTGGCTTCGATTTGATATGTGGTAGAGCCCAAATGGACACCTAGAGCGAATGTTATGGCCGTTTGAAGTTGGATAACTTTTTTCAACTTTTTTTATAACTCTAATATCTTCCGCACCTTAGACTGTATCAGGGTTTTGATTATATTTGCCTCTAGATCACTTTATGAGCTTCGATTTGACTGGTCTTGGCACTTCAATGGACGACAGGATCAAAAGTTATGGTCGTTTTAGTGATTTCAGGGTTTCTCCTGTTTTTTTATTTTTTTCATTTCATTTCGCGGCGGTTTTACCGAAACCGCCGCTATTTCGCAGCGGTTTTTTAAGAAACCACCGCTAATCCTCGAATAAAATTTTAAAAAATAATAATAATAATAATAAAATAAAAAAAATTGGCATTTAGCGGCCATTTTTTCGCGGCGGTTTTTAAACCGCCGCGAAAGGGTAGCCCGAAACGCGTTTAACGGCGGTTTTAAAAACCGCCGCTAAACGGGAGTTTTCATGTAGTGTTAGATCATCCCAAATTTATGGCTTTGTGACTGTTGGCTTTATCATAGCCATGTCCTCTACCACTCTCCATCAGAACTTGATGGTTAGATTTCTCCTCCACATCCATATTTTCACCTGTATTATCCTATATGGAAACCCAGTGATTAGTTAATTTGGGTAACTGTTATGTTTCATACTTTAGTTTTTAAAGATAAGTTTTGGTATTCCTTTTTACGATGTGGGTTTCTATGAAAGAAACTCTCATGTAATAAACCATTTATAACCCCGACGAATTTCGAGGGCGAAATTCATTTTAAGGGGGGTAGAATGTAACACCCTGAGATTTTATGAGATATATTATTTTTAATTTCTTTGATGTCTTATATTATACACTACACCAATATTATCTTGTACTATACGCAACACCGTATTAGCATGCAGTATACGCAACACTATTTTTGGCTCGTGTTACACACAATTTCAAGTTCGTTTTGTGAAATTTATTCTACGCAACATTAAGTATAGATTTTTTTTAATGTATAAATGAAATAAGTTTTGATTATGTTATACGCAACACCAAATGGAGAATTCACTACATGCATCCCTGACTTGGCTTGTATTACACGCAATCAAAACCTTCTTTGATAGAGTGTGTAGTATGGAATACCAAGTTTCACTAAATGAGATATTATTATAATATTATTATGAACTGGTCGTTCTGAATAGTAATACCCACATTTTGAAATTTTATAAATTTTATATTTCAAAATGGACTTCGTTTTTTGATTCGGAATATCGAAATTAGGCTAGGGTGAATTTTTGGAATTTTTCTGAAAACTTTCAATTTTTGATGAATACTGAAAACACTAGGTTACTATTTAAAAACTGACTTTTTATTTAAATAATTCTTTATTTTATTTAAATTTATTTTATGTAAAAATTGATACATAATACCTATATATATTCAATGTAATTCATTGGAGTCATTTTATAATATTTTTAGATATATAAAAATTTTATTGAACTTTTCATCGTCTTTTACCTACCTCCTAAGAGCTTTTTGCAAACTTACATAAAACTTAATTTTACCGCTTCTGTGAGTGTAATTTTGAAAATCCTAGAGACACGGTTAATATCAAGGAGTAAAATGTGGTTTAATATGATAAAAATAATTTTTGGTGAATAGTAACTTTTTACTTTTATTTACCACGGTTAGGAGTAAATAGGGTAATTAAGGGTAAAAATGATTTTATTATTACCCTAAAACATATCCTAATTCTATTGGACAAATATAATTCGACCGAAAACAACCTTAGGAATATAATATTATCATTTAGGTCCATATGGATTAGATTAGGACATTTATTATTATTTTATTTAAAAAAGAGTTAAAATTGTTAAAATCAAAGTTTAATAACTAACACATTTTTTATATAGGGTTATACATAAGATAAATTCGACTATAAATATTAATTAGAAAGATAAAGATATTTCCTACCTAATTGTATTTTATATATAATTTTTAGACATTAAATAATTTAATTTATTTATGAACAAATGGTGATATAGTAATTACCTTATTAATGAAATATTAACATAATTGATGTTATAAATACCCAAATAAATGTAATTTTAGACTTTATATGAATTCCAATAATTTTATACGTTAATATGTCATGGTAGTATTCATTTAATTAATTTTATTTGAACTAATCCTGCTATTATGATTTGACTAAAAATCAATTACCAAATAGTGTCAAAATTGACATAAAATAGTTTTTAAAACAAATATTATATTATTAATTGTAATAATATTCCTAAAAATCTAAGGTTCTTCCAAATGACATAGATAAGGTTATATATATTAATAATGAACCACATGGGGTTCTTTTGGCCTGTTAAAGTAAGTTTATTAACCATATAGTGTAAGAAAACAAGAAGACACGGTAAAAGTTTAATTATTTAACTTAGAGTTAAATCTAAAATATAAGGTTAAAATAGTAACATAAACTTGTCTAAAGCCTGTTGGTTGAGATTAGTTCGACCCATACCATCTTTAGCTTCGAAATAAATCAATTTGGATCTATTATAAACCGAATATGACTTCATTATAAAATAATATTTTAAGTTTTTCCAAAGGTGCCCCTCTCCTCTGTTATAAAAAGGGCACCCCTTCCCTCTTCTCTTCACACCCTTTTGATCCTTGAAGCTCGGCCAAACCCTGACCATTTCTCTTCTACACTTCCCTAGAAAAATTCTGGAGGTTCTGGTATTCTCAGAAGACCAACTCTACTTCCTTAAGAGGAATCTTAAAGGAGGTGTGTCAAAGAAGAGGTAATCTTTTCTTCCGATTCTATCAAGTTTCTTTCTTCTTCTACTACTTATTATTTTTTTGTTTCACTAAAAATTAATAACATAATTATTAATAATATACTGATATATTATTATAAATATGAAACAACCCTATTTCACCTTTTATCTTTCCTACAGAAAACGAAATCACCGTGCGTGCGTACGTGTGGAATATAGTCTCCACGTCGTGGTGTAATCTGTTTTCGACCACCACCTTACTTGGATGGGTATAATGGTGGAAGTAAATAACTATATATGATTATTGTAATTTGATATTGATTCTGAAATATTATATGTACACTTCAATACAATTCCACGATCATGGGAATGATATCATCGCTCGTGCGTACGTACGGACTACCGTCTCCACGACGCGATGAGATTCATTCTCCATGTTAACCATTCATGAATGATTATAAAGTATATATAATGAATAATAATTAAATATATGAAATAATAATGATAATGGATTTATTTATATATATATGTGTATTTCATCTACTTAATTCCATTCAATTCAATAAGGAAACAAAAACATTGTTCATACGTACGTATGGCCTATCGTTTCCATGAACGGTATATTTCATTCCATTTATCGCTCTATCATATATATATGTATATGCTGAATATATATTATATATAAATTTTGTTTTACATTATGTAATTAATTAAATCAGGATATAAGTAATAATATCAAGAACAACAATTCGAGACACGTACGATAAATGAAACGATTTTACCCAAAATGCTGCTTTAACATGGAACTTACAAAAGAACGGATAATATAAAGTCATAAGTGAACCATATATGATATCATAACAATGAATATGATTCTGTAATAAGTCAATAAAATTATTTAGATCACTATACAGGATTTTCAGATACGTACAAAGCATATCGAACCTAAGGTAAGGGACAATTATTCTAATCTCATTCTTATCTGAGATTGTTTATTCGTAAGTATTTACAGGGGTTATGTTTATTATCCATGTCCATATGTTCTAAAAATGTTTTCATAAAATGTTTAATTTTATTCCATGTATTTTTTTAAATTCATTTTTACCCTTTTTTACTTTTACCAAATCGTATGGAAGGAATCTTTCTTTTGTTTACCATACGAGGTACTTTTTGACTTTTCCGGCAAAATTACAAGGAGAATGTTTTTTTAACATATATGAAAAGAAATGATTTTTACGGTTTCATAAAGCCTTATTTTATTGAAGCTTAATATATAATATTTCATTACTATTTTCAACAAAATCCTTTTCTTTTAAAATTTCATGGCATTTTGTGAAAAAAAATTGATTTTGAAGAAGAAAGGATATTTTCCTTAAGAATTCATTTCAAGTGTTTTATCAAAACCATTTTCCATCTAAGATGACATTATTTCATATGTGTATGTTTCAAGTATAATTTCTCTATGATTTACATGGTTTAACTTTTCTTATGATGAAATGATATCCATTTGTTTTATATGGATGATGTTATGATGGGATGATGTCTATGAAACCCATTTTATTCTTTGGGTTATGATGAATGATTTTTGTTTATGTTCTGGCACAAGTAAGAATGATTTTATTATGAGATGGGTGGGACCTATATCTCCCTCCAATGCATTGGGTAAAGATTTATTTCTCCTGAGATAGACATGGTTGGAATGGTAAGTTAATCCGGTTCAGTGATACAGGACTAGAACGAGGAGTGAACTCGATTCGGAGAGGGACTTTGTCCACTAAGATGGTCTTGAAAAAAAATGCCTTGGCTAGTATGGAAATAATATCAAGTTCTTAATGGTTTTCCACAATTACATGTTTTATTCCCATTATATTTTATCATGATTGATGTTCCTTTATGATAAATTCCTTACGTACTTCCAAGATTTATGTCTTTTCTCAATATTTTTATGTTTAGATTTTATGTTCAAGTTTTTGCATTCAAATGTTTATGGATTGTTATGTGTTCTCTATGTTTACCCTTACTGAGCATTTGATCTCACCCTTTTTAATTTTTCTTTTCCCCAGGATATAAAGAAAGTTTTTAGGTAATAAAACCAAAAAGGGTAAGATCTTTATGAGAGTTGTTGATGATCTTTCACCATGATTAAAAGATTTCGTTCCGAGTTTCCAAAGACACTAAACTAATACGATCTTTGGGCGTATTTTTTTGTCATGTATTAAGTATTCTGCAAAACTAATGTAATGTCCATGTATGTTAATCTTTGGGTCTCTACAGTTGGTATCAGAGCGAAGGTTTAGTTAACGTTTGGAAACTAGGATGCAAAAACTTTAGTGAGATCCCTAGAGATATTTCTAAGGTATGTCTAGGGATGCCCCTAAGGTTAAGTATAAGTATAGGTTATTTTCCTAGAATTATGGTAACGATCATAGAATTAAACTTAAGATGTTAGATATTGAAGGTACTCCCCCTTTATTTTGTTGTTTTCCCTAGAATAATTTTTTCTTCTCACACTATTCTTTTTGGGTTTTAGAAAATGGCTGGAAATATTAAGATTCACGATAATGGAGGATATGATGGACAATGGAATGATATTCTTCATGAGAAACCAAATGAAATGGGATTTGGAAGTCCAAACATCGTTATTATGCATAATCAACAATCTCATAATATGATCAATAATCTTAACTTTGGTAAGTTTCCTGACACAGCTAATAAGAGAAAGATGGAGTTTCATGATGATTATAGAGGAAAGAAAGTTCAATTACTCTCATGTAAATCATGTGGGAAGAGGAATCAAGGAGAATGTTTCAAAGGAACTAGAAGATGATTTGGGTGAGGAAAAGAAGGACACTAATCCAATAAGTGCAAAGGAAAAAAGTTTAGTTAACACCATGGAGAAGGATAATGTTATTCCTATGACATCAACAATGATTATATGTTTTAAATGTGGAATGTATGGGCATTATGCAAACCAATGCCCTAAGGGAAAATCTCATGAAGAGAATCAGTTTGTTCATATGGGTAGTATTTATGTGGTTGATGATGATGAGACTACAAATGATATATGAGATGAAATAAGTGTTGAATATTGGTTAATGTTTTAAGAATTTCGTGGAATGATTGTATGTTTATCAAGGGTTATGTTGTATAGGTAATTTAATGGTACTATGGAATAAAGAAACATCTAAGGATTGTTACACTATTGTTTTTCCTAATGTATTTGAAAGTATATTTTGAATGATTCTGGTAACCATGAAAGGTTATTCAGATATTTTTGGAAAGAAGATGATATGCCCATAATGAAGGGATTTGGAGAAAATAATATGTTTTATAGTATTCATGAGCTTATGGCTGATAAAATGAAAAAGTGATATCGTGATTTGAGTATATGTATTTTTTTGGGATTTTGGTATGTGGAAAGTGTTAAATTTTCACAGCATTCATGTTTTCACTAAAGTTCAATGGGTATTCATTTTTCAAGAGAATACATGATTAAGGTATTCAAACGTTTGTAACTTTACCAACAAGATATATCGTATGATATATTGGGGATAAATGATCATATTAACATGCTCGGTAGATGACATTTCTAGTAATTGTTTTCTTTATACTATGATATTGGACTGATGTATTTTGGATAATCCTAAAGATTGGAATGGATTATGTTGAACATAAGTTAGTATTGTTTAAGGATATAACTTTTTTCGATATGGAATGTTATAATAATGTAGTTTTAGAAAAAGGACAACCCGTAGGACGGGTGACAACCCGTCGCATTGGACAAGGCTGTGGGAATCAAACACACAACAGAAGTGAGAAAAGCCTTTATCATATACCACTAGCCTACAAGAAGCCCCTGGTTAGTAGAAACTAGTTTTATTATATTGAGCGGTATGATATATGAAGTATAAGTCCATTTTATGAACCATATACGATTAAACTCACTGTAGATGGACTTATGTATATTTGATAACTTTTGATAACCTTATGTTTGAGACGGATGGAATGACCTATCATTCTATCCCATGATCTGCTAATACTTCACGGAAGTCAAATTCAACTTCATTTCTTTTAGAGATGAAGTCGAAATTGTTCAAGGCACAAACAACAGTGAGATTGTACCAAAATCAAGTAAGTATTTCTTTTAATTCAAAAAATATTCAATATTAGGGAAATGATCTTGAAAACCAAATATGTTGTCCTAGTGCCCTCATATCTGATGAATCATATGGTACCTTAGATTATCACAAATTTATGGCTTTGTGACTATTGGCTTTATCATAGCCATGTCCTATACCACTCTCCATCGGAACTTGATGGTTAGATTTCTCTTCCATATCCATATTTTCACCTATGTTATCCTATGTGGAAACCCAGTGATTAGTTAATTTGGGTAACTGTAACGTTTCAAACATTAGGTTTTAAAGATAAGTTTTGTTATTCCTTTTTATGATGTGGGTTTCTATGAAAGAAACTCTCATGTAATAATCCAATTATAACCCCGACGAATTTTGAGGGCGAAATTCATTTTAAGGGGGGTAGAATGTAACACAATGAGATTTATGAGATATATTATTTTTAATTTCCTTGATGTCTTCTATTATACACTACACCAAGATTAGCTTTTACTATATGCAACACCGTATTAGCTTGTAGTATACGCAACACTATTCCTGGCTCGTGTTACACATAATTTCAAGTTCAATTTGTGGAAATTATTCTACGCAACATTAAGTATAGATTTTTTTAATGTATAAATGAAATAAGTTTTCACTATGTTATATGCAACACCAAACAGAGCTTTCACTACACGCAGCCCTGACTTGGCTTGCAATACACGCAATCAAGCCCTTCTTCGATTGCGTGTGTAGTACGCAATACCAAGTTTCACTAAATGATATTTTATTAATATATTATTATGAACTAGACGTTTTGAATAGTAATACCCACTTTTTGAAATTTTATAAATTTTATTTTTAAAAATGGACTTTGTTTTTGGATTCAGAATATCGAAATTATCCTAGGGTGAATTTTTGGTATTTTTCTGAAAACATTCAATTTTTGATGAATAGTGAAAACACTAGGTTACTATTTAAAAACCGACTTTTTATTTAAATAATTATTTATTTTATTTAAATTTATTTTAGGTAAAAATTGATACCTAATACCTATATAAGTTCAATTTATTTCATTGGAGTCATTTTATAATAATTTTAGATATATAAAAATTTTATTGAACTTTTTACCGTCTTTTACCTACCTCCAAGGAACTTTTTGCAAACTTACATAAAACTTAATTTTACCTCTTCTGTGAGTGGAATTTCGAAAATCCAAGAGACACGGTTAATATCAAGGAGTAAAATGTGGTTCAATAAGATAAAAATAATTTTTGGTGAATAGTGACTTTTTACTTTTATTTACCACAGTTAAAAGTAAATATGGTAATTAAGGGTAAAAATGATATTATTATTACCCTAACACATGTCCTAATTATATTGGATAAGTATAATTGGACCAAAAAAACCTTAGTAATATAATATTATCATTTAGGTCCACTTGGATTAGATTAGGACATTTATTATTATTTTATTTAAAAAAGAGTTAAAATAGTTAAAATCAAAGTTTAATAAATAAAACATTTTTAATATAGGGTTATACAAAAGATAAATTCGACTATAAATATTCACTAGAAATATAAAAATATTTCCTACCTAATTGTATTTTATTTATAATTTTTAGACATTAAATAATTTATTTTATATGACACAATATTGATGTTGTAATTACCTTATTAATGAAATATTAACATAAATGATGTTATAAATACCCAAATAAATTTAATTTTAGACTCTATATGAATTAAACTAATTTTATGGATTAATAGGAAATGTTAGTATTCATTTAATTAACTTTTTTCTAACTAATCATTCTGTTATGATTTTCAGAAAAATTAATTACCAAATAGTGTCAAAATTGACATAAAATAGTTTTTAAAACAAATATTATATTATTAATTGTTATAATTTTCTTAAAAATATAAGGATCGGCCAAATGACTTATATAAGGTTATATATATTAATAATTAACCACTTGGGGTTCGGTTGGCTTGTTATAGTAAGTTTATTAACCATATAGTGTAAGAAAACAAGAAGACACGGTAAAAGTTAAGTTATTTAACTTAGAGTTAAATCTAAAAGATAAGGTTAAAATAGTAACATAAACTTGTCTAAAACATATTTTTTGAGATTATTGGGACCCATCCCCACATTATCTTCGAAATAAATCAATTTTAGCTATTATAAACCGAATATAAATTTATTAAAAAATAATATTTTATGTTTTTCCAAAGGTGCCCCTCTCCTCCCTTATAAAAAGGGCACCCCTTCCCTCTTCTCTTCACACCCTTTTGAGCCTTGAATCTCGGCCAACCCCTGCCCATTTCTCTTATCCACTTCCCTATAAACATTTTGGAGGTTCTGGTCTTCTCAAAAGACCAACTCTACTTCTTTAAGAGGAATCTTAATGGAGGTGCGTCAAAGAAGAGGTAATCTTTTCTTCCGATTCTCTCAAGTTTCTTTCTTCTTCTACTTCTTTTTATTTAGTTTTTTCACTATAAATTAATAACATCAGTATAAATAATATACTGATATATTATTATAAATATTAAACAACCCTATTTCACCTTTTATCCTTCCTACGAAAAACGAAATCACCGTGCATGCATACGTACAGAATTCCGTCTCCACGCCGTGGTGTAATCTGTTTTTGACCACCACCTTACTTGGATGGGTATAATAGTGAAAGTAAAAAACTATATATGATTATTTTAAAGTGATATTTATTCAGAAATATTATATATACACTTCAATACAATTCCACGATCATGGTAATGATATCATCGCTCATGCGTACGTATGGACTACCGTCACCACAATGCGATGAGATTCATTCTCCATGTTAACCATTAATTAATGATTATAAAGTATAAATAATGAATAATAATTGAATATATGACATAATAATGATACTGATTTTATGTATTTATATATATGTATGTCATCTACTTAATTCCATTCAATTCAATAAGGAAACGAAAACATCGTTCATGCGTACGTACGGCCTACCGTCTCCATGAATGGTGTATTTCATTCCATTTATAGATCTATAATATATATATGTATATATGTTGAATATATATTATATATAAATAATTTTTTACATTCTGTAATTAAGTAAATCAGGATATAAGTAATAATATCATGAACAACAAGTCGAAACACATACTATAAATGAAACGATTTTACCCAAAACACTGCTTTAACATGGAACTTACAAAAGAAAGGGTAATATAAAGTCCTAAGTGAACCATATATGATATCATAACAATAAATATGATTCTGTAATAAGTCAATGACATTATTTAAATCATTATAGAGGAGTTTCGGATACTTATGAATCATATCGGACCGAAGATAAGGGATAATTATTCCAATCTCATTCTTATTCGAGATTGTTTATTAGTAAGTATTTTTAGGGGTTATGTTTATTATCCATGTCCATATGTTCTCAAAAAATTTCATAAAATGTTTACTTTTCTTCCATGTATTTTTTTAAAGTCATTTTTACCCTTTTTTACTTTTACCACGTCTTATGGAAGGAATCTTTCTTTTGTTTACCATACGAGGTACTTTTTGACTTTTTTGGCAAAAGTACAAGGAGAATGTTTTTTTAACTTATACGGCATTAACTGATTTTTACGGTTTCATAACACCTTATTTTAATGAAGCTTACTATACAAGATTTCATGACTATTTTCAACAAAATCCTTTTCTTTTAAAATTTCATGGCATTTTGTGAAAAGAAAATAATTTTGAAGAACAAAAGGATATTTTCCTCAAGATTTCATTTCAAGTGTTTTATCAAAACCATTTTCCATATAAGATGACATTATTTCATATGTGTATGTTTCAAGTATAATGTCTCTATGATTTACATGGTTTCAATTTTCTTATGATGAAATCATATCCATTTGTTTTATATGGATTATGTTATGATGGGATGATGTTTATGAAACTCATTTTATTCTTTGGGTTATGATGAATGATTTATGTTTATGTTGTGGCACAAGTAAGAATTATTTCATTATGAGATGGGTGGGACCTATATCTCCCTCCAATGCATTGGGTAAAGATTTATTTCTCATGAGATAGACATGGCTGTAACGGTAAGTTAATCTAGTTCAGTGATACAGGACTGGAACAAGGAGTGAACTCGATTCATAAAGGGACTTTGACCACTAAGATGGTCTTAGCAGCAATGCCTTGGCTACTATGGAAATCATATCATGTTATTAATGGTTTTACACAAATACATGTTTTATTCCCATGCTATTTTATCACGATTGATGTTTCTTTATGATATATTCCTTACTTACTTCCAAGATTTATGTCTTTGCTCAAGATTTTGATGTTTAGATTTTATGTTCAAGTTTTTGCATTCAAATGTTTATGGATTGTTTTATTTTCTCTATGTTTACCCTTACTGAGAATTTGATCTCACCCTTTTTATGTTTTCTTTTACCCAGGATATAAAGAAAGTTTTTAGGTAAGAAAACCAAAAAGTGGAAGATCTTTATGGGTGATGTTGAAGATCTTTTACCATGATTAGAATATTTCATTCCGAGTTTCCAAAGACACTAAACTAATACAATCTTTGGGCATATGTTTTTTTCATGTATTAAGTATTCCGAAAAAGTAATGTAATTTCCATTTACATCAATATTTGGGTCTCTATAAGAAGAGCCTCTAAAGGCACAATAGAACTTCCAATCAGAGGACTCGAACTCAATGTGACAGAAGCAGATGCTTCAGTTTCAGATTCTCTTTCTTCTTCCTCATTCTCTGGGGAAGCCTCTTACTGATCTAATCTCTGCTGGTCTTTATCATCCACAGGTGCCTCTTCATTTCTCACATACAAAACAGTTTCTATACTAGGTTGGTTCAAAGAAGCACTTCCCTTTTCTTGTGATATAATTTTAGGAGTTGGGCTAGGAGGAAATTACGGATCTCCCCCATCGGCTGTAGAGGAATCCTCCTCTTCAGAATCATCACTATACTGTGGCTCCTCCTCATCAGGTCCTAGACCTAGATCCCTCACATCCTTAGGCCTAGAAGGATGATCCACATGATTAAAATTATCATATAACTTCTTGTCATCAGTAACCCATTCCCCTCTCCATGGGTTCCATCTTATCTTCATGTACTTACACACTATGCTTATGATACAAAAGTTGTTTCTTACCACTACTGTCTCATCCTGAGACTCAACTACTCCATTTACTTTAATCATAACCGAAATCAACTTGGAAAAGAATAAAGCATTGTTCTTTGATTTGGGTCTGGTCATGTCCTCCATTTGAATCATTAGCAGTATGCACAGATTCACCATCACACCATGTCTCAAGAGATGTAACATATAGATATCTTGATATCTCAAATTTTCAAAGTCCCCTCTTCTTGGACATAGAACATGTTGCACAAATTTGAACAAAAATCTATTTTCTCTGTCCATTTTAGAAGCCACCACCTTTCTCTACTTGCCACTACCAGTGAGCTCCTCTAAGGCATTCTCATAGTCAAATATGTCACTAGTAGGTGGTATTGTCTTCGATGAATATCCAAAAACTCCTTCATGTGGTACTCTCAGGTACTCGTCCCATTCAACGGATGAAAAGTCTATTTCCTTTCCATTTACCCATGAAATCATTCTATTTTCCTCATTGGATTTCTCAAAACTCACAAACTCATATAACTATTTTACAAGATTCGAATAGTAGGGCCCATTGTTATTCGAGAACTATTCTACCCATTCTTGATCTTCTAGTACCTCTAGAACTAACGATTTACTAGACATCAGCCATTCCGCACATATCTCTTTATCTATTACAATATATCTCTTTTGTAGATGCGGGTTCACTGGATGCCTCCCCAACCTTGTAATACTTACACTACTACATTCTTCGGGCCATGTCTTCTGCTTCTTCGCATTCAACTCATCAAAGTCATCTCTAACAGTCATAAGTTTGATTTTTTCCATCTCTGGATTGAAGAAGTTAGGGTTGTCGTGCGATTCGGGGATTCAATGATTTGGGTTTGAGAGAGGAGAGTTCGGTGGATTGAAAAGTAACTAAGACATAGTTTTATCATTTAGTAATCATAAAATAAATAATTAAAATATAATAAGTAAAGTATAAATGATACAGATTCTGGCGGCTAAAGACAGAAGTTTAAAACAGCGCATACTAACGGTAGGGTATACCGGTGAGAATTCCTAACGGTGAGGTCCACTAATAGTGAGGTATAACGGTGAGGTTCATACCAATAAGGTATAATGGTGAGGTTCATACCAGTGAGGTATAATGGTGAGGTTTCATACTGGTGAGGTATAACGGTGAGGTTTCATACCGGTGTGGTATAACATTGGGGTTTCATACCGGTGAGGTATAATAGTGAGGTTTCTAACAAACAGAGTCTATCATTCCTAATTCATTTCTAATGTGCCTTAACCTATCCGAACATAAAGGCTTGGTAAAAATTTCAGCTAATTTATGTTCAGTAACTATAAATTCAAGAGTAATATCACCTTTTTGTTAATGATCTCTTAAAAAATGGTGTCTTACATCAATGTGTTTGGTCCTAGAGTAAGACACGGGAGTCTTAGAGATGTTAATTGCACTCGTGTTATCACAATTTATTGATACATGTTTAAACAGATATCCATAGTCCAACAAAGTATGTTTCATCCACAGAATTTGTGTACAGCAACTACCAGCAGCTATATACTCTGCTTCAGCAGTAGAAAAGGCAACAGAAATCTCCTTCTTACTACACCACGATACTAGGGACTTACCTAGAATATGACATGTTCTAGAAGTTCTCTTTCTATCTAACTTAAAACTATAAAATTCATCATCTGAATAACTTATTAAATCAAAAGATTATCCTTTTGGATAAAACAAACCTAAATTTTCATTATGTTTAAGATATTTGAAAATTATTTTAACAGCATGCAAATGAGATTCTTTAGGATTATCTTGAAATCTTGCACACATACACACACTAAACATAATATCTGGTCGACTAGAAGTAAGGTAATGTAGACTTCCTATCATACCTCTGTAATTGGTTTGATCAACTGGTTTCCCAGATTCATCAATGTCCAACTTGCAAGTGGTACTCATTGGTGTATCATTTTCCTAAATACTATCTAAACCAAAATTTTTTAAAAGATCCTTTGTATATTTACTTTTATTTTAAAAAAATACCATTTTCATTTTGAAAAACTTGAAATCCATGAAAATATTTGAGTTCTCCCATTAAACTCATTTCAAATTCATTCTGTATAATATTTGAAAAATCAAAACACAAGGTATGTATAGACGATCCAAAAATGATATCATCAAATAGATTTTTACAATCAAAACATCTTTAGAAATTCATTTGATAAATAGAGTTGGACCAGAAATCCCTTTTGTAAAACCTTTTGAAATAAGAAAATTTCTATGTCTATCATACCAAGCTCGTGGAGCTTGTTTCAAACCATATAAATCTTTAGATATCTTAAAAACTAGATTTGGAAAATGAGGATTAGTAAATACTGGTGTTTGTTCAACAAAAACATCTTCAATTATGAAACCACTTACAAAAGCACTTTTAACATCCATTTGATATAACTTGAAATTCAAATGAGCAGTATAGGTAAGTATAATCCTAATAGCTTCTAATCTAGATATAAGGGAAAAAGTTTCCTCATAGTCTATTCCTTCCTCATGAATATACCCTTGTGCAACTATCCTCTCTTTTTTTCTAACTATATTTCCAGACTCATCAACTTTGTTACTAAAAACTCATTTAGTGCCTATGGTCAAAGTGTCCTTAGGTCTGTCAACTAATTCCCAGACTTTGTTTCTTTCAAATTGATTTAATTCTTCTTGCATATCCATTACCCAAAATTCATCATTTATTACATCATTGATATTTTTAGGTTCTAACTGTGAACGAAAAGCTTGATGTTCAACCTGGTTTCTCAGAGAATCTCTAGTCTGTGTCCCTCTATCAAGATTACCAACAACGGCATCTAAAGGATGATTCTTTAGAATCCTAGTTGATCTAGTAAAGGTAGGACTAGAAATTTCAGGTTCTTCTCAAGATTCAGACTCTATAAAAACAGGTTCTGGAAGGTTTCCAGAACTGGATGTCTTTACAATAGGTTCATTGATTTTATCATTAATGTTCAAAACAGACAAATCTTCTTCAAGATTTTCAATGGAAGATCTGGGTTCATGTGGACCAGTTTCATCAAAATTAATGTGAACATATTCTTCACCACATTTGGTTCTTTTATTAAAATCTCTATAATCTTCTCTAGTAATTGAATAACCGAGGAAAATTCCTTCATCACTCTTGGCTGCAAACTTGTCAATGTTATCTTTTGTATTGAGAATAAAGAATTTGCAGCCAAAAACTTTAATGTAATTAACCTTAGGTTTCCTATGGTTCCACAACTCATAAGGGGTATTTTTGAGAACAGGTCTAATCAGGACTCTATTAATAATGTAACAAGCAGTATTTATAGCTTCATCCCAAAAGTTAATTGGCAGGTCATACTCATTAATCATAGTTCTTGCAATCTCTTGAAGAGTTATGTTTCTTTTTTCTACTACACCATTCTGTGGAGGTGTCCTAGGGGAAGAAAAGTTGTGACTATAGCCATTGTGTGAGCAATAAGATTCAAACTTATGATTTTCAAACTCACGACAATGATCACTACTCAAAGTTCTTAATCTTAAGTCCACTATGGTTTTCCACAGACTTGGAATATTTAATAATGTAAGAAAAATCTTTACTTTTGTGAGCTAAGAAGTATACCCAAGTGTACCTAGAATATTCATCTACTAAGACATAGACATAGTACTTACCATTTAAACTAGAAACTCTAGAGGGTCCAAACAAGTCTATGTGAACCAACTCAAGAGGTTTATAATTTTAAACTTCTTTCTTTTATTTAAAAAAATTTATGCTGCTTTCCCTTTTTACAGGGATTAAAAACATTATTAGGTGGGAATTCATGTTTAGGTAGGTCTTTAACTAAGTTTTTCCTAGTCATTTTTCTAAGTGAATGAACATTGAAGTGTCCTAATCTTATGTTCCATAGCCAAGACTCTTTATAGAAATAATTCAAGAATGTGATGTTCTATGTATCCAAGTATTTCAAATCAACATCATAAACATTTTAATTTCTCAAAGCAGAAAATACTAAAATATTTTTAGAATTAAAAAAATGTTAAAGAATAATTTTCAAATTTAACATTGAAACCATCATCACACAAATGAGAAATATTTAACAGTTTATACTTAAGTCCATCAACATATAAAACTTTGGAAATTAAAACTGAATCAGTGTTACCAATCTGGCCTAAGACAATGATTTTTCCTTTTGAATTATCACAAAAGGTGACATGGCCTCCATAAAAATTGATTAAACTCTTGAAGAATGAGTAATATCCAGTCATATTCATTGAAAATACACTTTCCATGTACAATACCTTCTTATGGGAACTTTTCAAGCAAGTTTCCTACAAAATAGGTATAAACAGAAAATGATTTCGGTACCCAGATTTTTTTGGGTCCAGACAAGTTGGCAAGTAAAATTTTTGGTACTCAAATTTGTCTAATGGGCCTCATACAATCAATATATTCAAAATATTTTGAAAGATAAACTTTATTTGATCTATAACCATGTGAATAACTAGTTGAAGCATATGTATTTCCAAAACTAGAACTAGCATTATTCTCTCCAAATTTAGGAATAAATATATTTTTAGTAATTTTTCTCTTTCTAGGATGATAGCCTATTCTTGTGGTATATTATGGTGCCACTTTTTTCCCTAGAATTTGAGTTATAGTATTCTTTCCATTTGTGAATTTCTCTAAGTCCTTCATTAATTTCTCATTTTACAATTTCAGTTCAGTATTTTTCTTAAGTAATTGACCATTCTTTTCCTTTTCTATATCAAGTACATATTTAACTAAGCTGGTCAAAGCATGTTGTTTCTTCAAGGTCTTATACTTGTCCTTAAATTAATTATAGGTTTCTTCTAGAAAATTACATTATTCATAAAATTCATCTTTAGAAATATTATCATCACTACATTCATTCCAAGAATAATAATCATTCAACATAGGGGAAATAGGTACCTCAGAAGTATTAGTCATGAAACACATGTTGGAATGATTATTTTCAGAATCAGAAACTCCAGACTCACTTGTGCTGTCTTCTGAAGCACTTCAGGTTGCCTTCATGGCTTTCTTATATTTTCTGTCCTTCTAGTCATATTTCTTCTTGAACTTTATCTTTGGTAATTCTACATTAATGTGTCCTTTCCTTTTGCATTCATAACATACTATCTCATCATCTTTATCTACTTTCTTCCAATCCTTCTTCAAGTGACCTTTGTTGTCATATTTTTCTTTATAATTTGGTTTTCTGAAGAATTTCTTCTTCCTGTAGAACTTCTTGAACCTTCTGGCTATCTGAGCCACCTCTTCATCACTATCATAGTCTGAACTTTCACTTGTTGAGACTTCTGTAGGTATGTGAACATTCTCCTTGTCCTTGATCTTTGAGGTAGTATATTTTAACGCTACTGAATTCCTCTTTGGTTCATCATCTTCTTACTTGTTTAATTTCATCTCTTTTTCATACATCATTAACTTATCAATTAATTCTTCAACAGGAAATGAACTTATATCACATGATTCTCTTATTGAAACATATGTACCTCTCCATCTTTCTATCATACATCTTAGTATTCTCATAATCTGCTCCTTTTTAGGAACAAATTTTCCAACTGAGATCCTAGTGTTGACAATCTCATTGAACCTGAGATACATGTCATAAATAGGATCATCAGACTTCATTTTAAAATTATCATACTTAATAGTATAGGTGTTTAGTCTCATTTCTTTAACATTGGTTGTTCTTTCATGGGAAATAGCAAAAGTATCCCAGATTTCATAAGCAGTTTTACAAGCATATATTCTATTCAATTCTTCATCACCTAAACCATTGTATAAAGCATTCATTTCTTTACATTTATTATTGTAAGTAGTTTTAGTAGGTTCATCCCAAGTGGTCTTTTCAGTTTCTGGAATCTTATATTGAGTCTCTATAGTTGTCCAGATGTCAAATCCCACACTCTCTAAATGAATTTTCATTTTATGTTTTCATTGGGAATAATTCTTACCATTAAAGAACGGTGGCCTATTCATAGCAACACCTTCTAGTATATTATACATAATCAGATTTTAGCAAATATATTTAAACAGATAAAATGTAGAACTAAAAAAAATTTAAGATCTTTAAGATACAACTAAAATCACAGATGAAAAATAGAGTATTTGGATAACCTTTATAACTAACAATCTCTGATACCAAATTTTGGTCAGAGTAGATACTCAAGAGGGGGGTGAATTGAGTTCTAATTAAAAATTTATGTTAAAAATATTTCTATTAAAATCCCCCAATTAAAAACTAAGTTAAACTATAGTGAATTTGTAGAATTGTAAGGGTTCGATTAGGTTCTCAAAATATTGATTAGGTCTCAGTTAATTTAATCAGAGGATTAAATTATCTTTTGAAACTAACCTACTGATTTACAATAGTAACAAAAACTTGCTAGAATAACTATCAAAGTAACTTTAAAACAAATCTATATTTCAAATTAATTAGTAGTGGAATAATCAACATAGTTTAAAACAAAATAAAGTAAGCATATAAGTTTAAAAAAATAGGTTCAGTCTCAAGCTGAGACTTAGTCCTCTCAAACAATTTATATAAATTTTGATCCACACCCTAGATCAGGGTTAACAACAGTGAAAATACAGTCTGGGTACTAAGACCTCTACCACAGTTATTTGTGGGAAAACAAAACAATATCACACAGGATTTACAGGTCCTACTTGACCCCTACCACTATCCATAGTGGGAAACAAGAGAGTTAAAGAAGTTCAGTGAGATGATTTATAAATCCTCCAGTTTATCACAGGAGAAAATGTGTGTATGAAATAAACATAGTACACACACTACTCAAAAGTAAAAGAATCACTAAGAGAGTATATATGAGTTTAGAATTCTCTAGTGATTAGAGGTGCAGCTCTGGACTCCTTTTTATTGATAAGAAATGATTCTTGAGTGCTTCTCTGGTTTTTGTCATGAAAACATTATCTCGTTTGCTTCCTTGATTTTCAGTGTATTCAAGTCTTGCTCGAGGTTCCAATAGACTTCGCAGCACAGCAATGTTCTTCAGATTCTAGAAAAATTTCATCACCACTTTAAGCTCTGGTGCATGTGTTCCTTTTGTATAGAATAATTATATTCGTGTATCAGCAGCTTTTTCAATTCTTTTTTGCACACCTTCAGCACGTGTTATTCCCATATTTTGTCTTTCCTTTTATAGATTTTAGCTCCGGCAATGGGAATGATTACATTTTCATAGGTACAAGGTATGGTTCCCTGACATGCCAACAACTATCATTAAATAATAGTACATTCATTAAAAACATCAAATATGACCATTGCTTAATAAATAAATAGAAATAGAGTTTAAGTAGTAGTGACTGGTTAATAGTCATCTTATCAGTAGCTCTCTTTCGGTAGACTTGTAGAGGTGGACATTGTATAGCGGTGAGATCCTATCGGTAGATCTATGTTCTTATACCAGTATCTCCTTGTATCTGTAGCAGTTGCTTCGTGTAACAGTAGCTCTATATATCGGTAACTCCTTCTATCGGTAGCTTTGGTCTATCGGTAACTTGCTTGTACTGGTGACTACTTATATCAGTGGCTCTGTCTATGGGTGAACTTTGTATCAGTAGCTCTGTATCGGTGGCCGTTCGTCTGTCAGGTTGTATCAGTTGGTCTATGTCATTTGACTTGTGCATACCGGTAGAAATTTTCTATTGATAGCTCTTCTTCTATCGGTAGATTCTCTATATCGGTAGACTTTATAACTGTAGACTTACACATATCGGAAGACTTGCATACCGGCAGACTTATACATACTGGTAGACTTGCATACTGGTAGACTTATACATACCAGTAGACTTTCATACTGGTAGAATTATACATTCTGGTAGCTATGTTCTGTACCAAAGACCAAGTGTCTTTTTGTCTAGCTTGTGCATACCAGTAGACTTAACACTTATATATTCAATGAAACACATAACACTTATCTTTTCTATGCAACACATATGCAGATTGAGTTAGAATTATTTCAAAGTACATATAAACATATATAAACATTGATTATAATATTACAAATATCATTTTGATATTCTTATCCACTCAATAGTGGGATGAAAAATTAATTAATATATGAATGAACATTATCTGGGATTTTCAAAGCATATTAAAACATAATTGAGATTATCAAAATATGTGAGGTCAACAAGCACTAATACCATTAAACGTTTTTCAATCCATTTATTTCTGCATAGGATCTTCCTTGACCAAGAGGTTATCCTATAGAATAGGGCATTGACTTGGGTGATGCCAAGGTCTCTTACATTTACGACAAATGACCATAATTGGAATCTTAGGATCATTTTTTTTCTTCCATAAAACTCTTCATTTTTCCTCAGCAATTGTTTACTTTGTGGCCTTATTTCAAACACATAAAGAATTTTTTTGTTCCATTGAGACACTTTCCTGGGTGTCTCCTTCCACATTTCTGGCATGATTTAAATTGAGGTTTCTTATCTCCATGGTCTCTAAAGAAAGAGCTCATATCATTCACTACCTTTGTCTTATTTGTTGAGTTTAGGAGTTGGTTAAAATATATATTGTTGATCATATTTTTGGAAAACTGATTCGGCATGAAGACAATATCTTTTACACCTATCAACATTCCATTTTGTTTCTCATTTCCACCATTATTCCCACCTTGTACGTCATGTTAAATGTTTCTATTACTTCCTTGGAATCCAGACATTAACTAAAACCAGAACACATTATGACAGTCAAAATAGTCATAAAATTATTTATAAAATATTATCACAACTTATTTTCAATCAAAAACATCCTAGTATTAACCATGGTTATTTATTCTCATCTTATATTAAACTCATTCAAATCAGTTTGTAAAGAAAATGTAAATTATCCTAAGCATATCCATAGGGAGTGTCATAAACAAGAGTGCAGCAAGGCCCGTGGTCATGCACCAGTTCCGATTTGAGTCTAGCTCAAAGTGGTGTTTTCGGGTTTTACCCCAAGGTACATCTATGCCAGAGCCACCTCTACCTACTCGTATCCAGACAGACATGTATTTCCTGTAAAACTCACAAAATCTCTACAATACCAAAATTTTAGGAAGTTCCTCTATACTAATCCTCAAAGTCAATATTAGGGATATGTGCTCTAATCAGTGTTTATCTAAATCAAGATTCCAAGTTTTTTATAAAACTTCCTCTCATACCAATATTAACGCCCCGACCCCAGTTATCGAGATTCGGTGCATTTTTTTTGAGAGGAAAAGATAAATTAATGATCAAGGAAACCATGATTACAAATCCAATCAGGGAACAAGTTCACCAAACAATGATCACACCAACATTTCCCAAAATGAGCCAAACAATGGGCTTTCGAATAACTATCTCTTTTTATAAAAGAAAATTTTCATGCATCGAATCCATCGGTCAGGGACCATATCTTCCTCAAGATGAGGCTGAGATTTGGTGCATTATTACATAACATTTGTATGATACAAGGAAATCATGTCCCAAAAGACCAATCAGTTTAGTAGCCTCTGAAATACTAGATACATTCATAAGGTGAAAATTACAACTTAAAAATAAAAACAACACTAAATTATTCCATTAGAAACATCCAAAATTCCTAGATTATACCTGCAAGTCACTCATCACTAACTTCTTCATATCCTGGGAAAATGAAACATAAGGAAGTGGTGAGCTCAAATTATCAGTAAGAGTAAGAAATAAAGCAAAAGATAACAATAACATTAGGCATGGTGAATAATTGAAAACATACGCCTTTACAAATAATTACCATGAACACTTTATGGCAGTAATATGAGATGAGTAAATAATTCCATATTAAAACATAGTCATGGGTATTCTACTTGTCGATTAACCACATGAAATATCAATAGATAATCTCATAATGATGTAATTCATAATGTCAGACATCATAACCACATAGTCAAGGCCTTTTGCCAAGACTAAAAATAAGATTTTGTCAAGGCCATGTTCCAAGACACTAGTTTGTCTCATGAGACCTACCGATGGAAGGTATAAAAATAGCACATCCACATATGAAAATTTTGAAACATAACATAAACATTTGTACTAAAACTAGCATATGAAATGTCATTACTTTATCCACAAACCATGAAAGGTATAAAAATAGCACATCCACATTCAAGCATAACTCATTCAATACAATATGGAATATTTTATTGTAACATATTAACCTAAATAGATAATAATGAAGGATATTGACATAGATTAAAATAATCATCAAAACTATTTGAGATAAATATCTCCCTTTTTCTTGAAAACATTCAAAAGTCACAAAATTTGTCAAGAATCCATTTAAAAATAGATTTTTGAATCAAAGTGTCCCATAACACTTTGAAAATTTTATAAATAGTTCTAATTTTAACACTTTAATTTCCATATAAATAAATCTTTAAACCCATTTTTAAAACATGGACATTAATGAGAAAGATTTAGAATAATAAATCTTTAAAACATTTAAAATAATATTTTAGTTAGAGTTCCCAACCAAAAGAGAGACACTTTAATAAAAATAATTGTGATAATAAAAACATTATAATATCATGACAATAAAGGGATTCATGATATATTATGTCAAAGTACATTATATACAACATATAAAAGTGATTTGGTGTATACCAACAAAGAAGTCTCAATGGAATGTAAATTGAGATGAAATCTCTTATAAAGACCATATACTTAGGTTAAGGATAATTAAATGACATAATTATGTGTGAAAAATATAAATACACTCAATATTATTTAGTATTTAGTGTAAATCAATCATAGGACATTCACATATATTCTTGTAAAAACAACACCAATGAATTGGATGTTTAACTTAACAAATAGAGATTGAGTTAAAATTACTCTTATCAAGTTCATATCGATGACTTCAGAATATATCAATGGATTTACTATCTGTATCAATAGTATATACATAGAAAGGGGAGTGTAAATTATGACATAAGTAAATTAATAGTTATTCCACACATAATCATAGTTTAAAATAATTAATGAAGCATGCGTAAATCCAAATGAGTGGAAATTGAAATTTCAAATTCCCTTATCGATTTGGTAACTTACGAAACATACAACCATGAAATAAGTATCATACAATGATGATTTAAATATCCATAAATTAAAATATATTACACAATGAATACAATCATGGGCAGTACACACACAACATGCAATAAATAAGTGGTGAACAATGAAATCTCATGGAATTAAAAGTGAGATTAGAAACCCCTTACATTGTACTTTTCCTTGGTCGATAGTAGGTTAACCTCCTATATAATGGTGAAATAATTGTTATTAAATTATAAAATAATCATATACATTAATATGATATCATATATGATCTTTTAACATTGCTTTGTTAATAATATCTTAGTATTATCGTCGTTTCAGGTGTTAACAGATTCGTTTTCCTTTATATTCATTGTTATGTGAGTCATATTTGTTATGGATGGGATGTATATTATTAATATCCAAAATTATATCAAGAATCTAAAAATTATTTTTAATAATCAAATGAAAATTATTCTTGAATGGATACGATGGGGAATGAATCTCATCGCGTTCGTGGAGATGGTAATCTGTACGTAAGTATGAGTGACAATATAATTATTTTGATATTAAAATAATATATAATTGGATGGTATATCATATATGAAGAATAATTATCATGTTATATTTATTATTTAAATCAATTACACATCATTATTATACCCATCCAAATAATAATGTATTGAATAACAATTACACCACGACGTGGAGACGGTAAGCCGTACGTACGCACATATGGTGACATGTCATTAAAAGGATGGATAGAATAATGAATATGGTTATACCATATTTATAATAACATCACAATATATAGAGGATACTGTAGGTTTTATTTTAGAATGGAAAAAACAAAGAAAGAGGGAGTGGAAGAAGAAATGAACTTGAAAGAGGTGATGAAATATTTACCTCTTCTTCGGGTTCTTCCTTTTGATTTGATCGAAAGGGATCCTTAGGTTGAATTTCTAACTAAATTACGGCCTCTAGAATGAAGGGAGGACATTTGATCTGGTATTTGGGCAGGTTTTGGCCAATAAAAATGGATTTTATGGTGTGAATTAGAGAGAAGGGGGAGTGCCCTTTTATAAGAGGGGTGAGGGGCAACTTATGAAAAGTTAGAAATATTATTTGATAATAAAATCATTTTAGGTTTTTAATGGCTCCAAAAAAGATTATTTAAAGTATAAGGTGGGTATGGGTCTAAAACCACTCAACCAATAGGTTTTATATAGATTTGGTTCACTATATTAACTTTATCGTTTATATTTAACTCTGAGTTAAATAGTTTGACGTTTACCATGTCTCTTTGTATTTTTATATTATATGGTTAATAAACTTACTATATACTTCCAAACAAACCCCAAGTGGTTCATTAATGATACACCTACCATTATATAAGTATTCGGGTTGATCCTTTTATTTTAAGGAATAGAATATCAATTAATAATATAATAATTTTTTTAAAAACTATTTTATGTCAATTTTGACACTATTTGGTATTTTGTTTTTGTTAAATTCATAAAAGAAATTATTAATTCAAAAAAAATTAATTTAATCAACCCTAACATGTCATAATAACCTATAAAATTAGTAGAATTCATTAAAAGTCTCAAATTACATTTATTTGGATATTTATAATATCAATTATTTTAACATTTCATTAATACGTTAATTACTGCATAATCATTGTGTCATAAATAAATTTTATTATTTAAAGTATAAAATTTATAAATAAAATACCATTATGTAGGAAATATTTCTATCTTTCTAATTAATATTTATAGTTGAATTTATCTTATGTATAAACTTATATTAAAAATGTTTTAGTTAATAAACTTTGATTTTAACTCTTTTAACTCTTCTTTAAATAAAATAATAATAAATGTTATAATCTAATCCAGGAGGACCTAAAGGATCATATTTTATTCCTCATTTTTTTTGGTCGAATTACACTTAGCCAATATAATTAGGACATGTGTTAGGGTAAAAATAATATCATTTTTACCCTTAATTTCCCGATTTACTTTTAACCGTGGTAAATAAAAGTAAAAAGTTACTATTCACTAAAAATTATTTTCCTCTTATTGAACCAAATTTTAATTAATTATATCAACAATGTCTCTTGGATTTTTGAAATTCCACTCACATAAGTGGTAAAATTATGTTTTATTTGAATTTGAAAATTATCCTAAGAGGTGGGAAAAAGACGGTGAAAAGTTCAATAAAATTTGTATATATCTAAAATTATTATAAACTCACTCCAATGAATTAAATTGAAATTATATAGGTATAATGTATATATTTTGACCTAAAATAAATTTAAATAAAATAAATAATTATTAAAATAAAAATTCGGTTTTAAACTATAACTCAGTATTTTTCACTATTCATCAAAAAATGAAAGATTTTAGAAAAATAAAAAAATCACCCTAATCTAATTTCGATATTCTGAATCAAAAAATGAAGTCCATTTTGAAAGATAAAATTTATAAAATTTTAAAATTTGGGTATTACTATTCATAACGGCTAGTTTGATTGGTCGTTGTGTGTTAGAATCTCGAAGTTACGAATAATGAAAGCTATTACATTATTCAAAGGGAAATGTACCGTGGAAGCTTGGGGTGTTGCAAAATCCTTGAAAAATCACCATAATTGGATATTTATAGAGGGTTTAATTAGGTCATTTAATATAAAATATAAATAAATTTTTTATTAATTTTAATTAAATGTACCCACCAATGGATGCCTCATCAGAATGTACTGTTTTGACAAACTTTAGGTCATGCCTAGGGTAAACACCACATTTCAAACTCAACGGTGGTATCTTATTTCTCACTTGAGTCTTAGTATGTGAGTTATTTGTGTTGGGATTATTAAATAAATAAATAAATTTAATAAATTTATCCAATTCCCCCACCAACGGTTGCCTCATCCTAACATCCTGCACCGACCAACTTTAGGTCCTTCCTAGGGTAAACTCCATGTTCCAGATTCAACCTTGCTCTCATATTTATTATATAAAAATATCTTTATGAGATATTCTAATTTTTAGGAAAAAATTTCACCTGTAATAAAAGAATATTTGATATTTTTATAAAATTAATTCTGAGCTCACAAGGCCACATAATCATACATCCTCTCAGCACCTGGCTCTGAAAATATTTCTAAGAGTATTAAAAAGTCTTACATTCAAAAACTAGAGTCTACATTATTCTCTTCTTCAAAACTTTTCATCCCCTAAAAGCACAAACTATGGAAAAAGGAGGGGATACTATGCCAGCATCTGGCTCATTCATACATCTTCCCTACATCATAGATGTACATCCAAAGGAGATGTGTGAAACTCACTCAACACCTTCTCTCATAACATGACCAGAGTCACCGTATGTCCCTAAAATGGGATTACAATATTACATTCTTCAAATAATACATTAGGTGAAACTCATAAGTATATCTGGTCACACAAGATCTCTCAGTTGATATCCCCAAGTTTTTCCTCCCTAACTCACTGAAGAAGTGGTGGGGTAACAACCATCGATTTGAGATATGTTTCATGATCCTCACCCACAATGGCCAACTACAAAGAGTTCAATTGCTATGTCACCTTTCTTGATAATAGTGGGTGATAAAATCTAATTGTTAGCATCTTCTTCCATAGCCACACCCTGGGTGGCCCTCAAGCTCACATTACTTCAACCTTTTCAAGGTCCACTATCACTCCTAAGTCTGAGAAGTCATATCCCAAGGAGTGGACCTTTGAATCTATAACTGACTCCATGAGAGCTACCAAATGACTTGAATTCCAAGATCATGTCTAGCACCATCCTCTTATGTCACGCATGCACCTACTTTTAAGCCAAGGACATTATGGCACCATCGTAGAATACTACCATGAACCGATCCATGAAAGGTTAAGGATCCATATCATAATTCATGAAAACTTTGTTGCGGTGTTTATCACACCAAAGGGTATCACCAAGAACTCAAAGAAATTTCAACCACTATAGGAAGCCTTGCTCTGTACGTCCACATCTCGAACTAAGAGCTGGTAGAAACTCATATTGGGGTCAAACATCGAGATCCAGTTTGCCTCCATTCACTGAGAAAAGAGGTATTTAATTATCATGATGGATACTCCTTCTAGATAGTCACCTCGTTCAGCCAGCGTCAATCCACACTTGACCTCAAGTCCTCATCTACCCCTTTGAATAACACAGGGTTCCCCAAAACAACACACAGGGTCTTACAAATCCATTACTCTACAGACTCATCCAACCGCACCTCTGGCTCTCCCAGCTACATGGGATCATCGGATATGCTAGCACATATATCAGGTCATCCATGGTGAAAGTCCATGCAGAGGTCTTTCTAACAATGTTGAGGTAAACCTAACACATCATCATGCCCCGCCAATATTGGGGGGAGATGAGAACTCATAAAATCTGCTGATCCATGGGTAATACTAGCCAACTATTGAATCATCTTTAACATCCTATGAATGAGCTCATCCTGCTCCATTTAGGGATCACTCCTCATCTTGGAGGAAATCTCTATCCCATAACCCGAAAACACTAATATACTCATTAGTAGTAATCATCTGAGCATATATAGTAGATGATCGATCCATGCTAAGGAAAAAATCATAGGATCACGCTGTAACTATAAAAATATTTCATGTGAGTCACTCTCTTTCCTTACAGAGTAAGGTCACATCATCAGTATAAACGTGTGATTACTTATCCTTTTTTCAGGAGCCTCGTGCATAAGGGTAAATAAAAAAGGGACACCACTCATATCTCTAAGTATCAAACAAGGATACACCTAGCGAAGAGTGGATTGTGACTTTATGCTATAACAGACGCTTGAGCAGTGAACATACATGTCATACCCCGAACTACACTTGAAGCCACTAAGCCACAAGATCCAACCACCTGAAGCTATCCACTCCCTTTCTCACCAGCTCACCAAAACCAAGGCTCTCTCCGACACCTTAGAAAATCATAAGTACCTCAAACACACAAGTCAAAGTAACTACTCCACCACACCTCGATACTATTTGTTTGGGATGACACTGAATTGCCTGCAAGGTTTTAGATCACATATTATAGGGGTAAGTTCCCATCTTTCTTTCATGTAAGAATACACATCGAACATTAACATCATAGGCCTCTACCAACGCCCTGCATCACCCTTGAAAAAACTCATCATGAGGACCACCATCGAAAGGGGTACCATTAAAGCGGGGTGTCCAAACTATAGGATTGGGTCTAACCACAACCACCTGAAAAGGGAGTATATCTCAACATGATGCATGGGTAATCTTTGTCTCTGGAACCTGGAATACAAACTCAACATAGGTGAATCATCTTTTGGTACCACCATAACCAACTGCTGCTCTATGAACAGAACAGGTTGCAGTACAACCATCTGATCGGTTGAGATCTACATAAGTATGTGAAATTGGATCCCCAAATCATTCCAATCCTCTACTGTCTAGGGATTTTGGCTCATCAAGGAATCTCAACGGCCTCTAGTGCTAAAACTCACGAAGTTCTCTAATCCAATATGTATCATCAAACTGTTATGCTGGTAATATCTTCTGCTCAATATGTGAGGGTGTTACTACCTATCTACCTAGAGGAAGAAGCTCATAAAAAATACCTTGAATTGAGGCCTCATCTCTCATTGAATCATCATCACTATTCAAAATCGATATCATGGTTGGTTACCATCATGGAGGCATCTCGAAAGTGATCAAGATGTACCACAGTAAAATGATTATATATATATAACAACAATGGGGATCTGACTTAATAAGGATAGTCAAACACTCAATCCTATATGATGCATGAACCATTGATCCATCCAACAAATGCCTCGACATTCCGACTTGAAAATTCAGTAATCAGGGTCTGGATGAATGGATATGTCAGCCACCCGCACCATCACTGGAATCTCTGGCTTGAGATACGCACTCAAGGAAATTTTAAATTGTTGCTAAAAACCCAAAAAAAAATATTCTTAAGGGGTAGTTTGAACAATCTCACAAGGAATTAACATTCTCTAATACCAATCTTCATCACTCGACCCAAGTTGGGGCTTAAGACGTAACTACCCCAAGCCCGCCTCTATTGGCCAGGGGATGGATACTTTCACTGAAGGCATAACTAACTAATGGAGGTATTTTCCTAAGTACCTATATGCACACACAAATACATCTCGATGAAAAAGTGTAGAGGGAGAGAGTAAAAGATGCAACACTACTATAAAGTAAACCAAGCATGCATGAACCTCTAGACAGTTCAAACGTACGGTATTGTAAACTAGAAGTAAAGGGGAAAAACACACACCCAACCAGAGATATGTCCCAAACTAACAAAACTGGAAATGTAAATAGCTAAAGGAGAGCGCAGCTCCTGAATTCCAACCTACGACCACCATACGTGGTCCAAAGTACCTAGTATCCCTAAGCTCCTCTATAGTCATGATAGACCTATCCTTCATCTTCATATGACATGAAATATGTGGGAAAAACCCATGTAGTAGGCGTATATAAATACCTAATAATATGCCTTGAAAGTTGAAGGGGGCATTAAGAGATAGAACAGGGAAGAGGAGTCATTATATACAAGATATTGTCAAAGACTATAGCTCAACCCAAACCAAGAGTGAAAGTAAGATCGTGTGAACACAAAGGGATTAGAATGGTGAGTAGATGAAATACCTATCGATTATTCCACACCTATAACATGAGATTATACTTGTCCAACCCTAAGAATCTAGACACGAAAAGTACATGGTAGACCTTACGCGTATTCGCTTCTCTTGAAAGGAGAGTAACCAAATCCAATGTGTGGATACAAATGAATATATATATATATATATATATGCTAAGTCAATGAAGCCAAAATAAGAGAGTAAGGGGATCTCCATCTCATGGCTCAGCCTAAGAGGAAGAGTAACCTCGTCCAAGCACAAGGGGCTCAAAACGGTGAGTAGATGAACTACACATCAATTCTTCACCACCAATAGCGGGCGAGTAGACTCATCCAACCATAAGAATCTAAACACAAAAAACACATTGCATTCCCCACACGTCTTTTCCTCTCATGGAATGAGAGTATCCTATAGTTTCAAAATTTCATCAACAATGTCCAGCATCCCACGCATTTTCCTAGAAGTAACCATACAAGTCTAACCCTGCCTCTTCACTGTTCTTCATAGTCTAGGGGACACAAAATTGAATTAAAGGATCTGCTCCCTAGTACGTTAGGGGGGTTCTACTCTTTAGGTATTCATATAAGACACATTCCCATGATGATGGTGGCGTTGAGGACCCACTACCCAGCTCTACTAGAGGGTACCACTCGGATGGTCTATGGTGACCTACGTGATCACTACCATCATCAGTCACTGCCTTATCAGGTGTCGTGCCCGGAACATTTCACATCATATTTCTAAATCTGCAGCATAGGGAATCATTGTGTTCTATGTGAAAAAAATATAGGATATGCTACCCATATGCCATAATCTGAGTTCAAATGAAGAATATGTGGATCCTTGAGGTTTCCTCAAATGTGGTCAAGGGATACACGGTGTGTGAGGGGACCCACATGGTGTGTGGTCCCACTCCACCATCTGGTCGTGTCCTCTCCAGAAAATGGCTTTCTGGTTATGTAATACTACATGGTGTGTAGGAGTACTACATGACATGTCTTGGAAAAAATTTTGACGAACGCCAGAGGCTCGTCGTCGGTTAAAAGGATAAAACATAATTCTAGTGAAATTCCTTCTTAAATAGCCTTGAATGGAAAAAATGGATCACATTACAGTGACCCTCATAGAAAAATGCTCGGGATAGATTATTCACTTGCCTTGATCAGACACCCAGAGAAAAATTTATATTTCACCACATCATGCTCAAACAATGTTTCATGGGTCCAATCCACAAGTATGAATTAAATATCTGATATTGGTCTTGAAAAGTCCATCTTAATTTCAGGACTGCAATACTGCTAACGGTTTTTCATTCCTACACCATATGAAAAAGATACGTCAGATATAAGATTTTTCAATAATAATAATTTTATTATTATTATTATTTTCATTAACCCGATGAACGATTCTAAAAAAGATATCCTGTATTGGTCTTAAAATAACCGTATCAATTTCTGGTTCAAACTGTCATGGACGGTTCGTTATTCGAATACTACACTGAGAAGTTATGTCCAAATTAAAATTTTCCCAACAAAAATAATAATAATAATATTTTATATTATTATTATTATATTTATTGAATTTATTTTTAAAATTAATGGGGTGAAACTATTTCATGCAGCTCTCTTTCAAAAATTAAAAGGCTTCACATGGCATATAGGAACCCCACCCCCTTCTCTCTCCCATTATCAATCTTTTCTTTTCATTATATTCCTTTTCAAATCCATTACCTCAAGCTCCCCTCCTTTAGTGTAAGTGAGGAGCCTCCATCATTATATTTCTTTATTTATCATTTTAACTAAGTGTTATCATCATTTATTCTTAAAATTAAACCAAAATTTCAGAATTCCTTAACATGTGGGAGGCACTCTGGTGCAATGCCCTCCCCCATTGAATTCCCATTCTTCATCATTTTTAAAACAAATTTCTTTTAAAATTATTATTATTATGAATAATAATAATAACAAGATTATCATTATTAAAAATAATAATAACAACATGACACTCATTAAATGCATCCAGATATAGCTTTGACAGTGCTTTATATCATGCAATAACCCTAGCACCTTCAAGACATCATCACACCTACACCGAGAACCTTCTTTCATGAGACCTCGCGCACAGCCTCCACTCGGAACTCATCGCACCACACATCATTGTTGCATGTTAATCAGGAAAATTAGGATCACCAATTTGATCCATAACAACAATCAATCCCAAAATATGAACTCGCATTACCGATCTGATCTGTTCACAAACAGTATCATGCTCATTTATCAATCAATCCCTAAATTGTTGATCAACATTTCATTATCCACCATAATGGATCAGGGGGTTTGATCACACTCAAACCCACCCCAACAATGTTGAATCATGACCCTGTGGTCCAATGATAAAAAATGAAACAATCGGTGGAGAAAAAATCCAATAACCAAGGTGATGAACACAATTGACCAAACGTTCTGGGCCAATAATTTCAATGTGGGAAAACTGGGGTGACAAATATGGTATGAACAAGAAATATATTGATAAAATAATTTATTTCGATACACATGATCATATGAAGGTTTATTTAAATGGAGACGAAGAAAAAAATTCAATCATACTCAATCACTACTACAAAACACACATTTAACAATGCTAGAATATGCATTTATCAGTGCTAGAAAAATGCTGACTACCTTAGAGAGGTTGAAAGTCTATGGCTTTTATTAGTGAAAATAAAATAATTATTTATCATCACATTTATTTGTGCTGATAAAAGTATGATTTTTCAGATCCTTCAAATGTGTTGATAAATATAGATTTTATCTGCATCTATATAAGCACCGATAAAGGAGTCCTTTATCAATTATTTTAAAAGAGATTATAAAGAGTAACTTTGTAAACTCCTTTAAAAGAGCTGATAAATCATACTTTTATCAATGCATTTAGTAGATTTCATAAAGGTGAAAACCATAGTATGATGCTACAACACACTCCATCACTAAAAATAGGTGTATTGTGCTGTAACACACTACATCACAAGAAACAACACAAAAAAATTAAAATTAATATACAAATACTGAATTTAAAAGAAATAATTTTTTTAACAAAAATACAAGAAAAAGAAATCACTATTATAGGGTATGTAAATTATTGTTTTTACAAAAATTAATATAAATTATAGATAAAAAGATGCTCTTGGATTCATACCGGTCTCCCCATGAGTCGAATTGAGGTGTTACTGATTCTTACACATCACAAATGACATAAGGGTCATTTTTCTAAAGTACCAAAATAATCAGAATGTGTTTGCTCAGTTTTGAGTATGATTGTTTTTTTATGATTAAAATTAATGGCAGTTTTGAATAAAAAGATGCACATGGACTCATACCGGTCACACCTTGCATCAGATTGAGGCACAAATTAATGCTACATGTCCTAAATGACTCTTGGATCATTGTACTAAAGCATCCAAACAATCGGAATGTGTTTCCTCAGTTTTTAGTACATCATGTGTGTTTCTTACTAAAATGTCATTTTAAATTGGAAACACGTACTTTGATCCATACAGGTGGTATCGTGTATGGGTTTGACATGAGGCTAATTAATACACGCCACAAATGAATTATGAGTTATTTCTCTAAATCATCTAGACAATCCATGCGTGTTTTCTTGGTTTTTAGTGAGTGACACTTTCTATATTAAAATGTCAATTTTTAACTCATAACGGGCACTTGGAGTCATACCAGTCACACCGTGTGCCAAATTGAGGTGTGGATGGTCCCTAAATATCACAAATGACATAAGGATCATTGTCTTAATGTTCCAAAACAATCTGAATGTGTTTTCTTATTTATTAGTATGTCAGTTGTTAAAAATACACACTTGAAGTCATACCAGCCACAATATGCATTTTATTATTGTTCGGATGAATGCTACACATCCAAAATTACTCATGTGTTGTTGTTCTAAAGTATCAAAATAATCGAAATGTGTTTCCTTGGTTTTGATTATGCCATGTTTGTTTTTTTACTAAAATGTCATTTTAAACGAGAAATGCATACTTTGAGCCATACATGTGGTATCGTGTGTGCGTTTGATATGAGACTAATTCATACATGTCACAAATAAATTATGAATAATTTTCCCAAATTATTAGGACAATATGGGAATGTTTACTTATTTTTCAATGAGTGACACTTTTTTTATGATAAAATGTCAATTTTAAACTGATAACGGACACTTGGAGTCATATTGGTCACACCGCGCATCGGGTTGAGGTGTTTCTGATCCCTACATGTCACAAATAACATATGGATGGTTTTCCTAAAGTAAAAAAACAATATTAATATGTTTTCTCAGTTTTGAGTATGTCAGCTGTTTTTTCACTTAAATTAATGTCAATTTTGAATAAAAAGATGCACTTGGATTCATATCTGTCACACTGTGTGTCAGATTGAGGAAAAAATAATCCCTACATGTCCCAAATAACTCATGGATTGTTTTCCTAAAGTTTCAAAATAGTCAGAATGTGTTTACTCGGTTTTGAGTATGCCACATGTGTTTTTTACTAAAATGTCATTTTAAACTAGAAACATGCACTTTGAGCCATACAGGTGGCATCATGTCTGGGTTTTACATGAGACATATTCATACATTTCACAAATGAATTATAAATAATTGTCCCAAATTCTCAATATAATTTTATCGTGTTTTCTTGATTTTCAGTGAGTGACACTTTTTGTATTAAAATGATAATTTTAAAGTGATAGCGAACACATGGAGTCATAGCAGTCATACTATGCTTCAGATTGAGGTGCAGATAATCCCTATACATTTTAAATGATGTGTGGATTTTTTATTAAATTACCAAAACAATCTGAATGTGTTTTCTTGATTTTGAGTATGTTAGTTTTTCTTCACTAAAATTAATGCTAGTTTTGAATAAAAAGATATACTTGGAGTCATACCGGTCACATTGTGTGTCAGATTGAGGTGCAAATGAATTTTACACATCTAAAATGACTTAGAGATAATTTTACTAAAGCATAAAAACAATCGTAATGTTTTTCCTCGATTTAGAGTACACTACATGTGTTTTTACCAAAATTTCACCTAAAACTGGAACATGCACTTTGAGCCATACAGGTCGCATCATGTGTGATTTTTACATGAGACTGATAAATACACATCAAAAATTAATTATGAATCATTTTTATAAATTATCAGTGCAATATGAGTGTGTTTTCTTAGTTTTTAGTGAGTGACACTTTTTGTATTAAAATGTGAATTTTAAACTTATAATAGACACTTGGAGTCATACCGGTAACACCGTGTGTTGGATTAAGGTGTGGCTGATCCCTAAACATAATAAATGAGGTATGGATCATTTTAATAATGTAAAAAAATAAATATGAAATTTTTTTCAATTTTGAGTTTGTAAGTTGTTTTTTTCACTAAAAGTAATGTCAATTTTGAATAAAAAGGCATACTTGGAGTCATACTAGTCACAACGTTTATCTGATTGAGGTACGGCTGAATGATACATGTCCAAAATTACTCATGGGTATTTTTTATAATCTATCAAAACAATCAGAATGTGTTTCTTGGGTTTTGAGTATGATTCATGTGTTTTTTACTAAACTGTCCTTCTAAAATAAATCACGCACTTTGAGCCATATAGGTGGCATCATGTTTGAGTTTGACATGAGAATGATTCATACTTGTAAGAAATGAAATATGAATTGTTTTCCCTAATTATAAAGATAATCTGATCATTTTTTCTCAGTTTTCAGTGAGTGAATCGTTTTTGTATTAAAATGTCAATTTTATACTGATAATGGACACTTGGAGTCATACCTGTTACGCCATGTGTTAGATTATGGTTTGGGTGATTATAATATGTCACAAATGATTTATGTATCATTTTCTTAATGTACCAAAACAATATGAATGTTTTTTCTTTGTTTTGATTATGTGAGTTGTTTTTTCACTCGAATTAATGTCAATTTCGAATAAAAAGACGCACTTGGAGTCATACTGGTTACACCGTGCATTAGATTGAGGCTCGGTTGATCCCTAAATGTCCCAAATGACTAATTTATCCTTTTACTAATGTTTAAAAATAATCAGAATGTGTTTCCTTGGTTTTGAGTGTGCCATGTGTCTTTTTTACTAAAATATTATTTTAAACTGAAAAAATGCACATTAAGCCAAACAGGTGGAATAATGTGTGGGTTTCACATGAGACTGATTCATATATGTCGCAAATGAAATTATGATTTTTTCCCAAATTTTCAATATAATTTGATCGTGTTTTCTTGGTTTTCAGTGAGTGACACTTTTTTTTATTAAAATGTCAATTTTAAACTGACAACAAACACTTGGAGTCATAACAGTCAAAACGTGCATCAAATTGAGGTGAGGATAATCCATACATGTCAAAATAATGTATGGATTTATTTCATAAAGTACCAAAACAATATGAACATGTTTTCTTTATTTTGATTATGTCAGCTGTTTTTTTTCACTAAAATTAATGTCAATTTTGAACAAAAAGACGCACTTGGAGTCATACTGGTCACACTGTGCAACAGATTGAGACGTTTTTGATCCCTACAAGTCCCAAATGACTCATGGATCATTTTATTAATGCATCAAAACAATAAGAATGTGTTTCATTGTTTTTGAGTATTCCACATTTTGTTTTACTAAAATGTCATTTTAAACTAGAAACAAGCTCTTTGAGCCACACAGGTGGAATCGTGTGTGGGTTTGACATGAGACTAATTAATACACATAAAAATTAATTATGAATAATTATCTCAAATTATCAAGACAATTCAAGAATGTTTTCTTAGTTTTTAGTGAGTGAAATGTTTTTGTATTAAAATGTCAATTTTAAACTGATAACGAACACTTTGAGTAATACTGGTCACACCATGCATCAGATTGAGATTTAGTTGATCCCTATAAATCAAAAATGAAATATTTACCATTGTAATAATGTATCAAAACAATCCAAATGTGTTTTATCGATTTTGAGTATGCCAGTTGTTTTTTTACTAAAATTAATCTCAATTTTGAATAAAAAGACACACTTGCCGTCATAACAGTAACATTGTGTGTTGGACTAAGTCTCAACTGATCCCTACATGTCCCAAATGAATCGTGGATTGTTTTATTAAATTTTCAAAATAATCGGAATGTTTTTCCTCGGTTTTGAGTACACCACATTTGTTTTTTTACTAAAATTAATGTCAATTTTGAATAAAAAACAAACATGGAGTCATACCGGCCACACTGTGTGTCGAATTAAGGAATGAATTATTTCAAAATGTCTTAAATGACTCATGGATAATTTTTTTAAATTTTCAAAACAATAGGAGTGTGTTTCCTTAGTTTTGAGTACGCCACGTGTGGCTTTTACTAAAATGTCATTTTAAATTGGAAACACGTACAATGGCTCTTATATTAAGTGACAAGTGTTTTGTGAACTTTTAAATAATTTTTCTCAAACAAAATCATGGTATGGTACTTATTCTACTTCATTTCATAACAATTTTATTATTTTAAAGCCATCGCTTCATATCCCCCTCAGCCTCGACCTCCACCTCGGTCTTCGCCTCTACCTCCTCCTCCACGTCGGTCTCTGACTCTGACTTTGCCTCTACCATAACCTAAAACTCCACATATTCCTTTACCTCCACATATACCTTCACATCTACAATTTCCCAACAATTTCATTGTTTACAGCTCAGTGCTTCTAAACAAATTTATTTCCTCCTTTATTCTTCTCCTTGAGAAAGAGATCAAAATTAATATATAAGAATTTTGAAACATATGATTTACACCCCAAATATCTTTTGAAGGTCACAAATCATAATAGATGACAAAAATAGAAGGTAATCACCTAAATTTGATTTCGGCATAAATTTTGACAAAAATTATGTTGGTCACTCGTCCCTAAACAAATCTATTTCTTCTTTTGAGTAACTTTGTTGTCGGAAATCTTGATAGTACTGGGAAAATATAGAAAAATAAACCATTATAAAATAAATTCAATGAAATTTTAATTACCTTTAGAAATTACCTATTGTTGGATGCTGGAATTTTCATGATTTATTATTTCTCTCATATATTTTCAAACATAAAATAAAAATTGATTTTATTTTCTTCTTTCAGACACTGTTGAGACATTGACCAAAATAAGTAAATTGTTTTGAAATGTCTTGATAGTTATATATTTCTATATATGACATAATTTTCATCCGATTGTAGTAATCCATAGGCATTATCTTTTCAGACACTGACTTCATTCCATGATCTATACTGTATTGAGCGACCACCCTATCATAACAAAATTCTAGTTAAAAAACAAACTGAACATATAATTCAATGTTTATCTCTAAAAATGTTGATTTAAGTGTATTACATATTCACAATACACATCATGTGTGGTTTTTTTGTTTCATATCCATGAATTGAATCCAATATAATATTTCAGGTGTCTATATTGACTACTATTAGCATCCAGTGCTTCCTAAAAAATAAAAACAATTTTGTAATACAAAAATTAAAAATATATTTTATGTGATTAGATCATAGATTTTTAAACTTGCAATTTTAGCATCAAAAAGTGTATGTCGTTTTATTTTTTTTATTAAACGCTTCGAGTAACTCATCTTTATTCTTTTTAATTGATTCCTCATTCAAAGTAAGTTCTAGTGCAGAAATGATATAGGGATTAATGATTCCAAATCATGTTTCGCATGATCTTCCCTTTATGTATTTGTGATATAAACACCTGTAAAAAATAATAATAGTTATCAACTTTAATAAACATATTATCTCACAATGTTGATAGACATATTGTGAAAATGTACCTTATCTATGTATTCACAACTGAGATGCCCAACCATTCATGCTTGAGAATCTCATTTAGAGTCTTGATACCAATTCCATATGTCAAGGAATATCCATATATTTATTTCTAATATTCAATGTAAGACCTAGTATTATCTTTAACTATGGTCTCTCTAAGAATTTTTAATGAAAATAAATGTTTAGTTGGAACTGGTGGGGAGAAGATACTCTCAGAAGGTTGTTTTGTTTTCTTATTCAATTCACTGGATTTTATTGATTCAACCTTTCATTACTCCACTACTTTTTACATCTATAATATCATACCTCACTTCAAACCTTTTATCAAAAACTATTACATTTTTTCATATATAAAAACTTGTTAAAGACATAACTTATGTATCATTATAAGATTATACGACCATGCTATGAAATATCAAATAGAATCTTTGACCATTGTAATGTCCAAACCATCAAGTTAAATAGGCAACTCAGCAGTCGACTCATAAGCTAACTTAATCGACACTATCATGTGATTTTTTGGGAGGGGGTGATTTTGTATCTAGTCTCCTTGGATATTATACACTGTACCCATCGCACCACGATGGTATGTGGGTGTTGACAGATAAAAATCACATACAACTATACCCTACAGAATTTTAGTATTATAATGTTAACAGAAGTTGTTTGATTCATATTTAAGAGAAAGAGTAATGAAAAATTTGATTACCTTGTGTAAAGTATGAAGTTCGGGGAATGACTAGCCCCAAATCTAGTGGGATCATTTGGTTCAGTGCATATTTTTTCTCCACTATCAGTTTTCCTTGATCCTTTCTTATACATTGGTCTACCAAACCAGACCACAAAATAATATCTTACATTGAGTCTATGTGTGTATGTAATCATCTGATCATATTATATGTATCTTCCTATGGTTTTATCTAATCAAAAATATTCGACGAGGGACTCCAAAACCTAATCCTCTAACATGACCATATTGTTCAGGCCACTTCAAAACTGTTGAAATTCGCTTTTCTTCTAGTACGAATATCTAATAAAACACCATAGATGAGCCCGTAAGGGGCACTCCATAGATAGGGTTTCCCCTTGTCGTCGCCTCCTCCCTCCTCGGGTTGGATCATCTTCCCTCTTCGTGCTCGTAGAGTTCATGACGACGGTTCCCCTGTCGAGGTGGCGTCGTTGACTTTATGGGCTTGGCCATCCCAACGCTTCGCATCACTGTCGGCCTGCTTCTTGCTCAACTCCACCTATGCTGGATAGGGCTTCCATTAGTGGTGTGGTGTTCATCCTAAGGCCTAGATCCATCTTCTGTGGTTTTTGAATTGTCTTCTCGGCTCCGGATGTGTGTTTTGGGTGGTTAGTCGTGGTCTCCACGAGTGACCTGGTAGGCGGCGACATGATTTGGGTTCTGGTTCTCTATGTAGCTCTTGTTCGGTGGCTATGGAACTCGGTTAGGCATCTATGTGGTAATGGTTGCTCATTGATTTCAATTTTTTCCTATATTTTGGTTCCTTATGATATTTCACTTGGATATGGATTTGCATTTGGGGTTCATTTTGTTCTGGCATAGTTTTCAATGGCGGCGTGTTAATTGGGTTCTGGTAGTGTTGATTGTGGGTGAGGTGCTTTCTGGAATTGGATGTTGTCTGTTGTTTGTGTGTGTTTATGATGTTCATTTTTGGGTAATTTTTTTTACATTGGATATATCTACTATTGTATTCACGGATCATTCTTGGAGAAAGACTGCGACGGCCATGGATGTTGTCTAGGCTTTGAAGAGGGAGTAAAGGGACTAGGATTGGGTGGACTGAAGTGTCATAGGAAGGTCCTTTGTGATTTTTTATTACCAAGATTTCACCTTCTCTCTCGAGAGGAGGGGTGGAATGAAGAGGTAAAGTGGATTGATCCTTGAGGAGACTCATGGGGTGCTGAATTTTTCTTCTATACGAACGTGTGATTCCTTTGGTTCTGCAATTTAAAATTTCTAGTGGAGGTTCTTGGATTCCATTTTCTTTTGGTTCTTCAATTTGAAATTTTTGGTGGAGGTTCTTGGATTCCATTCGGGTAGGAAGGTGGCTATAGTTTTTTTGTCTATTTTGGTGTGTTGTCAACCAGCACACTGCATGGATCTGCTTCAGATGAGGTTCAGAGCAGGAAGAATTCTCCTGAGCATGGCATTTAGATTTGGATGTTTGAGAGGGTATGGCTTTTCCATCAGTACCAGTCCCGTGCAGCCCTGCACGGGACAACTAGTCGATTGGTCATGCGATAGTGAGGTCTTGTCATCATGATGTAGCCAATGGGGAGGAGTAGATCATGTAGTATTATTCTGGTTTATCATATTTCATGGTTTATTTGGTTGTAATGTCTGGAACTTGTGGTTTCTCACTTTTCCTCATAAGTGTTTTGATAATAAAAAATTTAATTTTCAGTCAGTCTAGTATGGTCGTTGCCAATTCGTGTGTCTAAACCATATAAAAAATATGAACATATTTATTTTTATGTAGTATTGTTATAAATTAAAAAATATTACAATTATTTCATACATACTCATACTTCCTATAGTTATTTTGTGTTTTCATTAACTAATATACCCTCCCTATTTACATGAGCCCCCTTCTATAGCACATGACATTAGATAAAAGTTGCTTCAAATTTTGATTCCTCAATATACATATAAAAAAATGAACATATTTTGTTTTATATCATATAATTAAACATTTATTGTTGATTTAAAATACATACCAATTAATTCTCTAATGAAGTGTACCCCATCCTTCCTTTGTTATAGGGGTACATTTTTTTGGATGCATGTTCTTTACTATCAGTACCCTTTTTATTTTTCATAAATTAATAATTTTGAATCAAGTTGGATGAAATAAATAATTTAAAATAATATATTATTAACCTCAATACACCTAAAATGATTTCTCATTACGACGATTGACAAAATTAGTCTATTTTTCCTGCTTTATAATGTGTTCATAACTAAGTGGTGGGTGGGGATTTATTTTTCCCTCAACATCCCTAATATATATCTTCTTTAGAAGAGTCCATGAATACTCTATGGGATTTTCCATCATCCATTTAAGACAAATTTCTTATGGAAATATTCTAAAATAAACATAGTCTTCAAGGAATAATGAAAACCAAATAAACATTTCATTATATAAATTTTCAGTAAAATAGGGAAATTATAATGTAACATTACTATTATATCTTTCCATAGGATTTCCTTCTTTACGGGTTGGACGTAGCACCATGAGTCAATATCAATCAGATCATTCATCGTCATTTTGACCCCACGATAACTAAAAAATGTTTACATGTTGGGGTCAATAGGTTGGGAACATTGACTCCAACCAACATCAAATTTTATACCCTAGATTCTTACCTTGATAATTTTATTCAAAACTATGATGCTATGTTGTTGCTATTTTCTTCATCAACATATTGTTGATCCCCTAATAATTCCACAGTTTCAGCACCAACAGTCTGTTCTTCCTCGAGATTGGTAACATCATCATGTTCAGAAGACATTTTCTGTATGAGTAGTCAAACATTTAATTTTTCAATAATAACAACAATACAATACACTCTATAGATAAAATTCCACAATTTCATGAATCTTGAAAGAAAATTGTTACTATCTTGAACAGGGATATAATACTTCAGTACTACAATACAACTAACCTTCACTAACATTATTTAATCTGTCCTCAGATACTTGATTTCCTTCCATCTCTTGATGATGGATTTGAGGCTACTCATTCCCTCTTTCAAACTAGCCTCCCTCCCATAAATGTTCGGGTGCTATGTCATCAATGAACTTATTAACCCCAATGGTTGGAGGAAATATAGGTTGAAAGAGGGAGTCCAATCCATCATCAAGATATGGAATACTATCAAACGTCTAAGGATTAAAGTGTCCTGGAAACCTACACTAATGGAATCACTCAAAAAGTCTCCCCAATTGAAGAGAAATTATAATACCACCACTCAAATGGTCTTGAAGAAATTAATCTCACCCCACCTATATTAGAAATCGCTTTTTTCTACTCAAGGATTCCTCACCTTCCAAATTTGGATATTTTTTTAATCCGCCATAAGATCCCTCCATTAACATACATCCCTTTAAAGGGTGAATTTGTTAACTTATGCTCAGTATTGATCAAGAATTTTTTTATTTATATACATGAAATGAATCTATTCAATAAAGTCCAAAATTTATTATTATGATATATTACCATTAAATCATATAGGAACCATAGATACTTCACATCATTGAAAATTATTCCACATAACTTGAAGTAGATCTAATATTAACTCTAGAACATGATAATCAATATAAGTTATAGAATACATAGGATGTTCATTGTCTCTTTCCTATGGAGATCTAGGGGTATGAGTAGTGACTTATTATATATTAATGTACATATTCACATAATTTTCCCCTTCAAAAAATGATAATTTTTCAAAAACAGGCACAAAATAATCTATATTAAATGTGAACCCCATATCCCCCTCTCTCATTCATTTCATTTTTAATAAGTCCTTTCAAACTTTATATATAATTTAAACGATTTTAGAAGAATTATTTTAAATATAAGTATGAAACAACTAACTAATAGTATCAATAAAGGTGGTTAATAAATAAAATCAATCAATTAATAAGTTATATAAATATAATCATCACTAATAAGTAAATAATAATTCATTGTTTATTTACTATTAATGTTTCTATTAATATAAATTTCTAATTGATTGTAGAAAAAAATAATTAAAGACACCTAAGAAAATGACATTTGATGTATTCTTACCGATTCCTGCCTATCAACTCCTAAATAAGTGGGATGAGACAGGAGAAGATGGGTCAAGGAAAAAATAAACAAAAAAACAACCTAGAATTCATATGGTAACTCAAGTATCCAACATAATTATGATATCCAAACATATTTAAGGGTAAATTCTTATATCTGGAAAGTTTTTTCTTTTTTGGATATAATCAATACCAATATCCATAGTTTCTCTCTGATTCCATTTTGTAAAATTTTTTACCACGACTATTCTGTTAAAGAACCTCATGATAACCATGACTATTCTGTTAAATCTGATCCATGGTCCACCAAAGAAGAAGTCAATGTTGAGATTGTTGAACCAATTCAAGGAATCCAAATTTCGGTGTTGCGTGAAGAATAATTGACTGATTAAAGAGAAGTCACACCGATGGAATCCACCAGATATGGACCACTGAATCTTGCCAATGTTGAAGCCTGAAACCGAAATCTCCATAACTCATCAGCCACATGATGAAGAAGATGAGATGTAGTTGTTCCCACCTAGCTTTATGTGGAAGTCAACCATTCTAACTAGAGGACAAAACTGAGACCATGCAACCCTGAGGAATGATGATTGAGCTCACCTCCTCTATTCCCGAAGAAGCCATTCCACCATGTTTCCAAGGATGGTTGTACCTTGAGATGAATGAACTAAGTTTCATCTATGCCAATCTGTGAATATATTTTTTTCCACTACCTATGTTTCATCCCCTCTGCAGGTATTCATGACTATAGGAAGATCTCACTAGTTCCCAACTCACCGACCGTTGGATTTAAGATTAGTTCATATAGTTCTTCGATGGAATGCCTAAGAGAATCCATACACAATGGAAATGACAAAACAAAAATCTACTGTCACATGCTCAGAATTTTCACAAGTTAATATCCACTAAAGTCTCTTATATGCATGAACAAGTCTTGAATTCTAAAATTCCACACTCACAAATTGTACAATCGTAGCCTGACAAACACCTAGCATAAAATGAAGGAGAGACCTCAATGTCTCTCATTTTTTTGGCTACGAGTTTGTTGAAGAGTGTATACTAGGAGCTCAACTAAATTGTATGGATGAAGATAAATATGGGAAACAACAACTAGCATGTAATTCGCACATGTCCACAAATTTTTTCTAAATTTAAAGAAGTGACATCCACACCTCACAAGACATGTAAATCCAATAAGACACATAAGAACATGACATTTCATATTTTTTTATTTATTTCTAAATATTAACTCCTTAATAAGAGGCGTGAGGCTCGAGAATATAGGTCAAGGAAAAAATAAACAAAAAACAACCTATACTTTATATGGTAACTCAAGTATCCAACATAATTATGCTATCTAGAAATATTTATGGATTACTTATTATGTGTGGAATTTTTTTTCCTTTTTTGGATATAATCAATACCAATATCCCTAGTTTCACTCTAATTCCATTTTGTAGCATTTTTTACCTAGTATACCCAAATAGTTTTCAATTCAATTAAGCACATCACCTCAAACAAAATTCCTAATCACAAAAGTCTTGTGTCAGTTCTAAGGTATATAAATAACATGTTTGAGAAATGGATTAACCTATTAAATGTTTAAAAAAAATCAATTTGATCATTCGATAAAGCCAGCAGTACCTGTGCAGGCGTGTAGTGAAAAAACTTTTTTATTTATCCATACAGACCCACACACATATGTGGACTAACCTTACCATATGAAAACATCCTTATCTTTCTTTGAAACCATTGTATATGAAGGAAAACAATGAAAAAGAAACACTTTTTGTATTTCAATAGCGAGGAGAAGAGATGTACAATTCATCATGGTTAAGAAAAGCAAAAAATGGTAAAAAGTGGAACCCAAAACATCAAGCAATTATAGAGAAAAAGTCAAAAAATAATATACATTGGATTATAGCCTTGATTAATCCAAGAGAACATAGAGGAGTCCCACTGACAATAGAGGAGTTCCGAAAGAGCTTTAGAATCACGAGTGACTACGTTGTGGTTATAGTTTTTTAAATAGATCGGGGAAACTTTTAATAACGCTTTTAGAAAATCACTGATAAAAGTTTTCTAATAATTATTATTTTAATATATTTATTATAATTTTATAATTATTTAAATATATTTATTATAATTTTATAATTATTTTAATATATTTATTATAATTTTATAATTATTTAAATATATATAACTATAAATATAGTAAATATACATTTATAGATATATTTATTTATAAATATTTATTTTCAAATATATTTTTAACATTATTAATGGATATAAAATCTTAAATACATGCACTTTAAAAATGAATGAAATTGAATAATTTGAAATGAGTACACATTACAAATATTAAAAAAATGGGTAAGTTTTATTAATTAAATATAAATTATTAAAAAAATAGATATATATATATATATATATATATTGAATTGGATGAATACATATTGAAAATACTAAAATATAGTAAATTAATATATATAAATAAATAATAGAAAATGATATAATTAAAAAATAAAACGAAAATTAAAAAATATTAAAAAAGAATACCCTAAATGTAGTATTGAAAAAAATTGACCAATTAAAAACATAATATATATTAAATGTATCATGTTTTCAGTGAATTTTTCTAGCATAGTTAAAGGTGTGTTTTTTAGTAGTGAATCTTTTAATCAAAAGGGTTTGAAACCATAATTTATGAGTTATACCTCGATTATGGATCAATCATTGGTGAAGAATGTATCTTCTAGAGGAGAAGGTGATTTGTTGCATTCACCGCTTATCGATCCACCTCGATCTGATCACCGATCATCATCTGGTCTTGATCTTCCAATGAAGGAAGCTATCCTCCTCTTAGATCCATCACGGGTTATGCTACCAACCCTTAGAAAATAATCATGATATGATATTTATAGAGGGTTTAATTAGGTTTTTTAATATAAAAAATAAATAAATTATTTATTTATTTTAATTAAATGTTCCTGCCAATAGCTGCATCATCTGAACGTCCCATGTCGACCAACTTTATGACGCACCTAGGGTAAACACCGCATTCCTAACTCAACGATGCTCTCAAATTTCTCACTCGAGTCTTTGTATGTGATTTATTTGGGTTAGGGTTTTAAAATAAATAAATTAAATATATTTATTTATCCAATGCACCCACCAATGACTGACTCATCCAAACATCCTACACTGACCAACATTAAGTTGTGCCTTGGATAAACTTCAAGTTACAGATTCAATGATGGTCTCAGATTACTGATTTGAAACTCCCTTTATGAAATATTTTAAAATTTTAGGAAAACTGTGCATGAGTAATAAAAATATATTTAATATTTTTATACAATTATTTATGGGCTCACCAAGTATCAAAATTGTACACTGTCTCAGCACCTGGCTCTGAAAATATTTCTGGGAGTATTACAAACTCTTACACAACAAAACAAAAGTCACTAAATTATTCTCTTACTAAAAACTTTTCATCACTAAAAAGCACAAACTAATTGAAAATGTAGGGATCCCGAGCCATCATATAGATCTTTCATACATCTTCCCTACACCGGGGATGTACACCCAAAGGAGAAGTATGAAACTCTCTCATCACTTTCTCTCATAACTTGACGAGATTCCCTGCCTGTCCCTAAAAAGGGATGATGATATTCCCTTATTCAGAAAATCCATTAGGTGAAACTCTTAAGGATATACAGCCACGCAAGATCTCTTATTCGATATCCCCAAGTTGTGTCTCTATAACTCACTGAAGAAGATGAGGGGTAATAACCATCGACTGGAGGTATGTTGTAAGATACTCACGCACAATGGTCAACTGAAAAGAGGCCAACTATTACGTCGCCATTCTTGATAACAGTGGGTAGAAAAACCTCATTATGAGCATCTTCTACCACAACCATGCCCTGGCTGGCCATCAAGATCACGTCACTTCAACCTTTTTAGGGTCCATTTTCACTCCTATGTCTCATAATACATATCCCAAGAAGTGGACCTTTGAATCTAGAACTGAATCCACGAGATCTACCAAAAAACTTGATCTCCCAGAGCATGTCTAGCACCATCCTCTTATGTCTAATGTGCCCCAACATTGATGCGGAGGACATGAGGGAACCATCATAGAAGACTTCCATGAACTATTCTAGGAAGGGTTAAGGATCTATCTCATGAGTCCTTCAAATTCTGTTGGGGAGTTCATCACACCAAAAGGTATCAATAAGAACTCAATGAAACTACAACGGCTCTAGGAATCCATGCTCGATACTTCCACCTCTCAAACCAAGATATGGTAATAAATCATCTTGAGGTCAAACTGCGAGATCCACTTTGCTACTATTCACTGAGGGAATAGGTCTTCAATTATTAGGGTGGATACTCCTTCTAGATAGTCACCTGGTTTGGGCAACTTCAATCCACACCTGACGTTAAGTTCTCATCCACCCCTTCGATCAACATAAGGTTTCCTAGGAGAACACACTGGGTCTTACGAAGCCCCTGCTTTGAAAACTCCTCCAATAGAACCTCTAGCTCTCCCAGCTATATGGGATCATCTAATATGCTAGCATATATATCTTGTCATCCATGGTGAAAGTCCATGTAGAGGTCTATCTCTCGATGGAGAGGAAAACCTGAAATTCCATTATGCCCCCACCAACATTGGGGGGGTCAGAGAGATCATAAAATCTGGTGCTCCATGTGTAATACTAGCAAAATATTGAATCGACCATAACCTCCTGTGAATGAGATCATCTTACTCCATCTGGGATTCACTCCTCATCAAGGAGGAAAACTTCATCCCACAAGTTTGAAACACTACCATACTCATTAGTAGCAATCATCTGAGCATGGATAGTAGACAATCATTACATGATGAGAAAAACATTGTAGGATCCCACTGACACTATGAAAAGATTTTATGAGAGGCTCTCTCTTTCCAGGAAGATTCAAGTCACATAATTGGAAGAAACTTGTGATCACTCATCCTCTCTATAGGAGCCTCCTGCATAAGGGTTAATAAAAAAGTCCACCACTCGTATCGCTAAGTCTCGAATATTTCTATGCCCAGGGAAGTGTGGCTTATGACTCTATGCTATAACAGTAGCTAGAGAAGTGAAGATACATGTCGTACCTCAAAACACACTCAAATCCACTGAGCCACAAGCTCCTACTTCCTAATAATATTCCTTCCATTTCTCACCTAATCACCACAACAAAGGCTTGATCTAACACCTTATCACAAAATAAGTACTTCAAACACACAAGTCAAAGGATATCCTCCATTACACCTCAATACTATTCACTTTGGGACAACACTAACTCACCTACAATGTTTTAGATCATGTCTTTGTGGGGGAAGTGTCCCTCAATCTTTCATGTATGAATCCATATCAAACATTACCAGCACAGGGCTCTACCAACACCTTTCTTCACCCTAGATAAAACTCACCGTGAGGACCACCATCGAAAGGGGTCCCTTCACAGTGGGATATCCAAACTATGGGATTGGGTGTAACCTAAACCACCTGAAAATGAAGTCTATCTCAACATGATACATAGGATAACTCTATCTCTGTAACCTTCAATGTGTACTCAGAACAGGTGTTCCATCTACTGGTACCATTGGAACCAACTACTTATCTATGAAGAGAACTGGCTATGAGTAAAACTATCTGATCAGTTGAGATCTACACAAGTATGAGAACCCAGATCACAAACTCATGACAATCCTCTACTTCTTATGGATTTGGATCATCACGAATCCTCAGTGGCCTCTTGCACTGGAACTCGTGAAGTTCTCTAAGTCTGCATGTATCATCAATAAGTTATGTCAGTACTATCTTCTACTTGAAAGGTAGGGGTACTACAACCTGTCTACCTAGATGAAGAAGATTGTAGGATGGACCCTGAATTAAGGCCTCATTGCTCATTGGATCATCATCATAATTTAGAACTGGTATCCTCGCCAGCTTCATCATGGATGAATCTAGAAATTGATCGAGACAAATCATAGTCAAATCAACATATATATATATATATATATATAACAACAATGGGGAGCTAACTCAAAAAGGATAGACAAAGACTCAATCCTATATGGTACATGTACCTTTAATCTCAGTAACAAATGTCTAGGAATGCTGAGTCAAAAAGTAAGTAGTTAGGGTCTAGGTGAATGGATACATCGGCTGCCCACACCATCATTGGACTCCCTGGACTGAGATACACACTCGAGGCACTTCAAAATTGTTTCCCTAAACCCAACCAACTCCTCTAAAGGGGGATAGTTCTAAAAACGTCACTAGGAATGAACTTGCTCTGATACTGATTTGTCACGACCCAACCCAAGTCAGGGCTCGAGCTGCAACTACCCCAAGCCCACCTCCATATTCCAGGGGATGGAGACCAGTGCTGAATACATAGCTAAATTAGGGAGGCCTTTCCCTAAGTTCTTGTATGCACACACACATCTATCTCGGTGCAAAAGTTCATAGGGAAAGAGTAAAAGATGCAACACTGCTATAAATTAAACCAAGCATGCATGAACCTCTAGACAATAAAAAAGTACGGTAGTATAAACTATAAGTAAATAAGAAAAATACATGCCCAACCTGAAATATGTCCCAAACTGACAAATCTAGAAAAGTAAATTGTTAAAAGAGAGCCCATCTCTAGAATTCCAAGCTATGGCCACCATACGCGGTCCAAGGCACCCATCATCCCTAATCTTCTCTATAGTCACAATCATCCTATCCATTTTCTGCATAAGAAATGACAAGTGTGGGAAAATCCCATAAACAGTGAGTATATACATAACTAGTAAGACACTGTGAAAGTTTAATGGGGGTCTAGTAAGAGACACAATTGGGAAGGAGAACCAGTAGCTTCAAGATACCATCAAATATTGCAGCTCAACCCAAACCAAGGGTGAAAGTAAGCTCTTCTAAACACAAGGGCCTCAACATGGTGAGTAGATGAACTACCTTTCAAGTCTTATTCACATATACCAGGGGATTAGACATGTCTAACCATAATAATCTTGACATGAAAAGCACGTGGTATGCCCTAGGAATATTCACTTCTTATTAAATTAGAGTAACAAAATCCAATGTGTGGATACATATGAATATATATATATATATATATATATATATATATATGCTCAGTAAAATAATCCCACACAAAATATTAATGGGATCTGTTTCTCACAGCTCAGCCCAAGAGGAAGAGTAACTTTGTCCAAGCACAAAGGGCTCAAAATGGTGAGTAGATGAACAACACATCGAGTCTTCTACACCTATATCAGGAGAGTAGACTCATCCAACCATGATAAGCTAAACATAAAATGCATGTGGAATATTCCATGTTTCTTCACCACTCATGGAAGGAGAGTAGCCAATAGTTCCAAAATTCCTTCTATGATGCTAAACATCTCATGTGTTTTCCTATAAGTAATCATACATGTCTGACCATGCCTAGTCACTATTCTGCATAGTTGAGGGGCCATAAACTCGAAGTAGAGGATCGGTTCCCTAGTATATTAGGGGGTTCCACTCTTTAGGTATCCATATAGGACTAGCTCCCAAATTGATTGGGGTATCAATGACCTACTGCCCAAATCTACTATAGGGTACCATTAGGGAGGTCTCTGGTGATCCTGCATGATTACTACCATCATTGGGCGTTGCCTTATCAGGTGTTGTGCCCATAAAATTTTACATCATATCTCTAAATCCCCAATTGATGGAATCATCAGATTCTATATGTAAAAACACTTAGGATAGGCTACACACAAGCAAAAATCTGATTTCAAACGAAGGAGATGCATAGCCTTGAAATTTCCTCAAAATAGGTCAAGGGGTACACGGTGTGTGAGGGGACCCACATGGCGTGTAGCCCTGCTTCAATGTCAGGATGTGTCCTCGCTAGCACACAGCTTGATGTCTATGTAGTACTACATGGAATTTAGGGGTACTACAATACATGTATTTGCCAAAATTATGATGAACACATGAGGCTCATCATCAATCCAATGTATAAAAACGTAATTCTACTGATATTCATGTGAAAACAGCCTCATATGTCGAAACGGAACACACTTTTGTGATTCTCATGGAAACAATTCTCAGGATAGACTATTCACTTTCCCAAATCAGACACCTGGTGAAATGTTTTCATTTCACTACATCATACTCGAATGATGATTTGTGGGTCTATTCCATGAGTATGAATTAAATATTTGATATCGATCTTGAAAATTCCACCTCAATTTCAAGGTCGCAATGCCACTGACGGTTCATCATTCTAACCCCGTTTGAATAACATACCTCAGATATAATATTCCACAATAATAATAATTTTATTATTATTAGGTGTTTTGTTGACCTGATACCAGATTTTGAAAAGGATATCCAACATTGGTCTTAAAATGATTGTCAGAATTTTAGGTTCACGTTGTCACTGACGGTTCGTCATTTAGATACCGCATGGAAAAGTTATGTCTGAATTAATTGTTCCCCAAAAAATATTTTATATTATTATTTTTATTTTCATTTTTAACCTTAATGTGGAGAAATGGTTTCACATGTCTCCCCTTCAAAAATTAAATGGTTGAACATTCCATATATGTGCCCCACCCCCTTTTATCTCTACCATTATCAATATATCCTCAAGAACCCCTCCTTTAGTGTATGTGAGGAGCCTCTTACATTTTATTTCTTTATTTATCATTTTAACATAAAAGTGTTATCATTATTTATTTTTAAAATTAAAAAAAATCATAATTCCTTGAAAAGTGGGTGGCACATCGGTGCAACGCCCTCCCCCATTAAATTCTCATATATAATCCTTTTCTTAATAAATTTATATTAAAATTATTATTATTATGAATAATAAAAAAAAAATTATCATTATTAAAAATAATAATAATAACATATCACTCATTAAACACATCTAGATCTAGCTTTGACCGCTCTTCACACCATACAATGATCCTCGTACCGTTGAGCCATCATCACACCTTTACCAAGAACCCTTCACCATGAGACCCCACGCACGCCCTCCAGTTAGAACTGATCTTGTCGCATCGCACATCATCATCACACGTCAATTAGGAAAATGAGGATCACTGATCTGATCTCAAACAACCTCTGATCACAAAACTTGCACTCATGTTATCGATCTGATTTTTTCACTAACACGGCCCCACTTGTGTATCAATTATTCCCCAAAATTTTTATTTTCATGTCATTTTTTCCACCATAATGAATATGGGGGTTCAATTTCACTTAAACCCACCATGATAAGGTTGAATCGTGACCCCATAGTCCAATGATGAACAGCGTGAAAAATGGTGGAGAAAAACACCAATAACAAAGGTGATAAATATCATTGTTCAAATGTTCTTGGCCAATGATTTTATAGCTGGGAAAATGGGGTGAGAAACATGACATGAAGAAGAAATATATTGAAATAAAAATTTATTTCGATACACAAGCTCAAGTGAAGGTTTATTTAAACACAGATCCAGAAATCAAATTTGATCATACTTAATCTTTTAATCAAAAGGGGTGGAAACCACAATTGACGAGTCCTACCAAGATTATGGATTGATCATTAATAAAGATGAATCTTATAGAAATGAAGGTGATCCACTACATTCTTCGCTTATCGGTCCACCTCGATCCAATCATCGGCCATCGCATGGTCTCGATCTTCCCATGAATGATGCTCTCCTCTTCTTAGATCCCATAAGGTTTATGCGGCCAACCCTTAGAAAATTTTCATAAGAGAATATTTATAAAGGTTTTAATTGGGTAGTTTAATATAATAAATAGATAAATTATTTATATATTTTAATTAAACGTACCCACCAATGAAAACCTCTTCTGAACATCCCGTTCCGATCAACTTAAGGACATGCATAAATTAAAAATCGCATTCCGAACTCAACGGTGGTCTCAATTTTCTAATTCGAGTATTCTTTAATGAGTTATTTGGGTTATAGTTATTAAATTAATTTATTAAATTAATTAATTTATCAAATGTACCCACCAACGGCTTCCCCATCCAAATGTCCAGCACCAACCAACATTAGGTCGTGCCTAAGGTAAACTCCACATTTCAGATTCGGCCATAGTCTTAGATTTTCAATCGGAACTCCGTTTATGAGATATTCAAATTTATCAGAAAAAATGTGCATAAGTACTAAAAATATATTTAATATTTTTATAAAATTAATTTCAAGCTCACTAGGCCTCGGAATTGTGCTCCGTCTCAGGGTCTGGCTCTGAAAATATTTTTAAAAATATTCCAAAGTCTTATATGGAAAACTGGAGTCTCCACAACTCATCAATAATTATCTTAAAGTATAAAGATCAACACACAGGTCCACAGATAGAAAATCCAATGACGCATATGAATGTGGATTTCCTACTGGCGGATCTCGTCCATCTTAACTGGAGGGTACAACTTGGAATGCATCGAGGACCCACTACACAACTCTACTTGAGGGTACCACTTAGAAGGCGTTGAGTACCCACTTCCCATCTCAACTAGAGGGTACAACTTGGAAGGTCTCTGGTGATCTTGTGTGATCACTGTCATTGTCGGGCGTTACCTTATTTGGTGTTTTTCTTGGAAACTTTTACATTGTATCTAAAAATTCATAACTGAGGGTATCATCGCATTATGTGTGAAAAAATACATAGTATACGATACTAATGGGAAAAAATCTAAGTTCAAATGAAGAAGATGCGGAGCCTTGAAGTTTCCTCAAAAGTGGTCAAGGGGTACATGTTGTGTGAGGAGATCCACATGGCATGTGGTCCTGCTCCACTGCCTAGTTATGTCCTCACCAGTACATGGATTGCAGGATATGTAGTACTACATGGCGTGTATGGGTACTACACGATATGTCTCAACCAAAAGTTGGACAAACACATAAGGCTCTTCGTCAGTCCGAAGGGTAAAAATGTAATTATACTGATATTCCTATGGAAGTAGCCTTGGATGGACAAACGGACCACACCGTTGCGATCGCCATGGAAAAAACACTTGGGATAGAATATTTTCTTCCTTTAATCAAACACCTGGTGAAAAAGTTTCATTTTAGCGCATCATGCTTGAATTATGTTTCATGGGCCTGATCCAGGAGTCCAAATTAAATATTAGATATTGGTCTTGAAAATTTAACTTCAATTTCACGATTGCAATACCGATGATGGTTATTCATTCTAACACCGTATGAAAATTATTTTCCACATACAAAATTATGCAATAATAATAATTTTATTATTATTTATTGTTTCATTGATTGGATGCATGATTCCAAAAAAGGTATCCAACATTGGTATTAAAATTACCATCTCAATTTTAGGGTCAAGGTGTTGCGGACAGTTCATCATTCAGATATCTCATAGTGAAATTATGTCTGAGTTAAATTTTTCCAAACAAAAATCATAATAACAATATTTTATATTATTATTATTATTATTTTTAATGTTAATGTGGAGAAACGGATTGATGCACTCTACCCATCAAAAAATAAAAGTGTAATGACATTTAAGGACCAAAATAACCTTATAATTCCAGTTAAGAACCTGTATATTTTTTTATAAATGTAAAACCATATATCAATTTCAAAAACATAATAATTTTGGTTCTTAAATGACATTTATGATTTTTTCAGTCCTAAACTATAATTAAGGGTTATTTTTGGCCATGCATTATCATTTCACCAAAATTAAAAGGTTGCACATGCCATATAGTCAACCCACCAACTTCTTTCTCTTCCATTATCAATCTATTGTTTTCATTATTTTCATTTTCAATCCCATTACATCAAGTGTCCCTCATTTGGTGTGGTTGATGCGTCTTTTTCATATATCATTTTAATTTAAAATAGTTATCATCATTCATTTTTAAAATTAAACCAAAAAATCATAATTCCTTAATAAGTGGGTGGCACGTGGATGAAACGCCCACCCCCATTGAATTCACATTATCATCAATTTTTTAATAAATTTCATGTAAAATTATTATTATTATGAATAATTATAATAAAACTATTGTCATTATAAAAAATAATACTAATCACATAACACTCATTAAACACGTTCACATCTAGATTTGACCGCACTTCACAACAGGCAACGACCCTCGCACCTTCAAGCCACCATCACGCCTATACTGAGCAGCCTCCGCCATGAGACCCCACACACAGTCTCTACTCTAAACTGATCTCATCGCACCGCACATCATCGTCACGTGTTAATCGGGAAAATAGGGATCACTGATCCGATCTTGAACCACCTCCGATTAACAAACCCTCACTCATCTTACCGATTAGATCCATTCACAAAAATCAACCCACCCATTTATCAATCCGTCCCCAAACAATCGATTTGCATGTCATTTGTGCCACTGCAATGAATTTGAGGGTTCTATTAGACCCAAAACTGCCCCGATAATGTTAAATCATGACCCCATGGTCCAATAATGAAAAACATTAATAACAGTGGGAAAAAACACAAATAACAAAGGTTATAAATATAATTGGTCAAGTGTTCTCGGTCAACGATTTCATAATGGGGAAACTAGGTCGATGAACATGACATGAACAATAAATACATTGAAAGAATAATTTCTTTCGATACACGAGCTCATGTGAAGTTTTATTTAAACACAGACCAGAAAAACAAATTTGATCATGATCAATCATTTAATCAAAAGGGGCGGAAACCACAACTATTGAGTTTCACATCAATTATTGATCGATCATTGGTGAAGATGTGTCTGTTAACAATGAAGGTGATCTGTTGCATCCTCCACTTGTCGATCCACCTCGATCCAATCACTGTTCGTTGTCTAGTCTCGATCCTCCAATGAAGGACACTCTCCTCCTCTTAGATCCAACAAGGGTTATGTGGACAACCCTTGGAAAATTTTAATATGAGGGTATTTATAAAGGCATTAATTTAGTAGTTTAGTATGAAAAATCAATAAATTATTTATTTATTTTAATTAAACATACCTTCCAATGGATACATCATCCTAACATCCCACCTTTATCAACTTTAGGTTATTTCAAGGATAAACAGTGCTTTCTGAACTCAATAGTGGACTCAGATTTCCCATCTGTGTCTCTATCTGTGATTTATTTGGGTTACAGTTATAAAATAAATTAAATTAATCAATTTATCCAATGAACTTACCAATTAGTTCTTCATCAGAACATGCTTCACCAACAAACTTTACGTCATTCCTAGGGTAAAATGCACATTTCAGATTCAACCATGGTTTCAGATTTCTGGTCTAAAACTCTATTTATGAGATATTCCAATTTTTCAGGAAAACTGTGTGTGCGTAATAAAAATATATTTAATATTTCTATAAAATTAATTTCAGGCTCACAAGGATTTAGAATTACGCATTGTCTCTGTGTCTGCTTCTGCAAATATTTCTACGAATATTCCAAAGTCTTACTCGGTAAAACTGGAGTATCTACAACTCATAAATAATAATCTTAAAGTCTAAGTATTAAAACACGCATCCATCAATAGGAACATCTAATGACACAAATGAATATGAATTCCCTACTAATGAGTCTTGTTCTCATAGTATTCTATACTGGATATTACCAATGGTGTACACCATGAGAAGATGCCTCAATGTCCTATGAGACTTCACCACTGATAGGTTTTATCATTTATGTCCCTCAAATGATATCATCTGGCTATAGAACATATATTTATTAATATTTTTGTAACAATTTTGAGTTCTCATCATTCCGGGGAACTGTTGTGACATTTTATCATGACAGCTACCCTTATAACATTATTACAAACCATATTACGCAGAAGAACAATCATGATGTGATAACGAGTTTATTAATATTTAAAACTGTGAATACATGTTATCATAATGTACAAAAAAGTTGGTTTTACGGAACATACCCCAATAGGTTTGTCATTGAAATAGATTTTTAGGAAGTTGCGATGATAGAAATCAATAATGTTTTATGCTCTATAAGAGGTATAATAGAAACCATACAATGGGGAGCACCTCATTGGTCATGGAGGGTGAGACCCTCATTATGGATGAATTATGAAGTATGGTAAGGATAATATTCCTGGTGAGTTGTGAATGATTTTTATTTGAGGTTTCATTGTCGATCCTAGGAATAAGTATGATGACCACATTCAGTCATTATGTGTATTAATGGACCGAGCATGAGTCAAGTAAGAATGAACTTATTTTGGTAGGTTCATAGGTGTGAAGAGACTGATCGTTGGTCAGTCAATATTACACTAGGATGTTAGTGAATAGATGGATCATATGTGATCTGGTTCCTTGGTAAATACCATAATTAGGATTTAGATGTGTTTTTGAATGATGTTTTTTCACTCGCACCAAGATCAATATGGTTTTGATGTGATCTGAGAATGGGCTCGATTAATGGTGTGCCAATTCTTGTGGTGAAACTATTGTGATGGATTTGGTTATTCAAGGAACCATACATTAAATTACAAAGATTTTTGGGTTTAGAATTTAGTATAATTTTTGGTATGATCATGTAATTCCACCATGTATTTTGGCATCCAAATCAATGGATGAGATAACACATTAGTGGGTGGGGTCTAGCGTTTTTTAGGAAGGTCAAGCAGAGGAGGACTGATCGATGTTTTTTCTTGATATTAGGTGTGATGACTTCAAAACTACATTGAGCTAGTCAGTGGACCATTAGAAATGTGTTTTAGTAGGCAAATCTGATGGCGGAAAGCATTGTGGCTCGAAATTAGCCCTTATGAATTGTGACTTGTTGTGAAGAGAACCATAAGATCAGGGATGAATCGGTTGAAGACACCATGGTTTCCTATGATATAAAAACATGAGAAAGTATCGTCTTGGTGTTTTAGTGATGGTTTTAAGTGGTGGATTGATCTTTGATGAATAAAGTTCATCATGTATAGAGTTGCACAGTGAAATCTCGTTCGACCTTTTAGGGTAAGTTGTGATGAGATGAACATGAATTGACAACTGGGATAGGTTGAGAGTTATGGTTGAGGGATACTCAAGGCTTCTTAAGGCTGATAAGTGTTACAGTGATGAGTTTGTAAATAAAGACCCCTTTTCAGGTTATGAATTTTCAGAGGAAATTTGATTTTTTGATTTTGGGTGAGGGATTTTGATAAGTTTATTTCATGCATATATTTTTGTGTAATTTAATGAATTAATTTGTGTCGTTTAATGAATATTCTTTCCAAATATTAGGCAAATTAACTTGTTTTGTGTTTTATGGAAGGAGACAATGAAAAATTGAAAAATAAATGAAAAATGTTGAATTCACGTTGTGAAACTGTATTTTTGAGGAGGAATAAAACTAGAAGACATGAAAAATTGCTATTACACATCGTGTTCCACAAGTACCAATTGTGAACCACAAGTACATGTTGTGTACTTTCAGTACATTATGTGACAATGGTCAAACTTCAAATTAATGAACATGATTTGCACAAGATTCTCATGGACACAGAGGTAACGCAGACAATGAGTACACAACATTTAAGTAGTAAAATTTACAAAATCTTGGTCAAGATCCCCACATGCATCACATATATTCAAAAAACCGATCAAAATTAAACAATGTGTAGTTCAAGTACACATCGAGACTAAGGTCAGGAAGAACCCATTTGAAGCCTATAAATAGATACCCTGGATGCCCATTTGGAGCATTCATATTCGGCTGGAGACCAACACCTGGATAGAAGATGCTATGCCATTTTTGCATTTTCCATTATGATTTCATTTCTCCTTCCCTCTAAACCACTCATCGCTAGGATGAGGAGGTAATCCCGACATGTTCTAGGGAAATGTAATTAAAGGGGGAATGTGCATTGGATTTTATCATTTTTATTATTCAAGTATTTGGTTTGTGTGATTTCATCAATCAATTTCAAATCCTTTTTTTCATTTATCGTGACCATTGACATTCAAATATAAAAGGAATATAATAATTGTACAACTGACTGTCCTAAAGATGTAATGACCCTTTCAAAAATTAGGGGAAATCATGTTTAAACATGGTATCAAGATAAACCTGATTCCTCAACACTCTAAATTACCAGAATAAGGGAAATAGGGTAGCTAACGAGCCCGTACCTGAGTGGTAAGGGCTTTTGCTTGGCATCCAAGAGACCAGGGTTCAAAACCGGGTGGAGGCGAATTTCCGGGGGTAATGTAGTAGTACTGTAGCAGTAACTATAGTATTACTGTAGCAGTTACTGTTCGCTACTATAGCAGCAAAAACTATTCACCCGATTTGGGCCTTTCGGGCCACCGGTTTGGGCCTACGGGTCTCCAGGGCCTTCGGGTCATCAAAGGCCTTCAGGCCACAGGGCCTTCAGATCACGTAGACCATGGAGTAGCCCAGTTCACACAGAACAGGCCCCAGAAGAGGATCAGAGCAACAGGAGTAGCAGCCACCAGATGTAGAGCTAACCGAATTGGAAGAATGGGAGGGTATGGAAGCCGCCATCGGTACCAAGCACCGTGCAGCTTTGTATGGGGCAATGCTAGCCGATCAGCAATGCAAGGTGGGGAGCTAAGGCAATCCATGATGCAAGATGCTGGGGAGGGGTAGTTCTAGTGGGTTGGTCCTACGGGTCATGTAATGGGCATGGTATGCCTCTGGGCCTTTGGGTCATGTATTGCGGGTCATGTTGGTCCTTGTGCCTTGGGCCTACGGGTCATGTACGGGTTCCCCTTCAACCCTTAAAAGGGGGATTATCTATAATAAAATAAAAATATGTCCTTCGGGCCATTCAGATAAGGGAAATAGGGTATTTTCATATTAAGAAGGAGATACCATGATCATTGGATCTTACTCATCTTGAATCCAGCATCAATAATGAATTAATTAATCTATTTTCATAAATCCAATTTCACCTGAACACTAATATTACATTACCCTGACACGCTTTCCAAATATTTTTTCAACACAACAAATCAATCTAATTTTCTTTCTTATTATGCTTTCATCATATCAAATCAAAACCATCATCTATAACCTATTTATTAAATTAAATATTTTAAAAATCTAAATAAAACTAAATAACAATCTATGTGGGTTTGACCTCAAACTTCCAATTTACTACATTCTTAATTAATCGAGTAGGATAGTTTGAGTTTATAAATTTGTTTTTGCATATTACTGCAAGGATGTAACGATTCCCTATGGGGATATCAGGCTTTTTATGAGAAATGTAGTTTGTTTTGGAATTACAAGGGTTTGAAGTTATTGAGGATGTGTTTTTGGAAGTGGAATGAGTCCTGATAGATATTTTGGGAGCTTAGGTGGACATCAGGGCAAGGTCGGGTGGACCTGAAAAAGTTTTAGCTGCAGGGGCTCCACCACAAGGATCACCATAATGTGGAGCTCATCATGGTGGATAAATTTTTTTCCTTGGGTTTAGTATGGTTCTTGGGAGTTTCCCCAATGGAAACAAAGGGAGTCCACGTCGTAGTGCAGTCATGGTGCCCATTTTGAGGGACTATGGGGATCACCACATTGTGGTGTTGGGTGTGGTGCGATGGGGGGAGTCCCAATAAGAAACACTTAGTAGGGTATTTTCCATGGTCCTCAACGTGTTAGGGGCTCAAAGGTCACTTAGGGGTGTTCATCCACATCATGGCCCATGGAACCACATTGTGGAGATCCCTTGCATAGTTTTTTTTAAAAAAATAGGGATGCCCCTTGTTTTTCTTAAACCCCATCCTATTTTTTTATTCTCATTCACGCACGGTCGAGCCAAGAGGAGCTCTCCCTCTACCTTCTCCTTTGGTACCATGTGGTTTGGGTGATTTTGGATCTATTCCTTTGGTGGTTAGAGGTGATTTTTCTCCTCTCTTACCCCTCTTCTTCCTTTTCTATGTTCTTCACTGATTTTCAGTTGTCTCGGTTTGGGTTTGGGGATGATTTCCACCAGAGAACGGTGCAAATTTTCCAATATGATGGGTATTTTTTTCACCATTTTTATATGATGTCCTGGAAGGTTTATATCACATCATTGAATGTTTTTTCATTAAAGGTACACCATGAGGTTAATTTAATTATGAGTTTTTGTTATATTAAAATAATTTTGAAATTGAATCGATGTTTCATGTTAGGTATTTGGATCAAGAATGTGTCATGGGTGTTCCATGGACCTTCCATGGGTGGTTGATCATCATTCCAGTGTGACGAGGTTTCTCGGTGAGATTCTAGGCATTTTTCCTTTTTTAATTAAATTGAGAAGTTAATTATTAATTGGTATAATTGAATTGAATTATTAATTATAATTAATTATAATTAATTATTGGATGTTAGGGCATGATTTAGTGCTTCATGTGGTTTGGAGATGGTTGGTTGGACATGGACTTGTTGTTGATTCATGTTTAACTAATTTGAGCATTCCAGTTCTTTGGGAATGAACATGAAATTTTTTATATTTTGGATCGTACTATTGGTTCAATTTTGATATAAAATATTTTTTTAATATTTTTTATTATATTATAGTATTGAATTGGTTATATATCCTAAGTTGGTTATGGATTAACTATGAATTTTTTTGCAAGTTGATGATGTTTTCAGTAATACCAATGTATTTTTTATTCAAGAATTTGTATCCACAGTTATCATTTTATTGTACATATTTTTATAATTTTTTATCAAATTATTTTATTATTTATTGGTTTTTTGAATTTAAAAGAGGTTTTAATAAACATTTTAAAATTTTCATATTTTTTAATTCATTGAATCATTGCTATAATCATTATTTTGTCCAACAACATCCATGTATATAATTATTTTCAATTTATTTGTTGTAATTGACATCTTCCATTATGGCCTTCAATTTTTGTTTGTGATGAATTTTGAAATTTGGATTTTCAGGACTTATGTTTCATTGGTGTAAGTTTGCTTTAGGGCACATTTTTCTTTAGGATAGAGACACTTTTAGAATTTATGTTTCTTCCTGTCAACAATATCATGAAGAACACACTGAACATTCTTGGATAAAAGATCCCGACTGACTTTTATCACAATATTTTGCCCTCTTCCTCTTCCATTTCTTCCCACGCAAACTCTTCTACCATGACCCTCTTTCCATCACTAGGAGTCCCTCTAAATCTGACTGGCATGGAGGGGAAGGTGAGACTATTATAAAATAAATCGGAAAAAGGAGAAGATAGTTTGAACCATGATGCATGAATTGGATTCACTGTCCAAAAGGGTTTAATCCACCCCCACATTGATGGAGTAGGGTTATCGGTGAAAGTATCCCTCGAGGATTTCACAAAGGTTTGGGGAATACCGGACACCAATTTCCAATACCACCACTTCACCAATGTTGGGAGGATTATATAGAAATTACATGGATTGAAAAAATAATTAACTCATAAGAAATATCATCATCCCTTATTTATAAATCAAAATTGGTGTGAATTTCACCAGTTCATTCAAAGAACATATTGGTTCGACCAAAACAAGATAACTCTTGGTGAGGGACACACCTGTTCAATTTTTAAAATACACTCTATTTATTTAAATAAATAATTTGACTAAAATTATAACAATAAAATATTTTGAAAAAAATTATAACAATCCCCCACTTTTATTCATAAATATTAATTCTCTAGAGAATAAGTGTTCCATTATACTTAATAAAGGTATCTTTCAATTTAATCCTTTACTTAGTATCAATATTTCAATGTTTATAATATTTATAAGTTGTCGAAAAATTTAAATTATTATCCTATAAGATAAACCATAGATATCATACATATAAATAACATCCATCCAACATCTCATTTTATAGCACTTTTATGGCCATATTCTTATTTCCTTTTCATGAAATATCTAAGAAGTCAACCCATTAACTCTTGTAAGAAGCGACACCAATTTTAAGATCACATTGTCAAAATATTTTAATGTGCTTCCATTATTAGAGAACCTAACTCATTGAGTCTTAATATTTTGTTAAGATTTTATAACTCAACCTCTAATCATAATGGACAATATTGGCACCAAAAAATTGGGGTTATAATTTTCAATATCAACAATCATCTTCATAACATGTTTTTACCCATTAAAAACTTTGATTAGGATCTACATAAAGGAAGTGTTGGGTTTCAATTACTAAAACTATTTATTATTTGGGATTTAACTCCATCTCTTTATTAGTTTCATGAATAATCTCTCTCAGCGGAGATTTTGTAAACAGAACCGTAAGGTTTATACACGATCTCATATAAAAAAAATATATGGTGCCATCTTGTAAAAATTATCTCACATAATCATGTCCCAAACTCACATGTCTAAACTTTCCATTGTGCATTAAACTATATTCCCTTGATAATGTTGCTCCACTATCATGACGGATAAAGATAGGAGGCATCAGACTTGGTCACAATCTAATATCCAATAATTAATTCATAATCCATTCAGCTTCCTTTCCATATTCCACTAAGGTGATAAACTCCAACCCCGTGGTCAAATGTGAAATACATTTTTGTTTCTTGCTCGACCAAGAAACATCACATCCACCAAGTTTAAATAACCATACATAAGTGGATAGGTTATCACCAATACTAGTAATCCATCTTGCATTGGTGTATCCTTCTAATACAGCTGGATAATCATTATAGTATAAACTTAAATCATTGGTCTTTCTTAAGTATCCAAAAATCCTCGTTACACATCTCCAATAATTCATAATATGATTATTAGTATATTTACTCATTTTACTTATTGAAAAATCAATATCAGGTCTAGTTCAATGTGTCGTATACATTAAAGAACCAATTACACTTGCATATTCACGTTGTACTATAGATCTATCTATAATTATAAAAATTTTAACACTAGAATTAAATGGAGTATTAGAATCTTTGAAACCAATATAATAAAATTTATTTAACATTTTTTCTATGTAATGAGATTGACTTAATGAATAACCCCCACTATTTTCTCAAACATTAATACCTAGAATAATATCAACTATTCTAAGGTCCTTCATTTTAAACATAGTTGATATATAATTCTTTCTCCAAATTACACCAATAAAATTGGCTTCAAAAAATTAACACATAATCCACATATAGACACAAAATAACTCCATATTATTTTGTAAACTTTGAATAAACACATTTATATGCATTATTATGAGAAAATCCATTAGATAAAATAATAGAATCAAATTTCCCATGTCATTGATTTAGAGCTTCTTTAAGACTATAAGGTTATTTAACTACTTTACATACGTTGTTTTCATTAACAAGTAAAACAAAACCATTTGGTTGTTCCATGTAAATATATTCATTTCATTCTCCATTCCATAAATCAGTTTTCACATCCATTTGATGAACATAAAAATGATTAATTGAAGCTAAATCAAATAATATAATTATTGATGTAATTCGATCTATAGGGGCATAAGTATCAAAATAATCAATCCCTTATTTTTGTATAAAACCTTTTACAACCAATATAGATTTAAAATCATGATTACTAGCATTGGAATCATATTTATTTCTAAAAACCCATTTACTACCAATATGTTTTAAATATCTCGGTAAATCTATATTGACCCAAGTATTATTCCACAAAATGGAATCTATTTCATAATTAATTATTTATTTCCAGAAAGTAACATATATAGAAGTCATAGCCTCTTTATATTTCTTTGGTCCATCTTCTATAGTTAAAACCATATGATACTTATTCCGAAGATAATTATTTTTATTAGCTTCAATAAGGAAAATTATGGGATCAGGTGAAATAAAATCTAGATTTAGAAGTTTATCCTTCATAATTCTTGTACTCTATTTAGGTTCAACTAGAGAATAATCATTATTCTCTACTATTTTATTTGAACTAGATGGAATACTTGAGTTAGTGGTAAGAGGAATAACTTCATCCACATTATCTTTATAAAACTTATTTTCAAAAAACTCTACATCCCTTGATTCAGCAATTATATTGGCTCCCAAATCCATAATTTTATAAGATTTTATATTTTATGCATAGCCAAAAAACACCTTTAATTTCTAGAGGAACAATTTTAGTTCGTTAAGAATCAGGAACTATGTAGTAATCTAAACACCTGCACACTTGGAAATAATAAAGATTAGGTTTTCTACCTCTCCAAATTTCATAAGGTGATAACTTAGTTTTCCTAGAAGTAATCCTATTATGAATATGACATGCATACAATAAATCTTCACCTTATAAATTTAATGGTAATTTAGATTTATTAATCAAGAAATTTACCATTTCTACAAAAGAGTGATTTTTTACTTTCAGCTAAACCATTTTGCTGAGGTGTATAAGGAGCAGTTCTTTGGTGGATTATAATGTTTTATTTGCATAAATCCTTAAATTCGTTCATAAAGTATTCACCGCCTCTATCTGAGTGTAATATTTTAATTTTTCTTAATTGGTTTTCAAAATATGATTTATATTTTTTAAAGACATTAAAGGCTTCATCCTTTGTTTTAAGAAGATAAACAAGTAAATATCTATTGCATTCATAAAAAAAGTAATAAAGTATATTTTACCTCCATGAGTTAATAAGCAATTTAATTCAAAAATATCATTCTACACAAAAAATATAATATATAATTATTTCTTTCAACACTGTAGAAAAGATTCTTAAAAATTTTAGATTCTACACATGTTTCACATTTATCAAAATCATTTCCAAAATTAATATAGATTAAATTCTTCATTATTTTTAATGAATTATAATTAACATGTGATAAAAATTCATGCCACAAATTAGAAGATTCAATCAAGTAAGTAGAAGATTGATTTATATTATTAATAAAAATTTGACACATGTCATCATTAGAGTACCCTTTCCCTACAAACATGCCTCCCTTTGACAAGACAACCTTGTCAGATTCAAATAAAACTCAGAATCCATTCTTACACAAAAGACCAAAAGAAATTGTGTTCTTTTGAATTCTAGGAACATACAACACACTTAAAAGTGTAAACTTATTTCCTGAAGTAAAGTTTATCTCCACTCTTTTTTGTTCACTAACATTGATGCATGCATTATTTCCACGATGTACTTCCATCACGATAGTAAAATCCACAATTTTTTTAAACATCGAATGATCCTTTCATGTAACAACTGGGTCGTGATGGCCACACAAAAACCCTGCCTTAACCTTGTCATCAGGTCCTGGCCCACCAGATACCACTAGTTACCCCGCAGACACATGGTCCCCACCTTGAGGCCCACCCAAGTTCCAGAACAGGTCAACTGACTAATGATTGTCCCCATAGGACAACACATGTTTTTTCTAGTGTGTTTATCTCTCACTCACACACACCTTTAGAAACATTCTAGAAGGTCACCCATCCGGATCACTACTCCAGGAAAATACTCTTAACTATGGAGTTCTAATTAGGTAGGCTTTTGAAAAGGAAGGTGCACCTGGTTGACATTAGTAATATAATTGATTCATTTAAACCTTTATCAATATGGAATGTTATATTCACCCCCCCCCCCCTTTAGAGCACAATGTCATTGTTGTGGGCCATATATCTCAACCCAGACAGTGCACAACACTTAAGGCGATGTACCACCTCTAATACCAAATGTAACTGGGTCCCTGTGATAGCAAAAACACCCCACCTAGGTACCACCTCTAATACCAAATGTAATTGGGTCCCTGTGATAGCACAAACACCCCGCCTTAACATGGTCATCGGGTCTTGGCCCACTAGGTACCACTAGTTTCCCCACATACACATGGTCTCCACCCTAGGGCCCACCCACATGCACGAACGGGTCATATGACTAATTATTGCCCCCATAAGACAACACATGCCCTTTCCAGTGTGATTTTTCCTCACTCACACACACTATGAGAAATGTACTAGAAGGTCACCCATCCTAATCACTACTCTAGGCCAGGAATGCTTAACTGTGGAGTTCTAATCAGGTAGGCTCCTGAAAAGTAAAGTGCACCTTTTTGACATGAGTCATATCTTTTAGTCATTTAACCATTTATCATTCTGAGGTGTTACATTCACCCCCACCCCCCCTAGAGCACAACGTCCTCATTGTTAGCCCTACATCTCAACCCAGGAAGTGCACCACACATAATGTTGGGTACCACCTCTAATACCAAATGTAACAACTGGGTCCCGGTGACAGCACAGATACCTTTCCTTAACAGGGTCATTGGGTATTGGCCCGCCATGTTCCACTAGTTTCCCCACAGACACATGGTCCCCACCATGGGGCCGACCCATATACCTGAACAGATCATCTAACAAAATAAAGTCCCCACATGGAAACAAATGTTATTTCCAGTGTGCTTTGTCCTCACTCACACACACCCTATGAAACTTCCCAGAAGGTCACTCATCTTGATCACTACTCCAGGACAAGAACACATAACTGTGGAGTTATAATCAGTTAGGATACCAAAAAGAAAGGTTCTCCTTATTTTCATTAGTCATATCATTTAGTCATTTAACCATTTTTCATTTTGGGGTGTTACATTGCACACATGCACTGTTTCTCTAGAATCAAGCCACCATCTCATCTTCATCAATGTCACATTGACTTTGGATATCATTGTGACAATATTTTCTTCAGTTACCATATTTTCAATTGGTTTATCAACTTTCTTTCGATAATGACATTCCCTTGCAAAATTCCTTTGCTTTCCACATACAAAGCATTCTCCTTTCTTCTTGAATTGTTGACTTTTCTTCTTGATATATAAAGAGGAGTTTGGTTGTATCTTTCCCTCAACAATATTAACCTTGGTATAAAATTTTCAAAGCCATACCCATGTCTCTCATCATGGATTCTTATTCAATTCGAAGAAGATTTTGCAATTTCTCCAAGGAAATATCATCCCCCTTTTTGATGATTGATTTACCAAAATCTTTCCACATTAGTGGCAATGTAGCAATAATTTCACCAACTTGAAATATTCCTAGTATATTAATCATAAGGGAAATAAGTTTGATTTCTAAAATATGAAGCTCATGCACTTTATCCAATACTGGCTTGTTTTCAACCATCTTATAATTAAGATACTTTGTAATTAGAAACTTACTGTTATCTTCTTCCTCTATTTTTTATTTGAACTCGAGTGCATCCCAAATCTCTTGAGTAGTCTTCATTTACCAAAATAGTCATAAAAACGATTTGATAATGTGTTGAGAATATTTCCCTGACACAATACTACATCATCTTCAATTTTCTTCCTCATTACCCAAATGTGATCGACTTTCATCACGTTAATGGGTGTGTCATCAGGATTTGAATCGAGCTCCTTGGGAATGGGAGGAAGATTCAGATCCCAAATGTAAGAACTCGTCAATATTGCGAGAAGAAACTTCATCTTGTATTTCCACCTAGAGAATTTGTTGTCATCAAAAATATCAAATTCTACCATTTCTTGGTTCATGAATTTGATAGTTTCGGAATCCATCTTTTAGGTTCTGATTTTGGATTCAAACCCTTTTGATTCTTAGAAAATAAATTGGCAAAAGTATAAGACAGATTGAAACTTCATGCATGAATTGAATTCATTTTACAAAAGGGTTTGATCCACCGCCATGTTAATGGTGTATGGTTCTCGATGGAAGTATCCCTTGAGGATTTCACCAAGATTTGGGGAATATCAGACACCAATTTCTGATGCCACCGTTGTTCCAATTTTGGGAGGATTCTGGAGAAATTACATGGATTGAAAAACTAATTAACCCATAAGAAATCTCACAATCACTTATTTATAAATTGGAATCGGTGAGAATTGAACCTATTCAATCAAAGAATACATTGGTTCATCCTAAACAAGACAAATCTAGGTGAGGGATACACCGGTTTAGTTTTAAAAAACACTCAATTTATTTTAATAAATAATTTAAATAAAATTATAACAATAATTTTTTTTAAACAAAATTATAATAGTCTCCCTTTTCTTATGATACATTCTCCATCTCACACTCACTCATAATTCTATTCTGCAACACCCCTTACACCACATCATCCCTTAATCTATTTTCTCAAGATCTGTTATACTTTATTCGGCTCTGTTCTGGTATTTTTATTGGTGATTGGATTGATATACTGTGTTGCAGACAATGGTGATGGAGTTGTGTCCGTTCAAAGAAAAATATAATCATGTAGCCATGAAAATAGTGGCCAAGATTCCTAGGATCGAAGGAATAAAAGTGTATGTGGAGGTGGGGAAGGTTATGGTGGTTTACGGTCAGGTGGAACCCATCTGTGCGATGAAAAGGCTATGGAAGCGTTGTTTTTTCAGCGTCCTCTCCATCGTTGTTGTGCTGACATCCTCTCCTGAGTCGGTCATCCCCCAGGTGTTTCCAGAGCCAGTCATCCCCACCTACTGGGTGCTGCCCGAGATAGTCACCCACCACTACTACATGCCTCTGCCTTACTATATGCACAACTCTGAAGATAATCTCAATGGCCACGACATCCTTTGAATTTGGATTAGCTAAAGAGACTTGAAAGGGATAATTTACGTTATATTCTGGTTTTCAAAATAAAATTCTTTCATTTATCCCATGCAACATTATTTCGTATTTATTATTGTGATTCAATTTTTATTATTATTTACTTTGGAATTGTTCCATGTGAGCCACTCGTTTGGATCTACTACTCACTCAACTTTTTACAGATATGTCCTCTAGGTGCGGTGTTTTGTGGGTGGATCAGATCACCCCCGGATCCCTCTCCCTCACGCCTCGCACGCTGCCGTCGTAGCTAGTGTCGGTACCCATCCGCCCTCTCCACAACCCCTCCCCCTTGTTTATGTTTTTATAGATTTTTTATCTAATTAATGTGCATACCTTAATTAGAGGCACTGTAACAGTGTGTGAGAGAGCTAGAGGAAGTGTATGGTGATGTGGGGAGGGAGGTGGAAGTGGTGAATGTAAAATGGTATTAGTTAATTGTAAATAATTGATCCATGGTTGAGGATATAAAGAAGTCATAGGATGACATGGGTGAAATAGAGACAATGTGGAAGAGCTTTATTTCCTATTTCATGTGAGTTATTTTGTCTACTATATTATCACTAAGTTATTTAATGGATGGTGTATCCCCCTTCATTGATACATCCACAATGGATAATGTCTAGATGTCACAATATGCCTTATTATAATGAAAATTTAGTGCATAAATTTATAAATGAATATATATTTGATCAACCAAACACCGATGTAGTAAAATAAATACAATAACACCCACTACTACAAAACACGCATTTAATAGTGCCGGAATTTATCGGTGATAGAAAAATGCTATGAGAAAGTATATCTTTATTAGCGCTAAAATAAGTGGTGATAAAGTGAGACCCTTATCAGGATAAATAAAAACAGTGATAAAGATAACCCTTAATCAGTGATTTTTATTTAGCACCGATAAAAGACTACCTTTATCAGTGCTTTATTTTTAGTGCCGATAAAAAGTACCCTTTATGAGTGCTAAAAATAAAGTGATGATAAATGATAACCATTATTAGCACTTTATTAGTAGTGATAATGGTTCAAAATAAAATGAAATAATTAAGCAAATAAAATTAAAAAAATTAACAATTTCATTAATTAAATAATTATTGTTAAAAATGAATAAATTTAATATTCATATATACTTTTTTTTAAACTAATAAATTTTATATATTAAATATATTGATATGTAAAATGAATAAAATAAAATAATTAAAAAAATAAAATTTTAAAATTAGTAAATAAAGAAAAATATTAAACATTTTATTAATTAAATAATTATTGATAAAAGTGAATAAATTTTATATACATATATATAGATTATAAATATTTATAAATTGTTAATATTAAATATAGATATATAAATGAATATATAATTAAACAAAAAAATTAAAAATGAATAAATCAAAAAATTAATTAAAAATATACTAATGAAATAATTATTAATAAAAAAGAATAAGGAGACCTCGAATAAAGCTCGTTCATCATGTTGTCATAGAACCACCAATCTCCATTTAACATTAGAGGTTGTATCTCATGCTTGCCTAAAATTAAATATCTATAATAAATGTTATACTTTGGATAGTCAACCTCTTCTCTTGATTATTTATCCATAACAAGCATGGCTGAGAGGTATGAACAACAAAGTTGGTGGTGTTGTGGATGTTTTGGCATGGCTAGTGGCGGAGAGGGCACTTCCTACACTAGCCCACACTCAGGGAAATAATTGTGTTCAACCATATGAAGCACACCAATAAGTTTTTCTTCTGTCTTCGATTTTGATCCTGCTGTTTTCTTTGCAGATAGAGTGTCTACATTTACATAAAAAATTTGTGGTATTTAAAAATTATCAAAATAATTTATCATTTTATTTCATTTACAAAAGAAGTAAAGTTTTTAAAACATGTGTTTTTTTCTTGTAGGTTGTGAGATAATATGACACAATGAATAACATGTGATTATTGAGACACTATGTATTATTTTTTGTCTTTTACCATTCTATAGTCATTTTTATCACCTATTAATCATGTAATACTTTCTACATTTTCAAACTGATGTTTCTTTTATTTTCATTGACATATGCATCGCTTGCGTAGTATTTCTTTCTTTTGGAATTTTCCATTGTAATTTCCAGAACTTTTTATACATGTTATACTTTTTCATTTTCGAACCCTTTTTTTTATGATGTTTGCAGTGGAAGGTGCATCACGTGGGCATAATTTTGGTGAGCATGAGAATTAATGATGAATGTTGTATGCTTATATGGTAATGATATAGTGTTTTAATTGACTTTTATATATTAGGATTTTCTTTACATTATGATTTCTAGGAAGGATTGGACTAGTAAATGTAGTTTGTTTAAATGTTCATCTCATTACTTATTTTAATTTGACCTCAATGTTTTCTATTGCATATACTCTAATTTTTTTATAATAAAAAACCATATTTTCTATGAATGAAATATCTTTACTTACTTCTTATCATTCCATGACAATGTTGTCATAAGATTCTACCCATCAAAAGGTTTTTTGTAAGGAAGTGATTCTATAACGGAAGTTAACTATGAAAAAAAGACCCCATCTATATAGCTTTGGGATGAATTAATTTATTATGTCATTAATTTTTTTCAATTTATATTTTACACTTCTAATTAAATTAAATTTCTTTTTTTCATTTACTTTTCTTTAGAAAAGCCCTAGATAGCTGCCCAGAAGTTAAGGTTCTTAAAACATGAACTCCATATTGGATCTTATAAAATGGTCTGACTAAATATCCTATAATTTGTAGAATTCCTTATAATGTTTTATCTTTTCCTTACAACATAGAGTCTTCCTTGGTCTCACTGTTATGATTTCTCTCATTCCATATTTTACTTCACAGTCAAGAAATACTAATCTATGTGGGTCAACTCTCTGAATTATATTTCATTATCTATCTATGAATCCCTTAATTCTCTATATTCTAACTACTTTTAACATCCCAAAGTGTTTTCTACCAGACCTTCTATAGATTCTATATTTCATGATTCCATTTCATAACCAAATCTCTAAAGAATGAGAGGCCTGGTGAGGTAAGTTTTCTTCCAATCACTATCCATATGAGTCCTTGGGTTCCTAGGTATGCACTAGGAATCAATTATTTTCCCTTTATATAAATTCATTGATTTATCTGGATAAAAAATCATCGCCATCTATGGTCATGGTTGGAAGTCAAATGAGGATGAAAGTGGATCATGAAAAGGAATCAATGAAACAGGGGAAATTTCAGATTCGCCATAGCAATGGAAAAGGTGTGATGCAAGGGCCCATGATAAGGGGTTGTGTGAATGGGGATTCTTTGGTGGATATGTGTAGTCTATATTCTCACCCTTGTACTATGAATATTAATTTGGTCAGGGATCATTGATTCACAAGTGAAGGTGGAAATTATTAGAGAATTGATGACCCTTGTGTTCCTGGACAATGATGAGTGGAATGACTAGTGTAATTGGCATTAGATTCACATTGGTGATAAAGAGATCAAATAATATGGAGGATATAGAGGCATATAAATAAAATGAAATTTAGTTCAAGAAAAACAATACATGTATGGTGTTCAATATGGTTCTTAGGTTTGAAAGGGTTTTAAAAATCACATGGGATGCACCTTAGTATCACACACCATGTAAATAAGGAATTGCATGACTCAAAAAGAGGCTGAATACAAGCTCATCCATCCTTTCTCTATGAATGGAATATAGTTATGGTATATGAGAAATGATATTAAAAGCTTAAGTGATAATGAAACACAATTTGGGATGATATTCCAAGCATAGTAATTTCTAATTTATTTGTTAGTGGAGTGAAGATAGAATTTTTTAATCCATAGAGTCATCAGAGTTGATTATAAGAAAATCCATGCGCATGGTTCCCTCTCTCATTTATTAATATCTTTTTTCATATTTTTAACTGCTTCTTGTTATTAGTTAGTTAAGATATTCAATATCAATATGAATCATTTTCGTTATGATTCATATAATGGGGTAGGTACTGGGTGCAACGGAAGCACGGTTGGGACGGAACCCAAATTTAATTTTTACCATGATCAATGATTATTCCATGATCAATACGACGATAAATGCCAATCTCCATAGAATATATTCAAAGATTAATATAAAGAAGGAAGATGCCCAAATCCTTTATAGGGGACCTTTCACATCATGTTTATAATTGATTTAATTAATTTCATAAAGAAAAGAATACCTATATATTATGTATTTTCTTTATTGATGATGTTGATCGTTCAGAATTACCCTTCCGAATTATCATGTTGCACTTGTGAGGATCCAAACTAGGATCCCTCTAGTAGTGATCCACACGTGCTCCAATGGCATCTAATCGACACCACTCATTCTCTGAGTGCTGGTGTAGTGAAGCAAGTGTCTTGTGTCAGTTGTTCTTGATCTATTGTTCTTCAGCCTTAATGAATGTCTTTCGTTCTTGAGAAGGGAATGAAGAGGATTTGAGAGTGAAATTGTTTAGGTCAACAATTATTAATTCACCAGGTGTGTGGTTCGATACATGGCACAATAGGTTTACGTGTCTATTTATTTACAAGGGGCTTTAGTTACAATATTTAATTATGCAATAGAAATTAAATACATTCATAACCAAAGATAAATCCCATGCTATTAATAATAATACTGCTTCATTATTTATGGTGCTCCAACTTGTGAAAAATGGAATTATGAATAAAATTTCATGTCATAAAATAATAGCATTGTTATTTTAATTTGTGCCAACTATTCAAATAATTATTTATCATCCTAAAAATAATTATTTTACTACCATACTGGCCTTAGTCTACTCGAAATCCACTTCCATTTATTGAACACCTAAATAAATAAATAATTTATTCTCTTAAATAAATATTTGATTTACAAACTAGTAAATAAATATTTATTAAATTTTCAATAAAATAAATAAATATATTTTACCCACAATAAGGTGAATAAATATTTATTTAATTTATGAAATCATTTTTACTTGAATAAAATTATTCCACTATCTTGAGAATAATATTTATTAATTAAATTAAAAAACAATATAATTGAGGCCACCAGAAACACTTAGTGTGTGAACATCTAGGACTCTTTCTTGTTGACATTAGGTGGGCTTGCCTAAAGTCCAAAAGAATTTTCTAGCAATGGGTCAAGGATCCCAAGAGAAAGAACTTAAAGTCGCAACATTGACATCCACATATGAACACTCACTGTGTAATATAATCCTTTTGTCGCAATATCTCATCAAGAAGGTTTCATTATAATGTCATCAACTTTTATGCTTGATACGTCATTCTATGACTACTTGAAATAAACTTTTCGTTACACCATGACCATGGAATTTAATGTGACGGTTCTATTTCAATCAAAGGTGCAAGATATCAACTTCCAAAAATAGAGGGGAAAAATCCTTCCTCGACTTATCCATTAATAACATGACACTCGTGATGCACCCAATGTACCCAACTTCTCACCAACTTTCTGTGTGACAGTTTTCATCAGTAAATCAAAGTGCGCGAGTCGTGAAACGTATTAATGATAATCTTAAATTATAAGGATCATTACTTATGCTCAAAGATAGAAATATCTGATGACACAAAAACCTGCGAAATTCATACTGGCAGGTCTATTCTCATAATATCCTATCTTGGTGATTACTAAGTGAGAAATTCATGAGAGGAAGTCTCATCTACTTATGAGTACTTTCACCGAATAGTCTGCATGCTATGTGTCCCATCCTAGTATGTCATCCAACCCTAGAAATAAATTTAATAATATTGTTATATCATTTCAAGGTTCTCATCTTAGTATGGAACTGCCATGACCATATCAATGAAACAAATACTCTAGGACATTATTACATCATAGTTATGCAGAACAATGAACAATATGTAATAATATGTTTAATATTTAAATATATTAAATATACATGTAATCAATGTAAAAATGGTTTTTTATAGGACACCAACTCTAACAAACTCCCACTCAGACTAGATCCAACTGTCTATGACTTTCAGTCCATTAGACCTTGCATGGTGATCATGTTTCTGCTGAGTCAATGCTTTAGTCAAGGGGTCCATCATGTTGTCTTTAATGGAAATGCTTCTCACCACAAATTCACCTCTCTGAGAAAAATCCCTCAAGAGATGATACTTATGAAGAATGTGCTTCGTCCATTGATGTGACCTTGGCTCTTTTGAGAGATCCACCTCTACAGTATTATCACAGTATAGTTTGATGGGATCTTTATTTCTAGGTATCATATCTAGCTCCTGTTTGAAGATTTTTATCCATATCGCTTCTTTAGATGCCACAAAAGCTATGATATATTTGGAATCGGCTGTATAATCTACAACCACACTCTGGTTCAAGCTCTTCCAACTCATTGCACCTCCATTCAAAGTGAAGATGTATCCTATTTGTGTCATCATGTCATTTTGATCAGTCTGGAAACAAGAATATGAATATGATCTAATGATTAGTTCCTCATCTCCTCCATAAACTAGGAACATATCCTTAGTATGCCTTAGATACTTTAGGATAGTCTTGACTTCCATCCAATGGCGCTCACCTGAGTCAGCTTGATATCTACCTACCACACTCAATACGTAGGCGACATCCATCCTAGTACATATCATGGTATACAAGACTGACCCAATCGCTGATGCATATGGATTACTTTCCTTTATCTTTCATTCCTCATGTGTCTGAGGACACATTTTCTTGGAAATATGAACACCATGTGATGTTGGCAACAATCCCCTCTTAGTTCTTTTCCATACTTAAAATCTTCATTATCATATCAACGTATGTACATTGACTTAGGACAAATAGTCTCTTGGAAATATCACAATGGTTCTTGATCCCAAGAATATATGCTTCCTCTCCCAAGTCCTTCACGGAGAAGCATTGATTCAACCAAGCCTTATCAAACTATAATATGGTTATCTCATTTCCAACAAGTAATATGTCATCAACATATACTATTTGGAAAATGACTGCAATCCCAATAAACCATTTGAAGACACAAGGATCACAATCATTCTTGATAAAACCAAATTTCATTATGGCTTCATCAAAATAAAATTTCCATGATATGGATGCTTACTTTAATACATAAATGGATTTATACAACTTTCGTACCCTATTGGCATCCTTTAGAGTCATAAACCCTTTAGGTTGTGTCATGTAGATATGCTCTTGATGGTTCACGTTAAGGAATGATGTTTTGACATCGATTTTCCAAATCACATAGTCATGGTAAGAGAAAATTCCCAATAGAATTCTGATGGATTTCATCATTTAACCTGGTGAAAAAGTTTTTTCGTACTCAATGCCTTGACGTTGTTTGAACACTTTTGCAAACAATCGTTCCTTATAGGTACTGACTTGTCCTTCGTGTCTAGTTTCTTCTTGAATACTATTTTTCAACCTATAGTATTTGAAACAATTTAAGGGTCTGCCAAAATCCAGACATAATTTTGGTACATGGAATATATTTCAAGAATTCATGTATTCTTTCCACATGTAAACATTTGTGCCACTTATTTATTTCTTATAGGTTAGAGGATCATTATTATCAACTAATAATTAGTCACCATCCTTGGTAACTGGATAATTATACTGTTCTAGTTCTCTAACGTCCCTTTTACTCCAACTTAGTTCTTGTGTCTCTAGAACAGTTCATTCTTCCATGGGGCTTTGTGGAATTTTCTCCTATACCTACTCTTGTGTACCTTGAGCATCAACATCATCGATGTCTATCTCATTCCCACTATATCTTTTGGATATGTCCCCCTTCTTAAGAAATATGGCATGTTTATCCACTGTAACCTTTTTATGAGTGATTTTATAAGTAATATCCCCTTGTTTCCTTAGGGTATCCTATAAAGGTACACTTTATGCCTCGGGGTGCATGTTTGTTACTTGAGGAGGCCTTAAAAAATTCATCACGTCCCCACACATGTAAATTTGATAACATAGATTTCATTCCATTATAGAACTCATATGGAATCCCATTTATCGAGTTTTTTGGTACTTGGTTTATTATGTGCACTGATGTTTGTAATGCATATCCCCAAAAGGATAATGGAATAATCACATGACTCATCATTGATCTCACAATGTCTAACATGGTGCGGTTCCTCCATTCACTCACACCATTCTACTGAGGTGTGTAAAGATGAGTGAGTTGGGATAGGATCCCAAAATCCCATAAGTAATCAATTACTTATTGATTAAGATATTATCCACCTCGGTCTGTGTGGAGTTTCTTAATCTTCTTACCAAGCTGGTTCTCAAATTCATTCTTGTATTCTTTGAACTTATCAAAAGAATCTGACTTATACCTCATAAAGTATATATATCCATATGTACTAAAATCATTAGTAAATGTTATGAAGTATGAGTACCCTCCCCTTTCTTCAACTGGAAATGGTCCACATTCATTGGTATGAACCTATTCAAGATGTTATTTAGCCCTTTCACTTTTCCCACGAAATAGGGATTTGATCATTTTTCCTTATAAACATTCATGACATAAGCCAAGTGGTTTTAGTTTGAATGAATATAAATATCCATCTTGACATAGCTTTGTCAAGAGTTTCTCATTTACATGACCTAGATGGTGATTCCAAAGTTGGATGTGGTTTGAGTCATGTAAAGTATCTTTGTTATAAATTTCCATTACTTGGTTTTTGTAATCAAACACGTAAAGACTATTGTATAAATGTGCCCTACCAAAAAAAATTTATCTTTGTAAAAGAAGAAAGATTAATTTCCAAACTTGAAAACAAATCCATCTGTATCTAATATGGATACAAAAATAATTTTTTTAGTAACAGATGAAACATAATAACAACCCTTTAACCCCAAGATCATCTTAGTTGGCAACGTGAGGTGGTAGTCCCCAACAGCTACAAAAACAATTTTGTGTCCATTGGTTACTCATAGATCTACCTCCCCTTGGTAAATCTTCCTGAATCTACTTGGTTCCTATATTTGGATACATATGTGAGCACCACAAGCTGTATCTAATAACCAATTTGTAGAAACAGATAGATTGCATTTGATAACAAATGCACCTGAAGCTTCCCCTTGCTTCTTAGGATGCGTGCAGTTCTTCTTCCAGTGGCCTTTAGTGCCACATACAAAACAAACAGCCTCATGTTTTTTCCTCCCCTTTGATCTTCCTTTTCTCAGAAGGCCATGAAGAATCTTTGGGTTTAAAGCTCTTTTCCTTCCCTTTACTCTAATTCATTATAAGTACATAATTATTTTCACACTTCATATCTTTTTCCACTTGGAGAACGCAGATAATAAGATTAGATAGAGACTTCTCAATGTTTTTCATGTAGAAATTGACAAACAAATTTAGAGAATCTCTGAGGGAGTGATTTGTTAATGAGATCGATGCCCAGTTCTTCAGGGTGTTTAAATCCTAGAAACTTGAGGTACTCAATATATCCAATGATCATGACTACATTAGGCTAAGCTGGGTAACCCTCTCCAAGAATACTCTGAAATAATTCCTTGGAGATCTAAAACCATTCTTATCTTACCCTCTCCTATTGAAGACCACGATGGTTCTTGAGCATTCTATAAGAATCCATGTTTTCATGAGACTTAATGAGATCACTAGGAATTGATTATAGAATCAAACATTGAATGTCAATCGCATTGTTCATATGTTTCTCATAGACCAGGAAATCATCATCACTCATCTCTTTGGTAGGAAAATCATGTAATGCTTGCTCCAACACGTAAGACTTCTGTTCATGTCGTAGGATAACCCAAAGGCATCTAAACCATTCCTGGAAGTTACTGCTGATGAGGATGTTGTCTTTATCCATAATTGATCACAGGGATTGTGTGGTTGAAGAGATTTTCATTTTTATTCTTTTATTAAAATATCAGATCATTAGTACTTTCTTGATTACATTTTATGACAAAAAATAAAATAATTTTATTAATTCTCTCAGTATTTTATCAGGTCCCAATGACCCTCACCATTGAACTCAGAATGTCTACTTTCTATGACATTCTAGTGGAAAGGATCCATATTCCACTTCACATAACCCCAACAAGGGTTGGTTAATCTATTTTAATCTATTTAGGTAGGCAAGTCTTTTGCAACTACAGGCTTGCAGTTCCTTGATCTGTTGAGTGGACTCCCCAATCCTAAAATCTTGACTTTGGATTTCCTCAACTCTTACCTCCAATATTACACCATGTCTATAAATTTCTACTCCTCTTTATGTAATATGGTTAAGTCAACCTAAAACCTTTCGTAAGGGCTTTCTATATAAAATTAAGTGTCCCAACAAGGGTTGGTCAAACACATAGTTTTATTGAGTTTTCCCTTAATCAAGTAACAGAAGGCTTGGTCTGACTTAATATGTTATTTGAGGGATTTTTATCTCTTATGCATGAATTGATTATTATAATTATCACATGCTTGTTAATATTTTGTGGAACTTACTTAAGTGATTAACCATGTGTTGATAATATTTACACATAATTCCCAATTTATTTTAGTTTCACCTTGCATGCTTGTTTAATTCATTAATTAGTTGATCATGACAACACATCCATAATGATATACCATGAAACTTATAGAAATAAAATAAAAAAATGGAATGACCATGAGATTTTCTAATGATTAGTTTATCTAGTAGTTGATAAACTAACCCTAACCTAGGGTAGAAACACCTTGAACCTCTTAGGTTCATGTTTACAACTTTCCACTTATCCACCTCTATATCTCCTGGGACTGGTTTCGTCTCTACTCTATCTTGAACCACCTCCACTAGCATGGATGTTCCATCCATTATATATACTTTTAAACTCACACAGGTGACTGGTAAAATGGGTTTTTACATAAAATAAACCTTGGGCACATAGACCCTGCATATTAATGAGGAGAAGGATCACTTGAAAAAAAATTAAATTAATTAAATAAATTAAAATAAAACATCCACATACAAAGTTCATGGTCTTGCTCATGATCATCCATACATCCAACTATATTTACGCATAAATAAAACTATTATTAAATTCTATAATCGTTATTTTTTAAGATAAATCACACTTGAATTAATTAATTATCATCTTTAATTAATCAATCATTTTATCTTAAACCATTTTTTGAATTTCCTTGAGATTTTAATCCATCATAATTTTTAACAAATAAATTCTTTTAAAATTATCTTTTTACGTAACTTGTACCTTGGAGGAAAACCGGTGAATTTTTATTCATAACTACCCAATGAGTAGAAACGAACAACACATAGATGTTAAATTAAACACATATATATAAAAAAACTATCATGTGTTGTGACTTAGATTTACGCCTGCCCCATGGTACACATATCAAGGGTTTGAATAATATAATAATATATTTTAATAAATCTGCATAATTTGGATGAGTACACAGCGTGTAGTTCCAACTACATGGCCTATACTATTGTTTATTTTCCATCTGAAGTACATGCATGGGGATATGATGGGTGAGTGTACTTCAGTAATATTCAGATTACATGGCATGTTTAGTGGGCCACATGCCATGTAGTATTCGTGTTACACAGTATCCAGTCCAGAAAGCCATGTACGGGGTATACAATCCAACCTTAACCTGAAGGGACTACACGCTGTGTTCAGTGGGCCACACAGTGTGTAATCTAGAAACCATGGGACACCTATTCCTTGTCAACATACAGAGTCATTAATACTTAGACAAACTCTAATGACATTACTTGTCTTGGTGGACCAGACCTGGTGCAATGAACCTTAACTACACAACGTGTACTACCGAATACATTTTGTGTGTTTTGGTGTTGTATGGCCAGGAAACTTTGGCACCCCCAGATGATATCCCCTATTTTATTCTAATCAAAAATGAAATAAAAGATCATTTATGTAAGGTGAATGAGAAATGAAAGAGGAAGAACAAATCTTGAAATTCAGATTTGCATAAAATTAACTAGAATTGAAACAAAAAAATTATTAAATGTGTAAATCATCAACGAAATATTTAAATATTTATAATCTATGATGTAACCCCACTGATACCACTTTTAGGTTATAGGCACAACAGATGCATGGTTGGGCAGACACCCAACATTAATTTTTTCCACAATCAATGATTATTCCTGGATCAATATGATGATGAACGCTAGTCTCCATGGAATAGAATCAAAGATTTAGATAAATAAAGAAGAGGCCTGAAACCTTTAGATATGATCTTATAAATCATGTTTATAATTAATTTTATTAATTTTATAAAGAAAATAACACCTAGATATTTGGTATTTTCTTGGTTGATGACGTTGATCATCTGGAATGACCCTTCCAAATTATCTCGTTGTTCTTAAGAGGATCCAAACTAGAATCTGTATAGCAGGGATCCACACATGCTCTGATGGCCTATAATCGAAACCACTCATTCTCCAATTGCTAACATAGTGAAGTAAGTGTCTTATGTCGATCATTCTTGATCGTCTGTTCTTTAGCCTTGAATAACATCTATAATTCTTGAGAGGGGTGGGAAGAGGATTCGAGAGATAAATCGTTTAGCTCAAAAATTCTCAATTAACTGAGTGTGCAGTTCAGTACATGTCACAATAGACGTATGTGTCTATTTATTAACATGGGGATTTGGTTACAATATTTAATTGTGCAACAAAAATTAAATACATTCATGACCTTAGAGAAAACTCATACTATTAATATTAATGCTGCATCATTATTTATGGTGTGCCCACTTGTGAAAAACATAATTATAAATAAAATTCCGCACCAAAAAACAATAGAAGTGTTATTTTGATTTGTGTCAACTAGATAAATAATTTTTTATCGTCTTGCAAATAATTATTTTACTACTACACTAGCCTTGGTTCACTCGAACTGCACTTTCATTTATTGAAAACCTAAATAAATAAATAATCTATTCTCTTAAATAATTATTTTATTTACAAACTAGTAAATAAATATTTATTAAATGTTTAATAAAATAAAGAAATATATTTTACCAACAATCCGTTGAATAAATATTTATTTAATTTATTCTATAATTTAAACTTGAATAAAAATTTTCCACTATCTTCAGAATAATATTTATTAATTAAATTCTAATAAAATTTAACTGAGACCACCAGAAACACTTAGTGTGTGACCCTCTAAGATTCTTTCTCATTGGCATTAGGCGAGCTTGCCTAAATTCCAAGAGTACTGTCTAGAAATGGGTCAAGAAACCCAAGAGAAAGAACATAAAGTCGCGACAATGAAATCCACATATGAATTCTCACTTCTTAATATAATTGTTTTTTCCACAATAACTCATCAAGAAGGTTTCATGATATTTTCATCAACTTTTGTGCTTGATACATCATTCTTTAACTACCTTAAATAAACTCGTCGTTAACCATGTCCATGGAATTTTGAGTGATGGTTCTATTTCTATCAAAGGGATGTGATATCAACTTCCATAAATGGAAGGTAAAAATCCTTCCTCGACTTATCCATTAATAACATGCCACCCGTGATGCACCCAACATACCCTACTTCCCGCCAACTATTTGATGTGGCAGTTGTAGTCAGTAAATCAAAGTGATCTAGTCCTAACACATATTAATGATAATATTAAAGTCTATGGATCATTACACATGCTCGTAGATAGAAATATATGATGACAAAAAAACATGTGGAATTCCTACTGGAGGTTCGGTTCTCATAATCTCTTGCCTTGGAGATTACCAAGTGCGAACTTCATGAGAGGAAGTCTCATCTTCTTACAAGTACTCTCACCTAATGGTTTGCATGATATGTGTCCCATCATAGTATGGCATCCCACCGTAGAACTATATTTAAAAATATTGTTATAGAATTTCAATGTTCTCATTGTATTAGGGAACTACCATGAGCTTATCAATGCAACAAATACTCTAAGACATTATTACATCATAGTCATGCATAACAATAAACAATATGTAATAAGATGTTTAATATTTAAATACATTAAATATCCATATAATCAAATTAAAAACTGTCGGTTCTAGGACACAAAATCTAACAAATGATTTATCATGGAATCGAGAGACTAGTTGTGAATTTAAAAAATACTAATTCATGTTCAATGTTCATAAAAAAATAAGGTAGAGGAGATAAGAGATGGGAATGAAATACCAAACCTCAAATTTGGTTAAAGTAGAAACTAATTTACGCTAACTCAGTCCCCCTCCTATTACATTGCATGACACTAGAAAAAATTATAAATCCCTATTATTGATGATAGATTATTAAATATATAATACTATATTAATAAAGCATAAACATGTTCCTAGTTCGACCGTAATAGTAGGCTCTATATACTGGTTCAAGTCCAAGCTTCCCCCTCCTTTGGATATATAATACCCCACATCAATGACCATACTATCCTTTTTATATTCCAAATAAAACTCAGGGTAAATATCTCCCTCTATCAATATAGAAATATTTTCTTTGAATTCATACAATCTTTGACTAATGATTCACATTTAAAATTTATAAAATATCTCATGAAATATCACTAATATTGTGTTTCCAAATTCTGATTATAGACAAACTTCGCTACATAATAGATTATTCACAAGGCATACTATATATCTTACAGTGGTGTATGCATACCCTATTAGTATGATTATAAGAAGAGTGAATTGAATACAAGCATGTTGTAAAATACACTAATTGTTTTATTAATCTAAATACTTGATAATAACATACTGATCTATATTAATTCAATGTTATTCTATTGTATTTTCTGAATTTACTATACATTGTGTTATCATGTTGTAACTATGTTAAAAATTATGTCATGAAATAGTAAACATTTGGTTAGAATAATATATGTGTGTTTATATTCACAGCAATCATGTTTTCTTCACTGTATATTTTTATATCATCCTATATATGTCTTGCAATTAACTATTAATAAAATATTTTCACTATTATTCTAATTCATATATTTATACTCCTGATATGATCTAATGATTTTAGTATTCTCACCTAAAAATGTAGGTTATTATTCCATTTTTCTTTTTTAGTCTAGTTTACATTTAGTTTGTATACATATTCATTTCATACAACTATTCAATTTTTTTTATTTTATAATGTTCACTTCTTCTTTTTTAGATACATTAATTTTTTGGATGTATATTGGAACCCATAATAGTGAGTGGTATCCTATACTACTAGGTGGTTTATGTTGTGGATTATAGCCACTTGTGACTCCAAAAACTATTCATTTTTATGTGACTATAACAATTGTTTATAAGTAGAAATAAAATCTTTAAAATTCAAAACCCCTTTATATTTGATGAAATATGTGTGCAATAAATAAATATTACACAATATCTTTTTAGTTCACATTATATGACACTATAATAGGCATTGAATCCATTCCTTACTAATTATTTCTATGATTGAAGACATGTTTGGGGAACATGCACCAGATCCATATAATTCTATAGAGCCATCTGCATATAAGGATCGACGTATGTATGAATGTAAATGTGTTTATTTTTTAAATTAATTTTTAAACATATATATGAAGATATATTATACACATCATGAAATCATAAATATCTGCATGAAATTTCTCACTTAACGCACACATATATTGGTTGGTTAATGAAAAACCACTATAAAATACACACTCAAATTCATTTGGAAAATATCACTGAACACCCTGTGTGCATCCACATGAAATAACATGTCCCAAACAGCTGAGTGCACAGAGGCCCATCATCTCCTTAATGAAATTTAAAATAGAGAAATTAAAAAACCAGCATCAACGTGGGTCATAGAGCATCGATCACACCACTTATGAAACTCAATCTCAGCACCCTTCATGAGTCAAAGTCGTCTTCTTGATTTTTTGTGATTCACTATGAATCGATGTTATTTTTATTGTTTCATTGGCACCAAAATATTCTTAGATTCAATGAAATAATTCAATGCTCATGATTACCAATCAGTGTATAAGCTGAGCTTGGACTTCTTCACTTGAGTTTCATCAGATAGTTTCATCTTATCATTGATACCTATATTTGACATGTTCTACAATGGATGATTTGATAATAATTGAGCTTCAGTTGAACTGGTGTAGCTATTCATCATTGAAAAAAATATGATAGCAATGCAGGTGAATGCTAGAAAATTCCTCCTTTTCACAACAACAGATAGGAGAATCGTAGCAGAGTTCCTCTCTTCACAGATGGTAGCCAACTAGTAGCAAGGGGAACTGTAGTTTTTCACTAAATGGTAGTATAATTTGAAATTGTAGAATAATTTTCATCAATCACAGAATCTATCATGCTGGGTAATGATCGTCTATATTTTCCACACAACAACACTAATGTGCACTGCTCAAAGTATACTTATTCCTAACACTAGAACTTCATGCGCACTGAATATGCTGCATTTTTTTCCATTGTGTAACTTTAAGTATGTGTTTTCCCTTTTAAATTCACACCAACCTCACTTTAATAAACTAATCCTTCAATAAATACTATGTTCATAAGGTTCAACACCTATGAAAAACCATTCAAACATAAGATAGCTTTTAAGTATGCATAAATATTTTCATGTTACATACACTTGATTGGTGAACTTCTCACTACTAGTTTTAGTCTCCACAAGAGATACCTTAGTATTTGACATATTCCTCATAATGGGAATCTCCTATTTAATGTTCTTAATCAATACATTTTTTTTCTATATTTGGCCCAATAAATTCTCAATCTGGGAATCACTTTCACTAAATGAAGGCTTTCATCCATTATTTATGTTGTTCCCTTAGGATAGTTATGGAAGCTTCATGGTGCTTATTATTTTACATTCTAACCTTAAACCCATGAATCTTTTCATCAATCAGATCACTTTTATCTTTTAATTGTTTATCCATTTGTGCAATTATTTCCTCCAAATTTTTTATATGAGTAAAAAATATTTTTACCTTCAATCTTGAAGTGTCGAACTTCATCTATCAAGGATTGAGTCTCCATTTTTTGGTTGCAGATTCAATTTCTATATTTACCTTATTAAGTGGTTTCTATATCCTCAACAAATACAGTTGATATAAAATTTGTTTCATAAAATTTAAAATAGATATCTTTTTTTGTGTTAGAATTTGATTTTCACGATGATTCATTTTTGTTTACGTGAATAAGTGAACCCAATTTATTGGACTTTTACTTGTTATTTTTTTATCTTTTGGACAGTTGAATCTCCTCTTCAAGAGACTTCAAAACAGGATCTTTTGAAAATTTATACTTAGCCTTAAAGATATATTTTTTATCATACAATTCTTACAACTTTACTCATATTTATTTTGAATTAGTGTATTGAACAACTTCCTCTTCCAACTTTACTCATATTTATTTTTATTTTATTTTTTTAATTTTTGTTGCTTATTTATTTGTTTGTGCTATTTGGTGCTGTCAAACGACATGTTTTTTAAAAAAAAATCTTATAGGTTAGGGACATCCATTAACGGTCCCTACACCCATAATTTAACTATGGTAGGACCGACCACTCAGTGTTTTCAGGGGGGGAAATAACGACCACCTATGATGATCACTGATATAATTCGGCATTGGGCCAACTATGAACATCAAAGGAGGCTTGCTAGTGGATGCTAATGGGATATTTTTTATTAGTTTCCCTTATTCACTTTGCATCCCCCACTACCCCTGATTCGATGATCCCCTCCAGCGGAGAGTTTGAAACACACGAGATCTATCTCACCCAATAATATTCAAGAAATATAGTCATTTCATCACTAATGATATCCTTAGATGATAATCCTCTTATGTTCTGGGTGTAGTCTCTAGGTTGTAAGTTGCTTGTGTTTTTTTCTTGCTTTGGTTTTTCACTATATCTTCTTTTTTTGTTAGTCTCTATTGGAGTTTCATGCATGAGTTCATCCATTTTTAAGTCATAAATTACCATATTGGGGCCATGGTTCACCACTGGTTCCAAGAGTGATAAGGTCCAAGTGCTCAAATTGCTTATATGATCTTCACACATTGCTTCTATGCTTTTATTTTCTTTGTTGTATGCTTTTTGTTTTGTTTGTTTTGTATAATAATAAATCTGGTGGTTGTGTTCCTTCCATGGAGTAGGATTAAACTCATTTGAACCACATAAATCCTTTGTGTTATTTACTTATCTATATTTCTTATGTTATGTAAATACCTGAACCACCGGAGCCCGAGCCGTAACTACCCCAAGACCACCTCTAATAGGCCTATGGTTGACAACTAGCATCAAGAAGATATATCACACACATGGGAGACATTAGACTAATGTACCTATATGCACACACACATCTCCAATACTATACAATGATGAAGTGTAAAATAATTATAACAAAAAATGAATAAGTTTATAATCCCACAATCAGAGTACGACATAAAGTGTTGGATAGTAAAAAAAGGGGCCAAATACAAGCTTACCCAAAACTTTAAAATAAATCTCGACCTACTCAGAATGGGGGAACTATTTTCAAATATAACATTGGTATACACCTTAGTCTTTATTTCCCAAACTAAGATCCAGATATTCATAGTCCTCTAAAGACTTCATAAAAATATCTTTTTTCTACATAAGACACACCATGTGTGTCCAGATTCCATGAAGGGGTGAGTTCAACAATACCCTATAGGAAACCCCAAAATAACCAATCATAAAGTATCAAGAGTATTTATCTCATCAAACACAGATATATCAACATAATATAAGACATAAAAATAACCAAGGATATCCCAAATATACTTATAATTGACTCTGATTCATCTAAGTTTCCAACCAATTCTATCTATAGATATGCTATGAGTTTTCATGGTAACACTCATCTAGGAAATCTCACTCCCTGAGCTCTTCCATCCCTAATGGCATACAACCAAGAGAACATGCTCGTCGAGGAGGAACCACTCCCTGAGCTATACTTCCATAGACAGAACTCATCCTAGAGGTCATTCTCATTAGGTCTAGCCAATAAGAAAATTGAGAGTATTCATCCAAGACACACACTTCATCAAACTAATTCCCATTAGAAATATCATATCTCGATATATATATATATATATATAAAGGTTCAATGCCCCAAGATCACTAGGGGGACACCAGACCCTACTAGAAAACATCCACCTAGATAAGAGATTGATGAACATGTAAATATTTTCCACACCAATTCCAAAAACCCTATATAGGGAAACCATGAAGGCGTGAGGATTGATCTGGACCTCTCTAAGGGATACATGCTTCAAGACACTATGGGTTATAGTCGAAGCAGACTGAGATAACTCACTCTAAAATAAGGGATCTCACCCACACTGCACTAATCATCAGGAAGCTGCAGAATGGTCACCCTCTATGAAGGAAAGGGACGTTACATTGAACCCTCATGGGAAATGAACCAAGGGAACAAAATCAACTCATATTGGTCCAAAGAAGCTACTGAAAGCTCACAACAAAGATGAAATGAGAAGAATGAGGACTCTAACCTGTCCTTAAAGGAGAACATGATGTTCCCATGGGGGTTCACGGTGTTTCTCACTAAACCTAGAATTGCTCGTGTCTCATGGTCACATGGCATGCACTTATCCACTATACATGGTGTGTACTTGTCACCTTGGAACTCGGGGTGCTGCTCTGCTCATGCCCATGTACATCAAGTCATGTATGTGTACTTGGTCTTGTCTGAGTACACAATTATGCCCATGTACTATGGCCGACCCATATACTTCCCAAGTACATGGAATATGGGGCCACATGGATATCTGGGATTGTACCCATGTACCTGCCGAGTTTTCCTCCATGTGTTACATAGTGTGTGACATGGAACACATGGCCTGTAACACCATATATACTCCTAGGAATGTAACCCTTGTAAATGTCGAGCTTCTCAGAAAGAGTTACATGATGTGTTAAATGAATCACATGGCATGTGATACTTATCTCTTTGAGGAAACTCTATAGCCACACAGAAAGGGCTACACAATGTGTGTTCATAGGACTACACGTTGTGTAGTTGGGTTTGCATGGAACCCCTAGAAATATTCAGGTTTCTTCCTCCACACGACTAATCCCTTCAATTTCTATATAAAATTTTCAATTCATCGTAGATATGGGGTTAACTGAACCCCTCTCACCATCACTGGCAAGATTCTGGATGTATCTGTTTCTCTAGAAACACCAGCCATCGTTCCTCATCGGGGTCGCATTCCAAAACCAAAAGAACTACTCATGATCCATATATTGATCTGTTTCCATCATTGTAAACCACAAACATAAAGATGAATCTCCATCCAAAACTGACAATGGTGATCCATTTCACCAAATAATGAATGTGAAATGATCATTCACCATGTATTCATCGAATCACAGGTCAGAATAAAATGCCAACGATGAACGCACATAGAACGGGGAGAGAAAAACATAAACCATAAATGTGTTGAATGAACCTTGACCATTTTTCATTTTCACATTCAATCAATTGTCAAAGAAAAAAAATAATTGAATAGGTATAAACATCAATGGACAAACAAATAATGATTAACCCCAAATTCTGGATAAACAAACCCCTACCCAAAATATGACCAATCTGCGAATCAATCCATTCGTCGATTGATTCGCATTCAACATAGGATAATAAAGTGGGGATAAATCCACAAATTAAACATCCAACCATGATTTGGATTGATCTCTAATGAATAACAGTCCTACATTTCCATCATTGGTGATATCCTAGAACTCAGATGACGCAACGATCCTCGATCTGATGTTTTCCACCATGAAGGCTCTCCTCCAATGGTACTCTAGATCCATAGGTTTATGTCGTTAACCCTAAGATGTCATCATAAATTTATATTTATAAAAGGAAATTGTTTCTTGTGTCAATGAAATAAAATAAATCAATTAACACAATTTATTTTATTGAGGGCACCTGTGATGACATTTCACAAATTCGCAACACTGATAAAGGTTATGTTGCACCTAAGGTAATCCCCACATTCTAAACTCAGCGGTGGTCTCATATTTCCATTTCGAGGCCCTTTTGGGAGTTATTATTTTTTTAGGAAAATTATGTGTGCATGTTATTAATATATTTAATATCCTTAAAATTTCTATTTTGGGATCACTGGGTCTTAGAATCCCACACCATCTCTGCACTTTGCTCTAGAAATATACCTAGAAATATTACATAGTCTAACATGGAAAAATATGAGTCATTACATTGTTCCCCCATTCAAGTTTTTTTGTCCCCAAAAAGAAAAAAAAACTAAACAAAGAGGTGGGAATGTTGAGCTCTCAAGTGGATCTCCCACTCTCATGAGTTCCACTGATGGTATCTTGTGTTGTTAACAAAAATGCACCCAAGGAAACCACATTCCCATGAAGTAAATATCTTTATAGGTTATCACCACTGTTGAATTCTTGAAAAAGGGAACTCCACTCCCACAACCAAGCTCATTTAGGTCAATACCATGCAATGAGTCATTCACATACGTCCTTAGTTGCAGAATGTGTATAACACTAGGCAACCAAAACTATGGTGGTCATGAGGTTAAGTGGTACACCACCTTGTTAACCCGACATTGTAGTAGGAAAAATAAAAGGGCCTAATAACCCATGAGATATCCTAACACTATGGATAAATATTTGAAACTATAAAACTGCAAAAGAAATTATCATTGGTCGATAAATAACTTCTGATGTTTCTAGATAGTCCTCATCCACCCCTGTATGATCTGAACCTTTACAACCACCATTAGAACCAAAACTAGGATCCGAGCACTGGAACCCATTGGTTCTAACTAGTATAAAAATGACCTACAAGGTCTATCATACATGGTCTCAAAAAGGTGATATATTGGTGGGGGTTTGGTAATCATCACGATACACAAACTCCATTTATAGTTGATGATCATCCCAGTTATGGCTCAAAACTGACATGTGAACTTGAAGCATGTCCTCCAGAACCTGAACGGTACACTTTACCTGACCTGCTAACTTGGGTAAAACAATATTCTCAACTAAAAATAATTATAAAAATTATCCCCACATCCTCCCCCTAAACATTCTGTTAAGTAAGAATCATAGTATGCAACAATCGTTGAGAGAATTCCAAGAAGCAAGACTACCTCATATAAGCATAGGTGTCCCAAACTCTCTAAAAATCACTATGGTTCATCACCCACTGATAGGAGAGAAAATAAGAGTTTATCTTGAATACTTTTTGAGACTCCCTTGACTTCTTTAATGATTCCAAGAAATTCAATTACATCCTCACCTCCACCAGATGTACTACTAAGGGTAAACAACCTCCACAACACTTCCTTATGCATTATAACAGGGGTCATAATCTGTCCTCAAACAAGGATGAAAAGATCCCCATATTTGGAAAATATATTAAGAACGTATCCAATGGTTATCTGGTAATGAAACATCTCACACTAGATATCCTTGAGTTGTACCTCATTAACTCTCTAAAGAAGAGGTGGGGTAACAACTATTGATCAGAGGTAAAATGAACCATCCTATGGTGTCTATCATGGTTTAACATAAAATCCAAGAATACATGGATGACATTGAAAAAGACTAATGTGAACTAATACAATAAGGTTTAAGGATCCATTCTATAATTATCACAAGTTTTCTATTACATATAACTAACTAATTGTATCACCATGAACTAAAAACATCCACAAAGGATTTGGAAATCCACTTCCAGTATATCCTCCTCTAAAACTAGAGCTAGAGATAACCAGTCTGGAGGTCAAACATTGTGAACCCATTTCCCCAAACCACTAGTCGAATAAATCAATGATTCTCAGGAGTTTATATTCTTCATTTCATCACCTGGTTCAAGTGATACCAATCCACACCCAACATCAATCACTCATTTGACTCATGGGCGAACAACACTGGGCTACCCCAGTGAACACATTGGGTCTTATAAAACCCATTTCTCTATAAGATCCAGACTACACCTTAAACTTATGAATATCAATGGGTTCTATATGATATGTTATCACAAAAAATTAGTTGATATCCTTAGTATTATTCCTTACGTAATCCTAACCCTCAGTGTGGAGATAAACTTGGAACGTCCCTATGAAAGGTTTCCTTATAATCCACCACCAATGAAGGAAAACAAAGAGCTCATAGTATCCACTTATCCAATGGTATCACTATCCAAATTATAAGAAGTCGGTCATAACATATTACACATGAACTCATCCTTCTCTTCCTAGGATCACTCCTTATCAATGGAGGAAAATTCTATCCAAACAAAATGGAAGTGCTTCTATACTTACTATTTCCAAGGCCCCAGCCTTAAACATTACATAATCTTGAGTTAAGTCTTGAATTAAAATTGAAGATATTTTAAATTTTATAGTATTAGAGAATTAGTCCATAACTATTACATAATAAACTCAGACATTACATGGGGACAGTTACACTCAATGTCTACTTTTTCCACCAAAGGAAACCCTTTAAACAAAACATGATTTATTTTTCTTGATAAAAATATTCTTGACTTTTTAATTTCTCTTACCCATACTTATAGCCTATAGAAAACATTTCAAAAACTTGGTATGAGCATAAAAATATCATTAAGGAATTTAAAATAAGGAATAAAACTGTTAGTCCATGAATATTTAAAACCCCTTAAAACATTTTCAAAAAAACCTAATTTACACCAATAAAACATAAACTACTTAGCTTACATCAAGTAATAATAATATTCATACAAAAATTCATATAAATCATAAAAGATAAAGGTAATGTGTGGCATCCATATCATACTTACATTGTAGCCTTCACAACTACATAGGGAGTAATCTTCAGGGTTACGTTTCGATTACCCGTCATAGTATATTCCCTAAATCTCTTAGGAGAAACCTTATCGTTTACCTCCTTCATATTACCCAATGAATTGTAGATCTATCATGGGATCACTTGAACTCAGTTTATCATGGAAAAACATGTGTTCATAATAAATTCCCAAGAACTATAACTTAATCATAACACATGAACAATCATAAAGAAAAAATAACATTTCCACATTGCAATCATAAGACATCATTTCAAAATATTAATATAATATATATAATCTCAAAACTATTTTCAATACCAAAATACCTAAAAAAGGAATGTGTCATTTACTTTCCTTTTTTTTAAAACATTACGACTTGTAGAGGAATCCAAATATCACATAATGGTTACGACGGTGGAGAAGTTGTTGTTGCTACATACATTAAAAATATTCCTTTTATTATTTTGTAAAGTAAAATTCTTTATATAGAATGATTACTTTTCAAAACCATTGAATAAGGTTAAAATTCAAAGGTTTTAATTATACATTATATAAAATAAGGTCATGTATAAATTAAAATATGCCTCAATGAAAGAAGATTGATATGAATTCCCTTACAAAGGTTGTATCCTTAGATTAAGGATAAATCAATAAAACAGTTATGTGTGAAAAATATAAATACACCTAATATAATTTCATATTCAGTGTAAAACAATCATAGGTCATTAACACATATTTTTTGAAAAACAAAACCAATGACATGGATATTTAACTCAATGAAATGAGATTGAGTTATGATTTCCCTTACCTTGTGTCTGACTCATCACGTACAATTGTTATGATCCTAAATAATAAAATTAGGTTAATTTATACTTTATTGAGAATATTTTTCAATTTTATTATTCCTTTTATATCACTTCCTTCCAAGTTATAAATATTACATAATTATTTAGGTTCATATCGATTGTTTTGTCGGTATTCGGTACTTGAGTCGAAAATGAACTTGTTATGATGTAAATTGTTCATGTGGAAAAAATTCCATTATATCAAAAATATTATTCATAATTTAAATATAATATATATACAATATATTTGTATTAATAATATTCCATAACATTTGGAGAAAAGAAATGAAATTCACTGTTCATGAAGACGGTAGGCTATACGTACGCATGAATGATGCTTTCATTTCTTTGTCATATTAATGGAATTAAAACTAAATGATACATTGGTATATTATAATTATAGTATAATATATACGTTATATATGTTACATAATTTACTTAACATCATCCTTTATATGTTAAATGTATGGCATGAATGATTCATATCACTTTGAGGAGGCGGTAGTCCACACATCCTCAAATGAAATTATCGTATTTACACATTATGGAAAGCATAATGGTATATTATAAATAAAAATTATAGAATCATAGAGACAATATAAATATAATATATTTAATATATAAATATATTTCCATCATAATGGCTACCATGAGAGGTTTTAGGATAAAATTGAACAATCATCATTTCTTGAGGTAGTAGTTCACCATACAGAGAAATAGTATGTTCTATATCCATTAATTAGAGGTATGTGTAATTATAGGTTGATATATTATCATAAAAACATCCTAGAATATTTAAGATACTGGTTTTGTTATAAAATAAGGTAATAAAGAGAGGTTCGGGTGTTAGATAAGGAAACTAAATGAAAGGAGCTTGAGAGAAGACGTTACCTCTAAATTGGGTAACTCCTCTTAAATTGAGCCAATAGGATTCATTGAGTTGTCTTATGCCCAATATAAGGCATATAGAATGAAATGAGGAATTTTGGGAGATTATTTTATCAGAATATGGGTGATCCATGAGGCCTGAGAGGTGTGAGTAAGTGGGTAGAGGTGGTGACCATTTATAAGAGGGAAGATGGTCACTTTAGGAATGTCTTGAAATATTATTTTATTATATATTTATTTTCGAATTATAATAGAATAAAAGTGATATACTTCGAGTATAAGATGATTATGGGTCTAAATACTCTCAATCATTAGGTTTTAGACAAGTTTAGATCACAAATTTAACCTTATCTTTTGGATTTAACCCTTAGTTAAATAAATTAACTCTTACCATGTCTTCCTGTATTATTACACTATATGATCAATATAGTTACTATAAAATGACAAGAGAATATCAAGTGAATCATTAATGAACTTTTTAACATTATCTATGTCATTTGGCTAGATCTTATATTTTTATTACTATTATATCATTTAATAAAATAGTATTTTTTTTAAACTCATTTATGTCAATTTTGACAATATTTAGTAATTGATTTTTTTAAAGTTGTGAAAACGTTATTGATTCGAATAAAATATATTAACTCCAAGATAAAATATCATAATAATCCATAAAATTCGTTTATGTAATAAAAATTTTCAATTTACATTTATTTTAATATTTATAATATCATTTATTTGAATCATTCATTAATAAGGTAATCACTCCATCACCATTGTGTCATAAATAAATTTATTTATTTAATGTCTAAAAATTATAAAAAAATACCATGATGTAGTAAATAATTTTATATTTCTAATTAATTTTTATAGTCAACAAGATTAATTATATAACCCAGCCTTGATTTTTTAGGAAAAAGATACATGTTTATGTTATTTTCCCCTTTACATTAAATTAATTATTATAACATGTCATTTTAACACCCAAGTGGCTCCTAAAAACCAAAAATTAATCCTAATGATTTTTGGGTCTCCCATGACTCTTAAAATAATATCAAAACACGTTTTAGGGTTGTTTTATATTATTTTAATATTATTTTTACCCTTATTTACCTAATTTACCATTTAACTGTGGTAAATAAAAATAATCACTAGAGTTATTATTCATAATGTAAAAAAATAAAAGGTATATATTTACATAATTTGGAAATTTTAATTCATAATATAGATTCCATTTTAACAAATTCAAAACACAGAAGTTTCATTAATTAATTTAAAATTAATTCTCCTTGTCAAAACAAGAAAGCGGGGTTTTAAGAAATAAAAACTATCAAAATATTGACGTGTGTTTATGTCCAACTTAAATGTGAAATTACTTACAATGAAAAAAATTATATTAAATTATAAAAACATAATCTAATTGCACCTTAAACCCAATTTAAAATATAATCTAACTATATAAATAAATTCGATAAAAATGCAGTTTTGAATTAAAATGCAGTATTTTTCACTATTCATTAAAATATGAATTTCATCAGAAAAATACCAAAATTTCATAAAAGATAAATTTTCATGTCCCTATACTAAATAATAATTTTATTATGTCCAATATAACTTATAAAATTTTCAAAAACTAGATTTAAAAAGGGTTCACCCTCAAAAGGTGGTAAAACTATATTTTTTTGAAAAATACTTCTTTTATCTGAAAAAATGAATTTGTTCTTATATCATATCTAGAAAACATATATGATTAATTTAAAACATTAAATTTAATGTAGAATATAGATTTTTTATTAAATAAAAATCCATGAAGAGTGATGTGGTTTTATAAACACAATTATTCTCTTTTAGATAGGTTTTCATAAAAACACATCCTCTATATTCAATTGGTTTTTATTTCCATTTATAATAAATTTGGTAACCAATGAATCATTATTTAAACATTTTTTAAACCATATTTTCATAATTAAGTTGATAATATTCATTCCCTTCATTCCAACGGCTACGTTATAATAATAACTTTTAAATAATAATATTTAGTTGTTTGTTTAAGCTCGATGTAGCGTATCATGTACACTATTGGACATAGTGTTTCTTTCTTATAACTTGGGATGTTACACTGGTAGCAACCAATTAGGCTTGGATAGTATGCATCCAATCCATACTATGTAAAGTAACATAGGGTCTCATCTCCCATATGAAGAGGTTCTGTGTGAGGTTCTCTCCCTCTCTCCTCCCAAAGTTAGGTCACACTGTCTATAGAAGCGTGTAATCATAGATCCTCTTTGCAGGAGCCTCCGACACAAGGGTCAGAAAAAAGGGCTCCATTGGTATCACTAGATCACAAAAATGATATATTCTTAGGTATAAGTGGCTCATATGTAGTGACTATGGTTTTTTCATATATTAATTTGGAATATTTCTTGGAATATTTTTGAATCCAGAAGCTGAGTCAACATTAGAGCCTTTGTGTGGGGGTATGAAAATATTAAATCTATTTTATCATGCACGTGAAATTATTTAATAATTGTAGAATAACTATCATGTAGAGTCTCATATATAGAATATGATACAATATTTAAGTTTTGAATGCATTGTTTACCCTATGGTTGGCATAACATTAATCAACATCGAGTGTCTGCCAGAGGAGACCGTTGGTGGTGTGTTGAGTGGAGGTTATTAATTTAATAAAAATAAATTAATAAAGCCACCCCCTTTGGGTTTCATTCGAGAAATAAGGGAGTGTAGGGTTTCCTTCCATGGTGATAGATGAACCAAGGAGAGGAGGCACTGCCGATCCTCGATCTTGACAGTGATCACTCCTGAATCAAGGTGAATTGGATTCAAAGCATGGATCTGGATCCAAATCTCTAGCGTTTCACCACAGTGTTGGAGGATTTATGAGTTTTACATCCGGATTCCATTTTGATTCACTGTCATGTATTTTTATATACTATATATGACTTATAGGTTCCCCATGGTTGCCTATCTATGAATTTTGGGTGAAAATAGGGGGTTTCTGGTGGCTTGAAGGAAATTCATGTATGAAATTTCCTATCACAAGGTCTGTAGTATAGGATCACACATTGTGAGTTCTTCTCATTTGTAGAAGATGAACTTTTTAGGACTACATGTTGTGTACTGGGTGTTCATTCCATGAAGTTATCCCATGTCATGTGTCCAAGGGAATTCCAGACATGTTGTGTCAAGGGACACTACCGGGTATAAGTACACGACCATAACACACAAACATGAGTTGACTTATAGGGGCCTGACCAAAGGAAATAGGCTTGGGCTCATATAATAGGTACACATAGTGTATTATGGGTCCATTCTATGTGTGGCTACATGGACTGCCAAGCCTTGTTCCAGTGAGGATATTCCCAGAGCTTCGAGCAAGGTCATACTCCATGTGGCATGGCGTACACCCCATGAATTATCTTTTATACACCCTGAGTACCAAGTGGGGACATGAACATGGGATTGTGATGAGAGACATAATGTGTGATATGGTTACACATCGTTTACTTCCCTTGGAGACTTTTTAGTCTCCCATATCCTTCTTCATAACTTGGATAGGAGTCCCGTGAGTAGCCAATCCCGAGTAGTTTTACATGTTTTTGGCATTAGAGATATAACATGAGGTGATGTTGTGGGTCACTTCAGTTAGTGAATTATAGACTATTAGAGGTTGAGTGAGTTCACTTTGTCTATTCATGTGTAGGTTTTAGGTGGAATCATGTTCTCATCATTGGATTGTGACCCCTCTATGGTTTCCTTGATCTTGTGTAGTGTGGGTATGTTCATGTATTCTGTAGTGAGTTGTCTCAACCGACTTCGACTATCGACTCAGTATATTGGAGCATGTATCCCTCTGTGTTTCCAAGAGAAATATTCACATACTTTCATGTTTCCCTTGGTAGGGAATGAGGTATCAGTGTGACCAATATTTACACGGGCATCGATCTTCTACCAATGGGGATGTTTCCAGTATGTTATAGAGCCTCAGTGATCCCTAGGCACTGACTCCCTATCTGTGTATCTATATTTGATCTTTATGATGTGGGTAATATTCTGATAGAGTTTTTATCTTGGATGAATCCTATCTATCTCTTTAATATTTCTACTATGATGTTTTTACTAGGTGGGGTTTATGGAATTAGAAAGACCAACTCAACAAGAGAATCAATCTTCTTCTTAGTGTGTTGTTCTAAAGTTGGGTTGTGGTGCAATACCCTTTCTATGTACCATGTTTCAGATAGTGTTTTTAGAGTACCCTAGAAGTCTTGGGAGTGATCCCCTATCTTTTTTTGGAGATCTACTTGGTCACTAGGTGACTTTATCCATGGTGATATCTGTTAAGTGTTCCCTCTTGGATAGTTACCACTAGGGATGGTTGGGTTATGTCATCCGTTTAGCAAGACCCAACAAGTGACATCTCTCAGTTAAGTTCTATCTGGGATGGAATTGATATGAAATCAGTGTAGTGATTCTCAATGTGAGATATCCCTCAATTTAATGCCATTAGTGATGGAAGGGATCATGGAGAGTGTACTATAGGATAATAGACACATTTGATCCTTGAGTGAGTTGTTGTAGAGGATGGATTTTTGTTTGAAATCATGAGAATTGGGATTCTATATCATGTATATATAGGATGTTCTGGGAGATATTCTAGTATGATTCATCGCTCTTGACATACTAGGTGATGATGAACTGGCCACTCTTGTATAGTTGAGGAGTGATCTTGATGGATCTCTCTAACTTGCTTGGGTTTTCTCCTATGGATTTTGGTCGAGATAACTGATTCCTATCAATTATTCACTTTTTTTGGGTTTTTAGGGTTCCTACTGGGTATTTTTATACCCACCCCTACATGGTATTTTCCCAAACATGTCATGTATTATGCAGATTAAAGGTATCACAACACTATCCTTGGAGGATCATGAGCGGGTGGAGTATATTTTTGGGATTGATAGAATGAGGAGTGTACCATTCATGAATTTTACAGTAGTCTCCTCTTTCTAAGTAGGTTGGAATGTTTTTCAATTTTTGTTGGGATTTAATCTTTTCTGTTTGATCACTTTCAAGTATTTTTTTCATACTATGATGTGGGATAAATTTATACCTTTATTTTTATATCAATTTTATTATTATCTATGAAACGTGTGACATGAAGACAGATTCAGGTGTGTGTGTACATGTACCATTTTATAAGACCTCCCTAATGTGTGATATGCTAACTCGGCGCTAGTCGCCATCCCCTGCCCTATTGGATGTAGGATTGAGGTAGTTCCTACTTGGCCATCCACTAGCTAGGTGGACCTCGGTGGGTTGGGTTGTTACAAAGTGGTATTAGTGGAGGTACCTCCCTAAGAACAGAGTTAGTAGTGGTCTATTTGTGATCATGGTTTGAGATCTAGGGAAATAATGTGTGTTTTGAGTTTATATTTTGGTCTAGAGACTCCAGTGTTTGTGCGGTGGTCAACATTTCCATACACCAGGACTCTGAAAACCTACTTGTTGACTCATAACATATAGGTACTAGTTGTAGGAAACTATTTTACATGCATCATATAGGATTGGGTTACTGTTTCCATTCCTTTCTTGAGTCATATCCCTAGATATACTCTATGATCGTGACCCATATTGTCTTATTTCAGGATGTTTCCATGATGATAACCTTTGGAGTTTTTGGAGCCAGATTAAGGGCATGACCTGATGATTGATGAGGTCTCTATATCGAAGCATGGTCACGATGTTGTTTTTCATATGAGTGGACAACAGGTCATACTTCCACCTGTTGAGGAGTGAGTAGACCCACGTTCGATGATTTATGTGGTTGAAGATTGTAGTTTTGGATGAATCTGTTTGTGCAAGATGATGATATACAGGGATCAAGAAAGTATCATATGCTTCCAAGGTAGGGATCGCTTGTGTTCCAGGTTAATAAGGACCCATATATAGAAGGTGTGCGATATAGGTGTCATCTTAGGATTTACTGACATTTATGGAGACATAGGGGATACCTCAATCCACTAAGGCTAAGGCATTATTTCTCTTGTGATGGGTAATGACATCTCACATGGTAGTTCCATACCCATAAAGTTGTAGGTAGAGAGATGGTTATTAGACTACCAAGGCCGGGAAGTGGACATGGAATATGATCTAGAGTAGTAGTGGAAGGTGGTTGGTGTGTTGATTTGTTTCCACCACCACCACCACCAGGTGGTCCATGCTAGGCTTAGGGAACTGGTGGATAGGGACATGGGTGGTTACAGGCACTAATGGTTTTTATCTTAGAGGATATGAGAGAGTTTGAAGGTATGATCTGTATTATTTCTAATTTTTATGTAGTTTTGATAAATATAGATGCGAGACACTCTTTCATTTCCACTTATTTCTCAAGGATTTTCTAGGGTGATACAGGGTATCAATGTAGCCCTATGTTGTTTTTGTTGTTTGATGTGGATTTAGACTCATAAGTAAGATGGATTCTTCCCCCCACTAATATGAATTCTTGTGATGTGACACAAAATAATATGAGTGATTCGGTGCCTCTCAATGAAGATAGTATCGAGGTGTGGAGGATGAGTTTATTTGACTAGTGTGTTTGGGTATAGTTGATGTTTTGAGGTGTTGTAGTAGGTCCTAGTTGAAGTGGATAAGTGGGGAAAGGGGAGGGATGAACATTAGGTAGAAGGGGATTCTATTCCGGTGGCTTGAGTTTGGGTTGAGGTATAGCATGTGTCTAATTTTTCTCAGTTGCAGATTTCATAGTCATGAGCTACCTTTTCCTATGTGTAGCTCCTATTCGAGGCCTATTGACACCATTATAACACATTTTTCTCAACCATTTAGTCAGAGGGATTCTGCTGGGTTTTGTTAGCCATGTTGTAGTTGGAGGTGTTAATAGGTATTGTAAGACCCAGTGCGTTCACTTGGGACACCCAATGTTGTTTTCATAAGAGGTGGATGTGCTTGGGGTTAGGTGTGGATGATGTCATCTAGCCTAGGTGACTATTAGATAGGAGTACCCACACCCAATAATTGACATCTTCTTTTCCTAAAGTATTGGAGCAAGATGGATCTCATAGTTTATCCTCAGGCTAGGTAATCACTAGCTCTAGGTTCGAGTGTAGTTTTTAGCAAAGATAGATTCCAAAACATATTTGGTTGAATGAGTTTTTGGTGATAACATTCAACATGGATGGACAACCTCATAGTGTTGTGAGGTTGATGGACCAGATCTCTAACCCTTTTTGGATCAGTTCTTCGTGGATCCTTGATAAGGTTATAGCAGTGCAAACTTGATAACCACGCAAGGTCGTGGGTTTAGTATTAAATGATCACAATAAAGTTCTATAACCACTATTTATGAGAGCGGTGATAGAGAGGTTGACTTCTTCCAGTTGACACTTGAGGTTGGGGTTAGTGCAGCTTTTCTCCAGTTGGAGTTTCTATTTTGAAGGTCTCGCTTGACTAGATATCCACTAGACATGAACTTGATGGATTTTTTCAAGGTGGGGAGTATGTCATCCTAAGTAAGGATGATGAAATTAGTCACATGAAGAGATAAGGTGTTGAGAAGGTTCCTATACCTCAAAAGGATACCTAGGAGACGGGAGGTTGTGTATCTTCCATCTATTGTAGCTATAGATACATGTGCATGAATTGTGTGCAATGTCGGATTGGATGAATTGGGTGATGAGTATGGGGTGGTTTTTCAAGTTTCCAGGTGGAGTTTTTGAGCTATTAAGAGAATACCCTATGTGGGTTTAGGGTTTCCCTTGGTGCATGTTTGTGATAGCATGAGAACCTTCCAGAGAGATTATTGGTGTGGGAGATCTAGTTGAGAGATTAGTTTTCTCCCTTGTGTGTATACATTCTTATTTGGTGGAAAAATAATTGAAAGTTGAGAGAGTGTAGTGGCTATGATTTTTTACCCCTTTTTTGTATAATAAATCTCATTTAGAGTCTTATATTGGAAATATGAGACCACATTTAAGTTTTTAATGTGGTGTTTATCCTAGGAACAACGTCATATTCATCAGTGTCGGGTGCCAATTGAAGGTAAATGTTGGCAGGGTGTTGGGTAGAGGTTATTAATTTAATAAAAATTAATTAATAAACCACCAATCCATTTATAATTCAATCATGAAAAAAGGGAAAGGAGGGTTGAATCACATAGTGAAGGATGATCCAAGGATACGAGGAGATTCTGACATAAAAATTGTTGAGGTTTTCACAAATTAAATATTTACAGAACCCTACTTACTACTAACAGCAAGAAAATGGTGACTATGGGTGTCGAATCCAAAGGGAGGGTATAATGCATAAGAAACTAGAGAAATAATAAAATCATTAAAAAATTAAAACTAATAAAATTTTGAAAAAGTTGTAATGAAGCAGGATATGAGATACAGTGTGTGGCATGCAATGAAAATAGAGGAAGAAATGAGTGAAAAATAAAGTTTTAAATTGAAAGAGTGAATGTAGGGATAAAACGAGAGAGTATAAAATGGATGAATTTTGGGTCCTTGGTATGTTTTGAACTAATTAAAATATATCCTCCTATTATACTCTAATTAATACAATTATTGAGCGCTTGATAAAAGGTAGAGATTCACTAAGCTATCACTCTGATGGAATTCCATATTTCGATGAACCTTATTTAGTTTTGATATTTCAATATTCACTTTATAATTAATCCGTTCATTATATAGAATATATTACTTGAATGTTACCAATTTTTGTTACATAGGTCAATGAATCATGGTGAATTTATTTCACAACTATAACATTTCAATTCTTGAGTAGTGTAAATTGATGCTCATAATAAAACATAAAAGACCATCGAACTTAAAAAGTGCACTGAACAAAATTTTTACCAAAAGTAAAATTAATAAATGAATATCATGTCATCATAACCTGATTTTCCTAATCGATTTAGATACTCATGAAAACAAAAATACCAAAAACAGAAGAAATATATTAGGAAAAGTTAAGAATGATTCATTCCCCAAGCTCAGGCTCCAGATCTAGCTCTTACTCCTAGTTGGGTTGTATCCACTCCATTCTCTATGTATTAGTGAAGAGAAAGTGGAATGATGATTGATGATCAGAGGATGGTTCTGGTATGGTCTCCCACTAATTGATCATTGATCCTCCTCTTAATAGAAAAACTCTTCCTGCCACTACTATCTCACTTGTTCACGCTCACTGTTAGGTATCTTCTCCCCCAGTTCCATGTGGCATGCCTTCACTATTTTTCTTCCTCGTAGGTGATTCAAGAATTGATCCTACAATAATTTTCATTAGAGTATATCACCCTTGATTTCCCTTCCATACTCATCTAAATAAATTCTAATGAACTCCAAAAGTTCCTGGTGAATATCTTGGACTCTGTTCAGTGATCAAGTTTGACAAATGTTCCATGCTTGGCCACTTTCAACAACTTTATCCCTTACCTCCCAAGAAAAAAATTTGACCTAGTGTGTCATCACCCCCCACCTCAACCAAGGGAAGAACCAACCTACCTCCACCTATTCCACATGGTTGAACAAAAAAATACCTATTCAGAGTTCCTACACCGAGCTCATTGCCACCAAAGGAGGCGACCAAGTTGCATCACTAGAGAAGTTGTGGTCGAGATGGTGGTGTTCTTCATAAGTGGTGAGGATGACTTACATGGTGGGCGTCAGATTTGGTTCATGGCGTTTTGATCTATAAAAAAAGAAATTTGGGGCTTCTTCATCATTAATTAGTGCAGTGTCAACACTTATTTCGGCTTGTCGGTGATGGGCAGAAACATTGGTCTAGTATCATTCACTACCTCAAAACTGGGTTTCCACAGAGCAACACTTTATGAGCGCTAAAAAAGTGCAGATAAAGGGAACTTTTAACAGTGCTAAAAAAGGCACTCTTAAAAGTGACCCTTTATCAGTGCTTTATTAGCACTGAAAAATGCACCCCCTTTATCAGCGCATTTTTTAGCACTGTTAAAGGGGACCCCTTTATCTGCACTTTTTTAGTAGAAATGATAAAGTGTATATTTCAAAAAAAATCATGAAAAATAAAATATTGATATATAAGTATATTTATATTGATATCAATATAATATATATTTTTTAAATATGTTTTAGATACATATAAATAGACAATTACATTTAATATAGAAGAAATTGAGTGAAAATGGCATTAAAATATTGTAAAAATATTATTAATTAATAATTTTCTAATTATCACCGACTAATAATCATTTAATAAAAATTTGAAAACACAAAAAATCAAAAAAAATATATAAAATATCTAATATAAGTTGAAAATGTAACTCAAACATCAAACAGACGTAACTTTTGATCCGGTTGTCCATTTGAGCTCTACAGCAAATCAAATCCAAGCCTATGATATGCTTTATGCGCTAGTGATCCAAGGGAACCTTCGGTCAAATTTTTCAAGGCCATAGAGGCCTCGAAAATAGATTTTTTAGTCTCCGTACCCAATTTTTTTAACATTCGATTGAATTTCAGCCTCGTTTCAGGGGGTATTTTTGACCTTTTTTACTGTAGATTGATTTTATTCCGAAAGCTTACATTTATATTGATATTATGGCTGTGAAATTTTATCAATTTTCTTAATGTAGTGTTACATATAATCAATTATACATCAACATATACATTTTTTATATATTCTCCCATAAAAATTTAATTTTATAAATAATTAATTAATCATATTTACATACAAAGTATAATTCTCAATATATTAGGTTTATCTAAAAATAATAATAATATCCATTTTATTTAAAATAAAAATATATTAATATTTATATACCTATATGATGTGTTTGTGTGTGTGTGTATTTGTGTCCGTCTGTATTGTCAAACTGATATATATTATCTATATATTCTAAACATATGTATATACATATTAATATATAATATTTGTAAATATATATAAATATGTATAATTATACTTAAAAATAAACATATAATATGTGTGTATGTGTATGTGGTATATATGTATTTATTTATTTATAAACACACACAAAAAAGCATATTTTATAAATGTATTTAAAACTGATCTTATAAATATATATTAATATACGAATAAATACATTAATATATAAATTAAACTATATATATATATTAATATACAGATATATATATATATATTAATATTAATATAGGGATATATATATATATTAATATAACTAAACATATATATATTAATATTAATATATATATGTTAATATATATATATAACTATATATATATATGGATATATGGATATATATATAAATATACGAATATATATATATATTAATATAACTATATATATATATTAATATAAATATATATATGTTAATATATATATATTTATATACCAATAAATATAACTAAATATATATATATATATATATAAATAGATATATTAATAAATGAAGAGCAAAGAAAAATGGCAGAGTGATAAAGGCTTAGGCACGCATACAACAGGTTTTGAGTTCGAATCCTGGGGAAGGCAGGTCACATGCGTGGATGGAAATAATTTCTAGCACTATTAATGGGGTTGGGGGCGCTGTTAAAGGGGAGTGAGGTGGCTGGTGCGTGTGGGCTCGGGTGGAAGTGGGGCACTATTGAAGGGGGGCTTCAAGCGCTATTGAAGCCCCTCCCCAAATTGAGAAATTACTATTATTATTATTATTATTATTATTATTATTATTAATTTTTTTTATCTTTTATCAGCGCTAAAAAAAGCGTTGATAAAACGGGTCTTTTATCAGCAATAAAAAAGCACTGATAAAGGACCCTTTTATTAGCACTTTTTTTAGCACTGATAAAAGAACCCTTTTATTAATGCTTTTGTTTGGCACTGATAAATGGGGCCTTTATCAGTTCTTTTCTAAGAGCTGATAAAAGGGACCCCCTTATCTTCTCCTTAATTAATAGTGGTTTTCTAGCACTGTTAATGCCCTATTCTAGCGATGATAAACACCATATTCAGTAGTTTTTTTCCCTTGGAGGAGTTGCGGCGATGGTGGATCGAAGCTATAAAATGGGTGGAGGTCAACAATAGATGGGATGAAGACTCGTAGATTGAGATCTACCAATGAGATGACTGTAGATTTAATAGTGATGTGGTGATAGATGGAGGTTTGCAGAAGCTGAGTCACCCAACAGTAGATGGAGGCATATCACAATGGACCAGTAGATTGCAGTAGCGGTGGTAGATTGACGACTGGTTAATGTTGATCTACCAGTGGGTTTGATGTTGGAGGAAGAGGTGGGTGACTAGTGTTAGCTCTATTGCTAGCGGTAGATGTGTTATAGCTATAGTAGTAATCCTTGGTGGTAGATACTATGTTATTCATGGTAGCAGGCAGACCGATAACAAGAGGGATGATGACAACTCATTTACCTAAAATATACTTAATAAATAAATTTTAAAATTAAAAAACAAGTTAAAACAAAACATATTAAAATTAAAATTCAAAAAGTTAAATTATTTATTATCAAAACAAAATAATTAATTGCTTTAATTAATTAATTAAACAAAAACAGTAAAAATGGAAGAAAATAAATTAATAACCAAAATAGTGAAAATAAATAAACCATTTAAATAAAAATTTTAATTAAACAAATAAATATTTATTAATTGGAACTAGAATTAAATATAAAATAAATGGAATAAGACACGGAGTTAAACACTTTATATTATTATATTAAAATAATAATAAAATTAAATAATGAAATAATTAAAAGAATTTAAATGAAAAAACAACTAACATTAAAACAAGTACATAGGAATAAAAAAAGTGAATGCAAAATAAATTTTTTAACATTAAATTATTCAAAATAACTAAAATAAACAATAGAATACATACTTTAACAAGCAATAATATTTATAATAATTTATTACAAAAATGAAAATAGTTTTCAATTATTCAATAAAATACATTATTTTGATATTAAAAAACTAATTAAATATAAAAATTGATGTGAAAAATGTAATTAATAAAAACCACATCAAATTCCCCCATACTTAATCAATTTCACTCCTAGGAAATTAAATTCATTTTATTTATTTAAAAATACTAAATAAATAAAAGACATCATGCCTAGGTTCCAAAACAATCCAAAATCAAAGGAGATCAAAAATACGTCAAGTTATTGAAAAATCATGTCTTGTATGTGAATTTCACAAACTACCTTATTTCAATTAAAAATAAGTTCCATTTCTAGGAGTGAAAGATGTTAGATAATAATAGGACTCAAATTTTAACATGAGACCCCGAAATTAACCACTCCCCCTAGGTTCCACAAATCAAAGGTCTAGGATTTTCACTTCATTGATACAAATTAAATGATTTTTATATATGTCAATTGTCCACTTCTTCATCTGGGTTTAAAATCCCCTCACCTAAATGAGCTCATTTTGACTCCCAACAATATTTATTATACATAGTACAATAAAAAGAACTTATTGAATTTGAAAATGGATTTTATTTAAATATGTAAACATACCCAGTACTTTTTTCTTAGAGACTCGCTATGAGATCCCATTTTCCCATTTTACTCCATATTCAAAGGACATATATGATTATCATTTTAGTTTTCTTCTTAAAGTGTTTATTCAAAAAGATAGTATCCCTTAGGTTCATGTTTAAATTTCTATTTTTCTCAACTTAAGATCAAAATTTCTCAAAGATCTCTCCCATCACACTCGCTTACCTAGTTCCTAAAGTGAACATCCATAAAAATAGTAGGGCAAACACACTCAACAATCATGAAATTATATCAATCTCAGACTCCTCAAAACCCTCAATCTTGAATGAAATTATCACTTAATCAGGATCCAATGAATTCATTTTGTTTTTGTTGTTTTTTTATTTATTTTTACAACCAATGAGAGTATTTATATCTTGATAGGAAGGAAAATTTTGAATATTTTAAGGGTTTTTGATGTGCTATAAGTGAAAAAAATTTAGAATAATTAAAATCCCTCCCCCAAACTTAAAACTCAAAAATATACCCATTTTTGAATCTCAAAGTGAGAGACATAGTTAAACTGGTTTGATACAAAAAGTCACATAATAGATTCAATTTTGAGGGGTGATAGTAAATTTCAATCAATTGTTTCCCACACATCGAGCAGACAATAAATGTATAAAGTACCCCTACTTCCACTATCAAACAAACTAGAATATAATATTGTTTTCCAAAAGGTTTCTTGCATTATATGAGTTCATGAATGATTTTTAAATGGGAAACAAGATTTAACTAGTAGTTTCACAATGACCGACATAAATTCAAAAAATTCAACATGCCAAACATAATTTTAGGAATGAATTTAAAATAGTGAAGTTTAAAACAACAAGAAGCTACACAAAAAATAGTTATAAATATGTGAAATAGGTAATCCCCATATATGTAGAAGCTTTGTTAAATTTTTAACAAAAAAATTATATCCTCCCTTTGAACCAATGAAAAAGTCATCAGGTTGAAAATTTGAAGCTCCTATAATATGAGCAGATTAACATGAGAATTTATAATTTAAAGTATAATTTGAAATTTACCAGACTTTGTGTTACACCCCGAGATTTTATGAGATATATTATTTTTAATTTCTTTGATGTCTTCTATTATACACTACACCAAGATTAGATTGTACTATATGCAACACCGTATTAGCTTGCAGTATACGCAACACTATTCTTGGCTCGTGTTACACACAATTTCAAGTTCGTTTTGTGAAAATTATTCTACGCAACATTAAGTATAGATTTTGTTTAATGTATAAATGAAATAAGTTTTGATTATGTTATACACAATACCAATCGGATATTTCACTACACGCAGCCCTGACTTGGCTGGAATTACACGTAATCAAGACCTTCTTTGATAGTGTGTGTAGTACGCAATATCAAGTTTCACTAAACAATATTATGTAATAATATTATTATGAACTAGCCTTTATGAATAGTAATAACAACTTTTTGAAATTTTCTAAATTTTATCTTTCAAAATGGACTTCATTTTTGGATTCAAAATATCGAAATTAGCCTAGGGTGAATTTTTGGTATTTTTCTGAAAATTTTCAATTTTGATGAATAGTGAAAACACTGGGTTACTATTTAAAAACCGACTTTTTATTTAAATAATTATTTATTTTATTTAAATTTATTTTAGCTAAAAATTGATACATAATACCTATATAAGTTAAATTTAATTCATTGAAGTCATTTTATAATAATTTTAGATATATAAAACGTTTATTGAACTTTTCACCGTCTTTTACCTACCTCCTAGGAGCTTTTTAAAAACTTACATAAAACTTAATTTTACCGCTTCTGTGAGTGGAATTTCGAAACTCCGAGAGAAATGGTTAATATCAAGGAGTAAAATTTGGTTCAATAAGATAAAAATTATTTTTGGTGAATAGTAACATTTTACTTTTATTTACCACGGTTAAAAGTAAATAGGGTAATTAAGGGTAAAAATGATATTATTATTACCCTAAAACATGTCCTAATTCTATTGGATAAGTATAATTCGACCAAAAACAACCTTAGGAATATAATATTATCATTTAGGTCCACTTGGATTATATTAGGACATTTATTATTATTTTATTTAAAAAAGAGTTAAAATAGTTAAAATCAAAGTTTAATAACTAAAACATTTTTAATATTGGATTATACATAAGATAAATTCGACTATACAAATTCATTATAAATATAAAATGATTTCCTAACTAATGGTATTTTATTTATAATTTTTAGACATTAAATAATTTAAGTTATTTATGACACAATGGTGATGCAGAAATTACCTAAATAATGAAATATTAAAATAATTGATATTATAAATACCCAAATAAATGTAATTTGAAACTTTTTATAAATTACACTAATTTTATATGTTAATATGACATGTTATTATTAATTTAATTTACTTTTTTCTAACTAATCATGTTGTTATGATTTTCACAAAAATAAATTACCAAATAGTGTCAAAATTGGCATAAAATAGTTTTTAAAGTAAATATTATATTATTAATTGTTATTATATTTTTAAAAATCTAAGGTTCAGACAAATGACTTATATAAGGTTATATATATGAATAATTAACCACTTTGGATTCGTTTGGCTGGTTATAGTAATTTTATTAACCATATAGTGTAAGAAAACCAGAAGACAGAGTAAAAGTTAAATTATTTAATATAGAGTTAAATCTAAAAGAGAAGGTTAAAATAGTAACCTAAACTTGTCTAAAACAAACATTTTGAGAGTAATTCGACCCATACCCACATTAACTTTTAAATAAATCAATTTTAAGCTATTATAAACCAAATATGATTTTATTATAAAATAATAGTTTAAGTTTTTCCAAAGGTGCCCCTCTCCTCCCTTATAAAAAGGGCACCACTTCCCTCTTCTATTCACACCATTTTGAGCCTTGAAGCTCAGAAAACCACTGAAAATTACACTTTTCAGCCTCTCTAGTTACATCATAGAGGTTCTGGTCTTCTCAAAATACCAACTCTAGTGCCTTAAGAATATTTTTAAAGGAGGTGCATCAAGGAAGAGGTAATCTCCTCTACCGACTCTTTCAAGTTTATTTCTTCTTCTACTTCCTCTGCATTAGTTGTATCATTATAAAGTAATAACATAAGTATTAATGATATACTGATATGTTATTATAAATATTAAACAACCCTATTTCACCTTCTGTCCATCCTATGGAAAATGAAATCACCGTGCGTGCGTACGTACGGAATACCGTCTCCACGCTGTGGTGTAATCTGTTTTCGACCACCACCTTACTTGGATGGGTATAATGGTGTAAATAAATAACTATATATGATTATTGTAAAGTGATATTGATTCTAAAATAATATACATACACTTCAATTCAATTCCACGATCATGGGAATGATATCATCACTCGTGCGTAAGTACGGACTATCGTCTCCACGACGTGATGAGATTCATTCTCCATGTTAACTATTCATGAATGATTATAAAGTATATATAATAAATAATAATGAAATATATGACATAATAATGATACTTTATTTATTTATATATATATATGTGTGTTTCATCGACTTAATTCCATTCAATTCAATAAGGAAAGGAAAACAACGTTCATGCGTACGTACAGCCTACCGTCTCCATGAACGGTGTATTTCATTCCATTTATCGATCTATCATATATATATATATGTATATTATGGATATTATATATATATATATATATCATGTTTTACATTCTTTAATTAAGTAAATCAGGATATAAGTAATAATATCAAGAACAACAAGTCGAAACACGTACGATAAATGAAATGATTTTACCCAAAACGCTGCTTTAAAATTGAATTTACAAAAGAACGGGTAATATAAAGTCATAAGTGATCCATATATGATATCATAACATTTAATATGATTCTTTAATAGGTCAATGACATTATTTAAATCATTATAAAGGAGGTTCGGATACATACGAAGCATATCGGACATAAGGTAAGGGATAACTATTCCAATCTCGCTCTTATCCGAGATTGTTTATTCATAAGTATTTACTGGGGTTTTGTTATCATCCATGTCCCTATTTTCTAAAAACAATTCTTGTAGGTTTAATGTCCTTTTACCCATTTTTTAATTTTACCACATGTTATGAAAGGAATCTTACTTTTTTTAACCACATGAGGAACTTTTTGACTTTTCCGACAAAAGTACGAGGAGAATGTTATTTTTAACTTATACGGCGTGAATGGATTATTACGATTTCATAACGCCTCATTTTCATGAAGCTTAATCTACAAGATTTCATGATTATTTTCAAAAAAACCATTTTCTTTTAAAATTGCATGGCATTTTGTGAAAAGAAAATGATTTTTAAGAAGAAAGGATATTTTCCTCAAGAATTCATTTCAAGTGTTTTATCAAAACTATTTTCCATCTAAAATGAAATTATTTAATATGTTTATGTTTCAAGTATAATGTCTCCATTATTTACATGGTTTGATTCTTCTTATTATGAAATGATATCCATTTTTTTATATAGATTATGTTATGATGGAATGCTGCTTAATAATCCCATTCTATTACATGGGTTATGCTATGATGTATGATTTATGATTTTGTGGCACACGAAAGAATTATTTAATTATGAGATGGGTGTTACCTATATCTCCCTCCAATGCATTGTGTAAAGATTTATATCTCATGAGATAGACATGGCTGGAATGGTAAGTTAATATGGTTCAGTAATACAGGACTGGAATGAGGAGTGAACTCGATTCAGAAAGGGACTTTGTCCACTAAGATGGTCTTGGCAGCAATGCCTTGGCTAATATGGAAATCATATCATGTGATTAATGGTTTCCACAATAACATATTTTATTCCCATGCTATTTTATCATGATTGATGTTCCTTTATGATATATTCCTTACGTACTTCCAATATTTATGTCTTTGCTCAAGATTTTGATGTTTAGATTTTATGTTCAAGTTTTTGCATTCAAATGTTTATGGATTGTTTTATGTTATCTATGTTTACCCTTACTGATCATTTGATCTCACCCTTTTTATGATTTCTTTTCCCCATGATATAAAGAAAGTTTTTAGGTAAGAAAACCAAAAGGGGAAGATCTTTATGGGAGATGTTGAAGATCTTTCACCATGATTAGAAGATTACGTTCTGAGTTTCCAAAGACACTAAACTAATACGATCATTGGGCGTCTGTTTTTGTCATGTATTAAGTATTCTTCAAAAGTAATGTAATGTCTATGTACGTCAAGCTTTGGATCTCTACAGTTGGTATCAAAGTGAAGGTTTAGTTAACCTTTGGAAACTTGGATGCGAAAACCTTAGTGAAACCCCTAGAGGTATTTCTAAGGTATGTCTAGGGATGTCCCTAAGGATAAGTATATGTATAGGTTATAGTCCTAGAATTACGGTAACGATCTTAGAATTTAACCTAAGATGTTAGATATGGAAGTTAATCCCCCTTTATTATGTTGTTTTCCCTAGCATGACTTTTTCCTCTCACACTATTCTTTTTGGGTATTAGAAAATGGCTGGAAACGGGAAGATTCACGATAATAGAGGATATGATGGACAATGGAATGATATTATTCCTGAGAAGCCAAATGAAATTGGATCTGGAGGTCCACATATCGTTATTATGCCTAATCGGAAATCTCATAATATGATCAATAATCTCAACTTTGGTAAGTTTCCCAACTCAACTAAAAAGAGAAATATGGAGTTTCATGATGATCATAGAGGAAAGAAAGTTCAATTTCTCTCATGCAAATCATGTGGGAAGAGGCATCAAGGATAATGTTTCAAAGGAACTGGAAGATGATTTGGGTATGGAAAAGAAGGACACAAATCCAGTAAGTGAAAAGGAAAAGGTTCAGTTAACACCATAGAGAAGGATAATGGTATTACTACGACATCAAAAATGATTAGATGTTTTAAATGTGGAATGTATGGGAATTATGAAAACCAATGCTCTAGGGGAAAATATCATGAAGAGAATAAGAATGGTCATATGGGTAGTATTTATGTGGATGATGATGGAGAGACTACACATGATATATGAGATGAAAGAAATGATGAAGCTCAGTCAGTGGTTTAAGAATTTAGTGGAATGATTGTATGTTTATAAAGAATAATGTATGGTACTATGGAATAAATAATCATCTAAGGATTTTTACACTATTATTTTTCCTAAAGTATTTGAAAGTATATGTTGAATGGTACTGGTAACAATGAATGGTTATTCAGATATTTTTGGAAACAAGATGTTATGCACATAATGAATGGATAAGGAGAAAATAATATGTTTGATAGTATCCATGAGCTCGTGATTGATATAAGGACCAAGTGATATCATGGTCTGAGTATATAGAATTTTTGGGATTTTTGGTATGTGGAAAGAGTTAACTTTTGAAAACATTCATGTTTTTACTAAGGTTCAACGGTTATTCACTTTTCAAGAGAATACATTATTAAGGTATTCACATGTTTGTAATGTGACCAACACGATATATCTTATGATATATGGGGGACAAATGAAGGAATTCACATGCTCGGTAGATGAAATTTCTAGTAATCGGACGTAAGTATTTTCAATAAGACTAAAGGTTGGAATGGACATCATATAGTATTGGTTAAAGATATAACATTTTATTTCTGAAATGTTATGATAGTATAGTTTTAGAAAAAGGACAACCCATAGGACGGGCGACAACCCATCGTGTCGGACAAGGTTGCGGGAATTGAACCCACAACCGAAGTGAGACAGGCCTTTATCACCTACAACTGGCCTACAAGAAGTCCCTGGTTAGTAGAAACTAGTTTTATTATATTAAGTAGTATGATAGATGAAGTATGAGTCCATTGTTGGAATCATATACGATTTATCTCACCGTAGATGGACTTATGTATTTTTAATAACTTATGCTATCCTTTTTATGATAGAAACCAATGGGATGGCTTATCATTCTATCGCATGATCTGCTAACACTTCATGAATGAAAAATTAAACTTCATTTCATTAAATAGAGATGAAGTGGAAATTGTTCATGGAATGACCAACGGTGATATTACACTGAAATCAAGTAAGTATTTCTCCTCATGTAAAAGTTTATCAACATCAGGGAAATGATCTTGAAAACCAAAAATGTTTTCCTAGTGCTCTTATATCTGATGAATCAGATGGTACCTTAGATCATCAAAAATTTATGGCTTTGTGATTGTTGGCTTTTTCATAGCCATGTCCTCTACCACTCTTCATTAGAAGTTGATGGTTTTATTTCTCTTTCATATCCATATTTTCACCAATGCTGTCCTATGTGGAAACCTAGTGCTGAGTTACATCGGGTGACTTTTATGATTCTAACTTCCCTTTTTAAAATGAAGTTTTAATATTCCTTTTTATGATGTGGGTTTCTATGAAAAAAAATTTCAAGTAGTAAACCATTTATAACCGCCACAAATTTCGAGGGCGAAATTCATTTTAAGGGGGGTAGAATGTAACACCCCGAGATTTTATGAGATATATTATTTTTAATTTCTTTGATGTCTTCTATTATACACTACACCATGATTAGATTGTACTATACGCAACACCGTATTAGCTTGCAGTATACGCAACACTATTCTTGGCTCGTGTTACACACAATTTCAAGTTCGTTTTGTGGAAATTATTCTACGCAACATTAAGTATAGAATTTGTTTAATGTATAAAGGAAATAAGTTTTGATTATGTTATACGCAATGCCAAACAGATATTTCAATATAAACAGCCCGAACTTGGCTTGTATTACATGAAATCAAGACCTTCTTTGATAGTGTGTGTAGTACGCAATACCAAGTTTCACTAAACAAGATATTATTATAATATTATTATGAACTATCCGTTATGAATAGTAGTACCCACTTTTTGAAATCTGATAAATTTTATCTTTCAAAATGGACTTCATTTTTGGATTCGTAATATCGAAATTAGCCTAGGGTAAATTTTTGGTATTTTTCTGAAGACTTTCAATTTTTGATGAATAGTGAAAACACTGGATAACTATTTAAAAACCGACTTTTTATTTAAATAATTATTTATTTTATTTAAATTTATTTTAGATAAAAATTTATACACAATACCTATATAAGTTCAATTTAATTCATTGAAGTCATTTTATAATAATTTTTGATATATAAAAATTTTATTGAACTTTTCACCATCTTTTGCCTACCTCCTAGGAGCTTTTTGCAAACTTACATAAAACATAATTTTACCACTTCGGTGAGTGGAATTTAGAAAATATGAGATAAAATGTTAATATCAAGGAGTAAAATGTGGTTCAATAAGATAAAAATAATTTTTGGTGAATATTAACATTTTACTTTTATTTACCGCGGTTAAAAGTAAATAGGGTAATTAAGGTTAAAAATGATATTATTATTACCCTAACACATGTACTAATTCTATTGGATAAGTATAATTCGACCAAAAACTACCTTAGTAATATAATATTATCATTTAGGTCCACTTGTATTAGATTATGACATTTATAATTATTTTATTTAAAAAAGAGTTAAAATAGTTAAAATCAAAGTTTAATAACTAAAACATTTTTAATATAGGATTATACATAAGATAAATTAGACTATAAATATTCATTATAAAGATAAAAATATTTCATACATAATGGTATTTTATTTATAATTTTTATACATTAGATATTTTATGATATTTACCACACAATGGTGATGCAGTAATTACCTAAATAAATAAGTATTAAAATAATTGATATTATAAATACCCAAATAAATTTAATTTGAGACTTTTTATGAATTAAAGTAATTTTATAGGTTAATATGACATGTTAGTATTAATTTAAGTAACTTTTTTTTGAACTAATCATGCTGTTATGAATTTCAAAAAAATCAATTACCAAATAGTGTCAAAATTGACATAAAATAGTTTTTAAAATAAATATTATATTATTACTTGTTATTATATTCCTAAAAATCTGAGGTTTGGACAAATAACTTAGCTAAGGTCATATATATTAATAATGAACCACTTTGGGTTCGTTTGGCTGGTTATAGTAAGTTTATTAACCATATAGTGTAAGAAAACAAGAAGACATAGTAAAAGTTAAATTATTTAACTTAGAGTTAAATCTAAAAGATAAAGTTAAAATAGTAACCTAAACTTGTCTAAAACAAATTTATTGAGAGGATTTCGACCCATCCCCACTTTATATTTGAAATAAATTAATTTTAAGCTATTATAAACCGAATATAACTTTATTATAAAATAATATTTTAAGTTTTTCCAAAGGTGCCCCTCTCCTCCCTTATAAAAAGGGCACCCCTTCCTTCTTCTATTCACACCCTTTTGAGCCTTCAAGCTCAGAAAACCCCTAACAATTCCACTTTTCAGCCTCTCTAGTTACAACATAGAGGTTCTGGTCTTCTCAAAAGACAAACTCTAGTGCCCTAAGAAGAAGTTTAAAGGAGGTGCGTCGAGGAAGAGGTAATCTCTTCTACCGACTCTTTCATGTTTATTTCTTCTTATACTTACTCTTATTTAGTTGTCTCATTATAAAGTAATAGCATCGGTATTACTGATATACTTATATGTTTGTAGATGCCGGAAAAGTCTGTTGTTCCCAAACGAAGCTCCGGATGCGGAAAGCGAAGTGATATTTGGAGTCAGAGGGACGTTCCGGAGGGCCCGGAGGACTTGCGCGAAATTTCAGAGGCCCGCGCGCAAAGTTGAGTCGCGGCGCGCAATCCTCCCGGGATGCGCGTAATGCGCTGGGCCGGCGCGCTATTTTGCGCGCCCGTGGCCCGCGCGGCGCCCTTGCGCGCTGGGTCCTGATTCCGCGCCCGCGAAGGGAATTCCGCGCCCGAGGCCGGATTCCGCGCCCGGGGTTGCCTATAAATATAAGGCGACCCCCGACGTTTTGAAGGTTGCCAGAATCCGAAGCGTCGCTCGTTCGCGCAATCCAACCCCTTTCGCGCGCAATGCCGATCTTCAGGTAACCTCCTTTCTTTCGCGCAATAGAGACTTGGGGTTCGCCTTCGCGCGCAATCCCCTTGGCTCCTTTCCTTTGAATAATCCTTAACCCGAAGGCCTTTGCGCGCAAAAGAAGCCTCTTGCGCGCAATTTCCCCCGGGTGCGCGCAATCCAACCCGATTGCGCGCACCCCCCATCTTCAAAGTGGCCATTCGTTAGAGAATGAGCCGTTGCCCCCGCGAGCTGTCCGAAGCCCGGTGCGCGCAATCTCAATCATCCGTGCGCAAAGGGCTGGCCCAATTGCGCGCCAGCACGCCATTTTGCGCGCCGACCTGCTGTTTTGCGCGCAAAGCTCCTCTTTTGCGCGCAATCCGCCAGGGTCGCCCCCCTTGACCCCATGAGGGTACCCGCCTGCGTGGCGCCCGATGATTTTCATCCTGGGTGCCCGCACCGTGCGTTGTCTTTCCGTGCGACCCTCCAGGCTTGCACGAAGTGACACGGACCCATCGGCGGCCACCAACGTCCTGCACGACGTTAAACTGCATACGTCCAAACTGCACGACGTTAAACTGACTAGCATATCGTCCGCGCTGCAAGACGTTAAACTGCCAAGTGTTTTGTCCAGCATGACGTTAAACTGTACCACGTCCGCGCTGTAAGACGTTAAACTGCCAAGAACCTTCGTCCTCAACACACGACGTTAAACTGTACTTCGTCCGGCAAGACGTTAAACCGTCCGCTTCGTCCTCAACACACGACGTTAAACTGTACTTCGTCCGGCAAGACGTTAAACCGTCCGCTTCGTCCTTAACACACGACGTTAAACTGTACTTCGTCCGGCAAGACGTTAAACCGTCCGCATCACCCGATCTCGTGCCTCGCACGCAGGGTCCCCCCCGGTTTGGATGTGGCCCCCACCCGCTCGTCTCTGCAGGGATGTCGGGATTGCCCCTGTTTAGGGACGATTTAATGGGAGCAGCTTTTCCCTACGGGGGTAGGGTATTACAAACCCCTAGTTTCTTGTGGGGGGCTGCACATGTGTATCTCCATTGCGCTCCCCCACCGCCGAAGCCAGTAGAGGGTGTGACTGGGATCGAGGTGTCTCCTACTTTCGGTCCAAGTCCCTTCCAACTGAGTTTTGCCGCATCCGGGCTGCCTCAAGTGCGTAAGTCCTGACAGAATGAACTACGTGGACTTTGATCCATGTCTTCTAAACAGGGTACGTAGGAAGCCTCCCTGAGGTTCAAGCCCACCACCTGGTCGTCCCGGTCGTATTCACGTCGGTTCGTCCATCAGTGGACCCCTCCAGGGTTCACGCTTGCGTCGATTCACCTATGAATCTGCCCCTGTGGGAGACTGCCCGTGTGTATCTCCACTGTGCCTCCCCACAGCCCCTTTTTCCATCTCTCATTTTATCGTCCAGCATGACGTGAAACTGTGATCCACCCGGCCGTTCCATCCCCCTCTGTGCGAGGTGGTTCGGTTCAATCCTCCGCCCGGCGGCCTCGACCTCTTCGTGAGTCGGCTTGCCGACGTCCAGCATGACGTTAAACTGTATACCCGAACTACATTGACTTTGATTTGTGCTAACGCGCGGTACGTATGAAGCCCCTACGGGGTCCAAGCTCTTCACTCCATCATTCATCCTGATCCTTACCCGGGCCGCCACATCCCGGTGGGGTCATGCCACTTCACTCCACTCCATATCACTTGGGAAGCCGCCCATGCGCGGGCCCCAGCGTCGGAGGTTCCCCGCAAGGGGTTCTGTCATCTGATCCACTTTTCGTGTTGATCAGTCCGATGCTGTCCCCGCTGGACGTTAAACTCGCGGCATACGCCGTGTTAAACATGGGAAGCTGAGGAAAACCTCAGGGGACACAGTTCCCCGCACCCAGTGCAGGATGCCTCAGGTCATCGTGCCTTCGAGAAGCCCTATTAGGGACGGAAGACAGACGTGCAGAGCCGCAGTGTTACGACACGCCCCCAGCACCCAGAGCCACCCGGCCTTCTCACCGCAGGTTGCTGCCCCGACCAGACTCCTTGGAGCGTCCGGGCGGAAGCAGCGTAATTAACCGGTGTCCATGAAGATATGGCGCCGGGAACGAGATTCACGAGCATGTCTTAAATCTATGAGGGAGACCCGGATTAGGCGACGAGTTCCGAGGAGACGTCCAAGGAAGGAGGAGCCGACATCCCATCATCCCGGTTTCGATCAAGGAGCACACGCCCTTGAATAAGGGACGGATGCCGCCCGCCTTTGGAAAGCGGGACTGCGGGACCACAAGCCGCGCGCCCATCCCCTCGGGTTGACGGGTGCACGCGCGAACGCGTCCTGGCGGAACAGCGTAACCTGACGCACATCCGCACCGAAACAGAAAAATGGTGAACCCGACGTGAATCTCTTCTCCTCGATACGAAGACCGATGGCTTTCAGAGGTGTTGGAAGACCGGCATGTTTCCCGGCCAAGCATTCAGTCTTACCCGCCAGGGGCTGGGGAAGGGAAATCGGGAACTTCGTCTCACGACGTCGATGGCCTGGGTTCCCCCCCACAGATGGCGGGTGTTGGGTACGCTTCGGTTAACACCGTCGAGCTGGTAAATCCCTTTTCAGTTCCCGACGTTGAAGAACACCAGGTGGACCTCCCTAGTGTCCCCGGTCGTCGCCACCGTCGGAAGAACCGCAACAGCAGGAGTCGCCGGGGCACAGCCGTTGGTACCTCCAGCCAGGCCGTGCACGCCACTGAGACTAGGCAGCAGGCTCAAAACCGAGCACAACGTGCGCCGCCCCCCCATTCGGGGATGACGGATTCGCCTCCGCCGCTGTTTGTGGTGTGGGACCAGGCAGAACCGCCTCAGCCGCGTCACGACTAGCTCCGCCCTGCCACGGGTCCATCCCGGCCTCCTGACCCCAGTACGGTGACCATTTCCCGAACTGTAGCCGGTGAACAGCGAGATGCGCCAAGTACCAGTCGGCCGCCGATCCAACCGGCAAGGCCCGTCATGCTTCCAACCGCAGAGCAACCTCCTGCAACCAGGGGCTCGCACTTGGCCAAAAAGTATGATGTCCTGAAGCACTTGGCCGACATCCCAGCAAGGCTCTCCATCCTTGAGGCTCTGCGCATGTCATCTGAGATGCGCGAGGCACTCGCTGAAGCCCTGAAAAGCCCCCTCCAGTTTGAGACAGAGGTTGCGGCTGCAGAGGCCTTTCACGCCGAAACGATCGAGGACGCCGAATGTCAGGCAGTTATCTCGTTCTCTGGTAAGGATGAAGACCCTCCTATACAGGGACACATTCGTCCGCTGTATGTCACTGGCCAGTTCAATGGCCTTGAAGTCCGGCGCTGTCTTGTCGACACGGGGTCCGGGATTAACCTGATTCCAACTCGGACGCTCCAGAGATTGGGGTTGTCTGAGGATGACTTGATTCCCTCTGACCTCAGGATCCATGGGTACGATCGCACCGAGCAAACCCCGGTCGGCAAGATACGCTTGAAAACCCAGTTCGGTGACTTGGTTGCCAACACCGAATTCATGGTGGTCTCTCAGGACACTGCGTACAACGCATTGATGGGCAGGCCATGGCTCCATCTTCACGCGGCGGTTCCCTCGTCATACCACCAATGCCTCAAATACTCCCTTAATGGTCGAGTAGGCGTGCTTCAAGGAGATGCCTCTCCTTTTGCCTCGTGTGAAGCCCGCTATCTGGACGCGGACTATTACAAGAGCAAGGATAAGCAGATCCTGGCAGGTGAGGTTGAGCCTGTCATTGTTGCAAGTGATCCCTGGGCAAGTCTGGATGACGCTTACGTCCTCCCGATTCAACGGTTGGACGTGGCCATGGTCTCGACGGCCCGCGAGTCTCCTAATGAGATGACCGCGACCGCCCGCGCCAGCACCAGTGGCCCAGCAGGATCTGGTAGCCCCAATGCAGTTTCCAACGCAGTCTCTCCCGTGGACGATCCCTCCCCGAGCGGAGAGGACGTGGAAGATGCACCCCCAGCCTTTGAGGAGGGCGTCCCCGCCACGGTCGATGAGTTAATACAGGTGAACCTTGGAACCGAGGCCGATCCAAGACCCACATTGGTCAGTGCCGCCATGCCCTCTGAGGAGCGGCAGCAGTACGTGGACTTTCTCAGGCAGCACCGTGATGTGTTCGCTTGGGGCTATGACGAGATGACGGGGCTAGATCCTCAGGTAGCCGTCCACCGCCTTGGTCTCCCGGCGAACCATCGCGGGTTCAAGCAGCCTCCCAGGAAGATGCACCCATCCCACGGTGCCATGGTTGAGGCCGAAGTTGACAAGCTTATCAAAGCCAACTTCGTGAGGGAAGTTCAGTACCCCAAATGGCTGGCCAACATTGTGCCGGTCAGGAAGAAGAACGGGCAGATCAGAGTCTGCATCAACTTCCGCGATCTCAACCGCCACTGTCCGAAGGATGATTTTCCCCTTCCAGTGACAAAGCTGTTGATTGATGCCACGACAGGGTTCCAAGCCCTCTCCTTCATGGATGGATACTCCGGATACAACCAAATTCGGATGGCCCCTGAGGATGAGGAGTTCACTGCCTTCAGGGCCCCCCAAGGTACCTTTTGCTACCGGGTCATGCCTTTCGGCCTGAAGAATGCAGGTGCCACCTATCAACGGGTGATGCACCGCATATTCAAGCCAATCCTCGGCACACTGGTGGAATGCTACGTCGACGACTTGGTGGTCAAATCGCGCCAGCGTCAGGACCATCTCAAAGATCTTGAGAAAGTGTTCGGCTTCCTCCGGTCTCGCTGCCTGAAGATGAACCCGTTGAAGTGTGCCTTTGGGGTCACCTCCGGAAAGTTCCTTGGATTTGTGGTAAGATACCGGGGTATTGAGATCGACCCAGAGAAAATCAGGGCGATTATCCAGATGCCTCCCCCAGGTAACATCCGGGAACTACAAGGGTTCCAAGGCCACTTAGCCTATATACGCCGATTCATCGCGAATCTGGCCGGCAAGTGTAAGCCCTTTTCTCGGCTCATGAAGAAAGGTGCCACCTATGTATGGGATAAAGAGTGTCAGACCGCTTTCGAGGAAATCAAGCAGTACCTGCTTCAACCTCCGGTCCTGATGCCGCCCGTATCCCGGAAGCCGCTGGTCCTCTATGTGACCGCCCTGGAACGGTCCCTGGGTGCCCTTCTCGCCCAGAAGAACAACGAGGGAACGGAGAATAGCCTCTATTACCTCAGTCGCATGCTCCTCGATGCGGAAGTTAGGTATTCCCCCATAGAGAAGAGCTGTCTGGCGCTCGTATTTTCCGTACAGAAATTACGGAACTACTTGCAGCACCATGAGGTACAGTTGGTTTCTCGGGTAGACCCGTTGAAATATATCCTGAGCCGGCCTATGTTGACTGGCCGTCTAGCACGGTGGGCTGTGATTCTCCAGCAGTTCGACATCAGGTATGTGTCTCAGAAGGCCATCAAAGGGCAAGCATTGGCAGACTTTCTGGCAGCTCACCCGACCTCCGCGGATCAGCCGCTGGATCTAGGCTTTCCTGATGAGACCATTCTCTCAGTTGATCGAGCCGATCCATGCTGGCAGATGCACTTTGACGGTGCCTCCCGGAGCCCCACCGGTAGAAGACTCGATAATCCTAAGCTCAACAGAGTGGTCTTGGGTATCGTCTTCATTACCCCGGAGCGAGCCGTGCTGCCATACTCGTTCCTGTTGTCAGAGGGCTGTACCGACAATGAGGCGGAATACCATGCCCTCATCACCGGCCTCGAGTTGGCTCTCGAGATCGACGTGCCCCGTCTGTGCGTGAAAGGGGACTCCGAGCTGGTCGTTAAGCAGATCACTAGCGACTATGTTGTCAGGAAGCCGGAACTTGTGCCATTGTTGGAGTGCACCCTCCTTCTGATGGCCCGGTTCCCTTCTCGGCCAGAAATTGTCCATATTCCCCGGTCGTAGAACGGTCGAGCAGATGCCTTGGCCAGCCTTGCCGCGTCACTTGCGGAGCCTGAACAGGACAACCTGATCGTCCGCGTGACGCGCCGCAGGCTCATCGCTCCCGTTATCCCGGAGGAAGATCGCGGCCCGTTGGTAAGTAATCTCACCACGGTTGCCCCTATGCCCGGAGCCCTGAGTACCCCAGATATGACAGTCGGATCAGCCCCTGATTGGAGGACGCCTTTGGTTGAGTACCTCCAACATGGCACTCTTCCATCGGATCGGGCCGAGCGCGAGCGAGTTCGACGCCGCGCATCGCAGTTTGTCCTCCAGAGCAGTCCCGGCCTGGAGCAGATCCTCTACAGACGCGGATTCGATGGTGTTCTCCTCCGTTGCCTTCAGGGAGTTGAGATCCCACGAGTCATGCAAGAGGTTCATGCCGGTTCATGCGGCGCCCACCAGACTGGACCGAAGCTGTCCCACCAGATTCGGAGGTTAGGATACTTCTGGCCCTCCATGATCCATGACTGCATCGAGTATGCCAGGAGGTGCCATGCGTGCCAGGTTCATGCGAACTTTGTGCATCGGCCGCCGGAGCCTCTCCATACCACTAGGTATTCCTGGCCCTTTGCAGTATGGGGTCTGGACGTTGTGGGACCTTACCCACCGGCGACAGATCGCCAATGCCGGTTCATTCTGACCGCCACAGACTTCTTCTCCAAATGGGCAGAGGCGATTCCGCTCAGAGAGGTCAAATCCTGTTCGATCGCTGACTTCGTGACCTCCAACATCATCTATCGATTTGGAGTGCCTCACGCTATCCTCACAGATAACGGAACCAATTTCCGAGCATCCGAGTTGAAGAAGTTGTACGCCAAGTATAACATTCGCTCGAACCATACATCTCGCTATCATGCGTAGGCGAATGGACAGATCGAGACGTTTAACAAAACCCTCTCTAACATTCTGCAAAAGATGGTTGGTCAGAACAAGAAGAGTTGGCCGGACAAGCTCCCCAACGCCCTCTGGGCTTATCGGACGACGACTCGCAATTCCACCCAGATGACCCCTTATTCCCTGGTGTATGGAGCTGAGGCCGTCCTGCCCATCGAGATCCAGTTACCATCCTTGCGCACTGCGGTCTACGACCAGCAAGCGCCGGACAGAGTTGCTGAAGCCCGTCTAGTCGAGTTGGAAGCACTGGATGAGAATAGACTTCGCGCTTTGCACAACTTGGAGAGGCATCAAAGCAGAATGGCTCGAGCTTTCAATAAGAAGGTTCGCCTCCGCTCCTTCCTGCAGGGTGATCTAGTGCTAGCCCTAAGAGCACCGATGATCCCCGGCAGGAAGCCGCCCAAGTTGGAGCCCAAGTGGGAGGGACCTTTTGTTGTCCACAAGGTCTATCCCAATGGCGCGTACTCCCTAGCGACTATGGATGGTGAGCGTGTCACTCCTCCCACCAACGCTAGGTCCCTCAAGCAGTACTTTGTCTGAGTGTGCCAACGTCCAGCATGACGTTAAACTGCACATTTGTCCAGCATGACGTTAAACTGCACATTCGTCCCGCATGACGCTAAACTGCATACGTCCTGCACGACGTTAAACTGCATACGTCCAAGCTGCACGACGTTAAACTGCCCAGCGTATCGTCCGCGCTGCAAGACGTTAAACTGCCAAGTGCTCCATCCAACATGACGTTAAACTATACATCGTCCCGCATGACGCTAAACTGCACCACGTCCGAGCTACAAGACGTTAAATTGTTCAGCATTCGTCCTGCTTGACGTTAAACTGCCTCTCAAGAACTACGTACGGCTTGATTCCCATCCTTATGGGATACGTAGGACCGCCTGGACATTCATGTTTCAGGCCCAGCCCCATCCTTTGGGAATTTCCATCCCATCTCGGGCCCTTGGTCCAGTTGCCTCTGGGTATGTGGCGTATGGTGTGAGCGCGGGGGATTATGTCCTCATTCACGTCGGTTTTCTCGCCACGCTGTACGCCCCCCACGTTTGGGGATGCCTTCTGCTCCCCCCTGTTTTCTCTCATCGTCCTGCATGACGTTAAACTGCCTCTCAAGAACTACGTGCGGCTTGATTCCCATCCTTATGGGATACGTAGGACCGCCTGGACGCTTGTGTTTCAGGTCCAGCCCCGTCCCTTGGTTGATCACGGGGATCTGCCCTCTTTTGGTTGCTCTCAGGGTGAGTCCTCCGACCCTTTCCGGTGATCTGTTAACATGTTTTGGGTACTTCGGTTTATGACTCGTAGTGTCAGATTCAATCCCGACAAGTCCTGTGTTGCTTGTCAGGCCTCGCGCTTCCTCTTGTTCGAGCCTTCACTCAAAGGGATCCTCATTAGCGGTTTGGGTACGATGCCTCAGTGCTCTCCTACCGCTCCGGGTCGATTTACCGGCGGGTCTTGGGCCGCAAATCGATATGAATCCTACGATTGAGCGGTCGATGCTCGTTTGCTTGCCCCGTCTTAGGCTGACGCGATCGGATGTTGTGTTGCGAATGCGTCAGCAACATCCTTGATCGCTATGTCAGCTCTTTCAGGCTCTGAACATTGGTTGCGCAGTCCTCATCACACTCCGCCTTTGTGTGTTGTAGTGGAATCTTGACACTCTTTTCATACTGACCTTCAGTACACCTCTACACGTTAGGCAGACCAACCAAGGTAATGATGTCGTTCGAGGCTCCCATGATCTGAGCACCAAGGATATATGCGGATATCCTCCCTAAGGGCCATGCGTAGCTGGACCCTCGTCCCCATAAGGAGGAAGGAGTCGCCCGAACAATCGCGTTCTGGGCCCAGTATATCTGGAGGCTAGCATCTCTGCCCCTCGGGTGATGGACATACGCAGGCCCCTATCCCAAGACTCTTCTCCTGGAATCGTGCGTGACCGCAGGGCTGGGTATGCTCCCACCTCCGCCGTGTCCGCCGTACCGCGATAAGTGGATTCCTCCATGGTCCGAACCACACGACCTTAAACTGTGTTGTCTGGTCCTACCACACGACCGTAAACTGTGATCGTCTTGGACGCCCGACGAGAAACGGCACTGCATCGTGATGTTCCCCTCAGGGGGCACTCATGTTGGGCGCTGGTTAATAACCACGCCATTCATCAATGCCTTCCGTGGCTTGATTATTGTGGCGACGCCAGAGATTTCTCAATCACAGGCATGTCGCCGCACAAAGAAAAACCATTCATCTTTAAGGACAAACAAGAAATATCAAATGCCGCTCCTTCTGTGTGCGAGGGTCAGACCCGCACTCTTCCCCGCACTGGTGCCCGATTGTGTTGCGCCGCGCTTCAAGAACTACGTGTGGCTTGATTCCCATCCTTATGGGATACGTTGGAACGCCCGGATGTTTGAAACTTCGGGTCCAGCCCCCCACCTCTTAGAGATTCCCCCTTCTTTGGGGAATCCGCCGCCTTCAGGTCACCCTCAAGGCGTGTTCCCCGACCCCTTGCAGTGGTCCACCGGTGTCAAGAGTACTCTGGTCTATTGCCAGGAGGGTCAGGATCCGCTTGGTCAGGTTTCCTTCACTTTTCAGGCTTCGTGCTCCCTTTCATTCGGACCCATCGTCTACGCCCTGGGTGGAGCCCCCGTGAATGGTTCGGACACAATGCCTCAGTGCTCTCCCACGGACTCGGGCCGGTACCCCCAATGGCCTCGGGCAGCAAATCGATATGAATCCTGCGATTGAGCGGTCGATGCTCGTTTGCTGCCTCATTCCACCAACGGTTAGTGCGATATTGATGCTGCTTTCCCGCCACGGTCGGCAGTACTCCCATATCGTTACTCCGGTGCCCCCAGTCCTTGAGTGAATGGCCGCATGATTCACATTTCCCACCTCCCATTCTGACCAGGCGAAACCTCGACACTCTTGACATTATCCCTCAGTGCATCTTCGCATACCCAGGGGATGGGACCACGATGCGGCGTACTTTGAGGTCCTTATGGTCCGAGCTCTAAGACCTTAAACTAAGATCTAGCCTTTATGGTCCGAGCTCTAAGACCTTAAACTAAGATCTAGCCTTTATGGTCCGAGCTCTAAGACCTTAAACTAAGATCTAACCTTTATGGTCCGAGCTCTAAGACCTTAAACTAAGATCTAGCCCTCATGGTCCGAGCTCTAAGACCTTAAACTAAGATCTCTCCTTATGGTCTGAGCTCTAAGACCTTAAACTAAGATCTCCCTTTATGGTCCGAGCTCTAAGACCTTAAACTAAGATCTCCCTTTATGGTCCGAGCTCTAAGACCTTAAACTAAGATCTCTCCTTATGGTCCGAGCTCTAAGACATTAAACTAAGATCTCTCCTTATGGTCCGAGCTCTAAGACCTTAAACTAAGATCTCCCCAAACGGGATTCTACGTCCTGCATGACGTTAAACTGCACTCTCAGAACTACGTATGGCTTGATCTCCAGCCTGATGGAGTACGTAGGAACGCCCAGGCATCTCAACTCGGGTCCAGCCTCAGGGATCGTTAAGTCCCGCCCCTCCTCGTCGCCGGCCGTCTGGCCTGGCTTCTGGTAGAGTGGTGCAGTTGTGATATTCTCCCCGGTTCAGCTCGGGATGCCCCATCGCAATGATGGGAAGCGACAGTTTCCTCATTAAAAAGGTTCTGTCTGAGAATTGGGGTGATTCACGGCAAGATTAGTGCATCCGCCTAATACGCTTTCCCCACGGTGGCGCAATTTTGAGAGCGTTGGATTCTGTCCGAACAATCGTCACTTCACCCCACGCTTCGCATGCCCTGTTGATCTGGATTTCCACCCTTGTGTCTGAAGGAACCCCAAGGCGGTATTCATGATGACATGTGGTCCGCCTCCTGCAATATGAATGATGACCTTCGGTCCGTCTATTGCAGTTGTTATGGTCGATCCACTGTCCGCCTACCGTCTTGGGCATTTCCTGGAAGGCCGACCGTTGTGGATGTCTGGATTCGGGACACGCGATTCACCCTTTCTCATTTCCCTATGTTCGGATAAAATCTCAATGCCCCTAGCATTGTCCCGCTCGTGTGTTGGAACAAGTTGGGGGGATAATACACTGATTAGGCTTGAGGTCTCCTTCCCTAGGAACGACCTCCCTCTTTTCTCCAGCAATCCAGGCCCAACTATGGATGCCTGATGCTTGGTTAACGCTCCCGCAAGACAGTGAATTGTGGTTGAGCATGTTAAGCCAAAAGATGCAGATAAATATATTGATTCATACAAATGGATCAAAGTAGCGGAAGCAAATGTTCTGGGAGTGGAAAAACAAAGCCCCTAGGGATTAGCGTGCTGAATGAGTCTCTCTAACGCCGCTACCCTTTGGCTGGCGGCCTCCAGGGCTGCTTCTCGCTCTCTGCGTGCCCTCTCCTCGTCGGTGGTCGCAGCACACAGTTCGTCGATTCTGGCCTGTGCACGCTCCCGCTCGACCTGAATTGTGACCATCTGTTGGCCCGCCTCCGTCAGCTGTACCTGGGCGTCAACCAGCTGGGCTGCTAGTCGCTCCACAAGCTCGGTACACGTTGTGACGAAGGCCTCCTTCTCTGCCGCCTGCCCTTCGAGACGCCGGACTTCCTGCTCCGCCGCGAGGAGCGCCCACGTGCTCTCCGACATGTCCCGACTTTGTGTGACGTCGGCATGCCGGCAGCTCTCGCGCATCTTTTCGGCCATGAAATCACGGACCGTCAGATGGAGGCGTTGAGCATCAGCTCTCCCGGCACACAGGAAGCGCAGCCAGGTTTGAAGTGATCCCATGCGCCCCAGCCACTCCGATGGGTCTCGCTTGAGGAAGCGCTGGATGCACTTCCACCCCCTACGGCGCGTTATCCGGCTCTCCTCGACCGCCTCCGCGTCCGATTCGTCCATCTCCTCGGGGTCGGCAGGCCGGTAGGTAGGGAAGGCAGCCAGCAGGTCTGCTGCAGGGTCCGCCCCTGGGAGGTCCTCATGAGGGATAGGTTCCCCAACATCTGGGCGACCTTCTTCTCTCTCCCCAGCGGCGCTGACACCCTCGTCAGCCCCCGACCTCTCTCCGATGTCAACACAGCCGGCGTCCGCAGCCCCCTGATCAGCAGTTGGTGGGGCCGGCTCGGTTTGGGAAGTCTGTTCCGGAGCAGGCGGCATGTCCACCACTGGTCCACTCGTAGATGGCCTGGGTTCGACAACCCGACGAGCCTCCAACGTTGAGATCACTGCGCAGGGCACGCCATGGTTAGTCACGGATCGTCAATGGCAAGCACCAGCAGTAAAGTAAGGAGACTTACGGGAGGTCAGAGCGTCATCTTCCGCTATCTCGGCCACCGCAGGAACAGTTGCAGCAGGGGGCCCTTCCGCGCTTGTCAAATCAATAATGGGTGCCTGGCCCCCGCCTTGTCCTGCTGGCGCCCCTCCTACTCCCGCTGAGGACGCCTGACCAACATCCGTGCGCTCCTGAGAAAGATGGAGAAATGGGTTAGAAGCTGCATAAGAGAATGGATGAAGCAGATTGAGTAGGGATAGAAGCGGACCTCGAGGAGCTCAGTGACATCAACGTCGTCAGAGCCGGCCACCTCGCCGCTCTCCCGCGGACTCCCCTGATGGGATCTTCCCTCGGAGCCTTCATCCTCCCCCATCTCCTCCTCTTCCTCGGAGTCGTTGCTACTGTCGTCTTCTTCCGGCGGCATCTGTTCTGGGGCGGGCTCTAGACCGAGCATCACCTTCACCAGAAGGGATGGCTCCGCGCGCTGACCACGTTGGCGCGCGTAATCGTCCATGGCCGTCAGATACGCATACTGCCGGTTGAAGTCCACCCTGTCGGCAATATGGAGGCGCCCGACCTCTGGCAGATGGATTCCTTCTCTGAGAATCTTTCGCCAGATGGCGTCGGTCCCCAGTGACTGCCGCAGGGTCATCCAGGCCGACCACAGCGCCGGGAAGACTGCATCGTGGGAGGGTTCGAGCAGACGTCTCGCCTGCTTCCCGGGCCGCTCTTCGACCACCGCGCGTGCCCCCTCTCTGGGCGCCGAGGTCGTAGCGGCAGCCTGCGATGTGCCCGCTGCCGAAGTCCCTGCTCGCGCCGGCTCCGCTGCTTGGCGCGCCTCCGTTCTCCCCCGTGTGGCGGCGCCTCGCCTCCTTCCTTGACGCCCGGTCTCCGCACGGGTAACCTCGAGCCGCCGAACTGGCTTCCGTAGAAGCCCCTCGGGGTACGCGATGGCCCAGTGTTCGGCGTACTCGGTTGCCAAGCCAGCGTCAACCCCAGTAGGAGGGAGAGTGATGACGTCGCCAGAGCCGAAAGCGGCAAACATCAGCCACATCTGGCGAAGGACGCAAGGGTTCGTCTCCTCCCGGACGGCAGTGAATACCCTCTTCGGCATCCGCTGAAGGCACCCGAACTGCCTGGCGAACCGGGTTGGCACGTAAGGCTCGCAGATCACCTTCCCGTCGATCCGAACCACGAGCACCCCGCCCCGCATGTTCAGGAAGTACTCATGCTGCTCCAGCGGACCCTGCCCGTTGTCGATCATTTGGCCAACTGGAGTGGGGAACGGACTGAAGTTGAAATTGGCATGATTGCCAATCCGAATCCTCACGCCCTCCTCACTTAGGGTCATCGGAGCGACCCCCGTGATGTTCAGCAGGGAGGGTCGCAGGCCGTTGCCCGGAGGAATGATGGCGTTCGGAAACGTGTACCCACCGAGGTGAGCAGCCACCCAGCCGTGGAAGAACTGAAAGGGCCCACAGATCCTTCGTGGCGACCCCCCTCGTGAGATGCATCCCAGGATGGCATACAGCCTCGCCAGCACTGGGACCCCGAGGTTGTATCTTTTGTTGGCGGCCATAGCGCCCGCCACCGCCAGTGTCGTCGGGCGAACGCCCATTCTCGCGTCCCGCACTGGCAGGAGCCACCCACTCAGAAAGGCGGCCAGGAACGCCGCATACCGTACATTTGGGTCCCGGGCCTCGATGACGCGGTACCCCCATGAGCGGTAGTCGCCCGTCTCCAGGACCCGCCAGTACGACCCGTTCCGGCTCCTCTGAGCTGCGGTCGGGCACCGCTTCCCCCTGCCCGGAATCTTGACCGCCGGGTCATGCTCCAAGAACTGGCCGAACCACTCCTTGTAGGCTATGTCCTTCTAGAAGTCCTTGATCCCGAGCCGCTGCGTAGCCAGGTCAAGCAGATGCCAGGTCAGAATGGGAGTCCGTGACCTGTCCTCCCAGATGTTCTTCGGTGGCAGGAACTCATCGTATTGGTAGCCCTCCAGCGGGATACCTCCGATGCAGTGGATGTCCCAGAGACCGATGCCGATCTCCCCATGGTGAATATGGAAGGTGTTGGTATCCGGAGACCAGCGGGTGAACAGCTCCAGCCCGAGCTCGGACTGCTGGTAGAAGTGGAACTGCGACGTCCACACCGCCTCAAACAGGCCGATGTACCGCAGCTCCTCTTCGAAGTGATCGCAAGTGTGGCGTACCCAGAACGCCCAGGCCCACTCGCTGGTGAAATTGCCCCCAGACCGCAAGTCCCAGTCCTTCATCCAGCCCTTGGTGTCGTCAGTGACACTCTGGCGATATGTGCTCGAGTAGAGGGCTGGAGAATTCTCCGCAGTAGGCTCACCCCCGTCAATGGTTCGCGTCCTCGGGTTCAGGACATAGACGTCCAAGTGCCTGGTCTCCCTGGCAGGATGCCCATTGTTGGTGATGTTATAGCGGGGAAGCTCGTCCTCCCGAGTCACCCAGGTCCGTGACGCATCAACCTCGAACCCTGGCACCGAAACCTCATCTAGGATGCCGAAGTTCCAGAGTGGCAGGTTGTCCGACAGTGGATATGTCTTCTGGGCCGGCGTCAGCAAGTCGAACAAGGATTGATTGTTGGAAACAATCTCCTTGGCTTCGTAAACCCCCTCGTTCGTCTCCATCTCAGCTCTGCGAGTGGCGGCATCCCCCTCATTTCCTTGATGCGCGGCCATCTCAGAAGTTTCGGGAGTCGTGCGGGTTAAGGGATGAAGCGTGCGGGATCGGACGAGGCTGGTAGAGAAGTTTGAAGGTGGGCGCGCAATCCAAGTGGACGGCGCGCAATTGGGAAGAATGTCGCGCAAAGTTCCGGGTTTTCGCGCAAAGACAGGCGAATTCCGGATGGTTTTGCGTGCCGATTGGGCGAATTTCGCGACCGGAAAAGGCAATTTCGCGCACGAGAGCGTTGAAGCTTATCGCGCGGAAGGCCTGTGTACGGAACGCGGAACCCTGGACCCCTATTTATAGACGAGGCCGGGATTCCGCGCCGCGCGGAATGCTCGATTGCGCAACCGCGGCTGCGAATTGCTCGCCCGGCGCCCCTTTTTGCGCGCCTAAGTCCCGCGCAGCCCAGGACTTCGGCATTCCGGCATCTCCCTCAGAACCCGATCGTTGCGACCTCTCGCCGATCAGATTCCGAGGGGGGGCTTTTGTAGACGCCGAAAAAGTCCGTTGTTCCCAAACGAAGCTCCGGATGCGGAAAGCGAAGTGATATTTGGAGTCAGAGGCACGTTCCGGAGGGCCCGGAGGACTTGCGCGAAATTTCAGAGGCCCGCGCGCAAATTTGAGTCGCGGCGCGCAATCCTCCCGGGATGCGCGTAATGCGCTGGGCCGGCGCGCTATTTTGCGCACCCGTGGCCCGCGCGGCGCCCTTGCGCGCTGGGTCCTGATTTCGCGCCCGCGAAGGGAATTCCGCGCCCGAGGCCGGATTCCGCGCCCGGGGTTGCCTATAAATATAAGGCGACCCCCGACGTTTTGAAGGTTTCCAGAATCCGAAGCGTCGCTCGTTCGCGCAATCCAACCCCTTCCGCGCGCAATGCCGATCTTCAGGTAACCTCCTTTCTTTCGCGCAATAGAGCCTTGGGGTTCGCCTTCGCGCGCAATCCCCTTGGCTCCTTTCCTTTGAATAATCCTTAACCCGAAGGCCTTTGCGCGCAAAAGAAGCCTCTTGCGCGCAATTGCCCCTGGGTGCGCGCAATCCAACCCGATTGCGCGCACCCCCCATCTTCAAAGTGGCCATTCGTTAGAGAATGAGTCGTTGCCCCCGCGAGCTGTCTGAAGCCCGGTGCGCGCAATCTCAATCATCCGCGCGCAAAGGGCTGGCCCAATTGCGCGCCAGCCCGCCATTTTGCGCGCCGACCTGCTGTTTTGCACGCAAAGCTCCTCTTTTGCGCGCAATCTGCCAGGGTCGCCCCCCTTGACCCCATGAGGGTACCCGCCTGCGTGGCGCCCGATGATTTTCATCCTGGGTGCCCGCACCGTGCGTTGTCTTTCCGTGCGACCCTCCAGGATTGCGCGAAGTGACACGGACCCATAGGCGGCCACCAACGTCCTGCACGACGTTAAACTGCATACGTCCAAGCTGCACGACGTTAAACTGCCTAGCATATCGTCCGCGCTGCAAGACGTTAAACTGCCAAGTGTTTTGTCCAGCATGACGTTAAACTGTACCACGTCCGCGCTGTAAGACGTTAAACTGCCAAGCAACTTCGTCCTCAACACACGACGTTAAACTGTACTTCGTCCGGCAAGACGTTAAACCGTCCGCTTCGTCCTCAACACACGACGTTAAACTGTACTTCGTCCGGCAAGACGTTAAACCGTCTGTTTCGTCCTCAACACACGACGTTAAACTGTACTTCATCAGGCAAGACGTTAAACCGTCCGCATCACCCGATCCCGTGCCTCGCACGCAGGGTCCCCCCCGGTTTGGATGTGGCCCCCACCCGCTCGTCTCTGCAGGGATGTCGAGATTGCCCCTCTTTAGGGACGATTTAATGGGAGCGGCTTTTCCCTACGGGGGTAGGGTATTACAAACCCCTAGTTTCTTGTGGGGGGCTGCACATGTGTATCTCCATTGCGCTCCCCCACCGTCGAAGCCAGTAGAGGGTGTGACTGGGATCGAGGTGTCTCCTACTTTCGGTCCAAGTCCCTTCCAACTGAGTTTTGCCGCATCCGGGCTACCTCAAGTGCGTAAGTCCTGACAGAATGAACTACGTGGACTTTGATCCTTGTCTTCTAAACAAGGTACGTAGGAAGCCTCCCTGAGGTTCAAGCCCACCACCTGGTCGTCCCGGTCGTATTCACGTCGGTTCGTCCATCAGTGGACCCCTCCAGGGTTCACGCTTGCGTCGATTCACCTATGAATCCGCCCCTGTGGGAGACTGCCCGTGTGTATCTCCACTGTGCCTCCCCACAGCCCCTTTTTCCATCTCTCATTTTATCGTCCAGCATGACGTGAAACTGTGATCCACCCGGCCGTTCCATCCCCCTCTGTGCGAGGTGGTTCGGTTCAATCCTCCGCCCGGCGGCCTCGACCTCTTCGTGAGTCGGCTTGCCGACGTCCAGCATGACGTTAAACTGTATACCCGAACTACGTTGACTTTGATCTGTGCTAACGCGCGGTACGTAGGAAGCCCCTACGGGGTCCAAGCTCTTCACTCCATCGTCCATCCTGATCCTTACCCGGGCCGCCACATCCCGGTGGGGTCATGCCACTTCACTCCACTCCATATCACTTGGGAAGCCGCCCATGCGCTGGCCCCAGCGTCGGAGGTTCCCCGCAAGGGGTTCTGTCATCTGATCCACTTTTCGTGTTGATCAGTCCGATGTCGTCCCCGCTGGACGTTAAACTCGCGGCATACCCCGTGTTAAACATGGGAAGCTGAGGAAAACCTCAGGGGACACAGTTCCCCGCACCCAGTGCAGGATGCGTCAGGTCATCGTGCCTTCGAGAAGCCCTATTAGGGACGGAAGACAGACGTGCAGAGCCGCAGTGTTACGACACGCCCCCAGCACCCAGAGCCACCCGGCCTTCTCACCGCAGGTTGCTGCCCCGACCAGACTCCTTGGAGCGTCCGGGCGGAAGCAGCGTAATTAACCGGTGTCCATGAAGATATGGCGCCGGGAACGAGATTCACGAGCATGTCTTAAATCTATGAGGGAGACCCGGATTAGGCGACGAGTTCCGAGGAGACGTCCAAGGAAGGAGGAGCCGACATCCCATCATCCCGGTTTCGATCAAGGAGCAGACGCCCCTGAATAAGGGACGGATGCCGCCCGCCTTTGGAAAGCGGGACTGCGGGACCACAAGCCGCGCGCCCATCCCCTCGGGTTGACGGGTGCACGCGCGAACGCGTCCTGGCGGAACAGCGTAACCCGATGCACATCCGCACCGAAACAATGTTATTATAAATACGAAACAATGCTATTTCACCTTCTATCCATCCTACAGAAAACGAAATCACCGCACGTGCGTATGTACGGAATTCCGTCTCCACACCGTGGTGTAATCTGTTTTTAACCACCACCTTACTTGGATGAGTATAATCGTGTAATTAAATACCTATATATGATTATTTTAAAGTTATATTGATTCTGAAATATTATACATACACTTCAATTCAATTCCATGATCATGGGAATGATATCATCGCTCGTGCGTACATACGGACAACCGTCTCCACGACGCGATGAGATTCATTCTCCAAGTTAACTATTAATGAATGATTATAAAGTATATATAATGAATAATAATGAAATATATGACATAATAATGATACTGGACTTATTTATATATATATATATATGTCATCTACTTAATTCCATTCAATTCAATACGGAAATGAAAACAATGTTCATGCGTACGTACGGCCTACCGTCTCCATGAACGGTGTATTTCATTCCATTTATCGATCTATCATATATATATGTATATGATGAATATATTATATATATATATATATATATCATGGTTTACATTATGGAATTAAGTAAATCAGGATACTATCAAGAACAAAAAGTCGAAACACGTATGATAAATGAAACGATTTTAACCAAAACACTGGTTTAAAATGGAATTTACAAAAGAATGGGTAATATAAATTCATAAGTGAACCATATATGATATCATAACAATTAATATGATTCTGTAATAAGTCAATGACATTATTTAAATCATTATACAAGAGTTTCAGATACATACGAAGCATATCGGACATAAGGTAAGGGATAACTATTCCAATCTCACTCTTATCCGAGATTATTTATTCATAAGTATTTACTGGGGTTTTTGTTATCATCCATGTCCCTATTTTCTAAAAATGGGATTCATGTATGTTTAATGGAATTTTTACCCATTTTTGAATTTTACCACATGTTATGAAAATAATCTTACTTTTTTTACCACATAAGGAAATTTTTGACTTTTCTGACAAAAGTATGAGGAGAACTTTATTTTTAACTTATATCACTACTAGAAAAGCAGGTATTTGCGACGGTCTATTTGCGACGGGATCCCGTCGCAAATAGCCCGTTGCTGAAAACGCCGTCGCAACTAAACTTATTTGCGACGGGACCGTCGCTAAAGCCTTTTTTTGCGACAGGCATTCTCCCCGTCGCAAATAGTATTCCGTATTTTTATAAAAAACTTTTTAAACAATTATTGCGACGGGACCGTCGCAAATACCTTTTGCGACGGGACCCGTCGCAAATAGTTTTTGCGACGGTTCCGTCGCAAATACCTTTTGCGACGGGACCCGTCGCAAATAGTTTTTGCGACGGTTCCGTCGCAAAAACTCTTTTTTAAAAAAATAAAAAAAATTAATAATACTAGTATTTGCGACGGGACCCGTCGCAAATACTCTTTTAAAAAAAATAAAAAACTATTAATAATACTAGTATTTGCGACAGGCATAGTATCCCGTCGCAAATACTATAAAAAAAATAAAAAAAAAATTATTAATAAATTATTTTAATTAATATAATAATAGAATTATAATTTACAAATGAAAATAATAAATTATTTTAATTACTATAATAATAGTAGAATTATAATTCAAAAATAAAAATAATAGAATATTAATAAATAATTTAATTAATATAATAATATTATAATTATAATTCATAAATAAAAAAAATATTAATAAGTTATTTTAATTAATATAAAAATAATAGAATTATTTTACATTCAAATATTAAAATAATTCAAGTATTACAAAAAAAATAATTAAATTATAATATTATAAAATTTTAATATATATATAAAATTTTATTATATAAATAAAATTTTAATATATATATAAAATTTAATATTATAAAATATAAATATTATTATTATTCATATTAATATTGTTATTTAAAAATATAATATTATTAATATTTTATAATGAGACAGAAACTACGAATAGAAAAAAAAATATTTTGATTTCACAATTTTTATAACAGAAATACAAACTCTAATCTGTAGGAGGGGGGGGGAGGGGGGGAGGTGGGGGATCTGCAGATGGTGGTGGAGGAAACTCCATCCCTAAAGCATGAGTGAGTCGGCGCATGTACTCCATCTGCTCCTGATGCTGCTGCTGCCACCGACTCGTCTGCTCCTCGTACAGCTGCTGCTGGCATCGACGCTCCTCCTCATGCTGCTGACGCATCTGCTCCTGCTCCTGTCGGAGACTCTCAATCTGTGCAGTCTGAGATCGCAACTGCTCCTCATACTGTGTAGAAGAAGATGCACGAGCTCCTCTCGAGCTGGACGCCGACATCGCAGCACTGCCATAATAATCTCCGGGAGTCAGTCGAGAGCTGATACCAACTACCCGGCCCTTCTCGAAGGCATACTGGGTGGCCTGCATCCATGCCGCCTCATCAAACTGACGGGCAGTGGTCTGATCTGATGCCTCGTCCTGACTCTCAGGCTGGGCCTGTGCCGCTGCAGCCTCATATGACTCCTATAGTTGCAATTTAAAATTAAAATTGTGAATATATTATTTGCAGTTAATTTTTAAACTTGAAAACAAATAATACTGACCACGATGTGATGCTGACAATCACCTCTGAGCTCCCCAGTAGCAGGATCACTATACATCCTCCGATATACGTCGTACTCTGTAATATCGGGGTACTCGACAGCCTATAAGAATAAAAAATAAACTGTTAATATTTATAGTTATATAAAATATTTATAAATAATGTACGTACCAGATGCTGTCTATGAGTACTGAAAGAACGACTCCCAGCTCGATGAGTCACCTCCTGCCTCCCCCGATTCTGCCTCCCCACCGATGATCTCCTCTGAAAGGCACCACTCAACCAGTGCGCACATAATCCATCCCATACATGGGATGAAATGTACTCTGGTCGGTGTGCTCTACATGACTCATCAAAATCTGACACTCCTTCTTTCTTCATCGCAGCTTTTCTTAAATTGTGCAAAAACTGACGAAGGCGATCACGCATGGCCACCTCCCATGCCTCGTGGATGGCGTCACGCATGGTATCCTCGATCGGATACCATAAACCCTACAAATAAATCAAAATATCAAGTTAGAAATGAAATAATTTTCAAAATAAAAATTATTTATTTACGTACGTACCAACCAATGGCCGAACATGGCCTGCTGCACATCAATGGGAATCTGCTCCCATGTGGTCCACGGCTGAGAGAAATAGTTGCGCAAAATAGTGATGCCCTGTCCGACTGCTATATGCGAAAAACTGAAAAAATAATAAACATTTATTATGTGAATAGATTAATGAAATCTTAGTCAAATTCACAGGTTATTACACAGGTTATCACACCTCCGGGTGCGCGGATCAAACCCAAGACGTGGACGTCGCTCGGGGACGGGGTCAGGAATCATCAATCGTGCAAGACCGCGCCCCCTCCGCGTACTCCCTGGAGCGCCTGCAGGCTGAGGGCCATCTGCCAGCAACTCATCCGCATCGAAAGGCAGGTCAGCCTCCGCCAACTCACGAAATGTGGCCTCGTCCATCTGAAACAGAAAATGTTAATATTAGCAAATAATTGATAATTACTATTATATATACATATATACATATTATGATTGTATATAAATACCATGGAATTCTATAAGTGTTCATCTTCATCATCATCTTCATATATGTCAATGTCATCTTCATATTCCTCCTCAACATCATCGATATCCATTCGAGTTGCAGTTGCTTCATCTCTTACCATTTCAAATTCATGTGTGACATCATTAACATCATCGTCATCACCGACTCTTCAATGTGGGGTGTCGTCATCGATACTCATATCTCTTTGTAAAAAAGATTGATTTTGAGTACTCTCTTGAAAAACTTCAATTCTTTGCACATCAGTGAAAGTACATTCACTTTGACTAAACTGATTTTCTCGAATTTTGATTTTTATTACACTCCACCAATCAGTCAAGTCTCTTGATGTTGCACAGTACTTTGCATAATAAACTTGATATGCCTGTTGAGCCAATAAGAATGGTTCATTTACTGCGAGAACACTTTTACATTTAATATCGATGATTCCATGAGTCGGATGAACACGCACGCCTCTCTCTGTATCCAACCACCGACATTTGAACATGGTTATGTAATGTTGTCCAAGATAACAGAGTTCAATGATTTCATCAAGTATGCCATAAAATTCAACTTCATTTTCTCAATGATGAGATCCTCTCAAGCTAACTCCACTGTTCATTGTTTTTTTCGATTCCCCATATGCATGTGTGTGGAATCGAAATCCATTCACCACATATGCATTATAAGTTTTAACAAGTTTGGAAGGTGGGTTACTCAATACACACAGCCGTTTGTCAATTTTATCAGCATGTCGAGACACCTGAAGATTTGTGAAATAATTATCAATATAGTAAACTATACATTGAATGAGTTGCTAAATGATAAAGAATTTATGTTACCAGTTTTTGAAACCACTGAGAGAAATTTTTCAGTCGACGTTCTTCGAGAGCAGCTGCTGTAATTTGTGGAATTTGTTTCTTGATATGATTATCATACAACCTATAAAAACCAAAGTTATTTACTGTAACATAAATGATAGAATAAGTGATATAAACACTTACAGTACAACTGATGTCATCTCTTCACAGTTGAGCAGAACATACGTATGAGCTCTATGATGTTCATCATCTGAAAGCCAGCGTTCAGAAACTCCACCAAAACCAAGCTCTGACTGGTTGAAAACAGATAATTGATTGTCGATTTCATCAATATTCCTCTCATTCCGTCCCATTCGGTTGTGTTTTGAAGGATACTCAGATTCAAAATAATGGGAGCAGAAAAAAGATATTTCCTCTTGCAAATAAGCTTCTGCAATATATCCTTCAACAGATGCTTTATTGCGTACTTTTCTTTTCAATTTTTGCATGCATCTTTCAAATGGGTACATCCATCGAAACTGTACCGGACCTCCACATTTGGCTTCATATGGCAAATGTAACATCAAATGTTCCATTGAGTCGAAGAAAGACGGCGGAAATATTTTTTCCAGTTTACATATAATTACAACAACATCTTTTTCAAGTTTGCCTAGAGCATCATAATCTGCCGTAGCCGCACAAATTTCCCGAAAAAAATGAGACATGTCTGTTATGGAATCCCAAATCACAGAATTCAACAAACCTCTTAATCCAATGGGTAGAAGTCTCTCCATTATAACATGACAATCATGACTTTTCAATCCAGTAATATGACCATTCTTTACACATCTACCCAAATTGGAAGCACAGCCATCTGGAAGTCTCAAATCTGCAATCCACTGACAAAATAATAAACGGTTTTCTTTAGACAGTGTATAAGCTACTTTTGGTTTCAGTAACCTTTCTGTTCTAACATTCTCAAATAGTTCCAATTCTGGACGCCTGCAAATTTGGGCAAGATCTAAATGTGCATTTACATTGTCTTTGCTCTTTCCTGGCGTATCCAAAACTGTATGAAACAAATTATCAAAACAGTTCTTCTCAATATGCATGACATCTAACATGTGTCGGACCAACAAATCAGACCAATATGGCAAATCCCAAAATATGCTACGTTTAATCCAATTGTGTTCTTTCCCAAAACCAGAAATTTTCTGTTGGTTTATTGTGGGACCAAAAGTGATGGGAGGTAATGAAAATACAACCGATTTTAACTCCGAACCTGATAGCATTTTTGGAGGTCCATCCCTTTCAGCTGTTCCTTTTCTGAAATGAGATCTGTTTCTGCGAAAAGGATGATCAGCTGGAAGAAATTTGCGATGACAGTCAAAATAACAAGGTTTCTTTCCATGAATGAGCATAAATGCTTTGTTCTCTCCCATACAGTAAGGACATGATTTCTGACCATGTGTACTCCAGCCAGATAACATCCCATAAGCCGGGAAGTCACTTATTGTCCACATCAATGCTGCTCTCAGTATGAAATTCTGTTTCGTTGCAACATCATATGTACTGACACCAGTACTCCACAATAAATTTAATTCATCAATCAATGGCTTCAAATAAACATCAATATTTTTCTTCGGATGTCTTGGAATTAGTAAAGTCAAAAAGATATATGGCTCCTTCATCAACATCCATGGAGGTAAATTATACGGAGTTAAAAAAACAGGCCAACATGAATATTGACTACCATAAGATCCAAACGGACAGAAACCATCAGTGGAAAGGCCCAGTCGAACATTTCTAGCTTCTAAAGCAAATGATGGATGCACTCTATCAAAATGTTTCCATGAATCACCATCGGCTGGATGATTCAAGCTTTTATCAGTTGAAATATTCTTTTTATGCCATGACATCATTGTCGCTGTATTCTTAGACATGAATAAACGCTGAAGTCTGGATGTAAGTGGAAAATATCTCAACTGTTTTACAGGAATCAAACCAGACTTCCCGTGTTGTCCTTCTTTATATCTCAGTTGCCCACATGTGGGACAACTATCCAACGACTCATTTTCCCCTGAATATAAAATGCAGTCATTTGAACATGCATGAATCTTCTGACAAGTAAGTCCCAAATTTCGAACCAACCTCTTACTTTCATAGTAATTTGCAGGTAAAACATTTCCTTCGGGTAACAGTGTTTTCAGCAATGAAAATATCTGGTCAAAACATGTGTTTGACATTCCGTTATCTGATTTGATAGCCATAAATTTTGCAACTGCTTCTAATTTGCTCATCTTGCAGCCAGGATATAATGCATCCTCAGCAGACTTCAACAACTCATAAAATTCAGACGGTCCCAACTCAGGATTTGAAGCTATATCAGCCGGAGTTTCTGTATGTTGAACAGATGAACCTGCAACATCATGTACTAAATCTTGAAACCGGGATGGATCTGGAATCAAGTTGGTATCACCTGCTCTGGAACTGCGTTCACCATGTTGATACCAAAAAACATAATCTGCTTGAAAACCAAAACGCAAGAGATGTTACCCCACTTTGTCAAACGTGTCAAACGTTCACAATGCACATTTTCTACAAGGGCATTTTATCTTTCCTTCTGAAACAAATTCTGAATTTGATGCCGCAAATGATAAAAAAATCTCCACACCCTCTATATATACTGGATTTAAACCAGAACCATTTGGATTTCTACGTTGATTTATCCATATGCGGTCATCTAATAATGACTGTTGACGACCTCGTTGTTCCATATTTTTCTATAAAATATAAAAGCATTACTGGTTTTGAATAATTTGTTAGAAAAAACACTCAAGCAAGGATTGAATATATTGAGAATAAAGCAAAACCTGTTACAAATATTGATAATTTTAATATTATGTTGATTTTTTATTTTTTTTAATAATACTAATATAATTTTTTTTATAAATATTAATTATATAATAATAACATCATTACATTATTAGTATATTTTATTATTAATATTAAAATAATATAATTTTTTATATTATATACAATTCTCCTTTCATCTGTGTGTTTCACATTCTGTCTCCACATGTAATAAGGTAATGATTCCTAATTATTCCTAATTATTCCTAATTATTACAATCTATTACAATTTATTACTAATTGTTACTAATTATTACAATTTATTACTAATTATTACAATTTATTGCTAATTATTACTATTTATTACTAATTTAGCAATACTTAGCAATACTTAGCAGAAGGAAAAATGCTTGAATAATGAAAGGAAATTTGGTAATCATCGTTGTGGAGATGATTATAAATTTTCCCTTCATTATCCAAGCAGATTTCGTTTACTAATTATTAGTAATAAAAAAAATATTATCAATATTTACGAAAAAACAATATTAATATTATTAAAATAATAACAAAAATTAAAAAATATTAAAATTATCAATATTCATAACAGACTTTGTTCTATTATTAACATGTTCAAATCTTAAAGGGTCGCCAATTGTCAGGTCATGCGCAATAAAAAGTTTGTGTCAGCCATGTCTAATGTAAACTCTATAATTGTCCTTGCATGGTTGATCACTTCGCAAGTAATCGTGAGTATTCGTGAGTATTCGTGAGTATTCGTGAGTATTCATGAGTATTCGTGAGTATTCGTGAGTATTCGTGAGTATTCCTAATTATTACTAATTATTCCTAATTATTCCTAATTATTCCTAATTATTTGCAATTATTGGTAATTATTGGCAATTATTGGTCATTATTACTAATTATTACAAATTATTGGTAATTATTACTAATTATTGGTAATTATTCCTAATTATTACTAATTATTCTTAATTATTACTAATTATTCCTAATTATTAATAATTATTCCTAATTATTACTAATTATTACTAATTATTCCTAATTATTCCTAATTATTACTAATTATTCCTAATTATTCCTAATTATTACTAATTATTCCTAATTATTACTAATTATTACTAATTATTCCTAATTATTCCTAATTATTCCTAATTATTTGCAATTATTGGTAATTATTGGCAATTATTGGTAATTATTACTAATTATTACAAATTATTGGTAATTATTCCTAATTATTCCTAATTATTCCTAATTATTCCAAATTATTACTAATTATTCCTAATTATTCCTAATTATTACTAATTATTCCTAATTATTACTAATTATTCCAAATTATTCCTAATTATTCCTAATTATTACTAATTATTCCTAATTATTACTAATTATTCCTAATTATTACTAATTATTACTAATTATTCCTAATTATTTGCAATTATTTTCAATTATTGGTAATTATTACCAATTATTGGTAATTATTGGTAATTATTGGTAATTATTCCTAATTATTACTAATTATTACTAATTATTACTAATTATTCCTAATTATTCCTAATTATTCCTAATTATTCCTAATTATTACTAATTATTCCTAATTATTTGCAATTATTCCTAATTATTTGCAATTATTGATAATTATTACTAATTATTGGCAATTATTGGTAATTATTGGTAATTATTACTAATTATTACTAAATATTACTAATTATTTCTAATTATTACTAATTATTACTAATTATTACTAATTATTCCTAATTAATACAAATTATTGGTAATTATTACAAATTATTACTAATTATTGCTAATTATTGGTAATTATTCCAAATTATTGGTAATTATTCCAAATTATAGGTAATTATTCCTAATTATAGGTAATTATTCCTAATTATTGGTAATTATTCCTAATTATTGCTAATTATTCCTAATTATTGCTAATTATTACTAATTATTCTAATTATTCCTAATTATTGGTAATTATTACTAATTATTGGTAATTATTGCTAATTATTGATAATTAATACTAATTATTCCTAATTATTACTAATTATTGATAATTATTGCTAATTATTCCTAATTATTACTAATTATTGATAATTATTGCTAATTATTCCTAATTGTTACTAATTATTCCTAATTATTACTAATTATTCCTAATTATTACTAATTATTACTAATTATTCCTAATTATTCCTAATTATTACTAATTATTACTAATTATTCCTAATTATTTGCAATTATTTGCAATTATTGGTAATTATTACCAATTATTGGTAATTATTGGTAATTATTGGTAATTATTCCTAATTATTCCTAATTATTACTAATTATTACTAATTATTACTAATTATTCCTAATTATTCCTAATTATTCCTAATTATTCCTAATTATTTGCAATTATTCCTAATTATTTGCAATTATTGATAATTATTACTAATTATTACTAATTATTACAAATTATTGGTAATTATTGGTAATTATTACTAATTATTACAAATTATTGGTAATTATTGGTAATTATTCCTAATTATTACTAATTATTACTAATTATTACTAATTATTCCTAATTATTACAAATTATTGGTAATTATTACAAATTATTACAAATTATTGTTAATTATTGGTAATTATTCCAAATTATTGGTAATTATTCCAAATTATTGGTAATTATTCCAAATTATTGGTAATTATTCCAAATTATAGGTAATTATTCCTAATTATTGGTAATTATTCCTAATTATTGCTAATTATTCCTAATTATTGCTAATTATTGGTAATTATTACTAATTATTGGTAATTATTACTAATTATTGATAATTATTACTAATTATTCCTAATTATTACTAATTATTCCTAATTATTACTAATTATTCCTAATTATTACTAATTATTCCTACTTATTACTAATTATTACTAATTATTACTAATTATTCCTAATTATTCCTAATTATTCCTAATTATTTGCAATTATTGGTAATTATTGGCAATTATTGGCAATTATTACTAATTATTACTAATTATTGTTAATTATTGGTAATTATTCCAAATTATAGGTAATTATTACTATTTATTGTTAATTATTACTAATTATTACTATTTATTGGTAATTATTACTAATTATTACTAATTATTCCTAATTATTACTAATTATTGGTAATTATTACTAATTATTACTAATTATTACTAATTATTACTAATTATTGATAATTATTACTAATTATTAATATTTATTCTTAATTATTAAAAATTATTACAAATTATTCCTAATTACCATTAACTATGAACAATACTAATAATTTAAATTTATTAAGTAAGAAAACAATATAAACATAATTAAATTACAACTAATCAAAAATAATTGAAATTAATACAAAATTAAAAATAAATATTAAATTAAAATGAACATAAATACCTTGAAAATTGATGAGCTCTGATCGATCTTCAAAACTTTAATAACAGCTCCGAAGAAAAAAATTAAACTGAACAAAAACTCAAATTTAGAAATAGAAATTTTAGAGCAGAAGAAGGTGGAGAATGAGAATGATTTGAGAAAAACGGATGGGGGTATTTATAGGTTAGATTATTAGCGACGGGTACATTTGCGACGGGATTCCCGTCGCAAATAGTATTATTTGCGACGGGCACCGTCGCAAATACCTTCACCCGCATTTATTACTGTCAACCGGTAAATAGTTATTTGCGACGGGACCCGTCGCAAATAACATACTATTTGCGACGGGAATACTTTCCCGTCGCAAATACCTTTTACCGCCGCCGGTTATTTGCGACGGGAATACTTTCCCGTCGCAAATACCTTTTACCGCCGCAGGTTATTTGCGACGGGGAAAGGCATCCCCGTCGCAAATAGTTTTCCCCGGATTTGGCGCCAAAGCCCGGGAAAACTATTTGCGACGGGATAGGCTTCCCCGTCGCAAATAGTTTTCCCGCGATTTGGCGCCAATTCGCGGGAAAACTATTTGCGATGGGGAAGCCTATCCCGTCGCAAAAGACTACTTATTTGCGACGGGTAAAGACCCCCGTCGCAAATAAGTTTTTAACGGGACTATTTGCGACGGGATTTATTCCCGTCGCAAATAACCCGTCGCAAATACCCATTTTTCCCGTAGTGTATGGCGTGAATGGATTTTTAGGGTTTCATAACGCCTCATTTTCATGAAGATTCCTCTACAAGATTTCATGATTACTTTCAAAACCCCCTTTCTTTATATTTCATGGAATTTTTTGAAAAGAAAATGATTTTAAAGAAGAAAGGATATTTTCCTCAAGAAGTCATTTCAAGTGTTTTATCAAAACTATTTTCCATCTAAAATGAAATTATTTAATATGTTTATGTTTCAAGTATAATGTCTCCATTATTTAAATGGTTTCATTATTATTATGATGAAATGATATCCATTTTTTATATGTATTATGTTATAATGGAATGATTCTTAATAATCCCATTCTATTATATGGGTTATGCTATGATGTATGATTTATTATTTTGTGGCACACGAAAGAATTATTTCATTATGAGATGGGTGGGACCTATATCTACCTCTAATTCATTGGGTAAAGATTTATATCTCATGAGATAGACATGGCTGGAATGGTAAGTTAATCTGGTTTAGTAATACAGAACTAGAACGAGGAGTGAACTCGATTCATAAAGGGACTTTTTCCACTAAGATGGTCTTGGAAGTAGTGCCTTGGCTACAATGGAAATCATATCATGTGATTAATGGTTGCCACAATCACATGTTTTATTCCCATGATATTTTATCATGATTGATGTTCCTTTATGATATATGCCTTACATAATTCCAAGATTTATGTCTTTGCTCAAGATTTTGATGTTTAGATTTTATGTTCAAGTTTTTGTATTCAAATTTTTATGGATTGTTTTATGTTCTCTATGTTTACCCTTACTGAGCATTTGAGCTCACCCTTTTTATGATTTATTTTCCCCATGATATAAAGAAAGTTTTTAGGTAAGAAAACCAAAAGGGGAAGATCTTTATGGGAGATGTTGAAGATCATTCACCATGATTCGAAGATTACGTTTCGAGTTTCCAAAGACACTAAAGTAATACTATCTTTCGGCGTCTGTTTTTTCATGTATTAAGTATTCCTCAAAAGTAATGTAATGTCCATGTACATAAATCTTTGGGTCTCTAAACTTTGAATTGATGCATGTTTTATCCTATATTATCCAACAAGCATATTATTTTTTCATTGATGTTACAAATTATTCTACTACTAGTAAATAATTATCACAACCAAATGAGACCGCCAACCATAGACCATCTATACCTTATGGTAATTTTTAACCACACATTTAAATAGATGATAAAAAACATAAGTAAGAGTATGAAAATGAAAATTAATAAATTATGGTTCATAAATTAAGAGACACACTCAACTTAGCCAATAATATTTATTCAAATGAAAATTAAAATATAAAAATAATAAAATTCAGGTTTGCCTCCCATGCAGTGCTAACTTTAAATTCTTCATCCAGAATTCACCCCCAAAATATTTCTAACCATGATCTTTCAATGGGTATGTATTATTAATGGTTTTCACTTCAATATTTCCTATGTAATTAATAGTAGGACCTCTCAAGAAATTTATATATTTATTAGCAAAAAAAATTCCAAAAAAATCTAAAATAAGTGCAGGTAACATGCTATCTAGCATAACATGGACACTAAAAACCACTTCCTAAGCTCTTAAAAAGTTCTAAATTACCAAAAAAATCACCCATTGGATCAAAAATTGTACCTCAACTTCCAACACAATTAGATGATTGAACAAACCTAGAAACAAAAGAAAATATAGCAACAAAATAATTATCTTTTCTAGAAAATATTCCCAAAATTGCTCCAGGTTAAAGAGAAGTGAAGGCTCTCATTTGAAGTATTTGAATTCAAAATCGAAAAGATATTTTACAATGTCCACAAAAGACTCAAGTAATGTGAATATTTAAAATTATGGTTGGAATTCATCATAAAAAACATCATACTTAGTATGTATGAATTTTTATAGGATATACACTTGTTAATAAAAATAACAATCATGTTTTTCTACAGGACTTAAACCAGAACACTCACCAACTTTATAAAATTTCAACCATCAAACATTAAAAGAGAAATTTTTGTAAAAAGGTTAAAAAAATTCAAAAAAAGTTATGACTCAAACTCTAGAATGGGTCCTAGGTAAATAATCTCCTCATAAATAGGAGCCTATGTGAAAATATCCATAGGTTGGGGAGTCAAAATATCTCTTACTTCAAGAGGAAAAGAACCATTCATAGATCTAACATATATTTTGATACATTAATTCTAAGTAACATCAATTAGTTCATATCCAACCTTAGTTTTGGGTTTTTTCAAAAACCAGAATTTCCACCACATCATCCACAACTTAAAGGGTATGTTTTCCTTTGTCCACATCAATGATATCACCTCTAGTAGTAAGGAATGTACTACCTAAGATTATTATGACCTTTTCACCACACTCCATATCTATAACTATAAAATCTATGGGTAGTGTGGATTTTCCTTCACTGACTAATAAGTAATCCACCATTCCATAAGGATGAGTGAATGACCTATTAGTGAGTTTAATAGAAATGAAAGTTGGTTAAAAATCACTAAGTCCAAGATTTTTAAATAAGTATTATGGAAGTAATTAACACTCGCCCCTAAATCAAAAAAACAATTCAAATTCCCACTTCCTCCAACTCACTATTAAATAAAAAAACTTCATGGGTCCTTAAGCTTTGGTGGAATATTTCTCAAAAGAACAAGGCTATTTTCCTCATTTATATTGATGGTATCCAAATTCTTCCAATAATTTTTGTTATCTAGAAACCTCTTGGAAAATTATACATATGATTTAATTTTATCTAGGTCTTCCAAAAAAGGCATGTCAATGCTAATGTTTTGAATAATTTTCAAGAATATTAAGTATTTTAGTTCATTGCTATTTTTTAATCTTTAAGTAAAGTGAATGGGATGAGTATAATGTTTGAAAATTGGTTGATTAATCAAATTTTACTTAAAACCAAATTTCTTCTTTCATTCCTCAATAAATTAAAACCTCATTTTCCTTGGTTATTTATCTTCTTTCAAGTGTGGGTTCAATATTCTGTTCATTTTGTACCAAGATATATAGAGTTACATATTTTGATCTTTCTATGTTTTTATCCTTAGAATCTTATTTTTTATCAATTTGAACTTTCCCAAGTTGTTCCTTTAGTTTTTATTTGGTTTGAAGGCCAGATGTTGTGGTGTTATCCATCATATTCTCTCTTAGATTAGGAACTATAGTGATGGGAACCTTTCCCTTTTCTCTACCACCTAGGTACCTAGCCATTTGACCCATTTGAAGTTCTAAACTGTGGATCCTAGAGTCTATATCTTTTCATAGTGAACCAATATCACCCAAAACTTGCTACAAAATCCCTTTTAATTCCCATTGAGAAGTATATTACTTAGCCCCATATTATTTCTAGAAAAACTATTTAGGATGTCGTTGGTAATTTGGGGTAGTGGGTTGTTTAATTACACCTTTTCATTCCAAGATATGTTGGTTTGATTTTTGTATCCATCATTATATTGGTTTGAAAATGGATATTGTTCCACTTTATTATTAGCTCTATAATCAATGATTTGGGAATTCACCTCTGGTTGAATACATAGTTCAATATTGGGGATACATATTTGAGTATGACTAAACATCCCATAATAACAAAACTGCTCCAAAGAATTATATCATCAACAATAACATCTTGGGGGTTTGTTTTAGCCCTAAGGATGACTCTATTTCTTGTACAATTATTCTTTTACTTTTGAGAAAAATTTTCAAAAAAAAATTTAACTCATCATTAGTTAAATCAAATAAGTCACCCCAATAATATTGATAAACTAAATTTTCATTTTAAGATGCAAGATCATTATAAAAAGTACCCATGAGAAGATGGGGAGTTATTTTATGGTTGGGAATATAATTAATAGGACTTATAAATATATCACATGTTTCATGAAATAACTATCCCTCATCCTTAACAAGCCCTTTTATCGTATGACTAACCCCAATGGTGGTGTTCTTGGGGTAAAATTTTGATACAAAGGCATTGGAGATGTCATCCAAGGATTCAAAAATTTCTTCATCCAAAATTTGGAACCATGTACTTTCCAACCCCTTAATGTAGAATGGTAAAACCATTAAGCTCAACTCCTCCTCACTAAAATCTTACAAAGGAAATTTTTGGATAGAAACATAAAAATATCTGATAAACTCTGACGAGTCCTCTACGAGAAAACCATTAAAGGAAGGAAGCTGAGAGAGATGAGACTATTTGATATCACAGTTTCTAGATCTAGGGGTCAAACTAATACAATATTTATTTCTTTACAATATTGGTATTTAAAAATCCCTAAGTCTTGGTCTCTTAGGGGATGACCCATGGGTTGTGGTACATTCATATTTTGATTTTCATCTCTTCCAAAATCTATGTTTTCAAAATTTTCCATTTTTAACTTCATTTATTTCTTTAAGTATAGAACAATGTTGATTAATATCATGAATTGGAGTTATTAGTTCTTTATTAGAATCTCATGTGTTCATACAAATTCATCATAAATAAATTTTATATTTTTTGAAAAACTTTTTATGATTTGTATTTGTTTTTTTAGATTTATAGGTTTTCTCTTTTAAGTTTTTATTATATATATATTTATTTTTTTATTTTTTTAACTTGGTCTCACATGCCTTCCCTAGTGGATTCAACACTTATACTCACCATTTTCTAGTTTTTAGTTGTAAATTTGGTTCTACAAATACATAATTTTCATCAATCTCAAGGATGTTCATGTCAAATTTCTGTACCATTTCCATCAAAGAATCTCAAAGATGAGAAGTAATGTTAGGGAAAACAAATTTGAATTCAAATGAAGAACTTGATTCACATATGAGTCGAACAATCATGATAATGAAGATTTTAAGAGTCCTATCCATTTGAAGAAGATGTTGTGAAATGATGGTATTCCAAACAATTTGGATTTGATCGAATTTTTATGATATTGCAATACCAAGATCCATAGCCAACGGATTTATGATGAAGATGATGATTCCACTCAAGGTGATTATGTATTCGTTCTTAGCTTAAAAGTTGGAGATTTATTTTTGGGGGTGGCCCCTATTGATGCTCTGTTGACATGAACTGATGCTATTGTGCCTCATATATCATCTGAGGTTGAGTTTCGAGGCTAGTTGATGTAGCTTTGAGTATTTTTTTGGGAGAAAAACAACCTGAGGGAGATCACATTCCAATTGAAAATCATATGATCACTTATGATCATTCTAATATAAACTAATGTCTAGAAGATATTAAGGTTAAATATGATCATCATACCTGGTTGGAGATTCTATTGAGATTTGGTCAACCGTCAAATAAGAAAAACTCAGGTATTAATTGGGATCTAAATATCCCAATAGGATGGAAACTAGTATCATTTTCTACCATTCGATGTGCTTCATGTTTGTGCTATTCACAGACTTGAGTTCATTTGGTGTTGTGTTTTTTGTTCCCTGGTTATTGATACTTGGTTTCAAGTTGATTTAAAAAGGTGACGGGGATTTTGGATTCTCCTTCATTGCAACATTTAATTTGGGTACCAATGCCTGTAACCTCTTTTATGAAAGGTTTCAACTGAAGGAGTTATGTTTCATGAATTGTGTTTGATTCTTGTATTTGGGTGTAAGTATTTATGGCTGAAAAATTGGTGTTTTCATAGAGAATAATTGTTGATAGATAAAATTTCAGAAATATTTTTAACAGATTTAAAAAAATGGTTGTTTCCATAGATGTGTACTGAGTGACATGTGGATTAATTTTAAATCAGAAATTAAATGTTGATAGGTCACCTCTTATAATTGAAAATATTTATTGAAGTGGAATTTTATAATTACAGTGACAATAACATAATTATTTTAAAAAATACTATACATTTTGACTATCACCAAAGGAAGCATAAGTTTTTTTAGTGAGTTTGATAATAAATAAAAAGGGAGAAGAAACAAAGAGACATGGATAGATGATAATATTATATAGAGCGGAGGCATACCATAGTAGGGGGAACTAAGACGAAGCTGCAGAATCTCGATAGAGAGAGGAAGTATACTCTGATAGAGATGATTCCTCTATATTTTTCTCACTTCTTATTTTCTTCATTATCAATAATGTATTTCATTACATAAATTTAATTTGTTACTCTGATCCTAAGAAGGTAAACAATATTAAGGTAATTGGGATGGGTTTAACTGATTATATTTTTATCCATTACAATTTTTTGATTCTTTTATTTAGTTTATTTTTATGGTTTATTTTTTACATTAAAATAGGAGCATTATTTTTTAACTACTCAAGTCCCAACAGATAAATGTTGTGAATCATTTCACCTTGGATCATTGATCAATGTATCGAAAATTGGAAAAGGTCAATGAATATTTTCTACATAATGAAATAATTAATTCTAAAGTTAAGATTTAATGATAAAAACTAAATAAGGTTCACCAAACTGTGGAAGTTTACTAAATTGACAACTCATTGAATCTACACCTTTTCTCAAGCACTGGATAATTAAATTAATTTGAGTAGAATAGAAGAATATATTTTTATCAGTTCAAAATATCCTGAGGACCCTAAATTAATCCACTACTTGTCACTAATATCTAATTTTCATTCACACTACACCACAACATTTCATGTGTTCCATTTCACACTTCATCTTGATTCACTTCATTTCATCGCCTTCTTGTTTTCATTTGTTTTCTTTTGTTTGTTTTTTTCTTATTTTGGTCACTCACACACACATTATGCCTTCCATGTAGAATCAATACTCTTTCTCACTACTCTACTAGTATCTAGTAAGTTTTATAAATATTAATTTTAGTATTACCGGAGAATATATTTATATCATTTCAAAGTAGTCTAAGGATCCTAAATTCATCCACTTCTTTTCTCCACTCTCTAATTATATTTCTTACTACACCACACCATTTCACACATTCAATTTTTCACTAGTGCAGTGGTAATCAAGTGTATCGATTCCAAATGGAAGGCTTAATGTATGTGTGAGTGACTAAAACAAGAAAAAATAAACAAAAGAAAAAAGACAGAAACAACTTTGTGATGAAATATAGTGAATGAAAATGGAGTGCGACATGAAATTCCTGAAATAGTGTGGTTCGTTGAGAATCAAAATTAGAGAGTAGATACTGGAATTGGATGAATTCAAGGTCCTCAAGCTGTTTTAAACTCATAAAAATATATTCTCTTATTGTTCTCAAATTAATGAAATTTCCCATTGCTTGAAAAAATGTGTTGATTCATTGAGTCATCGCTTTAGTAAACTTCCATAGTTCAGTGAACCATAATTAGTTTTGATATTTCAAAATTATCTTTATAACTAATCTATTCATTATGAAGAAGATATTCATTGACCATTTCCAATTTTGGGTACTTCGGTCAATGATCCAAGGTTAAAGGATCCACTACTATCACCTGTCGGTACTTGAGTAGTGCTAAAATGATGATCATAATTAAACGAAAAAGAATATAGAACTTAGAAATGCACTAAATAAAAGTATCAATAAAATTTTAATGGATAAAAAGATAGTCATTTCATCCCTTCCTAACTACCTTAATATTGTTTAGATTCCCATGATTATAGAAAATTGATATTGATTAATTTTCAATATATTGATTTAATTATAGTTGTAGGGACATTCAGACACATATCCAATTTCATTTCACATCCATGTAGACAAATATTATGGGTTGTACATACTGGAAATTCCATTTAGCCAAATTTTGAGCCACTACTCATGTATCCGATTTTCAGAATTCCAATGTATCGATTTATCATGTAACCATATTTTATAAATGGGACACGTATCAAAATTGTTGGAAACTCTATGTAGGAAAAATAAAAGTGTTGGTCATGTAGCTAATTTTCAAATTATTTAACGTATTCAATTTTGAATGAGCCACTAGGTAGCTGATTTTCCAAAGAGTGCAGTGACGTAGCTAATCTAGATTAAGCCCCACATATCTGATTTAGCAGGAGGAATAAATATTCATATTTTCAATTATTTGGTATTCATGTACCCATTTATTCTACAACCCAAGGAAGAATCTCAATTGATATCTAACCAAATCAATGAAAAAGAGACTCTAATTGGAGAAGATAAACCAGTACCAGCCTACAAGAGGCATTCACGAATCCGAGGAGTTGGTGATGATATGGTGAAGTTGAAGAATCTTGAAGTTAAGATGATTAGTTGGGGGATGTAAGACCCCAAATCACCCTAAGGGGGGAGGGGTGAATCAGGGTGTTAACTTTTTATTTTAATGAGAGAGATTATGTTTCCACGTTGGTAGGAACTCGTTAAACCTATATAATGGATTCAATTGATAATCAAAAATTCACAAATAGAAATATAACACAATAGTTTTAATTGGTTAAACGCAAAGGGATATTCCAAGGATTATACACCCATTTTGTGTCACTCATACCTAAATTCACTAATCTTTACTAGATTTGGAATGCATAAGTTCAGAAACAGTCACTCTATACTAGGTGCACTTCCTTTACAAGATTTTAGGGATAACACACTGTGTCCCTAAAATCACTTCCATTTACTCCCATTATCTCAGTAATTTGAGAGAATCCAGACTCAGTTTATTGAATTTATGGTCACTTTAGTGGACTAACATTACTGTTTTTGTCTCTATCTTTCATGAGACTCTTCTTTCACCATAGACCTGAGTTGATGCACTCTGAAATAACTCTTCACTAAAAACTATATGTTCCAAACTACCTTTTTCAATGATCCTTCATGAAGCACCCCTATATTTATAGAACAAATTGCTTTCGAGAAGCACACTTCCTTCACAGAACAAACTCCTTCGTGAAGATCACCAAGTCAGCACATAATACCCAATAATCAAAAAGCACCCTTTAATCAAAATAATTTTCATCATCCAAGACTTATAGTCTTTTTTCAATGATCAATATCTCATAGAAATCTAGATTTATGAAGCACCCATAGCTTCGCAAAATCAGAGCATTTACAGATTTTCCTTAAAAACTCATTTGAATGATGTGGGGTTAGCCTCATATTTATAGGTTCGGCCTTCACGATGCTCTATTTCCTCTTAGCGTATATTACAAATATTTCAAAAAAATATCTTCATGATGCTCCTCCTATCTTGAAGATCCTTGGGAATTCCCCATTCATGATGCTCATCATAATTACAATACTTTCCATCAAAACCTTCATGCCACCACGAAGCTCAAATTCTCATAATCGCAAAGATCACGGTCACTGTTCACGATGCTCCAATTATTCTTCATTAATTATGCTCTTTGTTGTTGAACATACCATTTTTATCTTTCTTTAATCCTTCTCAAAAAACAATTCACTAATCCCATCTTTTTTAAACTCATGATTTTTCTTTATTTTCATAAGGCCTTCATGAAAAAACACTTTTTGTGATGAAATCCATCCTCTAAATTTGGGACCTCAAAAAATTGTAAAATATTGAAAAATGATGCCACCTTCAATAGTGTTTTCACCTTGAACTGTAGGATCCCTTTTCTTTCAAAACCCCAGATCTTCTATATACTCCCTGGTATTCTATGTGGGGAATTGAAAAAAAACACAAATCATACTCCATTTCTAGTAAAGAACATATTTGGTTTCAATTGGGGAAACCGATTTTAATCCAATTTAAGAACTCATTTCATGTCCTAGTTGACCGAGCATGATGATGATGCTTTCATAGGATCCCTATCCATTCGTAGAAGAAACTTATGAATGATGGGATTATGGTCATTTTGGATTTGATCCAATGCTGATGAGCTTGTAGTACCAAGATCCAGAGATGAAATATTGATGAAGCCAATGAGGATTCCATGGAAGGTGATTCAGTGTTCACCTTTATCTTCATGACAAAAAATGTATATTCAAGGGTGGCCCCTATTAATTTTATGTTGAGATTTAACCACACCATCGATCCTTGAAGATAATCTGATGTTGAGTTCCAAGGTTTTTTTATGAATCTTCGAGGATTTGTTTGGGAGGAAGACAACCTAAGGGAGCTCATCATCTGATTGAAACCCATTTGAGAAATGAATATTCCCCCAATCCAAAATTGAGATCTGGTTAAGCTCTAGGTTGTAGATGAATATACAACTAGGATAGAGATTCAACTGAGATTTGATCGACCATTGAAGAATAAAAACTTATGTATTAATCGAGATCTGAATCTGTCAAGTGGATGGAAACTAGTGTCATTCTGGACCATTCGATGTGCTTTGTAATTTTATTATTCATAGAATTGAGTTCATTTGGTGTTGAGTTCCCTGTTCTCAAGATATTGATACTTAGTTACAGTTTCCTGATTTTTGATGGAAATGGGGATTTTGGATTCTCTTTCATTATGACTATTTATTTGGATGCAGACGCATGTATCTTGTTCAATGAGTGGTTTTTTTGAAGGAGTTTTGGGAGTGAATTGTGTTATGATGGTATTTGGGTGAAGCAATGATGGATTCTAGAATTTCGATTTCACTAAGAATAGTTGTTGATAATTCAAATTGCGGTGATATTTTTATGCTGTTTGACCTTTTTACTTTGTTCATGCATTTTCTTAAATGGATAGTTCTCTCTAATTCTTTTTCTATAATCATTTGTTTACAAAAATCAAGTTTAATGAAAACTAGTATTGATCAAGGTAATGTCAAAATGTTTTCTATCTAATGATTTCATATAAAAGTAAATAAAACTCGAGAGAGAGTCACCCAATGATTTCAACTGACTATTTGAACTCAGTGAGAAATGATTTTCTCAACTTTGAGATCAGAAAACATTTGCAGTTGATAAGATATAGAAGCTATCCAGTCACAGGCTGACCTGATGAAAAATTATGTAAGCCACCATAAATAAGTCTCTTGTGGATTAATTTAATTTCATGAGTGAGGTAAAATCTTTATAAAAATAATCCATTTTAATTCCCTGTACTTCATCATTTGATCTCTCTCTCGTCAGTTGTGCTTATAGACTCTCTTTGGTCTCATCCCTTTCTTACTCTCACATACATATACACAAAAATCATTATTCTCATCAATACTTCACCATTATTCCCACATTTATCATCTTATTTTGTTTTTTTAATATTGTTTTCTATTCCTTCTTGGTCACACACTTAAATCACAAATTGTAAGTCATTCCCTATGTACGACCTCTTATCATCACTAGGCTAGTTGTAAGTAGAGTTATAAATATTTAATTTTCATGATTCCACTAAAACTGTGTCCAATTTGGACACCGTTATTGAAGAAGGTAAGTTTGTTTTAATTATTATTTGTTTTATTTTTCAAACATTCAAAAAAAAACAAAACCAAAATTAAACCTCTCCTACAATCAGAAGATATGGTAGTTTTTCTTGCATTTAAAGTCAGGGAAAATTTTGAAATTTTAAGTGAATAATATTTTATTAAACTTATTGAATATAATAATGAGTTGAGGTGACCTACTATGGAAGTATTATCTAAAGAACTTAAATATTTCCCACATGTTTTTCTAAAGTTTTATCGATATGCGGTCACCAAGAAGTATACATCCTACCATAAGTTGATGAGGAGGTCAAGGCGGTTGAAGAATGGTTGAAGATGATTGATCCTCATATATTGGACTATATTATCATCTGGAAGGAGATGGGGGTGTATAATTTAATTAAGTTGAACAAAATTTTGAAGAATAAATTTCTTTTAATTTTCATTTTGATTATTTATATTGTGCTGACCTGTCTTCTAGATTTTCCATGATAGAATAGGTCGAACCGACTCAAGATACATTCTCCTTTTCCATGGAGGACACCACAGAAAAGGTGTTTCATTTTGAAGAGATCTTGGAAGAGGTTTAATAACTCACTCCCACCAAAAAAGGATATGATCTACTATCCTCTCCCCATTTCTAAATTTTATTTTCTTCATGGATTTCTCTACTAAAATATATTTTTATTTGATTAACACATCCATGATTTTTGGATAATTTTTTTTTGAGGATTAGGTTTTACTAGTTGAACTTTTAACTCTATTCAAGAATTTTCTTAAATGGATGATGCTTCCCTCTAATTATTTTTATATAATTATTTGTTTACAAATATCAAGTTCAGTGAAATTTGGTCATGATCATGAAAAAGTAAAAATGTTTTTTATCATAGGGTTTTACTAAAAAGTAAATCAGTGTCAAGAGAGAGTTGAAGACTAAGTTTAACTAAAAATTTGAACTTTGTGAAATATGATTTTCTCAAATTTGTGATCGGATAAATTTTACAGTAAAGAATCTATAGAAGTTATTTAGTCATAGGACGGCCTAATTAAAGATTGGGTTAGCCACCTAAAATTAGTAGCATGTGGTTTAATTAAATTACATGAACAAGGGAAAATTGTTATAAAAAATATCCATCCAAATTCCATATACTTCATCATCTGATATCTATATCATTAGCTATGGTTTTTGGTCCCCTATTTTGATTTATTTGATGAGTTTTTTGTGTTTAATTATGGGTTTTAATTAAGAATCATTTAATCTGTAATAAATTAATCATTTTTTAGTGCCTGTTATTTTTTAATACTGAATTCACTCTTTTTGGGATGAGTGATTTAGTGGAACTCAATTCTGTTTCCCATGCACAAAAATCATGGAGTTACAGAAGCTCATTTATAGAAACACAAAAGGAAACTAAAGCTTCTACACTCATTTTCTATAGATTTTCACCAGAATGAACTCCACACCACTATAGTGTCTAGTTTTGAAAGACCCACCATTTCTAATGGGGGAGAATCTATTATTGTCTCTACGTGCATGGGATTCCCCATATGAAGAGGACTACGAACATAATAGACCCACCATTGCTGGTGAGGGAGAATCGGTTACGTGATTCAAAATGCTACATCGGGATTTGGTTACACAATTTGATTCAAATAAATTTATGCAATCATCTATGTAGGAAGAGAAGATTGGTGAAGGGATTCAGCTATGTGAACTGAAATAAACTACATGAGAAATCATGTACTTCGATCAAAATGACTATGTCAAACAATTGATTATGTGAAAATCAGTTGTGTGGATTAATCGTGTACGTAGATTAATTTTCCTACATCATTAATAAGCTACATTAGGTATCAGCTATGTGACCTCAAATGGCTATATGGGTGGATCAGATACATCAACAAATGGCTACGTGGGAAAACACATATGTCGATCAATTTACACACATCACAAAGAAACTACAAAAAGAGAAAAACCTACATAGGATCCAGATACCTTAACCAAAATTCCAACACAGGGAAATGCATACACCGATAAACTCAGCCACATGGATGGAATGAGAAGCCAAAGCTAGTGATCAAGACCATTAATCCAGCCACATGGACAATATGCAAGATTATGATCATGAGTGATGCATGACATAGAGTTTCAAGGAGTTTTGAATTTTGTCAGAGGCCTGGGATTTTCTTACAGATTCATGACCATGTAGTTTAGGAAAGAACATCAATGAAAGTGGAGTATTAATAGAAGAATAAGAATCAAGAAAGGGGATCTTCAACACACACACATTCATCTAGAGAGACACACAGGAGACATGATACAGAAAAAAATCGAGACATCAGGAGTTATTGGGAGTTAAGAAGTAGCTGCGGGAGGAAGGAGACGATCTATTATCCTCTCCCCATTTTTTCATTTTATTTTATTCATGGATTTTTTTTATAAAAACTCTATGTATGTGATTAATACATCCATGATTTTTGGCTAAAATTTTCTGGGGGATAAGGTTGTGTTAGTTGTCCATTTGATATTGTTCATTCATTTTCATAAATAGATTCTTCTCTATAATTATTGTTCTAAAATAATTTATTTATAAACATAAAGTTTAGTGAAAAATAGTCTTGATTGTGCTAAATGAGAAATGTTTTTTATCTAAGGATTTCACTGAAAAGTAAATAAAGATCAAGAGAGAATCACGCACTAAGTTCAACTAACAATTTGAACGTAGTAAAAACTTGTTTTACCAACTTTATGATCAGGTAACTTCTAAAATTAAGAAGATATAGAATCTATTTTATCATAGGCTGGCCTGAAGAAAAATTAGGCTACACACCATAAATCAATCCCATGTGATTTAATTCAATTTCACGAATGAGGGAAAATATTTATAAAACTTGCCAACTGAATTCCTTGTACTTCATCATCTGATCTCTCTCTCATTAGCTGTGTTTTTTCATCCTATATTTTTTCTCATCCCTTTCTTACTCTCACATAAATATCCACATAAATATTCATTCTTATCATTGCTTCACCACAATTTCCACCATCATAATCTTGTTTTGTTTTGTTTTGTTTTGTTTTGTTTTGTTAATCTTGTTTTATCTACCTTTTTGGTCACACACTTAAATCAAAAACTCTGAGTCCTTACCTTTGGATCAGCATATGCTGATCACTAAACTAGTTTTAAGTAGAGTTATAAATACTTAATTTTCAAGATTCCAATGACATCATGTCAAATTTTGGTGTCGTTGCTCGAGATGAAAGTTATTTTAGTTATTCTTCATTTTCTTTTTAAAACTTTCAAAAAATACAAAAAAAAATAAAAAAAATGAAACCTCATCTATGTTCAGAAGATATGGTAGGTTTTCTTATAAAGTCAGTTACCTCTTCCAGTGGCTGAGAGATCAGCATGGGACCTCTTGCTGGGTGATTTTTAGTTTGGAAATGCGGAATCAATGGAGTTTGGGTGGTTCGTCCTTGGATTACTGTTGTCAGTGGATCTCTGATTGTGGGCAGCGCGGCATTAGGATCGATGTTTACAAGAACGACCGACTGCAAATGGTTTGGGTTCTCTATAGAGGCTGGTAGTAGAAAAGTCACCCAACGGTAGATGGAGGGAAACTTTTTAGATATAAGGCAGATATAAAAGGAATTCTAGATATACGATGCCGAGAAAACAATTTCCCCAAGTACCGTGAATCCTTCACTGGGAATTAGCAGATGAAGGCACCATGTCAAGCAACACCTCCTTTAAATTAACAATTATAGAACACACTAAATGGAAAATCAGCTTATTCCAATTTATTTTATACAACACGTTTCTCTAAAATGTGCCCAACAATATACTTTTTTTAAGTTTTTTTTTATTTTTATATTTTTTTTCTGTAACAATTAAACACTATTTAATTTTTTCTAAATAATTCCATGTATAATGTAATTAATAATTAAAATATAATTATTAATAATTTCTAATGGTGAATATAAATAATGAAATTAATAATATATTTAATATGATATTTAAAAATAATCAGTAATAATTAATCATGTAGTCAATATTAATTATTTTATTTGTTAGTTTATCCAAAAATAATTTTATTATTATTAATTATTATTAAATAATAATATTCTGTTTCATGTAAATTATTTTCTGTTTATCATATTTACAACTAATAATACAATTAATAATAATGATGATTATCATATAAATAATATTATTGTTATTAAATATTATTAATAATAAGTAACATATTAATTACTATGATTTTATAAAAATCATATATTTATTATATTTATTATCCTTAATAAGTAGAAAATAATAATTATTTCTAATTAATTTACTAACTATTTCATTATTATTATTATTATTATTATTATTAATTCATATATTATTTTTAATATTTAATATTTTATTTTATTTTATGAAATTATTTTCATTTGCAGTTATTTTATATGTTTTAAGTACATGTCTTAACTTTCATTTAGAATCTAATTATAATTTATATTTTATAAGTTTTTAGAGTTGTCTACTTCTTTTAAAGTCCAAATGTTTTTTAGCAACATCATTCTGTATCATCTATATTATTTTCTATTTATTATTTTGATGAAAATATTTTTAGTTTTAATTTTTTAATGTGTTTTGTCTATTTTTTAAATTTTATATTGATTGTATTTATAGTTTATTTTTTTATAATCTCTCAAAGTCGCATACTAGAAACACACAAAAACATAATATGTTTCAAGTAGGCAATTTTGGAAGCTTATAAAATATAATATACAAGTACAATCTCAAGAAAACATAAAATATGGATTAAACATATTAAAATAGTTGAAAATGAAAAAATAATAAATATAAAAAACCAAAACTGATTTATATTAAATAAACTTTATTGATTAAAAACATGACATTTACACTTCAAAAAATTTATGAACATAAAATATAAAATTAATAAAATATAAATAAAATTTAAAATATTTACTCTACAAAATAAAAATTAATTGAAATTAAATGGAATGTAGAAAATTAATTTTAAAAAATGATACAAATAATTTCTAGTGAAAATAATAATTTATATGTACAAATTTTATGTTTTGAACCAATAATATTTTGTTCGATTAAAATTATTTTTTATCAATTATTTTTAATAATTTATTTTCTTGTTCAATTTTTTATATGTTTATCATTGTTTAAGATTTAATTTTTAATGAATTTATACTTTATATTTTATAGTCTTTCAATGTCACCTAATTGAAATATTATTACATTTTATGTTGGTGATTTTGAAGGCCTGTAAAATATAAACTATGAGTACAATATAAATGAAACATAAAACATAGATTAAACGTAAAAAAATAACTAAAATGTAAAATAAATTCATAAATATAACAAATAAAAATTAATTTACATGACATAAATGACTTGTAGGTCATTTCCCTAAAGTTCAAAACAATCTAAATGTGTTTTCTCTGTTTTGAGTATATCACTTGTGTTTTTTACTAAAAATCATTTTAAACTGAAAACATGTATTAGGGGTTATACTGGTCACATCGTTTGTCAATTTGAAGTTAAACTAATTCTTAAATATTAAAAATTGACTTATGAATCATTTTCCTACATTATTGAGAAAATCATAGTGTTTTTTCTTTGTTTTCAGTGAGTGACACACATTTTTAAGTAAAATGTTAATTTTAAACTAATAATGAACACTTTGAGTCACACCAGGAATACAGTGTATCGGATTGAGGTTCCACTGATTCCTACAAGCCAAAAATGACTTATGGATCGTTTTACTAAATTATCAATATAATCTGAATTCGTTTTCTTGGTTTTGATTATGCCACTTGTTCTTTTTTTACCTAAAATTAATGTCAATTTTAAATAAAAATACACACTTCGTCACAATATATCTTGTATTGAGGTGCGACTGGTTTATAAATTTCACAGATTACTTATGAATAGTTTTTCTAAAGTATCAAAACAATCTTAATTTTTTTGCTCGGTTTTGAGTATGACACTTCTCATTTTTACTAAAATTGATGTCAATTTTGAATAAAAAAGACAAACTTGGGGTCATAATGGTCACACTGTGAGTCATATTGATCTGAAACTGATTCCTACACTTCAAAAATAACATATGGATCGTTTTACTAAAGTATCAAAATAATCTGAATATGTTTTCTCTGTTTTCATATTCCATGTGTCCTTTTTACTAAAATTAATGTCGGTTTTAAATAAAAAGATACAATTGGATTCATACCAGTCACATCATGTTTCAGATTGATGTGTGGCTAACTCCTACACTTCAAAAATGAATTATTGATCGTTTTCTTAATGTATAAAAAAATCTAAATACATTTTCTCGGTTTTTAGTATGTCACTTTTCCTTTTTACTAAAATTAATGTCAATTTTAAATAAAAAGACACACTTGGAGTCATATCTATCACACCAGGTGTCAGATTGTGGTGTAGATGATTCCTACACATCACAAATGACTTGTGGATCATTTCTATAAAGTATCAACATAATATGAATTCATTTTCTTGGTTTTAAATATATCACTTGTAATTTTTAATAAAATTAACATCAATTTTAAATAAAAGGACACACTTTGAGTCATACTGGTCACACCATGTGCCAAATTGAGGTGCGGATAAATCCTACACATCACAAAGAAATTATGGATAATTATAATAAAGTATATAAAAATCCGAATTCATTTTCCTTGTTTTGAGTATGTAACTTGTCATTTTTACTAAAATTAATGTCAATTTTAAATTAAAATACTCATTTGAAGTCCTACCAGTCACACCATTTTTTGGATTAAGGTGCGGCTATTTCCTAAAAATCACAAAAGACTAATAAATCATTTTCCTAAAGTATCATAAAAAATATGAATATATTTTCTTGGTTTTGAGTATGTCACCAGTATTTTTTACTAAAAATAATGTCGATTTTAAATAAAAAAGAAATACTTGGAATCATACCGGTCACGCCGTGTGTCAGATTGAGGTGTAGAAGATTCCTAAACATCACATAGGACTTATGAATCATTATCCTATAGTATCAAAACAAACCAAATGTGTTTGCTTTGTTTTGAATATATCACTTGTCCTTTTACTAAAATTAATGCCAATTTTAAATAAAATTACACACATGGAGTCATATCGGTCATACTGTGAGTCAGATTGAGCTGCAGCTGAATTATACACACCAAAAATGACTTATGGATCATTTTTCTAAAGTAAAAAAACAATAAAAATTCATTTTATTGGTTTTGAGTATTTCACTGATTTTTTTTTACTAAAATTGATGTCGATTTTAAATAAAAAGACACACTTGGAGTCATACGGGTCATAACCTGTGTCATATTGAGGTTCAAATGACTCCTACACGTCAAAAATGACTTATAGATCGTATTTCTAAAGTATAAAAACAATCAGAATGAATTTTATCAGTTTTGAGTATGTAACTTATCCATTTTACTAAAATTAATGTCAGTTTTAAATTAAAAGATAAACTTAGAGTTTTACCAGTCACACGTGTGTCAGATTGAGATGCGGATAACTCCTACACATAAAAATGACTTATTTATCATTTTCCTAAAGCATCGAACCAATCCGACTATTTTTTCTTGGTTTTGAGTATGTAATTTATCCCTTTTACTCAAATTAATATCAATTTTAAATAAAAATACATACTTGGAGTCATACCGGTCATATAGTGTGTCGGAGTGATGTGTGGATGATTCCTACACATAAAAAATTACTTATGGATCATTTTACGGATGTATAAAAAAAACTGAATCCATTTTCCCAATTTTGAGTATGTCACTTATAACTAATATTCCCTTTACTACACATTAAAACATGATTTATTTCATAAAATTACACTTAATTCAACCCAAAATATCGATAAGTCTAGTGTCCTTGGTAAATATGTACAATACATTACAACTCAAAACATGGAATATAACATCTTTATTGAAAACTTCTTTAACATGCTCACACTTAAAACTGCATGAGATAACCTGAAGAAATACATAAGAAAGGGATGAACTATAAAGACTAGTAAGGGAATAATCATGGAATAATGTAAAACATGTTCTAAAATATGCATATCAAGGTATATAAAAAGATTATAAATCATAAACATGAATGATAATACATGATATATCATGATAACATTAAGGCTACATGAGAATGTGAAAACAACTTAAAACACTACATAATAGGTCAAGGCTAACTTCTAATACATCATAATTTAAAAATTATCATAACGTAATCTGGTTCACTCCCTATCCCAACATTGCATATCATGATACTAGACATTACCCAATGCACTGGAGCGCTATATAATTCCAGACGCACCTGTCGCTTTTATTTTATTCTCATGCTTAAGTGTACCACATAGATTATACAATATGGATTCATTCATCATCATAATTTATTCCAAAAAAATAAGTGTTGAATAAATACATGAAAATACTCAATAATAATGATTATAAGTTCATAAATATGAACACCCTTGATATAAATTGGGTATGGTATTCACTACATAATTGTTTTGGCATGGATTCGCATGGTAAAATTTCTGCAGCATAACAGGGAAGTGTAAAAATTCATGGAAGGAAATAATGAGAAAGAAATGGGTCTCTAATAATTTATAAATCATAAGGAAATTATAGGGAAGGTGATAAAACATACCCCATCATTAATAATTGAAAATTATATGGAATAAAATGAAGAATATTCTTTAATAAAGGGGAGAAATAGAGGTTTCGTTATGAAATTTCGGCAGTCTAATGACGTCACATAAAAATTCATAAAATGGGTTGATGAGAGAGAAGGAAGACTCTCATAATTTTGAAATCAAATGGGCAGTAATAGGGATATGAAAATACATATCCCAACATTAGGAAAGGGAGAATATAAAGCATAACATAATAAAGAAACTTGAATAAAAATGGGAAAGGAGATAAACCTTACTTGAGCGTGTGACTCCAAAAGATTGAAAAGGGGATTATTGAGAGCTTAGGGTGCCTTTAGAGGATTATAGAGATAGTAGGGTAGAGTAAGAATTTTATCCATGGATTTTTAGTGAAGATAAATGGGATCTTTGGTGGGTTTATATAGGAAAAGAGTGGAATTTCTGTAATATTTAGGTTTTGGACTCTACAAAATAAAATATTCAAATATAAATAATTTCCCATGGTTTTTACTATGGTTTCTACCAAAGGGGAGTGTTTTTAATTATTTTATTAGAAAATGGGTATAACTTATTAAAATAATTTTCTTACTTATGTGGTGGTGAGTCACACTTTTAAATAAATAAATTTAAAAACTCTAAAATATATTAATGGTTTGGGAGGATTCATAAAGGATCAATAAAAATAATAAAATAAACATTAAATAATACTATTTAAAGTCAAAAACATAAATTTGGACAATTATACCAATTATAGTATTTATTACACCATTTTTGGGTCATTATGATGTCATAAAACACACTGTATATTTATACGGCATTTAATTCTTACCCGAAAATTCGACTATCTTAGAAAATTATGAAAAATTTATTTTTGGATAATTTCAATGTTCTGATTCCCAAAATAAAATTAATTTTATCTAAATAATTTTCTAAATATATGCATTTTCCCTTTTAAAACTAATTACTGACATTTATTGAAAATGATGGGTTTTTGGCAATACCAGTTTTTTGAACCCTAATAAAACATTACATTTGACTTCATAAAAATCATATGATAATTTATATTTAATAAAAATAATTTATTAAAAATATTTAATAAAAATATTATTTATTTTAAAAAAACATTGATTCATCAAAATTAATTCCTTAATGGAATTTAATAATAACCAAAAATACTATTCATGATTTATAGTATCAAAATAAAAATATAATCATTATTTTTTACAAAATAATATACATAATAAAGTTTATAGGGTCTTTATACATATCCATTTAATACACCAGTTTATTCCCCAATAGTAAGTTGTGCGATAGTGAGAATTTCATGGGGTCGTTCGACAAATGTGGTTTGGGTCGTGATCTCGATGAGCTTGAACTTCCCTCATAAATGGTTTCGCTCATGCTTAAGTTGTTGGATCTCAGCTTGGTCTTGGTTAAGTAAAAATCTCAGTGACGCTATCTCCCTCAAAAAATCTGATAAATGGGCCTAATAGGGTATAATACTACTGGATGTGGCCATCACTTCTTTTGTTTGTGTCAGTTGGATTTGTTAAATCCCTGTATTTTTACTAATTATGTGATCACTGTTTAATGACAATATTATCAATGGTAAAGATTCTTAATGGTATTTTTAATCCCAATATATTTAAAACAAAACAATTTCATGTGTTTTTTATAACTATATTACATAATAAAACATTAAATCATAAGGTAATTTTATTTATAATAGTTCAGCTCGTTACATCACTTGTCATTTTTACTAAAATTAATGTTCATTTTAAATAAAAAGACAGAATTGGAGTCATACCGATTACACCGTTTGTCATATTGAGGTGTGTATGATTCCTAAACATCAAAAATAACTTATAAATTGTTTTCTTAAAATATCTAAACAATACGAATGTGTTTTCTCATTTTTGAGTATGCCACTTGTCATTTTTACTAAAATTAATGTTGGTTTTAAATAAAAAGGCCCACTTGGAGTCATACTGGTCACACAAAGTTTCATATTTATGTGATAATGATTCCAAGATGTCAAAAATTAATTATATATTATTTCCATAAAGTATCAAAAGAATCTGAATGAATTTTCTTGGGTTTGTGTATGTTACTTGTCCTTTTTACTAAAATTAATGTCCATTTTAAATAAAAAAACACTTGCATCCATACCGATCATATCATGTTTTGGATTGAGGTGAATATGACTCTTATACATCAAAACAATCCATAAGTCATTTATGACATGTAGGAGTCAGCTACACCTCAATCTGACACATGGTTTGACCGGTATGACTCCAAGTGTTTATTTTTATTTAAATTTGACATTAATTTTAGTAAAAAGGACAAGTAATATACTCAAAACTGATAAAAAAACATTAATATTTATTTTTGATACTTTATTAAAATGATCTATAAGTCATTTGAGATATGTAGGAATCATCTTTACCTCAATCTGACAAATGGTGTGATCGGTATGACTCCAATTGTGTATGTTTATTTAAAACCGACATAAATTTTAGTAAAAATGACAAGTGAAATACTCAAAACTGAAAAAACACATTTGGGTAGTTTTTATACTTTAGTACAACAATACATACATCTTTTTTAATGTTTTGGAATCATCCATACCTAAATCTAACACAGGTTGTGACCGATATGACTCCAAGTGCGTTTTTTATTTAAACTTGACATTAATTTTAGTAAAAAAAAAGAAAAGACACATTCTCAAAATCAAGAAAACACATTCATAATGTTTTTATACTTTAGTACAATGATAAATAAGTCATTTGGGACATTTAGGAATCATTATCACCACAATATGATAAAATTTGTAACTGATATGACTCAAAGTGTCCGTTATTAGTTTAAAACTATCATTTTAGTTCAAAACATGTGCCACTCACTGAAAACAATGAAAATGGGCTCCGATTATCTTGATAATTTAGGACAATGATTCATAAGTCATTTTTGACATGTAAGAATTTTTCTTTCATCAAACCGACACATGATGTGACTGGTATAACCCAAAGTACATGTTTTCAGTTTAAAATGACATTTTTGTAAGAACACAAGTGACATATTCCAAACTGGGAAAACACATTCAGGTTGTTTTGGTACTTTAAGAAAATGATTTAAAAGTAATTTTTTCATGTGAATTATTTTTTATTTTTTATATTTATGGATTTATTTTTCATTTCAATTATTTTTCATTTGTTTAATCCATGTTTTATGTTTCATTTAGATCGCACTAATAGTTTATATTTAATAGGCCTCCAAAGTCATCAACTTAAAAAGTAATAATGTTTCAAGTAGGTGACTTTGAAAACATATAAAATATAAAGTATAAACTAAATATAAATAAAATATGAAACAATGATAACATATAAAAAATAATTGAGAATGAAAAGAAATTCTTAAAAATAATTGATAAAAAAAATAATTTAAATTGCAAAAAATATTATTGTTTCAAAACATAACATTTGTACTTAAAAATTATTTTTGTATCAGAATTTTTTTGTATCATTTTTTTAAATTGTTTTTTTACTTTCTATTATTTTAAATTAATTTTTATTTTGTATGGTTGATGTTTAAAATATATTTTTTATTTTATTTATTTTATATTTTATGTGAATAATTTTTTTAAATGTAAATGTTATATTTTTAATAAATAAAACTTGTGTAATGTAAATTAGTTTTGGTTTTTTGTGTTTTTGATTTTTTTTTATTTTCAACTGTTTTTTATATATTTAATCCATGTTTTAAGTTTCGTTGATATTTTACTTATAACTTATATTTTAAAATCATCCAAAGTTACCTACTTGAAACATAATAAATTATGTTATGTTTCAAGTAGGTGATTTTGAAATCTTATAAAAAACTATAAACAAAATCAAAATGAAATTTAAAAAATAGAAAAAACACATACAAAATAATTAAAAATAAAAAAACTTCAAAATAACAAACAGACAATAATATAGATGATAAAAAACAATATATTTTACAAGCATAACATATGGATTTTAAAAGAAGTAGACAACTCTTTGACGTAGCGACTTCTGCCGCTAACAGGCTTCCTGGTACTTGGGGAAATTGATTTCTCAGCGTTATATATCCGTATTTCCTTTTTTATCTGCATTATATTAGAAAAATTTCCATAAATGAATGGTTGTCGCAGTGGACTAGTAGATTGAAATAGGATTAGTAGACCTTTGACCAGTCGATGTTGATCTACCAGTGGCAGTGATGCTGGCGATAGAGGCAAGCGACTAATGGTAGATCTACGGTTAGCATTTGATGTGTTGCAGTGGTAGCAGTGGTGAACGATAGTAGTAAGCCCTGGGGGTATATATTCTGTTTCTCATGGTAGTAGGTAGACCGATAGAAGAAGGGATGGAAACAACTCATTTTCCTAAAAAAAATAACTTAATAATTAAATTTTAAGACTACAAAATAAATTATAACAAAACAAAATAAAAATAAAATTAAATGAAGTTAAATTATTTACTATCAAAAAAATAATAATAAATTAATTGAATTAAGGAATTAAATAAAAACAATAAAAACGTAATAAAATAAATCAATCACATAAAAATGAAAATAAATAAATCTATTAAATAAAAATATTAAGTAAACAAATAAATATATATTAATTGGAAATGGAATTTAATAAATAATTAATGGAATAATAGAATGCATTAAAAAACTGAAATCATTACTATGAAAAAATATATAAAACAAAATAATGAAAGAATTAAAAGAATGTAAATGAAAAAATAACTAAAATTAAAATAGGTACATAGAAATAAAAATTGAAATAGAATAAAAAATAAATTATTTGACTTTAAATTATTCAAAATAACTAAAATAAACAATAAAATAAATACTTTAACAAATAATAGCAGTTTTACTAATTTAATAAAAAATGATAGCAATTTCCAATTATCCAATAAAATAAATTATTTTGATATTAAAAATATAATTAAAAATAAAAATTTATGTGAAAAAAAGTAATAAATAAATTACACATTATCCACTGATATTTGATCTTGATGGTGATCATTCCCGAATCAAGGTCCAATGGTTTCAGAGCATGGATCTGAACATGAAGCTTTGACTTTCCACCATGAGGTAGGTGGATTTATGAGATTTACATTCTGATCCCCTTTTGATGCATTGTTTTATGGTTTTAGAGTCCTTAAACGACTTCTAGGGACCCCATTCGAGTCGATTTGTAGTTTTTATGTGAAAGTCGGGGGTTTTTTATGGATTGAAGGAAATTACCATTTTCAATTTTTGATCACACGATGTGTAGTTTAGGATCACACACAGTATGTCCTTATCATTTGGGGAAGATAAAATTTTGGGGACTACATGCCATATACTGGAGGTACACACTATGCAATTAGCCCAGGTTGTGTGGTTGAGAGGCATGGCTAGGCTTTCTATTTCAGGGTACATGACCGTGTGGAAGTATACAACCATAAGACATGGTCATAAGTTTACTTACACGAGCATGGAAAAATGAAACATGCTTGGGCTCAGACAAGAGGAACACACCGTGTATTAAGGGTACACACCGTGTGTGGCTATATTGATATCCATGCCATGTGTGGGTGAGGAAACACCCATATCTTCGAGTGAGGTCACATGTCATGTGACATGGGGTACACACCATGTATTTTCTTTTATGCATGTTGTGTACCAAGAGTGGACACAACCAGGGGATGTTGATGAGAGAAATTTCATTTACTATGGGTACATGTCATGTAATTCCCTTTATCTCATGCATCTCCTTCTTTTTGACTCATATATGAGGCTTGCGAGTAGCCTATCCTGATTAGTTTTCTATATGGGATGTGATAGTGGCCATGGTTTTGGAGTTAGAGATGTGACGTGATGTGATGTTGTGGGTTGCTTCAGATAGAGACGTATAGACCAACAATGATTGAGTGACTTCCCTTGTTCTATCCCTATTAGGGTTCTGTGTGGTATCACATCCTCATCATAGGATCATGACCCCTTTTTGAATGACACAATCTTGTGTAATGTGGGTGTGTTCTCATATTATAGAGTGAGTTGTCTCAGCATAATTTGACTATTGACTTAGAGGTTTAGAGAATTTATCCCTCTAAGAGTCTTAGAGTGATCCTCACATCCTTTCATGTTTCCCTTGGTATGGATTGAGGTATTGATGTGACCAAATTTACACAGGTGTTGATCTGATATCCAAGAGGATGTTTCCAGTAGGGGATAAAGACCTAGTGAGCCTTGGGAGTTGAACACCTATCTGTGTATCAAGATATGATCTTTCTGATGGGGTAATAGTCCAATGGAGTGTGTATCTTGGATGAATCCCATTAGTTTCCTTCATATTTCCATTGTTATGTTTTTCCTAGGTGGGTCTTGTGGAATTGGTGTGACTAACTCTACACAGGTGTTAATCCTTTTCTTAGTGAGTTGTTTCAGAGTTGGGTTGTGGTGCGACACCCTTTCTTTGTACCGTGTTTCAGCTAGGGTTTATAGTGTCCTCCAGTGGACTTGTAAGTGATACCTTATCTATGTTTGGATATCTACTAGGTCATTGGGTGTCTTTCTCCATGTCAATATCTAATGATCATACCCTCTCAGATAGTTGCCACTAGGGATACAAGGGTTGTTCCATTTGTTTAGCGAGACCTGCCAAGTGATATATCTTGGTTGATGCCATCTGGAATAGTAGGGATGTGACATCAACTTAGTGATTCCCAATGTGAGATATCCCCCAGTTTCATGCCATCAGGGATGGAAGGGCTCGTGGAGTGCATACTCTTGGATGATCGATACATTTGAGCCTAGAGTTAGTTACCGCAGAGGCTGGATTTTTTGTTGGAACCATGAGACTTGGGAGTTTTTTGCATTTATATCTTGGACGTCATGGGAGACCTTCCGATATGTTTCAAATTTCTTAACATACCAGGTTATGATGATCTGACTAGTCTTGTATAGCTAAGGGTTGATCGATATGGATCTTTCACTCTCTCTCTCTGGGTTTTCTTCTCTCGATTTTGGTTGAGCTAACTGATTTCTATCAGTTAATCGATTTTGGTTTAGGTTTTTGGGGTGCTTACTCGGTATTTTTATACTCAACCCTGCATATAATTTTCATACACATACTGTGTCTTGTATAGACGACAAGTATCCTAGAACTATTCATGAAGGACTAGGAGCGAGTGGAGCATAGTGTTGTGCTAGACAGACTGAGGAATATATCAGTCATACATTTAATAACAGGCAACTCCTTCTTAGCAGGTTGGATTATTTTTCAGTTTTTGGAAGGCTTCTATCTTTTCCATTTTTTCCCTTTCCAGTACTCTTTTCATAATCCAGTATGGAATAGATATATCCATGCATTTGTGTATTAGTTTTATTATTATCTCTACACTATGTGACATGAAGATGGATGTGGGTGTGAGTGTATAGGTACTATAGGCTATGGCCTCACACATGTGTGATATTCCTAGTCACTTCTAGTCACTATCCCCTAGCCTATTGGAGGTGGGCTTGGGGTAGTGGTGGCTTTTCCTTCCACCAGCTAGGTGGGACCTCATGTTTAACAACTCTAACTATTATAAATGAATTTTTCCTTTGTGATCTAATTAAATGTATTATTATGTATCATGGTTATAGAAAACACATGAACTTACATGGTTATATATTTATATTTAAAGGACTTATAATAATATTTTCATTGTTAATATAGCTGTTAAACAGTGATCACATGATTAATATAAATATAGGTCTTTAACAAATCCAATGGACACAGAAAATGGAAGTGATGACCTCATATAGTAGGATTACACCCTATGAATCTAATTTATTGGAGCTTCATAGGGAGATATAATCACTAGTATTTCCCCTTCACCAATCCCATGTGGAGATCCAACAACTTAAGAATGAGAAAAACCATTTACGGGAGAAGTTCAAGCTCATTGAGATCACAACCCAAACCATGTTCACCGAATGACCCCATAAAAGTCTCACCATCGTGCACCTTACTGTTATGGAATATGCCAATGTAATAAATGTATATATATATAAATACCTTAATAATATGAAGATGTATATTTTATAGAATAATAAATTTATTTTCATTTTTATTATTACTTTAAAAATGATTTTGATTTTGATTAAATTAAACACAAATTGTATTTTTGGGAAATATTCAAATTAAATTAAGGGATTTATTTTTGATGAATTAATATATTTTTGAAATAAATAGTTTTTTAACAAAATGTTATTATTAAATAAGTTTTACTAATTATAAATCTTCATATAATTTTTATAAAGTGAAATGTACTTTTTATAAGGGTTCAAAAACTGTTATTGTCAAAAACCCAACACTTTTCAATAAAGGTCAAATCTTATTTTAAAATTCATAATGAAAATATTTTAAAAATTATTTATATAAAATTAATATTATTTTTTGAATAAGTATGTTGAAATTATCCAACGGTGAATTTTTCATAATTTTCGGAGATAGTAGAATTTTCGGGTAAAAAGTAAATACTGTATAAATATACGGCATGTTTTATGACATCATAATGACCAAAAAATAATGTAATAAATACTATAATGGTTATCATAGTCCAAATATATGTTTATTATTAAAATAATTTTAATTTAATTTTACTTGATTAATTTTATTAAGCCTTTATGAATCCTCCAAAACATTTAATATATTTTAGAGTTTTAAATTCATTTATTTAAAAGTGTGGCTCACCTCTACATAATCAAGGTAATTATTGTAATATTTTATTCCCTTTTAGTCATAAAATAATTTAAACTTTTCCACTTTGGAAAAAACCCTGGGAAAAAACCATGATAAAGTTTGTGGTTTTGAATATTTTATTATATAGAGTCCAAAACCTATGTTTGTGAAATATTAATGAATTCCCCTCTTATTTTTTATATAAACCCACTAAAGCTCCTACATATATTCACTAAAAATACTTGTATAACTTCATTACTCTTCCCTCACCTCTCTATAATCCTCCCAAGTCTCCCCAATATCTCATGAATTTCCTTTTCATGCTTTTGGATCCACACATTCAAGCAAGGGTTCTTTCCTTTCTCATATTTACCCAAGTTTATTTATCTTGTTATGATATTTTATTTTCAATTACTAATTATGGGGTATGGTTTCAAACATCCCCCATAATTCCCTTATTATTTATAAATGATGAGATACCTCTTTCTCTCTCATTAATCACTCCCATGTACATCTGTTACCATGAAGAAATTTCATAAGCATCCTTTCTTTTCTCTTTTTATTAAATATTATTTATTATCACATGCCTTATTGTTTCTATTTATAAATGTTTGTACATGTCATATCATGTACCTATTACTATACACTTCATTAAAAAATTATTAAAGACCCATTTATCTCTAATCAACCAATTTTATGAATTTTTAAGTGACGTTGTTATGCTGTATAATTTTCACCGTGATTTTCCATGCCAAACCATTTACGTAGTGAATGTCATACCCATTTCTTATCAAGGGTGTTCACTTTTATGAATATATACCTATTTATTGGGGACTTACATGTATTTATTCCACACTCCTTGATCTTTTAATAAATTATAATGATGAATGAATCCATTTTTTATGATCTATGTGGCACACTTAAGCATTAGAATGAAATGAAAGTGACTGGTATGCCTGAAATTATATAGTGCTCTATTGCATTGGGTAATGTTTGGTATCTTGATACTTCATTTTGGGATAGGGGTGTACCTGATTACTTTATGGGACTTTTTCCACCATCATTTCTTGGTGGTTTATCCTTCACATATGTTTATTATGCAATGTTTTATGATATTTCCACACTTCCCATGTTATGATTATCATTCTATAGGATTCCTTATTATTCATGTTCCTTTATGACTCATTGATATTTCTTGTATAACATGTATTATTATCTTCATTTTATGACATATTTATTCCCTTAATTACCTTTTTGGATCACCCCTTTCTTATGTATTTCTGCAGGTTATCTAAAGAAGTTTTAACCTCAAGAATGTTAAAGAAGTTTTCAATTAAGATATTGTAATTCATGTTTAAAGTTATAATGGAATTTACCTAATTCCCAAATACAATATATTTCTTGATATTTTAGGTAGTATTTAGTGTAATTTTATATGATTAAATCATGTATTAATGTGTAATGAAGAGAACAGTTTCTATAGTTGGTATCAGAGGAAAAGTTTAGTTATTTTGGGATTAAGATTAGAAAAATCTAGTGAAAGACTTAGTGATAAGACAAAGTATAAGAAAACATCCCTAAATTTTGGTTACTATAGAGAAAGTGGTTTATCAAGAAAATACATCCTTGTATGGATACTACTAGTGTAAGTATTTCTAGGGAAGATTTATCTAGGGGTAACAAGTCCAACAAGGTATTCCGGGTCATACTCGGGTAACCTGGTACACGACAACGAGCCTTACTATGCATATGGGTTGACACTCCCAACAGATTTGATTTGGTAATTCATAATCTCATTATGAGCCATTATTATGGGAGTAAGAAATGAATATAAGAGTATATATTAAGAAATATATCATGGATAAAAAATAATGAAGTCTAAAAATCCATAAGTTAAGGAAATACATGTAATTTATAAGTTATAACTTTCATTTATTTAAATTCCCATTTATGTGTTTAAAAGTTAAATATACTCATACCTAATTTTTCTTTTATTATATCAAATGGACAAAAATAGGATTAATAAGCTAAAAAATCAATGTGAATGGAAATTTGATGATAGCCCCAATGAGATGCCCAACCGGGTGAGAGGAGGAATAGCACACTTCATGATGATACTCTTTCAGATGACTCATGTTTTAAATAGAAACCTAAATCAGGAGGAGCGTCCAAATTACCCCAAAAGAGAAAAATATGAAATCAATAGATTCATGAAAAAAAGGCCTAAAACTTTAAATGGATCATTTGATCCCTTAATCGTTGAAAAATGGATAAACTCCATTGAGAAGATCTTCTCCACCCTTCAATGTTCTGAACAAGAGAAGATAATTTTGGTTGTTTATTGTATGGAGGGTGAATCTGATAAATGGTGTACAATGATCAAGAATATGAAGCCTGAGTAAGAGATATATGAAATGGTGTGGAAGGATTTTTGGAAAATGTTTTTTGATAAATATTTTCCTTGCACTATCCATATTAAAATGGAATGGGATTTCATTGACCTCAAGAAAAAATATGAAGAATCTACTAGGGAGTATGTGGAAAACTTTAAAATTATTACACGATATGATTTCTATGTTATTGTTACCTCAGAGTGGATAGTTGACCAATTATTTTTTGGGCTAAAAATAGCCGATAGAAAGCCCTGGTGATATGTGATTTTGATAGCTATAAGAAAATTTTATGATGCACCCTTAGAGTCAAAATAGAGATTAGTGAATCTCAGGTGTATCACAGGGATAATAAGTAGAAAGTGAAGATAAATTCTGGTGGTTTGATAGTGATATATAACGGTGGTAAGAAATATTAACATCTTACTTTCCAAAAGTTTAGAAAGAAGCACCCTGGAAATTGATCGAAGGGGGTTAGGAAATGATTTAGGTGTGGGAATGAAGGGCCTCTAGCCAGTGATTTCTGATAGGAGAAACCCCCTACTATGATGGGGGAAAGTAATTCCCTTGTCAATCCACAATGTATTGTTTATTATTACAACTACAAGGAACTAGGGAACTTTGTAAACTAATTCACTAAGCCAAGTATTTTTGAAGACAACCAAAAAACTCCAAAGAAACAATGGAGAGATTCTTGCATCATTACCATCAAAGTGAATCCCAACAATGATGTTGTGAAAGGTACACTAGTTATTCATTCAGGAATACCAAGAATACTTTTTGATTCTTGTTCTACGCATTACATTATATCACGAAAGTTTAATAGAACTATTCAAACACCACTAAAAATCATGGAAGTAGATATGTCAGTGGAAATGGTAAATGGAGAAATTATTGTATCCCAATTATATAACCCCTTCCCTATCAAATTTTGTGGGATGAATTTTCTATAGAACCTTATCATACATTCTTTGGTGGAATTTAATGAAATTCTAGGCATCAATTGATTTTCCTTGTATAGAGCCAACATAAATTTCGGTGAGAAGGAAATCGCTCTCCATATTGCGAATCAAACCCTGATTCTATACAAGTGCAAAGAGGAGGATGAATCGTCTTTAGCACCATAATCTCAAGTATGGATATTATTTTCCTCTGATCGAGCATATATAGCTCAAATGTTTGAGTCTAAGGGAAATATTATCCTTGAAGACATTCCTTTTGTAAGGGAATACTCTAAGGAATTTCCTAGTCTTACTCATATCCGAGATGTTGAATTTTCAATCGAGCTTATACCTAGTGCATTACCATTATCCAAGATTCTGTGTAGAATAGATGTTGTGGAACTTGAGGATATGAAGAAGAAAATATAGGATAATATGAATAAAGGTTTTATTTTCCCAAGTGATTCACAATGGGGTGCATAAGTACTATTTTTCAACAACAAGTATGGGTCAATGTGATTTTTCATCGATTATCATGAGCTATCAACAAGATAAAGATGAAGAACAAGTATCCTCTACCTCAGATTGATGACTTGTTCTGTCAGCTATGTGGAGAAAAATAATTCTCCAAGGTGGATCTGCGGTTGCAGTATTACCATGTTAGGGTGAAGAAGGGGGATACCCCTAGGATTTATTTTTGTAAAAGGTATGGGTACTATGAGGTAATAGTGATGCATTTAGGACTCACAAATGCTCCATAAATCCTCTCGGACTTGATGAATTGAGTCTTTAGGGAATTGCTCAACAAATTTGTGGTAGTATTTATAGATGATATTCTAATATACTCCAAAATCAAGGAGTAGAACTAGAATCATTTGAAAAATGTGCTAAAGAACTTTCGAAATGAGAAGTGTTATGCAAAGTATACAAAGTATGAGTTCTGGTTAAAGGAAGTCTCTTTATTGGGATATATCATCAAAATAAATGGGATATATGTGGAACCATCAAAGACATAAGAAATTAAAGGATGGATGAGGACAACATCTATGATATATATATGTAGTTTCCTTGGGTTAGCTAGGTATTATTGCTGATTCATGATAAATTTATCATGATTGTCAAACCCTCTCACCAAACTAACAATGGAGGGAGTCAAGGTTTCTTGGAAGGATGAATGCGAATAATGTTTCAAGGAGTTTAAAAAGAGGCTTATCAAAGTTCCTATTCTCACACGACCATCAAGTGGAGATCATTTCATGGTTTTCAGCAATGCTTTGAAGAAGGTCTTGGGGTTTGTGTTGATATAAAATGAAAAATTCATTTCCTATGATTCAAGGTAGTTAAAGGTGTTGGAGTTGGTGGCCTAGAACCAACTAATTTGTACTTTATTCAATAATAAATACCTTATCACATCTTGATTGTTCTTCTGCATGAAAATACATGTGATAATGTCCTAAGTATAGTTGTTTCATTAAAGGTTCATAGTGGATCCTTGCTATGATTAGAACCCGGAAGTACCATAAAACTATTCTTGAATATATGTTCTTTGGAAGGATGATGTTATTTGAGGGACAAAAATAATATAGTCCATTAGGGGTGAGGGATCATAAAAATTTGAGTCACCTCCTCATGGTGTACACCCTTGGTAATATTCAGGAGGATATTATGAGAACGAGACCCTCCAGTAGGAAATCCACATTTCATAGTGTCATTGGATGTTCTTATCTGCGGACGTGTGTATTGGTCCTTAGACTTTAAGATTATTATTAATGGGTATTACAACTCACGCACCTAGATGTATTGACAAAAACTATGACAACACACTGTTTTCAGTGAGGTATGATACGTTTGGTGCATCATGAGTGATACTGCATTAATAGATAATGTGAGAAAGGATTTTTCCCTTCTGTTCCATAATAGAAGTAGATATCATAGGCCCTTTGATGGAATTTATATAGCCTAAATAAATCCATGGCCATGGTAAGGAATGGGCAAGTTCAATTCTAGGAATTCAAAGAAAGACTAATAAAGCACATGGGTTGATGGCACCACCATGCAACCCGCTTGATTTGAGATATTGAGACAAAGGGATTGTATTACATGGTAAGCATTCATATGAGGTGACACATCATTGCGGCATTAACTTCTTTATCTATGGGTGTCTTGGCGTGTTTATAGACGGTAACCTTGGACTTTAGGTAGACTCCACCTAATGCCATTGAGAAAGATGCCAAGAGGGTCACACACTAAGTGTGTCCAAGTATATCAGTTAAATGTTAATTTAACAAGTTAAATAAAGATTATTCTTGATTGTGGTTTAATAATTATTTAAGGATTCATGATCACATTTATTTAGACACTAGTTATTCGAGAAAATATATTGTGGGTGGAATAATATATTTATTATTTAGTAATGCAGTGATATTTATTTTAGGAATAAATAGCCATTATTCAAGGTCTAATAAATGTGGTGGAGGAAATAAATAAAAAAACTAGAAAAATAAAAAGTGCACGCTGTGTATTTTAAATATACACACCGTGTATTTTTTTTTCTAGGAATTTATGATAAATAATAATATTTATTTAATTAAATAATATTAGTTGTAATTCACTGGGTGCATGTCAAGTAATAATAATATTCAACTATTATTATTAGACATGGGGTACTGCTATGAATTAAATGAAATAAATAAATGCTTTCAGGTAATTAATTCATTTTATTGTTCTATGTAATTAAAAATCCCAATTTTACCATTCTCATTAGCCTAGCCATTTTTTGGTAGTTGTATACAACGAATTAAGAAAATATCTCAAGCTAAGAGAGAATTCTTTTTCCACCGATAACACTCTCAAGATATAAGAGATAGATCCACCTCCACCGGATCAAGACGGTCGAAGGTGGACATTGCAAGTGAAGGCTCTTCCGTGCTAGAACCTAGAGATCCCTTCGGCGACATCCAGATATATGTGGAGCATGTGTGGATCACCGCTAAAGGAATATTACACTTGGATTCTACGGCACAACAACAGATAAAATCGGATTGTGACCAGAAACATCAACGGAGAAAGAATTCTATCATGGTAATTCTTGTCAATTAATTAAATTAATTATAACCGACATATGATCATCCTATTTATAGTTCTGGGACTCCCCTCTTTCTTTTTCTTTCTTTGTTCTATTCTAAAGCTGTAACTTTTTATTATCATGAAGGATCTCAGATTGATCATTGTTAACGCTAAAATTAAATTTGGGTGCACCCACGAACGCGCTTCCGCTATGCCTGGAACCTAAAAAAAGTTCATGAGTTGAATTACACAATGCGTGATCTGGAATTGGTTGTAGTGATCTTTGCTTTGAAATTTTGGTGGAATTATCTATTTAGGGAGAAGTTCAAAATATATACGGATTAAAAAAGCCTCAAGTATATATTCACACAAATGATCCAAATATGCACCAAATGAAGATGGTTAGACCTGATCAAAGATTATGACATCTCAATCAACTATCATCCTAAGAAAGTGAATAAAGTGGAAAATGATTTAAGTATAAAGGATTTGGAAATTCTATCATTGATGATAATTAAGAGGGATCTGATCAACTTTGATTTGAAAAGGATGGACATGGGAATTATAAAGGAAGGAATATCATCAATTCTTTCACAAATGATTACTCAGCCGTATCTTGTGGAGATTTTAAAGGATGATCAAATAGTTGATGTTTGAATTCAAAAGAAAGTGGAAGCTATAAGGATGGGGAAATACTTGGAGTTCAATGTTAATGAAGAAGGTGTCATGATATTTGGGTCAAGACTAGGTGTACTATCAAATCCAAAGTTAAAGGAGTTGTTCGATGATGCACGTAGATCAATCTTCTCCATCCACCCAGGAAGTATAAAGATGTATCAAGATCTCTGAGAACACTATTGGTGGGGCAATATGAAAAAGGATATTAAAAAATATACATCAATATGTCTTGTATGTCAGCAAGTGAATGTGGAAAGGCAAAAACCCAAGGGGATGATGAAAACATTACCCATGCCTACTTGGAAATGGGAAAACATCACCATGGACTTTGTCACTGATCTTAAAAATACATCAAGATGGAATAATGCTATATGGGTTGTAGTGGATCATCTTAAAAAGACTAAACACTTCATTGTGATATGAGAGGAATTATCACTGGATTTAATTGTATGAATATACATCAAGAAAGTGGTTAGGCTTTAGGAGTACCAATATCAATTGTATCCAATCGAGATCCAAGATTTACCTCTAATTTTTGGAAGAGTCTCCTGCATTCTCGGAATACTGAGTTGAACTTCAACCTAGCTTATCACCCTCAAAATGATGTCCAATATCAGTGGACTATCCAGAAACTTGAGGAAATGTTGGGAGCATGCTAAATGGAATTTAAATAAGGATGAGATCAATATATTCCTCTGGTTGAGTTCTCTTACAACAACAATTTCCACTCAAGCATCCAAATGGCTCTCTATGAAGCCCTTTATGGGAAGAGGTGTAGAACACATGCATGCTGGGATGAAGTTTGAAAACTAAAACTACTGGGTCCTGAATGGTTGAGGAAATTATGGAAAAAGGTTAAGACCATTCAATAGAACATTGATAAGTGTATTTCATGCATACATTTTAGAGTGTTTTAATTTATTGATTTGTGTATTTAAATGAATATTATTTCCAAATGTTCTACAATTTAAATTGTTTTGTGGTAGGAGACAATGAATTTTTGGGAAAAGTAATGAAAAGAGGCAAATGTTGCGGCATGACACTGGATTTTTGAGGATGATCATGGAGCACTTTTAAATCACAAAACTGAAGAACCAAAGGAAAATTATATCTGGAGAAGAAAAATGAATTACACATCGTGAATCATCATTAAACAACGTATAGTTTCAGTCATAGCCTTATGAAGAAAATGAATCCAAGTCATAAAATATCAATTCATGAAGATATTACACATTGTGAGTCCTAGTTACACGTTGTGAAAGGATTCAATGGTCACTTTTTCAAATGAGATTCACACGAGAGTCACGCAGATTCATAAATAATGGAGGAAACATCATATCAGTATTACACGACATCACAACCCATTACACATCGTGTAATGGTCCGATCAAATCCCATCTAAGGCCTATAAATAGAGGGATTTCCTGTAGCTTTGCAGCATTCAGATTTAGCCAGAGACCAGAGTTGGAGTGAGAAGTTGTTGTGCCTCTCTGAGTTATTTCTCTATTTTCACTTATGATTTTGTTTTGTTTTATCCCCTATAAACCTCTCATCGCTAGGATGAGGGGGTAATCCTTCCATGTGATATAGTGATGTAAATATAAGGGGGAAGGTGTATTGGATTTCTTTATTTTAATTATTCATGTATTCAGTTTGTGCAATTTATTCTTTAACTTCCAATCCCTTTCTTTTTATTTTGTCATGACCATTGATAATTTAATTAAAAGGAACATTACAATTGTTCAACTGATAACCCTAAATGAGGCATGACCATTTTAAACTTTGGGAGAAATTGGTTTTAAATATATTATCAAGACAAACTTTATTCAGTGAAGTCCTATATTACCTGACCAAGGAAAATAGGGTACTACCATACTGAGGATGAAATAACGTGACCATTGGATCTATCTCATCTCAAATATAAAACCAATAATGAATTAATAAATCTATATTATAAAATCCAATTTCATATGAACCCTGAAATTTTAAAACCTCGTAATTATTTTAAAATCTATTTACAAACAAACCAATTAATCTTTTGTACCTTGTTTTCATCCTTATTTTTCTAAAAAATCAATTAAAACCAACTTTTCTCATATATTTATCCAATATAATAAAATTAAATATTTTCGAAAACCTAATAAAACTAATTTATCCTTCCTTGTGGTTTTGACCTCAAACTTACCAATACTACATTTTTAATTAATCATGAAAGATAGTTTGAGTTTTATAAATCTGCCTTTGCATAATACCGTAGGTAATTAATGACGCCCTCTGGGACTATCACACATCAGCGATGCTCAGAGTCGACAAAAGATCTATGATAATAATCATTGAAGATACTTATATTATGATGTTAGAGACATGTAATTCCTCCACATATCTCCATATAATAAAGTGATGATATTTGGGAAGAAGGGAAATCTTAGTCCAAGATACATCACCCCCTTTGAGATCCTTAATCATATCAAAGCGGTGGCCTATATAATTGCACTCCCACCAAACCTATCTTGAGTTCGTGATGTATACCATGTATCAATATTAAGGAAGTACATACCTGAACCCTCACATGTACTCAATCCAGATGTGGTACCATTATAGAATGATCTTTCCTATGAGGAGCAGCCGATGAAGATGTTAGATCATAGATACAACATTCCAAAAAATAAGACAATGCACCTTGTCAAAGTGATGTGGAGAAACCAAAAGTTTGAAGAAGCAATGTGGGAACTGGAGGAAGTGATGAGACATAATTACCCTCTTTTTTTAAGGGTGGGGGTGAAATGAAAATTTCTAGGGTAAAATTTCTCAAGGGGGGAAGATTGTAATGACTCGAACTGTTATAAATGAAGTTTCTCTTTGTGATTTAATTAAATGTCTTATTATATAATATGGTTATTGAAAACACATGAACTTACTTCGTTATATAATTGTATTTAAAATACCATTAATAATATTACCATTTTTAATATATCTATTAAATAGTGATCACATGATAAATATAAATATAGGGCTTTAACAAATCCAATTGATAGAGACAAAAAATGATGACCTCGTCCAGCAGGATTGTACCCTATGAATCCCATATATCAAAGCTTCTGAGGGAGATATCATCACTAGGATTCTACCTAGACTAAGCCCAAGCTGAGTTCCAACAGCTTAAGTATGAGTGAAACCATTTACGAGGGAATTTTAAGCTAATCGGGATCACGACCCAAACTATGTTAGCTAAATAATACTATGAAAGTATCACCATTGATCGCCTTATACTTAGGGCATACGATGGTGTGAAAAATGGATTTGTATCAAGACCTTAATAAATTTAATATGTATATTTTGTATAATAATGAATTTGTTTTTAGTATATTATTTTGATTTTGATTCAATTGATCAAAAGTTTTATTTTTAGGTAATATTCAAATTCAATTAAGGGATTTATTTTTGATGAATTAATGTGTTTTTTAAATAAATAGAAATTTTATAAAATGTCATTATTAAATATTTTTTATTAATTTTAAATGGTCATTTTAATTTTTATGAAGTGCAATGTACTTTTTGTAATGGTTCAAAAACTTTTATTGTCAAAAACCAATCATTTTTCAATAAATGTCAAATATTATTTTAAAAGTAAAAATGAAAATATGTAAAAAATTATTTAGATAAATTAAAATTATTTTTCTAATAATAACATCAAAATTATCCAATGGTTTTTTTTCATAATCTTCTGAGATAGTTGAATTTTCTGTTAAAAATTAAATACCGTATAAATATACAGTATGTTTTATGACATTTTAATGACCCAAAAATGATGTAATAAATAAAATAATGGGTATACAAGGAAAAATATATGTTTTACCTTTAAAATAATATTATTTTAAGTTTACTTGATTAATTTTATTAAGCCTTTATGAATCATCCAAAACATTTAATATATTTTAGAGTTTTAAATTTATTTATTTAAAAGTGCGACTTACCTCCATAGAATAAAGGTAATTATTTTAATATGTTAGGCCATTTTACTAATAATATAATCAAAACCACTCCACTTTTTTAAAAACAATTGAAAAAAACCATGGGAAGGTTTGTGGTTTTGAGTATTTTATTATATAGAGTCCAAAACCTATGTTTGTGAAATATTAAAGAATTCCCCTCTCATTTCCTATATAAACCCACCCAATATCCAACTTATGTTAGTTAAAAAACCTTGGAACATTTCCTTAATCTTACCTCCCCTATCTATAATCCTTCCAAGGTTCCCTAAGCTCTTAAGAATCCCATTTTCAAGATTTTGGAGCCACACATTTAGTAAGGGTTCTTTCCCTTCTCATCTTTATCCAAGTTTCTTTATCTTGTTATTCCATTTTATTTTCAATTAATAATGATGGGGTGTGTTTTAAAACCTACCCAATAATTACCTTATTATTTTTAAATGCTGATATACCACTTTATCTCTCATTAATCCCTCCCATGTACACCCGTTACCATGCCAAAATTTAATAAGCATCATTTCTTTTCTCTTTTTATTCAAGCTTATTTATTATCATATGACTTATTTTTTCTAATTAAAAATGTGTGGAAATGTCCTACCATGTACATATTACTATAAAATTAATTTAAAAATGATGATATACCCATTTCTCTCCCATCAAACCATTGTATGAATTTTTAAGTGACACCATTATGCCGCTGAATTTTCACCACAATTTTCCATGCCAAACCATTTTTGTAGTGAATGTTGTACCCATTTCCTATTAAGGGTGTTCACATTTATGATTATATACCTTTTTATTTGGGGGGATTACATTTATTTATTCCACACTCATGGATCATGTAATGAATTATAATGATGAATGAATCGATGTTTTATGATTTACGTGGCACACTTAAGAATGAAAATGAAATGAAAGTGGTGGGTGTGCCCAAAATTATATAGAACTCCAATAAATTTGGAAATTTTTTAGTATTATTATATGTCATGTTGGGATAGGGGTGTACCTGATTAATTTATGGGACTTCTTCCACCATGAATTTTTGGTTGTTTAGCCTTGACCTATGTTTATGATGCATTGTTTTAAGTTGTTTCCACATTTCCCATGTTATGATTATCATGCTATATCATGCCTTATTATTTTTGTTCCTTTATGACTCATTGATATGACTTGTCTAACATGTATTATTATCTTCATGTAATTCCATGTTTATTCCCTTGCTGGGATTTATGGCTCACCCCTTTCTTATGTATTTTCCTTGGTTATCCAATGTAGTTTTAAGCTTAAGAATGTTAAAAAAAATTCAACAAAGATATTGTAATTCATGTATAAATTTGTAATGAAATGTACCTAATTCCCTAAGATGATATACTTCTTGGTATTTCAGGTTGTATTAAGTGTCATTTTATATAAATAAATCAAGTATTAATTTGTAATAAATATAAGGGTTATTATATGATGGGTCAGTTTTTTGCATCATATCTCTATGTGAAAACCGCAATTGAGGCTATGAGAACACACATCGTACCATGAACCACACTCGAATCCTATGTGTGATCCTACTACTTGGAACTTATACTTTCCCCTTCCTACTGGTTTACCAAAACTATGTATTTCTCAGAAACCTTATTACATCAAACATCCTCAATCACACAAGTCATACAAACTCTTCCACAGCACCTCGACAATATCCACTTTGGGTGGAACTGATTCACCCACAAAAAAATTGGATTATGTATCAAGAATGTGTCTTAGTGGGGGAATTCAAACTCTTCCTTGCATGTAAAAATTCATATAAATCATCACCAACACATATCTCTACCAAGGTCCCATGCATCCCTGGAAAAGACTTAAACAAAGGATTAAAAAGAGAGTAATGAACCTATGTTTAATAGTACTATAAAAAAAATATAAGGAACACATATCATACCTCAAAACACACCTGGAGCCTCTGGATAAAAATCCTCCAGTGCTTGTAACTATCCAAGATTCTAACCACCAACTTCTCAAGCCTGTATTGGTCCAATAGGGTGTGGTGGTGGTTGTATCAAACCAAAGTGAAAAACATCTCCCATTTCTCCCTCATATCCTCCATTACGTCTACTACCCAATAGACCTATTTGCTCCAAATGATATCTCTGCCAAGGTATTTCATCAATTGTCTATTTGACTACAAAAAGAAAGGTAGGAAAATCTAATGTGAGATGTTATATCCCATTAAAACCATACCCTTCACATACATGACTTATTTTAAAGGTAAATTTCATTTAATTTCCATTCATGCATTGTTTTGGGGGGTTTCCAAGCTTTTATGAAGGAATGGTTGAGTTTTCATGAATTGGGCCAAATCGTGATCCCAATTCCAGATTTAAAAATAAATTTTGATTTTTTATAACTCCTTCATTTTCAACATTTTTCATCCATTACAATTCCTACTTGTCCTCCCCTGACCTATTAACACCACCATTTTAATTTGGACCGTTTAGGAATCCATAATCATGGTAGATATGAGTTTTTATTTAAGGGATTGGGCCTACCCAAAAGCCCATTTTATGCATTAAAAATATTTTTTAATTCTTTAATATCTCCGTAAATATTTACGTTTTTTTGGTGATTCCAACTCTCCCCCAAACCCACATACCCAAGGCGCTCCCCATGCTCTCCTCCCCCTATTTGGAGCTTGGTTTCATCACGAAGTTTTGTGAAACTTCCTTGAATTTCTCAAATCCACCAAATTTGAAGAGTTAAATTGATTATTTCATAACTCCTTCATTTATCACTCTTTTTTTACCTATTCTAGTTCCTAAATGATATTTTAAAACCTGTTCGAATCTCCTTTTAATTTTTGGCTGTTTGAAAATTCAGATACTGGTGTATTTGGTTTGATTGCTTCAATATTTTTTCAAGGAAACTGATTTCTTCTTGGCTTCTTCCTTTTCCCTTAGGGTTTCCTCCCACTTTCATTATATTCTAAAATGTCCAGAAGTTAGGGTTCGAACCTAGGGTTTGATTTGGTGTCTTTTTGGTCAAATATTGTGGTCTAGGGATTGATTTATCATCCTTGGGGTGCGGTGGTGGTGCGGTTGATGTTTTTCACCATGTTTTGAGGGATTCGACACTTTCGGTAGGTGGTTCCATGTGTAAACAGTTATTGATGTGTTTGATTTCTTTATTTACTCATTTTTCATATTCCTCATATGTTGGGTGTGGTGCAAAAACTATTTAAGACTGATTTGGTTAAGTGTTTAATTTTATAGTTTCTTTTTAATTTGAAATTGGGTGTTTTCATGTGTAACTCATGGGGTATTATTTAGGTGTATTTCATAACTTATGGAATTATTTTCCTAAATATTTTTTGGCGCACCAATTATAGTTTGGTAATGTATTAGTTCCATGTGGGCCTTGGAAGGGGGTTTTTGGAATAGGTTTGTTGTGTAAAACTTTGTTATACTTCTTGAGAGCATTTTATCAAAATGGGTGTTTTCAATTGTATCATTCGTGGTATTATCCAAGGTGATTTTATAACACATGAAAGTCAATTTATAAATGTCTCTAGGGATGAAAATTATACATTTTTAGTGTTTTGATATGGTTTCATCCTTGAAATATGTTTTTGAAATGGGTTTTATGAGCAAAGAGTGGGTATACTCTTTGGAATTGTTTTATGAAAGATTTGAATGATTTATTGATTTATGTATGTGGTAAAACCATATTGGAAAAATGTTTTGTAGTGTTTATATTTTTAAATGGTACATTTTAAATGTGAGAGGGGTTGTTTTGTGATGTGTTCTATCTTGGAAATGTTTTACAAAAATGTTTGAAGGATTTACTAAAGTGTGTAAGAGATGTGAAAGTGATGTGGGATGTTTTGTGTGAGTGTGATGTGAAAAATGGATTTTGGTTATGAAAATGGTATTATGTAACATGTGAGTGGGATTTTATGTGAGTTTTAATATATTGGAATGGTTTTATAAAATTGTTTAATGGATTTTTGGAAGTGTTAAAGAAATGTGAAAAGTGTTGTGGGCTATTTTGGTGTGAGTCGGATTTCAAATCAATTTGAATGAAAAGTGGTCTTTTGTGACTTGTGTGGTATAAATGTGGTATTTTTGGTAAATATTTTATGAGGAAATGATATTTTCATGTGAAAATTATATTTCTTGACTTGTTGAACTTCTTTGAGAACAATGGGAAAACTCTGGTATCTAGGTGGGTGGACGTGTACTAGTATTCTAGTGGATCCGTGGGGTTTGGCCTCAATTTAACTTATAAATATTGATTCTTACAACACTAACTAAACTATTATGATGATTATTGGGGACCATTAGGTTATGGGTATGTTCCTTACTAGTGGCTCGTGCACGAGAACAGATATGTATGATGGCTACTCTCACCGAGATATGAGGTACCTATGACCCACAACGAGCTAGTGCCTAGGGGTTATTTCCTATTGCTTGTGCTCATTAGATACTTTATACTTACCATTGGAATATGGTATATTTTGCTGTAAAATTCAGTAGCTTTGGAATTAATTTTAAATGTGTTGATTCTATAAATTATCCCACTAGAAAACGGATTTTTTTTTAAGTTGCATCTTTTAGAAATTGTAACTAAAAATTAAATGTTTTTGAAAACTTTCATGATTTTCATCTTTGAATGTTTATCGCAAGGAATATATTAGTGGTGGTATCTTATTGGGTATTGGATCACACCATACTTACACTCTTGTGTGTAAGTTGAATTGGTTATTTTTGTTGTCGTAGGTTGGGTACAGTTTTTAGTTCCAGTGGTTTGGGTCTCTACTAGGTCATTAGTGGTGAAGTCTTGGGGAGATGGCTTGAGGGCGGTGCCCCTTTCCATGGCGGTTGTTGGGATGTTTCCTTTTGGTTTTCTACCTTTATTATGGTCTTGTGGAGTTGTTTTAAAATATGTAATTCAGTTCTAAATTTTTGTAAAAGATTGTTTGGTTTGAAAAATCCAGATTCGTTTTATTGGATTCTTTTGTTGTTTTAAGATTATAAACTCTTGTAAATCATTCCCAATTATCATTTTATAATACCCGGGCACTTGTCCCAAACCGTGAGGATCGGGAACTCCCTTCATGCCTTGTCTCGGGCTGGGTCAGGTGACAGTTTTGATGGAGACCAGATTTGGTTAGGGGAAAAACAATGTCTTAGCCTTGGGGGATTGATCCATCCTTGAGATCTCTGATGAAACCTCCAATTTCTGACTTGTTCCACATGCCAGATATCAATGGGTCCTGAATACTGTGCATCCTAGGAAATCCCCACCTCTAAAGATCATGATACACACTTGAACCATGTGCATCATCATCGAGAACTAAAATATCCATCCACAACTTAGTATGACATGATGGATCAACCAGAACCACTGAAGGTGGGTCCATGAACTAATCAATTGAGAAAGGTCCACTTTCTGACCATCCTAAAGCAAGGCCAACTCATGGATAACCCCCTTTAAGAAGACCTCATCACTCATCAGGTCATATTATCGACTTTTATGTGGAAATATCACTAGAGATCATTGTGGGAAAACCCTAAAAAGAGAGAAGATGTACCATGGTTAGTGAGTATATATGGTGACCTGACTCAAGAATGAAATGGAAATCATAACCCATTCATATATGATGCATGTACCATTATTTTTTCTACAACTAGTGTCAACATATGCTGATTCAATAAAACGTTTATCAATGTTTTGGTGAATTGATCCATTGGAATCCACACCCACACTGGAGTCCTTGGATTGAGTGACAAACTCAAAATATTTTAACACTATTTCCCTAGTTCCAAAACCAAACCTCATAGACAGAAAAAAGAAACCCCAAACTCCAGTACTAAACCCATGCAATTTCATAACACTTTATAACAAGAATATCCATTGATAACATTCTATCAAGACCTGACCAACAAGGGTCCGAGCTGCAACTACCCCAAGACCTGCTCCAATAGGCCAGGGATTGGCGACTAGCACCGAGAAGGAATATGACACACATGGGAAGAATTAGTCTAAATTACATGCACACACACACACACATCTCTAATCCCATACAATAATGAAATGTAAAACGAATAATTTAAATGCACACATACATCAATAATCCCAAAATTAGAGTACAACATTAAGTACTAGAAATCATAAAAAGGGCCCAAATACAAGCCCACCAAAAATTGGATAATTAAGTCTGGCCTGATCAGAAGGAGGGGACTACTTTCAAATGAAACACTGGTATACACCTCTATTTCTCTAGAACAAAATAAACACCACCTGCTCCTAGTCCTCTATGTAATCCATCAATATATCCACTATATTTATAAGACATGACATGTGGGGGAAGAGCCCATGCAGGGGTGAGTATAGCAATACCTAGTGGGACACCCCTAAATAACAAAACATAAAGAATCAAGATTAGTTAACTCATCAAATATAGATATTTCAATAAGATATGAGACAAATAAATAACCAAGGATATCCCATATATACTGATAAATGTATTTGAATCATAAAAGGTCTCAGCCACTGCCATCCATATATCCATTTTGAAGTTTTAAGGTAAAAATCATCCAGGAGATCTCACTACATGCGCCCTACCACCCTTGATGGAATATAACTCAGAGAACATACTCATCAGGGAGGAACATATCCTAGACTATAATACCATAGATGACACTCATACTATATGTTATTCTTGTTTGTTCTGTCGAAGAAGAAAACTAAGGGGATTCATCTAAGTTACACACTCCATTATACCAATACCAATCAGAAAGGCCATATCTTGATACAAAGATAAGGGTCAATTCATAGGGACCCATTAGGGGGACACCAAACCCTATTGGAAACATCAAACTATATAGGGTATTTATGTTCATTGTAAATATTGGTCACTCTAAATCCAGCAACCCTACCTAGGTAAACAACAGAGGACATAAGGATTTCTCTGGGCCTCTTGAAGGGATACATGCTCTAAGCAGATGAGGGGTAGAGTGGAGGAAGACAAAGATAACTGACTCCATAACAACTGATCTCACCCACACTGCACTAATCATCTAGAAGATATAGAGGAGTCACCATCTATAAAACGAAAGGGACACTACACAAAATCTTTATGGGAAATAGACCAAGGGAACAAACTGAAACAATACTAGTCCTAGGAAGTTCAAATAAGCTCACGATGAATTTGAACTGAGGAGAAGAAGGACTCCAACTAATCCTCAAAGGATTATATAGTGTGTACCTAGGGGTACTTGGTGTGTCTCAGTAAACCTGGAACTATTTGTGTCTCGTGCTCACACGACATGCACTTTTCCACAATACACATCATGTCCCTAGGGTGCACGATGTGTAGTTATCACCCTAGAACTTGAAAAACCATTCAACTTATTCCCATTTATACCAATCCATGTCACTATACTTGGTCATGTCCGATTAAATGACTTTACCTATATACTTCGATCTTCCTGTGTACTTACCAAGTACACAGTATGTGGCAACACATAGCCACCAAGGCTTATTCCCCCTGTACACATCAAGCTATCCTCCACGTAATACATGGCATGTAACTTGGAACATATGATGTGTAACACCATATGGCCTACTAGGTGTGTAACCCATATATGTACTAAGATGGATGGAAAGAATCACATGACGTGTGATACTTATCTCTACGTGGAAACCCTAGAACCAAACATAAAGGACTAGACATCATGTGTTCACAGGACTACACATTGCATAGTCATATTTTTCATAGAACCCATGGGATTCTTTACACATATTCCTCTATGACTTAAATCCATTCAATCCCATCATGAAATACATCATTAATCATGGATATGAGGTTGAATAAACCCCACTCACCATAACTATCCAAACTCGGGCTATATCCATTATTTGGGAAACACCCACTGTCATTCCTCATAGGCATCACACGCCAAAAATGTAAAAATAGCTCCTAATCCATATGTGGATCTGATGATATAATTGTAAACTAAAACCATGATGTCTAATCTTTACCCCAAACCCATGGTTGTTATCAATTGTGCCAAATACCGAATGCACAGTGGTCATTCAAAAGTTATTCATCAAATCATAGGAAATAATAAAATACCAATGATGAAAATGCATAGAATGGGGAGAGAAAACCATAAACCATAAACACGGGGAATTAACTTTGGAATTTTTTCATTTTAATACTTGATCAATTATTATATAAAAGATAAATGAAGAGGTATACACATCAATAAGAAAACAAATAATAATTATCCCAAAATCTTGGATAAAAAACCCCTACTTGCATTATGACCAGTCCATGAATCAATCCATTAGTCGATTAATTTACATTCATCATAGGATAATAAAGTGGGGATACATCCATAATTAAGACATCCTGATTTGATTTGGATCAATCATTGATGAAAAATAGTCATGTGTTGTCATCGTTGGTGAGATCCTAGAACTCCAATGACATAATGATCCTCGATCTGATGTCTTCCTCCAAGAATTATCTCCTCCAACAATCCTCTAGATCCCTAGTGTTATGTGACTAAACCTGAGATCTCATCATAAATGTATATTTATATAGGACAAAGGTTCACTACATCAAAAAAAATAAAAAAAATAAATCAATTTATTTTATTTTATTAATGGTTCCCACAATTACCTTTTTCAAAAATTCCCAATTCCGAAAAAGGTTATGTTATACTAGGGTAGACTCTATGTTCTGAACACAAAAGTGGCCTCAAATTTCTGATCTGAGACTTTGTTTGGGATTTATTCAAATTTTTTATGGAAACTACATGTGCATGATATTAATTTATTTAATATTTTCAATTTTCAATTTTAGACTCACTAGTCCTTGGAATCTTGTGTCGTATTAGTGCCTGGATCCAGAAATATTCATAGAAATATTCTAAATTCTTAAATGAAAAAAAACTGAGACTTTACATGTTGTATGTTCACTTTTATTGTCTAGATTTTATTTTTTTACTTATAATTTTTAAATAATTTTATTCTTGATCTTATTTTTTGTTTCTGCGTTGATTATGGTAAGGGAATTCAATCCAAAGACCTTTACCCTCTAATAAAAATTAGTATAAGAGCCTTTAGTTTTGAGTTAATTATGTCCTTTGTTAATATAGAAGTTGAAAAGTTTGTTGGAGAAAATGATTTTAACCCATGGAGAGTTAAGATGAAGGCACTAATTTTCCACAATGGATTTTTAGATGATCTCCTAGGTCCTAATAATCCCATAGTTATTATCATCACTAATGGATAATCATCTACCACCTATATAGATATTGAAACTAATATTATTGAGAAATCCCATTGCATTCCACTATTAACCTTAGGTGACAGGGTCTTATGTGAATTCATGCATGAAACAACTTCTACGGATATATGGATTAAACTTGAGAATTTTTATATGTCTAGGTCTCTTCATGGTCATTTATATAAGAAAATGTGACTTTATACTTTTAAGATGAACCTTGGTTCTTCTTTTCGTATTCGTCTTGATGATTTTAATAAATTGTTTCTTGAAATAGATAATATAGATGTTAAAATAATTGATGAAGATCAAGACATCATTTTTTTTACTTTAATTGATGATTATTTTATTTATTTAATGGATTATATGATGTATGGTAGATAATCCACCACCCTAGAATAGGTTAAATTGGTTGTGTTTTCCTATGAACATAAAACACATGGTTTTAAGGATGAGTTCAATGGAGTGATATACGAGCCTTAATTAATTAATGTTAGGGGTCAAATGAAAAATAATAATGAAGAATAAAAATATAGGAACTAGTTTAAGAACATCCAGTGTTTTGAGTGTGTTAAGGATTGCCATATTAAAAGATATAGTTCTGACTTTAAAAATAAGAATAGTATGGCCCAGTGACATGTGGTATGCCCCGAGTTCACCACATAGAATGTTATTTAGTTGTTTATTTAGCATAAATTTAGATATAATTAGGCATATATTCTAGGTAATCTCTCTTCTGCGAACTTAGGACTATCCTTTATTGTGTTTATAGAGGAACCCAGCTAGAATAGGAGGTGTGTTGGGGCTGGTCTTAGCCATTCAGCCTTTGGTGGAGATCCTTATCCTATTGGATTCTTTGTTTTAGTCATTGTGCATTTCTACTACTTTTACTATTGCTTTATTTTTTGAGCTTTGATGATTTTACATATTCAATATCATTTAACCACAAATAATGGTTTTTTTAGTTAATTCATGTTATTGGGATGCTTGGGAGTATATCAAGCCTTTGGTGGAGACTCGGGTATTGTTGGAAAGAGATGATTTTATTATTTCTTCACGGTATTGTAATTTCTAAAAAGTTTAACCAATATGATATAAATAGATGGTTAGTATGGGTAGAACATGTGACAAATTTTGTAAATTATAAGTGGTATTATTGTTGGGTGAATATTTTTTAGACTTAGGTATTTATTTTTATGAAAATATACCCAAAATAACTGATATGATAGGTTGAAAGAACACCATCTATAAGTTTGTTTTTCATTTTATTTTGAAAAGGTAGAGATTTTTTAAATTATGAATTTCTAACTAAAATTAAAATTTATATTTATTCCATTCATAATTATTTTAGTATTATCATTATGATAAAATTTTTATATATTTTGGGTATAGACTATTTATTTTCCTTGGGTTGTTACTTGCGGTCCTCTCATTTGGACATCCTGCTTACTGAACCTTTTGTGGGAAAATCCTCTATACGGGGTGTTTTGAAGCTAGATACCAATTCTACTTTGACTTTTCTCATGGTCATTGATCAAACCAATTAGATGGCTCTCAAGTGCACCTTTTATGTTATCTCGACGATCTGTATCCCATGTCTGATATCCAACCACTACCTTCTGAATGATGAGGACATTCCGCCTATCTATTTCACCAGATGTGTTTTTGAAAAACCCAATTTCCTTCAACTATCCATGCATCCACCTGGACTATTTCACCTACATCAACAATTTCCTCATTTTTCTTCCTCACTTTTCGTTCCCTAATTTTTAGAGAGAAGAGTATTTGAGAATGAGAGAGTGAACCTCCTTGATTCCCTTGACATTCCTCGATTCCCCTATTGTGGAGATCCATTTTGGTGGAGAGTTTGTAACAATAAGTCTCTGTATGACTCCAATGTATTCAATAAATCCATCCATTGCACCACTAATGATATCCTTCAACGTGTATCCCCCTGAGTTATTTGTGTAGTCTCTTGTATGTAAACTGCTTATGTTTTCTTTTTGTTACTTCGATTCTATGCGATATATTCTTTAATTTCCAAGTAGGTGTTGGGGTTGTATGTGTGATTATTTCAATTTGAGGGAATATGTTACCATATTTGGTCTAAGGTTCACCACTAGGTCTTGGAGTGATGAGTCCCCTTTGCTCAGATATCCTCTATGGTCAATGTGAATTGTCTCTCTTCTTTTATCTTATATATTATTTGATTTATGTGTTTTCTTATTTTGAATAACAATAAATTTGGTGGTGGTGGTCTATCCAGGGAGTAGGACCAAACTTATCCAAACCATGAAAATTCTTTGTGTTCTTTACTTTTCTGTATTTACTGTATTGTATTTTCATTTTTATCAGCTTGATTTTCTTTTTTGTTTATTTATTTTTTTTCAAATCATTTTATTTTTGTTCTAGTTTCTATTTTTGAATCGATTCTGGTCAGGTTGTTGGGTCTAGGAACCTCCACCCTCCCATAAAAATTGGTATCAAATCCTTTATTTTTTAGTAAATCATGTAATCTATTAAGATATAAGTTTATTTTTTTTTTGGATAAAACAATTTTAACCTCTAGAGAGTTAAGATGAGGAAACTTCTCCTCCACAATGGATTCAAAAACACCCCCCTTAGGCCCTATGAATATTGTAGTTACTTTCGGCACTAATGGACAATCATTTACCACCTATATTTATATTGACCCCTATATTCCTAAGAATACCCAATACATGTTGTTGTTAGAAATACTTTATAAGGTCTTATGTTAAGTCATCAATGAGACTATTACTAAGGATAAATGGGTTAAATATGAACAATTGTATATGTTTAAGCCTCTTCTTGTTCATTTTTATATGAAAATGGGACATTATACTTTTAAGATGAACCCTAGTTCTTCTGTTCATAATCATCTTGATGAATTTAATAATTTTTTTCTTGAATTATCTAATATAGATGTTAAAATAATTGATAAAGATCAGGCCACTATCTTTTTGACTTCCCTTAATGATTCTATTAATTATTTAAAATATTCTATGATGTGTGGTAGAGAATCAATCACCCTAGAAGAGTTTAAATCATTTGTGTTGTCCTAAGAACATTAAACACATGGTTTAAAGGATGAGTTTAGTGGAGTGAAATATGATTATTGATTAATACATGTTAGGGGTAAAATTCAAAGTAATAATGAAGAATAGAAAGATAAGAACGAATTTAAGAACTTCTAGCATTTTATGTGCGATAAGACTAACCATTTTAAAATATGATATACCAAAATTAAAAATAAGTTTAGTATAGCTTAGTCTCTTATTTTATGTCATGGGTTCGCCACTACATATGTTCTTTATTATTATTTTTAGCATCCCAATAGCTAGAATTAAAAATATATTCTATATACTATCTCTTATGTGATCCTTGGACTAGACCTTATTGTGTTTGTAGGGGAACCCAGTTGTAAGAGTGGGTGTGTTAGGGTGGGTCTAAGCCATCTAGGCTTAGGTGAAGATCCTTATCCTATCAACTTCCTAGTTTCGGTCACTGTGTGATTCTAATACTTTTACTACTTCATTATTTTTTGATATTTTCCAAGTTTACATATTCACTTTATTTTAACCATGGAGCAAGGTTTTGTTTAGTAACTTTCATTTTTTAGGATGCTCAGGAGTATATCAAGCCTTTAGGGGAGACTAAGTTATTGTTGGTAAGATTTTATTTTAATGTAGTTTCTTAGTCTTGTAATTTATAAAATTTTTAACATGGATAATAGCATTATAATAGTAATATGGGTAGAAAATGTTCCACTTTTAACATATTATATGTGATATTCATGGTGGGTGAATATTTTTTAATCTTAGTTACATCTGTTTAGGAAAATATATCTGAAATAACTGGTAAGCTAGGTTGCAAGAACACCATTTGTAATTCTATTTTCTATATTATTTTGAAAACGTAGGTATTTTTTAAATTCTGGTTTTCAAATTAAAATTATAATTTCAATTTATGAAATGAAAAATTATTTAAATTTTATTATTATGATGAAACTTGTATATATTTTGGGTGAAATCTACTATTTTCCTTAGGTTGTTCTTTGTGGGACTCTCGTTTGGGCCTCCAGACCGATGAACCTTGTGTGGGAACGTCCTATGGCTGGGGAATTTTATGGTTGGATCCACAAGATCCTCTATACTTTCTCCTAACTATTGATCACCCTAATCAGATGTCTCCTGAGTGTGCCATTTTTTATATCTCAAAAATCTTCATCCCATGTCTTGATTCGAGTCACTTACTACCATGTGTATAGTCCATTCCACCTGTAAGTTTTTCTAGCTACATTTCCATACCACCCAACTGCCCTCATCCATATTTAAATCCACCTTAAGTATCATTTCTACCTCAACCATCACCTCACCACCTTATCTACATTTAATGTTATGTACTTCTTCACTTAATCGATGCAGTTCACTTCATTATTAAGAGTGAGAGGCTTGTTGTTCCCTGGTTTTAAGAGAGAATACTATTTGAGAAAGAGAGAGAAAACCTACCTAATTTCCTTTTAATTCCCTACTACCCCCATTCCAATGATCCCCTATGGTCGTGATTTTGCAACATGTGAGATATATTCATCCCCGAAATCTTCAATAAATCCATCCATTGTATCACCAACACTATTCTTCAATAAGCATCCTCTAGAGTTCTTGGTGTAGTCTTTAGGATGCAAGTTGCTTGTTTTTTCTTTTTAATAATTCAGTTATGTGTTATAACTTCATTATTTTATTTTTCAGTGTTGGGGTTAAATGCATGAGTCTATGTAGTTTGATGGAATATGTTACCATCTTTGGTCTAGGTTTCACCGCTGAACCCGGAAGTGATAAGGTCCCCGTGCTCAAATAGTTTTTGTGGTCTATGTGGATTGTCTCATTACTTCTATATTATATATTATATGATTCCTGTTTTTTTTCATAATAATATATTTTGAAGTGGTGTTCTTACTATGGACTAGGACCAAAAAGGTCCAAAACTCATAAATCCTTTAAGTTATTTACTTTTTTACATTTCATGTATTTCATTTTCATTTTTATAGGCTTGGTCTTTTTTTTCTTGTTTATTTTTTATTTTCAAATCATTTGATTCCCAATATTAGTTTCTATTTATGCATTGATTCTTGTTCGTACATTCAATTGGGACACCTTCACCCTTTAATAACAATTCTCAGATTTTTCATGATTGTATCTATCCGGACCCGTCGCAGTAGGTCCGGTGCCGTGACTTCTGAAGCCCACCTCTAATAGGCTAGGGGATGGTGACTAGAATATTTTAGGAATATCTATAACATTAGAGGCATTTCCTATGTACCTATATGAACACACGCATCTCCAAGCCCACAAAATGCTTATATGTAATAACCACTAAGTAAACAATGCATGCATACAACTAAATCCCACAACCAGAGCACAATATGAAGTAAAGTAATGTAAAATAGGGTCAAATACAGGCCCACCCTAAGAAGTTTGTAACATGAGTCCAACCTATATGTAAAAGGTATTGGTACTACTATATGAAATCCATAGGAACACACCTCGGTCTTTCTGGTCTCACTAAGCATCATCTGGTCCAGGTCTGCCTTTGCCTCCATCAAAAGTTCGATCATATCTACAAGACACGACATGTGAGGGAAAAACCCATGCAAGGGTGAGTATAATAGTACTGAGTAGGAAACCCCAAAACCAAAAAGAAATACAACAAAATAAAGTACAGTCATCTCTATACAGGTATATGTATACAACATATATAACAAGAATATCCAGATATACTCAATCCAAGACACACAGTCTAGAGGTATGTCACAACCACTGTATACCATCACTAGGATTTCTAGATAAAAGTTCCCACAAAGTACTCATATGGGAGAACACAATCTTCAGTCCGATAACACTGATAAATTACATCTGAATTGTAATTCTTATTCGGTCTTTCCATGAGAAAGATACACTGATAGATCTGAAGAGAAATAAAATATAATGGATGATAATCCCCACTAGGGCCATGGGGTGATACCAACAACTAAATATGGATAATCTTTCTAAGAAAAAAATCAATTCACATGTAGTGTTAGTCACATTGATACCAAGAACTCCACCTAAGGCATGAATATGAATAGAGGATCCCACTTCTAGCCTCCTAGGGGGATTCCAACAATACTATACAGGAAGTACTACGGAAGGGATCATAGTCCCAGTGGTAGGAAATGATTCGTACCAACCTTTAGGGAAATAATAACAAGAACAAACCCTAATGAAACTTGTCCAAGATACAAAGGACAAGAATCTCAATCCATATAAGAAGGGGAACATGAAGTGTAGTAGGGTCACATGTTGTGTCACTTGATCCCAGGTGCATACCATGTACAATGTACCATGTCTTTAAAACCATGTCAATTAGAAGAGGGGTACACGACTTGTAGAAGGATTCACATACCATGTCCTTTCATTCGGGGTCTTACCGTGTACCAGTACATGGGGTAGCCCATGTAATTGGTCCAGGACATGGAATTTGGGGGAGTACTGACCATGTAGGCAACCCATGTACTCTACCCTATGTTTGTGTATGTCCCATGTACATGTCGAGTCATTCAACTGGGGACTACACACCGTGTAGTCAGAGAGTATACGTCAGGTGTATCGAGTTTTCCATAAACCTATCATCTTCCTCCTTCTCATGACATCAATCATATGGATCTCATTCTGGTGTTATGTTCACCTTGAAATTCCATATCTAATCTCTTTTGGTCACCCTAACATCGAATCGATGGGATTCAGACCTTCAATCGGCTCATAAAATGCAATCATATCCATTATTAGTTTTCCCCAAAGAATGTGGATTCATAACTCATCATTGTTTTATCCACTTTTAAACCCACCGTCACACCTCCATAAAGTTTTTCCAATTCCTGATCTATGGTTTTGCGTCATTTCACTAAGAATCGAATACGAAATGGTTGATTTTTTACAAGGGTATCAAATACAGGGAAGAGCGAAGAACACATAATGAAGAACACCAGAATCAGGGGAGAAAAGAAAATTTAAATTGAGAGGGATGAACCGTGATCAATGATCATGTCAATATTGGTTCATCACCATTAAAATGGTAAAAAAATCAATTAATAGTTAAAATCAAAAATGTTTAATCATCTCTATCAACTTGAAGAATAATCTGTTCCTGAAAATACGATCGAAGCACAAGATAATTTATTCGTGGATTAGTCCTCATTCATCGTATAAATCATTAACGTGAAATAAAAATAACACATAAAAACTCAATTAAGATCACTCAATGAAGAAGAAAGGTCTCTGAATTTTTGTTGTATGTGAAATTTTTCAAGATCGGTGTTCATCAATCACCGATTAGAGGTTTTGTCATCACCTCCTCTAGAGGATTCTCCCGATCTCTATCTCCAATGTCTCCAGAGGATTCCAGGGTTATGAGGCTAACCCTAGATATCCTACATAGGAATAATTTAAAAGATAAAATGTCTACATTTCTACCTCAAGAAAATAAAATAAAATTTCTTAATTTATTTTATTCATTTAAGAGTGTGTGATGAATTTCCACAATCGATCCATGCAGACCAATGTAGGGTCGCGCCATGGGTAAAACCACTTTTCCATACACAACTGTAACCTAATATTTCTGATCAGGGTACCCATTTAGAAGTTATTCTACTTTTTTAGGAAAAAACACATGCATTTACTATTTAATATTTTAATATTTTTCATGAATTTTTTCTAGGAACATCAGGCCTCAGAATCACACGTCGTCTTAGAACCTAGTTTCAAATTTAATCCATAAAATATTTAAAAGTAATACACATAAAATCTGAGCCATTATTATCCCCACCTTAGAGATTTACATCCCCGAAAATCCAAAATAAAGGCTACTAAAAAGGATGAGGGTACTGAGCATGAATTTGAGCCTCCCGCTCCCAAGTGCTCTCCTAGAGATTCCAATACTTCCACCAGACATGTACCAAAGGAATCAATCACCCATGAAGGATCCTATCCTATTGATACTTCATCTCCACTGGGTACTCATTAAAATTTTCCCCATCCTGAATTTCCATCTCTCCCTATTCGATGATGTGTGATGGGTCATACATGTACCTCCTCAATTGCGACACATGGAAGACGTCGTGTACCTGGTCTAACTATGGGGGTAGAGTTATGTGGTACACCACCTCATCAACTCTATGTAGTATCTAAAAAGGGTCAATAAACCTTGAATATATCTTTCCATCCCAAAAAAATCTCCATAATCTAAATTGAGGTGAAACCCGTAGGAACACACGGTATCCTTCGTCAAACTCCAAAGGTCTCATTCTCCTGTGAACATAAGACTTATGATGGATCTATGCATTCTTCATCAGCTCTTAGATGATTTTCAGTTTCTCTTTTATATCTCACACCAAATCTGGTACCATGACTTTTGACTCTCCTAGTTCAGTTTAAATATGTGGTGACCTACAGGGTCACCTATAAAAAGTCTCAAATGGTTCCATACCAATGGTGGAATGGTAGCTGTTATTGTACACAAACTCCACCAGTGGTAGGTGATCCTCCCAAATACAGATAAATTATAACAATAAAGATTATATAATTTCCTCTAGAACCTGAATCGTCCGCTCAGTCTGGCCCTCAGTTTGTGGGTGAAACAATGTGCTTAAGCACAACTGTGTCCCAAAAGACATTTTTAATCCCTTCCACAGCCAGGATGTAAATAAATTATCTTGATATGAAATAATCAACAATGGAAATCCATGGAGTCGAACTATATTCTGCACATAGAGTCATGCCAATCTCTCAGCTGACCTATTCTCTTAGATAGCTAAGAAGTGGTATGACTTGGTGAGTTGGTCAACAATCACCCAGATGGAATCATTTCCCTTGAACATACATGGTAATCCCATCATAATTTCTATAGATATCCCATACGACTTCCATTCTGGCACCTCAATGGGTTGAAATAAACTCATTGGAACTTGGTGCTTAGCCTTCACTTATTGATAAGTAATGCATCGATATATGAACTCTACCACTCCTTTATTCATTCCAGGACACCAAAACTAATGTTGGGGTTTCAGATACATATATTAAACACTTGTATGTACTTACAAAAGATACATATTAAGCCCCCTTAAAAAATACTCTTTTAATGTCTTTGGTACCATCATGCGTCCTTTGAAAAGAACAACGTTCTCCCCACCTTTTGAATATTCATTAGGAGAATTTCATATGGACATATGAGCACGTAGGGTCTCAAAGTTAGTATCCCCAAGCCGTGCCTCCCTGAATTGTTGTAAGAGTGGAGGGGTGACAACCATCGACTAGAGGTAAGCTTCTTTATCTCCATCCATAAAGGATATCTACAATGATGCCAACTTCTCTGATACCTCATTCAACAACTGAAAACTAGATCTCATGCTAAGTGAATCTGTCACCACGTTCCCATTCCCAAGAGTATAGAAAAACTCAAAGTCATAGTCCTAGAGAAACTCTATCCATCGCCTCTATCTCAAGTAGAGATCCTTTTAGGAGAAGATATACTTGATAATTTTTTGATCGAAGTAGACAATAAACCACCCTCCCATCACGTAGTGTCACTATGTATTCAATGCGAAGGCTACCGCTACTAGATCAAGATTGTGGGTCATGTAGTTCTTATCATGTGGTCTCAACTAGCATGAACCATAGGCAATCACTAATTTCCTCTACATAATAACACAACAAATCCTAGTTCCTAATGCATCATAGAACAATACATACTTGACACCCTCCTTCAAAAATATCAAGATGAGATCGCTCTTCAAACTCTACCTCATCTATTGAAAAACCTTCTAAAACTTCTTTAACCACATTAAAGGAAGCCCCTTTCAATTCAAAGTTGTCGTAGGTGCTGATATCATGGAGAAATCGGGTTTGAATCTTCAATAGTGGCCTACTAGCCCAAGGAAGATCCACATCGCTGTTACAATCATAGGGGTATCCCATGATAACACTACAACAACCTTGGTTGGGTCCACTACCACTCCATCCATTGGGATAACATGTCCCAAAAAGTGGAATTCCTAAATCTAGAACATGAACTTTGAGATATTTCTATAAAGATGGTTTCATCAGTGTATGTCCAGAACTAACCTTAAGTGCCTTTCATGCTCCTCCTTGGATGTTGAGTACACAAGGATGTCATCGATGAAGATTACCAATAATTGGTCTAAGTAAGGCTGAAATATTCGATTCATGAGTCCCATGAATGTTGCTAGGGATTTCTTAATGCCAAAGGGAATCACCAGGTACTCATAATGACCACAATGACATCTAAATTCCACAATTGGTATATCCTCATCTCCTACTTTCAGCTGGTGATAGACTGATCTGATGTCAAACTTAGGGAACCATCGTTCCCCTCTCAACTGATAAAATATGTCATTGATCCTCAGTAGTGGATACTTGTTCTTCGAAATCACCTATTTCATGCCCTGGTAGTCCACACATAACCTCAATCTCTCGTCTGCCTTATTAGAAAAAAACTGGGGATGCCTGGGGTGAAACACTAGGTCTCACAAATCCCTTCTTTTGCAAGTCATCCAACTCTTCCCTCAGCTCTCGATGCTCTATTGAAGCCATCAAATATGTCAGTGCAGATATCGGTGTCATCCCATGATGTAGATCAGTACATAAGTATATCTCTCGGTGGGGAGGTAAACCTAGAACATCTTCAAGAATGACATCCTCATACTCCTCCGCCCTGTAGGAAACTGGGAACTCACAACATCTACTGGACCAAGTTTCATTCTATCCAACTAATGAGTAATAGTCTACACCCTCCTATGCATGAGTCCATCCTATTCTTCTTGGGTTTCCTTTTAACCAAAAATGGAAAATTTTATTCTATTAATGTGAACACAACATACCCTTCACCTAAACCAGTCAATCTAGGCATGGATTGTAGATAACCGATCCATAAAAAAATATTTCGTAAGGCCTCGTTGACACTACCAAGTGGTTCCAACTGAAACTCTCACCTCCAAGGGTCAGTTAACACTATTGACATAGGTCTCTGATCATTGAGTATCCCCCGGTAGGTGTCTCTAAGCATAAGGGTCAAGTCAACAGTTCAATTGGAATCTCTAGGCCTCATACAAGATATGTGTCAATAAAGGAATGACTAGAACTTGTGTCTATAAATACTAAAACTAAAGTAGAAAATACATAGATCATAACTCGAATAATTCCTAGAACCCCTGGGTCATAATCCTCGACCAAATGTATCAATCCTGACACATATCCTCCATCTCCCTTTTAGCAGTACAGTGGGTTGGAAAATATTGAGCAAGTTGTCCATTGTTGATACATGAATAACATGGCCTCTCTATAGGTTGACTGAACCCACTATGTGAGCCCTAAAATGAAGATCTTCTATCGTGGGACCTCCTCCTAAAATGTATTTCATTTCTAAGTCCCTGGGATTGGTCCCTGGGACTGACATAGTCACTCGAATATTGAGATCTATGCTCCTGCTTTCCCACTTCTAACTATCATCAGCTGTATTTTCTTAGCCAATAATCTTTCAACCACCAAAGCTCAATCATGCACCCCAACACAAGTAGGAATGCACAGAGGGATAAAGATGGATCAAATGTCTCTATACAGACCTCAATTGAAGGTCCAATCCCTAAATTACTGATCTCAAACCATATATATCAAGTACCTGGAAAGGTTAGTAAACATCGATGAATAATCATATACTGTCATGCTGCCCTATCAGAGCTGTTGAAGCTCTTGAATATGAACATCCCTCAGTGCATCTAGTGAGAAATCCTCCTTGAAGAGGTTCTAAAACTCTCTCCATGAAAGAGTCACCTTGTCGTGAGTCTGGATAACCAAACTCCACCATCACCCCCACTGATTCATGTAGTAGGCTTCATGTTCAATGATTATATTTGGATAGCCGACTCAAGAAGAACATGGAAACAAAAAACCCATTCCTATATGATGCATCCATTATTTTTACTCTTAAGGGGATTCCAAAAACTCTATCCGGGAAGTCTTACTGAAGGTATTATAGTTTGAGGAGTATGAAATGATTCATACCAACCTTCAGGGAAACAATAAGGGGAACAAACCCTAACAAAACTTGTCTAAGATACAAAGGACAAGAAAGTAAAGCCATGTTGGAAGGGGTACAAGACATTTAGTAGGGTCACATGCCATGTCACTTGACCCCGGGTACCTCCTATGTATAATGACCCATGTCTTTCAAACCATTTCATGTATAATAGGGGTAAACAGTGTGTAGGAGTCATATGTTGTTTCCTTTCATCCAGGGTCTTCCCGTATAGTCTGGTTGTGTGCCAGTACATAGCGTCAGCTCATGTACCTGCACACAGGGTATTCCATGTACTTGGTCTAGGCCATTGCATGTGGGGCAGTACACACCAAGTAGGTAACCCATGTACTCCACCCCATGTCCATGTACTTCCCATGTACACGCTGATTCATTCAACTGGGGACTACACACCATGTAGTTAAAGACTATATGCCTTGTGTATCGGGTTTTCTAGAAACATGTCTTCTTCCTCTTTCTGGCACCATCAATCATCGATATCTTGTTCTGGGGGTCTGTTTTTCTCAAAACTCAAGATCCAAGCTTGTCTGGTCACCCTATCACTGAATTTATGGGATTCGAACCTTCAATAGTCTTAGAAAATTAAATCATATTTGTTCATCATTTCCAATGAAGAACGTGAATTAGACAGTCACCATCATTCGGTCTAATTATGCACCCACTATAACACCTTCTCCTAGTTTTCACGATGCTGGATCTATAGTTTCAGATCATTGCACCAAGAATCAAAAGCACAATGATCAATTGTCCATAAGGGTTTCAAATACGGGGAAGAACAAAGAACACGTAACGAAAAATACTATAATAGGGGGAGAAAAGCACAATAAAATTAAGAGGGAAGATCCTAGATCTATGTTTATGTTGATCTTGTTTCTTCACCATTAAAATGTAAAATTAATCAATTAACTGTTCTAATCACAAATATTTAATTATCCAGATAAACCCGCAGAATAATCCCATCCTGCAAATACGATCGAACCGTGGGCTAATCTGTTCGTGGATTAGTCCGTGTTCATTGTAGGAATCAAAAACAAGAAAGAAAAATCAAAATAACACATCCTACCTCGATTTAGATCACTCACTGATGAAGAAAGGTCACCACATCATTTTCGTTGGCGAGATCTATCAAGATCTGTGTTTTTCAATCGTAGATTCGAGGTTTTGTCATCCCCTGCTCAAGAGGATTCTCTATATCTATCTCTCTAATATCTCCAAAAGATTCTAGGATTATGAGGATAATCCTATATATACTAAATAAGAATAATTTTAAATGTAAAATCACTACGTCACTGCCTTAATAAAATAAAATAAATTTTCTTAATTTATTTTATTCATTTAAGCTTCTGTGATGGCTTTAACAATCAACCCATGTTGACCAATGTTAGGTAATGTTGGGGGTAAAACCATTTTTCTAAATTAAAAGGTGCCCTCCTATTTCTGATCTGGACACCTTTTAAGAATTTATTCCACTTTTTCAGGAAACCCTTGTGAATGTGTTATTTAATATTTTAATATTTTCCAATCATTTTTTACAGAAACACCAGACCTCGGAATCACAGGCTTTCTTAGTGCCTAGTTTCAAATTTAATCCATATAGTATTTAAAAATAATACATAGAAAATATGATTAATTACATTATCAAATACTATATCATAATATGGTATGTTTAGATCTGGGTTGAAACACTTTTCAAAATTAGATTAAATGTGTCATGTAGGTGTAAAAATTTCTAAAAGTTGTATAAGATGTAAATGTGTTTTTTTGAAATGTCTACAATGATTTACCAAAATAACATTATTGGTAAAAAAATACAAAGAAGGGTTGTTGTACCAACATCTCCATCATTCCTAACAAATAGGAGAAGAAGAATTAAGGGGGTGAGAAGAATAAGGAAGAGGGTGAAAAGGGGAACGAGGTAGGGGAGAATCCAAATACCAACAGGTTGATTTATTAATGGAGACCACCACATGTAAAAAAATTATAAAGATAGATATGAGGGTGGAAATTATTTTTGAATTTATGAGTCTTCCAATTGGTGATACAAAAAAGAACACACTGTTGTTTCATGGGAAAAATCATTGACCTCTGTCTACCTTAATAATTCACCCTCTTCTCCTTCCATCAATCACTTCCTTTTTCATCCCCTTCCACTATAAAGTCCTCTCCCACAAACCCCCACCCACCATTATAAGTCCCTCTCAATTCAACTAACATGGATGGAAAAACAAGTCTCTATTATCTTCTCATACCTTCTCCATCTAACACCCATTGATAATTCTATTCTACAACACCCCTCACACCACATTTGACCTTGCACTATTTTTTTCAATTATTTTCATTATTCTTCTATTTTTGGTTCAAATGATGGTTATGGAGCTATGTTTGAGCGATGAAAACTCAAAGTGGGTAGTCATGAAAATGGTTTCAATTATTCCAGGGATTGAAGTCATAATTCCATCTCCAACCAAGTGACTAAATGGAGTAAAAATGCCATTTTAGTTTAAAATAGGGGGGGTCCAACTTTCACCATTTTTTGAATCATTTTAGATATTTTCTATAGTGTAGTGCCAAATTTTATGTTTCACCATTGTTTCACTAAACGTAATCATCATTATTACTATTATTATTATTATTATTGAGTCTATATATTAAAGAAATATCATCTTTTCAAAATAAACAATCATTTTTAGGAATTTTTTTTTAAAAAATAGAGTTGATGGTTAGATAATACTTTTCTATATATACTTCATTTTAAAGAAACCCTTCTATATTTAAGATTTTTGAATTGGAGATGATTTAAAATTGGATAGGGAGGTGGGGGATGTGATAGTGGTGAAAATGGTGTACAGGTGGGTGGATCCCATCCATGCCTTCTCTGTCACACCCACCAAGGAAGAGAAGGAGGTTGTAGAAGGAAAAGGATAGGAAGAAACAAATCATCACTTATACAGCTCCAGTCATCACCCTCTTATGGGTTCCACCACCTTACATACATAACATCAAAGAGAATCACAATTCCATTGAAATAATTTATTAATGTAGAGGAAAAAATATATAAAGAAATCATCATAAATGAATCACACCAAGAAGAATATACATAATTAAAAGGAATAATGTAAAATGAAAATAGAGAAGATCACAATGACAAGATCAATTAATAAAAACTGTAGATTATCATTATTCATCAAAACCCTAGCCGTAGTGTGTGGAAAAATCATCTCATCCATATTTGTAAAATGAAACCAACAAAATCTCTATACTAGTATATAATCAGGAAAAAGGACTACAGTAGGATTTTGATATATCATAGTATTCTTTTAAATGTTTCCAAGTGTCAATTATTTTGGATAGTTTTGGTATCATGTAACCTAATAAGTGGAACACATGATTTCATATCTTTTTGTTTTATGGTATAGTAGACTTCAAATTATTTGCCTATATACTATCACATCAACCTTTTTACCATTTTAATTCATTAACAACTTCATCCAGGTAACAATCAATGTTTCTATTTCTATGAAATCCTCCATTTTACACCTTTTCACCACCTATTTGGAATATTTGGATTGTGAAATAAATATTCCATTCCTTGAATCACATAACAACCAACAATAAACTTTAATCCCCCAATCATTTACATTTCAAACTTTCACCTCATGAATTCCATAAATTAATTCAATTGTGATTTATTCCATCCTCTAGTGATTATGTCATCAACATAAATAATCACCATCATCCTTTTATCCTTCTACTTTTTTATATTGAAATTTTGGTAAACTCTTCTATATTGTAATTGAAGATTTTTCAATTGTTGATCAAGCCTAGAATGTTGGATTTAGTGCTCTAAAAAAATTGAATTTGTGATTTTTATTACCAAAATATTTGAAGAACTAAATATTAACAAATATATTATAAAAAATGAATATTATTCAATTTAATATTATTTTTATAATTTTATTAGAGTATTTATTTCATTTATATTTTATAGAAGTTCTCTTCTATAAGGACAACCTTGAAGTACAATGAAAATATTATTAAACATATGTCATATAGTCTAGATGATAGGTATTTTATGAGACACAAATGATGTTCTATTATCATGTGTTGTATGGTCGTATGTAGACAAGGATTTGACTCCTTAATTTTCACTCTTTTTAATCTTCAAGAGAGGGGGTTATGGGGATAAACCCAGTAATAGGAATTTTTCATGTTTGTGTGTCATTGGATATTCCTTACTGAAGATGTGTGTAATGATCCTCATACTTGAGATTATTAATAATGTATATCCTGAATCATGTACTTTTATGTGTTGATGAAAAACATGACAACATATACTCATGATGAGGTATGATACATTGGGTGCATCATAAGTGATATGACATTAATTAATAAGTTAAGAAAGGATTTTCCACATCTGATTTAATGGAAGTTGATATATCCAATATTTTAATTGAAATATAGTTGTCTGATTAAATTTTTGTCCATAATGGTATATTGACGAGTTCATTTTAGGTTGTCAAAGAGATATGTATCAAGAATATAGGTTAGTGACATGAGTATGCCACCTACTTGATGATATATCGAGACAAATAAATTATATTACATGGTATGTGTTTATATAAGGTTTTTGTTGTTGTTGTGACATTAACATCTTTATCTATGAGTGCCTTGATGTGTTGATAGACACTAATCTTGAACTTTAGGAAATATCGCCTAATTCCACTAAGAGGCCTAGAAGGTCACACAATATGTGTATCCATGAATTTGAATTAAATTATATATGAATTCAATATTAAGAATAAATATTATTCCCAATAATTAAGAATCATAATTATTCGGGGTGATGTTGATTTCAAGTATTCAATCCCAAGTTAAATTCGAGTTAAAATACATATGTTAGTTGAATATTTAATAAATATTAGTTATTAAGTCTATGAATATAATATTTATTATTCACAAGCTAATAAATAAATATTTATTTATTCACCAGTTAGGGAATTAATATTTATTGAGTTAAATGAATATGAAATAAATATTTACTCATAAGTCCATGAATATGATATTTTTTTATTTATTAAAAGAATAATATAAAGATATTTATTTATTTAATTAAATATTTTTTATTCAAAGTTTGATAATTGTCGAGGAGGATTATCAAGATGAGTTCAGGGTCCGGATAGAAATGATATATTTTATTTAATATCATTTAATAAATATTTATTTATTTTATTAAGAAATGATATTTAAATATAAAAAAGTTAGCACATTTTATGAAATATAATATTATTATTATTATTAAAATTTTATATGAGGTTTCCTTAAAATAAAAAAATTAGTTAAGGGACTTTGTGAAATAACTAAATGTTTAAACCCTTTGTAAATAACTTAACTTATACCTTTACTTGGTTATGGGTTTTTTTTGTGAAAAAAATTTATTCTCGTGATAATTCTCTCAATACCAAAGGGAAATCTCTCAAAAATGCTCTCAGGAATGAGAATCGATCCTCATCCTCCCTCTAAATATTTATATAACAAGATAAAATGCTTCAATACTAAAGGGATTCATATTGCGATTGATGTAGAATGATGAAAGATGATCAAAATTCCACACTAGCACCCAAAGTTATATCAATGATGTTATGAGATTCATGGATCATGTGTGTATACTTCTAGAGGGATTATTCTTTGGATTCATCACAAAAATGATGATATAATAAGAAGGGTAATTGAATCATTAATGATGATGAAATTACCAACCCGAGGTAATTATTAATTATAATTTAATTATAATTTAAATTTTAAAATCATATATTCAAATATTATAGTGTTTCATTCTCTCAGCTTTGAGGATTTATCCAAAAAGATCAATGGAAAAAAAATTATTGGTCATGGGACCAACTACTTTTTCTCCAACCTAGAACCTTCAAGCAGTATTAAAGTGTCTACATATTAATTTATAATTATTTATTATTTATTTATTGATTTATATATTTGATTATTAGATTTTCATTTCATGTTTTCATTCTTATTTGAAAGTTAAGATAATGTTATTTTTCATATTTATATGACCAATAAGAGGATAATAAAAAAATAAAGATCACTCAAATATCCCATCCAAAGGTTCCAAATATTTTTGATGGATGATGTAGATACATAGAGTGTATCTTTAAAGTACACATCATGTACCCATGGAAAACTACACAAGGAAGAGCCATAAAATTTACAATATGTTGTGTGGGAAAACAATATGTGTTGTTATTTCAGACATTATACTAACCAGAGAAGCTGAATATTCTATTTGTACGATACAAATATATAGGGACTCTTCACGCCATACTTCAACCATCATTATATTAAACTACATCCAAAAAATTTGACACTCCATGTGGTGGATGTTTTAACGCCCTGACTCCAGAATCCCAAAGCCAGTGCATTATTACATCACATTGGCATGATACAAGGAATCATGTCCTGAAAGACCAATCAGTTTAGAATCCTTGGAAGTACTAGATACATTCATATGTTTTATATTACATCATAGAATAAAGAAAAAAACATCATTGTGTCCCCTTTGAACATACTCATATCCCTTAGCCTATTCCTACAGGTTAATCATAAAATATTTCTTCGTATCTGGGGAAAAATAAAACATAGAAAGGGGTGAGCTCAGATGCTCAGTAAGGATAACAATATAGTGGAAACTTTCATAAATAAGCATAAACATTTAAGGAAATGTATAAGCCTAAAACAAAATCCTTTTATACTCAAACATCATCATAATATGGAAAATATAAATCAAAATAATACCATTTACTTATTCACGTTGATATTCTACTAGTAGAATAATCACATGCAATATCAATCGCCAATTTCATAATGATGGAATGAATATTGTAGGACATTATAACCACATAGTCAAGGCCTCATGCCAAGAATACAAATAAGATTTTTTCAAGGCCTTGTTACAAGACACTAGTTGTTCTCATGAGACCTACCAATGCATCGAGGAGCTATAGCAGGCTCTACTAGTCACTTACTAAGTCAAATGCATTCCTCATATGAAAAGGTTTAAACATAACATAATCATTTGTGTTAAAACTATCATAAAAAATGTTAATAATTTAACCATAAACCATGAATGGTTTAAAAATAAAACTTCCACAGTCAAGATTATCACAAAACCTTCAATACAATATGGAATATTTGTATCAAAATAAATCAACTTCAAACAAGTTTAAAATCCATCAAAGGATATTGACATAGATGAAATGAAAACTATTTGAAATAAATACCTCTTTATATTTTGAAATCATTTAAAAGTCACATAGTTATAAAAGAAAACATTTATTTTGAAAATATACTTATAAGCTTGTATGGGAAGCTTTGACGATGTTATAATGGTGGAAAATAGCTGCACCCACCGTATAAGTTAAAAAAAGACATTCTTACCTTAATTTTTTTCAAAAAGGTCATAAAGTACCTTGTTTGTAAAATTACGAAAAGATTTATTTCAAAACATATATGGTCAAATAAGGGTATAAATAACTTTAACCCATAGTATAGTAAATAGTAAAAAAAATTGAATTACATTTTTAAGAAAGCACTTATGTGGATGATAAATAGGTCCCAGTAGATACTTACGTATTAACAACCTCAGATAAGTAAAGAGATTGTAGAATTAACCCTTACCTTGTACTTTTCCTTGGTCGAGGGTACGTTAAACTATAGTATAATAGTTAAATAATTGTTATTAAATTATAAAATAACTATATACATAAATATTATATCATATATTATCCTCTAATATTTCTTTGTTAATAATATTTCAGTAGTATCATCGTTTCGGGTGTTAACTGATTTGTTTTCCTTTATATTCTAGGTTATATAAGACATGTTTGTTATGGATAAAATGTATTTAATTCATATCCATAATTATATTAAGTTCTTAAACATTATTTTTAATCATAAAATGAAAATTATTCTTGAATGATTATGATGGGGACTGAATCTCATCGCGTTTGTGGAGACGGTAATCTGAATGTACGCATGAGCGACAATATCAGTATATTCATAGTGAAATCGTATGTAATTGGATGTTATATAATATATAAATAAAAATTAACATGTTATATTAATTATTTACATCAATTATACTCATTATTATACCCATCCAAATAATGAAGTGTTTGAATAACAAACTACACCACGACGTGGAGACGGTAATCCATACGTACACACGTATGGTGACTTTGTCATTCATAGGATGGATAGAATAAATAATATGGTTGTACCAAATTTATGATAACATCATAGTATGTAGTAGGTACTGGATTTATTATTTTGGTATGTAAAAAACAAAGAAAGAGGAAGTGGAAGAAGAAAAGAACTTGAAAGAGGCTGGTAAAATTATTACCTCTTCTTCGGGTGTTTCCTTCTGAGTTGATCAAAAGGGATCCTTAGTTTGGAATTCTGATCAAATTTAGGACTCTAGTTTTATGTTAGGGAAGTTGGGAGGATATTTGGGAAGGGTTTGGATGATCCAAATGGCTTTGGAGGTGTGATTTTGAAAGAAGGGGATGTGTCCTTTTATAAGAGGGGTGAGGGGCACCTTAGGAAATGATTGAAATATTATTTTATTATAAACTAATTTTCGTTTTATAATGTATCCAAAATGATTTATTTATAATATATGGTGATATGTGTCAAAATAATCTCAAACAATAGGTTTTAGACTAGCTAGGTCACCATATTAACCTTATCTTTTAGATTTAACTATTAGTTAAATAGTTTAACTTTTACTGTGTCTTCTTGTATTCTTACAATATATGGTTAATAAACATACTCTAAACTTCCAAGAGAACCCCAAGTGGTTCATTAATGACATATATAATATTATTTAGGCCCTTTGGCTAATCCTTAGATTTTTAAGAATATTATATCAACAAATAATATAGTATTTGTTTTAAAAACTCATTTATGTCAATTTTGACACTATTTAGTATTTGTTTTTTGGGAAAATCATAACAGTATGATTACTTAGAAAAAGAATTATTTAATCAATCCTAACATGTCATATTAACCTATAAAATTATTGTAATTCCTCAAAAGTATAAAATTACATTTATTTGGATATTTATAATATCAATTATTTTAATCTTTCTTTAATAAGTTATTACTACATCATCATTGTATCATAAATAAATTTATTTATTTAATTTCTAAAAATTATAAATAAAATACCATTATGTATAAAATCTTTTTATATTTATAATGAATATTTATAGTCTAATTTATCTTATGTATATTCCTATATTAAAAATGGTTTAGTTATTAAACTTTGAATTTAATACTTTTAACTCTTCTTTAAATAAAATAATAATAAATGTCCTAATCTAATACATGTGGACCAAAGAGGATCATATTTTATTCCTAAAGTTGTTTTTTTTTATTACACTTATCCAATAGAATTAGGACATTTTTTAGGGTAATTATAATATCATTTTTACCCTTAATTACCCTATTTACTTTTAATCATGGTAATTGAAAGTCAAAAGTTACTATTCACCAAAAATTATTTTCATCTTATTAAACCACATTTTACTTACTGATGTAAACTGTGTCTCTCAAATTTTTTAAATTCAACTCACAGAAGCGGTAAAATTATTTTTTATGCAAATTTGTAAATGCTCCTAGAAGGTGGGTAAAAGACGGTAAAAGTTCAATAAAATATTATATATCTAAACTTATTATAAAATGAATCCAATGAATTAAATTGAACATATATCGGTATTATGTATCTATTTTGACCTAAAATAAATTAAAATAAAATAACTAATTATTTAAATAATAAAGTTGTTTTTAAACAATAACGCAGTGTTTTTCACTATTCATCAAAAATTGAAAGTTTTCAAAAAAATACAAAACATTCACCCTAAGGTAATTTTGATATTCTGAATCTAAAAATGAAGTCCATTTTGAAAATTAAAATTTATAAAATTTCAAAAATAGGGTATTATTATTCATAACATCCTGTTTCATTGGTCATGGTGTGTTAAAACTCTAAGTTGTGTACAACGCAAGCTACTGCATTATTCAAAGGGAAAATTACCGTGGAAGCTTGGGGTTTTAAATTCTCCCCTACTTAAAATAATTTCATCCTAAAAATTTCTAGAATATTACTGCATAAAAATATTTGGGTGGTTCTTCATCATAGGTTCCTTGGGTTCCCACGTTGCCTCTTCCTTCTTTTGGTTTCTCCATAGAAATTTCACCAGGCAAGTCGTCTGGTTTCTCAACACTTGTTCTCTGGTATCAAGAATTATAACATGCTCTTCAAAATAAGATAGATTGGGTTACAATTCTATTTCTTAATAGGTTAGTACATGTATTTGGTCAAGCATGTATTTTCTCAATAGTGATACGTAGAACACATCATGAACTTTGGAGAGACTTGGAGGGATTTCCAAATGATAAGCTACAACTCCAATTCGTTCAAGAATTTCAAAAGGTATGATGTACCTGGGACTCAATTTACCCTTCTTACCGAAACGTATAACACCCTTCTATGTAGATACCTTCAAAAAAACATGTTCTCCAACATGAAATTCCAAATCCTTCCTTCGGTTATCATCATAGCTCTTTTTCGTACTTTGGGAAAATTTGATGTGGGTTTGGATAATCTTCACTTTTTCCACTGTTTCCTCAATAGGTTTTGGGCCTATGAGTTTTCTTTCACCAACATCATCCCAACAAGATGGTGCGCGACATCTCTTTCCATATAATACTTCATATGGTGCCATCCAAATACTCTAATGGAAGATATTGTTATAGGAAAATTCTACCAGAGGTAAATATTGATCCCACATACCTTGAAAGTCAAGTGAGAAAAATATCGACATGTCTTCTATGGTTTGAATAGTCCATTCTGATTTTCCATTGGTTTAAGGGTTGTAGGAAATGATCAAACAAAGTTTAGTATCATGGGGATCATGATCAGAAAAAATTGATAAGGGTACACCATGAAGTCTTACAACTTCATTAATATATAGTCTTTCCAGAAGTTCAAGTGATAAATCTTCTCTTATAGAAAGAAAATGAGATGACTTGGTAAGACAATCAACAATGACCCATATTCCATCATTCCTTCTTGGAGTCTTTGGTAGCCCCATGACAAATTCCATCGTAATATCATCCCATTTCCACTCAGGTATAGGAAGAGGTTGCATGACTCCTCTAATATGTTGTCTTCTAGCTTTCCCTTGTTGAAAAACCATACATCTTGACGCATAATCATCAATATCTCTCTTCATGTTGTCCCACCAAAAATGTTCCTTCAAATATCTATACATCTTAGTGATACTATGGTGTATATAGAAATTGCATCTATGAGAATCATCCATCAATTAACTTTTTAGATCAGGTATATTAGGAACACAAAGTCTCTTCCCAAATTTCAAAATTACATCTTCATACACGAAGTCACTCAATATCTCATCCATCATTCACAGCTTTAATCTTCTTTTGAAAATCCTCATCATCAGTCTGAGAACTATTTATCCTTTCTAGTAAAGATGGTTTGGAAACCATTTGAAAAAGTATTGATGTTTTACCTTCCATGGTTATTCCTATTTCCATCTTTACTAGATCCATGGAAATAGGATCCCTTTCAACTCTCATTTTGTTTATAACTCCATGATCCTTTTTGATCAAAGCATCTGCACCTTATTTTCCTTCCCCATGTGGTAGTGTATAGTACAATTATAATCCTTTATTAGTTCAAACTATCATCTTTGCCTCATGTTGAGTTATTTCTGTGAGAAAATATACTCCAAACTCTTGTGATCAGTATAAATATCACATTTTTCACCATAGAGATAGTGTCTCCATATTTTCAGAGAAAATATTACAGCTGCTAACTCAATATCATGAGTAGGATAGTTTTTTTCATGAATTTTTAGTTGTCATGGTGCATAGTAAATAACTCTATCATTCTACATAAGTACATAACTAATTTCTTTCCTCGAGGAATCACTATAAATAAAAAACTCATCGTTCCCTGATGGTAGAGTAAAGATAGGACCATTGACTAATCTTATCTTCAGTTATTCAAAACATTCGTCACACTCTTTTTTCCAAACAAATTCAACCCCTTTATGTGTGAGATTGGTTAATGGGTTAGCCAACTGGGAAAAATTCTTGACGAAATGTCGATAATAACCTGCTAAACCAATAAAACTACGTACCTCAGTTATACTCGTTGGTGTTGGACATTCTTGGATTTCCCTGGTCTTTGAAGGATGAATAGATATTCCCTCCTTGGAGATAATATGACCAAGAAAATAAATCTCTTGAATCCAAAATTCACACTTGATAAAAATACCATATAATTCATTTCTTCTGATGGTTTTTAGAATAGTGCGCAAGTGATTTTCATGATCTTCAAAGATTTTTGAGTATACCAAGATATCATCAATAAATACCACTACAAATTCATCATGATATTCCTTGAAAACTATATTAATTAGATCCATGAAGATAGAGGGTTCATTAGTCAATCAAAAAGGCATAACTGTAAACTCATAATGCCCGTACCTGGTTAAAAGTGTTGTCTTCGGAATGTCTTCCTTCTTCATGCACAACTGATGGTATCTAGATCGATGGTCAATCTTTGAAAAAAAATATTGAGCTCCCTGAAGTTGATCAAATAAATCATCAATGTGAGCTAGGGGATACTTGTTATTTATTGTTATATCATTGATCTCCATGTAGTCAATGCACAACCTCATAGATCCATCATTCTTCTTAACAAAAAGGAAATGGGATCCCCATGGAGAAACACTAGGGAGAATAAATCATGTATTACTCAATTCCTCTAGTTGTTTCTTTAGTTCCACTAATTCCACAGTTTCCATTCTATAAGGGGTCTTCGATATGGGTCTTGAACTAGGAATTAAGTCAATGGTAAACTCAATTTCTCATTCTGGAAGATGTCTAGGTAAATCCTCTGGAAACACATCAACATATTCTTCCACAATAGGTATATCCTCTATTCGAACATTATTTTCCTCACCCATAGTTATGTTACTATCTTCTTCCCCAATAATTGAGTTTAGTAGAGCTACTGAGGGTGGATCTAGATAAGAATATATTGGTGAAGTTTCTATTCTAAAGATAAGGTACTCCTTATCATCATCTAAAATTGTAACCTCCTTCTTCTTACAATAAATTTTCACATCATGGTCCCAAAGCCAATCCATACCAAGGATTATATCAAATTAAATCATGGGTATGATGATGAGACCAATAGATAAAGAACATTTATATTCCCTAATGGGAAATGATTCACAAAACATTGTTGCGATGATACTTCCCTTAAGAGTTATGACTGACAACTCCCTTGTTAAGTAAAATAAAAAATATCTAATTTTCTTAGTAAAATAGGAAGATATTAAACAATGTGATGATCCAGAATAAAATAAATCATAGGCTAAACTTGAGGAAACTATTAAATTACCTACCATCACATCTTTCAGAGCTTCAACCTCTGCAATTGTGATCTAATAAGCTTGTCCTTTCTCCCTTGGACTTTTCTGAGGTAATTTTCCTTGGAACATAGGAAATTCATTTTCATAATTCCCCTTTTCTCTACAATTGTAGCATTCAACATTGACAGCCTCTTTCTTCCCCTTGCAATCACGAGCTTGGTGTCCTTTTTCACCACCCTTATAACATACTCCCATTACCTTCAGGAAAGTACCAGGGTGTTGCTTCCCACATTTACCACAATATGGATATTCAACTTTTCACTTATTCCCCTTATTTACATTTCCAGAGTGTTCAGTGATATCTTATTCTCTTGCTTTTCTTTAAAGTCATAAGAATTAGAAATTCCTTTTCTATCTTGATAGCACATGAGACAATATCTCAATATGATGAGAAGGATTGTGAGACTAATGCTCGATAGAGAAATAGTTTTAACCAATAAAATAATTGATCAACCTTAATCCTTGGTTTATGTATATAATTTGTTGCATGCCTTGCTAACCTTGTAAAGTTAGCCTCATACTTTGCAACATTCTCATCTTTTTTTGCCTCAGACTCAGAAATTGTTTTTCTGTATCTGCTCAATGGTCATGAGGAAAGTATTTTTCTAAAAAAATATCTTTAAACTCCCTCCATTCCATGTTCAATACTTATTCATCTTACTTTTTGTTTTGGATTAATAACCGCCATTGATCTGCATCTCCTGTGAGGTGATAAACTGTCATGACAACTTTTTCCTTTTCTTTACTCCCTAAAGCATGAAATATTTTCTCTAAGGAACTTATCCATTGCTCAGCTACTAATATATTTGTACTCCCATTTAATATTGGTGGTTTTTTCTTCATGAAGTGGTCAAACATTGATCCTTCATGTTATGGATCAAGGTGCTTCATATGGGCAAGGTTATTATTCATAACTTGAGTGAGTTGTCCCAGTATAGTGATAAGATGATCAGTACCAGTTGCATCACCATCTCCACAATAACTATCTTGATTAGGAGGGAAATCCCTACATTGATTACATTCATTGATATGGTTTCCATTCTGTCCACTAGGCATCATTTCTAAACAATGGCATATAGTAGATTAGTTTATCAATAGCAATACATAATTCCAAACTTGTAAAACACTTAACATAAATTGAATAGTTTATGGATATAAGCCATAATCATACAAATGTTTTCCCTTATGAGGTATATACACATAAATCCTTCATAATTTTTTGTAAAGAAAATGTGAATTTTCCTAAGAAAAACCCCTGGGAGTGTCGTAACCAAGAGTGCAGCAAAACCCATTGTCGTGTACCAGGATATCCTAAGTCAAGCCTGAAACTCCTTGTTAGAGTTTTCACTCCTAGGTACATATGTTCCAGAGCCGCCTCTACCTTCTCGTATCCATATAGGGATGTATTTCTTGGAAAATACACAAAATATCAACATTTACAAAATTATAGGAAGTTCTTCTATACTAATCCTCAAAGTCTATCTTAGGGTAATGTGCTCTAATCAGATTTTAACTAAATCTAGTTTCCAAGGTTTATACTAAAATTCCTATGATACCAACTGTAACGCCCTGACTCTAGAATCTAGAATCCGGTGCATTATTACATAACATTGGCATGATACAAGGAATAATGTCCTGAAATACCGATAAGTTTAGTAGCCTTGGAAGTACTAGATACATTCATAAGTTTTACAGTACATCATAAAATAAATAAAAACAACATCATTGTGTCCCCTTTTAAAACACTATTATCCCATATCCTATTCCTACAGGTTAATTGTAAAATACTTTTTCACATATTGGGAAAAATAAAACATAGAAAGGGTGAGCTCAGATGCTCATTAAGGATAAAAATATACCAGAAACTTTCATAAATAAGCATATACATTTAAGGAAATGTATAAGTCTAAAACAAAATCCTTTTAAACTTAAACTTCATCATAATATGAAAAATATAAATCATAATAATTCTATTTACTTATTTACATGGATATTCTACTAGTCGAATAATCACATGCAATATTAATAGACAATTTCATAATGATTGAATGCATAATGCCGGACATCATAACCACATAGTCAAGGCCTCGTGCCAAGACTACAAATAAAATTTTGTCAAGGCCTTGTTCCAATACACTAGTTTGTCTCATGAGACCTACTGATGCATCGAGGAGTTATAGCGGGATCCACCCATCACTTACTAAGTCCAATGCATTCCTCATATGAAAATGTTTAAATATAACATAAATAATCATATTAAAACTATCATACTAAATGTTAATACTTTAACCCTAAACCATGAATGGTATAAAAATAACACATCCACAGTCAAGATTATCAAAAAACCATCAACACAATATGGAATATTTTTATCATAATAAATCAACTTCAAACAAGTTTAAAATCCATAAAAGGATGTTGACATAGATGAAATTAAAACTATTTAAAATAAATACATCTTTTTATTTTGAAATCATTTAAAAGTCACATAGTTATAAAATAAAACAGTTATTTTAAAAATATTCTTATAATCTTGTATGGGAATCTTTGACGATGTTATAATGGTAGAAAATAGTCACACCCACCGTATAAGTTATAAAAAAGACATTCTTACCTTAATTTTTTCAAAAAGGTCATAAAGTACCTTGTTTGTAAAATGACAGAAAGATTCCTTTCAAAATATATATGGTAAAATAAGGGTATAAATGACCTTAACCCATAGTCTAGTAAATAGAAAAAAAAATTGAATTAAATTTTTAAGAAAACACAGATGTGGATGATAAAGAGGTCCCAGTAGATACTTACGTATTAACAACCTTGGATAAGTAAAGAGATTGTAGAATTAACCCTTACCTTGTAATTTTCCTTGGTCGAGGGTACATTATCCTCCTTTATAATATTTAAATCATAGTTATTAAATTATAAAAGAACTATATACATAAACATGATATCATATATGATCCTCTAATATTTTTTTGTTAATAATATTTCACTAGTATCATCGTTTCGGGTGTTAACAGATTCATTTTACTTTATATTCTTGGTTATGTTTTCCATATTTTTTATGGATAGGTTGTATTTTATTCATATCCAGAATTATATTAAGTTCATAAACATTATTTTTAATAATAAAATTAAAATTATTCTTGAATTATTACGATGGGGAATGAATCTCATCGCGTTCATGGAGCCGGTAATCCTTACGTACGCATGAGCGACAATATCATTATATTGATGGTGAGATCATATGTAATTGGATATTATATAATATATAAATAATCAATAAAAATTTATATTTATTATTTACATCAATTATACTCATTATTATACTCATCCAAATAATTATGTGTTTGAATAACAAACTACACCACGATGTGGAGACGGTAAGTCGTATGTATGCACCTATGGTGACTTTGTCATTCATAGGATGTATAGAATAACGAATATGGTTGTACCATATTTATAATAAAATCATAGTATGTATAAGGTACTGGATTTATTATTTTGTTATGGAAACAACAAAGAAAGAGGAAGTGGAAGATGAAAAGAACTTGAAAGAGGGTGGTGAAATTCTTACCTCTTCTTCAGGTGTTTCCTTTTGAGTTGATCAAAAGGGCTCCATAGGTTGGATTTATGATCAAATTATTGACTCTAGTATGATTTTAGGGAAGTTTGGAGGATATTTTGGTAGGTTGTGGCCGAGCCAAATGGCTTTGGAGGTGTGATTTTGAGAGAAGGGGAAGTGACCTTTTATAAGAGGTGTGAGGGGCACCTTAGTAAAACCTAGAAATATTATTTTATTATAAAATAATTTTCTGTTTATAATGGATAGAAATTGATTTATTTAGAATCTAAGGTGGGAATGGGTCTAAATACTCTCAACCAATAGGTTTTAGACAAGTTTATGTCACTATATTAACCTTATCTTTTAGATTTAACTATTAGTTAAATAGTTTAACTTTTACCGTGTCTTTTTGTATTCTTACACTATATGGTTAATAAACATACTCTAAACTTCCCAGAGAACCTCAAGTGGTTCATTAATGACATATATAATATTATTTAAGACCTCTGGACGAACATTAGATTTTTAGAAATATTATATCAACCAATAATATAGTATTTGTTTTAAAAACTCATTTATGTCAATTTTGACACTATTTAGTATTTGGTTTTTGTGAAAATAATAATAGCATGATTACTTAGAACAAAAAAAATTTAATCAACCCTAACAAGTCATATTAACCTATAAAATTAGTTTAATTCATCAAAAGTCACAAATTACATTTATTTGGATATTTATAATATCAATTATTTTAATCTTTCATTAATAAGGTAATTACTGCATCATCATTATGTCATAAATAAATTTAATTATTTAATGTATAAAATTTATAAATAAAATTCCATTTGTAGGAAATATTTTCATCTTTATAATTAATATTTATAGTCTAATTTATTTTATGTATAACCCTATATTAAAAATGGTTCAGTTATTAAACTTTGAATTTAACACTTATAAATCTTCTTTAAATAAAATAATAATAAATGTCCTAATCCAATCCAAGTGGACCAAAGGGGATAATATATTATTACTAAGGTTTTTTTGTCTAACTAAACTTATCCAATAGAATTAGGACATCTGTTAAGGTAATTATAATATCATTTTTACCCTTAATTACCCTATTTACTTTTAACCGTGGTAAATAAAAGTCAAAAGTTACTATTCACCAAAAATTATTTTCATCTTTTTAAACCACATTTTACATACTGATGTCAACCGTGTCTCTAGGATTCTTGAAATTCAACTCACAGAAGCCGTAAAATTATGTTTTATGCAAATTTTCAAATGCTCCTAGAAGGTGGGTAAAAGACGAAAAAAAGTTCAATAAAATTTTATATATCTAAACTTATTATAAAATGACCCCAATGAATTACATTGAAAATATATAGGTATTACGTATATATTTTGAGATAAATTAAATTAAAATAAAATAACTAATTATTTAAATAAAAAAATCGGTTTTAAACAATAATGCAGTGTTTTTCACTATTCATAAAAAATTGAATGTTTTCAGAAAAATACCAAAAATTAACCCTAACAAATTTTGATATTACAAATCAAAAAATTAATTCCATTTTGAAAATTAAAATTTATAAAATTTCAAAAAGTGGGTATTACTATTCTTAACGGCTAGTTTCATTGGTGGTGGTGTGTTAAAACTTCGTGTTGCGTACGAAGCACGCTACTGCATTATTCAAAGGGAAACGTACTGTGGAAGCTTGGGCTGTTATAGATTTCCATTAAAATTATGAGTTGTTTAGATGATAAACATCATTATTTATCAAAAAAACAACCCAAAAATACATTCAAGTATTTTTTATAACACCACACAAAAACAAGACAGGGAAAAAATTAAGCCAACACATTTTCATAAAAAAATAAAATAATTTTTTTCATGGGAAAATTTCCAATGCTTGCAACGTCAAAGTAACATAGAAAATACAACACAAATAAAAAAAATTAATTTGTAATTAAATCATTTAAAATTCATAAATTTTTCACCTTTTTTTGTTTTCATTCATTAGTTTATGTCATTATTTACTTTTATTAATTGTTATATTTTTTGAAAAAAAAATTATATGCACACTTTTCCACTTTATTTGGTGGTAGGGACTCCACCTATGAGTTTGCTCCCAATTACAAAGATTTCATGACCACTACATGTACTTATATGGATCTAGGTAGTCAAATATTTTTAAAATTAAGATATCGAGATTATAATTACGATAACAAGGTCATTACAATGATAATGGTGATGAATTTATGAATTCTTCCTAGTTATAATGATTCTGAAAAGAAAAAACTAAAGTTTCATGAAACAAATCCTCTTAGAGGCCTCCCATGGATAATCTGTATCGATGATTAAGTATCCTTCTATGGATCACTGAACAGATCTATTTTGTAAGGTCGTGAGTTTTTGAACAGGGTGAATTTCCAGGTAAATTTTAACTTTTTCATTTAGTGAGAGTAATAACTTTTATTTTGAGTTTTACAACTTAAATTTGAAAGTATGAATTCTATAAGGTTTCATTTTAGATGGGGTTTAAGGATTGGTGAATGAATTGGGGGTTTAAATGAGTTTCAATTACATCAATCCCCAAAAACTCATTTTTAAATGGTGCAGAAAAAGGTGCACAGTTTTATTAAACCGTATAAATCTATAAGGGAAACTATATGGATCATTGTTTTTTTGGATCATAGTTAGTCAAACCTTATGGGTTGAGGCACACGACTATGTGATATTTCTATTATTTTTAGTAGAGGTGATCCACATGGGATACACATGGTTTGACTAACCATGTGCCTAGCAGTACGAGGCGGTGGTGTCTTTGGACAATGGCACTACATGGTTGGTGCATGGTTAGCCAAACTGTATGAAATAACCATGTGGTCCACTAAAGAGGATGAAATTACATTTCTATCCTCCCTCCATTTTTTATTTTTCTCTTATTTTTTCTTCCCCCATTCCTTTGTATCCTCCAATATCCATGGATCTCCCTTATCCTCCTCTAGGATTTTGCCAATATTCCTCATTTGAGACCTTATTTGGAAACTATCGGGTGTGTTGGAAGCATGGCAGTAAGTCCTGATTCATATTCTCCCTTAATTCCTTTCTATATCCAATTGTAATTATATTTTTGTCAAATATCATTTGTAATATTTCTAGGGTATTTTTCAGATTCTTTGATTCCTATAATTTCGTCTCAGATTAGAGGCTGGTATTTGACAAGTGATAACCTACAAGAATAAGTTAGGTGGTTTCTATATTTCTCCATATTTTTACACATTATATGGGATGAAGATAGAAATTTTCATTAGTGGCGGTTGTCAGCGTGAAATCCTTATTAATTAAATCTTTCATTTAAATCATTTTATTGATGTTGTGGGATGCTGGTAGGCATTCTATTTTCTCTTGAATGTGTTAATCTTGGTTTGGTTTTTTTTGGTTTGTAAGATTATCATATTTATTTAAGTTATTTAATTGAAATTTAATTATGATATGATTATATTGGTTCCATGGGAACACATTGGTCATGACCCGAAAAACATAGGGTGATGTGATCAGTAGAATTTATATGATGAGGTTCTTCAGGCTGAGGGTATGGACCAAAATATGTTGCATAGTGTTGACCATCAGAATTGAGGCAATGTGATTTTTAGGGTGAGGCATATGGTGAGGACTAAGATACGGATGGTCGATGAGGTTCATTTGTTAAAACGAGGTATTTGGATGGTGTGGATTAGGATTTTTTTTGATTGTTTCACATTATGATTAGATGATAGCACTGTTAGAGTCATGTGAACACAGAAGGAGAATCGGTTGAGGTGGTGTTGATCACTCATTATGGGTGGAGACCTCCATAGATTTAGTAGCCTAGGGGATGGTGGTGACCAAAAGTTATGGAGGATATTATTTCCATAGAAAAACATGGTTGATGGTGTGTGACGCCATTAGATGGAGGATTAGACTCTCCATGACCTTTATGGGTGATGATCTAGGATAATGGGATGATGAATCTCAACATGCCTTGGAAATTTGGGTTTTTGAGATGATAGTGGTTTATCTTTCTTTAAAGGATGGATATCACCATGCCTTGGGATATCGGGCTATTGATATGATGATGATTGTTTGAGTGGAAGTATGCGGGACTTGTGATATACTTTTTGGGTGTTCCAATGGTATGATAGTATTATTTTATCTATTGAATATGTGGCATCAGATGGAATGAGGTTTCAGTGATATGTATGTGGATGAGATACCATGGTACTTATAGTATGACTGACTGTGGATACATCCTTCAACTCTAGCATTAGTCGAAGCTGGTAAATGCTTCCTCATGGCCGTTGAGCATGAGTAAAGTAGGTTATGTATTTTATTCATGCATGTAGTATTTTTTTATTTACATATGAATAAAATTGTATAAATATGGATATAAGATAGGTACATGTTGGTGGTGGCCTACTGAGTAAATAATTACACCCTACACAGGCCCCTTGGGATGCATGTAAGATTTATGGCTTAAAGATTATATAAGGTACCCAAATCATGCTCTATACCATAGTGAAAAGGGTTGTGTAGTGCATGGAATGGATGGTAGAAGGAAAATGGGGGTTATTTTAATCTACTGAAATAACTTTTTGGTATTTTGAGTACATCCTTATATAATCGGCCAAGGGTGATCTTTCATGTCTATTTTTGTATGACTGTCATGACATAAATATTTTATATAATATGTATGGATGTTGTTTTTGGATTTTTCTATCTGTTATTTATCATTCATTCCATTAGTTTATGGTATTATGATCTTTATTATTATTATAACTAGAGTATAGTCTCCCCAATATCACCTAAAAGACTATCATTGGTAGTCGGAAGCCTTTTGAATATGGGGAGGTGTGACTAAGGCCTAGTGGCCCTCCAGACCAGAGCACCCATTAATTATCTCATGGGTTAGGGTTATACCTATAGTATTAGTGGTCTTTATTTTATTTTTTGGTCTTACTATTTGGGTTATGGTAGGATGGAAACTAGGATTTAGTAAGAACTGGGTAAAGAGCTCAAGTTTGGGTGCATGCAGCCCCATTCACAGAGGATAGAACAAGTTGTTGGGGATGGGAAATTAATGTTATGTTTTGTGATTTTATTGTTTATTGATTTCCACCCTGTGTGGAACACTTGGGTGTGATGTTATTGGATGATGATATTTTTACCCTTTTCCTCGTATGGAAAGGTAGGAGTATTTATGCATCATGGTAAGCACTTAGGTTCATATGATATGTGTATCTTCTTGTGACTACTTTCTAGAACCTAAAATATCTGAAAATGTGTTGGGATATTTAAAGTTTCAACAAAAATATAAATATAATTTTCCTACATATATTTTTGGTGGAATTTTACTTATCCAACCAAGGTATGTGGTTCTTTAATAGTTGATATGTGATCCAATGTCTGTGATGCATGTGGGTATGACTCTGATATGAGTAGGAAGGAATAAATTAATGGGGTGGGTTGTTTAAAATTTTAATAAAAATCTAAAAAACATTTTCCTACATAACATCTTTATGACATTCTACTCAGCCACATCAGGATGATGATATCTCATATGTATGATATGTGATACGTAAATCTGATATGGGTGGGTAGGGGCCATGAGGTTGGATGACATGTGATATGGATGAGGTAGGGAAGTGTAAGGGTGGTGAAATGTGATTCCTATTACAAATTTCCCTATTTTCAATATATATGACTATTATTTTAGTTATTTAGCATGATATTTTCTCTTCATTTTGATGCCACAAAGTTGGTCTCTAGTGGAGCATCAAGAGGGAGCCGATGTTGTGCCACTAGAGAATTCATGGTTTGAGAGCCCTAAGGGTCGAATGAGGTCCCTAAGGGTCAGGATGATTATTATAAATTAGTGTAAGCTTCGATATAGTGAAATCCACAAAAGATGGAATATTTTGGGCCATGTATAGATGATAATATTAGGGTGATCATGATATGAGTCATATAGAGTATTTATAGGGGAGATCAGGGAGCGGATCAATCTATGGATTATCTAACATGGGAGTTCCAATCTCAGCACCCACCATTGTTTCAGGGTGAGGGTGGACCGTATGTAGTAGAGAACAAGATTGATTCTGTATAGATTATTTTTTACCAGCTTGTGGCACTCCCTATCGAAAGTTAAAGTTAGATACATACATTCTTATAGGAATAGAAAAGTGTTGCTGGGATGTACAGGTACTGGTTGGTAGGCATGAGTGATTGGTATGAAAGTATTTCGAGACCAACTTTTTCAAGCATTTATTCTCAAAGACATTGAGGGTAGACCGAGCCCATGATTTCATGAACCTAAAGTAGGGTGATACATCCATTATGTATTATGTATTGAGTTTCATAAACTTATCTAAATTTTCAAATTCTATGGTAGGTGAAGACATCACTAGGGTGATGCATTTTGAGGATGGTTTTAGCCATTCCATCAGAGTGTAGGTAAACATATTTAGGTTGACCTGTAATGGCCCGAACCATCCTGGTCCATTAATTTTCCAAATTTACAGTGTTTGGGGTATCATGGGGACCATCAGTGACTCGTAAGTAGTTTTCCAAAAACTTGGTTCCACCAAACGGTTCCACAGAAAAGGTGGCACCAACACGGTCAAACACCAAAACGGTGGCACTGGTTATGGTGTTCCATCGAATAGGTGGAACTATAGTCGTCACACCATCACGGTCACACACCAAAATGGTGGCACTATGATGGTGGCACTGTGACAATGGCACCGTTGTGGTGTCTCACCAAACAGTGTCCCACCCTTTTTTTCCCAGTTTCCGACTTTTTCCAATTTCGCTCCCACAACATATCTTTTGATGTAAAAGTGTTTTAATACCCCTTTCAAAGAACTTTAAAGCCCATAAATGATATCTAAAATCCCCCAAGAGTCAGGCGGCCCTTGACTTACCAAAACATGTGGCTTTTTCCTCAGTTTCATCCCTTTTTTCTGTACTTTCCAATTCCACCCCTGTTATGTGTTTCCCTCCATTTGAAGGAGACCCTTTAACTCATAGCTGTTATCGCCACCTCTCTATTTAGATTTATTAAATAACAATTAATTCCATCATGTGTAACCACCCAACCACGTGGAGAAACCACAATCCTCCTTCAAATCCGTTCAATATTTTATATCCCATAACTCCAGGATCTCGCATTTTATCGCATGGAGTTTCATTCTCCTTCTTGGCTGGTATCTTTTTCTTTTCCTTGGTGCATTTGGAGTTCCTCTTCCCAAGGATAGTTACACACCCATACTAGATCCTTTCTTACTCACTATTGGAGTCCTTGGAGTTCCTCTCCTTCAAGTTGCGCATCCCCAGTTTTTATCGTGAGGAAGAAAACTTCAATCATTGATCATCCAAGTAGGGTTTTCCTTCATCTCTCTTTGATGTGTATCATGCGGGGTGGGTAAGATAATATTCCTTCATGGATTGATGAAACAAAACCTTAACGAAGATAATAAATGGTTTTTTAAGAATGAAGGGTTGTGTTTGATGATGATGTTGTACTCTTTTATCTTTTATTTTATGTTGTGAATTATACAGGCTTATGTCCACTGAAAATCCTTGCCATTGGTGGTCCTTTCTTGCACACTAATGAACCTATATTTTCTAGATAATCATGTGATTGAATGGATGTAACATGGAAACTGGTTAATTATGTAAACTCAGTTGATTAAATGGATGCCCAATGAACAATAATCCTTTTGTGATCACCTCAGTTAACCAAAAAATAAAGACAAAACTTAATGAATGGTGTGATTAAATCTAATAACTCACTTGCTCTCTTCTGGTGATCTGTATGGTTGTTCTATTTTACACCTAGTAGGGTAACACGGATGGGGATGGGATCCCCTATTTTTTAGTTGTTGGTTGTGGACCTGAGGCTATGTGGGGCTATATGTTGGGGCTTTTTTTGGTTCCAGTACTTTGACAGATCTCACATATCCCTTTTTTGTTGTGACATTACAAGATAATACGGTGTGAATGCTTCAATTACTTCTTGTTTGTTTTTCCTTCGTTGTCTTCTGGCTATGCCTATTAGTTTCCTAGTAGTGAATATTTATTTAAATGTAATCACTTGAATATAATAACAAGAATGGATTCAATGGGGAATTGTTTTCCAGGAATGATTTGTGCTTTGGTTGTGGTTTTTGTGATTTTGTATGAATGAATATTAACGGGTTTGTTTGTGTATGGGATGGTTTCGAAACCCTAAGGTTGGGATGAGTGCTTGCCTACCTATGTGTATAAATTTAGTTCTTGTGTTTCTTATTCTCATCCCACCAGAGTTGAGCACTTCGTGCTGAACACCCCCATTTCATGGGGGATAGTGTTTTTTCCAACACTCCTAGTAGTGGCTGGTCATTATCTCCTTTTATGCTCCCTCTCCCAAGTAGACCAAGACTCTTCGGGTAGGATGTGATGGACTGCGGTCCATTATAGACCAATATTAATTTGGTAAGATGGTTTTGGTGGTTAGCCCAAGTGTGTGCGTGAGGGTTTGTTTCCCAAGTGTCTTCGGGATGAGGCCCAAGTGTCCTAGGGAATGGTAGTAGTTGTTCTAGACCAGGTGTCTTTGGGTGTGGCGGTAGTTAGTTCTCACCCAGGTGTCTTTGGGCGTGGTGGTAGTTTTTCTGGCCCAGGTGTCTACGGGTGTGGTTACGTATGGTTTTGGTGGCCCAAAAGGTTATTTTTGGGGAAGTAGTGGGACTACATAGAAAATGGAGGGGGAGGTATGATGTGTAGGATGTCTTCATTAACCAGTGGGAAAATGGTGCGGGGTACCCAAACATCGATGTGAAATTACTATTATTTTATCAGTCTTGTGTTATTTGGGGAGTGTGCCTTGGTGAGGTTGGGTGGATAGTTTCCTTGATAGGTTCTTTGCTTATCTTCTTTTTCTCAAAGGGCAGTAGAATGCCTCCCAACTTGTGCCTAAGAGCTTTCGGTTTTCCCTACTGAGTATACCTATATACTAACCCTACGTATATAAAAATGCTTTGAGGTTTATAGGAGGACTTCGGGGACCTTGTGGGACCTTACTAGCTTGGACATTGGGACAGTTTCCATTACTGTTTTATTTCTTTTGGTACTTTAACTTTGGAGTTTTCTTGTACTTTTATGTGTTTATCTTTGAAAATTCATATGGGAATGGGTTCTGGATTTACTTTTACCTTTAGTTTTGTAGTTTTTGGGGTTTTTACCATCGTATCTCCTGATACTACTAAATAAAAGGGGTAATGTCTTCCATATTGCGTGTGATTATAAACCCTTTGTGCTAGTTTCCACTCCAGGGCCTATTGAAGCCGGGACTCGGGGGTCATTATCTCTCCTTCAAATTAAGGAAGGAAGGGTCTGACAATTTTTTGTCCCTTTCCTCATCTTGGTGAAGGCAGGTCGTGATAGAATGGTATCAAAGATGATGGTTGAGAGATAGGATAGAGGTTAGGGTTAGGAATAATAATGATTGCATGGGATGGTAGGGAAATAGTGTTAGGAAATCCTGGTGCGTGAAATAGGACAAGGAAGACCGGCTAGGACACCGTATTTTAGGACCCCCTGTGATCCGATGCAAGGACTTTGGACCTACCAAACGACCAAGTAAGGCTAAACTGATTGTAGGGTAGAGACCCTAGGAATTTTACATGCATCATAATGAATTGTGTTCTTGTGTGTTATAGGTGTTCTGGGAATTTAAATAAATAACAAGTTAAAGAAAAAATTAAAATAAATATTCTACACTACTCAGGCTTCATCATTCCTTGTTTACCTTGTAGCTATGGCACTCAGATGATGACCACGAGTGGTGTGGGTGATCAAGGCTGAGGAAGCTGATTTGGCTGATCAGGGGAGGACTGATCGAGAGGAGGAGGATGACCAGTGGTAGAAGATGCTTCGTGCATTTCAGCGGCATACCCTCAGGAAGTACGACGGCAGCGTCTCATACATGGAGACCAATATCTGGATCAAGGAGTTGTTGATATATTTAAACTTGATTTGGGCTCCAGATGAGTGTTGGGTTTCATTGGAAGTCAGTTAGATGAGGGGAGAAGTGCATTAGTGGTTGATGCTCTACCTAATAGAGAGGATGGAGTGTGAGATTTTGTGGGCTGACTTCGAGAAGGAGTTTCGGGAAGATTCTTCTACGATGAAGGCTGACAAGAGGCAAGAGCTACTCTCCCTTCAGTAGGTGAGTATGTCAGTGAGGGATATGGGGATCAAGTTCAAGGATCTCCTTTGTTTTTCTCTTGACCTTTTTATGGATGAGGAGTCTCAAGTGAGACGTTTAGAGTAGGCACTCCAACCTTCTATTCAGTACGTTGTTACTCCCTTTACCCTACTAACGTACTTGGAGGTCTAGAAGAAGGTTAAAGTAGCGTAAAGGATGCACACACTGGTAGGTGTGCTGTGAGAGGGGAGCCAGTTGGTCTTGTCAAAGGGTATGGCCATAAGCAACATCTCTCCAGTTTCAATGCCATCTAGGTTTCATCCAGTGGGGAGAAGGCCCCATCAGTTCTAGTTTTGATCTCTTGGTCCTCACCCTTTCTTTGTTGGCCTAAAACCAAGATTCTTCATCTATGGAATCTATGATCACCATTGGAATCAGTGCCCAGACTGAGTGCAGTACATTGGGGGTAGGAAGGTTCAGCGCCCACATCAGCAGTAGTAGTTTCCATCCATTCCCTTTTAGCAGCAGAAACAGGGACAACGATATTACTCTCCTTCGAGAGCATAAATTGCATGAGGAGGCCAACCTCAGGGAGATCCTTAGGGACCTCAACCAGGGCATGATCGGGAAGGTGTCTGACTGCCAAGGAGCAGAGGAGTTGGGCATGGGTAGTTGCATGCCGTAGAGGCAGCAATTCCAGTAGGGCCAAAAGTTGTTCAAGGTATGATAATCTTGTTTAGAACTCTTTCTTATGCCTTGTTTGATTCATGAGCTTCACACTCCTTTTTTTACACCCAGTCTATCCTATAATCTGGTTCTAGATGAATAAATACTTCCCATGCCCCTGGTTTTGAGTACATTAGATGGAGGTCAAACCATCTTTTCTTATGTTTTTTGGGGATGCAGACTGATGTTGGGGCCAAATTATCCCAGTGGGGACCTTCTTTTACTTTAGATGCAGCCATATGATTTCATTTTAGGAATCTAATGGTTGTTCTCTATATGTGACATTATCTACTACTTTCAAAGAAGGGTCTTTTTTAGATATGGTTAGACAACGTGTGAATTTCATCGGTGAGCAGGGTTGCGAGGAGGGAAGCCGGCGAGTGGAGCCCCTTCTTTCCTTGTCAGCTGAGCTGTCAGTGGAGTTGGTAGATATGAATATGGTCGAAGTATCGAGGATCATCAATGAGTTCCTGGATGTCTTCCATGGATATTTGATGACTATTCCCCTTCAACATGATGATGAGTTTGAGATAACCTTACAATCTAGTGCCTGTCAGATTTTGATGGCTCCCTATCGGATGGCGCCTTATGAGTTACGGGAGTTACGGATTCAAATTGATGATCTAATGAAGAAGGGTTTTGTCTGATTGATCAAGTCACCATGGGGTGATCTATTCTTGTTCTCAAAGAAGGAAGATGGTGGTCTCATGTTGTTTATAGACTACCGGAGGATGAACCAGGTGAAGGTCAAGAACCGTTACCCTGTACTGAGGACCAATGGCCTTTTTGATCAATTGAGGGGGGAAGGATGGTTCTCAAGGACTAACATATGGTTAGGATACCACCAGTTTAAGGTGAAGGAAGTTGAAATATCAAAGACTTATTTCAGGTGTAGATATGTTCACTTTGAGTTCGTGGTCATTCCATTTGGCGTTACGAATATAGCAGTTGTGTTCATGGGTCTCATGAACTCAGTTTTCCACGAGTATATGGACCTGTTCATAGTCGTGTTTATTAACGACATCCTGATCTACTCAAGATCAGAGGAGGATCACGTTGAGTATCTGAGGACAGTTTTAGAGGTCCTTCGACAGCACTGGATCTACAGGAAGTTTTCCAAGTGCAAGTTCTCGACACGAGAGGTGCACTTACTTGGATACGTTGTGTTCGACCAGGGAATAGTATTGGACCTGTTGAAGGTCCAAGCGGTTGTTTCTTGGGTGGAACCCAAGAATGTGGTAGAGGTTCATAGTTTCCTGGTTCTAGAAGGTTACTATCATATATTCGTTCCCAACATCTCCCGAGTTGCAGCACCATTGACATCCTTGATCAAGAAGGACCTAACTTTTTTATGGAGCGAGCAGTTCCAGGAAACCTTCTGTTACTTAAATGGGAAGTTGGTTAGTGCCACAGTGCTGAGGTTTCCAGAATAAGGGGTGATGTTTGAGGTGTTATGTAATGCTTCAGGCCAATGCTTGGGGTGTGTACTGATGAAACGGTAGGGGTGATCTCTTATGGGTCATAGAACTTATGTCCACATGTGTGTAAATATTCCACCCATGATATGGATCTTGCAATGGTGATGTTCGCACTAAATTCGTGGCGGAATTACCTCATCAGGGAACGCTTTGTGGTCTTCACGGATCACAAGAGATTGAGGTATATCTTCTCCTAGCGAGACCTGAACTTATGACAGTGGAGGTGGATGGAGTTTCTTCAGGACTAAGACATTAAAATCTCATACATTGAAGGTAAGGGGAATGTGGTGGCTGATGATTTGATTAGGAAGTCACAAAAGGAAGAAGTTCTAGAATCAGTATATGTTTCGAAATAAATTGAGGAGTTAGATTCCCTACACCTAGATGAATGGGTGGAGGATGGAAGAGGTTGTCTGTTCCAAATGACAGTGCATTTCTCTTTGTTGCAGCAAGTGGAGGGGTCTTAGTGGGGAGACTTAGAGGCTAAGGTGATGCACGATCGTGTTAGCCAGGGCAATGCTCCGGAAGGCTGGTCAGAAGACGGATAGAATCAGATTTTTTTTCATAGAATGTTGTTCATCCTAGTGGAAATGCATGAGAGAGTTCTTGGTGAGTTCTACAACTCACCAATGGAGGTACACCTAGGATTTTCCAAAATGTACTGAGGCTTGAGGAGTCATTTTTGGTGGCTCAGGGTGAAACGGGAAGTGGCAGAGTTTGTGTTGAAGTGTCTCATGTTTCAGTAGGTGAAGGCTGAAGATTGATCCCCAAGAGGTATTTTTCAGCCTCAATATGTCCCCAAGTAGAAGTGGGACAACATCTTGATGGATTTCATCATAGGACTACCCAGGGTTCAAGGAGGCTGTGATTCCATCTAGTTAGTGGTGGACCAGTTGAAAAAATTAGCTCACTTCATGGAAATCAAGGAGTTGAGTGTGGTGGATGCCTTAGCACAGAGGTACATAGACAAGGTGGTGCGGTTTCATGGATTTCCGAGGTCCACAGTCTCATATTGGGATACATGTTTTACCTCACGGTTTTGTAAATAATTTCAACATTCTTTTGGAACACAACTCTGCCTCAGCACTACTTTCCACCCCCAGACAGATGGGCAGGCATAGCAGACCATCCATACGTTGGAGGACATGTTGCATCCATGTGTTCTAGACTTCATAGGATCATGGGCCTGACACTTTACACTGGTGGATTTTTTCTTGAACAACATCTATCACTCTACCATTGACATGGATCCATTCTAAGCCTTGTATGGAAGATCGTTTCATTTACCCATGTTCTAGACTAAGGTCGGGGAAGTAGGTGTTCTTGGCCCTAAGGTGGTGCAGAGTAAGACGGAGAAGGTTCAGCTGATACGAGAAATGATGAAGGTGGCTCAGGACTGGCATAAGTTTTATTCCAATTATAGGAGGAGACCCTTGGAGTTCGAGGTCAGGGACCACATGTTCTTGAAGGTCTCCCCTCAGTGTGGTAAACGAAGGTTCGGCAGGGTAAGTAAGCTTTCTCTCAGGTTCATCGGGCCCTTTTGAGGAGTTGCGGCGGGTCAGCGGAGTGGCTTATCAGCTGGCACTACCACCATCTCTATTGAGGTTTTAGGACATCTTTCATGTGTTTGAGCTCCATTGGTATCTACATGATGATTTAAAGATCATTGACTGGTGAAAGCTGGATATCATGGACAATGCGACATTTGTAGAGTGACCATTGAGGATTGAAGATCATGAGAGTAAGGTGCTTTGTAGAAGAATTGTTCTCTTGGTTTGTGTGTTATGGAGTCATGATGTCCTTGAAGAGAGTACTTGGGAACGGGAGGCAAAGATGTGTGCCCAATACCCATAGTTGTTTTGAGTTTTGTTTTGTGTTATTTTTTTCTTGATTGTAATGTAATGCTTGACCTTTTTAACTATGAGATGGGATGTTTCCCGTGTCCTCTGAATGTGTGTGAATAGTCCTGACTATGGGGAGGGGAGGACCTGATCCCTAATCGAGACACATTAAGGTGGATGCGATTAAAACTGTGTGGGCGAGTCAGTTCCACCCAAAGTAGATAGTATATTAACATACAGGAAGGGACTCCCTAATCCATATTACTAGACGGTATGACCTTTACATGTTTTTGTTGCTTCTTAAGGGAGGGCAGTGGTAGTTCCTTTACAATTGATTAGTATGAGGGAGAGGTTTTCCTATAAGTCAAGGAGGTTTACTCCTGAGAGGTATATTTCGAGGTGGTTGTTCGAACCCCTATATTTTCATGAGGTCTAGTTCGATTCTCGAGGACGAGAATAGTTTGAGAGGTATATGGTGTAATGGCATGGACCATCCTGGTCTATTACTTTTCCAAATTTTCAGTGTTTGGAGTATCATGGGGACCATCAGTGACTCGTTAAAGAGTTTTTCAAAAACTAGGTTCCACCAAACGGTTCCACCAAAACAGTGGCATGGGTCACGGAAGTTTCGTGAAAGTGGCACTGGTCATAGAGGCACTGTGAAGGTGGCACCGGTCACAGTGGAACAGTGATAGTGGAATCATGACGATGGCACTTTAGCGGTCGCACTATCACGGTTTCACACCAAAATGGTGGCATCGTGATGGTGGCACAGTAGCGGTCGTACCGTCACGGTCTCACACCAAAACGGTGGCACTACTTACGGTGTTCCACCAAACTGGTGGCACCATTACGGTGTCTCACCAAACGGTGTCCCACCATTTTTTTTTTCCAGTTTCTAACATTTTCCAGTTCCACAACCACAACATATCTTTGGATGTAAAAGTGTTTTAATACCCCTTTCAAATCCATTTAAATCCCATAAATGATATCTAAAATCCCCCAAGAGCCGAAAGACCCTTGACATACCAAAACGTGTGGATTGTTCCTCTGTGTCACCCCTTTTCCCCATACTTTCTAGTTCCTCCCATGTTATGTGTTTCCCTCCATTTAAAGAAAATCCTTTAACTCACAGCTGTTATCTCCACCTCTTTAAGGAGAATTGTTAAATAACAATTAATTCCATCGTGTGTAACCACCCAACCGCACAAAGAAACCACGATACACCTTTAAATACATTCAAGATTTCAAATCTCGTAACTCCAGGATCTCCCATTTTAGTGCACATAGTTTCTTTATCCTTCTTGGGTGGTCTATTTTCCTTTCCTTGGTGCATTTGGAGTCCCTCTTCCTGAGGCTAGTTGTGCACCCATGCTGGAGCCTTTCCTACTCACTCTTATAGTCCTTGGAGTTCCTCACCTGCAAGTCGTGCATACCTAGTTCTTGGCATGAGGAATTAAACTTCAATTGTTGATCATCCAATTAGTGTTTCTCCTCTATTTAATGTGTATCATGCGGGGTGGGTACAATAATGTTCCCTCGAGGATGGATAAAACCAAACCATAATGAAGATAATAAATGGTTTTTAAATAATGAAGGGGTTTGATTGATGATGCTTTTGTACTCTTTTATTTTTGACTATATGTTTTGAATTATACATGCTTATGTCCACTGAATATCATGGCTATTGGTGGTCCTTTCATGTGCACTAATGAACCTTTTTTTTCTAGATAATCCTGTGATTGAATGGTAGTATCATGGAAAATGGTTAATCATGTAAACTTGGTTGATTAAATTTATTCCCAATAAACAATAATCCTTGTTTTATCACCTCGTTTAACCAAACCTAAAGTAGAAACTTAATAAATGGTGTGATTAAATCTGATAACTCCCTTTCTATATAATGGTGATGTGTATGGTTGTTCCGTTTGATGCCTTGTGGGGTGATGTGGATAGGGATGATATCCCCTATTTTTGATTTTTTTTGCTGTGGACCTGAGGTCATGTGGGGTCATACAATGGGGCTTGGTTTGGTTCTAGTTCTTTGAGAGATCTCACGGATCCCTTTTGTTGTTGTGACTTTACAAGAGAACTGAGTGTGAATGCTTAAATTACTGCTTGGTTGTTTTCCCTTCCTTGGATTGTGGCTATTCCTGTTAGTTTCCTGGTAGTGAATATTTATTTATATGGATCACTTGAATATGATAACAAGAATGGGTTCAATTGGGAATTGTTTTCCAGGAATTATTTTTGCTTTGGTTGTGGTTGTTGTGCTTTTGTATGGATGAATAGTAATGAGGGTGTTTGTGTATGGCATGATTTCATAACCCTTAGTTTGGGATGAGTGGTTTCCTACCTATGTGTTTAAATTTAGTTCTTCTGTTTATTTTTTGAACCCCACCCACGTTGAGCACTTCATGATGAACACCCCCATTTCATGGGGGAGGGTGTTTTTTACAACACTCCGAGGAGTGGATGGTCATTAGCTCCTTTTTTGATCCCTCTACCGAGTAGCCCAAGACTCTTTGGGAAGGCTTTGACTGCTTGAGGTCCATTATTGCCCAAGATATTTTGAGTAGGGTGGTTGTGGTGGTTGGACCAAGTTTGTGCGGGCGGTTTTGTTTCCCAAGTGTCCTAGGGATGAGACCCAGGTGTCTTTGGGCGTGGTAGTAGTTTTTCTAGCCCAGGTTTCTACAGTCGTGGTGGTAGTTGTTCTGGCCCAGGTGCCTTTGAGCATGGTATTATTTTTTCGGGCCTAGGTGTCTTTGGGTGTGGTTATGTGTGGTTGTGGTGGCCCAAAAGTTTGTTGGTGGGGTGGTAGTGGGACTGTAGAGAAAATGGCCAGGGAGGTCTGACATGTAGGATGTCTTCAATAACCAGTGCTAAAGTGGTGCGGGGTACCCAAACATCGATGTCCTATTACTATTATTTTACATGACTTGAGTTATTTGGGGAGTGTTCCTTGGTGAGGTTGGGCGGATAGTCTCCTTGATAGGTGCTTTGGTTATCTCCTTTTTCTCACAGGGTATTTGTATGTCTCCCCACTTGTGCACGAGATATTTTGGTTTTCCCTACTGATTATACCTGTATACTCACCCTACGTATATAAAATTGCTTTTAGGTTTCTCAAAGGACTTCAAGGACCCTTTTGGACTGTACTAGCTCAGGCGTCGGGATAGTTTCTATTTATGTTTTCTTTCTTTTGGTACTTTCACTTTGGAGTATTCTTGTACTTGTAAAGGTATATCTTTGAACATGCATATGGGAATGGGTTTTGGATATACATTTACCTTATGTTTTGGATATTTTGGGTTTTTTTACCATTCTATCTCCCAATACTATTAAATAAAAAGGGTAACGTCTTCCATATTATGTGTGATTCTATACCCTTGGTGCTAGTCTCCACTCTAGGGCCTATTGAAGGCGGGAATCAAGTGACGTTATCTCTCATTCAGCTTGAGTAAGGAAGGGTTCAAAAGTTTACTGCCCCTTTCCTCATCTTGGTGAAGGCGGGTCATGACATGACCTCATTCTCAAAGGTAGTAAATCATACAATGATTACCAAGGGAAACTTGACAAAAAAATTATTAAAGTTGGGTGATAGTTCCATATGAGAATAGAAGTAGTGATTTGGATAGCTGGAAGTGATATCGTGAGGATTCCTAGGAGGGCAGTTAGTCCAGAGACTCAGGTAGACCACTAAGGAGTGGGTCATCGATGGTGTGCTTCCCATGTAGGTGGTCGTGAAATTTTCAGACTCAATGTGAGAAACCTCTAAAGGAGTGCTGGCCATGTGGATGGATGGTTAACTTAAAGAGGTTTTATAGGAAGAATTTTTGGATAGTTGGGAGTCAAGGATAGGGTTAAACTTAGGGATCTGAGGTAGGACCAGAAGATGTAACTAGGATCTAGTAGTCAAGATTCTACTACATTTGTAGGACATGGAAAAGATAGAGTGACCTAGTAGTGGGGTCAGTGGATGGTATCTGGTGTATATCCATAGAGAGGTCAGGCCTCAAGTAGTCAAGCTTCAGGCCAGGTGCACACTATTGATCTGGTAGGGCCAGAGTAGGTCAGGGAGCTGATGACGGTTATAAGTACATTATGATTATGGGTGGACACTATGTTTTTTGCATGAGTGATATGGGTGCATGAGGTTCACATGTTTTAATTGAACTAACCTGGTGCTGTTTAGTTTGTGGGTATCAGGTATAATCCATTATTTTCATGAGATGCATAGGTATTAGGAAATTTTATGGGATTACATATATATATATATATATATATAATTAGAGATCACTTTTTTAGCATTAGTGTGATGCATGAATTTTTATCATCAGTTGTGATGTAGGACTTCATGGGTTTCATGTGTGACATAGGTACGAGGTGGGAATATGATTAGATGCATAACCTAAGATAATCAGTTGTGATACAAGATCTTGTGGCTGTTATTGATGATGTGGGAAATATTTTACCATCAAATATGATGTGAGAATCCTTCTGCATCGACTGCGATGCAAAATGTGGGTGTCACAAGTGACACACAAATGATTGAGAATCTGATGAGGTAAAATAATTTTGGTATTCCATGTGGGGACTTTTTTGTCCAAGGATAGTCACATTGGTCCATCAGAATGTTGAAATGGGTAGGGAAGTGACCGGGTAGGTAATAATTAAGGTAAGGATCACCATGAGAGGAATTGACATATGACTGAGTAACCTAGGTTGTTTGGGAATATTTTTAGGAGATAGGTGCATTAAGTACCATATTGATGTGAGAAAAAAATAGCTTGGGGGTAGATATTGTATGTTTGGGAGGTGGTAACATCCCATGTTTTTGAATGGGTTTAATTTCCATGTAAATTTTAACTTTTGAGTTTGGTGAGTTGACCAACATTGAATTTGAGTTTCAGAACTTAAATATGACGGAATGGATGTTCCAAGGTGTTATTTTTAGATGGGTTTTGAGGCCTGGTAATTTTTTAAGTATTTAGATGATTTTGGGCCTTCAAGACCTGAAAAATCATTTTTAAATGTTGTAAGAAGAGACACACAGTTTTATTAAACTGTGCATCTCTTCCGGGGAAACCGTACTACTCATTTTTTTCGGGAGCATGTATACTCAAACCCTGAAGGGTGAGGTTCGTGTCCATGTGATATGTATGAAATATTTATCAAAGGTGATATTCATGGGCTACACATAGATTTAGAAAATGTGTTCCTAGTCGTATGAGGTGTAGGTGCCTTTGGATAGTGGCACTGCATGGTTTGAACATGGTTAGAAAAAATATGCAGCCCAACCGTGTAGTTCATTAAAGAGGGTGAAATTACCTTTCCAACCCTCCATACTTATTTCCTTATTCTCCCATTTTTCCCTCCCCCATTCATGCACCTCCACCAATAGCCATGTATCTCCCTTCTCATCATCTATGATTTGGAAAATATTCTTCATTGGAGCTCTAATTTGGACTTCATCATGTGTGTTAGGAGTGTAGGAGTAAGTCCTTGATTCCTCTTGATTACATTATTCCTTTCTATCACTATTTAGAATTATATTTCAATCTAATATCATTTTCTATATTTATAGGTTCATTGTTAGATTATTTTATTTCTTTCATTTTATATTTAATTAGAGGCTGATATTTAATGAGTGAGAACCCACAAGCATAAGGTAGGTGGTTCCTATATTCCTCTTTATTTTTACTCCTTCTATGGGATACACATTAAATACGCATGAGTGGGGGTTGTCTCTGTGAAACCCTCATTAATTAAATCTTTAATTTAAATCCTTTAATTGATGTTGTGATATGAAAATAGGAATGCTCTTGTTTCTTGAATATTTTAACTTAGGTTTGGGGATTTTGGTTGGTTTGGAAGGTTATGCATGTAGTTTAAATTATTTAATTCAAATTAAATTGTGACATAATTATATTAGTTTCATGGGAACACATTGGGAACAACCTAAAATACATGGGTGATGTGATTACTAAGATTTGGATGATTAGGTTCATCAGGCTAAGGGTATGGCCCAAGGTATGTTGGATGGTGTTGACCATTATAATCATGGGGATGTGATTTTCAGGGTGAGGAAGATGGTGATGACCATGTCACAGATGAGAGATGAGTTTTTCACATGATAACGAGGCTTCTGGATGGTGTGGATTAAGAAATTTTGGTGATTTCTACTAATTAAGATTGGATGATTACACCGTTGGAGTAATGTGAATAGAAATGAGGACTCAGTCAAGGTGGTGTTGACCACTCATTGTGGGTGGAGGGATCAATAGATTTAGAATATTAGGTTATGGTTTTGACAAATAGTTATTGGAGTAGGTGCTCACCATATAAATCCATGGTTGATGGCGAGTGAGACCATAAGATGGGGGATGAAGCTCACCATGTCATTGGTGGATGATGGGACAGGATGAGGAGAAGATAGATCTTTTAATTACATGGGATGTCAGGCTATTGAGACGATAATGGTTTATCATTTATTGAAGGATGGATCTCACAGTGCCTTGGGATGTCAGGTTGTTGAGCTAACGATGATTGTTCAAGTGGAAGTCTAAGAGGCTTGTGATATAATTTTTGGAATTCTAATGGGTCACCAATATTATTGGATATGGGTATTACATAGAATCATATGGAATTAGGTTCCAATGATATGTGTGTGGATGAGATACCTTGGTTCTTTTGGTATGACTGAATATGGATATATTTTTCCACTCCTGCATTGGTCGAAGCAGGTAAATGCTTCCTCGTGGCTGATGATCATGAGTAAAGTGGGTAATGTATTTTATTCATGAGTGTAGTCACTATTTATTTACATATTCTAACACTCATATAAATATGGATGTAAGATAGGAACATGTTGGTGGTGGCATACTAAGTTTATACTAACACCGTACATGGGAACCTTAGGAAAAATGTAGAATTTATGGATTTGATATCAAGTAAGGGAATGCGATAGTGCTATTGACTATAGTGATCAGGGATGTGTAAGGCATGATATGGATTGAAGAAGGACCATGGGGGTTCTTTGAAACTTTTGGAGTCTCTTTTAAGGCATTTGAGTACGTCCTTATATGATCGGACATAGGCGATCCTGCATGTCTAATTTTTCATGCCTTTCATGTAATATATATTTTATCTGATATATATAGATATTGTTTTCAAATTTTCATGGCTATTATTTATCATTTATTATACAAATTTATGGTATTATAACCTTTAATATTATTATAACGAGAGTACAATCTCCCCAATATCACCTAATCGACCCTCACTGCTTGTCGACATCCTTTAGTGTATAGGGTGGCATGCCTAAGGCCCAGTGGAACTCCAGCCCAAAGCACTTGTTAAGTGGATATTGGGTTATGACGATACATATTCACACCCTAAATAACTTATACCTCAATAATTCTCCTCCTTCCCCTTCCATTAAATACTTCCTTCTCTCTCTTCCTCTGTAAACTCTTCTCTCACACTCCCCGAACACCATTAAATGTCATTCTCATATAGACTAAAATGTACGGAAAGGTGAGTATATATTCTCTTCTCATACCTTCTCTATTTCCCACCTATAATTATATTATGTCCTTACTATGTTTTATTCACATGATCTACTCTACTATGTTCTTGTATTTTTTATACTAACTGGTTTGCTAATGATATTTTTGTAGTACAGACATTGGTGATTGAGTTGTGTATGTACAAAGAAAAATGAAGGTAGATGGACATGAAAATTGGGGACATCATTTCATGGATTCAATCCTTACATAATCCACATAATTATCTACAATCTAAATTACATCAATCATTTTAAGTAGATGACTATATTTATAATGAAAAAGAAATGATCATATATAATTATCATTTGTCAATTCATAATGAAAATAGACATATAAAAACAAAAATTTAATGAATTGATCACAAATGAATTGCACCACCTAGAATATATATATTTAATGAAATAAATGAATATTGAAAAATTAAAATCAATTATCTTATAAATGCAAGCTCAAAACCAATCTCAGTTACCTCAAAAATCATGATTTTCATAATTTTTCAAAACTCTAGTCATAGTTTAGAGAATAATAACCTCATCAAGATTTTTAAAATGGATGAAACCAGGTCTCTATACTTCTATAAATTAGGAAAAAAAAATAGTGATATTTATCATCACTTTTTTATGTGCTTATAAGAACCTGAGACACCCTAAGAGGGGGGTGAATCAAGGTGTTATAGAATTAAACTTATTTCCTTAGTATGTTTAAATCTGGATCTCATTACCTTGTTATAAGAAACACATGTATTTAATTTAAAACATGAAATAACATTTTTATTTTACTTGGTTTACTTACATCGAGATACATCCAAGGATAATACACTTAGTATTGCGATGGTGTACTAATAATAAACTATAAATCACTATTTGTGTGGATACAATATTTAGGTAAGGTCACTCTTCACCAAGGATCAATGCCTCTTAATTTATTTTACTCTTTGATTCCAATATGTTTATAAGTTTAAGGAAAATCTCACTGCTACTCAAGGGTCATTTCCACTTCTCATCTTCACACTACTTTGGTGAAGGTATCAGTTTTTAGACTTGTAGGTATCTTCTCAATTTAATTATATAAAGGTAACTATGAGTTCAATACTTTAAATATGAATCATAAATTTTAGATGTTTTACTTTATTTATCTCCAATTGCTTTTACCAATATCACTATAAGATATAAAAAACTCGCAGTGATGTGTATTATGTCTTTAATCTTCCATCTGACTTCAAACAGTAACAATAATTTTGATATAATAATTCCAACAAGGAAATAATTCTTTGATATTTTTTGTACTATTTTCTCCAAAGAACCATATGTTTTCAAGATAATCCACCATCCCTGATTATACCTCTCCACTTCAATTTAGATACGATCAATAGAACTCCTGATATGATATTCACTTTCACTTTATTAATAACACAACACACTTCCTCCTTAAAGATAGATATTAAACTTTATATTCTTCAATAATAACACTTCCCATATAATTTAAATTTTCATTGACATCCAATTTATTGACTCCTTTCTCTAAGGTACATGCAGTTCCTATCCCTTTTCTATAATATCGGTATTTCCCCTCTTATATCCTTCTATATATGTGTTCTGTTCTTCCTCTATATAGCCAAACATAATGAAACATGGGGATTTTTTAAATTTCAAATTAAAAAATTGATTCTAAAAATCAAATACCAATTTCTTCTTCATCCAATACAACTATTTATTCATCATCATGTTGATCTCCACTATTTTATTCAAATTGGGTTTTTTAATCTCAAACCATAATTTCCAAGCAGTTGTAGAAGTACTAAAATTCAAGTTATGGATGTAACTCCCATATATTCAAACTCCATGGCATGATCCATTCCCAAAATTATTGTGTTATACCCTTCCCTAGACTATCCATGACATGTTACATGAAATAACAAGTCGAAGTGTAACTTCTAGTTATAATTGCTAATTGCACAACCACCTGTATGTGTTCCACTTAAACTCTAAAAAAATTGATGCTTGAAACACTCGTATCCATGAAATTATGATCTATGGATATCTATTTTTCATAAGTATTTTGTAATCCCACTATACCTTCCACTACAACCATTCTGGGATTCACCATTTTTCACAAGGATGTGATATTTTTGTTCAAAATCCATTAAAAAACTAACTACTAATATGTAATCATATTCACTATTTCTCATAGTTAAAGTTATCGACTGAAATATCATCCACTATGATGTTATCCTCTTCACTGTTTCTAACCAAAATACACCAATATTTAAATGGCATACAAAATTTATACATTATTTTCATTAAAAAAAATTCCATGTTCACTTTAGCTTGGATAAATTCATTGCGTCATGGTAAATTTTGTGGTGAAGGTTTTCTTCACCAATCCTATTTCATTATCATCTAAATAAATTATCAAATATTTCCACACAAAATATATAAAACTATGGGAAAAAATTTCATTTTACATTTATAGTATCCTAAATCCAAATATACCTTAATTCTCCAAAATGTGATCACCTTTAAAAGAATTCTTCAACCAAATATTTATTCATTATGAAAATTATTATAAACCTATTAAGACCTCTGACAATAAAATGTATTTCCATAATAATCTATACTAAAAATATTCCATTAATATCTTCACATCAGTACTTAAATATCCATTATAATTAACCTTATTTAATTTTCCTTCAACAATCTTCAGTGATTATATTTCATCAATCCATTCATCATTAGAGTATCAAACACCATTTTATAACAAAAAAACTAGATCTTCCATGATCATTATTTACTTTAAAATCATCATGTATTCTGCGCATCCAACATATATTTTCAAATAATCCAAAACTCATGGTTGTAATAATGATGATAAATGGACACCTTATCATTACAAAAACTGAGAACTAATAAAAGTGAAGCTTTATTAGTTCTTGTTTTATAACTGATAAAATTTTATTTTTTAAGCATTAATCTTGGTGATGATGTTTATATTATAAAATAATGAATTAAAGAATATATAATTTATGCACACACACACACACACCTATTTATATGGACTTTTGGTTTCACTATGTGTAATTATCCTTTATATATCTCATAACAGTGTGTGTGTGTGTTTATATATATATATATATATATATATATATATCAGTAATTAAATTTAAATTATTTGTATATACCCTAAATCAATGTATGAAATTTTATGGATTTGAAATTTAAAATTTAAAATTATTTAAATAAACATTATATATCAATATATATGAGTTTATATTTTTTATGTGCATATATAAGATAATATAAATACTTCAAAAAAGTAATATTGATTTTTAAATGAATTAATAAATTGAAATTAGATATTAATTTCATAAATATTCATATCTTTCCATGAACTAATTTTTTATTATACCATTTAATTAAACTTGTTTTTGGAATGGAAAAATCCTTAAGGGAGGGGGGTTCCATCTTTAAATCATACAGGTGGATGAATATGTTTGAACTCCAAGAGTCAACTGATGCTTATCAAATCCTTATTTAGGAAGTGAATTTGTCATTATATTAATAACTTGACTTTGTGTAGACTCATACTCCAATTTCACTAGACCTAAATAAAACTTCTCCTTAATTATGTGGCACTTGATCTTATTATTCTTCATATTTGAGTGATGGATATTATTTCTTCTAAGATCAAAAACACTCTAGTTATCGCACTTGATTAAAATGGGATAACTCACTTAAACTTTTATGTACTAATGTTTTTACTTCATCCATAAAAATTATGTACATGATTGAGTTTTTATGATGTATTTTTTTGCTTCAATAATTCTCAAAAATATTCAATATGGATTCTTATTAGGAAAGAAATACACAAATATCCAAGATAAAATTGACTTCCCGATGTTGAATTTCAATCATTATCTGAACCAACCAAATTTGTATCCATAAATCCCAAAAAAATCCTTTTTTGATGTTTCTTCATAAAAATATATTAAATAAACTATTCTTTTGACATATCATAGTATTTTATTCAGTGTTAGGAAGGGGTATTCTTTTGGATATCTTTGGTACCATGTGACTTGACAAGTGGAACAAAAAAAATCAAGTATTTTTCTTTAGGTATATTAGGCTTCCAGTGATTTGACTATATCCTATCATGTTAACCCTTTTACAATTCCATCAATTGAAAACTTCATCTAGGTATTAATTGGTGTTTTCATTACCTGGAAATCTTCTATTTAAATCTTTTCAGAACCCCTTTATCATATTTGGATTGAGAAATAAATTTTTCATGACTTAATTGAATCACCTAAAAACAAAAAAACATTAATTCCCAAATTATTGACATTCCAACCTCGTGAATTTTATAAATTTGTTACATTGTGTTGTGTTCGATCCTCTAGTGATTATGTCATCAACATAAATAAGCACCATCATCCTTTGATCATTCTTATTTTTGATATAGATATTATGATCCACTCTTCCATACTAGAATCAAATATTTTTCAAGTTTTGATCATGCCTAGAATATTAAAGTTGTTGATATAGAACCAATTTACTTTTTACATTATATTACCATAATATTAAATGACTTAAATGTTAATAAATACCTTATCACATGATTTATGTTCTTTAACATAATATTTTTGTGATAATGTTCAATGTTTCTCACCAAATGGTTATAGAAATTACCTACTATAATGAGAACCTTAAAGTGATATGAAAATGTTCTTAAACATATATCCTATTGTATAGATAAATTTTATCTGAAAAAAATATATGGTGTTTTGAGTACCAGGTGATATATGTTTGTAAGTGGACAAGGCTTGAACTCATGAAGTTTCTTGCTTAGTAATCACTAAGAGAGGATGTTATGAGGATTGAGATGCCAATATGAAATCCCTATGTTCATGTGTAATTATATATTCCTAATCAAGGGTGTGCGCAATGAACCTTATACTTGATATTATTGTTAATACATATCATGAATCATGTACTTTGGAGTGTTGATGAAAATGGTTACAATATATGACTGCAATGAGGTAGAATGTGTTGGGTGTGTCATAAGTGATATGTGCGATGTATTGAACCAGAATTCATATTTGAGACGGAGTTTCACATGGACTCAAGTAAACCTCCATATACTCCATAGGCTACTGACTAGTGGAAAGGTCCTAATCCATACAATGGAGAGACTATTCCTTCAAATCATAGTTAGACACACAATATAAATAACCAAACAATATCCATAGTGATCATCAAATCACAAATAAATAAATAAACACAATTCCATATCAAAGTGTACCATGAGAAATAAAACACATGGTCCCTAATTCTATATCTAGAAAATAACTTATCTTTATCTTTAGAAACCATCAAACTGCTCCAGCCCATCCCTCTACACATCCTGCGCTGAACTTGAAAGAATATATATGATTTTCATGCACACCTGGGTGACCATATAGGGAATGAGAAATACATATAATTAGGTTATAACCAACTACACCTAGTATATTCCATCATAAACATCTATTTATGAGGGAAAATAAATAGGTAACACAAGTGTATTGGATATCACGTGTTAACTAGGCCACCACGAATCCTTGCACATCAGGTCATCTTGTGATTACTAGTCTATCATGACACCTGATCGTACCTAATTCGATTCCATTCCAGAATCAACTTTGTTTCCTCATTCCATAAAACCCATAACTAAACTTATACCTAAATAATAATGGTATTCATCATCTAATATGTCGGCCCACATCCCAAAGTAACAAAGTACAGTCTTACTTCGAAATCCTAACCCATTATCTTATCAATCAAGGTCAGTTTAATAATCCACATATAACATCACATCATAACCTATCCCCTCATGGTAAATCCTTTACCCAATCCCACAAAAGGAAATTTTTGTCATCACAACCCAATCCTCTCAAGCACTAGTGCAAAAAAAAAGTTTTTCATGTTGGGTTTTTTGGCATTTAACATCGGTTACCTAGCAATGCTATTGAAAGAAATGTTGAAAATATGTTTTTATTATAAGTTAATAATAATTTAAATTATAAATTTGATATATTTGGAGGTGGTTTCCATTTTTATTATTTTAAAACTAACCTGACATCAACTTTTAGAAGAAAAACATGATAAATGCATTATCATATCCGTTTTGAAATAACTAACATGATAAATCCTATTATAAATTTTTTATAACATTAGTTTTCTAAAAACCATCATAGAAACCATCCTAAAAATAAATATTTGTAGGTGGGTTTCAATGTCACTTATATGAAAAATATTATGGAAAACCATTTTCCACATCGGTTTTTTGAAAAAACTGACATCGTAAATCTTCTTTTTTAAATATTTTACATCGGTTATAAAATAGCCTACATGAAAAATATTTTTTTTTTAAAATAAAAATCATTAAAATGACCATCCTATAAGTACAAAAGAAAACCAGAAATAGATAAACAACAACTTCGAAATCAGAAAATTTCTTCACAAAATCAATTCATTTTATCTTTACAATTTGAATTTTAAACATTACAATGTATATTAAAAATAAAATAAAACCCAATAATACCTTTTAAATAATACACTAATTCTCTTTTTATGTGTCTTATCTCTTCTTCATTAAAAGTTTTAGGGTTATTAAAATGGAAAATTTTAAAAGTAAATCATTGAACTTATATTCTAAATAAAACAAATGAAAAATTAAAGGAATGGTTTATAAAAAATATAACATTTTGTAATTTTGTAACTATCCCAGTTGAAATTATTTCAAAAAAAATATTATTAAATAGTATCCATGTTCTTTTACTCATTATTGAAGTTGAAACTTTAGTTAAAAAAATATAATTCAAAATAAAATTGTAAGTACTTACAACCAAAAATGAAGTAATTATAAATGAGAATTCACCTTTAATTTTACATATCTGAACATTTCACTCTTTTTTATTATTGTCTCTCTAAATTAATACCATGAATCATTTGAAAATAATATGTATGAAATAAATTTAAATTCCATTATAATATATATAATTTTTCAAATATTTAATCTTACGCATTCAATACATCCTTAAAATTATCTTTAACATCACCATGGATAGAGAATATCCAATAAGCTATATTCTATATTGGAAAAAACACACAACAAAAAATGACCACTAATATAAAAAAATACAATGTTAGTGGTTATTTAGTTAATATATAAAACACTTTATAAAATATATATTCCATACTCTTTAAGATACGGTAGCATACAACACTAAATTGAATTATTTTGAAATCTTCCTATAATATAAACTATTCTTTATATATAACTCATTTTCATCATTATAGGTGAAATAAATTATGGGTCAATAAATCCATATACTGATGTTGTATCATGATACATACAAATTTTATAAATACACAAAATAAAAAACAAATATTAATATTAAGTTTCATTAAATTAAAAATAATTGAAAGATATATGATAATCGACCTACATAAAAAATAATTGAATCATGTAAATGATCAAATCACATCTAGTTACAAAATCCATGTTATCTTTCTTTAAAATATTCATATTCATTTCATGCCCATAAATGTTAACATCCCCTGGAATATCATAAACTTCCAACAAAAAATTTTAATATGTTGATAATTTATCAAGTATAGAAGAAGTTATATCTGAAGTCATAATAGACTGTACTTGGTTTTGTCTATATAGTATGTCTTTACCTTTATAGTATTAATATTAAAAATAGATAAATATATGAATTTTAAAAGTTTTTAAAAAATTAAGACCAATATGAAATAAATGATATAATCTACACATACATTAATGGTAATTTTTCAAAAAAGTCTACATATCTCATTTGAAATATAGATGATACTTTGTCCACCTATAGTGACCTCATCTTTAAGAAGTGTTATTTTTGCTGATTTATCTATACTATATTGTATAGTGACCCTAGGCTTCCCTTTATCTATTTTTTTGATAATGAATGATATCCCAAATATAATATATAATCCCTTATTCAATAATATGATGTTGATAATACTCAAAATATAACTCAAAATGAGTTGGAATTTGTGGAGAAGGTGTATGAGTTGGATAAATAGGAGGAGGTGGAGGATGGGGATCTACCAGAAGAGGTGGAGGAGTTAGATCAAAATCCTAAAATAGTCTTTTCATGTCTAAAAACATCGACTATACCCAAGCTTTTATCTTTTCCTCTATCATCTAACCTAAACCCTGAACTTTAACTTTTAATGATTATATTTTTTATTTTATAAACGTCCTCTATTGAAGAATATTCAGAATTACCAAAAACAATTACTAATACACCTACTAGGTATCCTCATACATGACCTTGGTGTTTAGGATTTCCTTATGTAGTAGCTAATATATCCTTACTACCCTCAACTATGAAGGTCCCCTATGTAATCTTCTCCTCTAGGTATTCTTGTATATAATATTTGAAAAAATCAGTAGTAAATCATAATATATATAATTGATTTAACTTAAATAACATAAATAAATAAAATAACTTCTTACAATACACTTAGTTATAACCCTAAACTCTTTTGAAATATATTGTCCCTTTATACTCACATAGGCTCTCTTTGATTTTTCTTATCTAACTGGGGGGGCGAGGGTCAACCTCTATAGATCCTAAAGACTTAGTTCTCAGTTTTTTTTATTTTAACCTATTATTTGTTCTTCCAATAACACAAAACCTCAATGAGATAAAGTATGAGGATATAAGTTTTTTAGATTGGACCTCCTAATAAGATCTCCCCATTTTTTATAAATTATGAATAAAAGGATCTTTCATATGATCATTAATATAAAAAACATATAAAAACTAACATTGCACTTAAAAAAACTCTTTTTTTCATATACTTTCAATAAAATTATTCCATGTATATTCATTTAGAAATGGATATATATCACATGGATTTTAATGTTTTCAATCCCCAAAAATGAATCATGACATGAGGGATAATTTAAAATCAGTCTATATCCTGGCATCTAATCTTAAAAATTTCCTCCTAAGTCTTCTAGTATATGGTATATCATATTTCATTTGATAGGAAGGGGAAACCCCAATATTAGTAAAAAAATCATGATAAGAAAAATAATAACTAATGATATTACCAAAATTATCTCCCATAATTGAGATATTTTCAATTTTTCAAAACTTATCCAAACATAAATCAAAATACTAACTTTTCCTTTAACCCTTACTATTATAAAAGTCTTAATTTGTTTTTCAATTTGGACCCCTAGGAATATAATTATTATCAATTTCAACTGGTATCCTCCGGTCCTGGCTATGGGAAGCTGATAATTTTTATAAACATGTGCTTACCCATTTAGAAACCCTTTATGTATTCTCTCACCTTGGGGAAGTAGACAACACCTATGCGGAAGGGTGAGGAGGTTCCTCAATAGGAGTATGTGTATTGTACTCCCTAAAAGTATGTCTATGGTTATCCTTATAAGTTTCCAGTGAATCAAATGTTTCATCTTCCAATATCCTATAAATCAAAGTAACAAAAAATTAGTACACAGATATATAAATCTAACTATTAAATATAAAATTAAATGAAAAATGATCCAACAATAAATAAACTAAATTAAACACATTTTTATTCATATTTGATTAATTAGTTACCTAAAATGATAACAAAATTAATGAGATATGAAATGATATAAATTAATTAAAATAAATCCATATATTATATAAAATTTTGAATAAAAATTTTAAAATGATACAAACAAAACAAAAAGATAATTAAAAAACTACTCTTTATCATATTTTTTAGAGCATACCCAATATAATACACCATTATGGAGTAGAGTTGCTCTAAAAATAGTGTACAAATAGAAAAAATGATACAAATTATTACACCATTTTTCACCAAAAATAAAATTCCTTGAATATACTCTTTTATAATTTTTTTAAACATATTAAATTAAAATTAATTTTTTTTATAAAAAATAAACAAATAAAAAAGTTATGAAAATGTAAACATAAGATAAGTATGGGTAAAAAAACTAATTTAAACAAAAAAATTAACTTATTATTTATAGTTTGTTTTTAATAAAAAATAAAACTAATATATCTAACATTTTATGAAATTTTAAAAAGTAAACAAGAAATAAATATGTGTTACCTATAATATTAGTAAATTACTAAAGGATTTCCCCCCCCCCCAAAATTTATTCCTCATGATAATTTCTCATGGCACAAACCATGTAAGAAATTTTCTTATCAATATTTTCTGTTAATATTTCCCTAGAAGTAGGTATCTCATATAAATCACCATCATTATCATGTTTTTCAGCACCAAAATACAATTTTTTCCTTGTAAAATGATAAATCAATTCATATTGGATAGATCAAGAACATAATTTTTTTTGGTATTTCCATGATAAAAGGATCAACTATATATTCCAATATATTTAAATTGACTAGAGTAATACCGAATTCATCATGTCTGAAACTATTGTTAACGATAACTCATTTATAGTTAAACATTGGAACTCAAAATTTAATGTAATCAACCTCCCATATTTCTTCAATGACTCCATAATATGCACTTTTTTGTAGAGATTGAGTTTTTTTCTTTGGAACTTGAAAAATTAATTTCTTATATGAACAATAATACATTAGTATTCTGAACTAAACTTCTGTTATCCTGATATTTCATATGAAATGTATATCCATTAATTTCATAGTCAAACCATGTTATCAAATTTAATCTTTGACCACCCTATAAGCATCTTAGTGTTTCTGATGCATCTAATCTACCAGGAAAAGTCTCTTTAAACCAAGGGAAAAAAGTTTTGTTATGATCATTCATAATACACATGTATTTTTTATTTGGATAACATATTTTAACATAATAATATGCAATGTTATATATGGGTGAGCATAATCTATGTTATTCAAGATGTATACATATATATGCTTTATCTGTTCACATGTAAATTATTTTAATTTCAGTCCTAGAATCCCTTTTACCAAATAATTAACTCATTTATGGTGATATGTATGAAAAATGATGTGCTCCATTGTATAAAACTAGCTTGTATGAAACTATGGAACCTATTTAGAAATATACTTCTCAATAATTGAGGCTTTAGGTTGATGTGGAATCTTAACATATCCCTTAAATATATTCATATAATTTTCAAAATCATACATAAAATGTAGATATATAGGTCTAAAAGGCTTTATGTGTGTAACATCCCAAGTAAGTAATGAATAATAGATATTTTTATCTATGTCTATTAATGATAAAGATAGTGTTTTAGAGGCTTAAAATGAAAATAAATACAATCTTATGCATGGAATACACTAATATTCTTAAAAGATTGTTTTAGTGCCTTTTGATGGAAAACCATTTTTGAATCTATATTTTGACAATTTTATAAACTATGTTTGTCAAAATAAACTTATCCTTTATTATTGGGACATCAAAATTTACCTTGTGTGAATTTTTGGTATTTTTCTGACAATGTTCATTTTTTAATGAATAGTGAAAAATACTGCATTTTACATCAAAACTACTTTTTAATCTAATTTATTTATATGATTAGATTATGTTTTGAATTGGTTTTGAAGTAAAATTAGAATATATTTTTACCATTTTACCCAATGGTGGTCATTGGAATCAATTTCACTTTGAAATTAGACTTAAACTGGTGTCAATCTTTTGATACTTATTGTTTTGTAAAAACACGCTATTTTGCTCTGGCAGCGGGAATTAATTATTGAATTAATTAATGTGACTTATATGATTTGAATTTTGTAAAATAGACTTCATTTTTGAATTCGGAATATCAAATATAGCTTAGAGTAAATTTTTGGTAATTTTCTGAAAAACTTCAATTTTTGATGAATAGTGAAACCACTAAGTGGTAATCAAGCAAACTGATTTTTCAGTTAAATGAAAGTTTACCACTAATGTGTATTGAATTTTGAAAATCCGACATACATGGTTGTCATTAAGAAGTAAAATGTGGTTCAATGAGATTAAAATAATTTTTTGGTGAATAGTAACTTATTAAGTTTTTAATCGCGATTAGTGGTAATTAGTGTAGTTTAAGGAATAAATAATTCTTTAATAATATAAAATGACTTAGACACATGTCCCAACCTTATTGGTTGTGTCATGGCCGACCAAGAAAAGCCATGTCCTAACTTGGGGACCCCATGGATCCACTTTTGTTGGGAAATGACATAAATTACTTTTATTTAATGTTAAAGTGAAAATGACACAAACATAATATGTTTTGCGAAAACAATTTTTAAGTGGGGTTATACAAGTCCAAATTTTGATTATAAATATTTAATGGAAAGAAAAAAAGATTTCCTACATCATAGTAATTTTTTTATAATTTTTAGACATTAAATAAATTTAATTATTTATGACATAATAATGATGCAGCGATGACATTATTATTTGACGATTTAAATAAAATAGAAAGATAATGTAAATTCTAAAACCTACACATGGCCAAAACCAATTGGATGAGTGGATTTCGATGGCTTATCACCTTATCCACGAATTCTATCAATGTGGGACCTTTTAAAACCGAAACACATTTTCAAATAAAGTAATGTTTCTTTACTTTCCAAAAGTGCCCCTCCTCTCCTCTTATAAAAGGCCCCCACCTCTACCTCATTTCACACACTCTTCAAGACTTTGGCTCGGCCAAACCCTGCCCATTTGCTCTCTCCACATCCCTCTCCTCATCCTAGAGGATTCCCTTTGGGAATAATCCTTTCAAAGGAAGCCTTTAGGCTCAAACCAAAAGGAGTTACACTTTTTAAGGTAATTCATTCTCTAATGTTCATTTGTTTTATTTTGCTTCTCCAACCCCCTAAACTCTTTTTATTTACTTCTTTTGTAACAACACCAGTATCTTCAATATACTAGGATGTTGTTATAAGATTTATTTGAGCTACACTTCCACAGAACTACATCAAATGGTTAAAGAACATAAGGTTTCCGTGGATGGCGAAATTCTGCCTCCCGAAACGATGATTGTTCAACACTCATTAAACACCTTCAAAGGTGGCCATTATGATGTCACTATTTTTATATATGATATATAATATGTTTATGTTTTCCTTAAGCTTCTGTTTTTTCATTTTGGGCATACCTTTATGGTTTCCATTATGGGTAAAACACGATATCTTCATTTTAGGAAGTGCGGACTACCGCCCCCTGAAAGTGATTTGATTCGTTAATACCATATGTGGGATGTGTAAAGGATAAAGTTAATGATATTATATATGTTATTATACTGGAATTATAATATACTCTTATATCATTATGATTCCATTCCAGAAAATATGAAATAGAAATGGAAGTAGCGTTCATGCGTACGTACGGCTTACCGTCTCCATGAACGGTGCATTTCATTTCTTACCTCTAAATGTGATGTAATATTATAAATGAATGTATGTACTGGATATATATGACATATATGATATCTACATCATTAATACCATTCTGGATATAATGAACCTTTGACCAAATTAACAACATGTAAGTATAAGAAGTCAATTTTTGACTTAAGAACCAAATACCGACAAAATGAACATTATTAACTTAAATGATTACATGATGTTCATAACATGGTATAAAAGGAATAATGAACTTGAAAAAGATTCATAAGCAAGTAGAGATTAACTCAAGTTTATTATTCAGGAGTTTAAAGAACGGTCAGGTCAAGTCGGATACGAGGTATGGGACTTCGTCTCAATCTCCTTTCGTTGAGGCATATTTTATTTTATACACAACTTTATTTTATACGGTGTATAAACCCCTTTGACTTTTACGTTTATTCAAAAGGAATCTTTTTTATACGAAGCGTTTACTAAACGACAAAAGGGAATGTTTTTGTCGTACGTATGCGGCGACAACGACTTCTCCGCCGTCGTAACCGTTATTTGAATTCCGGCTTCCTCTACAAGCCATTCCTTCTTTTTAAAAGAAAAATAAATAACATGTTGTACTTTTCTTTTATTTTGGTATTGAAAATGGTTTTCATAATATTTTTATATCAATGTGTGGTATTGATATCTTGTGATTGAATGGTGGAAATTTTATGTTTCCTTTATGCATGTTTTATGTGATACGATTATGTTGAGGTTCTTGGGCATTATTATGAAGAACGGGTGGTTCCGTGATAAACTAAGGGCGGGTGAGCCCGTTATACCTCTCCAATGCATTGGGTAACGCGAAGGAGTGAAACGTTAAGGTTTCTCCGAAGAGATTTTAGGGAATATACTGTGATGGGTTTTCCAAACGTAACCAAGAGGGTTACTCCCTACGTAAGAATGTTATGAATGCCTCAAGTTACCTTTATGTATTATGATTTATATGATTTATTCATGTTTTTATGAGGTATGTTAAAGTGCCTATGTTTTATGGGTAAAGTATGATTTCATTCTTATTTATATATGAACTCATGTTTCCTATCCATGTTTTTTTTTTATATCCCATACTGAGTTTTTATGCTCATCCCAAGTTTTTGAAATGTTTTTCACAGGTCAAGGGAAAGGTACATGATAAGATGATAGAGTCAAGGATGTGTCAAGAAATAATCCATGTTTTATTTTAAATGTGTTTCCATTGATGGGAATGAAGAATACTATCTTTATGTAACCACTTTGTTTATATGTGGAATGTAATGCAAGTTTTATGATCTAATTCTCTAAAACTCTAAACCAGAAAAGATCCTCAATGTGTAATCTTGTAATAACTCAAGATTAAGTAAGGTTTAAGGCTGGGGCCTTATATTTGGTATCAGAGGTCGGTTTAGACAACTTTAGGAGTTAGAAAAGTGTTAAATTATAATATGATTGAAATGATATAGCATTTATGGATTACCATGTTGCTTCGCCTAAGATATTTCCATGTTCAGAATGGTTTTCCGTAGGGGAAACAAAGCAGCTATGTTGGGACGACATCAGGAGGAAGACTGCCTTCCAAATCAGCAACCTGAGATGGTCGGAATCGGAACTGAACAGTTTGTTGCAGTGATGGCACAGTTGACTCAGGCTATAAATGGTGGTGGTATCCATGCACGAGATCAGCCAGATCAACCGCAGAGGAACATGTCAGTGGTGGAACATTTCATGAGGCAACATCCCCCATCATTCAGAGGATCATCTGACCCTGTGCTAGCTGAAGGGTGGATTAAAGCACTGGAGAAGATTTTTGATGTCATGGGGTGTTCAGACAATCAAAAGGTTAGTCTTGCTATTTACCGTTTGGAGGGTGAAGCAGATCAGTGGTGGTCTATGGTTAAAAATATCAGGGATGCCGATGAGATTGATGCTCTTGACTGGGATGAATTCAAAGGTATGTTTCTTGAGAAGTATTTTCCTAAGGCTGTTCGACTTAGGATGGAAAAGCAATTCTTGGAATTGAGGCAAGAGGAAGACTCAGTGGCTGCCTATGAAGAAAGGTTCACTCGATTGGCAAGGTATGCTCCCAATTTTATCCGAGACCTTGATAGTAAAATCAATCGTTTTTACTCAGGATTAAAGCCAAAGTATCGAAGGGCATTAGCTTCTCGTGAGTTTAAAAGTTATGAAAAGCTTGTTCGATGTGCTGAGAAGGTGGAAATGGAGTTTTCCGATGACCAAGTGTCCTATAACAACCAGCAGAAGAAGAGACCGAGGTGGCAGGATAAAGGTAAGAATTCTTCACAAAAGTCTGATGGTAAGAGAACTAAGTTTCCAGTTTGTGATAAATGTGGCAAAAGGCATGCTGGGGAATGTCTTCTGGATTCTGGGAAGTGCTACCGATGTGGTAAGATGGGACATAAGGCTCGTGATTGCACTGAAAAGGATCAAGGTGAAGGTAAAAACAAATTTGATTTACAGTTAGTGAAATGTTTTAAGTGCAATGAGATGGGTCACTATGCAAACGAGTGTCCGACAAGGAGCTTGAGTGATGGGAAGCAGTTAGACTACAAGCAGAAAGGGGTGGTGAAATCCTTTGCAACTACTTCAGCAGATGTTGGGCCATCGAATGAAGTGGTGTCAGCTCTAGGGAGCTCAGTATTTTTCGAAGATTGACTTGAGGTCGGGGTACCATCAGTTGAAAGTAAGAGAAGCAGATGTTCTGAAGATTGTGTTCCGTACTAGATATGTCCATTATGAATTTGTAGTTATGCCTTTGGGGTTAACCAATGCACCTGTTGTATTCATGGACCTTATGAAAAAAAAATTCCATGAGTTCTTGGATAAGTTTGTGTTTGTGTTTTGAGATTTGGGAAGAGATTGTGTGTGCCTTCTGATTCACAGTTGAAGAGAGAGTTGTTATGTGAAGCTCATAGTTCTCCGTTTTCAGTTCATCCGGGCAGTACTAAGATGTATGGAGATCTGCGGGAGTATTACTGGTGGGATGGAATGGAAAGAGATATTGCTGATTTTACTGTGAAGTGTTTGACTTTTCAGCAGGTTAAAGCTGAGCGGCAGTTACCGAAAGGGATGCTTCAGCCTTTACCAGTGCCAGAGTGGAAATGGGAGAATATATCCATGGACTTTGTTGTTGGATTACCGAAGACATCTCGAGGTAATAATGCAATCTGGGTTATTGTTGATCGCTTGACCAAATCTGCTCATTTCCTTGCTATACGAGATACTTTCTCTCTTGATCAACTTTCCCGTTTGTATCTTAAAGAGATAGTCAGGTTACATGGAGTTCCTCTCTCCATTGTATCAGATCATGATCCCAGGTTTACTTCTAACTTTTGGAAAGGCCTTCAGAAGTCGTTGGGTACTGAATTAAATTTTAGTACAGCTTTTCATCCTCAATCAGATGGGCAGTCAGAACGAACAATTCAGACATTGGAGGATATGCTGCGAGCTTGTTCTATGGATTATCAGGGAAGTTGGGACCAACATCTTTCTTTGGTTGAGTTTTCATATAATAACAGTTTTCATTCCAGTATACAGATGGCACCATTTCAGGCATTATATGGGAAGCGGTGTCGAACTCCAGCTTTCTGGGATGAAGTGGGTGAAAGGAAGTTGATGGGACCAGAATTGGTAGAAGAGATGGCAGAAAAAGTTCAGCTGATTCAGAAACACATGAGAACAGCTCAGAGCAGGCAGAAGAGTTATGCGGATAACCGGAGGAAGGATCTATCTTTCGAGGTAGGTGATCATGTTTTTCTCAAGGTTTCTCCTTGGAAAAGTGTGATGAGATTTGGTAAGAAAGGAAAGTTGAGTCCAAGGTTCATTGGACCATACGAAATTCTGGAGAGAGTTGGATCAGTTGCATACCGAGTGGCTTTACCTCCGAGTTTATCTCAGGTACACAATGTTTTTCACGTTTCGATGTTGAGAAAGTATATGCCAGATCCATCTCATGTTTTGAGTCCAGAGGTAGTTCAGCTGGAAGAGAACCTATCTTATGAGGAACAACCGGTCCAGATTCTTGACCACAGGGAGCAAGTGTTACGGAATAAGGTGATTAAGCAGGTAAAGGTTTTGTGGAAAAACCACATGATTGAAGAGGCAGCATGGGAATCAGAAAATGCAATGAGGGATAAGTACCCTCATTTATTCGATAAGTAAATAAATTGCGGGGACGCAATTTTCTAAAGGGGGGAAGGATGTAACATCCCAAGTAAGTAATGAATAATAGATATTTTTATCTATGTCTATTAATGATAAAGATAGTGTTTTAGAGGCTTAAAATGAAAATAAATACAATCTTATGCATGGAATACACTAATATTCTTAAAAGATTGTTTTAGTGCCTTTTGATGGAAAACCATTTTTGAATCTATATTTTGACAATTTTATAAACTATGTTTGTCAAAATAAACTTATCCTTTATGATTGGGACATCAAAATTTACCTTGTGTGAATTTTTGGTATTTTTCTGACAATGTTCATTTTTTAATGAATAGTGAAAAATACTGCATTTTACATCAAAACTACTTTTTAATCTAATTTATTTATATGATTAGATTATGTTTTGAAATGGTTTTGAAGTAAAATTAGAATATATTTTTACCATTTTATCCAATGGTGGTCATTGGAATCAATTTCACTTTGAAATTAGACTTAAACTGGTGTCAATCTTTTGATACTTATTGTTTTGTAAAAACACGCTATTTTGCTCTGGCAGCGGGAATTAATTATTGAATTAATTAATGTGACTTATATGATTTTAATTTTGTAAAATAGACTTCATTTTTGAATTCGGAATATCAAATATAGCTTAGAGTGAATTTTTGGTAATTTTCTGAAAAACTTCAATTTTTGATGAATAGTGAAACCACTAAGTGGTAATCAAGCAAACTGATTTTTCAGTTAAATGAAAGTTTACCACTAATGTGTATTGAATTTTGAAAATCCGACATACATGGTTGTCATTAAGAAGTAAAATGTGGTTCAATGAGATTAAAATAATTTTTTGGTGAATAGTAACTTATTAAGTTTTTAATCGCGATTAGTGGTAATTAGTGTAGTTTAAGGAATAAATAATGCTTTAATAATATAAAATGACCTAGACACATGTCCCAACCTTATTGGTTGTGTCATGGCCGACCAAGACAAGCCATGTACTAACTTGGGGACCCCATGGATCCACTTTTGTTGGGAAATGACATAAATTACTTTTATTTAATGTTAAAGTGAAAATGACACAAACATAATATGTTTTGCGAAAACAATTTTTAAGTGGGGTTATACAAGTCCAAAGTTTGATTATAAATATTCAATGGAAAGCTAAAAAGATTTCCTAAATCATAGTAATTTTTTTATAATTTTTAGACATTAAATAAATTTAATTATTTATGACATAATAATGATGCAGCGATGACATTATTATTTGACGATTTAAATAAAATAGAAAGATAATGTAAAATCTAAAACCTACACATGGCCAAAACCAATTGGATGAGTGTATTTGGATGCCTTATCACCTTATCCACGAATTCTATCAATGTGGGACCTTTTAAAACCGAAACACATTTTCAAATAAAGTAATGTTTCTTTACTTTCCAAAAGTGCCCCTCCTCTCCTCTTATAAAAGGCCCCCACCTCTACCTCATTTCACACACTCTTCAAGCCTTTGGCTCGGCCAACCCCTGCCCATTTTCTCTCTCCACATCCCTCTCCTAATCCTAGAGGATTCACTTTGGGAATAATCCTTTCAAAGGAAGCCTTTAGGCTCAAACCAAAAGGAGTTACACTTTTTAAGGTAATTCATTCTCTAATGTTCATTTGTTTTATTTTGCTTCTCCAACCCCCTAAACTCTTTTTATTTACTTCTTTTCTAACAACACCAGTATCTTCAATATACTAGGATGTTGTTATAAGATTTATTTGAGCTACACTTCCACACAACTACATCAAATGGTTAAAGAACATAAGGTTTCCGTGGATGGCGAAATTCTGCCTCCCGAAACGATGATTGTTCAACACTCATTAAACACCTTCAAAGGTGGCCATTATGATGTCACTATTTTTATATATGATATATAATATGTTTATGTTTTCCTTAAGCTTCTGTTTTTTCATTTTGGGCATACCTTTATGGTTTCCATTATGGGTAAAACACGATATCTTCATTTTAGGAAGTGCGGACTACCGCCCCCTGAAAGTGATTTGATTCGTTAATACCATATGTGGGATGTGTAAAGGATAAAGTTAATGATATTATAAATGTTATTATACTGGAATTATAATATACTCTTATATCATTATGATTCCATTCCAGAAAATATGAAATAGAAATGGAAGTAGCGTTCATGCGTACGTACGGCTTACCGTCTCCATGAACGGTGCATTTCATTTCTTACCTCTAAATGTGATGTAATATTATAAATGAATGTATGTACTGGATATATATGACATATATGATATCTACATCATGAATACCATTCTGGATATAATGAACCTTTGACCAAATTAACAACATGTAAGTATAAGAAGTCAATTTTTGACTTAAGAACCAAATACCGACAAAATGAACATTATTAACTTAAATGATTACATGATGTTCATAACATGGTATAAAAGGAATAATGAACTTGAAAAAGATTCATAAGCAAGTAGAGATTAACTCAAGTTTATTATTCAGGAGTTTAAAGAACGGTCGGGTCAAGTCGGATACGAGGTATGGGACTTCGTCTCAATCTCCTTTCGTTGAGGCATATTTTATTTTATACACAACTTTCTTTTATACGGTGTATAAACCCCTTTGACTTTTACGTTTATTCAAAAGGAATCTTTTTTATATGAAGCGTTTATTAAACGACAAAAGGGAATGTTTTTGTCGTACGTATGCGGCGACAACGACTTCTCCGCCGTCGTAACCGTTATTTGAATTTCGGCTTCCTCTACAAGCCATTCCTTCTTTTTAAAAGAAAAATAAATACCATGTTGTACTTTTCTTTTATTTTGGTATTGAAAATGGTTTTCATAATATTTTTATATCAATGTGTGGTATTGATATCTTGTGATTGAATGGTGGAAATTTTATGTTTCCTTTATGCATGTTTTATGTGATACGATTATGTTGAGGTTCTTGGGCATTATTATGAAGAACGGGTGGTTCCGTGATAAACTAAGGGCGAGTGAGCCCGTTATAGCTCTCCAATGCATTGGGTAACGCGAAGGAGTGAAACGTTAAGGTTTCTCCGAAGAGATTTTAGGGAATATACTGTGATGGGTATTCCAAACGTAACCAAGAGGGTTACTCCCTACGTAAGAATGTTATGAATGCCTCAAGTTACCTTTATGTATTATGATTTATATGATTTATTCATGTTTTTATGAGGTATGTTAAAGTGCCTATGTTTTATGGGTAAAGTATGATTTCATTCTTATTTATATATGAACTCATGTTTCCTATCCATGTTTTTTTTTATATCCCATACTGAGTTTTTATGCTCATCCCAAGTTTTTGAAATGTTTTTCACAGGTCAAGGGAAAGGTACATGATAAGATGATAGAGTCAAGGATGTGTCAAGAAATAATCCATGTTTTATTTTAAATGTGTTTCCATTGATGGGAATGAAGAATACTATCTTTATGTAACCACTTTGTTTATATGTGGAATGTAATGCAAGTTTTATGATCTAATTCTCTAAAACTCTAAACCAGAAAAGATCCTCAATGTGTAATCTTTTAATAACTCAAGATTAAGTAAGGTTTAAGGCTGGGGCCTTATAATGTATCTCACCAAATGAAACATTAAATGCACCACGATATCAAAAAAATATAGAGTAAAATAAATTTTCAATTAAAAATGAATAGAAACTGCATCATTTTTAAAATTGTTCAATGAATTAAAAGAAATCACCTTATTAAAATTGAATTTAAAAAATAACATACCTTCATCATAGTCACTCTAGCATGAATGGGAAATAATCCATGAAATTTAACTGGTGGTAGTTTTTTCATCATGACATGACAATCATGAGATTCCATACATCTCAACATCAAATATTTTAGTGACACAAAATTTTTTACATTTGAAGAATAACCATGTGGCTCTTTGGTACCATGAATAAATTGATATAAGATAATTTTCTACCACTTGGATAATGTATGAAATGAGGGAGGTCGGTATGTCTATCTTCCATTATGAGTGATAGCTAACTCTAAAAGTATTCCCATTGATAGTAATTTCAATCTTATATTCAACCCATCTTTAGTCTTTCTTTTAATATCTAAAAATGTTCCAATAAATCTATCACAAATATTCACCTCCACATAAATGAAATAAATTTTATGTTTGACCTCATGATATCTCCAATATATAAGTTTAAAAAATATTTTCCATTTTTTCAAAAATTTCTACCATTACCTAATTTTTGTGTCTTTCCGAATTTGAAACGTTATTCACCTTCTCAAAATACTTATTAGTGGACAATGTTTTTTGAGAAATATCAAATTTTTGTGATCCATTAAATTATTTTTTTAATCTTTTATTAGATTGATCCATATAAAAAAACCTATATGAACCATGTATACCATTTTCCCTCATCATGTAGTTGATAATATGAAGTATGTTATTCATAAATTGAACAATATTTTTGTCCCGTAACACTATATCCAATTTTTTCCCATATTCTAAGAATTAATTTATAGTGAACATAATCATTTCATACATTTGAATGTGTTCCATTTTATAATAATCATATAATCTAATACCTTCCTCCTGTTAATGTTTCAAATCATCAATTAATGGTGATAATAAAACATCTATATCATTTCAGGGATGTTTTGGTCCACAAATCATTAAAATAAACATGATATATTTCCACTTTATACACCATTTAGGAGATAATTTTTAAATTACCAATAAAAAATCCATTAATTAGGTTTGGTATTAAGGATTCAATATGGATTCATTCTATCTTTGCATTGATCAAGTCTGATATTTCTAACTTCATTTCTAAATGTAGAAAATCATTGATCAAATTTCCTCTAATGTGGAAAATCATCTGGATGACGAATTTTCCATCATATATCCACTCATCTATATGGAATATTAACCTTTTTTCATCATTTTAATTTAAAAATAAACATTTCAAATGAATATTGTTGGAATATGAAAAATTGACTTCGAAGGAGTCTCTTTAACTGTTAAATCTATCTATGATTTTTCTTTCAACTTATACCATAATGTACCACATTTATAACACTTTGAAAGAACATAATATTCCTTCCTATATAAAACACAATCATTCAGGCATGCATGTATCTTCTTCCAACCCAAACCCATAAGGTATAATATTTTCTCTACATTATAATGTGAATACAGAAGATCATTATCTTCTTCCAACCCAAACCCATAATGCCTTTAAAAAATATCAAGTTTTAAAAATAAGTTATTATAATTTGAAATTTAATTTCAAATTTAATTTTATAAATAACAATAAAAATTATCATAAAAATTATTCACAAATAAAATAAAGATAGCATATTTGATAAAAAAATAACTTTGAACATATTTAATTATCATTCATTCCTAAAAAATCAAAACATATCCTGAAATCAGCATGATATCCAAAATATATATTATAAATACTTCATATTTAAACTCTATAATCCACTATACCATCAAATCACCCATTCACAATGTAGAAATAAACCATACCATAGACACAAATGAATAACTAACATTATTTACAACACAAATTAATAAAATAATCATTTAATTAATCCTAAATCTAAAAAAACATTCATCAATTGAAAAATACCTTATATTCATGAATAATAGGAACTGAAAATACAAATAGAGAATAAAAGGATCGTTAATGAAAAATCAAATGAAAAAATATAAATGAAACTATAAATGAAAATAACTAGGAAGCATAGAAAATAAAATTTTTAAAAAACAAAAAATTGATATCATAATGGGGATTATTGATGCGATGATTTAAATGGGAAGACAGTGTAGAGAGAGATAAACTAGCGGCTGGTGATAACCGAGGGTAGATGATGGTAGTTAATGAAAACTAAAAGTGATTTGAGGATAAGAGATCATAGAAATAAGGGTTTTGGTTCACTATGCAAGAGAGAACCGATGACTACCACATGAATGAATGAATAAAAAATGACTCATCCAAGGGTTTCATAAATGTTTTAAAACTTTTTTTACATCAGGTATTTGATAACTAGTGTGAAAAATAGCTTTTCACATTGGATATCAAATAACCGATGTGAGAAATATTCTTCTTAGATTTTTTAAATTGGTTATAAATAACTAATGTGAAAAATGTGTCATCTGAAATAAATTTTATACTAGTGAAGGAAAGGTCATAATTCATGCATAATGAATCCTCCTCACCCACAAAAGTCTAACCAACTACATCTCACTCATGGTGAGCCATGCCTTAGGATCCCCTCCCACACTAAGTTTATCACCTATAAAAAAGACACACATGAAACATAACAAAAGAATACAAACCCTAAAATAGATCACCTGCTAATCCTAGGGTTCTAGTTTCTTGAGACATATCCCCTTGTCTCAAAAACTTCTCATCTCATCTATCAGGGTGTTTATTATTTCCTCTAGACCTATCACAGTCTCTTCTCACCAATACTTTCACACATCCATCACCTGTTAGTGATATAATTTCTCATAGGATCATCTAGACCCAAACCTCAAGGCTGAATCCAAGTCATATAAACCACTCAACACTCCTAGTATCACTACCTTGGGACCAAACTAATTTTCCTCTCTCTAATCCCCTAAGAAACCCACTTCCAAGTGTTAAACAGTTTCTCCAACCCACCCTTGGGCCTTATCTCCCATATCCTAAGGGAGATCCCTTAGTCAAAAATGTAAAATAAACCCCTCTTTATGAAACCCCATATATTCCCTAAGGACCCACCTTTCCCAAGACATTCACCAAAATATAGACCACCCTCAGGAGGGTGTCACTCCTATAGAATGAGAGGTAAATTCATCTCACCCATCTTCACCCAGCCAAAACCTCTCTCTCTCATCCAACTATAACCAAGAAAACTAACCTAGGATACTCGCATCTTTTCTCTCACCTTGATACCTACTAATGGTCTTTCATCGGCTCAGTTTTCACTCTCACCCCTTGAAAATATTCTACAAGACATTTAAACCACCTAAAGTTATTAATCACTCTCTCAAACTCTAGAAGGCTCATAACCACCCTACCCCTTCTACAAAAGCACTCTCAGTCCTTAATTCCCATTCCCAAACCCTTTTATCATGCATGGATTGGGTATTCATGCGTAAACATGCATATGATCTCATATTAAAGGGACCACCTATTTATGTCAAAGAGTTACCACCCAATCCAATCCTTTCATGCCCTCGACCAATCCCATCCATGCCTTATCCAAGATCATACCATCAAAAAATATTTTTACTTATTCCACACACCATAAATAATTAATTATAAAAATTTATAATTAATTATTTAATATAAATTGAAGAGTCGTAATCAATGAGAAACTCACTGGGAATTGTCGTTGAACCGTAACCTTAACTAGATGCCTTAGGACGGTCCATGGAATATCCTTAATACCATCTTGAGAAAAATCCCTAACACCTGATACCTCGAAAATCACCAATTTCATCCAATTTCATCAAAAACCTTAAATAAATTCAATAAATACTTTACCTTGATTGAAAGAATTAATTATGCCACGCATTCACCTCCCTTGGACCTCCTCTTACTAGGACAGATGTAATCCCCATCGAATTGTGGTAATTTCCCCATGAAATGATGAAATATTCACTAAAACCCTGACACAAATAAAACTAAAATCAAATAATAGGAATGATGGGGAATAGAGAAGAAGAAGGGAAGGACCTTACCTTGATTCCACATGGGGAAACATCCCCAAACAATCCAGATCAAAGAGAAACCAAGAGAGGGAGTGGGAGATCCAAAGAAGGATCTCCATATTTATTTAGTTTACTAAAAATAATTTGAACCTAAGGGAGTTCCTAAAAATTTTCCCTTGAAAATTTTACCAAAAGGATCATTGAAAAGAGGGCACCCAGTATGGTTCACGACATGAACAAGGGGTTCAAACTATGAATCCTCCCCTAGGTAGAGGGAATCCTCTCTACCTTGATTCATTCATGGAGTGAAACTAGGGTCACATCATGAATGGTACTATGAAAAAATCCCATCACCTAGATACCCCATTTACAACCTGAAAGGTCCTCACAATATCCATTCATGGTGTGGCCACCACTTTCCATGCTCTGAATGGACTACTGCTATAGTTTTCAATCACCCAACCACTTGGACATAGCTCTGACATTCACCCAAACCCTCGAGGTATCCATAAAACCCCAAACCAAGTCCAAAACTCTATTTAAGGATTTAAAAACACATATAATCCCAATCAGAGTCCCAGTTCTCAAAATAAACTACCCACTAAACCAAAAAATTCAAATTCCTCCACAATGTAATGACCCAAAAATCTGTGGGGACTTACAAACTATGCATAATAAAAATTCTCATCTCCAAGAATTTATGGTATCTCTTAATCAAAATCAGTCTACCTCAATCACCAATAAATCAATAACTCATCATGTTCCATGTTTTAATGCTAAACACACTTCCACTTCACTACTCCAAACACCAAGTGCACTATTTTCTAGAATCCAAGCCACCCACTCACTAACAACTCCATCATCATGATGATTCTCATGAAACCCGTCTACCTCAAGACACCAAGGTTCCTTCATTAGATTCATCCAAAGGCTTATAGTTCTCCCCGCAATAACGACCCACTCAAGATGGTTGATTTCAAACCATAGTACTCCCCACAATTGGAATCAAATTTCATAGGTGATTAAAAATACCAATGGTCTAACAACCCACCAACTATGTTTCAAAGAATTATCCCAATGTGGTTTCCACCTCACTACATCCATTTCCATGTGAAAACACCAGGAGGATCTCCTATATCTAAAAGTTCTAAAAATTTATCAATTTCACCCACTAAAGTGTTATCACCCTACCCGATCATGATTTTATTACCCCCAGATACATCCTTATATCATCCAAATGACAACACTAAAGTATAAACCTTACTCATAATGTAATTCCAAATTTTTATTGCCAACCGTTTTAACCATTTTTCATTCTATCACCCCAAGAACTGGTACACCACTGATTTTATATACTATAGTGTCACACTAAAACCACCTCAAACATGATACTAATGAACTTAATCCGTCCAAAACTACATTCAAACTCTTATTATGATATTTACCATGGAACCAAATAAAATTGGATATTTCTTCACATGGGAAACCCTATGCCACCTCAAAAATAAACCAACCATCCTCACCCCCTCTAGGACCCTTCCAACATGAGGGTTATTCTCTGGTAAATTTTGAAATGATACCCACTATAGAAGTATCATTATTATAACACTAGAGAACCAAACACCCAATCTCCATGAACCACACCATGTCCATTACAACTTTTAAAGACCAGATGCAACCACCCCTCTCATACATGAGTAACATAATGAAAAAAAAATCATTGTATATTATAAAATTATATAGAATAAAATTCTCTATATCCAATGGTATGCTCCTCACTATATGGATTCCATTGCACCGATCCTTGAAAGATGAACTAAATGGGTCCCAATACAACTCTCCCCCCATACTTTTAATATTTTAGAAGGGCCAAAAGCCTAGTATTCCATTTTCATTAGCATCTCACCACCACACTACCACTGTATAATTACTCAAGTTCATACACAACCTGAAAAATACTCTACAAACTCATACATGGACCATTCATAGACCTATAAATTTAACATTCACTATGCATACCAACTCTACACCTTCCCTTGCACATTGAGGCTTTCCTTAAAAAATCATGTTAATGCTCACTCTCCTCCACCAAGGAAGAGTGATTCAACAAGAATCCTCCCATGTGTTCTCAATAAAAATCTATCTTGGTCTCACACAAACCCGATGGAAACACACTCCTATACCTTTTAATCACACAACCAGACTCACACTCCTATGAGCCACATCCTATATAGTCAGGGCTCATGTACCTAAACTGCTAACTATGCCCCACTGCATGTCAGCCTTATCCAATAGCTTGAGTCTTTTCACTCATTCCAAGGTTAACTGCATGATCACCCACCACATGGGCATCATTATTAAACTGCATGCATCTACCTCACAATCCCTTTTCATTACTGAAATTATATCCCAAAACTAATAGGTCTAGGAATCCAAGTGACCCCTCCCAATCAAATCCAAAACTCGATACCTAAATCACTCTAAGGGATTCAAATCCCAAAACAAGTCATATCACTCAGGCCTCCCTCGATAACCCCTTATGATTTCCATATATGTAAGTAAATCCATTATCATACCCATATCAATTCAGGAATCCATCGCATATACCAACCCAAAAAGTATCTTTATGCATCCCTTGATAAAGGCATTACATTTACATCATTAAAAAACCTCCCACCATAAGATCCAAAAGTCCTATCATCAAAATAAACCATCTATGGTTTAATTTTTTAGAATTCCCTCAAAAAGGTTATATAGGAAAACACCATATAATTTTTTGTTATAATTTTAAACAATTGAACCCCCATTAAAAAGAGAAATCACACACAACATGTGTATTCCATGTAATTTCTATGTTCTAAATATGATGCATCTACATGGTCCAATTTTCAAGGGGAAAATATCCAAAACTAGAAATAACAACCCCTGGTAAAAACCTCATATTCAATAAATAGATCAACTATAATAGAAAAAACCAGGCATAGTAATCCCATCACCCTAGTAACTTGGAATTTTCACTATAAATGTGTTCATGAATCACTAGACTGAGGTCTATCACAAGCTCCGTGAAATTCCTAAACCACCCGCCAACTATTTACCCAAATCTAAAGGATGAAATAAAATATTCCATAAAAAATTGTGATTCCCCAACCTAGAATACTCATCAATGTTGGAGTGACACATGGACTCAATAATGCCTCCTTATAGAGGGATTCCATGCAGCTGGAGTTGGAAGTGAGATTCATGAGGCTGAATTGTCTACAATAGCTAGCAGGTACCAGATGGCATGATCTTGACAGAGGAGATCTCCCCATGACCAGACTCAGATGTGTGGTCGTGTAGAATAGGGATCTCATAGGGGACTAGGTTATCCCTGAGAAGGGTTCCGTACATGTGAAGGGTGAGGTCACATGGCCCATGATTTCCTAAATAGGCATGTTGAGCAGGGAAGGATAATAGTGGATAGACATCCAAGAAAGAGGCAGTGCCGTGATCACAGATCTCCTAGGTGAGGGAATGGTGGACCATGGGGAGGAGAAGCTAGTAGAGGAGCATGTTGGGCTCTTAGAGGAGAAGCTATGGGTGGTGGACGATGATATGAGATCCTCCCACCACCACCACATGGAGACATATGCCAGGCTCTGTGGGTTGGTAGTCGGGGCCAGGGACAACAACGAACTAGGGAGGCGTATGAACATACAACACACTAGATTATTATAGGTATGATATGTGTTTATTATGCTCTTTATCCCATATTATAAGGCACTTTTCAATCCATTACATCATCTATTTACTCCTGATGTGAGAGATGCAGCTCCAAGTTGAGGCTTTAGCCCAACATTATAATGCCCCAAATGTAACACCCTGAGATTTTATGAGATATAATCTTTTTAATTTCTTTCATATCTTCTGTTTTATGCTACACCAATATTATCTTGCGCTATACGCAACACCGTATTAGCTTGCAGTATACGCAACACTATTCTTGGATTGTGTTACACGTAATTTCAATTTCGTTTGATAGTAGTTATTCTACGCAAAATTGAGTGTGTGTATCTATATATATATATATATTAAATGTATAAATGAAATATGGTTGGATTCTGTTATACACAACAACAAAGGAGTCTTGCACTACACGCAACCCGGACTTTCCTTGCATTACACGCAATCCTGACCTTCCTCGATAGCGTGTGTTGTACGCAATACTGGGTTTCACTAAACAACGATATATGGTTATAATATTATTATGGACTAGCCGTTATAAATAGTAGTAACTAAATTTTTAATTTTATAAAATTATTATTCATCTTACACATTTTCTAGATCATGGTATGAGAACAAAATAAATTTTTCGAGTAAAATAAGTATTTTTCAAAAAAATGAAATTTTGTCACCTTTTGATGGTGCACCCACTTTAAATCTAGTTTTTGAAATTTTTATAACTTCAATTTTACAAAATAAAATTCTTCCTTAGAATCATGATATAAAAATTTAATTTGGTTAATTTTTCATATTATTCTGATAACTTTTATATTTTAATGAATAGTAAAAACACGTTATATTTTAATTAAAAAGAACTTTTTTCATTGAAATAATTTATATGGTTAGATTATATTTTTAATTGGATTTAAAGTGTAATTAGAATATATTTTTACCATTTAATCCAATTTTGGTCATTGGAATTAATTTCACTTTGAATTTGGACATAAATAAGTGTCGATCTTTTGATAGTTATTATTTCTTAAAAACAAGTTATTTGTTTTGATAACGAGAATTAATTTAAAATTAATTAATTCCACTTATATGTTTTGAATTTGGAAAAATAGATATCATTTTTGAATTTATAAGATCAAATATAGATTAGGCTGAATCTTTGGTATTTTTCTGAAAAACTTCAATTTTTGATGAATAGTGAAACCACTTAGTGATAGTTAAAAAAACTGACTCTTTCATTTAAATGAAATTTTACCACTTCTGTGAATTGAATTTAAAAAATCCGACATACATGGATATTATAAGGAAGTAAAATCTGGTTCAATAAGATGAAAATAATTTTTGGTGAATAGTAACTTTTGACTTTTATTTACTGTGGTTAAAGGTAAATAGGGTAATTCAAGGTTAAAAGAATATTATAATAATTCAAAATTTCCTTAACACTTGTCCAAACCTTATTGGATGAGTAGTGGCCGACCATGGGAATACTTGGGTCGATTTTGGGACCCCATTGAGCCACTTGGTAGTGATAATGACAATTTGGATTAATTAATTTAATGTAAAGACCAAATTGACGTTAACAAAAATCTTTTAGTAATTAATTTTTATAAGGGGTTATATAAATTATCTTTTCGAATATAAATATTAATTGGAAATCTAAAACTATTTACTATATGGTGTTATTTTTTTTATAATTCTTAGACATCAAATAAATTAAATTATTTGTGACACAATAATGATGCAGTATTTACCTCATTAATAAATGATTTAAATAAATAAGATTATAATGATTAAAATATTAACCAAAACATGTCCAATTCTGATTGTATGATTTTATTTCGACCATGAGTCATCTTAAATTCATCTATAATGATTTTTGGACCTTTTGAAACCGAAGATAAGTTTATAATAAAATAATATTTTCACACTTTCCAAAGGTGCCGCTCTCCTCCCTTATAAAAGGGCACCTCCTCCCTCTCCTCTTTACACAACATTGAGCCTCCAAGATCTGCCAACCCCTGACCATTACTCTTCTCAACTCCCCTAGCAATATTCTAGAGGTCCTGGTCTTCTTCAAAGACCAACATTAGTTCCCTAAGAGGAGGTTTCAAAGAGGCGTGTCGAAGAAGAGGTAATATTTGTTACCGATTCTTTCAAATTTATTTCTTCTTCTACTTCCTCTTCTTTAGTTGTTTCTTTATTAATTAATAACATCAGTATCACCCATATACTAATATGTTATTATAAATATGAAACAACCATATTTAACCTTCTATCCATCCTACGGAAAACGAAATCACCGCGCGTGTGTACGTACGGAATACCGTCTCCACGCCGTGGTGTAATCTATTTTTCCACCACCACCTTACTTGGATGGGTATAATGGTGTAAAGAATCACTATATATAGTTATTATAATATCATACTGATTATGATATATTATATCATCCACTCCAATTCAATTCAATAATTATGGGAACGATATCATCGCTCGTGCGTACGTACGGATTACCGTCTCCACGACGCGATGAGATTCATTCTCCATGTTAACCACTCAACAATGAATATAAAGTATATATAATGAATAATAATGAAATATATGACATGATAAAGATACTGGATTTATGTATACATATATATATATCATCTACTTACTTCCATTCAATTCAATAAGGAAAAGAAAACAGCATTCATGCGTACGTACGACCTACCGTCTCCATGAACAGTGTATTTCATTTCCTTTATCTATCTATTATATATATATACTGAATATATGTGATATATAAATCATGATTTAATTTCTGGAAGTAATTAAATCATTATATAAGTAATAATAATATCAAGAACAACAAGTCCAAACATGTACGATAAATAAAACGATTTTACCCAAAACGATGTTTTAACATTGAATTTACAAAAGAACAGCTAATATAAAGTCATAAGTGAACCATATATGATATCATAACAATGAATATGATTCTTTAATAACTCAATGACATTATTTAAATCATTATACAGGAGTTTCGGATACATATGAAGCATATCGGACCTACGGTAAGGGATAATTATTCCAATCTCATTCTTATTCGAGATTGTTTATTCGTAAGTATTTACTGGGGTTATGTTTATCATCCATGTCCATATGTTCTCAAAATGTTTTCATAAAATGTTTACTTTTCTTCCATGTATTTTTAAAGTCATTTTTACCCTTTTTTATTTTTACCACATTGTATGGAAGGAATATTTCTTTTTTTTACCATACGAGGTACTTTTTGACTTTTCCGACAAAATTACGAGGAGAATTTTTTTTTAACTTATACGACATGAACAGATTATTACAGTTTCAAAAAGCATTATTTTCATGAATCTTCCTCTACAAGATTTAATGATTATTTCAAGAAAATCAATTTCTTTTAAAATTGAATGGCATTTTGTCAAAAGAAAATGATTTTGAAGAAGAAAGGATATTTTCTTCAAGAATTTATTTCAAGTGTTTTATCAAAACCATTTTCCATCTAAGATGACATTATTTCATATGTGTATGTTTCAAGTATAAAGTCTCTATGATTTACATGGTTTCACTTTTCTTATGATGAAATGATATCCATTTGTTTTCTATGGATTATGTTATGATGGGATGATGTTTATGAAACCCATTTTATTCTTTGGGTTATGATGAATGATTTATGTTTATTTTGTGGCACAAGTAAGAATGATTTAATTATGAGATGGGTGGGACCTATATCTCCCTCCAACGCATTGGGTAAAGATTTATATCTCATGAGATAGACATGGCTGGAATGGAAATTTAATCCGGTTTAGTGATACAGGATTAGAATGAGGAGTGAACTCGATTCAGAAAGGGACTTTGTCCACTAAGATGGTCTTGGTAGCAATGCCTTGGCTACTATGGAAATCATAATATGTGATTAATTGTTTCCACAATTACATGTTTTATTCTCATGCTATTTTATCATGATTAATGTTTCTTTATGATCTATGCCTTACGTACTTCCATGTTTTATGTCATTGCTCAAGATATTGATGTTTAAACATTATGTTCATGTTTTTTTAAGTTCAAATGTATATGATTTGTTTTATATTTTCAATTCTTACCCTTACTGGGAATTTGAGCTCACCCTTTATATGTTTTGTTTTCCCCGGGATTTAAATAAATGTTTTAGGTAAGAAAACAAAAGGGGAAGATATTTGTGGTAGATGTTGAAGATCTTTCACCACGATTAGAAGATTATATTCCAAGTTTCCAAAGACAATAAACTATTACGGTCCTTGTGTTTCTGTTTTTGTTATGTATTAAGTATTCCGCAAAAGTAATTTAATGTCCATGTACGTCAAGCTTTGTGTCTCTACACCAAAAATCTAAAGTAGGAACATTTTATTCAATATCGTGTATGAAATGTAACACCAACCATATATGGGAATATAATATCCTGATAATTTATAATATATTTACTGTTTTAAATAAATTTAATATAATTTATATTTTTCAGTGCACATGACACTGAGTTATCATATATCGCACGCAACAATGAGTTTCTGATTTTTACCAAACAATAATATATTATTAAAATATTATTATTTAATATAATAAGATATAAACTACCTATTATGAATAGTATTAAATAAATTATTAAAATATATGGTTTACACAACTAGTAATTGGTTACAAATTAATTATAAATGAATATAATAACCAATTGAATATAAAATGAATATTTTTATAGAAAACTATTTTTAAGCACACAAAGCTATTTTATCCTAATAAATTAAATTAATTAAAATTATTTAGTGATATTAATGTAATATATATATATATATTATTCAATCAAATTTTTTTTATATTTATTCAATATATTGGGTAGGTATAAGATAAGAACAAACCCATTTTACACATAAAAACCTATATTTTTATAAAGACACTTTTACCTCCTTTTAATGGTGAACCTATTTTAAATCCAATTTTGTAACTTTTATTAATTTTATATGTCAAATTAAACTAAATATTTGAAATAGGAAGTTAAAAATTAGGTTATGGTGATTTTTTGGATTTTTCTATGAAGTTCCATTTTTTAATGAAAAGTGAGAAATAATGAATTTTAATTCAAAACTGATTTTTCGTCTAATTTAATTATAATTTAAATTATATTTTTAATTGGTATTAAAGTTTTATTATATTAATTTCTAATTAATTAATCCAATTAAGGTTATTTGAATCAATTTTACATTGAAATTGATTATAAAAACTTAGCAAACATTTGAAACATTTTACTTTAAAAACCCGCATTGTTTTCCCATGTACGAGATTAAATTTGAATTAATTTATTCCACTTATGTTATTAAGATTTGAAATAATGGATTAAATATTTGGATTCAAAATATTTTATAATTTCTAATAACTTCAACTTAGTTTTTTAACAAAAATATTTGTGAATGTAATTAAAATAAATTACAATGATTTAGGTGAAATTAAGCTTAACAAGGGACTAAACCATAAACATAATGACCAAAATGAGATAAAAAATTGTCAAAAAGTAATTGTATGGTAATATATCGACCCTATCCTCCCTTGGATCTAATGTTATCAATTATTGGAGACACTTTAAATGGAAAAAACGTGGGTGGAATTCCATTTTCCAATATTTACAAGAGTGTCACTCCTCCACTATAAAAAGTCATCCTCTCCTCCCACTTCCTCACATATATCATGCCACTTTGGATCAAAAAATATATACTCAACTAGATCCTAAAAATCACTCCCCTAAATTTATAAGCCTCACCTTGTTCAAAAATCCATCCATGGAATCCCTTTTGTGCAAACTAAAAGGAGTTACCTGATTAAGAGGTAACATCCTTCCTCAAGCTCTTTAGAAATATTTCTTTTCACACAATTTAAGTTATTATTATTCCATTATTATATAATAAATATATTATCATAAATTTACTGATATGTTTTTATTTTAAGGTTTTGAACTAAAATTACACACACTTCCATCTAATGGGCAAAAAACTTACCGTTTATGTGTACGGAGAACTTTCACCACATGAAACAATGATTGTTCGTTCTTCCTTTACTGCCACTAATGGTAGTCATTTTGTTGGAAAATATATTTATATTTTATATATATAATATTGATAATGTATTTATACTTATATAATTATTTTATGACACATAACTTTATGCGCTCTATTTTGTGGGAATACTATAACATCGTTTGTGGAAGTGTGGACTACCGCCCTCTCAAAGGAAAGTGATCTGTTCACACTATACATAGAATATATAAAGGATTGTTTTAATAAAAATATGTAAAATATATGAAATATAAAATATAATTGAATTATAATTTAAATATATACCATTTGAGTTTCATTATTTTAATAAGAAAAAAAATGAAAGTAGCATTCAAGTGTACGTACGGCCTACCGTCTCCATAAATAGTGCAATTCATTTATTATCTCCAAATATTATAGATTGGTATAAATACATATATGATGAATATATATGATAATTAATTCATTTTTTACATCCCATATATGATGAAATCATGATCTATGTTATAATGACAATAAGTAACAAGTCAAAACATACTCTAAAGACTAGGCAATAAACACCCACACTAGTGCAAAAATGAAAGATTATTAACAAATGTGTAATAAGATATTATAATAAGATTATAAATGATATTATAAATATTATTATGGTTATTTTATTAGTTAGTGACATGTTTAAAACCATTATACAGGAAGTTAAATTATGTTCATCCAAAAATGAAATGCAATGTAAGGGATTTTGTCTCAATTTACATTCCATTGAGACTTATCTATTTTTATACACCTTGTTCCTTTTATATGCTACATATACTACCATTTGAAATTTTATATCATAAATATATTTATTCTCATGATATTATAAGTTTCATTTAATTTTATTCCTTCATGGGTATAAGGATTTCAATGTTTCAAAGTGGTATAAGATATTTTTGAATGTTTAAATATTATACTCCCCGAGAATGTTTTTAATGATTATCCTTGAAATCTAAATTCCTTTTGTGTTTGTTAACTTTATATGGAAACAATAAAAAAATTCACCTAATTTATTATATATAATGTATATAATGGAAGTTTTTATAACAATATCCTGATTTATCCATTCCTCGTGATATTTTGAGTTTCAATTTTAATTATTTCATATAAGGGGATTCTATTTAAAAGTTACCAAGTGGAAAATAATTTCATAACCCAATTTATTTTCATTGAGTTATATTACTTCGTCATTATCATTAATATTCTATGATTATGTTTGTAATGAATTTTACTATCTATTTATTTATTTCCACATCTATATGTGGATTTATGAGTTGTTACACATAATCTACTCATTGATTGATTCTCACTCCAACATTATAATATTTTCAAGGGTTTGCTTTAAAATATCTATTTTGGCCTTGTGTACACTTGAATTTCTATTAGAGGAAATTATTTTATCATTATCATATAAACCCATTAATTTTCTTCTACTAGGTTTATCCATGGCCTTTTTTCAAGTATTAGTACTATTTTCTTACTCTTCGGTACTTAAATTGTTTTAGAATTTTTTTTAAGAAAATACAACTTCATTTATCACTTTAGTAGGAGAACCTATATTCTTATAAAAACATTTTTTTATTAAAAAAATTCAAACATGTTTTTAACCTTTTCTAAATGAATTTGTAAATACATGTTTAACCTTTTAGTCTTTTACTGATGTTTTCAAAGGAAACTTCTTGTCGCTTTCTAAACATGTAATCTTTATAACCTTATACCATAAAAAATTAATGCTCTTTTTACCTCGTACAACATGTGTGAATTTACCCTCCATCATTTATTTAAATATTCCTTTGAAATTTTAAAATGTTATTATTTTAAAAAAAATGTTTTTCAAAAGTGATTTTCAAAGAAAAATATTTTAAAATTGTAATTCAAAATAAAAAGGATATTTCCCCAAAGATTTTTTTAAGATATATTTTATAGTATTTCAATTAATTAATGAAAAAACCATTTATTTATACTCTACTTGGGATCTGTTGTATTGATACCATCCTTATTCTTCCTCTATATGGTCTATGATTGATTATTCTACGGATTGTATTCACATTCACTTCCTTGATTCCTTTTAGTCCCCTAAAAATATTCATTTTCCTATGATCATTTGACATTTAATTTCCCCTATGCATCCATATAATTTTTCATGGATATGATTATTTTATGATTCGTATACAATTTTTCATACAATGTTCACTTTGAAAGTTGTTTGATTATTTAGGGAAATATTGATAAATCAATATCTTCTATTCAATACAGATATTTTATGAGGAATATTATTTATTTTGACTATCTAATATGAGGATTGATTTAGATAGGTTTGACATGGGTGGGGCCTGGTTATAGATGACCCCTTGATGCATCAGTAGTCTCATGAGATGAATTAGTTTCACAAAATATATAGGTTTTTCCCATTCTAGTGTACACCGTATTGTTAAAGGTATTGACAGCATAGGTACCACGTATTTAGGAAACAGTTCATCCAAAAATTAATCATTTCCCTCATTTATATTAATTTATTATTCATCCATGAGATTTTGTGTAGACATATATATGGATACATTTAATTCTCAGTTTATTAATTAAATGTCATGTCTTTTATTTTCTTACCTTTTCACTTTGATTATTTCCTTATCTAGTTATTTGAATGGATTTTTTTTACTATTATTACCTTTACATATTGTTTATACACTTCCATTTAGTATATTGATTATATGGCATGTGTGTTATATTATTTAACTTTCCATCATGATTATTCTCATTGATTAATTATTTATTCCCCTATACTTTACCATTAATGAGCATTTTATCTCACCATTATTATGTTTCATTTCCCAAATAATCTATGAAGTATACTAAAAAAGATATAAAAGGATACTCTGGATGGAATAAAGTTATCCTTGAAAGGAAGAAAAAAATTATGATGTAATTAGTGTATTCATTTGTCATACAAGACTCAAGTATGTATCTGGTTTACCAAGACTATTAAACTGATCATTCCTTTGGGATTTGATTCCTTATATTCATTCCAATATAATGATAGTAGACATCGACTCTAGGCTTTCTAGGGTTGGGTCGCTATAGTTGGTATCAGAGGATATTTAATAACAACCGCTGGAACTATATTTAGGTAAAAATAGATTAGAGAACATAGAACTAGGGTATAATTTGAGGATAAGTATAGAAGAACATCCTAAAGTTTTAGTCAGATAGATATTATCTGTTTTTCAAAACAATATATCCTTGTATAGATACTACAAGTGGATGTGGTTTTGAAACAGATGTACCTAGGAGTAACAACTTCGACAAGGTGTGTCATGCTTGACTCAGCGTAACCCGGTACGTGAAAATAAGCCTTACAGCACACCTGGTTTGTAACTCCTACAGGATATGATTAGGATAATTAAAATTTTCTTCACAAACCATTATAAAATATTTGAATAGATAATGAAAATTAATTTCCTAGGTTAAACCTTAGACCAAGAAAGGATCTATGTGGAAATAAAAAGGATGAAGTATTTATGTATTGAGGTTGTATAGAAAACCATAGTTAAAAGGATATTTAGTGATTAAACTTATTTCAGGTATGTTCATCATATTTATTTTAGAAATTATATCAATATGGTTTTAAAAAAGGACAGCCTGTATGTCGGGTGATAATCAATCCAATCTGAAAAGGCCATGGGTATTAAACCCGTGACTGAAGGACGATAAGGGTTTCATGCCAACCAATGACCGACATAATGTCTTTGTTAAAATGCCATTATTTTTAGTTAAATAATTTGATGAATAAACATTAATAATGAATTAGTAGTTTTTATTTATTAGTTTTATATATTAATGTCTTAACCATATTAGTTTTGAAGAATATTTAGAGACAAATGTAAACACATTTCACACTTTTATGGGCCTTACGATCTGTTAAATTTTTATTTTAGTGCTTTAGGGATCAAAGTTAATTGTTGGATACCCATTTCATGAATTAAGGGATAAATTAGTATTTGATCGAAGAACAACCAATTGATGGAATTATTCATATGAAATTGAAATATATCAAGTAAGTATATTTTCTTATATTCTTAGGCAGTAAAATAATTTCTCAATATTAGGAAAATGATCAAACAAAAATTTTGTCCTAATACCTTAATTTCTGTTGAACCGATGGTCTTGAAAATCATAAAATATTTATGGATTTGAGGACTCAACTTATCATTGATCATTCACTTATTTTTGATTGATGACCTCAATCACTACCTATAAATATTTACGTTTTTCCTCTAAGTACGAATCTCTAATTCCCACTAATGTTCTCCTAGTTATGGACCTATTTATATGTTATTCCATGTGACCTTTGTATTTCCCATTCTATCTTTTCTATAGGATTTCTTAAGAAAACTTCTCACGATGTGGGTTTTCAAACATAGGAAATATAAGTCAATATATCACCAATATCAAGTTTAAATTGAAAGGATGCCATTTAATTAATGTGGGGAGAATTTTATGCCCTGAAAATCTAAATTAGGAACATTATATTTGATAACATGTATGACATACAACACCAAGCGCATAAGGGAATATAATATATCAATAATTTATAATATATTTAATATTTTAAGTAAATTAAATATAATTTATATCATTGAATGAATGTGACACTGAGTTAGTATACTTCACACACAAAAATGAGTTTTTTCAATAGTGTGTGTTACACACAAGATCGAGTTTTACCGAACAATAATATATTATTAAAATATTATTTTTTAATATAATAAGATATAAACTATAAATTATGAATATTATTAACCAAATTATGAAAATATATGGTTTACACAACACATTAATTGGTTAAATATTAATTAGAAATGAATATAATGAACAATTGAATATAAATGGGATGTTTTTATAGAAAATCATTTTATGCCCACAAAGCTATTTTATCCCAATTAATTAAATTAATTACAATTAGTGAGTGATATTAATTTATTATATATATATATTTATTTATTTATTTATATATCATATTCAAAAAAATATTTTTTAAATTAATCTGATTGATTTTATAGGTAACAGATAAGAACAAACCAAATTTTACATAAAAACCTATATTATTGTAAAGTCACTTTTATCTCATTTTAATGGAGAGCCTATTTTAAATAAATTTTTTGGAAATTTTAATGATTTTATATATAAAAATAAAAGTATTATTTGAAATAGTAACATAAAAATTTGGTCATGGTGAATTTTTGGTATTTTTTTGTGAAGTTTCATTTTTTTAATGAATAGTGAATAATAATGAATTTTAATTCAAAACTACTTTTTCATGTAATTTCTTTATAAGGATAAATTATATTTTTAATTAGTTTAAAATTTTAATTACATGTTTTTTTATTAATTATTCAGATTTATGTAATTGAAATCAATTTTACTTTGAAATTGGGTATAAAAACTTAGCAAAATTTTGGATATTTTTACTTTAAAACATGAATTGTTGTCCCATCTATGAGATTAAATTTAAATTAATTTCTAGAAATTCTGTAAATATAATTGGAATAATAGATTGAAAATTTGGAATCATCTTAATTTATAATTTATAATATGGTAAAATTATTTTTTTACCAAAAATATTAGCGAGTGGAATTAAAATTGATTATAACGATTAAGGTGAAATTAAGCTTAACAGGGGACTAAACCATAAACTTAAGGGCCAAAATGACCTAGAAACTTTCCCAAAAGTCATTTTATGGTAATATTTCGACCCTAATCTTCCTTGGATATAATATTTTCCATTATTGGATCCACCTTAAATTGGAAAAACAAGGGTGAAATTCCCTTTTCCAAAATTTACAAGAGTGCCACTCCTCCTCCACTATAAAAAAGGCCTCATATCCTTCAAATTACTCACACCTATCAATCCATTTTTTATCAAAAAATATCTGCTAAAATATATCCAAAAATACCTCCCCTCAACCTATAAGCCTCACCTTGGACAAAAATCCATCCATGGAATCCCTTTGGTGCAAACCAAAAGGAGTTACCTGATTAAGAGCTAACATCCTTCCTCAAGCTCATTAGATTTATTTCTTTTTACACTATTTATATTAGTCTTATTACATTATTATATAATGATAAAAGTATCATAAATTTACTGAGATGTTTTATTTTAAGGGTTTTAACTACACTTACGAGCAAATCCATCAAATGTTAAATAAACCTACCATTTATGTGTGCAGAGAACTTCTCCCTCATGAAACAATGATTGTTCATTATTAATTTACCACCTCTCATGGTGGTCATTATGATGGATAATATGTTTATATATTATATATATAATATTTATAATGTATTTATACTTCTGTAAATATTTTATAACACATAACTATATGCACTCTATTTTGTGGAAATACGATAACATCATTTGTGGAAGTGTGGACTACCACCCCCTCAAAGAAATGTGATTCGTTCACACTATACATGGAATGTATGAATGATGGTTTTAATAAAAATATGTAACATATATGAAGTATATAATATAATTTAATTATAATATACCTATATATCATTTAATTTTCATTATTTTAATATGAAAAATAAATGAAAATAGTGTTCGTGCGTACGTACGACCTACCATCTCTATGAATGATTCATTTAATTTATTATCTAAAAATATTATGGATTATTATAAATAATTATATAATGGATATATATGATAATTAAATCATTTTTACACCCTTTAGATGATTAAATAATGATTTAAATAATAATATTAACAATTAACAAGTCAAAGCATGCTTGAAAGACTTTAACACTCGGAAGAGTGAAAATAATGAAAGATTGTTCACAAATAGGTAATAAGATATTATAATAAGATAATAGAAGATATTATAAATATGGGTATGGTTATGAAATTAGTTATTTAAATGTTTAAAACCATTATACATGATTTTAAAGGACCTTCACCCAAAAAGGAAACACAGGGTAAGGGATTTCATCTCAATTTAAATTCCATTGAGCCTTATTTGTTTTTATTCGCCTGGTTTATTTTATATGGTATATATACTAACCATTGACATGTTATATCATGAATCTATTTATTCTCATGATATTCTATGTTTAATTTAATGTTATTATTTTCTGGATATTATGATTCAAATGTTTCAATGTGGTATGATACACTTTGTAATGTTTAAATATTATTCTCCTCAAGATCATTTTTAGTGATTATCCTTGAAATCTCACTTATTTTTGTGATGTTAACTCTCTCATGAAACGATAACTTTATTTTTGTGCACATAATCTCTTATATATGGTGTAAGTACTACAAATTTGTAACATAATATCATGATTAATCCATTATTCATGATATTTTGAGTTTCAATTTGAATTATTTTATCTAAGGGGATTCGAGTTAAAAGTTTCCAAGTGGAAGAGAATTTCATAACCCATTTTTTCATTGGGTTATATTACTTTCTCATTGTTGTTAATATTATATGATTATGTGTATAATGACTTTGACTATCTATTGATGTATTTAAACTTATATATGTGGATTTATAGTTTATATAAATAATCTACTCATTGATTGATTCTCACTCCAACATTATAATCTTTTCAAGGGTTTAATTTTCAATATCATTTTGTTCAAGATTGTTTCCATTTGAATTTACATCAGAGAAAAGAATTTTATCATTTTCTAATAAACCCTTTTATTTTATTTACCTCTGGTTATTCATGACCTTTTTCAAGTATTAGTACCATTTTCCTACTCTTTGGGACTTAAAATGTTTTAGAAAATGTTTTTAAGAAAACCCTACTTTATTTCTCTCTTTAGTTGGAGAAACTATTTTATTCTAAAAACCATGTTTTATTAAAATGTTTTAAAAATGGTTTTTAACCTTTTCATAATGATTTTGAAGCTAGTTTTTACACTTTTTATCTTTTATGAATGTTTTAAAAGGAATCTTATTGTCACTTTCCTAACAATTCATTTTTGTAACCTTTTACTATGAAATATAGGAATGTTATTTTTTCCTCATACACCTTGTACAGATTTACACACCTTCATTTCTTCGAACCTTCTTTTTCAACTTTAAAAGGTTATTTTTTAAAGAATATTTTTTTAAAAAGTTATATTCAAATAAAAAAATTTCAAAATGTTTTTCAAAATAAAAATGTTATTTTCTTAAATTACATTTTAAGATAACTTTTATACTGTTTATATTTATCAAAGACAATAACTATTTATTTATAATCCACTTGGGATATGTTTTATTGATACTCTCTTTATTCTTCCTCTGGATGGTCTATGATTAATTTTTCCAATGATAGTATTCAAATTCACTTCCTTGATTCCTTTTAGTCCCCTTGAAATATTCAATTTCCTATGATCATTTTACATGGAATTTTTCCTATGTATCCATATCACTTTTCATGGATATGATTATTTTATAAACAATATACCATTTTTTATATGGTATTCACTTTGAAATTACTTTGATTATTTGAATAAATATGGATAAATCTATATCTTCTATTCAATATGGATATTTAATAAGGCATATTATTTATTCTAATTATTTTATATGAGTATTGGTTTGGATAGATACAATAAGGGTGGGGCCTAATTATAAATTGGATGCATCGGTAGTCTCATGAGATGAATTAGTTGCATAAATTAAATTAGTTTTTACCCAATATGTTGTAAACCATCTTGTGAAAGGTCCTGACAGTAAACGTACCATGTACCAAGGAAACACGACATCCAATAATTAAGCATTTCCCTCATTTAAATTTAGTTATTATTCATCTAGGATATTTTTCATCGACATATATATAGATACATTTAGTTCTCACTTTATTGATTAAATGGAATGTGTTTCAGTTTTTTTATCTTTCCATATTTATTTTTTCCTTTTCTAGTTATTTGATTGGAGTGTTTTTATTGTTATTACCTTTACATATTTTTTATACACTTCCACTTAGTATATTGATTATATGGAAGGTTTGTTTAGTTATTTACCTTTCCACAATGATTATTCGCATTAATTCATTATTGATTTCTCTATTCTTTACCCTTTTTTGAGAATTTGATCTCACCTTTATTATGTTTAATTTAACTAAGAATCCAAGAAGTATACTAAGAAATATTTAATTGGATTCTCAAGATAGAATAAATTTATCCTTGGAAGGAAGAAAAATATTATTTTTTAATTATTGTATTCATTTGTAATAAAAGAATCATGTATGTATCTGGTTTACCAAGACTACTAAACTGATCAATAATTCATAATTTTATTACTTTTAATCGATCCAATCTAATGATAGTATTCATTGGCTTCACGCTTTCCATTGTCAGGTCACTACAAGTAACTCTGTCTTGAGGTTCTTACAGGGAACACTTCTTCTATATCTTTTATCTTTCAGTAGTGAGAGTTATCGCTTGGTAGAGAAAGGTTATCATGGCACCATTTTGTAGACATGATGGGACCCTATGACATCATATTTGGTATGGATTTATTTTCCTTAGTCTGAGCCTATATTGAATGTCACGATAGATGAGTTATATTCCTTCGCACTAATAGGATGATACTAAACTTTATGGGTGAGAGAGAAATTATGGTTGGAAAAGTGAGTTTTTTGAGCAAGAGGGTGCATCCCATTAACCATCAGTTGATAAGTGTATACCTTGGTGCAGTAGGCTCTTTAGTTATATAGATTCCTTCAATTGTGCTGGATTTTATGGACATATTCCCTGATGACATTATGGGGATACCTTTGAGGCAGGAGATAGAGTTTTTCATTGAATTTCACCTCGATATTTCTTTGATATATTCTATGGCATATTGGATGGCCCCTAGAAATCTTTGGGATATGCAGTTTTAATTGGAGAACCTTTGAGAGAAGCGTTTTATTAGAACCAGTGGATCCCCCTGGGCAGCTCCGATGTTGTTCATGAAAGATGCAGATGAGAGCTTGTGGATTTTTGTGGATTATCGTCACCTAAATGAGGCCATGATAAAGAATATGTATCCATTTAAAGTATTTATAACCTATTTGATGATTTGTGAGGTGCAATTTGGTTCTTGAAGATTGATCTCTGGTCTTCCTACCACCTCTTGAGAGTTCTCAAGGCTGATATTCCGAAGATAGACTTTTGATGTCATCATAGACACTATGAGTTTTTGGTTATTCATTTCAGTTTGATGAATTATCCTAATATGTATATGGATATGATAACCCATATCTTTCATCTATACTTGGACCAATTTTATGTTTCCTTTATTGAAGACAAACTCATACACTCTGTGTCATAGGAGGATAATGTATAACACTTAGGGATGGTCCTATATTTACTTTGGGAGCCCTAGCTTTCTAGTAAGCTCTCAAAGTGTCAGTTATAGATTGACGAGGTTTAATTTTTATGACATGTCATTTCTAATCATGGTTTATAAATAGACCTGGATATAATCGATGTGGTTATTCATTGGGAACCACCCAAGAGCATGTTAGAGGTGAAGATTTTCCTCATCTTTGTAAGGTACTATAGGATATTTGTGGATGTCTTCTCTAGGATTTAATCCCCTTTGACCACCCTAACATGGAAATGGAATCCATGTACCTAGATTGAGCAGTGATAGAGGGTCATCAAGGATTTAAGAGTGAGGCTGACAAGTGATTTTATTTTTAGAATACCAAATGAGGTCATTAAGTACATAGTTTATTGCAATTCCTTTGGATCCATGCTTGATTTCATGTTGATTCCAAGGTAGGCAGTGATCACATATGGTTCTAGGCAGTTGAGTCCCCATGAGAAAAACTGTGTGACTCATAACCTAGAGTAAGATGTGGTAGTATTTTCTATGAGGATTTGGAGGCACTATATTCCATGGGATCTCTTTGTTGTCTACTAAAACCATCGGAGTATTAGGCATTTATTTGAAAATATAGACTTGAACCTGAGATTGAGGCACTGGTTAGAGTTCTTACAGTACTATGAATTTGATATGTTATATAATCCTTGGAAGGAAAACTTGGTGGAATATTCCCTTAGTAGGAATTCCCATGCTCATTTGGTGTAGGAGGCGTTTGAGTAGTTAACATCCTTGTAGCTTTTGGATGATGGTGTTGACTCATTCAATCCTCTAGGGTGTGAGATATTCCCAATGGGGATAGATAGACTGTGAGATCTTTCATGATCACATATCCTTATGAGATTCACTAGATGGATTTTCTAAATGAAGAAATCTATTCATCATTTTCGAGGGACAGAGGATGGTCCCAGTCATGATGTGAGAGGAGGTGATGATAGAGTTTCACAACTTCCACTTTTGATGCACATTCCGATGTTGGGAAGATATATAGATACCTTAATTAGTAGTTTTGGTGGCATAGTATGAGATAGAGTGTGGCTGAGTTTATCTCTTGGTTCCTCACCTATAATTATTTTAAGGCTAACCACTATGTTCTGACAAGTATGTTGAAGCCTCTTGAGATCCCAGAGTGGAAATGAGACATCATATATATGGTCTTTTTTGTAGAGCTTCCATGGAAAATGAGAGGCCATGATTCCATCTAGGTGATAGTTGAACAACTCACAAAGTCGACACACTTCCTTACTATCTGAGAGAATAGTATAGTAGATAGTCTAGGGAAGTTGTACATATGGAATATTTTCAACCTTGATGGGGTGACCTTGATGATTTTCTTTGACCATGTTTCATGGTTTACATCATACATGTGAAGAGTCTTTCATGTGGCATTCATGACCTAGATAAGGATGAGTACAACCCGTCACCCTTATATAGAGGGGTAGACTTAGTGAACTATCCTGGTGAATGAGGATATACTAAAGGATTTCATGTTTTACTTTTTCTAGAACAGGGAGGATCACTTTCCATTGGTAGATTTTTCATATAATAATAGCTACCACTCTACTATTGGAATGAAACCTTTTGAGGACCTGTATGGGAGACCCTACAGGTTATGATTATGATGGATTGAGATCAACGTGGCATCTTTTATTGGGCCAGAGATGGTGCAAGCAGTGAAAAAAAGGGTCTATATGATCCATAAGGGGATGAGGAAATCCTAGATAAATAACAAATCTTATGCGTATTGACTCCGTAGGACCTTAGAGTTTGAAAAGGGAGACCATGTTTTCATAAGAGTCTTCCCGTGATGGGAATTGTATAGATTTGAAAAGGGAGGAAATCTATCCCCATGGTTCAAAATATTGTTTGAGATCTTACAAAGGATTGGAAAGGTTTCTTATATCCTCGCCCCACCCCCACAATTGGATTGTGTACATGACGTCTTCTATGTGTCGTAGTTGATGAGATACATGCCTGACCCCACAAACATTATTGGATGGGGTGAGATTTACATTGAAGATGGGGAAACTTTTGTGGAGAACCCAATGGAGATCTAGGATTATTAGAAGATGAAACTATGTGGATGGACCATTCCCTTGGTCTGTCTATTATGAAAGCACAAGAGCATGCATGAGTGCTCCTGGGAGTGGGAGAGCAAGATACGGTCTTAATTTACTAACCTTTTTGTTTATTCTATCATTTCAAATAAAAAAATTAAAGAAGGGGATAATATAGAGACCCTGTTTTTTCTATATAATAATTTTTAATATATCTCTAAATAGTTTTAGAGCTAGGAACTAAGATGTCATGCGATTCTGAAGCTCAGTGTCCCTAGAATTAATTTTATAAAAATATTAAATATATTTTATATCAAGTAAATACAATTTCTTATAGAAAATTAGATATCTCCTAAATGGAATGTCGAATCAAAAATATGATACTATTGTTGAATATGGAATGAGTGGTTTACACTAGGCGTGACTTAAAATGGGTTGACATGGGACGTTCAGATAAATCGATCATTGGCAGAACTTTTAGTGGATTAATTAAATAATTAATTAATTAACCTAAACAGAAATTATCTATAAATATTCTATTATAGAAAATATCTTGGTTTATCCACATAACCTCGGGATCATTGAGAAGATGATCCATCATTCTTTATTGTCAGATTAAGATCAGGAGATGATCAATGACTAGATCTAGGAGAATCAGGTGTAGTGAACACAACAGATCTTTCTTCTTTATTGGAGAGTGAATTATTCATTAAAGAATGATCCAAATTGATTTAGGAATCATAATTTGTGAATTATAAACCATATTATTAAAATAATGAGCAAGATCAATTCCTTGCCTTTGATCTATGTTTATTATGAGCCTTTACATGATCATGTGTATCAATTTAATGTTAGTTATTCAATTTATTCCATGTTTCTCACCCTAGGAATCCCAATTTGTATTAATTGACCAAAAAAATCATACCCAATGATTATTTCGCCTTTATTTTTTTATTTTCCACCTATTTTTTTATTTTTTATCTGATTGGAATTTATGATATCAGTTCGACATTTTTGAGAGGTAACGACCATGATCGAACCCTTGGATTCGTGATTGATTCACAAGTGGAAGATGTTTTTTCAATATAAAGATGAAATTGGATAAATCATGGGATATTGAGTGATTTATTAATGTATCCAATATTCAAAGAGAAGTTGGCATGCCATGGGAGGCATATGAGGCATGTGGGCCATACAATGAACTACCATGGATCAACAGAATCCTATTTTTAGCCACTATAGTGTCAAAAAGGATTCACCTTCAATTTTAGGTAGTGTAGAAGAAAGATGTAGGATAGAGGATCCAGATCTATAACTCCAAAGAAGATCTATAATTTCTTCAGAAAACCCAACTACATGTTTTATAGTTTGAAGAACACATATCATGTATCCCCATGGATGTGACAACTAGGGTTTTCATGAGAGTTAAATTTCACACACCATGTGGGGTACCCACATGCCGTGTGACCTAGTGATGGTGACTCGGTGTGTACTCTAAGAGTACACAGACATGGGAATGACCATGAACAAGGTCAATGTATACAGACACAACTAAAGTACTTGGATAAAGGACATATACAGGTACATAAAAATGGACAAGGTATATAGACATGACCAGGACAACGGACACGAACCTAGTTGGATGAGGAATGTTGTGTAGTCCCTTTACACACAGTGTAGGGATACATGGGTAGATATCCATGTACTAAAAGGGACATAACCAAGAATAAGAGTACGACTACACATTTTGTGGGTCCCCTTACACATTTATACTCTTACTTCCTTTTTAGGAACCTTTTAACTCTCATATATCCTTTATTTAGACTCAAATTTTGTCTTGTGAGTAGCTTATCCTGAGTTTATTTCCACATAGAATGTGATGGAGGTATTCATGGTGCCTTTTGAGATATGATAAGATATGTTTGAAGTGTGACACTTCTTTATGTGGTGCTTGATGATGGAAGTGATTAGGCAAGATCATTAGAGTGATACCCCTTATGGAATTATGGTGAAGGTCCTCTATCTATTGAGTGGTACCCCCTATCGGATAGGGCATGGATACTTCTTACACTGAGTGGTACCACCTATGGAATTTGGGTGAGGGTACTATATCTACTGAGTGGTACCCCCTATGAAATTAGGGTGTAGGTCCTCTATCTACCAAGCAGTACCCCATATGGAATTAGGGTGTGGGTCCACTATCTATTGATTGGTACCCCCTATGGAATTAGGGTCTAGGTTCTCTATATACTGAGTGGTACCCCTATGGCATTAGGTTGAGGGTCCTATACCTACTGAGTGGTGCCCCCTATTAGATAGGGTGTGGTTCCTCCTTGCACTGAGTGGAACCCCCTGACACGCTAGAGAACATGTTCCCTATTTGGAGGTTTTTTCCCCTGGACTATGAGATATAGTGGTGAGGTGTGGTCCCTATATACGATTACTCCTCCTGATAGAAATACAATATGTTGGGAATCATTGATTGACCCCTTGGAATTGATAGCTAACTATTTTCCTGGGTTGGGTTCTAAGATGGTGATCCCCTTTCTCTTTTTTGGTATTATTTTGTTAAATATATATATATATATATATCTATATCCATATCATTGGATTATATTATTCTCTTACTTTGGGTTGAGATATCTATTATAATTGCATCTCTTACTTAACCCCTTTCAGCTTTCGAGGCATCCTACTGGGTATGTGTATACTCACCCCTACATGGGTTTTTCCCTAAAGTTTCATGTCTTATGATAACAACAAATATTCCAATGACGATTTTAGAGGATCTTAGGGATACCTTGGTGCATTTGACCACATATGGTGGTTTGATCTTGGATATTCAGAGCCATACTTTCTTAGTACTTTACTTTTTCATTTTTGTCAGGATAGGTTATCTTTCTGGTTAGACATGTATTTCACCCCTTTTTACTTTTCAGATTTTGCTTTTATACTCTTTTACGCACTTGGGGTAACAAATAAATGGTTATTCCCAAGATATATCATCTTTTATTTTTATTCTTCTGTAATTATATATGTAGATGGTTGGGTGTGTATATAGAGATACATTAGGAAAAGGCCTCCAATGTTTGATATTCCTTTCAATACTTGTCACCAACCCATGGCCTTTACAGGTGGTCTTGGGGTAGTTGTGAATCGAGACACATTGGGTCAGGTCATGACACAAAAACACAACAATAATAACCAAATAATATCCATATCAATAATTAGTGTATATATAAATAAATAAAATTAATTTCATATCAAATTATACCATGTAGATGCATACATGATCATGGCCATGCCAATATACATTAGCTGATTTCCAACAAGGATAATCACATATTCCAATTAGAAAAAAGACCAAAAATACAAATAATACATACTACCTTCCTCGGGTTTTACCTCATACCTATCTCCAAAACCCATTAAGCTATACAAGAACAATCATATGCACATACATTCTTGAACTTTAAAGAAAAAATGAGGTTGAAATATGCATTAGAGTGCCCATGAAAGGTGTGAGAAATACATCTCATTAGGTTCTCATCAAGTTACCCTAGTATACTCCATCATATACATATTTAAATTAAGGAAAATGAAAATGTTACAAAAGAATATTGGATATGATGTGCTAGCTAGAACACCATGACTCTCTTTATATCAGGTCACTGTGTGCTAACTAGGTCACCAAAACACCCAATCATAACTAAATTGATACCATTATAGAATCTCCTTCATCAACCTGTTACATAGAACCCACAACCCAACCCATATCCTAATACTCATGTTAGGAATAATATAAGACATTGAACTCTACCCCAAGGTACATGGTATAGTCTCACATTCAAATACTGACCTGTTATGTTATTACACAGGGTGGGATCCATCATCCATATCTTGCATCACATCACGAACCAACCCCTCATGGGTGGTCCTTGACAAAAACCTACTTAAGGAAAGTCCTATCATTATAACCCATGCCACTCAAGACAGGTTCCTACTTCATGCACAATGATTTAATCTCACCATGATAGTCCAACCAATACCATCTCACTCATAGCAGGTATAGGCCTTAGAATCCCGTCCCCACTAGGTCTATTGACTATCACAAGAACACGCCTACAACACAATCAGGGAACACATATCTCCACTTGATCCCAAGGTGATAGTCACTAAAGATATTCCCACTTTTCTTGAACATATCTCATCTCACCCATTAGGGGATGCACTAGGTCTTCTAGACCCATTACGGTCTCTTCTCAATAATACCATCTCACACCCACCACTCATCAATGAAAACATTTTACATTGACTCATCTTAACCCAGGCCCCAAATATTGATCTAACCTCCTAGAAACCCATCAACAATCTTTTTCCTTCTACCTAGGGACCATCTAGATTTATATTTCTCTAAGCCCCATGGAAACCCGATGGAAGGTCTTGAACTATTTCCCAAACTCACTCTTGTAACCCATCTCATATCTCCAAATGGATATCCCTTAGTCTATCAATCAGAGGAAACCCCATTCTATGACTCCTTGTCTAGTCCCAGAGGACTCAACTCACTCATAACATTCAAAAAAAACTAAGACAAACCCCAAGAGGGTATCACTCCCCTAGATTGAGATGTGTAGTTGTCTCACCCATCATCACTCAACTGAAGTATCCATCACTCATCCAAATAGACTTATGAGAACCAACCTAGAATACCCAAAAACCCATATTTCACCCTAATACCCACTCAAGTTATTTCATCAACTCATATTACACTCTCTTCCCTTGAAGATATGGTCTTTGATCAATCTAACCCACCTTTTTTAGGAGAACTCGACTAACCTCTAGGAGTCTCATAGCCACCCTACCCATTCCACCTGATCTCTCTTAGTCCCTAATTCCCATTCCTAAACCTATGAAACATGCATGAAATATGAAATCATGAATTAACATGAATATAACATTGTATTAAAGGGACTTCCTATCACCATCAAGGAATTACCACCCAAGCCAAGCCCTAGATGCCCTCATCCAAGCCATTCCATGCCTCGTCCAAGATCATACCACCACCTGAGATCCTATCTAATGCTATAAACCATAAATAATTAATTATATAAATTTATAATCAATTATGTAATTTTAAAAAAATATAAATAATAAAAAAACTCACCAATAATCATCATTACATAGAAACCTTGACCAAAAACCCACATAAGGTCTACAGAACATACTGAGAAAAATCACTAACACACAACACCCGATCAATCTCTAATTTCATCAAATTTCATAAAAAATCATAAATAAATTATGGTTTCCAATTAAATAAACTAAAAAATAGAAAGAATACATTAATTAACCTTCCAAAGACCATATCATACCAAGACACATGAAATCCACACCAAATTGGTACAATTTAACTATGCTCAAGTGAAATCTTCACTGAAACCCTCACCAAAACAAAACTAAAATAAAAGGATAGTAAAGTGGGAGAATAAAGGAGATGAAGGGGTGGATGTTATTTTGAATTCAAAGGATAAAACATCCATAAACTACCTAGATAAAAGGGGAATCAAGAGAGGAAGAATAAGATCCATTGAGGTATCTCCATCTTTATGCAATAAATAAAAAAAATAACCTGAGGGGATTCCTAAAAATAGAACCTTGGAAAATTACCAAAATACTCCTTGAAAGGGAGGAAACCTAGCATGGTTCATGACATAAACAGGAGGTTGACACCATGAATAATCCCCTAGAAGAATTAATCCCATTTTCCTTGATAATTTCATGGTGTGACACTAGGGTCACACTATGAATGCTCATGGGTAGAAATCCCCCACCTAGATACCCATTCAAATCCTGAAAGGCCCATATGAAATAAATTCATGGTGTTTCCACCACCTATCATGATGTTAATGACCTGCTTCTATTGTTTTCAGTAGGCTAACCACCCATCCACTACTCTAACATTCACCCAAACTCTCGAGGCATCCATTGAACCTAAAACCACATCCAAAAACACTATTTAAGGATATATAAACACTTAGAATCCCAATCCAATTCTAAGTTCTCAAAAAAACCTCTCAATAAACCAAATACTCAAATACTCTAAAATTAAATAACCTAAAACTATATAGGGCGTTACAATATGGCATTAATTAATTGGTCAAGAATGGATTTATCCCATCAAAATTTAATATAACTTGATATCTCTAGCTCTTTTATTGTAATGGAATTGTTTGATTTAATAAATTCCCATGATATTATAAAAATGAGTTCATTTCAGGTATTCAAATAAAGATATATCATGTATATTGGTTGATGACATGAGTACGAAACCAAGTTAATGAGATATCATGAAAAGAGGATTATATTAGAAGTTTAGAATTAATATGATGATTTTTTCATTATAACATTAATTTTTTTTCTATGGATTCTTTGACATGCTGTTAGATGATAATCTCATAATTTAATCTAGATTTCCCAATGTCACTAAGAAATAATTCTGGAGGATCATATGGTATGTTTATCCATGAATATTAGTCAAATTTTAAATTAATTTGATATAAAGAACAAATATTATTCTCAAGATTGAGGAATAATAATAATTTAGGTTATATTGATCAAAAATATGTAGTCACTGGTTATATTGGAGTGATAATATATATGTGAGTTGAATATTAAATAAATATTTATCCACAAGTCTATGAAGATAATATTTACTTATCTCTTATTTATTATCCATAAGGTAATAATAAATAATTATTTATTTACCAGTTAGTAAATGAATATTTATTTAATTATGTCAATATAAAATAAATATTTATTCACAAGTACATGAATATTATATTTTATTTATTTATTAAAAAATTAATATAAAGGTATTTATATAAATAAATATTTATTATTTAAGGATAGATAAATGCGAAGGATGACCGACTGATCAATTCAAGGGTCTAGATAGAAATGATATATTTTATGTAATATCATTTAAATAAATTTTTTTTAATAAAATGATATTAAAATATCTATGAGTTAGCGCATGTCATGGGATATAATAATAATAATATTTTTATTATTATTATTATAAATGGTGTTTTCTTATAATTAAGGAATTAGTTATGGTCCTTTATGCAATAACTAATTGTTTAAACCTTATGTTTATATCCCAACTTATATCATTTCTAGGTTATGGGATGTTTTTTGTGCACAACATTTCCTATTAAGAGAATTATCTCAAGACCGAAGATAACTCACCCATAAATATTCACAATAATTCTATGTAATCCTCCTCCTCTCCCTCAACACCAATAGAGAAAGTGAGAGTCCTTCAAGACTAAAAGGAATATTTTTGTGACTAATAGTGAATGATGTAAGATGATCAAATATTTCAATATAGCACTTGGAGTTCCATAAAAAACATTATCAGGTTCTTGGAACATGTATGGATATCACTATATTGATACTAATTTGGATCATTTATCACAATGATTGTATAACAATATGGTTAATTGAATTATCAATGAAAAAAGAATTATCAACCAGTGGAATATCTTGATAATAAATTAATTTTAATTTTTATGTGAATATATACACTCTTAGAATCTTCTAGGTTTATATTTATCCATTTCTAAGGATTTATTTGAAGTAATTGATGAAAAAAAATTTCATTGTCTCAAATTCTTCGTCTAACCCTAGAACCTTCAAGTGGTATTAGAGTATTCACTTATTAATTTATAATTATTTATTATTTTTTTATCTATCTATGTATTTGATTATTAGTTTTCACTTCCAGTTTTGTTATTCATTCCAAAATTTTAGATAACACGATTTTCTAGATTCATATGACTAGGAATAGGCCAAGAACAAATAAAAAACACTCAAAACTCCCATATATAGGTTTCAAAGATTATGGATGGATGATTTAGATACATGATTTGTATCCCAAATGTCACAATGTGTATCCATGGTCAAACACACTAGGAATATCCACACAAATTATGGTACATTATGTGGGAAAAAAGTACACAGTGTTATTTCACAACATCTATTGGTCTTCATATGGTACGTGATATAACAGGGTTGAAATGTGTGTTAGATAGTGTAAATGTCATGTAACCCCACATGGTTTCCCCTATATAAATCATAGAATCCATGTGGTCAAATTATGTGTCATATAATTATTACATATAGAGTAATGGATGAAAGCTGAGAAACATGATCCATATATGATTACATGATATGTATCCAGCACACAGATCATGTAACAAATTAATATCCCATGCGAAATACACTTTGAGTCTCTAGGTATATATTGTGGGTGGCCAAAAAGAGATTACATGACATGTAATTGTATTTATAAACCATGCTATTTATACTAACTTATGCAAGGAATGTGCCCAGAAAGGCATGCCGTGTGAGTCATACACCCAGAATAAATTAACTAATTAAAGAAAAAATGAACTACAATATGTGTAGCTGGTTTTACGTGTTGTGTAATAGGGTTCCTCAAACAGATTACATGATAAATGATTTCGGTGTGTTGTGTGTGATATTAAATTCATAATTAATTATTTTCTATATTTTCTATAGATACACAATGTTTATGTTTGTTTTTCACACTATGAACTTCACAAAAATCACCATTTGTGCTTTCTAAATTTATAAATGCTTGTTGTGTGGTCATAAAAACCATGAAAAATACATGTCCTGACCCATGGAACAATGCACCGTGTATATTACAACATTTTTTGTATGTATACATGTTTTTTAAGTATATAGTACATGATAAGGACCGCACAGAGTGTAATTCACACATCATGAGAGTGATAAAAAATTTTGGGTATGGAAGAAGGGTACACATTGTGTTTCCTAAAGTACAATATATGTATATTAAATTCTAGATAGAATATAAAACCGACTAAAAGGTTATGTTCCATGTTTCTTATCTATACATGTCATTTACTAAATAATTTAAAATTGAAATTAATTTATATAATTTATTTAAAATTACATAGGATGAAAATATCCATGAAAATTTGAATATATAATTATTATAAAAGAATTAATTAAATAATAAGTTAATAAACTATTAATTTGAGAGATTTATCTTAATAAATAATGAATTACTGTAAATGTTAGAAAATTTTAAATGTGTAGATTTCAAATATGGGGATGACCATGAGCTTAATCGACCTATGTATGTGTTGGTTTTCTATTTAGTTAATTTATTTATTTTATTAGTGTTTGTGATAAATTTATTATTAAATTAAATATGAAAATTTGTGTATCATTCCTTCCTTCTTATTATGTATTGGTCTTCATGTCCATGGTTTATTTATGTAACCCCAAACCCTTGGTTCTCCTCACATGCATGTGAGTAAGAATATTTAAAAATAATGAGCTCCCATATGGAAGAAGACAGTTCCATCCATGTTGAAGTGAAAACAACCTAGGAGATACATGAAATTAAGGTGGAATGCTACAACTTTATCCAAGACCAGCTCAATAAATTTTTCTCCTAGGGAAATGGTATGGTTTATCATCTACTTGATAAACTAACAAGAAGTTAAAGCTCATGAACGTGAAATTTTTTTATTTTATTTATCTTGTTTATAGTTATTTATTTATGTAATGCATGTTTATTTCATAATTAAAAGTGACCATATAAAGATAATAAATAACAATCATGCTAAGATAAAGTGAAATAAATAGATAATGTATAAATTATTTTATCCATATATGGTTAATTAATTGTGTAAAATTCATATAATAGTAACAATTCATGTAAAATATAAAATGAATAATATATACACACAATTAAACAAAATACATTAAGAAAATTAAGTCAAAAAATACTTCCATTACTTGAGTTAGAATGAAACAAAAGATCAAAGAATTGGTCTGAACCTCATCAGGATATTTTCATTTATTAGGGAGTTGTAATTAATTTTTTTGGTTTACTAAACCAAGATACAATCCAAAGAAGTATTTCTTGCTATAATTGTTGTTACATGTAGGAAAGTGATGAGGAAATTAGATTATACGATTATAGAATTGGTAATTCCACTCAAAAAATCAAGTAACTATGAGTTAATACCTATAGAAAGACAATCTACCTAAATATCATTGAGTAAATTAACAAGGACCTCATCTAAGTTATGATAAGGGAATCTTTTTTAATAGAATTTAAATGTTATATGAAATTATGAATCTTATGGAGGGGGTTTTTAGGATTTAAAAAATAGAGTGAGACTAATAAAATGATTTTTTGAATCACACCTAGTAATCAAGATAGTGTACTAATAATCAGCTTAATTGTTGTGGACAAAATGGAATGAAAAATAATGAGAAACCTGTGATAATTTAAATAAAAATCCATTTTACTCACTAAAACAAAATTCAAAGAGTGGTATAATCATTTTTACACTTTACTACTACTGAGAGATTTGTATTATGTTTTGTAGTCCCTTATTCTTGACACTCACCTTAGCAAGTGAGCAATATGGAAAAGGATGTCTACATGAGATATATGGAGGATAATTATTATGTTTGTTGTATCATGATATCAACTATGAATGGAGTGATAAAGGTTAAATATACATACATGGATTCATACACCATGAAAACTAATCACTTATCACTCAATAAGGGGAAATATCAGCTTAAGTTAAATTAGATTGTCACTTTACTATACCAAGGTGAAATCGAAGTGTGGTGTCTAGATAGTGATTTTGGATTTAAGATGATAAAGTACATTGATCAGTTAGTGAAGTTGGGATCCTATTTGTATAAAACTTTATCCATTAATATCATATTATCAACATTATCACCAAGGTCCTACTTATTCTTCCAAGACTAGATAAATAGTATGGAGAAGAAGCTTCTAAATATGTTGACTATTCTTATACAAGTAGATAAGGATTGGTGGGAATCTGGTTCCTCATCCATTAGGATGAGAGAAAAGAATTTCCAAGATGAAAATTCCCTGAAAAATTAAAATTCAATGGTACTATTAAAATTTCCTTCAAAGAAACAAATGATCCAATGGCTTGGAATTTAACATGAAGCTATTTTCTTGCAATTTAGAAAGAATGTTCCCAAGAAGAGAAACTAAAATGGGTTGAATATGATACAAGAAGAATATTTTACTTTAGGTATATTCATCATTTCATGTAATATTTTTGTATACTAATTAAGAATTAAATATAACATTCTTCTCACATTTGTGTATTTAATTACTGAAACCAAGAAAGGGAAGAAAAGTTAAAATAAGTAAGGTGAAATATCTAGGTATCCAAGAAAGGGTGATTCATAAGTTAACAAAAAGAAACATGAATCTATATTTCCAAGTTTATTAATTCATGTTAAACTTTGTTTTTTCATTCATTATTACCAAAATCATTTATTTTAGCGTCAATTTAGACACACCAATACATTATTTCATGTTTGTATTGAATGTTGTAAGATTATTTCATAGTTAAATAATAGTAAAATTATAATTGAATCGCAAATATCTATATTTGGTGAATATAATAAAAACAAAATACCAACTTGTAGTAAGATAAATATTTTTCAAGTAAAACTAATGCAAGTTTACAAGTTTATATCCAAAAGGGTTATAAGAGTCTAGTTATTCATGATTCCTTTCTGTTTTTTGGGTGTTTGAGTTATTGGGGAAATGGTTTAGAAGTATTACTAGAGTTTAAGATGAAATTTTAATTGGGAACCAAGTTTCATGTGTGGCCACAGAACTTGTGGTGTGTAGGTTGAGAGTTGGAATTTTTTCTAGGGTAATAAATCATATATAGTTACCTTATGACATGGAAGGTTGGGATATTCCATAGATTCCATGATTATATTCTAGGAAATAATCCTTATACAGTCATCTTGTCTTGCAGTGTGGTACTTCAGCTGGTGGCATGATGTGGTTTTGGAGATTTTCTTGTAGCATAGTTAAGTTCCATAGGACTGAATAACAATTGAGGTGGGAGGGGGTTGAATCAATTGTTTACTTTTTATAAGTTTCAAGACCTTTATAAACGTAACCCCTATAACTTGTTAAATTTCATTTATTTATCATATTTTGGTAAATACTCATGCATGAAAAAGTTGGAAATAAAGTAAAGAATACAAGATCTACAAGGTTCATCCTCTGTGTGAAAACATTCATCCTTTCCATAGACACTCCCATGGGTCTATAGAAATTCGTTAATTTTAAGAAATGAATAAAACATGTGCTAACTCAAATAAGAAACCTTATATCTCCTGATAAAAATTATTATACTAACTCACATCAGTTTACAAAGTTTACTTACAAATAATTTATCCAAAACAAATGAATAAAGACATTGTTCAAAATGTTCCATAGAAGTTACTTAGTCAAATGACCCTAATTCTATTGTACTTTAGTCCAATAGACTCAATTCGATTTAATCAATACAAAAAACCCATCATCAATCTGCATAACTCAAAATCTTCTCAATTGATCAGTACAATTTTCCTATGCACAATCTTCTTAGTCTGTTAAACAAAACGTTCAGGCATCCTACCTTTTTCTGAGATATCAGTCCGAAAATAAAAACTTTGACGAGAATTCTATAGAACTCTATATTTTCTAATCAAATTAAAAAATATGAAATGTACAAATGTACTCTACTTATATTTATTATAGACCCAGAATGGAAAAGGTTGGAAAATAAAAAATCTTTCCTGGTTACTCAAATTCAAAAACTTGGAGATCTACACATATTTGAATTTCATGTTTGACCACTTCAAATCTTAAAAAATATTATGGAATATTCTTGAGTCTTTTCTATAATCAGGATTCTTTGAATTCCTAAATTTTCTTCAGTATGATTAAACTTCCTCAACTCATTACGATTAACTACCTATACTTCATTATGATTGACTTCCTCAGATTAAATTTCATTAACTTCCTAATCCAACTATGATGAACTTCCACATCACATTACGATGAAATTTATCACCTCATTACAATAACCATCCTTGTCTTATTACGAATAAACCTAATCTTCTCATTAAAATCTAACTATATTCTTCTTGAGATTCATTCTGGTTTCATTCTGAGAGTTAGTCTTATGGAATCCTTAAAATGATGGAATTATCATTATGATGGAAACTCTACTCTATAACTTTCTAAATTCGTCAAATCTCATCAGCTATAAATCATATAGACTTATGAAAACATCTGTGTCTGATACTTGTTTATCCTATAGATAATTTGTCTTGATTTCTATAACCGATGAAATCTTTAGGATTCCTCAATTTCATTAAAACCTCATATCATTATACTTTCTTTTATGATTTATGAGAACTTCATGAGATGAAAATCATCATCTGATTTTAGGTTAGAAAGTATGAAAACTTTCTAACTCTAGACTTCACTTTCTTAAAAAAAACTCTTTATCATAATTCTATCTTCCTCACTATGCATCTTCTTTATTTATAAAAAAACTATGCCTAATGGATCTTTAAAATCATGCTGATGGATTTTAGAACGATAGTGGATCTGATCAATAACTTTACAGAACTTTCAGATTCCATCTTCCTTATACCTTCTGCATCTAGTATTGATCAGTCTAAAACCTATATTCACAAACCTGTTTCTAGAAAACAACTTTCAAAATGATAATAAACTTCTCTCCCCCTTTTTCTCTGGATCATAACATTCATAAACATTTATATTTCTTTTAAAAATTCATTCTGATGGACTGGGTCTATTTATGAAGAGCAAAAACATTTTTTTACAAAAGGTTACTTTTCAACAAATAGAAATCTATGTTAAAAAAAATATCAAAAAGGTTCTTCAATATCCCCGTATGTATTTTTTGAAAACAATCATTAATTACATTTTCAAATCTCATAAATTTTCAAAACTAAAATTTTGTAAAAAACTCTAGTTTTTTTTCATTTACCAAAACACATCCTCTCTCAAAAGATAGTGTCCTAAAACCACACTACTAGATAAAGTAATTTTTTGAAGGAATCCTATCCTTCGGTGATAAGAAAATTTTTCATCCATGTTACAATAAAATTTACTCACTTTTATTTTTATTTCACTTTTATTTATCTCTCCCCCATTTTATGATAACCACAACTTTAAATTTATTAAAGAAAGATAAGTAAAAACTTATTACAACATAAAAAGTTATTAATTTTCATCACCCTTTTTAAACATAATCCATTGCATGGTGGGGGAATTTTCTTATGAGGTTTAGGTATTCATCATAGGAGGCTGAACATGATGTTTCATCCTCAATTCCACAAATCTCTCTTTAGAAATATCTTTTACGATGATATCATAAATTTGATACATTATTGAGATATATTCTAGTATAAAATCTCTAGAAAAAACTTTATATTTTATAAATTGAAACATTATATCAATGTATTTTAATCTTAAATGATGGAAATTATTTTTAGAAAGATCAATTGCAGTCTTATTATGACAAAGTATCTTCAATAGTTTAGAAACATTCACTTTCAAGACATACAACTAAGCTTCCATCAACAACATTTGAGTACAAGCCTGAGTTGCTAAAACACATTATAATTCCACTATTCTTAAATTTATTGATATTTGTTTCTTAATATTCCAACTCACACAAAATTCACCCAATAAAAATGTTCTTCATGATGTTGTTTTTATATCATTAAAATATCAAACCCAATCATCATCAGTAAAACTATTAAAATTCATCTCAAAATTTATTTTATATGACAACTCATGTGAAGATGTTCCATTGAATTGTCTCATAATTATCTTTTCTTCCAACATATTTAATTATTTTGGATTACTTTGATACCTGGAACACAAAGTCATAACATAAAAAAATCAAGCCTTGATCTTGTAAGGTAAATTATACATCCTATTAGCTTCTGAAAGTATTTTTGATTCACAATTTCTTTCGAACTCATCTTTTCTCAACTTTGTGCTCAAAGATATAAGAGTAGAAACTTATTTGGATTCTTCCATCCCAAACGTCTTTAACAATTACCTATCATACTTTTTTTGAGATAAGAAAATGTACTTTTATTTTTGTTGAACTTGTATGACAAAGAATAAAGTTAATTCTCCAAACATTGACATTTCAAAATTATTCTTCATTTCCTTAGAAAATTATTTACAAATTTTTTTCATCCTCCCTAGTATAAATTGTATCATCCACATATATAATAACAATTATTATGCTGGAGTTAGCTTCTTTCACATATAAGTTACTGTCGACCTTTCCTTTATAAAAATTCAACATTCGCAAACACCCAGAAAGTCTTGAATACCCGGTACGTGGGTTATATTTCAACCCATACAAGGATTTCTTAAATCTACAATCCTTTTTTTCATCATTATCAAGTTGAAAAACACAAGGTTTTTCTATGTAAAATTCCTTCCTAATATCACTATTTAAGAAAGATGAATTTATATCCATATGATAAAATTTGTAATTTTGATGTGGAAACATTGATAGAAACATTCTAATAGTATCAAATATAGAAAATGGGAAAAAAATTCTTCAAAATCCACACCTTCTGCATGTACATATCCTTTATAAGAAAGTCTTGTTTTTTTGAAACTTCTCCATGATCATTTAATTTGTTTTTGTAAACCCACTTTGTTATGATAAAATTTTTATTTTTTGACTGTTGAACAAGATCCCATGTCTCAATTTTCTCAATCTGATCTAACTCTTATTTCATATAATCCACTCATTCACTATGTTTAATAGTTCTAAAACTAATTCTAGTTTAACTTTTGAGATAAGTGAAGTCTGATTTTCAAATCTCAACTTTCTTCTGGTCTGAACTGGTTGCTTCTAATTTCTAATAATTTTTTTAGTTTCAACATGTTTTTGTAAGGTAGGAAATTTCAAAGTTTCTTTCCCAGGTGAACTTTCCTCATCACACGATTCTTATGAATTTTGATAAGTTTGTTTTGTATCATTATTAATTTCATTGGATTTTGGTCTCAACAGATATCTATTCTAAATATGTACAGTAGTACTAACCACTTCTCTCCAATATAACTTTGACAGTTTCTGTTATTCTAACCTGATTCTTCCCATTCCCACCAAACTTCTATTATTCCTTTATAATACTACATTTTTTTGTGGGGTATATGAAGAACTATACTAATGTTTTATTCCATGATTTATCAGATAAGATTAAAATTATTGGATGTCAACTCTGTTCCATTATCTATTCTCAATTTCTTTGTATAAACCCCCATTTCATTATCAACATCTTTTCTAAGGAATATGAAAACTTCAATATCCTCTGACTTGTGATTCTTAAACATGATTTTGGTCATCTGAGTGAAATCATCAATAAAATTTATAATGTAAAAATATTTTTTTTTATTAATGTATCATTGGCCCACATAAATCGGAATGAATAAGTTCAAGAGGTCTTATAGACTGAATCTAAACTTTCTTAAGAATTTTATTAGTCATTTTTCCTTTCTGAAAAGTAATACTTACATTTTACTCTCCTATTTTTAATTATGGAATTTTTCGTTCAATATCAACTTTAGAAAAAAAAATTATACACTTATTCCCAAGGATCCTAAATCTTTAGTGCAACAATTTTTTCTCATCTTCAGCACTCAAGTAACAAGAGTTATTAAAATATCCAAATTAAAACATATTATCATTAGTTCTTTCTCATTTTGTGATAAATTTTCTATATTTAATGCTTCTGATGATAAAATAATCTTTTCTGAAAATCACTTATTTTCCCATCTTCGAAAAGTTGACTTAGACTAATTATGTTATGTTTTATCCCTTTTATAAATAAAACTTCTTAAGATTTTAACTTTTCTGCTTCAATATTAGCCATTCTGATTGCTTTTATATTTAAAGAACTGTCATTATCAAAGGAAATTAGTCATCCACCATGACTTCAACATGTTTCAAGAAATTTATATCACCTTTTATATGTGAAGAACAACCACTGTCAAGTTTCCATTTTTTTTCATTTTAATTACATTCAATGTTTTCTAAAAAAAAGACATTTCCTTAACATTATTCTTCCCAAATTCCTTTTCTTTTCTACCATAAGAAACTTGTTTCTTCCACCATTTCTTTCTATTTGTTCAAAACCTATTCCTAGAAGTGACATGTTATTACAACAATTATAATCATTGTTCACATAGATTACACAACACCACAAATATCCATGGAATCTTGATTTTCTATTGAAGTGGGGACTTTATCTGTAGAAACTTTGTTGAGGTTGATAACTTATTTATGCTCTATCATACTCAGGACATGGACCATTATTCCTACTGAGGAAATTTTCAAATTCTATATATCTGATATTTTTCTCACATCCCTTCTTAATTCAAACTTTCCCATCACTTTTCTTATCATCTAAAAATTTTATAACGATTAGAGGAAAAATTATTTTTGAAGGGTGATAATTTAACCTAATTATTGATTTGAGTTTTCTCAGTAACTCTATAGGTCTGATATTTTACTTCCAAGTATTTTTTGATGTTTCAATCATCTTTCCCAAGGTAATTTCGGACTCAATAAGTTTTCATTGAAACCTATTAACTTCTCTTTCCTTATCTTTCATATTCTTAATGAGATCTTCAACCATCTTTCCCTGTCCAAAAATTCTTAGTTTGTAACTTAATATATCTTGGATTCATTATTATTATTTCTTAACAACATCTTTTTCACCTTTATAATCTTTTCCACTTTATTTCTTTATCACTCTGACTTCTTTTTTAAGAGATTTTTTTTCACAAGACACGAAATTAGTTATGTTCTGAGTTGATACTCTCTATAAGATTCTTCACCTTCTTCTTATTTACTATTTAAGGATTATTCAGTTTTCTAAAAATTTACAATGTATGTTATAACTTTTTTCAACTTTAAACTTTTAATTTTTTTTCCATTGAGTCAAATTCAGCTTTCTTAGTTAATATACTTATCTTGTTCCCAGTAAAATTCTTATTATATTTATCAGGTGAATTTTCTTATTTGAAATTCTTATTCCACTTTTTTTATTGATTTTTTTCATCAGAATCATATTGATATTAAACAAATTTATTCTTTTGGAATTAATAGAAAAGTTTCAGATTCCACCACACTCAAAACATTTTAGAGGAAGATTACATTTATACTTTCCTCTTCCTCCTCGATAGTAATTAGATATAAGAGTCATTATTTGTTAATTAAACATATCATCATATTTATATTCAGAGTCAAAAGGATCAATATATTCAGCATATTTAATTTTTATTTTTCTCATAGATTCAAAATCCATTTCATATTTCATCTTATTTTTGAACATGTTTCCTTTTCTCATTTTATAAGAAACAATAAAGTTATGAAATTCATCAGGAGATAAATCATCATTCTCTTCTAAAGAGAAAATTTTAGAATAAAACATATATGAAAAGTCTCTCAGAAGTTTCTTCATAATTGTAGAATCTTCCAAGACATCATTGAATCCTCTCGGTTTGCAATAAAAATCATTTACTATGGTGAAGTATTCATCAATAGTTTCTACATCTCTCATTATTATGTATTCATACTCACCATGCCAGATTTTTTAGCTTTCCTTCCTTCAGTTTGGTATTCCCTTTAAAAATACTTTCCAGTTTGTCCCACATACTTTTTTAGGTTTTGAGACCCATCACCTTCATATAAAAATTGTATGATAATGTCATAATGATAAAAATTTATAGATTTTCCATCCATTTAGATATTTTTCTTATCATAAAAATCCATCAGGGCATCATTCTCAATAGGTGGAATCCCAATTGTAGTGGCATCAAAACCTTCCAAACCAAGAGATAGTAGATAAAGAAACATCCTATTTTTTCATCCATAATAATTTTTCCATAAAATTTATAAATTCCTCTATAGTTCACAGAATTTATATTATACCTGAAAAGGATTCAATAAATAATCCTTTTCTCTGATACCAATTGAATTTCCAAAGGATCAAATAACAACTAAGAAACGGGGGGGATTGGTGGGTGAATCAGTTGTTCACTTCTTATAAGTTTCAAGAATTTTATAAACATAACCCTTAAAACCTATTAAAGTTCATTTCCTTATCATATTTTATTGAATACTCATGCATAAAAAATTAGGAAAGAAATTAAATCACATAATATCTACAAGGTTCGACATCTGTGTGAGAACCTATATCCTTTCATAGACACTTCTATTGGTATATGGAAATTCGGTAATTTGAAGTAGTGAATACAACTTGTGCCAATTACTATTAGACACCTTCTATATCCTGATATAAATGATTATACAGACTCTTATAATTTTAAAAAGCTTGGTTATAAAAAATTGAACCAAATCAAAAGAATACATAATTTTTCCAAAATACTCTACAAAAGTTCCTGAGTCTAATGACCCTAAGTCCTATGACCTTTAGTATGAGGAACTCAATACGATTGACTAAATCCAATTTACTCAATATGAAGAACTCATTATCAATATAAATAACTCAAAATATCCTCAATAACTCATTATGATCTTCCTCATTTTGTTCTTCTTAGTCTGAAAAACAAAACTTTTAGTTGTCTGACATTCTTCTCAGATCTCAATAATGAAAGAAAAACATTAAAATGAATTCTGTTGTGCTCCGTCTTTTCTTCCCACATAAAAAAAGATGAAAAGTAAGAATGTACTCTAATACTATTTATATGAATCCCATAATGTAAACGGTGATAAACTAAAAAACTTTTCCTACTTACTCAAATTCAAAAACTCTAAGATCTATGCATATTTTAATTTCATGTTTTACCACTTCAAATATTTACAAATCTTATATAATCTTCTTGAGTATTATCCATAATCAGGATTCTCAAACTTCCTAAATTTTATTTAGTATGATTAAACTTCTTCATTTCATTATGAATAACTTCTCTAGCTTCAATACAATTAAATTCCTCATGTTAAATCTGATTAACTTCCTTAACTCATTACGAATAACTTTTCCTGCTCATCATGATGAACTTCCTCAACTCATTATGATAAAATTCCTTGGATTATTATAAAGAAACTTCCTCTGATAACTATGATATGAATATCTTCCTCTTTATAGTTAGTCAGTTTTCCTCCTTAGAGTTAGTTTGATGGAATCCTCATAATTATGGAATTCTCGTTAAAATGGAAACTCCACTCTACAACTGTTGAAATTCTTCAAACCTCGTCAGCTATTACTCATTCAGAATTATGAAACATCTATATCTTGTACTTCTACATATGATGGAGACTTTTTATTGATTTCTGTAAATTATTAAATCATTAAAATTCTTTCATTTATTCAAAATATTTTATCATGATAATGTGTCATGGTTTATGAGAACTTCATGACCATCAAAGCATCATCTGTATTAAGGTTAGAAAGTATGAAAATTTCTAACTCATGATTTCATTTTATTAAAACATCCTCTTAATCATAATTTTGAATTCCTCACTTAGCATATTCTTACATTTTAACAAAAACCATGTCTGATGGATCTTCAATATCATGTTGATGGATCTAAGACCCATGGTGCATCCAGTTTAAATCTTTATAGAAATTACAGCTTCCATCTTCCTTATAGATTCTATTTATATTATTCCTCTGTCCAAAAACCTATTTTTGGAAAGTTATGTATGAAAAATTACCTTCTTAAAGATAATTTTTTCTCTCCCCATTTGTGTTTGGATCAGAACATTCAATAACTTTCATCTTTCTTAAAAAAACCCATTCTGATTGACTGGGTCTGATCTGGATGAACAAAAACATTCTTTTACAAAAAAAATTAGTTGTAAAAAATACAAAACTTTGTTAAAAACAAAACATCATAAATGTTCTTCACATATCCATTGTCCTTGTGTCATAAAGTCTCAAGATGTGGGGTTTTTTCTCTATTAATATGGAGGTTGTTGCGAAATTGGCATAGGATGTGCTATGGAGCCCTAGGGATTGTGTTTTATTCTCTCTGATTTCTAAAGGGTCACTAAAACATAGGCATGGGGATATATCATGGAGTCCTAAAGTTTAGAACCGTTGCTTCTTCTGATTTGGGGACCACTAGGGTGTGGTGTCTTGGAATCAATGTAGTGTTACCCCGGGTTTTTAGGATCAGGTTTGACTAAGTTTTATAAAGTTGGTGATATAATGGGATTTGAGGCATGAATTCTAGAGGACAATTTTGACAGGGACCATTTTAGTATAGAGACCCTTTTTTCACCATGGTTTTATTGGAAACCTATAATTACACTAGTTTTTTTGTTTTAGTACTTTGAATATTTCTATATATATCTCTAGATTTTTTTGTAGAGTCAGTGCTATGTTTGGTTATCTTAGGACCCCCAAATTAATATATTAAAAACATTAATATATTTTATTGAATTTTCTCATACCATTTCAGTTTAAATAGTTTGATTTTTTTTGTAAACTCATATAGGAAATATGATACAATAGTTTACTTTGGAATGAAGAGTTTACCCAAGGCATGATATAATTTTGGCCAGCACTGGATGTTCCATTGAGGCATCCATAGATGGGTGTGTTAATTAAATTAATTAATGTAATTAATTTATTTATTTATTTACCATAAAACCTATCCTTCATCTATAAATATATTATTATGATGTTTTTTCAGGGATAACAACATAACCCTAGGAGGATTAGAGGAGGATATCATACTTCTTTCGAATTGGTAAACCTGAGGATACAGATTGGAAATCATATCAAAGTTAATTGAGAGGTAGAGAGTGGACACAACCAACCTTCATCTCTAGAGAACATTTTCATCAACAATGATCAATAATTAATCAATATAGGTCTCGATATTTGCGGTTTCTACCCTTGTAATTTGATAAATATCAATTTTTATATCTTCTTTTTATTGATCTGTGATTACCCATCCTTCGCATGAGTCCATTTTGTAAATTGAATTACATAAATCAATTTATAATTCATTGTGAAATGCTTCAACCCTATTTTCCCCATATTGTGATCACTAGCCATGATTACACCGGTCAATGATTGACTTACATCATTCTTGTTCTTTACCCTTCTAATATTCACAATTGTTCCATTGGGTCATAGTTCAACATTGTCAGGGAGATTTTGAGCATGATGGAACCCTCCAATTTCTATCACTTTCATAAAGGATGACCAAACCAATGGTTTTTAGGTATATTGAGGTTGGATATGAGATGTGGGTGATGGATATGAGGTTTTAGGATTTGGAGTGGAACCAAGAGAGGATCAGTGTGATGAGATTGTCTTGCATGAGTTTAGGTGGCTGGAATCTGACCACCAAATATGGATCAGGCATAGTAGACCCTATATCTACACTCCTTTGTGATATTTGATGTGAAAACCATGATGAAGGTGGTGCAGAGAGAAGATTGAAGGCTTCCTTAGGTTTCTTTAAAAAACTAAAATACACAGTGTGTTGTCCACGGACACATTCCCTATAGTACCCTCTCCACGAAAATTGGGGTTTCAGGTGAAGATATGTATCACACAACGTGTATGACCCATACATACTATTTAACCCAATTTTGGAATATTGGAGTGTACTATGGGAGTAAATGGGACTACGTATAGCCAGGAACAAGTGTATGACCAAAATCACACGAGCATAACTAGATGTACATGGGAACAAGATGTGGTGAATGGGTAGGGCCTCAGTGGCTAATACACATCGTGTACCATGTGTACATGTCATGTAATTCGACATAGACAACCAGGATATGTGAATAAAAGGATATATCCTAGTTTCTAGGTTAGGGTACTTGATGTGTGACCCTCCTCCAATGGCCCGAAGGCCTTAATTTTTTTATTGATTTTTGATAATCCACCTTTCAAGGGGTGAGGTGGAACCCTTACAAGGCCCGTAGGCGTAAGCATTAAACGGCCCGTAGGCCTTAGAGGAATTCATTTCCCATAGTCTTCAAAAATTACATACAACCCAGACTAACTACTTGGAACTGCTCCTCCCCAGCATCTTCATCATGAAATCAGCTCTCCACCTTCGCATGGATGTTCGACTAGGCTTTCCCGTGCATGCATAGGCTTGTCCCGATGGTAGGTGGAATACCCTCTCATTCTTGCAATCCGTTTAGCTTCTGCTATGGTGAAAGCTCCTTTCTCCTCCTCCTTTTGAATCTTGCTCCTTGTAGGTTGTCCGGTTTGGATCTGCACTTTAAGGTGGCCTGAAGGCCTTGAGGTGGCTCAAAGGCCTTACTAACCCGAAGGCCTGGGTGGCCTAAAGGCCTTAAAGGACTCAGGGACTAAATCGGTGGCCCAAAGGCCCAAATGGGGGCATATTCCCAGCTGCTATAGTGCCAAACAGTGCCTGCTATAGTTCCCGCTACAGTTCTGCACAGTTCCTGCTACAGTACTGCTACAGTAACCCAGAAATTATCCCCCACCTGGATTTGATCTCAGGTCTCTTGGATGAACTTATGGAGTCCTCACCAACTGGGTTGAGGCTCATGCGCCTAGGTACACATAATTTACCTCCCTTATACCCTTATACCTTTCGTATCTATTTCATTGGAACATGGATATTGGCCCATTGGTAGCATATCTTGATTATTTTTCCATATTGAATGTGATTTTTGGCTTCATAGTAGATTTTGATATATTATATGAGGTTTTGGGAGCATTAATCTTCTTCAATAGATTATTGATCGATAGCGAAGATTGGGTGGGATCATCAAATAGATTCTGGGGTTGGAAATCCCCTATCTCACTAGGGTGCAGGTCACCCGTACTCTCTATTTAGGTTGAGTGGTACCCATATGACGCACTAGGATGTGGGTCCTCTATCTACCAAGTGATATCCCCCTGATGTGTGAGGGTATGGGTTCTCTATCTACCAAGTAGAACCATCCTATTTAAATAAGGTGCATGTCCTCTATCGACCAAGTGACACCCCATTGTCGCACCAAGGCGCAAATGTTCTATCTACCGAGTGGACCACCCCCCGAAGCATTGAAAAAAAAAGTCCTCTATCTAGCTAGTGGAACCCACGTGTCTCACCAGGGAATGGGTCCTGTATTTAATGAGTGGAACCCTTTATCACACTAGGGAATATTTCCTCTATTAGAGATTATGACAAATAGATTATGCATCACAATGGTAAGGTGAAGGTCCTCTACACAGTTTCTTGTATGGACACACAAGATACTAGGCATAGAATATGGACTATTAAAGATTAATATAGACTCATCATCCTAGGATGGGATATTGATATGGATATCCCCTTTATCTCTCTCATATGGGTTTCTTTATGAGCATATATATTGTGTTTTATTTCCCTATAGTTATAGGTTTGTTTGAATTCTATTTCATCATTATATTTCTCCCTTTTTGGTCTTTTGGGTGTCCTTTTATGTATATATATATTCAACCCTACATGGGATTTTCTAGCACTTTTCATGTCTATATAGAAGATAGGAATATTGGAAGTGATATTGTTGGAGTGAATCAATACTTAGGTGCATTGGCCTGGCTCAGTGGTTAAAATTGGAGACCTAGAGCAGGTCTCTCTACAACTTTCATTTTTCTAGTTGTTGTTCGGCTGGGACTTCATTTCGGGTTGGGCATGTATTTTCCCCTTTTTACACTTTGGTTTATGCTGTCATACTATAATGTTTTCCCTAGAAGTTATTTCATGCATGGTTATACTCCATATATTAAAGTCTTTTATTATTCCTCTATAATATTTCATGGAGACGGTTGTGTGCATGAAAACATGTACCTAAGGAAAAGGCCTCAAATTTTATTTTATTCCTTCTTAACACTTATTTCCAACCCATGGACTATTAGAGGTGGGATTGGGGTGTCACACTTAGATCATCATTGACCAGGTGATCCCTAGTGGGTCAAGTCTTGATAGGTTGGTAATAGAGAAGTTCATCCTTTGGTTGGTGTTGGAGTGGGAGTCATAGTGGGAAACAGTGTTGGAGAATCTTGACTGTGGATTTTAGGCTAGGGAATCCAGTATTGGTGTGGTGGCCAACATATCCATTCACCAGGACTCTTACCACATGATTTTTGACTTGGTATACTGAGATATCATTTGTAGGGAACCATTGGTACATACATCATATATGATTGAGTCCTTTGGATGTCCGTTTTGAGTCAGATCCCCATATACATGCACATATAACCATGGTACATTTTAATCACTTTCAAGATTCCTCCACAAAGATATCCAACCATGTTTTCAATATAGGATCATGAAGATGATCCATTGAGTGATGATGCCTCAATTTAGGGGCTATATCATGAGGTTTTTCCTCAAAGTGGGTAGGGAGTAGAACCCACATCTTATTGAGCAGTATATAGTACTAGTAGGTTAGGGTGATTATGTGCACAAGATTAGTGCCCTATAAGAGTTCGAATGTTAGAGACCATTGAGGTTCCATGGTGAGCCAGATCCCCAAAAAGTAGAGGATTTTCTTGAGTTAGTGATATGAGTCTTCATGTTGGTTTGGATCCTGAGCAATCAAAATTTGTCATTATTATCCAGTCTTTTATATGGGGTAGCAGGGTGCTGGTGGTGTCTCGTGACATAGACTCATGAAAAGATGATTCCCTCCTGGTCAAACTTCCAGTATCTATTTTTTGACAATTACTACCCTTATTTATGTAGCTCCATGCGGATTAAGGAGATTACTAAGCAACATCAGGGTGGTATGATAGTTTCTGAGTATGTCAATAGGTTCACCGACCTCACACATTACTCCCTTAACATAGTGTCAGACAGTTTCTTCCAGGCATGGATGTTTGATAAGGGTCTTTGTAGAGACATTTGCGCCAGCGTAGTCTCCCTATGCATACCTAATTATTATGGAGTTACAGAGTAGGATCTAGTAAGAGAGTATTTCTTAGAAGTGGGAAATTGGGTGGATTGATATGATAGTAGAAATAATGAGGATGATTCCTCAATGATATCTAGCAAGAGCCAATCATTAGGATCTTATTGTATTATACCATCCCATGGTAGGGATCAGAAACATGTATCTATAGTGAAGGGTTCACATAGAGGATCTTAATACCCAAAAGAGGGATAATTCTATGATTGTAATGTGTGAGGCCACAAGGAATGTGATTTCCCAACCTAATGTGCCAAAGAGGGTACATATGTAGTTGATTAACCTCCATGACAGAGGAAATGTCATTATCAGGGATCTCCTAGGTGGGTCTAGGGTAGCCCACAGGGTGGTGGTTCTGGAAGATGAGCATGTGGATCTCTAGAGGGACTATCTTCTAGTGGGGGTAAATGTTATGAGGTACTCCCACCTCTACCACCAACTGAACCATGCCAGTCTTAGGGAGTTGGTGGTCAGGGCCGTAGAACACTATAGGCTATGGAGGATTATGACCTGGCAACACATGAGATAATTCGAGGTATGATCTGTGTTTTTTATACTATTTCCCCAATACTAATAGACATAATAATGAGTTATTACTTCATATAATCATCCCTTGTGTGAGGTATGGAGCTTCCAGTTGATACTTTATCCCAACATCTATGACTAGAGGTTTCTATAGGGTTTGATTCCTCAATATTGCATATCTGCTGGCAGTTTGAGATAGTGATCCATGGTGTGGGTTTTTCATGGGAAATTTAGTTCATAATGATGAAACCTTATGCTCTCATATTGGTTACAAAATAACATTACATGGTTTGGGAATATATTGACTAACATTGTAAAAAATTATATGCATTTAGACTGATTAGACAAGATTGTCCTTTGTTTGTGGGAGAGATATCATGGCTGGGAAATTGGGCCTTGTGAGTAAGAAGCTGAAACCCATCACCCATTCATTAGTGAGATTATACCTTGGTGTAGTGGACTCTTAGGGCATCTAACATCCTTCATTAGTGTAATATTATATGTTATTCTTCCCCAATGATGTTATGAGACTCCCTTGAAGGTGAGAGATTGACTTCTACATCAAATAGAACCCTAATACCACACCAATATCTTCTATGGAATATCAAATGACCCAACTGAGCTTTGGGAGATGAGGGTGAAATTAGAGGAACTTTGAGTAAAGGGTTTCATTAGACCTAGTGTGTCCCCCTTGGCATCTCTAGTTTTGTTCATGAAAAATGTGGATGAGATTTTGAGGCTTTTCATTAATTATCTTCACTTGAATCAAGTAACAATAAAGAAAAATTACCTCTTGCTGATGATGGATGACCTCTTCAACCAGTTCATAGTTGTGAGTTGGTTCTCTGAGATTGATCTTAGGTCCAACTACCACCAGTTGACGGTTCATGAGGTTGAAATTGTAATGATGAAATTATGATATCACTATGGACCCAATGAGTTCCTAGTGATGCCTTTTAATGTGATGAATTCCCCAACTAAGTTTATGGATCTTATGAGCTAGATCTTCTAACTATACTTGGATCGATTTGGAATTTTCTTCATTGATGACATACTCATTTACTTTACATCAGAGAAGGAGAATATAGATCACTTTGGGATGGTCCTAGAATTACTTTAGGAGAAAAAACTTTATGGTAAGCTATCAAGTGATAGTTTTTGATATGTTAGGTTCACTTTTAAGGGAATTTTATCTCTAAGAAGGTTTTATATATTCACCTAGTGAAGATTGATGTGGTTATTTCTTTGGATCCACCCAAGAGGATGTTCGAGGTGTGAAGTTTTCTTATATTGGAAAGGTGATATTGGAGGATTTTTTCTAGAAATATATAGGTTTTTAGAACGTTCGACCACCTTTAAATAGAAAGGGAAGAATTTTACTTAGACTAAGTAGTGTCAAATATCCTTCAAGGAGCTGAGGCTGAGGTTGAATAGTGATCCAGTGTTGAGACTACTAGAGTAGAGTGTTGAGTACGTAGTGTTTTATGATGTCTCATGAGTTGGGATCAATTTCATGTTTATATAGCGGCTATTAGTTATCACATATGGACTAAGGTAATTGATACCCAATCAGAACAACTACAAAACTCATGACCTATATTTGGAAGTAGTAGTCTTGACTCTAAATATGTGGAGGCACTATCTCATAGGAAAGTGTTTTTTTTTTGTTTACTCAGGCCACCAGAGTCTCAAGTACATATTTACTCAGAGAGATCATAATATGAGATGGAGACTCCAATTAGATTTCCTATAGGAATATAAATTCAAGATAGTTTATAATCCTTGAAAGATCAATATGGTGATAAATTACATTTGTAGTAAATATTGTTGTCTCTTAGTAGAGGTGACATCTAAGCAGTTTTATTTGTTGTAGATGACCCTATTAGAGGAGAGTGGTACAACTTATCTTCAGTTGATGGTGGTGAATCCTCCACTTCTTCAGTGTGTGATATATGTTTAGTTATGAGACCTAGAATGTGAGGTTATTCATGAAAATATATGCTTATGAGATATACTAGATGGTTTTTTAGAAGGAGGAGAGCATTTCATCCTTTTCCAGGGATGAAAGGCGGTACCGATCATGATGTGAGAGGATATGATGAGGGAGTTTAACACTTCTCACCTAACTGTACATACTGGTGTGGAAAATATGTAAAAGGTACTTTAGTGGTATTTTTAGTGGGATAAAATGATGTGGATTTCCACTGAGTTCGTCTCTCGATGTCTCACATGTTAGTAGGTAAAGTCTAGACATCAAGTTTCGGTGGGTTTGACAAAACCTCTTGAGATCTCAGAGTGAAAATGGGATGTAATATATATAGACTTTGTGATAGGGATTATATATAAATCATGAGGCCAAAATACTGTATAGGTGATTGTGGACTGAATTATAAAGTCATCACACTTCATGGAAAATTAGGATTAGAACTCAGTTGAGAGTTTAGGGAAGTCTTTTGCATGGGAGATCATATGACTTCATGGGGCACCCTTGAAGATTGTCTTCGATCATGATCCATGGTTCACATCATAGTTGTTTTAGGAATATAGGAGGAATTTAGGAAAAAATTGAGGATAAACATGAAGTTTCAACCCCATATGGATGGGTAGACTGAGCATATGATCTAGGTGTTGGAGGATATGCTGAGAGCCTACATATTGGACTTTTTCTGGAGTTGGAAGGATCGTTTCTCATTGGTAGAGTTTTATTATAATAATAACTATCACTATATTATCATGGAACCATCAAGGACCTATACTAGAGACCTTACAGGTCACCCTTATACTGGACTGGGATTAGTGAGGCATCTCTTGTTGGGTCAGAGTTGGTGTAGGTGATGATATAGAATGTTCAAGTGATCTGTGAGTGTATGAGGACAACCCCAAGAAGATAGAAATCTTACACAAATAAAAATTGTAGGCCATTGGAGTTTGAGAAGGTAGATTATATTTTACTAAGAATATCCCCATGATTAGGATTGTGGAGGTTTTTCCATGGTGTCAAGCTATCCTTGAGGTTCATCAGGTCGTTTGGGATCCTACGGAGGATTGGGGAGGTTGCATACCACTTGGCCTTTCCCAGCACCATTATATTTATTGCATGATTTATTCCATGAGACTTAGTTGAGGAGATATATTCATGAACCCTTTCACATTATTGACTAGGGGAGATGGATATTGAGGATGGATCCACCTTGATGGAGTACCCATTGGTGATTGAGGATTGATAAGGGATGATCCTACATTAAAGAACCATCCCTATGGCCCATGTTCTTTGGCAGTATGAGAGCATGTAAGAGAGCTCCAGGGAGTATGAGAGTCAGATGTGGACTCATTACAAATACCTCTTTATTAAGATTTTTCTTTTCAAGGGTGAAAATCCTTGATGGATGAGAGAATGTAATGACTCAAGTTTGGTGGTTTTAATCCTTTGAATATTTCTATATATATCAATAGATTTTTCAGTAAATCCAACGTTGTGTTTGGGTGTCTCGGGGACCCAAAATTAATATATTTTAATGCATGAAATCACATTATTTAGGTATAAATGGTTTTCCCATTATTTGGAACCTTGGATGGTAAATCTACGACCACAGTTGATTCCAGAACATAGGGTTTTCCCTAGGCATGACATAAATTTGGTTGGTATTGGATTTTTGGTTTATGTAGTTGTTGGTGAGGAAATTAAGTGAATTAATTAACCTAAAACTTAACCTTCCTCTATAAATTAAAAATTATGATGTTTATCTAGGGATAGATACATAACCTTATGAGGATTATAGGAGGAGAGTGTTGTTCATTGGCATTGGAAAACTCAAGGATGTAGATCGAAGATAGGATTGAGGTGAATTTATAGGAATAAAATGAATGTAGGGGATCTTAATCATAGGATAATTCATTCTTCACCAAATATTGATCCTTAATTGTTTTAGGAATTGATATTGGTAGTTTTTCACTTTAAATTTGATAACCATGGATTTGTATATCTAATTTTTATTAATATTTGATTTCCCATCCTTCGTATGAGCCTATTTGGAAAATTGAATCGTTTAAATCAGTTTATAATTCATTATTCCATGATTCACCCCCTTTTCTCCATATTATTATTTTTTTCCTGAATCTCACAGACCAATGATGGATTTAACTTATTTTTGAGATTTTCCCCCCACCGTTCTTCAAGTTCTTCATCATTGACCCATGGAGTCATGGTTCGAAATTATCAAGGTAGGTTCGAGCATGATAAAATCCCTAGATTAATAGTGGTTTCATGAATAATGAATGGACCAATGATTTTTGGGTGGATTTAGGTTGGATACGGGATGCGGGTAATGAATTTGAGGTTTCGGTATCCTAAGCTACACTAGGAGAGGCATAGTGTGATGAGATTTTCCTGCATAGGTTAGGGTAGCTATAATCTAGCCACTGGTGAGTTATTGGGACCAATAAGCCCTAGATTCACACTCCTAAGTGGTATTTGAGTCAGAAATAGTGGAAGAGGTAGAACAACAATATGTGAAAAGGTTTACATGAGTTTTTCTGAAAAACATGACTACATGTTGTGTAGTACAAGGTCACATTTTGTGTAGTACCTCTGTGTAGTACCTCCGTTGTGGTGGCTAGGGTTTTGGGTGAAGATAAGGATAACACACAGTGTATGACCCATACATGTTGTGTGGTCTAGTGTTGGTGGCTTAGTGTGTACTTTGGGAGTACACAGGCATATGAATTTCAACAAACACGGGCATGACTCAAAATACACAGGCATGACTAGATATACATGGGCACGAGCTGAGGTGTACAGGAAGGCCCCAGGTGGCTAAGACACATTGTGTACCATGTGTACACACCATGTAGTCTTACTTTTCCAGATATTCCATGTGTAGTCAAGGACATGACCGGGATTCCATGTGAGGGTACAAGATTTATGACCGTAGGTACACACCGTGTAACTCTCTTATATGCTTCTACCTTCCATTTATCATTCTTTGGAAATCAGATATTGGCCCATGGATAGCCTATAGTGACTAGTTTTTCATGTAGAATGTGATGGTGTATTTCGTAGGGGATTTTGATATAAAATGTGAGGTGTTATGAGAATGTATATTCTTCAAGTGATTCTTCTTCAAGTAATTCTTTCCTGATAAAAAAGATTAAGTGGGATCATCATAGATATTCTGGGGTTGAAAACCCCTATCACATTGGGGTACGAGTTCTATGTACTCAATATCTAGGTTGAGTGGTACTCCCTAACGCACTAGGACATTGGTTTTATATCTACAAATTGTCACCCCCTAACACTCTAGGGTACAATTCCTCTATCTAACGAGTGTCACCCTCTATTGTACCAGGATGTAGGTCCTCTATTTACCATGTTTCAACCCCTATTATACCGGGGTATGGTTACTTTATCTACCAAGTGGATCCCCACCAACACACTAGGGCACGTGTCCTCTATCTATAAAGTGGACCCACCTTATCCCACTAGGGTGTGGGTCCTTTATATATTGATTAGAACCCCCTATCGCATTAGGTAATTTTTCCTCTATAGAAGATTGTGTCCCCTAAACTATACAACATAATGTTGAGGTGCGGGTCATCCACGTGATTAATTATATGAACACATTAGATAATGTGAATCATAGATGGAATATTGATGATGCATGTAGACTCATCATCATAGGATAGTATTTGAAGATAGGTATCCCCTTTCTCTCTCTCATCTAGGTTTATTTATGTTCATATATTATGGGTTTTGTTTCCATCTTGTTATGGGTTGATCTGACTTCTATTTTATCCTTATATTAATCCCTTAATGGTTTTAAGGGTCTACTACTTGGTATGCATATAATCACCCCTACAGGGGATTTTCCAGCATGTGTCATCTTGGTTAAGTCAATAGGTATATCAATGGTGACATCGATGGAGCATAGTAATAATCAGGTATATTGGCCACATTTAGTGGTCAAACTTGGAGATTCGGAGTTGGTCTCTCTTCAGCTTTCATTTTCCCATTTTTTGTTAAGTTGGAAAATCATTTCTAGTTAGGAATTTATTTTGACCCTTTTATACTTTGGTCTATATTGTAATACTATAATGTGTTCTCTATAGATTTTTACATTTATAGTTATTCTCAATATTTTACATCCTTTTATTATTCCTTTGTAATATTTCATGGAGACGGTAGTCTGCATGCGTATATGTACTTAAGTAAAAGGACTCCCATTTTATTCTATGCCTTCTCAAAACTTTTTTCTATACCATGGCCTATTGGATGTGGTCTTGGTGTGTCACACTTGTCTCATTATCTGCTAAGTGGGCCCTAGTGTATTGGTTCATGAAAAAACACAAGAGGTTGTGGTGTAGTTACGGGGATTTTATCGTGGTTTTTTTATTTTAAACAACCTATATAAATTTAGGACCCCTATTAAATTTCACATATTTACACCCTTATCATTTAAAAAATAGGTGACTCAAGAGACTATTTTAGAGACTTTGATTCCATTTTTTTAGGCTTTATCCCATTATTCTAGAGATCGGTCCATTGGTGATCTTAGGTGAGTTTACTTATTATTGGTTCAACTCTCTCCAATTATCACTATTCATGATATTAAATCTTGGTTACCTTAATTTTTCATGGAGTTAATTAATTATTAATAAATTATTTATTTTGGGATTATATCCTTAAGAATCATGGGATTTATTGTAGGAGAGTTGTTTGGAGATCTCCTATTGTCCTTATATTCTTGCTCGAAGAACATTGAATGATACATCTCAAGGAAGGGAATTTGTGACATTTATTTTTTTATGTGTAAGTGTGGGATTATAATGATTTATTTTATTTGGTTAAAAGTTTCATTGACCTATTTTAAGATTATAACTATAAATAAGAATTAATAGTAAGGATTTTTTGATCGCATGTGGTGATACTATATTGATGATTCCTCTTAATATCTACTAGATAGCGTATTATCTATTTAATATGACTATTTTTGTTCCTTAGAATAACAGATATGCTTAAAATTAGTGAAGTAATGTAAATTTGGTAAAGTTTAAGGTATTAATGAAAGAATCGTGGGAATTTAATTATTTTTATAACTTCGAAAAAACGGAATAAGAATATTTTACTCAAAGCATGATTGTAATTGAGTCACAAATGATGATAACTGCGACATCTGTGGGTTATTATTGTGGAAAACTATTCATAACAAATTTGTTAATTAAAGATGCAAATGAAAAGGGATTTTTTCTGAAATTAAAGTGTTTGGGGATTTATGATCCCAACATTACTTCCATGATGTTTTTTCTAGTCCTATAGGCCTGATGTTATGGTCATGGTTTCCCATTGAGTTTATTATATAAAAAATAAAATTTTTTCCATTTTTATGTGTTCTAGGATGGTAGATCCTTTCTATGAGTTCATGTGTGGGTTTTTTCATGGTTTTGATATTAGTTAATAGGTTTATATGACAAGTTGAGGGTAAATCTTTCTTATTTATTATTCATAGAGATAAGTTTGATTTCGAGATAAATAGAACATGTTGAGAGGTAGGATTTCCTACTATTTTATTATTGTGTTGGGTTGTTGTTTGGTTCATTTCTATATCTTGAGAGTTGTTATTTCTCTTATTTCTTGATATTTTCTTTTGATTTATAGTTTTCTTGTTGGTTTCTTGTTGGGATTTCCAACTGCTTGTTGTAGTTGGCCTATATCGCATGAGTACATCTTGCTTGTGGGAATTTAGGTCAAATACTATAATACCCGAATAATATAATGGTAAATGGATTTATAAATAACTCATGGTATGGTTTTTGAGGACAATAAATGATAAATTAATTGAAAACTATGGGATGGTTGGGTTAATAATCTAAGATCATGGGAATAGGAATTTGGGAATTGTAATATGAATTATGGAAGAATGTTTCTTGTGTTGAAATGAATTGATTAAGGAAAAATTTGTGATGGTATTAATTAATGATTTAAATTTGAAATTATATAATAAAAATAATTAATGATGATTAAATCTTAGTACTTTTGTGTTTATAAGGATACCATTATTCTTGGCCTTAGCGGTGGTAATTGGGTGTCATGTGAGATCATAACTATAGTTTGATCCAAGGCTAGGTAATTTACATGATTTTAGTTCTGTAATATATATGAATTATATTTTCTGATTTCATATTCTCCACTTCCTAAGTTGGGTGGGAAGTCCACACCCAAATATTTTGGGTTATGGTTGTTTTCCTTAACATTTAGGTTGGTGAGGGAATTTATGGATGACTTCTCCCTCATCCTTGATCTATGTTAAGATATAGCATGATGTGTAGGTGTATCTAGTATGTAATGGATTAATATAAAGGGTATGTGTCTATATAGGTTGTGATGGATCTTATTTTTACCATACATGAATGTGCGAGCTATAGTCGCTTGAGGTTATATCATATAAATATTTCCAAGTTGTAGTGACTATGGTTTACATAGTTGGAATTACATGGGTTATGATGAATTGAGGTATAATGATACACATACTTCTAGAATCACTTATTTGGTTATGAGATATGGTTAAAATGTGTATTCATGTTGTACAAGATGAGATGCGATATGTTTGAACAAGTAACAAGATGAATTATGGGAGGGATTTTATATCATTACATTTGACGTTTGGGTGTGAGAGTGATAAACTAGTAAGGAAGTGTAAGTAGATTACCTTTCTTATGTATATGAATTTGATATATATATGATTACTTGTATGTTTTACTTGGTTATTTATGTAGATACTTCAAGATTTCATTTTGAAATTTTAGAATATTTTAAGTAATATTTTTGGAGTCAGGCACAAAGTTTGCACAAGATTTTAGGGCTCAAGGGGTATCGATATTGATATATTTAGAATATTAAATATAATATATCTTACTAACATAGTTTCTTTTATAAATAATGATTTATCTCCATAATGGTTTATCAAATAAGAAAATCGTAATTTCCATTAAATCTGAAACATGGGTTTTACCCTAGCCAGGGTATAAGACTTATCAGCTCTATGAATTTTAGTATAGTTAAATCACTAGTGGAATATAAGATAAAATAAATGAATTATATTAATTGATTGATTTATTATATAATAAATTTTTTCACCTAAAAGGGCTCCAATAAAATCCTTATTATGAAAAATCTCCATGGTTATCAATATAACCCTAGTATATTGAGTGGATTTGGAACACCATCATTGGGAGCGATTTTATGGGGAGAATTGATGACAAATGAAAGTGAAAAATTGATGAGATAATGATGAACAAAGTAAATCTCATCAAGGAAATCGATATGGGTATGTTGTTCACCAACTATTGATCCAAACTTGAGGTAGATTTTTTTTCATTGTATTATTTCCCCATTCTTTAATTCCTTGATGAACGTGAATTAATTCCTTTTAATTTAATTCATGGATCATGATTGTTAAATTTAAATTGATTATTTATATTCCTAGAATTAGGAATTTGAGATTTATTCTTTATTAGAATTTTTGGTTTTGATTATCCCTCCATTATTTAAATTCTATTAACGATGGAAAAATAGACATCACCTTCATCAGATTCTAACTTTTATATTTCCTTCCTTTCTTCCTCTATTATTAGACATTCGTCATAAGTATTTTTTATTGGTTGATGATTTGACTATACCTGAAAAAATCATTATGAAATCAACCTTTGGTGCAATGGATCATTACTGCAAGTTATATTTTGGTATCAAAGGTGTGATGGAGGAATTACATCGATGATGGAGATCCAAATATGGTATGGGTGGTGAAAGTTTTCTTGATTTGGTCTATACGGGTAATTCTAGATGTCATTGTTGGCATTTTCTAATCAAATGGTGGCCATAATATGGAAACTGATTACATTTTGGGTTTATATAACAAAGATCCAAGTGTTATAGAGAGATTCCTAGAAGATTCTAAGGTAGTGGCAATTGAATGAGTGAGACATGTGAAATAGAATGGAATTTCTAGAAATTTTTGATGTACACAGCGTTTTCAAAATAACACACATTGTGTGGACCCCTCTACATAGATTCTAGGATTTACATGAGGATTTAATATCAAATGATTTGTGAGAGACCCACATGCTCGGTGACCATTATCCATCCAACTCAACGTGTATAGGGATTGCATTCCCAAGATTCCATGTGACCCCTCACACCGTGTGTGTCAGGGCACACCTCATGTACTTTGGAAAGTGCATGAGCATGGGAAGATGACAAACTCCTGAGTGTTGGAATGAACTTTACACAATGTGTATTTTTATCAACATTCCATGTATCTAGAGAAGAATATTCCATGTGAGATTTCGGGGCATGGGAATTACCAGACTTAGTGAGAACATGTCGTGTGCCCCAGTGGGGCACGCCATGTACCCCTATGAGGGAACTTTTGAGCCCTAGTTTTCCTCATCCTAATTCCACTATTAGTGTGGGTGTGGTCCCTTGATCTATACCCAATATAGTAAATTGATTCATCCCATACTGACCACATGATGAGATATCCACTTTATGGGTTATTTTTATATAGAGTTTGGTATCCCTCCACGTGTCATGGGGTGTGATCCTATATCATTCTTCCCTAGGTTAGGTTAGGTATACCATTTTTAAAATATAGGTATTCTAATACCCTTTCAAATGGGTTATTTCTGATTGGGTTAGGTATCCCCCATAGGCCCTAGATGTGATCCCCTCTCTATGTATCAACATCTGTTATGTTCTGATGAGGTTTAGTTTGACCAAGTAAGTATCTCAAGTGATCCCTATCAGTTACTTCATAATTCATAATGGAAATTCCTAAAATAGTAAGACCAATCAGATGAGTTTCATCCTCATAGCTAGAACTAGTGAGTGAGTTTGTAATTCCCCAACCCTAGTTATTCAGATTTGGTGCATTATTACATAACAATGGCATGATCACAAAAAATAAAGTATCGAAATACTGATTAGTTTAGTAGCCTTGGAAATACTAGAAACATTCATAAGTTTTACATTACATTATAAAATTAAAAAAACTACAACAACATAGTATCCATAGGCCACACGAATATCCCTTAGACTGTCCCTACAGGTCAGTCATAATATACTTTTTCACATCCTAGGAAATATAAAACATAGAAAGGGGTGATCTCAGATTCTCAGTAAGGATAACAATATAGCATAAACTTTCATAAATAAGCATAAACATTTAAGGAAATGTATAAGACTAAAAAAAATCCTTTTAAACTAGAAATTCAGCATAATATGGAAAATATAAGATCAAATAATTCCATTTACTTATTCACATGGATATTCCACTAGTCTAATAATCACATGAAATATCAATAGACACTTTCATAATGATAGAATGCATAATGTCAGACTTCATAACCACATAGTCAAGGCCTTGTTCCAAGACACTATTTTGTCTCGTGAGACCTACCGATGCATCGAGGATCTATAGAGGGAACCACCCGTCACTTACTAAGTCCAATGCATTACTCATATGAAAAGGTTTAAACATGACAAAAACATTCATATTAAAAATATCAAACGAAATGTCAATACTTTATCCATAAACCATGAATGGTGTAAAAATAATGCATCCACCATCAAACATATCAAAAAACCTTCAATACAATATGGAAGTTTTGTATCATAATAAATCAACTTCAAATAAGCTTAAAATTCATCAAAGGATGTTGACAGACGTGAAATCAATACTTTTTTTAGAGAAATATATCTTTCTATTTTGAAATAATTTAAAAGTAATATAATTATAAAAGAAAACATTTATTTTGAAAATATTCTTATAAGATTGTAAGCGAAGCTTCTACGATGTTATAACGGCGGAAAATAGACTCACCTATTGTATAAGTTAAAAAAACATTCTTACCTTAATTTTGTCGAAAAGTTCATAAAGTACCTTGTTTGGAAAATGACAGAAAGATTCATTTCAAAAACATATAAGGTCAAATAAGGGTATAAATGACTTTAATCCATTATCTATTAAATAGTAAAAATGTTTTTGAAATACAATTTTAAGAATCACGGATGTGGATGATAAAGAGGTCCCAGTAAAGGAAAACCACATTAACTATAGCTCTCTGGGTCCCCACATGGAGCCATGGCCATGCACTCGCCCTTAGGTCAGCGGTGATGGCCGCCCCACTTTCCCCCTCCTTCATCCATTGTTCTCACCTTTCACTAATCCTTCCTCACTCCCATATTTTCCCCAAATCCTCCTTAGCTCGAAAGTCCCGACCTTCCACATTGGTGCTCCTTCGCTTCCGATCTCTCTTCAGAAGTTCTCGGAGGCTTCGTCGCTCAATGGGTTATCCCTTGTCACTCGCTTTAGTCGTCATCAACCTTCCCTTGACTGCTTCGATATGTTCGTCAACAACTCCTGGCCTCTGAAGAACCGAATCGTGGTTGGGCTTCTTGATCCTTGTCACTTTCTTCTTCGCTTCGAATACGCTGATGACCTAGCTTATGCGTGGTCCAAAGGCACGTGATCTTACGATGGCTCCCTCTTCCTCCTGTTCCGATGGAGTTACGAGTTCCACTGGAAATGAGACTCCTCTCTCGCAGAAATTTTGGTAATCTTACCCTATCTACCTCTTCCTTTTCAAAATCCCTCCATTCTTAAGATGTTGGGTAACCTCATCAGGAGGTTCCTAGACTTCAATGAGCGTTCTCTCTCCCTTTCTCACCCGATTTCTCCCCGCATCTGTGTGGAAGTCGATATTTTAAAACCTCTGGTGGACATTGTTTGGATTGAGGTTGGTGAAGAACTTCGTTATCAAGAATCAGTGGTATTCGAAAATTGGTTTGATTTCTGTAGTTCATGCTTTCGTATCGGTCATCTTCATTCTAGTTGTCATTCATCTCGTAGCTCGGATAAGTCAAACGGTTATATTCCCCTTCAGTTGGAGGCACGACCGTTTCTTCCTAGAACACAGACAAATCTAGTCACGATGAAGGGGGTGCATGTTCCTCCCCTAACGCTCCTGGTGGGAATCAGGATGTTGTTGCTCCTGTTCCTGAAGGTCTGACTGGTGTGAATTCAGTCTTGGTCTTAGCCTTGGTAAAGGGACTTCAACGTGATCCTACAGGTAGTAACCCCTAGGTTCATACTATCTTCAATAATTTGAGGAATTATTTGGGTGTTCTCTCACCTATTGTGCATGGTTCGGTGGGTCTTTCTGAACCTAGTGCGGCTAAGGATGATGCTGGTATTTTTAACAGGGGAGTGGTGATCTGAAGGACAGCGGAGGAAGGTGAATGTCATAAGATCTCATCTTATGTTGAGGCTATACATATAGGGATTGATGACACTGGAAGTGAGGGACCCCAAGTTGATCCCACTCCTTTGATCATTTCAAGACTGAGAAGAGTGGTGTCATCTATGAAATTGATTAACTGTTTTGAGAGTCTAGAGAAAAAAGGTCATGCGCAGGAGGCAGACCGGGAGGAATCCTTCAAAAAGGAGTAGGGTATTCCATGGGAGGAGTCTGGGGATGACCTATCTAGTTTTATTTTAGGGGTTAGTGCTCAAAAATTTCAAGGAAGTGGTGCCTACAGTCTAAGGAGGATGAAGGTACGGCGAGGAGGCAAGAAAGGCCGAAAGGACTACTCTTATCTACCTTCTCCAATGAAGACCCGATCTGGCATGAAGTTGAAGGCCCAAGTGACGGATGGTACTCCCATATCTAAGGGTAATAAAGTATGTGCAGAGGCTACAGTATCTAGGGTTAATTCCAATAGTATTGTCCGACAAGATCAAGGCATCGTATCTGCTCAACCAGTGGAGCTGCTTCTACATTCTGGAGAAGTTATGGAGGAGGAATCCCTTGTGCATAATTCTTCCAAAGAAGACGGTGACAAGATGATGTTAAGGTCCATTCAGGTGGCCACCAATAGATATCATAGGGATTGGATTTCCAAGAATAATTTAATCTTATTTAGAGGCTTCAACAGTGGTAAAATCAACTAAGAGGATTTCATGCAAGCATGGGACAGATTGGCATGTCGCTTCAAAGACATTATTCAGGATGATCCAGAAACACCGGTAACATCTCTCTCCTCGAATCTCCTTAAAGATAAACATGAAAATAGGCTGAAGTTGTCCTTAAATAACTTTGTTTTCTCATGGGTTTTCTCACTTTTACCTTAAAAGTGGCGTTTGTTTTATAATAAAAATTTGAAATTAATCTTGATAAAGAGGTCCCACTATATACTCACGTATAAAACAACCTCGGATAATAAAGAGATTGTGAAATTAACCCTTACCTAGTAAATTTACTTAGTAGATGGTATGTTAACCTCCTGTATAATAGTTAAAACATTTTAATTGAATTATACAAGAACTATATACAAAAATATTATATCATATATGATCTTATAATATTTCTTTGTTAATAATATTTTAGTAGTAGCATTGTTTCAGGTGTTAACTGATTTGTTTCCCTTTATATGATTTTTTATGTAAGTAATGTTTCTTATGGATAGTGTGTATCTTATTCATATTCATAATGATATTAAGTCTTTAAACATTATTTTTAATCATCAAATGAAAATTATTCTTGAAATATTATGATGGGGAATGAATCTCATCGCGTTCGTGGAGACGGCAATCCATACGTACGCATGAGAAAAAATAACATTATATTGATGGATAAATCATATGTAATTGGATGTTATATCATATATAAAGAATAATTAACATGTTATATTTATTATTTACATCAATAATACTCATTATTATACCCATCCAAATAATGAAGTGTTTGAATAACAAACTACACCACGACGTGGAGACCGTAATCCATACGTAAGCACGTATGGTAACTTTTTCACTTATAGGAAGGATAGAATAATGAATATGGTTGTAAAATATTCATAATAACATCAAAATATATATAATATACTGGATTTATTAGTTTAAAATGGAAACAACAAATAAAGAGGAAGTGGAAGAAGAAAAGAACTTGGAAGAGATGATGAAATATTTACCTCTTCTTCAGGTTATTCCTTTTGATTTGATCAAAACATATCCTTAGGTTGTATTTATAACTAAAGGAAGGCCTCTAGGATAAATTTAGGACATTATAGAGGATATTTGGGCAGGTTTTGGCGTATCCAAATGGCTTTTATGGTGTCTATTTGAGAGAAGTTGAAGTGCCCTTTTATAAGAGAGGTGAGGGTCACTTTAGGAAAATCTTGAAATATTAATTTATAATAAAATAAATTTCGGTTTATAATGGCTCTAAAATGATTTATTTCTAGGATAAGGTGGGGATGGGTCGAAAACCAATCAAAAAATAGGTTTTAGACAGGTTTGGGTCACTATATTAACCTTATCTTTTAGATTTAACTCTTAGTTAAATAGTTTGACATTTACCATGTCTCTTTGTATTTTTATATTATATGGTTAATAAACTTACTATAAACTTCCAAGTGAACCTAAAGTGGTTCATTAATGACATATATAATATTATTTAATCCCTTTGGACGAACCTTAGATTTTTAGGAATATAATATCAATTAATAATATAATATTTGTTTTAAAAACTCTTTTATGTCAATTTTGACAGTATTTGGTATTTTGTTTTTCTTAAATGTATAACTGCATTATTAATTCAAACAAAACTCATTTAATAAACCCTAACATGTCATATTAACCTATAAAATTAGATTAATTCGTTAAAAGTCTACAATTAGATTTATTTGGATATTTATAATATCTATTATTTTAATCTTTCATTAATAATGTAATTACTGCATCATCATTGTCGTATAAATAAATTTAATTATATACTATCTAAAAATTATAAATAAAATACCATTATGTAGGAAATATTTTTATATTTCTAATTAATATTTATAGTCTAATTTATATTATGTATAACCCTATATTAAATATGGTTTAGTTATTAAACTTTGATTTTAACTCTTTTAACTCTTCTTTAAATAAAATAATAATAAATGTACTAATCTAATCCAAGTGGACCAAACAGGATAATATTTTATTCCTAAGGTTTTTTTTGTCAAATTATAGTTATCCAATAGGATTAGGATATGTGTTAGGGTAATTATGATATCATTTTTACCCTTAATTACTCAATTTACTTTTTACCGTGGTAAATAAAAGTCAAAAGTTACTATTCACTAAAAAATTATTTTCATATTATTGAACCACATTTTACTTACTAATATTAACTGTGTCTCTAAGATTTTTTAAATTCAACTCACAGAAGTGGTAAAATTAAGTTTTATACAAATTTTTAAATACTCCTAGGAGGTGCGTTAAAGACGGTAAAAAGTTTGATAAAATTTTATATATCTAAACTTATTATAAAATGACTCTAATGAATTAAATTGAAAATTAATAGGTATTATGTATCTATTTTGACCTAAAATAAATTAAAATAAAATAACTAATTATTTAGATAAAAAGTCGGTTTTAACCAATAATGCAGTGTTTTATCACTATTCATCAAAAATTGAAAGTTTTCAGAAAAATACCAAAAATTCACCCTAAGCTAATTTTGATATTCCAAATCCAAAAATGAAGTCCATTTTGAAAGATAAAATTTATAAAATTTCAAAAAGTGGGTATTACTATTCATAACGGCTAGTTTGATTGGTTGTGGTGTGTTGGAACTTGAAGTTGCGTACAACACAAGCTATTGTATTATTCAAAGGGAAACGTACCATGGAAGCTTGGGGTGTTACATTATCCCATCCTTAAAATAATTTCATCCTCAAAATTTCTATAATATTACTTCATAAAAATATCCGGTTGACTCTTGATCATAGGTTCCTCGAGTTCCCACATTGCCTCTTCCATCTTATGGTTTCTCCATAGAACTTTTACCAGACAAGTCATCCGGTTTCTTAGCACTTGTTATCTTGTATCAATAATCTTGATAGGCTCTTCACAATAAGATAGATAAGGTTCCAATTCAATTTCCTCATATGTGAGTACATGAATTGGGTCAGGTATGTATTTTATCAACAGTGATACGTGGAACACATCGTGAACTTTGGAGAGATTTGGCGGCATTGCCAAATGGTAAGCCACAACCCCAATTCTTTCTAGAATTTCGAAAGGTCTGATGTACGTGGGACTTAATTTACCCTTCTTACCAAATCGTATAACTCCCTTCCATAGAGATACCTTCATGAAAACATGGTCTCCTACTTGAAATTCCAAATCCTTCCTTCGGTTATCAGCATAGCACTTTTTCCTACTTTGGGCTGCTTTGATGTGGGTTTGTATAACCTTCACATTTTCCATTGTTTCCTCAACAGGTTTTTGGCCTACGAGTTTTCTTTCACCAGCATTATCCCAACAAGTTGGTGTGAGACATCACTTTCCATATAACGCTTCATATGGTGCCATCTGAATACTTGAATGGAAGCTATTGTTATTGGAAAATTCTACCATAGGTAAATATTTATCCCACATACCTTTAAAGTCAAGTGAGAAAGATCTCAACATGTCTTCAAAGGTTTTAATAGTCTATTCTGATTGTCCATCAGTTTGAGGGTGGTAGGCAATGCTCAAATGAAGTTCAGTATCTAGGGATTTCTGTAGACTTTTCTAGAATCTTGATGTAAAACAAGGATCATGGTCATATAAAATTGATAAGGGTACTCCATAAAGTCTTAAAACTTCATTAATATATAGTCTTGCTATATGTTCAAGTGGTAAATCATCTCTTATAGAAAGAAAATGTGCTGAATTTGTAAGATGATCAACAATGATCCATATTGCATTATTCCTTCTAGGAGTCTTTGGTAGTCCCATGACAGAGTCCATCATAATATTATCCCATTTCCACTCAGGTATGGGAAGAGGTTGCCTGACTCCTCCATGTTGTTTCCTTAGAACTTTCACTTGTTGACAAACCATACATCTTGACACAAAATCAGGAATCTCCCTCTTCATGTTGTCCCACCAAAAATGTTCCTTCAAATCTCTATACATCTTAGTGCTACAAGGGTGTATAGAGAAATTGGAGCTATGAGCATCATCTAACAATTCCCTTTTTAGATAAGGTATATCAGGAACACAAAGTCTCTTCCCAAATTTCAAAAATCCCCTCTTCATATATGAAGTCGATCAATCTCCCATCGTTCACAGCTTTAATTTTCTTTTGAAACTCCTCATCATCAGCCTGATAACTTTTTATCCTTTCTAGTAAAGATGGTTTGGAAACCATTTGAAAAAGTATTGATGTTTCACCTTCCATGATTATTCTCATATCCATTTTCAATAGAACCATGAAAATAGGATCCCTTTCAACTCTCATATTGTTCAAAACTCCATGATCATTTCTGCTCAAAGCATCTGCCACCTTATTTTCCTTTCCTGGGTGGTAGTGTATTGTGAAATCATAATCCTTGGGTAGTTCAAGCCATCTCCTTTTCCTCATGTTGAGTTCTTTCTGTGAGAAAATATACTTCAAACTCTTGTGATCGGTATATATCTCACATTTTTCACCATAGAGATAATGTCTCCATACCTTCAAAGAAAAGATTATAGCTTCTAACTCATGATCATGAATAGGATATTATTTCTCATGAATTTTTAGATGTCGTAATGCATAGGCAATAACCCTATCATTCTTCATAAGGACACAACCAAGTCATTTCTTTGATGCATCACTATAAATAACAAACTCAACATTCCTCGATGGTAGAGTCAAGATAATATCATTGACTAATCTTCTATTAAATTCTTCAAAACATTCTTCACACTCTTTTTTCCAAAAAAATTTAACCCCTATACGTGTGAGCTTGGTTAATGGGTTAGCCAATCGGGCAAAATTCTAGACAAAACGCCGATAATAACCTGCTAAACCAATAAAACTATGTAACTCAGTTATACTCATCGGTACTAGCCATTCTGGGATATCTCTTGTTTTAGAAGGATCAATGGAGATTCCATCCATATAGATAATATGGCCAAAAAAATCTCCTGAAGCTATAATTCACACTTGCTAAACTTCCCATATAATTCATTTCTTCTGAGGGTTTTTAGAATGGTGCATAAGTGATTTTCACGATCTTCATAGATTTTGGAGTATATCGGGATATCATCAATAAATACAACTACAAATTCATCAAGATATTCCTTGAAAACTGTGTTCATTAGATCCATGAAAACATAGGGTGCATTAGTCATCCCAAAAGGCATTACTGTAAACTCATAATGCCCATACCTGGTTCGAAATGCTATTTTCAGAATGTCTTCCTTCTTAACACACAATTGATGATATCCAGATCTTAGGTCAATCTTTTAAAAATATTTATCTCCATGAATTTGGTCAAATAAATCATCCATGCGAGGTAGGGGATACTTGTTCTTTATTGTTATAACATTGATCTCCCTATAGTCAATGCACAACCTCATAGATTTGTATTTCTTTTTAACAAAAAGGATAGGGGCTCCCCATGGAGAAACACTAGGGATAATAAATCCCTTATTACTCAATTCCTCTATTTGTTTCTTTAGTTCCACTAATTCCACAGTGGCCATTCTATAAGGGGTCTTCGATATGGGCATGAACCAGTAATTAAATCAATGGAAAACTCAATTTCTCGTTCTGGAGGATGTCCAGGTAAATCTTCTAGAAACAAATCAACATATTCTTGCACAATAGGTACATCCTCTATTTGAAAATTCATTTCCTCTCCCATAGTTATTTCATTCCCTTCCTCCCTAATAATTGAATTCAGTTGAGCTACAGTGGGTGGATCTAGATAAGAATCAGATGGTGAAGTTTCTGCTCTAAAGATAAGGTACTCCTTATCATCATCAAAAATCGTAACCTCCTTCTTCTTACAATAAATTTTGGCATCATGGTCCAAAAGAAAATCCATACTGAGGATTATATCAAATTCAATCATGGGTATAACGATGAGATCATCAGATAAATAACATTTATATGCCTTAATGGGAACTGATTCACAAAACTTTGTTCCATGATACTTCCCTTAAGATTTTTGACTGACAACTCCCTTGTTAAATCAAATTGAAAATATCTAATTTTCATAGAAATATGGGAAGATATGAAACAATTTGATGATCCAGAATCAAATAAAGCATTTTCTAAACTTGATAAAACCATTAAATTACCTTCCACCGCGTCTTTAAGATCTTCAACCTCAATAGTAGTGATAGAATAAGCTTGGCCTTGATCCCTTGGCCTTTTTTGGGGTAAGTTTTCTTGGTGCTTAGGACATTAGTTTTCATAATGCCCCTTTTCTCTATAATTGTATCATTAAACATTGACAGTCACTTTCTTCCCCTTCCAATCACGAGCTTAGTGGCCTTTTTTACCACACTCGTAACAGACTCCCATTCCTTTCAGGCAAGTACCAAGGTGTTTCTTCCCACATTTACTGCAGGATGGATATTCGACTTTTCCCTTCTTCCCATTATTTCCATTTCCAGATTTTTCATCATATCTCTTCTTCTCTTGCTTTGCTTTAAATTCATAAGACTTAGAGAATTCCTTTTCTGTCTTGATCGCACATGAGACAATATCTTCATATGATGAGAAGGATTGTGATACTAATGCTTGACAGAGAAATGGTTTTAACCCATCAAAGAAATGATCAATCTTACTTCTTGGGTTGCATATATAATCTGTATCATGCCTTTCTAACCATGTAAAGTTAGCCTCATACTTTGCGAATTTCTCATCCTCTTTTTTCCTCAGACTTAGAAACTGTCTTTCCATATCCGCTCGATGGTCACGAGGAATGTATTTTTCTATGAAAATATCTTTAAACTCACTACATTATATACTTGATACTTTTTCATCCTTCTTTTTGTTTTGAATCAATGACCACCATTGATCAGCATCTCCAGTGAGAAGATAAACTGCCATGGCAACTTTTTCCCTTTCTCTACTCCCCAAAGTATAAAATATTTTCTCTAAGAAACTTATCCATTGCTCAGAAAAAAATGGGTTTGTAGTCCCATTGAATGTTGGTGGTTGTTTCCTTATGAAGTGGTCTAACATTGATCCTCCACATTGTGGATCAGGGTGCTCCATACGGGTAAGGTTATTATTCATAACCTGTGTGAGTTTTCCCAGTATGGTGATAAGCTGATCAGCACCAGTTGCTTCACCATATCTACTATAATTATATTGAGTATGATGGAAATCCCTAAATGGATTACGTTCATTTATACGGTTTACATTCCTTCTACTAGGCGCCATTTGTAAACAATAGCATACACTAGATTAGTTTATGAATCGCAATACATAATTCCAAACATGTAAAACACTTAAAATAAATTAAACAGTTTATGGATAATTCATAATCATTAAAAAGTTTTCTTTGAGGAATTATATACTCATAAACCTTTCATAATGTTTTGTAAAGAAAATGAGAATTATCGTAAGCATATCCCTCGGGAGTGTCGTAACCAAGAGTGCAGCAAGGCCCGTTGTCGTGCATCAGCTCCCATTCGAGTCTAGCTCAAAGTAGTGTTTTCAGGTTTTACCCCTAGGTACATCTATGCCAGAGACACCTCTACCTGATCGTATCAAGACAGGGATGTATTTTTTTGAAAATACATAAAATCACTACATTACCAAAATTCCTGTAATTTATTCTATACTAATCCTCAAAGTCTATCTTAGGGTAATGTTCTCTAATCAGAGTTTTTCTAAATATAGCTTACAAGGTTTGTAATAAACTTCTTCTAATACCTACTATAATTCCCCAACCCTAGTTACCCGTAGTCGGTGCATTATTACATAACATTGGCATGATCACAAAAGATCAAGTCTCGAAAAACCGATTAGTTTAGTATCCTAGTAAATACTAGATACATTCATAAGTTTTACATTACATTATAAAATGAAAAACTACAAAAACATAGTCTCCATAGGCCACACTCATATCCCTTATACTATCCATGTAGGTCAGTCATAATATACTTATTCGCATTCATGGAAATATAAAACATAGAAAGGGGTCATCTCAGATGCTCAGTAAGGATAACAATATAGCATAAACTTTCATAAAAAAGCATAAACATTTAAGGAAATGTATAAGACTAAAACAAAAGCCTTTTAAAATTTAACTTCATCATAATATGGCAAAGATAAAATCAAATAATTCCATTTACTTATTCGCATGGATATTTTACTAGTCGAATAATCACATGCAATATCAATAGCCAGTTTCATAATGACGGAATGCATAATGCCAGACTTCATAACCAAATAGTCAAGGCCTTGTGCCAAGAATAAAAATAAGATTTTGTCAAGGCCTTGTGCCAAGACACTAGATTGTATTATGAGACCTACCGATGCATCGAGGAGCTATAGCGGGCTCCACCTGTCACATACTAAGTCCAATGCATTCCTCATATGAAAAGGTTTAAACATAACATAAACATTCATATTAAAACTAGCATATGAAATGTCAATACTTTATCCATAAACCATGAATGGTGTAAAAATAACACATCCAAAGTCAAACATATCAAAAAACCTTCAATACAATATGGATGTTTTTTATCATAATAAATCAACTTCCAATAATCTTAAAATCCATCAAAGGATGTTGACATAGATGAAATAAAAACTTTTTTTAGATAAATATCTCTTTATATTTTGAAATAATTTAAAATTCATATAATTATAAAAGAAAACATTTATTTTGAACATATTCTTATAATCTTGTAAGGGAAGCTTCGACGATGTTATAATGGAATAAAATATCTGCACCCGCTGTATAAGTTAAAAAAACATTCTTACCTTAATTTTTTCGAAAATGTCATAAAGTACCTTGTTTGGAAAACAACAGAAAGATTCCTTTAAGAAACATATAAGGTCAAATAAGAGTATAAATGACTTTAAACCATTGTCTATTAAATAGTAAAATGTTTTGAAGTACATTATTAAGAAACACGGATGTCGATGATAAAGAGGTCCTAGTAGATACTCACTTATAAAACAACCTCGGATAATAAAGAGATTGTGAAATTAACCCTTAACTTGTACATTTACTTAGTCGATGGTATGTTAACCTCATATATAATAGTTAAAAAAATTATTGAATTATAAAAGAACTATATACATAAATATGATATCATATATGATCGTATAATATTGCTTTGTTATTAATATTTTAGTAGTATCATCATTTCGGGTGTTAACTAATTCATTTTACTTTATATTCTTTGTTACGTAAGTAATTTTTTTATGGATAAGATGTATCCTATTCATATTCAGAATTATATTAAGTCTTTAAACATTATTTTTAGTCATCAAATTAAAATTATCCTTGAATGATTATGATGGGGAATGAATCCCATCGCGTTTGTGGAGACGGTAATCCATACGTACGCACGAGCGACAATATCATTATATTGATGGAGAAATCATATGTATTTGGATGGTATATCATATACAAATAATCATTAACATTTTATATTTATTATTTACATCATTTATATTCATTATTATACCCATCCAAATAATGAAGTTTTTGAATAACAAACTACACCACGACGTAGAGATGGTAATCCGTACGTACGCATGTATGGTGACTTTGTCATTTATAGGATGGATAGAATAATTAATATGGTGGTAACATTTTTATAATAACATCACCGTATATAGAATATATTGGAGTTATTATTTTAAAATGGAAACAGTAAATAAACATGAAGTGGAAGAAGAAAAGAACTTGAAAGAGGTGATGAAATATTTACCTCTTCTTCAGGTTATGCCTTTTCATTTGATCAAAAGGGCTCCTTAAGATGGCTTTCTAACTAAAGGAATGCCTCTAGGATGAATTTAGAATAGTTTAGAGGATATTTGGGTAGGTTTTGGCCGATCCAAATGGCTTTTAAGGTGTGAATTTGAGAGAAGGGGAAGTTCCCTTTTATAAGAGAGGTGAGGGTCACTATAGGAAAAGCTTGAAATATTATTTTATAATAAAATAATTTTCGGTTTCTAATTGGCTCCAAAATGATTTCTTTCTAGTATAAGGTGGGGATGGGTAGAAAACCACTCAAACAATAGGTTTTAGAAAGGTTTGGGTCACTATATTAACCTTATCTTTTAAATTTAACTCTTAGTTAAATAGTTTGACATTTACCATGTCTCTTTGTATTTTTATATTATATGGTTAATAAACTTACTATAAACTTCCAAGAGAACCTCAAGTGGTTCATTAATGACATATTAATACTATTTAATCCTTTTTTCCGAACCATTGAGTTTTAGGAATAGAATATAAATTAATAATATAATATTTGTTTTAAAAACTCTTTTTTGTCAATTTTGACACTATTTAGTATTTTGTTTTTGTTAAATTCATAACAGCATTATTACATCAAAAAAATCATTTAATCAACCCTAACATGTCATGTTAAACTATAAAATTATTTTAATTCATTAAAAGCATCAAATTAGGTTTATTTGAATATTTATAATACCAATTATTTTAATCTTTCATTAATAAGGTAATTACTGCATCATCATTGTGTCATAAATAAATTTAATTATTTAATGTCTAAAAATTATAAATAAAATACCATTATGTAAGAAATATTTTTAGATTTATAATTAATATTTATAGTCGAATTTATCTTCTGTATAACCCTATATTAAAAATGGTTTAGTTATTAAATTTTGATTTTAACTCTTTTAACTCTTCTTTAAATAAAATAATAATAAATGTCCTAATATAATCCAAGTGAACCAAAGGGGGTCATATTTTATTCCTAAGGCTTTTTTTGGTCTAATTATACTTATCCAATATAATTAGGACATGTTTTAGGGAAATTATGATATCATTTTACCCTTAATTACCCAATTTACTTTTAACCATGGTAAATAAAAGTCAAAAGTTACTATTCACCAAAAAATTATTTTCATATTATTGAACCACATTTTACTTACTGATATTAACAATTTCTCTTGGATTTTTTAAATTCAACTCAAATAAGTGGTAAAATTAAATTTTATACAAATTTGCAAATGCTCCTAGGAGGTGGGTAAAAGACGGTAAAAAGTTCGATAAAATTTTATATATCTAAAATTATTATAAAATGACTCAAATGATTTACATTGAACATATATAGGTATTATATATCTATTTTGACCTAAATTAAATTAAATTAAAATAAATAATTATTTAAATAAAAAAGTCGGTTTTAACCAATAATGTAATGTTTTTTCACTATTCATCAAAAATTCAAAGTTTTCAGAAAAATACCCAAAATTCACTCTAAGCTAATTTCAATATTATGAATCCAAAAATGAAGTCCATTTTGAGAGATAAAGTTTATAAAATTTTAAATAGTGGGTATTACTATTCATAACGTCTAGTTTGATTGGTTGTGGTGTGTTTGAACTCGAAGTTGCGTACAACACAAGCTATTATATTATTAAAAGGGAAACCTACCGTGGAAGCTTGGGGTGTTATAGAAGTCACTTAGAAAAATGTTATCTTGGATCTTTGAACATCTTTCCCTATGTTGGCAGTGAGGATAGACGTCCTCTAGAGACTTTTAGTCTTCTTTCATGCATATATAAGTTATCTTGTATATCCTCTTTTATTTTTTTATTTAGAGATGACTCCCCTGGGTGATTGGTGTTTGTTGATTTTAGGTTGTCTTACTGAGTATGTTTTTACTCATCCCTACATGGGATATTCATACACGCGTCATGTCTAATGAAGACAATAGACATTTCGACAGAGTCTTAGGTGAACTTGAAGGAGGTGGAACTTAGTTGTGCTAGTTGGACTATAAATGGTTCTAGAATTTGTATATTTAAAACAACCTAATTTTTGTTAGCAGGTTGGAATATTTGTTTAATGTTATGGTGGGCGTGTGTTTGGACCTTTTCTTTTTTGTACTCTTTTCATAATTCGATGTGAGATTAGTTTTTATGCATGAATTTATAATATCAGATGTATATATTTTCCTCTTTATACTAGTGTATAAAGATGTGTTAATATGTACATGTACTTTAGGATAAGGCCTCCCATGTGTGTGATGTGACTACTTGGCGATAGTATTCATCCCTTGAACTATATGAGGTTGGATCTGGGTGTCACACTTTGCTTACTATAGGCCAGTAGGGCCCCAATGGGTTGGGTTTTGATAGAGAAATACCATAGGAGGTTGTTCTAGTACCAAATTTTGGAGATTGAATAGCTATAAGGATTGGTTTGGGAACTAGGTAAATAGTGTTAAAATGTATCAAGTTTGAATCTTAGGTTAGATAACCTACTGATGGTGCGGTGGTCAGTGTATCCATTAACAAGGAAATTGGTAACTTTCTTGTCGACTAATGCATATAGGCACTAGTTTTAAGGAAAAAATTAGTATATACATCATATAGGAATGAGTGATGGTTCCATGTACTTCTTGAGTCAGTTCCCAATATATTCTCTTGGAATATGGTACATATTATTAAGACACAAAATTCCACCTTGTAGATATCCATCAATGGATACCATAATGGGATTTCAATGAAGACCCATTTGGGGATAAGACCTCATTGTTAAAACCTGATCTTGAGTTTAAACTTCCAAATGGATAGTGAGTAGTGCCTCCACTCATTGAGAAGCATGATAACTAACTCCTAATGTTTTTTATGGATGAAATCCATAAGGTTGAGAAATAGTTGTTTCAATAGTTCTAGTGGTTAATGTACATAGATTTAGTGTGATACTTGAGATTTATAGGTAGATACCACCCACGTTTTAGAGTGAGCCAGACCCCCAGGAAGTAGAGGACTAACTTGAGTCTATGTAATGAGTACTCCACCTAGTTAGGAAGCCTCATAATGGTGGTACTAGTAGATAACCTCATTCATGGTAATGAAAGATAGTGGTGGATCCATGTTCCAGTTATGTTATATGTGGATTCATGTATACAAAGAATAGGGACACTTCCCCCATCAAGATACATTACATTGTGTTGTATTTTAAAGTCATGTAAGTGAGTCAGTTCCAACCGAAGTGGATAATATCAAAGTTTTGTGGATGAGTTTATTTTATTTTTATGTTTAAGACTGCTTTTAATGTGATAAGGCCTTATATAATAACCTATTTGTGGATAAAATGTAGTAAAGGGGAAGTATAATTACATGTTGTGAAGGATTATGACTCAGAGGTTCCAAATGTGATATGAGGTATGACCTATTTCTTTTATACATTAGTTTTAGTCTTGACAAAAAAAAGGCATGAGACACTCTTCCCTTACTACATCCCTTATTTAATAACTAGAGTTCACAACAAAGTCTTTAGCTCAACACTTTCAATTATAAACTACTTTTGAGTTTGTTTTGATGATCTCACTCATATTCTGGTAGTGTGAGTTACCTTCTGGAGGATAGATCTTCACTTGGTATCTCTTATTAGTGGTGATGAGTTCCTACAATGTTTTATGAGTATGGAATTGTTTTCTATGATGTGTACCATGTTTAAATGTAACTAGTAAGGGGTTTAGTGTGTTCAAGTTAGTGGGATTGAATTTTCCTTCTTTAGAAAGATGGTATTCTGGGTAGATTATGATGAGATTTTATACAAGATGATATAACTGATTTATCATTAGTTTTATAGTATGACCATTGGAGTGGTAAATTTTTTGAGATTTCAATTTCCTATAGTGGTGGATGAGGATGAAGATTAATTACCAAATGATTTATCAAACTTACCTCACAATCGATAGATTACTTCCTACATAATCCTACATCTCAGGACAACCCTAATATCTACACCATTGTATCAGATGGACCTCGTAGTGGTGAGAGATGAAAGTGTCGTTGGAGGATTGATAGAGGAAGGGATTCATTAGACCCAATGTTTCCCTCTTGGAATCTCTAGTTTTTTCGCCATGGTGGGGGATGAAATATTGAGGTAATTCGTGGATTATCATTTCCAAAACCTCATGACTGAAATAATTTATATCACATTTGAGAATCAATGACTACTTTGACTAGCGGTAAAGAGAAAATTAGTTCTCAAAGTTTTACCTCAAGTTGGGTTATCACAAGCTCTGAGTTCGAGAAGAGGATGTATTGAGGAAAACTTTTTAGAATTTCTATGGTTAATTTGAATTATTTTTTATTCCATTTACTATGATAAATTCCCCAAAAGTGTTCTTGGGACCAATAAACTAGATATTTCAACCCTTCTTAGATTGGTTCAAGGTAGTCTTTATTGATGAAATCCCTGTGTACTCAATGTCAAAGAAGAATTATGAGATAAATTTGAGGATGGTTCTAGACATAATATAATATTACCATATTTATGGTAAGCTCACAAAATATTAGTTTTGGGTTCAATATTTCCATGTATTATGACATGTCATATTTGAATAGGTTATAGTAGTGGACCCTACCAAAATCAAGGAAGTGCTAGCTTATAATCCATCCAAGAGAATGTATGAGGTGAGACGATTCCATGAGTTGGAAATATATTTTCATAGATTCATTCCTGATTCCTCTAGGGTCATGGAATCTATGAAATATTTGACTTTAAAGGGTTAGCCTTTTTAATGAATAGAAAAGTGTCTATAGGCCTTACAGGAGATATGACAATGGTGGATGAGCACCGCCATCATGAGAAATCCAAAGGATGGTGTTGAGTATATGGTGTTTTATGATTCCTATGGAGCTAGAATTAGATGAAATTTTATGTATAGGTAGGTGAGGTATGCTTATGGGTCACCGAAGAGGAGACTGGATGAGCAGTACTATGTGAACCATGGTTTGTAGCTAGCGGTAGGAGTGTTATTATGAGAAGTATTGTGATAATATCTTTTGAGAGAGTGATAAATCATTAGTTCTAAGCTTAAAAGACTCAAGAATATCTTTTCACAAAAAAACCCTAAAAATGGATGTGATAGATAGATTTCATGCCAGACTGTGTTTTTAAGATAGTGTATATTATTGGAAACGAGAATGCAGAGGTAAATGCTCTAATTGGAAAATTCATTTCATATTTTTTGAGTGAGGTGAAAGATTAATTTGTATCATTGTTTTTTACCATTATTGACAAGGAAAATGCAGCGTACCTCTAATTGAATTTTGTTATCCCTCCACTTCTTCATCATGTTATAGATGCACAACCTAGGAATATCAGTTGAGAGATATTTCATGAACATATATCCACTATAAATTCTCTTGATTGATTTGATAAAGGTGGGGAACATTCCATATTTATTTGAGGATGGATGACAGTACTTTTCATGATGAGGAGGGGTTTTTCAGAGTTTATCTCTCAATGAACCAATTTCCAGCAGGTGAAGGATGAGGTAATGTAATGGAAGTGGAAGTGGGATGGTTTCTCCCTGGATCTCATGATGTAAATTCCATGATATGAATGATTTCATGATTCCATCTAGGTGATCATAGATCAAATCACCATTTCATCCCACTTTATAGCGATCTGAGAGTATAGTTTAGTGGAGATCTTGAGATTCCTGTTTATGTTGGAGAAATTATGGATTTATGGAATTTCCTTGATGATCTTTTCATAATATGATTCTATTTTCCCTTCATGATATTAGAGTGCATTACAGGAGGCCTTTGGGACTTAGTTGTGGTTTATCATGAAGTTCCACTCCCTAAAAGATAGTCAGATAGAGTGGTCCATTCAAGTTCCGTAGGACACAATCTAGGATTGCATATTAGAATTTGTATGTAGTTGGTAGGATCTTCTACCCTTGGTGGAGTTTGGTTATAATAGAAATTACCATTCCAACATCATTATGAAACCATTTTATGTCTTTTATAGAAAACACTATGGTTAGCTGCTGTCTTGGATAGATCTAGGAAATATAGTTTTTTTGGGCACAAAGTTGGTGTCAATGATTCCATTGAAGGTACAGATCATCCAAACTCAATGAGTAATATCCATTGCTATCCTAATTCTTATATTAATATATGAAAAAGGCATTTGGAGTTTGATGAAGGAGACTGTGTATTTCTGAAGGTCTCACTTGGGTGAGGATTATGGATATTTGGTCAAGGTGATAAGATATCTCCAAGATTAATTACCAATTTTCTGCTATAGTAAAGGGTTGGTGAGGTGTCATACTACTTATCCTTACCACCATAGTTAGACTGGGTGCATGATGAGTTCCACATGTCACAGTTGAGGGGATATATATGTGGACCATCACTTGTTATCAATCATGATGAGTTGGACATTGAGGATGGAGTAACCTTTTTAGGGTTCCAAAGGTGATCAAGTAAAAGTAGGAGGATACCCTTAATGGGTGAATGACATCCTTAGTTTATTCTTATAGGAAGTATGGAAACCTCCTGTAGATCTTTTGGGAGTGGAATAACCAGATGCGATCTTAGTACCCTCACCTTTCTGAGTAGGTTTTCACTTTTTGGGATAAAAAACCCTTGATGGTGGGTAGAATTAAAAAACTCTTAAATTTATATTTAACACTTTGGAATATTTCAAATAATATTTTTAGAGTCGATAATAGAGTCGGTGCAAGATTCTAGGGCCCAAGGAGCCTCTGTGTTGATATATTAAAAATATTAAATATAATATATCACACACATGTAGTTTTTTATAAATAATGGTTTGTCTATGAAATGGTATCCCATATGGGAAATTTGAGATCTCCATTAAATATATAATTTTGGTTTTACCCTATATGATGTATGATACTTGTTTGTGTTAGGTGTTTTAGTATAGTACAATCGCTAGCAGAACACTAGATAAAATAAATGAAATAAATTTATTTATTTATTAATTATCTAATAAATTTTTTAACCCGTAATTGTTCCTATAAAATCCTTATTATGGAAAATATCTATGTTTATCATCATAACCTTAGGTGATTTAGAGGATTGAGAGCACCATCATTTGAAGGGATGCCATGGGGAGAATCTATGATGAAAAAATGTGGAGAATTGAGGAGCCAATGAAAAACATATTGGATCTTCTCAATGGAATTGACGTAGATATGTTATTCTCTAATGATTTATCCGAAATCATGGTATGAAATCTATTTTCATTAGATTGTTTCCCTACTCTTCCTTTCATCAAGGAATAATAATTAATTCCTTATAATTTAATCCAGGGATCAAGATTATTGAATTGTCATTGATTATTTATCTTCCTATATTTAGGAATTAGAGATTTATTTTTATATGAAATTATTGGTTTGATTATACTCCCCATTAATGATATTATTTACATTATGTCCAAACATACACGACCTTCATTGGATGTTCACTTTTGTGTTTTGTTCCATTCTTACTCTATTCTTCAGCATTCGTTATTTATATTTTTTATTGGCTAGTGATTCGATAATATATGAAAACCGATTATTGTGTAATAAACCTTTGGAACAATGGATTGTTACTGAATATTTATTTTTATGATCAAAAGAATGAAAAAAATATTGGAGATCTAAAAATGGTATGGGTGATGTAGTTTTTCATGAGTTGGTTTGTGCAGGTGATTTAGGATGGCCACGACATGAACTTTCTGATCAACAGGTGGATGGAATGCAGCCACCTGTGATGTTGCGGGTTCAGTAAACAAAAATACAAGCATTAATGAGTGAATACTATAAGATTATAAGGTGAAAAAAACATGGGTGATATGTGTTAAACAAATTAAAATTAAAGTAAATTTAGGATATAGATAGTGTGTAGTATAGAATAATAGACCCATGTGGACCCCTCTATGAGGATGATAGGATTTAAATAGAGATTTAAATATCAAAAACCTTGTGGGGGACCCACATACCATGTGACTCGTAAATATACATCTTGGTGTATCCAAGTAGTACACACCCATTATTATATGTGACCCCACATACCGTGTATGTCAGGGCACACCCCATATTCTTTGGAAAGTGCATGGGCCTGGGAAGATGACACACTCTTGAGTGTTAGCCTGACCTCTACACACTGTGTATTTTTTATTTACATGACATATATTTGGATAAGAACATTCCACATGAGATGATAGAACATCGGTAGTACCAAACTTAGGGAGAACACCTCATCTACCCCAATGGGACACGTTGTGCACTCCTCCCAGGGTGGGTTGGATCATTTGTTCCCCTTATCCCAGTTCTAGTATCAATGTGGGTATGTTCCCTTATTCCATATCCAAGAGGGTATAGTGAGGCATCTCATTCTAATCACCATATGAACAATCACATCAATGGGTTAGTTCTGGAGAGAGTCAGGTATCCCTCCGGGTGTCATGAGGTGTAATCCTCTATCATTCTTCCCTAGGTTGGGTCAAGTTTTCCATTTTTTACATCTAGGTCATGTGATCCCCTTCCTAGTGGATTATCCTAGATAAGGTTAGGTATCCCCTATAGATACTAGGTTTAGTCTCTTATATTTTTATCAACACCCTTCATGGTTCATTGAGGTGTAGTTTAACCAAGTTAGTATCTTAGATAATTCCTCTCAGTTCCGTTATAGTTCAGCATGGAAATAAACAATAATTATGACATCTTGGATGAGTTTTACCAGTATTCTGAGACCTAGTGAGTGAGTTCTCTTAGAAAAATGTTATCATGGAGACTCTAGAGGTTTTCCCAAGGATAATAGGGAGAACATACTGTAAATTGAGGCTTAGAGTCTTCTTTCATGCATACTTGGGTTATCTTGTTTATCCTCTTTGATTTATGATTTAGATATACCTCTCCATGATGCTTTGTGTTTGGTTATTTTGGGGTGTCCTACTGAGTAGGTTTATACTCACCCTTATGTGGTCACTTCCAATATGTTTCATGTCTTAAAAATATGACATGACTTTCGATGGAGTCCTAGTTGGACCCAGAGTAGGTGGAACTTTGTTGTTATAGTCAAAACACAGATGGTTCTAGGAGTAACAGCTTGATATAAATCCCATTTTTTAGAATTTTGGACTCTTTTTTATAGTTATGGTGGGCATGTGTTTGGCCCCTTACTTTTTCACACTATTTCTATACTCTGATGCGAGATTAGTTATTATACATGAATTTAAAGTATCATTTTTCTATCTTTTATGCTTTATACAATTGTATGGAGATGTGTGTGTGTGTGTTGTAACATCCCAGATCAGGATGCCACTCAATCGGTGCCCTATACCTAGTTGGTCACATAGACTCAAGCACATTTCCCCAAATTCCAGAGGCTACCGCCTAGAAGTGAGGGGCTAGGGTGTGATAGTGGGGAAAATATGCCCTCATTGGAAAAGTGTAACAGAACGGACTAAATAATAACACAATATAGGAAGCAGTAAGTAACATACATTTGAAATAAGCAGTAGAAGACTGATAGGATAAATAATTAAGCATCATTCCATTAAAAATATGTTGCATCATATTATGTTCTAGGAAAATACAAAAAATATGTACACTGTAGGAATCCAAAATAAATGTTCCAAAAGTAAAAAAGAAACAAAGGAAAATAATAATCATCGCAAGCCTCGGATTGGTCTTGTGCTCTCTGACTCCTAAACAACATCTCAAGTGCTTGTAAAAGGGTGCTTTCCCTTATCGACACCTGTAAAAATATAATATATTTGGGCCCAAAATCATGACCTAAATAGGGTGTGAGAAATAAATTCTAGTAATAAACCACCCAATACCTTTTCCTATCTATCAATGAGTATATGAAACACATAGTGTAAAAAAATGAAAAGCATTAAACTCAGAAGTACTCAAAAGTAAACAATCCTACAAGTCCTGTTTTCCATTTTCATTCATTATTTTTAGTTCAACCATTTAATTACATTAAACTATATAAGTCTCCAGATCCATCATAATCCCATCAATCACCTACATAAAGAATACTCAAAAGATGCCTCAAAAGGCTATATAAACAAATAAAGTGAATATTGAGCCCAAGCTTGTGCTTTACCTTGGCAGATGCATAATAAGTCATTCCATTTCAATAATCAATTAAAAATATTTCCTGTAGGAATATAAAATCCCCACTCGCAAGCATAAATAATCCTCACCCATATTCATAACAAACCCTCACCTGTAGGCATAACAAATTCTCTCCCATAGGCATAACAAATTATCGCTTGTAGGCATAACAAATTATCGCCCGCAGGCATAGTAGTCAATAGAGTCGAGCTCGATATATCATCATTTAAGCATAACAGAAAACACATGTGAATTACAATATTACATGGTTAACATAATAACAACTCATGTGGGCATCATACATATGAACCAACAAGTGAATTAATCTATCACAAGGCTTAAATGATAATTTTCATATCATGGGGAAAATGGGAAACCACTAATCCCAAATCCTTAATCAAATCAATCACAATTTAGAAAAATTTCAATTCCATAATAACTGTAATTCATGCTTAACAACCCAATAAGGGAAATAAAGTCATGCCTCATAGGAAACCTCGGCCAAACAGCTATAAACAATCATTCAATGGGAAGCACACCCATGGGGTGGCCCTTAATTAAGATGACAAGCTCAAACATGCTTAAATTAATTTAATTCATGACCTAATCATCATTAGGCAACAAAAAGGGTCAATTTCTATTCAAGAATACACCCTAAAAATAGGATAATGGGACTACGACATATATAAACAACTTGAAATTGAGCGAAAGGCACAAGACCACCTACCTCATGCTAGTACAACTCTCCTTTTTCGGTATTGGGCTTTGATTCCACCTAGAATGGAGTAGATCAAAAAAATGAGAAAAAAAATCTCAACCTTTGATAACTCAATCAAGAGGAAAAATCAAAAATAAATTATTATAATTAATCGAGCACTCATCAAGGTTATTTCAACAGATTTGATGTTGTTCGAATCGGGTGTCGGACAATGAAACGGGAGGCAAAATCCTGTTCAAATTTTCCTGGGTGCACTTCTTATCAAAGGGTGTTTGTTTCTATCTTCCTAGAAAAATGACATACTACCTGACTTAATAATTAAAAAAAAGTACGTAGAATGTATTTGAGACTACACACCGTGTATGTACAACTTCTGTCTAGACCATCACATGGTTGTGTACTGGGATTACATGGCGTGTAGCCTTCCATACATGACATGTACATAAAAGTATAGGGTGTATAGTCCCCAGTCATGTCGTGTAACAGGCCTGCAACCATCTCTTGACCTCTTTCCCACCATTTTCTTAAGTATAAACTGAAAAGGAAAGATCTGTAACTCAAAGGAATATCTGGTTTCTTACAAATTGTAAGAACCTGGTTCTTCCTTTGAGGTTTTGATCTTTACTTTTCAGTTTATACTTAAGAAAATGGGGTCAAAGAGGTCAAGGGCTAGATGGAGGCTTATTACACAATGTGACTAGGGACTACACATTGCGTACTTTTATGTAAATTCCATGTAAGGAAGGCTACACACCATGTAATCCCATTACAAAACCATGTGATGGTCTAGCGAGGAGTTGTATGGAAATGACGTTTAGTCTCAAGTACACCTAGTGTAATTTTTTTTAATTATTAAGTTAGCAATACGTCATTTTTCTAGGAAGATGGAAATGAACCCCCTTCGACGAGCAGCGCACCCAGGAAAATCCAAATAGAATTTTGCCTCATGTTTTATCATCCGACACCTGATTCGAACATCGTTAGATCCATTGAAATCCCCTCAGTGAGTGATTGATTCTTATTGATCCTTTCTTCCTAATTTCGTCTCTCGATTTAGTTATAAAAGGTTGAGAGTTTTTTCTTGTTTATTAGATCTACTCCATTATTGGTCAAATCAAAGCATGATGGTGGACGAAGAGAGTCATACTAGCACGAGGTAGGTGGTCTTATGCCTTTCTCTCAATGTAAAGTGGTTTATATATGTCATAGTGCCATTATCCCATGTTTAGGGTGTATTATTGAATGAAAATTTACCATTGTTGTTGCCTAATGAGTATTAGGTCATGAATTAAATTAATTTAAGAATGTTTGAGCTTGTTGGATTGATTAAGGGTCACCTTGTGGGTGTGTTTCCCTTAGAATGGTCGTTTATGGACATTTGGCTGAGGTTTCCTATGAGGTATGCCTTTATTTCCCTTATTAGGTTGTTAAGTATGAATTAAAGCTATTATGGAATTAAAATTATGATAAATTGTGATAGATTTGATTAAGGGTTTGGGATTATTGGTTACCCCTTTTCCCTATGATATGCCAATTATCATTTATGCCTTGTGATAGTTAATTCACTTTTTTATTGATTTGTATGATGCCCACGTGAGTTGTTATTATGTTAAATATATAATACTGTAGTTTAAATGTGTTTTATTTTATTCTGAAATGCTGATATACCAAGATCGAACCTGTTGACTACTATGCCTGCAGGTGGGAATTTGTTATGCCTTTGGTCAAGAATTTGTTATGCATGCGGGTGAGAATTTTTTATGCCTGCAGGTAAGGGTTTGTTATTCCTATGGGTGAGGATTGGTTATGCCTGTGGGTGGGGATTTATTATGCCTATGGGAAGTATTTTGAATTGTTTATTGAAATAGAATGACTTATGATGCGTCTGCCAAGACAAATCACAAGCTTGAATTCACTCTTCACTTTATTTGTTTAGATAGTCTTCTGAGGTATCTGTTGAGTATTCTTTATAATGGGAATTGATGGGATTAGTAAGGATCTCAATAGTTATATAATTTAATGTAATTAAATGGTTAATTGAACATAATGAATGAAAATATAAAATAGGACTTGTAGTATTGTTTACTTTTAAGTACTTCCCAGTCTACTGTTTTTCCTCTTTGTACACTACCAGTTGCATATACTCACTGAAAGATAGGAACATGTCTTGGGTGGTTACCTAATAGGATTTATTTATCACACCCGGTTTGGGTCATGCTTTTCGGCCCAAATAGATTATATTTTTATAGGTTTTGATAAGGGAAAGTTCCCTTCTACAGGTACTTGAGATGTTGTTTAGGAGCTGGAGAGCATGGGACTGATCCGAGGCTTGTGATGCTTCTTAGTTTACTTTGTTTCTTATTTTTATTTTGGAACATTAATTTTGGATTCCTACAGTGTACCTATTTTGTATTTTTTCTTATAACATAATATGCTACATCATATTTTTCATGGAATGATGATTGTTTATTTGTCTTATCAGTCTTCCGTGACTTATTTCAGACGTATGTTGTTTACTACTTCCACTATCGTGTTATTATTTATTCCAATGTGTTACATTCTGCCAATGAGGGCATAGTTTCCCCACTATCACACCGCAGTCCCTCACTACTAGTCGGTAGCCTATGGCATTTGGGGAAATGCGCTTGAGGCCCTGTGACCAACTGGGTACGGGGAACCAGTGGAGTAGAATCCGAATCTGAGACGTTACAGGAGACACAGTTAATAGAGATGTGTGTGTGTGTGTATGTCTTTACTTTAGACTAAGGCCTCCCATGCATGTGATACACCTACTCAACACTAGTCAGCAGACCCTAGCCTATTGGAGGTGGGACTAGGGTGTTACACTTGTCTTATTGTTAGAAAATAAGGCTCTGGTTGGTTAGGTCCTAACAAGTGATCCCTAGTGAGGATAAGATATAGATTTATCTTATTTAATGAGTTGGTTTCATTAATTTATTCACATGGATTTAGTATGATTATTTCATATTTTTATGATAGGTTCTAGGGAGGACCCTACTGAGTATACCTATATACTCACCCTATATATATATAAACTGTTTTCAGGTCTTGGGGAGCTGTTTGATGATTGATCTAGGCGTTACTAGCTAGGGGTGATATTGATTGGTGGATCTCATATTATCTATTGTCCTTCTATTTACACTACTGGAAATAGTATATTTCCCAACGGTTCAGAACCGTTGGTATAGGCTATAGAACCATTGGTATAAGATATACCAATGGTTCTACCAACCGTAGGAAAGTAAGTCGTTGGTAAAAATATTTCCCAAAGTTTTTTGTAGAACTGTTGGGATAGGTTAGTTACACTAACCTATCCCAATGGTTTGGTTGAACCGTTGGTATAAGTTTTTCCAATGGTTCAACCAAACCATTGGGAAAAACCTCTTCTAGGAACATTTTCCAATGGTTTTTAAACCGTTGGGAAAGGGTTTTTACCAACGGTTCTCATAGAACCATTGGTAAAAACATCCTACAAAATGTATGCCAACGGTTTGAAACCGTTGGCATAGGCTATGCTGTGAAAATTGCACAGCAGCCTGCAATTTTCACAGGTCTGCAATCCCATTCTTGTCCATTCTGTTGTAATTCTCCATTCCCTCTCCTATCCAATTATTTAACATATAATGCATACACATTTAACATTGAACCCTGGAACTACACACATCCATAATTAAATCATAATTCATAACGTAATTATAAACATACATAATTGATTTAGAATTAAATTTAAAACATAGATGATAATTATATGTCGAATATGGAATTAAATTCATAATTGAATACATACATAATTTGATTATCAACTATCAATAAAATATATAAAAAACTGAATAAGTAATTATATGTGTTATACACAATTAAGAATACATACAAGTGGTTTTTAATAAAAATGATGTCCATTTTAAACATTATACGTACACTTGGAGTCATATCGGCAAAAACGTTTCTCGGATTGAGGCGAGGTTGCCTCGTACATGTCACATATGACCCATGGATCATTGTCCTAAAGTATCAACATATTCCGAAAGTGTTTGGATAGTTTTCCGTATGCAAGTTGTACTTTTCACTTAAAATGTTGTCAGTTTCAAATAAAACTGAGACACTTAGAGTTTTTATGGCCACACTAAACCTCATATTTAGGCAGGGTTGACTCGTAAACATCGCATATGACTCATGGATCGTTGTCCTAAAGTTTCAATGGAATCTGAATGTGTTTGGTCGGTTTTCCATATATCAGTTTTTGTTTTCACTCAGAATGATATCCATTTTAAAAAAAGAGACACTTTGAGTGGTGCCGGCCACACCACACCTCGGATTGAGGTGGGGTTGACTTTTACACATCACATATGACCCATGTATCATTTTCCTAAAGCATCAACACATTCAGAATGTGTTTGGTTGGTTTTTCGTATGTCACTTGTTGTTTTCACATAAAATGTTGTTTATTTCAAAAAAAAATGAGACACTTTGAGTGGTTTCGGTCACACCATGGATCATATTATTTAAGGGTTTACTCGTACATGTCACATATGTCCCACTGATCGTTGTTCTAAACTTTCAACATATTCCGAATGCGTTTGGTCGGTTTTCTGTATGACAGTAGATGTTTTCAATTAAAATATTGTCTATTTCAAATAAAGGTGAGACACTTTGAGTGGTGCCGGCCACACCAGGCCTCATATTGAGACAGGGTTGACTTGTACACGTCACATATGACCCATGGATCATTGTCCTAAAGTTTCAATGGAATCCGAATGCATTTGGTCAGTTTTTTGTATGTCATTTGTTGTTTTCACTTAAAATGAAGTCTATTTTAAATGAAAGAGAGACAATTTGAGTGGATATGGCCACACCATGACTCAGATTGAGGAGAGGTTGACTCATACACGTCACAAATGATTTATGTAATATTGTACTAAAGGTTCAATAGAATATGAATGCGTTTGGTAGGTTTTTCGTATGTCAGTTGTTGTTTTCACTTAAAATGAAGTCCATTTTAAACTAAAGAGAGAAAATTTGAGTGGTGCCAGCCACACCACACCTCTGATTGAGGTAGGGTTGACTCGTTCACATCATATATGACCCATGGTTCGTTGTTCTAAAATATCAACACAATAAAAATCCGTTTGGTCGGTTTTCCATATGTACTTAAAATGTTGTCCATTTTAAACAAAAAAGAGACACTTAGAGTGACCCTAGACACACTGCGACTCGGATTGAGGAGATATTAACTCTAACACATCAAATATGACCCATGGATTGTTGTACTAATGTTTCAATAGAATCTGAATGTGTTTGGTAGGATTACAGTATGTCATTTGTTGTTTTCAATTAAAATGAAGTCCATTTTAAACTATAGAGAGACACTTCATGTGGTGTCAGCCACTCCATGCCTCGGATTGAGGCTGGGTTGACACGTACATGTCACATATGACCCATGGATTGTTTTCCTAAAGTTTAAACTAAATCCAAATGCGTTTAGTCAGTTTTCTGTATGTCAGTTGTTGTTTTCATTTAAAATGTTGTCTATTTCAAATAAACCTGAGACACTTTGAGTGGTGCCGGCCACACCTGGCATCATATTGAGGTGGGGTTGACTTGTACAAGTCAAAAATGACTCATGGAACGTTTTAACAATGTTTTAAAAGAATATGAATGCGTTTTTTTGGATTTCCGTATGTCAATTGTTGTTTTCAATTAAAATGAAGTTCATTTTAAACTATAGAGAGAAACTTCAATTGGTGGTGGTCACACCAGGCCTCTGATTGAGGCATGGTTGACTCTTACATGTCACATATGACCCATGGACCGTTTTCCTAAAGTTTCAATGGAATCCGAATGCATTTGGTCAGTTTTCCATATGTCATTTATTGTTTTCACGTAAAATGAAGTCTATTTTAAACGAAAGAGACACAATTTGAGTGGTTCCGGCCACACTGTGCCTAAGATTGATGCGAGGTTGACTCTTATACATCAAAAATGACCCATGGATTGTTGAACTAAAGGTTCAACAGAATCCGAAAGTGTTTGGTCAGTTTTCCGTATGTCAGTTGTTGTTTTCAATTAAAATGAAGTCCATTTTAAAATAAGAGAGACACTTTGAGTGGTGTCAGCCACACTATGCCTCAGATTGAGGTGTGGTTGAATCTTTCACATCATATATGACCCATGTATCATTGTCCTAAATCATAAAAACATTCAAAATGCATTTGGTCGGTTTTCTGTATGTCAGTTGTTGTTTTCACTTAAAATGTTTTTTATTTAAAAAAATGAGACACTTTGAGTGGTTACGGTCACACCATGGCTCGGATTAAGGAAAAGTTGACTCATACACGTCACATATGACCAATTTATCATTTTTTTAAACTTTCAACACATTGTGAATGCATTTGGTTGGCTTTTTGTATGTCAGCAGTTGTTTTCAATTAAAATGTTGTCCAATTCAAATAAATATGAGACACTTTGAGTGGTTCCGGCCACACTAGGCCTCAGATTGAGGCAGTTTTGACTTGTACACATCACATATGACCCATGGATCATTTTCCTAAAGTTTCAATGGAATCCGAATTCATTTGGTCAGTTTTCCATATGTCATTTATTGTTTTCACTTAAAATGAAGTCTATTTTAAACGAAAGAGAGACAATATGAGTGTTTCTGGCCACACCGTGCCTTGGATTGAGGGGAGGTTGACTCGTACACATCAAAAATGACCCATGGATCATTTTACTAAAGGTTCAAAAGAATTCGAATGCGTTTGGTCAGTTTTCTATATGTTAGTTGTTGTTTTCACTTAAAATGAAGTCCATTTTAAACTAAAGAGAGACACTTTGAGTTGTTCCGGCCACACCGCACCTCTTATTGAGGCAGGGTTGACTCTTTCATGTCATATATGACCCATGGACTTTTGTTCTAAAGTATCAACACAATCATAATCTGTTTGGTCAGTTTTCTGTATGTACTTAAAATGTTGTCCATTTTAAACAAAAGAGAGACACTTAGAGTGATCCCGACCACACTGCGACTCGGATTGAGGCACGGTTGACTCAAACACATCGCATATGACCCATGGATCATTTTCCTAAAGTTTCAATATAATCTTAATGCGTTTGGTCGGATTACCATATGTTAGTTGTTGTTTTGAATTAAAATGATGTCCATTTTAAACTATAGAGAGACACTTCAAGTGGTGTTGGCCACTTCGCACCTCATATTGAGGCTAGTTTGATACGTACACATCACATATGACACATGGATCGTTTTCCTAAAGTTTCAATTGAATCCGAATGCATTTAGTCAGTTTTCCGTATGTCAGTTGTTGTTTTCATTTAAAATGTTGTCTATTTCAAATAAAAATGATACACTTTCAGTGGTGTCGGCCACACCTAGCCTTGGATTGAGGTGGGGTTTACTCTTACACATCAAAAATGACTCATGGAACGTTTTCCTAAAGTTTCAACAGAATCTGAGTGTGTTTGGTCGGTTTTCCATATGTCAGTTGTTGTTTTCAATTAAAATGAAGTTCATTTTAAACTATAGAGAGACACTTCGATTGGTGGCAGTCACACCAGGCCTCAGATTGAGGCGAAGTTGACTCATAAACGTCACATATGACCCATGGATCGTTTTCCTAATGTTTCAATGGAATCCGAATGCATTTGTTCAGTTTTCCGTATGTCATTTACTGTTTTCACTTAAAATAAAGTCTATTTTAAACGAAAGAGAGATAATTTGAGTGGTTCCAGCCACACCGTGCCTCGGATTAAGGCGAGGTTGACTCATACAAGTCTAAAATGACCCATTTATATTTTTATTAAAGGTTCAACAGAATCCAAATGTGTTTGGTTGGTTTTTCATATGTCAGTTATTGTTTTCACTTAAAATGAAGTTCATTTTAAACTAAAGAGAGACACTTTGAATGGTGTCGGCCACACCATGCCTCGGATTGAGGTGGGGATGACTCATGCATGTCATATATGACCCATGTATCATTTTCCTAAATCATCAACACATTCAAAATGCATTTGGTCAATTTTCCATATGTTAGTTGTTGTTTTCACTTAAAATGTTGTTTATTTCAAAAAAATGAGACACATTGAGTGGTTCCAGTCACACCATGGCTCGGATTAAGGTAGGGTTGACTCGTACACGTTGCATATGACCCATTTATTGTTGTTATAAACTTTCAACACATTCCGAATTTTTTTTGTCAGTTTTCCGTATACCAGTATTTGTTTTCAATTAAAATGTTGTCCATTTCAAATAAATGTGAGACACTTTGAGTGGTGTCAGCCACACCAGGCCTCAGATTGAGGAGAGGTTGACTTGAACATGTCACATATGACTCATGGATCTTTTTTATAAAGTTTTAATGGATTCCGAATGCATTTGGTCAGTTTTCTTATTGCCATTTATTATTTTCACTTAAAATGAAGTCTATTTTAAATGAAAGAGAGACAATTTGAGTGGTTCCGACCACACTGTGCTTCGGATTGAGGTGAGGTTGACTCATACACATCACAAATGAAACATTTATTGTTGTACTAAAGGTTACATAGAATCATAATGTGTTTGGTCAGTTTTCTGTATGTCAGTTGTTGTTTTCACTTAAAATGAAGTCCATTTTAAATTAAAGAGAGACACTTTGAGGGGTGTCAGCCACACCGTGCCTCGGATTGAGGCAGGGTTGACTTGTGCATGTCATATATAACCCATGGATTGTTGTCCTAAATTATCAATACAATCAGAATCTGTTTGGTCGGTTTTCCGTATGTACTTAAAATGTTGTCCATTTTAAACAAAAGAGAGACACTTATAGTGATCCTGGTAACAATATGACTCGGATTGAGGCGCGGTTGACTCAAACATGTCACATATGACCCATGTATCATTTTCCTAAAGTTTAAACATAATTTGAATGCGTTTGGTCGGATTACCGTATGTCAGTTGTTGTTTTCAATTAAAATGAAGTCCATTTTAAACTATAGAGAGACACTTCGGGTGGTGTCAGTCACTCCGCGCCTCATATTGAGGTTGGGTTGAAACATACACGTCACATATGACCTATGTATCATTGTCCAAAAGTTTCAACTGAATCTGAATGTGTTTAGTTGGTTTTCTGTATGTTAGTTGTTGTTTTCATTTAAAATGTTGTCTATTTCAAATAAACCTGAGACACTTTGAGTGGTGCCGGCCACACCTGGCCTTATATTGAGGATGGGTTGACTTTTACACGTCACAAATGACTCATGGAATGTTTTCCTAAAGTTTCAATAGAATCTAAATGCGTTTGGTTAGTTTTCCGTATGTCAGTTGTTTTTTTCAATTAAAATGAAGTCCATTTTAAACTATAGAGAGACACTTCGATTGGTGTTGGCCACACCAGGACTCGAATTGAGGATGGGTTGAATCGAACACGTCACATATGACCCATGGATCATTTTCCTAAAGTATCAAGGGAATCTGAATGCATTTGGTCGGTTTTCCATATGTCATTTTTTGTTTTCACTTAAAATGAAGTCTATTTTAAACGAGAGAGAGACAATTTGAGTGATTCCGGACACACCGTGCCTCATATTTAGGTGAGGTTGACTCTTACACGTCAAAAATGACCCATGGATCATTATATTAATGGTTCAATAGAATCCCAATGAGTTTGGTCAGTTTTTCGTATGTCAGTTGTTGTTTTCACTTAAAATGAAGTCCATTTTAAACTAATAAGAGACACTTTGAGTGGTGTCGGTCACGCCACGCCTCGGATTGAGGCAAGGTTGACTTTTGAACATCATATATGACCCATGGATCATTGTGTTGAAGTATCAACACAATCAAAATCCATTTGGTCGGTTTTCCATATGTACTTAAAATGTTGTCCATTTTAAACAAAAGAGAGACACTTAGAGTGATCACGGCCACACTATGACTTGGATTGAGGTTTGGTTGACTTAAACACGTCACATATGACCCATGGATAATTTTCCTAATGTTTTAATATAATACTAATGCGTTTGGTTAGATTACCATATGTTAGTTGTTGTTTTCAATTAAAATGAAGTCCATTTTAAACTATAGAGAGACACTTCGAGTGGTGTCGGCCACTCCATGCCTTGGATGGAGTCTGGGTTTACACGTACAAATCACATATGACCCATGGATCATTTTCCTAAACTTTCAACTAAATCCAAATGAATTTAGTCGGTTTTCCGTATGTCAGTTGTGGTTTTCATTTAAAATGTTTTCTATTTCAAATAAACCTGAGACACTTTGAGTGGTTTCGGCCACACCTGACCTCGAATTAAGGCGAGGTTGACTCGTACACATCAAAAATGACTCATGGAAAGTTTTTCTAAAGTTTCAACAGAATCAGAATGCATTTGGTCAGTTTTCCATATGTCAGTTATTGTTTTCAATTAAAATGAAGTCCATTTTAAACTATAGAGAGACACTTTGATTGGTACCCGGCCACACCAGGCCTCGGATTGAGGCAGGGTTGACTCGTACACATCACATATGACCCATGGATCATTTTCCTAAATTTTAAATGTAATGAAAATGCATTTTTTCAATTTTCCGTATGTGAATTATTGTTTTCACTTAAAATGAAGTCCATTTTAAACGAAAGAGAGACAATTTGAGTGGTTCTGAACACACCGTGCCTCAGATTGAGGTGAGGTTAACTCGTACACGTCACAAATTACCCATGGATCATTGTACTAAAGGTTCAACAGAATCCGAATACGTTTGGTTGGTTTTCTTTATGTCATTTGTTGTTTTCACTTAAAACGAAGTCCATTTTAAACTAAAGAGAGACACTTTGAGTGGTACCAGCCACACTGCACCTCAGATTGAGGTGGGGTTGACTCGTGAACATCATATATGACCCATGTATCTTTGTCCTAAAGCATAAACACATTCAGAATGTGTTTGGTCAGTTTTATGTATGTCATTTGTTGTTTTAACTTAAAATGTTTTTTATTTCAAAAACAAATGAGACACTTTGAGTGGTTCCGGTCACACCATGGCTCGGATTAAGTCGGTTTTGACTCATACACGTCAAATATGACCCATTGATCATTTTTCTAAACTTTCAACACATTTCAAATGTGTTTGTTCTATTTTCCGTATGCCATTAGTTGTTTCCAATTAAAATGTTATCCATTTCAAATAAATGTGAGACACTTTGAGTGGTGCTGGCTACACCAGGCCTTATATTGAGGTGGGTTTCACTCTTACACATCACATATGACCCATGGATCATTGTCCGAAAGTTTCAATGGAATCCAAATGCATTTGGTCGGTTTTCCGTATGTCATTTATTGTTTTCACTTAAAATGAAGTCTATTTTAAACGAAAGAGAGACAATTTGAGTGGTTACGGCCACTTGGACATCCCTACCCCTACCCCACCTAGACAGCCTTACCCCCACCCCACTTGGAAAACTCATCCCCTCCACCCACACACCCCACTTGGACAGCCCCCCCCCCCCACCCCACTTGGACAACCCAGTCCCCCCCCCCACCCCACTTGGACAGCCCTACCCCCACCCCACTTGGATAACCCAGCCCCCCCCCCCCCCACCCCACTTGGACAGCCCTACCCCCACCCTACTTGGAAAACCTATCCCCCCCCCCACCCCACCTGGACACCCCTACCCCCCACACACCACTTGAAAAACCCATCCCCCCCCCACCCCACCTGGACAGCCCTACTGTCACCCCACTTGGACAACCCATCCCCCCCACCCTACCTAGACAGCCCCTCCCCCACCCCGCCTGCCCACCCTCCACCACCCCAAATAGCCCTACCCCCACCCCATTTGGACAACCCATCCCCCTCCCCCACTCTACCTAGACAGCCCCTCCCCCACCCCACTTTGACAGCCCTACCCCCACCCCACTTGGACAACCCTACCCCCACCCCACACCCACCCCACTTGGACAACCCTACCCCCACCCACTTGGACTACCCAACCCCCCACCCCCCACCCCACTTGGACAGCCCCCCCCCCCCCACCCCACTTGGACAACCCCCCCCCCCCCACCCCACTTGGAAAACCCAGCCCCCCACCCCACCTGGACATCCCTAACTGTATTTATGGCTAAACAACAAAATCAAGTCAATAGACCTTTAAATTTAAAATAAACCAAGGACAAAATAACTCAGGATCATATTGACCTCTTCAATATCAACCAAAATTATTCTATACAGATAAATCAAAACAAAACCGCAACCTAAAATGATATACTTATTGTGTTCATAAGGGAATTATAATACACAATACATTGCATAAAACTAGAAAGAAAAAATCTAAAATAAATGAAGTCACGCCTACCGATTTAGAATGGAAGACCAAAAATTATGTGAATCAAAGATAGATGTCCCATTGGAAATTGGAGTTAGAACCCTCCAGAGCAGGTTGAGAAGTAGGGTTTGAACCATAACCTCAAATTATATATTCCTTATTTTCATAAGGGGATCATAATACACACTATATTGAACCAAAATAGAATGACAAAATCTAAAATAAATTAACACACACGTACTGATTTAAACAGGAAGAACAAATCGAAAATAAATGAACTCACACATACCGATTTAAATGGGAAGAAAAAATTGTTGGAAACCAGACCTGTTGTGTTGGGAAGTAGTGTTTGCATCAATATTTAGAGGCAAACCTTCCAGATGGTTGAGGTTTAGGGAAAAAAATTTGAGAAGGTGCGTCCAGCTCTCGGTTAGAGAAAAATTTTCAAGATGTCTGGAGTTGCAGATCGATGATATTTGGGATTTTCTTTCCCAACGGTTTTAAAAAAAATGTTGGGAAAGTTATGTTATCCCAACGATTTCAAAAAACTGTTGGAAAAAACCTCTCAATACCATATATACCAACGGTTCTCTAGAACCGTTGGTATAGGAGTCTTCATCTTTCCCAACAGTTTCACTAAACTGTTAGGAAAACTCTTTTTTTCCAATTTTTCCCAACAATTTCATCAAACCGTTGGGAAAACTCAATTTTTACATATCTTTACCAATATTTTATGCAAACCGTTGGTAAAGATCACTTATACCAATGGTTCTTTTGAACTGTTGGTATACAAGAATTGGGAAAAGCATGATTTATAGTAGTGTTATATAAATAGGGTAATGTCTCCCATTTGTATAAATTATATACCCTTGGTATGGGTCACTAACATGTTTCCTACTAGAGGTGGGATTTGGGGGTCATCCCCATCCTCACTGCCAATGCGGGAGGTGTACAAGTAGAGGAGAGTTCATGAAAAATGTGTTTAGTTTCTTTTGAAATAAGATTCTAGATATACTGAAAAACTAATTGTTAAAATTTAGATAAATAAGTATTAGAAATAATGGTACACCATAAAGCTTATAGAATAAGTTCAAAATGATCATGTGAACTATTCTATGGAGAAGTTGTACGTAATTACATATACCTCATGTGATTTCTTTAAGAGATTTTAGTAATGCGTAGTGGAGAAATGAATACTTTTAGTATAACATATAGGATCCTTCGGGTCGGATTGTCAGAGTGTATCTTAACCAAGTATTCATCAATCATTTAAATATTGAGTTGATATTTTTTGGAGCTCATGTTTTTTTATATGCATCAAAGACCTGATGGTTAAAAAAGGACGATAGATGATGAGTCTTATATGTGTTGAATGTCTTCTATGGGTTCTTTCAAAATATTTTTCATAAATAGTAGTGAAAAAGGTTAGCATATTCCAACTATTTTAACTAATGGATATCATATCAATTACAATACGATTGAAATCCATTATTTCATAGAATTAGTTTCTTGATATTAATTGTTTGTTTAAACATGTCTTTAGATACAATCTTATATAAATAAAAACACTATGTTCATCTCAAATAACAATCCTATAGATAGTAAAGATATTAACATCAGTAAAATAAAAAGGTATTAATCTAGAATGAATATATTTATATAATAAGTAATCCCTTATCTTTTGAGATAGTGGGAGAAAACTTGAAATCTATGAGTTTAAGGCTCTGGATGCACATGAGGTTGCATAAGAACCCAAGCTCCACTAAGCTTAGTGGGAGGAGCTGTTCTAGAGACACATATTTCAATGTAAGTAAAAACCAAAGTGGTGGTTTTATATTCACCATAATGGGTGATATATTATTTTTTAGAATAATGAATCATATAAGAAATCATAAATTTAAAACCAGATAAGATTAATAAAATTATTTCCATTCAGTAATGGATTACATATACCAAAATTCCAAGGTTCCATTTCTTTTGCTTTCTTGACTTGATACAATTAGAGGGGGTTATTTTTTATTAGATGGGGTTATATCCCCCCTCTAAATATATCAATGGTATTTACCCAAAAACACTGCTAAATTGGTCATCTATTGAAGTTAGAAGTGGTTTTGTGCAAGAGCGGGTAAGGTAAAAAAATTAGTTGTGATTATTTTAGAGTCTGTTTTAACCCCTTCAATTTTTTTAAAAAAATTATTTTAAAGTGTCATGAAGAGATTACCTTTTTATGATGTTTGTTAACAACTGAAAATTTGTAAAAAAATAAAATTAAAGATTATATTGGTTTGTGAACCACTGGAAACCATTTTTTAAAAAAATCCTTCTTTGACCCTATTATCCTTTACACACCACTTGCAGCCACCTGCATCCCCTATAACCCATCCAACCACCTCGATATGAATTTATGTGTATATTTATATAACATACATTTGTATTATATATTACACAAAAATATATGTCATACAAATAAAAATACATATTTTATTATACAAATATATATATATACCATACAGTTACAAATATATATAAATATCAAATATTTATTTATTATATTTACGTGCATACAAATATATATTTTTTATATAATATATTATACATTATATATTATACAAATATATATTAAATATTTATATGTAGATAATTAATATATATATATATTACTTATTTATATATATACAAATATAAAATATATATTTATAACTACATTTATATATATACAAATATATAAACAATATATTTATAAATACATTTATATATATAATTTTTTTATTAAATTTATTTATATAATAGGACATATGTAATATTATTAACTAATATATATTTATTATGTTAAATTGTAATTAATATGATATAATACAATATATGTAATATAATTATATAATATATTCATTTATATACAATATCTGTAGTATATACATATATATATTTATAGAATTATTTACATATACTTATAAATATGTGTGTGTGTTTATGTGATAAAAATAATATTAAAATTATTATTATTGTAATTATTATCATTATTATCATTATTAGAGCTATTTGTAATGTCTCAGATTTTCTGTGTATTATTTTTAAAATTATATGGAATTATTTCAAGACCAAGCGCAGAGACGGCACATCATTTCGAGCCCCGTTGATCCTGGAATGTTGGTTTGAATTTTTTTTGTTAAGTGAGTCGGCACTTGTGTGCGGTTGTGGAAGTTTCCAAACTGATGCTCAGATTAAAAATATGAGGGCTTCGTTGCGTCCAGGATGACGACTTTACCTAAGAACGGGTCTAACCCCAACTGACATGGGTCGAGGGAAAAAGTTAATTTTCGGACGTTTTCAGTAAAATTAAATAAAATAAATGGCAAATTTTATTTTATTTTTATTTTTGGAAACATTCGCTGCAGTCCAACGACAGGGCAGCTGTTTCAATAATAAATGCCATGTCATAATGACCCTGAAACAGCAACACTGACTCATTAATACTGCAACATAATGGAATTCCAAACATGTTTCATCTTTTTAATGGGTTAATCGAATGTTACTCGTTGGTAGAAGCTGGAGAGAAACTATGGAGAATCCTTGGCGCTTTGGAGAGAACTCTCATCAATGAAAGACGATAGATCGAAGCTGTGAATCATTGCACCAATGAAGTTGAAGGATCTCGGTGACGATGACGGCATGACCACCCCCTTCATCAGCAATCGAACCCTTTGTGAGGTAGGGGTTTGCTATTTATATTATTTTCCACACTTTTGATTTAAACGGCGAACGCAGATCAACCATGAAAAAGTTTATCCGCAAATTCGTATGTTCTTGTGGGAGGGCTTTATTGGGATGATTCGGGGAATTAATCCCTGTTAAATTTTTGTTTTATTCTACTCTGTTTGATCCTTCTAATGGGAGCGGATCAATACCATGATGAATGACAGCGGAGGTTCATTCCTTGATTTGTTTTATTGGATTTCTTCCCCTTTCTTTTCTTCGTGCGTTTTTCAAGTTCTTCACAGGGCGATGAACAACGGATCGTTGCGCGTCCATTTTGCGATGCAACGATCCCAAACTGAAGATCCGACATCACAACGACCCTACCGAGGTACGACGACCATGAAGGACGATGAATCGTCTCAGAATGGAAGAGACCATTCTTCGAGCATTCTTCACACAGGAAGATCAAAATGCATTTTTGGAGCTGATCAGAGGCCCGGAAACAACAGAAACGACCTCAGGACATCGGGGTGACCTGGATTCTATAGTTTCAAGGTAATCAGATGGCTGGATCGACGATCATGGTATCACGGAGGCGCGGCGGCTGAAGTCCGTGATTCTGGAAATTTCCAGAATACACGGCGTGTACTTCCTAAGAACACACCGTATAGTACTGGAGGTGGCGGCTGGGGTTTCAGGGGTTAGAGAGGAATCACACGGCATGTGAACCTGGTCACACGGTGTGTTGGACTTTCCCCGAAGCTCGGCGTGTATTTTGGGAAGTATACGGACACGGGATGGACTACATGGCTTCAAAACACAGCGTGTACTCTCTACGCATCATGGTAGAGGTGGCTACATGGGACTCAGCATGTATCATGGGGGTAAACAGACATGGAATGGAGTGCATGACCATGTACTCCATCACACGGCCAGGCAAGGCCAGTAATGCGGGTCACCCCATTTACCGATCACACAGGTTGGAGTACATGGGTTGAGGACCTTGTACGGTCCCATGGCCAGCGTATATGGAGCCGACCCCAGTCACTCGGACACAGCATGTACACAGTACTACACGTCGTGTACTAAGTTTTCTACAGGACCAACCTTATGACACAGGTTGTTGTACACAGGAAGTACCCGGGGTTAGACGACATGACATGTAACTTTTCTACACACCGTGTACTTTTTGGAAAATGACATGGTCCTCTTGTCCACCATATCTTGGACATGTTACATTTGGGTTAGTTCCCCTTCTTCTCATTCCCCTGAAGGTGAGGCATCATTTCTTTTTACATGAGTATGATCCCCTCAGCAGGACATTCTGTGATAGAGTCAGGCATCCATCCGTGAGGCTCGGATCGAGATCCTCTATCCATTCTTGAACCTAGGTAGAGTCATCCATCGACGTGACCAACTCTATCGGTCATTGATCCTCTACCTAGCTAGTGAATTTAGACAAGTCGCGGTATCCGCCATGGCCCTGGAAGTGATCTTCATCTGTGTATCGTGATCTTTCCCACTCAGAAGTGTGTCTCCCGTAATGAGTGCATCTATATATCGTAATCTTCCTACTCAGGAGTGTGTCTCATATAATGAGTGTAACTACCTATTGTGACGTTTCCCAACGAAAATTACTTCTCGGACGGACATCATCGGAGCTATAAGAATTGTGGATGTGTTCTCCCGGAACGAGTGCTTCGCGTAAATCTTCGAACTGAATCCCTAACGGGGGTATGCGGTTTTGTGACTTGTATCTAGACCACGGGACTGGGTTTTGAGTATATCTGGTTTGTGTTTCTCTTTCTATATGTTCTGTAGACATATATTGTGCATAGATGATGGTACCTTTACTTCGTGTACTGCTTTCTGGTTTTCAGGGTCATCTACTAAGTATTGTTATACTCACCCATGCACGGGCTTTGCCCACATGTGTCATGTCTTGTGTAGACGAGCATCCTTTTAACAGAGTCCAGGGAAGACCAGGATAGGACCGAGCTTTCTGAGTTCCCTACAGGCCGAGGCGTTCCTATGGATACGAGTAGCAGTCCCAGTACCTCTTTGTATTTACAGGTTGGACTTTGTAGTTTTCAGACTCTTTTTTTTGGTGGGCTTGTATTATGACCTAGTTTACTTTCAGTACTTTACCTTCCATCATACTATATTGGGTGGGTTTAGTTGTATGCATGCATTTTTTTCCTTAGTGTTTTTACATTTTAGAATTTGTAGGATTGGAGATGTTTTTGTGTGTACAGGTGCTTAGTCAATGCCTCCCTTGTTAGTGATATGCCTACTCAGTGCAAAGTCACCAGCCCCTGGCCTATTGGAGGTGGGCTTGGGGAGTCACGGTGCGGGCCCCACTGGGACGAGTCATGACAGAGTGGTATCAGAGGCGGTCGGTTCTACCTTAGGACCAAGATTCTGTGAGATTCGTTTGGGGCAACAGTGTTAAGTGTTTCGAGTTCAGATTTCAGGCCAGAGACTCTAGTATTGGTGTGGCGGCCGACGTATCCATACACCAGGACTCTGATAACCGATTTTTCGAATTGGTACATGAAAACACTAGTTGTGGGGATGTAAAATAATGGTACATGTATCATATAAGAATGGGTTTTGTTTTCCATGTCCTTTATGTCAGCTATCCAGATATACTCATTGACCATGGTACATCTTGTTTCATTATGGGATGCCTTCGCGACACATACCTGCTAGGATTCAATAGCACGATCACGAGGATGACCCCCTCAATGATGAGGATTCAATACAGGGACTAGTTCCCCAGGAATTTCCACTAGGTGGTGCACCTTCTATGCAACCACCAGTGGAGTAGCTCGTGGCACCTGCAGTATTGACCGACGAGGAGCGCAGGCTTAGCGCACTCCATGAGTTCCAGAGACAGAGACCCCTCAGGTACCGATGTGAGCTTGACCCTCAGGATGCTGAGGACTAGCTTGAGGTGGTGACCATAGTTTTTCATCTAGTGAGGACACCAGCGGACCAGATGGTGATCCTAGGAGTGCGCCTTCTTCAGGGTTTGACGGGACGATGGTGGATTATGACCACACAGACTCGCGAAGAGGAGACTCTTTCATGGTCGGAGTTCGAGCGGCTCTTTAGTGAGGAGTTATCTCCAGTTACTCTGATATAAGTGTTCTTCCAGGAGCGTTTTCAGCTCTAGCGGGGCAGTTTGATAGTAGATGACTATTCATCGAGGTTGAACAACCTCACCCGGTACTCGATGGATATGGTCGGGGATCAGTACTTCAGATATCGGACCTTCGAGTGAGGTATACGACAATACATCCGAGCTATTGTTGTACCTATATACATTTTGAATTATGTTGGAGTGCTCGAGCGGGCCTTGGTGATCGAGAGCTTCTTGGCAGAGTAGAGACAGCCGACGGTAGTCAACAGCAGGCAGACAGGTGCAGAGACCCCTACAGCAGGGAGCCGATGTCAGGAACAGGGATCTGGACATGGGAAACTCCATAGGAGGACCCAAGATAGAGGATAGATAGTCCAGGTCTCTCAATCTGGATCTAGTAAGCCTAGGTAGAAGTGATGATACGCGTGCCACAGTAGGGTACATCTCACTAGAGATTGTCCGACCCGTCGAGCTACTGACAGGGAAGCGGTGGATGGACCATTGAGGCAGAGGCAGAGAGTGGAGCAGATAGACCCGCTAGGAAACAGATGTGGCAGAGGATTAGGGAGAGCTATGGGTGGTGGAAGACGCTTTGACTTACTTCCACCACCACCCCCAGGAGGTCAGCACCAGGCTCAGGGAGCTGAGGGATAGGTATGGGGACAGCTGCATGCGGTTGAGGCGTACAACCCAGGGACTCTAGGGATGATTTGAGGTACGATCTTTGTCTTTTATACCTTAGTTGACATACTTATAGACACAGGTTCCATTATTTCCTTCATAGCCACATGTCTTGTGCGAAACCTTGAGATTCCAGTAGAACCGTTGACTCGATCCTTATGCTTGGAGACACCTACGATAGGAGACTCAATGATCATGCACATTTGAAGACATTGTGATCTTACCCTTGGAGGTGAGAGTTTCGGTTGGAACCTCTTGGTGGTAGCGTCGAGGCCTTACGACGTCATTCTCGGTATGGATTGGTTATCATTGGTCCATGCTCAGATTGACTATTTTAGGAGAAGAGTGTGGTGTGTCTTCAATGATGGGATGAGGTTTTCCTTTGTCGGAGAAAGGGAAACCCAAGCAGCACAAAATGGGCTCTTGCATAGGAGGGTGCAGCCAATCACTAATGAGTTGGCTAGCCTTGCCCTCGAAGCGGTGGATGTTGTGGGCTCCCAATTCCTAGCAGTAGTTGCGGAGTATGAGGATATATTTCCTGAAGATGTTCCAGGATTACATCTCTGCCAGGAAATCGACTTCTGCATCGACTTACACCTCGGTACAGCACCGATTTCCTCATCAGCATATCGGATGGCTCCCGCAGAGCTTTGCGAGCTGAGGGTGAAGTTGGAGGATTTTCATAGCAAGGGTTTCGTGAGACCCAACATTTCACCCTAGGTGTCCCCAGTCTTGTTTTCCAAGAAGGAATACGGGGAGTCTGAGGTTGTGCGTAGATTACCGGAACCTAAACCAGGTGACGGTGAAGAATAAGTACCCACTGCCAAGAATCGACGACCTCTTCGATCAGCTAAGAGGGGCACAGTGGTTCTTGAAGGTTGACCTTTGATCAGGTTATCACCAGTTACGAGTACGGGATGAGGATATACTGAAGACGGCTTTCAGATGCCTCTATGGTCACTCTGAGTACTTGGTGATTCCTTTTGGTGTGACGAACGCCCCTGCAGTGTTCATGGGACTGATGAATCAGGTCTTCCGGCCTTACTTGGACCGGTTCGTAGTGGTATTCATAGACGACATCCGTGTGTACTTGGCGTTAGAGGGGGATCACATGAGACACCTGTGGATGGTTCTAGACGTACTTATGGAGCACCAACTTTATGGGAATCTCTCAAAGTAAAAGCTCTGGATTCAGGAGTCCACTTTCAGGGACATGTCATCTTAGCAGATGGAGTAGCTATAGACCCATCCAAGGTGGAGGTTGTATTAGCATGGGAGCCACCTCGGAGCGTGATGGAGGTGCGAAGCTTCTTTGGGTTGGCAGGATATTATTGGAGATTCATTCCTGATTTCTCCCGGATATTAGCACCGATGATAGCCTTGACCAGGAAGGGGAAACCCTTCATGTGGACGGAGAAGTTCCAACAGGCTTTCAAGAAGTTGAGGAAGAGTTTGACGAGCACCCCGGTTTTGAGATTGCCGGAGGAGGGTGTCGAGTACATAGTTTTCTGTGACTCATCAGGGACCAGGCCTGGTTGTGTCCTGATGCAGAGGCAGGCAGTGATTACTTATGGTTCATACCAGCTTAGGCCATATGATCATAATTATGTGACCCATGATCTTGAGTTGGTAGAGGTAGTCTTGGTATTGAAGATGTGGCGACACTACCCTATGGGTGAGAGGTTTATCATCTACTCTGACCACAAGAGCCTCAGGTACATATTTTCGCAGAAAGATATGAATCTGAGACAGAGGAATTGGCTAGAGTTCCTCTAGGACTATGATTTTGAGATCATCTATACTATTGGGAAGGGGGACAAGGTGGCGGATGCTCTTAGTAGAAATTCGAGCTCACAGGTGTTGAGTGAGGCGATATAGCAATTAGTCGCGTTGTAGTTGTCCTTCATGGACATAGAAGATGCGTCTTACCTACAGTCGATGGTTGTCTCCCCTATACTCTTATAGTGAGTTAGGGAGGCCAAGCTTGGGGATGTTGACTGTGAGGCTTTACGTGCTCAGTTATCCATAGGACATGCTCCCGATGGATATTCGCAAGGTGGGGAGCACATACTTCTTTTCAGATAACACACCATTGTACCAGTGGAGTTGTGGGAATAGGTCCTGAGGGAGTTTCATACATCCCCCTTGGCAGTACATCTTGGAGTGGAAAAGATGTACCAGGATCTCCGACAACATTTTTGGTGTTCAGGCATGAAGAAGGAAGTAGGAGAGTTCATTTCTCGATGCCTTACATGCCAGCAGGTGAAGTCTGAGCACCAGGTTCCATCAGGATTAGCTCACCCCCTAGAAGTTACAGAGTGGAAATGGGATGGAATATCAATGGACATCGTGACAGGATTACCACAGATGTCCAAGGGGTGTGATTCCATCACGGTGATCATTGACCAACTCTCCAAGTCAGCCCACATCCTAGCTATCAGGGAGAAGAGTTCCGTAGAGAGCTTGGGATGCCTCTACATTCAGTAGATAGTTTGGATTCATGGTGTCCCCTCGACAATAGTCTCAGACTGAGATGCTCGTTTCACATCCTATTTGTGTAAGGGATTACAGGAGGCTTTTGGGACTCAGCTACACTTGAGCACAGCGTTTCATCCCCAGACAGATGGTTAGAAAGAGAGGACCATTCAGGTTCTAGAGGATATGTTGTGATCTTGTATCTTGGACTTTGGTTGCTGTTGGGAGGACCACCGACCACCGGTGGAGTTTGAATACAACAATAGATACCACTCCACCATTGGTATGGAACCGTTCGAGGCCCTGTATGGGAGACCCTGTCGGTCACTGAATTGCTGGACCGACCTGGAGAGTCAGTAATCATGGGTCCAGAGTTGGTTTGAGCTACCACCGAGAAGGTGCAGATCATCTGGGAGTAGATGAATACTGCACAAAGCAAGTAGAAGTCATATGCTGGCAGACGACGGAGACCTCTGGAGTTCGAAGAGGGATACTATGTCTTTCTTTGGGTCTCACCTCGACGAGGGTTAGAGAGATTTGGTCAGGGCGGAAAGCTATCTATGAGGTCAATCAGAACTTTACAGATACTGTGCAGAGTTGGCGAGGTGGTTTACCGCCTAGCTCTACCACCAAAGTTTCATCGGTTACATGATGTCTTCCACGTGTCACAGCTAAGGAGGTACATGCATGACCCATCGCACATCATCGACTGGGGTGAGCTGGACATCGAGGATGGAGTGAACTTTACTGAGTACCCGGTGGAGATCAAGGATCAGCAGGATAGGATCCTTCGTAGGCGATCGATTCCCCTAGTGCACTTTTGGTGGTAGAATGGGAATCTTCAAGAGAGAACGTGGGAGCGGGAGGCGCAGATCTGTGCCCAGTACCCACATCTTTTTGAGTAGCCTTTGTTTTGGCTTTTCGGGGACGTAATGCCCCAAGGTGGGGAGAATGTAATGGCTCGTATTTTCCGTGTATCATTTTTAAATATTATATGGAATTATTTCGAGACCAGGCATAGAGACGTCACATCATTCTGAGACCTGGTGATCCCGGAATGGTGGTTCGAACTTTTTTTAGTTAAGTGAGTCAGCAGTTGTGCACGGTTGTGGAAGCTTCTAAACGGATTCCCAGATTAAAAATCTGAGGACACTGTTGCATCAGGGATGAAGTCTTTACCTAAGAACGGGTTTAACCTTGACCAGCACAGGTCAAGGGAAAAAGTTAATTTTCAGACGTTTTCAGTAAAATAAAATAAAATAAATGGAAAAGTTTCTTTTATTTTTATTTTTGGAAACATTCGCATCAGCGCAATGATAGGGCATCTATTTTAATAATAAATCTCATGTCATAATGACCCTAAAACAGCAACGCTGACTCATTAATATCAGAGCATAATGGAATTCCAAATATGTTCCCTATTTTTAATGGGTTAATCGAATGTTGCTCGTTGCTAGAATCTGGAGAGAAACGCTAGAGAATCCTTGGTGCTTTGGGGAGAACTCTCGGTGACGAATAACGATGAATCGAAGATGTGAATCGTTGCGCCAATGAAGTTGAAGGATCTCAACAATAATGGAGGCACAACCACCCCCTTCTTCAGTAATCGAACCCTTTGTGAGGTAAGGGTTTGTTATTTAAATTCATTTTCGTGCTTTTGATTTAAATGATGAATGTGGATCAACCATGAACAAGTTGATCCACGGATTCGTATGTTCTTGTGGGAGGGTTTTATTGGGATTATTCAGGGAATTAATACATGTCAAATTGTTATTTTATTCTACTCCAATTGATCCTACTAATGGGAGTAGATCAACGCCATGAAGAACGATGGCGGAGTTTCGTTCCTCGATTTGTTTTATTGGATTTCTTCCCCTTTATTTTCTCAGTGAGTTCTTCATGTTCTTTGCAGGGTGATGAACAACAGATCGTTGCACATCCTTTTTGTGATGAAACTATCCCAAACTAGAGATCCGATATTGCAACGACCCTATGGAAGTGCGACGGCCATGACAGATGACGAATCGGCTTAGAATAGAAGATACTATTATTAGAGCGTTCTTTGCACAGGAAGATCAAAACGCATTTTCAAAGCTGATAGGAGGCCTAAAAACAACGGAAACAACCTCAGGACGTCGAGGAGACCTGGATTCCGAAGTTTCGTGGAAATCAAATGGCTGAATTGACGATCGGGGAAGCATGGAGGCGCGGCGGCAGAAGTCTGTGATTCTGGAAATTTCCAGAATACACGACGTGTACTTCTGAAGAACACACCGTGTAGTATTGGCAGTGGAGGCTAGGGTTTCGGGGGTCAGAGAGGAATCACACGATGTATGACCTTGGTCACATGGCATTTTGGACTTTCCCTGAAGTTCGGCGCGTATTTTGGGAAGTACACGGACACGGGATGGACTACAAGGCTTCAGAACATGGCGTGTACTCTCTACGTAGCATGGCAGAGGCGGTTACGTGGGACTCAGCATGTATCCAGGGGGTACATGGACACGGGATGGAGTACATGACCGTGTACTCAATCACACGGCCAGGCAAGGCCAGTAAAGCGGGTCACCCCATGTACCGATCACATGGGTTGGAGTACACGGGTTGAGGAACGTGTACGGGCACATGGCCAGCGTACATGGAGCCGACCCCAGTCACTCGGACATGGCATGTACACAGTAATACACGTTGTGTACTAACTTTTCTACATGATCAGCCTTACAACATGGGTTGTTGTACATGGGCAGTAACCGGGGTCAGATGACACGGCGTGTAACTTTTCTACACGCCGTGTACTTTTTGGATAATGGCATGGTCCTCTTGTTCATCGTATCTTTAACATGTTTCATTTGGGTTAGTGCCCCTTCTTCTCATTCCCCTGAAGGTCATACATTGTTTCCTTCTACAGTAGTATGATCCCTTTAGCAGTACTTTCTGTGATAGAGTCACGCATCCATTCGAGAGGCCTGGATCGAGATCCTATATCCATTCTTGACCCTAGGTAGAGTCAGGCATCGACGTGACCAACTCTACCTGGCATTGATCCTTTACCTAGCTGGTGAATCTGGATGAGTCATGGTATCCTCCATAGCCCTGGAAGTGATCCTCATCTATTTATCGTGATCTTTCCCACTTAGGAGTGTGTCTCCCGTAATGAGTGCATCTATTTATCGTAATCATCCCACTCAGTAGTGTGTCTCCTATAATGAGTGTAACTACCTCTCGTGACATTTCCGGACGAACAGTACTTCTCAGATGGACACCATCGTAGCTATAATACTCATGGAGTGTGTTCTCTCAAAACGAGTGCTTTACATAAATCTTCAAACTAAATCCCTAATGGGGGTATGCGGTTGTGCGACCTGTCTCTAGATAGCGGGTCTGGGTTTTGAGTATATCTGGTTTGTGTTTCTCTTTCTATTTGTTCTGTAGACATATATTGTGCATAGTTGATGTTACCTTTACTTTGTGTATTGATTTTTGGTTTTTGGGGTCCGCTACTGAGTATTGTTATACCCACCCTTGCTTGGGCTTTGCCCGCACGTGTCGTGTCTTGTTTAGACGAGCAGCCTTTTGACAGAGTCCAGGGTGGACCAGGATAGGACCGAGCTTTTTGAGTTCCCTACAGGCCGAGACGTTCCTACGGCTATGAGCAGCAGTCCCAATACCTCTTTGTGTTTACAGGTTGGACTTTGTAGTTTTCAGACTCTTGCTTTTTGTAGGCTTGTATTCTGGCCCATTTTAATTTCATTACTTTACCTTCTATCATACTCTGTTGGTTGGGCTTAGTTGTATGCATGCATTTTTGTTCCTTAGTGTTTTTACATTTCAGAATTTGTGGGCTTGGAGATGTGTGTGTGTGTACGGGTTCTTAGGCAATGCCTACCAAGTTAGGAATATGCCTACTTGGTTCTAGTCACCAGCCCCTGGCCTATTGGAGGCGGGCTTGGGGAGTCATGGCATGGGCCCCACTAGGATAGTTCGTGACATATTTTTCAAATTATAAAAATTATATATGATTTTATAAATACTATAAATTTATTAAATACATTTATATTATGATTTATATTATACATTTATTATATTAAATACATTTATATTATATATTTATTTGTTATACACATTTATATAAAAATATGTATACAAATATATAAAATATACAGAAATATAAATATAAATTAAATTAATTTATATTTATATAAAAAATATTCATATTATATATAATATTTATGCACAACTCCCTCTAAATTATATATTTACGTATACTTGATTATATATATTTATAATTACATTTATATTGTTTATACAAATATACAGACATGTATATATAATTATTAATTTAATGTTTTTATATCATGTATTTATATATTATAATATTGAAATACATTTATATAAGGTGTTTATATAACACACACACATATATTATAAAAGTTATTTTTTAAGAAAACTAAATTAATTAGAGAGGGTTAAAATTGAACACTAATATAAAATACTAGTGATGGTTAATAAACTCGGCTAATATTTTAGATTATAAGGGGTTTTAACTCTCTCTTAAAGTTTTTTATTTTTTTTAAATCAATTGGTTATATTTTAGCGATGGTTTTGACAAAGTGACATCTAAAATATAGCATATTAATGTTAATAAAAAAGAAAACAAATTTTGATGGGGTTTTAATCTCATCTAAATTTTATTTATTTATTTAAATAAATATGAAATATTTTAGAAGTGGTTATATAAAAAATTCCACAGAATAAAAGTTTAGTAATGGTTTTTAAATAACTACCACTAAATTTTATGAAATTTAATTTAGAGGTTGTTATGTACAATCCCATATAAATAACAATTGTTAAATACATAATTTTTTTAGTGATAACCACCTTCTATGATCAATTTTTGTTGAAGGGATCTCAAAACCAGTTTCCTTAAAGGTGAACCTATTGAAGATGTCTATATGGAATAACCGATAGTGTTGGGGACTCCAAACAAATACAATATGGTATGAAAATTACATAAATCCATTTATGGATAAAAGAAAGAATAATGATTATAGAGTATTCATTTAATGTATCCACCAGATAGTTTAGTTTTATTAAGAATGATGGTGTTATATGTGTTTGTAAGAGGTTAATGGGAACACTATTATTTTCTATGTAATATATTTTTTAACATATAAAAAATATATGTTAAGCATTACAAGTTTTTAATACTTATGTTAAGGGATTTATTGAATAATGAGTAAAGTAGAAACCAAATTTTTAGAGAACAATATCTACAAAAATTGATATATGGGGTTGCTTAATACTAATAATAGTACATATATTGATATATTATTGAAAGTATATGATAAAACAAATTCATCAATGAATTGTTTCCTATGTCACGTGACATGAAGTCACTCGAGGATAATGTTCTAGGTCATAAGGGGGATTATTATTATAAATATAATTCCATGTGCTCGAGTGCTGGTAGTTCATCTCTTATTTCATGATACGTATTGATGTTTGATATTTCCTATGCATGATATATAGTGGGAAAATATCAAACAAACCAAGAGGAATGTGGGGGATATAGTTAGAACTATCTGACAGTACTTGAGAAGTATAAATAGATGAAATCATGGTTTTGGAGAAATGATAATGCTAATTTCAATGGGATATAACACTAGTATTCTTTAAAATTAATTTTATTTAATATCATAGTGAGACTGAATTGATATGAAAGAAAAAATTATTATAACTAGAGGTTATAGTATATAAAAAGACCAAGTACGTTATGGATTCTGATACATCTCAAGAAGCAGTTTAGAAATGTTTCTATTCGCTGTTAGGGTTTTAGCTTAGATGTAAATTTTGTGACAAAGTAAAAAATCTATATACTTTGGGATATAATTTCTTGATGGATTTTCACAAGGGAGTCAGGTCAAAATAAGAAAATTTTCTACAAATACATGTAGAAAGATAAAAATTAACTACAAGAGAATGTGGAAGGCCCAACAACTATAACCATATATTTACAGAAGTAGGTTGATCATGTGAGTGATAACAAGATGGTTATAAGTTTATTCTAGTAAAAGTGGGAGTCTTGCTGGAGTTGGTTCCCTAAAACCAACTAACTTTTTCCTTTCAATTAACATAATATTTAAGGACACAAATATTAATAAATATATTATCATATTACAAGTGTTCTTATGTATAAAATTATTATGATAATGACCTTAGAGTTCTTTTCACACTGAAAGTTTATAGTAGTTCACCACTATAAGAAGAACCTTAATTTGTTATGAAAATATTCATAAAAATATTTCCTATGGTATAGATGAAATCTATTTGATGGTACACATATTCTATTTTGACTATCAAGTGTTAGATTCTCAAAAGAAAATGAGACTTTAAATCATGAAGTTTCTCATTTGGTAACCTTTAATAGAGGAGTTTATAAGGAAATACTCAGTAATAAGAATTATATATGTTTACATGTCACTAGATATTTCTATATACGAATGTGTGTAATGAACTTTAGACTTGATAATATTATTAAAGTGTATCATAATTCATGTAATTTTTTATATTGATGAAAACTATGACAACATATGATTGAAATGAGGTAGGATGTATTGGGTGCATAATAAATGATATGACATTAATGAATAATTCAAGAAAGTATTTTCCCCTACTGATTTAATGTATTTTTATGTCTTTGGTACTTTGATTAAAATGAAAATGTATGATTAAATCCATGAACATGGTGGTATATCAACGATTTTATTTCTTGTAGTTAAATAAAAATATATCAAGCATATATGTTGATGACATGATTATGAAACCTACTTGATTATATGTCAAGAAAATGGTTTATATTACATGGTAATCATTTATATGAGGCTTTTATCATTGTGAATTTAACTCATTCTATGGGTGGTTTGACATGTTGTTACCCTGATCTAAGATTTTAGGATTGGTCCCCTAATTCAGTTGGCAATGATGCCTAGCGGGTCACACACTAAGTATATCCATGAATCTTAGTTAAGTTCTATAGGAATTTAATATTATGAAAAAAATATTATTCTCAAGGCCATGGAATAATAATTATTCCGGTTATGTTGATTTCAAGTGTTTAGTCATGAGTTATATCTAAGTTAGAACATATACGTGAGTTAAATATTAAATAAATATTTATTTACATGTCCATCAATATAATATTTATTTATCTATTTCTTATTATTCAAAAGGTAATAAATCAATATTTATTTATTCATTATTTAAGGAATAAATATTTAATCACAATTCCAAGAATATAATAATTATCATAAAAAGTATTTATTTTTCAATTAGGGAATATAATATTTATTTATTTATTGAAAAAATATTATTAAGATATTTATTTATATAGATAAATATTTATTATTCAAAGTTCGATAAATTCCAGAGAGGATTGAAGGTCTAAGTTGAGGGTCTAGATAAAATGCTATATTTTATTTATTATGATATAATAAATAAATATTTATTTGTTTCAGAAATTATATTTAAATATCTATGAGTTAGTGCACATCATGGAATACAATAATAATATCATTATTATTTTTAGTTTATGGTATTTTTGTTATGCACTACATTTCCTCATAAGAGAATTATATCAAGGCCAAAGATAACTCTCCCCAAAATTCTTTCTTGAATAACACATGATCCTCCTCCTCCCTCTCAGGATGAAGAGAATGGAACGATATAATTTTTTTATTATTAATAAATGATCTTATGTATCACAATGGGTATTTTATTATGTTTTATAATAAGATCACATAGAAGTAATTTTACATTTGATTACATATTATAAATTAATATTGACTATAATAAAAAAAATACCATAGGGAGATAAATAAAAAAGAACAATGAACTCACTAATGTAAAGTCCATTGTATTGAATACTCCAATAAAGATCACTCCTGCAATAAAAATAATAAAAATAAATAGAATATTTAGGAATATGATAGAAATTTTTAGGGGAAGTGTAGAACCTTTATAAGTAATGTAGTGAATAATGAAATATGATAATAGTGGAGTATATATGATGTGTATAGGGAACATGGTCATCAAGATATGATTATTAATTTACCATTGATAAATATTTCCATTATAAAATATGACTTTTGGGCATTATTACCATTGAAATTAGTTCAGATAATGGGGAATGTTGAGAGATAATTAATACACAAGGGATAAATGATGGAATTAGCTAGTAGGATCATGCCTTTTGAATCCAATTTTTTAGAACTTGGGAGGGAGGCAGTGTCACTGGGGTTCTATCTTGACCAAGCCTTTGTATAACTTCAACCAGTAAGTGTTGATTGTAATTTATGATGATAGAAGTTAAAGTTAGTGGAGTCACCTCTAGATCAATGTTAGTTGAGTCACCCCATGAATGTAATCCCATAAAAAACCTTACCCTTAGGGAATATGCCAATGTAATAAGGGGTTATGTATTTAGAACATAGTATTATAAAGGTGTAATTTTCTTTTTACAAATGAAATAGTAGTTTCTTTAATCCTATTTTCATTGTTATTTTATTTAATAAAATAAATATGAATATAAGATGAATATGGTAAATAAAAATTTGGATACAAATAAAACCTAATTTTTTTTAGAAAATATGAAATTTCAATTAAAATACCATTTATGGTAAAAAAATTATTTTCTTGAAATAGTCTTATAATAAACTATTTATTTAAGTATAAATGATAATATAATTTTGTAATGTCCTATATATTTTTTATAAGGGTCAAAATGTTGAATATGTCATAAAACAATTATTTTTCAATAAAAAAGTATTTAATTTTTTAAATTAAACATCTCATATTTATATAATCATCTAGATAAAATATATACCATTTCTTAAATAAGCACGATGAAATAAGACAATGATGAATTTTTCAAAAAATTTCAACATAATAAAATTTTTACGTAAAATGTAAAATACGATATAAATATACTGTTGGTATTATAAAATCATAATGACATAAAAGTTATGTAATAAATAAATTAATGTATTTATTGAAGTAAAATGTTTTATATTATTAAAATAATTTATTTAAAGTAATAATATTCTTATAAATACTAAATTATTGAGTTGGATTGGTTGATAATAAGGATTGAAGCATTGACCAAGAGCTTGATGGTCAAGTTTGATGAAAAGATGAGGGTTGTAATCTCAATGAAGAATGTAGGATTTGTTGAAAACCAAACTATTGATGTGATTCTTAGGAGATTATCTAATACAAAAAGTGATGATGTGCTGAATATTTCCCTACATTGGTGAGGCCACACCTTAGAGGGGGATGTGGTGAATATGGAGAATAAGCCAGGAGTATGCCACATCTAAAGAATAAGGCATGGTGATAAGAAAATTCCAAAAATGGGTAGCCTTGAAAAGGAAAAATCAATAGTGGTCCCTATGGTGGGGTTCCATAGGACCCATGAAAATTGATAAAGGCCAATTTGGCCATGGGTTAGGCCATGGATAAACCTGTAGTTTGAGAAGGGGCAACATGGGATGGTCCATATCATATAGGTGGACGTGGTCACTTGATTGTATCCCTGTAAGACACAAGGAAGGAAAAAATGGCCACAGTGGTAGTCATGGTATGATGTAGGAGTGCCTGTAAAAAAAGGGAAATTGGAGAAGACCTATTATAGTGTTCATTGTTTCAAGGCCAAAATAACTAAATATTGGGCACTACGCCATGGTGATGGTTGTGTTGGGCTACGACACATGAAACCTCATGAGAATTAATTATGATAATTCTTGAATGGTTATTCCATGTCTCAAAAATATTGGGATTCACTTTTTGGGAAGGATTTTAGCATATAACATAGGAGTATGGAACAATAAATTTAATGGAATAAATATCAAATTATTTCACACTACAAAGAAGAGAGAGAAGACCCACAATATGTTAAATTTCAAAAATTATGGTGAAATTTATGGGAATTTATTGAGGATTTAAATGGATGTTTTTATATACCACTATGGCGATGATAGGTGTTCATTATTTTTGGGAGCATAACATCTTTATTTAAGGAAGAAATTTCATCACCAATAGTAAAGTGGATGTGAGGAAGACTCCAAAAATATACTTTTTATATTTTTGAATAAGATCATGCACTAAGTATAATTCATGAGGTGGTACATCTATATCAATTGAGTAATATTATATCACACATATACCAGTGGAAGTTTTAAGACCAACAGGTTGATCATCGACATCATTTTTTGAATTTATTGAAGAAGAATTATATATATTAATCTATTGATCCATCTATTTGTGGAGGAGGAACATCAAGAGGTGAAGTGATCACCAGGTGATGTCTATCTGTATTGGATCATATTTTATAGAGACGTTGCATCTTATAGTAGATTCTGGTAGTGGAGTGAGAGAAAATGGACTTAATTTTGTAAATAAATTTGTGAAATAGTGGATAAATCCATACCATTTGGACTAATGAACATGGAAAAGAGTATACATGGGTGTTGAACCTTGTAAATATCATGTGTTGTGCATTATCTTTTATTTCTGTATATGATGTAAGGTTGAGAAAATACATTGAGTGGATTAAGAACCTTCACTAGTTCAATAGATTGATTTCAAAAGGGATAAACTCAAAAAATAAAAATAAGATCATTGATTCACCCCTACCCATATTAGTGATCAAAAAAAGTAAAATACTAACAAGTGGGTTCAAATGGGGGTTACCTCTAATGATCCAAGAGATGCTTCTGAGAAATAGAGAATTAAAATTATATGAATAATCGAGGAGTTCCTATATTTTATAGAAAAAAATACCATATTTATAGGAATATGATGATTCCCTACCTACTTTCTGTAACACCATAATATTTCTAAAAGAACATTATGTTTGATAGTGTACATGACATGAAACACTAAACTTTAATGAATGTGAAATAATATTATTTTAAATATGACCATTATAATTAATCTATTTAATTAGTGGGTATAAATAAGAGTAACCAAATTATGAAATATATATAAAATAATCCAACTCAGTACAAATTTATTAATTATTTCTTTTGTAATAAGGACTCAATTTTTATTAAAATGACATTATTCTTAAAAAATATATTTTCTTTCAAAATGGGTTTTATTTCCTTTTATGCGTGAATATTATAATTAATTTTTTACACTTTTAGAAATAGTTTTTTATTAAGAGTATATATATATTTTTTAAATAAAGATAAATTATCTTAGGATTTTTTTGGGCAAATATTGATTTTTCAGTGAATAGTGAAAAATACCGATTTTTATTGAAAACTGTCATTTTGTTTCAAGAATTTACAAAGATATATTTTTTAAAATGGTTTAGAAGTAATTTAAGTTAATATATATTATGAATAATCCAGTTAAGGTCACCATAATTAATTTTATGTTTGATTTTAGTGTAAAAAAATTATACTAAACAAAATGTTTTTTATGGAAATCCACTAATCATCACTTTTTATAGGATTAATTTAAAATTAAATTATACCAATTTCATGAATTAAATTGATAAAATTGATTCCATATTTTTAATTATAATAATTAATATTTGGTAAATATGCCTCTTTTATATTTGGTCATTATGAATAGTGACTGGTAAATAGTTATAACCACAATAAAGGGTAAATATGCTTAGTTAAGGTTAAAACTAATGTAAAAAGTTTTCAAAATCCACCCAACACTTTACTTTACCCTATTTTATGAGATTAATTCATCCATATTCATATAATTTTAGAATTTATGGACACTTAGATCCTTTTTTATTTGATAATGACCTATATAATATTTTAAGTAAATAAAAATACAAAATGTTTCTCTCTTGAATATAAATTTATCTTATATGTTCACATAGGGATAAAAATAAGTTGTTAATAAATATTAAATGTTATTTTAATAATAATTAAATTATTTTTTAATATTATAATTTCTTTATAATTTTTAGTGATTATATAATTACCTTAAACACATATACAATGCCAACACAATGCTTATGTAAGTGGTGGAAAAATAAAACTAAATAATTTTAAAAATATTAAAGGTAATCTATTTTAGATTAATTATGGTGACACAAGAATTTTTATAGTTAATAATAATGTATTATTGATGATAAAATTTAATATATTTAAATTCCATTTTTATCTTGATGGCTTTAACGTAAAATTAAATGAATTGTTCCAAAAATGATATTAATGATATTTTATAATAAAAAAATATTTTATTAAATGATTTAAAATTGATAAAAATCATATATTTGACCTATTGAATTTAATTTAGTCTAAAATTTCAAACCTTTAAAAAAAATTAAAAAAAATTATCTTAGAAGTAAATTTATAGACTTTTAGTTTTAAAAAGTTGTTACCATAGTTAAAGTTAAAACTGGTTTACCAGGGGATTAAACAAAATTCGTAAGGTTTAACATGACATAAAAACTTGTAAAAATAATTTTTTATGGATTTTATTATACCTTCATCAATTTTTTATTTAAATTTAATTTTTTATGTTTCACATTTCCCCAAAAATGTCTTAATAATATGTAAATATTTTCAAAAGTATAAAGTGTGTCCTCTCCCTCACCTAAAGAAGGACACTCCATCTCTTCTTCTATCTACACTTAAAGGTCCAATTGGTTGATAAAATATCTGAAATAAAAACCTTCATAACATCACTACCCATTTCCTATATGTATTATTTTCGGAATAATTCTGACCTTAGAGGGATTAAGGTGTAAAGAAAAGGAGTTTTTCTAAATAATAGGTATAAGTTTTAACTAAATGGTTAATTTTATTTCTTCTTCTACCACCTTAAAAACTATTATAATCATTATGATATAATAAAATCAGTATATCACATATACCTACATGTTATTATGTTCATGGTTTGACTTATATCTATATCCTTCTTCATTTACTGGGAAACAAAACCATCATTCGTGTGTATGAAAAACAACTACCTCATGAACAGATATAACTTGTTTTCCATCACCACCTCCCACGAATAGTTATAATGATTGATTTAAAGTATACATATGATATTTATGAAATAAATAAATTTCTATAAAGGTCATATTTCTTCTATTTTTTTACCATTCTATCTATTGAAAAATGATAACATCGTTCGTGCGTATATGTGGATTACCACCTCCATGAAGCGATGCAATTTTTTTCATCACCTCAATACATGAATGGTATATAAAAGTGTATTTAATGGGATAATAATATATTTATGATATATCCATAATTTTATAAATATAAAATGGAACTTGAATTCTTTCTCTCATGTTCATTGAAAAAATGGAAATGTTACTCATGCGTATGTACGACCTACTGTCTCCATGATTGTAATGTAATTTATTTTTCAAAAAAATATTTCACAATTATATATAAAAGTATAATTAATGTATAAAAATTATAATAATATCATTATTATTATTTTTGAGATTATGTAATAATGAACTATTTGACCATGGTTAACATTCCAAAGTCGTGTTGAAATTATGAACCGAACATCCTCAACATACCAAATGTAGACTTAACCAATTAAGTAATTAAACATGAAATTAAAATAAATAAAATAAAAGTTTTAATAATAAGGGATTAAATATGATAATAGTTCTTATTAAATTTAATAATTGATAAAATTTTATTATGCGTGATATAAATAATACATGTGACAATTCACACTCAAGGTAAAAGACACATTACCATAAAAACCCCATTTTAAATGTTTTAAATATTTATTTTGTAAATATTTTTCTTCCATGCCAATATTATTAAAATTATTCTATTAATTTATTTAAAGGTACATAAATTAATTCTAAAATACAACTTATTTATATTTTGACTTTCTACTAAAGGTTTTAAATATTAAACTTTCTATGTATTTTATCCAGAATGTTTTGAAAAAAAAGGTAAAAGGAATGTTTTATTTTAATGTATATGAAATAAACAGTTTTCCCACCACTATAAATATTATTTTCAATTTGTATCCCTTTATATGATCTAATTTTTTCATATAAAAAATTTCTTCCATTTATTTTGGGTATTTTAAAAAAGGGTTTTAATGGAATGGATATTTTGATATTTAGAAATATTTTTTCTTATGAGTGAAAAGAATATTTTTTTGAGTATAATGATGTAAATTCAATATTTATTGTGTTATGATAATGTTATAGTTATTTTAAAATTTTATGATGATGGGTGTGCCTAATATAACTCATGATAATGGTAAATCTTGATATTGATCTCCAATGCATTCGGTAAAGGGATGAAGTTAACTGGTTATATGTTTCTCCTAAGAGATTATTAGAATTTATCGGGTATGTTATTCCATTTGTAAGAGTGATATAAAAATTATGTCCAAAGTTACCTACGTGAATTTTCTATTATTTTTATATATTTTTGTGTCCATATTTTTATTTCATAGGGTAATATATTGATATTTGTATTTAAAGGAATGATCATTATCTTTTGGGTCAAAAAATATGTTTTTAAGAAATTATTTTCAAGGGTTATCATATTTTATAAGAAACAATCGTAATTATGATTTTTCCTTTATGTTTTCTTATAAAATTTTTTACGAAAAAGTTTAAGTTGTAAAGATAATTTCATGTGCAAATAAATGATTATTTGATGTTAAAGTTTATTATGTTAATGGAAAAACACTCTTGTATGATTTTATGGTTTTGAAATAGACTAATGAGTTTCTTTATTTTTTTTATATATACCATACTAGGATTTCTTTTTTCTCATCCCAAATTTTAAAATTAATTTTCATAGGGATTAAGGATAAGTTGAAAATTCAATGAATTCAGAGTACTATATATGGATGTTTCTAAGAATTAAGAAGGAATGTCTTTATAAAGAACTTGTTTTGTGGAAAAAATATATACTATATGGAAATGTACACTTTGAAATAGTTTTTCCTAATTCTATAAATCTATAAACCTAAAAGGTCCCTATGTGTATAATAAATCCAATATTTTTTGAAAATGTTGTATGTTTTGGATAAATAATATTGGTTATTTAATTTTGGTATTAAATACATAAATGTAAATATTATTTTTTTTAACATCTAATATAGGAGTGGATGTTTGGGGCTATCATAGTTAGTATCAGAGCCAGCTTTAGATAAATTTGGAGATTATGATGTTTTCATATGAGGTTAACTTAAGAGTTATAGATACCATTTTGACTTTGAGAGTTTAAGGTTGGTCATAATTTAAAAAGAATAAAAACCCATTTTTAGGTTTTAAGTGATGGGGTTTTTAGGTGATTTAGAGTATTTTGGGGGAAATTATTGGTAATACAACCCTTGGGTTTAGTAATTGTTTTAGTGATAAATCTATTTGAGGAATAATTATTTTCTATTTTTTGAAAATAATTTTAAAGGTATTTATAACCTTTAGGGTTAAAATGATCTTTAATGTTGAGGTAATTATGGTTAATTGGTAAAATGGTTATTACATGTTGGAAACATATAGTTTATCTTATAGAAAACGATGGGATTGAAAAATTATTTGGTGAAAAAGTGATTAAAGTTATTTTTGGATAATTTAAGTATATTTGGAAAAAATATATGATTAATTTAAATGGAAATGCGTTTTTATAAGACAAGTTTTTTAATTTAGGAATAAAGTATGAATTATATTTTGGAAGTACATATGATTTTAATTTGAATTTATGGTAATTATGGAATTTTATGTAAAATAATAGTATATTTTGGAGATTATATGATTATGGAATATACATTTTTGGTATGTGAATTTAGGAGTGATTGATGTTATTTGGAGATAAATGTTAATCTTATCTTTAAATATTATGTGATAAAACATTTTCAATTTTTTGGTTTTGAACTTGACCAGGAATATTTTGAAGAATTTTAAGGTTAGTTATTTATTGAATGATTTAAGTTTAACATTGAGTTTTATTATCATAGATTTGGAGATTAATGTATTATTTATTCATATGAAGCTTTATTCATATTATATCTAATGTTACCTTGTGCTAACCATTTTTCTTTTGGTTAATATCTAATGATATTAGGAATAATTGATTATTATTTGGTGGATCTTGTGATATGTATGAAGTTTATTTTAGTGATTCAGGAATGAAAATTTTATTTTTTAAAATTCATTTCTTAGATTAAGAGATGAGATCAAAGTGGAAGATAAATCAAACATGCAACCAAAGGATGAAATTGTGCTTATATAATTGAATAAAATCAAGTAAGTATACTTTCTTATGTTTTTAGTCTATATGGTAAATGAATTACTCAAATCTATGAAAAAAAATTGAAATAAAAATATTATCATATAATGTTAATTTATAATTAATTTATGATCTTTTATACACCTTATTTGTTTACGGTTTTGTGGTCATTTACTTTTTCATGATCAATGTTCTCTATCACTATTCATCATTATATGGATAATACATTTTTCCTCCTTGTTTATATTATCACTTTGCATTAATTTTATCCTATATATAAATATAGTTTTTATTTTTATAAATGACCTTTCACTCATTTCAAAAGGATGTTTTATTATCCCTTTTAGTATTTGGGTTTTCAATAAATGTATTTTTAAAAATTAAAAATGTTTTCCTTTCATGATGATATGATTTATCTGTCACCCCATTAAATTGATTCTAAAAATGTTTTAAATCCTTGGTAACCGATATCAAGTTAAAATTGAGAGGATATAATTTATTAAATGGTGGAGAATTTATAACCCCTATATCTTTAAAATAACACTATGTTCGATAGTGTACATGACAGAAAACATCAAGTTTTAATGACTACGAAATAATATTATTGTAGACATGGCAATTATAATTGTATCATTGAATTTGTTGGTATGAATAAGAGTAAATAAATTATTGAATATAAATAAAAAATTCCTACTAGATAAAAATTACTTGATTAATTATTAGGAAGTAAACACTCAATTTTTAGTAATGTAATTTTATTCTTTAAAAATATGTTTTCTTCAAAAATATTTTTTATTGATTTTTGTGAGTGAATATTATAATTAATTTATTCTAATTTTGGAAATATGATTTGATAAAAATTATATCATTTTTAAAATAATAAAATCAAAATTATATTAGGATGATATTTTGGGATTTTTTTGAAGATTTTGATTTTTCAGTAAATAGTGAAAAAGTACTTATTTTTATTGAAATTCGTCTTTTACATTTCAAGAATTTACAAAGTTCCATTTTATTTTAAAATAGTTTTAGTGTGAAATTTATTCACTTATATAATTAATAATCCAATTAAGGTCTTTTTAATCAATTTTATGCTTGATTATGCTATGGAAAGTTTTATAGTTAAGAAGACATTTTTTCCTTGAAAATAGTTTTTCAGTGTGTTCTACTAGTCTTATTTTAAATTAAATTATTCCACTTTTTTGAATTTAATTTTATATAGTTTATTCCATTTTTAAATTTTCATAATTAATATTTTATAAATATTTCCCTTTTATTTTTTTTCATTATGAATAGTTACTATGATAAATAGTTATAACCACTATAAAGGGTAAATAGGCTTAATTAAGGTTAAAAATAATTTGAAAAGACTTTAAAATCCACCTAACACTTAACTTTATCATATTTTATGATTGGATTTATTCCATACTCATCTAATCTTTGAATTTATGGCTAATTGGATTCTTTTTTATTTGATAATGACCTATATAATATTTTAAGTAAAGAAAAATACAAAATGTCACTATCTTGATTTTAAATATATATTTTATGCTCACATAGATAAGAAATAAGTTGTGAATGAAAATTAAATTTTATTTTGATTATAATTTAATTATTTTTATGATAATAATTTATTTATACTTTTTAAGGACTTTATTATTACCTTAAATTTTTATACAATGCTGATAGAGTTCTTGTGAAAGTAATGAAAAATCAAAGAAAATAATTGTAAAAACATTAAAAGTAATTTATTTTGGAATAATTATAGTTAAAAATTAATTTTATAGTTAAAAATAATGTATTATTTATTGTAAAATGGATAATATACTAATTCCTTTTATACTGATGACTTTAAATTCCAATTAAATTAATATCTCCAAAAATGATAAAAATGACATTTTAAAATAAACAATATTTTATTAAGTGATTATAAATTAATAAAAACCCTATATTTAAAATTTTGAATTTTATATGGTATAAAATATCATAACTTTACCATTTTTGATAAAAAAAATTCCCTTATAAGTAAATTTATAACCCTTTATAATTATAAAAGTTGTTACTGTATTTCAGGTTAAAAAATGTTTATTGGGGGTTAGATAAAAGTGATTAGAGTTTAATGACCTAAAAACTTTTCAAAATCATTTTTTATGAATTAATTTAGGCCCTTATAATCTGAATATATAAATTTAATTATTTATGGGACACTTATCTATGAAAATTACTTTATAATATTTAAATATATTAAAAAATACCAAGTGTGTCCTCTCCCTCATTTATAAAAGGAAACCCCTCACTTCTCTTATCCACACATCAAGATCCATTTGGTTTGGATAATACCTACCCTAATAATTTCATAAAATCCATACCCATTTCCTAGAGGTATTATTTTTGGTAATAATTCCAACCTTATAGGTCTTAAGGTGTAAAGTAAATGAGGTTTTTTGAAGAAGAGGTATAAATTTTAACAGAATATTTTAGTTTTATTTCTTTTTATACCTTTGAAAAAATATTCTAGATATTTTTATATAATAATATTAGTATATTATATATATTAATACTTTATTTTTTTATTTTTAAACTTTAATATATCTCATTCATCATCTAATTAGAAATAAGACCATCATTCATGTGTACAATGGACTACCACTTTGCAAACTGATGTAATTAATTTTCCATCACCGCCAACCATGGTTAGTTATAATGATAGATTTAAAGTATTTATATAATATATTAATGAAATAATTATCATTTTTAAATATAATATATCAAATATTTTCTTACCATTTCATCCATTAAAAAATGTTATTTTCATTCGTATGTACATGTGGATTACCACCTCGTCAATGTGACATGATTCATTTTTCATGACCACCTCACATGGATGATATATATAAGTGAATTTAAAGATATAATATAATAATTATTATATAATAATTATTTTTTAAATTTAAAATTATACTTACCTTCTTTCCCTAGACAAATTAAAATGTTGCTCATGCATACATACATCCCACCGTCTCCATGATTCTAACAAAATTAATTTTTCATAACCATATTACATAGTTGGTTATAAAAGTATAATTAGTATATAAAAATTATAATTATGTGATTGTTATTATTCTATATAATATGTAATAATTACCTATTTGACCATGTTCAATATACTGGAGTCATTTTGAAATTATGAACTAAACATCCTCAAAACACAAGACGTGCACATAATCGATTAGGTGATTAAATATGTCATTAAAATAAATGAAATAAATGGATTAATGGTAAGGGAATAAACCTATAGAATTTTACTAATAAAGTAAATAATTTATAAAATTTTATTATATAGGAGATAAATAATGCAGGTGACAAGTCAGACTCATGGTAAGAAACACTTTATTATAAAAACCTCATTTTAAATATTTTAAATATTTATTTTCTAAATGTTTTTATTCCATTTTAATGTTCCTAAAATTATTTTATGAATGTACATGTATGTAAATAAATGAGTTATAAAGGACGTTTTTTCTCTCTTTTTAATTTCTTCCAATGGTTTTCAAAAGGAATATTTTTACATATTTTATATAGATTTTTAAAAAAAAAATTAAAAAGAAATATTCTATTTTAATATATACAGTGTCAATATTTTTTACCACAACCATAACTGTTATTTTCTATTGGGATTCCATTAAAAATATTTCTTATTTTCTTCAAATAAAAACCTTTATTACCTTTATTTTGTGTATTTTCAAAAATGTTTTTAAATGAAACGGATTTTTCAATATCGATAAATGTTTTTTCTTATAGGTGAAAAGTATATTTTTATGAGTATAATAATTAAAATGCAATATGTCATGTTTTATTATTATTTTATTTTTATAATGATTATAATAATTATTGATCCCTATATAGCTTATGATAATTGGTGAGCCTGATATAGCTCTCCAATACATTTGATAAAGGGATAGAGTTAATTGATTATAGGTTTCTCCTAAGATATTTTTTGAATTTACCACTTAAGTTATTCCATTTATAAGATTTATTGTAATAGTTATATAAAAATGATGTTCCAAGTTACATACACAAATATTATATTCTTTTAAATTATTTTTCATACAAATTTTTTTATTTCGTAGGGTAAGCTAATTATCTTTTGATTTAAAGGAATGATTATCCCCCTTTTGAGTAAAAAGGTATGTTTTTAAAAAAAAATCAAGGGTTATAATGTTTTATAATAAACCCTCATGATTATTATATTTCCTTTATGTTTTATTATAAAGTGTTTTATGAAAAAAAAAATGGTTGTTAAATATGATTTCATGTGTAAATAAATGATTATTTAAGCTCTATATTTATTATATTAAAGGAAAAAATCAGTTTTATGAAATTATGGTTTTGAAATGGGCTGACAGGTTTCTTTATTTTTCTCCATATACCCATTTCTAGGATTTCTTTTTCTCATCACACATTTTAAAATGTTTTTTTCATAGGGATAAATTATGTGTAGAAAATTTTATAAAATTAGAGTTCAAGATATAGAAGTTTCCTTGAAAAAAGAAATAATGTCTTTATAAAGAACCTATTTTATAGGAAAACTTGATACCTTATAGAAATATTCACTTTGAAAGAGTTTTACTAATTCTATAAAACTATAAAACTAAAAGGTCCTTGAGTAAGTGGTCCAATATTTTTTATGATATTTTATGATTTGGAAAACTAAAATTTATCCATGTTTTTTGGTTATAAAGGATAAAAATATAAATAATATGTTTTTAATATCAAATCTAAGAGTGTAGTATTGGGCCTATCACACTTTCTATAATTATTGAGCTAAAAGACACTACTACAGTTGGTTTTACCACCTATTGATAATAATTTTCATATGAGCCATACAGATAAAAGAAATATAGAGATGGAAGGAGAAGGAAAAAATACATTTTGATTTGTTTTTCAGAGAAGGTAGACACCAAGGTGATGGGTCTTGAAAATTGAAAGTAGATATGGGATAAATTGAGGATAATCTATGAGGGAAACATCAAATTGAATGAATCAAAGAATCAAATATGAAGTATTACATTTGAGGACATAAATATAGATGAAGATAGAGATATTGATACCTACTTTACTCAAGTAAATGAAATAGTTATCAATATTCATGGATTTAGTGAAAAAATTGAAAATTAAAATATTATAAATACGATCATGGGGAAATTATTGGATCTTTTTTATCCAAAGTTATTTATATTTTAATAGTAAGAATATATCTCATTGGATGAGAAAAAAGATATTCTTGTTTCATATGAAATGTGAAAGGCACCAACTTTCAAGAAGTATGATATTATTAAAGTTTCCTTTGAATCCATGAGAAAAGGGAATAGTGAAAAACATGTAGACATGAATGATTCAAAAGATAATATATATCAAAATCATATTATCACTCTCTTATAAAATATATTCTTAAAAGGAAAATGGAATAAAAAATGTAAATAATTTATTATAAATTTTAATTTCAATAATATTGGTCATGTTGAAAAGTATTTCCCAAAGAAGTAGTTTGAGTAATATAAATCTTATGGGGAATAAAAAATCCATATAAGTAATAAAAATTATAAGAAAATAATAAATATAGCACAAAATTAATAAGATTATTAACAAAGGAAAAAGGCTCAACCAAAAATTCTGATAATGAATTCACTCTCCCTTATCACATAGTGAAATATTTTAACTCATCATAAAGTGAATATGATGGAGAAGGAATAAAAAAAATAGAGTGGGAATATAAAGTTATGATGGAATATTGTCTCAAGAAAATTTCACAACTTAATAAAGACAAGAAAAAGTAAGAAAAATAGAACAAGGTAATGGACACTCAAATGAGTGAGTTTGTTAAATAGGTAAAAGGGTTTATTAGTGATGGGAAAGAGGATATGATAAAAATGGATTCATCCCATGCTGAATATATCAAAAAACATAAGTTCAAGATGCATGAGAAAGAGAAGTTTATATGCGATCATAAGGAGAAATTGAGTGTTATAGAATAAGAACCATCCAAGACACATAAAATCTATTTTGTAGATCAAGATGAATTGAAAAGGGTTGTATAAGATTTAAAGAAATCTACCTAGATTGGATGAGACTCTTCCCATAATATTAAAAAGATAAGATCACGGGAACAATGTAAGACTACACATATTCATCCTAATAATATATCTTTTGATTATATCTATATAGGTCCTCAAACTGTATCTAATATTATTGAGAAGAAAACCTTTATATAGGAGAAAGAAATGAATGTTCCAAGGAAAGCACAAAACCCTAAGAAAATAAGGCTCAAGGAGGAAAATGTCAACTCCATTCTTAAATTTTTTTTAATCAGTTAAGGAAATATAATTTTAAGGGATATAATTGGTGTTATGGAATGTATAAACGTAAAACCTACTCATGTTGGTTAAAAATGTCTTTACCTAGTAAAAAGTAAGAACAATGAGGGGTTTTTCTGAGAATATGAGGATGAGAAATAAAAGAAATAAAGTTGTATTTAAAGAATAGGAGAAATAATTTTAGAATAAATCCAAAAGTGATAAGTTGAAGAAGTGTAAAATATGTAAGAAAAATGTGCATGTTTTGAAGACACATCAATCATAAGGAAGTGACAATGTCTTGATTTATGAGTTGATGAAAATTTATTTACACAAAAATTATATTGAAATTTTAAGGGAGGAATTTATTAGGTTGAGTGAAATATCTCAACATAATGGTTGCCCTTGATGTTTAAAGAGGTCCCTCCTTATTTTTTTAATCCTTTGTATATATTATGCTAAAATTCATGGAATTAAAGGAGATGCTTTAGGTTGTCACTTCTGGGTAACGAAGATGATGAGATGAACACGGAGTACTTATCCTTTAGGAATAGGATATGATTTCATCCATTGATGGGGATCTTCATTGAGGTTAAATTTTTCAAAACTATAATTTTTGGAAACCATGGATAAATCTAGAATGAGGTATGAAAAAACCATACTTTCACTTCATTTTTATGAATATGTTAAAAAAATTCAAGGGGGGTGTTGGTTGATCTTTGTTTGAGAAAAAGGGGGAGATATATTTCATTCAATTGAACTATTTTGTTGTTGTGTTGAAATTTATATAGAATATTCAAGTTAAATTTGTATATAGTAGCCTCAAGATGATAAATATAAATTTTTTTTAGAATATAATCATATGTTGAGATTTTATGGAAAACTTAGAACACCTTGATTACATCATTCTTGTTTTCTACATCAGATTATTCCATATATACTTAATGTATATTGAACAATTTATCTTTTCAAAGATACCATGTTATTTCATTCCTCTCTTAAAAATGAAGATAAAAATTAGGATAATAAGTTTTAGTAGAAAATATAAAGAAGTACACATTCTTTGATATTTGAATTTCTTTGTTAATAAAGGGGGTAGGAATTTTGAAGATGAAGAAGATTCAAATGATTATTGTCAACAAAATACAAGGGGGTATTAGAAACCCAAAATTATTTAGTTAAATTTATTAAAAATAATGATTAAAGAGTTGACCAAGACATTAGTGATCAAGGTTGATGATAATATGAGTGTTGTATTTTTAATGAATCAATTTTGATTTGTTGAAAATAGCATTGTTGGCAACCAAAGTGATGAAGTGATGAATGTGAGATTGGTTGATCCCAAAAGTGGTGATGTGTTGAATATTTCCCAACATGGGAAAGGCCACACAATATAGGTGGTCTTATTGAATATGGATAAGAATCCATGAGTAGGACACACCCAAAGAATAAGGTATGGTGAGAAGAAAATGGAAAAAATGGGAATCCTGGAAAGGGACCATGTTTTAGCGGTCCCCATGGCAGGGATCAAAAGAACCTATGTAAAAAATACAAGGATGATATGGATATGGGGTAGGTAATGGTTAAACCTTTAGTTTCATAAGGCCAAACATTGGTTGGTCCACACCATAAAGGTGGATGTGGTGGCTTGGCTATCTCATCCTGAGATACAGGGAATGGAAAAACGTTCATAGTGGTGGATATAGTATAATGGATGAGTGTATATGATTGTAATAAGATAAGACCTCGCCATAGTGTTAAATGTTTCAAGGAACAAACAACCAAATATTGTACACCATGTCATAGTAAAGGTTGTGCTGGGTTGTGACATATGAAACCTATTGAGAATTAATTATGATGATTCTTGAACAATTATTCAATGAATCAAAAATCATGGGTTTGATTTTGCGAAATGATTAAATCATAAATCGGAGGATCGTGAAACATTAAATTTAGTGGAATAAATTTGGAATTATTCCACAGTACAAATAATATATATTAGGAACACGAGTTGTTAAATTGTTTCAGTTTTTGTGCTAACCATGTGGAGTTATTTAGGAGTCAATGGGTGGTTTTTATAGCCTGATATGGTGATGAAAGGTGTCCATTTTTTGGTAATAAAAACTCTCTATTTGAGGAAGTAGGTTTTCACCTGTATTATAGTGGATGTGAAATGTATTATTAGAAGATAATTTTCATATATTTGAAGAATAGAAGTTTTGTAAAGAGGAGTATGCATGAAGAAAAGATCCTAAAAATTACATCTTCATCAATTAAGGAAGAATAGATCACTCAAATACTGGTGGATTTCTCAAGACCAATGGTATGAGAACTGAAATCAATGGATTTAGTTATTAATGAATAATTACATATGAATATCTATTTATCCATATATTCATATAGGAGAAACATCAAGAGGTGAAGTGATCACTGAGTGTTGTCTCTCCTTGTTGAATAATATTCTGTAGAGATATTTTGTCTTCTAGTAGATTATATAAATGGTGTGTGAACATTGTAGACTCAATATTATAAAATAATTTTTGAATTAGTGGATGAATCCATGTTGGAGGGAATAAAAAAATTTAAATGAGTAGGCATGGGTGATGAACGTCGTAAATATCATGTATTTTCTTTATATTTTATTTATGTATATGAGGTAAGGTTCAGAGACTCCATTGGGTGGATCGATAACTTTAATAGGTTCAGGAGGTTGATTTCAAAAGAAAGAAAATAATAAAATAAAATGATGATCATTAATTCACCCCTATCAGTGATCCAATTATGTTAGATTATAACAAATATTAATTTTACAAACCCATAAAGAACCTTCTAAAACCTAAAGTATATTATAATATTTCAAAAATAATTATTTATGAGAATGTATCACTTACACATTATGAATGATATTATTTTAAAGACTTCAATTCTTAAATAAATAAAATATTAAAAATTTCTCCACCTTGTAAAATACCATGGGAAAAAACCATGGGAAGGAAAATGGTTTTTTATTTTTCATTAACATGGTGTTTAAGTCTTATGTTTTCAAATTAATAAAAAAATCCCTCTATTTTTCTATAAAACCAACCCTTTATCCCATTCCTCTCTACTCCCTATATTTTGAGCATGAAGTTCCTCTAACTTCGTCTCTCTAGTGTCTTTCCAAGGAGTCCTTAAGGTTTCAAGAAGCTCTTCACAATCTCTTAAAATAAACCTCTCAAGGTAAGGGGTTCACTCCCACTTATATTAAATTTGATAATTTACTATTTTATAAGACCTTTTATTTCAAAATAATTATGTTTATATATGTTCATAGTCATCCCTTACTACCCAAATATTGAGTTAATACCTCCCTATCTCATTAAACCCTTCCATGAGTGTTTATGTACACCTGTTATGCTAGAGAAACTATCCCTTTATTTTCTATGCCATATTTTTATGAATACCCAACCATATTTACATTAAAGGGTATTCACCTATATATAACTACACTTTATTGAGTGGTTATTTATATATATGAAACCTCAATTATCTTCTTTTGGGTTTAAAATAATGAAAATTCGACATTTTGAATATGAAACTCATAAGTTCTTTCCCATGGGTTATTGATGAAATACTTTCCTATGATAATTTATCTATGAAACACACATGAATTAATACATATGATGGGAGTTCCTAATAGATATCCAATTCATTGTGTAAATAATTAATCTCTATATAAACATGTTTATGATACCTTTTTGAATAACCTTAGTAATATGTTTTATGACACCTTGGTGATGAACCTTGATGATATTATTATAAATGTAACATATTTATGTTATTACTACATTTCCTTGTTATGAATCATGTACTTTTGATCATGTTCTTATATTATGAATTATGTATTTATGATCATGTTATATTTTTATTTTTTAGTTTAAATCCATGATGTTCACTAATTTTCCATTTCATTTTTTTATCCCTTACTTGGATTTATGCTCACCCTTTTCGATTGATGTATACCCATAGTAGATCACTTAAAGTGAGGTGAACTAAGTTTGAATAATAAAGTAGTTTTTAAAGGGGATTAAATACAATTTATGTTTATTTTTTATTTCTGTAATTTGGGTATTATGTATATATATTTCAAGATACTAAACCTCAAAATATCTTTTAAAGTTATTAATGTAATATTTTTTTAAGGAATTATGTTAAAAATTATTTATTAAAAAAATAATATTTCCATATTTGGTATCAAAGTTATTTTTTAGTTATTTATGGAAATTAGTACTAGAAAAAATTATAAAAAACTATAGGTATATGTCTAAATATAGATAAGCTTCTTATTTTTTAAAAATTATAGTGTGTGGTTTCCTAGTAATGTCATCCCAATTTGGGTACTTCAAGTGGATGTGATTCAAGTGCGAACGCACCTCTGTTTAATAACCCCTAAAAGTTATGGCTAGGTAATAACCTGATCGTCACTATGGGCAAGAAGATTGTTATTTACTATACACATAGTTCGACACTCCTTCGGGTTATTCTTTTATTAACCACATGCTTTTTATAAACCATTATGAAGGATATATATATATATTTTATTTTTTAAATATTTAAGTGTAATATCTTAGAATATTGTTATAAAAAATATTAGTATAAAAATTACCTTTAAAAATTTTATCATAATATTGAAAATATTATAAATTTTCTCATCTACTTATTCTTATTCTTGAAAAATGGTGGTAATTATAAGATACCATGTGAATAATGAATGTGATAGAAAATGGAATGATGGACTTCCCAATATGATGGGATTCAAAGTGGAAAACTTCATAAGAATTCTAAATTTGATTTTGAATAATATCATTAACTACATGAAGAATTTCAATTCACCAAGGAAGGAACAACTAGTAGTTAAATATTTTATTCATTAACGACCGCCTATTTTTAGTGTAACCTCTAATCCTTTGATTATAGAATAATGGATCATTATTGTAGAAAATAAAATTTTTCTTCTCTATTATTCTGAGTAAGATAAAGTTACTTTGGAAGTATACCACATTGAGGGAAGGCTTTGGAAATACAATACTTCAGGAGTTATGAGGAGATAATGTAGTATACTTTGAAAGTTGAAATGGAGTTTGGATATAAAAAGTGGTCTCATAGACTGAATGATAATAATAAAAGTATATACCCAAAATTTTGGAGTAATTTGGACATAAAAGATAAGCGAAGAAACAAAAAATACTCACGTGCTATAATTATGGGAAAACATATATATATAATTATCTACAAAGAAGTGGAAAGTGTGAGAAGTTTTAAAATGATGTCCACATATCATGAAACTATCATAGAGATATAGAACCTCAACATATTAATGAAAATGAAAATAGGAAAGTGTTGAAAGAACAAGATTTCATGTAATGCTTCAAATATGGTGAGTATGGAATTTTTTCTAACCAATGTCTAAATCAGAAGATAATGGATGGAAACTACCATCAACCCTTAGGGAGGTCACGGGATAAAGTTCATGAAATTATAATCATAATGTATGAAGTCAAGGATTTAAATTATATAGTGGAAATTACACCCATCATATAATAAAATCAAGAAGGTGTATTATTTGATTCTGGTTCTACATATTATTTTATTTCATTCACCTTTTAAAACAACTTAAAATTAAACACCGAACTACTAGTGGTAGATATTTTACTTAAAAATCATAGAGGAACAATTAAAGCATCAATGGTATATAGAGAGTCCCTTATTAACTTTGCCCAGTTCAATCTCTCTGCAAACATAGTGGCTATTAAAATGGTGGAATTTAAAATAATACTTGGGATGGATGGGCTTCCAATGTATAATTCCAAGATAAACCATAGAATAAAATAAAAATTCAGTTGTCTTCAAGGGACAACCTATTTTTATTTTCAAAAGAGAGATATCCCAGACTAAATATTGTAAATAAAAACCTCCCATTTAATTATTTTTTGAAATGATTGGTTAAGAAGGGGAATAAAGGGAAAGTATAAAGATATGAGATATGCCTAATTTTCAGGAATACATTGATTTATTTCCCAAAGAATTGCGTGAATATCCTATAGAAAGTTAGTTAGAGTCATCAGTCGAACTTTTACCTAGATCCAATCCAATATCTAATACCCTATACAGAATAACATATGTAGAGTTAGAGGAATTAAAGAAGCCACATCAAGATTTTTTAGTGAAGGGTTTTATTGGAAAAGTGTGTCTCCTTATAGAGAACATATTCTATTTACAAATAAGAATTATAGATCAATGCATCTATACATTTATTACAAATAAATTAATGGTATCACCATGAAAATAAATACCCACTTGTAAGTATTGCTGATTTATTTGACCAACTTTATTGGGATCAATTATTTTCCAAGATTGACCTTCAATCATGGTATCATCAACTAAGGGTGAAGAAAGAAGATATTCCAAATACTTTCTTTCAAATAATATATGAACACTATAAGTTTTTTTATTCCATTTTTCTTGAAAAAATCTCATACCATATTTATGAATTTCCTTAATAGAGTCTTTAGGGGATACCTTGATAAATTCATGGTGGTCTTTATTGATTATAATCTGATATACTACAAAAATTATGAGGAGTATAGGGCTTATCTAAGGGTAATATTAAAAACTTTGAGGAAAGATAATATTTTTGGTAACTTTAGTAAATGTGTATTCTGTCCACAATAAGTCGAATTATTTGGTAATATTTTGACAAATGAAATAATCTTTATTGATTTGGAAAAGACAAAGGAATTGGATGTGTGTTCTTTTAGAAAGAAAGAGTGCTTTACTATTCATCTCGACCGTTGAATAATCCTAAAAATAATTATTCTACCCACAATTTTGAGTTACATATAGTTATTATTGCATTAAAGATATGAAGATTAAATATTTATCAGGATAAGTGTGATATATATATAGGAAAAAAGAGTATGAAGTATATAGTCGCACAAGAGGAACCGAACATGAAACAAAGGATCTTGTTCAAACGTCTTATATTCTATGATTATTCTATTCATTATCACCCTAGAAAAGAAAGTGAAGTTTGTGATGCATTGAGTAGGAAATAACCTAGGGTTCTTTTGATGATGAGTATTGAAGGAGATACATTCATTTATAACCTAGTAAATATATTCATGGAATTCATAATGGAAGGTATATCATTAATCATATCCCAAATTATTTCTAAAAAATCATTAATAGATAAGATTCATAGAGCATAAAGAGATTATCCTAAGTTACAAAAGAATATATAAGTTATATAAAATATAAATTTTATTGAGTCAATGTTGATCAATAATGAGTATTGAGTTTTGGTACAAGGATATATATACCATCTTTTATATATTTGAAGAAAGAGATTATGGATAAAGCTCACAGTTATATGTTATATATATATTGTAAAATCACCACAATGTATAAGGATATGAAAGATCATTATTAGTTGTATAACATGAAAAGGGATATTGGTGGCTGTAATGGAAGATGTTTGGTCTGAGATCAAGTGAAAGAAGAGTGAAAATTTACTAAAGGATGTCTAATAACACTTCCCATACCTATATGGTAGTGGGATAACATCACAATAGACTTTTTATTAGCCTTCATAAGACATATAGTGGGAAAAAATACATATGGGTAATCATTTATATATTAAAAAAGTCTTCCCATTTTATCTCCATTAGAGAGAATTTATCCCTTGTGTGCCTTTAATGTCTATATATTCAAGAAGTGGTGAGACTTCATTGGGAACCTTTTTCAATTGTTCCAGAATGTGATCCAAGATTTACTTTTAAGTTATAGATGATCCCTAAAAGGATATTAATACCAAACTAAAACTTAACACAATCTATAATTAAAAAACTGATGAGAACTATAATAGGAATATTTAATCATTGGAAGACATTTTGAGGGATAAATAACTTTATTTTATATGGATTTCAGTCCAATATATTCCATTTTTCTAATTCTACTATAACAATAATTTTCACTAGAGTGTTAAAATGGGTCCAAACAAATCACTCTAGCGGAGAAGTTATAAAATATAACATGTTGTGGTAAATTTTGGGAAGGAAAGATTTTGGGACCCAACATTGTGAAAGACACTAAAGAGAAGATATAACTAATCTAGAAGTATATCATGGATTCTTAGATTCCAAAAAAGAGTTATGGTGATAACAGATGTAAGGACTTAGAATTTCATGTTGGGGATCATGTATTCCAAAAAATATCATTATGGAAAGGATTCATGAGACTTGGAAAGAAAGGGAAACCGAGTCCACATTGCATCAAACCATTTGAGATCTTGGAGTGTGTGGGAGTAGTTTCTTATTAGTTAAAACTGTCTCCAAATCTTTATAAGGATAATGATGTCTTCTACATGTCTCTGTTAAGAAATTATGTCTGAACCAACACATATACTAGACACACATGTTATGGAATTGAAATTTGACCTATCATATGATGAATAACTTATCCATATTCTTGATGAAAGGAAAAAGGTGTTGAGGAAAAGGAAAGCACAGCTCATGAAAGTCTTGGGAATAAATAAACAGTATGAAGATGCAACTTGGGAGCCTAAATAAGTGATGAAGGAGAAATACCACTATTTATTTTGATGTATGACATACATTTTGAGTATGAAATTTCTTAAGTGGGTGAGAATAAAATGACCCAAAAAAAATCTTTTTATTATTAATTAATGATATTATGTCTTAGAATGATTATTTTATTACATATTATAATAAGAGAACATAGAATTAATTTTACATTTAATTACATATTATGAATTAATATTAACTATAAATATGAGAAAAAATATATGGAAATAAATGAAAAAGAAGAATGAACACACTATTTTAATAATTATTTTTGAGAATAGTGGAGTATATATAGTGTGTAATAGGAAACATGAGCATTAGAATCTGACCATTGGTCAATATGACCACTGTCCGACATGGTCATTGAGAATTATGACTGTTTGGAATTATTAATATTTTAATTTTTTTATATAATGGTTAATGAAAAGAGATAATTTATTGTGAAGGTAGAAACAATGATCTTAACCAGTAGAATCATGCCTTTTGGAGCCCATTTTTTAGAACAAGGGAGGGAGGGAGCGTCACTGAGGTTTTCCCTTTATTAAGCCTAATAAAATCATCAACAACTATGGATCAAGTGGAATTGATGATGGGATAAGTGGAAGTTATTGAAGGTATCCACTAGATCAGTATTAGTTGAGTCACCCCATGAAAGTACCACAATCACTTACCTTACCCTTAGGGTGTATGCTGGTGTAATAAGGGTTTATATATCCTGACCTTAGTGTGATAAAGTTGTAATTTTATTTCTTTAAATGAAATAGAGGTTTCATAAATCCCATTTTAATTATTATTTTATTTAATAAAATAAACCTGAATATTATGTGAATATGATAAATAGATTTTTGGATATAAATAAAACATAATTATATTCTTTATAAAATATAAAATTAAAATTAAAATAATGTTATTGATAAATTCAATAATTTTAAATAAAATTTATTTTCATGTAATAATCTTCTAAAACACTATTTATTTATATATAAATGATAATATTATTTTATAATGTCCTATATATTTTTTATATAGGTTAGAAAGTTGATTATACCATAAAAATTATTATTTTTCAATAAAGAAGTATTTTATTTTAGGAATAAAATTTATCATATTTAAGTAATTTTATAGATAAAAATGATTTCATTTTTAAAATCATCATATTGAAATTATCCATTTTTTAATTTTACATAATTTTCCAAGACAGTCGATTTTTTGTGTACAAATTAAAATAAGGTATAAATATAAAGTAGCTATTAGGACATTATAATGTCATCGAAGTGATGTAATAAATACATTAATGGATTGATTGACCAAAAAAATGTTTTTTATATAAAAATAATGTATTTTAATGTAACATTATTAATTTTACAAACCTATAAAGAAGCTTCTAAATCCAAAAGGATATTTTAAGATTTTTAAAATAATTATTTATGAACATGACTTACTTCCAAATCATGAATTATGTTATTTTAATATCTCTAGATCTTAAACTAATAAAATATTTCAAACTAATCCACTTAAGAAAATACCATTGGTAAAAACATGCAAAGGAAAATTTATTTATATTTTTTAATAACTAGGTCTCCGTGGCCTATGTTTGAAAATAAATAAACAGTCCCTCCCTCTTTTATATAAGAAACCACTCATTATCCCATTACTCTATACCCCCTTGTTTCTTAAGACTAATTTTCTCTCACTTTATATCTCTAGATCCATTCCAACTATTCTTAAGGATCCAAGAAGCTCTTCCAAATTTTTAATAAGTAACCTCTCAAGGTAAGTGGTTCTCTACCTCATCTTTTCAATTCAATTTTTTCCTTTTTTATAAGACTTTTTATTTCAAAATGATTATGTTTCCATATATACATAATCATCTCCTACTACCTGGATAATGAGATATTACCTTCCTCACTCATTAGCCACTTTTGTGAACTTTTATGTATACCTGTTACACTATTGAGATTATCTCTTGATTTTCAATCTCTTATTTTTTGATTACCCAACCATATTTACATTAAAGGGTATTCTATAGATGTAACTATAATTTATTTATTATTAATTTCCAAATATGAAACCCAAGTTTCTTCTCATGGGTTTAATTGAATGAAAATTCCATGTCTTTAATATGAAACATGTTTGCTATTTTCAATGAGTTAATGATGAAATGATTTTATATGATAAGTTATCTATGTGAAACACATGAATTAAGACAAATAAAGGGTTCACCCTGATATCACTCCAATTCATTTGGTGAATAATTAATCTCTAAGAATAAAATGCGTATGTTACCTTAATTAATAACCTTTCTAATAAGTTTTATGACACTTTGGGGATGAACCATAGTGATATTATTATGAATGTATCGTTTTTATATTGCAAACACATTTTTCTATTATGCCTAATGTACTTATGATCTTGTTCTTATATTACAATTCTTGTATTTATGACCATTTTCTGCTGTTATACATCATTTTTAATTCATTATGATCACTCACATCCAATTTTTTTTGTTTATCCCTTATTGGGATTAATTCTCACCCATTTATATTGATGTATGTACCAAGGAAATAACTTGGAATAGGGTAAACTATGTGTGAATAATAAAGATGTCTTTGAAGAGGATTTAAAAAAAGTTCGTGTTTATGTTTTCCTTATATAATTCATATATTACATACATAGTTTCCCAGACTCTAAACCTCAAAAGATCCTTTTAAGTTATTAAAGTAATATTTTTTAATGAATATTGTTAAAAATAATGAATTTAAAATGCAGGTCTCCATAAAGAAAAAGAGAGAATCATTTAGGAATGAATGAATTATTTTTATGATCAATTGGGAATGATTTAAGATGATCATATCTTCTTTTCTTGCATCTAGAGATCCATCGAAAATATTTTGAGGTTCATAGAGCACATTTGGATACTACTAGACAGATTTTAATTTGGATCCATCATCACAAAAATGGTACAAAAATAAGGTCAACAAAATTTTCAATGAATAAATAATTATCAATCCATGGAAATTATTTTTTAAAAATAAATTATAAATTATATGTGAAAATATCCTCTCTTCAAATCTTATAGGGTTGAATTCATAAATTTATATGGATTTATCTAAATAAATAAATTAAAAACATTATTTTCCATGGACCTGACCAAATCTAATTCATCTTAAAACCTGTTTATAATACCAAGCTCTTGGTTCTTTCTTTAAGTCATTAATCCCATTCTTCAACCAAAAACTTTTTACTCATCTTCCTAGAAAATAAATCCACCTAGTAGTTTAATCAAAACTTTTTCCTTAAGTAATCCATTAAATAATGATGATTTTACATCCATATGGAATACCATAAATCTGTTTACACTTATATATATCAATAAAAAATTTATTATTTATAATGTAGCCATAGTAGAAAAAATTACATCCACATTGATTCCTTTTATTTAATAAAATATAGTGCACATATGTAATGCCTTATTTTGAATTACATTTATCTCTTCACTGAGTTTTTTTATAGAAAAAAACATTTGGTTTTGATAAAATTATTATATTATATCCTCAAAAAAAATTTCCCAATTCCACTTCTTCTCGATTTGGTTAAGGTCTATTTTCATCACATTGACCCAACTCCGATCATTATCATACTATTCAAACCACTGGGGTTCTAAATGATATAGATGTAATGTTTTTTATACATAATTCATTCTGTAGGTTTTCACTGGATATTTACACCCACCAAAGATGTTTTCTTCAGTGATTTAATCCCTTCTTCATTACTTCCTTGCAATGGATGATGTTGCTATATATTCGTCATTATCGGTGTATTATTTAAAATCATCACCATCCCATTATACCACCTGAGCTACCCAACTCTTCGTTAATTTCCTCTTGTATTTTCTTAATGTTTTATTGTGATTTTTTCTTATTTTCAAAAAATGTGAAATCTTGACATTCAAGGATCTTTCAATGTTGTTTCTTAAGACTTTTTATACCTTTCACTTTAATAAGTATCGAAAAAATATATCTTCATATGCATGAGTTTAAAACATCAAGTGGTTCTTATATTTTATAAGAATAAAGAATTTACATATAATTATTTGAAATTATTTTAATGTTGGTGTAAGATCCTATCTTTTTCTAGGTACATCCCTCTTTGAGTTTTTCATTTTAGCCCTGAAGACCGAGTCATGTTCAGAGACGAAGATCCTTTGTTGGGGAAAATGAGCTAAAGTTCAAAGTTATATGTTTTTTTTTTGAATTAATGGGGTATAAGTATAAATGTGTTAAATAGGTTTATGAGAATTTTTTATTCTTTGGATGGATTCAGAGGTGGTTCGAGTTCTTTCCATGTGAAACTGGATGAAGGCTATCTGTAGAGAAACTACATGCCATGTAATGAAGCTACATGACATGTAACTATTTCCAATAAAAATTTGTGTGCCAAGTTAATGAAATGAAATGAATATATATTTTGAAGTAATTAAATGTTGTTTAATGTTCATAAAGTATTAAAAATCACATGAGGTGATGTTTTTTTCAGTGTATCCATATAAAAATAAATAAACACTGTATAACTTAATTACACACCATGTAATTTACCAAGTAGGTTTTTAAAAGTGATATGTACATGAATTTTTCCTTTGACCCACATAAAGCTTCCTCATCTTGATCCTAGGGTAGCCTCCATGTGATTTTGGAGCACCTCTCTGGATTTTGGATGTCCCGATCATGCATCTGATCCCTAGTAAGTGGTTTTATTTTTTTCCCTTCTATCCCTTTATTATCCAACCTTTCTATGTAATCACTTGAACATGGTCATTTTTAGTTTTTTTCTTGATCAATTTTGATCTAGTATCCTTCTTATGATCATCAACACCTTCATTGTCATTGGAGTTTTATATTGGAATAATATTTTATTGTTATTTAAATTCATGGGGACTATACCTTAATCATATGGTTTGATTTTTCTCAAGTATGTGTAATATTGAAATTTCACCAACATATTGTGCAACTAATAAACTAAATTATGAATTGGATTATTCATTGAAATCCATTTGGATCTAATTGGTGATTGACTTGGATTGTGGCTACCATTTTGGTGAGAAAACCCTTGATTATAGTAGAATTTTTAATGGAATAAATTTTGTTTATCATGACATGGATTTTGGGATGATTTCATGATATAGATTCACCTTGGATGGGATTTTTATTGAGATAAATGGAATGTGTAATTCTATGACCAAATTATATATAAAATTTGTAATTGAAAGATAAATTGTGACTTGTATAAAACCATTGATCCTTATGATGTGGAATTGAGATATACATATTTCCATGACATGTTTGTGATTTCAATTTTTTAATTCTTATATAAGAATTTGGATAAGTTTACATTTTTAAATTCTTATATACCGAGCTATGCCCTGAGAGATGTTGAAATTATTATATAGCAGGCTATGCCCAGTGATACATTCTGAAATTATTATATATAGGGATTGGCCCTGAGACAAGATGAAATTATTATATAACAATCTTGGACCTCACACATGATAAAATGATTATACGCTAGGCACGACCCTGATAAAATTTTGAAATGATCATATAGCGATTTTTTACCCAAATTTCTTTAATTTATGCATTGGTTATATGGTTATGGTTGGAATGGTTATGAGAGATGCATAGAAAAATTCCAACATAAAACTGAGGTAGTTTATATTTTACCATGGTTATATGGTTTTGGTTGGAATGGTTGTGAGGCATGCTTAGAGGAATTCTAGCATGGTGCTGAAGCAGCTTGATGTGGTATTAATTTAATTATTTAATTAATTAATACACCTATTTATTATATTATTGCTTTGACTTATTATCAGAGAGGTTATGCATAGACATGGTGGTGTCAAACTACTGAGTTATACTCACTCCCAATTTGGGCCTTCATTTGGTACTCGAGTAGATTACATGGATGTAAGATTGAAAAGGTGAAAGGGACCTTTATATTGATTTTTTTTTCTTGTTGGATGGGATGGAGTTTGGAGACAGACCGACATAGGGTTTGAGACAGGGGAATTTGAGACTTTATTGAGTCTACTATTCATTTATTTTGTATTTCTTGTAGCATGAAATTTAGTTACATTCCATCATGACATTAAATTATTCCCTTATTATTTTATGGGGTTGTTCAGTTGGTTTTTATTATTTTATTTTCCACTATACTGTATCATTTTCATTATTTTACATAGTTTAATATTCATTTTTTATTGTTATGTGATTATTAATCTATGTTTTAACTCTATAACTGTAGGGTATAGTCTCCCCAATATACATACTACACCCCCACTGCTAGTCGGTAGCCTTTAGAATATGGGGAGGTGCGCTTAAGTTCTAGTAACCAACCCATTTCAGCCACATGAGAGAATTTCGGATCGGGGGATGTTAAAAGGTGGTATCATAGGAGGTTTTTTTATATATATTTTCTATTTTTGAAAGGTATAAAGGAGTCTAGGATGTTTCAAGACTTGGTAATGAGCTTTTTCATGGGGGTATCTAACCCTTGTGTGGGGGAAATCTGAGTTCTCAGGGTTGTATTGTTGTTTATACTATTTTCTTATTGTAGTTGATTTTATTTAACCTTGAGTGATTCACATGTTGTGTGAGGTTATTATTTAATGATGTTATGGGTTCTTGAGATTTATACTCATAGTTCGGTATAGTGAAAGATTAGTATGCATGTATCGTGATAGGAAAATACGGATATATATTGACATGAATTATTCATGATAGGGACATATTTACTGCATATGATATATATTTTCCTATTCAACTATGATATGATATGCCTGTTATATCTAATAAATGAAATAAATGAAAGGATATGTCATGCTAAAACACTTATAAGTCTTGTTTAGAGATATAAGGAGTAGTGGTTCCTTGTTGTTGTCACATGTTGAGGTTGACCTTGTTCATTGTAACCAGTGTTCTAAGCAGTGTGTTTGTATTGTAGATACAATTCCACATTTTCATATTTGAGTTGAGTGTATGGTGAGTGAAAATTAGTATTCTCCTAGCACAGCTAAACTATAGATTCCTATAGATCCTGAGGATCATATGGATGTTCATATATGTGATAGATTCCTGAGGTTCATGCGATCTAAGGAAAGAGAGTCTATTCTCACAGTTCCTTTGATTTCTATGTTGATGAAAGAATTCATGGTATAGCATACACCTATGTTCACTAGTGAGGGAGGTCCCTAAGAAGATGAGTTCTATATTGAGTCGGCCCAGATGATCCTTAATCATCTTGAGACACCAGTAGATAGGAGGGTGAAGCATGTTTCATATATGCTTCATGGACTATACAAGCATTGGTGGGACATTCTAGAGTAGGTAGGAAAGTAGGAGGAGTTATCCAGGAAGGAATTCAAGTTGAAGTTCATAATATATTTCTCTCCCAAGATGTTGAGGGATGAGAAGGATCGTGAGTTTATACACCTGACATAGGAGGGCATTTCATTGTTGGACTGCACTGAATTTATCAACGACCTACAGTTTTTTATGCCATATTTGGCTACTAATGAGATATCCAAGCAAAGACATTTTTAGGATGGTGTTCCTATGAGATCGGTTTATAGGTCAACATTTTTCTTCTGAGTAGTTTTTTATATTCGATAAACTAGGAACACATCATAAAAGGAAATTTGAGAGAGGTCCGAGGTAGAATATAGGATTTTTCATCAAATAAAATTGTGAACTCTTCTTCCAATGTAAAGAATCATCTTTATGATAGTTTTATCCAAGGAAACAGTTGTCAAATAAGGAAGGTTATTGTAAATCAATCTAAGTATCGTGTTTTGTTGCAGTACTATTAGTGTGGAAATATGAGACATAGACGAACTCAATGTATATACCATACTTTGGAGTTTCATGCTTGTGGTAGTTTGGGCCACCTATAGAGGTTTTTTAGGGGAATGAATCATTAGAGTAGTAGAATGGTATCGAGATAGTTACCTATGTCTGGGAAGGACTCAGCTACTCCTAAGTAGATAGGTAGCTAGAGTTCCACATGACGTTCTGGTTGGGGTAGGTGAAGTGGTACCCTAGTGCAGGAATGGAAGTAACATAAAGATATAATAACTCAGGGGAGTCATCCTAGAGCCCAGGGTAGAGGGGTTGTTTAGCTACTTGTTATGCAGACAACTTTGGCTATCATGGATGTAGAATGTTCTACTATCAGAGGTACGATTCTTGTATCATCAACCCCTTCTTGTGTTTTTTTATAGTATATTATTATTACTTATATATATTCTCTTTTTGTAAATGTTTTGGTCAAGGATGTGTAAATATTAGATGGTTTTTTGACCATCGATACACCGTTGGGAGTGTAGTCAGAGAATGTCAAACCATACAAGGCATGTCCTCAAGTGATTGCTAGTTATCATTTCTTTGGGGAACCATTCATGCTAGAAATGATTAGATTCAATTTGATTGTTTGTATGGACTTAGTTGTTTTATACCATGACCATATCGACTATTATCAGAGGATAATTACATTTTTATCTCTCGAAGAAAGCAGTAATTCTCACCAGGGTGGGTGAGATCTTCAAGCTAGTCATGCAGGACTAATTTAGTGGATATTGGGTTGTCTCATGTCTTAGATATCTTCTAATTCTCTAGATGTTGGTGGAATACAACAAGATTATTTTCTTTAGTTCTATATCATTTTCAGGATGAATTTCATGATGAGTTCAACAACTTACCACCTAAGAAATAGATCAAGTTGGTTCCTGGAGCAGATCCAGTTTCTATCCCTCCTTATAGAATATTACTCTATGATCTTTGGGAGTTAAAGGTTTATTTTTAATATCTAAAAGATAAAGGTTTCATATGGCCTACTATATCTCCTTGGGTTTCTCCAGTTCTCTTTACCAAAAATTTTGATGGGACTTTTCACTTGTGTGTGGATTATCAAAGATTGAACCACATGATATTCAATAACTGATACCCCCTTCCACACATTAATGATCTCTTTGATCAGTTGAGTGGTGATAATATCTTCTCCCATATCAATTTGAGATTTGGATACCATCAGTTTAGGGTGAGGCCATCAGACATACCTCTGACTAAATTTAGGAGTAGGTACGGTTTTTATGAATTCATAGTGATGTTGTTTAGGCTGACTAATGTACTGGAGGTATTCATAGACCTGATGAATCAGATCTTTCATCCCTTTTTGGATCATTTTGTGGTTTTTTTTGTCAAATAAATCCTATTTTACTCCCATTCAATAGAAAATAATTACCAACATCTTGAAATCATCCTAAGTACATTGAGAGATCATCATATTTACACCTAGCTAACCAAATGTAGTTTCCGGTTTGATAAAGAGCACTTATTAGGCCATGTCATATCAGTTGTAAGAGTGTTAATGGATCCAAAGAAAGTTATAGCTGTGGTATCTTGAGATCATCCAAAGAATGTTTTTGAGATTTAGATATTTCTAGGTATAATAGGTTATTATTGATGTTTTATCTAGGGCATCTCTCATTTGGAAGAACCAATGTCTAGGATGCGAAAAATGGGAGTGATGTTTGTTTATTCTGATACTTGTGAGAGGTATTTTCAAGATATGAAAGGAAGGATAACCTTAACACCTATCCTCAATTTAAATTTGTCGAGTAAATCATATACCATGTACTGTGACGCATCTGGAGTTGTACTTGTAAGCTGGAGAATTGATAGGTTTCTTATAGATCCAGAAAGCTTAGATCACATGAGAGGAATTATCTTACTCACTATTTGATGTTATAAGTCATGGTACAATCCCTAAAAATCTAGAGACATTATCTCTTGGGTGAGTGATTTTTGATATACATGGACTACAAGAGCCTCAGGTACATATTCTCTTAGTGAGACATGAACCATCGATAGAGGAAGTGGGTCAAGTAACTGTATTCTTTCAACTTCAAGTTTTCTTATACACTAGAAATAAAAAAATTCATTACCAATAAATTGAGACAAAAGGCATATTCATAGGAAGTATGAGAGTCTTGGGTTGAGTGGAGGTTGATGGACCTCTTTGTGAACATGCATATAAATGTTTAGGAGTCTTAGGGATGATTATCTATGACTTTGACATCTATTATACCCATGCTTTTAGACCTGATAAAGACCAATCAGTTATCTAATATCAAGGTATTAGTTTAGATAGATAGATTATATGGTGGGGAGACAACATCAATATGGTCTTTTGTTAATGTCAATTATCTTCTTTTCCATGGGTGAGTATGGATTTTTATGGGATTTCACAAGGAGATGATGATAGAGTTTCATGATTCTATATGGGCGGTATATCCTTGTTAGAAAAAGATGTATTATAATCTTCATAGATAGTACTAGTGGTCAGAAATGAAGAAGGAAGTGGTAGGATTCATGGCTAGATTCTTCACTGGTCAGTAGGTGAAAGCTGAACATCATTGTCCATCTGGGCATTTTCATCCTTTTCCCATTATTGAGTGGTAATGAGATGATTTCACAATGTATTTTATGACAGGATTACCTAGGAAAACCCATAATAATGATGTTTTATGGTTGATTTTGGATCAATTGATGAATATATCCCACTCTTTTCCTATCAGGGATACCTTCACGGTTTAGGATATGGGAAATATTTACATGTGTGAGGTAGTTTGATTATATGGTGTTCTGAGGAGTATTGTTTCAAAAATATATCATCATTTCACATTTTTTTCTAAAAGGGTCTTTAAAAGGATGTGGGATCACACGTTATTTTGATTATTACATATCATCCACATACTGATAGTCAATATGAGAGGAATAATAATGTTTTTTAGTATATTTTATGATAATGTGTTTTGGATTTTAGTGGTTCATGGGAGCATTATATAGAAATCGTAGAGATTTCATATAATAAAAACTTCTAGGAATCCATCTAGATGGAAACTTTCAAGGATTTGTATTATAGGATTTTTTTTACCTCTTTTTTGGATGGAGGTAGGTGAGTCAGTTCTTGTTGGGTCTAGTCTCATGTAGGAGACATTTGAGTTGGTTATCTTAATATGGAGCCGGTTTGTGACTGCATAGAGTAGAAAGAAATCATACACTGACCATCAAAGATGTCCTATGGAGCTTAGAGTTGGTCATTTTGTTTTCCTTTGGGTGTCTCCTAGATTGGGGAAACTCTTTATTAAGAAATAGTTAAATCTAGAACCTTGTTTTTTGGGATGTTTGATGTAGTTGATAGGGTCAGTCTAGTAGGATACCAATTTTCCCTTCTACATGGATATAGTTTCATGTATAATGTGTTTCACATGTCCTGACTTCATAGATATTATTCAGACCATTCTCATATGATAGACATCCTAGATGTAGGTCTTAGTGCTGATGTGTCCTTTTAGGAGCATCAGATGTGAATTGTGGGCCATAGTGAGAATTATCTCAGGGGTACGGTGATGCCTTTGGCTCAAGTTAAGTGGAAGCATGGGCGAGTTTAGGAGGAGAACTGGGATAGGGAGTATGATATGTAATCACAATGGTCAGACCTATTCACTGATACCCCACAATGATTCTAGGAGTATCTCAAGGATGATTTTTTATATGATGGGAAGGTTGTAAGATCCTATTTTTTCTAGGGAATTCTCTCTTTGATTTTTTTTCTTAAGCCTTAATGGATAATTCCTATTTTGATAGGAAGTAAATTATTTGGTTAAATGACATAAAATTTGAGGATATATGTTTTTTTTAATTTGTGGAGTCTATTTATAAATATGTTCAATGGGTTTATGAGGGTTTTCCATGCTTTGGATTTCATCAGAGTTGGTTTGGGTTATTTTTCTGGTAAACAAGATGAAGGATGTCTTCAGAGAAATTACACACTATGTAATGAAGTTTCATGATGTGTAACTATTTCTAGGCCTAAGCCATGAGCCTAGTTCATGACATGAAATTAATACAAACCATGAATGCATTACATTTCATGTAATGTTTGGGAAATATTAAAAAACACCCAAGGTGATGTGTTTTTTCGGCGTATCCCTCTCCAAAAAATAAATGATTTGTAATTAAAATTACATGCCATGTTATTTCATGAGTAATTTTTTAAAAATCCTATGCAGATGAATTTTCCCTTTCACCCACATACAACTTTCTCTTATCGACTATAGGGTATCTTCCTGGTGATTTTGGAGGGCCTATCTTGATTCCGGACATCCCCATCAAGCACCTGATCCCTGGTAAGTTATTTTTATTCAATTATCCCTTATCTAAATTTATTCTCCTACCATTTTAGTGTAATATCTTGAATGTGGTCATTATTGGTTTTGATCTTTATTGGTTTTGAACTAGGACCCTTCTTGTGATCATCCACACCTATTTCCTCGTTGGTGTTTCCTGTTGGAAGCATTATTGATTGTTAGTTAAAGGTTGGGATCTAAACCTCAACCCTATGGTTTTATTTCTTTCAAGTATGTGAAATATTTCAATTAATCCAACATATCTTGTTCTGAATAAATTAAATGCAAAATTGGATTATTATTTGAAATCCCTTTGGATCTAATTGGTGATCGACAGGCTTGTGGCTACCATTTGGGTGAGAAAACCCTTGACTATAAAGGAATTTTTTAATGCATTAAATTGCGTTTAGCATGACATGGGTTTTGGGGTGATTTCTTGATATATATTTACCTTGGATTTCATTATTTATTGAGGTAACTAGAATTTTTTTGGTTATGAACAAATGATAAATGAAATGTATAATTGAAAGATAAATTTTGATTTTCATAATTAACCATTGAGCCTTATGATGTGGTATTGAGAAATACTTATTGCTATGAAATGTGTGTGATTTTAATGTTGGAATGCTTATATGGGTCCTTCTCCCATTTTAATTGTTGTAATTATTGTTTAGGTAGTTGGCCTAGTTTATATGTTGAAATACTTATATATTGGGTCATGCTCTAAGAGATGCTGAAATAATTATATAGTGATATATTCCCAGTGATACATGATGAAATTTTTATATATCGGGTTTGGCCTAGAGACATGCTAAAATAATTATATACTAGTCTCAGATCTGACACATTCTGAAATACTTATACACTTGGATCGACCATGATTAAATACTTAAATGCTCATATATTAGGTTTTGACATAGATTTGTTTAGTTTATGACTAGGTTACAAGATTATGGTTGGCGTGGTTATGTGATATGCTTAGAGACATTTAGGAATGGTGCCGAGATAGGTTATGTTTTACCATTATATGGTTTTGGTTGGCATGGTTGTAAGAAATTCTCAGAGACAATCAGGCATGGTGCTAAATCAGGTTGATGTGATATTAATTAAATTGTTTAATTAATTAATTCACTAGTTTATGTCATTATTACATTCACTTTTTATCATACTAGTTATGTTTAGACATGATAGTGCTGACCTACTGAGTCATACTCACACCCTATTCCAACATTCATTTGGTACTCGATCAGATTACATGGATATAGGATTGGATAAGGGAAAGGGACCTTGTTGTTGATTATTTTCTAACTCGATGGGATAAAGATTGGAGATGGACCGAAATGGGGTTCAAGACTGAGGACTTTGAGTATTTATTAATTCCTTTAGTATTTTATTTTGTATTAATTATATCATGACATTTAGTTATATTCCCAAATTAAATTAAATTATTCCCTTATTATTTTATTGTTTTGTTTAGTTGGGTCTCATTATTTTGTTTTCCTCTATATTTTATCGTTTTCATTATTTTCCACACTCATATATTTATTAATTATTGTTATAAGCTTATTTTTATGTGTTTTAACTCTGTAACCAGGGTGTATAGTCTCCCAAAAATACATACCACACCACTGTTTCTAGTAATCAACCTCTGGCATATAGATATGCACACTTGAGGTCTCGTAACCAACCCATTTCGGCCCCATGAGAGAGTGATGAATCATGGGATGTTACAATAGGCGTCTTCCAATACTACGTCTCATATAAAGTGTTTTTATCACTTGTACACAACAAAGATCTATTCTTAATTTATAATGACATCAAGACCACTTATTTCTAATGTAATCCTAGTATGTGTTTCTTAATTAACATTATTTTATTCATGTTATTAATGGTATAGTTTATCCTCTCAACCTTGCTATTTTTTAGGAGTCCTTACCACTGATAATTGGTGTATCATCACATGCTTATTGAGATAATCCTAAAATTTTATATTGGTAAAATTTATTTAATTATCAGTTTGAAATTTTAAAATTTCCATTCCAAGCATCTTCTTTGGTAATATATGACAATGAGTAATGCAATTAAACACCTCATATTTTTGAGTGATCACCAACAACCATTCCATCCTATTTTAATCATCAACAAATAACATATAATATCTCATTTTATCATTGAATCGCGGTGATATAAACCCATAGATATCAACATGTATAAACTTAATAAACTTTTTTGACTTTTTATCCATAATCTTGTAACTCTTATGAATAATATTTCCCTTTTAAAAAAATTACATATGTGTGTACGATCATGTAAAAGTTTTAAGATATCATGAGATCCTTTAATCTTAGTCAACTCTTCTAAGTATTTTTGGCTCAAATGGATATGATTTGTGAGTTATAAATTTTTTTCATCTTATAAGGACAGGAAACACATGTATTATTCTCCAATAATGAGGTATATATTCCCTATCACATGTTTCTATTTCATCAAAATTGAAATGTATAATCCTTTAATGATATAAGTCTTATTTATGAATTTTATTACAGGACTTATGCCACAAAATTTACTTACACATATAAAGTTGTGCCCAAGGCCTTCTACTACCAATAATTTATGTATGTCATGTCTTTTTAAATAATTTTGTCCTTCCTAGAGACAATAATTTTAAAGTCTTTATCATCTAAAAATATTATGATACATTCATTTTCATACTTTATTCTCATGACAAGATCCATGTTTCCTGTAATATGGGAAGTGAAACCACTATAAAAGGTGCAAAATTGGGACTGGTCCATGGATTCTAATGTATTTTACACAACCACATCTTTATTATCCCTTTTTATTTTGACCCATTCACATTACTTAAACTACTTTAGTGGTGAGTATGCTTGTTTCTCCTCTAGATGTGATCACCCTCATCTCTCAAGTCTACAAGATGAGTTTTTTGTTTTTTCTTAATTTATGTATCTTCCAGCTACTACCCTCTTCTACTTTGGATCTTCTTTGGTACATCCATCCATATTCTTGATGAGAAATCATGACTTTAGGTCAATATACTTCACACACAAAAAATATTATCCACTAAAAGCATACTGAGAATATGAATTTATACTCATCTCTCTATGTTTCTATTATGAATTTATACTCCTCTTAGCTATAGAACACACATATTGAGTGTGCGCTATCATTACACAATAATAACACCATATTTGTGGTATATTTTGGTCAACCTTTGGTACAAAATTCATACTCTTTTAGAGATTTTTAGTGTCACCCAATTCTATCTTCCTATGTAAAGTTATTTATAATGTATTCACATAAACCATGATTATATTTTGATTATAATCAGTCCCCACAGAATATTTTTATTTTGGATTGGTCTTTTTTTACTGAATTTGTTTTTCTAAATTTTTTATTGGATCTCTATGTCTTTCCTAAACCTTTTCCTTTGATCGTACAATCCAATTTACTAATATAATTCTAGGAGTGAAATTAATTTACTAATATTTATTATTTAATTATATATTGATGATTTATCCTTAAATATATGATCTTTCATTGTAGTAGTCAAAATATTAATAATCTAGGCCTTCTCTTTGATTATGAGTTTTTTTCTCAATAACCTTCTCTGATTTTTCTATATTTTTATATTTGAGTCTCTCAATAATGGCCTTAAAATCAGAATTTTTATCTTTTTTTACTACATATAGAGTTTAGAATCATGAAAAAATATATTATACTTATTTTTTTGGACTTAAAAAAATCTATCACTTCATGTTTAGCCTATAACTCCACTTTAAGGTCTATTCTTCCCTCAACTTCATCATATCCTCAATCACTTCTCTCAATTCTCTCTTCTCTTTGTGGTTTGACTATGATATCCATAAAAACTTCATCTTCATGGTTTTTATAGTCCTCAATTTCTTTAGCTTTTGTTTCTTATGAGAAAATATACTCTTGTGAAAGAAAATTATATTTTTGAAGAATTTATATTTTAATATCATATTTTAATTTTATATGTTTATATGATTTATTTAAGGGAACATCATATTCTTCATTGACTAAAAATTTATTAGGATAATTTTTTGTGAGGTGTCCAAATTTTTAACATTGGAGACATGCAAGTAGAAGTTTCCCTTTGAAAATCAATTTTAAGTTTTTTTTTTAATTTGAGGAAAGGAATGAAATAACTTCATTAAATTACTTTTATATGGGATCATCCTCTACCAAAAGCTTATTCAACACCTTTAATGAAACTTCGTGATATTTTCCTTTTTCCATAGAATTATTATCATTGTTACTCATTTTATATAAAATAAAAATATTATTAAGGAAATCAAATTTAATTTTTTTGGGATCATTGTAATATTTTGGGAAGTAAAACCCCTTTAAACCACATTTTATTATGAAAAAACCACCAAAAATATGCTTATTAATCCACTGGTAGTTCACTCACAGATCAACATAGTAGAAAAACTGAACCTTAGATGCTTCTTCTCCCTCAACTAAGTATACTAGAAGTAGAGAGTCAATAAACCCTACCCACTACAAAAATTTTACCTCACACACAACTCAATAAATACTCTCAAATATTAAAAGATATTTAATTAGAAACAATTAAAATAGAAAATAACACAAATGGTTCAACATTCTTTAGACCAGTTGTCCTATATTCATGGGATAAACACTATAGATTTACTTTAATTCACCAAAACTAAAAATATTACATTAAAATAAAAAGTTATTTAGTTATATTTCATTATAGGGGATTAAATCTCTATTACACTATATGTAAATAGGGTGTACTATTTGTATCACCAATGTACTATGCAGATCAGTCCCCACTTCCTTTTATAGGAAACTACAACCAATTGTTTACATCACACCACCTTCTAAATTTCATGGAAATGAATCCATATATAATGTTATTGGAGATCATTAATAAATCCATTGAACTAAAATTATTAGTTTGATAACCATATCTATAAATTTCATTCTAGAGTCTTCACCAATCCTTTTAAAACATAGTGACCCCATCAAAAGATATGAACATCTAATGGTTATATTGTTTCCAAAATAGTTTTAATAAACACTTATTTCACACCTTTTCTAGTGACCTTCACCTGGAAAGCTTCATTTAAATGTAAATACAGTGAATAAACTTTTGGTATCATGAAACACAGCTTCACATCCCCTAAATCTCTAACTTAAATACTTGTTTTAGTGAAAATTTTAAGGAAAATATCTGATAAACTCAATTATTTCCACATTATGTAGAATTTATTTATTTAATTACATTCACTTAAGCCTCAATGAGTCATTATATTGCCTTAAAATTTCTTGAACTAATTTTTTAGTGGACATGTGTACAAAATTTTAGCAACTGGCCATATTCTAGATGTTTAATATTTTCTTCTATAGTAAGTTACCGATGAAGTGGTACTTCAAGTCAATATGGTTTTCCATGTATTAAATACAAAATTTATAGCCAAGTGAATAAAAATTTGATTATAAAAATATATAATTCAACCTTCCTGACTTCATTCGTGTTCCACAATGATTTATTCAACCAAATTAGCTCTTTCCTAGATTCTGTTGTAGAAACAAACTTTGCTTCCATTATACTTAATGTAATCATCTTCTAAAATTATGACATTCATATTATTATTTTTCCTCTATAGGTAACTCGAAACCATTCATGCTCTTTTTAGCATCTAAATCCATATTGAAGTATACATCCACAAAACCTTGTAACAGATCTTCTTCCCTGAAGAAAAATTTTATGACTTCCATTATTTTCAAAGACTGAAGGATCAATTTAACAACTTCATAGTGTTCCCTTATGGGGTTCATTATAAAATGACTTAAAACTCCCAATATAAATTATATTTCTATCTGGGTACATATCAGAGCATACATCAAACTTTTTACCACTTATGTATAAGTATATTTCTTCATGTATTGACATTCTTCTACCATTATGGGTTCTTGAACATTTGATATCTTTAAGTGTCTAATAAGAGGATTAAACACCAATGTATATCTAATCATTACAAATATTAAATTTATCTACTATATATAATATTTTTGAGATAACATTAATTTTATATCTTTATTATCTCATTCAATATACATACCCAATATCTTCTCTTCTTTGCTGAGATATTTCATCTCAAAACTTTAAAACAAATCACTATATATTTTATAAATCTTCATATCATCTGGTCTGGACAACAATATTTCATTAACATACAAAATTAAAATAATTAAAGTTACATTATACCATTACTTTTATAACAACAAGGATATATACATTTAACCCTCTGAAACCTTCTTGACACATAATTGAGTATAGCTTATAATTTAATTTTCAAGGTTCTTACTTTAATCCATAAATAATTTTCTTTAACTTACATACCATGTAATGGTTACCATATTCCATGAAACCTACTAGATATTTCAAATAAAATTCTTCCTCTAATTCACCCTAATGGAAAATTTTCATAACATCTATTTTTTAAGACACATATTTTCTAATTCAACTATACTAAGGACTATCTAAATAATTAAATGTTTAACTAAAAGTGAGAAAATTTACAAGAAATCAACACATTCTTTATACTATAATCCATTTTCCACACTCCATGCTTTGTAATGGTTCTTTATATTAGCTTCCACTTTAAATCAGAAAACTAATTTATTCTTCAATGCCTTTTTACCTTTAGTAACTCCATTAGATTCCAAGATCCATTGGTGTTCAGTGAAGTTATTTCTTTATTAATTTTCCAACTTCCACTATTTTTCATAATTAAGTGTTTCCACTTTTTCTAGAAATTTTAGTCCTACAAAATACATTATGATTAGAAAATAAATATCATTCATAAACCTATAAATGGGTTTTTTTATTCTAGTATATCTTCTCAATTGAGTTAGCTAAAATGAACTTATTGGATCAAATATTACTTCTAGTGCTTGGAATTTTGAAACCACCACTCTATATTCATCTAACCCTAAAATTTTTGGAATATATTCTATCATACTTACTCTTGTAATTATTATGATTTTAGTATTATTAACAATTTTATCTAGGAGTTTTTAACGCATGATACACTTACTCAGATCAACTTGGAATTTGATAGTTGATTTATCTCCATAAAATTCTTTTTATTACATGTCTAGTCCTTCCATAGAACCTTCTCATTAAAGATAACTTCTATACTTTTAATAATTTTTCACTTATCACCATCCCATAGAAAGTATATTAAATTTTTATCTCCATTTAAAATGAGAAAACACATTTTATACTTTTAATAAGACTTGTGTCAATCCATATACTCAAAATGTGTATATTCTAAGATTATTAAGACCTTAAGATAGGTAAGTTCATTCTATTTACCAAACCATAGATCTTCTGTAAAACCATACCTAACTGGTGATTCTAAACTCCTATTTATGAGATATTCTATTGTGTTGAGTATCTCCCCTAAAATTTCATTAGACAAACTTAAGTGAAATATCATACCTATAGACTTATATATAAAATTAAAATTCATCCATTCATAAAATCCATTCTATTATTTAGTTCTAGGAACCATCATTTGATTCTTTATTCCTTTATTCTTACAAAAAAAATCCAAAAGTTTTATCTGGTTTTCTCACCTTTATTGCATGTTTGTAGACACTTTTACTTCCATAAAAATTACATTTCTTATAAATGTTTCTATTGAATTAAAACTATAAATACATCAAACTTATTATTTATAAATTAAATCCATAATTTTTTAGTGTCATCACCAATAAGGGTTATAAAGTATAAAGAGATACTATAAGACTGAATATGGAAATGTCCCTAACGATCTAAGTGAACCAGCTCTAACTTTTAGGCTCTAGGATTCCATCCATCTAAATTGAAATACACCCTTATCTACTTCCCCAACTCATAGACTTCACGTATTTTAATTTTCATGTGACATTGATTCAATATTTTTTTATAACATTTATATTCTTCTCACTTAGGTGACTAACCTGTAGTGAAAAACTTTTGGATCTTCAGTAGTTATATATCTAACAACTAAAATTCGATCTAAATTTTCAGTCATTTAAATAGTTCCATATTTTCAACCTCTTATAAACACTATGGATCCTTGAGTAACTTTCTATACCCCATTGAAAAATGTAGTTCTATATCCTTCCCTATCAATTTTTTCAATAGAAATGTAGTATTTCCAAAGACAAGGGATGTTCCTAAATTCAATGAGCTTCAAGGATCCTCTATCATTTATTTAGATATTGATATATCCCTTTACAAAAAAAATTAGATCTTTATCACCCTTTAAATGAAATTTCCCAAACACATTGAATACATAATTGATTTTGCATCTTTGATCATTACTTTATTGAATGGATGCTCCAAATTAAATCACTAAAGATTATATCGGAGTATTAACACTCAATAATAGATTTTTTTTCTACCTTTTTCTTAGATAATGGGATTTATAATATTGGGTTTAGGTGTTATACTTGTGATTTATTCAATTATTTTTTATATTATACTTCTTTCCACAATTAAAACATATAAGAATTGGGCCATGAGATTTACCCTAACTTTTGTATCTATACTTCTCTTTTGTTTCTTCTTATGATAAAATTTCTTATGATAAGGTGACTGCCCACATTTATTATCATTAATTTCACTATCATATAGTATTTAGAATTACCTCTACATGAAATCCTTATCAAGGATCATATTTTTGATATCCTTAAACACCAAGTCTATTTTTCTACTAGAGTTACTCACTATAGTCACCATTTTATCCAACATTTATGAGAGTGAATATAATAGAATAAATTCACATACAACCATATAAAATGTTACCTTATCTGATTATATCAACCCACAAATCACGTTAAATACATTCACATATTCTTTCACTGGCCTTTATTTTGAAAACCTTAAACTGAACAACCACCCAGACATGAAAACTTTTTTACGTGTTGTTGGTTTCTCAAACATGACTATCAATACCTTTATAACATATCTTGTAGCTTTATTTTCCAACATATTGAAGGAAACATTATATTCTATTGAAATCCTCAGAGGCACCAGCATCTTCTTATCAAACCATTCCCATTCATCCTTCTTTAATTTCTCTATATGTTAATCATTGATCCAAAGATGGGATTTTGAATAAAATGAACCTCAATGTCACGACCCCCTCCCACTAAAGATGTCCCTCCTGAGCTGGAAATGGTTAAAGGGAGATAATGACCCCCCAGTCCTGCCTCTAGTAGGCCCCAGGGTGGCGAATAGCACCAAGGGTATGAGTTTTCACAAATATGGGAGGCATTACCCTTTTTTATTATTTAAGATCAGGAAATAGGACAAGTAAACCACCAAAAAGGAAAGGAACAAGTGTATAGAAATAAACCCAAACCAATCCCACATGCATGTTTAAATAGTTCTGAAACAAGGTACAAGTACAAGAAAGCTCAAAAAGTACAATACCAAAAGAAACAAGTGTACAGCAACTGCAAAAACTCCAAATGCCCCGACTAGTAGGATCCCGCACGGCCCTGGTAGTCCTCTTGGAAACCTTAAAGTAAACGTAGGGTGAGCATAAAAGTATACTCAGTAGGGAAACCTAAATCTCTCATGCACAGGTGGGGAGACATCCTAATGTCCCATGAGAACAACATAAGAAACCTAGAAAGGAAAACTATCCACCCAACCTCACCAGCCACACTCACCAAAAACACAATCACGACGAGTCGTTGTATATAAGAACAAGAGTATTGGGTATCCCGCACAATTTCCCACTAGTTAGCTGCTCTTCCTAACGGTGAACGTCCTGACGCTGCCACACTCTTCCCACCCGCACACACCTGGGCCTCACAACCATGCATCCCGCCCACACACACCTGGGCCTCACAACCACGTATCCCGCCCGCACACACCTGGGCCTCGCAACCACGTATCCCGCCCGCACACACCTGGGCCTCACAACCACGTATCATGTGCGCACACACTAGGGACACACAACCATGTATCCCTCCCACACACACCTGGGCCTCACAACCACGTATCCCGCCCACGCACACCTGGGCCTCACAACCACTTATCCCGCCCGCACACACCTGGGCCTCATCCTGAAGATTCTTGGGAACACAAACCTGCCTAAAGAGTCTTGGGCCAATCCACCCCAATCGAAACCTACCTGAAGGGTCTTAGGTGTAAGGTCGCCTCAACCCATCACAGCCTAGGGAAGAAGGAGCAGGAAGTAGCTAGTAACTAAGGGGAAAACACCCTCTCCTGTGAAATGGGAGTGTTCGGCACTAAGTGCTCAACATGGGTAGGGTGAGATAAAACAAAAAAGATACAGATATATATATATATATAGAAAACACTCAGCCCAACCTATGGCTTCTAAACAGAGAAACTGATCACGTGCCTCGGCACTGCTACCATGAAGCATGCATACAACAACAACCCCAACCCCATTTAGGTTTTCACATTTCATCAGAATGTGTTTATTAGTTCCTTAACTACTAGGAAAATAACCGCAACCAACCGTATCAAACGTTCGTAAAACATATCCCTGCCATCCACAAATCAAGTTAGGAAAACAAAATTAGTACAACAAGTCCCTTCTTATTAACCAACCAACCCATTGATTGTTAATCTCGTTCCATTACCATGGCCCATCATTCATTAACTCTTCCACTTTTTATTTATTATTCACAACCCAGAGTTTTTTCACATTCAAACCCGTCCCTGCAGCCCCACTGCCAACCACCATAACCATAATCACACTGAAACCCATACATCATTATCCATTTAATACCATTTATCGCATCCCCACTATAACATTCACACCAACCCACAACCAAACCAACTGCATCCCCGCTGCTCACCCGATCCACAACAACCCACAAAACACCCCCATCACATTCCACATATCCAAGCCAACACCCACATGTTCATTATTCCATTTTTTTCAACCGGGGTGATCACACAAGGGTTCCAGATTTTCATTTAATCAGCCAACTTTACGTGATTAACCAATTCCCCCATTCCATGAACTATCCATCCATAAACGGTCTAGAAAGATAGGGAAGCATTTAATTGTGAAAGAAAATTCCCCCAATGACTGTGATTTTTAGTAGTCATAAGCCTATTCAATTCACAACATAATATCACAGGATATAAAGAGTAATGTAACAGTAATCACAACTTCCCAACCCTGTTATATAAGCCAGTTATTATCTTAATTAAACCGGTTCAAAAGTGTTTCACGTAAACAAGAGGACACCCACCCCGCATTTTGCACAAATTAGAGAGACGAAGGTAAGATCCCTACCTCAACAGGTTCTGATCACAATGCTCCCCCAGATTAACTTTAGAAGACGTCTGTTGGCGTCCGTCACTTCTTTCGAGTCCCGTAAAAAACTCCTCGAGTGGGAGTTAGAAAGGAAAGGCCGAAGGAAAGACAATGGATCTAATCTCATAAGTTACGCCTTGCCGTTACAATCCCGTGGTCACTGACGGATCGTAAATCAGAGCTCGGACGAAGAAGGTATGGAAGAAAAGGAGCCTTCGAGTCTCTTGGGAGAGCTCTACTCAGAGTAATGGGGAGGAGAGGGGTGAGTTGAAAAGGAGGAGGGGGCCCCTCCTTTTATAGGTGAGAAAAACAAAATTACACGACGTGTACTTTATGGTACACGGCGTGTACTTGGCCATTTCACACGGTCACCATGCGGCTTCCAACACGGCCTTCAACGCGGCATGCGGCCATTGACTGGTCAACACACAGCTTGAGGGTAATGCATACATGGGGAGGGACTACACGGCGTGTAGTATTGGGTACACGACATGTACCCATTTATTTCACATGGCAAGGACATGGCTCCAACATGGCACACAGCCGTTGACTGGTCAACACACGGTTTGAGGGTAACGCATACGCAGGGAGGGACTACACGGAGTTTAGTATTGTGTACACGGCGTGTACCCATTTATTTTACATGGAAATGACACGGACTTGAACACGGGGTATACCTGGCGAGGGGGTACATGACGTGTACTCACACTACACGCCGTGTAGTTTCGAAATTCTGAAAAGTGTGGGAAAAGTCCATTTTACCCTCCAGAACACTTCATGACCCTATTTTTGACAAAGGAATGGGATGGAGATGTCCGGGACATTACATAAGATACCTCTTAAAACATTCTCATCCCCAAGAATTCAAAAACCAACCCAGAGGAACCCAAAAAGATACCTCTTAGGGTTCTCATTATAATAGGAACCCAACCAACAACCCTAATCATAGGTGTTAGGAATTCCCTCTCCTATGTCAAGATATTATCCACTTTAGGCGGCACTGACTCGCCTGCACAGGTTTAATCGCATCCGCATTAATGCATCTCGATTAAGGATTGGGCCTTCCCACTTCCATATATTAGGATTTTCCAACTTGCACTACCCCCAACACCACACAACCAACACACTGCTTGAACATGTGGTTTGGGGAAAATTCCTTCTCCTATGTCGAGATATTATCCGCTTTAGGTGGCACTGACTCGCCCGCACGGGTTCAATCACATCCTCATTAATGCGTCTCGATTAAGAGTCAGGTTTTCCCTTTCCCCACTCATCCGGACGTGCTACACACTTCCAGAGAACAAGGAAACAAAAGGTCTCATAACCCAAAATCCAAGCATTCCATATCAAAGGTACATAGTAAAACATCAAAACAAAGCTCATAAGAACAAGGAAAAACACAAGTCAAAACAACTGCGGGTACTGAGCGTGCATCTAGGCCTCCCAATCCCAAGTGCTCTCCTCGAGGCCGCCATGCCTCCACAACACACGAACCAAAGGAATGGTTCGTCCACAGAGCACCTTCTCTTTACGATCCTCGATTCTGACTGGTCGTTCCTCGAAGGTCTCGTCGTCTCCCATATCTAACTCTCCCCAGTCGATAACGTGAGAGTCGTCGTGTAAGTATTGACGTAGCTGGGAGACATGGAAGACTTCATGAACCTTCTCCAGCTGAGGTGGTAGGGCTACCTGATATGCCACCTCACCGACTTGCCTCAGCACCTCAAAAGGTCCTATGAACCTAGGTGAGAGATTTCTCCCTTTCCCAAACCTCTGTTGCCCCCGTCGAGGGGAAACCTTCAAGAACACATGGTCTCCCACATAGAACTCCAAAGGCCTCCGACGACAATCATTATAAGACTTCTGTCGGTCCTGAGCCGCTTTCATCCTCTCACGTACAAACTGGACTTTCTCTGTGGTGCTATGCATTACCTCTGGCCCAAGAGCACCTGTCTCACTAGGCTCTGCCTAGCAAATGGGTGAACGACATGGTCTTCCATACAAATCCTCAAATGGTTCCATGCCAATAGTAGAGTGGAAGCTGTTTTTGTAGGAAAAATCTATTAAGGCAAGTGTCGTACCCATGGTCCTCTGAAATCCAGAACGCATGGTCGCAGCATGTCCTCCAGCATCTGGATAGTCCGCTCTGTCTGCTCGTCGGTCTGGGGGTGGAAAGAAGTGCTAAGGCATAGCTGGGTTCCAAAAGCATGATGTAACCCCCTCTAGACTCGTGAGGTAAACCGAGTATCCCGATCTAAGATGATAGTCTTCGGAACTCCATACAAATGCACCACCTCATCTGCGTACCTCTGTTTTAAGGTACTTACCGGGCCCGACTCCTTAATTGCTAAGAAGTGAGCTGATTTCATCAGTCGATCCACCACTACCTAGATAGAATCATAACCACCCTGAGCTCTAGGTAGTCCTGTGACGAAGTCCATTGAGATGTCATCCCACTTCCACTCTGGGACATCTAAAGGATGCAACAAACCACTGGGAACACAGTGTTCATCCTTCACTTGCTGACACACTAGGAATTTATCCACAAACTCCGCCACTGCCTGTTTAACCCCGGGCCACCAAAACTGTCCCCTTAGGCCTCGATACATTTTTGAAACTCCTGGATGTACCGCCAGGGCTGTGCTATGGAACTGATAGAGAACTCCCTCATGCATCGCCTCCGGAACAAACAACCTTCCATGGAAAAGAATCTGATGTCGGCTGTCCTCTGACCATCCTTCTGGAGCGTTTCCCTGATCGATACGATCCCATGTCACTTCCTCCTCAGAGTCCCCCCACTGAGACTCTTCCACTTGCTACAACAAGGTGGACTGCACCGTCATCTGAAACAAACAGCCTCTAACACCTTCTACCCTGGCATCCAAGTGCAAGGCATCCAACTCTCCCATCGCTTTCCAAGCATTAGTGGATTCCCAAACCACTTCCTTATGTGACTTCCTACTCAAGGAATCAGCCACAACATTTCCCTTACCTTCAGTTTAAGAGATCTCAAAGTCATAGTCTTGTAGAAACTCGACCCATCTCTGCTGCTGTAAGTTCAGGTCACATTGGGAGAAGATATAATGCAAGATCTTGTGATCTGAGAAGACCACAAAACGCTCTCCAAAGAGGTAATGTCTCCAAAACATCAGTGCGAACACTACTGCTGCAAGCTCTAGGTCATTGGTGGAATAGTTACACTTGTGAGGGTGAAACTGCCTAGACCCATAACAGATTACTCCCTTCTTCTGCATCAGCACGCACCCCAGACAAAGGCCAGAAGCATCAAAAAACACCTCATACAACAAACCTTCCTCTGGAAACCTGAGTACGGGAGCACTAACCAACTTCTCCTTCAGGTAGTCGAAATCTTTCTAGCACTGGTCTCTCCATAGGAATACTTGGTTCTTCCTAGTCAAAGCTGACAATGGAGCAGCAAATCGAGAGAAGTCTGAAACGAACCTCCGATAGTAACCTGTTAACCCCAGAAAATTACGAACTTCTGCCACACTCTTGGGTGCTACCCAAGAAACAACTGCCTCCACCTTCGATGGGTCCACTGACACTCCATGCTGAGACGCCACGTGCCCAAGTAAGTGTACTTATTGTGTCAAGAACTTACACTGAGACAATTTCCCATAAAGCTGGTGGTGTCGAAGGACTTCTAAGACTACCCTGAGATGCTCAACGTGATCCTCCTCTGATATTGAGTAGATCAGGATTTCATCGATGAACACAATGACGAACCGGTCCAGAAACTCTCGGAAGACAAAGTTCATAAGTCCCATGAACACAGCTGGTGCATTCATAACTCCAAACGGCATCACTACAAACTCGAAGTGCCCATACCTGCACCTGAAAGCCATCTTCGAGATGTCACTATCCTTTACCCTCAGCTGATGATATCCAGATCATAGATCAAGCTTAGAAAACCAACCTGCTCCCCGCAGTTGGTCGAAGATATCATCTATCCTTGGAAGGGGGTGACGGTTCTTGACTGTTACCTGGTTCAACCTTTAGTAGTCTATGCATAGCCTGAGACCACCATCTGCCTTCTTCACGAACAAAACTAGAGCTCCCCATGGCGATACGCTGGGTCGAACAAAACCCTTCTCCATCAGATCGTCAATCTGAATCCGCAACTCCCGCAACTCCCGCAACTCCAAAGGTTCCATCCGATAAGGGGCCATCGAAATCGGACGGGAACCAAGATGTAAGTCTATCCTGAACTCAACGTCACGTCAGGGGGGTAGAGTCACAACCTCATCAAGAAAAACATAGAGGAACTCCCCAACAACCTCTGGGACATCCATCATCTATGTGTCAGCTGGAACCACTGATAGCCCGCCTAACAAGGAAAGGAGATGCTCCACACGCCGGCTTCCCACCTGATAGCTCCTCTCGCCCACAAAAGCTACACGATGTCCATCCACATCGGAGAACACGACTCTTCTTCAGAAGCAGTCGATAACAGCACTAATGGAAAACAACCAATCTATGCATAGGATGACATCGTATGGCTGCATCTGTAACAGAAGAAGGTCCCCACTAGATCTATGTGGTCCCAACGTCATCCCACATCCCCGGAAAACACAAGATACGCTGGTCTGGCCTCCAACTGGTGTACTCAGCAGCAGTGGTATGAAAATTCTCTCTACGTATAGTCCCAAAGCATGGGCTAGACCAGGTAAAACAAAGGAGTACGAATCTCCCAAATTGAACAAGGAAAAAAAGAGAGTGCTGAACAAACAAATCGTACCTCGCACCACCTCTGGTCCTGCCAGAGCTGTCAACTCTACTGCGTGAAACTTTCCACGCCCAGCTCCACTGCCTCTCTGATGTTGACCAAGTTCCATATCAGTACGGTAAACAAAGAACTCCTAAGCCTGAGTAGTAAGGAAATTTATCAGGGTTTCATTTTATCATTTTATTTCAATTTCTTTCCAAGAATAACCAAATCAAGTAAAACAAAATAATGATGATGCATGTACCATTCCTAGGGTCTCTACCATTAAATAAATGTAGTCTCACTTGGTCGTTCAGTAGGCTCATAGTCCTTGCATCAGATCACGGGGGGCCCTAAAATCTCGTGTCCTAGCCAGTCTTCCCTAGCCTATGTCACGCACTAAGATTAACCAACATTATTTCCCTACCATCCCATGCAATCCTCAATGTGCCTAACTCCAAACTCCATCCTATCTCTCAACCATCACCTCTGATACCATTCTATCATGACCCCCCCCCCCCACCAAAGATGCCCCTCCTGAGCTGGCAATGGTGAAAGGGAGATAATGACCCCCGAGTCCCGCCTCCAGTAGGCCCCAGGGTGGCGACTATCACCAAGGGTATGATTTTTCACAAATATGGGAGGCATTACCCTTTTTTTATTATTTAAGATCGAGAAATAGGACAAGTCAACCACCAAAAAGGAAAGGAACAAGTGTATAGAAATAAACCCAAACCAATCCCACATGCATGTTTAAATAGTTCTAAAACAAGGTATAAGTACAAGAAAGCTCAAAAAGTACAATACCAAAAGAAACAAGTGTATAGAAACTGCAACAACTCCAAATGCCCTGACTAGTAGGGTCCCGCATGGCCCTGGTAGTCCTCCTGGAAACCTGAAAGTAAACGTAGGGTGAGTATACAAGTATACTCAGTAGGGAAACCTAAAGCTCTCATGCACAGGTGGGGAGACATCCAAATGTCCCGTGAGAACAACATAAGAAACCTAGCAAGGAAAACTATCCACCCAACCTCACCAGCCACACTCACCAAAAACACAATCACAACGACTATTAGTATATAAGAACAAGAGTATTGGGTACCCCGCACCATTTCCCACTAGTTAGCTTCTCTTCCTAACGGTGAACGTCCTGACGCTTCCACACTCTTCCCGCCCGCACACACCTGGGCCTCACAACCACGCATCTCGCCCGCACACACCTGGGCCTCACAACCACGTATCCTGCCCACACACATTTGGGCCTCACAACCACGTATCCCACCCGCACACACCTGGGCCTCACAACCATGTATCCCGCCCGCACACACCTGGGCCTCACAACCACGTATCCTGCCCGCACATACCTGGGACTCACAACCACGTATCCCGCCCGCACACACCTGGGCCTCACAACCACGTATCCCGCCCGCACACACCTGGGCCTCACAACCATGTATCCTGTCCGCACACACCTGGGCCTCATCCCAAAGATTCTTGGGAACACAAACCTTCCTGAAGAGTCATGGTCCAATCCACCCCAATCAAAACCTACCTGAAGGGTCTTAGGTATAATTTCGCCTCAATCGATCAAAGCCTAGGGAAGAAAGAGCAGGAAGGAGCTAGTAACTAAGGGGAAAACACCCTCTCCCATGAAATGGGAGTGTTCGGCACTAAGTTCTCAACATGGTTGGGGTGTGATAAAACACAAAAAGATACAGATATATATATATATGTATAGAAAACACTCATCCCAAACTATGTCTTCTAAACAGAGAAACTGAGCACGTGCCTCGGCACTGCTACCACGAAGCATGCATACAACAACAACCCCAACCCCATTTAGGTTTTCACATTTCAGCAGAATTTTTTTATTAGTTCCTTAACTACTGGGAAAATAACTGAAACCAACCATATCAAATGTTCATAAAACCTATCCCTGCCATCCACAAATCCAGTTAGAAAAACACAAGCAGCACAACAAGTCCCTTTTTATTAACCATCCAACCCATTGATTGTTAATCTCATTCTGTTACCATGGCTCACCATTCATTAACTCTTCCACTTTTTATTTATTATTTACAACCCATAGTTCGTTCACATTCAAACCCGTCCCTGCAGCCCCGCTTCCAACCACCATAACCACAATCACACCAAAACCCATACATCATTATCCCTTCAATACCATTTATCGCAGCCCCGCTATAACATTCACACCAACCCATAACCAAACCAATCATAGCCCCACTGCTCACCCAATCCACAATAACCCACAAAACACCCCCATCACATGCCCCGTATCCAATCCAAAACTCACATGTTCATTATTCCTTTTTTGTTCAACCGAGGTGATCACACAAGGGTTCCATATTTTTATTTAATCAGCCAACTTTACGTGATTAACCAATTCCCACATTCCTTGAAGTATCCATCCATAAATGGTATAGAAAGATAGGGCAGCATTTAATTGCGCAAGAAAGGCCCCCAACGACCGTGATTTTTAGTAGGCATAAGCCTATTCAATTCACAACATAATATCACAGGATATAAATAGTAATGTAACAGTAATCACAACTTCCCAACCTCGTTATATAAGCCAGTTATTATCTTCATTAAACCGGTTCAAAAGTGTTTCACGTAAACAAGATGACACCCACCCCGCATGTTGCACAAATTAGAGAGACGAAGGTAAGATCCCTACCTCAACAGGTTCTGATCACAATGCTCCCTCGGATCAACTTTATAAGTCGTCCCTCGGTGTCCGTCACTTCTGTCGAGTCCCGAAAAAACCTCCTCAGGTGGGAGTTGGAAAGGAAAGGCTCAAGGAAAGACAATGGATCTGAGCTCAGAAGTTCCGCCTTGTCGTTACGATCCTGTGGCCACTGACGGATCGTAAATCGGAGCTCGGATGAAGAATTTATGGAAGAAAAGGTGCCTTCGAGTCTCTTGGGAGAGCTCTGCTCAGAGGAATGAGGAGGAGAGGGGTGAGTTGAAAAGGAGGAGGGGACCCCTCCTTTTATAGGCGAGAAAAACAAAACTACACGGCGTGTACTTTATGGTACACGGTGTGTACTTGGACATTTCACATGGTCACCACGCGGCTTTCAACACGGCCTTCAACATGGCACGCGGCTGTTGACTGGTCAACACACGGCTTGAGGGTAACGCATACGCGGGGAGGGACTACACGGCGTGGAGTATTGGGTACACGGCGTGTACCCATTTATTTCAAATGGAAATGAAACGGCTCTAACATGGCACACGGCTGTTGACTGGTCAACACATGGTTTGAGGGTAACGCATACGCAGGGAGGGACTACACGGTGTGTAGTATTGGGTACACGGCGTGTACCCATTTATTTCACACGGCAAGGACACGGCCTTGAACACGGGGTATACCCAGCGAGGGGGTACACGGAGTGTACTCACACTACACGGCGTGTAGTTTTGAAATTTTGAAAAGTGTGGGAAAAGTCCATTTTACCCTCCAGAACACTTCATGACCCTCTTTTTGATAAAGGAATGGGCCGAAGAGGTCCGGGCCATTACACTCAACCTTAACTCTCTAGAAGACAAAAAAATTTCAATAAAATTTTTCTATCCAAACCTTTCCAAAATCTAATGTCATGACTTTCACTAATAGTAAACTCCCACTATAGATGAAATAAAATCAAAAGGAAAGAAGAAAACGAAACATGTGTTTCTACAATGTGTAAAACGAAACATAGAGATTTTATACCAATTATTGGGAAGTAAAAAACCTTCATACCACCTTTTCTCCTAATAAAACTAGAAAAACTTCTCACACCAATCAACTAAAAGTTTGCACACAGATCACTACAATGAAAAAACTAAACATTTGATGCTTCCCTTCACTTAAATGAGTGTACCAAAAGTAGAATGTTGATTCACCCAAACTATTTCTCAAATTATACCTCACACATGACTTAATAAATGATCTCAACATTTAATGTTTTTTTAAAATAATAGAGATAGTAAAGAAAAAAAAGTTTAACATGATTTTGAAGAGTTTTACTATGTGTATGAGATGAACACTAAATATTTTTTGTTCATTCGCCAAAAGCACAAATATTACATTCAACTAAAAAGTTATTCAGTTAGATTTAATTATAGAGGATTAACTCTGAGTAACATTTTACAAAAATATGGTGAACTATTTGTATCACCAATGTACTATATAGATTTTCCCCCACTTCCTTTTATAGGAAACTATAATTGGTTTTTCAAGTCACATAACTTTCCTAAATTCATGGAAATTTCACCATATGGAATATGACTAGATATCACTAGTAAATCCATTCAAATCAAACCATTTATTTTGTAACTATTTTTAGAAGCTTCATTATAGAGTATTTATTTAACTTTCTAGACCTCTATGACTCCATCACAAGATATAAAATTTTGATGTTTTTTCTTTTACCCAAACAGTTTGAACTACCACTACCTATGCACCAAGTCCATCCACCTTACACAAACCCACTTCCGATAAATGTAAATAAATTTAATAAAATTTTGATAAAATGAAACTAGGATTCGCATCCTTTTATCCTTAACCATAAAAATACTTCAGGTTGAATCAATATTGTCTTCTTCTCATAATTCTCTTTGAGAAATTAATATCATCGAGGGTTTCACTATTTTTGTGCATAGACTCCACAATCACATTAACCCAATCCACGAATGAATCAAAATATTCATGAAATAGTATCATTTATTCCTTTATGTTTACAATAATTCAATGTATAAAATCCAAAAATACATCCATGACTAGTTATCCCAAATTTTCCTTCATCTGATTCTTTTAAAATTGAATTTTTTTTTCCATCAAATAATAGGATCAATTTTTAATTTATGGACAATAATATGGAATAAAAGAGTGAAAAATATAAAAATAAACCTTATTCTATGATACCACTTGTTGGTTATAAAAAATAAAGATTCCCTGATTGAGGATGGGGATAATTCAGGATATATAAATTTTTAACAACCCTTATAATGATCTTGTCTCAAGGTTAATTGAAACACACTTCTCTTCCTTAATAACAAATATGTAAGTGATAAGGAATAAAATTGGGAAAAAAATTATTTTTACTTTGTTCAACCACATTAGACTACGTCTAAGAAGCTTATGATAGATATTTTTCGATGTACTAGAATCTATTGAGTGAACTACTTGTTTTTTATAACTTTAGAGAAGTCATACCGACCTTGTAGGCTTACAAATTTCACAATAGTAGAGAACTCATTACCTAACCTCACATATAAAGTTCAATTATCCCTTAATAATTTCCTTGATTCACTATAAATAAATATATATTTATTGGTGGTTATATAATATCATTTTATAAAACCACTTCTAAATGAATATTTCTACCAATTTTTGTGGTTCTTTTCAAGACCATCATTAAATCATGTATTTAGTGGTGGTTTTCATAAAAAACACCACTAAAAAATATTTAGCTATGTTTGATATAAAAACCATTGTTAAGTGTTTTTCAAATAAACCTATCTCTCCATTTACCACTTGGCCTCAACACCCCCCCCCCCATGGAATCAACACCTTTGGTGCACTACTCCTTCACCAACACCACCTTGACCTCCACACCTCTCTCAACTATATTACCAGTTCTGTCATCCTACTATCACTATTTTCTGCTGTGAGTATTAGTTATAGGTCCTTTGATCATTTTGTGATAAAAGGAACTCTCAACTTTCTTTAATTATATTATTTATAGTTTCTTTATCCTAGATAAAGTTAAAACAAATGTTTTTATTGGTTTTTATGGTGATTTATAATGGTCTTGATCGGTAATGATGTGTTATAGGTTGTTAAAGTATTTCCACTGGTTTTTCAACATTTTAACTGAATTTATATCTCTCTTATTGGTGTTTCATTTTGAAAGTTTTATTTGATGTAGGGGATTCAAATTCTATCTAATTATTTATTATAATGGTTTTATTTAGGTAAATATATGATACCATCCTAATGAATATTATAAGTGAATGCAATTAATTAGAAGAGAATCAATAATTTTTTACTGATTTTACTTTGTTATTGACATGATATTATTGGTGAATTTTTTGTTAAGCATACTGTTTTGATTTACTTATTATTTTTGATATGATAAATCCTATTTAAATAGGTAAAATTATTTAATGATGACAATGGAACAAAGAAGTTGAAACATAAAATTTTATTTTATTATTACAATGGGGATGAATTGATAAATAAAAAAAGTTTTGGTGGAGATTACTTTTTAAAAAATTATTATATTATTCCCATTACTAATTATTCTAAATAATTTTAAAACCTAAGTTGGAGGTTGATACACATAGAACACACATGACCCCATTATAATTTATTTTTATAATTATTAAATTATACACCACCTTGTTTGGAATATTATAAATTTAAAGATATTCATGAGATGTATTTTTGAAAAGTAAGTATGTTTAACTATGATTTATGATCCTTTATTACTATTTTAATTGATAATTTTCATGCTACATCTTGCTCATAATTATTAAATAATATAAATATGGAGAGGGAGGTGAACATGAGACATTTTAATTTAATATTTTTTCTCTCATGTATGGATTTTTTGTAAGGTTTTGAGGTGAATAGTTAGAAATGATACCCTTTGGTACTATGGTTTATATAGTTAGAATAGTTACCCTTTAATACAAGTTTTAATTCATTTATGGTTTATTTGACTATTGGATTTAGGGGTATCTTGTTATATTAAATAAAAACAATTTATACCAACAAATTTTTATTAGAATATTTTATATTTAAAAGTGTAGGAAATTGATTATATATGGATAAAATTTGAAATAATTTACCTTGGACCATATATCAGTAATTCATGGATTTATAGAAGTTTTTAAATTTTTCAATTTTTAATCGATCCTTGGATATAAAAATAATGTTCATGATGAAAATTTAAATTAAAAGGATGTTTTAAGAGAGATAAAGTAATTGAGAACTTGGTATTTAAATATTTTACTGATCAATATGTTTGGTGGACTTGGCCTGAAGAATCAAACATTATGAAAAGTTTGAATAGTTATGTCTAAAATAATAATTAATAAATTAATTTCCTAATTGTGGATAATGAAATTTAGAACTTGATAAATGATTCATTCAACATATTGTGGATAAACCTTCAATAGATTAAAAATTAATCTTATCCAAATATTAGTGTTACAAATATTAATGATGATTCCAGAACCTTAGGACAACTTGATCAAAATGATAAAATATTAATGGATGATGTTTTGGAGATTAAGATAATGGTAAACTTAAAAGAGTAAAAAACTACCTCTTTTGAATATTCTAAATAAGGAAATCAAGAATTATATGAATGATGTATCAAATTTTCAAAAAATTCTTTTCAATTGATGTTTTACCATATCAATTTAATGTATATAATTACAAATAAGGAACTATAAATGATATTGGAATTGTTTCAAGATGAATTTACAGAATATAAGATCCTTACTTTATTTTATGATATGAATAATGATATTATCAATCTTGGACCTATTTATATGAAGATTCCTGCATTCCTCAATGATTTTATATTATGTAATAAATAAGATTTTGGTAGAGAAGAGTGAAAATATGTTTTCCTTGTAGATATAATCAATAAAAAAAATATGAAATTTTGATTTAATACACTACCATAAATAAAAAGAAAAATAAAAATGAAGAGAAGGTTTTATATAACATTATTTAAGACCATGATTGAAAAAAATATTTATGTAATATAAAACCTATGAACATATAAAGTGCAATGAATTGAATAATAATAATGATTTTTTCATAGGACATCCAATATATTAAAAATCATATATTATATTTGATTCATTATAACATAATTTCTATTATGATCCTTGAAAATGTGTTTGATATTAGTGGATGGTGGATTAAATCCTCTTGAGAATTTAATTATAAATTATAGAATATTTTTGGTTTTTTTAATCACTTAAAATTTAATTATTTGGATTTGTATGAAACAAAATTCAGTCATTATATCAATGATTATTCTTAAAAAAACAAATGCTTAGAAATAACATTGATATAAACATTAATCCTATTATCCAATAATTGAAGGAGTTATGAAATATTAGTGAAAAAAATACAATGTATTTACTATGAAAATGTTCAAAATGTACATTTCCCTAATGTGGACCATTAGTGACTTTCCTAAAAAAGGAAAAAAATTTAGTTGGAATACACATTGGTTTGTCTTGTCCAATTCATAACTTTGACTTTGATCCTAAATTACTGAATTATAATAAAAAATGGTGTCTCATGTTTCATTATCACTTCCATGAAACACCTCATTGATTTTATTTTACAAAGTCATGGTTCAATGGAAAAAATTTAGGCTTCCACTAAAGTTATTATGTAGATCCTAGATCATGGTATAATTATCAATGTCATTATAGAGTATGGAAAATACATCCAGTAAAATAAATGTAGGAAATGAATTTGAATTATATCAAATAAAAGTGGAACATAGTAATAAAATAAATGGATCTTATTTTTTGATATTCTATATTGGTAATTTAATTTTTTATGTCATAATCTTGATGTTATGTGAATTCAGAAGAATTTCAATGAAAATTTTCTTTTGAAAAATCTTAATTATAAATGGGAAATATAAGGATCATCTAAATTCTCATAAGGAGTTAAAAGTATGGAATATAAAGTGTGATATCTGGGTAAATGAGAATGGTATGTGTGGACCCCCAATGTAACTGTTATTGTATATCTTAAATTGTTTTTGGGTAATTTTAAATTTTGAAAATTTTAGGCTAAAAAAATTTAATTTTTGGAATTCAAGCTATGTTTCATAGTTGGTACACATTGACTAGGGGATAACATATGGGAATTCTAATTTAGGGTATTTTCTTGTTTGTTTTTTTACCGCACAATTATTTTTCATGGGTAACACATGGTTTAGTCCAAACCATGTGATTTCTAGTGATAATTGTGTTTGTACTTTTATTATTGTAGTGTTAGAGTATGAATTTCACATGGTTAGGAGAAAAAATGAGAGCAAACTGTGCATAGTTCTACAGGTGCCTTCTAGTGACTCCCACATGGTTGGTTCTTGATTTGGTAAACCTCATAACCTAACTGTGTGAGATTCCCTATTTTATTTTGACATTTTTTTAACCTTTTACCCTATTTTTTTAAATTTTTATCCTCCTATACTCCCCTCATCATTCAAAAAACCCCTTGAAATGACCTAAGGATATTCATCTCTCCCATTTGATGATTTTGATCCCCTTTTCCACCAATTTCAAGAAAAATATTATGGAAAACTCTTCATTATTATTGTTTTTATTCCCCTCTTAAATACACCAATTTCTCCTTGGTTCAGTTGTCCCCTACCAAACTTAGGGACATTTATATCTAATATTAGGGTTTGGGGTGGTTCAAATTTGGGTATTTTGGGGGTTTAAGGATTGTATAGGATGTTCCTTTTCTTGATTAGGAATACACTATCAAAGGTGATTATTTAAGACTTGTTTCCACCTGATTTTAGGTATTATTTCTTGTGCATTTCCTTTAAATAGCATTCCATTGAGTGCTCAGTGTTTCCTACTTTATTATTTTGATAATCCTTTCTATATATGATAGTTGTAATATAGTTTCATGAATGTTTTAAAGGTTTAATAAATTTTCATAAATTTTGTTTTAAATTTTATATATTTTCTAAAATAATATTGAATGTCAAGACCTTGTGAAAATATTTATATGATTTGTTTCAAAATAATGTTTATATTTTAAGGCATTTGACCCTATTTTGGTCCTGAAAAAGGTAGAATCCATTGTTTATGTAAAGTTATTTAAAAATGGGGAAATGGTTTAATTTACTAAATGGTTTTCAAGGAAATGAGGTTTTAAGTTTAAACTATTATTATGTATTCCCATATATAATTTGGATTTAAGAACATTTCGAATAAATGATTCAATGTGGTGGAAAATAGATTTGAATTATGGGATATTTTTTTAATGAAGGGCATGTTTTGAACCTTTAATAATTCTTTCTATAAATGTATATGGCCATAATCTAAAACCTTGTTTTTTTATATTTTATATAAATTTTTGTCCCCAATGGAGATATTTTATATCATTTATATATGCATTGATTGTGAAATGGATTATTTCATGTGAGGGTATTGGTGGTGAGATGTGAGTTATTATTTACTATGATTCATTAGAAATTCATATTATGGTATCATTAATTATTGCATTGTCACATCCATTGATTGATATCACAGGAATAATATAAAGATAGTATATGTAATGGATTAGTGAAACCCCATTTTAGATTGTTCTTTGGCTAGGGGATTTGGGCCTATAAAGTTAGATCGCTCCCAATATGGATTGTGGCCATTGTAGCTGAGTGATTCCGGGAAATATTATATGATCCATAGAGTCCAATTAGACTATTTATATTTTTGATGGGTTTTTTTACATCCTAGATTTATGAGTTTCTATTTTAGTATTATGTTACTTGAGTCATAGAGAGTTTCCCAGGATGAATTATTCCTATCAAGGATCATCTGGGGGATCAGATTATATGATTTGTTTGTATTCCCTAGTTCCCATTTTGATTATATGGAACCATTTTTTTCGAAATTTATTTTTTCATGCCAAATCAATGTGTTGTTTCATGTTTTTATTGTATTCTATTCTATTTATGGGTTTTATTTACTTTCAAATCGATTTATAAAATGGATTGGAAAGGGTGTTTGAAAAAAAATGGAAGTGATGTGTATTTCATAAAAAATAAAGTAATGTTTTGGTAATGGGTAGGAGACATGGATAATTTTTATAAATATAATAAAGACCCATATTCCTATGGTCTAATAATATTTTAAATAAAAATGTTTAGTTTCTAACTTTACATAGTCTAATAAGGGGGATGTTTTATAAAATTAATTATGGAATGTTGTTTGGTTTCATCTTACCCACTTATGAAAAAAATATTTTTCATTTATATTTTAGACTAGAATTAGTTAAATGTATTATTAATGGAATTTTAAGAACTCTTTGGAAAATTACTATTGGTCATTTTTAACTAACACTCTTTAGACACTAATTCGAATTTAAAACTCTCATGTTTTCATTTAGATTTATAGGCATTGGTTTCCTTTAGGTTTTGTGTTTAGGTTCTCTGATAATGGATGATGTTGGGATTTAGTGATTCATTGGAGTCCATGAGAAGAAATATAGTTTTTATTTTTTATTTTTTATGGTATGGTTATGTATTGAATTTATTGTCATGGATCTTATCTTTTGTTTTTTGTACATGTGATGTTTTCCTTATCTTTTGTTTATGCATAAAGGTTGTGTATGAGTTATTTTTATTATCACTATTATGTATCACATTGATTGGTTTTTTATTAAAATTTAAACAATATATTTTATTCATGGGTTTCTAGTACATGAATAGGTCATTCCAGATTTTATGGTGAGATCCATGAGTGGTTATTTGGATTCGGAGGTTTAAATTGTTCCTATGTATACATTTTTTATACTCCGGAATAAATTTCCATCCAATTGGGATAAATAAAAACCTTCAATCCTATTATTAGGATAGGTTGGGTGACGAGAGAGGTCAACCTAGGTTAATTCATTACAAATGGTATCAGAGTAAGGTTTTTCAAAGTCCTTGGTTCTTGAGGATCCCTCTTATTATTTGGGAAGTCGGGTAATATGGGGATAAGAATGTCAGAACCCAAGAATTATGTGCAAGGATATTATATCCATCTCTTTATCACCATAATCCTTGAGTTACTATGGGATTTTAGAATTTTAATCTTTAATTTAATTTTTTATTAATATTCTTGATGTGTTCTGATATGAGAAGATGATATTTTGATACCCACTGAGTATATCAGAGATTTTGGGGGTCTCCTTGATTTTTTGGTTTAAAAATAGAGAAATAATCAATGTATAGTGGTTTTCTCACATGATCAGAAAAACCATGAAGTTACCATTTGGATTGTTATGGAATCCATTTTAGAAGTTTTTTCATGATTAGCACATGATTATTCAAACATTGTGGCCCAATCATGCACAATTCCATTCCATCTCAGATGTTTTTTCATGCCTCCCTTGTTGTTTGAATTTACTCTAATGGTGTTTACTATTGGTGTGAGGTTAATTAAGAGATTTTTTATATTGAATTGATTTTATTGGGTGATGTTTTTATTGATGTTTTGTGGATTTTTGTTCGACTCTGTGCTTTGAAAAGTTGGTTTTGTGTTCTGTAAAATTAATTTTTAGATGAAAAAATGATTTCATAATTATGAAAACAATTTTATGGTGGGAGTAAAATAAATTCTATTGTTAGTGAAATGTTTTAAAGCTGATTAATATTCTTCGTTTATTTTTATTTGGAGGGGTTTGTTTAAATAAACATGATAATTTTATAAAGTATTTTGGTTTTTAAAACCAAGTGTTATGGTTTATTTTTAAGAGTTTTTTTATTTACATAGGGTATTTAAAAATTTATTAATTTCATTATAGAAATTGGCAAAGGCATTCAAATGAATGTAAAATTGATGAAAATGAATTTTAATGAATGTTCTATTTTATAGAAATGTTCTGAAAATAAAGTAAGATTCCTGAAAATTTTTGGTTTTATATTGAAATTCGGGGAGCATTTTAAAAATAAAAGAGAAAATTATGAAGCTCAAGTAGGTTTTCGTTTCAAAAAAGTCGAATGTTACAAAGAATGTGTTTGATTTTGTCAATAGAATTTTTGGAATCTTTTTGAAATGTTGTGATTTTAAAGGGAGATATCTATCATGATTTTTCTATTTGAATTGAAACATTTCCAAAAACGAGTATAAATGTGTTTTTTGTATGTTTTACCTTGGTTAATTGTGTGTTTATGTTTCTCCCTTGGTGTGTATTAGGTCTATTTGTGTTGTTTTATGAAATGTGAATAGGTTAGATTCATGTTTCACGCCACTTGTTTGTAACTCTTAGAAAAGTATTGATTGAATGTTGAAATGTTGTCTTCAAGGATGAGTCACAAGGTGAATCCTTTTTTTATATAGACATATATCTTTTAGTTATAGACTCTACATAAACTTTGAGAAGAGTGGTGGATATGAAACCTTCTTTATTCCTGGACTTCTTGAGTCACCATCCTCCCTTTTGTGATGATCAATATCTTCTTGAGTCTATGGAGGGGTTATGTTGTTTTTTAAAATCCATAAATTTAAATTACTCGTAGGATTTTTAGATGATTGGTTATTTAAGGTTTTTTTCTTATTCAGTTTAGAATGGATTGGGGTACTTGAGGTGATTTCTATGGGATGTATTCCTCATGGATTTTGGGGTTTCTTTTTTATGATGTGTTTATTATTGTGGTTATTCTTATGCCCCATATTTTGACCTTGTTTCTTGATGTTTGTGTTAGGCACTTACTATTTTTGGGGTTTTTTGGTTTGTGCATGGGAAGGAATTCGGGTGTGTTTCGTGTGACTATGATGAATTTGGCCCCAATTGATATTATAAACTATATAGTGTTGGTATAGATCTTTTCGGGTTCACTGAGAGACAATGATCAAGATATGAGGTCCTAGAACACCCCTTCCACTCAATTTTATAACACAAGGTTTGATACAATATTGTTTCTCATTTAAGAATATTTTCATTTTAGGTATATTTTCCTATTTTTGTGATGTGGGGTGTTGCGGATTTAGTTGAAATTTACATGTGATCGTTAGAAGTTTTTTTCACGGTGTTTCATTTTGGGATATGAGGTATATTCTTGGATGGTTATTATAGTTTATGGAGGATTATCATTTCCATTAGGTTCTTGGTGGCCTTCTATTTTTATTAGCGACTCTTTTATCTTGAGAGTGTTTAGTCTCTGTTTTACTATTTTAGAGGAATTATAAATAGTGAAGAGATCTATAACTGATATCTATCTTCTTAGATCTTTGTTCCTAGTGGTTAGGAATTGTATTGTTCTTGGAGATTTTTTTGATTTTTTAGGATCTAATTTTTTATTTTAAGGAAGTATGTGATTTCCTGGTGGTCCATTCTCTATATACCTCATTAATTTTTTTCAACACATCCAACCTATTATGTAAGTGGTAAGGTTTTTTTCTATTTTGATTATACAATTCTCAATGATGTTTTAAGGGTAGAAATAGTCATTGGGGGATTTGACACATTGATGTTAATGTCGTTATATATTTTATATTATTTGGGGGTAATTTAAATTTTAGGAAGTTTTGAGAATGCAACTTTGGAATTTATGGAATTCTACCTATTATATGGTTAGTAAAAACATTTTATGTGAAATAAAGAGGTAATCCAAATATAGGGGTTTTTATAGTTCTTTTTTGTTAGTGTAAAGTTAGTATGCACATGAAATTTAGGATTCGGTCTAAACCATGTTATTTCGAGTTCTAACCATGTGATTCCTTTTTTTCTTGGGGAATTGAACATGAATTGTGCACAGTTTGGAGAAACTATGAAATTCAACAGTATGTAGTGTTGTATGTTCCTTCTAGTGGATCTCACCTGGTTGGAAAATAGTTTGGTAAACCATGCACGATGCTGAGTTTTTTATTTAAAATTGATTTTATAATTTTTTCTATCTTTCATTTTTATGTCTTGGCCTAAAATATTCCCCTACATATTTGGTTGATACCTTGTAATTACCTAGGGAGTTCTCAATCCCTCATTTGATGATTTTTATCCTCTTATCCACTAATTTCACATGGAATCATGCGGTAAAATCTTCATTCATCCTATTTTTATATTCTCTTATTCCCTGCAACCATTATATTTGGTTTAGTTATATCTTTTGAACCATAGTGGGTGTGATTTATGATATTGGGGTTTGATGTGGTTTCAATTTGTGGGTTTTGGGTGTATTGGGCTTGTAGAGGATGTTCCTTTTCTTGTTCAGGCATTCACCATTGAAGGAAAAGCATTGTGACTTGTTTATGCTTGATTTCTGGTAAGTTTTTTTATACATTTCCTTTAAATGAGATTTCATTTAGTTATTTTTATTTCATAATGTCTTGTTTTTTCTAAATTAAATCTATACACCATAATTATAGTGGAGTTTCATTAATGTTTTTAATGTATAGTCACTTGGCATAAATGTTGTTTGGTATTTTCTCTTGTTTCTAAAATGGTGTTGAATATCAAGATATTCTAAAAAAATTATAACACTAGTTTCAAAATAATTGTAGTGGTTAAAGGAATTTGACTTCGACTGGGTCCTGAAAAGTGGGAAAAGAATGGTTTACATTAAGTTTTTTGGAAAAATGGAAATGGTTAGTTTTCTTAAATGATTTTAAATGAAATAATGTTTTGATATTAAATGGTTTTTATATGTTTTATTTAATTATTTGGACTTAAGAACATTTCATAGTAATGTTTCAAAGTGGTAAAAAATGGATTTGAATTTCAAAAAAAAATCTAATTTGCAGCCTTTATGAATGTTTTCTCCAAATGTGTAAGGCCCTTAGTTGAGACCCTATTTTTTTATAATTGATATAAATTGTCTTACCCATATGGGATGTTTTATATCTCTATTAGATTCATTTATTATGAAAGGGGATGTTTTATGAGAGAGTTTTGTAGGTGAGATGTGAGTTACTATTTATTTTTTTTCATTGTTAATTAATGTGATGATCTTGTAATTTATTTATTTATCACCTGCACTGATTGATATCGTGGGAATATTTTGAAGATGTTAAATTACCTAGATGAGTGAAATGCCAATTTATTTTTTCTATGTGTCACATAAATGACATATTTTAAAGGTATTTTTCATTTAATTTACATTCTTGCTTTGTTTTGGGGGTTTTCCATTCATTTTTGAAGGAAATGGTGGGTTTTCAAAATTTGGGCCAACCCGAGAGCCCATTTCCAGTTTTAAAAATAGATTTTGTTTCTTTAATAAATCCTTCGTTTTTTAACTTTTTTCATCCATTACACTTCCAAAATTACCTTCATTTAACTATTAAAATCACCATAGAAATTTGTAACCCTTAAAACTTCATTATCATCTTGGATTTGGGTGATCTAATTAGGTATTGGGCCAACCCGTAAGCCCATTTCCAGTTTTAAATTTTTTTTAATTATTTCATAAAATATTCAATTGTTATCCTTTTTCGGTGATTCCACCTCTCAAATGATCCTATTGAACCCAAACTCACCCTCATCTTTGTTTTACTTTCTTTGGAGCTTAGATTCATCGCAAATTAGGGAAAAACTTCTCAAGCTCCAAAAAACGTCCAAATTTCTCAAGTAAGTTGGTTCCCTTCCTTCCTTCTCCATTTTTCTTAGGTTTTATTTCCTTTTTATTGAATCCGTAAATTTATAGAAGCTGGGGATTAGTACCTAGGGTTTTAAGTTTGAGTTTTTTGGTCCAATACTCTATTTTTAGGTTCAATCACACTCCCTTGTGGTGCGGTGGAGGTGCGGTTGAAGTTACGCACAAGGATTTGGGGGTTTTTACTCTTTTGGTAGGTGATTTCATATGTAGATATTGTAGAATGAGTTGTCTTGATGTATTTATGTTTTCATTATATTCCTCATTCATTATTTTTATTGCAAAAATTGATTTGATAAGCATTTTCAAAATGGTTTATTTTTAAGTGCCAATTTTGCGTGAAAATGGGTGTTTTACATGTGCAACCCATGTTGTGCCTCTTGGTGTTGTTTTATAATTCATGGATTGGATTTATAAAAATGTTATGATGCTGAAATTTCTGGTTTGTTATAATATTGGTCTCCATTGGGTTTTAAATGTGGGATTTTAGATGAATTTAATGTGCAAAATTTGATTACTTTTCTTGAAATTGTTTTATGGAAATTATAAGTGGTTTATTGAGTTATATAAAAGGTGAAAAGAATGTGTAGCTACTGTTTTTAATGTGTGTGACCAGAACTGATATTTATATGTGAAAATCGATTTCTGTAGCATGTGGTAACTATTTGAGCACAAGATGGGAAAACCGGGTAACTAGGTGGGCTAACATGTACTAGTACGCTAGTGAACAGAGGGGTTTTTACCATGGTTCACTTAGCAATTCTGACATGGATAACACTAAAAAAATATAATGGAGATTATTGGAGACCAATAGGTTATGGGTATGCTCTCTACTAGTGGCTCGTGCACGAGAACGAATTTTATTATGGTTACTTTCACCTAGGTACGAGGTACTTAGGGATCACAACTAACTAGTACCTAGGGGTGTTCCTATGCTTGGTGCTCGTGGCCTTTTTGGCATTTATCCTTGCCTTATGGTATTTTTGGATGTGAAAATATGTATCTTACATGTTTTATTCAAAATTTACTCATTCTTTAAAGTTATCCCCATTGAAAGGTATTTTTATTTCAAAGTTGCACTTTTAGAAATAAATGCTACCATTTTATTTTTATAACTCTTGCAAGATTTTTATTTTATAATGCCTATCACTTGGAATCCTTGGGTGATATCCTATTGGGTTTATTCCCACACCCTACTTACACCTTTGGGTGTAAGTATACTTGATCATGTTTGACACAGGCAAAGTCAAGGCCTTGGGTGATGGCGGTTCGGGTTGCTAGTTTCTCTCAATGGTGCGGTGTTGTAGAGACGGCTCGTGGGTGATGACCCCTTGTCATCTGGAGTCTCATGGGATGTTTTTCTACTACTTTTATACACCTTTGGACCTCTTGTGTATTGTTTAAACCCATATACTCAGTTCTGAATTTTATTAAGTCTTGTTTGGCATATTTTTTCATATTTGGATTATTGTTTGTTTTTGGTTATTTTATGAATCCAAACTCGGGTAAATCATTCCCAAATGAATTTTTATGATACCCGAGAACTTGTTACAGCCTGTGGGGATAGGGAATGCCCTTCAGGACTTTCCATGATCCGGGTTTGGTGTCGGTTTGATGGAGACCAGATTCAGTTTGTGACAAAATGGTATCAGATGAGGTTAATGTTTTTGAGTTATATTATTATTTTGGAATGATTCGGGCTAGAAATGAGCTAGGACTGTTGGGGATCGGAGTTTGTTCATGAGTAGGGTTCCTAGCCCGCACCCCTCGTGGGAGACCGCGAGTCACCATGGGATGTCTGAATTGTTTGTTTAACTTCACTTCCATGTGAGACGTGTGGGCTGCAGACTGCACATGGACATCAAGTGTGGTGAATTATTTGTTTATTTTACTATTTTAATGTGTTTGGATTATTTATATTTGATGGTATTCATGAAATTTTCAGAACTATTGTACTGATTTTTGTTCTTGTGACTGTTTCCTTTTGTAGAAACATGCCTCCCCGGAAATCTCCCATGCACCCACGGGAGGAAGTCGAAGAGAATTCTCCCACACCACTCGATCAAAGGATGATAGAATCCATGGTACGTGTTGTACAGGATCTGGAAAAGGGAGTGTTTTTTGATCCTACTCCAACCAGAGAATATGAGTCTGGCCCCAGGAAGTATAAGGGACAAGAGTTCATGAAAAATAAACCCCCTTTTTTTCGAGGTAGCTCAGAACCTCAAGAGGTGTAGGAATAGATCGAGAAGATAGAGTGTATGCTCGAGTTCTTGGATACACCTGAGGTGGTCAGGGTGAAATGTGACTCTTTTCAGCTAGAGGGTCCCAGCCGTAGGTGGTGGGAATCGGTGCTTCAATCTGGGAAGCAAGAAAACATTAGTTGGAGAGATTTTAAGGCCATATTCAATGAGCAGTATTGTCCAGAAGTTCTATCCTATGCCAGATATCGAGAATTCATGGATCTTTCCCAAGTAGATTGTTTAGTAATGGAATATTCTACCCATTTTTCTGAACTAGTGTGGTATGCTCCTGACACTGTTTCTAATGAGAGCTTTAAATCTCGGAAGTTTGAGAAGGGACTGCGACCAGAAATTTACTCACAGGTCTTCCTATTTAAGTTGGGAACTTATGTTGAGGTGGTCAATCGTGATTGCATGGTAGATATTGAGTAGAAGTAGAAGTATGTGATCTTTGGAGTGGTATATTCTATGGGCACTGGTAGCTCATCTGAAAATAAGAGGAAGCGGGAAGAGCAGGGAAAGAAGGGGGGTGGAAGTTCAGGCCACTCTTCCTGGTAGTTTTCATCGGTGGCATCAGATGCGAGGACTGTCGTGTTCCACCAGTGTGGGAAGTCAGGGCACATCCATCCAGTATTCCCTCATCCTATGAAGACCTGTTTCCAGTGTGGAGGTATGGGACACATACAACGCTTTTGCGGGATAGCGCATCCACTTCAAAGTGGGGCAGGATCTGTGGCTCCCAGGGGAGTTCCAGTTCAGTCAGATCCATCAAGGATAGGGGGATCTCAGTTCAGTAGCCATTGTGGTAGGGTTGGATCATATTTTGGGTAGAGCCATTTTAGGGTAGAGCCATAGGCAGGTGGCCGTTCTCAGGCAGAGATGAGGCATCTTCATGCTCTGGAGCAGGCACCAGCAAGATCAGATGTAGGGCCATCAACCGTCCGAGGTACCTTTTTTATTGAATCTTCTTTATCTGATTCTATTTTCGATACTGGTGCTTCAATTTCATTTATATCTGCATGTACTATGATCATACTGAATTTTCCAACTGAGCTTTTATCTTTCACGATGGAGTTGGTGACGCCGCTGGGAAAGAAGAAGGAGCAGGGTCTCAGGTGCCCATCTTGTGCACTCTCTGTGTTGGGGTGGAGATGGAGTGGTACCTCCTAGTCTTAGATATGGACCTTTTTTATGTAATCCTTGGAATGGACTGGTTGGTACAATTTTAGGAGCACATCGATTGCTATAGGCGTCGGGTAAGTTTCATGGCACCTGATGGCAGTCCACAGGTATTTCTTGGGGAATAATACCCTCGGTCAGGTCGTGTGGGACCTCCACTCCCAGAGTTCAAGAATATTATCTTCCAATTATCATCTCTCATGCTAGAGTATGATGGTCATGCTCTTAAGTTTGGATTACCTCATGTGGTGTATGAGTTCCCATAGGTATTTCCAGATGATTTTTCAGGCTTTCCCCTAGAGCGGGACGTGGAGTTCTCAATTGATTTGGCATCGGGAACACAACCGATATCTCTTCCCTAATACCGTATGGCCCCCACCGAGCTGAGGGAATTAAAGATAAAGCTGGAAAATTTTGAATCCAAAGGATTCATTCACCCAAGCGTCTCTCCTTGGGCCGCTCCTGTTATTTTTGTAAATAAGGTCGACAGCTCCCTCCAGTTGTGTATTGATTACCAAAAGTTGAATAAGGTAACCATCAAGAATAAATATCCTTTGACCTGAATAGATGACTTATTTGATTAGTTGAAGGGGGAAAATTGTTTTTCAAAAATATACTTGTGTTCGGGTTATCACCAACTCAGGGTGAAAGAGGCAGATATCCTGAAGAAAGCCTTCTGAAGTCAGTACGGCCACTATGAGTATTTGTTCATGCCCTTCGGATTGACCAATGCCCCAGTGGTCTTTATGGAACTCATGAATAGGGTGGTCCGCCAGTATCTCGACTTATTTGTCATGGTGTTCGTCGATGACATCTTGGTTTACTCTGGATCTGAGGAGGAGCATGAGCACCATTTTCGGATCGTGTTGGGAACTATGCGGGGTCACCACCTTTATGAAAAGCTATAGAAGTGTACCTTCTGGATCAGGGAGGTGAAGTTTTTGGGTCATGTGATCTTGGAGTAGGGAGTTTCGGTGTATCCTGAGAAGATCAGTGCATTTATTTCATGGGAGCAACCGAAGAATGCATTTGAGATCAGGAGTTTCCTTGGCCTGGCAGGTTACTACAGGCAGTTTGTTCGAGATTTCTCTCAGCTTGCTTCACCCATGACCACGCTCACCCGGAAGGGGGTTAAGTTTGTGTGGATCCCAGAATGTTAGGCGTCCTTTGAAGAGTTGAAGCGGAGGTTTACTACTACCCCAGTCTTGATCCTTCTAGAGTCTGGGAAAGGCTATATGGTGTATTTTGATGCTTCAGGTATGGGTCTCGGGTGCGTGATTATGCAGGATAATCATGTGGTAGCGTATGGCTCTCACTAGCTCCGACCACATGAAAAGAATTATCAGACCCATGACCTGGAGCTAGCGGCGGTAATGCATTCTTTAAATACTTGGCACCACTATCTCTTTGGGGAGAAGTTTTTGGTCTACTCTGATCATAAAAGTTTTTCATACATCTTCTCATAGAAAGATCTCAATTTGAGGCAGCATCGCTGGATCAAATACCTGCAGGGGTTTGACTTTGATATCATCTATACCCCGAGGAAGGGTAATGTTGTAGCAGATTCCTTGAGTAGAAGAGTACTGGTGCAGGATTTGAGGAAGTCCCGTGATGAGTGGACTCTGATGGGACTCTTTGCTCAGATGCATGTGGACACCAAGGAGCACAGTGGGAGTGCATTCTTGGCGAGCGTTCAGTTGACCCCATCTCTTTTAGAATTGATTCAGAAAAAGCATCTCGGTGATGAGTTATGCCAGCGATCGAGATAGATTCTTTATGGTGGGGATGCATCTTTTGATTGGTCTTCTTCCCCCGAGGGTATCTTGTGTTTCAAGGGCCGTTCAGTGGTGCCTCTATCTCTGAGGAAGGTGGTAATGCAGAATAGACACCATTCGTAGTGGGTTGTCCACCTCGGTGCCACCAAGATGTACTATGATGTTCGTCAATAGTTCCGGTGGCCATGTATGAGATGGGACATTGCTGACTTTGTATCGAGATGCTATACTTGTCAGCAGGTGAAAGAAGAACATCAGAAGCCCTCTGGTTTGCTTCAACCATTACTCATTCCTACTTGGAAGTGGGATGAGGTTTGCATGGATTTCATTGTTGGATTACCTCGTACACCTCGAGGTAAGAATGCTATTTGGGTGGTGATTGATCATCTGACCAAATCATCCCACTTAATTCCTATCATAGATATTGCTAAAGTGGGTGAGTTGGGCCAGTTGTATATTTAGGAGGTGGTAAGGCTTCATGGTGTGCCATCAGCAGTTGTCTCGGATAGAGACCCCTCTTCACCTCTCGGTTTTGGGGAGTCCTTCAGAAGGCTTTGGGGTCCCAAATTAAGATGATCACAGCGTACCATCATCAGACAGATGGTCAGACAGAGCGGGCAAATCAGATCCTGGAAGACATGCTTCATGCATGTGTCTTGGACTTCGGTGGTTTGTCGGATATCCAATTGGTATTGGTCGAGTTTTCTTATAATAACAGCTACCAATCCTCGATTTGAATGGCTCCCTTTGAGGCGCTCTACGGTCGGCCTTGCTGGTCCCCTCTGTGTTCAACTGAGGTAGGTAAGACATCGCTGTTGGGACCAAGTCTTGTGCAAGAGGCATATAAGAAGGTCAAGTTGATTAGGTAGTGTTTATTGATAGCTCAGAGTCTCCAGAAATCATATGTTGATAAGAGGCGTCGAGATCTAGAGTTTTTTGTGGGTGATCGGGTTTTTCTGAAAGTGGCCCCTCGTCTGGGTCACCGCCGCTTGGGGAAGCAGGGAAAGTTGATGCTGAGGCATGTCAGACCTTTTGAGATCACCGAGCGTATTGGTAAGGTGTCATATAGTTTTTATTTTCCTTCTTAGTTGGCATCCATCCATGATTGTTTCCATGTCTCCCAGTTGAAGAAATACAACTTGGATCTGTCCCATGTGCTGAATTGGGAGGAGTTGGATATAGAGCCTGATTTATCTGTTTTTGAGCGGACAGTGTGAATAGTGGAATTCCAAGAAAATGTGCTTAGGGTAAAGTCTATTCCATTGGTTCGAGTTCTTTGGTATCATGGGAGTGATACACACGAGACATGGGAGAAAAAGTCATGGGTTGAGGAAGTGTACCTGAACCTGTTTTCCGATCAAGCATCGGGTTGACTTTCCGAGGCAGAAAGTCCTTAATGGTGGATATAATTGTCACATAAATGACATATTTTAAAGTTATTTTTCATTTAATTTACATTCTTTCTTTGTTTTGGGGGTTTTCCATTCATTTTTTAAGGAAATGGTGAGTTTTCAAAATTTGGGCCAACTCGAGAACTCATTTCCAGTTTTAAAAATAAATTTTGTTTTTTTAATAACTCCTTCGTTTTTCAACATTTTTAATCTATTACACTTCCAAAATGACCTTAATTTAACTATTAAAACCACCATTGTAATTTTTACCCCTTAAAATTCATTATCATCTTGGATTTGGGTGATCTAATTAGGTATTGGTCCAACCCGTAAACTCATTTCCAGTTTTAAATATTTTTTTAATTATTTCATAAAATATTCATTTTTTATCATTTTTTGGTGATTCTACTTCTAACATTCTCCCAATGAACGCAGAAGTACCCAAATCTTCGTTTTACCCTCTTTGGAGCTCAGATTCATCACTAATTAGGGCCGAACTTATCAAGCTCCAAAAAACATCCAGATTTCTCAAGTGAGTTGGTTCCCTTCCAACCTCCTCCATTTTTCTTAGGGTTTATCTCCATTTTGTTGAATCCCTAAATGTACAGAAGCTAGTTATTCGTACCTAGGGTTTTATTTTTGAGTTTATTGGTCCAATACTCTGGTTTTAGGTTCAATCTCACTCCCTTGTAGTGCGGCGGAGGTGCGGTTGAAGTTACGCACAAGGATTTGGGGGTTTTGACTCTTTTGGTAGGTGATTTCATATATAGGTATTGTAGAATGAGTTGTATTGTTTTATTTATGTTTCAATTATGTTCCTCCCTAATTATTTTTATTGAAAATTTTGATTTGGGAAGAATTTTCAAAGCAGTTTATTTTTAAGTGCCAATTTTGTGTGAAAATGGGTGTTTTACATGTGCAACCCATGTTGTGCCTCTTGGGGTTGTTTTATAATTCATGGATTGGATTTATAAAAATGTTTTGATACTGAAATTTCTGGTTTGGTATAATATTGGTCTCCATTGGGTTTTACATGTGGGATTTTAGATGAATTTAATGTGCAAAATTTGATTACTTTTCTTGAAATTGTTTTATGGAAATTATAAGTGGTTTATTGAGTTATATAAAAGGTGCAAAGAATGTGTAGCTAATATTTGGAATTTTTGTGACCAGAAATTATATTTATATGTGAAAATTTATTTTTGTAGCATGTGGTAACTATTTGAGCACAAGATGGGAAACCAGGGTAACTAGGTGGGCTAACGTGTACTAGTACGCTAGTGAACGGAGGGGTTTTGACCATGGTTCACTTAGCAAGTCTGACATGGATACCACTAACAAAAATATAATGGAGATGATTGGATACCACTAGGTTATGGTTATTATCCCTACTAGTGGCTCGTTCATGAGAACAAATTTTATTATGGTTACTTTCACCGAGGTACGAGGTACTTAGGGCTCACAATTAACTAGTACCTAGGGGTGTTCCTATTCTTGGTGCTCGTGGTATTTTTGGAATTTATCCTTGCCTTATGGTATTTTTGGATGTGAAAATCAGTATCTTACATGTTTTATTAAAATTCACTCATTCTTTAAAGTTATCCCCATTGAAAGGTATTTTTATTTCAAAGTTTCACTTTTAAAAATAAATGCTACCATTTTATTTTGATAACTCTTGCAAGATTTTTATTTTATACTTCCAATAACTTGGAATACTTGGTTGATATCCTATTGGGTTTAGTCTCACACCCTACTTACACATTTGGGTTTAAGTATACTTGATCACGTTTGACACAAGAAAATGAAAGGCCTTGGGTGATGGCGGTTCGGGTTGCTAGTTTCTCTCAATGGTGCGGTGTTGTGGAGACGGCTCGTGGGTGATGACCCCTTGTCGTGTGGAGTCTCATGGGATGTTTTTATACTACTTTTATACACCTTTGTACCTCTTGTGTATTGTTTAAACCCATATACTCAGTTCTTAATTTTATTAAGTCTTGTTTGGCATAATTTTTCAGATTTGGATTATTGTTTGTTTTTTGTTATTTTTTGAATCCAAACTCAGGTAAATCATTCCCAAATGAATTTTTATGATACCTGTGAACTTGTTTCATCCCGTGGGGATAGATAATTCCCTTCAGGCCTTTCCATGAGCTGGTTTTGGTGCCAGTTTGATGGCGACCATATTCGGTTCGTGACACTATGTCTAGAGAATTAGGGGCTATAGAAGTCTAGTTCTCTCATGATGGATTGTGGTCATAATGGTTGAGAACTCCTGGGAAGGATTATATATCCCTAATAGTCCAATTGGACAATAAATATTTTATATGGTCTCTTTTAGATCATCCTAGGTTTCTAAGTCACTAGTTTAGTTTTATATTACTTGAATCCTAGGGATTATCATATGATGGCTAGTTCTATAGAAAATTATTTGGGGGATCCCATTATACAAATTGTTTACATATCTTAGTTCTCATTTTGATTTATATCACCATAATTTTGACTATTTATTTTATCATGGCCAATAATTTTGTTTTCTACAATATATATTTTATTCCATATTTTTTACAGTTTTTATTTACTTCTAAATATATTTATAAAATTATTTGGAAAGTGTGTTTGATAAAAAAGAAAGAGTTGTGTATTTCCTATAAAAATAAAACTAGTAATGTTTTGAAAAGGGTAAGGGAATTAAGATTATTTTCATAAAATTAATAAAGTATCAAATTCCGATGGTCTAAATGTGTTTTCAATAAAACAATTTGGGTTCATACCTTTCTTACTCTAAGAAGTGATATGTTTTATAAAAGTTAATATGGCATGTTATTTGGTTCCATATTACCTGCATGTTAAAAAGATATTTTTCAATTATATTTAAATTATAATTAATGAAATTTATTATTAAAGGAATTTCAAAAAATATTTGGTGAAATATTGGTGGAAATGTTTAGCTCATAAACACTACATACACCAATGGGATTATACAACTCTCGTGTTTTATTTTAGGTTCCCAGAAATTGGTCTCCTTAGAGTTTTATATTTGGGTTGTCTAATGATTGATGGTCTTGGGATGTGGTGATTAACCATAGGTCATGAGGAGAAAGATAGATGTGGTTCATTTTTTTGTGATGGTTATAACCACCGCTAAATTGAAAAAAATTCCATTAAAAGAACATTTTTCAATAATCATCTTTGAATCAAGAACAATAATTACACCGATAATGATGTGGTAGTCTACTCTTCTACTAACAATGTGTTTAATCTTCCCAAGATTCTAGTGAGATGAACTCCTAGATATACATATTTTCCTTCCAAAAAGATTAGGAATTACCTTAGCTCTATTAGATATTTTTTTTCTTAACATGATCTTATTCACTATTTCTTAAAAGAAGAATATCTCCAATATTCAAAGATAAACTCCAAGTTCCCCTTGTTTATGTTTATCAATTTTCCTTTCTAATGATGGGTAAATTCATCCATAATCATATTTAAAAACCAAGTCAAAGTTAATTGTGAATTTCCATGTATGAATTTTTTTTTAATAAAAATTAACTAATATGAATTATTCCTTGGTTCTTATCTTTTATGTAGATTCCATATTTACATGACTTTTTTTCATAAAAAATATAATTCAAAATTTTCTTGTTTTGAATATCTAAATTTTCAAGGGTTCTCCTGACCATATAGTTATATCTTGCATTAGGGTAGCATGCCTACTCATGTAAAGGTAATGCCTATTTTCTTAAATGTAACCCATCGAATAAGGTTAACTAACCCATTACATAAGGGTATCTCACCTATTTCTCAAGGGCCACTCACATGTGCATAAGGGTATTCACAAGTCTCGTGTAAAGGTAAATCTTGCTCATGTAAAGGTAATTCAGGTTGTGTAAGGGTAAGAGTATGGCTTGTGTTAGTGTAATTCCTTGCTCATGTATGGGTAAATATTTCCTCATGAAAGTGTAATCCTATAAGTGTTACTTTCGGTGGCTAATCACATGATGTTGTGTGGCCATCCAAGTTGTTCCTTGACTTTTAGTCAAACCATATCTTGAAAATGGGTCATCCACATGGTTCACATCTCACTTTTTTCCACCCAATGCACTGATTACTCATCTACCATCATGATTTCACCTCACATCTCATCATTGAAATTTAGTTCATTGTGAGGTAAAGTTTCTAACTCTCATGAGATAGAATGATTGAGATTAGTTCATGGAGGTGTTTCTGTCCAAGGTTCTTATAGTTTGTTGAAGCCATTCATCTTCATTGTTACCTAAACTAGACAAGGGTTTTAGTAGAGAGCATTTAAGGTTATTCAGCCTTCATTGCAACAATATCTTATATAAAAAAGAACACCGAGATATTGATCTCAATTTGAACTTATTATAGATTCTAGTATTAGAACATGGAACTTTAAGAAGTTTATTCCGCCCTTATTATTTTAGTTCTTGCTGACATGAAACGTTATATATGAAAAAGTCATTAGTAGGTCGGCTACATAATAATACATGATTGTATAACATTCATATTCATCTTGAAACAATATTAAAGACTCATATATATTATTTCAATAAAATCATTCTTGATTTGTATAATGTATAAGTTATTTTGGATGATGAGGATTTGGATATCATAATATTTAACTCTTTAGATTATCCTTATAATTCTATTAAAGATTCAATGATGTATTGTCTGAATTCCTTAAACCTAAAAAAAGTTAAGTCTAACTTGTTGTCTAAAGAAATTCAAAAGAATAATTCTAGTTATCTTAAGTATGAATCTTAGTGGATTAATGATAGATGCAGGTCTGAGGAGAGAGAGAAATATATAGGTAACAAAAAGTCTAAGAGATGATCATGATCTACGATTAAAGAAATTAAATGTCTTCATTGAAAAAATTGGTCACATTAAAGTGAATTTTCCCCGAAGGACCAATTCTAGTACAAAACCAATAATAGTGAACATTCATTGTTGGTTGAATAATATTTTCATACTACTAATTTTCTTAATGTATGTTATGATTCTATGAATGCTGAATGAGTTTTAGATTCAATATTTTCATTTCATATGTGTTCCAAATGCGTGTACTTCACTGACACGAGAGAGATTAATAGTGGTGAGGTTTACTTAGGAAATAAAAAAATCTACCAAATCATGTGTAGAGGTACTGTCTCCTTATAATTTCATGATAGGTTTGTCAAATATTAAGAGAAGGTTTTTTGGGTTCCTGATTTTAATAATAATACTATTTCCCAGAGTGTATTAGAAAAAATGGGCACTCTTTTAGGCCTAATTCAAGGAGTCTTATAATCTCTAAGGGGTCACTCACTGTTATGATAGGAACCATCAGTAATGTTCTATATGTGTTAGATGGTAAGTCTCATATGAATTAGTTAAATGAAACTCTTTCCCCCATGTCAGATAACACAATGTTGTGGCATAAGTGATTATGAAAAGTTAGTTCATAAGGGATGAATGAACTAAAAACATTAGGAATTTTAAATTATGTAATACTATTAAATATTCCCTTTGGTGAAGATTGTGTTCTTAGTAAGTCTAGACGAGTTATTTTTGAACATTTTACTTATTGTGATAAAACCAATTTAGTATATATATATATTCTTATTTGGGGGTACCTCTAGGATTTCTTCACATAGTGGTGGTAAAAACCATATGACATTTATAGATAAATATTCATATAATGTGTGGATTCACATACTCAAGAACAAATATAAAACCTTTGAAAATTTCAAAGTTTTGAAGTCAAGTGTGGAAAGTGAAATAAGAAATAAACTTTAAACCATTAGGACAAATGGTGGTCTATATTATTTTTCAAATGACTTAATAGACTATTATAGTTTTTGAGGTAGTATTAGAAAAAAAAAATTATTGTCGATACTCCATAACAGAATAGTCTAGTAGAGCGGAAGAATATGAAAATTTTTGAAAGAGTGAGAATAAAACTCTCATATTCTATTATTTTTTAGTATTTATGGGTAGAATATTACACTAATTATATCAATCTGATGGATAGGTTCCCATATAGTGAAATTGTTTTCAAAAGCCTTAAGGAGATGTGGATTGGTTCGGACCCTATTTTAGGGCATCTTAGAGTTTTTGGGTTGTACTACCTATGCTCACAACATGACTAATAAACTCAAACCCAGGGCTATGAAATGTGTCTTTATGGGATAACCACATGGTGTTAAAGGATATTTTCTAGGGGTGGATAATCATACTTTTCATAAATTTACAATCATCGATGATTTATTTTTCCATGAGGCTTCTACTTTTAAAAGGAATGTATTTGATGATATTCATTCTGATCCATTTAAACCTTTAGGTTTTGAGGTTATATTAGAACATGAAATACAGCCTGAAACTAGGTATATCTCCACTAATACACCCCAACTAACTCACATTGAACCATAACATGTTAGTGAATCTAAATATGAGTAATACTAGTTAACTCATGATAATTCTCAAAGAACCGTCAGGCCTCCATCCCAATTTTATGAGGCTAATATCACCGACATTGAATTTAATATAGGTTTTTACCTATGAAGTTATAAACCAAATAGATTTAAATAATCTCTTATGTTTGATGAATCTTTGCACTATCTTAGTACCGTGAGAGATGAAATGGTTTCTCTTCTTAAAAACCAAACATAGATAATTGTTAACGGACCTGATAAAGAAAAAATTATAGGTTTTAAATGTTTTTTTAAGAATAAAGAGCACTACACTGGTGAAAATAAAATTAAATAAAAAACATGAATAATTTAAAATGGATTCCTTTAATGTGGATGAGTTAATTATGGTGATATTTATTCACCTGTTTTCAAGAATTACTCCATCAGACTATTGTTCGAATTTTCTTCCAAAAAATGATTTTGATGTTGAACAATTGGATGTTAAAACTACCATTTCACATGGTAAGTTCAAAGTATAGATTTATATTAAACCACCTTATGGATTTTCAAGAGATTTTAAAATCAATAAAGTGTTCCTTTTAAGAAAATAATTTTATGTCCTTAAGAAATCATCTAGAAAATTGTATAAGGAATTTGATTCTTTTATGTTTAAAAATTATTTTACTAGAAGTAAATATGATACTTGTGTTTTCATTAAATATTTCAAGAATTTTTCTGTTTATTTATTTCTATATATTTATGATATGCTTATAATTTAAAAAGACATTAGGTTAATTGATGTGGATCATTTTTAATTCTCTTTACCACATCCTTTTTATATTTTTACTGGATTTTTAATTTCAAAATGTTGTATTTTGTTAAATAATTAACAATTGTTGTGTTTTTTTACATTGATGTGTAAGATAGTAATTTTTAGTGTAAACTATGTATTTTACTAATTATTTTTATCATATTAAATAATTTTTAAAATTAGTTCATTGATTCTTCTACCACTGCCTATTTTTCTTTTTTATGTTAATCTTTTATTCTTTTATTATCTCATGCATTTTTTTTAAAAAAAAAAATATCTAGTTTATTAATTCTTTCAATTTATTAATTCATTATTTAATTAATTTTAAATTCAATAACATTTGATTCATTAATTTAATTAATTATTTAATTAACACAATTGTAAATAAATAATTCATTTTAATTTTCAGTTCTTTAAATAATTAAATTAGTTTTAAAATTTTAATTTAATTATTTTATCTCTTTAATACTTAATTTTAATTTAATTATTTAAATTCATTAATTCTTTTAATTAATTAATTATTCAATTAAATTAAGTTAATTTTCTTGAAAAAAATTTAATTTTTTTGAATTAATCAGTTGGTAAATCATTTTTAATTTTAAATAAACTCTTTCTTTTGAATAACATGTAATTAATTATTATTTTTGTTAATAACTTTGTTTAATTTTTATTTAGTTTTTAATTTTATTTATTTGTTAATATGATTGTTTAATTTATTTTTTGTTGTGCAAGTCTCACCAACACTGACACCCCCTAGAGGTGACTCACTTGAGTCACCAAAACTGACACCCCTTACTCACCAACATTGTTCCCATTTCTAATCCCACTCACTGACAACTCATGTGAGTCACCGACAACACCACCTACCATTCCATTACCGAGTTACCGACACCGCCTACCCTCAAACTATCGACGCTCCATTATCCTACTGACACCCCACTGACACCGTCAGTGACTCAACTCACTTATCCATCTTGTATCGCTATCTCCCTCCCACAATCAACAAATAGCAAGCAATCAAACCACAACAGATCAATTTAGTACCCAAATCAGATGAAGAAACTATCATCAAGGAAGGCCAAAGAAAATTCAAACAAATTGAAGAACAACGCAAATTCTAATCCACAATAGTGAATAAAAGAAAGAACAAAATCATCCAGCAAAAACACCAAAATACCTTCATATTTGAAGTTCCCGACCCACCTGAAATGCCACGCACCGCACCTGCAACCTTCGCCACGGCTCTGCCTCACCCCACCATCCTATGTGCCACCTCTTGAACTCTTATCTCATGATTTCATTAATCTTCACCCACATTCCCCCATCCGAGGGCACCCAATCCCCTACCGCTTCACTCGCTTCACCACCCCTACCCTCTGTCACTGCCTCATACCTGCGTCCGCAACGCACCCAACCAGTCTCATGCCTCCTCTTTCCATGACCTCACCTGAACCGAACCCCAGACTCGCCTCCACCCTCTGTGGCAACCTCACACTGAGATCCATTGTGCATCACTGACCTTCCCTTCTCCAGCCTCTGAACCCCTCTCCCCTGTTTTCTCCTATGCACGAACAACCCCTCCACGCATCCCCTTCTTTATTTTTTTCTTTATTTTTCTTTAGTTTTTTTTAAATTTTATCTTATTATTATAAAATATAACATAATATATTATATATATATATATCATATACTATATAATATTAATAATACATATATTATTATTAATAATAAATTTACTTTTTTCCTTGTAATTATTATATGTATTACATATAATAATTGTTGTATATATTATAACTATTATTTTTATAATTACTATTACAAAATATGAGTATTTAAGAACACTTATGTATATTGTATTTAATTTAACAACTTTTAATAGTTAGTAATAATTTTTAATTCGTACGTTTTTTTGAAAAAAATTTATTATAAATTATTATTTTACCTTTAATTATAAATATAACATTTATTATTTTATTTATTTTTTATATATATGTACATATTTTAAGTAATAAATTTAATTCTAGTAATAAATATTTTCATTATTTCTTTATTTTTTTTAATTAATTTTTCATTTATTTTCTCTTTTTATTCATTCTAATTATCTATATTATAATATAATATATAGTAATAACACATAGTTTAAACATCTATATTTAATTCAACCTATTTTGAATTATCTATTGTTTTCTATTTCAGGGGGGCTCGTGGTGCGCATTTTTTCATTCGGTTAGGGAGCATATGCTTCAGTAATTTTCTGGGAGGAAGCAACCCGGTGAAAGCACCACATAGAGGCCGAGGAAGACTTCCACAGGATTCCAGAGAGTTCTACTTGAGGAAACATTAGTTCATTTAGTGGGAATGATTATAATAATGAAGAGACTCATCCATTCGACCTCACTTCATAACTTCTGGAATCACTTCCACATCGAGGATTTCTTTTTTCCAGACCATTCATTGACCACTTCCAAACTCCATGAAATTCATCCATCCAGTAGAATCACACTCCCTTCCATCGAATCCATCCTCGATCACTTCCAGGAGAAGATCAGAGTGGACGATCACCATTCCAGATTCCCAGGGTGGGAGATCTGATCACACTACTCGATTCTCAGGGTAGAAGATTGATAGAACTTCTTCACCACCATCAGCCAGAGCATATAGTTGGAGATTCTGGAGATCAAGCATGGAGATGAATATTTTTTTCTCATTTCTTTACATTGTGAATGTTTCTTTGATATTAAGATCTTTGTGTTTTACTTTGTTATTACAATGAATTCAATCACTATGATTGGATAAATTCCTTCAAGGGGATAAGCTGAGATGGATATATTTTCATCTTTCTTATTCAAACACTTTTTTTTTCACAGGACTATCTCTTTCTCATCCATATTTTTGAACAATTTCATTTCAAAACATCAAGAATAGTGGAAACTAATCTTGATCATATTAAAATTTAAATTTTTTTCAACTTGAGGATTTCATTGAAAAATGAGTCATGTTCAAATGAGATATACACACACTGAGTTCAACCAAAAATTTGTACTCAGTGATTTCTGATTTGTTTTCAACTGGTGATTGTAAGATTACAATAGTTTATAAGATATAGAAATCAAACAACGACAAGTTGATCAGAAGACAAATTTGGTCAACCATTTTAAATCAGATCCAGATATCTCACTCTAGTGCATCAATAAGGGAAAGCAGCATTAAAATCGGCCAGTTGATTCCCCCCACTCATCGATTGGTTGATTTCATTATATATTTTTTTGTCTTCTCACTTCTTAGCTCTTTATTGTTGACTACCTATTTTGTATATGTGCACTCATTCACTCAGTCATAGTCACACACAGTTTCACTCACTTCACACCATCTCCACCAGATTGCACTACAATTTGTTTTTGTTCATTTTTTTGTTTTTGTTTTTGTTTTTAGTTGATCACTAAGCACAACATTAATCCTCCTTTTGGTTCGACCCTATCTTAACACTATACTAGGTAGTAATTAGGAAATATAAATTTTTAATTTGTATCAAACGCGCTTAACATTGAGTGGTGGTCAAATTTTGGCGTCGTTACTGGGGAGGCCACATGATATTTAATAAAAAAACAAAAAATCACAAAAAAATACAAAAAAAAAGTTAAAAAAATGATAAATTCAAAAAAAATGTAAATTTTTTTCATAGAATATATTTCAAAAAAAAAATTGAACCTCCTATTGTATGCTCACAAGGTCAAAGTCTGAGACCTTAGAACCTGCAAACCCTAAAATTGAGAGACACCTAAAAGACTTGAAAAATAATGAAGATAAAATCAAAATGGAAGACAATAGAGAATCTAAAAACTAAATCATGCACCAACCTGAAAACTTGAACCCACCTAGCATTGAAATAGCTGAGAGGAACAATTTGAGAGAATTCATTATGTATTATATGTCTAGTAACCCATCTTGCATTAGGCACTCTCCTAGATCAATGAACTATGAGATCAAACAGTCCATGATGAGTCATCTTCCAACATTTAATGGTTTTCCTAGTGAATACTTTTTTGACTTCATTAGGGATTTCTATTATAGTGTCCAGTAGTCGCAACTTAGGGGCTTTAGTGAGGAAGAACTTAAGTTGAGAGTGGTCCCCTTCTTCCTAAAGGGAAATGCAAGGACCTGGTTCCAATAGTTACAGGAGGATATTTTTGTCACTTGGGATCAAGTGTATAATGATTTCACAATGAAATTCTATCGTAGGAGGTTGAAATATGAAATTTCCATAAGATCATTAACTTTTTTCAAGATGAGGGTGAACTATTTCATGAATCATGGGAAAGGTTTAGAGGTTTTCTCAGGTAGTGTCCTAACCACTAGTACACCCCCCCCCCAATTCCTTATGGAAACATTCTATAATACACTTACCCCTTACCACAAAACCTTGGTGGATCAATCTACTGGTGGTGACTTTAGTGATAGGACTATTGAGGAGCTTAAGAAAAATTTCAACACCTTAGCACAAAAATCCCAACATAAGTGCTCTAGAACAAGAAACATTGTTAGGAAAGAACCCAGCCATGCCCCTCCAGCTAAAGCCCAAGCTACTGGGTTCTTTAATGAGAACCCCCATAACACCCTTAGGGAGAAATTCCATCAATCTGTCATGTATTTCCATTCAAATACTTTCTATCCAAACTTTAACATTCCTTTCCAAACTCCTGAGAAAGAAAATTTTCCTAGATATGGTCCTAGGATGAAGCCTATGGAAGATCCTTTTTCAAATACCTACAATCAAGGGTATAAGAACCATCCAAACTTGTCTTAGAGGGAGTAGGGATTCCTTTGACCAGTTTCCCCTCCTGGATTTTAGTAGCCTCCTAGGCAGTAATTCCAACACCAACCCCAAACTATGGCTGATTCATCCAATTATAAAGATGAGTTAAGAGATATGTTCCATCATTTTATAGGAATGTTTGATGAAAAAAAGATCAAAAATGACTTTTGTAAAATTCAATTGGATTCAAAAATGAAGAATATAGAAATTTAAATGAGTCAGTTGGATAGGGATGCTCGTAATAGAGAAAAGGTAGGATGCCTAGTACCACAAAAGAAAATCCTAGGGAAAATTCTATGGTTGTGGCCACTAGAAGTGGTCTCCAAACCCACCAAGAGCCTAGAAAAGAACCCCAAACTGCTCAAGATTATAAACTGGATGAATATGAAAATGTGAATATGGAAAATAATAAAACTGGAAAACTAGAAAACAGCACTGGGAATCCCCCAGTTCCTACTATTCTAGCTGAAAAACCAAAGTAAAATGGCTTGGAAAAAAATAAAATAAAGGGAATAAGACACTTGAAGAAGAAGCTATTGGTATTTCCCCAATTATGAAAAACTTTTCCCCTATCATCCATTTTCCAGAGAGAATAAAAAACCAACCCATGATTCTGAATTGCTTAAATTTCTCATAGTAGTTAAGAATCTGAACATTGAAATCCAATTCCTAGAAGCTCTCATTCAAATCCCATCATACATAAAATCACTCAAGAAAATATGTTCAAATAAAAAGACCCTAGAATAATTTCCCACCTATATTCTAACAGAGGAGTGTAGTGCTATTTTGTAAAATAGGATACCTCCTAAACTTTAGGACCCATGGAGAATTGTCATCCCATGCACCTTTGGGGATAGATCTGGTAAATTCAACTTTTTGTGTGACCTTGGTGCTAGAATTAATCTTATCCCTCTATCACTTTTCCAACACTTGAAATTAGGAGTTCCCCATCCCACCACTATTGTGTTACATCTTGTTGATAGATCCATTACACACCCAGTGGGTAGGGTTGATGAATTGCTAGTAGGAGTAGGAAAACTCTTTATGCCTGCTAACTTTCTCATTATTGATATAGGGTGTGACTAGGAGGTTCCTATCATCCCTGGTAGGTTATTCCTGGCTATAGGTGGAGCTATAATAGATGTCTCTAAGGGGAAGTTGATTTTCAACTTGGGTGAGAAAAACTAGGAATTCAATGTTTTCAAGAAAATTAAAGAAACCACCCACCCAGTCTTTGCCAAGGATGAGCTGCTGGTTGTTGAGGGTACTCTTGATGAGGAGGAAGAAGAGTTTTAGAGGATGATAGATGAGATAAATAGTGAACCTGAGATCCATTATACCACTTATATAGGGATAATTTCAAGTAAAGAGAGAGATCGCATTGATGAGTTAGAGGGAGAGTTTTCGGAGAACCTAGATGAGTTTTCTTTGAAACACATTCTGACCCCAAGAGAAGAGTTTAATTTTAATGAGAATTCTTCTGGAAGTTCTAGTGATGAGGAGGAGGCCTTCTTTACTACCTTCTTCAAGAGGTAGTATGAATACCTTGGGCCACCTAGGCCCAATTTTCTTCCATCTAGCGAATCACCACCCATTCTTAAACTCAAACCCCTACCTACCCATCTGAAATATTATTTTTTAGGAGAGAGTTCCACCCTTAATTTTATCCTTTATATAAGTTGGAGGAAAATAAAGAGATAAACATGCAGAGTGTTTTGAAGAAATAAAAGTCTGTCATGGGCTTGAAAATAGCCAACATTAAGGGGTTAAGTCCATCTTTCTCTATACACAAAATTTCCATGGAACCTGAGTGTAAGACTAGAGTGGAATCCCAAAGTATAATAAACCCAAACATTAATAGAGTTTTTATGGAAGAGGTGATCAGGCTACTTGCACTAATACATAAATGGTAAAGGGAAGCGTTACCCCTGTATCAGTGCTAAAAAAAGCGTTGATAAAGGGGGGCCTTTATTAGCGCTTTTTTTAGCACTGATAAAGGGGACCCCTTTATCAGTGCTTTTTTAGTATCACTGATAGAGGGGGGCTTTATCAGCACTGAAAAAATTTATATTTCAAAAAAAAATCATGAAAAATAAATTATTGTTATATAAGTATATTTATTCGTATATAAATATAATATATATTTTTTAAATATGTTTTAGATACATATAAATAGACTATTACATTTAATATATAAGAAATTTAGTGAAAATGGCTTTAAAATATTTTAAAAAATATTATTAATTAATAATTTTCTAATTATTATCGATTAAAAATCATTTAATAACAATTTTAAGACACAAAAAATCAAAACAATTAATAAAAGATCTAAAATAAGTTGAAAATGTAACTCAAACTTCAAACGGCCATAACTTTTGATCCGAGTGTCCGTTGAGCATATCAAATTGAATCCTACGATGAGATATACATGCTAAGGACTAAAGAAAAGCTTCTGTCACATTTTTTGAGGCCAAAAAAGGCCCATAAGGCCTCCAAAACTGAGTTTTTAGTCGAGATACACCGATTTGTTGACATTCAAACAGGTATAACTTCTGATCCGGATGTTCGTTAGCCCTGTACCACATATCATATCGAAGATTGTTTCATTTTCTTTGATTTGACTAGTTGTGGAGTTGAAATGGGCTTTTGGATTATAATTTATGATCATTTTAACATTCTATGGATTTTCAAATACACATATATATGTATTTATTTGTAAATATATATGTGTCTGTGTGTGTGTGTGTCTGTGTGTGTGTGTGTTGTATATATATATGTATGTATTTATTTATTTAATTATAAACACACATAAAAAAATATTTCATAAATGTATTTAAAACTAATCTTATAAGTATATATTAATATAAAAATAAATATACGGATAAAAAATTATAACTAAAAATATATATATAAATAAATAAATATAAATATATATTAATATACGAATGAATATATATATATAATAATATATGAATAAATATATTTATATTAATATGAATCTATATCAATATATGAATAAATATAACTATATATATATATATAAATAAATAGATATATCATTAAATAGAGAAAAAAATGAAATAGCTTAGTGGTAAAGGTGCAGCCACGAAAGGGGGAGGTTGCGGGTTCGAGTTCGGGTGGAAGAAAAGGGGCACGCGTGTGAGGATGTGCGGGAAGGGCAGCGCGCGAGAGACCTCCTAGTGCTGATAAAGTAAATGGGGGGGATCAATCACTGTTAAAAGCTCTCCCTGCATTATTTAATTCTTTTTTATTTTTTTTATTTTTTTGACTTTTATCAACTCTTTTTAAAAGTTCTGATAAATGTCCCTTTTATCAGCGCTAAAAAACGCTGATAAAAGGGACCCCCCCTATATTAGTGCTGAGATTTACAACACTTTTTTAGAATTGTTAAATCCCATTTTGAGCACTGATATAGGATATTTTTGTAGTAGTGTTGATACTAAAATAATTTTTCCCATTTATGAAAGCCCCTAGGTAAGTCATGTCTAGGTGGTACCCAAAAAGAGTGGAGTGACAGTGGTCACCAATGAGAAGAATGGGAAAATCCAAATAAGTGAAGTAAACAAATTGAGAGTTTGTATAGATTATAGGAATTTGAATACTGCCACAAGAAAGGACCGCTTTACCGTGCAATTTTGGACCAAATGTCGAAATGGTTGGTGAGCAGTGAATTTTTCTGCTTTCTTGATGGTTATTCTGGTTACAACCAGATTTCCATTTTTCTTGAGGATCAAGAGAACACCACCTTCACTTATCCATTTGGGACATTATCAAACTTGTGGATTCTCTTAGGTTTGTGTGGTGCTCCTACCACTTTTCAAAGGTGCATGATGGTAATTTTTTTAGACATTATTGAAAGGATAACTGAGGTTTTTTTGGATTATTTTTCTGTTGTGGGAAGTGATTTTGAGAACTATATGGAAAATCTAGAACTTGTGCTGGAAAGGTGGCAAGAGAACAATCTGGTCTTAAACTGGGAAAAGTTCCAATCCTTGGCCACTGAAGGTATTGTTTAGGTCATAAGGTATCAAATAGGGTCCTTCAGGCCGATAATGCTAAGGTTGAGGTAATCCAAAAGTTTCCCCCACCTGAAAATGTCAAAGGAATTATAAGATTTTTGGGTCATGATGGGTTCTACAGGAGGTTCATTAAGGATTTCTCAAAGATTACTAGACCCCAGTGTTCCCTTATAGTTATGGAAACACCATTTTTTAATGATAAGTGCTTGGAGTCCTTAAAGTTTCTCAAGGAGAAGCTGACAACCTCACATGTGATCACTACCCCTGACTGGCAGCTCCCATTTGAGGTAATGTTCGATACTAGTGACTTAGTAGTAGGTTTTTTTGGGGGAAGGGGAAAGATAGGTTGTTACATTTCATTTATTATGCCAGAAAGTTGTTGGATGATTCCTAGAAGAACTATTCCACCATTGAGAACGAGTTGGCTGTTGTGATGTTTGCATTGGAAAAGTTCAGGCAGTACTTGATAGGGTCTAGAGTTATCATTTTCATAGACCATTCTTCCCTTAATTACTTTCTAGAAAAGAAGTATTCCAATCCCAGATTGATGAGATTGACCCTTCAGCTTCAAGGGTATGATATGGTCATTAAGGATAGGAAAGGGGCTGAGAATGTTGTGTTAGATCACTCGTCTAGGCTACCAAACACCCAAATTGAGGAACTAAAAGAGATTAATACCTCATTCACTAATGAACAGTTGTTTGTTTATTTTGTGCAGTAGTCTCCTTGATTTTCATACTATTCCAACTTTCTAGAAGTTGGTGTTGTAACATCCCAAGTAAGTAATGAATAATAGATATTTTTATCTAATTCTATTAATGATTAAGATAGTGTTTTAGAGGCTTAAAATGAAAATAAATCCAATCTTAAGCATGTAATACACTAATATTCTTAAAAGATTGTTTTACTGCCTTATGATGGGAAACCCTTTTTGAATCTATATTTTGAAAATTTTATAAACTATTTTTGTCAAAATAAACTTATCCTTTATGATTGGGACATCAAAATTTACCTTGTGTGAATTTTTGCTATTTTTCTGACAATGTTCATTTTTTAATGAATAGTGAAAAATACTGCATTTTACATTAAAACTGCTTTTTAATCTAATTTATTTATATGATTAGATTATGTTTTGAATTGGTTTTGAAGTGAAATTAGAATATATTTTTACCATTTTATCCAATTGTGGTCATTGGAATCAATTTCACTTTGAAATTAGACTTAAACTGGTGTCAATCTTTTGATACTTATTATTTTGTAAAAACACGCTATTTGCTCTGGCAGCGGGAATTAATTATTAAATTAATTAATGTGACTTATATGATTTGAATTTTGTAAAATAGACTTCATTTTTGAATTCGGAATATCAAATATATCTTAGGGTGAATTTTTGGTAATTTTCTGAAAAACTCCAATTTTTGATGAATAGTGAAACCACTAAGTGGTACTTATAAAGACTGATTTTCCGTTTAAATGAAATTTTGCCATCATTGTGTTTTGAATTTTGAAAATCCGACATACATGGTTGTCATTAAGATGTAAAATGTGGTTCAATGAGATTAAAATAATTTTTTGGTGAATAGTAACTTATTAAGTTTTTAATCGCGATTAGTGGTAATTAGTGTAGTTTAAGGTATAAATAATGCTTTAATAATATTAAATAACCTAGACACATGTCCCAACCTTATTGGTTGTGTCATGGCCGACCAAGACAATCCATGGGTCAACATGGGGACCCCATGGAGACACTTTGGTTGGGAAATGACATAAATAACTTTTTATTTAATGTAAAAGTAAAAATGACACAAACATAATATGTTTTACGAAAACAATTTTTACATGGGGTTATAAAGATCAAATATTTGATTATAAATAGTCATTGGAAAGATAAAAAGATTTCCTACATCATAATATTTTTTTATTATTTTTACACATTAAATAAATTAAATTATTTATGACATAATAATGATGCAGTGATGACATCATTATTTGACGATTTAAATAAAATGGAAAGATAATGAAAAATCTAAAAACTACACATGGCCAAAACCAATTGGATGAGTGGATTTCGAACCCTTATCACCTTATCCACGAATTATATCAATGTGGGACCTTTTAAAACCGAAACACATTTTCAAATAAAGTAATATTTCTTTACTTTCCAAAAGTGCCCCTCCTCTCCTCTTATAAAAGGCCCCCACCTCTACCTCATTTCACACACTTCTCAAGCCTTTGGCTTGGCCAACCCCTGCCCATTTACTCTCTCCACATAACTCTCTTAATCCTAGAGGATTCCCTTTGGTCAGAATCCTTTCAAAGGAAGCCTTTAGGCACAAATCAAAAGGAGTTACACTTTTAAAGGTAATTCATTCTCTCATGTTCATTTATTTTATTTTGCTTCTCCAACCCCCTAAACTCTTTTTATTTACTTCTTTTGTAAAAACACCAGTATCTTAAATATACTAGGATGTTGTTATAAGATTTATTCGAGCTACACTCTCACACAACTACATCAAATGGTTAAAGAACATACGGTTTCCGTGGATGGCGAAATTCTACCTCCCGAAACGATGATTGTTCAATACTCATTTAACACCTTCAAAGGTGGCCATTATGATGTCACTATTTTTATATATGATATATAATATGTTTATGTTTTCCTTAAGCTTCTGTTTTTTTTCATTTTGGGCATACCATTATGGTTTCCATTATGGGTAAACACGATATCTTCATTTTAGGAAGTGCGGACTACCGCCCCCTGAAAGTGATTTGATTCGTTAATACCATATGTGGGATGTGTAAAGGATAAAGTTAATGATATTATATATGTTATTATACTGTAATTATAATATACTCTTATATAATTATTATTTCATTCCAGAAAATATGAAATAGAAATGGAAGTAGCGTTCATGCGTACGTACGACTTACCGTCTCCATGAACGGTGCATTTCATTTCTTACCTCTAAATGTGATGTAATATTATAAATACATGTATATGATGAATATATATGATATATATGTTATCCAAATAATTAATATCATTTTGTATATAATGAACCTATGACCAAATTAACAACATGTAAGTGTAAGAAGTCTATTTTGACTTAAGAACCAAATACCGACAAAATGAACATTATTAACTTAAATGATTACATGATGTTCATAACATGGTATAAAAGGAATAATGAACTTGAAAAATATTCTTAAGCAAGTAAAGATTAACTCAAGTTTATTATTCAGGAGATTAAAGAACGGTCGGGTCAAGTCAGATACGAGGTATGGGACTTCGTTTCAATCTCCTTTCATTGAGGCATATTTTATTTTATACACAACTTTCTTTTATACGGTGTATAAACCCCTTTGACTTTTACGTTTATTCAAAAGGAATCTTTTTTATACGAAGCGTTTACTAAACGACAAAAGGGAATGTTTTTGTCGTACGTATGCGGCGACAACGACTTCTCCGCCATCGTAACCGTTATTTGAGTTTCGGCTTCCTCTACAAGCCATACCTTCTTTTTTTTAAAAGAAAAATAAATACCATGTTTTACTTTGGTATTGAAAATGGTTTTCATAATGTTTTTATTATATCAATGTGTTGTATTGATATCTCGTGATTGAAATGTGGAAATGTTATGTTTCCTTTATGCATGTTTTATGTGATATGATTATGTTATGGTTCTTGGGCATTATTATGAAGACGGGTGGTTCCGTGATAAACTAAGGGCGGGTGAGCCCGTTATAGCTCTCCAATGCATTGGGTAACGCGAAAGAGTGAAACGTTAAGGTTTCTCCAAAGAGATTTTAGGGAATATACTATGATGGGTATTCCAAACGTAACCAAGAGGGTTAATCCCTACATAAGAATGTTATGAATGCCTCAAGTTACCTTTATGTCTTATGATTTCTATGATTTATTCATGATTTTATGAGGTATGTTAAAGTGCCTATGATTTATGGGTAAAGTATGATTTCATTCTTATGTATATATGAACTCATGTTTCCTTTCCATGTTTTTTTTATAACCCATACTGAGTTTTTATGCTCATCCCAAGTTTTTGAAATGTTTTTCACAGGTCAAGGGAAAGGTACATGATAAGATGATAGAGTCAAGGATGTGTCAAGAAATAATCCATGTTTTATTTTAAATGTGTTTCCATTGATGGGAATGAAGAATACTATCTTTCTGTAACCACTTTGTTTATATGAGGAATGTAATGCAAGTTTTATGATCTAATTATCTAAAACTCTAAACCCGAAAAGATCCTCAATGTGTAATCTTGTAATAACTCAAGATTAAGTAAGGTTTAAGGCTGGGGCCTTATAGTTGGTATCAGAGGTCGGTTTAGATAACTTTAGGAGTTAGAATTATATTAAATTATTATCCAAAAATATTTTTTTTAAATGATATAGCATTTAAAGATTACCATGTTGCTTCATCTAAGACATGTTTGTTCAGAATGGTTTTCCGTAGAGGAAACAGGGAAGCAGTGCTAGGAAGGAATACAGAAGGAAATAACCTTCCGAATCAGCATCCAGAAATGGTCGGAGTTGGAACTGAACAGTTTGTTGCAGTAATGGCGCAGTTGACTCAAGCAATAAATGGCGGTGGTATCCATGCACGAGATCAGCCAGATCAACCGCAGAGGAACATGTCAGTGGTGGAACATTTCATGAGGCAACATCCACCATCATTCAGAGGATCATCTGACCCTGTGCTAGCTGAAGGGTGGATTAAAGCACTGGAGAAGATTTTTGATGTCATGGGGTGTTCAGACAATCGAAAGGTTAGTCTTTCTATTTACCGTTTGGAGGGTGAAGCAGATCAGTGGTGGTCTATGGTTAAAAATATCAGGGACGCTGATGAGATTGATTCTCTTGACTGGGATGAATTCAAAGGTATGTTTCTTGAGAAGTATTTTCCTAAGGCTTTTAGACTTAGGATGGAAAAGCAATTCTTGGAATTGAGGCAAGAGGAAGACTCAGTGGCTGCCTATGAAGAAAGGTTCACTCGATTGGCAAGGTATGCTCCAAATTTTATCCGGGACCTTGATAGTAAAATAAATCGTTTTTACTCAGGATTAAAGCCAAAATATCGAAGGGCATTAGCTTCTCGTGAGTTTAAAAGTTATGAAAAGCTTGTTTGATGTGCTGAGAAGGTGGAAATGGAGTTTGCCGATGACCAAGTGTTCTATAACAACCAGCAGAAGAAGAGACCGAGGTGGCAGGAGAAAGGTAAGAAATCTTCAAAAAAGTCTGATGGTAAGAGAACTAAGTTTCCAGTTTGTGATAAATGTGGCAAAAGGCATGCTGGGGAATGTCTTCTGAATTCTGGGAAGTGCAACCGATGTGTTAAGATGGGACATAAGGCTCGTGATTTCACTGAAAAGGATCAAGGTGAAGGTAAGAACAAATTTGATTTACAGTTAGTGAAATGTTATAAGTGCAATGAGATGGGTCACTATGCAAACGAGTGTCCGACAAGGAGCTTGAGTGATGGGAAGCAGTTAGAATACAAGCAGAAAGGGGTGGTAAAATCCTTTGCAACTACTTCAGCAGATGTCGGGCCATCAAATGAAGTTGTATCAGGTACTTTGTTTGTTTTTTCAGATTATGCCAGTGTGTTGTTTGATTCGGGGTCTATACATTCTTTCATCTCTGAAACCTTTTCTAGTAAAATGGGAATACCATCTCAAGAAATGACTCCTGAACTTTTGGTAAAAACACCTGGGGGAAGTGTTGAGGCAAAAAGAATTTATAAGAATCTTCTTATCCTTATCTGTGGAAAGAACCTACTTTCAAACCTTATTGTTCTACCTCTAGTAGAGTTTGATGTTATCCTGGGTATGGATTGGCTCTCTATTTACCATGCTAAGATTGACTGTAGAGCTAAAGAAGTTTCTTTTCAGAAAGACTTTCAGTTTGTTTACAAGAATGAACCCTTAATTTTGATAACATATCAAGAGGCCGAGAAACTTGTAAAAGATGGAAATGAATGTTACCTTGCACACGTCGTTGAAAATAAAGGAACTGTTCAGATTAATGATGTGCCAGTGGTAAATGAGTATCCTGATGTTTTTCTTGATGAGTTGCCTGGAATAATACCAGATCGGGAAGTTGAGTTTACTGTTGACTTAGTTTCTGATTCTAAGCCAATTTCAAAACCCCCTTATCGAATGGCACAAATTGAACTTTTAGAGTTGAAGGAGGAATTGCAAGATTTATTAGAGAAAGGTTTCATTAGACCTAGCACATCATCGTGGGGTGCTCCTGTTTTATTTGTTAAAAAGAAAGATGGTTCTATGAGACTTTGCATTGATTATAGAGCCTTGAATAATATCACTATTAAGAACAAATATCCTTTGCCTCATATCGATGATTTGTTTGATCAGCTCCAGGGAGCTCAGTTTTTTTCAAATATTGACCTGAGATCGGGGTACCATCAGCTGAAGGTAAAGGAGGAAGATATTCCGAAGACCGCGTTCCGTACGAGATATGGCCATTATGAATTTGTAGTAATGCCTTTTGGGCTAACCAATTCACCTGCTGTATTCATGGACTTAATGAATAGAATTTTCCATGAGTTCTTGGATAAGTTTGTGGTGGTTTTCATTGATGATATTTTGGTGTTTTCTAAAATTAAAGAGGAGCATGAAAAACATTTAAGGGTTATCTTGCAAACCTTAAAAGAAAAGAAACTGTATGGGAAATTCAGCAAGTGTGAGTTTTGGTTGCAACAAATTTCTTTCCTTGGTCACATTGTTTCTAAAGATGGAATAACTTTTGATCCTGCAAAAACAAAAGTTGTGGAAGAATGGCCAAGACCCACAAATGTAACTGAGATTCGTAGCTTCCTTGGTTTGGCGGGCTATTACCGAAGGTTTGTTAGAAATTTTTCACGGTTATCTAGTCCAATGACTAAGCTAACTCAGAAGGGTGTTAAGTTTATCTGGACAAAAGAATGTGATGATTTTTTTCAGGAATTGAAAAGAAGATTGGTGAATGCTCCAGTTTTGGCACTACCTTCCAGGAATGGTGAGTTTGTTATATACAGTGATGCTTCATTGAAAGGACTTGGTTGCGTCCTAATGCAGAATGATCAGGTAATTGTTTATGCTTCACGACAGTTGAAAACTCATGAGGTAAATTACCCTACACATGATTTGGAATTAGCTGCTGTTGTTTTTGCTTTAAAAATTTGGAGGCATCATTTGTATGGAGTAAAGTGTGAAATATATACCGATCACAAAAGTTTAAAGTATATATTCACTCAGAAAGAGTTGAACATGAGACAAAGGAGATGGCTAGAATTAATCAAGGATTATGATTGTACAATTCATTACCATCCGGGAAAAGCAAATAAAGTGGCTGATGCTTTGAGTCGAAAAAGTAATGCTTCATTGACAATGTTGCGGTTGGAACGTGATCCTTTGGTTAACGATTTGATGAACTTTGGCATAGAAGTTGTTGGTGCAGGAAGTCCTTCTGTTTTGTTTCAGGTATCAGTGAGATCTTCTCTATCAGATAGAATCAAGAAAGCACAGAAGCAAGACAGTGAGTTGCGGAAAAAGGTAGAGCTGGTTCAGAAAGGTAAGTTTCCTGAATTCAACATTGATAATGATTGTGTTTTGAGATTTGGGAAGAGATTGTGTGTGCCTTGTGATTCACAGTTGAAGAGAGAGTTGTTATGTGAAGCTCATAGTTCTCCGTTTTCAGTTCATCCGGGCAGTACTAAGATGTATAGAGATCTGCGGGAGTATTACTGGTGGGATGGAATGAAAAGAGATATTGCTGATTTTACTGTGAAGTGTTTGACATGTCAACAGGTTAAAGCAGAGCGGCAGTTATCGAAAGGGATGCTTCAGCCTTTACCAGTGCCAGAGTGGAAATGGGAGAATATATCCATGGACTTTGTTGTTGGATTACCGAAGACATCTCGAGGTAATAATGCAATCTGGGTTATTGTTGATCGCTTGACCAAATCTGCTCATTTCCTTTCTATACGAGATACTTTCTCTCTTGATAAACTTTCCCGTTTGTATCTTAAAGAGATAGTCAGGTTACATGGAGTTCCTCTCTCCATTGTATCAGATCGTGATCCCAGGTTTACTTCTAACTTTTGGAAAGGCCTTCAGAAGTCGTTGGGTACTGAATTAAATTTTAGTACAGCTTTTCATCCTCAATCAGATGGGCAGTCAGAATGAACAATTCAGACATTGGAGGATATGCTACGAGCTTGTTCTATGGATTATCAGGGAAGTTGGGACCAACATCTTTCTTTGGTTGAGTTTTCATATAATAACAGTTTTCATTCCAGTATACAGATGGCACCATTTCAGGCATTATATGGGAAGCGGTGTCGAACTCCAGCTTTCTGGGATGAAGTGGGTGAAAGGAAGTTGATGGGACCAGAATTGGTAGAAGAGATGGCATAAAAAGTTCAGCTGATTCAGAAACACATGAGAACAGCTCAGAGCAGGCAGAAGAGTTATGCGGATAACCGGAGGAAGGATTTATCTTTCGAGGTAGGTGATCATGTTTTTCTCAAGGTTTCTCCTTGGAAAAGCGTGATGATATTTGATGAGAAAGGAAAGTTGAGTCCAAGGTTCATTGGACCATACGAAATTTTGGAGAGAGTTGGATCAGTTGCATACCGAGTGGCTTTACCTCCGAGTTTATCTCAGGTACACAATGTTTTTCACATTTCGATGTTGAGAAAGTATATGCCAGATCCATCTCATGTTTTGAGTCCAGAGGTAGTTCAGCTGGAAGAGAACCTATCTTATGAGGAACAACCGGCCCAGATTCTTGACCACAGGGAGCAAGTGTTACGGAATAAGGTGATTCACCAGGTAAAGGTTTTGTGGAAAAACCACATGATTGAAGAGGCAACATGGGAATCCGAAAATGCAATGAGGGATAAGTACCCCCATTTATTCGATAAGTAAATAAATTGCGGGGACACAATTTTCTAAAGGGGGGAAGGATGTAACATACCAAGTAAGTAATGAATAATAGATATTTTTATCTATGTCTATTAATGATTAAGATAGTGTTTTAGAGGCTTGAAATGAAAATAAATCCAATCTTAAGCATGTAATACACTAATATTCTTAAAAGATTGTTTTACTGCCTTATGATGGGAAACCCTTTTTGAATCTATATTTTGAAAATTTTATAAACTATGTTTGTCAAAATAAACTTATCCTTTATGATTGGGACATCAAAATTTACCTTGTGTGAATTTTTGCTATTTTTCTGACAATGTTCATTTTTTAATGAATAGTGAAAAATACTGCATTTTACATTAAAACTGCTTTTTAATCAAATTTATTTATATGATTAGATTATGTTTTGAATTGGTTTTGAAGTGAAATTAGAATATATTTTTACCATTTTATCCAATGGTGGTCATTGGAATCGATTTCACTTTGAAATTAGACTTAAACTGGTGTCAATCTTTTGATACTTATTGTTTTGTAAAAACACGCTATTTGCTCTGGCAGCGGGAATTAATTATTAAATTAATTAATGTGACTTATATGATTTGAATTTTGTAAAATAGACTTCATTTTTGAATTCGGAATATCAAATATAGCTTAGGGTGAATTTTTGGTAATTTTCTGAAAAACTCCAATTTTTGATGAATAGTGAAACCACTAAGTGGTACTTATAAAGACTGATTTTCCGTTTAAATGAAATTTTGCCATCATTGTGTTTTGAATTTTGAAAATCAGACATACATGGTTTTCATTAAGAAGTAAAATGTGGTTCAATGAGATTAAAATAATTTTTTGGTGAATAGTAACTTATTAAGTTTTTAATCGCGATTAGTGGTAATTAGTGTAGTTTAAGGTATAAATAATGCTTTAATAATATTAAATGACCTAGACACATGTCCCAACCTTATTGGTTGTGTCATGGCCGACCAAGACAAGCCATGGGTCAACATGGGGACCCCATGGAGACACTTTGGTTGGGAAATGACATAAATAACTTTTTATTTAATGTAAAAGTAAAAATGACACAAACATAATATGTTTTACGAAAACAATTTTTACATGGGGTTATAAAGATCAGATATTTGATTATAAATAGTCATTGGAAAGATAAAAATATTTCCTACATCATAGTATTTTTTTATGATTTTTAGACATTAAATAAATTAAATTATTTATGACATAATAATGATGCAGTGATGACATCATTATTTGACGATTTAAATAAAATGGAAAGATAATGAAAAATCTAAAAACTACACATGGCCAAAACCAATTGGATGAGTGGATTTCGAACCCTTATCACCTTATCCACGAATTATATCAATGTGGGACCTTTTAAAACCGAAACACATTTTCAAATAAAGTAATATTTTTTTACTTTCCAAAAGTGCCCCTCCTCTCCTCTTATAAAAGGCCCCCACCTCTACCTCATTTCACACACTTCTCAAGCCTTTGGCTTGGCCAACCCCTTCCCATTTACTCTCTCCACATCCCTCTCCTCATCCTAGAGGATTCCCTTTGGGCAGAATCCTTTCAAAGGAAGCCTTTAGGCTCAAATCAAAAGGAGTTACAGTTTTAAAGGTAATTCATTCTCTCATGTTCATTTATTTTATTTTGCTTCTCCAACCCCCTAAACTCTTTTTATTTACTTCTTTTGTAACAACAACAGTATCTTAAATATACTAGGATGTTGTTATAAGATTTATTCGAGCTACACTCTCACACAACTACATCAAATGGTTAAAGAACATACGGTTTCCGTGGATGGCGAAATTCTGCCTCCCGAAACGATGATTGTTCAATACTCATTTAACACCTTCAAAGGTGGCCATTATGATGTCACTATTTTTATATATGATATATAATATGTTTAAGTTTTCCTTAAGCTTCTGTGTTTTTTCATTTTGGGCATACCATTATGGTTTCCATTATGGGTAAACACGATATCTTCATTTTAGGAAGTGCGGACTACCGCCCCCTGAAAGTGATTTGATTCGTTAATACCATATGTGGGATGTGTAAAGGATAAAGTTAATGATATTATATATGTTATTATACTGGAATTATAATATACTCTTATATCATTATGATTCCATTCCAGAAAATATGAAATAGAAATGGAAGTAGCGTTCATGCGTACGTACGGCTTACCGTCTCCATGAACGGTGCATTTCATTTCTTACCTCTAAATGTGATGTAATATTATAAATACATGTATATGATGAATATATATGATATATATGTTATCCAAATCATTAATATCATTCTGGATATAACGAACCTATGACCAAATTAACAACATGTAAGTGTAAGAAGTCTATTTTGACTTAAGAACCAAATACCGAAAAAATGAACATTATTAACTTAAATGATTACATGATGTTCATAACATGGTATAAAAGGAATAATGAACTTGAAAAAGATTCTTAAGAAAGTAAATATTAACTCAAGTTTATTATTCAGGAGATTAAAGAACGGTCGGGTCAAGTCGAATACGAGGTATGGGACTTCGTCTCAATCTCCTTTCATTGAGGCATATTTTATTTTATACACAACTTTCTTTTATACGGTGTATAAACCCCTTTGACTTTTACGTTTATTCAAAAGGAATCTTTTTTATACGAAGCGTTTACTAAACGACAAAAGGGAATGTTTTTGTCGTACGTATGCGGCGACAACGACTTCTCCACCGTCGTAACCGTTATTTGAGTTTCGGCTTCCTCTATAAGCCATACCTTCTTTTTTTTAAAAGAAAAATAAATACCATGTTTTACTTTGGTATTGAAAATGGTTTTCATAATGTTTTTATTATATCAATGTGTTGTATTGATATCTCGTGATTGAAATGTGGAAATGTTATGTTTCCTTTATGCATGTTTTATGTGATATGATTATGTTATGGTTCTTGGGCATTATTATGAAGACGGGTGGTTCCGTGATAAACTAAGGGAGGGTGAGCCTGTTATAGCTCTCCAATGCATTGGGTAACGCGAAGGAGTGAAACGTTAAGGTTTCTCCAAAGAGATTTTAGGGAATATACTGTGATGGGTATTCCAAACGTAACCAAGAGGGTTACTCCCTACGTAAGAATGTTATGAATGCCTCAAGTTACCTTTATGTCTTATGATTTCTATGATTTATTCATGATTTTATGAGGTATGTTAAAGTGCCCATGATTTATGGGTAAAGTATGATTTCATTCTTATGTATATATGAACTCATGTTTCCTTTCCATGTTTTTTTTATAACCCATACTGAGTTTTTATGCTCATCCCAAGTTTTTGAAATGTTTTTCACAGATCAAGGGAAAGGTACATGATAAGATGATAGAGTCAAGGATGTGTCAAGAAATAATCCATGTTTTATTTTAAATGTGTTTCCATTGATGGGAATGAAGAATACTATCTTTCTGTAACCACTTTGTTTATATGAGGAATGTAATGCAAGTTTTATGATCTAATTCTCTAAAACTCTAAACCCGAAAAGATCCTCAATGTGTAATCTTGTAATAACTCAAGATTAAGTAAGGTTTAAGGCTGGGGCCTTATAGGTGTCATACCTAAGGACCTCTCACATAACCAAAGTAATAGGTTCATATTTGAGCTGAAATATTATTTTTGGGATGACCCTCTTCTCATTAGAAGGCATGTTGATGGGATTTTTAGAAGATGTGTGGCTGAGGAAGATATGAAACCCATAATTGAGAGCTTTCATCATCACCTTGGGGTGGCCACCATAGAGGATACATGACTACTAAGATGGTTCTTCAGGATGGTTTCTACTGGCCTACTTTGTTTAAAGATGTTAGGAGTCTGGTTATTGACTGTGAGAAGTGGAAGATGCTGGGTAATGTTGGAAGAAGGTAAGATTTTCCTCATAAAAGTATTCTAGAGGTAGATGTATTTTATGTATGGGGATTGGATTTCATGGGACCATTCCTATCCTCTTATGGGAATGCGTACATATTGGTTGTTGTAGATTTTGTGTGAAAGTGGGTTCAGGCAGTATCCCTTGTCAATAATTCTGCTACAAGTGTAGCTAAATTCATTAAGAATTTTTTTTCTAGGTTTGGTGTACCTAGAGAATTCGTCCCTGAAATAACACTGATTTCAAAAATTACATTTTCAAGAATTTGATGGAGAAGTATGGGTGCTATCATAGGAAAAGTACCACCTATCACCCACAATCTAGTGGGAAGGAAGAAGTTTCAAATAAGGAGTTTAAGAAAATTTTGGAGAAAATAGTTTCTAGCTCTAGGAAAGATTGGTCAGTTAAGCTAGATGGGGATTTTTGGGCCTATAGAACTACTTATAAGACTCCTATACGAATGTCACCATACATGCTTCTTTTTGGGAAAAATATCATCTTCTTATTGAGTTGCAACAAAAATCCTATTGTCTAGTGAAGGCCCAGAACTTTGATTTCAAGTCTGCTGGTGAGAGAAGGGTGTTAGAGCTAAGTGAGCCGGAGGAGATAAGAAGAGAGCCTTATGAGAATGCTGAGATTTATAAACAAATAACAAAGGCCATTAATGATTCAATCATTTAGAATAGGAAGTTTAAGGTTGGTTAGAGGATCCCGCTGTTTAATTCTAGATTAAAGCTATTCCTGGGAAAGTTGAAGACCATGTGGTCAAGACCCTTTACCATTATGACAGTGTTGGTTAAAGAAACTTTGGATCTGGTTGGAGAAGAGAATAGACCATTTTTGGTCAATGGTCAGAGGATTAAGCAATTTTTTGAAAGGCAGCCAAAGGGGTTGGATGCCATTTCTATCCTTGGAGAATGAGTTGTTTCAAGTCTAACTGAGGACTATAAACTCGGTGTTTTATGGGAAGTAACCCAAGGCTGTTGTGTTGTTTTCCTTTTATTCTTGTTTTTAAAATTAATATAAAAATAACAACTCTTGCTGCTTGATTATCTAGATTGTAATCTTGTCTGTTTGATGGTGTCTTATAACCTTCTGCTGCTTGAGAGAGAGAGAGATGTTGCTACCAGAAACTCTTCAAAGGGAAACCAAGGGAGCAGTCCCTTGAATCAAATAGATAACATTTCTTTCACTTGTCCCTTGGTTTTATTTCTCTTGAGCTTTAAAGTCTGGATTCTTATTTTCACTTTCTGAACTTGCAGGTAGTTGAAAGGAGAATTCACATGGTGCTGCAAAAGAGGATATTTTGAATGAACATTTATGGTCAAAGATCTAATTTTCCGGCACTACGGGAAAAATCAATATTTGTGATGGGTTATTTGCGACAGGAATAATCCGGTCGCAAATAACCCGTCCAGGAAGTTATTTGTGATGGGGAAGTTTGCCCGCCGCAAATAACCAATTATTTGCGACGGGGTTTCGTCTCTCGTCGCAAATAGTTTGGCGCGACTTGCATGCCAAACCGCGCGGCTTGCGCGCCAAACCGCGCAAGGGTATTTGCGACGGTACCCGTCGCAAATACTTGGCGGTGGTTAATAGCTTTTTGCGACGGGATGTCATCTTGTCGCAAAAAGAGTGTCGGCAGGAACTATTTGTGACGGGTCCCGTCGCAAATACCCTTTTAACCGTCGACAGTAATTAATGCGGGGGAGGGAATTTGCGACGGGGCCCGTCGCAAATAACCTCGTCGGAACTAATCTAACCTATATATACCCCCACCCATTTTTTTCAAATCACTCGGATCTTCCTCTCCCACTCTCTTCATTTTTCATTTTCAACGAAGAAATTTACTTTAGTTGAAATTTTTTAGACGAGAGCAATTGGAAGGCGCCAATACCTTCAGAATATCAAAGATTAAGGTATTTATATATATTTATTTATTTATTTGTTTTATGTTAATTTTAATTGTTGTTTATTAGTTGTAATTAAATTAGATTTCAATTGATTTTTATTTTTATTTATTTTTATTAAGAAATTGATATTGTTAGTGATAATTATAAATAATTAGTCATAATTAGTAATAATTAGATATAATTAGTAATAATTAGATATAATTAGATATAATTAGTAATAATTAAATATAATTAGTAATAAATAGATATATTTAGTAATAAATAGATATAATTGGCAATAAATAGATATAATTAGCAATAAATAGATATAATTAGCAATAAATGGATATAATTAGCAATAAATAGACATAATTTGATATAATTAGTAATAATTAGATATAATTAGTAATAATTAGATATAATTAGTAATAATTAGATATAATTAGTAATAATTAGATATAATTAGTAATAATTAGACATAATTAATAATAATTAGATATAATTAGTAATAATTAGATATAATTAGTAATAAATAGATATAATTAGTAATAAATAGATATAAATAGTAATAAATAGATATAAATAGTAATAAATAGATATAATTTGTAATAAATAGATATAATTTGTAATAAATAGATATAATTTGTAATAAATACATATAATTTGTAATAAATAGATATAATTAGGAATAAATAGATATAATTAGGAATAAATAGATATATTTAGGAATAAATAAATATAATTAGCTATAATTAGTAATAATTAAAAATAATTAGTAATAATTAGTAATAATTAGTAATAATTAGTAATAATTAGTAATAATTAGTAATAATTAGTAATAATTAGTAATAATTAGTAATAATTAGTAATAATTAGATACAATTAGTAATAATTAGATATAATTAGTAATAATTAGTAATAATTAGATATAATTAGTAATAATTAGTAATAATTAGTAATAATTAGTAATAATTAGTAATAATTAGTAATAATTAGTAATAATTAGTAATAATGAGTAATAATTAGATATAATTAGATATAATTAGGAATAAATAGATACAATTAGGAATAAATAGATATAATTAGCTATAATTAGGAATAATTAGTAATAATTAGAAATAATTAGTAATAATTAGTAATAATTAGTAATAATTAGTAATAATTAGTAATAATTAGATATAATTTGATATAATTAGTAATAATTAGATATAATTAGATATAATTAGTAATAATTAGATATAATTAGATATAATTAGTAATAATTAGTAATAATAAGTAATAATTAGTTATAATTAGTAATAATTAGTAATAATTAGTAATAATTAGTAATAATTAGTAATAATTAGACATAATTAGTAATAATTAGTAATAATTAGATATAATTAGTAATAATTAGATATAATTAGTAATAATTAGATATAATTAGTGATAATTAGATATAATTGGTAATAATTAGATATAATTAGATATAATTAGATATAATTAGTAATAATTAGTACTAATTAGATGTAATTAGATATAATTAGTAATAATTAGTAATAATTAGTAATAATTAGCAATAATTAGTAATAATTAGTAATAATTAGTAATAATTGGTAATAATTAGTAATAATTAGATATAATTAGTCATAATGGGTAATAATTAGATATAATTAGTAATAATTAGACATAATTAGTAATAACTAGAAAAAATTAGTAATAATTAGTAACAATTAGTAATAATTAGTAACAATTAGTAATAATTATTAACAATTAGATATAATTAGTAACAATTAGTAATGATTAGTAATAATTAGTAATGATTAGTAATAATTAGAAATGATTAGTAATAATTAGTAATGATTAGTAATAATTAGTAATGATTAGTAATAATTAGTAATGATTAGTAATGATTAGTAATGATTATTAATAATTAGTAATGATTAGTAATAATTAGTAATGATTAGTAATAATTAGTAATGATTAGTAATAATTAGTAATGATTAGTAATAATTAGTAATGATTAGTAATAATTAGTAATGATTAGTAATGATTAGTAATGATTAGTAATGATTAGTATTGATTAGTAATAATTAGTAATAATTAGTAATAATTTTTAATAATTAGTAATAATTAGAAATAATTAGTAATAATTAGTAATAATTAGTAATAATTAGTAATAAAAAAATTATATTATCAATATTTACGAAAAAACAATATTAATATTATTAAAATAATAAAAAATTTATAAAATATTAAAATTATCAATATTCGCAACAGGCGTTGCTCTATTCTTAACATGTTCAAATCTCAAAGGGTCACCAATTGTCAGGTCATGTGCAATAAAAATTTTGTGTCAGCCATGTCCAATGTAAACTCTATAATTGTCCTTGTATAGTTGATCACCTCTCAAGTAGCGTTGCAATAGGACAACTCAATTCATGTCCTTCTCATCTATAAGAATTATCTCACATGACTCTTTACAGAGACCATTCTTCCTTGAAAATTTAAGGGAAAGATACTGATATCCCCTCAAAGTTTTAAGGAAGAATGATCTATGTAAAGAGTTATGTGAGATGATTCTTAGAGAAGAAAACGACATTACTTTGGTTGTCCTATTGCAACACTACTTGTGAGGTGATCAACCATGCAAGTACAATTATAGAGTTTACATTGGACATGGGTGACACAAACTTTTTATTGCGCATGACCTGAAAATTGGCAACCCTTTGAGATTTGAACATGTTAAGAATAGAGCAAAGTCTGTTGCGAATATTGATAATTTTAATTTTTTATAATTTTTATTATTATTTTAATAATATTAATATTTTTTTTCTTAAATATTGATAATATAATTTTTTTTATTAGTAATAATTAGTAAACAAAATATGCTTGGATAATGAAGGGAAAATTTGTAATCATCTCCACAACGATGATTACCAAATTTCCCTTCATTATTCAAGCAGTTTTCATTTTGCTAAGTATTGCTAAGTATTGCTAAATTAGCAATAAATAGTAATAATTAGTAATAATTAGTAATAAATTGTAATAATTAGTAATAATAAATTGTTTTTTCATATAGTGTTTTTATAATTTCAAATTATTCAAAAATATTGATGATTTTATATTTTATGTAGAAAAATATGGAATAAGGAATTCGACATCAGTCATTATTAGATGATCGCGCTTGGACAAATCAGCGCAGAAATCCAAATGGTTCTGGTTTAAATCCTGTATATATTGAGGGTGTTGAAGCTTTCTTGGCATTTGCATCATCAAAACCAGAATATGTTTCAGAAGACACAATTAAGTGTCCTTGTAAAAAAATGTGCTCTGAGAATGTTTGACACATTTGACAAGGTTGGAGGACATCTCTTGCAGTTTGGTTTTCAACCAGATTATGTTTTTTGGTATCAACACGGTGAACGCAGTTCTAGAGAAGATCTTAATAACTTGATTCCGGATCCATCACGGTTTCAAATTTTAGTACATAATGTTGCAGGTCCATCTGTGCAACAAACTGAAACTCACGATTATATTGATTTAACTCCTAAGTTGGCACCATCCGAATTTTATGAGTTGTTGAGGTCTGCTGAGGATGCGTTATATCCTGGTTGCAAGATAAGCAAATTAGAAGTGGTTGTAAAATTTATGGCTATTAAATCAGATAATGCAATGTCAAACAACTATTTTGATCAGATATTTTCTTTGGTTAAAACATTGTTACCTGAAGGAAATGTGTTTCCTGCAAATTACTATGAGAGAAAGAGGCTGATTCGTAATTTGGGCCTTAGTTATCGGAAGATTCATGCATGTCCAAATGATTGCATCTTATATTCTGGCGAAAATGAGTCATTGGATAGTTGTCCCACATGTATACAATCGAGATATAAAGAAGCTCAACCAGGGAAATCTAGATCGATTCTAGTAAAACAGTTGAGATATTTCCCCCTTACACTCAGGTTGCAGCATTTATTTATGTCTCAGAACACAATGTCAATGATGTTATGGCACAAAACCAAGATTTCAATTGATAAAAACTTGAACCATTCATCTGATGGTGATTCATGAAAACATTTTGACCGTCTGCATCCGTCTTTTTCTATAGAAGCCCGAAACGTGTGATTGGGTCTTTCTACTGATGGTTTCTATCCGTTTGGTTCTTATAGTAGTCAGTATTCATGTTGGTCTGTCTTTATAACTCCGTACAATTTGCCTCCATGGATGTTGATGAAGGAGTCTTATATCTTTTTGACTCTACTAATCCCTGGACATCTGAAAAAGAATATTGATGTTTATTTGAAACCATTGATTGATGAGTTAAATGCATTGTGGAGTGATGGTGTTAATACATATGATGTTACTGTGAAACAAAATTTCATATTAAAAGTTGCATTGATGTGGACGATAAGTGACTTTCCGGCATATGGAATGTTATCTAGTTGGAGTACACGTGGTCTGAAATCATTTCCTTATTGTATGAAAGACAACAAAGCCTTTATGCTCGTCAATGGAAAAAAAACCTTGCTATTTTGATTGTCACGGTAGATTTCTTCCAACCGATCATCCTTTTCGGAGGAAAAAATCTCATTTCAGAAAAGGTACAATTGAAAGGGATGAACCTCCAAAGATGATCTCAGGTACAGAGTTAAAATCAGTTGTATTTTCATACCCTCCATCGCATTTGGACCAACAGTAAACCAACAGAAAATTCATGGCTTTGGGAAAGAATATAATTGGATAAAATGGAGCATTTTTGGGGATCTTCCGTATTGGTCTAATTTTTTGGTCCGCCACATGTTGGATGGTATACATATTGAGAAGAACTGTTTTGATAATTTATTTCATACAGTTTTGGATACACCAGGTAAGACCAAAGATACTGTAAAGGCATGATTAGATCTTTCCCAAATTTGTAGGTGACCAGAACTTGAACTATTTAAAAATGTCAGATCACAGAGGTTAATGAAGCCAAAATCATCTTATACACTGTCCAAAGAGAGTCACTTATTATTTTTTCAATGGATTAAAGATTTGAGACTTGCAGATGGTTATGCTTCCAATTTGGGCAGATGTGTTAAGAATGGTTATATTACTGGATTAAAAAGTTGTGATTGACATGTTATAATGGAAAGAATTATGCTGATTGGATTCAGAGGTTTGTTGAATTCTATGATTTGGGATTCGATAACAGACATATCATATTTTTTTCGAGACATTTGTGCAGCGACAACAGACTACGATGCGCTAAGAAAACTGGAAGAAGATGTTGCTGTAATTATATGTAAACTGGAAAAAATCTTTCCGCCGACTTTCTTTACCTCAATGGAACATATGATATTACATTTTCCACCGGAAGCTAAATGTGGAGGTCCAGTACAGTTTTGATGGATGTACCCATTCGAGATATTCATGCAGAAATTGAAGAAAAAAGTACATAACAAAGCATCTGTTGAAGGCTCAATTGTTGAAGCTTATTTGCAAGAGGAATTTTCTTTTTTTTCTGCTCTCATTATTTTGAATCTCAATATCCCTCAAAACACAATCTCATGGGACAAAACGAGGGGAATGTTAATGATGAAATGGAAAATCAATTAACATTTTTTAATCAGCCAAATCTTGGTTTTGGTGGAGTTCATGAACGATGGCTTTCAGATGATGAACATCACAGAGCTCATATATACGTTCTGCTCAACTGTGATGAAATGACATCATTTGTCCAGTGAGTGCTTCTATCACTTATTCTATAATTTATGTTATAGTATTTAAACTTATTTTATTTGTAGGTTATATGATAATCATATCAAGAAACAGCTTCCACAAATTACAGCAACTGCTCTTGAAGAAAACAGACAAAAAAAATTTCTCAATGGTTTCAAAAACTGGTAACATAAATTATTGATGGTTTAATATCAATTCAGTTTATTATTTATTATATTGATAATTGTTTTACAAATTTTCAGGTGTCTCAATATGATGATAAAATTGATAAGCGACTGTGTATATTGAGTAACCCACCATCCAAAATAGTTAAATCTTATAATGCATATGTGGTGAATGGTTTTCGATTTCATACACATGCATACGGGGAATCAAAAAAAACAATGAACAGTGGAGTTTTCTTGAGAGGATCACATCATAGAGAAACTGAAGCTGACTTTTATGGCATTTTGGATGAAACTATTGAGTTGCATTATCTAGGACAGAATTACATAATAATGTTTAAATGTCGGTGGTTGGATACTGAGAGAGGCTTGTGTGTTCATCTGACTCATGGAATCATCGATATTAAATATAAAAGTCTTCTTGCAGTAAATGAACCATTTTTACTGACTCAACAGGCACATCAATTTTATTATGCAAAGTACTGTGCTACTTCAAGAGACTTGAGTGATTGGTGGAGCATAATAGAAATGAAATCTCTAGAAAATCAGTTTACTCAAAATGAATGTGGTTTCGCTGAAGTGGAAGGAATTGAAATTTTTCAAGAGACTGCTCAAAATCCATCTGATTCACAAAGAGACGTGAATATCGATGATGACACCCCACAATTAAGGATCGATGGTGATGAAGATGTTAATGATGTTACAAATGAATTTGAAATGACAAGAGATGATGAAACTGAAACTCATGTGGATATTGATGATGCTGAAGAGGAAGATGAAGACATTGACATTGAAAGGAGAAGAGGATGAAGATGAACATTGACACTGTTAAATGATGGTTATAATCATAACTAATATATATCTATATATAATAGTTATTTTCAACTATCTGCTAACAACAATCATTTTGTTTTTCAGATGGACTCTGATCTATTGCGTGAGTTAGAGGAGGCTGAGCTACCTTTGGATGATGGGGATGTGGGATCATCTGACCCTCAGCCTACTGGTGGTTCAGGAGGTACGCGGAGGGGGCGCGGTCTTGCGTGACTGATGATTCCTGACCCTATCCCCGAGTGACGTCCACGTCTTGGCTTCGATCCACGCACACGGAGGTATGGTAACCTGTATATTTTAGTTGGATTTCATTAATTTATTTATATATATACTAATTGTTTGATTATTTATTCATTTTTCACAGTTTTGAGCATGTAGCTATTTGACAGGGGAGCGCTATCTTGCGCAATTATTTTTCTCAGCCATGGATCACATGGGAACAGATTCCCGTTGATATGCAACGCGACATGTTCCATCATTGGCTGGTACATAAATAAATAATATTTATTTTGAAATTTATTTTATTAACTTGATATTATAAATTATTTGTAGGGTTTATGGTATCTTATCGATGATAGCATACACGACGCTATCCACGAGGCATGACAGGTTTCTATGCGTGACCGTTTCTGTCAGTTTTTGCACAATTTGAGAAGGACAGTCATTAAGAAAGCAGGAGTGATAGAATTTGATGAGTCATGTAGAGCCCACCGACCAGAGTACTTTTCATCTCACGTTTGAGATGGATTATGTTTACACTGGTTGGGTGGTGGATTTCAGAGGAGATCTTCAGTGGGATGACAGAACCGGGGGAGACAGGATGTGACGCATCGAGCTGGTGGTCATACATTCATTTCGCATAGAGAGAATCTGGTAAGCATATCTTTTAAATATTTTATATAACTTTAAATATAAACAGTTTATTTTATATTTCTGTAGGCAGTCGAGCATCCCGATATTACAGAGTTCGATGTTTATCAGAGGATTTACAGTGATCCAACCACTAGAGATATTAGAGGTGATCGCCAGTGTCAGATTGTGATTAGTATTATTTTTTCAGTTTGACAATTAACTGCATATAATATTTTCACAATTTTAATTTTAAATTGGAATTGAAGGAGTCATATGAGTCTGTGACCTCTCAGACACAGGCTGAGGGTCAGGACAAGACGACTGAGCAGACCAGTGCTCACCATTTCGATGAGGCGGCATGGATGCAGGCGACTCAGTATGGCTTTGAGAAGGGCAGAGTAGTTGGTATCGACTCTCATTTGACTCCTGGTACTTATTATGGTACTGCTGCGATGTTGGCGTCCAACTCGAGAGGAGCTCGTGGAGAGACATCATCTTCTGGCTCACAGTATCAGGAGCAGTTGCGAGCTCAGGCTGAGCTTATAAAGACTTTGCAGAAGCAGCAAGAAGAGATGTGTCGGCGGCAGCAACAGCAGGAGCAGCATTACGAGGAGCAGATGCGTCGATGGCAGCAGCAGCAGCAGCATGAGGAGGAGACGCATCGATGGCAGCAGCAGCATCACGAGCAGATGGAGTACATGCATCGTCTGACTCGTAGTTTAGGGATGAAGTTTCCTGCACCAGCTCTTTTAACTCCTCCACCTCCTCCAGAAGACGACCCCCACAGTGATTTTTTTTTATGTTACAAACATTTGAATTTAACATTGTAATATGAATTATTTACATTTTCTGTCTTTTATATCAGTGCAAATATCACATAATTTAATTTTTAATATTTTTTTATTTTTTATATTTTTTTGTGAATATTGAGAATTTTAATATTTTTTATTTTTTTATTATTTTAATAATATTAATATTATTTTATTAAATATATTTTTTTAGTGTTATATTTTTTAATGTTTGTTTATTTACTAATAATAATAATAATAATAATAATAATTTATGATTTTTTTATTATTTTTTTTGTGAATATTGAGAATTTTAATATTTTTTATTTTTTTAATAATAGTGATATTATTTTTTCATTAATCGTAATTTTATTAAATTTATTTTTTTAAAATTAATTTATTATTTGCGACGGGACCTTTTGCGAAGGGACCCCGTCGCAAATAGTTTAACTATATATTTTTAAAAACATATTTGTGACGGGACTACTTGCTTGTCGCAAATACTTTGTTGCGACGAGCCCGTCGCAGAACGTTATATATATATATATATATATATATATATATCTTGCGACGGGACGAGGGCCCGTCGTAAAAACTATTTGCGACGGGACCGTCGTGAAAAAGTTTATGTATATATAATACATATAATTGGAGACTTATTTGCAACGACGATATTCCCCCTCGCAAATACTATTATTTGTGACGGGCCCGTCGCAAATAACCCGTCGCAAATACCAAGAATTCCAGTAGTGCAGGGAAGTGTTTTTATGTTTTTTTAGTTTATTTTCTGTTCTCATTTAACAATCTACTACATGATCTTAAGTGTGGGGGTGACCCCTTGGTTTCTTTTGAATTGTTGACAATTGTCTTAAGTGTGGGTGCTAGCTACTTTAATCAATTGAGTTGAGCATTTTATTTGAACTGATTTGTGAAATATTCTTGCACCCTATGACTTAATTTGATTCAACTACTGCTTTGTATTCATCACATGACATGTTGCTGCTGTATGCACTATGCTTGATTTTCTGTTACTGGGATATTAAAAAAAATCAAAAAATCAAAATCAAAAAAATCAATTTTTTATTTGCTTTTGTAAATAAGTTTTTTATTCTTTTGTTTTTCCTTTCACTGTGGAAAATTATTCTTTTTGAACTTTCACACCACCCCTAAAATACAATTTAAGAACATTGAATATTGTCTCCCACCTTAGGATTTAATATTGGGAAAAATGTTGAGTTTTTTGTATGGTGGAGAGGGGTCATTTTGTTGGTCATTTCCAATTCCCCCTTCTTGAAGTTATTTAAAAAATGGTTAATTTTTTTTCAAAATCAATTAAACTTTTCAAATTCTTTCATCACTTAAGGGTCATTTGAGTTTAGTTGGTCCTTCAATTATGTCTTATTTAATGGATGACTACTTGTTGGAGTTCTAGAGTTGCACATAGTCTGAAACTATTGAGATTGAGTGATTGATGAGTGGAGTTGTTCACTATTTTTTTGGACTTTATGTTTAGGTACTAAAGATGGGAGTGTGGTAGGATAGGTTTGTGGAATGAGGATCATGAATTAGGGTAACTATAAATTTTCACTGGAAACTAGGGGACTCGCCTTTTTATAAAAAAAAATTATTCAATCATTTTAAGAGGTCAACTGAAAGGATTATTAGTTAAGTCTTTTTCAAATGGAGTAAAATGGGAAAATGAGATCCCACAGTGAGTATATGAGACAAGGTGCACTGGATGCATTTTTGTGAATAAGAAAATGGCAATTTCAATCTGAATACGTGTTATGCACAGTTCTATGCACATTGAATATGGCTAGGAAAAAGTAAATAAAGTGAAGTTGTTAAAAATGAACTCATTAAGGTGAGGGGAATTTTGAACCCGAATGGAGAAGGGATCAATTTACTTAGTTAAAATTCATTTGAGTTGAATCGATAAAGTGATGAAATAAATTGACTTTAATTTTTGGGACATAGGATAAAGTGAAAATTTAAGGTGCCCATGGTTAAGGTTTTCATTCCATTTGATCAAACCTATCACCACTCCTTAAATCAGAACTTGAATTGGAAATTGAAGTAGGATAGTTAATGAGTTCATTTAGGAGGCATGACATACTTGATAGAGTTTGTGAAACTTTTGATTTTCAGTGAGTTTTTGAAGCTAGGCAGGACATCATTTTTTAACACATTCTTGAAAGCCTGATCCGTTGTTTGGTCATGTACCTCTGGTTGTTAAAGTTTGGTCATTCACTTTTGGAACTGAATCTCACAAATCATTTTTGTATTTTAAAGTCAAAGACATTCTTTTTTTTAGAAAAGATAATGATTTAAGTGTGGGGGAGTTTGATGTGGCTCATTTTTAATTCTCTTTGCCACATCCTTTTTATATTTTTATTGACTTCTTAAGTTCAAAATGTTGTATTTTGTTAAATAATTAACAATTATTGTGTTTTTGTACATTGATGTGTAAGATCTTCATTTTTAGTGTAAACTATGTATTTTATTGATTATTTTTGTCATATTAAATAATTTTTAAAATTAGTTCATTCATTCTGCTTCCACTCCCTGTTTTTCCTTTTTCATTTAATCTTTTATTCGTTTATTTTCTCAAGTATTTTGTTTTTTAAAAAATAAATTATCTATTTTATTAATTATTTCAATTTATTAATTCTTTATGTAATTAATTTTCAATTCAATAACGTATGATTCATTAATTTAATTAATTATTTAATTAACTCAACTCACCGATCTACCGGTATCACCGTCGCCTTCCCACAATCAACCAACAACAAGCAATCTAACCGCAACAGATCAATTCAGTACCCAAATCAGATGAAGACACCAGCACCAAGGAAGACGACAAAAAGATTCAAACAAATTGAACATCAACAAAAATTAGAATCCACATCAGCGAATAAAGGACTGAACAAAATCATCCAGCAAAACCACCAAAATCTCTTCAGATTTGAAGTTCCCGAACCTCCTGAAATGCCTCGCGCCGCACCTGCAACCTCCTCCGCGGCTCCACCTTTCCCTGCCATCCCACGCGCTGCCTCTTGAACTCCTAGCTCGCGCCGCCATCGAGCTTCACCCGCCTCCCACCATCCGAGTGCACCCAATACCCTGCCGCCTTCCACCATCTCCGTGCAGCGCCGCCCTTCCCTTCTCCAGCCGCCGCCCCCTCCCCCCTGTTTTATCCTGCGCACGAACGAACCCTCCCCTCGTCCCCTTCTTCATTTTTTCCTTTCTATTTCTTTAGTTTTTAGTTTTTATTTTATCTTATTATTATAACATATAATATAATAATACATATATTATTAATAATAATAAATATACTTTTTTACTTGTAATTATTATATACATTATATATAATAGTTATATATATTATAACTATTATTTTTATAATTACTATTATAAAATATAAGTAATTAATAACACTTGGGTAGATTATATTTAATTTAAATTTTTTTAATAGTTAGTAATAATTTTTAATTCATTTGTTTTTTTGAAACAATTTATTATAAATTATTATTTTACTTTTAATTATAAATATTACATTTATTATTTAATTTGTTATTATATGTATCTACATATTTTAAGTAAAAAATTTAATTCTTGTAATAAATATATTCATTATTTATTTAGTTTTTTAAATTAATTTATCATTTCTTTTCTCTTTTTATGCATTCTAATTATCTATATTATAATATACTATATAGTAATTACACATAGCTTAAATATATATATATATATATATATATATATATATATATATATATATTTAATTCTAACTCTTTTGAATTCTTTGTTGTTTTTTATTTCAGGGGGGCTCGTGGTGTGCATTTTTTCATTCGGTTTGGGAGCACATGCTTCAGTAACTATCGGTGAGGAAGCAATGTGGTGAAAGCCCCATGTGGAGGTCCAGGAAGACTTCCATTGGATTTGAGAGACTTCTACTCGAGGCAGCATCAGTTCATTTAGTGGGCATGAGTAGAAGGATGGAGAAAATCATCCATCCGACCTCACTTCATTACTTTCGGACTCACTTCCACATTGAGGATTGTTTTCCCCAGATCATTCATTGAACACTTCAAGACTCCACGACATTCATCCATCCACCAAAATCATAGCTCCTTCCATCGACTCTATGCACGATCACTTCCAGGAGCAGATCTGATAAGAGGATCACCATTCCAGATTCCCAGGGTGGGAGATTCGATCACACTCTTTGATTCCCAAGGCGGGAGATCGAGATAACTTGTTCACCACCATCAGGCAGAGCATAGAGTTGGAGATTCTAGAGATCAAGCAGGGATACAAATATATTTTTTCTCATTGCCCTACTTTGTGAATTTTTCTTCGATATGAACAACTTTGTGTTTTACTTTGTTATTACGATGAATTTAATCACTATGCTTGGCTAAATTCTTTCAGGGGGATAAGATGAGCCAGATAGATTTGATTCTTTCTTGTTCAAACACCTTTTGTTTCACTAGATTGTCTCATTCTCATTCATCTTTTTGAACAATTTCATTTCAAACCATCAAGAACAGTGGAAACTGATCTTTATCGGAATAAAATTTAAATTTTTTTCAACTCTAGGATTTCATTTAAAAATGAATCATGCTCAAACGAGATAGAGACACACTGAGTTCAATTGACCAGTTGAACTCAATGATTTATAATTTGTTTTCAAATGCTAATTATAAGATTACTGTAGTTGATAAACTGTAGAAATCAAACAACCACAGGTTGATCAGATGAAAAATCTGGTTAGCCATTTTAAATCAGATCCAAATATCCCACTCCAGTGCGTGAACAAGGGAAAGCATTATTGAAACCGTCCAGTTGATTCCCCCACTCATCTATTGATTGATCTCATTACACGTTTGATTGTCTGATCAATGATTAGCTCCTTTCTATTGTCTTCCTTTTTTGTATGCATGCACTCCTTCACTCACTCACAGTCGCACACAGTTTCAATCACTTCACACCATCACCACCAGATTCCACTACAGTTTTTGTGTGTGCGTTTTTTGTTTTTTTGTTTTTAGTTGATCACTAAGCACAACATTAGTCCTCCCTATAGTTCGAACCTATCTTACCACTATACTATGTAGTAAGTAGGAAATATAAAATTTTAATTTGTGTGTATCGCGCTTAATGATGCGTGATAGTCATTAATAAATAATATAAAAAAATTGAATGTTAAATTTGAAATGAAAGATTTAGGGGAATCAAAGAGAATTACTGGCATAGAAATCACTAAGGAAAAAGATTCTATGGTGTTGTATTTCTCCCAATATTCTTATATTCATAAGGTGTTATGAATTTATTTTTTAAAAAATTTGAAACTTGTTAGTGTTCCTTTAGTTAAAAACTTTAATTTTTCCTTATCCAAATCCCCTTGTAGTGATTTTGACATTTATTTTAAAAGTATAATACATTTTTTAAAAATAGTAAGTAGCCCCATGTATTCCATGATATACTCTTAGCCAGATATATCCATTTTAGTTTGTACCTTGAGAAGGATTATGTGAAGTCTTGGAAATCCCCATTGGTATACATTATAGTGGTTACTTAGGTATGTGTCCATGTATTTTGTTTTTTGTATTTTTTTAGAATAAATGATTATTAAAGTCAAGATGTTATTGGATTTGTTGATTTTGACTATGATACAAATATAAATACTAGAAAATCTATTACTGGTTATGTATTATTAGCATGTGGTGGTACGATTTCATGGAAATGTAATTTGAAATATATTGTTACCATTTCCACTAATGTGGCCAAACATATAACATTAAATGAAATAATCAAACATGAAATTTTGATAAAAGGTTTAGTTAAGGAGTTGCATTTATCTTCTAGAAATAAAAATGAATTTTATGATAATTAGTCCACATTGAATATTTCTAAAAATAATGTTTCCATGGAATATAAAAACACACAAAAATTATATTACATTTTTTCAGGGAAGTCATTGAAACCTGGACAATATGTGTCACTAAGATACATACTTCAGACAATCCATTCGATAGTTTAACTATGGATATTCAATTTTCTCGGTTTAGGAATTGTTTAGGACTTATGAATTCAGTCCCATTTCAATGATGAAGGTTGTGAGAACACAATCCTATTTAATTATTTTATTTAAAATGAGGATTTTTGTTAATTTTTATGTATTCATTTTATTCTTTGCAATCAAATTGAATTAATATGTATTATTTGTTGGTTCTAATATTTTATGCATATTCTATGATTTAAATGCCTCTGTTTTTTATACAAAATTCAATTCACAATTTCCTTGTTTTTAAAATCTAAATTCATGGGGTTTTCCCTTAACCCATAGTTGAATCTTGCATCAGGGTAGTTTTCTTTCTTACTTAAAGGTAATTATTGTTCAGGTAAAGGTAACCTATTTTGTAAGGGTAGTTTACCTGTTATGTAAGGTTAGATCACCTATTACATAAGGGTCTGTCTTCTTTGTGTAAGGGTATTCAAAAGCCTCACATTAAGGTAAATCCTATTCACACAATGGTAAGTCGGCTCACCCAAGGTTAATCCCTTAGAACACATAAGAGTAACACCTAGCTTGCTTATGGATAAAGGTTGAATCATGTAAGGGTAATATGATCCAAGTTACTTTCTATGGTGAATCACATAATGCCTTGTGGCCATCTCAATTGTGACTCGCCTTTTAGCAGAACTATCTATTTCATATGGACCATCCACATGGTTCACATCCCTCTTTTATCGACTCACTCACCAATTCCTCATCTTGCATCATGATTGCACCTTGGGGCTCATCATCAATATTCAGTGTGTTGTGAGGGAATGTTTCTAATTCACTTTGGAGAGAAATATTGAGATCATTTTTTAGTGGTGTTCGTGTCCAAGTTTCACGTGGTCCACTGAAACCATTCATCTTAATCATTACCAAACCCGATTTAGGGTTTTGGTGGAGAGTGTTGAAGTTTATTCAGACTTTTTTTCCAGATGATCTTATGTAAAGAAAAACCTCAAAATCATAAGATGAATTTTATATTCTACTAGGTTTTAGTATTGGAACTTGGAACTGTAAGAAGTTTATTCCACCTTTCTTTTTTTAGTTCTTTCTTCCATGCATGATGTTGTATCCTTCTTTGTGTGTGCATAGAGTGAGTCCATCCAAAACGTCATATTTCTAAATCCACATGATAAATTTATCAACTTTTATTTGGTTTAGTTAGATCATATCTTTAGAAATTTTCCATGGTTATTTACTAATAATGATGTAGCACTCTAGTCCTCTATCATCAACATGTTGAATCTTCATGAACTTCCAGTGAGTTGAACTCCTAGATCTCTCACTTTAATTTCCAACATGGACAAGAATTCTATTCCCTCTCTTAGTTATTTTGTTCTTAACCATGATCTTCTCCCCCTTTTTGAATGTAATATATCTCTAATTTTCAAAAGTGAACCACCATGTTTCCCTTGTTTATGATCTTTAATATTCTTTGTGAATGATGGAATAATTATTCCATAATCATCATTCAAAACCGAGTCAAATTCAATTAAAATGAATAATAATAGATTACCCCAAAGATAGGTTATTCAAATTAAAGATATTTATATGCAACTAGATCCACCATGACATGTATGAATCATCCATGCCTTGACCTCAAAACATCCCACCTTCAAATATTCTACATCCCATACATCTCATCATTTTCACATTTCAAGTTTTTTTCCTTTGACCTCCACCATGACATAAAACAAATCATAATGGACGTTTTGAATTCTAGATCTCATGAACATGCCACAAAAATCCCATAAACTCAGCATAGTCCGCCTTTATCTAAAGAAATTTGTGAAATACCGTTCACTACTACTTATTTCCTATTTTAGAATAATTTTTGAAAACATGATAGAAAAAATGCCTTATTCCATGTCATACGCATCTATAACTACCCATTTTAACCATCTATATGAATGTCTACAACAACAAGCATAATGCTTGATTCAAGATTATTGTTTCTTACATGAGAATCTTCATCACACGATGCTCAATGAAACACATGTTCCAAATTTCAAACCTCATTTCTAACCATGATATTCACCTCATACATCGAAAACAACTTTTTATGTCATTTCTATTTGGGCATTGTTCTTGGCCATGACATAATCATCTCGGATTATTCATTTCTAGGATAGATGTGAGCACCACGAGGGAACCTACCACACTCTTGATGTTTCTACAAGTCATTTTCACAACCATGGATGAACCATGACACATCACTACTAGAGATCATCCCATATTTAGTGGCTAGTTTTATCGGCTCTAAACAAATAGCGTCGATAAAGGTTAATCTTTCTCAACACTACTCTTAACATTGATAAAACCTTTTAAAAATATTATTAATAAATATAATTATTATATTTATATTCAAAAAATAATTTTTATTTATATACATTAATTAAAAAATGGATGTTTATAATTAATATAAATATGATATATTAATATATATTTTTTAACAATTCAAATATATATATATATATATATATATTGTTTTTAAAAAGTATTTCTAAAATTATAAATAAAAAAATAAATAAATATATATATATATTTAAATAATTATAAAATTAAAAAATATATTTATATAATAAATATATTTAAATTAATATATATATATATTTAAATAATTATAAAATTATAATTAATATATTAGAATTATATATATTTTTATTATATTTATAATTATATATATTTATACATAAATAATTATATATATATATATATATATAATTATAATAAATATATTTAAATGATAAATATTTTTATATTTTTATATATTTATATATTAATAAATATATATAATTATATAAATATATATAGTTATATAAATATATGTAATTATAGACATATATAATTATATAAATATGTTTATATTTATATAAAAATAATAATAAATATATTTATTTATAATTAGAATTATAAATAAATATATATATATATATATACATGATAATAAAATTATAATAAATATATTTAAATAATATATATTTATTATATTTATACCAAAGCAGTACAGAACATGAGTTTTATCCCATGGTCCCCAACTTTTATTAAAAAAGTAAATTATAATGAAATAAAAATGGGGTATAACAAATTCCCCAAAACACAGAAGTGACCAATGAGAGACCCAACAAAAATGTGACCCGAGGACCCCTAAAATGCATGACCCATTATGTAAAAAAACCCATCTCGAAGCCCAATGTGAAACATGGTCCGAAGCCCCACCATAAGATCTGATGTGACCACCGTGACCCACCTCACGTGAAGACCCATGCACTCTTGAAGCCCAAATTCCATCATGCTACCGTCCTTCAGATTCCACCACAAGTGTGTCAATGTTCCCTCAGCATCGCCACACATGGGTGGTCTGTGGAACAACACTAAGCATCATACTTGTCCACACGAACCCATCAGTGTCCCATACCACTAATAGCCAAAATGAGCATGGGCCATCACACCCATCAGCTTCCTATACCACTGATGGAAACCGTGAGAAATGCTCACCAATATCCCAAGCCACCAGTGACCACATGAGAAAACAATCTCAAATAAAAGGCACACAGGCTCAAAACATTGATACCTGCTTGAAACCGGCCCACTACTTTCCGATAGACTCACTGGTCTGTACATAATAGTGCTTCCCAGCCTAAGCCACCACACATGCCAGGTTACAACTTGCCTCAACAACACTCTAGAGGTCATCAATTCCTCCCCACATTCCAAGTTCTAGTCCCCTCCCATGGCCCAAAGTCAGAATATCATCGTCGCCCTCTTTTTCATAGCCCACACCTGTGCTTCAACCCCATATTCAAGAGAGATCCCTATTGTTGTGGGTCACCAGTGACCACTCTCCAGCCAACCACCATCATTCTACAGCCACCTATTACACCATCATGATGAAATCTGTCATAGGTTGGTGTCCTCCTCTTCTCTATTCTTGGTAGGTTCTGTGGATGAGAACCCTAACTATACCCTTTACTTCGTGCTTCAAAATATTTATGGTATCAAAACCTCTCTCCTTCTATTGATTCCCATATTTATCGAATAGATAAATCTTCTCCTTCAGTTTTAGGATGGAAACTTCATCCTCTTCACAAGTGGTGAATGATATCTCTTCAAGCTTTGCAATAGGGGCCACCTGAGCACCAGTATCCTTGACATCTTCGGTGGCAGGGGTCTCTTCCCCTAGAGGCATCAGATCCAACAAAACCTCAATGCCCCCAAGATCCCAAAACTTTCAGTAACCTCCTCCCCAAATCTCCCTCAATGTGATCGTCAACTTCTTGCTGAACCACTCCAACCTCAAAGCCTCTACGAAAATGTAGTTCTTGAATGTCTCCACTCTCTTCGCCTTTTTCTTACTATTTTCACCAGATGACGCACCCTTTATGACCCACTTATCAGCTCAAGGCTTCCTCTCACCGACCAATATCCTCATAGCCAGCTTCTTCTCATCAGGATTTTCCTCCACCTTTAGTGCAATATATAGCCTCACATACCCTAGATCCTCCATAACTGGAGGAACCTCCCAAGAAGAACTAGGAAACAAACCCATCAGCATACTTTCAAAGAACCATGCCATCAGATTTCCCCTGAGGGTATTTGGAACAACATGTCGTGAACAACTCAAAGTGCCCCACAACTTCTCCATTTGGGACACGCTGCACCTAATTGCAATTTGCAGGGCAATCGCCAGGAGAGAGAAGCTCTCCATTGTAGATAGATAAACTCTTTATCCTTTATTATATTTATAATTATATATAGTTATATATTAATATATATATAAATATAAATATATAATTATATATATGTATAATCATATAAATATATTGATAATTATATACAAATATTTCTATATATATATAATTATAATTATAAATAAATAAATATTTATATATTTGTAAATAAGATTTATATTACAATAAGTGTATATATATATATATTTTAAGTAATATATAAACATGGATTATATAACTTTTAATAAAAAATTATTTTCATAATTATATATATATAAATTTATATAATTTATATTAGTCAAAATGTTTAATAGTTTATTTATATACATTGATTACAAAATGTATACATAATTAAAATAAATATAATATATTAATATTTAATTTAAACAATTATATAATATATAAATGAATATATTCATTTAGAGATATATTTATATTGATATTAAATAATTTAAAATATATGTACATGTATAACTCTATATATGTATGTGTATGTGTACATATACATGTGTGTATGTATATGTGTGTTTGTACATATGTTTATGTATATATATATGTTTGTAATTCATGTAAATGTTACAAATTCACTTTTTAATATTTTTTAAAATTTATTTAATTTAATTTATTTATTTTCTATTATATATTCATTAATAATATTAAAAATATGTCTAATCATTCTTTAATATTTTTTATACATAATTTTTTCACTATAAATGTAATATTTTCAATATGATTGCAATTTATATGAATAATATTTATTTTTTTATTTATTAAGCTATAATATTTAAAATATGTTTGAAATTTATGTAAATAATATATTTAAATGATTTTATTAGTAATTTTGTAATTGAAATATTTAATTACACAATTATAAATATATATAATTTTTTGAAAAAAGTATTTATAAAATTATAAATAATTAAATACATATTTAAATAATTATAAAATTACAATAAATATATTTAAATTATAATTTTTTAATTATATTTTAAATTATATATAAATATTTTTTAGATATATTTATTTATAATTAAAAATATAAATAAATAAATATATATTTAAATAATTATAAAATTATAATAAATATATTTAAATACTAAATATAATTATTATATTTATAATTATTTATATTTATATATTGATATAAATATATATAATTATATAAATATACCAAAGTAATGCATACCATGAGGTATAATTATATAAATATACCTATAATTATATAGAAATATTTTTAAACATATTTATTTATAATTATAATTAGAAATAAATAAATAAATATTTAAATAATTATGAAATTAATATAATTATATTTGTTATAATTTTATAAATATATATATTTATATATTAATAAATATATATAATTATAAAAATATATAAAAATATGTATAATTATATACAAATATTTATTAATAAATTTAAACAATTATAAGATTATAGTAAATATATTTAAATAATAAATATATTTATTACATTTGTAATTTTATAAATATAGATAATTAAATAATTAAATTTACAAATATATAGAAATATTTATAAATACATTTGATTATACTTATAATTATATAAATATATATTTATTATATATATAATCTTATAAATGTATATAATAATATAATTATATTATTAAGATTATATTTTTATCAGTGATTTTTAGCACCGATAAAGATACCCCTTTATATGCATTTTCTATTTTAGTGTTGATAAAATGAATCATTATCAACGTTTTATTAAAGTGTTGATAAAAGCCTTACAAGTTCTTAAAAAAAGAACCCTAACAAAGTGCTATCATCACTCACGCTTTAATGCTTTCACAGAACCAGACCGTTGTTGTAATTGTTGTCGTTGTCACCAGACTCTACTTCTACCATCAGTCGACTTTCTCAATGAATTGATCTCTCCAAATCTAAGGTATGTGTCAATTTATCTTGTTATCACCTCTGATCACACTCATTTCTCTAGTCTAACCACACCAAACCCTATTATTGCATGTCATCACTTCTTCTCAACAAACCAAACAAATAGCCCAAAAAACAATCATCCCTATTGTACAAGATCAACATATAATCCACCACTATCATTGTCCTTGGATTCATATCTTTCGGAACAACCTAACACTCACCCAAACACAACTATTACCTAAAACAACCTACCCTTAAACATTATCCACATCCCCCTTTTATCCATGGGTCATGATTGAGGTTCTCATGTTTTCAGTAGATATTGTGAATGGTATTAGTCTGTGGTTTGTGTGTGCAATAATTTGACGGAGCTGTTGGTCACATTCCTTGCATGGTAGTTCTAGTTGCATATCCAGGTGTGGACAGTTCATGAGAGTCAAAGATACATGTGGTGTTTTATTTTTTAATTTTGTGATTGAGAGAGTGATGTTCCACATATGATTATCAATATGTTTAATTATTTTCAAATGCATTTTTTTTTCTGAAAATGGGTGTTATTTAGGATATTAGTTAGGGGCTTCATTTAGTTTTATTAACATCAAATATTTATTTTATAAATTTATAAATAATAATCAATAGAAATTTATAATTCTTTTTAAGTATAATTTGTTATATTTATAATTCTAGTTATAATTTTTTATACTTATATATACATCTACAAATTATATAATGTATCTTATTATATTTATATAATATATACATAAACTTTTTTAACAATTTATAATTTTATAGTTGTATATGTTTTTAAATTTATATACTTTTATATATTTTATAGTAAATCGTATTATACTAATATAATTTAATAATAATTTTTTATTAAATATATTTGTATTATATTTTTATTCCTTTATAAATTTATATAATTTTTTTAAAATTTATAGTATATCATATTATACATATATAAATTTAATCTAAAATTTTATTAATTATTTATTGTTTTACAGTTTTATAGATTTATAAATTAATATATAATTATAGTTTTATTTGTTATAAATTATTATAATTTTATTCTTTCCTAAATTTTAATTTTATATATTATAATTTTATATTTTATTAACATTTTAAAACTATATAATTCTCTAAATATTTATAATTTTATAACATATATGTAATTTTATATAGTTTTATAAATATAAATAAATTTATAAATTATGTATATTTCTTTAAAATATATGTTATTTTATAAATTATATATAATTTTATACTTATATATAGGTCTATAATTTTATATACTATAATAAATATATATTCACTTTTAATTTATACTTTTATACCAGTATACTTTTTTCAATTTATCAATTGTTTAATACTTTTACAGTTTTATAAAATTATATTTCTATAAATTATACTTTTAATATTTTTATAATTTTGTAATATGATTATTATTTTTTCAAAAAATTAATTTGGATAATTAAGTATTATTTTATTATATGAAATATTTAATGTTTAAAATCATAATAGATAGAAGTTGGATGTACGCTTTTAATTGAGTGTTGAATGATCTTCAAAATTAACTTTGTTTTTTTTTGGATTTCATGTTCAACAATGTATTTAAGGGGGAACTTATTCGATTCCCTATTATATTTTCATTGTTATATGATGGTTTACTCATAAATAAGTTTGTTATCATATCACTTGAGTTGGTCTTCAAATCAAATATGAGGTATGGCACCATAATAGAGAATCATTTCAACAATTAGAAAATGTTGACAGACCTAAGAGGTGTGATGTGAATGATATGATATTTGTTTAGTTTTTTTTCATAATATGAGTATGAACTTAATTAATGGAAGTTAAATTTCAATTTTAGCTATATATATACCCCAACCAAAAGGTGAATTAATGTCCAAATCCATTACAACTACTAAACCAACTTTTAATCCAACATCACCTCCATGTTTTAAATTAGGTGAGTCCCCATAACTATATCTTCTCTCTGATTTGGTTTTAGCTTCTAAGGGTTTATATAAACAATTTTCTAGATAGATGGGATGAAAAATATATCAGAACTTCAGTTGGGGGAAAGGTAGAAACCAATATAATTAGTAATAATATTAATGATTGTTGGGTTTTGGAATGGTAGAGGTAATCCTTGAAGATGATTGCCTTCTTTTGATGGCCATGGATTTCAAATTTGATGGGTGTTTTCATTGTTGAAAATATTTTGAAAAATATAATAATTTCTTTTTTTTATATTTTTGAAACCATTATTATATTCAATACCCGTATTTTCTTTTATGGAAATGGTCTTAAAATAATATAACTTTTATTTTTATATTTTCATTATTACATTAAATAGCCATATTTTCATCAGTTTTTTATAATATAAATGTGATTTTAAGGGTAGATGATTGGTTTTAAAGTTAATAAATTGTATTTTTATGATGTTTTAGAATGAGGATGATATTTTGGATTTCAATGATGATCTAAATTAATGATATTTTAGATTTTACATTGACTTTCAAATGGAGTTTTGTGAATTGAAATTAGAGTGAATAGAGTTATCAATTTTTTTATAATGTAGTATGCTCTATCAATGGGATGAGTGGTATCTATATTTATAAATGTTAAAATGTGTAATGAAAAAGGGTTCTATATATATTTATATGATCATATTAACTTTCATATAGATCCTATATACACATAATCTCACCCCTACATAATATATATTGATAATAACACCATGTAAAGGGAATGTCACTAAATCCATAAAAATCATAGGATATCCATCACCACCCCACTCTAATAAAAGGTGAATTAATGTTTAACACCATTTCAACTCACAAACCTACTTTTTATCTAACATCACCTTAATGGTTTAAATTAGGGGAGTCCTTCAAAAATACTTCTTCACTTTGATTCGGTGTTAGCTTCTAAGGGGACGAGTCTTAGGAAACAAAATGTAATAATAACTCTCATCCTCATTAGCATCATCTACTAAACAGTTATTATTGAATTTTGTTTCATGAGATTAATCCTTATATATTCTGGAAATGAACCTATGTTTCCTGAACTACTCTGACCAGTATTCATACCATACTAGGTACCACTGATCATTGTGGATGAATTTAGAGGATAAAACCTACCACTAGTGGATTAATTATTTTCTTAAATTCAATTATCCATTTCCTTTAAATCATGATGAAATTATTTAAAACATTAAAATATTGGGTTCCCCTTATTTTAAATCCCACTTTTTGTGTATTTTTTTAAATATTAATATTACTGAATCAAATTGGATGGATATAAATAAAAAATTTATGGATTCCAAACATTTGAAAAAATATTATGAAGATGGTGTGAAAGAGTTCATCATGTTTGCAAATGATCATGCATATGAAAATTCTCAAATCATTTCCACATATTTACATTGTATTTATTCAAGCCTAATTATTTTTGATGAGCTATAATAACACTTGATCTATCATGGGATATATCAAAGTTATAAATGTTATACTACACAAGGGGAAAAAGTCAATGTAGCTAGTGACTTGAATAACATTTCATTTTATAAATCATCAGATATGATTACTTATGTGGAAAATGAAGAACACCATATCGGGGATATTATTAAAGGTGTGAATGATGACTAATATCATATTAAATAAATGTAAATGACAGTTTAAGATGAACTTCATTATTTTCAAAAATTGTTTGAGAAGTTAAAGAGTTGTACAAAGATTCCATTGTATAGTGGTTGCAGTAAATATATAGTATTGGTAGCCATACTAAATCTATTAGATTTAAAATCTAGAAATGGATGGAATGAAACCATTTTATTGAAATACATTCCCTATTTTATGATATGACCCTATAAGATAATGAGCTTCCTTGCCGAATATATGATGCTAAATGAATGCTATGTTCAATGGGTATGATATCTGATAGAATAAATGCTTATCCAAATGAGCATATACTATTTCAAAAGGACCAAAAATCATTTAAATAATTCTCAAAGTTTGGTTCATCTCAATATAATAAGGATGAATTGGATGCTACAAATTTTTTAAGGTATTTTACAATCTTTCCAAGGCTTAGGTGTTTATATGGAAGTGAGGAGACTATAAGGCAATTAGTGTGGGGGATTTATGAAGACAATATTTTTAAATATTTTATTATGTAATTAAATGTTTTTAATCCCATTATAGTATTATTTAATGGGAAATCGTCACATTTTTAGGTTTTTGTGTTATTTTGAGCTTTAATGGAAAAATGGATAAATTCTGGATTTTTAACAGATTTTTATCCCAAGAGTATTTTGATCATTTATTTTAAAATATAATTCCTAATTGAGTGATTTTTTTGTTAAAATCCTTGATTTATTTACTTCAATCTTGTCTTATAGACCAGGGTTTAATTGGAGCATCTATATTCCCAAAAAATCAAAATATTGGAAGAATTGTTCCGGAGGAAAGTGTGGACCCCACCTTCATAACTGATGCATAACTCGAGCTAGAAATATCAAATTGATGTGATTACAAATGTATATGAAAGATGATTCATATATGCATTCCAAAAATAATTTTTGGGGGCTTGATCTCATTAAGAGAGACATTGAATGTTTTATATTGGATAAGGAATTCTGGAATTCTCAGAAAGAAAAAGCCAACCTAAATATTAAATCCATAATATAATCTTACAATGTAAAATGATGCTGAAATATTGAGGGTGAACAAAGAATACATTATGGAACAATATTAATGAATAAATATATTCCAAATTCGTCCATTTAATGGAACATACACTCTAAAACTTTCGTATTAAATGTTTTGAGTGTGAATTCTTCACCCCTTCTCACTATAAATATGTGTCCCTTATCCCAAATCATGATATAGCCATTTTAAGGGATAAGGATGAGTTTTGTTATTGTAATTGTTTTTTATATTTTTAATATACATTATTTTATCTTTCTTATTCATTTCTCTTCTTCTTCCATTTATCTTTTTTTTCTTATTTTGTGTTTCTCCCGTCGTTCTTTCAACTTCATGTTTGTGGAAAAATAATACTCATCGTTGTTTAAGAGGGGAAGTGGTGGAATTTTATTTTATTGAATATTAATGATTTCTAATGTTTTATTCTAAGGAATCAGTTATGGTGAAAATGATTTTGGTGAGTGGTCTTCCCACTCTCCCTACTATTGTTTTCTTCCTCCTCATTTACTCATTTTTCTTCCTATTGATATCTGAGTCATTCAAATGGTGGAGTTTAGATTAGGTGTTAATGTGGAAGATATTACTACTATATGCAGAGGTCTCAGTGTAGGGTAATAATATTAAAATGAGATGGTGTATATTTAATGGTTTAAATCTCTACATTGAGTAAAATAATGAGGAAATATTTTGAATAATAATGATAACACCACCATGAAACCCTCAGAGCAATGATTTTCATCCACTAACATCTTTGTGTATTTTCTTCATTTTCATTGTGTTTTTTGTTTTTATATATTTATATTTCACAAATTTCAAACCCCCCATTTATATTATTATTATTATTATTATTATTATTGTTTTATATTAGGTATTTTATAACAGTGACAATAAGAATATGATGTGTTGTAATCAACCTCCTTGATATTGACCCTAGGGTGTGCCACTGTGGTGAATTCTTAGGAAAATAAGAATTTAATTGAATCAAGTAAAATAACTAAAATCCATACCATAAATTTGGCACTGTTTCTGGGGAGGCAAAGTGCTTCCACACATTGTTTTTTCATAAAAAAAACCAAAAAAATTAAAAAATTTCAAAAAAAAAACTAAAAAAAGAGCTTCATTGCATATATTTCATTCATTCATCCAAGATAGATTTTTATGGTTATTAATATAATTATTATACTATTGAAAACATTTATAGTGATCCTAGAAGGGACAAAATATTTAAGATTAAATTGGAACAAAATGCCTTGCTTCTCGAAAAAGCAAGCAAGATGGTTGCATTGCTGGGTGCCGAAGTTGAAGAACTTAAAGTATTATAAATGGAAAAAAAGGAAAGCTGAAGAGAATGACATGATTTTTACTCCTACATTTAAAGAAGATATTTTTGAGGTTGAAACCATACTTGAAGACCCTATTACATCTCCAAAAAGGAGTTCCCAGCTGCGTTGCTTGAGGAAAAAGAGTTTGAAGTTGAAATTTCTATGAGAGATTTAATTTTTGAACATTCATTTCATTTAAATTTCATTAATTATTAAATTCCATTTAATATCCCTTATTATGAATTTTTAGACTTAGAAAAAATATTTTAGGCTCTGTAAGATGAAGCTGAAGAAGGTGCTCATATTGAGGAGAGAATAGAGGAGCAGGCCAAGTTATGCATTGGTACATTTGAGGATGATGGAACAAAAGAAGAAATACCTAAAGATCAATTTTTTGATCCTAAACTAGAATAGAATCCACATCATATTATTTTACCTTCAACCCTAGTGGACACCACTCCTATAACTAATCAAAATTGGGAGAACCCCTATATTCTTTCCCCCCTCTTAATATCAAATTTTATCTTTCATCTTATCTTAGGGTTGTAGCTATTTTTATTTTCTTTGGGGGTTCTCACACCTCTCATCTACGGATGGATGTAGGAAAAAATAATATAAGGTGGGTTTTAAGAAAGAAACCCCATCCACTTTTGGATTGGGGTTAACCCACTACAAATTCCTGAATAGGGGAAGTAAATACCTAGCACCCATTTGGGGGTCAAACCAAGCATTATCCTTTTTTTTATTTCCCCTTTATATTTCTATTTTTTTTTATTTTTTTGTTTATTTCATGATTTATAGGTCAAGTAGTATTTTCTAGGATCTTAACTCATGGTTTCCATTGTAAAATAAATATAGGCTATATATTTCCTTCTATTTATTTTTCCTTACCTTGTTTATATTTTTTAGGCTACAATTAAGGGTAGTAAATTTAGTGTGGGGGGAGTATCAACCTACTAGTTGTATTTTTTGTTTTATTTTCCTTTTTTTAATTTTAGGTAACCTGATATTTAATGATTATTATTATTAATTTTCACACTTCAATTTTTTTTTTGAGAAAATTGAAATGATTTATGAAAAAATGGATTTTAAATGATTGTTGATATGAGAAATTATCTCCGTGATTTGTATTTTGAAGCATTTTTATACATTTGACCACATTTTGAAATCCATGAACATAAAAAACTGACTCAAAATATTTTTCCCATCCTGTGAGGTATTCTAAACCACTTGGATATATTATTAATAATACCCACACTTTCTTGAGGAAAACATGGATTTTGTGTGAGAACCAGAACTTTCTATTTTTCTTTTTCAAAGCTTTGGATTTCATGGAATGTTTTTAATATTATTGAGGAACCACTTTGGATAGTCACATATTAAACTGATACCCACCTTTACATCCATATTTCGTTATCCCTTAGATTCTATGAATTTACTTATAGGTTTAAGCAACATTACATATCGTTTTTTCATTACCTACCCACACTCTTAGTATTTTTTCATGGATATTTCTAGTTTGTGTGTGGGGGAAGGGTCTTTTGTGTGTGTTATTTGGGTTTTGTTTCATTTTTTGGCTGGTTTTATGTGCGTGTCATCATTACGGGATGTGTGTTGGGATTGAGTCATTATTTGATTATACTTCATTTTTTTTCATTCAGTTCTCCTTAAAAAAATTAAAATAAAAAAAAAATAAAAATAAAAGTAAAAAAATGGAGATGTGCATGAATTCCTCATTTTACATTATTTTATGAATCATTTAACTCTATAAAATCAATTCCATGATTTTCATTCATTCATTTTATTCAATTTTCATCTCATACTCCACAAAAAATAAAGAAAATAAAGCTATGCCTTTCTAGATCTTACAAAAATAGGGTGAACTTGGAAGATATCAATATTTGTAATCATTGATTGACTCATTTATCATGTACTAAAAAGGGGTCATGTTATGTTTTAAATTTTCAAGGGGGATTGAGTGAGCAATTTATTATGTTTCACTTTATTATTCATGCATTTTACCGAAGCATCAAACCTCCTCTTTCAGGCCTTAATGTTTTTAATCATTTCCCCACCAACCCTATGACATAGAGTTATTTGAACCTTTAATTAAATCCCTCATGATTGAATTAATTTTCATGTTTCACAATGTTGAGAAATGATAATTTTCACAAGACTATGGTGATAGATGCAGTTTCCAAGTATGAGCATAACACTAGATTTAATTTCTCTTGAGTAAAGAGTGATATAAATTTCAAGGTGTGGTAAGTTGTGATTGGGCCATGGATGGATTTATGAGGTTGATTTTTTTATGTGAGTAATGAAAATTAAAGGTACTTGTATTTCATATAAGATACATTATGTAATTCTATATTGGATAAGACCATTGATATTTTTTAATCTTTGGATTATTTTGTAAATTTTGATATACAAATATGATAATTGCTCAGGAGTGCAATGGCTGAGTGTGAGTGATTGATGAAGCCAATATTTTTAGATATTTTATTCTATAATTAAATGTTTTTAATCCCAAAATAGTATTATTTAGTGGTAAATTGTCACATTTTTAGGTTTTTGTGATATTTTGAGCTTAAATGAAAAAATAGATTAATTATGGATTTTTAACAGATTTTTATCATAAAGTTATTTAAATAATTTTTTTAAAATATAATTCCATATTGAGTGATTATTTTTATTTTAAAATTAATTAATTATTTCCTTCAATTTTTTCTTCCGGACTAGTGTTTGATTCGAGCATCTAGATGCCCAAAAAAATTAAACAAATTGAAGAATTGTTTTGGAAGACAACATGGACCCCACCTTCGTAATAGATGCATAAATCAGGATAAAAATCTCCAATTGAAGTTATTTAAAATGGAGATGAAATATTATTTATATAAACATTCCAAAAATGAATTTTATGGGGGGGGGGGGTTATCTCATTAAGAGTTCCATTGAATGTTTTACATTAGATAAATAATTCTATAATTCTTGGCGAGAAAAAGTCAAACACAATATTAAATCCATAACTCCCTCGTCTGGTGGAAATTGATGCTTAAATATTGAGGGTGAATGGAGGAGATACTATGGAACAAAATTTATGAATACATATATTCCAAATTCTTCAATTTAATGGAACATACATGCAGAAACTTGTGGAATAATTTTTCTGAGTGTGAATTCTTCACCCCTCCTCCTTATAAATGTGTATCCCTTCTCCCATTTCATGATATAGCCACTTTTAGGGGATAAGTCTTAGTTTTTTTAATTATTCTTTATATTTTTAATATATATTAGTTTATATTTCATCTTCATTTATATTCTCCTTCCATTTCTCTTCTTTTCTTATTTTGTGTTTCTCCCACCGTTCTTTAAACTTCATATTTGTTGAAAACTAATCTTCATCACTGTTCGAGGTGGGAAGTGGTGGAATTTGAGTTTAATGACCATTAAGGATTTATCATGTTTTATTCTAACGAATCATTAGTAGTTAAAATTAATTTTTTGAGTAGTCTCTCCACTTTCTATACTATTGTTTTCTTCCTCCCCATTCACTCATTTTCCTTCCTGTTGATATCTGAGTCATTCAAACGATGGAGTTTGGCTTAGGTGTTGATGTGGATTTTATTACTACTACATAATGAGGTATAAGTGCAGGGAAATAGAATTCAAATGAAAGGGTGTATAGTAAAAGGTTTTAATCTCTACAATGAGTAAAATGATGAGGAAATATTTTGGATAATAATGATAACACCACCATGAAACCCTGAGAGCAATGATTTTCATCCACTAACATCTTTGTGTATTTTCTCCCTTTTATTTGGGTTTTTTATTTTAATATATTTATAAAACATTTATATTTCACACATTTCAAACCCCCAATTTATATTATTATTATAGTTTTATATTAGTTAGTTTATAATAGTGACAAAAGGAAGATAGTGTGTTGTAAGCAGCCTCTTTGAGATCTACCCTAGGGTGTTCCACTATGGTGAATTCTTAGGAAAATAAAAATTTAATTGAACCGAGTAAAATGACTAAAATACCTACCATCAGGTATGAAAATACAATAAATAAAGATGGGGATCTTCATCATCTGAAAGACTATCCTCAGTTGAATTGAATTGATCACGTGTATTTTGAAATTGTAAACAAGCCAAGAAACCTTCGTTTTGATCTATTAAAATATGGAGTGAATCCTTTTGGGTTTTAAAGAAAAAATCATAGTATATGTATTTTTATGTTGGTAAATTATAACTCTCCACCATGTTTATGCATGAAATTAAAAAAAATTACGTTATCTATGCTTATATCAAGACTAAAACAACTGGGTAATCATATTGATGTTTATTTGTCTCCATTGATCGAAGATTTGAAAAAATTATGGGATTAATGTGTTACATTATATGATGCTTACAAAAATGAAGATTTCACATTGAGAGACATGTTTTCTGGGATGATTAATGACTTTACTTGTCATGTAAATTTGTTAGGATATAATATTAAAGTAACTCAATGTTGTCCCATTTATGAATAGGGTACACATTCAATTAGGTTGAAACATTCATTGAAGGTTGTGTTTCTAGGAAATCACAAATTTCTATTGTAATGACATAAGTACCGATCTTGGATGACATCATTCAATAGGAGTTAAAAATAAGGTACAAAATCATCTCCACCAATAGGTTATAAACTATTTGAGAAAGTAAAAGATATGGACACTTCTTTTAGAAAAACTTTTTAAACAAACCATACAAAAAATTGTTGTAAAATAGATCAGGTTTTTTTCGAATTACCATATTGGAATTGTTTGTACATCTTGAATTTTCTTGATGTTATGCATGTTGAAAAAAATATATGTGATAATTTCATCAGAATGTTACTAAATTTACCCAGAAAAACCAAGGATGGAATTAAGGCTAGGTCGGACCTAATTGATGAGGTAATATGGGAGGGTTTGGTGCTAGTGAAGGGTGAAAAACAATTTTTTCTTCCTCCACCTACTTACACTCTTTCCAAGTAGGAGAGATATCAGTTTCTTAACTTCATTAATGATGAAAAGGTTTTAGATGGGTATTCATCTAATATCAATAATATCACATCAATGAATGATTTAAAGTTAAAGGGTCTAAAATCACATGAATTTCATGTTTTGATGCATGATATAATTCTTATAGCTTTAAATTGTATTTTCCCAAGAATTCCATTCATACATTAAACAATATATGTTTTTTTTCAAATCTATATACAATAAAGTTAAATACCTAGGGAAATTTCCATCTATGTAAAATAAAATTATCCTTATATTATGGGAATTGAAAATGTTCTTCCCTCTAACATTATTTGATATGATGGTTCAGTTGATGGTTCACTTGGTGAGAGATATTCGACAATGTGGTCTTGTACATTATAGATGGATGTACCCCATTTAATGGTATATGTACTTTTTGAAAGGGTATGTTAAAAAATAAATTTGGCTAGTAGGCTGTATTGTATAGTGATATACTATTGAGGAAGTTGTTGGATTCAGTAATGACTACTTATCTGGTTTGGGAAACATTGGTGTACCAAAATCTCATCACCCTAGGTGGATTGTGGGTGAATGATTTTTTTGAATAAATGTTGTATTAATAAATATTAAAAACCATGAGAAAGCCCATATTTTCATTTTTCATAACAATTTATAGGTTTCCCCATATATTGAAACCCACAAATAAATTTTTAGGCATTTTATTCTATTAAGGGATGAAATATGGATATCAAATACACATAATCAATAGTTTATAAGATGGTTTTGAGACCATATTTTTAAGTATTCAGATGAAAATATAGATTCAATTTAATAATGAATTCAATGACTAGCTAGGAGACCAAGTGTGAATGTTTTATCTTATAATAGTTATGTAATTAGTGGTTAAATATTATATATAAATTGTCACAAACCAAGATAGGATTCCATCAAACCTGACACCCAAACCAATTAATGTAATGGCCCAAAGGGTGTCCCTAATCTCCATGGTCTGGCAGCTAGTGCCTAGGTATCAACACTATTCTTTGGGAATGATTTCACCCATTTAAGTATTCATAAACAACCAATAGAAATAAACAACACAAAAATTGATAAACATAACCAAACTAGGTAAAAATATTTTTAGATTCAATTTTTACAACATTAATCAAATCCAAAAGGTTCTAAAATAGAATGGGAACAAAAAACTATCCCAAAAACCTCCATGAAAAAGAGAGGTATCACCCTAAAGTAACCACCCCCAACACCAGCAAGGAGTGGAACTCTTGTAACCAAATCCACCGTCTCTAATATGATACAACTTGCCTTTACCTAGTTCAAAAAAATTCTACATACACCCAATGGTGTATGTAGGGTGTGATCCAAAGTGCAGTAGTATGCCACCGAAAACAAATGATTCCATGGTAGAAAATTAGAAGAAAAATTAACATGCATATTTTCACAAGAACATTTGAAACATTTTTAAGAAAACTTTTTAAGAAAAACCGTTTTTAAAATAAGCTTTCTTGAAATAAAATGTGTAACACCCCATGATTTTATAGTACCTTATCTCTTTAAAGTAATTCAATATCTTGTGCTACACACAACACCGAGTTCGAGTGCACCAAGAATTACCAAACTAGCTGTTAAAAAAGTAGTTATGAATAGTGTTAACTATATTTTGAATTTTATATACTCCATATAATTTTAGAATCCATATTATGTTTTTCTTATACATAATATAAGAACAAATTCATTTTTTTTCATATAAAAGAAGTATTTTTCAAAAAATGCAATTTTACCGCCTTTTAATGGTGAAAATTTTTTAAAACCAATATTTTACACTTTTATTTATTCAATTTAATGAAATTAAATTATTCTTTAGAATAGGGACATAAAAATTTAGTCTGGATAAATTTGTGGTAATTTTCTGATAACTTTCATACTTTGATGAATAGTGAAAAATACTAAATTTTAATTGAAAACAATTTTTTTAATCAAAATAATTTATAGTGTTAAATTATGTATTTGAATGGTTTATAAGTATAATTAGATTATATTTTTATCATTTAATACAATTTATTTCATTATAAGTAATTTCACATTTAAATTTGACATAAACACATGTCAATCTTTTGATAGTTTTTACTTTTTTAAAAACCTGCTTTTTGGTTTTGATAATGGGAATTAATTTTAAATTAATTAATTCTACTTATATGTTTTGAATTTTTTAAAATAGAATTAATTTTTGAATTCGGAATATCAAAATTAGCTTAGGGTGAATTTTTGGTATTTTTCTGAAAACTTTCAATTTTTGATGAATAGTGAAAAACACTGCGTTATTGTTTAAAATCGACTTTTTATTTAAATAATTATTTAATTTATTTAAATTTATTTTAAATCCAAATAAATATATAATACCTATATAAGTTCAATGTAATCCATTGGAGTCATTTTATAATAAAATTATATGTATAAAATTTTATTGAATTTTTTAATGTCTTTTACCCACCTTCTAGGCACATTTGCAAATTTGCCTAAAACGTAATTTTAACACTTCTGTAAATTTAATTTCTAAAATCTGAGATACACGGTTGAAATCAGTATGTAAAATTAGGTTCAATAAGTATAAAATAATTTTTGGTGAATAGTAACGTTTGACCTTTATTTACCACGGTTAAAAGTAAATAGGGTAATTAAAGGTAAAAATGATATTAAAATTATACTAACACATGTCCTAACTCAATTGGATAAGTGTATTTAGACCAAAACCAAACTTAGGAATAAAATATTATCCTTTTGGTCCACTTGTATTAGATTATGGCATTTATTATTATTTTACTTAAAGAAGAGTTAAAAGTGTTAAATTCAAAGTTTAATAACTAAACCATTTTTAATACAGGGTTATACATAATATAAATTCAACTATAAATATCCATTATAAAGATAAAAATATTTCCTACATAATATTATTTTATTTATAATTTTTATATATTAAATAATTAAATTTATTTATGACACAATGATGATGTAGTAATTATTTTATCAATGAAAGATTAAAATAATTAATAATATAAATATAAAAATAAATGTAAATTGCTAATTTTGAGGCCATAAACGAATTTTATAGGTTAATATGACATGTTAGGGTTTATTAAATAATTTTTTTGAAGTGATAAAGTTGTTATGACTTTAACAAAAACAAAATACCAAATAGTGTCAAATTGACATAAATGAGTTTTTTTAAAAAAATAATATATTATTAATTGATATAACATTTATAAAAATCTATGGCTAGACCAAAGGACTTAGATAAGGTTATATATATCAATAATGAACCACTTTGGGTTCTATTGGCTTTTTTATAGTAAGTTTATTAACCATTTATTATAATAATACAAGAATACATGGTAAAAGTTAAACTATTTAACTAAGAGTTAAATCTAAAAGATAAGGTTAATATGGTGACCTAAACCTCTCTAAAACCTATTGGTTGAGAGTTTTTCGACCAATACCCACCTTATCCTAGAAATAAATAATTTTGGATCCATTATAAACTGAATATTATTGTATAATAAAATAATATTTCAAGCTTTTCCTAAAGTGACCCTCACCTCTCTTATAAAAAGGTACTTCCCCTTCTCTAAAAATCACACCTCCAAATCCATTTGGAACGGCCCAAACCTGCTCAAATATCCTCCCAACTACCCTAAATTATACCTAGAGGCCTTAATTTGATCATAAATCCAACCTAAGGATCCCTTTTGATCAAATCAAAAGGAAACACCTAAAGAAGAGGTAATAATTTCACCACCTCTTTCAAAGTTCGTTTCTTCTTCCACTTCCTCTTTCTTTGTTGTTTCCATAACTAAATAATAAATCAATAACCTTACACACAATGTAATGTTATTATAAATATGTTACAACCATATTCATTATTCTATCCATCCTATGAATGATAAGTCATCATACGTGCGTACGTATGACTAACCGTCTCCACGTCGTAGTATAGTTTGTCATTCAAACACTTCATTATTTGTATGGGTATAATAATGAGTATAACTGATGTAAATAATAAATATAACATGTTAATGATTCTTTATATATGATATAACATCCAATTACATACAATTTCACCATCAATATAATGATATTGTTGCTCGTGCATACGTATGGATTACCGTCTCCACGAACACGATGAGATTAATTCCCCATCATAATTATTCAAGAATAATTTACATTTTATGATTAAAAATAATGTTTAAGAACATAATATAATTATATATATAAATCAAACACATCCTACCTACAACAAACATTACTTAATTCACAAAACATATAAAGGAAAACGAATCGGTTAACACTCGAAACAATGATACTACTAAAATATTATTAACAAAGAAATATTAGAAGATCATATATGATATCATATTTATGTATGTGGTTATTATATAATTTAATAAAAATTATTTAACTATTATACATGAGGTTAACGTACCCTTGATCAAGGAAAAGTACAAGGTAAGAGTTAATTCCACAATCTCATTATAATGTGAGATTGTTTATATGTAAGTATTTACTAGGACATTTTTATCATCCATGTCCATGTTTCATAAAAATGTTTTCAAAGGGAATATTTTAAGGTTTTATGGAAGTTAATCTTTAACTAGATCATCTTTTGAAATGTTTTAATGATTTATTTTCTAAATCTATTTAATTAATGTCCATGTTTTCAAAATGATTTTAAGGATTTATTAATATGGACATAATTGTTTTAAAATGTTAATTACTTTCAAAATATTCAAAGTGGTATGGGACACTTTGATTAAAAAATATCTTTTAAATGAATTCCTTTATAAATTATAGGACTTTTAATTGATTTCATGAAAAAGGGGTATTTCTCTCAAAGCATTTTACTGATCATTTTCAACTATGTCGACATCCTTTACTGGATATTATTCTTGATTGATGTTGATTTATTATAATACAATATTACATATTGTATTGAATGAGTTATGATATGTTTTACCATGGATGTGATATTTTTATACCATTCATGGTTTATGGTTAATGTATTGACATTTTTTATGCTAGTTTTAATACGAATGTTTATGTTATGATTCAATATTTTCATATGAGGAATGTAGTGGACTTAGTAAATGATGGGTGGAGCCCTCTACAACTACTTGATGCATCAGTAGGTCTCATGAGACAAATTAGTGTCTTGGCACAAGGCCTTGATAACATTTTTATTTGTATTCTTGGAACTAGGCCTTGACTATGTGGTAATGATGTCTGACATTATGCATTCCCTCAATATAAAATTAGTTATTACATGTGATTATTCGACTAGTAAAATATCCATGTGCATTTTTATATGGTGATGTTTGGTTTATTTTTTCCATATTATGTTTATGTTTATGTTTAAAAGGTTTATTTTTGTTTTTATTACACATCTTTCCTTAAAAGTTTATAGCTTTCGCTAAATTATTTACCCTTACTGAGCATCTGAGCTCACCCCTTTCTTATGTTTTATTTCCCAAGGATTCCAAGAAGTGTACTATGATTTATATGTAGGTTTAAGCTAGAAGAATAATTAAATTCACAAAGTATTATCTATATTATATTTTATGTTATAAATTATAATATAAAGTTCATGTATGTAATCTATTTTCCAAGACTGCTAAACTGATCAGTCCTTTGGGACTTGATTACTTGTAATAATGCCAATGTATTAAAATAATGCACCATCTATGAGCTTCTGAGGTCAGGGCATTACAAAATGTTCATAATTTATACCATATATAAATGGCCATAAGCACATCACATAAGAATAATTTCATAAGAGATCACTATGGGTAAATCCCTAAGGGCAATTAGCATAAGTGTAACACTATGAACATCGTAACCCAGTGATCAAAATCCTCCAACTCAACTACCAACAACATTCTCATGCATGAGCCACTAGAGGGGATCTCATCCAAAATTCGCCTGGTTTAACAACTTTCTCATGCACGAGACACTACAGAGGATCCCATACAAAGTTCTAGTTGTCTCTGATCATATCACAATTTTAGTTAGTGTTGAAATTATCAACCCTTCTAGATGAATCTGGGCCTTAGCCACTTCTTAATGAACTTGCATACTAGTTTTAGTTCACCCTCCTGCTCAAATTCCATTTCACATATCTCATAAATCAAAAATTTCACATACACATGCCAAGTATCACAAGAACACAATGAAATCACAATGTGTACATTTTATAAAATCTATTTGGGAACACCACATGAAGAAAACATATGGGATCCAACCATTTCCCATGGGAAAAGACCCATTTAAAATAATATTCAAATAAAAACCATTTTTATAGCACGCTTCACAATTCAAAACTATATTTCATGTCCATATCAAAGAAGACAACATGAAGCAAAACCCATCTCAATTAGAAAACAACCCTTATCAAATTTTAACATTTAAATATATTTTAAAGAACATTTCAAACCTTTCCCACAAGGCATAAAATATATTTAAGGAACACCATAATGATGCACACATAAAACATAACCACTTTTCATTAGAAAACCCAATTTCATAACATGTTAATTTCAAAACTTTTTTAAAAAATTATTCACACCACACATATAATCCATACAACACTTTTAAAAAATTAATCAAGCATATCAAAATCATCTAATAATATAAGAGCATGGAACCACCTACCTCTCACTTAGAAACTTCCACAAAATGATGTGAAACCACAACTTCACCACCAAAAGACCCTAATAAGGCATGATTGAACCAAAAAGTAAACATATTCTAAAAAAATACAATATCAAACCCTCCTTAGGTCACACACCCCATTGGAAAATAGGAACTCATGAAAGAGGGGAGAATAACCCTAGAAAGAGGAAGAAAACACAAGAAAGGGGGATTACATGATGTTTCCTTGAATAAAAAGGTTAAAAAACCCAAGGAATGGTGATTAAGAGGTATAAGGAAGCTTGGTGGGAGATCCCATGGATGATAATCCTAAATGGAGAGGAATAGGGGTGATTTAGGGTTAAATTTGAGTATGGAAAAAAGGTAAATTTCAACTGTTTAAAAACATGGACAGGTCACCTAGTTTTCCTGCACAGTTTTAGAAACTGTATGGAAACCGTGAACCCCTAACTATGCAAGAGGGATAAGTAACATGGTTATACTGAATGGTTTGAAAAATTGTGTGTTAACTATGTTATTGTCACCATCCAAAATGACATTTGGTTGCACTCTTTCCTGGGTGAGGATGCGTCATTTCCTCTAACCACGTGACAACCATGCGCCACCAGTTGTTAATCCCAAAATCACCATTTTCACCAAAAATCATGGGGAACACAAGAGATAGATGCAAGAATAATATAAAAAAAAGAATTACCCCAAAACAAAAACATGTATGTGAAAATTATCCTCACCTTGAAAACTTTTCATCCCTATAAAGTCAACTTGAATCTTGATCAGGGAAAAAAATAGATACTCCTAATCAACCCAATACTTCCACTCCCATGCCACATGAACCTACATTCCATTTTTACAAATACAAAAAACAAAGAAATATATTTCCCATGAAGAAATTTTTTCTGAGAATCCACAGTCTATACTAGCCATTCAAATAAGAAAAAACCAGCTTCCAATTTCAACTCTTCCCAATTCAGAACATGAGATGAATCTCGGTTATGCTTTTTAAAATGATAGAAATTTAACACATAATGAATTGATGTCAATTGAGAAGAAATATATAACCTGTATTACATCATAACAATCCACTTGGTAATCTCAAATGGTATGAAATACCTTAGCATTAGCTACCCATTCTTACCAAAATGATGATTATCCAAGCGAGGTGCCACTTTAAGAAAAATCTGTTCACCCATAGAAAAATCAAAATCTCCATACCTCTGATTGGAATAATACTTATAGAGAATCTATGCTATGAAAAATCACTTCCTGATTAACTTGACTATATCAGAAGTCTCTTTCACAAGACTTAGTCCTATTAGTGAGGTCTCACCCACCATGTCCTAACACAAAGGTGACTAAAATGATCGACCATAAAGCACCTCAAAAGGATCCATTCAAATTTAGTATTGGTAAATATTTTTACAGAAAAACTCAACTAATCCCAAATGAAAATCCCATGAACCTCTGAAGTCCAAAATAGATTCCCAGAGCATGTATTACAAGATCTAATTATCCTTCTCCATCTGATTATCCATTTGAGGAAGGCATGCCATGATGAACTTGACCTATGACCAAATCACCTTTTAAAGTAATTCCCAAGACTATGAGGTAAAACATGGTTCCCTTTCATAGACAATTTCCGAAGGCACACTATGGTGCCTCACAACCTCTTAAACATACAATCTACCCAACTAATTCACCTTGGTTTAATCCTTGATTGGAATGAAATGAGATGATTTGTTTAGATGATCAATCACTACCCAAATAGAATTCTTCCCCTAGGGTGTACGAGATAATCCAAAAATAAAGTCCCTAGAGATCTCATCCCACTTCTAGGTAAAAATGGGTAGTAGATGAAGAAAACCCGAGGGGATTTGGTTCTCTTATTTAACCTGCTGACATGTATAACATCGCTATACAAAGTCAGCTACATCCCGCCTCATACCCAGCCACCAGAACTATTGGTGCACATCATAGTGAAGGTTCTGGGTGCAGTAGAAACTCGTGGATGGATGTGCCCACTTGGATTTTTGTCATTAGTAATGATCGATCTGGGATCAATACGATGATAAATGCCAGTATCCACGGATCGAATCACATAAATAGACAATGAAAAGGAATAGTCCCAGAACCATAAATGTGGATCATCATAGGTTGATTATAATTAATTTAATTAATTTAAAAGAAGTACCTTTTATGGAATTCTTTCTTCGTTGATATTTTCAATCACGTTTCGATGTGATTCGTCATTTCTTTACAGAAGCCAAGTGTATACTTACTCTAGCGGTGATCCATACATGCACCTCGTATCTTTGGACATCGCCAAAGGAGTCTCCAGGTGTTAGAGTGGAGAAAAATTTTCTTGCATTGTCCGCCTTAGATCGTCTTGATCCAATGGAAGAGGATCTCTCTCGGTCTTGAGAGAATTCATGGAGGAATATGTTCTTTCAGCCTTGAATGAATTCTCTAGAATTGTTGTGCACAGTGATTTTATTGGGAAAAGAGTTGGGGTTGTGAGGATATTTATAATCAGGTTTGAGGTTGTAGAGTTATGAGAATAAACTTGTTACGTGTTTTATTTATTTCATTAACTCTTTTTGAAAAACCCATGTCGAGTCATTAATTCCTTGACATGTGCCCACACTGATTATAATAAATATCATTTAATAAAACTACATTTCCTTAAAATCTTGACTGGAAAAAATACACGGCATGTAATCATAAATACACGGAGTGTACTTGTTTTTCATTGAAAACTACACGGCATGTACATTTAATTTACATGGTATGTATATCTTGTTTTCATTTATTCATTTCATTTACAAAATGAAAACTGCATGACGTATACACTCAATAATACATGATGTGTACTTGTTTTCAAAATAAAAACTACATGACGTGTAATCATTAATACATGGCATGTACTTGTTTTAATTTTATTCTTCTTGCAACATTAAAACGATTTAGGCTTCCTTGAATAATTATTAAAACACGTATAGGAATAATCTTTATTCTACTTAAGATACTTGAATACACTTAGTGTGTGACCCTCCCGGCCTCTTTCTCATTGGAATTAGGCAGGCTTACCTAAAGTCTAAGATTATTGTCTAGCAATGGGTCAAGGAACCCAAGAGAAAGAAGTTGACGCCGCATTGACGTGTCACCTCATATGAATGCTTACCATGTAATTTAATCCCTTTGTCTCAATATCTCATCAAGCAGGATTCATGGCAGTGTCATAAACCTATATGCTTGATCTGTCATTCTTTGACTTCCAGAAATAAACTCGTCGTGTCACCATGGCCATGGAATTTGTTCGACAGTTCTATTTCAATCAAAGGGCTTGAGATATCTACTTCCATAAATATGGAAGGGACAAATACTTCCTCGAATTATCCATTAACAAAATGTCATTCGTGACACACCCAACATACCCTACTTCCCACCAACTCTCTTCATGACAGTTTTCCTAAGAAAATATAAGTGCACGAGTCATGACATGAGTTAATGATAATCTTCCAGTCTAAAGACCATTACACACGCTCATAGATAGAAATGTCTGATGACACGAATACATGCGTAATTGCTACTGGCGGGTCTGTTCTCATAATATCTCATCTTGGAGATTACCAAGTGCAAACTCCATGAGAGAGAGTCTCATCTTCTTACGAGTACTCACACATGATGGTCTGTATACTATGTGTCCTATTATAGTATTTCATCCAGAAGTAGAACTTTATTTAAGAATATTGTTATAGCATTTTAAGGTTCTCATCATAGTCAGGATCATCCATGACCTTATCAATGCAACAAATATTCCAGGACATTATTATATTATAGTCACGAGAACAATGAAAAATATATAATAAGTGTACATTCAGGTAATCAAAGTACAAAATAGTTGGTTCTCAGGACAATAACCCTTACAAACTACCACTTGGACTAGAGCCAACTGCCTACGAATTTTAGTCCGCTAGACCTCACATGATAATCATGTTTCTGCTGAGTCTAGGATTTAGTCAAGGGGTCCACCATGTTGTCTTCCGTGGAAACACTGCTCACTAAAACTTCACCTAATTGAGAAAAATCCCTCAAAAGATGATACTTCCGAAGTATGTTCTTTGTCCGCTGATGTGACCTTGGCTCTTTTGCAAGTGGCACTCCTGCAATATTATCACAATAGTGTGTGATAGGATCTTTACTTCTAGGTACTACATCCAACTCTTAGACAAAGCTTCGCATCCATACTACTTCTTTAGCTACCTCAGAAGCTGTGATATACTCAGACTCTGCTATAGAATCTGTGACCACACCTTGTTTTCAGCTCTTCCAGCTCACTGCACCTCCATTCAAACTAAAGATGTATCCAGTCTGTGACTTCATGTCATCTTGATCAGTCTGGAAACTAGCATCTACATGTTCTCTGATGACTAGTTACTCATCTCCTCCATAAACTAGAAACATATCCTTAGTATGCCTCAGATACTTAATGATAGTCTTGACTGCCATCTAATGGCGGTCTCCTGGATCAGCTTGATATCTTCCTACCTCACTTAATGCGTAAGTAACATCTATCCTTGTACATAGAATAGCATACATGACTGACCCAATCACAGATGCGTAAGGGATCCTTGCCATTTTCCTCTTTCCTCATGTGTCTAAGGACACATTTTCTTGGAAAGATGAATGCCATGTGACACTGGAAACAATCCCCTCTTGGATTGTTCCATATTGAATCTCTTCAGTATCTTGTCAATTTATGTACTTTGATTAAGGCCTAGCATTATTTTGGATCTATCATAATGGATCTTGATCCCAAGAATATATGCTACCTCACCCAAGTCTTTCATAGAGAGGCATTTATCCAACCATGCCTTAACTGACTGTAAGACATGTACTTTATTTCCAATTTGTAATATGTCATCAATATATACTACTAGGAAAACAACCGCACTTCCACTAAACCTTTTGTAGACACAAGGCTCACATTCATTCTTAACAAAGCCAAATTCTGTTACGAATTCATCAAAATGACTGTTCCATGACTTTGATATTTTCTTTAATCCATAAATGGATTTCTGAAACTTGTATACCTTGTTGGCATCTTTTTGAGTCACAAACCCTTCAGGTTGTGTCATGTAGACATCTTCCTAGAGGTTCCTGTTAAGTAATGCTATTTTGACATCCATTTTCCAAATTTCATAGTCATGGTAAGAAGTAATGGCCAATAGGATTATGATGGATTTCAGCATCACAACTGATGAAAAGGTTTCATTATAGTCAATTCCTTGATGCTGTCTAAAACCTTTTTCAACCAGTCGTGCCTTATAGATGATGACTTGCCCCTCTATGTCCAGTTTCTTCTTGAATACCCATTTATTACCAATAGAATTTATATCAACTTGAGGATCTACCAAAATCCAGACTTGGTTTTGGTATATGGAATCCATTTCAGAATTCATGACTTCTTTCCACTTGGCAGCGTCTGTTCCTTTAACCGATTCCTTGTAGGTAAGAGGATCATCATTGTCAATCAATAATGAGTCACCATCCTCGGTGACAAGAAAACCATATCGTTCTGGTTCTCTTACCTCTCATGCTCCTATGTAGTTCTTGTGTCACTGGAACATATTGTTCTTCCACAGGACTTTGTGGAATCTGTTCATGTACCAAATCCTATGTATCTTGAGCCTCGACTTCATTGAATTATATCTCACTACCACTATCTCTTTTGGAAATGTTATCCCTCTCAAGGAATATGGTGTGTCTTGCCACTGTAACCTTTTTATCTGATGGGTTTTATAGGTAGTATCCTCTTGTTTCCTTGGGATATCCTATAAAGATATACTTTGTGCCTCGGGGTGTAAGTTTGTTACCTGAAGAGGCCTTAACAAATGCTTTGCAACCCCACACATGTAAATTTGATAACATGTCTTTGCATCCACTCCATAATTCGTATGGAATACCATTTATCAATTTAGTTGGTACTTGGTTTAGTATGTGTGCTGCTGTTTGTAATGCACATCCCCAAAAGGATAATGGAAGACTCGCATGACTCATCATTGATCTCATCATGTCCAACATGGTGTGGTTCCTCCTTTCACTTACACCATTCCACTGAGGCATTTAAGGAGGAGTGAGTTGAGACAGAATCCCAAAATCCCGTAAGAAATCAATGAAGTCCTGATTAAGATATTATCCTCCTCTATCTGAGTGGAGTTTCTTAATCTTCTTACCAAGCTGGTTCTCAACTTCAATCTTGTATTCTTTGAACCGATCAAAAGAATCTGACTTATACCTCATTAAGTAAATATATCCATATCTACTAAAATCATCAGTACAAGTTATGAAGTACAAGAACCCACCCATTGCTTCAACTAGAAATGTTCCAAGAAAATATGTGTGAACTAATTATAAAAGATCTTCAGTACTTTCACCTTTCCCACTAAATGGGGCTTTGGTCATTTTTCCTTTTAGACATGCATGACATACACCAAGCGGTTTTAGTTCGAAAGAATCTAAATACCCATCTTGATGTAATTTTTTCAAACGTTTCTCATTGGCATGACTTAGCTGGTGATGCCAAAGTTGGGTGTGGTATGAGTCATGTGAATTAACTTTGTCATCGATTGTCGTTACTTGGTTTGTGTAGTCTAACACATAAAGACCGTTATATAAATGCGCCCTACCAAAAAAATGATATCTTTATAAAAGTAGCAACATTCATTTCCAAATTTGAAGATGAATCCATCAGTATCTAATCTGGATACTGATATAATGTTTTTGGTTACAGAGTGTAATGGACCAGACCTCTCCGGCCCATTCCTTTGTCAAAACGAAGGTCACGAAGTGTTCTAGAGGGTAAAATGGACTTTTCCCACACTTTCCAGAATTTTGTAAGTACACGCCGTGTAGTGTGAGTACACGCTGTGTACCACCTTGCCGGGTATACCCTGTGTTGAAGGCCGTGTCCTTGCCGTGTGAAATAAATGGGTACACGCCATGTACCTCAAACTACACGCCGTGTAGTCTCTCCCTGCGTACGCGTAACCGTGTGTTGACCAGCCAACGGCCGTGTGCCGTGTTGAAGGCCTTGTCCTTACCGTGTGAAATAAAGTAGTACACGCCGTGTATCCAACACTACAGGCCGTGTAGTCCTTCCCCGCGTACGTGTTACCGTGTGTTGACCAGTCAACGACCGTGTGCCGTGTTGGAGCCATGTCATTACCGTGTGAAATAAATGGCTACACGCCATGTATCCAATACTACACGCCGTGTAGTCCCTCCACGCGTATGTGTTACCTTCAAGCCGTGTGTTGACCAGTCAACGGCCGCATTCCATATTGAAGGCCATGTTGGAAGCCGCGTGGTGACCATGTGAAATGACCGAGTACACGCCGTGTACCATAAAGTACACGCCGTGTACGTTTTCTTTTATCGCCTATAAAAGGAGGGGTCCCCTCCTCCTTTTCAACTCACCCCTCTCCTCCCCATTCCTCCGAGCAGAGCTCTCCCAAGAGACTTGAAGGCTCCTTTTCTTCCATAACTTCTTCGTCCGAGCTCCGATTTATGATCCGTCAGCGGCCACAGGATCTTAACGATGAGGCGGAACTTCTGAGCTTAGATCTGTTGTCTTTCCTTTGGCCTTTCCTTTCTGAATTCCACTCGAGGAGGTTTTTACAGGACCCGACAGAAGTGAAGGACGCCGACAGACATCTTGTAAAGTTGATCCGAGGGAGCATTGTGATCAGAGCCTGTTGAGGTAGGGATCTTACCTTCATCTCTCTAATTTTTGAATCATGCGGGATGGGTATCCTCTTGTTTTCATGAGAAACAGTTCAACCTTTAAATACAGATAATAACTGGTTAAATAACGGGTATGGGAAAGTTGTTATGTTTATCTTTGTTTATCCTATTGATATGTTATGAATTGTATAGGCTTATGCCTACTGAAAATCACGGTTGTTGGGGGCCTTTGCTTGCGCAATTAAATGTTTCCCTATCTTTTAGACCGTTTTTGTGAATAGAACTTGTGGAACATGGAAATTTGGTTAATCACGTAAAGTTGGCTAATTAAAATCTGGAACCCTTATGTGATCACCCCGGTTGAACAAAATGGAATGAACATGTGGGTGTTGGCTTGGATACGTAGCATGTGATGGGGGTGTTTTGTGGGTTGTTGTGGATAGGGTGAGCAGTGGGGATGCGATTGTCTTGGTTGTAGGTTGGTGTAAATGTTATGTTGGTAACGGGCAGCAGGGCTGCGATAAATGGTATTAAAGGGATAATGATGTACGGGTTTTGGTGTGATTGTGGTTATGGTGGTCGGCAGCGGGTCTGCAGGGATGGGTTTGAATGTGAATGAACTATGGGTTGTGAATAATAAATAAAATATGGAAGAGTTAATGAATGGTGGGGCATGGTAATGGAAAGAGGTTAATAATCAATGGGGTTGGTTTGCTAATAAGAAGGACTTTGTTGTACTGCTTGTGTTTTCCTAACTTGATTTGTGGATGGTAGGGATATGTTTTACGAATGATCGATGTGGCTGGTTGTGGATAGTTTCCCAGTAGTTAAGGAACTAATAAGCTAATTCTATTGAAACGTGAAAACCTAAATGGGGTTGGGGTTGTTTGTTGTATGCATGCTTCGTAGTAGCAGTGCCGAGGCACGTGCTCAGTTTCTCTGTTTAGAAGACATAGGTTGGGCTGAGTGTTTGGTGTATATATATATATATATATATATATATATATATCTATATCTTTGTGTTTTATCGTACCCCACCCATGTTGAGCACTTAGTGCCGAACACTCCCATTTCATGGGAGAGGGTGTTTTCCCATAGTTACTAGATCTTTCCTGCTCCTTCTTCCCTATGTTGTGATGGCTTGAGGAGACCTTACACCTAAGACCCTTCAGGTAGGTTCCGATTGGGGTGGATTGGCCCAAGACTCTTCGGGCAGGTTTGTTTTCCCAAGAATCTTCGGGATGAGGCCTAGGTGTCTTCGGGCGAGAGTTCTGTTACTGTTCCCAAGAATCTTCAGGATGAGGCCCAGGTGTGTTCGGGCGGGGACGTGATCATGGTTGTGAGGCCCAGGTGTGTGCGGGCGGGATACGTGGTTGTGATGCCCAGGTGTGTGCGGGCGGGATGCGTGGTTGTGAGGCCCAGGTGTGTGCGGGCAAGATGTGTGGTTCTTGAGGCCCAGGTGTGTGCGGGCGGGAAGAGTGTGGTAGCGTCAGGACATTCGCCATTAGGAAGAGTAGCTAACTAATGGGAAATGGTGTGGGGTACCCAATACTCTTGTTCTTATATACTACTACTACCTGTTGTGATTATGTTTTGGTGAGTGTGTCCAGTGAGGTTGGGTGGATAGATTTCCATGCTAGGTTTCTTCTGTTGTTCTCACGGGACATTAGGATGTCTCCCCACCTGTGCATGAGAGCTTTATGTTTCCCTACTGAGTATACTTGTATGCTCACCCTACGTTTACTTTCAAGTTTCCAGGAGGACTACCAGGGCCATGTGGGACCCTACTAGTCGGGACAGTTGGAGTTGTTGCAGTTTCTGTACACTTGTTTCTTTTGGTATTGTACTTTTGAGATTTCTTTTACTTGTACCCTGTTTCAGAACTATTTAAACATGATTTTGGGAATGGTTTGGGTTTATTTCTATACACTTGTTCTTTTCCTTTTTGGTGGTTGACTTGTCCTATTTCCCGATCTTAAATAATAAATAGGTTAATGCCTCCCATATTTGTGAAAACTCATACCCTTGGTACTAGTCACCACCCCGGGGCCTACTAGAGGCGGGACTCAGGGGTCATTATTTCCCTTTCACCATCACCAGCTCAGGAGGGGAATCTTTGGTGGGAGGGGGTCATGACAGAATGGTATCAGAGCTGATGGTTAAGAGATAGTATGGAGTCTGGAGTTAGGCACAGTGAGGATTGCATGAGATGGTAGGGCAACAGTGTTAGTTAATCTTGGTGCATGACATAGGCTAGGGAAGACCGGCTAGGACACGAGATTTTAGGGCCCCTCGTGATCTGATGCAAGGACTCTGAGCCTACCGAATGACCAAGTGAGACTACATTGATTGCAGGGTAGAGACCCTAGGGAAGGTACATGCATCATCATGATTGTGTTTTACTTGATTTGGGTGTTCTGGGAACGAAATTGAAATAAAAAAAATGATAAAATAAAACCTTGAGAAATTTCCTTACTACTTGGGCTTAGGCGATATTTGTTTACCGTACATCTATGGCACCTGGACGTCGTCCCTGGGTGGCTCAGATGGCCGAGGCCCAGCAGATTCCGGCGGTCGATCAATTGAGGATTGACCGAGAGGAAGAAGATAGCCAGTGGTAGAAGAAAATCCATTCTTTTTAGCGGCAGATCCTCAAGAAGTACGAGGGTAGTACTTCGAATACGGAGACGGAAGGGTGGATTGAGGAGCTAGGGATCACTTTTACCTTGATCCGTGCTCTGAGGGAGTACTGGGTTCCCCTAGCAGCCAGTCAGTTGAGAGGCGCGGCACGACAGTGGTGGGCGCTCTACCTCGAAGAGAGGATAGAGGCAGAGGTTCCATGGGCTGACTTTGAGAATGAATTCCGAGAGTAATTCCTTTCTTCCATGATCAAGGTGGAGAAGTGGCAGGAGTTACTCTCCCTTCAGTAGGGGAGTATGTCAGTACGAGAGTTGAGGATCAAGTTCAAGGATCACCTGCGCTTTGCTCCGGATCTCTTTCCGGATGAGGAGTCTCGGGCGAGACGTTTGGAGGAGGCGCTTCGCCCTTCACTCCAGTATGCTGTCACCCACTTCACCCTTCTAACGTACTTGGCAGTACAGAAGAAGGCATAGGTTGTAGAGAGGATGCACTCGCTGGGAGGTGCACCACGAGAGGGGATCCAGCCGGGTTCATCGAAGGGGGAGGCAGTCAGCAGCAGGTCTCTTGCGATGGGACCTTCCAGTTTCAGGCTAGTAGGGAGCAGGCCCCAGTAGTTCTAGTTCAGATCTTCAGGTCCTCGTCCCTTTTTCACGAGCCCAGAACCAAAGTGTTTTTATTGTGGAGGTTTCGGGCACGTTCAGAGTCGGTACCTGACCCAAGCTCAGTACGGTGGAGGTGGGCAGGTTCAGCGCCCACCTCAACAGCACCAGTCGCTGGCAAGACCCTTCTAACAGCAACAGGCTCCAGTCCCTCTGAGGGGAGATGGAGAAGGTGGTGGCCAGTCACAAGGAGTTCCTCAAGGATCCCAACCGGGACGTGGTTGAGGAGGCAGACGTCAACAGAGAGGCAGAGGAGCTGGGCGCGAATAGTTGCATTCATCAGAGGCAGCATCTCTAGATGGACCAGGGATCAATAGAGATGTTTTTGGGTTTTCTTGAATGATCTCCTTTATGTTTTGTTTGGGAGCATTACACTCCATTTTTGGAACTCTTTTTGCTCATTCTTTGGGCCTGGACCTTGTTTTTGAGAGTTTTTAATGCTATGTTGTTTCCTTCTTTTCTTTAAATGTACGTGAAGATCCATATCATGTGGGGAGGGGAAGACCTAATCCCTAATCAAGATGCATTAATGTGGATGTGATTAAACCCGTGCAGGCGAGTCAGTGCTGCCTAAAGCAGATAATATCTCGACATGGGAGAAGGAATTCCCCAATCCTTGTGTTCGGGCAGTTTGTGGGTTGTACGGTGTTGGGGGCAGTGTAAGTTGGAAAATCCTAATATATGTAAGTGGGAAGGCACAATCCTTAATCGAGAAGCATTAATGCGGATGCGATTAAACGAATGTAGGCAATTCAGTGCCACCTAAAGCGGATAATATCTCGACATAGGAGAGGAAATTCCTAACACCTATGATTAGGGTTGTTGGTTAGGTTCCTGTTATAACGAGAATCCTAAGAGGTATCTTGTTGGGTTTCCTCTGGGTTGGTTTTTGAATTCTCTAGGATGAGAATGTTTTAAGAGGTATCTGATGTAATGGACCGGACCTCTCCGGCCCATTCCTTTGTCAAAAAGAAGGTCACGAAGTGTTCTGGAGGGTAAAATAGACTTTTCCCACAATTTAAAGAATTTTGTAAGTACACGCCGTGTAGTGTGAGTACACGCCGTGTACCACCTTGCCGTGTATACCCCGTGTTGAAGGCCGTGTCCTTTCCGTGTGAAATAAATGGGTACACGCCGTGTACCCCAAACCACACGCCATGTAGTCTCTCCCCGCGTACACATAACCGTGTTTTGACCAGTCAAAGGCCGTGTGCCGTGTTGAAGGCCGTGTCCTTACCTTGTGAAATAAATGAGTACACTCCGTGTATCTAACACTACACACCGTGTAGTCCTTCCCCACGTACGCGTTACCGTGTGTTGACCAGTCAACATTCGTGTGCCGTGTTGGAGCCGTGTCCTTGCCGTGTGAAATAAATGGGTAGACTCCATGTATCCAATACTACACGCTATGTAGTCCCTCCCCAAATATGCGTTACCTTCAAGCCGTGTGTTGACCAGTCAACGGCCGCGTTCCACGTTAAAGGCCATGTTGGAAGCCGCGTGGTGACCGTGTGAAACAACCGAGTACACGCCGTATACCATAAATTACATGCTGTGTACTTTTGCTTTTCTCGCCTATAAAAGGAGGGGTCCCCTCCTCCTTTTCAACTCACCCCTCTCCTCCCCATTCCTCTAAGAAGAACTCTCCCAAGAGACTCGAATGCTCCTTTTCTTCAATAAATTCTTCGTCCGAGCTACGATTTATGATTCGTCAGTGGCCACGGGATCGTAATGACGAGGTAGAGCTTCTGAGCTTGGATCCGTTGTCTTTACTTCAGCCTTTCCTTTCCGACTTCCACCTGAGGAGGTTTTTCTGGGACCCGACAGAAGTGACGGACACCGACGGATGTCTTCTAAAGTTGATCTGGGGGAGCATTGTGATCAGAACCTATTGAGGTAGGGATCTTACCTTCATCTCTCTAATTTGTGCATCATGTGGGGTGGATATTCTCTTGTTTTCATGAGAAACAGTTGAACCTTTAAATAAATATAATAAATAGTTAAAGAATGGGGATGGGAAAGTTTTTATGTTTATCTTTGTTTATCCTATTAATATGTTATGAATTGAATAGGATTATGACTACTAAAAATCACGGTCGTTTGGGGAATTTTCTTGTGCAATCAAATGTTTCCCTATCTTATAGACCGTTTTTTTGAATGGAACTTATGGAACGTGGAAATTTGGTTAATCACGTAAAGTTGGCTGATTAAAATCTGGAACCCTTGTGTGATCACCCCGGTTGAACAAAATGGAATAATGAACATGTGGGTGTTTTCTTGGATACGTGGCATGTGATGGGGGTGTTTTGTGGGTTGTTGTGGATAGGGTGAGCATCGGGGCTGCGGTTGGCTTGGTTGTGGGTTGGTGTAAATATTATGTTGGCAATGGGCAGCGGGGCTGCGATAAAAGGTATTAAAAGGATAATGATGTATGGGTTTTGGTGTGATTGTGGTTATAGTGGTCGGCAGTAGGGCTGCAGGGATGGGTTTGAATGTGCACGAACTATGGGTTGTGAATAATAAATAAAATGTGGACGAGTTAATGAATGGTGGGGCATGGTAATGGAACATAGTTAATAATCAATGGGGTTGGTCTGATAATAAGAAGTACTTTGTTGTGCTACTTGTGTTTTCCTAACTTGATTTTTGGATGGCAGGGATATGTTTTACGAACGATCGGTGTGGTTGGTTGTGGATAGTTGCCCAGTAGTTAAGGAACTAATAAGCTGATTCTGTTGAAATGTGAAAACCTAAATGGGATTGGGGTTGTTTGTTGTATGAATGCTTCGAAGTAGCAGTGTTGAGGCATGTGCTCAGTTTCTCTATTTAGAAGCCATAGGTTGGGATGAGTGTTTGGTATATATATATATATATATATATATATATATATCTGTATCTTTGTGTTTTATCTCACCCCACCCATGTTGAGAACTTAGTGCCGAACACTCCCATTTCATGGGAGAGGGTGTTTTCCCATAGTAATTATCTCCTTCGCGCTCCTTCTTCCCTAGGCTGTGATGGCTTGAGGCGACCTTAAACCTAAGACCCTTCAGGTAGGTTTCGATTGGGGTGGATTGGCCCAAGACTCTTCAGGTAGGTTTTTTTCCCAAGAATATTCGGGATGAGGCCCAGGTGTCTTCGGGCGAGAGTTCTGTTACTGTTCCCAAGAATCTTCGGGATGAGGCCCAGGTGTGTTCGGGTGGGGACGTGATCATGGTTGTGAGGCCCAAATGTGTACGGGCATGATACATGGTTGTGAGGCCCAGGTGTGTGTGTGCGGGATGCGTGGTTGTGAGGCCCAGGTGTGTGCGGGTGGGATGTGTGGTTCTTGAGGCCCAGGTGTGTGCGGGCGGGAAGAGTGTGGTAGCGTCAGGACGTTCTCCATTAGGAAGAGCAACTAACTAATGGGAAATGGTGTGGGGTACCCAATACTCTTGTTCTTATATACTACTACTACCTGTTGTGATTATGTTTTGGTGAGTGTGGCTAGTGAGGTTGGGTGGATAGATTTCCCTGCTAGGTTTCTTCTGTTGTTCTCACGGTACATTAGGATTTCTCCCCACCTGTGCATGAGAGCTTTAGGTTTCCCTACTGAGTATACTTGTATGCTCACCCTACGTTTACTTTCAGGTTTCTAGGAGGACTACCAGGGCCGTGCGGGACCCTACTAGTCGGGACAGTTGGAGTTGTTGCAGTTGCTGTACACTTGTTTCTTTTGGTATTTTTACTTTTGAGCTTTCTTTTACTTGTACCCTGTTTCAGAACTATTTAAACATGCATGTGGGAATTGTTTGGGTTTATTTATATACACTTGTTCTTTTCCTTTTTGGTGGTTGACTTGTCCTATTTACCGATCTTAAATAATAAAAAGGGTAATGCCTCCCATATTTGTGAAAACTCATACCATTGGTGCTAGTTGCCACCCTGGGGCCTACTGGAGGCGGGACTCGGGGGTCATTATCTCCCTTTCACTATCGCCAGCTCAGGAGGGGCATCTTTGGTGGGAGGGGGTCGTGACACAGAGGGTACATAATAACATCCTTTTAAAACCAAGACCATCCCAGTAGGCAATGTGAGGTGGTAGTCTCCGATAGCTACAACAGTGAGTCTGGCTCCATTGGCTGCTCGTAGATCCCCCTCACCTCGGTCAATATTTTTGAATCTACTTGGTTCCGCTATTTGGATAAAAATGTGATCACCACAAGCAGTATCTAATACCCAAATAGTAGAAACATATAGATTGCATTCAATAACAAACACACCTGAGCTTCCCATTGCTTCCTTGGCTGGGTGCAGTTTCTCTTCCAGTGGACCTTCTTGCCACATGACAAACAAACAGCCTCCTATTCTCTTGCCTCCCCTTTGATCTTCCTTTTCTTGGAAGGCCTTGGAGAAGCTTTGGGCTTAAATATCTTCGCCTTTACTTTCCTTTTATTCACCATAAGGTAAAAAGGCTTTTCACGCTTCATATCATTGTACACTTGGAGAATGAGGATAAGGAGATCAGATAGAGACTTCTCAATGTTATTCATGTTGAAATTTACAACAAATTTAGAGAATCTCTGGGGGAGTGATGCAAGAATGAGATCGGTACCAAGTTCTTTGGGGAGTTTAAACCATAGAACCTACAAGCGCTCAATTTAGCCAATGAGCTTGTCTACATGAGGCCCAGCTGGTGCACCCTCTCCAATCTTTCTCTAAAATAGATCCTTGGATATCTAAAACCTTTCCGGTCTTTCTCTCTCCTAACATAGACCACAGAGGTGCTTGAGCATGCTATAGGCATCCATGTCTTCGTGAGACTTCATGAGATCACTAGACATTGATGATAGCATCAAACATTGAACATCGAGTGTATTGTTCAAATGTTGATCATAGAATAGAAAATATTCATCACTCACCCTTGGGGAAGGAGAATCAGGAAGTGAGGACTCCAGCACGTAAAACTTTCGTTCATGGCGTAGGATAACCTGAAGGTGCCTAAACCATTCTTGAAAGTTACTACCAGTGAGGATATTGTATTTATCTATAATTGATCGCAGAGAGAATGTGGTTGACGAGCTTGTCATATTGATTCTAAAAATTAAAAGAGAAGATTTATCAGTACTTTATTGATTACATTTTATGAAAAATAATAAATGAATTTATTAATTCTCCCACTATTTTATCAAGTCCCAATGTCCCTCACCATTGAACTCAGAATGCCCAGTTTCATTATCATTCTAGTGGCAAGGATCCATATTCCCCTTCTCATAACCCCAACAAGGTTTGGTCAATCTATTTGAAGGTATTTAGGTAGGAAGGTATTTGACAACTGTGAGCCTACAATTCCTTGATCTGTTGAGTGGACTCCCCAATCCTGAAATCTTGAAATGGATTTCCTCAACACTTGCCTCCATTTTACAACAAGTCTAGCAAGGGATATTCCTCTTGATGTAAAATGTTTAAGTCAACCCGAAACTTTCATAAGAGCTTCCTTTATAAAAGTAAGTGTCCCAATAAGGGTTGCTCAAACACATAGTTTTATTGAGTCTTTCCCTTAACCAAGAAAAAAAGGCTTGGTCTGACTTAATATGGTAGTTGAGGGATTTTATTCTTTATGAGTAGTTTTTCATTATCACGTGCTTGTTAATATTAAGTGATGCTTGCTTAAGAGATTAACCATGTTCTGATAATGCTTATGCATAGTCTGATTTTTATTTTATTCCATCTTTTCATGCTTGTTTATTTCATTAATTATGTGATAGCGACAACACATACATAATAAATAAACCATACAATCAAACAAAAATAAAATAAGATAGCATGATTATGAGCTTCTATTGGTTAGCTTATCTAGCAGTTTGATAAGCTAACCCTGACCTAGGAAAAACACCTTGAACCCTATGGTTCGTGTTTTGCATCTCCCATATGTCCACATTTTCATCTTCTTGGGTTGGTTTCGCCTTAGATTCAGACTTTTGAACTGTCTCCACTAGATTGGGAGATCCTCCATTACATGGGGTTTACATTAAATAAACCATGGGCATGTAGGCCCTGCATTTTTTTGTAAGAAGGCTCACAGGACAACAAATTTAAATTAAACAAATTTAAATGAAACCATACACACATAAAAAGGGTCTTTGGTATAGCTCATGATCATTCATAGCATGCAACGACATTTACCCATATTTAGAATTCAAATTATTTTAATCGTTCTATTATTTCATACAATTCGCACTTGAATTAAATTAATTATGATCTTATAATTAATCAATTCTTTATCTTAAATTCCTTTCTCAATTTACTTGATATTCTTATCATCCATATTCCTTGTATAGGTCTTTGTACTTTTGGAGGAAACCTGGTGAAATTCCATTTCTGGAAAGTACACGACATGTAAAATAGCCTACATGCCATGTAATTTTCACCCTTTATCCAAAGTGTATGCCAGGGCTTTGGCGTGTTTTAGGTAATTTGGAAATTTTGGAGTACATGATGTGTAGATTAATATAACACGGCGTGTACTTCCTTGTTACACGGTTACCAGCTTGGCAATCCCGTGTACATGGAACACGACTTCTCCTTGTACATGGTTTCTCTTGGACCAGATCAGACTACATGACATGTTGATTCAACATACACGCTGTGTATTCAGGTTTCCATGCACCGTTCAATTCTGGTCAACACGGTGTAATAAAACTCAGGTATACTCAATTCACATGGTGTGGTTTGGTGGGCTAGTACCAGTTCATTGAACCTAAGTTCACGGTGTGTAGTTTTCACTACATGCCATGTATTCTTGTATTGTACGGATATAAAGAGTTGCTCCTCTGGATGAGATTATCATTTTTAATTTTATCAAAATTAAAATTAAAAGGTCGTTTCTGTGATATGAATCGAGAAACGAAGGAGGAAGAAATGATCATGTTCATTCAGTTTTATAGAATGATTTATCTTGAATTGAATCAAATATAAATGCATAAATTATCAACAAAAATTAAATAACTATAATCAACATTGTAACCTCCCTCTGATACCAATTGAAGGTTCTAGGTGTAGCGGAAGCTCATGGGTGGATGTTCCCACTTGGCTTTTTGCCATTATCAATGATCAATCCGGGATCAATATGACGATAAATGCCAGTCTCCACAGATCGAATCACAGAAATAGAAAAAGAAGAGGAATAGTCCTGGAACCATAAATGTGGATCGTCACAAGTTGTTATAATTAATTTAATTAATTGAAAAGAAGTACCTTTTATGGCGTTCTTTCTTCGTTGATATTTCCAATCACGTTCCGATGTGATTCGTCGTTGCGTCACAGAGGACAAGTGTAGACTTCCTCTAGCAGTGATCCACACATGCACCTCATATCTTTAGACGTCACCAAAGGAGTCTCCAGGTGCTAGCATAGAGAAACCTTTGCTTGCATTGTCCGCCTTAGATCATCTTGATCCGATGGAAGAGGATCTCTCTCGGTCTAGAGAGCGTTCTTGGAGGAAGAGGTTCTTTCGGACATTAAAGAATTATATAGAATTGTTGTGCATAAATATTCTCTTGGGAAAAGAGTTGGGGTTGTGAGGATATTTATAATCAGGTTTGAGGTTGTAGTGTTATGAAAATAAATAAACACGTTACATGTTTTATTTATTTCATTAACTCTTTTTGAAAACCCCATGCCGAGTCATTAATTCCTTGACATGCGCCCACACTGATTATAATAAATATCATTTAATAAAACAATATTTCCTCAAAATCCTGACTGGAAAAACTACACGATGTGTAATCATAAATACACGGTGTGTACATGTTTTTCATTGAAAACTACATGGTGTGTACATTCAGTGTACACGACATGTATATCTTGTTTTCATTTATTCATTTCCTTTCCAAAATAAAAAATACACGGTGTGTATATTTAATAATACATGGTGTGTACTTGTTTTCAAAATAAAAACTACACAGTGTGTAATAATTAATACACGACATGTACTTGTTTTCATTTTATTCTTCCTCCAACATTATAATGATTTAGGCTTCCTTGAATAATTATTAAACCATTTATGGGAATAATCTTTATTCTACTTGAGATACTTGAATACACTTAGTGTGTGACCCTCTAGGCCTCTTTCTCGTTGGTATTAGGCGGGCTTTCCTAAATTCCAAGATTACTGTCTAGAAATGGGTCAAGGCACCCAAGATAAAGAATTTGACACCGCATTGACGTGTCACCTCATATGAACGATTACCATGTAATTTAATCCCTTTGTCTCAATATATCATCAAGAAGGTTTCATGGTAGTGTCATAAACCTATATGCTTGATTTGTCATTCTTGGACTTACAGAAATAAACTCATCGTGTCACTATGGCCATGTAATTTGTTTGACAGTTCTATTTCAATCAAAGGGCCCGAGATATCTACTTCCATAAATATGGAATGGACAAATCCTTCCTCAACTTATCCATTAAAAACATGTCATTCATGACACACCCAACGTACCCTACTTTCCGCCAACTCTCTTCATGACGGTTTTTGTCTGTAAATCTAAGTGCGCGAGTCATGACATGAGTTAATGATAATTTTTCAGTCTAAGGACCATTACACATGCTCATAGATAACAATGTCCGATGACACCAATACATGTAGAATTTCTACTTGTGGGTCTATTCTCATAATCTCCCATCTTGGAGATTACCAAGTGTGAACTCCATGAGAGGGAGTCTCATCTTCTTACGAGTACTCACACATGACGGTCTATATACTGTGTATCCTATCATAGTATGTCATTCAACCATAGAAATTTATTTAAGAATACTGTTATATAATTTCAAGGTTCTCATCATAGCAGGGATCTTCCATGACCTTATCAATGAAACAAATATTCCAGGACATTGTTATATTATAGTCATGCAGAACAATGAACAATATATAATAAGTGTACATTCATGTAATAAAAGTACAAAACAGTTGGTTCTCAGGACACCAAACCTTACACATAGTACATCTTGGTAGCACTAGGATGAATAGATCACTATGACTAGTTTTTATACTACATAAACACCTTCCTCAATGACAATGTCGACATGAAACAACCCTTGAGCACAAAAATCATTCAAAATACATTGAACATTCAAAATAATCTCCCCACCATTATGAAATTTCATAGATTGTTGGTGCAAATCATTACCAGTATACTCCCTCTAAATGAAATCCAGAAGGGAAAGTGTCAGCTGAACACTGGACAAGAATGCACCTCCACTATGCTCCTTGGTCTCCAAGTGCATCTGAGCAAAGAGCCCCATCAAATTTCACTCATCAATGTAAATTTTCAATTCTTATGTTGGAACTTTCTTGCTCAAAGCATCTACCACTACATTACCTTTTTCTGGGGTATCCATGATATCAAAATTGAACCACTTAGGGTACTCAATCCAATATTGCTGCCACAAATTATGATCTTTCTAGGAGAAAATTTAGGCCAAGCTCTTATGATCCAAATAAACCAAAAAATTCTCCCAAAAAAATATAATGGTGCCACATTTTTAAGGCATGCATCACCATTGATAACTCTAAGGGATGGGTTGGGTAATTATTTTCACGTGGTTGGTGATGGTGAGAACCATATGCCACAACATGGTTATCCTACATCAGCATACACCCATGATCTATACCAGAAACATCATAATAGACCATAAAACCCTTTCCAAATTTGGGTAAGATCAAAACAAGAGTTATGGACAACCACTGCTTAAGCTCCTCAAATGATTCTTGACACTTTGGGCTCTAATCAAACATTACCCCTTTCCGAGTAAGCTCTATATTGGATGAAACATGCTAAGATAAATCTCAAACAAAATGCCTTTAATACCCTACCATGCATAAGAAGCTTATGATTTAAAAAAATTATTTGGATATTCTCATGAAATCATTATACTGATCTTCTTAGAGTCCACCAAAACTCATCATTCCGAGATCACATGACCCCAAAACTTCACCTCCCTGATCCAAAAGGTGCACTTTGAAAACTTCGCATAGAGGAAATATTCCTAAAGGATTCCTAGAACAATACTCAAAGGTCAATCATGAACCTCCTTTGTTCCAGCACATACTAGAATTTCATCCACAAATACCACAACAAAAGAGTCACGATACTGATGGAACAAACTATTCATGAGTTCCATGAAGACTGTTGGATAATTTTTCAACCTGAAAGGTATGAGTAAATACTCAAAATGGCCATACCTAATTCAAAAGGCTGTTTTCAGAATATCCAAATCTCTAACTCTAACTTAGTGATTCCCAATATTTAAATCAATCTTGGATAACCACCTTTACTCCTTAAGATAACCAAAAAGGTCATCAATATAGATAAAATGTTTTTTTCTTGATTATTACCTTATTCACCTTTCGAATATAAATACACAATCAGATAGATCCATCGGCCTTTTTTTCAAATAGAAATAGGGCAACCCAAGGTTAGAAACCCAGGATAATAAATACTTTGGATTCCAAATCGTCCAGCTGTACCTTTAATTTCCTCTGCTCAGTGGGGTCCATATGATATGATGAAATTGATAATAGTTGTGTTCACTTTTTAAAATCAATGGATAACTCCATGTCCAACTGAGGAAGTAAACCCAATAAATCCCTTAGAAAATCCTCCAGGAACTCATCCACCATTGGAGGTAATCCACCCTCCGGAGCACAATCATCATCCTCCAATGTGAGTGATGATATCTAAAAAATGAGATTTTCCAACTTTGAAAATGGAGGTCCATCACATCCCAACCAAGCATCCCATTCACCTTGAGGAACCTGGGTACTACCATCAAGTTCCAAAAAACATACTCACCATTTATAACAATAAATATGCTCATAGAAACAAAACATACAATCTATAATAAGGATCACGTTAAAGTGGTCTATCTTCAAAACCATAAAATACCACTACAAATCGACCCCTAACATGGTGAGTGCACAAGATGGACACCTAAAACCCTACTCTAGTTTCTTACCTAGTGACGTTACCAACTCCATTGCCTAAGACATAGGCTCAGTTGGAAACATTAAAACATCAACAAGGTGGGAAGATATAAAAGAAAATAAAAAACTAATATCAAGAAAAATAATATCTAAATATGATGCAATATTAATGGTACCTCAAACTGTCACAAGACCTGCATCTGATTCCCCTAGCACAAGATCCACCACATGGAGTTTTATCCTGTTAGATTGAACCTAATAATGACCACTAGCTTGAAAATCTTCCGTGAAGTGAATATTACTCGAAGATGATGAAGACCTAATGCCATGAAATCCAAATAGAGAAACATATATCTAGGATGATTCTGACTGGGTTGTCATCCCTTTGGAATCCACTAACCCTACACCACTCTGATATGGGAGTAACATTCTGTAGAATGTTTGCAAGTTCCCCATAACTCTGTATTAGAGACAAGGTCTGAGTGGATATGAGAATTCATGTCATGTGTGTCCTACATTACAACATGTATGGCACATGACAAAACCAATATTGGAATCCACAGAAGAAGACAACTATAAAGGATGGCCTGAACTACAACCTCCCTTATTCCCATACTCATCCCATTTCCTCTTATTCTCTAAAGAACTGCCACATACCACTACTAAAACAACACCAGAAAAGCCAGTATTTCTTCCATGATAAATTTATACCATTATGGATTAATAAAACACCTCATCATACATTTTAATATTGAACAAGAAAACTTGAGATATGATTTCTAGCCGTAACCCCATCTCAAACTTCCGAGACTTCATCTTTTCATTAGAAATGTTTTCGGGTGTGTACCAAACAAACTCAACAAAGCGGTTAGTATATTACATAATATAATGATCTAAATTATAAGGCTAAAAAAACTCCTAGGATATAGAGAAGGGAAAAATCTTTGGACAGTACTGCTCATTGAAAATAACCTTGAAATCTTTATAGCTAATTTGTTCATGCTTTCTAGCCTGCGCCACTGAGTCCCAACACTTTAAATTGGGACCTTCCAACATGAACGATGCACATTTCACCATAACTTACTTAGGAGTATAAAGAAACTCTAACATCCTATCAATATTCTCAATCCACTCCTATGCTTCCTAAGGTTCTGTGCTACCTTCGAAAGAAAGAGGGTTGTTCTTGAGGAACTCCTGAGACTTGTCCTTTCTAGAACATAGTTTTTCTTCTCTATCCTAAGAAGGACAGATTCTCACTCCCTGAACCAAATCTTGGACAACCCAAACCACAAATTCCACTAAATTTTGATCAATTGGTGAGGGAGAACTCTCTCCATCCTATTCCCATGGTGTCACAAGAAGTCTCCAGGTAGGCATCTTTTTACACCAAAAAATAACAATAAGGAAAAACCCATAAATAAATAATTCTAAAAATTTCAAGCAACAAAAAAATAACAACACCTCCATAAATCAATACATAAAAAAATACATCATAATAAAAAAGAAAACTAAACCAATCCTCCCCCATATAGTGTCTATATATAGTCTGAAGCCTATACATCTCACCCAGAGGAGAAGTAAAATCAATCCCAACATCCCATGGTGACCAGAGATCTATCATGAGGTATGTTGGCTAGACACCCCACTCACAACTAGAACCCCAATCCATGATAATACAAATAAATTCTATCCATAATCTTTCCCAAATTACTTGATGAAAAAAGAGAATGACCTGCTCTGATACCATTTTGTCATGAACCATGTCGGGATTCCATCCAAAATGACACCCAACCTAATTCATGGAATGAAACAAAGTTAATTCCTCATCCCTATTGGCTGGAAACTAGTACCTTGGTATTAACACTATGCTTTAAGAACAATTTCACCCAATTATGTAATCATAAAACACCAAAAGAAATAGACAACATGATAACTGATAAACATAACCAAACAAGGTAAAACAATTTTCAGATTCAAAGTTAACAACTTTAAACAAAACCAAATGGTGCTATAACAGAATGAGATCAACATAATATACCAAAAACCTCCATGAAACAAGAGTGTTATCACCCTAAAGTCACCACCACCAACACTTTCAAGGAGTAGAACTCTAGCAATTGGATCCACCATCTCCACTATGATACATCTTTCCTTTACCTGGGTCATACATAACAAAGTCTATATACACCCATATCTGTAAGTAGTGTGTGATCTAAATCCTATTAGGATTCCACACAAATGAAAATATTCCATGCTATAACATTATAATAAAAATTAACATGAATATTTTAATAAAAACATTTGAACCATTTTTAAGATTTTTTTTAAATAAAACCATTTCTCAAATGATATTTCTTGAAATAAAATATACATAAGGTCTACCACATACCAACGACTAGAACCACATCACATAAGCATAATGTCACAATATATATCCATAGGTAAATACATAATGGTAACTAGAACACATGGATTTCTATGAAAATCATACCTCAGTGATCAAAATCCTCAAAATCAACTACCAACAATAGTCTCATGCATGAGCCACTAGAGAGGATCTTATCCAAAATTCTAGTGGTCTAACAACTCTATCATACACGATCCACTAGAGAGGATCCCATAAAAAGTTATAGTGGAATCCGATCATATAAATTGTTTAGTTATTGTTGCAATCATCTATCCTGCTAGATGAATTCAACCCTCGACCACTTCCAAATCAAAATAGCGTACTAGTTCTATTTCACGCACCTAGATACCTGGGATTCCCTTTGTGTTCAAATTCCATTTCATGTATCACACAAATAAAAAAAATTTAATACACATGCCAAGAATCACAAGAACATAAATAAATTACCACATACACATTTTATGAAATACATTTGGGAACACCATAATAGGAACACATATGGGATCTAACCATTTTACTTGGGAAAATCCCATTTTAAAATTATATTCACATAAAAACCATTTTTATAGCCTTATTCACAATTCAAAACCATATTTAAGGTGCACAACCAAGAATACAACATGAAAAAACCCATTACACTTGAAAAACCCACATTAATCTCATTTTCACCTCTAAATCTCCCTAAAAACACATTTTTCACCTTTTCTAAAAGGTATAAAATATATTGAAGGAACACCACACTGAATCACACATGATACATAACCTATTTTATTTAGAAAAACCATTTTCATTACATATGCTTCTCAAAACTTTTTAAAAACATGATTCACACCAAAAAGGTAATCTATAGAACACTTCTAAATAATCAAGCTAGCATATCAAAATCATCCAATAATGTAAAAGCATAGAACCACCTAGATATCACTTGGAAACTTCTAGAAAATGATGTGAAACCACAAATGAACTACCAAAATACCCTGAAAAAGAAATGTTGAACAAAAAACATCAATATTTTCCCCCAAAAAGACAAGATCAATCCCTCCTTAGGTTACACACCCTGCTAGAAAATAAGAACTCAAGAAATACGGGATAAGAACCCTAGAAAGTGGAAGGAATCATGAGAAAAGAGGATTAATTGATTTTTACTTGATGAAACAGGATCAAAAATACCCAAGTAAGGACACTAAAGAGGTCTGTGGAAGCTTAGAGGGGGATGCATCTCTAAAAATCCCTAATAGCGTGAAATAGGGGTGAATTAGGGTTAAATCCAAGGTGGGTGGAAAGCTAAATTCCCACTTTTTAGTGACTTGAATAGGTGGATTGGGTTTCTAGTATGGTTTTACAAACTGTGTGACAATCGTGTGCCCCTCACTATCTAAGAGGGATATGCCGTATAGTTATCCAGCATAGTTTGAAAAACCATTCATCAACTGTACTGTCTCCATTTTTCAATATGACATTTGGCCGCATGCTTTCCTGGGTGAGGGCGCATGGTTTCCCTTCACCATGCAACAAGAGTGTGCCACCAGATGTTAATCCCAAAGTCACCATTTTCACCAAAAATTATAGGGAACCCAAGGGATATATGTAAGAACAAACAAAGGAAAAGAATTACCTAAAAATAAACACAAATATGACATAAATGAACATTATAAAGGTAGTTCCCTAAAAAATAGAGGAGTTACACTTGTGAATGAAGTGTTACATGTATATGGTACCGAGGAAAGAAATCCATTTTTTTTGAATATTTCATACTTTGACATCATCAAACAAATATGGGAGTTGGATTATACAAAATTCTGAGTAATGATTTTTTAATGCAAGTGGGTTAATAATAGGAGTGATACTAATATAGATGAGTTGGGGTTCATGAAATTTTATTTCAATAAGGATGTGTACAAAGAAGAATCATTTATATTGGAATCATAGGAAGTATAAATCTTTTATTTTTTATATTCCACAAACCAAAAGTGGTCAACTGTTATGTTATTGAAAAAAACCACTAAAGGGTTAGATGAAAATTAAACTAAGGGTGGACCTTTAATTGGGATGTTTCAATCATTTCAAAGTGGTCCTAATGTAGAAGGGGTCTTTTATGTCATAGGATACCACAATTAAGGAATTTAGATACATGATAGATAGGTCAAATCCATTCAACATTTTTAAAAAGAGAGTTCAATGATTAGGTTATATATTTTTTGTAATATACATTGCCATACATCATGTTATTATCTATTCACTAATAAATTTACATAATCTAAATTAAATGTTAAATGAATTCTTAAAATAATGAATTATTCATATGTTGATACTCCCAATACCAAGGAACAAAACATTTGTCAACATGTTTCTGCGCTCATTGTAGAGGAAGAACGACCTTCTGTACATGCCGATTTCACCAATATAGAGGAACAATATTTTGATGATATTTAACCTGAGGAAATTTTTGAAAACAAAGAGATGACATACCAAAAAAAATAGTTCCATAGAAGGATGGTGTTAGAGAAAATTATTAAGGTGAAAAGCTAAGGCGTCAAATTTGTGGTCGGATGGAATGTGCTTGACCAACCTATTAACACCAACAAGTCCATGTTTAATAGTTTCATTGGGAATATCACATTGAAGTGCATATCTATTAATGTAGATTCATGGAACCATGTCATGCCCATTCTTAATAAAATGATTTGGGAATATATTAGGATAAAATTATGATATCCTTTCTTTATTTTACTAAAAAATAAAATAATGAAACATTGACTTACTCTTCATTATCCCCATAAGAGTCAATTTATAGTAGATGAATCCCATAATAAATTTTTATTAATTCTAACTACAAAGGATCATAGAGGCTTTCTCACAATTCTAATTATATTTCATCTTAAAGATTCTGATGGGAAAATATTCCCACACCCACCACATATATATGCACCCCTGATAATCCATGAAGCATGGGATGCATTTTATATCCTTTGAGAGGAGATATCTATTTATGTACATTATGTATGGTAATAATTTTTTTGAAAATATGTGTATCGATCATTGTGATTAGTAAATTTTAATTTATAAAACAAAAACCGAGTGCTAAAAATAAGTAACAAGCAATAAAACTAACACACCCCTACAGTAAGTAAGGATGGGGTATGCTTCACTTGAAAAAAATAGTACATATTTTAAATCTACCAAAATAATTTTATGTGACATGAAGAAATAACATAATTATGTTCCTCTATTTATATGTAGATTGATGAATCCAAATCTAATTCCACTTCTATCCCACATCATGTGTTATGAAAGGAGGCTTGGGTAAATAATGATATGATATTATTAGATGAAAACATAGAAAAGTGTGGGAATCATGTGTATGTATGACATAATAATTTTTTTATTTATATTTCTATAACATAATAATATTAAAAATTTCCTTATATTTTCTATCCAAATTACACAGAAGAATCATAAAAAAAATTACCAGATAAACACCTACTATTAGTGGCCTTATAGTGGAAAAAATAGTATGGTTGCGACAAAGGTGTGGGATTTGAGGTGACACCCCAAACATATTTTGAGAAAATAAAATAATAGGGGATAAAGATAAACAAATGGAAGATATTAAGACATGATTAGATGCATTTGAAGAAAAATTTAATTGGAATTTTATGTTTTTAGAAAATTTTACAAGGGGAAAAAATAGAATTAAAAAACCCAATAATAACCATTGCATAAAGATCCCCCCACCCCACTAGCTTTGAGGTGATCCATTCCCCTAAAAGATATTTCTCAAATAAGGTATTAAATATTTTCATATTTTTTTTTGTGAAATGTGAATTAGGAATACACTGATAACTTTCCTATACTAATATTATACAAGGTGAAAATTACTTTGATTTATATATATTAACACTCAACCATCACCTTATTATGAGGGATACCATTCTCAATATCCAAGAATACACTCTACATAAATTTTTTTTTCCAATAGGTCATGTGGGAGTGGGTATTAGCATATATTATAGGCCAAACACAGAGATAACTTTTACACTTGATGAAATATATATTCATACGATCGAGAAAGCTATTTGAACAATTATACCATGTGAATCATATCTTGTAAAAAACATTTTGACAATGAGGTATTAATTTCCAATTTATTTTTCATGAAAAACCTTTAAAAATTAATGAAAAAGGTATAAAATGATGAATGTTATTACATATGGACAAAGGTAATGGTGTTAAATAATTTTTTTAATCAAAATGATCTAAAGGATCAACAAATCAATCGAAAATATCTTCAAAAATAACCTTTAACTTGCCCATTGAATATCCTCATTTACTAACATTGAAGTTTCATATAGATATATGGTTACATATTTGTAGTAATCACATAGTTTATTTTGAAGGAAAAATGTACGTAGAGGCCATTTACAACATTATTTCTCTTGAGAATGTAAATAAAATCTTCAAGCATGAATAACTAGGAGTTTTAGTTGTAAATGTATACATGAGTTGTGTGATCATCATTTGTTTTTCCAATATACAATCTAATATTTTATTTATGAATAAATACAATTCATTTTTTTATAGTGTTAATAGAAATAATATTTCAAGATAAACCCCTATAAACATAAACATAGACTCATTAGTCCTCACATAACTTCTACAGACCAAACCAAAAAGGAATCAACTAAAATTGATGAAAAGTGAAAAAACTGGCTACATGTTTTTAAGAAAACATATGGATGATAGAATTTTATTAATACCAAATATTCATGAGTAAAATTCAACAATTTAATCATAATAAATATATTTTCATTCCTTTAATTAATTAATTATTTTTGTTTTTATGCTGTGTTGGGTACACATTACAGTCAATTTGGATACACCGAAGATTTATTTTTTGGATTAACTACATGGATACCCAACAAACCAACCATATGTGATGATGTTTCTAAATTTTTAACACACTATATCCATCATTTTAGAACTAAAATTCATGTTATATATTTTATATTATGTTTTAATGAGAATTCTGTTACAATAGGGTAGTGTTAAAATATCATAAAAATCATGGCATGATTATAGTTTATGTGCACAAGGATCCTATTGAATTTTACAAGTGGATATGTATTAGGGTATATATTATAATATTTCACTATCGAAAAACATATCAAAGAAAATTACTTATTTTTATCAATGCTTCTTCATTTTCAGAAAGAAACAAATGGAAAAGATTGTGGTCACAATGTTTTCAAATTTAATAGAGATATAATATACCATCAAGAAACTAGAATCCTCAAAGAGGTATTTTTGAATATAATTAATATTTAATTTAAAATATTTATTAATACTTTGTAATTTTATATTTTTCAAATACTAATATAACTATCAAAAGTCATCGTATTCACTTGATGGAATATATTTATTTAGAAACAAATGAGAAGCATAACTGGTGTAGGAATTTACCAATATATCATAATGATGTTACTTCCTACTACTTATTTAGTTGATTTTATCATCATTTATCTACTTTTTATTTAATTTTATCATCATTTCAATTTGATACATAATTATTTAATTTTTACGGGGATCATGAAGAAATGAATTCATCAACAAAGATAATTAACTCCAATACTATGATCATTCACTCAATCTGATTCATGGTGTACCCAATATGACTCAAATTATATGGTTTTAGTTTAAAATTTAAAATTTATGAATTTATTATTTCATATTTCTGTTTATTTTTTTATATATAGTATTACTAACATAAGATTCTTTTTCTTATAAAGTTTTATTTTTTTACTCGGGTTGCGGTGGTTTGTTCGAAGCTACTCATGATCTTGAAATACTGTACTTTGAGGTTGAAACTAACATAATAACAACAAGGAAATGGATGAAGAACGCATACCACCATCCTGAAAAGGATAATTCATAATACTTATTTAATTAATTTTGTTACCATTTTATCTAATATTTTTAAGTTAATTTCATTAAATTTTTATCTAATACTTATTTAGTTTTTTTCACAGTTCTTCTTGGATATCATATTTTTCTTTCAAATATCCACAAAAAGCTAGAAAAGAAAGAACATTTTCTTTTTGGATGAAAGAGAAAACCCTAAGTTGTCTAAAATATGAAGTGTTTAAGGTAGCATACAGTTTCCTCTATCATCATAATGGAACATGTTCTCTATTTTATAGTTTTTTTAGATAGTTTAATGAAAAAAACATATCATATAATCAATCAGCCGTACCTCAATCTAATACACAGTGTGCTCGATATGACTTAGAATGCATGTTTTTAGTTTACACTTTAAATTTTAGTTCAAAAAAGGCATCACATACTCAAAACAAATAAATAACATTATAAATATTTTTATACTTTATGAAGATGATCCATAAGTAATTTTTTATGTTTAGGAATCAGATGAACCTTAATATGACACACGATGTGGGTGGTATAACTCCAAGTGTGTATTTTTTTAAATTTACATTAATTTTAGTAAAATTGAAAAGTGACATACTCAAAATTGAGTAGAAACATTCATATTGTTTTGTTACTTTAGAAAAACGATCCATAAGTCATTTTTTATGTTTAGGAATCAACCACACCTCATTCATATGCAAAGTGTGATTAGAATCACTCAAAGTGAGAGTTATTATATTAAAATTAACATTATAGTTAAAAAATCATGTCACTAATTGAAAACCATGAAAACAAAATCTAATTGTCTTGATAATTTTGGAAAATGATTCAGAAGTCATTTTTCTTCCTAGGAATTAGTGTCAATAAAATCATCACATGCTATGACCGTTATGACTCAAAGTGTGTGTTTCTAGTTTAAAATGAAATTTTAGTAAAAAATATAAGTTATATACTCAAAAAAGATGAAATTAATTTAGATTGTTTTTATACTTTGGGAAAACGACGCATAAATAATTTTCAAGGTGTAGGAATCAGCTTCACTGCAATATGATGCACAATGTGACTGGTATGACTCCAAGTGTGTCTTTTTATTTAAAATTGACATTAATTTTAGAAAAAACACAAGTGACATACTAAAAACCAATAAAAAAAATTCATATTGTTTGGATAATTTAATAAAATAATGGATATGTCATTTTTGGCCTATTAGAATGGGATTCACCTCAATCTGATGCATAGTGTGACCTGTATGACTCAAAGTGTTGGTTTACAATTTAAAATTTAAATTTTAGTTAAAAAAGTGTGTTAATCAATGAAAATAGAGAAAATAATCTCTTATTGTCTTGATAATTTTGGAAAACAATTCATAAGTTATTTTTGATGTTTAGGAATTAGTATCATGTCAAACCGACACATGATATGACCAGTATAACTCAAAGTATGTTTTTACTATTTTAAATGACATTTTAGTCAAAAAAAGATACTAAAAATCAAAAAAACTAATTAATATTGTTTTGATACTTTATGAAAATAATAAATATGTCATTATGACATGTAGGAACCAACCGTACATCAATCAGATGCATAGTGTGACTAGTATGACACCAATTGTGTCTTTTTATTTAAAATTGACATTAATTTCAGTAAAAAGAAAAAGTTACATACTAAAAACCAATAAAACAAATTTAGATTGTTTTATTACTTAATTAAAATGATCTATAAGTCATTTTTTACATATTGGAATAAAAAAATACCTCAATTCGATGCACGGTGTGATTGGTATCACTCAAACTATCCATTATCAGTTTAAAATTGACATTTTAGTTCAAAAAGTGTGTCCATCACTAAAAACTAATAAAATGAACTATTATTGAGTTTATAATTTTGGGTAAATATTCTTAAGTCATTTGTGACATATAAGAATTAGTCTCACATCAAATTGACACACATTGTGACCGGTATGGCTCAAAGTGTGTGTTTACAGTTTAACATGAAATTTTAGTAAAAAACACAAGTGACATAATCAGAAATAAGAAAAAAATTATGATTGTTTCTATAATTTAATAAAACTATACAAAAACCATTTTTGTTATTTATGATTCAACCTCACCCTAATTCGATGAACGGTGTAACCGATATGACTCCAAATGTGTCTTTTTATTTAAAATTGAAATTATTTTTAGTAAAAATCCCATGTAACATACAAAAACCTAATAAAAATCATTCGTATAGTTTTGAGAATTTTTAAAAAAGAATCATAAGTCATTTTTTATGTGTAGGAATAATCCTCACCTCAATCCAACACACAGTGTGTCCAATATGACTCAATGTTCCCATTAAAAGTTTTAAACTGACATTTTAGTTCAAAAAGTCTACCACTCAATGAAAACTGATAAAACATGCTTGAATTGTCTTAGTAGTTTATGAAAACAATTCATAAGTCATTTTTGACATGTAGGAATCAGTTTCACATTAAAACAACTCCTGATGTGACCAATATAACTCAAAGTGTGTGTTTCCAATTTGAAATGGAATTTTAGTAAAAAACACAAGTGACATACTCCAAAATTAGAAAATACATTTGGATTGTTTTGATAATTTTTTATAATTTATATAAGTCATTTGTGACATTTTTTAATCATTTTTACCTCAAAATGATGCACAATGTGACTAATATGACTCCAATTGAATATTTTTGTTTAAAATTGATAGTAATTTTAGTAAAAAGAACAAATGGCATACTCAAAACTAATAAAATGCATTTAGATTATTTTTATACTTTAGTATAATAATTATATGTCATTTTTGATGTGTAAGAATCAACTGAACCGTAATTTGATGCATGGTGTGACCGGTATCACTCAAAGTGTCTGTTATTAGTTTAAAATTAACATTTTAGTTCAAAAAGTGAATCACTCACTAAAAACCAAGAAAATTGACTCTGATTGTAATGATAATATAGAAAAATGATTCATAATTAATTTTTGTTTTTTTTGGAATTTTTCTTATGTCAAACCGACACACAATGCTACCGGTATGAATCAAAGTGCATGTTTCCAATTTAAAATGAAATTTTAGTAAAAAACATAAGTGACATACTCAAAACTAAGAAAACACATTCATTTTTTTGATACTTTAGGAAAATGATCCATAAATCATTTGTGACATGTTGGAATGGGCCCCATATCCATTCCATACATGGTGTGACCATTATGACTCAAAGTGTGACCTTTTATTTAAAATTAACATTTAATTCATGTATTGTTTAATATTATGTTTAATTTATTTATTTATAGCATTAATAATATAATAATTGTTTCCTTGTATAGGTGGGTTATTTATTTCAAGTTGGGTTTGTTTTTTTAGTAACTAATACCATGATTAGGCCTTTCCGAGAGGGGGTCAGGTGCCAAAGACAATGAAATATTGATGTTTTTAACTATTATGATAGTACATCCTAACTGAATTGTACAAAATGTTTTTTAAAATTTCTATAATATTGTGTTTTTTATTTGTGATGTAATTTTTTATTTCATCTAAATTATGAATTTGTTTTATATATTTAGGTTACTAATGCAATGTTCTATAATTCCAATATTACACTACAACATTAAGGCCTATATCAGTTCTAAAGAAAGCGCTAATAAAGTGTCCCCTTTATCAGTTCTTTTTTAGCACTAATAAAGGCCCCCACCCTTAAAAGTGTTGAGGAAAATAACACATTTTTATGATATTATAAGGAAAATATACGGTAACAAATCAAATAATGTCACCAAGAAAATGGTGGCCAACATTCTTGGGATTGAATCCATAATATTAGGGGGAGGCGTGGAGGGTGACATTAGATTATGGGAAGGCAGAGCCTATATAGGTGGTAAACAGGTTGCAGAAGCATTTTTGTGTCAATGTCATCTCCTTAAAATCCACCAAATAGGAAAAGAATAATGAGGGGGTGAGAATAATATGGAATAGGGCGATATGGTAATGAAGCATCAGAGAATAAGAAACCACTCATCGCATGTCCAAAGCCAATCATTACTCGTTATTGGGATCCTCTACCTTACTATGTGTGCACAAAGTAGAAGATAATCCCAATGCCTACACCATCCTTCGAATTTGGATCAGATGAAAATATTTATGGGAAAATTCATAGATTTCAAATGATTGTGTCATGTACAATATCTTAAATGGGATGTGTAAGTAAAATAAACATACAATGAAATGATTATAAATGAATACAAAAGGATATTATTCTTTTAGGATCAAATTTCTTTTTCCATAAAAGTGAAACATGAAGTGAAAATCATTTACATTGAATTTAAAAATAAAGGGAAACATGATTTTACCTTCAATCACTTCTTAACATATTTAGTACTATTATTACATATCAAAAACACTAATTTAAAAAACAATCAACTGTAGTTCTTGAAATTATAGACAATTTTGAACCTAACTTAGGGTTCATTCAGTGTACACACAACTAGGGGGAGTTGAGGAAACAATAAAAATGAGATATAGAGAATAAATAGAAGAAAAATGAATCCTAACCTTGAATAACCAGACCTAAATCACATATAAATCCTGAAAAATCACCATGGAGGGAAAGGGTTGAAGGGTGGAGAAGTGCGCTCGTCTCACCTGGGGTAGTGCACGATGCATGAGGGAGGAGGGGAAGGTTAGGATGAGTTTATGTGGGGAGGTTATAATGTGTATTTTATTAAATTTATAAAATTTCAATCACTGAGTGAATCTCATAGTTTTGCCACATGGGTGGCCAAACCGTGTTTTAACCATGCGTGCCTCACTAGAGGTCCTTGAGCATGATGCATGGGAAGTTCACATGGTTAAACTAATCATGCACTAATAATGTGCTTAAATATACTAAAAATTATATTCTAGTGACATGATTTACCCATAGTTTTTACTAATCATTCACTAATTGTGCGATAAGAGATGTACTTCAAAAACTATCAAATTTCAAGGTAAATCAGACTCAGTAGGATAGAAAATTAATATAAACCTAAAAATAAATAAAATAATTTTAATAATAATCAAAAATCATGGTCATAATGTGAAAATTATTCCCAATATATCCCTTTATACCCCCATAAATCTTTTGATGGAATGATTGATTCAAAAGAAGTAGGGTTCAACCCTTATACTAAAAACATGATCTGGAAAACATAATGACCGATTGAAATCACCGCCAATGATGGATGATGTAATCCTCATTATGAAAATGGGTCATACCACAATTTCAAAATTCCATCACCATATAAAATCATAAAGGATCCTCATATAATTAACTAAGGGCTCAAATTGACCAAAATACATCTCAAAGAAAGTGAAGTTTCGACTCAATAAAGCACGACCTTAAAACATAGGGTACACTATAATGACCCTTACTTTTCATATATAAATATTTCATCATTTTTATTAATATTAAATAAATTTCCCAATAATACACACCTTATTACCAAAGAGGTTTAATGTATTTGGAAAATTAGATACAAAAAAACTGGTACATAAATGATTTACATCAATTCCCATTTAGTACTTCACAACTAGCACCCTTCTTAAACATGACATACTAAAATCCTATCTCCATATCCAGTGGAAGAGAAACATAAAAAAGAGTGAGTTCACAATCTCAGTAAGGGTAAACCTAACAGATGTCAGTAATTGATCATAAATGAGAATAATATTAGAATAAGGTTATGAGATCTTGAGATAAACATTATAAAATCATACCCATCAATTCATATATAATTTTCATGAATTATCAATAAAAAAAATAAGTCATAAGAGTGAAGAATCATCAATAGTCAATCATGATCCATGAAAAAATATCATTACAATAAGGCATAAGTTTTTTTCATGTATATAAACATTGAAAATAATTTCCTTAATTATGGATAACTGCCAAAACTATCATGGTTGATTGGGCTCACTTTCCATTCCATAATTTCCTTAGTCAAGGTTGACTCCCAAAAATATCTTAATGAAAAAATTCCCATACTAAGCTAGGTTAACTACTAATTACAGTATTTATTATCTCATGATATATCCATATTTACCCAATTCATCGGATTATTATATAATTTCAGGACCACCAAGAACATAATTAAAACCACACATATGTGTGCCACGAGATCATAAATCATTCATCATATCATAAATTCATAAAACTTTGAAAGGATATGGGTTTTATAAAATTTTCATAATCATAATCATAAAACATCCATAAAAATAATAAATATAGTAACATTGGATCATACCCTCAATAAATAATAAGAAACATCAAATGATTTTTTTAAATATATAAATAACTTTAAAATATCACCGGAACATTTCTTGAGGAAAATACCATTTTTATTTGAAATAAATTATTTAGAATCTAAAAATTTATAAAATATTAAGTAAACTGTTCTATTTTCAAAGAAAAAATTTAAATTAAAAATTAATCCTTGATGAAAATAGTATTCATGATAGTGGGGGAATCTTTTCATATAGTGTACGTTAAATCAAAAATTATTTTCACATTTTTGGTAAAAATTTAAAAGTATCTTATTTGAAAAATGATAAGAATGTTCCAATTAAACCATGGAAAGGAAAGTAAAATATTGTAAAAAATGATTATAAATATATTTTTTTAGAAAAGTAAAAACATTCTAGAATTTTTTTAAAGAAAATATGGACATCGAAGAAAATATTCTCGACCAAAGGGAAAAACAATGTTGGTTTTCCTTAAAAATATTCTTTTAGTCTCATGCATACTTAAAGAGAGGAAAAGGAAATGAAAACATGAAATCTCAAATAATAACTAGATTATATAATAATATATGAGAATTTGGAGATATAGAAAATATAATTTCTTCATTGTAAAATTTAATCATAAACAATCCCTATAAAAATGAGATTACAACATAAAACCCTTACCTCCTGTTTTCCTTGCTTTGTAAGCACTCTATGAACCTGTAAAATAAATTTATGTTTATTATAGTTATAGAAAAGAACAATACTAATACCTATATTACCATAAATGTTTTACTTTAATATATTATCATCCATTTGATAAAAATATTTCATTATAATTATCATTTTTGGTGATGACTGCTTTATTTTTCATGTGTGATCATTTTAGGTGTTCACTACTTCATTTTTCATGTATGTTTTTGTTTTAAAATTATAGTCAATGTAATTTTATCATGGTTACATCATATAAAAAATTTAATCATGATATAAATATCATATATTTCATTATATATATTTCCCTTCATATAAATCGGTGATGAAAAATGAATTACATCACTATGTGGTGACAGTAGTCCATACACACACAAGAGTGATTTTTCCACTTTTTGATGGATGAAAGGAATAAAGGTAAATATTAATTCAAATTTAAAGAATAATTATTATAAAAAAATATCAAATATATATATTAAATCTGTCATAATAATCAAAAATAAATTATGGTGGTGTAAAATGAGTTTTATCGCTACATAGAGGTGGTAGTCCACATGTACACATGAGCAATACTTTCATCTCTCATTGGAGTGAGAATAAGTAGTAAATGGTTGTTAAATAATCATAATAAAATATTATTATACTGATGATACTAGATTCATAATGTTTTTATGGATAAAAAATGTTTATATTAGGTATGAGAAAATATAAAAATGAAGAATCTTGGTTAAGATCTATACCTCTTCTTTAAGAGACCTCCTTTGGATTACTATTTAATCCTTGAAGGATTGGTATTAGAAGTTGAGAAAAATATATATGATTAATAGAAGGATTATATAAATGTTTTGAAGTAAGTATTTCTTTATCTATAATTCTAAAATAGTGTGAATAAGTTAAGAGAATAGGTTCCCTTTTATAAGTGAGGGGAGGGGCACACATGGAATTTCTTAAAAGATTTTAACGAATTAAGGTCACATTCATGGGAAAGTGATTTTAAATGGATTGGTATTAGAATCTAAGATAATATAAGGTTAAAATATCTTCAACCAATAATAATTTTTTAGGCTTGGGTTAAAATCATACCCTTATATCATGGTTTAACCCCCCAGTCAACTCGTTTTAACCTTAACCGTGGTTACAAAATTTTACTACTTTTACTATTCACTAGGAAGAAAATTAAGTTGGAACTATTGAATTAAATTAACTACTACGATTACAAATATATAATCAATTTTACTAGATTAAATTTCTATAAATATCATAATTGAATTTTAATTAAGCACATAAACCACAATAAAAACCTATTTTCAAGAAAATGAATTTTTATGAGTAAAAATTAATTTACTTTAATTCATTACCATGTAAAATCCATAAAGTAAATTTTAAAATATTATATTAAATATAATTTCTAAATATTTATTTAAAACCATTAATAATTATTGTTTAAATTAATTTATTAACATAAAAACTCATTGCGTGCATAGGAACAATTTTTTTTATAAAAATGTGTTTTTAAGCCCAAAAATTAACTTATACCAAAATAAAGAACAATGATGATTACTATGTAATAACATAAATTATTTATAATTAATGTATTATTAGTTTAATTTCATATTAAATTAAAAACATAATCGGACATTTAATTGATAATAAATTACAATTTTTACAAAAAATCATAATTTTTAACTATTTACATAAAAATAAATCTTTTTAGAAGAATCCTAAAAATTCACCGTAAGAAAATATTAAAATGATGATTTTAAAAATTTTATTAATTTCATAAACTAAAATTTATAAAAAATTTATAAATTAAATAAAAATTTCCGGTATATAAAAGTGATAAAATTGGTTTGTGAAGAAATCATATTTTTGGGGCATAAAATCACTTTACTATAATCGAGACTTTATTTATTATGAATTAATAATTATATTTTCATTATTAATAAATAGTGTAAGTATTGTTAATAAAGTGTTATTACTATTAATAAACTCCAATATAATTTCTAGTTTATAATGATTTACTATATCATGGTTCATATAGACTCGTGGTTGCATGTAAGGAAAACTATCAAGCACTTCAGTTTTTATTGAAAAGGAAATTCATATAAAATTTTGGGGTTTTAAAAACACCATGACTCAAAGGGAACACTATAAATAGCCAAATTAAGATGAAAACCCATACCTGAAGATACATCCCATGGTATAAAAGAAGACCAATGATCAAAACTCTTCTTTTTAGTGGGAGTGGCTGGGTAAGATTCACAAAATAGGTTCCCAACCAAGAAACAAAGATTCCTCACATGACAAAAATCATAGGTTTGGTCATAGAATACTAGGTCTCTAAAATAAATCATCTATGGAAGTCTCCCCTATCATATTAAAATTCCACTCATTTATCCACTCTCCAAGTATTTACTCACTCTTGAGAATCAATATGGTCAAGATTATTATAAAGAAGAGGAACACTCAAAAAGAGAAGGAAAGGTTCACAATGGGAATCCAAAAGAAATAAGGATTATCATAGGTTATAATGAAATTATAAAATTCCCTAAAAAGAAACCATATCCAATTGATTAATGTTAATCATCACCTCAAACAAATATAGACAAGTTTGGTGTAATACCCAGGGCCTTACTATTGTAGGTAAACACTAAAATCCAAAAATATTACATATTTAACACTGTAAAGAGACTATATTCATTAATTTACTGAAAATTAAAATTTTAATTTGAATTTAACCAAATTAAATTCATTTTTTGGATATAGAATGTCAATATTGTCTTAATATTATTTTTTAGGATTTTTTTTGAAGGTTGATTTTTAAGTGAATAGGAAAAAATAAAATTTTTATCAAAACTATAATTTTTATGAATTTTTTATATATGAGAAAGACCTATGAATTTTTAAAACCTTTTTATTGTTAAAATAAATGTTTATGGGGTAAAATTATACATTTTGAAATACTATTTAAATTTTTTAAACCTATTTTAACCTTTTATGAACTTATTTGATAAACTAGATTTAATATTTAGAATTAGTACATCCAAATTATGTAATAAGGGATATTTTATTTTTAGGCATTAAAAATAAATTACTTAGCTAAAAACTAGTTACCATGGAAAGAAATAGTAAAATAAAAAATTATAAGAGAAATAGATTTAAAAAAATATTTAAAACATGTGTGAAAATGAATTTATATGGTATTGTAAAACTTAACACATCACCAACTAAATTATTGTCTCTTTTAAATACACTTTACAAGTGAAACATTTTCCATCTTAATGTTAAGACAAAATATTTATAAAAATTTCATTCTCACCAATTATAAAAGGGGTTTATCACCACCCCTTCAATACCACTAAAAAAATAAGGTAAATCTTGAAAATGTAACCTTATTACCCTATAATACTATTTAAATGTCTTATTTTTTGGTCACAAGATATTATCCTAATCCCTCCATTTCCATAAAGTCCTCCAAGGGAAATCCCAAGTCCTCAATGTGAGTAATAATTTCACCTAATTTATTTTCTTTTTTCTAAAACATTTATAAATAGATTTTTCTCATTAATAATAATGACACATTTTTTTCTTATATAATTAAATTAATCATGACAAGGTAATAAATATTAATCACCTCACCCATTTTCCATAAAAAAACAATAATGAAATTCATACGTGTGTGTGCAGTGTCGCATCCACAAAGAATCTTGTTTTTTTACCTTAACCACATTACACTGATGGTCCAAATGTTGAATTTAGTAAATAATTATGATATTTATAAAATATTTAATATTTAAAAATAATAAAAAATATTATAAATGATTTTATAATCTATGGAAAATGTAATCATCAACCATGAATATGTGTGGACTACTGCCTCTATGGGATGTCTGACTTCCATTTTTTTATTTTCATCAATTTCTTTCATGGTTTTTAATGAGAATTATTTTAATGTATTAATTTTTTTTTATGAAATTATTAAGGTTATGGAATGTAAAATTGGATAACCTATTAACTATATGAGAAATAATCAATCATGGTAAATTCAACCATCCAAAAGAGCATTCTAATAAGGTAAAAAATGATTTCTTCAAACTATATAGTAACTTTTTATACATTAAATTCTTATTATAATTATTTCCAATTGGGGTATATCATAATAATAAACACTAAATAAGTTCCTTAAATTTTTTTTATAATGATATTACAACTAAATCACTTCATAATCATCCATTAATTATCGTATGTTCTTGTTTGGGACATTTTAACCACCTACTTGAAAAATGCTATAAATTTATATCATAAATGACTATGAGAATTTAAGTTCTTGTAAAATATGATATAAATAAGTAAATAATTATTTTATTTTATTTATGCATTGTTAACATTAATTTTAAACTCATAAGGTAATATACCAATGTCTGTTTTTTAAAAAATACTAAAACATTCTCATTGCGAATTTCATCTTAAATGATTATAGAAAAAAGTCCCACAATGTAATTATAAAATTATAAATAATTATAAATTATTAATTACAATACCTTATTTGATCTAGTAATGATGAACTTTGGGAGATGAACAAATAACAACATCGCTATTACAAAACTAGTTTAAAATGATTAATATTAATCACAAAAAATATTGAAAATAAATAATAACTAAATAATATAGATGTAGAGAATAATTATAAATTAATTTTAAAAAAATTATACGTATGAATAAGGATATGAAATCAGTTATTAAGATATTTTTTTGTTATACATGAGGTTAGAGGATATTTAGTTAAGTGGGCTTAAATGTATGGTTTCTTTATCCCAAATTTTATTTCATTGAAAGATGATTATGTTATTATTGGAAACAAGGTTATTAAAAGGTGGAAAATGATGGTATATTATATTTTTTATCAATAAAAATGACATTGATCTAGGATTTTTTAATCAAGGGGATATTATTTATAAGATGATTGGTTTTATATTGTAAATAATTATAAGGGACTTGAGTATGAAATAAGCTATCTAGATATATATAACTGATACAATATGTGATAGAGGATTAAAGGTTTAAGGAGAAATATTATTCTAATGTTTTCCAAATTTGTTCTATTGTAAATCTGATAAGAAATGAACTAAAACCTCTGGAAGGTTTCACAATGTTTCTTAATAAATATCAAAGATTCATGAAATTCATGCTCTAAGAGATGAAGAAATAGTTATATCATAGAGGTGGAGTTTCATGATAGTGTTATCCATATTGTGTCTATATTGTATATTTGGTAAAGGGTAAGTATCATAAAAGTTGGGAAATTTCATGAAATATGGTTACAGGAAGTAAGTGGATGTATTTTTGGTAGATTATAAAGTCTTGTGAAAGATCTAGTTCTAAAAACTGACATACTATAGAAAATAAAAATAATTGATAAATAAGGAAGTATGGAGAGACAAAGTTTCAAGAGAATGGTTTTTTTATAATAAATAGGCCTCTAATAATAATTTGTATCATCAATGTTTTGGAATATCACTTACCACCCTAAATTTATATAAGTCTTATATGAGCACACTTCTTACAAGAAATAATAAATTTATTTCAAAAAACATTTTATAAAAAGTAAGGTTAATAACTAAATAGAGTAAATATATTTCAAAGAATGGAGTTTCATGAAATTTGGAGGTGATGTGAAAAAACAAAGTTTCATGAAAAAAGAGGTTTTTTGAAAATAATTGTGCAAACTAAGTTCCATAAGTGAATAGTATGTGGAATGCATTGAAGAATTATATTTGGATTTTCATGATGTAAAACATCATCAAGATTTACTTAGATATGAATGCGACCTTGAAAGTGATAAATTAACTTCACCTAAATGAGTGTGTATGGGGGATTTGATAAAAGTGGTCTGAGGGAGGTAGTAAAATTTCCCTAAAATTATTGTAAAATTAGTGAGACTAGAATAAACTGGCCATAACTTGAAAATTTTACTCCATCAAATATAGTGAATCTTAATAGATTCTTGAATGACTGAAACACCGTATTTGTATGAAAATTGGACCTAACCTTAGTAGTGAACCAAATAATTTTTTTGTGTCATGTTTCTATTTCAACATATGTGTATTAGTGATTAAAAAATCCCATAAAATTAGTATAAGAAGTTCCTACCAATATGAGGTCTAGAAACATTTTGTTCAAAGAAAAATTTAATACCTTGATTCACCTCTCCCCTCTCTGGGTGTCCTGGAGTCTAACAATTATACACCAAGTTTTCTATTATATTGTGTAATTACTACCCCTTCAATATTTTATATCATGTTTTTTCTCATTATCCATGGTATTTTAATATTCTATTTGAAATTATATCCTTCAACCAATTCAGATTTAAATATTACCTAAATTCATCATAATGCCTAAAAATTCTAAATTTTTGATAGTGAAGTGTGAGTGTGGTTTTCGTAGAAATTACATCCCTATACAGATAATGAAAAGCAGATATGGCTATGGAAAAAGTAAACCTAGGGGAAATCACCATAAAAAGGATGGTTGAGTATCAATAAAATCTTTACTTGGTTCACAATGAGTGGGCTTAAGCATGCATGCCTATATAGACAATATTAGGAGATATTCTTTTGATATTTTTCACTCTCCTTATGAACCTTAATGAAGTATTTTCCTACCATTACTTTGGTCTCTTACCATTTAAAATTATGAACATAATTACTATATTCTATTTATAACCCAACACGTTGAATGTACCCTCTCCACCACCTTATCTTAATTTCCACAATAAGGGTACTTCCTATTACTTTGAGAATACATTATAGTTTCGATATTTCTTACATGATATTCTTCGAGATAGCCACATTATTCCATTTATTGATTAGGTAAATTATTGGCTGAACCATATACCATTACTCCATATGGTGTTAGTTTGAGGGATTCTTACATAGAAAGATACTCCATTTATTGATTGGGGATATATATTGAAAATCTATATATATATTTTTATTTCAATACAAATTTTTATTGATTATTATGGAATGATAGTTATGTATTGTATAGTTTGATCATTTCTTCATATGATTAATGAATTGGAATTAATTAGTGATGGGTGGAGCCCAATATAGATAACTCCTTGATACATATATAGGCCTCATGATACAAACCAACAAGGGTATCGGAACATGCCTTACCTATTTTCATATGATGTCTTGGCACAAGGCCTTGATGACATGATTATGATATTTTACATTTTTCATTCCATTAGAATGAGATCAATATTTTTTATCTATTTTTTTATTCATTACCATGAATATTTTATTCCCTTAGTTTCATTTTATTATGAAATTATTTTGATCAATTAATATTTCATTATTATTTATTTCATGGGAATGCTATGATATCTTCCATTGTATAATACTCCTTAATGAGCATATGAGATAATTCCTATTTTTTCCTTTCCTTAGGAAAACTAAAAGAGAACTATATATAACTTTATAGGATCTTCTTGAATATCTAATAATGTTCTCATGGAGTTTTATACTGTATTTTATGTTCTCATGTTTAATGTGAGAAATATATATGTATCTATTATTACAAGACTACTAAGATGTTATATATTTTGAGAATGGTTGTATTTTTCACCAGTAATGTAATATAACTACATGATCGAGGTTTATATTGACTGAGTTATTATAATTGGTATCAGAGAAAGTTTTTTAGAAACCTTGGGCACTATATTTGGAGAAACCTAGTTAGATATAAAAAAATTATGGAAATCCCTTAGGGGTTTGAGTAATTTTTTCATAAAAAATCTAATAGGAATTTTATTTTATAATTTGATATCATTCACTAATTACATGTATGAAATTATTTAGATATAACTAATGATGAAAGAAATGATAACCATATTAACAATCCTAGTTAACATAGGGATTTTATTTGTGAGTAAGTCAATGAGGCAAGAGTTAGAGCTGATTAAATCATAACCCTATTAGGGCCGTTGACCCAAGTCACCAGGAATAACCTCACCCCCATAGATCAACCTACCAATACACAATGTGGTGTAACTATGTTAGACTACTTCATGTTTAAAAAACATTACCATTCAATGGAACTATTAATATGTTGGTAACTAAGAAATAGATCAAGTCCCTATAAAATATATTTATTACTTTGGAAATTAGTGAGAGGGAAAAGGTATTCATGGTGATTTATCATTAGAAGGGAGATAGAGATCAATGGTGGTCCCTATTTTAGAAAAATAAAGAAGAAGTTGATGTTGAGTTCATGTAATTGTGAACTTTTAAGTAGATATTCTTGTTAGGAGTGGGTGACCTAGACCTAACTCATTGGTATACTTGTATTACCATTACATGTGTAAAATTTGATAATATACATGTTTTTCTCTTACCATAATAATATAATTACCTTTTTATACTATTTACATGGTAATATCCTTAGATTATATATCATATAAAGTGTTATAGCATCTCCCATATATAATGAGGATCTCAAGATGCTATGAATGTAGTCTTAATGTTATGTCATATAGTCTAGATACATCATGATTATAGTACATAAATAATGTGTGACTATCATGTGATGGGGGATTATAATCATTGATATGTCTTATCATGAAGTTATCACTTGGTGATCTTAAGTAGATAAGATCATGAGGACTAACCCACTATTGAGAACACCACATGTTTTGAGTGTCACTATTAATTCCAATTCATGAACATGTGTGTTGGTCACCTAAATTGAAATTACTATCAATGTGTATCATTTGATTATGTATTTTTATGCAAGATGAAAATCATGGAATTGATGTCACAACGAGGTATTTTACATTGGATGAATCATTGCTGGCATGAAATTGATTGAATGATCAAGATATAATTTTCCTCTTCTGAAAGGAAGTGTTATCTCAGGACCAATTGATCATAGTGATAATACCTTTTACTAAATCTATGACCATGTTAGAAGAAGGTAATTCCATCTAGTAAGGTCAACGTATAATAAATTAATAAATAACTATAACACAAATTGTGTCTTATGATTTATGATAAATCACATAAAAAAGATATAATATTACACAACATGTGTTTGTAGGAGGTTGTTGTTTCTATGAGTATGCCTTATATCCTTATGGGACTTGATGGGTTTCTAGAATTTATTCATAGTTTGTGAGTAGTAATAACTACTATCATTATAAGGGCCTAGAGGGTCACACACATAGCATGTTCAAAAGTGTGACCTATTCTTATAAATAAGAGTATAGGACATGGTGAGACCCACCACTGGGTCCATGAGATGTTTGTGTATAAGTGATCACCAAGAAATAAATAAATACATTATTACATGATAATAGAATAATTGAAATTGAATTTATTTATTGAATTTATTTACTAGTTTTAAAGTGAATACAAGAAAAATATTTAATGAATGAATATAATTTTAATATTAAATGTTCATTTAATATTTGTGAGATTAATGAGTTGGGTTAATGATTCACTTTTTTCATGTAATATATTTATTATATTTCAAGTAACTGATAAAAATATTAATGATATTTTTGACACTATTAAAATGTCATAACGTGCCATTGATGAATTATTTTGTAGGTAATATATATTTGGGGGGACTTAGTGAAATTTAAAATGTTTTGACCTTGATATATAATCCATAGTTAGATCAAATTTGGTGGATTATTCATCCACTTGAATTTGAGAGCTCCTCTATCATCACTCCCATATTCTCTAGTGAGAGAAGGTTCCTATTCTAAGAACCAACACAAGTTTATCTTTGCAGATCTATGGAACATTATAACAGTGATCATCAAGATATTGAAGGCATCATCGGTTCTCCATGATAGCACATAAATATCTATGATCAGTGTACTCGTAGTCTTTGAAATCATGTGTGGATGATTTAGAGGGATCTAAAATCAGTTCCTTCGAGCAACAGTTGGCAGCTACAAGCTTAATTAACAAACCTTTTCAAATTGATTGAGTAATTTATTTGACTTAATTTTGTGATTAAATCATTTCACATGATATCCTTGATTTTTTTACTTGGCTATACATCATTGGAGACAAAATTTTTATTTTGATCCGATGAAAATATTTTAAAACCCTAGTCTAACCTCTTCCACTACATTCTTTGATACCAACAATTCATATCCGATAAAAAAAATTATTTTTTATGCTAGGATTAAATTAAATTTTCATTAAATTTATATAAAGGGTTCCATAATGTTTCTATTTATATGCTTTGATCCAATCACAGATTAACCAATTATGTCCATCTAAAGATTTAAATTGGATCAAAATCGATTTTCATGGGTTTAGAAATTTAAGAATATATATATGATATAATTTTTCTGAGATGGTGGAAAATTGAAAATTATAATGATTTTATTTTTTTAGATAGGTTCTAGTGGTTAAAAAATCATTTCGGTGGCCGATACTAATACTTATGGGAAGGGGAATTCCATAGTTTTAGAAAATATTTAAAAAACATTAAAAGGACTAATCAAGTAGTATAGTATTTTTTCTAAAAAAAGAATAAAATAATAATAATCATATAGGGGGTACCTAAGTGGAACCTTTAAAAAAACATGCCGCCCCTTTTTATGGGTCTCACATTATACATAACCTACACCAGTTGGTATAGGTGGTCTTTTAATAAAGCATATTTTTATATTTTTCATAGAATCTGTGGTTTTCGTTACACCCCTCCACCAATAAATTTTGTAGCACATAGGGTACTGACTTCTGGCTGACCTGATTAACACCATCCAATCCAAAAAATGGATGGAACCACTTTTTATGGTTTTTAGGGCCATCTGGGGAATTGATTTTTTTTAAACAATTCAAAATGTAAATTTAATTTTTTTGAATTATTTAATTTTTTTGTAGGGATCATGTAATTAATAATTTTTGAATCAAAATAAAGTGAATTTATTTTAATTCATTTAACTTTCCCTCAAGAATACTTTGTTGAAAATTTAATTCAATGTCACATGTTTACCACTTTCTGACCTATCTTGAGCTTTGACTGGTCAGTATATGTTCGGAATTTAATTTATTTATTATATATTGAAATTGAATACCATGATTGTAATAATTAATTAGTAAATAATGGTCCATTTATCTTACCTATCCTATATTATATGTATACTTGATAGTGTATTCATAAATATTATTCTGAGTGTATGTTTAGAATTTCTGAGTGCTTATATATAATTACAAGGATGATATATCATGCGGACCACACCGAGATTTGTTGAAATTATAGAAAAGATGTGGATTTATTTTAAAGGGGTGAAATCTTATAAATGAGTAAAGAAACTACTCAGGTATCAACCCCTAGGGTCACTGTTGATCCATTTATGCTTAATAGATCAAACAACATTAAAATGCTCAAGATCAGTTGTGTTATTTATTTATTTATGTCTAATTAATTATTAATTTCTCTATGGGAATATCAAGGCGATCACATAGAATAATAAACAAGCATTAATAGATAAAATAAATTAAGATAAAGATAATTTTTTCTATTTAATTTGTTGTTAGGTTGTGAGTGTGATAAAATAGTTCAACCATATTAAATATATATGTTTTCATTTTTTGAGTAATAATAAAATATATCAAAGATTTATTAATTCAAAAATACTTCCATCACTTAAATTTGGATAAAACATAGTGTATGAGGTGCTCTTAAACACTAGTTGAGGGTGCCTCCTACTAATAAAGAATTATTTTGAAAGAAATGGGAATAATTAACTAATGTTTTAAATAAAGAAATAGTCATAGATAATTTTTTTAGTCTTTAGAATAAAATAGTTGAGTAAATCAATGTTTTGATTCATTGAAGCTAGTAATTACCTCAATAGTTTTAGGAGGCGCATGTCAATGTGGCCAGACATCCAAAATCCTACTTTAAAACTCAATGAGTAGTGTCATATCCATATCTTGGACTATGAGGATAGGTTTTGAGGATCCTTAACACTAGAATACTCAAGAGTTTGAGTATTCTATGTCTTATAGTGAGGGATAATTTGATTAAATAAAATAGTGGGAGACATTTAATTATTTACTTAATTGGTAATATATAATAGGTAATAAAGATAAAGTACTAATATACCATATTTATTTTATATAGGAAAATGGGAATCCCCACCACTAGTTCAATATAAATGTGATCAATATTGGATAAAGAAAAATATCCTGACTGGCCATAACATCCTAGAGTGGTATAGTCACATGCATATAGTACTAAACCAAGAGAGGAATATTTATTTAATAGAATTCTACATCCTGTTGAGCATCACTTGGGAAAAATAAATATGGATAAAGGCATAGATAAAATTCATGTAGTTTTTTCACTAGATATATAGTGTATCATGTTGTCATTGATGTCTAGTGAGCTGTAGAAAATTCAGAAGGATGAAGGTTATATCAGATTCTATCCCATATCCAAGATTTATATATGGGGTGATCTCGATAAGAATGATATGATATATAAATTGAACTACTTTGGTGTAGGTAGCATAAGGGAATCAATAATGACCTCATGTACTCAAGATGATTGGGTACATTGAGAGACCAAAATCCCTTAGGTTCAAAATGAACCAAGAACTAGTAACTGATATCAATATTATGTCTTTACCACCAAAATTCTTGAATTTTATTGTTAATTATAATATCAATAACATAAAAAAGTCACTCCCATACCTATAATATTTACTCCACCAAGTTGATAAGGATATGAAGAATACCAACTCTTTAGTCCTTATAGTCAATACGAGGAGGAAGGTAATGGATAAGTTTTCAAATTCTAAACAAAAGGAAAATACACCAATGCACTACCATTATAAGTAGATAAAGATAAAAATGGATAGAAATGAGTAGGAGGTTGTATGATTTGAATCTGGAAAGAAATACTACTAGAATAATAATTACATAACTACGAAAATGAAGAAAGGTGATTCTTGTACATCAGTTATATTTATTATTTAATGAAATATGTTTTTATATATAAGTTTTGTATTGGATAAAACATGAAACTCACACATTTTTATTCATATATATGAACTATGTAGAGTCAATAAGATTAAAAAGGACAAAGTGGATCCCCAAGAATAAAATGGTGCAAGACTGCTAGCATTAGTAGTAGGAGATTACCATCTCACATTACCTAGTGGTTTGGTTCTTAAGTTAAATAATAATAATTATGTATCCTCTTTTACCAAAAACATAATGACACTGTAGATCATAGAAACTAGGGGTTTTATTTCATGTTTATAAATAAATGTTTTATATTTTATAAGTATAACATGTGTTATGGAATGTAACATTTTAAAAATATATTATATATACATGAACATGAAAACTTAGTATTAGCAATAAATAACAAAACCAGTGGAAATGAATCATATAATAACCTCTTATGGAACATCATTCTTTATCATGTAAATGAGAATCATTTACATAAATTACATTAAACATGGTATTTATACTTTATTGAGTTAAAACCCTAGGATGTATTTTATACTTGTTTACAAGGAAAAATAACCAAACCACCTTTCACTGGGAAAGGATTATTGGACATAGAACTACTGAAATTGACTCACACTGATGTTTGTGGTTCTTTTATAGTAGAGGTAAGTGGTGGATTTTCATAATTTATTATTTTTACCAATGACTATAGTAGGAATGTCTATATCTAACCAATGAGGTATAATTTAGTTTAATTTTATATTTTTAAGGAATTTCAATATGAATTATAAAAAGATAATGGTAATTAGATTAATGAACTTCACTTAGATTGAGATAGAGAGTATCTCATCCAAGATTTCATTGTTCAATTAATGAAGTATGGGAGAATATACCAAACCACTCAAACTTATACACCTCAGTGGAATTATGTTTATAAAATAAGGAACCACACCTTTCTTGACATGGTCAGATCAACGATGGGTCAGAAAATTTTTCCATTATTCTTTTGGGGATATGCATTGATGGTGTTAGTATATAACTTTAATTGAGTACTAAATAAAGTTAGAGATGGTATTATATATGAGTTATGGTATGAAATGAGGCCCATTATATTGCACACATTTGTGCAGATGAAATTATTTTTTCAAGACCATATCTAGTGAAAAAATAGTATCTCAAAGTATGAAGAACATCTTTATAGGTTATCTTAAGGAAACTAATGTATATTACCTATATAAACCTCTATATAGAAAGGTTATTATGGAGATACCTGAAATAATTATATAAAGAGAACAATATTCCATTGGAAATAGTAGAATATGGATCAAATTCAATTAATTTTATGATTTATATGAATATGGGTTAGTACGGGAAAAATTTCTATAAGAAAATTTTTGAGATGGAGATTTTATCGAGAAATCAGTTCTAAAAAGGTATACTATAATGGTTAGAGAACCATAAGGATATGGTTTTCTTATCACCTAGTTATGTGACACATTAATCCTATAGAATTATAAAACTCTAATTTGTAAGGAAATAATAGATGAGAATGATAATGATAAATGTAAAGAAGATATGATTTCTGAAATGGATTCCATTTACCAAAATCAAGTTTGGATTTTGGTATATCCTAAATATGATGTAAAAAATATTGGATGAAAATGGGTATTAAAAAAAAGCTACACATGGATAGTAAATTAAATACCTATAAATCATGACTTGTTTTGAAGGGTTTTAGGAAACTTCAAGGAATTGAATATAATGAAACTTTCTCAATCGTTTTGATTCTAAAATCAATTAGAATATTAATTACAATAGAATCCTTCAATGATTATAAAATTTGGTAAATGGTTTTCAAAACTACTTTTCCAAATAGGAAGTTAGATGAAGATATCTATATAACACAACCTAAAGGGTTCATTAAATTAAAGAGTGACAATAAAATATATATGTTATATAGATCCATTTATAGGTTGAATTGAGCATCATGATCATGGAACATTTTTTTGATGATTTCATAATAGAATTTGGTATCATTAAGAATAAAAAAGACACATGCCTATAATAAGGTTAGTGAAAATTCCATTATTTTCCTAGTATTATATGTTGATGAAAAATTAATTATGGGGAAAAAATTACAAGTCTTACTATTTATTAATACTTGTTTAAATGAATACGTCTCCTTGAGATACTTAGGTGAAGTAACCTATAGTGTATGGATCAAGATATATCAAGATAGATCTAATAGGATACTTAGGATAATTCAAAGTTCATTTATCCTAAAAATGTATAACATGGAACACTCCTAGAAATGGTTGTTACCAATGTCACATATTATCAACCTCTCTAAGAAAATATGTCCACAAAAATAAGAGTACATTGAATGAATGAATTGAATCACTTATACTTCATCAGTGAGATTTATCATGTATTCCATTATATATAATACATTTTATGTTGCATTTTCTTCAATCAAGGTGGATAAACATCAGGATAATATAAGGAATCTACATTAGGAAGCTATAAAAATTATACTGAAGTACATGAGTCGTACACTGGATATATTACTACTGTATGTAGGAGATAAGGAATTAGTATTAAGAGGATACACAAATTATACTTTCCAGATAGATCATAATGATATGAAATCATATTCAAGTTATTTATTTTTCCTGAATGGTGGTGCGGTGTGTTGGAGAACCTTGAACAAACATACGATTGTCAATTATACCACAGAATCGGAGTATATAATAGCTTCTAATGAATTTAAGGATGCATTATGGGTATGTAACTTTGTATTAGATATTGGTGTTGTTCCTAGTTGTTAAGACTCAATAAAAGTTCATTGTGATAATACTACAATATTCATACTTTCCATAGAGTCTAGTTCACACCAAAGGACAAATCATATACTTGATCAGTTTCATCTCATGTTGGATTTTAGTCAGAGGTGAATTAATAGTTATCAAAGTATCCATATAGGATAACATGGTAGAACCAATGACTGAATATATGCCTCAGTAAACGTATGATTCTCATGTGAGATCTATCAAGTTTAGAGTTGTTAGGAGTTGGCTCTAGTGCAAGTGGGAGTATTGTGGGTGGGTTCCCCAGACCAAACTCCTATGTATATATTGATTACCATTACATGTACACAGTTTGAAATATATAAATGTGTTTCTCTTACAATAATAATATAATTAATTATGTATATACTATTTACATTGAAATGAAATTATATTATATGTTATATTAAAATGTTATAGTAGTTCCCAACTATAATGAGTACTTCAAGATAATAAGACAATATTCTTAAAGATATGTCCTATGGTCCAAATATATCATGATAATAGGGAACTGATGATCTATAAATATCTGGTGATGGGGGCTTATAAGCATTGATACTTATTCTCATGAATTTCACACTTGGAAATATCAAGTAGATGATATTGTGAGGACTAACCTTTCAATATGAGCACCATATTTTTTGAGTGTCATTGGTTGTTACTATCTTTTAAAATGCATAATGATATTATGAATTTATATTATTATCAATGCATATGATTTGATTATATACATTGATGTAAGATGATAATCATGGGATTTATTTCATAGTGAGGTACCTTGAATTGGGTGCATCATTGGTGGTATGAAATTTATTGAATGATCATGATATAATTCATTACTTATGAAAATAAGTGACATCTCAAGACCATTTGATCAAGATAGTAGAAAATTTTAATAAATCAATGGCCATGTTAGAAGAAGGTATATCCATCCAGTAAGGTCAATGAATAATAAAGAAAGAAATGATTATGAAACAAAGTATGCATCATGATATATAAAATTTCACAAGGCAAAGAGATTACATAACATGTGTTTAAAGGAGGATATTGTTGCTATGACTATACCTTATCTTATTAGGGGTCTTGATGGGTTTGAAGACTCCTCTTCTATTCTGTGAGAACTATTATCGAGGTAATGTCTTATGGGTCCCAAACATAATGTATTCAAAATTATAGAATATTCTTATAAATAAATTTATAGGACATGGTGGGCCCTTCTATGGGTTCTGGGAGTGGTCAGAGTATAAAAATCGCTAAGAAACAAATGAATTCATTATTATGTGAGTATAAAATAATTGTACTTGAATTTATTTATTTAATGTATTAATTTGTTTTAAAGTAAATACATGATATATATTTAATTAATTGATATTATTTTAATATTCAAGGTTGGTTTAATATTTTCAGGAATAAGGATATCAGTTAATGATGAACAATTTTCATGTAATATATTTATTATGTTACTAGTAAGTTATAAAAATATTTATTAGGTTTATAATACTACGAAAAGGTCATAAGTTGATATTGAATGATTAGTTAGTGGGTAATATGTATTTTTCTATATTATTACATTTTGAATGTTTTTACCTAGCAATATAAGTGATAGAAATCTCAAATTTGGTGAATTATTCATGCACTAGAATCTGAGAGCTCCACTATCAGCACTCCCACATTTTATTGAGAGAAGGTTCCTATTCCATGAACCGATACATGTTCATCTTTACAGATTAGTGGAATGATTTAAAATTGATCATAGGGACATCAAATGAATAATAAATTCACTACACTAGAACCAATATATCAATGATCAGTGTACCCATAGGCTTTAGACGTATGTGTGGATGATATAGAGGGACCCAATGTTGGTTCCTCTGAGAAATGGTCACCAGTGATGAGAATATTTATCCAAACTCTTCAAGTGGAATGGTTTATTTATTCTATTTAATATTTTTCTTAAATCTTTTCTTATAGGACCCCTGGGTTACATTATTTGATTCCAATTATGAGAGATAATGTTGTTACGTTGATATAGTGATAATATTTTAAAACCCTTATCCATCCAATTCATCTACATACCTCAATACTATAAATTCTATAAAGAATACTTTCCTTGTGATAAAGTGGTTGAAATGGAAGGGGAATTAATCATTCTAAGAAAAAATGAGGAGGAAAACATTGTTGATTATGAAGATAAATTTATAAGGTTAGCTAGTAATATTGAAGATTATGTATATAGGATAGAAATAAATATTTACCATTTCATTAACATTCTAAAACCAAGTCTTTGATGGGAATTTTCACTTATACATTTTCATCATTTGAGGTCTCATTATCAATTTTTATTAAGATTAAAAAAGAGTTCTTCAAGACTTATGTATTCAAAGGAAAATTAGAGAAATAGAGGTATGTTGAGCTCCGGGGAAAGAAAAGTTTGGCCAAGGGGAAGAAAGGGAGAGTGAAATTTCCCACATGTAATAACTGTGGGAAGAAGCACTCAAGGACTTTATTCAGGGTAATGAGACTTTGTTTCAAGTATGGAGAAAAATTCCATCAATTCATGTATTAAGAGGCAAGAAATAAGTTTCCTATGGTCAATACTTTAACTATAAGTAGATGGGACACTATGGAAACCAATCCCCCAAATGTTAAGGGAATTTACCTTATAAAAGGATGAGGGAGAAATTATGAGATTATGCAGTCATTATAGATGATGTTGAATTACCAAATGACATGATATCAGGTATATTAATCCTAAACTCAAATTTAGCTAATTATTTATTTGATTATAGATCTACACACTCCTTTATATCATGAATTGTTTCTAGATACATTGATTTATCCCTTAATACTACGATTAAGAGGTTCTCAGTTAAGAAAAATAATGGTATTCATATTCCAAAAATGTTTTACCAAGTGTTTTATATTAAGATGAATAGATATTGCATGGTTTAAAACATGATTTTTATATCTATGGTATATTTTGACTTAATCCTTGGTAAGGATTAGAATTCAATGTACAATATAAGAATTTATTGATGAGAGAAGGATTTTAATATTTGTAAATTGGGAATTAAATACCTTATTTTCTAAGGAGATAATTCACCTCCTAATTATTTCCAAGACCCACCTATAGTAGATCACCTTAATGATATTATTGGAGAAGGGGAAGTGAACAAACTATCTATGGGTGTGAAGGAAATCCTAGGTATATAGGATATATCCACTGTTCCAAAATAGATTGAGGTATTTTCAAAAGAATTACCTGGTCATCCATTTGAGCATGAAGTTGAGTTTTATATTGAAAAAATTCAAAATACAAGAACCATATCTAAAACTCCATATAGAATTGAACCGATGAAGTTGGTAGAGTTAAAGAAGAAACTACAAGATTTGTGTGATACGTGATTTATACCCCTAGTGATTCATCATGAGGAGCATGAAGGGATTGAGTGTGGTGGAATTATTTTTCAGTGCTAGACCTAACTTTTAAATTGTTGGATTCATTATGTAATCCTTGATTTACATGATGTTTAATCCATGACCAAAAAAATATTCCCGATGAAACTTGATAAATATGACAGAACTCAGAGGATCATTCAGGTTAAATTTATAATTAATTAAAATATAAATGAAGATAGAATACCTTAGTCTTTATATCTTTATTTGTTTAATATTTGGATCATCTGAAATCCTTTTGGTTTACCATCATTGAACTTGCAGGATCCTGTGTAGGTAATCTCTCGCAGTGATCCACATGTGCTCATTTTATCTGCAAAAAATGTTGATTGATTACTGTGTATTAGTGTGGTGGATCAATTTTTTTGGAAGTGTTCACCTTGAATGCTATGAAAATTCCTTTGGTCTTAAATAATCTTCATTACACTCATATTGTTGAGAAGATAGTGGAGGGGGGAGAATCTCTTAGGCTTGAGAGGAGAAACTCTAGATCATTCTTTAATCTTGATAGAGAGAGAGAGATAACTATATTTCATTGTGAAAAATGATTTTATAATTCAATAAACACTAGAAAAATAAACACAATAGACTATTTATTGAGTTATGTGTTAGGGTTAAAAATTATTTAATTTCAAATAGGACCTTAATAATATATTAAATCCTCAAATGACCTCATTCCATGTTATAATAATTTTATTATTATTCTCTCAAGGAGTGAGATTACTAGCACAATGATAAATATTATTTTACCATAATTCAAATTATTATTTATCACTAGACCTCATATTTTTCCCCTCATCATCCTTAGAATTTATCTAATACCCAAATAAACATTTAATTAAACATTTATTAATTAAATATATAAATAAATACAAATTATATCTCTATTTAATTATATAATTTTCTTACAAATAAATATTTATTTAATTTATATGATCAATAAATCCTAAATAAAATTATTCCTTTAACTAGAGAATAATATTTATTACAATAATTAAATTAAAATATCATTTAATTGAGATAAATAGAGATACTTAGTGTGTGACCCTCTAGGATTCCTCCCCATTGGAAATAGGCAATATTACCCAAATTCCAATATTAATGTCCAAAAATTGGTCATGATACCATAGAGGAATAAGTTAATATCACAACATCAGCAACTACATATGAGCAAAAACCATATAATACAGTCCCTTTGTCTCGATATCTTATTAAGTAGGTTGAATACATATGTCATCAATCATAATTCTTGATTTATATATTTCAGTAATTATCTAGAATGAACATATCTACATCACCATATCCATAGAATTTATTTCGATTGTTCCATTCCAATCAAAGGACCATGATATTAATTTCCCTAAATGGAAGGTACAAATCATTCCTCAACATTTTCATTAATAACATACCAATCATGACGTACCCAAAATATCCTACTTATCATGAACATAGTTTATCACATGTTTTGTAAATACATTTAAGTACATGATTAATGATATGTATCAATAATAATCTTAAATTCTAAGGACTATTACACACACTCACAAACATGAATATTTGATGACACACAAACATGAAGAATTCCTATTTCTAGGTTTGTCCTCATATTATCCTTTCTGGGATATCACTAAGTGATAAATTCATGATATGAAGCCTCATTCTCCTATAAGAAATCACACATGAAAATCGAAAAATTATTTTCCCCTTCATATTTAATCATGCTAACCATTGGATAAATAATTAAGAGATATTGTCATAACAACTAATGGTTCTCATAATATTGTGGAACTTATACGACCTATTTTGAAACAAAATATATACTAGGAAATTATTATATTAAATTCATGAATAATAATGATCAATATGTGATATGAAATATTTAGTATTCACTTATTGGAATATATTTGGTAATCTTAAGTAAAATCCATTGGTTCTAGGACACTAGCTCCAACATAGTCCCTATAACACTTGGACTCTAGTAATCCTGAGATAATGGTTATTTTAATATATTGTTACAAAATACAAGGGATCAAAAACTAAATTATTGAATAGTTTAGTAGTCTTGGGAAATTATATGCTTACATTAACCACACATTACATTTTAAAAAATGAAATACAAATTAAAAATCCTTTTTAGGGATTTGTTATTTCTTCTAGAAAACCCCTAAAATCATTCATAGATCCCTTATTGGTATATTAGGGAAATGAAAACATAATAAAGGGATATCTAAAATGACCATTTATGAAAAATATAAAAAAAAATCTATCATAGAATAAATAAAGCATGAATAATATGGAAGATACAAACAATAATAAAATATGTTAAATAAATAATATCCTAAAATGGGAGTACATCCATGAATGGTATAAAAACAAAAATAAACACATTGATAATAATAATTAGTTTCATAATTATATAATTATTAATACCAAACACCATAATATTATCATAAAGGACTTATTCCAAGATATAATACATAAAGAGGAAAGGAATATTCCAAATACCCATACAAGCTTGTCTCATAAGGCCTAAAGATGAATCATGGGGTTATGACATGCATATCCTATCACATACTAATTATAATACATTAATCACATGAAAGAAATTAATAATAATTCAATACATAATCAATACAAACTATCATATTTAAAAACTATCATAATAAATGTCAATATTTTCACTGACAAATAAATAGAACAATATGATCATAATCAATCCAGTGTAATATAGTAGAAGGAATCAATAGAGTATATCCCTAATAGAGCATAATATTAATCTATGGATTTTGACATAGATTAAAATACTTTGAAAAGATTACTGGAATATTTCTAGAGTTAAATAGACTTTTTATTTTTAAGTCACTTATATTAAAATCTTTAAATTTACAAAATATTTTAAAAATTATTTTATTTTAGAAGAACCATGGAAAAACATAAATTAATATTAAAATAAATTAATAGTTTAATGGAATGAAAATCCATTCATGAAGTAAATGCAAAAACAAAAAACAAGTTCACACCTTTAGTATGAAGTACATCATTAGAAATAAAAAAAGAAGATACATTTTTAACCTTTATATAGAAATTAAAAAATGGGTGGAAATTAAATTAATAAATAAATGTATAATATTAAAAATATTCTTGAAAACATTTTAAATAAAATATGTACATGGGTTGAAAAGATTCCCTACTGAATAGAAAAACAAAGTTGGTTTCCTTATAAAACATTTATTTATACTTTTGTGTGATAAAGAATTTAAAAACGGAACTAATACTTGAAAAACCAAGAAATAAATTGAGTATAATAAAATATATTGGGTTTAAGATAAAAATATCATATAACCCCCCCAATGGAAACTTAAACATAAATAATCATGAATAAGGATGAGATTATTAAATAAACCCTTACCTCATGTTTGACTTGATTCATAAGTTATTTTAAACTCCTATATAATAAATTTAAATTTATTTTAATTTTATACCATTACCATATACATACTTAAAATATCATATATAGTCTACTTATAACATTTAAATCCCCTTTTATAAATAATTCATTATTAAAATTTTCATTTTAAAGTGTTAACTATTTAGTTTTTCATGTATGTTTCACTTCAATAGTTGATGTCATTTCATATTGATTATGGTTACATTATCTCCATAATTTTAATAATGACATAAATATCATATATATTCATTATATACATATTTATAATCATTATTCAATAGATAACATGAAAAATGGATCACATTGCTTTATGAAGGTGGTAGTCCACACGTATGAATGAGTGACAATATCATTTTTAATGGGTGGAATGTTAAGAATTTAAATGATATATTATATTTAAATAATCATAATTATTTCATAAATATCATATATAAACATTATATCCATCATAATAACCATTCATGAAAGCTACCAGTAAAAAAAATAAATACATCTCTTTGCAAGGTGATTGTCCGCACATACGCACGAATGTGGTTTTCATTTCCCATTTTATGGAGAAGGATATGAATATGAGTTGTGCCATTATTATAAAATAATATAAGTATATGGGTGATATTTATGTTATTATGTCATCATGGTTAATATATAATTTAAGTAGTTAAAATAATAAATAAAATTAAGACATCCAGTTAAGAGATACCTCTTCTTTGGAAAATCTAATTAGGTTTATTCCAAAGGCCTTATTAGGATGATATTATAGCCAATAAAAGAATTATTGGAAATAAGGAGATATTTTAGGAAATTATTTTGGTATGTATTGGCTAATATAATAGGCTCTTTATGTGTGGATAAGAGAGGATAACTGATGTCCTTTTATAAGTGAGAGATAAGAAACACTTGTAATTTTTCAATAATATTTAAATATATAAATGTCTTAATTAAGAAAAATAGATCCAAAATGAGATATATTTGAAGAGGATATGAGACATGGTCAAACTATGACCATAAAATAGGATTTATGTAACACCTAGAGAATTTAAAGTAAGAACACTATGTTCGATAACAAACACAACATGCAACACCTAATCAAAATAATCCCCAATATACTATTAAAATATTATTATTTAATGTACCAATTATCAACTACCCCTTAAATTGGTAGGTATGAATAATAATTAATAATTTATGAAATAAATAAAAATTAATTACTCAATATAAATGTATTGAATAATTATTAGTAAATAATCATTTAAATTCATTTTGTTCTTCAAAAATATGTATTCTTCAAATGTAACTTTCTTTTTTTATGAGTGAATATTATAATTAATCTCAAGAAATTTTAGAAAATTTATTTTAATAAAATATTTTTTTTAAATTCATAATTTCAAAATTAAATTAAGTTGAATTTTTGATAATTTTCTGAAAATATTAAATTTTCAAGGAATAGTGAAAAATATTGATTTTTATCAAAAAACTGTATTTTATTTTAATATATTTACAAATTAATTTTTTTTTGGATTATTTTAAAATTTTTAGTAGTTCATTTTCATTAAAAATAATCGAATTATTATTTCTGAAATTGATTTTCTACTGGAATTTATTATAAAAATATTTTATATTTAAAAGGGATTTTTTTTTTCGAAAAATTATTTTTCATTGTATTTTTCCAAATTAATTTTCAACAAAATTATGTAATTTTTTGTTTGTAATTAAAAAAATCCATATATAAAATAATTATTTTTATATTTTTTAAATAGGTCACTTTTATTTTTGGTCAATATGAATTTTAAAATTAGTAATTATTTTACCATTATAAAGGGTAAATCAGGTAATTTTATGTTAAAAATAAAATGATAAGAACCATTAAATGATCAAAAAATTACCTAAATATTATTTTATGAGTATATATTGAACATAATCATAAAATAGTATAATTTATGACCTTTTTCAGCCACTTGGATTATGTTATGACCTTTATAATATTTTATTTAATGAAATGTCAAACATATCACCCTCTTGTTTTTAATAACAAAAATATTTTTAACATGGGGTTACCTAGAGGATATTCTTAAATATAAATTTTATTTTAAAATATAAAGGATTTATATTACTAATGGTATTTTATTTTTTATTTCTAGTTAACAAATAATTACCTCAAATGTTTACACAATTCTAATGCAGCAATCATTCAATTAAATAAAAAAAATGATATTTAAAATATTAAAAGAAATATAATTTGAGATAAATAATGTGATAAAAGAATTTTATATATTTCCATGCATGTTATGGATATAATAAAATAACTGGTTATAATTGTAAGTGTTATCCTGATTTTATTAAATTCAATGTAATTAATAGTTCATAAAATTTGAATTTTGTATATTTTAATGTAAATAATACTTTATTAAATGATATAAAATTATTAAAATTATTATATTTGGCCAAGTGGTTCAGATAAGGTTTAAAATATCATTATTTTTTAATTTATGGGTTTTCTTTATTTTATGAGTGTATTTAGACCCATAATATTATTATCATAAAAATAACACACTTAGGATACATTTTTAATTGAAAATTAATTTATATTAATTTAATATTTTGAGAAAGGCTAAGAGTGCCCCTCACTTCAATTATAAAAGGGAACCTCTTTATTCACTTAATTAGATCAATTTGAGATATCTATATTGGAAAAATCTGACCATTAATCTTATAAACATAATTATCCAAGTTAATTAGGTTATCTACCTTCCAAAATATCAACCCTAGGTCCCATAAGAAGATATCTAAAGGGAGTCAACTGAAGAAGAGGTAATCGTATTTACTAACCCTTTCAAGTTTGTTTTCTTATTCTACTTAATATTTAGGTATTTTTCCATTAAAAATTATTAAATACAATATAATATATATACTTAGATTTTATTATGATTTTTATACAACCATATTATACCTTTTATCCATCCTATGAAAAAAGAAAGCACCACGCATGCATATGGCTGACTTACCATCTCCACACATTCGTGTAATTTGTTTTTCGTCACCACTTTTCTTGGATGGTTCTAATGATGATTATTTTGGATATATATGAAATTATTTTTATTCTATAAATTTACTATATCATCCACTTAATTACCCATTCAACCATTGAGAAATGATATTGCCGCTCTTGTGTACATACGACTTACCATCTCCCCAAAGTGATGAAAATAATTATCTATGTGAAAATTTCAAGAAGGATTATAAAAATGTATATAATGAATATATAGGATATATATACCTTAATATAATTTTGGATATGATATAACTTTATCCTATTTACAATAACTGGAACTTACATGACAAAACATGATTGATAAAATGAAGTAGTTAACAGCCAAAACAAGGGTAATAATGAAATATTATTATCTAAAGGGTGATAAGATGATATAAGAGTATAATATATGATATTATGAATATAAATATGGTTCTTTTATAAATTAATAACATTTTAAAAATAATTATACATGAGTTTCAAACATGTTGGAATGAATTTGTACCTGAGGTAAGGGTTTCTCGTCTCACTTTTACTTTTGTGAGACATATGCTGTATTAACCCCTTATTTATTTTTTGTGGTATATATACCAAAACATTGATATATTTATCATGATTATATAGGTATTAATGGTATTTAATGTTTTATTTTATGTTATTTCTTCCATGGGGATTATGATTCAAAAGAAACCCAAGTGGTAAGAGTTTATTTCACAATCTAATCATTATTCAAGATTGTTTTTTATGTTTTAGATGAAGAATATTTATCTTCCATGTCCATGTTTTTAAATAAAAATTCAAAAATTATTTTACTATTCTCCAATGATTCATTAAATTAATTTTTACCCCTATTTTACTTTTTAGAAAATGTTTTAAACGGAATATTCCAATCATTTTCCAAATGAGTGACTTTTTGACTTCTATTACAAAAGTGTGGAAGGACAGTTTTTTAACATATATGGAATGAATAGAATTTACCACTGTCATGATGCCTCAATTCTTTGAATCCTAATTTATTTGTATAAATTTAATTTTCAAAGAAATTATTTCTTTATTATGTGTGTAGTTTTTAGATTTTAAAAATTATTTTCAAAGTAAAACTATTATTTTACTCAAGAAATATTAAAGTTAACTCTTTAAAGTATTTTAATATATGTAAAAATCCTTTGTTGAATCATATATTTAGGTACTCTAATGATATTATTCATCATATTTATTTAGATAGTTTATGATCAGTTTTACTGGGGAATGTATTGATATTCTGTATGACTTATTCTTCCAATATGAATAGTTATTGATTTTTTTGAGGAATATTGATTAAGTTTAATTATTTATTCATTTAATTAAGTCATTGAACTTGGTATGTGATGAGTGGGGCCCATTATATCCCCTGGATGAATCATTAGGTCTCATGAGGAACGCTAGCTTGGGTTTTGGTTGAGGCCTTACACATTTATGTAGAAGTCATATCCCTATTCCTTGATAGTATTTTTAAATGTCTTGGAATGAGGACTCAATATTATGTTTCATATATGACATTATGAATTCCATCATTATGAAAATAGTTGTTGATGTCCATGTGATTATTCAATTAGTTTGAATATCATTGGATAAGTTTCATTATCATGTGATTATTTATATAAAATTATTTTATCATAATTCACTCCTTCCATATTATTCTTCATGTTCAAGTTCTTGGTTAAATAGAACGGATTTTCAATTATTTACCCTTCTATATTGATTGTTTTTTACAACTTCTGTTGTACGTATACCCTTATTGAGATTTATAGATCACCCATTTTATTATGTTTCCTTTATCAAGGATTATAAGAAGTATATTATGATTGATATATAGGGATATTATAAAGTAAATAATGGTGTTCTCAATGAAAATTCTATGTTATATTTTATGTTTTTATTTTTAAAATGTAATGTGAATTTCAAGTTTGTATCTATTTTACCAGGACTCCTAAGCTATTTGGTAGTATGTGATGTGATTGATTGTATATAATTCCAATGAAAAAAAGTATCCATTGGCTTAGGGATACTAGGGTTTGGGTAATTAAAATTTATATAAGTTTTAGTTCATTTTAGCCATTATTATTTTAGTTTTTACTTGTTTTAAAATTTTTAAGCTCTTACTATGGCAACTGACCTTTTACTAATGTTCTATTCATATTGATAAAAATAAATTAAAACTATTAAATTAGATCAAATATTTTGATTAAAAATATGGAATAAAATTTAAAATATAAAAAATATATAAGTGGTATGAATGTACTTGAAAATTAGGGCATAAAACAGAATTATAAATATTGTTAGAAAACCGTATTTTTATGCATAAAATGACTTTACTTTTATTAATTTCCTTTTCATAACTAATAGATAAATATTAAAATATTACATTGATTAAATGTTCTATAAATTTCATTAAAAATATCAATAAATAGGTATTTATTTAATTTATTAATATAAACACACATTAGACACATAAATTTTTTTTTAGAAAAATATGTTTTTAAGGGAAAAATGGACTTATAACAAAATCAAGTTTAATGATTATTACTATTTAGTTAATTAGATTATTTATAAATAAATAATTATTATATTTATTTGAGTTTAAATTTAATGAAACAAAAAAACTTTTAAATTACTTTTTTAATTAAAAGAAATGGCAATTTTACAAAAATCAGTATTTTTTCACTACTCACTAAAAAATATTTAAAAAAAATACCAAAAAATCAAGTTAAGAAAATATTGAAATGATGATTTTAAAATTTATATTAATTTTCATAAATAAAATTTCCAATAGTGGTATAAATTAATTATAATTTACATAAAAAATATTAAATAAAAACTATTTTTATAGAAAACATATTTTTGAAGCATAAAATGACTTTATTGAAAATTGAGTTCTTATTTATTATGAATTAATAAATAAATTTAAATTATTTAAAAACTTTATAATTTTATTTTCATAATTTGGTTATTAATATTCATACCTTTCATTTTAATGGCTTGGTTATAATGACCACATTTAAATAATAATATTTTCGTAGTATATCATAGTTCACCTAAAGCTTGGTGTTGTGTGTTGAGTAATATATCATGCATAGTATTATTTTAAACTAAATTTTATGAGTGCTACATTCTACCCCTTAAATAAATTTAATCCTCACAATTTTTTTCTTGGTAATAATTGGTTCTATATTTTAAAATAACTTTGTTGGAAACACACTTTGTACAAAGGATTAATAAAATTTCCTTGGAAAGGGAGGTGGGAAACAAAAAGGTTGCCTACAATAACATATAATTGTGTTTCAAAATAAGGATAACATTAGTGGGAATTGAAAATATATCCATGGAGGGAAAAAATAATGTTCTTGGAATAATATAGTGATAGAGAACATGATCAAGAGAATGTTAATGACCATAAAACCATAAACTAGTAAGGGGTTAAAATACTATTAATTCAATCAAAATGATTTTAAAAAGATTTTTTTTTTCATTTTCAAGATCCTATTCCCATAGTTGGGGAAAAAAATTAACAATGAATACCGTAAAAAATAATTTCTTAATTTTACAAATCCATAAATGATATTTCATCATTTTTGTGTGTGTTTTATTTGTTTCTATCTCTTTTCATCCCATATTTCAATAACGAATGAAGAATATGAATTTTTCTAAGATTTATTTTCACTCTAATTATCATAATTTTAGGGTGAAGAAAAAATAAATTAAAAAAAGAAATTTCATATGAGATATCGATATTATGACTTTACTGGAATGACCTTTGGATTGATTAATTCACCTTCTGTTTTTATGGATATGAAGAATAGAGTATTCAAGTATTATCTTGATAACATCATAGTGATATTCATTGATGATATATTGATATAATCCAAAAGATATGAAGATAATGAGAACCATTAGTGAATAATTTTTGATACCCTCAGAGAAAAGGAATTATTTTGGAAATTTAGTAAATTATAATTTTGGATCCCTGAGGTTTATTTTTGTTGACATATTATATCCAAGGATGGAATATATGTTGATCCTTAAAAGATAAAGTTATTCAAATAATGGACTACACCAGTGAATATAATTGACAAATATAGTGTGCTTGGTTTAGTAAGTTTCTATCAGTGGATTTGTTCAAAAGTTATCCCAATTATCCAACTAGTAAACCATGTTGACGCATAGAAGGGTTAAATTCACTTGGTATAGGGAATGTGAAGAATGTTTTAAAGATATAAAGAGAAGATTTATTAATATACTATTTTGGAATATACTATCAGGGGAGGCTTAATTTTTAATATATAGCGATGCATCAAAAAAAGGATTGGGTTGTGTCTATATATAGAATTATAGAGTGGTTACTTATTTATCAAGGTAATTGAAGATCCATGGAAAGAATAATCCAACTCATGAACTTGAGTCTGTGAAAGAAATATTTTCCATGAATATATATATACACTATATTTATTAAGAGTTATGAGACATATATGCGAACCCTAAAAGTTTGATGTATATTTTCTCTAAGAAATAGATCTATATGAGTCAAATAAGATGGTTAGAGATGCTCAAGGACTATGATTGCTCGATACACTACAAACCTTGGAAGATAAACAAGATGTAAGATTGAGTAGCAGGGATAATGTAGTTCTAACTATGACATGGATGAATAATAATCTTATATTATATGATCTAGTAATGATGAATATGAAAATTTTTAGGCAAGGGGATCTATAATTCATTTTCTAAGAAATTTCTAGACCATCTTTATAGGAAAAGATATAGAAGTACCAATATGGTGATAAGGATTTAAAAAGGAGGTTTAAAGTAGTGAATGATGGAAAAATGAATGATTTTTTCTATAAATATAGAGTTTTTGAAGTTTGGAAAGAGGTTACAAGTTTAATGAATACTTGAACTAAATAGGTTGATATTAGATGAGGCACATAGCTTAAATTTCTTTATACAACCTAGAAGGACCAAAAATGTATAGGGATTTAAGATAACATTATTAGTGGGATGGTAAGAACCTAGAAATTATGCATTATGTGTCTAATACTTAGTTTTCCAATAGGTAATATTTTAAAGACAATACCCTAAGGGTTTCATGAAACCTTATATACCTATATGAAAGTAGTAAAACATTATAATAGACATTTTCATTGTACTTCCAAAAACACCAAGGAAGAATGATGATATATGGGTCATCATCGATTACCTTACCAAGTCTACACATTTCTTGCATCTAAGGGCATGAATACCCCTTGAGCACATTTCCTTATTCTCTATCAATGAAATCATTAAGCTTAATATGTCACCTATATCAATTATATATAATCATGTCTCTCAGTTCACATCAAAATTCATAAATTCTCTTCAAAATTATATTGACACCAGAGTACAGTTAATCCCTACCTATCATCCCTAAACATACAGTCTATATGAAAGTACTATTCAAATGAAAGAAGATTTGTTTAGATCATGTTATGCTGACTTCTAAAGAGAATGTGATCAATATCTACCTATGGTGGATATTTCATAGAATATAAGTTTCTATTTGAGAATCCAAATTGTACCATATAAGGAATTGTATGGGAAGTGATTTTTCCCTCCAACTTTTTGGGAAAAATTTGGAGAAAGCATGTTAATAGGCTAAAAAATAGTGGAAGATAGAACTGTTAAAGTATGTAATCTTTTAGATCAAATCAATGTATCTCAAAGAATACAAAAGAGTTATGATGATAATTAAATGAAAGGCTTGGAATTTAAATTGGGTAATCATGTATTCATAAAGGTTTCATAATGGAAAAGAGTTGTAAGAATTTGCGAAAAAGAGAAGTTAAGACCAAGGTATACTGGGTATTTTGAAATTATAGAGGGAATTAGAGCTATAAATTAATGATTTTCTATTCCACACAACCTTTTAAAGTACATGATGTATTACATATTTCATTATTGAAGAAATACAAGCCAGATTCCATGAATATACTGACATATAAGGGAATAGAGCTGGAACATGAACTTTCTTATAATAAAGAGTCAATCATGATTTTTGACACTAGAAAGAAAGTGTTGGAGATTTAGAAAACAAAACTAGTGAAAGTACTTTAGAGAAATAATAAACTAGATGAGTAAATAAAGGATCTTAAAGAATACATGAGGAAGGAACACTCCTAGTAGTTTAGTTGCTGACATATATCAAATTTTTCGGAATACATTATTTAAGGGGGAAAAATATAATACATAAGACACTACTATAGTAAGTAAATGATAAATTCCAAAACTATTAAATAATTCACATTATATAGAGATTTTATTCATGAATTTATATAAAAATTAAATTTAAATTTTAATTTAACCAAATTAGTGTCATTTTTGTATTTGGAATTTCAATATTATTATAAGATTAATTTTTTATGATATTTCTAAAATAGATGATTTTTAGATGAATATTAAAAAAATATAGTATTCATAAAAATTATAAATTTTATGAAATTATTATTATATGTGAAAGTCATATAAATTTATAAAACCATTTAATTCATAAAATATTTTTTAAGGATTAAAATTTTATATTTTGAAATACTATTTTTAATTTTTGAATCTCTTTTTAGAATCTGATGAACTTAAGTAATAATTTCCAATAAAAGAAACTATTATGTTGTTTTTTTAATTAAATATCATTTTGGTAAAATTTAGTTTTGGATATCTTTGAAATCAAGATAAACTTTATTTCTTTTTCAATATACTAATTTATAACATTAATGTCAAATACATTGGTAATTTTATACTACACATAAAATTTAAACTTCAAAATACATGTTTTCTAAAAATGGGTTTTTGCACAATAATGTGAAAATTCAGTTTCTTACACCAAGAAATTTTATCTGATAAAATTGATTTTATATTTATAATTAATAGGTAAATATTATTTAATAATCGATATTTTGTTTTTAATCATTAAAAGTAAATTACCTAGATAAAAACCAGCTATTATTGTAAACCAAAAATTGTAATAGTGAACATTCTAATAGTAATGGACTTAAAAACATGTGTGAAAATCAATGATTGAGGTATTATCAACCTTATCTAGTCCCCCAATAAATTATTTTCCATATTTGGAGCCACATGACATGTGGATTATGTTTTTTCTTTATATTAATTTGAAATATTTTTAAAAATTTCATTATCCCTACTTCTAAAAGGGGCTTATCACCACCCCTTCAATAATACTCAAAAATTTGGTTTTAAATTGAAAATATAACCTCATTACATACCCTATAACAATATTTTATACTCTTAGACTATTTTTCATAATATATTATACTAATATATTTCTTTTTAGGGATCCCTCCAAGGGAAATCCCATGTCCTCAACATGAGAACTAACTTTCCCAAATTTGTTTTATTTTCTATATTTTTTTCCAAATATATTTTTCACATTACTATATAATGAAATAAGTACTATTTTTATAATAAATTTCATTATTCTAATTTAATAGCTATTAACCACTTTTCCCTTTTCCCTTTAGGAAAAAATGGCATTCACGTGTGTGTGAAAACTACCACCCCCACACTACATCATGTTTCATTTTCCTTAACTTTCTTACATGATTGGTAAAAATATTTAATTTTAAAAAATAATTATATTCATAATATATTTTATATTTTGAAATAATAAAACATGTTATGAATTTCTCTTGTTCTATAGAAAATGAAATATCAACTATGCATACGTGAAGACTTTTGCCATCAAGGAAAATTGTTATTTTTTTTCATCCCCAAATTTTGTGTATGGTAATTAGAATGTTTTTAATAGATAAATGTTATTTTTATGAAATTATTATGGTTTTAGAAAGAGAAATTAGACAACCTATTAACAATATGAACAATAAGAAATTGTGTTAAATTCAAATGTCTAAAAGTGCATTCTAATAGAAAAAAATGATTTCTTTATTCTATGTAAAAACATCATATGGGTTATCTTATTATTATAATTATTTAAAAATATGTTATATCTTAAAAAAATAGGTAATTTTAAAAAATATATAACTAATTAGTTAAGATACAAATGTTTGTTAAAAATAATGGAAAAATGATCATTGCTAATTTCATCTTGAAGGATAGTAACAAAAAATACAATAGAATAAAATTGTAACCTTATAAATAATTATAATGATTAAATTATAGTATTTTTTATTATCTAAGAATTATGATATTTGAGATAGGAATGTATAAAAACACCACTATTATGAAACTAGTTTAAATGATCACGACTACTCACACCCAATATTGAAAATAGATAATAAAAAGCTAATATACATGTTATAAATAATTTTTAAAACATTAATAGGTTTGAATAATGTATAAAATAGGTTATTAAGATAGTTATTTGTGTTATACATGTTGTTAGATAATATAAGACTGTGGGATTAAAGGTAATGGTTATTTGCCTCAGATTTCAATTCATCGAGACATGATTTTGTTATACACCATGTTTCTTTTGTATTGTGTACTTAATTCCCATTAAATATTTTATATTATGATCTTATTATTATTCATGGTATTTAATTTTATATTAAAATTCAATACTTTAAGGTATTTTTTTGAAATGTTACCTATGTCCTTCATAATTCCCCAAAATCCTAAATTTTTGAATGTAAAGTGTGTGTGTTGTTTTCATAGAAATTAAATCCCTTTATAGATATTTTAATGTGGTTTCAACCATAACATAGTTATATATAGGGGTTATTTCCATGAAAAATGTCAGTTGATTATTGAATAAATATTCACTCATTATAGGATGAGTGGGCCCAATACTGCACTCTAACTGGACACTCCTTAGGGATATGCTTTGGATAATTCACATGCTTCTTACTAATCATAGTAAAGGATTTTTCTACCATTTTGTTTACTCTTCTACAATTTTATACTATTGAGCTTAATTAATATCTAATATTTATAACCCAAAACATTGAAGTTACTCTTTCCATCACTTTATCTTTATTTATTTGATATGTGTACTTCTTATTATGCTAAGAATACCTCATAGTTTTTATGTTGGTTATGGGATATTCACCTATAAAATCACATTATTATATTTATTTATTTGGTAAATTATTAACTTAACTGTATACCATTACTCTATATGGTGTTAGTTTAAGGGATTATTATATATAAAGTGATTCTATTTATATATTTGGGAAATATTGACCATCCATATACTTTTTATTTCAATACCGATGTTTATTTATTACTAAGTCATGTTGGTTATGTATTTTATAGTTTCTTAATTCCATCATATGATAAATTAATTGGACTTAATTAATGATGGGTGGGGCCTAATAGATATAAATCCTCAATGCATCAGTAGGGATCATGAGACAAACTAGATGGAGTATGGGTATATACCTTACATGTTTACGTACGATGTCTTGAAACAAGGCCATAATATCATGATTATGACACATGACAATATGCATTCCTTTGGTATGATATCAATAATTATTAACCATGTTTTTATTTATTATCAAGGATATAATATTACCACAGTTTTATTTGATTATATAATTATTCTAATCATATTGTTTTTTCAAAACTATATATTCCATGCTTATGATACGATGGATTCTTTTTTATGCTACTCCTTGTTGAACATCTAAGCTCACCCTTATTTTGTTATTTCCATAGGAAATCTTGTAGTGAACTATGTGTAATTTTAAAGGATATTCTAGAAGAGAAAATAATTTTCTCATGGTGTTTTTTGTTTTATTTTATGTTATCGTGTTTAGTGTGAAAAATAATCAAGTATCTAGTCTTCCAAGACTACTAAGCTGTTGGATCCTTTAGGTACTCTTGTATTCTATACCAAAAATTTAATACAAATACCATCTTTAGGTTTTGGAGACCAGGATTTTATAGTAGGTTGGATGGGAGAGATAAGACACAACAAATGAACCAATTCCAACAAGGAAATTCCAGGAAAATAGAAAACAATGTTAGCCTTATAATAGAGGAATAAAAGGAAGAAAATTGGGGCATAATACTTGCAGTATTGAAACCATGATGAAACCATCCAAATAAAAAAGGTACTAGTTGGTATGTAACCTATATAGGGGTAAAACTTATCATGGTCACCCAATAATGAACCCAAGGCTTCCAATCCCCACCCACTCAAAGTACGTTCTCCTGATTAGGATAGAATCACACCACATACCCAGAGTAAAACTATCCACTATGAAAAGAACATATACAAGGAAATAAATATTGCATCAATTAAAAATAAGAAAAAAAGAGACAAACTAATAAAGAACCTCCCAAGAAACACAGTATACTCTAGGATTATAAAAAAAGACCCAAAAGAGATAAAAATTTACTTTTTATAATGGGATTCTCCCTTGACAATGAGAGGAAGAAATCATACCATAAATACACTCACCCAATTTATTAGAACCTTTTTGTGCAGGGGAGAAAAATAAAAATAAAAAAATAGAGAAATAACTAAGCCACACATCATAGTTTAAATCAAATGAATCTAAATAAAATAAAAAAGTGATTCTTAGAAATAAAAGTCATCAAATAAAAACACATTCAAAAATTCCATTTCCCTGATTCAAAAACCACCAATTTCAAATCATAGTTTAAAAACTTGTTTTCAAAAAGTGATTATTCCATAAAAACACTTTAACTCTTTTTAAATATAAAATCATTTCATCCAATTTATAAAACTAAACAAAAATCAATTTTTAAAACTTCAATTTCTCCTCAAAATACATGAATCACATTATTAAATCCTTAATGTTAATTTATTAACATTTTCAAAAAGCACTTTATGATCTAAAAAGAGGCTAATTTTAAAGTTAAAAACATTAACCCCTGAAATTATTAACAATTTAAAACCATTAATGTAAAACCCAATGGAATTTATTATTAAACATTAAAAAAATGTTTTTAAGACATTTACCACCGAATAATTTTGAAATTTCAAATGCATTTGAAATCCAAAAAAATCTCCCTCAAAACTGAATCCCATTTTGTAAAAACATTTTATTAGAAATTTAAATTCTAGTTATATCTTTTTATTAATTTATTCAAATCCATTTACTTCATTTAAAAATGAAATCCTTACTTTTTTTTAAAAAATATTTTTAAATTTTAAACTCTCATTTTACCAAAACAACACAAACATTTCATAGCTAAAAATTAATTAAAATAAAAAAAATCTAATATATAATTCAAAGAAGAAGCAGTGTTTGTGAATGGACTAAAAAAGGTCTTGGTGTACTATGTAGCAATTTTTTAATTTCCACCAAGATTTAAAATGAACCATGTACTCCGGATCCACATGTCTTTCCAAGACATGTGAGCTCACTAGGTATGACTAGTTGACCCCTATCATTCACCAAATCATAAAACAATAAAATAGATCACACATATATTATGTAAATGATAGAAATAAAAAAAAAGACTCAAAACCTAAATTTAGATGGAAAATTGAGAATCCAAAAGTGGAAGATCATTCTAGAATCTTCACACACGTACCTCATTAGTCCCAAAAATCCCTATTTTCAACATGCCATTAATACTCAAATTAAAAAGGGTGTTCTAGAACCTAGTCCCTTTGAAAAAACTAGGCCCTGATAATGTTTTTTCATGAACCAACTCTGGGCCACCCTAAATTAGGTACCTAACCCATCCTTTGACATAGTTGAGCCATATTCCTGATCGTCTCAGTCCTGAAACAATTTATAGAGCATCGATGTATATCAAGTGAGAAAAATTTCAATAGAACAAAAGAAATTAAATAAAAAGACTATTTTTTATATGAATTCCAACATGATTTATTCATAATTCAAATGTTTACAAAAAATCAAGTAACATGAAATAGATAATATTTTTTTAACATGTTAATGTAATTTCAATCCCTCTACTCACCCCAACTCCCACAATAGAAACAATCCATGTCTTATATAACTCCACATACGTAATTCACCTACATTAATAGTAAAGGAAATAAAAAAAGTTCTATTTAGCCAACAAGACAATTTAAAGTCAATAAATATTTTTCACATACCTCCATTTGATTCCATGAGTCACAGTACAACCTAAAATAAAACTTTATATAAGAGTCAGTAAGCATGGTATCAAGACCTAAATCTGAAATAATGTATATAGGTATGATCTAGAGAGAATAATAGGAACTCCATGTGAAACCCAAACCCATGAGAATAATTCAAATTATATATTCATTAAAATCTAGATTGATATATAATTATGAAAGTATGGTTTTCTATTTTTAATTATAAACCAAATAAAAACCATAATTCATTTGTAGAAGAAAATTTGTTCTAAAAATTATAGGGTTATAAATTTTACAAAATTTTCTTTTAAAGAATTTAAATAGAAATAAAAACTATATTTGAAGAAATATTTCAATTTATAAAAGTTAAAAAAATTATGAGAATTTACAAAGGAAATACAAGAATAATAGATAAAAAACCTTGAACCATGGAAAATCCTAAGATACTAAGGTTAAGACTCATCTTAGGTTCCTCATACTCTTAGTGATTGAACTGGACATAACCATTACCATGAATGATTATTTTGGGAAGAATAATCTAGATTCCCAGTGGTAACCAGTCCACATCGTCATAAAATTTTGATAGTGTTTTAGCATGTTCCAAAGGATAGAGATGGTGGACCATTTCCTAGAATACTTTTCCTAGTTATACCACATAGGTATCCAAGGTTCCCATGTGTTAGTCCCTTTTCAAAAAATTAAATTTCAACTTCCAACACATTTTACAAGCCTAAAAACCCACTTTTCATCCATTTTGAATCCAATATACAAAGGAAAATTATTTGGAGAAATATAAACCTGGTTTTTTATATCTACATTAGAAATTTAGTTAAAAAAATGTTTGAAATAGAGTTTTAATATTATAATTGAATTCTTAAATTTTTTTTCTACTGTTATTCCCATTTATATTTACACACACATATATATCTTTTATTTCAAAAATTAAAATATTCATGTGTGAATATATATATATATATATATAGATTTATGTATACCCATTTATATGTGTATATACATCAAATATGTCAATGGTCCATTTAAAATCATATAATTAATTTCTATGGTCTATTCCTACAATTTTCCAAACACTTGTTATGTGAGGATAATTAAAATATTTTTTTGATGCTTCTAATTTTAGAAAAACACTTTAATTGAAGTAAAGATCATGTGAAACATGATTTTCCAATAAATATTTCCTTAAAATTATTTAATATTATTATTAGGTATCCAAAGTAAACATTTAAAACACAAGTAATTATGGTTCTTGAAGCTAATTAAAAGTATTAGGGGAAACTTTACTCACTCAAGAGATTAGATGAATACAACCTTGATTATGGAAGGGAGAAGTCCCATATAACCCATCACACACCCTAAAATCAAATAAATTGGAGAGACTTATAATCCAAAACTCACCTAGGTTTTGGTTAATGTGTTCACAACAAGGGGGATATGAAGCAATAAGAAGAAATAAAGAAGAACGAAGAAATATAAGACAAAGTAAGACTAACCTTGAATAAGTAGACTTGAATCATGAATAAACCCTGAGAAATATATATGAAGGGGAAGGTTCAAAGGGGAGAGAGGTGCACTAACATTCCTTTGGCTAGTTCCTGACGCGTGATAGAGGAGGTGTGGGTTATGGTTAATTTTAGTGGGGAGGGTAGAGGGGTATTTTAGTAAACTTTAAAAAATTTAATCCCTGGGCGATTCCCATTGTTTGGCCACATTGGTGGATAAATAGTGCACCAACCATGTGATCCATACTAGAGAGCCTGAAACACGATACACAGGTAGGTCTCACGGTTAGACTAACTATACACCAACCATGTATTTGGATATATTAAAAACCCCAGGGTAGTCATAGGGTTTCTGTACAGTTTGTATTAATCCTCATTTAACCATTTTACATTCAATGAAATACCTAAAATTTAAATTTCCAGTTAAATATAACTCATAAAAAGATAAAAAAATTAAAACTCAAAGTTAAATAAAATAATTAAATTAATAATGGAAAATTGTGGTTGAGGTATGACAAGACATTTAATAGAATTAATTATTAAATATTTATAAAATATGACTCTCATATGATAAAATATTCTGTTATAGATAAATTAAACCATAATCATGCAACTTAACTTTGAGATTAATATTTTGTAACGAACCGTTTTTTTTAGAGCGAATAAAATTCGAAGGTTTTTGAACTTTTTCTTTTATCAGCGGGTCGGTTTTAAAACCGAGTTTCAGAACAAGGTCCCGAGTTCTGGAGCCATTTTAAGCGGTGATATCGGACCACGCGCGGAAGGTTTAACCGTGCGGGTTAGGCATGCGGGGTACCCCGGGCATCCGGTAGCAGGCGCGCGGGCTGCACGCGGTGTTTCAGGCGGTGCGGGAAAAACCGTGTGGGTGGGTGCGTTTTAGTTTTTGTTTAAAATTAAAATAAATGAAAATAAAATAAATTAAAATAAAAGAAAAGAAAAAAAAAATCCTAAACACCTCCCTCCCCCCTCTCTCGGCCAGGACCCCCCGCGCACCCCCTCCCTTCTCCCCTGGCGAGCCGCGCGCGACGCCCCCCCTCCACGGCGCCGCATCCTTCCCCGTTCTTCCCGGTTTTTCTTCTCGGCTTCGCTCCGAATCATCATGGTAAGCTATTCTATCCCTTCTACTCCCCGTTTCTGGCTTCATTTTGACCTAATCGGCGCTCGGTGAGGTATGGCCGAACCCTAGGGCTTTGAGGTGGTCCGGTTTTTCGTCTTGCTCTTGTTCTAGGTCAGTGCGGAAGGTCCGTTGGGACTCCTTGGTGCGCGTTCTGGCAACTTCCGCCGAAGGCGAAGCGGTTTGGGTGGTTTCGGATTGTCGGAATGGTTTTGGGGTGAGGTTTTCACCTTTCCCCTTGTTTTTCACTTGTTAAATTTGGGGATTTTGATGTTTATGAGTCCCTGGTTTGTCGTTGGCAGTGCGTTGAGATTCGCGGTGTGGTTCGCCTTCATTTTGGCCTGTCGCCAGCCCCCGAGGAAAGGGTTTATTATTTCTAGTTGGTTTTGCCTGGCCTAAATTGGTTTATCTTTGTGTCTTAAGGTTCGTAGTGGTTGTCTTATAGTGCGTTGGAGGTTTCGGTATGATTTCGGGTTTCTGGAGTTTAGGAGACTCACCTGCGCAGGCATAGGTATGTATTTATATGTACGTTGGTTCCCTCGGCGTGCGTATATTTGTCCATGGCAGCGAATATACACACGTACGGGGCTAGTTGTCCCCATTACATATATAAAAAGTGCCTGTGCAGGTGAGCGGAGACAGGCTTATGTGTATAAGCATATGTGTAAGGATCCTCTTACACACGCTCATGGACATGCGGAGCGTGTGCATAGAGGCTAGGTGTCCTTATACGTATGTGAAATCACATATGCCTCATGGGGGAGCAGCTGCGGCAACTTTAGTTAGAAAGCGCCAAGAGCCGGAGTGGACGGATGGATCCACCTTGAGGTAGGGTCCCTCTCTTTGCCCTTTAAATTTAAGTAAAGTAATAGTGAGTTTAATATTGCACTTAGTATTTTAATTATGCAAGTTTAGTTCCGATTAAATGCTTCTGTGCAAATCGTGTGAATTGCAGGAATAAGATAAAAGAGTTTGTTTGGTCACTAAACTAACGATTTAATAATAAAACCCCTCTTTCGAGGTGCGCTGCCTTCAATCTAAAAATGTAGCAATAGAATTTCATGATTGCCTTTCCTACTGTTTGGCTTCTTAACTTTGTTAAGTGTTGAATGAGCTTTAAAGAAAATGCTAAATATCACTAAATGAATTGTTTGATAAAGTAATGACATGTTTTATAATAAAACTCCTCCAATGGAGGTGAGATGCCTTCAAAATAAATGTGTAGTAGCAGATTTCTTTTTTTGTGATTGCCTGCTTAAAAGTCTTATGACACTTTATGCTGAACATTATACTTGATCAATGGTATGCTTGTACTTGTACCATTTAATGTCCTTAATCACCTAACATAGAGGCATGTTGGTGCCATATGCTTTTGTTTACCTTCTATTGCTCGTTCAAGTTCCAGAATGTTGAACAAGGATAGTTAATTATGAGATTTGATTATAAAAAGTTGAGATCTGATTTGGATAACTAAACGTGAAGGATTAATCATGAAATGAGAATTTCATCAATTGATTAATTAAGTGATAAATGAATGAGATTTTGGGTCCTAGACATGGTGTTCTAGATCGACTTAAAATCTGGGTTTGGACATGGCGTTCCTCCCCAATGGTTATCCAAGCTTGTGATATAGGGTGTTAGACATGACGATCTACACTGAATGAGATTTTGGGTCCTAGACATGATGTTCTAGATCAACTTAAAATTTGGGTTTTGGACATGGCGTTCCTTCCCAATGGTTATCCAAGCTTGTGATATACGGGGTGTTATACATGGCAATCTACACCGAACGAATGATAATAATGATTTATGAAAAGAATGAGAGATGTGGGTAAAACCCGAGTGAATTGTGATCAAATAAAGAAAGGTAAGAATGAGTGGATTTCCAGTATGAGATAAAATGATAAGTGAATAAATAGAGTAAGTGAGTAAAATGATAAAAAGTGTTTTTATGCTTGAACCAAATTTACTTGTGTTGTTTTATACAGGTTTTCATCCCGGCTATGGGCCGAAGCAGGTAGTGCCGCCAGGTGTCCTTTCTGGAACCTGGACGGGCGTTTATTGTTTGCATTGTGTCGTTATTGTTCAAAAATACCAGCACTTTGTTTAATTATATTTCATGGTCTAGAGTGGGCTAGACCCCGGTGGTTCCGGCCTACTGAGATATATATATCTCACACCCTACTCGGGCCGCCATTGCACTGGGGTACCCGAGTAGATTCCATTTGGTTGCAGGACCGTGTTGTTGCTGTTTCTTGTACTTGGAGTTAGGAGCAAAGGACCGAGTTGGGGCTCGAGATGCTCATGGAGATCGCCCTCAGGGCTGGAGACTTTTGTTCATTTACTTCTGCATTGATGTGTAAGTATGTCGCGTGATTTAATGCTTTCATTGTATCATTAGCATGTCATGCATGCATCTCTTATATAAACTTCCGTTCGCCAAATTTATTCAAACCTTATAAATGAAAAATGTTTTCTGTTGTTTTCTTATTATTATTTACACTACTTCCGTTGCTGTATTTTTGGTCCCTTTGTTCCACTTTGATAAGAGGGTATAGTCTCCCCCCCTGACTCACCTTATACCCTCGCCGCTAGTCGGCAACCTCTGGCGTAAGGGGAGACGCGCTTGAGGACATGTCGCGGGCCGGCTCAGGTGACCTGGGTGTCCGGTTCAGGGTCGACCTGGGTTTGTTCGTGACAAAATGGTATCAAAGGAGGTTTCTTTCTTTTCATTGTCTTACTGTTTTGGGATTGGTAGACAGGAGATTAGGAATGTGTCGGCGCTTGGGTAATAGCCGTGTCTGGGACTGATCACCCCACGTACGGTAAATGACCAAGTGGCCAGGGCTGGGAATTTATGTTCATGTTGTTTTCTGTTACAGTTGATGTGATTTCACCTTGGGTGAATATTGTACTTTCCACTGCTTAGTTGTTTATGAAGAGGTTTTGGAAATTTTTCTTGGCCCGATATGGCCAGAAAATTGCATTGCATGCATCATATTAGACACTTATAGATTCACATGTCATGCATATGTGCCATGCCATGTAGTTGCATTAGTAGGATGCCTACTGATTTTGATTGTGTACCTTGGAAAAATGTCATGTCTGGATTTATTTAGCACGTCTCTTTAGAAAGCATGTTTCGGTGATAATTAACATGTTTGGGTGATAACATGTCATGTTTTCTATCTTGCTTGTGTGTCATGCTCTGTGTTATAGCATGTTTTAGTGATTTCAGCTTGTTAGCTTGCTAGTAAAAGCTTGGTTGCTTTGGATGAAATTGTTGGTTGCAATTACGACAGAACCAATTTTCCATTATAAGGTGTATGGGCGCCTTATAATTGGGAAAAGGGTAAATCGTGTTTTCAAACTTTTTAAAAGATGGCTGCTGAAGTTTAAATGTTAAATAGAAAAATTTATCTGATAAATGGGAACCAAATTCCAGCGGTAAGGTGTATGGGCACCTTATCGATTGGTAGGTGGCCACCCATGTGATTGAACCTTGTTTAACCATTGCATGTGGAAAATGGTTATAAATGTAAAACTGTTGAGTTTTGATTGAAATTTTGGTGTACTTTTAAACATGATCAACTGGACTAAGTGGGTCAGTTGGGGCATGTTTTATTGAAATGAACTGTGATATGGTTTCTTTTTGATGAACCTAGTTTGAATGAATGGGACCTTATGAGGTCGCCTCTTTGTTAAAAGAAATTTAGATGCTAAATTTTCTGTTTATGATTGGATAACATTAAATGTTAAATGTTGAAGAGGAAGTTTGTTGCAACTTGCCTGTTTTTCCCGTGGGGCGTTGTTTGAAAACCAAGTACTTTTTTGTGAAATAGTACTTGTGGGTTTGTTAAGATCTTCTTTCAAATGATTAAAGGTTGAAATGAATTAATGAAGTGGATAAAACGGAAAGGGGTTTTGAGCCTAGTAATCCTTGTTTGCATGACCAAGTGTTAGGGTCGACGCGTGTGCTTCGTAAGGGACTAGCCCGTGCTAGGTAGTACCCTTAGATCTTGAGTTGCCTTGTTTTCGGTGTGATCTTATGATGTGGTGATCGTAGTTCGAGTAACGTCACCCGTGCGTTAAAGTGTTTCAAAAATAGTGCGCCGGTGAGCTGCTAGTTCTTACGACGACGTGGACACTCCTAAGGTGGATAGTGTCGCGTGAGTTTCGGTTTTCATGTCGGTGATTGCTTGGCAGCACGACTTTGATAAGGTTGGCAGTGTGCGCAACACTTTAGAAACTCCGTTAGTGCGGGAAGAGTTTCAGTGGTTATGCTTGGACGAATACGAATGCCTCAGGTGGTGTAGGCATCAAAGTTTGGTCCGATTGATCTTCTCCGTGACCTTGGTTTAATCTTAGTGTGCTCTTCTGGATGAAACGAGCACGTCCCCCATCTTGACGTCGTCTTGGATACAATAATATAGTGTCAGTTGTACGCCGTGCTAAAGTTTAAAAGTTGTTGGTTTGTTTCGTGATCTCTCTCTGGTTGTGCGTGGGATGCACGGTTTCTTGGAGTTACGCTTCATGCTGAGGCACGATAGTTTTATAATTGTCTTGTGATGGCTTGAATTGCGAATGTCACCAAAGGTCGTGTAAGGACTTAGGTGTACGCGTAGTTGATAACGAAACAGTTTTAAAAGCATGTCATCGGTTTAAGGGCGAGTGTGAATCTCGGGTCGGCGATGTCTTTCGAGGAAATCTTGCGTGACCAATTTTAGTTAGTCGATCGTGATTCAACAGTTTTCTTGGGTTGAGGTCCCTATAATGGCCTCGGATGTAAGCTCTGCTTTGATGTTTCAGTTGTAACGTGAGCATTGGCTCGAGTTGTAAAGGCTTATGTGCAGTCTTCTTAGAAAATTATTAAAGGTGCTTTGGGCGTTGGAAACACAACACAACCGGTTGAATGAAACATCACGACCCTTGTGAGTCGGGTGATGTTTTCGTTGTTTTCCGAAGGCTTCTCGGGGACGAGAAGTTTTTTTTGGTGGGTAGTTTGTAACGAACCATTTTTTTAGAGCAGATAAAATTCGAAGGTTTTTGAACTTTTTCTTTTATCAGCGGGTCGGTTTTAAAACCGAGCTTCGGAACGAGGTCCCGAGTTCTGGAGCCGTTTTAAGCGGTGATATCGGACCGCGCACGGTAGGTTTAACCGTGCGGGTTAGGCGTGCGGGGTACCCCGGGCATCCGGTAGCAGGCGCGCGGGCTGCACGCGGTGTTTCAGGCGGTGCGGGAAAAACCGTGCGGGTGGGTGCGTTTTAGTTTTTGTTTAAAATTAAAATAAATGAAAATAAAATAAATTAAAATAAAATAAAAGAAAAAAAAAATCCTAAACACCTCCCTGCCCCCTCTCTCGGCCAGGACCCCCCGCGCACCCCCTCCCTTCTCCCCCGGCGAGCCGCGCGCGACCCCCCCCCCTCCACGGCGCCGCCTCCTTCCCCGTTCTTCCTGGTTTTTCTTCTCGGCTTCGCTCTGAATCATCATGGTAAGCTATTCTCTCCCTTCTACTCCCCGTTTCCAGCTTCATTTTGACCTAATCGGCGCCCGATAAGGTATGGACGAACCCTAGGGCTTTGAGGTGGTCCGGTTTTTCGTCTTGCTCTTGTTCTAGGTCGGCGTGGAAGGTCCGTTGGGACTCCTTGGCGTGCGTTCCGGCAACCGCCGCCGAAGGCGAAGCGGTTTGGGTGGTTTCGGATTGTCGGAATGGTTTCGGGGTGAGGTTTTCACCTTTACCCTTGTTTTTCACTTGTTAAATTTGGGGCTTTTGATTTTTATGAGTCCCTGGTTTGTCGTTGGCAGTGCGTTGAGCTTCGCGGTGTGGTTCGCCTTCGTTTTGGCCTGTCGCCAGCCCCCGAGGTAAGGGTTTATTATTTCTGGTTGGTTTTTCCTGGACTAAATTGGTTTATCTTTGTGTCTTAAGGTTCGTAGTGGTTGTCTTATAGTGCATTGGAGGTTTCGGTATGATTTCGGGTTGCCGGAGTTTAGGCGACTCACCTGCGCAGGCATAGGTACATATTTATATGTATGTGGGTTCTCTCGGCGTTCGTATATTTGTCCATGGTAGCGAATATACACACGTACGGGGCTAGTTGTCCCCATTACATATATAAAAAGTGCCTGTGCAGGTGAGCGGAGACAGGCTTATGTGTATAAGCATATGTGTAAGGATCCTCTTGCACACGCTCATGGCCATGCAGAGCATGTTCATAGAGGCTAGGTGTCCTTATACGTATGTGAAATCACATATTCCTCGTGGGGGAGCAGCTACGGAAGCTTTAGTTAGAAAGCGCCAAGAGCCGGAGTGGACGGATGGATCCACCTTGAGGTAGGGTCCCTCTCTTTTCCCTTTAAATTTAAGTAAAGTAATAGTGAGTTTAATATTGCACTTAGTATTTTAATTATGCAAGTTTAGTTCCGATTAAATGCTTCTATGCAAATCGTGTGAATTGCAGGAATAAGATAAAAGAGTTTGTTTGGTCACTAAACTAATGATTTAATAATAAAACCCCTCTTTCGAGGTGCGCTGCCTTCAATCTAAAAATGTAGCAATAGAATTTCATGATTTCCTTTCCTACTGTTTGGATTCTTAACTTTGTTAAGTGTTGAATGAGCTTTAAGGAAAATGCTAAATATCACTAAATGAATTGTTTGATAAAGTAATGACATGTTTTCTAATAAAACTCCTCCAATGGAGGTGAGCTGCCTTCAAAATAAACGTGTAGTAGCAGATTTCTTTTTTTGTGATTGCTTGCTTAAAAGACTTATGACACTTTATGCTAGACATTATACTTGATCAATGGCATGCTTGTACTTGTACCTTCTAATGTCATTAATCACCTAACATAGAGGCATGTTGGTGCCATATGCTTTTGTTTACCTTCTATTGCTCGTGCAAGTTCCAGAATGTTGAACAGGGATAGTTAATTATGAGATTTGATTATAAAAATTTGAGATATGATTTGGATAACTAAACGTGAAGGATTAATCATGAAATGAGAATTTTGTCGATTGATTAATTAAGTGATAAATGAATGAGATTTTGGGTCCTAGACATGGCGTTCTAGATCGACTTAAAATCTGGGTTTGGACATGGCGTTCCTCCCCAATGGTTATCCAAGCTTGTGATATAGGGTGTTAGGCATGACGATCTACACTGAATGAGATTTTGGGTCCTATACATGACGTTCTAGATCGACTTAAAATTTGGGTTTTGGACATGGCGTTCCTTCCCAATGGTTATCCAATCTTGTGATATACGGGGTGTTAGACATGGCGATCTACACTGAACGAATGATAATAATGATTTATGAAAAGAATGAGAGATGTGGGTAAAACCCGAGTGAATTGTGATCAAATAAAGAAAGGTAAGAATGAGTAGATTTCCAGTCCGAGTTGAAATGATAAGTAAATAAATAGAGTAAGTGAGCAAAATGATAAAAAGTGTTTTTATGCTTGAACAAAATTTACTTGTGTTGTTTTAAACAGGTTTTCATCCCGGCTATGGGCCGAAGCAGGTAGTGCCGCCAGGTGTCCTTTCTGGAACCTGGACGGGCGTTTATTGTTTGCATTGTGTCGTTATTGTTCGAAAATACCAGCACTTTGTTTAATTATATTTCATGGTCTAGAGTGGGCTAGACCCCGGTGGTTCTGTCCTACTGAGATATATATATCTCACACCCTACTCGGGCCGCCATTGCACTGGGGTACCTGAGTAGATTCCATTTGGTTGCAGGACCGTGTTGTTGCTGTTTCTTGTACTTGGAGTTAGGAGCAAAGGACCGAGTTGGGGCTCAGGATGCTCATGGAGATCGCCCTCAGGGCTGGAGACTTTTGTTCATTTACTTCTGCATTGATGTGTAAGTATGTCGCGTGATTTAATGCTTTCATTGTATCATTAGTATGTCATGCATGCATCTCTTATATAAACTGCCGTTCTCCAAATTTATTCAAACCTTATAAATGAAAAATGTTTTCCGCTGTTTTCTTATTATTATTTACACTACTTCCATTGCTGTATTTTTGGTCCCTTTGTTCCACTTTGATAAGAGGGTATAGTCTCCCCCCTGAATCACCTTACACCCTCGCCGCTAGTCGGCAACCTCTGGCGTAAGGGGAGACGCGCATGAGGCCATGTCGCGGGCCAGCTCAGGTGACCTGGGTGTCCGGTTCAGGGTCGACCTGGGTTGGTTCGTGACATATTTGAAATGATATGATCAACGTATAAAATTGTTAAACTGGTACTAAACTTATGAAAATTTCTTAAGTATGAAAATTCCATGTGTTAGTAAAAAAATTTCTCAAGTAAAAAACTATTAAAGTATTTTAATAGGTGAATCTAGATTCTTATAAGAACCACAAAATGGTTTACTAAATATTCCCACTTCATTCTCTTATCTTTTTGGAAATTTTTAGCCAATTTGAATGAATATAAGAAACATTTACCCAATATTTTAAATTTGTTAAGGATATTTTTACTAGGGAATGCAATGTAAAGGTTCTAGTTTTATTTAAATATTACATGTTGGTAAAATTTTAAATTTAATGAAGAAAAGTTTTTTAGAGAGTCTAATGATATTTATTTATAATATCCAATAAAATTCATTGAAACCTAAAGGAAAAATCTGGAAGGTAGGTCTATTTTCCATATAATGGAATAATTCTAGATATTGATTTTATGAAAATAATTTTTTGATTTTAAAGGGTATATGAAACCAATGGTATGTTTTAAAAATGATGGAAATATATAATAATTCAAAATCAACATAAGAAATCATGGTGATTACAGTTTTCATTCAAGTGATGAAACAAAGGATTTCTCAATCATGGATTTGAATGAAAAGGAATATATCAAGATCATATAAATTTAATTAAATGTTGGGTATAATCATATATTTTCTATTATATGATAAGAGAAGTTTTTATTAATAAATTTTTTATGAATAATATGATATGATAGATTCAATACACATTCTTCGTGATTCATTAGATTCTATATAATTGTTTTAGAATAATATACTAAAAAATATGTGTTATACCAAAAAAAGTGTTTATCTAGATGTATGTTAAAATATGAGGTATGAAATCCCTCAACTAATAGTGGCATATTTTAAAGAATAAATTTCTCTTCAGGAAAATTCTTCAAAATTCTTATAATACCATATTCGATGTGAACGTAATATTTTTTTGTTAAATACTCCCTCTTAAAGAAATAAGTGTTATTTCCTAAATGATTTTATGTAACTCATAATGATATTATAAAGAGAATAAAGTTTCTAAGAGGGAAATGGTAGTATATTTTGGTCATATAGAAGTTCAAAGTTTACAAATAAAATATTTTATTGATCAAAGTTCAAAGTGAATGTCACTTTATATCCTAAATAAGTATAGGACATCCTGGTAAAATTTTATATAAAGAGTTAAAAAAGTTACCAAACTATTTCATGAAAATTTTAATATAATTGGATCTAAGGATAACAATGATGGTAAAATTAGAATGAGTTTTATGTATAAAAAAATATAACATCGTAAAATTTGATGTTTTGAAGTTAAAGAGGTAGAATACTTGTTTAAGGAGTTGAAAATTAGGATTATTATTACCAAGACTCACCATTATTAAATCTATATTGATTCATAGATGTTACCAAATAAATAGTTTAGTGATAGGGTTTTATCAGGTGGTCATATAGTGATGTGATAAGAATTACAAATATATATAAGGAGTTTAGCTAAACCCCTAAAAGTGTAGTAAACACAAGACTGAGTTGGTAGTAAATCATATATGATATGTTATATAGGTTCTTATGAATGGTTTTTTAAGTATTCTTAAAGGAGAATAAGAATATAAAATGATTCATATTATACAAAAGGAGAACTCCACTTCTCCATTCTTTCACATTGCATGTATATAAATATATATATTCCATAAATTAAAAATGATAATTGGCCTCTAAAATCATGAATTTGAGTCATACCTGACTAATTTTCTTCTTGGAGTATTATAGTCTATGATTAAATTTTAAGGTTAGAATGATTAGGATTATTGTAATGAGGCACAAAAAAGGTTTTTTGTACTGCATAACCCATGAAGTATACTACATGGAGTGTCATAAAATTTTCTTTTTATTTACTATGGGTAAATGGTTCATATTTAGATTCCTCAAGACATAAGGTTTGAGAGATACCTATAATGAGAACCTCCATACTTTGATACCACTTTTACGCAAGCCTTGAAAATTCATTAATCAGGGGGTGGTTAGGTATGTTGTCGATCACATCATTAGTTGTAACATAACCAACATGCGATTTGTACTCTCATTTGATTGGTATGACATAAGGCCCTTGATTGAGATGGACTGAGGAAGTTTATGGCAATACCATGATTACATATATGATATTCCTATCTATCTGGTGAGGGGAATTTGATGTGCTTATTAATAAAGGTGCAAGACATATTATGTATTAATTAACTTAGTTAGTCTATAATTTGTGAGTTGAGAATGTATGGAGAGGCTATATGGTATTTACATACTCAATTTTCCATGTTAACTCAATGTCTTTGACAAAGGGATCATATAAATATAAATTATTTCATTTGATGTAGCTGGTAGACATGGGTAAAGAGGTATATGTGTTTGATTTTGATCACTCCCAATCCCTCTATAGTTTGAGTAGCATTGATGATTATCTAGAGGTTGATATTTGATTGGACTTATGAATTTTAGAATTTATATATTTTTTTAAAGATATAAAGACTTTAATGGTCACAGTTTTTTTTATTTGTGTGGGGATTTAGTTTTACTAAAAGTTATACTCTAAATATTTTTAGAGCTTAATTCAATAAATGTGTTTTGGATGGATATTCATAAAGGGATGCATATGATGTGATACAAGGTGAAATTGATGACAAATTTACAAAATTATATTTTTAATATATTCAGAAGGGGTTTTTGATATGTTTTCATAAGTTCTAGTATATGATAAAATATAAGGTAAAATGGAACAATGTTGTTGAGGATTCAGTGAAAGTTGGATATTAATGGATATTTTCCCAAAATCACATGCATATTTGACGTGTATATTGAAAAGTATAATATACATTAAAAGTAATGTATATTGCATTAATTTGTTTATGGATATCATAATACATTTTATATCATAAAATGTCACTAACATGGAAGGATTTTGGGATATTAATGGATTAACATTTGATTCTTGTATGTTGAAAATCATTATTATGGGTGTTTCATATGGTGAAATGTATGATAGGATTAATGTATTCATTTTAGGAATTCATGAATTTGTGTGGATTTAATTATGTATTTTATAACACATGATTAAATGCATGGGGATTAGGGATTGTTCCCAAGTAATTATATAGAGGCTAAATGCCAAAGAAGTAGTGTTTGAGATACTAATATAGGTTCCTGGATGATTCTCCCATGACCTCTCTTATTCTTATACCTTTACCATGTGAGGCACTATCATTCCATGGTGAGAAAGATAATCACACATGAGCATCATGTGATTATTCCAACCCCTAGGTATGTATTTAATAAGGAATTTTTACTACCTTTGAGTAATATTTATCAAACCATGGCGATGACTATCATTTTTTAGCCTTAATCGATGAAAGGAACATTTTACTTATTATTTTTTTTGTAACATGGTTTTGGTTTCAAGCATAGTAAATCAGGGAATTTTGGGATTTTTTTATATTACATGGGTTAAGTGTTAATCGATCCTAAGAATCCCATAATGTTCCATGTTCCCTAATTTCATGAAAAGTAAATTTTGGAACATAGTGAGTGGAACCACATGAGATAATTAGCATGTACATTGAGTACACACCAAGGCTCTTCACTAGTTACCCAACGTTTATTAGACATACCCCACAACATGTGAGACTGTGTGGATTCTAGGAATGTACTCTTGGTACATACCGAGCCACCTATTCTAATTTACATGGTGTATTTTTTAGGACACATGGTGTGTGGGTTTGATGCATGGTCTTGGATTGTACTCAAGTACATAATGAGACACATTGTCTCAAAATACATATCATGTTACCTGAGGTCACATCCTATATAGAATATATAGAGGCATGTAAACCATAACACCACTGGAAACATAATACACAACTTATGACTTGGAGGATTACACATTTTTCAGTTACATTTTTAAATTTGGTACACGAATCTCATCACATTCTATAGTATAATAGCCCATAACACCCTGAGATTTAGGGATTTTGTTTTGAATTAATTTAATATTTTTGATATTTTTCATTTCACACAACACAAAAAATAGTTAATTTTATATTAATGTAATATGTTTGGATTGATTTATACACAAAAACAAGTCAATCATGAACTATAATTGATATAAATGTTTTCTTTATCTACAAGGAACACAAGGCTTACATTACATGCAACACTGTCTTTCCTTGATGGTTTGTCTAACTCGCAAGACCGAGTGTTACTAAATAATAATTCACTTTTAAAATATTATTATTTAATAAAATATATCATGGAAATTAAATTTAATATTATATCATTAACTAACTTATGAATATATATAGTTTAATTCATTGGTTACCTATTAATTATAAAAGAATATAGAAACCAAATGAATATAAAAAGACTGATTTTATAAAATCTATTTTTATGAGAAAAAGAAGATTTATGATAATAATTTAAATTAATTACTAATAGTGAAATATATAAATTAAATTTATATGTTATATATTCAAAAAAATATTTTCTATAATCATTCAATAGACTTAATAGATATAAGATAAGAAAAAACCCAATTTTATGCTTTTATCCCTATATTTTTATAAATGTAGTTTTACCACCTTTTAATGGAGAACCCATTTTAAATAAATTTTTTAGAAAATATATAGATTTAATATGTCAAAATAAACTTCATATTTGAAATATAAACATAAAAATTAGGTTAGGATAATTTTTTTGTAATTTCTGTAAGGTTTAATTGTTCTAATGAATAGTTAAAAATACTGAATTTTAATTCAAAACTGTTTTGTCATATAATTAATTTACAAGGTTAAATTATATTTCTATTAGTTTGTAATGTTTAATTAGATTAAAATTTTATAAATTAATATAATTTAGTTCATTAGAATAAATTTCACTTTGAAATTGGTTATAAAAACTTAACCAACTTTTGGACATTTTTACTTTTAAAACCCGTAATGTCATTTGGTCAGAGAGATTATTTTTAAATTAATTTCCTTCACTTATCTGATTAGAATTTGAAAAAATGGATTCTATATTTGGAATTTAAATAATTTATAATTTATAATTACGTTAAATTAGTTTTTTACTAAAAATTTTAGTGTAAGATATTAAAATTAATTACAATGATTAAGAGAAAAATTCTGTTAACAAAGTTCTAAATCATAAATTTAAGAACCAAACCGACCTATACACTTTTAAAAAACCCATTTATGGAAATTATTCATCCATGAACCATAAATTATTGGGTTTTGTTGGTTTGGTATTACTTTTTTATGTAAAACCATGGTTACACCCAACTTGTTTTAAAAAATGCCAAGTGTGTCCTATCTATTCCCTATAAAAGGCCACCACCTCTCCACATTATTCAAACCTCTCAAAAAAATTTGGTTCAAAAATATATTACCAATAAAATTACCAACACAACTAACTTAATCATATAATTTTACCTTGGTAATAAAGAAATCCAAGGAATCCTTTTGGCACAAACCAAAAGGAGTTACCTGATTAAGAGGGAACATCTTCTCTCATGATCCATTATTTTTTTCTCCACCCCTAAACTCTATTTATTCCATGATTTTATATAAACAACATTATATTAAATATACTAGTATTTTTTAGGATAAGGGTTTTACCTACCCTTATAAACTCATCCATCTTTGGGGTAATGAACATATTGTTTATGTGTACCGCAAACCACCAGTTCACTAAATAATGATTGATCATTTTTTCTTTACCACCACTCATGGTGGAAATTATGATGGAAATTTTGTTTATATGTATTATATGTTATATTTATTATTACTTTAATCATATTTAATCCTTTTACTACACATATCTTTATACTTTCCATTTAGTGTAAATATAATAATTTCATTTGAGGAAATGTGGACTACTACCCCCTTAAAGCAATCTGATTCGTTCACACACTACAAGGAATGTATTTAGAACAGTATTTTTGAACTTATATGATAAATATGATATAATAATTCTACTACAATAATTATATATATACATATATATACACATATTCCATTTACCTTATTTATTTAAATACAACAATAAAAACGGAAACAATGTTAATGCATACGTATGGATTACCATATCCATGAATGGTGTATTCCATTTAGTATTTCTATATTATACATATTATTATAATAAAAATTATATTTATATCATGTTTTACATCCTATAAATAATGATATAAGTATAAGGACCAAAGATATAACAAATTAAGACACAGAAGAAGAACAAAGCGAATATTACCCGAAGTAAAATCTTGACACAGGATTATTAACATGTGGGTAATATAAGGTCATAATCAAACAATATATGGTATTAAATAAAATAATATTCCTATTTTAATGATTTATAATAAACCTATATGTATTATACAGGAATATTTTATGTTTATAAAGATATTCAAGACACAATGTAAGGAAATTTCATCTCTCTTTTTATTTCTATGAGATACATGCTTTAATCACCACCCAATCCTTTTGTGTGGTGTGTAACTAAAACTGAATTTATTATATGATTGTTATAATTAATGTTATTGGTATTTAAATATCCATTTTATTCTTTTTATTTAATGGGTTTTAGGTTAAAAAAGTTACTAATTTAGTAAAGTAATATTATCTCAATTTACCATCTTTGAGACACCTACCATATTAAGCACCTATAGTTTTACATTGGGTATATATAGTTAATTTTAAATGTTATATAATGAATATACTTATTTTAATGGTATTTTTAGTTTCATTTAATTAAATTTTATTAAATGGTAATTATTTTTCAAAGTTACCAAGTGGTAAGAGTTTGTTGACAAAATCTCATTGCTTTTCGAGATTGTTCATGTTTATGCTTCCTTTGATGAAATATTATGATCCATATCTCAAGAACACTCATAAATTTTATTATACACTTTTTATTCATGATATTTTCATGTATTGGTCTGATTTTCACTCTCTTTGGTATATAATATAGTTAAGATAGTTTTTTTAAAAGCCCAACTTTATCTCCCTCTTCATTCAGAAATCTGTGTTCTTTAAAACCTTGTTCTATAAAAACATTATCAAGATTTATTAAATTTTTATGATACCCATTTTATTTCATGGGGTATGAAATGTTGTTTATGAAACCCATCTATTTTTATGGGTCATTGTATGATGCAAGTTTTATTATCTTTTGGAACTTTTATATATGATTTTATCATGTGAAGGGTGGGACCTATATCTCCCTCACATGAATTGGGAAATGATAAAAGTTTTATGTGCTTAAAGGATACATGGGAGGTCATACCATGCCCAAAAGAAAAGGGTACATAGGGGGACATCCTAATCCCAAAACCAGAGGGTATATTGGAGGACCTCCCATGTTAGAAATAAGATGGTACATGGGATGAAATCCCAATCCCGAAATAAGAGGGTATGAGGGAGTCCATTCCATGACCAAAGTAGGTACATGAGTGATTATCCCAATATTAACTTGTTACGAAGGTCTTGGTAAGAATCCTTAACATAGGGATTTTATGTGCTTATGTGTATTACAAAAATTACATGTCTTATTCCTATGTTATGTTTTCATGGATCATGTTATTTATTTCAGTATGATTAATGTCTTATGAACTTCCAATATTTATGACATGATTCATGTTTATGATCTTTTATATGTAGGTTGTGATATTCTAATGTTAAGATCATGTTCTCATACCCATATGATCATGTTTATGCTTACATGTTTCCATTGTTTACCCTTATTGAGCATCTGATTTTACCCTCTTTTATGCTTCCTTCCCCAGGTTATAAAGATTTTTATTAAGTATGGTTTGTATAAGAAGGGTTCTAGTCATGACGAATATAGTGAGACAAAATGTATCTCACTTATATACAAGTGTATATGTTTACAAGTTTCCAAATCCACTAGAATATTACGGTCTGTGGGAATCTATTTGTATAATGTTTTAAGTATTCCACAAATGTTATGTAATGCTAATGTTTGAAAAGAAAAGGTCACTATAGTTGGTATTAGAGTGAAGCTTTAGTTAACATTTAAAAACCAGGATGAGTAGACATTAGTGAGATACCTAGGTATATTTATAAGGATATTTTTTAGGGATGTTCTTAAGTATAAGTATATGGATGAGTTAATATTTAGGAAATTGTCCTACAATTTTGGAAAAGGATAGTGTAAGTGGTTTCCTAGAAATATATCCATATCCAGATAGTAAAAGTGGATGTAGATTAAGCATAGATGTACCTAGGGGTAAAAAATCTGACAAGATGTCCCAGTTCTAACTCAGGGTAATCTGGTACATGAAAACGGACATTGCTTCACACATGGTTTGACACTCCTGGGGGATATTCCTTGTTAATTCACAAACACATCATGAACCATCATGAAGTATTTAAATATAATTTTTCTATGAATAACCTAGTATCAACTTTGAGTATCATAGATTAAAGAAGGTTTCATGATTTAGACATCTTGTAAGTAATTCTTTCATGACTAGGTGGTTTTCTTCTATGATAAGTAATTATCACACCAGGGTTCTAGTTGTAGAAAATAGAGGGAACCAGAAGGAACTGAATTAAAATTGAATGTGATGTATTATTTGATTATGATCAGTTATGTGGGATGATTAATAGAGTGAAAGATGTTTTGATCATGCCTAATCAGTTCACACAGAACAAGATTAACAATGTGTACCATAAACAACTCTCAGACTCACAAAGGAAAAGAAGGAAGGAGTTTTATGAGAGTTTAGTTAATGGAGACCATGGAGTAAAGAAGATTCAGTTTCCTTTGTGTTAAGAATTTGGAAATAATAATCTAAGTGAATGTATTAGAGAAACATGGAGATGTTTTTTCTATGGAAAAGAAGGACACAAAGCAAGTGAATACAAGGAAACAATAAATAGTTCAATTAACAAAATGTATGAGAGTATTGAACTCCCTAAGGCATCATCGAATATTAAGTGTTTTAAGTGTATAATAAATGATCATTATGCAACTAAATGTCCCAAGCGGAAAGCTCCTAAAGAGAATCAGCAAGGTGGTGAAAGTAATGGTTATATTGTTCATGATGATGAGACTACAAATGAAATGTGAATGGAAAGAGGTATTAAATAACAGGATGAGGTATCCTTCTTATGGATTATGGATAAAGTGGAATAATTTAAATTTTAATGTATTTGGGATTTAGGAATTATGTTATGTGAATGGTGAAATAAACATGGATTATCCATTTTATTTTTTTTGGTAAGGATTTAAAAGATTATGTTGAATGTTTTAGATGTATTAGAAAAGTGATTTAATGAAAAGGTGATATTTTGAATAAGTTATTATAGAACCAAATATGTAACTTATGTTAAGATATTATTATGTGGACAAATATATGTGAGATATAAATAAGTAAATTGGACGGTACTCATTACTTTGGAAATAATTAAGGGCTTGTTTTCAATTAGTTCATGCTCTCATAGTTTAAGTTTACAAATTCTTGGATTTATGGAATATATCTAGTAATATATAGAATAATGAATAATTCATTTTTTACAAAAAAAATTATTTTAATTCAGGTTTTTATCATGTTCCAAGAAAATTTACCTTGAGGGTATTTACATGTTTGGAATGTGACAACCAAGAGCAACTTTTTGATATATGGGGGAACAATGTTAAGATGATTTCTTGAATTTATTTATAATGTTTTGGATTTTCATCTTTTATAAGGTTTATAAGGTTAACCATTCCTAAAAATTTTATGTCAAACTTTAGATGAAGTCGGTAAGATGAAATTGTTATCTCACCACATGATGATTTCTATATGTTGGATAAATTGTTCTAACCAATTAGTGTTTATGGTGGATGAAGATAGATGGGACGACTTTGTTGGAGTTGGTGGACTAGAACCAACTACTTTGTAAATTATTCATTAATAATTACCTTATCACATCTTGATTGTTATTCTGCATGACAATGCACGTGATAATGTCCTAAGGATAGCTGTTGCACCATAGGGTCACAACGAATCTCTACTATGATGGGAACCCATAAGTTCCATAACACTACTCTTGAATATATGTTATATGGAAAGATGATGTTATTTTAGGGACAAAAATAATACATTCTATTAGAGGTGAGGACTTAGAAAATTTTGAGTCACCTTCTCATTGTGTGTGCCCTTGGTAGTATTCAGGAGGATATTATGAGAACAAGACCCGCCAGTATGAAATTCACATTTCATAGTTTCATTAGATGTTTCTATCTGCGGTTGGGTGTATTGGTCCTTAGACTTTAAGATTATTTTTGATGGATATTACAAATTGTTCACTTAGATGTATTAAAGAAAACTATGACAACACACCATTCACAACGAGGTAGGATATGTTGGGTGCATCACGAGTAATACCACATTAATAGATAATATGATAAATGATTTGTACTTTATATTTCATAATGGATGTTGATATCTTAGGCCATTTTATGGAATTGATATAGCCTAAATAAATCCACGACCATGGTGAATAATGAGCAAGTTCAAATCCAGGAAGTCAAATAAAGAATAATCAAGAACATGGGTTGATGGCAATAGCATGAAACCAGTTTGATTCTAGATATCGAGATAAAGAGATTCCATTAAACGGTAAGTGTTTGTATGAGGTGACATGTCATTGTAGAATTAAATTATTTCTCTATGGCTGCCATGGTGTGTTTCTAGATTCTAACCTTGTATTTTAGGAAGGGTATGCCTAATGCCACTAAGAAAGAGGCCTAGAGGGTCACACACTATGTGTGTCAAAGTATCTCAGTTAAATATTAATTAAACAAGTTGAATAAAGATTATTCTCAATTGTGGTTTAAAAATTATTCAATGATGTATGATCACATTTATTTTGACACTAGTTATTCAAGAGAATATATTGTGGGAGAAATAATATATTTATTAGCGAGTTATGCAGTGATATTTGTTTAAGAAATAAAATGTCATTATTGAAGGTCTAATAAATGCGGTGGATGAAATAAAGAAAATGGAAAAAAGTAAATGCCATGTATATTAATATACACACCGAGTAGTTTTTTGGGGATTTATGAGAAATAATAATATTTATTTAATTAAATAATATTATGTGTAATTCACTGGGCACATGTCAAGTAATAATTATAGTCAACTATTATTATTAGACAAGGGGTGTTGATAAGAATTAAATGAAATGAATAAATGATTTTGTGTAATTAATTCATTTTATTATTCTAAGTAATAAAATCACAATTATATTGTTCTCATTAACCTATCCATTCTTTTTGGTTGTGCACAACGGATCTAGAGAAAGCTCTCAAGATAAGAGAGAATTCCTTTCCTCCAATAATGATCTCAATTTATGAGAGAGATCCTCCGCCGCAGGATCAATGAGAGTGCTTTGTAAGTGGCTCTCAAGGTGATCAAATGCGTACATCACAGGAAAATTCTCTTCTGTTATAACACCTGTACATCCCTTCGATAACGTCAAGAGATACGTGGAGCATGTGTGGATCCCTGCTAGAGGAAGCCTACACTTGGCTTCTGCGATGCAATAACGGATCACATCGGATCATGACTGGAAACATCAATGGAGAGAGAATTATATCAAGGTAATTCTTGTATTTTAATTAAATTAATTATAACCAACATATGATGATACTCTCTATGGTTCTAGGACTCCCCTCTTTTATTTCATTCTTCATTCTATTCTGAAGATTCGATGTTTTATCATCGTGACGGGTCTTGGACTGATCGTTGTTAACAACCAAAATAAAAGTTGGGCACACCCTTCCATGAACTTCCACTATGTTTTGAACCTACAGAATTATCAGGAATATCATGATATTTGAATGAATTATTAATGAAAAATTGAGCCTCATTTTTTGGAATGAGATATGAAGTGGAAGTTGACTAGGACACAACAAATGGTATTATTGTCCTAAAATTATGTAATAATATATTTTCATGAAAATTATTCAAATTTATGAAAAAGGACCATGAAACCCAAAATGTTATCATAGTGTATTCGTTTCTGATGACTAAAATAACCCCTTAGATCATCATAGATTTATGGTTTTATGATTGTTAACTTTTTCATAATCATTTTCTCTATTACTCTCCATCAGAAAATGATAGTTTTATTTCTCTTCCATATCCATGTTTTCAATTCCCTCCTATGTTCTCTTATGAAGAAACCTATTTATATGTTACATTAGGTAACCATTACGGTTCCAACATTCCCTTTTTAAGGAAATTTTTAGAACTCATTTTTACAATGTGGGTTTCTTTGAATGAAAATTTAAATTATTAAACCTTTGATAACCTAGATGAATTTCAAGGATGAAATTTAATTTAATGGCGGTATAATATAACACCTAGAGATTTTGGGAAATATAGTTTTTCCAATTAAATTAATATATTTTATATTTATCATTTCACACATCACTAAATATAGTTTGTTTTATATTAAAAAACTATGTTTAGCTTGATTTATTTGAAAACCCAAGTTAATCAAGCACTACATATAACATAAATATTAGCTTTCTCTATAAGAAACACCAAGGTTAGACTTCATTACACACAACAAGGACTTTCCTCAATGGCTTGTGTAACACACGAGACCAAGTGTTACCAAACAATAAGACATTATTAAAATATTATCATTTAATATGATATAATATTAAAATTAAATTGATTATTATAGGATTAAAATTATTAGGAATATAAATAGTTTAATTCATTGGTTATAAGGCCCCAGCCTTAAACATTACTTAATATTGAGTTACTTCAAGAATACACGTTGAGGATCTTTTTAGGTTTAGATTTTTAGAGAATTAGATCATAAAACATGCATTACATTCCACATTTAAACAAATTGGTTACATAAAAGATAGTACTCATTTTTCTTACCAACAGAAACATATTTAAAGTAAAACATGGATTCTTTCTTGACACTTCCTTGACACTATCATCACATCATGTACCTTTCCCTTGACCTGTGAAAAACATTTCAAAAACTTGGGATGAGCATAAAAAGATCAGTAAGGGATATAAAAGTACGAAATGAAAACATTAGTCCATGTAGGAAATCATACTTTACCCATAAAACATAATCACTTTAACATACCTCACCAAATCATGAATAAATCATAGAAATCATAAGACATAAAGGTAACTTGAGGCATTCATAACATTCTTACATAGGGAGTAACCCTCACGATTACGTTTGGAATACCCATCACAGTATATTACCTAAATATCTTTGGATAAACCTTAACGTTTAACTCCTTCACGTTACCCAATGCATTGGAGAGCTATATCGGGCTCACCCACCCTTAGTTTATCACGGAACCACCTGTCTTCATAACAATTCCCAAGAACCATAACATAATCGTATCTCATAAAACATGCATAAAGGAAACATAACATTTCCACTTTTCAATCACAAGATATCAATACAACACATTGATATAAAAACATTATGAAAAAAATTTTCCATAAAAAAATCAAATAAAAGCGAAACATGGTATTTATTTGTCATTAAAGAAAAGTTATGGCTTGTAGAGGAACCCGAAGCTCAAATTATGGTCACGGCGGCGGAGAAGTCGTTGTCGCCGCATACATACGACAAAAAAAACATTCCCTTTTGTCATTTAGTAAATGCTTCATATAAAAAAGATTCCTTTTGAATAAACGTAAACGCCAAAGGGGTTTATACATTGTATGAAATAAAGTTGTGTATAAAACAAAATATGCCTCAACGAAAGGAGATTGAGACGAAGTCCCATACCTCGGGTCTGAATTGACTCGATCGTTCTTTAACATCCTGAATAATAAACTTGAGTTAATTTATACTTGCTTAAGAACCTTTTTCAAGTTCATTATTCCTTTTATATCACTTATTACCATGTTATTAACACTATGTAATTATTTAAGTTAATAATGGTCGTTTTGTCGATCATTGGTACTTGAGTCAAAAATAAAATCTTTATAATTACAAGTTGTTCATGTGGTAAAATATCCATTATATCCAGAATTATATTCATGATTTAGATATCATATATGTCATATATATCCAGTATATACATTCATTTACAATATTACATAACATTTAGAGGTAAGAAATGAAATTCGCCGTTCATGGAGACGGTAAGCCGTACGTACGCATGAACGCTACTTTCATTTCTATTTTGTATTTTATGGAATGGAATCATAATTATATAAAGGTATAGTATAATTCCAGTATAATATCATATATAATATCATTAATTACATCCTTTATACATCCCACATATGGCATTAACGAATCAAATCACTTTGAGGGGGCGGTAGTCCGCACTTCCTAAAATGAAGATATCACGTATACCCATAATGGAAGAAATAAAGGTATACCATAAATAAAAAATACAGAAGCTTAAGGAAAACATAAACATATTATATATCATATATAAATATAGTTACATCTTAATGGCCACCTTTGAAGGTGTTATAAGAATACTGAACAATTATCGTTTCGTGAGGCAGAAATTCGCCATCCACGGAAACAGTATGTTCTTTAACCATTAGATGTAGGTGTGTGTAAGTGTAGCTCTAATAATTCTTATAAAAACATCCTAGTATATTGAAAATACTGGTGTTGTTACAAAATAAATGAATAAAAATATTTTAGGGGGTTGGAGAAGAAAAATAAAACAAAAGAACATTAGAGAAGTCTTTACCTTTAAATCAGGTAGCACCTCTTGGTTAGAACCAAAAGGGTTTCTTGAAGATATTTATGCCTAAGTTAAGGCTTCTAGGATGAAGAGAGGGATGTGGAGAGACAAAATGATCAGATCTTGGCCGATCCAATGTCTTGAGAAGTGTGGGTAAGGAGGTAGATGTGGGGTCCTTTTATAAGAGGAGAGGAGGGGCACTCTTGGAAAGGTATAAAATGTTACTTTATTTTCAAATGATTTTCGGATTTTAAAGGTCCCAAATCGATGTATTTAGAGGATAAGGTGATAAGGGTTATAAATATTCTCATAAAATAGGTCTTTGACAATTGTAAGTTTTATAATTTACATCATCGTTTCATTTTATTTAAATCGTTCATTAATGAGGTAATCGCTACATCATCATGATGTCATAAATAATTTAATTTATTTAATGTCTAAAAATTATAAAACAAATACTATGATATATGAAATCTTTTTATATTTACAATTAATATTTATAGTCCAATTAATCATTTATGTAGACAAAATTAAATTTTTTTTACTCAGGTGATACATTCTTTGTTATATTTAACTTTCTTTAAAAAATAAAAAGATAAAAAGTCATTATCACACAAAAGTGATTCCATGGGGTCCCCAATTTTGGCACAAGGTATACAATGGTCTTCCATGACACAAAAAGTAGTATTAGGACACATTTTGGTGTCATTTTTTATTATTAAGATATTATTTTATTATCCATAACTACCCGATTACTAATTAATCAAGATAATTAACGATAATTACCGTCATTACTATTCACAAAGTCCAAAAACAAAAGAGTCTTGATTACATAATTTGTAACTTCTGATTACAAATATTTAATCCATTTTACCAAATTCCAAACACATAAATTTCAATAATTAATTTAAAAAAAATTCCCGTTGTTAAAACAAATAGCGGGTTTTTTAGAAACAATATCTATGAAAAGTTTGCACTTGTTTATGCCCAATTCCAAAGTGAAATTAATCCCAATGACCACCATTGGATTACATGGTAAAAATATATTCCATTTAAACTTTAAAACCAATTAAAAATATAATATAACCATATAATTAAATTTGATTAAAATGTATTTTTGATGTAAAATGCAGTATTTTTCACTATTCATTAAAAAATGAACATTGTCAGAAAAATACCAAAAATTTATCCAAAGTAAATTTAAATGTCCCAATCATAAATAAAAAGTTTATTTTGACAAATAGATCTTATAAAATTGTCAAACGTTTGTTTTAAAAATGGGTTTCTATCAAAAGGCAGTAAAACAATCTTTTAAAAATATTAGTGTATTCCATTCTTAAGATTGGATTTATTCTCATTTTAAGCCTCTAAAACACTATCTAATTCATAAATAGACATAGATAAGAATATCTATTATTCATTACTTACTTGGGATGTTACGTCCTTCCCCCCTTTAGAAAATTGCCTCCCCGCAATTTATTTACTTATTGAATAAGTGGGGGTATTTATCCCTCATTGCATTTTCAGATTCCCATGTTGCCTCTTCACTCATGTGGTTTTTACAAAAAACCTTTACTTGATGAGTCACATTATTCCGAAACACTTGCTCCATGTGGTCAAGAATATGGACCGGTTGTTCCTCATAAGATAGATTCTCCTCCAGCTGAACTACCTCTGGACTCAAAACATGAGATGGATCTGGCATGTACTTCCTTAACATTGAAACATGAAAAACATTGTGTACCTGAGATAAACTCGGAGGTAAAGCCACTTGGTATGAAACTGATCCAACTCTCTCCAGAATTTCATATGGTCCAATGAACCTTGGACTCAGTTTTCCTTTCTTACCAAATCGCATCACACTTTTCCATGATAATACTTTGAGAAAAACATGATCACCTACCTCAAAAGAGAGATCCTTCCTCGTGTTGTCTGCATAACTCTTCTGCCTGCTCGGAGCTGTTCTCATGTGTTTCTATATCAGCTGAACTTTTTCATCAAACTCTTCTACCAATTCCGGTTCCATCAAATTCCTTTCACTCACTTCATCCCAGAAAGCTAAAGTTCGACACCGCTTCCCATATAATGCCTCAAATGGTGCCATCTGTATACTGGAATCAAAACTGTTATTATAAGAAAACTCAATAAAAGAAAGATGTTAGTCCCAAATTCTCTAATAATCCATCGAACAAGCACGTAGCATATCCTCCAAATTCTGAATCGTTCGTTCTGACTTCCCATATGATTGAGGATGAAAATCCGTACTAAAATTTAATTCAGTACCCAACGACTTCTGAGGGACTTTCCAAAAGTTAGAAGTGAACCTAGGATCACAGTCAGATACAATGGAGAGAGGAACTCCATGTAACCTGACTATCTCTTTAAGATACAAATGGTAAAGTTGATCTAGTGAAAAAGTATCTCGTATAGCAAGGAAATGAGCAGATTTAGTTAAGCGATCAACAATAACCCATATTGCATTATTACGTTGAGGTGTATTCGACAATCCCACAATGAATTCCATGGATATATTCTACCATTTCCACTATAGCACTGGTAAAGACTGAATCATCCCTTTCGGTAAATGCTGATTTTCTTTAACCTGTTGACAAGTCAAACACTTCACAGTAAAATCAGCAATGTCTCTTTTCATTCCGTCCCACTAGTAATACTCTCAAAGATCTCTACACATCTTAGTACTGCCTGGATGAACTGAAAACGGAGAACTATGAGCTTCACATAACAACTATCTCTTCAACTATGAATCACATGGCACACACAATCTCTTCCCAAATCTCAAAACACAATCATTATCAATGTTGAATTCAGGAAACTTACCCTTCTGAACCAGATCTACCTTTTTCTGAAACTCGTTGTCTTGCTTCTATGCTTGCTTAATTCTGTCTGATAGAGAAGATTTCACTGATACCTGAAACAAAATAGAAGAACATCCTGCACCGACAACTTCTATGCCAAAGTTTATCAAATCCTTAACCAAAGGATCATGTTCCAAACGCAAAATTGTTAATGAATCATTACTTTTTCGACTCAAAGCATCAGACACTTTATTTTCTTTTCCCAGATGGTAATGAATTGTACAATCATAATACTTGATTAATTCTAGCCATCTCCTCTGTCTCATGTTCAATTATTTTTGAGTGAATATATACTTTAAACTTTTGTGATCGGTATATATTTCACACTTTACTCCATACAAATTATGCCTCCAAATTTTTAAAGTGAAAACAACAGTAGCTAATTCCAAATCATGTGTAGGGTAATTTACCTCATGAGTTTTCAACTGTCGTGAAGCATAAGAAATTACCTGATCATTCTGCATTAGGACGCAAGCAATTCCTTTCAATGAAGAATCATTATAGATAAAAAACTCACCATTCCTGGAAGGTAGTGCCAAAACTGGAGAATTCACCAATCTTCTTTTTAGTTCCTGAAAGCAAACATCACATTCTTTTGTCCAGATAAAATTAACACCCTTCCGAGTTAGCTTAGTCATTGGACTAGATAACCGTGAAAAATTTATAACAAAACTTCAGTAATAGCCTTACAAACCAAGAAAACTATGAATCTCAGTTATATTTGTGGGTCTTGGCCATTCTTCAACAACCTTTGTTTTTGTAGGATCCACAATTATTCCATCTTTAGAAACAATATGACCAAGGAAAGAAATTTATTGCAACCAAAACTCACACTTGCTGAATTTCCCATACAATTTCTTTTCTTTTAAGGTTTGCAAAATAACCCTTAAATGTCTTTCATGCTCCTCTTTACTTTTAGAAAACACCAAAATATCATCAATGAAAACAACCAAAAACTTATCCAAGAACTCATGGTAAATTCTATTCATAAGATCCATGAATACAGCAGGTTCATTGGTTAGCCCAAAAGGCATAACTACAAATTCATAATGGCCATATCTTGTATGAAACGCGGTCTTCGGAACATCTTCTTCCTTTACCTTCAACTGACGATACCCCGATCTCAGGTCAATCTTTGAAAAATACTGAGCTCCCTGGAGCTGATAAAAAAAATCATCGATATGAGGAAAAGGATATTTTTTCTTAACAGCGATGTCATTCACGGCTCTATAATCAATGCAAATTCTCATAGAACCATCTTTCTTTTTAACAAATAAAACAGGAGAACCCCATGGTGATGTGCTAGGTCGAATGAAACCTTTCTCTAATAAATCTTGCAATTTCTCCTTCAACTCTAAAAGTTCAATTTGAGCCCTTCGATAAGGGGGTTTTGAAATTGGCTTAGCATCAGGAACTAAGTCAATGGTAAACTCAACTTCCCGATATGGTATTATTCCAGGCAACTCATCAGGAAGAACATCAGGATACTCATTTACCACTAGAACATCATTAATTTGAACAATTCCATTGTTTTCAACAATATGTACAAGGTAAAATTCATTTCCATCTTTTAAAAGTTTCTCGGCCTCTTGATATGTTATCAATAGTAAGGGTTCATTCTTGCACACAAACTGAAATTATTTCTGAAAAGAAACTTCTTTATCTCTACAGTAAATCTTATCATGGTAAATAGAGAGCCAATCCATACCTAGGATAACATCAAACTCTACTAGAGGTAAAACAATAAGGTTTTCAAGTAGGTTATTTCCACGGAGAAGGATAGGAAGATTCTTATAAATTCTTTTTGCCTCAACATTTACCCCAGGTGTTTTTACCACAAGTTTAGGAGTCATTTCTTGATATAGTATTCCCATTTTACTAGAAAAGTTTTCAGAGATGAAAGAATATGTAGACCCCGAATCAAACAACACACTGGCATAATCTGAAAAAACAAACAAAGTACCTGATACAACTTCATTTGATGGCCCAACATCTGATGAAGTAGTTGAAAAGGATTTCAACACCCCTTTCTGCTTGTAGTCTAACTGCTTCCCATCACTCGAGCTCTTTTTCAGACACTTGTTTGCATAGTGACCCATCTCATTGCACTTAAAACATTTCACTAACTGTAAATAAAATTTGGTCTTACCATCACCCTGATATTTTATAGTGCAATGAAGAGCCTTATGTCCCATCTTACCACATCGTTATCACTTTCCAGAATTCAGAAGACATTCCCCAGCATGCCTTTTACGACATTTATCACAAACTGGAAACTTAGTTTTCTTACCGTCAGACCTTTTTGAAGAATTCTTCCATTTCTCCTGCCACCTCGGTCTCTTCTTCTGCTGGTTGTTATAGAACACTTGGTCATCAACAAACTCCATTGCCACCTTATCATCACATCGAAAAAGATTTTCATAACTCTTGAACTCACGAGAAGCTAAATCCCTTTTATATTTTGGATTTAATCCTGAGTAAAAAGGATTGATTTTACTATCAAGGTCTCGGATAAAATTTGGAGCATACCTGGCCAACCGAGTGAACCTTTCTTCATAGGTAGCCACTGAGTCTTCCTCTTTCCTCAATTCCAGGAATTTTTTTCCATCCTAAGTCGAACATCCTTAGGAAAATACTTCTCAAGAAACATACCTTTGAATTCATCCCAGTTGAGAGCATCAATCTCATCAACGTCCCTAATATTTTTAACCATCGACCACCACTGATCTGATTCACCCTCCAAATGGTAAATAGAAGGACTAACCTTTTGATTGTTTGAACACCCCATGACATCAAAAATCTTCTCCAGTGCTTTAATCCACCCTTCAGCTAGCACAGGGTCAGATGATCCTCTAAATGATGGGGGATGTTGCCTCTTGAAATTTTCCACCACTGACATGTTACTCTGAGGTTGATCTGGCTGATCTCGTGCATGGATACCACCACCATTTATCTCTTGAGTCAACTGCGCCATTACTGCAAAAAACTATTCAGTTCCAATTCCGAACATCTCAGGATGCTGATTCGGAATGTTATTTCCTTCTGTATGCCTTCCTAGCACTGCTTCCCTATTTCCTCTGCGAAAAACCATTCTGAACAAACATGTCTTAGATTAAGCAACATGGTAATCTTCAAATGCTATATCATTTTAATTTGACCATAAAAAAATATTTTTGGATAATTATTTAATAGAATTCTAACTCCTAGTTATCTAAACCGACCTCTGATACCAACTATAAGGCCCCAACCTTAAACATTACTTAATCTTGAGTTACTTCAAGAATACACGTTGAGGATCTTTTCAGGTTTAGAGTTTTAGATAATTAGATCATAAAATATGAATTACATTCCATATTTAAACAAAGTGGTTACATAAAAGATAGTACTCATTTTTCCCATCAATGGAAACATATTTAAAATAAAACATGGATTCTTTCTTGAAACATCCTTGACACTATCATCACATCATGTACCTTTCCCTTGACCTGTGAAAAACATTTCAAAAACTTGGGATGAGAATAAAAACCTCAGTAAGGGATATAAAAGTACGAAATGAAAACATTAGTCCATGTACAAAATCATACTTTACTCATAAAACATAATCACTTTAACATACCTCATCAAATCATGAATAAATAATAGAAATCATAATACATAAAGGTAACTTGAGGCCTTCATAACATTCTTATGTAGGGAGTAACTCTCATGGTTACGTTTGGAATACCCATCACAGTATATTACCTAAATCTCTTCAGAGAAACCTTAACATTTAACTCCTTCACGTTACCCAATGCATTGGAGAGCTATATCAGGCTCACCCACCCTTAGTTTATCACGGAACCACCCGTCTTCATAACAATTCCCAAGAACCATAACATAATCGTATCACATAAAACATGCATAAAGGAAACATAACATTTACAATTTTCAATAACAAGATATCAATACAACACATTGATATAAAAACATTATGAAAACCATTTTCCATACCAAAATAAAATAAAATTAAAACATGGTATTTATTTTTCATTAAAAAAAGTTATGGATTGTAGAGGAAGCCGAAGCTCAAATTATGCTCACGGCGGCGGAGAAGTCATTGTTGCTGCATACGTACGACAAAAAAAAACATTACCTTTTGTCATTTAGTAAATGCTTTGTATAAAAAAATTCCTTTTGAATAAACTTAAAAGTCAAAGGGGTTTATACACCGTATGAAATAAAGTTGTGTATAAAACAAAATATGCCTCAATGAAAGGAGATTGAGACGAAGTCCCATACCTCGGGTCCGACTTGACTCGGTCATTATTTAACATCCTGAATAATAAACTTGAGTTAATTTATACTTGATTAAGAACCGTTTTCAAGTTCATTATTAATTTTATATCACTTATTACCATGTTATGAACACTATGTAATTATTTAAGTTAATAATGGTCGTTTTTTTGATCATTGGTACTTGAGTCAAAAATAAACTCTTTATAATTAAAAGTTGTTCATGTGGTAAAATATCCATTATATCTAGAATTATATTCATGATTTAGATATCATATATGTCATATATATCCAGTATATACATGCATTTACAATATTACATAACATTTAGAGGTAAGAAATGAAATGCACCGTTCATGGAGACGGTAAGCCGTACGTACGCATGAACGCTACTTTCATTTATATTTCATATTTTATGGAATGGAATCATAATAATATAAAGGTATATTATAATTAAAGTATAATATCATATATAATATCATTAATTCCATCCTTTATACGTCCCACATAGGGTATTAACGAATCAAATCACTTTGAGGGGGCGGTAGTACGCACTTCCTAAAATGAAGATATCACATATACCCATAATGGAAACCATAAAGGTATTCCATAAATGAAAAATATAGAAGCTTAAGGAAAAAAATAAACCTATTATATATCATATATAAATATAGTGACATCTTAATGGCCACATTTTAAGGTGTTATAATAATATTGAACAATCATCGTTTCGTGAGGCAGAAATTCTCCATCCATGGAAACAATATGTTCTTTAACCATTAGATGTAGGTGTGTGTAAGTTTAGCTCGAATAATTATTATAAAAACATCCTAGTATATTGAAAATACTGGTTTTTTTACAAAATAAATTAATAAAAAGAGTTTAGGGGGTTGTAGAAGCAAAATAATACAAAATAACATTAGAGAAGTCTTTACCTTTAAATCAGGTAACTCCTCTTAGTTAGAACCAAAAGGGTTTCTTGAAGAGCTTTCTGCCTAAGGTAAGGCTTCTAGAATGAATAGAGGGATATGTAGAGACAAAATGAGCAGAGCTTGTCTGAGCCAATGGCTTGAGATGTGTGGGTAAGGAGGTAGAGGTGGGGGCCTTTTATAAGAGGAGAGGAGGGGCACTCTTGGAAAGGTATAAAATGTTACTTTATTTTCAAATGAGTTTCGGATTTTAAAGGTCCCAAATTGATGTATTTAAAGTATAAGTTGATAAGGGTTAGAAATATACTCATCCAATAGGTCTTTGACAAGTGTAATTCTTAGATTTTACATTATCTTTTCATTTTCTTTAAATCATTCATTAATGAGGTAATCGCTGCATCATCATGATGTCATAAATAATTTAATTTATTTAATGTCTAAAAATTATAAAAAAAATACTATGATATAGGAAATATTTTTAGATTTACAATGACTATTTATAGTCCAATTTATCATTTATGTAGACAAAATTAAAAATGTTTTACTCAGGTGATACATTCTTTGTTATATTTAACTTTCTTTAAAAAAATAAAAAGATAAAAAGTCATTATCACACAAAAGTGATTCCATGGGGTCCCCAAGTTTGGCACAAGGCATCACATGGTTGGCCATGACACAACCAGTAGTATTAGGACACATGTTGGTGTCATTTTTTATTATTATGATATTATTTTATTATCCTTAACTACCTGATTATTAATTAATCAAGATAATTAACGATAATTACCATCATTACTATTCACAAAGTCAAAAAACAAAAGAGTCTTGATTACATAATTTGGAAATTCTGATTAAAAATATGTAATACATTTTAAAAAATTCCAAACAGATAAATTTCAATAATTAATTTAAAAATAATTCCCGTTGTCAAAACAAATAGCAGGTTTTTTAGAAACAATATCTATGAAGAGTTTGGTACTTGTTTATGCCCAATTCCAAATTGAAATTAATCCCAATGACCACCATTGGATTACATGGTAAAAATATATTCTATTTAAACTTTAAAACCAATTAAAAAGATAATCTAACCATATTATTAAATTAGATGAAAATGCATTTTTGATGTAAAATGCAGTATTTTTCACTATTCATTAAAAAATGAACATTGTCAGAAAAATACCAAAAATTTATCCAAATTAAATTTCAATGTCCCAATAATAAATAATAAGTTTATTTTGAAAAATATAGCTTATAAAATTTTCAAAAGTTTGATTTAAAAATGGTTTTCCATCAAAAGGCACTAAAACAATTTTTTAAAAATATTAGTGTATTCCATGATTAAGATTGGATTTATTCTCATTTTAAGCATCTAAAACACTATCTAATTCATAAATAGACATAGATAAGAATATATATTATTCATTACTTACTTTGGATGTTACATTGGTTACCTATTAATTATAAAATAATATAGAAACCAAATGAATATAATGGGACTGATTTTATGGAAGTCTATTTTATGTGAAAAAGATGATTTATATTAATAATTTAAATTAGTTACTAATGGTTAATGATATAAATTAAAATTATATGTTATATATTCAAGAAATATTTTTATAATCATTCAAAAAATTTTATTTATATAAGATAAGAACAAACCAAATTTTATGCTTAAAACACAATATTTTTATAAAGGTAGTTTTATCGCCTTTTAATGGAAAACCATTTTAAATCCAATTTTTTGAACTTTTATAGATTTAATATGTCAAAATAAACTTTTTATTTTAAATATAAACATTAAAATTAGTTTTGGATATTTTTTCTGGTATTTTCTGTAAGGTTTAAATTTTTGATGAATATTTAAAAATAGTGAATTTTAATTCAAAAATGTCATTTCATCTAATTAATTTATAATGTTAAATTATATATTAAATTGTATTAATTTTTTAATTAGAAAATAATTTATAATTTAATCTAATTTATCTCACTAGAATAAATTTCACATTGAAATTTGGTATAAAAAAATAGCAAACTTTTGGATGTTTTTACTTTAAAGACCCGTAGTGTCGTCCCATCAATGAGATTATTTTTAAATAAATTTTTTCCACTTATGGAATTAGAATTTATAAAATTGGATTCCATATTTGTAATTAGAAATATTTATAATTTAAAATATAGTCAAATTATTATTTTACACAAACTGATTAGTGAAAGTGATTAAAATTAACTATAATGATTAAGATAAAAATTATGTTAACAAAGTACCAAACCTTAAATTTAAGAACCAAAAACACCTATAAACTTTTACAACACCCATTTAATGGCCATTATTCGGCTATGAACTTCTATTATTGAGTTTATTTGGATTTTTACTACTTTAATTTAGTAAAAATGTGGGAACACCTAACTTGGTTTCAAAAATGCCAAGTGTATCATTTCCCTTCCCTATAAAAGGGCACCAGATCTCCCTCTACTTAACACCTCTAAAATCACATAGGTTTAGAAAATATTGGTTATATACACTTCCAAAAATCCCTTATTTACTCCTAGAATCCACCCATGGGTAGAAAAAATCTAAGTAATCCTTTTGTCATAAACCAAAATGAGTTACCCGATTAAGTGGTAACATCTTCTCTCAACCTCCTTTTTTTATTTTTTTTTCAACACCCCATCCACTATATTTTTTTACATTATTTTATAAAAAACTAGTATATTAAATATACTAGGATTTTTTATCCTAAGGGTTCTACCTACACTTACACACACATCCATCTAATGGGTAACAAATATATTGTTATGTGTACGAAGAACTACCGCCTCACTAAATGATGATTGTAAATTTTTTATTTACCGCCTATCATGTTGAACATTATGACAGAAAATATGTTTATATATGTTATATATTATATTTATTATTTCTTTAAGATTTTCTAATACTTTTACTACATATATCATATTGTTTCCATTTGGTGGAAATATGATAATTTCGTTTGAGGAAGTGTGGACTACCACCCCCTCAAAGTGACGTGATTCTTTCACACACTAAATGAAATGTATTAAGTATGGGTTTAATGAACTTATATAATATATATGATATAATAATTCTAATTTAATAATGATATGTATAAATATATATACACATTGTTGGGAAAAAATCCCTCAAGGTATCATTGAAGCATTTTTGAGGTGATTGTGTTTATTTACAAAGCGGACATATGTGTTGTGATTGTTGACAAATAAAACCATGACATAAATTTTTTTTGATAAAGGGGATTTCATAGTGGAATTTCAAGTTTAAGATCTGTGGTTAACAATCCATGTTTGATTCAATATCTTTGACAAAGGAATGGATGATCTGGAGGCGGTATGAAAAGAGCAAATACAAGGTGGCACCGTTTTCTAGTGTTTGCCAAATTTTTGGGCCTGAAAATCGACAAATGAAGAAAAGTAGTTTTTGGAAAAGGTACTTGCACGCCGTGTACATGAAGGCTTGGAAAATTTCATGCCATATGTTTTTTAAGATCAGAGCATCAAAATATGGCAAAGGGATAAGGGTTGCGCAAGTTTTGGGTTTGGTCTCGCAAGTGATTTGAAAAATGTTTTTGGAAAAGGGACTTGCTCGCAGATTACTTGGAAGCTTGGGAACTTGCGTGCCAATTATTTTTCAAGATCATAATATGAAAATATGGAAAAGGGATAAGGGTGCCCAAGTTTGGAAGTTGGTCATGCAAGTGACTTGCAGGGGAAGAGACTTGCACGCTGAAACTTGTGCACCAAGGGGAGACTTGCGTGCCGTCGTGCAGGGTTTCCAAATGCCTATAAATACAGGTCGACCCCTCCCCATTTTGTACGAGTTCAACAATTGGAGAAAATTAGAGCTACCAATGTGAAGGTGTGGTGGTCGTGCAAGTGTTTTGTGGTCATGCAAGTATAAGTTGCGCGTCGGTTGTAAGTTGCGCACCAGTTGTTAGTTGCATGCCAAAATCAGTTTGGGCATAAAAGGAGGTGCGTCACGCAAGTTTGGAGTTGAATAAGGTTGTGTCGTGCAAGTGGTTGAGGTGGAACTGCACGCCAGTTTTGATTTGCGCACCGAAGACTTGCACGCCATCTTAAGACTTGCGTACTAGGCTTGGTGGAGAGCGCCAGGTGTTGTTGGAGCACGCTCGCTTTTTCAGGGCTGCGCAAAAGCTGGAAGATTGACCGATACCATTGGTGCAAAGAGAAATTCATCTATGGGTAAAATTTGAACTTCAACAGAGCATCTACATACAATAGAGGATGCATTCATTAGTGATAATGAAGAGACCTACAAGTCTATAAACTGTGAGTGGATTCCTTCCAGAGCAGTGAGAAAAGGAAGAGGAAGAAGGTGATCCTCTCCACCGGCAGTGAGCTGGAGAGAGAGAAACAGGGAGTGACTCTTGGGAAAGTAGTGAGCTAACCCTAAACCTTGTAAAGGAAGTGATCTTGGGCATAAAAGCGATCTAGCCCAAACCTTGTAAAAAGTAGTGTGCTTTAATGGATTTGGTACAGTGACACATCGCCATTGTATGCTACTTGGACGTAGCCCAGTGAGGGTGAACCAAGTAAAAATCTCTGTGTCTACCTGCTTACTTCCCTGCATTGCATTTAAAGCACCGTCTTCAGATAAAGAAGAAAAAAAGTGGTTATAATAAACACACAAGTGAAAACAAAGTTACCCTTGTAATAAAGAGGTCAAGATCCAGTGGGGCAGGAAGAATTTTGAAAAAGAATATCCATACCCTGATTCACCCCCCTCTCAGGGTATATAGGCCCCTATTGGTCCTAACAATTGGTATTAGAGGGAAGGTTGATTTTTATCAGATTTGTTTGCTCCGACTTGGTGTAGTCGATCTGTGTGGTTAACGAATCAGTCTGCTCTTATTTCGGTGTGCCGTGGAAAATGGAAAAATACCAAAGAAGAATCAAAAGTTAGGTGGTATTCCTCAGTGTGGAAGTGTGTATGAAAAAAGTGTGATTCAATTAAAAGAATCAAATAGATTACTGAAAGAAGGCCTAGATGAATCTGATAGGGAAAATATTGATTCACCCAATCATGATGTAGGAATGAGTGAAGTACTTGAACATCAAAGTGATAACGAAACAACTGATGATGAATAAGTATTAAGAAGGAGGCCACTAGTAGATGCTGTCAACATGACAAAGAAATTAGATTATAAATTGAATGAAGATGTTAAATCTAAATATATCAGGATCAAATTATTGGAAATTGAGGTCAACAAGATAAGAGTCTTAAATCAAAGGCTTATTGATGTGGCTACTGACCTAAGGGAGAAAAATGATTCTCAAGGTGAAGAAATAAAAAACATGGACAAAATGAAAGGAAAACAAAAGGCTTATAATTATGAAGAGAATCAAAAGTCAGATGAAGTTCAAAATCTAAAAGCCAAAAATGATGATCTAGCTACACAGTTGTTAGAAGAAGTTCTGAAGAATCAAAGGCTTCAATAAGAGAATGAATATGTCTCTGGATATGTTGCTCATGAAAAATTTAAAGTAAAGGAGAAAAGTGACATGGTGGATAAGTTGACACGTGAATTGGAAGATGAGATGAGTAGAGGGAAGCTTCTCAAAAGAGAACTTGATGTCCATATTAAATCAAGTGATATGAAGATTCAAAAGTTGGAAGTAGAGTTGGAATCAGTAAAGAAGAAAGTAGAGAAATTAAATACCAAAGGAAAGTCTAAAATGAAGGATGCACTGCACTTTCTATTTGATTATCCTTCGAAAAGTGATGATAACATGAAGAACATATATTCTATTTCTGAGGAGAAACAACAGAATATTTTCTCAGCTCAGAGACCATACATTTTGGAAAAAACCGGTATTGGATTTGATGAATCTCCTCCCATGCATGACAGAAAGAGAGCTGTGAACAGTTCCAGGAGTGTAGAAAAACATTTAGGTGCTGGAAATAGGCCTAAGAGGATAGTTTCAAGAAGTAGTGATAACATATGCTATTTCTGTAGGATTCATGACCACACATCAAGCTTCTGTTTAGAGGATCTGGAACACATTTCAGGCTGTGAAAATAGAAACTTTGATAAATCTGAGGATAAGAAGAAGAATCATGAGAAATCAGAGAGAAGAGTCTCTCAGAGGAAAGAATTCATAAGATTCTATTATTGTGGAATAATGGGACACACCATGAATATGTTTCAGGAAGCACAGGAGCTCAATGTCAGAGGAAGAACTCAAGATGCATCAACATCTTGGCTAATAGATGATGAAATGAGGTATGCCTTTAATAGAAGATGTTTCTTATGTTCCAATCATGGGTATTTGGCAAGAAATTGCAGCAAGAACAATGTGAGAAAGGAAAAGGATCCCAAAAAGAGAATCTTGAATCCAGTGATGTATAAAGAGACGTCTTTTATTGCGAGACAAAGTGGTAAGTTAGAGAATAGGATCAGAGCCTCAGAGGAGTCACATTAATCTGAATGAAAGATGTATTAGTCACACTCACAACTTCCCCCTAAGAATGAACATGAAAAAATTTGGAAGAAAAAGGGAGGAAACGCTACAAGTGTGAGTAAGAAGAATGTACATTCATGGGAGGACCCACCACCAATGCAAAATAGGGTGGAAAATCAGAAATATGACAAAAAAAAGAATGCATGGAAATATTTGCATGTCGTGTGCCACCACATGAAGTGAAGGAAAGAATAAGATCCCTACAATGGAGGAAGAAGCAAGGTAAGACGACAAGAAGAGATATTCATGATCAGAGAAGTAATCAAGGGAAATAGAACTTTGGTGGAACATAAAAGATAGAAATGTGTACTCGTGGGTTTAAACCCCAAATGGTGAGAAAGGCCAAGCCTGTAGAATCTTCATATCAGAAAAAAGACTCAGCATACAGGTGATGAATGATTAGTCATATGGATAGATCAGTTGAAGTTGGCTAGGCAGCTAGAAGAAGCTAGGAAAGAGTGTTATGCTCTATAAGAAAGAATCAAAGGGTTGAACCATCAGGATAAACCGCAATCCTCTTCTCGAGGATTCTAGGAGTTACCCCTCTCCCTATGTATATAAATGTTGTTAACTGACGATTCAAGTGTTTCAGGTTTTAGGGAGATACGATCCAAGGGAAAGTGGAATCTAAAGATGCAAAGTGGGGAAGTGATATGCTTCAGTGTTTCTATTTTCTCAAATCAGGTACCAAAGTTGAAGGAGAAAGGTAACAATAGAGCACAATAGAAAGTGATTATGTTATTGACTTTTTCTCTTGTTTCCTACACCAAGCTCCAACTCAGTAGGCTTAGAGATTTTTTAATGGCTCAATTTTGAGTGGAATATAATAATAAATGATACAGGAGACGATGGATGTTTATAGGACTAAAAGGCAGGCCTAACCTTGGGAAGGGTTGAATAACATTGGGAGAGAATTCAATATCATAATCAGATTCGAGATCCATTGAAGAAGTAATTGGATGACCCAGCTCAGGTGTTGTCTATCGAGAGAAGACATATTGCCCGAGAAGCAGCAATAATCATGCATCTCATGCTTATCTATTTTGTTCTAACAATGTGGTATCAACTAACTGTTTTTAGGATACCAAGAAGCTGCGAGATAATATCAACAATGTTTCAACAAGAAGATCAGAAAATTAGTTGAAAGAAATGTCATTATTGAACAATGACACAGTGACATGTTTTCTATTTGAAAGTGAGTAAGTGGTAAGAGACTTAGGGGGAGTAAAAGTGGTTGATACTGATTCAGAAGATAATTAGATGTGGGATATTGTTTCGAGGCCAGCAGATAAGAACATCATCAGGACTAAATGGGTCTTTCACAACAAGATGAATGAAGATGGCACATTGGTTCAAAACAAAGCACGACTAGTGTGAAAAGGATACTCCTAGATAGAGGGAATAGATGTTGATGAGACATTTTCACAGGTTTCAAGGCTGGAGACAATCAGATTATTTTTAGCCATAACAGTGCAAAAAAAGTTCAAAGTGTTCTAGATGGATGTCAAATCTACATTTCTAAATGGGTTTCTAGAAGAAGAGGTGTACATTGAGCAGCCAAATTGTTTTATCATTCATGAGGATGAGGACAAAGTTTTTAGGATGAAGAAGGCGTTTTATGGGATGAAACAAGTACCAAGATCATGGTACTCAAGGCTTGATCAGTACTTGAAGAAGCTTGGTTTACAGTGTGGGGGAGTTGATTACAATATTTATTTCATCAATGATAGTAATCAAAGGATTATGGTGCTGGTTTATGTTGATGACATAAAATTTGGTGGATCAGATGAAGCTCAGTGCAGACTATTTTCTGAATTCAGGAAAAATGAGTTTGAAATGTCAATGATTGGAGAGTTAACATTTTTCCTTAGTCTTCATGTGACACAAGGAAGTAATGTAACTTTCATTTCTCAATACAAATACACCAAGGAGGTTCTAATAAGGTTTGGAATGGAGAATTCCAAGGAGATGAAGAATCTGGTTGCTACCTGGATGAAATTATCAAAATATGAGGATGGAAAGACAGTTAATATCACAGAATATAGGAAAATTATTGGAAGTTTTCTATACTTGACCGCAACAAGGCCTGAAATTGTTTTCGCCACATGCCAAGTAGTGATATATCAGAGTAATCCCATAGAAATCCACATTCTTGCAGTGAAAATAATACTTCAGTATATCAAGGGTATGATGGACTTCGACTTGAAATATAATGACAAATCTCAGACAGAGTTTTTGGGATATACTGATGCCGATTGGGCCGGATCAGTAGATGACAGAAAATCAACGTCAGGAGGTGCATTCTATCTTGGTGGATTGTGTATTTCTTGGCTAAGCAAGAAACAAGATTGTATTTCATTAAGCACCTCAGAAGCTGAGTATATTGTGACCACTCAAGCATGCACACATTTATTGTGGATGAAGCAACAGCTTGAAGATATGGTAGTTAAAGTGAAGTCTTCGATCAGAATCCAGTGCGATAACTCAAGTGCTATAAATATCAGCCAAAATCCTGTCCATCACTCAAGGACAAAGAACATTGATATAAATTATCATTTTATCAAGGAGAAATTTGAGCAGGGAATCTGTAAGTTGGATTATGTACCTACAGAGCTATAGGTTGCAGATATTCTGACAAAGGCCTTACCCAAGGAAGTGTTTGAAAGGCATCAACTGACTCTGGGAGTTCAGTCGACTCTCCACATTTGAAAGAGTGTGGATGTGGAAACCCCCCTCTCCCTGAGTTATGATGTCTTTTTCCCTAAATGTGATGATATGTGTTCTCTACTCTGTTACAAACTGCAAAGGAGTGACCTTTGGGTTCGTTGAAAAAGGGGGATAAAATAGTGATTGTTCAAGGGGGATACAATGTGGCAATTTGATAAATCATGATTGATATGGGGAGAATATGATAGGTGGAGTAGCGAGATATGGGGAAAGCAATGAGAAAGGGGGAGCGTATTAAATCTGACGATGCTAGAAATGATCGATCAAAGAATAGATATCACAACAAATGAAGATCATGATAAAAGCAGAAGAGTGTTGTTGGAATGCGGTAGGAATATTTCCAAATATTTCCAAAAATTCCAAAAATAGGTATCAGTTTGGTGTCAACAGTGGGTGTCAAATTTGAAGTGATTCATTGACGAACTTTTCATTTACTCTTATTTCTAACGCCGATCATTGCTTATGTGGGATTAGAGTGTGTGTTGAGTAAGTCCTTGATTGCTATCGGAATCTCAATAGGCGAATGGTGACTGAAGAATTAACGATGTATCTTTTTATAGAAGAGTTTTCAACAAACCCAAAGGGGGAGATTGTTGGGAAAAAATCCCTCACGGTATCATTGAACCATTTTTGAGGTGATTGTGTTTGTTGACAAAGTGGACATATGTGTTGTGATTGTTGAAAAATAAAACCATGACATACAAATTTTTTGAAAAAGGGGATTTCATGGTGACATGTAGAGTTCAAGATATGTGGTTACCGATCAATGTTTGATTCTAGAACTTCGACAAAGGAATGGATGATCTGGAGGTGGTACAAAAATATCAGATACAATGTGGTGCCGTTTTACAGTGTTTGCCAAATTTTTTGGCCTGAAAATCAAGAAATGAAGAAAAGTGGTTTTTGGAAAAGGGACTTACGCACCGTGTACATGAAGGCTTGGAAACTTTCATGCCATATGTTTTTCAAGATTAGAGCATCAAAATATGGAAAATGGATAAGGGTCATGCAAGTTTTGGGTTTGGTCGCGTAAGTGATCTGAAAAGTGTTTTTGGAAAAGGGACTTGTGTTCTGATTACTTGGAAGCTTGGGAACTTGTGCGCATAATGTTTTTCAAGATCAGAACATGAAAATATGGCAAAGGGAGAAGGACGCTCAAGTTTGGAAGTTGTTCGTGCAAGGGAATTGTAGGGGCAGAGACTTGCGCGCTGAGGGGATACTTGCGCGCTGTCGCGCAGGGTATCCAAATGCTTATAAATATAGGTTGACCCCTCCTCATTTAGTATGAGCTCAACACTTGGATAAAATCAGAGCTCCCAACACGTAGTTGTGGTGGTCGCGCAAGTGGTGTGTGGTTGCACAAGTATAAGTTACGCTCCAGTTGTAAGTTGCGCACCTGTTATTAGTTGCATGCCAAAATCAATTTGGGCGTAAAAGGAGGTGTGTCACGCAAGTTTGGAGTTGAAGAAGGTTGTGTCGCGCAAGTGGTTGAGGTGGACTTGCATGCCAGTTTTGACTTGCACACCGAAGACTTGCACGCCGTCTTAGGACTTGTGTGCTGAGCTTGGAGAAGAGCGTCGAGTGTTGTTGGAGCATGCCCGCCTTTTTGGGACTGCGCAAAAGCTAGAAGATTGCCTGATACCTTCGGTGCAAAGAGAAATTCATCTATGGGTGAAAGTTGAACTTCAACAGAGGATCTACATACAATAGAGGATGCATTAATTAGTGATAATGAAGAGACATACAAGTTTATAAACTGTGAGTGGATTCCTTCCAGAGCAGTGAGAAAAGGAAGAGGAAGAAGGTGATCGTCTCCACCGATAGTGAGCCAAAGAGAGAGAAATAGGGAGTGACCCTTGGGAAAGTAGTGAGCTGACCCTAAACCTTGTAAAGCCAGTGAGCCTGGGCATAGAAGTGATCTATCCCGAACCTTGTAAAAAGAAATTTTCTTTAATGGATTTGGTACAGTGGCACATCACCATTGTATGCTCCTTGGACATAGCCCAATAAGGGTGAACCAAGTAAAAATCTTTGTTTCTGCCTGCTTACTTCCCTGCATTTCATTTAAAGCATCATCTTTTGATAAAGAAGAAAAAAAGTGGTTATAATAAACACACAATTGAAAATAAAGTGACCCTTGTAATAAAGAGGTGAATATCCAGTGGGGCAGGAAGAATTTTTAAAAAGAATATCCATACCATGATTCACCCCCTTCATAGGGTATATAGGCCCATATTTGTCCTAACACACATATGTCATTTACCTTATTTATTTCAATACGACAATAAAAATGGAAACAACGTTAATTCGTATGTATGGATTACCATCTCCATGAATGGTGTATTCCATTTAATAATTCTATATTCTATAGATTATTATAATAAACATGATATTTACATAATGGTGTAAATTTTGGAAATCATGATATAAGTATAAGGACCAAATATAGAACAAATTAAGACACATGCGAAGAACAAAGTGAATATTACCCAAAGCGAAACCTTAACAAAGGATTGTTAACATACAGGTAATATAAGGTCATAATAAAAACATATATGGGTGTAGATATAATAATATTATTCTTTAAAATATTTATAATAAACTTATATTTATTATACAGGAAGCTTGTACGAGTATGAAGAGAGTCAAGACACAAGGTAAGGGAATTTCATATCACCTTTTATTTCCATGAGATACATTATTTAATCACTAAAAAATACTTTTATGTTATGTGTATACTTAGCATGAATGTATTATATGATTATTATAATTAATTTTATGGGTATTTATATATCCATTTTATTATCTTTCTTTCACGGGGTTTATGTTACAAAAGTTACCAAATCGGTAATGTAATATTGTCTCAATTTTCCTTCTTTGAGACACATGCCATTTTATGCATCTATATTTTTCCATGAGGTGTATATACTGAAATTAAAATGTTATATAATTAATATAATTATTTTCATGGTATTTTAATATTCATTTAATTTCATTTTCTTAAATTTGGAGTATGGTTCAAATTTACCAAGTGGTAAGAGTTTATTGGAATAATCACACCACTTTTCAAGATTATTTATATTTATTCTTACGTTAATGAAATATTATGATCCATATATATATAAAATTGATTAATTTTCTTATCCTATATTTATTTATGATATATTAATGTATTCTTACCATTTTCTACTCTTTAGTACATAAGATAGTTAGGAAAGTGTTTTTTAAGAAATCCAGAATTTACCTATCTCATCAGTTAGAAATCTATGTTCTTTCAAACCGTGATCTCTAAAAATGTTTTCAATATTTATTTATATTTTTTAATGTATTTTAAATGAAAATGGTTTTTTCAAAACGTTTTCAAGCATTATTTATTATATTTCAAGGATTTTTTTTCAAATGTTTTCTAGACTCCTTTAAAAGTTATCAATTATATTTTAAAGAAAATGGTTCTCAAAAGGTTTTATATTTTAAAAATATTTTTTTAAAGAAGAAATGATATTTTCCTTGAGAAATGTTTTTAAAGGATATATCAAAATTATTTTCCATCTAATATGACATTATTTGATGTTACTAATGCCTTTCTGGAAAATTATCCAAATGTTCCATTCATATTCTTTCTCAGAATGGTTTATGTTTTGATGACATGATGTTTATGATAAAACATTTATATTTCATGGGTTATATATTTATGAAACCCCTTCCTCTTTCTTGGGTTATATTCTTATGAAACTAGTTTCACTTTAATGGATTGTGCCAGGATAAAATCTTATGAAACTTACTTCCTTTTACGATTTATTCTAGGATGAAATGATTATAAAACCTATATATTTTCTATAGGTTATAATATGATTAAATGTTTATGATACCTATTTAATTTTATGGGTTATGATATGTTGTTTCTGAAACCCATTTCTTTTTTTGGGTCGTGGTATGATGCAAGTTTTATTATCTTTCAATGCAAGTATATATGATTTTATCATGTTAAGGGTGGAACCCATATCTCCCTCCAATGCATTGGGTAATGATAAATGTTTGATGAGTTAAAAGGGAACATGAGAGGGAATCAAAATACTGAAAGAAGAGGGTACATGGGAGTAAATAACATTCCCAAAACAAGATGGTATATGGGAGGAAATCCCAAGCTCAAAACAATAGGGTACATTGGAGGACATCCCAAGCCCGAAACAAGATGGTATGCAGGAGGGGATCCCAAGCCTGAATCAGGTACATGAGTGATTATCCCAAGACTAACATGTTACGAAGGTCTTATTAGGAAGCCTTTACATATGATTTTTATGTGATTATGTGTCTTCCCCAATTTATATGTCTTATTCCCATGTTCTGCTTTCATGTATTATGTTCTTTATTTCTTTATGATTTATGTCTTATGAACTTCCAGTCTTTATGACACGATTCATGTTTATGATCTTTGATATGAAGGGTGTTATATTTTAATGTTATGATCATGTTATCATACCCCTATTATCATGTTTATGCATATATGCCTCTATTTTTTACCCTTACTAATAATTTTATCTCACCCCTTTTTATGATCCCTTCCCCAGGTTATGTAGAATTATATTAAGAACGGTTTTTCTAAGAAGGGTTCTAGTCATGAAGAACTTAGTGGGAGATAATGTAGCACAATTATATACCAGTGTATATATTTATATGTTTCCAAATGCACAAGACTATTGTGGTCTTTGGGTGTCTATTTCTATAATGTTTTAAGTATTTCGCAAAGGTTATGTTATGTTAATGTATGAAAAGAGAGTGTCATAATACCGCTGCTGCCACCTCTGAATCTGGTGGCACCTTTGATGTCAGATGAGCTCATCAACACTAGAGACTCCCTGGAACCTTAAAAATATTCACTATTCACGCATCATCAACACCATTAATCATTTTTATCTTCCTCTATAAAATCCACTTCTTGAACCTTAGAGTAATCTCATCACTACATACCTGCTTCCAATTTTAAACCCAATCCACTAGGAATTATCTATCACTATGCCAAATATCCATGTTAAAAGTTTAGCATGAAGAAAAAGGTGGAAAAAATTATATTATGGTGGCCAATTGGGAAACCAAACAACCAAATATAGGTTTACATTCTCATTCATCTAAGTATATAATGCGATATTCTCTCACAATGATATAAATGATGAACACAATTATCATTCATTTAAGTTTGAGACCATATATAAATTTATAAGCGGTGGTTATAAATTTTCTTTTATAAAATTTCATAAAAATAAAAATAATCCATTAGTATAATTTAATCAAATCTTAAATTAATGTGTATCATATATGAATAAAAATTATTTATAAAATATTAAAAAATGTAATGCCAAAAATAATTATAACATGAAGTCAACCCTTTGTGATGCATGAAATAATAATCCATGATAAAAAAAATTGAATTTTTAAAATTATTCCAATTATTATATATATTTTCAAAAATACTAAAATGATAATTTACCATTTAGATATTCATGTAATAATCACCCATGGGTTTTCTTCATGTTAACACCATAGATAATTTTTAATTATCATATTATGGGGGAATGGAATCAACATAGATGAAGAATGAGGATTGAAATAATAAGAAGTTCCTAGTTAAATGTAAGATCATCATTTTTTCACCGATAATTTCATGATTTCCAATTATCATTTTCACACTATGAAGAATGATCCTCATACGCAGAAAGAATAAGAGGAATTGTATATCAGGATTTCTCAAATCAAAATGGAAAATATCATTGAATTTTTTTATAAAATTACATTTATAACCAAACTTAGGTTTATGTTGCTAATTATCATGTATTTTAATTAACACCTAGAAATACTTAGTCCATGTTTTAAAGCCTGAACATTATAATTACACATCCTCTAGAAAAATCCCTCCACCTCAGACACAACTATGGTGTTATAATTCTTATAATATGATTCATTTAATAAATATTGATTATCAGTATGCATGTGACTAAAAATAATATATTTTATATATTATTTATTTTTTCTAATTCTTATATCTCCAATAAAAACAAACTAGCTTCACATTTACCTTTATTATTATTATTGAAATATTTAAAATCATGTTTTTTAAAAAATTGGTCTCTATATCCTCCCCTTATACATGTATTTTCATCACAAAAATAAAAACTCAATTAAAGATGTGATGTTACTGAGCTCACATCTAATTCTCACACAACAATATATCTTAAAGAAACCTTTGTAACCATAAGATTCACACCAATAGAATCACTCACTCATAATGTATTTTTTTTATATTTTCTTAACATCCATCATGAAATTTATAAAGGTTGTATCATCCTCAATGTCCAACTCACCTGATTAGTTAATGTGTTATGGATCATGATCATACCACCTCAACCATGATATATGAAAAAACTGTACACCAAGTATATTTATGTGGGGCATTTTCCTTATCCTATAAAATAATCAAGAAAATATAGTGGGGCATTTTCCTTATCCATATCTGCAATCATATAGCCTGTTCGGGTACCCAAGGCATCCCAAATAGGGGAATTTTCCTTATCCATATCTTAATTACTAATGAATTCATTTAATCAATTTTATTTAAGAAAAATATATTTGAATTAATAGTCAGGCCTATGTTATTTATAATCATGATCATTTAATTATTCAGTTCATTAAATCAGAGTCTTGGGACCTGGAACATAGCCCAACATCCCACATGTAAATATGTAAACAAAGGATTCCTAAACTGTCCATACATAAAGTGTTAAATAAGACCGAATCCAAGATTTTTCTTTGTCTTGGATGACACGTCATATACATAATTTCATTCATTAATCAATTTATAACCTAAAACCATCCTTTTAATTCTTAATTTGGAATCAAGGTATCTCTCCAGGTATAATATAAACCAACACCCTACAAGATCGTTCATATAGAACCTCTCAAAAACCTAGGTATCCCTCTAGGTGTGGTATAACATCACTACCACTCGATTCTATCCTTGTCAATCCACTAAGGGATCCCATGTATCACCCATGGAATGTATAATAAAATTACCTATGATTATGTCCTGGGTAATCCGTATGGATTCCAAGTTTTACTTGATATATAATAGATAGCCCCTAAGAGTCTTTCCTTAGCACTCCAAATAAGGATTCGAAGTGTCACTTGGGAATAAACATGGTCGAAGCTAATTGAGTCCATCCATGGAATTTTTATATGAATCCATGTATCACCTAAGGTATATATGAAATTAATATAATTCATTCCATTTAATAAATTTCATTTATATATTTCATGGTCAAAACCAAGCACAATTCGTTTATGCCTCACCTCAAAAGGTGGTTGATGGAACGGGCTATGCTTAGAGGGCTTCGTATTTAATTATAATCACATTGGAATTTCATTATATCATTTATCTCATGCTTAAAAATACATTATAAGGAAAGGTACATGGGTCATGGTCATCTATCCCTTCCCAATAATAAAATCAATTCCAATTCGAACTATGATTCAAAGTACATTTCAATTCACATTTAAAACCCCAAAGCAAGGGTGTAAAAGGAAACACCCTAAGGAATATCATGTTAAAATACAACCATGGTGGTTCAATTAATTATCCAATCAGCCAAGGGGTTGTTAAAAAGCAAGGTCCATAACCTATAAACATTCATTTATGAACTCTTTAATTATATATTCCATTCCTATCAATTTTATTCTAGGATTTAAATTCATTTCAAAGCGATTATTTTAGAATTGGGAATGAAGAAAAATGATTTATACAAAAGGAATTGACTTTAAAATAAATTCACGAGACCACTTACCATAGGTCTATAATGGATAGATCATCCAATATCAAATCCTAATTCAACTTAGATCGAAATAAAACAAAGAATAGATGAAGAACCTATAAATAGGAAAAATTAGCTTGAACCTAAAAGTGTATCCAATTCCAAGAAGAATGAAGAATGAATAAAAATTAATTGGGATCCTATTGATGTGAATCCAATGAGACTAACAATGTTCTAAACTGATACCAGATGGAGGTGATCACTCAATTCCTAGAATAACCCCTAAGAAAACCCTCTTAAGAGACAACAATTATCCAACATAAGAAATGCGGGAAATTAGTTTAGAAATAATATATAATTATTGGAATTTTAATAATTTCTCAATAAATACAGGGTCGTATGGTTTGGTCACATGGTTGGACAAACCATGTGCCAACTTTTCACCCTTTTCTATAGGAAAGGGAACACCATATGGTTTCCTCACATGGTTTCTCTAACCATTCTTAAACCATTAAAATTTTCACTATCAAAAAATATAGACACTGCTACTTGGATGGGTACCCCACATCACATGATTTATCAAACCATTCATCATGTAGCATCCTGATGTCTAGTCCCTCATAGTTAGGAGTAACCATGCGGCCTGTCCTACATGGTTTCTACAAAGCATGTGCCATGCCATTTTCAAAATAAAAGATGGGATTCAGGATTTGAACTAGCCTCTAACCCCCACCCCCCGAAACCTCCATGAACTCAATGGGTATTCCAATTAGACTATAATTAAGCATTTAAACTTAAAATTTATAGAAATAAATGATATTTACCTTAAATAAGAACCGAAATATTACAAAATACCCCCCATAAAGAAATTATTCCTTGAATTTCCTTCTTAAGGGTGATCAAGAATGTATGATAACAACTATGGCCACTACGATCATGCCTCAATATCTCACTCCTAGGTCTCAGCCTATAATCATCCATGCTGCCATAACACCTGTATGAGAGGAATTGAATGACCGCAAAGAACCTTCGAGCTATGATCCACAATATGAACATAATGCTTCTCAAAGGATGAATCTACTTGAAACTCAGCCTCCTCGGGTTGAAAAGAATGTGATAGGTCTGAATAGTAATGGCGTAGCTAAGAAACATGGAAGAGTTCATACATGGATCAGTGCCTCTGAGGTAACTATAATCAATAGGCTATCAACATGACTTTCTCCAGAATCTCAAATTTCTTGATGTACCATGGTGGAAGTTCACCCTATATCCAGATCCTCTAGTGTCCCAGCCTCGAAGTAACACACAAAAGACCCAATCCCTGACCTCAAACTCTATAGGTCTTCTGCAACAATTTTCATATGATTCCAATCAAGATTGTGTAGTATCCATATACTTCTAAATCAACTGCACCTATTATTTGGTCTCCCGAACAAGACGAGGTCCAAGAATATCTACCTCCCCTCCCTCTAACTAACACAGTGGTGATCAGAATGTCATACGCAAAAAATCCCCATAAGGATCCATTAGTATAGTATCCTGAAAGTTATTATTATAGGTGAAATCAACCAAGGGTATATACCTCTCCCAAGATCCCCCAAAATCTAAAAATCATGCTCATAACATGTCCTCATGAACCTGTATCATACTCTCTAATTATCCATCAATATGAGCATGGTAAGATGTTCGTAGAAGCACCTATGTACCCAGTTCCCTTAGTAAACTCTATTAGAAACAAGATTTAAATCAGGTGTCCCAATCTAAAATGACAGTGCACAAGACCCCGTGGAGTCGTACTATCTCACAAATACACAACCTTCCAATATCATATATTGTAATGGTCTCCTTGATAGGTAGAAAATTTGAGGCATTTGTGATACTTTAGAAAAAACTATAAAACTTCATTACCTTGAGGCCACCTCAATAATCTAGTCATGAAATCCCTCAAAACATCATCCAATTTCCACTCAGGATTTGGAATTTTTTGTAAAATTACTACTAGTCACTGTTGTTCTACCTTTAATTGATTATTGGTAGAACATATCATGAAAAAACCAACTACATCTCTTTTCATACCTGGGAAAGAGTATTGATGATGTAAATCCCAATAAATCTTTATGACACCTAGGAAACCTAACTAAGCTGAAGCATGAATGTATTTCATGATTTTGTTGAAAATGTCTTCTAAAACCCATATGTTACCATTTATACACAACATTTCATCATCACCTATGGTCTAACTAGGTTTAGTGTCATCATTTACCACACTCTCTTATATAACTAGGCCTTCTATGATTGACAACTACCTTATTATAACTCTATATTGATGGGTATAGGTAATTGATAATTATAAAAGAAATGAATTTTTTTGACTATCATTCACCTCCAAGTGAATCTTATAGAATAAAGACCTGAGCTTCCACTCACTACTGGACTGCTGAATAGCCTATATCTAAGTCCTCATGATCAATGCATCAGCCACTGCATTTAACTTTCTAGGAATGTAGGAAGGATCAAAATCAAATGACTATAGGAATTCAATCCATGTTAAATGTATCAGGTTTAGATCATGCTATGTAAATATATACTTGAGGATTTTGTGGTCCATGTACACCAAAAAATACTCTCCAATAAGTAATGTCATCAATAACACAATATGTGAACAACTAAAGCTAATTTGAGATCGTGCATCGGGTAATTCCTCTCACATGACCTCAACTGTTAAGACCCATATGATACGACTCTATCTTCCAAAATAAGAACTTATCCTATCCCAATACATGATCTATCATAGTAAATAGTGTAAATCCTACTTGAATCTATAAACATTAGTATCTATAGTGAATTAAATCTCCCTTTATTCTCCTGAAAGACCATCTCTTAGGAATTTGTCCATACAAACATCACACTCTTCTTACTCAAGACCGTAAGTGGCACTGCTAATACTCATAAGTCATATATGAAATAACTTTATTAACATTCCATCCCTAAGAAACTCCATACCTCAAAGACGTTCTTTGGATGCTCCCCAAAAAACTATAGCTCTCACCTTATCTAGTTCAATTGATACTTTTGTCTCTGAGATAATGTGACCCAAAAAGTGATTCTGATCCATCCAGAAGTTTCACTTTGTGAGAATAACATATAAATGATTATCTCTCAATGTTTCTAATATTATATCAAGATGTTTTTCATGGTTGTGTCGATTGTGATAATTAACCAAGATATCATTCATAAAAACCACTAAAAACAAATCTAGATAAGGATATAACACTCATTTCATTAGTTCACTGAAGACTGTTGGTGTGTTCATGAGACCAAACAGAAAAACCAAATACTCATATAGACTATACCTACTTGGAAATGCTATGTGATGTATGTATTATGATCTAAAATGTACCTGATGATAACCAAATCACAAATAAATATTTGAGAAAACTTGATCTCCTAAAAGTTGTTCGAAGAGATCATCTATCCATAGAATAAGATATGTGTTTTTAATTGTTATTTGGTTCAATTTATGGAAATTCATACATACCAAAAGAGTTCTATCAGCCTTTTTTTGAATAAAATACTAGTGAACTCCTTGGAGAAGTACTGGGTTGGATAAACCCCTTTGTCTCTAAATCCTCTAGTTGCCTCATGAGATATTGAATCTCAGTAGTAGCCATCCTATAAGGAGGAATAGACACCTGGGAATCTCCTAACACTATCATGATAGATAATCTACATCTATAACTAGTGGTAATCATGAAAATGTTATCTGAGAAAAAACCCATGAAATGATCAACCACTGGTGGGAAAATGTCCCAACGTGTTCCCTAATCACCCAAATATAAACTTTCAATATGAGATATCATCCCGCCTTGACCATGATTCTCGTGTCCATCCATGCTCACCTGGACATCCCATTCACTATTGTGAATAAACTCTCCTCCATCCAGTGATGTGAAAGTCACCCTGTGGTGGTATAAATCAACGAAATCATGAAAGTGAACTAACCAGTACATATTGGTAATGATTTCAAAACCTATCACCTCAAGGAAAAAGAGGCCCCATACAAAGTGAAACCTTCAAATATTAAGGGGGGAACTCCCTACACTAACCCACATATGCCTTTATAATCCCTAATAGAGTTTCAATAATCATAAAACCATCAGAGGTATGAACACTAAGCCCAAGACTCTCCGCAACAAGAACATATAAAAATCTATGAGAAGCCCCTCTATCAAAAATAGAAAAAGCTAAAGTAGAGGCTACTAGAATAGTACCTCTAATAGTAGATGGTCTGAGATCCTGCTCCTCAAGGGTCTATGACACTATGTATATCTAGCCTAAACTGCGACCATGTGATACTTCCCGGATACACTGAGTAGATCCACCCTACTGTCATTATAAAACTAGGGTCTGACTACCATGACCATTACCACTACATCAGCCTCATCAGCCAGCTATACTCTAGCTCCCCATTAGATGAGAAGCTATTAACCCTACTCCTAAAATTAGAGTTAGTGTATACCCTCTCTCACTATCTACTAGAAGAAATTTTCTACAAAATCACTATAGATGGTCCATATTTCCACATAATTCATACTCAACTAGGACCCTCATACATTTTGGCCTCATATGTCCCAGCCTACTGCATTAGTATCACCTCACCTAGCTACCTGAGTATGCGATTGCACTACTAATTTCACCATGTGGAAGCTCTAGATGACGTTTCCTACAACTGGTTGATGTAGTACCCGATATAGATCTCGAACCACCCTATCTCTCACCTCTAGCCTCTCTCAGGATATGATCTGTGTTAAGCACATAATTCACTATTCTAGAAATGGTATTCATCTAGAATTAATTCACATTATATTGGATTATGTACTTGAGACAATCCTCAAATCACCTAGATTTGGATAATTCATCACCAATTCAAATAGGTGTGAAGCACTCAAGCTCAATAAAATTGGCTGAAAATTACATAACTGATAATGTACCCTTCACTAGGTGCATGAAATCTCCAGATCTATCTTCCCACAATGTCTCGAGATGGAAGTATTCATAGAAGGCCCTATGAAAATCCCTCCAAGAAAACTCTCTATGATTATTTTTCTGAGTAATCACATCCCACAATATCTTGGTAGAATCATGAAACATATACATAGTGAGCTTTACCATCCTTTAAAGAGGTGTCTCTAGATTCACAATGATAGATAGCATGGAATTTATCCATGACTCCACAACCTTGGGTCCATATTCCCTTAAAAATGGGGGTGGATTTTGCTGTAGGTGCTCATTTATCAACTCTTCTATAGTCTGGATAGGTCGAGGTGCTCCCTAAATGATATGCATGAATCATATAAATCCATCATAAAATAGTGCCTTAGCACCTGTGTCTAGTATAACTATTGGGGCTGTAGCTGGCACTAAAGGAGGATCCACATGTATCCCATGGCCCACCACCTCCAGAGTGTGGTCGTCTCCACCCTTCTTTAATATGACCAGAGTTCATGATGGTGGAATGCATTTATAATTCCAAGAACACACTTCAGATCAAGGTCATTATCAAATATTGCATCTAAAATGCATAGATACTTAAATAAGATAGGTAAAAGCCTTTTTATATAAGAACACACCCCTCTTCCTACTCCTTGAGTCTTGTTTGGGTGACATACAAATCACATATAAGCAAGAGATACTACCTAATTCCCACTACAAAGTTTGGGTTTGGATCAATTTCTCTTCAATAAAATTTTTTATTTCCCACTTAATTTTCACTTAAATTCATATATTCATTCTCATTTTAATTCATACTCATTTCACTTAAATATGTCAGTTCATTTTAAAAGTTTTAACCTATGGTTCACCAAATTCCAATCCATAAGGGACCATACACCTCATGAATCAAAATGTGGTTCCCATCTAATCCACAAAATAACATGTTCTAGAATACCTATAATAAAAATAAGTATTTCAACTATGACACATATCAAAACAACATGAAAAAAGCAATGCCTCCTAAGTGGCATGGCATAATGCATGGCTTGTGATTATTGAAATGTCACTAAAATTATGCATGAGATTGAATAACCTCATCTCATTAGGTTGAAATAATATAAAACCCACAATAATATCAATATTAAAATAATAATTCAATTGCATCACCCAATGGTGGAATCAAATAAACATTAATAATCAAAATCCAGAAAACATCAATTCAATTCAATGAAATTTGGATTTTCCTATACATGGGATAACTACACCTAGGAAAAAATAATTACCAAATTCCTATTCCTTCCAATCCCTTTATATTGTCTCCAAATAGTAAAAAATACTAAAAAAGAAGATCTCTGAAACAACTTTGTAATGTCCCAAACCCATATGCCACTCAAAGGTTCCTCGAGCCTGGTTGGTCACATGGCCTCATGCATATCTCCCAAAATTCTAGAGCATGAAGACTAGAAGCGAGGTCCTAGAAGTGTTTGTAGGGAGATTATTCCCTCTTCACTAGAGTTTAAAATGATGGAATATTAATAAAATTTGGGTAGCATAAGAAATAATAACAATAAGATAATAGATACATAACGCAAATATATATCAATGCCAAAATGAAATTATATGCAATGATGATGATACATGTCTCTAAAAAGAATTCAAAAAAAGTTCATCGTAGTACAGTACAATACATGTATCATAAGTAAAAAAATTAAAAAAAATACATCTATAATCTTGAGGCTCAGCCCGGTCCCATGTTCCCCTACTCCTAAGCTATAATCAAGAGCCTATGGTTGGAAAACTTCCCTTATCCATACCTGCAATAATATAACCCATTTGAGTACCCAAGGTAGCCCAAACAGGGTGTGTGACATAATTCTAGTAGGGAGCCACACAATTTCTAGTGCCATATTATCAGTAAATATATATAACGACCAAAGTGTGCATGAAATAATGCAATATGAAAGGAAATACTGAAAGTAAAAATTCTATAATGTCCAGGTTATCAATTTCTAACCAAATAATTTAATCAATTTAATTTAATAATTAAGCCTCTAAATTAATAGTCGAACATGTTTCATTTATAATCAAACTCATTTAATTATTCAGTTCATTAAATTAGAGTCTTGGGACCTATACCATATCCCAATGTCCATATAAATATTTAAACAAAGGATTCCTAAACTGGACATCCATAAAGTTTGAAACAAAACTGAACCCAAGATTATGTTTTGGATTAGAAGACACTTCATATACACTATTTCATTAATCAATCAATTTAAAACCTATGTCCATCCTTGTAATTCCTAATTTTTAATCTAGGTATCACTCCATATATAATATAAACAAATATCCTATAAGCCCATCCATGGAGAACCTCTCAAGAACCCAGGTATCACTCGAGTTGTGTTATAATATCACTGACACTCGAGTACATCCTTGGTGATGCACCACGGGTCCAAAGTATTGACCATTGATCCATGATCTAATACTCTTTGATTCCATCCTAGGAAATCTATACAGAGTCCAAGTATCTCTTGGCATATAATAGTCAACCACTAAGAGTCCATCCTTGGTAGTCCATATAAGGAGTCCAAGTGTCACTCTGGCATAAACTAGGTCAAATACAATTGAGTCTGTCCATGGAATTTGTATATGAGTCCATATATCCCCAATGGAATATAAGAAATTAATATTATTAAATTCCTTTTAATCAATTTCATTTAAACATGACCAGGTGAACATCCTGAACAATTCATTTACACCTCACCTCAAAATGTGGCTAAAGGAATGGGATAAGCTTAGAAGGCTTATTATTTAATTATACTCACATGGGAATTTAATTATATCATGCATATCATGCTTAAACATGAAAATACAAGGAAAGGTACAAGGGCCATGGTCTTCTATCCCTTCACATTGATCAACTAAATTCTAATTCTTTCTATAATTCAAATTACATTGCAATTCACATTTAGCATCCCAAAGAAAGTGGTAAAGGTGAAAACCCTAAGGCATACCATTCCAAAATCCACCCATAGTGGTTAAATTATTTATTAACTCACCCATGGGGTGGTTCTAAATCAAGGTTTATAAACTATATACATTCATTGAAGACTTATTTAATTTCATATGTCATGCATATCAATTTAATTCAAGGATTTCAATTCATTTCAAAGAGAATATCCAAGAATTGGTAGCATGCCACAAAAATATATATAAAAACACTTGAAAAGACCACCCACCATAGGTCTGTAGTAGATATCTTCTACAATATCATCTCTTGATTTGACTTGGATTGGGGGAAAAATGAAGAATGCGTGAAGAACCTATAAAGAGGGAAAATTATATTTCACCTAAACAACATAGCTTATTCCAAGAATAATGAAGAATGGATAAAAAGGAATTGATAACCTACTAATGGTGATTCAATGCGACTAATGGCACTCAAATCAGATACTAGATATAAAAGACCCCTATATTCCTATAATAGTCGACAAGAAAACCCTCTCAAGAGCCTACGACTGTCTAACATATGAAATGGTATATTTTTTTAGAAATAAGATTTAATTAGTAATTTACCCATAATTATAGGGGTGCATAGTTTGGACACATGGTTAGAAAATATGTTCACCAACTGTACACCATTTTCTATAGGAACGGGCACACAACACTATTTACTCAAATAGTTTGTCTAACTGTGTTCAAATCATGCAAATATCCACTATCAAAAACTATATACATTGCCTCATGGCCCTACTCACCATATCACATGGTTTATCAAACCTTATAGCCTATAGCTTCCCATTGTAAAACCTTTCACAATTACGAGTAACTGTACAACATTCCCCACACAGAATCTACTAACCATTCACCAAGTCATTTTTAACCCAAAAGATGAATTCCGGGCTCTGAACTAGCCCCAAACACCCCACAAACCTCCATGAACTCAATGAGAATTCATATTAGGCCATATTTAAGCATGTAAATTAAAAATAGATGGAAGTAAAGGACATGTACCAAAAATAAGAACTGGTTTCTTACACCATATATATTGAAAATATAGGGATATGAGCATGTTATATACTTTGAATGAATAAATATTTTCTGAAAATAGAATTAATAACCTACTATTAATCCTTGGGTCCACAATCCCAATAAACCATACCTTCATTTTCTTGTTACTGTGTATCTAAGAATTTCTTTATGATCATCCCAACCATAATAAAGACCTGACATTATTTCATCCTAGGAAAAAATGATAATGACTTCAAGGATAAACTCACCCTGATATATAGTATAATGACCTAGGGAATTCACCATCCTAGAATAAAAACCCAAGGAATTCTCCATCCTAGATTACAATGGTTCTTGGGAGGAGAGACCCATCAATATGGAAGACTCAACTACGCCCACTGAGGACCCCCTAAGACCACAATAGATAGTATTTGGAATGAATTTTCTCATCTACTCATAACCAATATCATCTCATGTCATGAACCAACTCATATTACCCCGCTAACTAGAGCCCATGCTAGTCTTGACATAGCCCGAAGGGAATTCTCATTCCTGAAGGGATGGAGACAAACACATGGGAAAAAGAATTACCCTTGGGAATTATTTTCCATAAATTAACATAAAACATAGTAGCATATATAAATGGATAATCAGAATATGAATACAAGTTAATAATAGAAAAGATACAAATTTATGGAATTTTGTTTTCTGAAACCATAAGTCAAATGAAAAAAATATATTATAAAACCCTAAATCCATGTGAAATTTAGTCACATATAGAATTCAAATCTCTACTAACAAAAAACACCACCCCAACCTTGTAGTTCCCTCCCTTTACCTACATCAAATAAAATAAGATTTATATACACCGAAATGTGCATGTAGAGTGTGAAAAAAACAAGCCCAGTAGGATCCCACCAAGTGTTTCATAAGTAGACCATATAATTTAAAATAGCAACGCCCAATTAAAAAAAGGAAATAAATGATATATAACATTACACAGTTTGATATTAAATATATAAAAACACCATTTTTATAGTTTTCAATACATACCAATAAGCTTGGTTTTTAAATAATTTAAATATACATTTCAAGGACAACAATAGGCAATGATTATCCTTGGGGTAATTTTAGTTCGGGGATATTGAGGATCCTCATACAATTCACATGATCAATATTCCCCTTTGTGTAAACATTACCTTAGTTGTATAGTCCTAGGGGAAAATAGTTCACTATTGAAAATGGATCCTACCCACAAATTATTCCACCTAGGGAACACATTACCCAGATAGAATAGGACTAGGGAGTATGAGTTCATCCTTGAGGATGGATTCATACGTCATTGATGATAACAAGTGTACTTACCATATCAGTATCATTTAAAATAAATTTTATCGTTGAAATAATAATATAATGATTTGAAACCATTTTTCTCAATGCCAAAATGTTGAAATTCCAATTTTATAGACATAAAAAACCATGATATTTTACCAAAACATTTTTCATACATTTAACCACTTTTAGAAACTAATTTGAAGGAGAAAAAAATCATGTATTATAGAATAAATCCAATTCATGAAACCACATACCTAGAAAAACATAGAATTCCAACACTCAAATATGATCTACAAGAAAATAAGAAAGATGTAATGCCCCAACCCCAAAAGCCTGGAGCCAGTGAATTATTTTAATACATTGGCATGATTACAAGGAATCAAGTCCCGAAGGACCAATCAGTTTAGCAGTCTTGGAAAATAGATTACATACATGAACGTTACATTACATTATAAAATGAAAAAAACAACAACATTATCTCAATTGACCAAATTCATATCCCTTATACTATCCCTGTAGGTTAGTAATAATATACTTCTTTGAATCTAGGGAAAAATAAAACATAGAAAGGGGTGAGATCAAATTCTCAGTAAGGAGAAAAATATAGCAGAAACTTTCATAAAGAAGCATAAACATTTAAGAAATGTATAAAACTAAAACAAAAGCATTTTAAACTTAAAATTTAGCATAAACTGGAAAAGATAAATCAAATAATGCCATTTACTTATTAACTTGGATATTAAACTAGTCAAATAATCACATGTAATATCAATAGCTAATTTTATAATGATGGAATGCATAGTGCTAGAATTTATAACCACATTGTCAAGGCCTTATGACAAGACTACAAATAATATTTAGTCAAGGCCTTGTTCCAAGACACTAGTTTGTCTCATGAGAACTATCGATGCATCGAAGAGCAATAACAGGCTCCCACCATCACTTACTAAGTTCAATGCATTCCTCATATGAAATGTTTTAAACATAACATAAATATTCATATTTAAACTAGCATATGAAATGTCAATACTTTATCCATAAACCATGAATGGTATAAAAATAAAACATCCACAGTCAAATATATCACAAAACCATCAATACAATATGGAATATTTGTATCATAACAAATAAACTTTAAACAAGTTTAAAATACATCAAAAGATATTCACATAGATGAAAATGATTTGTAAAAATTCTTTGGGAGAAATATTCCATTTTCATGAAAGCATTTAAAAGTCACACAATTTAGAAAGGAAGACATTTAAATACATTTTTGAATAAATGTGTCCCATACCAATTTGAAACTTTTGAATGGAATTAACATTTTAAAAACATTCATGTCCATATAATTAAATCCTTAAAAACCATTTTGAAAACACGAACATTAATGAGAATGATTTAGAAGAATAAATATTTAAAACATTTAAAATGATGTTTTAATAAAAGTCTCCCTCAAAAATAATCCCTTTGAAATCTCTTTTAAGAAACATGGACATGGATAATAAATATGTCCCAATAAAAACTTACCCATAAATAATCTCGAATAATAATGTGATTGAGGAATTAACCCTTACCTTGCACTTTCCTTTGGTTGAGGGTATGTTTAACCACCTATATAATGAATATAGTATATTATTAAATTATACCAGAATCATATTTATATTTATTATATCATAAATTATTCATTTATGACTTTATACTACCCATTTAATAAATATTTCTATGATAAATTCACATTTTGGGTAATAATCGCTTTCTTTATCGTATATGTTTTAACTTGTTATTCTTGATCGTATCATTTAGATCATGATTTAAATACTTCAAGAATATATAAATTGATTTATATATCAAATATATTTATAATATAAATATTTATAATATAGAGATATATGAAATGGAAGGCACCATTTATGGAGACAATAGGTCGAACGTATGCATAAACGTTGTTTCTGTTTTCATATCGTATTGAACTGAAGTAAGTGAATAAGATATTTGTAAGTACATACACACACACACACACACACACACACATATATATATATATATCTACAGTAGAATTATTATTCCATATATTACATACTTATTAATAATATATATTTTTATAATCATTGTTGAATGGTGAACGTGGGAATGAATCTCATCGCGTCGTGGAGACGGTAATCCGTACGTATGCACGAGCGACAATATCATTATATAGATGGTGAAATCGCATGTAATTGGATGGTATATCATATATAAAGAATAATTAACATTTTATATTTATTATTTAAATTATTTTAACTCATTATTATACCAATCTATATAATGAAGTGTTTGAATAACAAACTACACCACGACGTGGAGACGATAAGTCGTACGTACGCACGCATGGTGACTTTGTAATTTATAGGATGGATAGAACAACTAATATGGTTGTACCATATTTATAATAAAATCACAGTATGTAGGAGGTATTGGAGTTATTATTTTGGTATGGAAACAATAAATAAAGAGGATCTGGAAGAAGAAAATAACCTGAAAGAGGGTGGTGAAATTATTACCTCTTCTTCGGGTGTTTCCTTTTGAGTTGATCAAATGGGCTCCTTAGGTTGGATTTCTGATCAAAGTAAGGAATATAGGTTGATTTTAGGGAAGTTGGGATGATATTTGGGAAGGGGTTGGCCTATCCAAATGACTTTGGAGGTGTGAAATTATGAGAAGGGTATGTACCCTTTTATATTAGAGGTGAGGGTCACTTTAGGAAAAGCTTGAGATATTATTTTATAATAAAATAATTTTAGGTTTATAATGGCTCAAAATGAATTTATTTCGAGCCTTATGTGGTTATGGGTAGAAATTATCTCAACCAATATATTTTAGACAAGTTTAAGTTACCATTTTAACCTTTTATTTTAGATTTAACTCTTAGATAAATAGTTTAACTTTTACTGTGTCTTCTTGTATTATTATACTATATGGTTAATAAACTTACTTTAAACTTCCAAGAGAACCTAAAGTGGTTAATTAATGACATATATAATATTATTTAAGAACTTTGTCCCAATATTATATTTTATTAATGTTAAATCATCCAATAATATAATATTTGTTTTAAAAACTAATTTATGTCAATTTAGATACTATTTGGTATTTTGTTTTTGTGAAATTCATAAAAACCTTATCACTTATAAAAAAAATTATCTAATCAACTCTAACATGTAGTATTAACCTATAATTTTTTTGAATTCATAAGAAGCTCAATTTACATTTATTTGGATATTTATAAAATCAATTATTTTAATATTTCATTAATATGGTAATTACTGCGTCATTATTGTGTCATAATTAAATTAAATTAATTAATTTATAAAAAGTATAAATAAAATAACATTATATAGGAAATATTTTTATCTTTCTAATGAATATTTATAGTCGAATTTATATTGTGTGTAATCCTATATAAAAAATGGTTTAGTTATTAAACTTTGAATTTAACACTTTTTACTCTTGTTTAAATAAAATAATAATAAACGTCCTAATCTAATAGAAGTGGACCAAATAGGATCAAATTTTATTCCTAAGGTTTTTTTGGTCTAATCAAACTTATCAAATAGAATTAGGACAAGATTTAGGGTAATTATAATATCATTTGTACCCTTAATTACCCTATTTACTTTTAATAGTGGTAAATAAAAGTCAAAACTTACTATTCACAAAAAAATTATTTTCATCTTATTGAACCACATTTTAATTACTGATGTAAACAATGTCTCTAATATTTTTGAAATTAAACTCACATAAGCGGAAAAATTATGTTTTATGCAAATTTGCAAATGCTCCAAGAATGTGGGTAAAAAATGTTAACAAGTTCAATAAAATTTATACATTTAATTTTATTATAAAATGACCCCAATGAATTAAATTGAACTTATATAGGTGTTATATATCTATTTTTAATTAAAATTAAATAAAATAAAATAAATAATTATTTAAATAAAAAGTTGGTTTTAAATAATAATGCAGTGTTTTTCACTATTCATCAAAAATTGAAAGTTTTCAGAAAAATACCAAAAATTTATCCTAAGATAATTTTTATCTTATAAATTCAAAAATGAAGTCCATTTTTTCAAATTAAAAACATGAAAATTTCATTTATTAATTTAAAATTAATTCCTGTTGTCAAAACCAAAAAGTGAGTTTTTAAAAAGTAAAAACTATCAAAAGATTGACATGTGTTTATGTCAAATTTAAATGTGGAATTACTTATAATGACCTAAATTGTGTTAAATGATAAAAATATACTCTAATTATACTTAAAAACCATTCAAATTCACAATTTAACACTATAAATTATTTCTATTAGAAAAGTTGTTTTCAATTAAAACATATTATTTTTCACTATTCGTCAAAATATGAAAGTTATCAGAAAAGTACCAAAAATTTATCAAAAATAAATTTTTTATGTCCCAATTATAAATAAGAATTTAATTTCATTAAAGTGAATATATAAAAGTGTCAAATACTGGTTTTAAAAATGCTTCCCCATTAAAAGACAGTAAAATTGCATTTTTTGAAAAATACCTCTTTTATCTGAAAAAATGAATTTGTTCTTATATTATGTCTAAGAAACACATAATATGGATGTTAAAATTATATAGAGTATATAAGATTCAAAATGCAGTTAATACTATTCATAATTGCTTTTTGAACGGCTAGTTTGATAAGTTGTGGTGCGTTCGAACTCGGTGTTGCGTGTAGCACAAGCTATTGAATTTCTTTAATGGGATAAAGTACTATAAAATCTCGGGGTGTTACATTCTCCCATACTTCAATAAATTTTGTTCTCACAATTTGAAATTGTTCTTCAAAAATAAATGGATAAACATAGAAAAATACCTTTGTGGAAAACCCACATCGAAAATTGGTTTAATAAAATTTAGTCTTAATAAGAGGGAAATGGAATGAAAAAGTCACCACCAAATTATGTTCTCGATTAGGAGAACATTGGTGACAATTAGAGATACATAATTAGAGGAAAAAAGTAAATACTTATAGGGATTTATTTAGGTCATCAGTCACAAACAAGTGTAAAATTGAGGGCCTCAAAGCCATCAATCTAAGATGATTTAAAATATCATCGGTTCAACAAAACATAAGATATTAGGAGAACACATTTTTTGTTTTAATATCCCTTAAAAAAGGTTTAATAATTAATTTATTCATAGTATAAGGGGATATATATATATATACTTGACAAGTAGAGTTTCATCCTTCAACTAATTCTACCACAAACTAATCTTTCACTCCAAAAGATAATAGAATTCAAAAATATTATATTTATCCTAATAGTATAGGGTTCCAAAAATAATGAATTTATAATTCATTTTCAGACTATTTAAAACAACTACATTATACAAACTAGGACATCACATAAGCCAGTGGTAGGTGATGCACCCTTGTCGCCCTTCGGTTGCAGGTTCAATTCTTGTGACCTTGCCGGATGTGATAGGTTGTCGGCCGACCTCCGGGTTGTTCTTTTTATGACAATACAAAAATAATCTTAAGAATTTATTTAACCTCAAAAATAGTATACACAATCAAAATTAATCCATTATAACCTTTAGTCTTATCCAAAATACTTCTGTCCAAACTCATAGTCCAAAATTTATAAGGAAGGTAAACACAATGAAGATCTTTTTTTCCATGTAATAACATGTGAATAACTTCATCATGTATTCTTTTAAAACATGGTAACACCCTGAGTTACCATAAATCCATATTTATTACATTCAGTCTCCCTTAATCCTTATATAACACTGGATATACTCCTTATATAAAAAATGTTGTAAACTCCAACAATGATGGAATAAAAAAACCATCAATTAGTTCTAAGGATGTCAATAATATTCAATATAATTTATCCAAATCAATCATATATTATTCAAAAATAAATACCTCAGTATCAGGACTATATTAAATTTGTATCTTTCCTTCAACCATGTATTTTCCAAAAAGATTAACTTTATATTGAGTCACTTTTCTTGGTACCACAAAATCTCAAATCCTTAATAAAATCATACTACAATATAATCCTTATATACTCCATAATTATTATAACTAGTACATCATTGATACAATACTCAAATGACATAATTATTTAATATCAACATAAGAACACTATTTATTACTCTTCATCTGTGGTAATATCATAACTTTCTTATTATCCAACAACATAATTTGTGGTATAATCTAATGATTTGGATATTGATTCATATAGTGTCCTAAATCCTTTTAGACGAAGCATTGTACATTTGAAACCTTTTTCTTACCCTTGCAATCACGTACTCGGTGTCCTTTTTCTCCAAACTTATAAAAAACTCCCATTCTTTTCAAGAATTTACCTAGGTGATTCTTTCCATAGTTATCACATATGGGAAAATCAATCTTTCCCTTATTCCCTTTATCAATCTTTCTATATACCATCATTTTCTTCTCTGGCTTCCCTTCAAATCCAAAGGACTCAGAAAATTCTTTACTTATCTTATTAACACATGATACTATTTCTTTATATGATGATAATACATGGGAGACTATTTTATTTCTAAATGTTGGATTAATAACATGAAATATATGATACTTCTCACTCTTTGGTTCATGCGTATTGCTTTAGTTCTCATTCCATTTACTCAGCACCATTTCTAAACAATGGTATACACTAGGTTAGTTTTATGAATCTCAATGCATAATTCCAAACTTGAAAAATACCGAACGTAAATTAAAAATATTATGAATAAAATCTATAATCATAAAATGTTTTCTTTGAGGAAGTATTTGATGCTAAATCTATCATAATGACTTGTAATGAAAATGTGAATTATCCTAAGCATATCCCTCATGAGTGTCGTAACCAAGAGTGTAGTAAGGATCGTTGTCATGTACCAGGATACCCCAAGTCAAGACCAAAACTCCTTGTCAGAGTTTTCACTACTAGGTACATCTGTACCAGAGCCACCTCTACCTGATTGTATCTAGACATGGATGTATTGCTTGGAAAATACAAAAAATCTCTACATTACCAAAATTCTGGGAAGTTCTTCCATACTAATCCTCAAAGTCAATATTAAGGTAATGTTATCTAATCAGATTTTATCTAAATCTATTTCCAAGGTTGTTTCTAAACTTCCTCTGATACTAATTGTAATGCCCCGACCCTAGAAGCCCAGATCCAGTGCATTATTTTAATACATTGGCATGATTACATGGAATCAAGTCCCGAAGGACCGATCAGTTTAGCAGTCTTGGAAAATAGATTATATACATGAACATTACATTATGTTATAAAATAAAAAAGAATAACAACATTGTCTATATTGACCACATTAATATCCCTTAGTCTATCCCTACAGGTTATTCATAATATACTTCTTCTTATCCCAGGAAAAATAAAACATAGAAAGGGGTGAGCTCAGATGCTTAGTAAGGATAACAATATAGCGAAAACTTTCATAAATAAGCCTAAAAATTTAAGGCAATGTATAAAACTAAAACAAAATACTTTTACACTTAAAATTAAGCATAATATGGTGAAGATAAATCAAATAATTCCATTTAATTATTCACATGGATATTCTAGTAGTCGAATAATCACATGTAATATCAATAGCTAATTTCATAATGGTGGAATGCATAATGCTAGACTTTATAACAACATAGTCAAGGCCTTGTTCCAAGAATACAAATAAGATTTTGTCAAGGGCTTGTGCCAAGACATTAGTTTTTCTCATGAGACCTACCGATGCATAGAGGAGCTATAGCATGCTCCACCTGTCACTTACTAAGTCAAATTCATTCCTCATATGAAAAGGTTTAAACATAACATAAGCATTCATCTTAAAACAATGATAGGAAATTTTAATACTTTATCCATAAACCATGAATGGTATAAAAATAACACATCCACAGTCAAACATATCAAAAAACGTTCAATACAATATGGAATATTTTTATCATAATAAATCAACTTCAAAAAAGTTTAAAATCCATCAAAAGATATTAACATAAATGAAAATGATTTGTAAAAATACTTTGAGAGAAATATCCTTTTTTCATGAAAACATTTAAAAGTCACACAATTTAAAAAGGAATACATTTAAATAAATTTTTGAATCAAAGTGTCCCATACCACTTTGAAACTTTTGAATGTAATTAACATTTTAAAAACATCCATATCCATATAATTAAATCCTTAAAAAAACAAATTTGAAAACATGGACATTAATGAGAATGATTTAGAAGAATAAATATTTAAAACATTTAAAATGATGTTTAATAAAAGAGTCCCTTAAAAATAATCCATTTGAAATATCTTTTAATAAACATGGACATGCATAATAAATATTTCCAAGTAAAAACTTACCCCTAAACAATCTCGAATAATAATGAGATTGAGGAATTAACCCTTACCTTGCACTTTCCTTTGGTCAAGGGTACGTTTAACCTCCTGTATAATGACCATAGTATGTTATTAAATTATACCATAACCATATTCATATTTATTATATCATACATGATTTAATTATGAATTTATACTACCCATTTAATAATGATTTCCATGTTAAATTAACATTTTGGGTAATAATCACTTTCTTTATCGTACGTGTTTTAACTTGTTATTCTTGATCGTATAATTTAGATCATGATTTAAATAATTCCAGAATAGAAAACTTTAATTATATATCAAATATATTTATAATTTAAATATTTATAATAGATAGATATATGAAATGGAAGGCACCGTTTATGGAGACGGTAGGCCGTACGTATGTATAAACGTTGTTTCTGTTTTCATATCGTACTGAACATAAGTAAGTGAATACGATATATGTAAGTACAGAAACACACAAACACACACACACACATATATATCCAGTAGAATTATTATGTCATATATTACATAATTATTAATAATATATATTTTTATAATCATCTTTGTATGGTGAACGTGGGATTGAATCTCATCGCATCGTGGAGACGATAATCCGTACGTACGCACGAGCGACAATATCATTATATTGATGGTGAAATAATATGTACTTGGATAGTATATCATATATACAGAATAATTAAAATGTTATATTTATTATTTAAATCAGTTAAACTCATTATTATACCCATCCAAACAAGTAAGTGTTTGAATAACAAACAACACCACGATGTGGAGACGGCAAGCCGTACATACACACATATGGTGACTTTGTCATTAATAAGATGGATTGAATAAATAATATGGTTTTAACATATTTATAATAAAATCACAGTATGTAGGTGGTACTTGAGTTATTATTTTGATATGGAAACAACAAAGAAATAGGAAGTGGAAGAAGAAAAGAACTTGAAAGAGGGTGGTGAAATTATTACCTCTTCTTCGGGTGTTTCCTTTTGAGTTGATCAAAAGGGATCCTTAGGATGGATTTATGATCAAAGTAAGAACTCAAGGTTGATGTGAGGGAAGTTGGGAAGATATTTGGCTAGGGTTTGGCTGAGAAAAATGGCTTTGGAGGTGTGAAATTAAGAGAAGGGGAAGTACCCTTTTATAAGAGAGGTGAGGGTCACTTTAAGAAAATATTGAAATATTATTTTATAATAGAATAATTTTTGGTTTATAATGGCTCCAAATGAATTTATTTCGAGACTTAGGTGGTTATGGGTCGAAATATTCTGAACCAAAAGTTTTTAGACAAGTTTATTTTACCATGTTATCCTTATCTTTTAGATTTTACTCTTAGTTAAATAGTTTAACTTTTACCATGTCTTCTTTTATTCTTACACAATATGGTTAATATAATTAATCTAAATTTCCAAGAGAACCTAAAGTGGTTAATTAATTACATATATAATATTATTTAATCCCTTGGGCTGAATTTTAGATTTTAGGAATATTATATCAACAAATAATATTGTATTTTTTTTAAAAACTAATTTAGGTCGATTTAGACACTATTTGATATTTTGTTTTTGTGAAAGTCATAAAAACCATTTAACTTAGAAATTTTTTTTTCTAATAAACACTAAAATGACATATTAACCTTTAAAATTAGTTTAATTCATCAGAAGTCTCAATTTAGATTTATTTGTATTTTTATAATATCAATTATTTTAATATTTTATTAATAAGGTAATTACTGCATCATCATTGTGTCATAAATAAATCAAATTATTTAATGTATAAAAATCATAAATAAAATACCAGTAGGTAGGAAATATTTTTATATTTCTAATGAATATTTATAGTATAATTTATATTGTGTTTAACCCTATATAAAAAATGGTTTAGTTATTAAACTTTGAATTTAACACTTTTTACTCCTGTTTAAATAAAATAATAATAAATGTCCTAATCTAATAGAAGTGAACTAAAGAGGATAATATTTTATTCCTAAGGTTGTTTTTGGTCTAATTACACTTATACAATAGAATCAGGGCATGTGTTAGGGTAATTATAATATCATCTGTACCCTTAATTACCCTATTTACTTTTAACCGTGGTAAATAAATGTCCAAAGTTACTATTCACCAAAAATTATTTTCATCTTATTAAACCACATTTTAATTTATGATGTAAATAATTTCTCTCATATTTCTGAAATTCAACTCACAGAAGCGGTAAAATTATGTTTTATACAAATTTGCAAATGCTCCTAAAAGGTGGGTAAAAAACATTAAAAATTTCAATAAATTTTATACATCTATTTTTATTATAAAATGACTCCAATGAATCACATTAAACTTATATAGGTATTATATATGTATTTTGACTTAAAATAAATTTAAATAATATAAATAATTATTTAAATAAAAATTCGGTTTTAAATAATAATGGAGTGTTTTTCACTATTCATAAAAAATTGAATGTTTTCAGAAAAATGTCAAAAATTTACCCTAAGATAATTTTGATATTACAAATTCAAAAATGAAGTCCATTTTTTCAAATTCAAAACATAAAATTTTCATTTATTAATTTAAAATTAATTCCTATTGTGAAAACAAAAAAGCAGGTTTTTAAAAAGTAAAAACTATCAAAAGATTAACATGTGTTTATGTCAAATTTAAGTATTAAATTACTTATAATTACCTATATTGTATTAAATGATAAAAATATAATCTAATTATACTTCAAAAACATTAAAATTCATAATTTAACACTATAAATTATTTCGATTAAAAAAGTTGTTTTCAATTATAACATAGTATTTTTCACTATTCTTCAAAATATGAAAGTTATCAGAAAAGTACCAAATATTTATCCACACTAAGTATTTATGTACCTATTCTAAATAAGAATTTAATTTCATTTAATTTAACATATATAAAAGTTTCAAGTATTGGTTTTAAAAAGGGTTCTCCATTAAAAGATGGTAAAATTTCATTTTTTTTGAAAAATACCTATTTTATCAAAAAAAATGAATTTATTCTTATATTATGTGTAATAAACACGTAATATGGATGTTAAAATTATATAGAGTACATAATATTTAAAATGTAGTTAATACTATTCATAACTTCTTTTTGAACGACTAGTTTGTTAAGTTGTGGTGCGTTCGAACTCCGTGTTGTGTGCAAAAAAATGTATTGAATTACTCTAATGAGATAAAGTACTATAAAATAATGGGGTGTTACAAAACAAGGGTTAAAAAATATAATGAACAACCTTAATCTATAATTTTCCAAATATTAATAACTAATTCATCATTTCTAGAATAATAGAAGAGAGAAAAATCACTTACCATAATGTTCCTTAAGAAAACATAATGATTAAAGAAAATCCAAAAAATAAATAGAAATTCTATAATATATTTATAAGAAAGACAAATAGATCATTCCAAAAACATTATATCTAGTGTCAAAATCCGCAATATAAGGTTTTTTTAAAGAATAAAAGTCATTATTTAGAATGAAAATAAAGAAGGACAAAGAATGATGACTCACCTTAAAAATCCTAAATTTGATGCTCTTGGATTGAATTTATTCACATACGAAAAGACAAGGAATACTTATAAACTACTAATAGAGTCTCCTTGGATGATATCCTAATTCAAAAAAATAATAACGAGTGGAAAAAGATTTATTGGTTTATAAAAAAAATTTATATTAATTAATTAACGTTGAATAGTTTAGCCAGACACATTGGAAAATTGTGCGCCCCTATTTGGGTTACTAGAGGAGTCACATAGTTTCGATATAGTGTTTAACAAAACATGAAATAATTGTGTGAAACACCTATATCCCATTTTTCATGGTTTTAGGATAAGTTCTCATTATTTTACCTAAACATGTTCCTAACTAGGCTCCCTTCTCTAAGACTCTAACAAGGGCTACACGGTTTATTTGGAAGACCTGCACAGTTTTCCCTAACCATGCACCAACCATGCACAAGTCAAAAAACTTAAAAAAATTATAAAAGTCATCTAAAATGACTAAAGAAAAGTTGAAAAAGAAAGATGTTGAAACTAATGTAATTAACGAAAAGTAAGCCCAGGATGTGAAAATCCACCACACTATATTTCTGTCTTATCCCAGAATGTTAAGTAAAATAATATTGATCCACAAAGAGATGATTCCATTACTCCCTTATCAAATACTCATACTCCCACATATCATAAGTATATGGGACATGTTTCCATTGAAATCAAACCATTGTTATAGACCACCAACATATAAAATTTACTTCAGAATCAACAACATTAAATGGTCATTCAATCATGGATATATCTAGTTCTATGCCAAGGTCTTCCCAATTTAGAACAAGATATGGGTCAAGATGAAACTTATTGATTTGGGACACGTGAAATCATTGTGCATCAAAGAAAACTAAGGTTGTAAAGACAAATGATAATCCAACTTTACAATATGCTTAATGATCTCAAACAACCCTACATACCTAGGATAGATCTTTCCTTGTTATATGAGTTGTTGATGAACCATCTAAGGTGATACTTTTAATAAAACTTGGTCATCAACGAAAAAAATAAATGATGATGATGATGCTACTCAGAAGAATTTTAATAGATTTGAGATGTCACAAAATACTGAAAAAACACCTCAAATTTTTATATTTTTTCCTAAACCAAGCTCAATATTATCATGGAAGCTTCACTAATCTGATCCCAATAGAGATGTCATTTGCAAAGATGGCCATATAAATTTTTAAAATCACTAAATTTATTGATGAATGGAAAATTTTATTATTAGAAAATTAAACCATCCCCAAGTGGTTTTCCCAATAACCTCAGAAGTCCAATATAAATATGCATATAATGTATTCTATAATTTGAACAACCTTTTCTGTATATCCATCCTTTTAGGATGATATTTTATCCTGAACTTCAATTGTTTTCCCATCACCTCCTTGAGGCCCTTCCAAAATTAAGAGGTATTATGAGGGTATTTGTATGATATAATGGAAAAGGGATCCAATGAAACCTTATGATCATGTATGAATAAAACTTCCCAAAGCCTTCCAAATTAGTGGGGTCATGAATATTAAATAAATGAATCAAATTAATCAACTAGTAAATTAGTAACAAAATGGAGTTCTTAACTAGGTAATTCCAATGTAAGAAAACAATTAAATCCATTTATATCTCATTCCATTTTCATGTGGGAATGAGAAGGGGCCAACTCATGCTATATTTTTCTTGATTCTAAAACATAATCTTTGGGCAAGTGTGACATCTAGATATGATATCAACTATATCCCATTTCATACTAGGCCACCGGAATCAACGCTTCATGTCATAATACATATTTTTAGTCCCAGGTTGGAATACCCATAAATAATGATAACAATCTCCCAATAGTAGTTTTCCCAAAGTTAATGGAACCTAATAACAGTTTAGAAAGAAAATAATACCTTCCATAGAGGTAGATAACTCATTTATTGTCTCCCTACCATATAAAGAATATATGACATAAGTAAAAATCATTATCTTATTGTATCTCATGATGAATCATCTCAAGGTGAGGGGATTTGAAACAAATAATTGACATAAAATCACCAAACTCTTCCTCCCGAACTCCAAAATTAATTAGAGAAAAGTGTCCCATAAAATTCAATTCATCCTTTACATCCTTCACAACATGAGAATGAAACTTCCTAATAAGATTATAGTCAGCCACATTACCATTTACTAGAGTATAAATAACGTCAAAGTTTAATATCTACATGTATTCGACACATTGTATCTATCAGAGATTCAAGTATTTTTTAGAAAAGATTCATCCCAAACTCTTGTGACTATAATAAAATATAAAAATCTCATTAAAATTATACCTTTTCTAACTTTTAAGGTCCTTCATAAAAACTACAAGTTCGAAATCAATATTTTGGTAGTTCCTCTCACAAGTTCAAAGCTAACGTATTCCATAATCCACCACATGATCTCCCTACACAATGATATAATCAAAACCTTCAACAAAAGAATCATAATAAGACACATATATTTATTTTTACTATAGTAAATTCATAATTAGTACTGAGGTCATAAATCGATTTAGATCAATGATGTATGTCTAACACTTCAAAACCTATAAAAACTTCCCCACATTCTAGCTGCGAGTAGTCAAAGTTGAAGGAAATTTCAAGAAATCCCTTATAAACCATCTATAATATCCTTCCAAACCCATTAATATTTAAATTTAAAAGACATTATATAGATATTACCATGGAATTAAAACAACCAACTTTTTAGGATCAAATGGGATTCCATGTTCTGAGATCACATGTCCTAATAACTTAAATTATTAGATATAGAATTTCAATTTGTATAATTTCACATTCAGGTGGTGATCCATTAGGATTACAAAAGCATGTCTCATTTTATACACATGATCTTATTTTTCCATAGATTAAACTAAAATTTCATCCACAAACATAATGATTAAAGTTTCTAGATACTGGTGAAGTATCACATTTCTCAATTCCATGAATACTATAGGCGCATTATTTATTCCAAAAAAAATCATGAGGCACTTGGAATTTCTATACCTACTTATAAAGGTGATTTTTGGAGTAGCCAAGTCCTTAATTTTGAGCTGGTGATAACTAGATCAAGTTTTAGAAAACCACTTTTCCCCTTTCAAAAAATTAAATAAGTCATCAAAGTAGGGAAAGGGATATTTATTGTTGACTATTACTTGAATGAGCTTCTGATAATCCTATTACAAGGATATAGTTACATCCTCATTCTTGGTATAGAGGATAAGGAATTCCTAATAATCCACACTTGAATTTATAAGTCCCTTGGATCACAAGTCATCCAACAAGATTTTTAGCTATTTCAACTTATCCAGATCCACGTGGTTAGATGGGATCAATATCATTTGAGTTATCAGTATTAAATAAATTGAGAAACCTAGTTACCTCTCTAGTGGAAAAATAAAATAGTTATTTGGAAACAATTTATAAAATTCAGTGACTATTATAGGAATATCACTACTAAAATATTCAATAATTTGTTCATTCATAGAAAAAGTACTCAAATTTACATGATATGATAGAGATGGTCCCACCTATATTGACCTTTGGTTCTATTATATTTGAAAAAGAGAGAGTTCACATCAGGGGTAGTGAAGGAAACCCATTGATGGTAACAATCTATTAAATATTTTTGAGAAAAAATGACCTATACAGATAAAAATATTGAAGAGATATAGGTTAAGAATATGAAAATCCCAAACCAACCAAACATCACACATACAAAAAGTGAACAAGGGGTATCAAAATCCCTACACCTTTTTCTTTCAGATAGGTATCTCCAATTCCAACCAATGGAATTAGTTCCATTAAAATTTTTAAAGATCCATCATACGTGTAGATATAAAGGAGTGAGAAAAAACTATAATAAATAAGTAGGATCTAAGGGTGAAGAAACCTAAGTGGTACCTCATAATGTTACATGTCTAATATAAACTCCCATTATATACTCATCCACTCCATGTAACTGGTTTTTTCTGGAGGTATGTGGATAGAATATTGTTTTTTATGAAGCATATGACTTTACCATAAATCCTCTAGGTTTATGATTAGCCTTTTCTAGCGATAAGATAAGAAAATTCTTGATAGAACTTCTATAGGTTACAATGGTGTCCACATGAGTTTCAAATCATTAGAGGCATGAGAAAAATATGCTTCATGTTCCCTATCTTGGAAAATTGGTAACATGCCAGGTTTCTAACCACTGATGATGGTGCATGCAAGTGATTCTTAGAATCACCATAATTTTTTCTTATCTGAAACATTATTTGATTCTTCTTAAATTTAAAAGAGCCACTAGATCTTCCACTATAGGTTGGAGAAAATATGGCGAGCCTTGACTTACCCCCAGGTCAATCGTCATGATCAATTCCCCATACACCACATCGACATATGTATAAATCATTAACATGAATAATTTATTCTAGATGTATGGTTTAAGATCCATTTAAAATCATTGAGCATTTATATTCTCATTAGACACATCCCCAGGTGAAAATAGAGAGAGATTAGTGAAACAATTAGTATATTTTATCACTGTTTGATTCACTTTATCAAGGGTGAGGAACTATATAGATTTCAAAAAGGTCATATAATAAAGGTGTGATTTTTTTAGTGGCAATTTATTTTAAGACTTTCCACTCAAATCCCTCGTACTTATTTTCAAAAATAATTGATCTCTACCGAATTCTACTAAGCCCTTCTAGCATGAATAAAAAACCACTGCTTGAGAGAATCAATGGTCTCTATTAATTTAAAGAGTCTTTCAATATTTAGTAACAAATCCTACACCACTTGAGGATTGTTAATCCTTAGTAAATATGGTGGTTTCTAATATAGAAACTCTCAGGTACAATTCTTATCTTCATCCATTCAATCTTATACCACTCTAGTCTAAATAGGGGTAGGTTCTACACTTTGGTCCATAGATCATATAGTGCACACAATTACTTTTATTATATGTTGATTAAGTGGAGGTTTTACCTATCATGGTTCATTAGGAGAACCCTCTCAAGGATTTATAAGAAGTATTCTATGGGGAATTCTATCACACATAATCAGATGATTTTACATAGGATAATGAGATCCAAGATGAAATTTCACTAAAAATAGCATGAAATTATAAATAAATATGAAAAAAATATTGCGATAAAAACACTATGAATCCAAAAATAAATATTTCCTAACCACAAATGGTAACATAAGGCTCATCATGATGATATATGGAAAATAAGTCACTCACAACATACCCCTTATCTCCCAACATTCCTATTTCCAATCTACCAAGACATCCCAAGATTTGTATCAACAATAAAAATAGACAAACCTACCTTTGATACCAATTCGTCATGAACCAACATGAATTACACAACTAACTAGAACCCAAACCTATCTTGAAATAACCTGAAGGGAATTATTGATTCCCCGTGATGATGAAAAGAACACAAGCATCAAGAAGTTCCCTTGGGAATGATTTTTCCATAAATTAACATAAAACAAGGTAGCGTGGATAAAGAGAATGAGGGTATTCTAGTAAAAGTCAACTGTGTAAAATATACAATAGTAAGGAAAAAACACGTGTGAAAACAAAAAACCAACCAAAACCAAATTATTGAAGAACCCCAAATCCATGTGACAAGTATTCACCACTAGAATCCCACACCCTATTGTTGAGAAAACCTTCGACAACCTTGCAACGCTTTTCCTTTTATAACATTAAATAAAACAAGAACTATATACACTAAAAGTTATATGCAAGGTATGGTAATAAAAATTCTAGTAATATACCACCAATAATTTCATAAGAATTATTTATATTATAATCTATTTATGATCTTTTAAATAAATAAAAGTATGAGACATAAATTTACACGGTTTAATATAAAACATGAAAACTCACTATTTTCACCATTTTCAAAACATACCAATAATCCATGTATTCAAATAATTTCCATTAACATTTCAAATATAAATCTCAAGGATAAAAATAGATAACACTTTCCCTTTTAGTAATGTTAGTTCTTGGTGAGTTAGGATACTCATACAATTCTAATGATCAATAGGCCACCTGGTGTGGACATTACCCTAGTAGAATTGGTTTATGGGTAAGAGTCCACTCCTAAGAGTGTCTTCCTAGCACAAATTAAGGCACTTTTTATGCACATTACCTTTTTATAATAGGCATAAGTTGTAAGAGTTCATTCCTGAGGATTAATCCCTTCCTTATTGATGATCACAAACATGCTTACCATATTAGAATTATTCAAATGGAATTTAATCTTTGATATAATATATAAAATTATTTAAAGTAATCTTCATTAATATCCCCAAAATGGGGAAATTTATTTTCATAAAAATAAACAAAACCACCATATTTTATCAAAAAATCACTTTACCTTTAACCAATTTTAGAAACCACTTTCAAGGGAAATAAATCAAGGTTTATAGAATAAATTAAATTCAAGAAACCACTTACCACAAAACACTTAGAATTCTAGTAATAACACAAGATCCAAAATCCCAAAAGAACTAAGGGTCCAAGAAGACAAGGAATAACTGTAAGCCTTGAATTATAGAATAATGATATCTAATTAATCAATTCTAGAACAATGATAGAAATAAAAATCAGTTACCACCATGAATATAAAATAATTAATAATTATAAATGAACTTCGTGAAAAAAATCCCAATTATATGATAGATAAATAAGAAAACCAGTTAGATTAGGTCACAACCCTTATATCAGTGACCAATATCCATGATATATGGTTATTTTTAAAAGGAAAAGAGATCTATAAGAACAATAAAGATAAATCACTTATATTCAAAATCCTAGATCTAATTCTCTTGGATCAATTTGATTCACACTAAGGATGGTAAGGAATTTCAAAAACCTCAAGTGGACTCTCCTAGGCTAATATGATAATTCACTGGAAGGATAATGAGTCCAAAAGGGGTTTTTCATGTTTTAAAATTTAAATTTAGTTTAATTAATTAATTTTTCACCACTTGGAAACACAATATAGGAAACCATGTGCCCAGTTTTAGGATATATGAGAAGTTGTATGGTTTGGTCACATAATTTGAAAAACAATTTAAAACACCTTTCTCCCATGATTTATTCATTGAGGATAAGGATTCGTAGTATTTTATAATGGTGAACTGAACCATGGTACCTCCTATAAGAATCTTACATGAGATGTGTGGTTTCTTGGGAAGACCAACACAAAGAAAACTAATTTTTCTCCAAGCATGTACAGGCATGAAAAACTCCAAAAACATTTGAAGGTCACCCAAAAGGACCCAATAAAAGATATAAATTAAATATGTTAAAAAAAGATGTAATAACCAAAAATAAACAACAAGATGTGATATACTAGCTCAAATCCATGATATCCCCACCAGAAGTATCATATAACTCCCTACCACGTGGAGTTTTATTTATTATAATGACCCCCTGAAGGAAGTTTTCACAATGTAACTATAGGGAATTTTTAAAACATCCCAATAGGAAGTTTTCAGAACCTCTCTATAGGAAGTTTTCACAACCTCCCTAATGGGATTATTCATGACCTCCCTATAGGAATTTTTTATGACCACCCATGAGGGTATTTTCCATTTATAATAAAAGACACCTCTGAAATTTTCATTTCATTTCTCCATATGTATAACCAATAAAATAATCAAACTCTAGTACTTGGGGGAAATCCCACCGCTGTTCTACGAAAATAATAATGAGAACCCTATCACCAGGGTCATAAACTCACTAGGTTACCCACTAGGGTCCCCTAATTATATCCAAGGTCTACCCACCCAAGTCACCATGTTTTAGTGGGGAATGAACTCCCTAAAACCATTTCAATAGTAAGAAGGGTTGAATTCATCTCTTAGATTGCACATAGATAATACCTAGGCCATTTATTTAGCCCTCCAAATCCCTCTACGTAGAGGTCTTCTAGGACCCTGTATGATGGTTTACTATATTTCTTAGTGTTTTTGCACCCATTATGGATATATATTTACTAAGTAACCCAATTATAATTAATCCTTTGGTCATTGATGTCCATGGAATTAAGCCAATGCCCAATGCCCTCATTGACTTGGCACCTAATTTAGTTTATTCAAGGCTAATCGTTTCAATTAAAATATTTAAATTTGTTTACCTTGGTCAACCACCGACAGGGGATTGAACACAGATAAAATTAAAATATAAAGACTTGAAAAATACCATATGGAACATAAATTATACCACCTAACTCAATCTAATAAATACTATTTAATTACGCAAGCTAACATATTTTACCATGCTTGTGAAGCCTCGTCCAGGGTCCACCCCAAGCCTAACTCATCACCTAAGATCCTACCTCATATAACATACCATAAATAATTAATTATTAAAAATTATATTTTTTAATTTTATTTAAAATAATGTTGAATAATTTCCAAACCATTCTCCGAGCATTGTTGCATCACCAGAACCTCAAATAAACACACCCGAAGGGTTTATAACAGACGCCCAACATAAAAAATTATTTTAATTTAACCAAAAATATTATAAAAAATATTGATAATATAAACCTCATAAAAAATATTAAAGGTTAAAACATATATATGACCACTGGGGAAATCTTATATCTAATCTACATGAAGGTCGCATCATAGCAGAATGATTCCACCATGCTCTGATGGAATCATCCATGTAAGGACCCGACCTTAAACATCACATATTTTAAAATATTTTAATGAGAACTATCATTATTAAAATCTCAAAGATCTTTTTAGATTATATTTTTTGAGAATTATTCCATAACTAATACATAACAATTCAAATATTACAAAGTATACATTTATACTAAATATCAATTTTTTCACAATATGAAACTTTTAAAACAAAACATGATTTTATTTAATGAAAAACCTTCATGACATTAAACTTGTATTTTTATTTTCCTTTAATTATTCTAAAACCATGTAAAAAACATTTTGAAACTTGGTATGAGCACAAAAATCTCAGTAAGAGACATAAAAATAAAGAAATAAATCTTTTTTCTATAAATTCTTATAAAAAGTTCCATATTCAATTTTAAATTTAGACTCAAAATAAAGATTTTATTACCCAATAAATCACCTCATATTCCCAAATAATTCCATAAAGAATTTATTAAGATAATATAAATTAAAAATAAGAAATAATAATGTTTTCTTCAAATTTTTTTACAAAGTTATAACTTTAACCCATAAAACATAAGCTCGTTAGGTTACCATATGAAATAATAAATTTATTATAAAATATATAGAAATAATAATTAAATATTAATGGTAATTTTTGGAATAATTTTCATAGCACCATTAAATTTAATGTTTCTCTCACAGCTACATAGGGAGTAACCATCAACGTTACATTTATAATAACCATCATTGTATATTCCCATAATATCTTAAAAGAAGCATAATCAATTAACTCCATCCCTTTACCCAATAAATTGGAGAGCTATAATAGCCTCAAATACCCACAATTTATAATATAACAACCCATACTCATAAAAAATTCCCAATAAGCACAAAATAATCATAACAAAAGAAGCTTTTACAAATAATATTATTGGGGATAATAAACATTCTATTTGAAAATTTCATTTTAAAAAAATTTTCACACTTATAAATAAAAAATATATTTTAAAATAGACATATAAATGTGTAAAGGATTATTAAAGGAATTTAAATTAATTGATTTTAAGAAAATCTACTCATTCTTTATAAGTTAAAAAAATATTCCTTTTTTTAAAAATATTTGAAAGAGTAACTTTAAAAGAGGATTTTTAAAAGAAAGTCCTCTACCGTGAGTATGAATCATCACATATAATCTTTATATTCCAAAATAATAAACAAAGGTTAATTTTTAAATTATTTTAAAACCATTTTAAAGTTTATTATTACTTTTATTTCACTTGTTACCATTCTATATAAATTATTAATCATATAAGTTTATGTTGGACACTTTGACTATATTTGATTCATAAGTCCAGAATGACTTTTGAAATTTGACTATGGTCCATGTGGTAATTAATCAACCATATCTGGAGTAATATTAATGAAATAATTAAAAATTTTATACATAAAAAATACTTTTAAATCCAATCATGAATGATTTTTATGAAAGTGAACCATGTTATAATGATGGAGATGCTTGGTCGTACGTACGCATGAGCAACATTTTTATTTTTAAACGATCATTATAGAAAGAGGGTAAATAGGATTTTACCTTTACATAATGATAATAAAATAAAAAATATCTTATTAAATATTAAATTATACTTATATATATATATATATTATCCATGTGATGTGGTGATGAAAAATGAATCACATCGCTTCATGGATGTGGTAGTCCATACATACACACGAACGATGTTATCGTTTTTTTAAGGTAATAATTTAAGTGATATACTATCTTTTTATAATGATAAACATGTAATTAATATCATATATAAATAATAATATCCACTTCATAACCAGTCTTGAGATACTATGATGGAGAATGAATTATATCAGTTCGTGAAGTGGTAGTCCACCGTACACACAAATTATAATTTTTTCCATTTGATAGAAGTGGAGTTGGATTTAGGTCATGAAAATAACATAATAAAATATTATTATATTTAGGATACTGAAATTATTATATTATCATGGTTTAAGAATATTCTAATGATGTTTAATTAGAAATAAAATAGGAAAACTTGATGAAAAATGATACCTCTTCTTCGGAAAATCTTCTTTTATTAACACCTTATTACCACTAAATTATTATTTTTGACTAAAATAAGGATTCTATAATGTAACTCCCTGACTCCAGTTACCCATAGTTGGTGAATTACTACATAATAATGACATGATCACAAAATATCAAGTCTCTAAAGACCGATTAGTTTAATAGCCTTGGAATAACTAGATACATTCATAAAGTTTTCATTACATCATAAAGTGAAAACTACTACAACAAAATCTTGTCTTCATATCCCCTCATACTATCCTTGCAGGTCAATGATAAAATACTTCTTCACATCCTGGGAGAAATAAAACATAGAAAGGGGTGAGCTCAGATGCCTAGTAAGGATAACAATATAGAAGAAACTTTCATAAATAAGCATAAACATTTAAGGTAATGTATAACTAAAACAAAAGCCTTTCAAACTTTAACTTCAGAATAATATGGTAGAAATAAAATGAAATAATTCAATTTACTTATTCACATAGATATTCTACTAATCAAATAATCACATGCTATATCAATAACCACTTTCATAATTATGGAATGCAAAATGACAAACTATCATAACCACATAGTCAAGGCCTTGTGCCAAGAATACAAATAAGATTTTGTTAAGAACTTATTACAAGACACTTGTTTGTCTTATGAGACCTACCAATGCATCTAGGAGCTATAGCGGGCTCCACCCTTCACTTATTAAGTCCAATGTATTCCTCATATGAACAGGTTTAAACATAACATAAACATTTATATTAAAACTAGAATATGAAATGTCAATAATTTCTCCATAAACCTTGAATGGTATAAAAATAAAACATCCATAGTAAAACATATCAGAAAACATTCAAAACAATATGGAAGTTTTGTATCATAATAAATGAACTTTAAATAATATTTAAATCCATCAAAGGATGTTGACATAGATGAAATCAAAACTATTTGAGAGAAATATCTCATTTTTTGAAATCATTTAAAAGTCACATAATTATAAAATAAAAAATTTACTTTTAAAATATTCTTATAATATTTTAAGGGAAGCTTCGACGATTTTATAATGGCGAAAAACAGCCGCACCCACCATATAAGTTAAAAAAAGACATTCTTACCTTAATTCTGTCGAAAAGGTTAAAAAGGACCTTGTTTGGAAAATGACAGAAAGATTCCTTTATAAAATTCTTATAAAAAGTCAAACAAGGGTATAAATGGATTTATCCCATAGTATTTAAAATATTAAGAATTATTTGAAATGCATTTTTAAGAAACATGAATGTGGATGATAAAGAGGTCCCAGTAGATAATTACGTATAAACAACCTCGGATAATGAAGAGATTGTTAAATAAACCCTTACCAATTTGGTAACTTACGAAACATACACTCAATGAAAAAGGTATCATAAAATGAATATGTAAATACACATAAATTAAAGTGTATTACACAAAGAATACAATTATAGGCAGTACATACACAACACAAAAGGTAATAGTGGCAATATGGTACGAATCTCACAGGAATAAAGTGTGAGATGAAAACCCCTTACCTTGTACTTTTCCTTAGTTGATGTTTTGTTAAACTACTATATAATAGTTAATAAATTGTTATTAAATTATAAAATAACCATATACATAATTATGATATCATATATGATCTTCTAATAGTGCTTTGTTAATAATATTTTAGAATTATCGTCATTTCGGGTGTTAACTTACTCGTTTTCTTTTATATGTTTTGTTACATAATCCATGTTTTTTATGGATAGGTTGTATATTATTCATATACATAATGATATCAAGTACTTAAAAAATATTTTCAATCATCAAATGATAATTAGACTTGAATGGATACGATGTGAAATGAATGTCATCGCGTTCGTGGAGACGGTAGTCCGTATGTACGCACGAGTGACAATATCATTATTTTGATATTAAAATAATATATAATTGGATAGTATATCATATATAAAGAATCTATATCATGTTATATTTATTATTTACATGAATGACACATCATTATTATACCCATCTAAATAATAATATATTGAATAACAATTACACCACGACGTGGAGACGGTTGGCCGTACGTACGCACGTATGGTGACATGTCATTAAAGGGATTGATAAAATAATGAATTTGGTTGTTAAATATTTATAATAACACAAAATTATATATAATATACTGGATTTATTATTTTAGAATGGAAATTACAAGGAACGAAGAAGTTGAAGAAGAAAGGAACTTGAAAGAAGGTGGTGAAATCATTACCTCTTGTTCGGGTTCTTCCTTTTGATTTGATCAAAATGGATCCTTAGGTTGGATTTCTGATCAAAATAATGCCTCTAAATTGTAGTGAGGAAATTTTGGAGGATATTTGGGAAGAGGTTGGATGAGCCAAAAGGCTTTGAAGGTGTGAAATTGAGAGAAGGGTGAGTGCCCTTTTATAAGAGGGGTGTGGGGTACCTTTGGAAAAGCTAGAAATATTATTTTATAATAAATTCATATTCGGTTTGTAATGGCTCCAAAGTGTATTATTTTCATTTTAAGGTGGGTATAGGTCTAAAAACATTCAACAAATAGAGTTTATACAGGTTTGGGTCATTATATTAACCATATATTTTAGTTTTAACTCTTAGTTAATTAGTTTGACACTTACCATGTCTCTTTGTATTTATATATTATATAGTCAACAAACTTACTATAAACTTCCAAGAGACCCCCAAAGTGGTCCATTAATGATAAAATTATCATAATATAAGTCGTTTGACCGATCCTTTGAATTTTAGGAATATAATATAAATTAATAATATAATATTTGTTTTAAAAACTCTTTTATGTCAATTTTGATACTATTGGGTATTTTGTTTTTGATACTTTCATAATAGCATTATTACTTTGAGGAAAATTTATATAACCACTCCTAATATGTTATATTAACCTATAAAATTAGTGGAAATCATAAAAAGTCTCAAATTACATTTATTTTGATATTTATAATATCAATTATTTTAATATTTCATTAATTAGGTAATTACTGCATCACCATTGTGTCATAAATAATGTAAATTATTTAATGTCTAAAAATTATAAATAAAATACCTTTATGTAGGAATTATTTTTATCTTTATAATTAATATTTATAATCCAATTTATCTTATTTATAACCCTATATTAAAAATGTTTTAGTTATTAAAATTTGATTTTAACTTTTTTAACTCTTTTTTGAATTAAATAATAATAAATGTCCTAATCTAATCCAAGTGGAACTAAATGATAATATTTTATTACTAAGGTTGTTTTTGGTCAAGATAAACTTTTCCAATAGAATTATGACATGTGTTAGTGTAATATTAATATCATTTTTACCCTTAATTACCCTATTTACTTTTAACCGTGGTAAATAAAAGTAAAAAGTAACTATTCACCAAAAATTATTTTTATCTTATTGAACCAAATTTTTGTCCTTGATATTAACCATGTCTCTCATATTTTCTAAATTCCACTCACAGAAGCAGTAAAATTTTGTTTTATGTGAATTTCCAAATTCTCCTAGGAGGTGGGTAAAAGACGGTGAAAAGTTCAATAAAAATTTTATATATCTAAAATTATTCTAAACTAACTCCAATGAATTACATTGAACTTATATAGGTATTATGTATCTATTTTTACCTTAATTAAATTTAAATAAAATAAATAATTATTTAAATAAAAATTCAGTTTTAAACTATAACTCATTGTTTTTTCACTATTCATCAAAAATTGAATGTTTTCAAAAAAATACAAAAAATTCACCCTAAGCTAATTTCGATATTCTGAATCCAAAAATGAAGTCCATTTTGAATGATAAAATTTATAAAATTTCAAAAAGTGGGTATTAATATTCATAACGGCGAGTTTGATTGGTTGTGGTGTGTTTTAGAACTCGAAGTTGCGTACAACACACGCTACTGTATTATTCAAAGAGAAGTGTACCGTGGAAGCTTGGGGTGTTACATTCTCCCCTCCTTCAAATAATTTCATCCTAGAAATTTATAGAAAATTACTGTATAAAAAGACTTGGGTGGTTCTTCATCATAAGTTCCTCGGGTTCCCACGTTGCTTCTTCCATCTTATGGTTCCTCCATAAAACTTTTATCCGACGAGTCGTCCGGTTTCTCAGCACTTGTTCTCTCGTATCAAGAATCCTGATGGGATCTTCACAATAAGATAGATCAGGTTCCAGTTCTAATTCCTCATAGGTGAGTACATGCATTGGGTTAGGCATGTATTTCCTCAAAAGTGATATGTGGAACACATCGTGAACTTTGGAGAGACTTGGCGGCATTATCAACTGATAAGCTACAACCCCAATTCGTTCTAGAATTTCGAAAGGTCCGATGTACCTGGGACTCAATTTACATTTCTTACTGAAACGTATAACTCCCTTCCATGGAGATACCTTCAATAAAACATGATCTCCTACATGAAATTCCAAATCATTCCTTCAATTATCGACATAGCTCTTCTGCCTACTTTGAGCTGCTTTGATGTGGTTTTGGATTACCTTTAACTTTTCCATCGTTTCCTCCACCAGTTCTGGTCCTACGAGTTTTTTTTCACCAACATCATCCCAATAGGTTGGTGTGCTACATCTCTTTCTGTACAACTCTTCATATGGTTCCATTCGAATACTTGAATGGAAGCTATTGTTATAGTAAAATTCCACCAGAGGTAAATATTTATCCCACATACCCTGAAAGTCAAGTGAGCATGATCTCAACATGTCTTCTAAGGTTTGAATAGTCCGTTATGATTGTCCATCTATTTGAGGGTGGTAGTAAGTGCTCAAACGAAGTTCACTATCCAGGGCTTTCTAAAGACTTTTCCAAAATCTTGAAGTAAAATGGAGATCACGATCAGAAACAATTGATAGGGGTACTCCATGAAGTCTCACAACTTCATTAATATATATTCTTTCTAGACGTTCCAGTGGTAGATCTTCTCTTATAGAAAGAAAATGTGCTGACTTGGTAAGATGATCAACAGTAACCCATATTACATCGTTCCTTCTAGGAGTCTTTGGCAGTCCCATGACAAAGTCCATCGTGATATTATCCCATTTCCACTCAGGTATGGGAAGAGGTTGCATGACTCCTCCAGGCTGTTGCCTTCCAGCTTTCACTTAATGACAAACCATACATCTTGACACAAAATCAGCAATCTACCTCTTCATGTTGTCCCACCAAAAATGTTCCTTCAAATCTCTATACATTTTGGTGCTCCTAGGGCGTATAGAGAAATTAGAACTATGAGCATTGTCCAACAATTCCCTTTTTAGATCAGGTATATTGGGAACACAAAGTCTCTTCCCAAATTTCAAAATTCAATCTTCATACACAAATTCACTCAATCTCCCATCATTCACAGCTTTAATCTTCTTTTGAAATTCTTCATCATCAGTATGAGAACTCTTTATCCTTTCTAGTAAAGATGGTTTGTCAACCATTTGAAAAAGTATCGATGTTTCAAGTTCCACGGTAATTCCCATAACCATCTTTACTAAATACTTGAAAATAGGATCCCTTTAAACTCTCATATTGTTCAAAACTCCATGATCCTTTCTGCTCAAAGCATCTTCCACCTTATTTTCCTTCCCCGGGTGGTAGTGTATCATACAATCATAATCCTTGAGTAGTTCAAGCCATCGACTTTGCCTCATGTTGAGTTCTTTCTGTGAGAAAATGTACTTTAAACTCTTGTGATCGGTATAAATCTCACATTTTCACCATAGAGGTAGTGTCTCCAGATCTTCAAAGAAAAGATCAAAGCTTATAATTAAAGATCATGAGTAGGATAGTTTTTCTCATTAATTTTTAGCTGTCGTGATTCATAGGCAATAACCCTATCATTCTGCATAAGGACACAACCATTTCCTTTCTTCGATGCATCACTATAAATAATGAACCCATCATTCCCCAATGGTAGATTCAATATAGGAGAATTGACTAATCTTACCCCTTTATGTGTGAGCTTTGTTAATGGGCTAGCCAACCGGGAAAAATTCTGGACGAAATGTCGATAATAACCTTTTAAACCAATAAAACTGCATACCTCAATTATACTCGTCATTGTAGGCCATTCTTGGATTGCCTCGGTCTTAGAAGGATCAACAGAGATTCCATCTTTAGAGACAATATGGCCAAGAAAATAAATCTCCTAAATCCATAATTCACACTTGCTAAAATTCCTATATAATTCATGTATTCTTAGAGTCTTCAGGATAATGGGAAAGTGATTTTCATGATCTTCGTAGCTTTTGGAGTATACCAAGATATCATCAATAAATAACACCAAAAAATCATCGAGGTATTCCTTGAAAACTCTATTCATTATATCCATGAATACAGAGGGTGAATTAGTCAATCCAAAAGGCTTTACTGTAAACTTGTAATGCCTGTACCTTGTTCAAAATACTGTCTTCGGAATGTCTTCCTTCTTTACACACAACTGATGGTATCCAGATCGAATGTCAATATTTGAAAAGTATTGAGCTTCATGTATTTGGTCAAATAAATCATCAATGTGAGGTAGGGGATACTTGTTATTTATTGTTATAGCATTTATTTCCCTGTAGTTGTTACATAACCTCATGGATCCATCTTTCTTTTTAACAAAAAGAACAGGAGATACCCATAGAGAAACACTAGGGAGAATAAATCCCTTATTACTCAATTCCTCTCGTTGTTTCTTTAGTTCAACTAATTCCACAATGGCCATTCTATAAGGGGTCTTCGATATAGGCCTTGATCTAGGAATTAAATCAATGAAAAACTCAACTTCTCGTTCTAGAGGATGTCCAGGTAAATCTTCTGGAAACACATCTACATATTCATTCACAATAGGTACATCCTCTATTTGAAAAGTACTTTCCTCACCCACAGTCATTTTATTCTCTTCCTCCCCAATAATTGAATTTAGTTGAGCTAATGGGGGTGGATCTAGATAAGAATTAGGTGGTGATGATTCTGCTCTAAAGATAAGGTGTTCCTTATCATCATCATCAAAAATCGTAACCTCCTCCTTCTTACAATAAATCTTTACATCATGGTCCGAAAGCCAATCCATACCAAGGATTATATCAAACTCAATCATAGGTATGAGGATGAGATCCACAAATGAAGAAAATTTATGTTCTCTAATGGGGACTGATTCACAAAACTTTGTTGCAATGATATTTTCCTTAGGACTTTTAACTGAAAACTCCCTTATTAAATCAAATTGAAAATATATAATTTTCATACCAAATGGGGAAGATATGAAACAATGCGATGATCCAGAATCAAATAATGCATTTTATAAACTTGAGGAAACCATTAAATTACCTTCCACTACGTCTTTCGGAGCATCTACTTCAGCAGTAGTGATAACATAAGCTTTTCCTTGATCCCTTGGACTTTTCTGAGGTAAGTTCCCCTGACGCTTAGGACATTCATTTGCATAATGTCCCATCTCCATGAAGTTGTAGCATTGGACATCAGTAGCTTCCTTCTTCCCCTTGCAATCATGAGCTTGGTGGCCTTTTTCACCACACTTGTAACATACTCCCATTCCCTTCAAGCAAGTACCAGGGTGTTTATTCCCACATTTACTGTAGGATGGATATTCAAATTTTCCCTTCTTCCCCTTATTTCCATTTCCAGAGTAATCAACAGATCTCTTCTTCTCTTACTTTTCTTTAAATTCATAAGACTTAGAGAATTATTTTTTTGTCTTGATAGCACATGAGACAATATCTTCATATGACGAGAAGGATTGTGACACTAATGCTTGATAAAGAAATGGTTTTAACCCATCAAAGAAACGATCAATCTTACTTCTTGGGTTACGTATATAATCTCCAGCATACACTGCTAACCTTGTAAAGTTAGCCTCATACTTTGCGACATTCTCATCCTCCTTTTGTCTCAGACTCAGAAATTGCCTTTCCATATCTGCTCGATGGTCATGAGGAAAGTATTTTTCTAAGAAAATCTCTTTGAACACCCTCCATTCCATATTTGATACTTCACCATATTCCTTTGTGTTTTGTATCAACGACCACCATTGATCAGCATCTCCAGTGAGGCGATAAACTACCATGATAACTTTTTCCCTTTCACTACTCCCCAAAGACTAAAATATTTTCTCTAGGGAATTTATCCATTGCTAAGCTACTAAGGGATTTGTAATCCCATTGAATGTTGGTGGTTGCTGCCTCATGAAGTGATCTAGCATTGATTCTCCATGTTGAGAATCAGTGTGATCCATATGGGTAAGGTTATTATTCATAACCTGAGTGAGTTGTCCCAGTATGGTGATAAGCTGATCAGCACCAGTTGCATCACCAGCTCCACTATAATTATCTTTAGCAGGCGGGCAATCCCTACATGGAGTGCGTGCATTGATACAGTTTCCATTTCTTCCACTAGGCACCATTTCTAAACAATGGCATAAAATAAATCAGTTTATGAATCAAAATACATAATTCCATACTTGTAAAACACTTAACATAAATTGAATTATTTATGGATATAATCCATAATCATAAAAATGTTTTCTTTGATGAAGTATATACTCATAACCCCTTCATAATGGTTTGTAAAAAAATGATAATTATCCTAATCATATCCCCCGGGAGTGTCATAACCAAGAGTATAGCAGGGCCCATTGTCCTGCACTAGTTCCCGTTCGAGTCTAGCTCAAAGCGGTGTTTTTGGGTTTTACCCCTAGGTACATCCGTGCCAGAGCCACCTCTAAATTATCGTATCCATACATGGATTTATTTCTTGGAAAACTCACAAAATCTCTACAATACCAAAATTCTAGGAAGTTCTTCTATACTAATCCTCAAAGTCTATCTTAGGGATATGTGCTCTAATCAGAGTTTATCTAAATATAGCTTCTAAGGTTTGTACTAAACTTCTTCTGATACCAACTGTAATGCCCCGACCCCATTTACCCAGAGTCGGTGCATTATTACATAATATTTTCATGATCACAAATGATCAAGTCTCGAAAGACCGATTAGTTTTGTAGCCTTGGAATAAGTAGATACATTCATAATTTTTTCATTACATCATAAAGTAAAAACTACTACAACAACATCTTTTCTTCATATCCCCTCATACTATCCCTACAGGTCATTCATAAAATACTTCTTCACATCTTGGGAGAAATAAAACATAGAAAGGGGTGAGCTCAGATCCCAGTAAGGATAACAATATAGCGGAAACTTTCATAAATAAGCCTAAACATTTAAGGCAATGTATAACTAAAACAAAATCCTTTTAAACTTGAACTTCAGCATAATATAGCAGAAATAAAATGAAATAATTCCATTTACTTATTCACATGGATATTCTACTAATCTAATAATCACATGTAATATCAATAACCACTTTCATAATGATGGAATGCATAATGCCACACTATCATAACCACATAGTCAAGGCCTTGTGCTAAGACTAAAAATAAGATTTTGTCAAGGCCTTGTGCCAAGACTCTAGTTTGTCTCATGAGACCTACCGATGCATCGAGGAGCTATAGCGGGCTCCACCTGTCACTTATTAAGTCCAATGCATTCCTCATATGAACAGGTTTAAACCTAACATAAAGATTCGCATTAAAACTAGCATACCAAATGTCAATACTTTCTCCATAAACCATGAATGGTATAAAAATAACACATACACAGTCAAACATATCACAAAACCTTCAATACAATATGGAATTTTTGTATCATAATAAATAAACTTCAAATAATCTTTAAATCCATCAAAGGATGTTGACATAGATGAAATCAAAACTATTTGAGAGAAATATCTCCTTTTTTTAAAATAATTTAAAAGTCACATAATTATAAAATAAAAAATTTACTTTGAAAATATTATTATAAGCTTTTAATGGATGCTTCGATGATTTTATAATAGCAGAAAACATCCGCACCCACCAACTAAGTTAAAAAAAGACATTCTTACCTTAATTCTATCGAAAAGGTTAAAAAAGACCTTGTTTGGAAAATGACAGAAAGATTCCTTTATAAACATCTTATAAAAAGTCAAACAAGTCTATAAATGACTTTATTAAATAGTATTTAAAATAGTAAAAATTATTTTAAATGCATTTTTAAGAAACATGGATGTGGATGATAAAGAGGTCCCAGTAGAAAATTACGTATAAACAACCTCAGATAATGAAGAGATTGTGAAATAAACCCTTACCAATTTGGTAACTTACGAAACATACACCCAATGAAAAAGGTATCATAAAATGAATATGTAAATACACATAACTTAAAGTGTATTACACAAAGAATACAATTATTGGCAGTGCATACACCACACAAAAGGTAATAGTGGCAATATGGTACTAATCTCATGGGAATAAGGAGTGAGATGAAAACCCCTTACCTTGTACTTTTTTTAGTTTATGGTATGTTAACCACCTTTATAATAGTTAAAACATTTTTATTAAATTATAAAATAACCATATAAATAATTATGATATCATATATGATCTTCTAATAATGCTTTGTTAATAATATTTTAGTATTATCGTCGTTTCGGGTGTTAACTTACTCGTTTTCTTTTATATGTTTTGTTACATAATCCATGTTTGTTATGGATAGGTTTTATATTATTCATATACAGAATGATATCAAGTCCTTAAAAATTATTTTTAATCATCAAATGAGAATTAGACTTGAATGGATACGATGGGGAATAAATCTCATCGCGTTCGTGGAGACGGTAGTCCGTATGTACGCTCGAGCGACAATATCATTATTTTGATATTAAAATAATATATAATTGGATATTATATAATATATACAGAATCAATATCATTTTATATTTATTATTTACAAGAATAACACATCATTATTATACCCATCTAAATAATAATATATTGAATAACAATTACACCACGACGTGGAGATGGGAGGCCGTACGCACGCACGTATGGTGACATGTCATTAAAGGGATGGATAGAATAATGAATTTGGTTGTTCCATATTTATAATATAATCAAAGTATATAGAATGTGCTGGAGTTATTATTTTAGAATGTAAATAACAAGGAAAGAAGAAGTTGAAGAAGAAAGGAACTTGAAAGAGGGTGGTGAAATCATTACCTCTTCTTCGGGTTCTTCCTTTTGATTTGATCAAAAGGGCTCCTTAGGTTGGATTTCTGATCAAAATAAGTACTCTAGGTTGTAGTGAGGGAAGTTTTGAGAATATTTGGGTAGAGGTTGGCCGAGAAAAAAGGATTTGAAGGTGTGGAATTGAGAGAAGGGGGAGTGCCCTTTTATAAGAGGGGTGAGGGGCACCTTTGGAAAAGCTAGAAATATTATTTTATAATAAATTCATATTCGGTTTCTAATGGCTCCAAAGTGGATTATTTAAAATTTAAGGTAGGTATAGGTCTAAAACCATTCAACCAATAGATTTTAGATACGTTGGGTCATTATATTAACCTTATCTTTTAGTTTTAACTCTTAGTTAATTAGTTTGACACATACCATGTCTCTTTGTATTTATATATTATATAGTCAATAAACTTACTATAAACATCCAAGATACCCCCAAGTTGTCCATTAATGATAAAAATATCATAATATAAGTCTCTTGGATGAACATTTGTTTTTTTGGAACAGAATATAAATTAATAATATAATATTTGTTTTAAAAATGCCTTTATGTCAATTTTGACACTATTGGGTATTTTGTTTTTGACAATTTCATAAAAGCATTATTACTTCGAGGAAAATTTATATAACCAGTAATAATATGTCATATTAACCTATAAATGTAGTGGAATTAATAAAAATTTTAAAATTACATTTATTTTGATATTTATAATATCAATTATTTTAATATTACATTTATTAGGTAATTACTGCATCAGCATTGTGTCATAAATAACGTAACTTATTTAATGTCTAAAAATTATAAATAAAATACATTTATGTAGGAAATCTTTTTATCTTTCTAATGAATATTTATAATCTAATTTATCTTATTTATAACCCTATATTAAAAATGTTTTAGTTATTAAACTTTGATTTTAACTCTTTTAACTCCTCTTTGAATTAAATAATAATAAATATCCTAATCTAATCCAAGTGAACCTAAATGATAATATTTTATTACTAAGGTTGTTTTTAGTCAAGATACACTTTTCCAATAGAATTATAACATGTTTCAGGGTAATATTAATATCATTTTTACCCTTAATTACCCTATTTACTTTTAACCGTGGTAAATAAAAGTAAAAAGTTACTATTCACCAAAAATTATTTTTTTCTTATTGAAACACATTTTAGTCCTTGATATTAACCATGTATCTCATATTTTCGAAATTCCACTCATAGAAGCGGTAAAATTAAGTTTTATGTGAATTTCCAAATTCTCCTAGGAGGTGGGTAAAAGATGGTGAAAAGTTCAATAAAAGTTTTATATATCTAAAATTATTCTAAACTAACTCCAATGTAATAAATTGAACTTGTATAGGTATTATGTATATATTTTTACCTTAATTAAATTAAAATAAAATAAATAATTATTTAAATAAAAATTCGGTTTTAAATTATAACTCAGTGTTTTTTCGCTATTCATAAAAAATTGAATGTTTTTAGAAAAATACCAAAAATTCACCCTAAGATAATTTCGATATTCCGAATCCAAAAATGATGCCCATTTTGAAAGATAAAATTTATAAAATTTCAAAAAGTGGTTATTACTATTCATAACTGCTAGTTTGATTGGTTGTGGTGTGTTTTAGAACTCGAAGTTGCGTACAACACACACTACTGTATTATTCAAAGAGAAGCATACCATGGAAGCTTGGGGTGTTACATATAATGTGTATAAGGATTATTTGAAGTTATTTGAGAATATTATTTCTAAACAAAAATGATTATTTATGTGTGAATTAATGAGAAGAATAGGTTCCCTTCTATAGGACATGGGAGAGGCCCTCTTTGAATTTATCAAAATATCAAAATAATATAAATGAATTTTAAATTAAAAATTTATCCAAAGTGATTTGTTTATAATATAGAATAAGTATGTGTAAAAATAATATCATACAAAAATTTCTAGAAAAGTTTATGTCACATTATTACACTTTTCATTTTATTTTTAACCCTTATTTAATCCCCTCAACTCTTATCGTGACCACATGGATTTTTACTCTTTAAGGGTCAATATTGTTACTATAAAATGAAAAAAGACCCATAAATTGATCATTATTTATATTTTAAATCATTTAATAATATCTTGGTATAATATAATATTTCTAGTAATTTTATTGCATTTAATAAATGATTATTTATTTTAAAATATCATTAATGTCAATTTTGATAATATTCATTATTTTGAATTTTAAAAATATAACTAAAAAAAGGTAACTTTGAAAGAAATATTTTAATATATTTATAAACTATAAAATTAATCTATGAAATTAGTTTATTTCATTAATTATCACATATTATATTTATTTTAATATTATTAATATTTGTTATTTTATTTTTTTAATTAAATAATTTTTGCGTTAGTGTTGTGCAAGAATCCAAGGTACATATTTATTCACTAAAAATTATATATAATTTACCATGTTTAATTTAAATATATTATCATTAAAAATACTATTTATAATATAATATTTCTTCAAGTTAACACCATATTAAAAAAATATTATACTTATTAAAAATAAAATTGCGATATGTTTGAATTTTCTTTAAATAAAATATTATAAAAGTACTAATTAAATATAAGTTGAAATAAATGGTAATATAAACTAAAATTTAATTATTATATATGAATATTAATCATATAATAAAACTGGGGAAATTCGTATGGCCATTTTATAATCCTATCATTTTATTTTTACCCTTAATTACCCGATTTACCTTTTATTATGGTAATAAAAATAACTAAAGTTACTATTTAAATTGTAAAAAAATTGAATTATTTAATAAATTTATACCTAATGATTCTAAATAATAAATAAATTTTTAAACATTCCAAACATCTAAGTTTCATTATTTAATTTAAAATTATATTGGCAAAATGAAACAAAAAATTGTTTCTAGCAAAATGTCCCTTTTAAAATACAAAAAGTATTTATACCAAATTAAAGTATAAAATCCATTTAAAAAACCATAATTAGGTTATTTTAAGTCATAATTAACTAATAAAATATAAAAAAAATCAAAAACACAATTTTACATTGTGAATTAAAGGCATTTTTTAATAAAAAATCAATATGTATCACTATTCATCCAAAAATCAATATGTTCAGAAAAATATTAATTGTTCACTATAAAATTATTTTGACATGACGAATTCAAAAATGAAATTAATTTATCAAAATAAAATTTTATAATTATAAAATTATAATAGTTACTTAATATTTTTATAATGAATATAAATATCTATTTCAAGAATACTAATAAATATGAAAGTAATTTATTATAATGATAGTTGGGTTGTTACATTATCTCCCTCCTTAAATTAATTTAACACTTGAATTTTGTTCTATATACTTTGAGAAAATTATGAATTTGAATTTTTAGAATTAGGGGACTATTATAATGGTTAAACTTATATACTCTTAAGGTTACTTAATTATTAAAAGTTCCAAATTGCTTCTCTTAGACGTTTCCTCAAACGATAATGCCTAATATCCATAGTTTTCTAAACAATTACTTGGATACCAAATGTGAGAAATCAAGATCAAATGTTACATATTCTAGTGTATGTGAACTATAATTATCATTCGTACAATATTGAGATAGTTTTAGTTAATTAGACCATAAATCATTCGAAATAATTCAAATATTACAAAGTCTACATTTCAACAAAATATCCATTTTTAATCAAAATGAAACTTTTAAAACAAAACATGATTTCTTATCATGAAAAATTACCATGAATTTAAAATTTTATTCTTATTTTCCTTTAGTTACTCATAAACCCTATTAAAATTATTTTAAAAGTTCGGATGGTCATAACAAGCTTAGCGAAGGACATAAAAAAAATCATTAGTCTATAAATACTTTTATATTTTTTTCCCATTTTCAATTTTACATTAGGGATAAAAATAAACTTTTTATTAACCAATAAATCAACTTCTTTGGAAAAATAATTCCATAAAACATTTCATAAGATAACACAAAGGAAAAATAAAAACACAAAAAGTTTTGATTAAAACCTTTCATAAAGTTATAACATTTACCCATAAAACATAATCTCTTTATCATGCCTTATGAAATCATAAATTTCATTTAAAATACATAGAGAGAATATATATATCATAAATTTAACTTATGAAATAATTTTAAAATCACTCTTACATATACTGTAGCTCTCATGACTACAAAGGGAGTAACCATCACATTTACATTTGGAATAACCATTGTAGTGTATTCGCATAATCTCTTAGGAGAAACCTAATCAGTTAAATATGACCCTTTACCTAATGCATTGGAGGGATATAATGGGATTAAGAGACCTCAATATATAATGAAACCACAAACCCGATTAAACATTTTCCAAGAACCACACCATAATAATAACACATAAATATTTCATAAAAATCATTCATGAGGATAATAACCTTTCCATTTAGAAATAACATTTTTTAAAAGTAGCACACATATAAATAAAAACATTTTATTTTAAAATAGACATGTAAATATATAAAATAAGCTTAAAATAATTGATGATAAATGATATATGGAAAATCCTCTCATTCCATATATGTTAAAAAACATTATTCATGGCTTTTGTAGTAAGTGTTGAAAGAGTAAATTTAAAAGAGTATTTTTAAAAGAAAGTACATTACCTTGAGTCTAAATCATCATGTAAAATAATTATAATACTTAATAATAAAATTAGTTTAATTATTTAATTTATTTATAATGTTTTTAAATTTTATTATTCCTTTCATTTCACTTATTAACATGTTATGACAATTACTTAATTATTTTTGTTTATGTTGGACACTTTGACGATATTCTATTCATAAGTCTAGAATGAATTTGGTAATTAGAAAATGGTTAAAGTGTTTATTATTACAAAATATATAGAATAATATTAATTAAATAATTATTATTTTTATATGTTAATTATACTTTTAAACCCAACCATGAATTATGGTTATGGAAAATGAATTGTGTTTCAATAATGGAGTTGATATACTGATTGTACGCATGAGTAACATTTTCATTTTTCACCGATCATTATGGAAAGAAGATAAATATTATTTTATATTTAGATAATGAAAAAATATAATATTGTATTCTTAAAATATACTTATATATATTATCCATGATATGTGGTGATGAAAAATGAATCACTTTGCTTTGTGGAAGTGGTAGTACACACGTATGAACGAACAACATTATCATTTTTATGTGCATGGAAAGGTATGAATATAATATCTATATTAACTTTTAATAATGGTATATATGTCATTAATATCATATATAAAAATTAATTATATCATTGTAAACATTCTTGAGAGAAGGTGATAGAGAATGAATTACATCGGTTCACGAGGAAGTTGTCCACCGTACACACGATTGGTAAATTATTTTTCCAATTGATGGAAGTAGAGATGGTCTTAAGTAATGAAACTAACATAATAACTTATTATAATATATAAAATTCCTAATTTATTATTTTATCACGGTTTAAGAGTATTTTAAAGAGGTGTAAGAAGAAATAAAGTGGAAACATTTTATTAAAAATGATATATCTTCTTCGGAAAATCTTCTTTGATTAACACCCTAATAACTCTAAAGTGGGTGTTAGGTCTGAAAAAAGTGTATCTATAATGTGGTAAAATATTTTATTAATTTATTTATGTATATATTGTACTAACTAAAATGGGTTTTAAGTATGAAGAAATGAGAAGTGGTTCTCTTTTATAGGAGGGGGGGGGGGGGTACTCATAGAATTTATCAAAATATTTAAATAATATTCAATTAAAAATAGTTACAAAATGATTAATTTATAATATAAGATTATTATGGTTCTAAATATTCCCATAAAATAATTTTTGGAAAATTTTAGTTTACATTATTACTTTTATCACTTAGTTTTAAACCTTATTTAACACCTTTAACTCTTACGGTGACAACATGAATTTTTACCATTTAATGGACAATATTATTACGTTAAAATTCCAAACATCTAATAAATGGACCATGGTTGATATTTTAAACCATAATATAGTAATTTTTTATATTTAATATTTTTTTAATTTTTTTATCATTTAATAATATATTAGTTATTTAAAAATATCATTAATGTCAATTTTGACAATATTCATTACTTTGACACTAACAAATATCAATAAAACAAGATAAATTTGAAATAAATATATTAATACATCTCTAAAATATAAAATTCATCTTTGAATTTTTTTTATTAAATTAATTATCTCATAGTATATTTATTTTAATATTTTTAATATCATTTATGTGATCGTTTATTAATTAAATAATTACTGCATCAGTGTTGTGCAATAATTTAAGATACATATTTATTCAATAAAAATTAAAAATAAATTACCATATTGAATATAAATCTATTATATTTAAAAATATTATATAAAGTTGAACATATCTTCGAGAGAACTCTATATAGAAAATATTATACTTATTAAAATCAAGAGTGTGACATGTTTGACATTTTCTGAATAAAATATTATAATGGTAATCATCTAATAAAATTTGAAATAAATGGTCATGTAACCAAAATATTAATGATTATATATGAATATTACTCATATAATAAAATTTGGGAAAGTTTTAGGGTTATTTTGGAGTCCTTATAAATTTATTTTTACCCGTAATTACCCAATTAACCCTTTACCATTATTACAAAAATTACTAACTTTACTATTCATATTGTCCGAAAAAAGGTGACTTATTTAATAAATTTGTACATATTGATTAAAAATATGGAATTATTTTTTTAAAATTCAAAACAAATATGTTTCATTTTTTAATTTAAACTTAAATTGTAAAAATGAAACAAAAAATAGTTTTTTTGAAAAAATGACCTTTTAAAACATAAAATGTATTTAAACTAAATTAAAGTATAAAATCAATTTCAAAAACCATAATTGTATTATTTTAAATCATAATTAAAAAATAAAATTTAAAACAAATCTAAAAACAATTTTTAAATGTAATTAAAATATAGTTTTAATAAAAAATCAGTATTTTTCTCTATTCATCGAGAAATCAATATTTTCAGAAAATTCTCAAAAATTCATTCTAAGATTAATTTTCCCAGATGAATTTAAAAAATAAAATTAATTTATGATATTAAAATTTTATAATTATAAAATTATATAAATTAAATAATATATTTATAATTAATATAACTATTTAATTCAAGAAAACTAATAAATATGAATGAAAATTGTTTTATCAGTACCTAGGTAGTTACAGTACAAGATCCCTAAACATGAGAAAAAAAAAATCAAAAATAAAATAAGTGTCATATGAATGTAGTTAAATAAAGGTATAAAATTACTATTAATCACCTAAATAATCCATGAAATCTTCCCTAAAATGAAGGGGAAATGAGGGAGATGGGTCTTGACCACCTCATTCGCGCACAAATAAGGAAGAAGAAGGGGGGGGGGGGGATCCCCCTTTTAATTTTAAAAGTGGGAAATAGAAAAAACCCTTTTTAATGATCCATAGAATTTGTAAATTTATTTATTAACCAATGTAGTAGGCACTGTCCAAGGACACCAATTTCACATGGTTGAGTCATATATTTTATCAAACCATGCACTAACCATGCTAATAAAAAATTATTTAGATTGCTACATTTCACATGGTTTGTATGAAACTATGCATCAACCATACACCATGACTCATGTACAAGACACCCTTTACAGTTTCCAATGAATTTTTCATGCTTTACCCAAAACTGGGTACTAATCATGTACATCAACTATGCATTATACAAATTGAAATGAAAACCTCCACAAAATTACTATGTCACATGGTTTTCTATATATCATACACAAAAAATTTTGATTCAATGGATGAATCCTCTAAAAAATTATAAAAACTAACCCAAATCTCCTGATTCTTTCCTAATAACCTGTGGCACATATCAAGCCATAAACCATATCCAAAAAAAATTTAGACATTAAAACAACTGAAATTTTATTCAAAAACTCAGTTATCAAAACGACCTCTCCACTGAATAAAAAATTCATTTTTTTCTTAAATTCCAAACACTTGAAAAAACATGGGGGTTTTTAATTTCTCCACCATAAAACTTATCATCCCCAAGATGCCCTAGTGGTCATCTAACCATACATGCCGACCTACCGTGGCATCAATCTATATCCAATAACTATATTAATTTCTTCAAATGTCAAAAAAATTATAAAGCGCAACCTTGAATTGTTGTTGGTAATTTCACTAAAACCAATCCAATTATCATAACCCTCCACTGAACCACTAATACCATACTCAGAGTACTCATACATATTAATACACCATTGGAATATTAATTTAATTCATCATATAACTGATAAAACCCCCTCTATAATGCTTATGTCAGGAAATATAATTCCAAACCACATTGTCCCCCACCAATGGAATTTACCTTCGAAACTCCACTCCCACACTCTAACAATATGATCAGATATGTTTCTAATCACCACACCACATAAATAATGAGAACACTTTTCAACTTTTGATACCAGGCTAATTTCCATAATCTAAATCGATATGGAAAAGTTAACATCATCCATACCCAAGATTTTATCACACTTAATTTTCCTCATAATCATATCCCACACATCAAGATACCCTACACTTACATAGTGACATAACAAATGTGGTTCCTATCCCATCATATCCAATTCAACTTGAGAGTGCAAGTAAAAACTCCTCATGTTGTCTTGCCTCAAAACAATCAATTATCCCAAATGATGCATCACCATTATCACTCAATCATGATTCCATTACTCTTGAAGGAAATCCAATATCTTCATGATAAAACTTGTAACGTTCCATCATAACCACCAAAGTAATTCACCAATTGTGTTATCAATAAAAAACAACTGTCGTGTTCTTTCATGATCACTAAAACATCTTTGATCCAAAAAAATTGGATTATATAAAAACACCCTGAACTCGATTTACATTCTCATAATCCACTTAATATCATATAAAAACTCATAATTTTAATTCTTTAAGGAATTTGGATGAATTAAGATCCATTTATTCAACAAATTCCTAAGGAAAAAACAACTATATAATGGTCAGTTTCCCACACTCTTGATCCCTCTCGCATGATGACCATATCACCAAGACCTAAATCCTACTACCCACCATAGTAATTTCCTTATAATCACATCAATAGATAAATTTATACTTCACCATGGAACATTCTCCATCCACTACTAAATGTGG